>JALAZF010000272.1:3382500-5986425 GCA_022829125.1 Lathyrus tuberosus
TCGTGTATTTTTTTACAACCATACAAACTTATAAATTTTGTCACCATATTATAGTTTTCCTTTCAACCACATTCCACCATCATCATGTCGTCTCTTTTAAATATAGTCATGATATTCAACTCTATTGATTGTCGTTCAAATCAATATTGTTTGTTGTTGTGAATTAAGACTTATTTGTCGTAGTTCAACTCAAATTTGATTATTTGTTGTTTAATGAAGTATATTGTCAAAATATTTTTAAATAATAGTTGAAATGAAGTGTAGAACTATGTTATATTATGTATTATTGATATTGTTGTATTAAATTTGTAATGGATTTTTGAAATAATTATTTTATTAAATTGCAAACATATAATAATGTGTGACATATCTATGAAATTTAGTTTTATATTATTAGTTGATTTAATAAACCGTTCAACCGTAGATTTAATTGGTTTAACCAATTAAACTTTAAACCGTAAGTTTAATTGGTTCGATCTCCGATTTAATTTTTAAAACATTGTCCATAAGTACATTAGTATGATATATCCTAATAGTTAGTGTAAATTGTTTCATTTGATCAGTTACTCGTGTGTATTTATTACAATAATTTTGATAAATAAATGTATTATAATATAAATTTAAGTCAAATATATTAATTTGGCGCTTTAAATTACACTACAAGAAAAAATTATTTTCTAGGGTCAAATATATTAATTTGGTGCTTTAAATTATACTCCTAAAAAATTAACAGACTCTTGAAAATGAAATATTTTTACATAGATTTTTTAGGGTCTAAAATATCTTATAAAAGAGGTCATTGTATAATAATTTCACATTTAATGCAATTAGAAGAGGTAAATTAGTATTTAACGTGTTTTTTCTCAGCCAATATATTTTCTCAATAAATTTCTCATTCTTGTTATGAATAAAAATAATAATTGATGTCCATTCTTATTCTTCTTTTCATCTTCATATTTTCTATTAATAGTTGTGACTTTCCATCTCCTTTAGGTCCTATAAATAAGATCCATATTGTAATATAAAATGTACATTTGAAGAAAATAATATAAGATTATTTTTTCTCTTCTCTTCCTCTTTTGATCTCTATATTGTTTTGTTTAGTTTCATAACACGTTATCAGCACGAAACTCTACCATATGAATGTTAACTATAATTGTCTAAGAAGTGATACAAATAGTTTGATAATGAAGGTCTAACGATATGAAGCTTCAAGATTTAGAAGGTAATATTATTATTTTTTGTTTCGTAATATATATTTCTAATTCTACCTATTATGTATTGATATATTGATTAGAAGAAAAAAAAATCAACAATGATTTTCATGAATCCCATAAGGATTGGATGAATAATGTTTTATTACCTTTTTCTTTATATTATGTTTTATTACCTTTTTCTTTGTTTTTATGTGTTTTGCAGCTGTCAACTAGATTCGATGCGGATTCAAAAGCAAACTGAAAAAAGAGCAAAAGAGAGCAAGTTTTTTGCCATTTTACTGATATGGCGTTCGCCGTGAGCATATGGCGTTCGCCATTGCCCTTGCCAGCCATGTCATTTAAGTATCAAGGAAATGGCGTTCACCATTGCCCTAATGGTGTTCGCCATTATGCTGCAGACAATAGTTTTGCAAAAGTGGGTAGTTTTTCCAACTCCTTTTCCCTCCATCAGCATGCACGAACCAAGGGAAGTTACAAGGCCATATTGCTCTATAAATAGGACCTAGATGGGTGTTTCTGATCATCCAAGTCGTGCGGAAGCGCTGCCGAATCGCGTTTAGAATTAAGCAGAAATTTACCTGTAAAACTGACAATAACTCACATCGAGGGATTGTCACAATTGTTTTTCCTTTTATTTTTGTATTGTACCTGTTGGATCGCAAACAAATCCTGCCAGCATTTTCCTTTCAATACAAGTTTTAGTTCTTTAATTTTCAAGTTTTTACCGTTTATTTACTTGCACTTGTTATTGCTTTATAGTATTGTAAGACATGTTAGTTTTAAGTTTAATTGCTCTTATCATGTTAGTTTTAGTTAAAGTCATGTCTTGCTAAATTTACTTGAGTTCGGCATATGAGGACCGTCGTTACCGACATGACTCAGTAGAAAATTATAGGTGCGAATCTATGATTATATGTTGTTTTGGTTGTAGTTTCCAATTGTATAATTTATTGTTTTGACACGAGAGTGAAAAACAAACTAAGGTTCAGGTCGATAGCACGAGAGTGTGAGGAATGAACTGGATAGTGGAAACTAGGCAACAATCCTAAAAACAGCGAGAGCGCTTTAAGCATCGTTTAGGATCTTATTGATTTTCAAAATATGCTTTTTAATTGAAACGGGCGAGCGATAGCAAAATCTTGTGGTTAGGAAGTGTGGTTCTAGTCAATAGCGCGAGAGTGTGAGACGGAGTCTTTAGATCAATATTTTCTACGGAACTAGATTTAATCGTATTTAGCACCCGAATTCTACAAGTCCCTTAGGAACACGGAATCCATATTTTTGGCTCGTTTTATCATTATTTTCAAACCTTTAGCAATTAGCGTTTTATTTCCATTTGTATCCATTTTACCTTAAGCCTTAGCTTTGCACTGCAACAATAGATAACATTAGTTTGATTATTAGTCTCTGTGAGTTCGACAATCTTTTAAAACTACACGATTAACCATATAATTGCAGTTATTATCCGACAGACACGTTAGTGTGCGATCATGGACAAAGGTTGAAAATCCTCATAACTGATGGTGGAGGTGAGTTCAACTCAACAGAGTTCAAAAAGTTTTGTGAGGAACATGATATTGATCATGAGTTGACCTCTCTATACACTACATGGCATAATGGTCTTTGCTGAAAGGAGGAATATAACTCTAGTTGACATGACAAGGAGCATGCTAAAGGAAAAGAATCTGCCTAAGTAATTGTGGGGTGAAGGAGTTGCCACATCAGGATATATGCTCAACAGATGTCCAACAAAAAAGTTAAGGGAAGTAGTTCCTATTGAGAAGTGGACTGGAAGAAAGCAAAATGTCATCCATTTCAAGGTGTTTAGTTCAATATGTTACAAACATTTACCAGATGCTACTAGGAGGAAATTGGATGATAGAAGCAAAGTTATGTTGCTTATAGGTTACCATAGTACAAATGCTTATAAGCTTTATTTCCCAGTTACCAATAAAGCAGAAGTCAACAGAGGTGTCATAGTGAAAAAATCAAAAACATGAGATTGGAGTAAGTCTCAATCCAACTCTAGTGCAGTGTCTACATTAGAGTCTAATTCTGCTTCTGAAGGAGATTTTGCCTCTGAAAGAGATTCTTCCTCTAAAGGAGATTCTGACTCTAAATGAGAGTTTGAATCTGAAGATGACTCTAACTCTGAAAGTGAGTCTGGCTCTGAAGATGACTTTGACTCTGAAGGTGAGTCTGACTCGGATGATGGATCTGACTCTAAAGGTGATCAAATCTTTAAAGGTGGAGCTTCTAATAAAGGTTCCAAGAGGACATAAAGAGTTACACAGATACCAAGAAGACTTGAAAACTTTGAGTTGCTCCAAGATAGTGAGGTTGATTCTAAATGAGAAGTCATACAAAATTTCATCAAGGTGGACTCTGAACCTTTCAGCATCAATGAGGCTATCAAGAAGAAGGTGTGAGCAAACACCATGAAGGAAACAAGACATGGGAATTAAATGTTCTACCTTAGAACAAGAAAGCCATAAGTGTAAGATGGTTTTTCAAGATAAAGCTGGAGCCAGATGGTTTAGTTGCCAAGCATAAAGCAAGGTTAGTAGCTAGAGGATTTCTGCAAAAGTATGGTTTAGACTACTTTGAAGTGTTTGCACCTGTAGTTAGACATGAAACCATAAGGTTGGTTATTGCTATAGCTGCAAATAGGAATTGGCCTCTGATACATTTATATGTAAATTCATCTTTTCTAAATGGTCCATTGCAAGAAGAAGTTTATGTGTTATAACCTCCCAGATTTGTGAAAGAGAACAAAGAAGGGATGGTGTACAAGCTATATGAAGCCTTGTATGGGGTGAAACATGTTACAAGGTTTTGAAATATGAAAATTGATTCATTTTCATGCATATGTGGTTCAAGAAATGTGAAATAGAGTATGGTGTGTATGTGCAACATACTTGTGATGGCAGTGTGAGTCTAGTGTGTCTTTTATGTGGATGACATACTTTTGACAGGGAGCTGTACTTCTGAGATAAACACTTTCAAAAAGATGTTGATGGATGCATTTGATATGACTGACCTTGGAAATATGATATATTTTCTAGGGATGGAGATTTTGCATTCTGATAAGGAATTATTGTGCACCAACTAAAGTATGAACTTGAACTGTTGAAGAGATTTGAGCTGATGAGTTGTAAGTCAGCAGTCACACCTGCTAAGACAAATCATAAGTTGGACTCTGATGATGATGGTGAGGATGGAGATGCTACAAACTTCAAATAGTTGGTTGGCTGTCTGAGTTATCTATGTAACACCAAACCTAACATCTGTTATGTAGTTGGAATGATGAGTAGGTTTATGAGTAAACCAAAGTGGTCACATTACCAATCTGCAATTAGGATTCTAGGGTATGTAAAAGGGACTCTGGGGTATGAAATTTTGTTTCCATCTGGAGTGTCAGATGATGCTAATCTGATATGCTACTCAGACTATGATTGGTGTGGTGACAGAGTGGATAAAATAAGCACTGCAGGATGCATGTTTATGTATATATGAGTCCTTATTTCTTGGTGTTCCAAGAAGCAACCAATGGTTACATTATACACATGTGAAGATGAATACATAATTGGTGCTTTGTCAGCTTATCAAGCTGTTTGATTGATGAATTTGCTGCAGAAACTGATGTTAAAGGTGAGCAAACCAGTCAAGTTGATGATTGACAACAAATCTGCCATAAGTTTTGCTAATAATCCAGTGTTGCATGGAAGAAACAAGCACATTGATACCAAATACCATTTTCTGTGCAATCAAGTTCATAATGAAGTACTTGTGGTCGTTCATGTTAGCACTCATAAGCAACTTGCAGATGTGCTAACCAAGACAATCAAAACTAAACACTTCATCAATTTAACGGATGAAATTGGTGTTGATTTTTAACTTGAATATGAATTAAGGGATGATTTTGAATGTAATTCAACATTCAAGTTAGTCTAATTTTGAATTTCATTTGCATTTATATTTGAGTTTCATTTTGCATTTGAATTTAATTTGAATTTGGGTCGTTAAATATAAACCCAAAGTGAGTTGAATTTGTAATAAAATCTTGCATTTGAGAACTAGAAATGTTAGTTACATTTCGTTTATCTCTCTATTCTCTACAATTGTTCTTCATATTCTTGTGCATTATTAATGGGAGTTCATAGTTGAACTCCAACACACAAGAATCCTTTGTATAGAAAAAATTTGGCTTAAAAAGGTATAATCCACGGGCTTTGAACGTTTTCTAATTGATTAAGCTACAAAATTAAACGATTAGACCTAGAAAAAAGAAATACTTAAGCCATATTATCTCCTTAATCGAATAATGGGATTTCTAATCAATTAGGAGGAGAACTCACTCCTTAATTAATTAGGTGCAAGCTCTAATCGATTAAACAACGAGTTTTGCTTTCCTAATTGGTGAGAACCGCTCCTTAATAGATTAGGTAAGTGTCATGATTGATTTTTAGAAGAATTTTAAAATAGATGAAGATTTTTGGAAAAACATTTTAAAGTGTGTGTGCATTTCCTTAGTAACTCAAGAATTACTCTTGCTTATTTTACACACTATTGATAAAAAAAGGAATAAAATACTAAAATGTGCGATTAAGCGAACTTTCATACATTCAATTTTTTTATCTTCATCTTTGAATTAAGAGTTAAATATATTTGTGGTCCTCCTAAATATCTTAAATTTTGTTTTTAAACCCTTAAAATATTTCCTTTAAAAAATGATCTTCCTAAAATTTTCCCCCACACTTTTGGATTAAAAATTTTATGAAGACTATTCTTTGAAGAAAATATTTTTAAAAACTAAAAATAAAATTGAAATATTTATGAGGACTATAAATATATTTAACCCTTGAATTTAACTTATTATTTTTGCCCTTATTATTAGAATATGACCGACTTTACTTTTTTCTTTGATAACTTCTACCTGTAGATATGCTTATGGTTAACTTCTCTTTACTCTTTTATAATCATCAAAACAACATAAGACTTTATAATCCGCACAACACATAAAACCATAGAATGAAGCTCCAAAAAGCACTTATATCCGTCAAGCGCATTTCTTTCCCAATGAGAGCCGCACATGTATGTTTTTTCTACGTCCATGGGAAGTCTATCCGCACATGCATGTCATGACGTGCCACTCTTAGCTCCTTCATGGATTGTTTCAACAATAATATATGTAAAGATGAAGAACCTCAACCAACTCAACCAAGTCATGGCCCTACACGCATCAATGACAGGCCTTAAGCCATGTCGATTTTCTTACTTGTTAGCAAGTCGGTCACACAATACGCTGGACGAGCCGGGGAAAAGAGGAGGAGGCTACACAACCATAGAGATTATTTTGCAACAAAGAGATGAGAAATTAGTAACGTAGTTCAATTCACTTTAATCACTTATCATACTACCATCTCGTTGAATAACAATCAACATCACACTGCCATCTGGTTGAATCACTATCACATTTCTAAAAGTTATTACATTAATCACTCTTTATGCTTATCTTTTGTTTTCACATATTCAGGTATACATGATGACCAAAATATTGGCAACAAAGTGCAAGCAGCTTGTACCAAAAGTCCAAATGGAAATCCTGAAAAATCACTTCCTGTTATCTTAACATATGATGCAAGTGCAACACCAAGGTATCCACTCACAATGAATGCCAATGCTACAGCAGACATAAGAAATGCCATTATTGATCCTTCACAGCCTTGTGGACATAGCTGTGCTATTAACACAGTGAATGGTAGAAACTTAAAGAAGAATAGAACCTCCAAGAATCCGGAGAAAATTACTACGTAGAACGTGTCTGGTACTCCCATTTGGCGATAGAAACCACGCACGAATAAGAAATCGGATATCATTAAGAGTGCCATTGTTGCTTGAATCGCTGATATCAGTTTCCTTGGTGAGACGGATTTCAGGTATCGATTATATATAACGCCCCATAGTAGCATTGTTGCTTGACCAAAAACCTTGGAGATACCTAATACCGACGAGTCGATTTTTAAGTACTGTGTCTGGTAGAAGAACATGGTTCCGTTAAGTAAGGGAATAACGGCGTAGGATAATGCAAACCATGAGATTGAATAAGCGATTTCGGGCTTTCTTAGTGCGGAATATAGTTCTGAAAGCTGTTTCTTAATCCCGGTAGATGAATTCTTTGGGAGTCCGAGAGAGCTCTCGCGGACTGAAATGGTTACAAAGAACTGGAGAGCAACGAGGAAGCTGAAAAACATAAACATGGATTGTGGGGAGAGTCTGCCGATAAAAATTCCGCCAAGAAGGTTGCCGAGGACTCCTCCTATAGAGGAAGCTATCCAAACAAATGATTGGAGGTTTCCTGAGGAAGATGGTTGTTGAGAGTGCTTGGTTGTTGAAGGAGGAGGTTGTTTACCCATCTCAGCAACGATTGCGTCGTTTGCTACCTCGGTTATTGAAGCACCTAGATTACTCAGGAGGAGGTATATAGAGATAGCGAAAACAGATATGCTTGATGGAGAGATTGCTATTGCTAGCCATGACAGTGCCTGCAAGAAAGCTGCACAAACAAATTTTGAAGAAATATTTAAGAATTTAGTTTTATTACTGGTAGAAATTAGAAATGTAATAAAATGATAAACAGGAATAATTTTATTACTATTGATATATACGAGTATCCTTAATGCTTTAGCAAAATTTGATGCCTTGTTCTTAATAACTGAATGCTATCGAGATTCGCAAATGAGACTCTTTACGTGAAAGTGTGAAAAATGCCATCAAAGCTTAGCATATATGAAAACTGCAGCACTTTCTAACTATTAGAATAAATAATTTATATTTTAATTAATATTCACAAACTTGGTGACCAAGTTTGTTAGAAGGTATTTTAGTATTTTATTGTTGTTTTTGTAACCCTAGTTTTAGCTTATAAATAGACTAGTGGTAGTGAGTATTTTTTAGCAATCCTTTTGTAATCCTTGTAGCCGTCATTCTCTATAATATATTCTTCTTTGTTCATCATTATTTCACCTTGTACACCAACAATTGGTATCTAGAGCTCCGGTTGGGATCAACGGGAAACACGAGTGAAAACGTGAGGATTTTCTTGTGTGATTGAATTTTGTTCTTGATTTGTGTTGAATCTTGAACGAAGTTCTGATCGGAATCATAAATTTGTGATTCTGTGGGTTGGGAAACACTGTGTGCGGTGAGATTCTGAGTGTACTGTACAAGAAGGTTGAAGATGATGAACGGCGGCGGTGGCATGAACACCAAGCTTCCAATATTTGATAGCAAAAACTGGAATCGCTGGATGATTCAGATGTGTGTACTGTTCGGTGCTCAAGATGTTCTAGATCTTGTCACCGACGGTTATGTTCCGGTAGCAGCAGATGCGACGGAGGAGCAGAAGAACGCGCAGAAGGATACAAGGAAGAAAGATCAGAAAGCATTGTTCTACATCCATCAGTGTGTGGATGCGAATGTGTTTGAGAAGATTGCAGATTCAACGACGGCAAAGGCGGCGTGGGACACACTGGTCAGATGTTACGGTGGTGACGCATCAGTGAAGAAGGTGAAGCTTCAGTCTCTACGTAAGCAGTACGAGAATCTGAACATGAAGAACAATGAGAAAGTTTCTGAGTACATCTCCAGAGTGATTCTGATCACTAATGAAATGAAGGCGTGTGGAGAAACTCTTTCTGAACAAGTAATCATTGAGAAGGTATTGAGATCCCTTACTCCTCAATTTGATTACATTGTGGTAGCAATAGAACATTCTAAAGATCTGAGTACCATGAGAATTGAAGAGCTGCAAAGCAGTCTAGAAGCGCAAGAGTTGCTTCTGACTGAGAGAACTTCTGAAAGGGAAGTAGATCAGCAAGCTCTGAAAGCAGTTTCTGATAAGAAGCATCAGAAGCAGAGAAGATCTGATGGTGGTCAGAAGTCAGAAACCTCAACTTATGATAGGCAAAAGAATGCTCAGAAGGGAAAAGAGAAGTATGACAAGAAGAAGATCCAATGTTACTGTTGCAAGAAGTTTGGTCACTTTGCTAGAGATTGTTGGTCAAACAAAGAAAGGAAGTCAGAAGAAGCAAATATAGCCAGAAGTTCTGATGATGAATCTGTGCTACTGATGGCTTCTGAATCTGATGATATGAATTTGACAGACTGGTGGTATATGGACACTGGCTGCTCAAATCATCTTACTGGAAATAAGAAATGGCTGGTTGATTTTGATTCTGAGAAAAGGACAAAGATCAGATGTGCTGATGACAAATATCTTAACGCTGAAGGTATGGGAAATGTCAGAGTTGTTTTGAATAATGGGAAAATAGCATTGATTCAGAATGTGTGGTATGTACCTGGCATCAAAAGCAATCTGATGAGCGTGGGACAATTAATTGAGAAAGGTTTTTCAGTGACCATGAAGGACAATCTTCTGAAGCTGTATGACTGTAATCAGAAGCTGATTATGGAGTCAGAACAAGGAAGGAATAGAACATTCAAGGTGAATGTCAGAACTTCTAACTCTGAATGTCTTAGTGCAACAAGTGTTGTGAAAGAAAGTGAGTTGTGGCATAGAAGATTTGGTCATCTGAATTTCAGAAGATTAGAACATCTGAATTCGAAGAAGCTGGTACATGAAATTCCTACAATTAAGAAGCCTGAGAAGTCATGCAAAGTGTGCATGGAAGGAAAGCAACCAAGATTTCCATTTGCGTCAGAAGTTGCTCCAAGAGCAAAACATGCCTTGGGAGTAGTACATTCTGATGTGTGTGGTCCATTTCCAGTAGAATCGTTCGGAGGGAATAAATACTTCGTTTCATTTGTTGATGAATTCACGAGAATGATATGGGTATTCCTTATTAAGTTCAAACACGAGGTGTTTGCTGAATTCAAGAAGTTCCGAATGAAGGTTCAGAATCAGAGTGGTCAGACTCTGAAGATTCTCAGAACCGATGATGGGGGTGAGTATAACTCCAAAGAGTTTCAGAAGTTATGTGAGGAGAATGGAATTGAGCATGAAGTTACTGCTCCTTACACTCCTCAACACAATGGTCTTGCTGAAAGAAGAAATCGTACTTTGCTTGATATGGTGAGAAGCATGCTGAAGGAGAAGAAGCTTCCTCAGAACTTCTGGGGAGAAGCTGTTGCCACCGCAGCATATGTGCTCAACAGATGTCCAACGAAGAAGCTGAAGGAAATAGTTCCTATTCAGAAGTGGACTGGAGAAAAGCAAAGTGTTAGTCATCTGAAGGTTTTTGGTTCTGTGTGTTACAAACATGTTTAGAAGCTAGAAGACAGAAGTTGGATGATAGAAGCAAAATAATGTTACTGGTGGGGTACCACAGTACGGGTGCGTACAAGCTTTATTGTTCAGAAACTAATAAAGTTGAGTTCAGCAGAGACGTTATTGTGAAGGAAGCAGAAGTTTGGAATTGGGATAAGTCTCAATCTGATTCTGGTGTGAGAACTTCTGAAGAAAGGTCAGAAATAAAAATTTCTGAAACTGATGGTGATTCTGATTCTGAAGGAGACTCAGAAGATGAAGGTGATTCTAATGATCCAGATTCTGATGATGATCCAGATTCTGGTGGTGATTCAGACTCTGGGAATATGCCAGACTCTGAAGGTGGTCAAGGTTCTGGAGGAAGTCAACCTTCTGGAGCAAGAGCTTCTGAAGGAGAAACTTCTGAGGACAGAACTTCTGAGGTTCAAACATCCGGAGAAAGTTCTGAACGAGGTCAGAGGCCACAGAGAATCAGAAACATTCCAAGAAGATTTGAAGAGTTTGACATGTTGCAAGACACTGAAGTAGATTCTGAAGGAGAAATTATTCAGTGTGCCATGTTAGTAGACTCTGAACCTGTGAGTACAGAAGAGGCTCTCAAGCAGAAGTTCTGGCTAAAGGCCATGAAAGAAGAACTTGAGGCCATAGAGAGAAACAAGACTTGGAAGCTGACAGAACTTCCAAAGGACAAGAAAGCCATCAGCGTCAGATGGGTTTTCAAGCAGAAGCTAAAGCCAGATGGATCAATTGGCAAATACAAAGCGAGGTTGGTAGCAAGAGGATTTCTGCAGAAACCTGGGCTGGATTATTCTGAAGTGTTTGCACCTGTAGCGAGACATGAAACAATCAGATTGGTGATTACAATAGCTGCTAACAGGAATTGGCCTCTGATGCATTTAGATGTGAAATCTGCATTTCTGAACGGTCCATTAGAAGAAGAAGTTTATGTGTCACAACCTCCTGGATTTGTGAAAAAGAATCAGGAAGGGATGGTGTACAGATTACATAAAGCTTTGTATGGATTGAAGCAAGCGCCCAGAGCTTGGAATCAGAAGATTGATTCATTTTTCAAGAAGCAGGGTTTTCAGAAATGTGAGATGGAATACGGTGTTTATGTTCAGCATATTTCTGAAGGAAATATGATTCTGGTGTGTTTGTACGTTGATGACATACTGCTGACCGGAAGTTCTGAACAAGAATTAGCTAAGTTCAAGAAGGTGCTGATGAATGAGTTTGAAATGACTGATCTCGGGAAAATGACATACTTTCTAGGGATGGAGTTCAGATATTCTGAGAAAGGTATCATTTTGCATCAGCTGAAGTATGAACGAGAACTTCTGAAGAGATTTAAGCTGCAGAATTGTAAGGTTGCTATCACACCTGCAGATACAAATCAGAAACTAGATTCTGATTCTGATGGTGAGGATGTGGATGCTACAACCTTCAAACAGTTGGTTGGTTCTCTGAGGTATTTGTGTAATACCATACCTGATATTTGCTATGCAGTTGGAATGGTTAGTAGATTCATGAGTAAACCCAAGTGGTCCCATTACCAAGCTGCTGTCAGGATTCTGAGGTATATCAAGGGAACTCTGAAGTATGGAGTGTTGTTCCCTTCTAGAAGAAAGACTGAATCAGAACTTCTGAGTTATTCAGATTCTGATTGGTGTGGAGACAGAGTTGACAGAAGAAGTACTTCTGGATACTTGTTTAAGTTTCTGGGAGGTCCTATTTCTTGGAGTTCTAAGAAGCAACCTGTTGTTGCGTTGTCAACCTGTGAAGCTGAATATATTGCATGCGCTGTTACTGCATGTCAAGCTATGTGGATTCTGAACTTACTGGAGGATCTGAAGATCAAAGTTGACAAACCTCTGAAGCTGATGATTGATAACAAGTCTGCAATCAATCTTGCCAGAAACCCAGTGTTGCATGGGAGAAGCAAGCATATTGAGACAAAGTATCACTATCTGAGAAGTCAAGTTCAGAGTGGAGTGTTAGAAGTTCTGCACTGTAGCACCCAGAAGCAGTTGGCAGATGTTCTGACGAAGGCTATCAAGACTGATCAATTCCTTCGCTTAAGGGATGGAATTGGAGTTGTTAGTTTTGAGGAAATATAAATTAAGGGATGGTATTAGAATAAATAATTTATATTTTAATTAATATTCACAAACTTGGTGACCAAGTTTGTTAGAGGGTATTTTAGTATTTTATTGTTGCTTTTGTAGCCCTAGTTTTAGCTTATAAATAGACTAGTGGTAGTGAATATTTTTTAGCAATTCTTTTGTAATCCTTGTAGCCGTCATTCTCTATAATATATTCTTCTTTGTTCATCATTATTTCACCTTGTACACCAACACTAACTATCAAGTAGCATTTGCTTGTGTTCTAAAAAACAATGCTAACCAATGACTCAAGTAAATGTTGTTATCAGTTTTGCTTTTTCCTCGGTAGAGGACCATCCATCCTCGGTAGTTTCTCCACGATGGAACTAATGGTTAGAGGAAAAGGGCTGATTCAAATGTGTCAGTTAGTTTGAGTTATTCCAATTCTAAGATTTTATTAAAGGTCTCGTTACTCAGCGATAAAAATATGAAACTCTGACTCCGACACAAACACTAGACATGTCATCACCAGTAATGTCAAAAACATAAGACGCCAACTTGAGCTCAACACAGAGATACGTCTAATATCAGGAGTATCCATGCTTAGACTAGTTATTTGGTGTCCCTTTATTGTTCAACACGGGGTATTTTCCTAGGAATAATTATGATCTTTAATATTTCCTTCATAATGAAGCTAACAGAGTGGTATATACTTATCCTATCTTTGTGTTCAAGCGACAACAACATCCGTTCATTTAAAAAGACCCTAACCATATTCATATTCATATTCATATTCAAGCATCTTAAGTTTCCTTCTGAATCAGGATATTGGTTTTTCTTTCTTTTAGGATTCATTACTGTTCAGAATCCAAGAAATCCCTTTTCTGCCTTTGGATTGATGCAGAGAAAAATGGATAATATGCTACATTACATTGAAACAAAACAGAAAAGTATGCATCAAACATGTTCCAAGAAAAGCAAAATCCTCATCAAACCCAGATTCATATCATGAATCAGAAGAATAATTTTCTAAATAAATCTTATTATGAATCTAACATACACTATTAATCAAAATATAATATTTTCACACAAAAATACTTTAAGCTGATAAGAACAAACAACAAACTCTCAAGAGCGAAGTTATGTTATGTAATGTTACCTCCAAGAGCGATGTAAGGAACACGATGTTGTCCAGAGATGTAAACAGAATCTGAAACAAGACCATAAATTGGTTTTCCAACCATAGGAAGACTTGCTGAACTTAGAAGAATTTGAAGAGTTGAAGGATTCACATTGAGTCCATCTTTCAGAAAGTAACTCACTACTAACCATGGAAAACATTTGAATCCTTGTACCCAAAAACCCAAACCCAACACTTTTCTCATCAATTTGTCACCACCACCACCGCTTTTGTCACCACCACCACCGCTTTTGTTACTACCACCACCAATATCACCCTCCGAAGACACCATTTTCAGTTTTACACTTCACTTTTGTAACGGTTAAGGCAGAGAATGTGTTGTTCCGAATAAAGAAAGAATTGTAATAGAGGTTTCGGGTTTTTTAAGGAAAAAAAGTAGGGGTTGTTGTTGTTTCTTCTTCGTGGCATGATAAGAACGTGACACATGTTATTGTTATTTAATCACAGTGCTATTCGGTTACAACTTTTTTAATTCTTGTGGAAGTATCTGATCTGCGTCGACATATATATATTTTTTTTTTATGAGAGATCTGCGTCGACATAATTTTTTTTTTCTGTATATTAGAAATTCATTCCTTTGATTGAATAGTATTAAAGGCAAAACCACTATTTTAATCTTTTAAGTTATTTTAAAATACTACATTAGTCTCTTAAGGTTTTTTTTTTAATATTTTGGTTTTTTTTTTTAAATTTCGTTATAATAAATTGCAAACTCATATACCATTTGAACTGATTTTTCCCGCTGATCACGAATATGCAATCAAAGTTATCAAACAAGTTACGGTTCATGAGAATCAAGTAAAAATAGACGAAATACATAATGAAAAATCATCGATCCGACCAAAATATACAATCATACACAAAACTAATTAGATATTCGTGATCAACGCGAAAAAACAGTTCAAATAGTATATAAATTTGTAATTTATTATAACGGAAATTTTTAAAAAAGAACCAAAGCGTTATAAAAAAAAAAACTTAAGGACTAACTTAATATTTTAAAATAACTTAAAGGACCTAGAAAGTAATTTTACCTTTATTAAAAGTTTTGTTGTTATTGTATTTCTAGTTTTTTATTATATTAGGTTTATTTTAAGACAAATGCCATACGACATGAATTGATTTGTGTTAGAATAAGTAATTTATTGTTTAGAAGTTGATGTCACTAAGTTCATGTATACTATATTTGATAGAGTTGAATATAATATAGAGTTGTTGAAGTGCGTTAGTAGTATTCGGTATGGTCAAATACAACATGTTGTAGTCGAAAAGAGATAGTATGTATTTGACTCTATCGAATATATTTTGTAATAGTCAAGTTTTGTTAGTTGCCTATAAATAGGCATATGATGATGTAGAATCATAAACACTATATAATAATTTTCTCTTTTCATAATACAGTTGTTTATTCTTGAACAACTTTTTGTTTCAATAAATTGGTACCAACAAATCTGGTTGTGATTTAGTTAGCAATGGCAAACGGTAATACAACATCAACACAATTTCATGCAAATCTTTCGGTTTTCAAAATTGAGAACTATGAGAGGTGAGTTGCACAAATGAAGGTCATCTTTAGATTTCAAGGTGTGACTGAAATCGTGAGTGATGACATACCTGCATTAGAAGCGAATGTAAGTGATGTTCAGAAGGCTGCACATAAGGAACAAAGAAAGAAAGATGGAAATGTTCTTTTAATGTGTTGATCCTAATATGTTCAAGAAGATCATTGAAGAAGATACGTTCAAGGAAGTGTGTGATAAGTTAAAGAACTTGTATACTGGAGTTGAGAAACTGAAGAGAGTGAAGTTGCAGACGCTGAGAAAGCAGATTGAGATAACACATATGAAAGAAGATGAATTGGTCACTGATTTCCTTTCAAGATTAATGTTACTCACCAACCAGATGAAGGCGTGTGGTGAATTACTCAATAATTTGTAAAAGATCGAAAAAATGTTGAGATCTTTAACTGCAAATTTTGATTACATTGTAGTGTCGATAGAAGAATCCAATCACTTTCTAAAATGAAGTTGGAGGAACTTCAAGCTTCATTAGAGACTCATGAGATGAGATTGAAGCAAAGAAATTTAGAAAGGAAGAAGGTAGCGGGGCAGGCTCTACAAGCAAATTTCGCCAAGAAATCTAAAAAGGGAAAAGAGAAGCAGAAAAAAAAATTATGTTGTAATTGAGAATTCAAGCAAGAATTCAAAGAATCATAATGATTCCATCAAGAAAGACATGATCAACAAGTATGCGAGGAAGAAAGTTGACATGAAAAAGGTGAAGTGCTACAGCGGTCAAGGATTGGGTCATTATGCACTAGATTTTTTATGAAAGAAGGAATCAAGAGAAAAAAATAATGAAGAAATGCAAAATGCACATGCTAGAGAATGTGACTTTAATGATGTGCTACTCATGTCCAATACTCAGTCAAATGATGAACAAGCAAATATGTGGTGTTTGGACTTAGGATGTAGCAACCACATAACTGGAAATAAAAATTGGTTCATCAAGTTAGATGAATCAGTTAAGAAAGTGATCAAGTTTGTAGATTGCAGATGGCAGGCATACCGTATCAAGGGGAAAAGGAAACATATTTGTGGTTAGAAAGATGGGTGAAAGGTCAGTATCATTGATGTATTGCATGTACCTTCTATGACAAGTAATTTGATAAGCATAAGCCAATTACTTGCAAAAGGGTACAACATGAAGTTGGAAAAGAATCAGATGAAGGTGTATGATGGAGAAGGAAGGATAATCTTTAAAACACCACTAGCAAACAACAAGACCTTCAAAGTAGAGATTAACACGGTTAATCATCAATGTCTGATTCGATTGTCAATAGAGACAAATAGTGGTTTTGTCATCATAGATATGAACACCTAAACTTCAGAACTATAAATATGCTTAATCTGAAGAAGATGGTGTATGGTTCATCTCAAGTAATGGAACCAAGTCATGTGTGTGAGGAATGCTATAAGGAAAAGTAGGCAAGGAAAGCATTCAAACATGACTTGCACATGAAGTCAACACAAAAGCTAGAACTTTTTCACTCTGATATGTGCGGACCTTTTGAAGTCAGATCAAATGGAGGTAATTGTTATTTCCTAACTTTCATAGATGAGTTCACCATGTATATGTGGATTTATCTTATAAAAAAGAAGAGTGAGGTATTCACACAGTTCAAGAAGTTTAAGTTGCAAGTTGAAAAACAAAGTGAATGTAAGTTAAAGAGAATGGAAATTGATAGTGGAAGTGAATAGACCTCTATGGAATTTGCAAGATTTTGCAATGAGGAATGTATAAAGTATAAGGTCATTGCACCATATACACCTCATCATAATGGAATAACTAAGAGGAAAAATAGAAGTATATTAAAAATGGAAAGGAGTATATTGAAAGTCAAAGAAATGCCAAAGAGATTTTGGGAACCATATGCCAGTTAAGGTGCCCGCCCATGGGTTGAAGCTGAAGAAGTTATTCTGATGTCGAGATGCCACCGGAGGTGAAAGCGATAGTTGAGGATTGCGGTCTCCTTCCACTGGTGAACTATTCCTTCCATCTTCCATTTGGTAAGATGACAATTACATTGGATGATGTCTCCTCGCTTTTCCATATTCCGGTGGCAGGTAGTTTCTTCACCGCTCATATCATTAGTCAGGAGACCGCACGTATGACAGTTGTAAAGTACTTGGGGGTTACCGAGCAGTAGGTGATAACTTTGTTTAAATTTATGAGGGGTGCTCACTTTCTCCTATCTTGGCTGCAGGATAAGTATGGCGATCTAGTGTATCATGGTATGGCGATCTTGTAGGATGTAATATCTTAGCGGATAAGTCTCATGTATATATCGATGTGAAGTATATGTGGCTGTTTAACAGCCTTGAGCATTACAACTGAGAGGTGTTGTGGAGTACAGGAGGAGGATTGATGCATTGAATGTAGACGATGTCAACTGAACACCCTACACATACCATAGAATGGATATAGGGGATGAGGAGTTCGATGAAACTATACTTTTTTTTGGTTATCTGCGATGGTAGGGGTTAGTAGCTAGACACTTACTTGAGAGGTGTTTGGGCTAGTATGGATACGTCCAAGACATCCCACGACCAGTCCCTACTATTCCGTCTGAGGGCATTGATATTTGATTTCGAGGTAACATTATGAATTCTACACGTGTCATTAGAGGTCGTGCAATGGAGGTTCAGTTTCCTATGGAGTGTGTGAATGGGTATTTGGAGTGGTACCTTGCAGTATCACACCCTCGCATCATCCCATCTGGGAAACATGGAGAAGATGCTAAATCTTCTCATGTTAGATCTTCTCATGCTAGATCTTCTCATGCTGATGTTGGGGTATCTTCTGATGACATGTCGCCGCCTGCACTGCCTCCACGTAATGTGGATAACGCTCTGCGGCTGTTGATGGAATCATTATGGATAACCTCGTGGGTTTGGTGAACCCAGATGGCAACGTTTATAGTTTGGCAGTGCAGGCAGAACACATAGCCCGTAAGGGGCCTATTTAGACATTATTATTATTTTTATGTATTATTTGTATATTATGTATAGTATTACCTAGACATTTGCACTAATGTTTATTAGATAACATTTTGGCACTTCTATTGATGTGTGATGAACATAACTTAACATTTGACAAACGGTTATATAACTTAGACAAACGATTACATAACTTAAGAAAACAATAATATATAAGAAAATCTAAACACTACCAAATGATTCTGGACATTTCAACATCTTGATTATGTCGTCGACGGATCTAGAAATTGTCTCATCAAACTCGGTTGCTCCTTTAGTTAGCCTACGGTGATATGATCTCCACATAGCTTTCAAATCTTCATTGGTCTTCAACTCAATAAAGTTGTATTTCACCATTCCATCAGTATCAATCCAATCTTCATGAAACCCCGATCTTTCTCACTTTTCTGTTATCGGCGTCAGACAACAAATCATTCAACGCGGAACTTAAGACGGTGAGACGGGTGGTGTCCTTTGAAAGCAAACTCTACGGGAGGTTTCGCCCCGTTGAAGTGCACTTCTGCCTTAATAAAAAAATTAAGGAAAATACATTCTTAGATGGTTTTCTCAACAACAGATGACCCCTATTTATACAACTTCAGATTCATTTTGAACCACACAAAACGGTCAATGTAATCACAGTCGTACAAAAGTGTTGGCAAAATCTCAATCATTCAATTTTCACTCTTTTTATAACTATCGAATTTTTCACTCATGGACGAAATATCCAGTAACTTTTTGATATTTTAAAAAAACGGTACTAATCAAAATTTCGGATATTTTGAAAAATCTTATTAACCGAATTTTTCATATATACTACCGATTTTTTTTAGGTTCCGACTTTTTAAATTTGTTCTACTAGGTATTTTGTCCGAATTTTCGGCTTCAATTTTCACAAGGACAACATGAGCATTATTGAGATATATATAGTGTCAAGTAAAATTTGGGAAGTGGCACAAAGAAACCTCCATATTACGAAAGTGTAACTAACAATCATTGTACAACCAATAGGGGTGGCAAACGGGGGCGGAACAGAGCGAGCATATGTGAGGGTGCGGGCTTGAAATTTTGCCTCACTCCGCATAAAAGTGAGGGCGGGCAAGGCAGTCCCACTGGCATTGAACCTTTTAGGCTTAAAAATTATAAAATTGTATGTAAAAATTCATATCCGCAAAAACCTAGAGCGAGGCAGGGAGATCACATTAAAGGGTGTAGACCTAAAACCTTGATCTGCCCCACGAAAAAATACGAGCAAAACAGACATATCCAACGGACCGGATCCATTTTGCCATCCCTAGAGACCAATATCTAATTTGTTTCTAAATCAAATTAGAAATTCCAAAACAAAGTCAATATCTAAACAAAGACTTTAATCTAAACTAACCATTTGACAAGGGAATGGATCCTCTCTCAAAATGTCTCGTATGTTTTCCAATCTCCACCAGCAAATCTCCTTACTCCATTTATTTCACTATCCTTTCTCCATTTATTTCAGTGTAAACCTAATTTCTTTTTTTTCAATTGAAGGTGGGGATTTCATCGAATTCATATTATGAGAATATCGATTCCTCATTTGACAGACACAAGACAGAGGAAAAGAAAAATTGATTAGTACATAACCATGGATTAAAGAAGGCTGTGTTCTATATGATACTCAAATTTCAAGTAATACTTTTCAGTATTCAGCAATCAACAAATCATAAGGTGACATTCCAATTCCAACTCTGAGACTACTGAAAATCTACATGCCCCAAGTAAAAAAGCCATATACTAAAATAATCTGAAAGTAAAAAAGCCATATACTAAAATAACCAGAAGAACGAAGAAGCCTAGATTAAAAGACTGTATAACCTAAAATAAAGGCACAATTCTAGATAAGTAGATCATCAATCTATATAGAAGACCAAAAAGTTTGGTATATCAATCACAAAAATATCAGAAAACTAAATGAAAATTCCATCCACAATTTTCCCTACAGTTCCAGAAAATTTTCATTTGTAAAAATAGATGCGACTATTACAAATGTCAAACTAAAACAACAGTTACATGTGAGAGCATGGTTTACCAAGAAAAACTCAGACTAAGAATTTTTTTATTCAAATAGATTATCCAACAATCAGTTCTCAAACTTTAAATCCACTTCATCTCTTGAGAAATTTCTTCTAACCATTAATTCACCATGCATATGGTAACTTAAAAACACATTGACCATCATGAAAAATTTGTGATCTAGGCCAATAATCCAACAACTGAAAAATCTACTCCATAACTGCAACCCCTCCGGCAGCTTTAATTTTTTCTATAATAGTATTTGCCTCTTCTTTTGTGACTCCTTGTTTAAGGACAGTTGGTACCTTTTCAACAAGATCTTTAGCTTCTTTCAATCCCAAGTTAGTAAATGCTCTTACCTCCTTAATCACCTTGATCTTTGCAGCAGCATCAAATTTCTCTAACTTGACATCAAAAGCTGTTTTCTCTGCCTTTTTCTCCTCAACCTTTGGTCCCGCACCACCGCCTTCCGAACCCAAGTCCATACCTTCTGTTGAAATTGGCTCCAACTTTGGAAGCTTTAATCGTTCCGACAAAGTAGGCATAATATGGCCGCGTTCTTCATCTGATAGTGCTGCGATACGTTCTGCGAGCTGGACGATTTTGTCTGAAGGTGGAGGCCTAGGGCCATACGGGTCATAAGATTGAGGAATTTTGTACTTAATTGGTCTGGCATTAGAATCTCTAGTAGCAACATCAGGCTGGAAGGCTCGAGATTGCAAAGGCGCAAATGCTCCAGGCCGAGAGAGGCGGCGAAGATATCTCAAAAGGGTGGTAATCCTCATGTCTTTTCTTAATCAAAATGGAGACTAATTTTTGAGAAAAAATGCAGTTTTAAAATGCGAACAGAAACCAGTTTTCCACTGAAACAAACAATCAAACAGTTCATGCCCATTAATTCCAAAACATTGTAGATTATAAATATGGCATCAAATCGGTTCATATCATCGTGAAATTGGCAGAGAAAGCTAAATACATGAAACATCAACTTCAAACTACATCCAATTTCAAAAAACATTCCCAATCTCACTAGTGTAACCACCTCACAGTATCCAAAAAATCAGATAATGAATATGAAAGTGTTACATAATATAACTTAGAATACTCATATTCCAATTCACATGAAATGTGTTAATACAAGCAAAGTACATGTTGTAATCTAAACCCTAAACATCAAATTAATCTGCTGTGATGTAACTATAAAGAGAGTGGAAGCTAAAGAGGTAAAGAGGAAAAGTTACAGCCGGAAAAAATAACGAACCTTCTAACCCTTACTTCCTGCGACGATGCTCCGCTTGATTTGCCGGCCAGATTTTGCTTTCTCCGGCGAGTGGATATCAGTGCGAATTCCAACGGGTTTGTGATACAATTTCACAAGGGGGCTTTAGTGAATGATGGGCCTCTACACAAAGATGTGAATTGGGCTTTGTGAAAACAATCCTTTTTGTCCTCCCACCGCCTCACTCTTCCCTGACACTCCTTATTTTGATATTGACTAAAATATCTGTTATTATTTACCTATTTCAAAATTACATTTGATAAAAAAATTGACTTTTGAGAAACCGTGAAATTAAAAAAAAAAATCTGGTACAAAAATTTTGGAATTCGGTAAAAACTTTGCATTTTTACCGAATTTTTTAAACATCGATATGTATTTTTATTTTATCGCATATTTTAAAAAATCTAATATTTTTGAGAAAATCGATAGTGTTTTACCCATTTTTTTAAAAAATGCGGTATAAATATATAACTTTTTTTTCAAAAAATAATCTGATATTTTCTAAGAAAAACGATATCAATTACCGAATTTTTCAAAAAATCTAGGAAGCATCAAAATTTTTAATATAGTGAAATTTTTGCCTATGGTAAAAAATCATGTAGTTCAAAATCCTTTATTTGTGCGTTTCAGATCCGGATGGTTCCTCTATAGATTGTACATGGTTTTTCATCATTGATTTTGTATGTTTTACGTGGATGTTTTGTTTTTAACTTGTTCAAAATTTAATAGGCTTTGGGTATCTCTATCATTGATAATTCATTCTTTATATGTTGTAAATGACAAATATTTCCCTCTCTGGCTGAAGTGTTAGCATGGACACAGTCCATTATTAAACAACATGGTTTGTTGTTGTTATTGTTCATTCTGATACCGCAAATGGGATCAGAGATAAAAAAGATAAACTGATTTTGGGTTGTGAGAGAGGACGAAAATATAAAAAGAAGATTCCTCTGAATGCACTTTTAGTATTGTTCTGGACTGGACCAATTATGCTCCAGAATGGCCCAATTGCCTAAGTCCAATCCACAAAGGGACAAAAGTTACCTTTCTGCCCCTCCAACCGGGCAAAGACTACATCGCTCCTCCCCGGAAATGCTGCTCGTTACGCACGGCTTCTTCACGCCCCCGAACAGCTAAGGGCATGTGTCCAGATCTGCGCCTATGCCCGACATAACGGCTAGTTTTGGGCACCTTGCCCGACATAACGGCTACTTTGGACAGTTACCTATTCTTCGGGAAAACGGTTATTTTGCCCCGAAAATAGGACCGTTGGCCACGCGCTAGGGTGCTCTATATAAACCCTCTCACTTGAGAGGATCAAATATCCAATAATCATCCTAAGAACTCATACTTTGTACTTGCCCCTTTTCTCTGACCCTTTCTTACTTGAGCGTCGGAGTGCCTTGCAGGTACACCCCCTCCTCCTCTCCATACACCCAGCATCTCAGACGTACTTGGTGGCCCATTTCAACAGGATCTGATCCAGCCTTCACGATCAAATATGATAGTTAAATGTCCATTTAAGCTAATATATGTGTCAAGTGGTAGCGGTTATAAGGTGATGGTTAGGTGTGGATTTCACAATCATAAACTAGCTACGGATTTAGATAACCATGACATATCAGGCCATTTAAAACATGATGAAAGAGAATTTCTGAATGACATGAAAAAAATCAAATATGGCTCCTAGGTACATAGTTCCAACTATGAAAGATAGAGATTCATAAAATCTCATTAGCGTTACTTAGGTATACAAGTAAAGATTTATATACAAGACGAGCAAGAGAGGTCCATGTACTAAGTCTAATTCATGAAGACAAATACATGTACTTGACCAAAACACAGAGATGAGTCAAATGTTGTTGTCGATATCTTTTGGGCACATCATGATTCACTGAAGTTGTTCAACATGTTTCATTTGGTGTTGATTTTTTATTGTACATAAAAACAAGTACCACATTCCCCAAAAATGTAATTTTTCCTTTATTTGATTATGGGAAGATGTTGATTAAATTTTGTACTGTGTTGATTATTGATTGTACATACAAAACAAACAGGTATCTGCTGCCACTACTTGAGATTGTTGGTGTCACGTCGACGAAGTTGGCATTTTCTGTTGGTTTTGCCTATTTGGAACATGAAAGGGAGGAAAATTTTACACGCACACTGAAGAAGCTGAAAGAGTTGTTCACATTCGAGAAGTTGCTACCGAAGGTTGTGGTGACGGACCCAGAATTTATGCTGATGAATGCCATGTAAGTTGTATTCCCATCCTCAACTCATATATTGTGTCTGTTTCATATATTTTTTTAAATGGTATGAAGTGTAAGGAGTATGTTGAATCTAATAGGCAAAAGCATGTTATGGATCTATGAAACAAAATCATGTATTCAAATAGGGAGTTTGAGTTCGGAGAACACTTGAAGCATTTTGAGGTCATATGTGTTGACATTCTTTTATTTGTTCAGTATGTGCACGAAATATGGTTGACACCCTATAAAGAAAAGTTTGTTGTTGCATGGACTAACAGAGTCATTCATTTAGGGAACACAAGAACAAACAACTACATTGTTGTGACTTTGATTGTATTACAATACTAATAATCAATTTATAACTTCTTTTTTTATTGATGTTTTTTAGGATTGAGTCTGCTCATTGGAGACTAAAAAATATGCTGATTACTAGCCGGAGAGATTTATGCAGAAGTTTGGATGATGTGAACACCATGTTGAAGTTGCAACTAGGTTCAATCAGAGTATTATTTCAAAAATGTATTGGCAACATTGAACATTGGTATAACACTCCATTTTACTCCAAATTGCATGGCTTAGTTCCAAGACAATGTATACAACATGTTGGAAATGAGTTAGAATGGGTAAAATTCGTTGGTTCTGACAAAGATACTTGCAGTTGCTTCATTAGAACAACACATAAGTTACCTTGTGTGTGTCAACTTGTAGGTCTTCATATACAAGGTGAGTCTGTTCCATTAGAATCGATTCATGTGTTTCGAAAGAAATTAAACATTGAAGAGCATGGAGTCACTCAAGAAGATAGTGGGACACAATTGACTTTAGAAGAAGAGTGTGAAGAATTAAAGATATTTCAGTACATTGCATATAGTTGGGTAGAGAATATATTTATATATTTTATCGAGTTAATTGTGACTGTACATGTACTTTTGATATAATATATAAATATTGTGATACTGCTTTGTTAAAAATGTCATAAAAACTTAATATAAAAAGCAAAAACATTTAATAACCCCACTGTCTACTGATTTTTTTTTTAAATTCAGAAAATTTAATATGTATCAAAGTTTTCAATATATTTAGTACATAATATAGTTTTATGAATTTTTAGAAAAATCTAGTAGTTACAAAGACAATTTTGTCAAATAACAATTGTCCTGTACCAAATGTTTTGAAAAATCGATATAAATCAGATATTTGAAAATTTTGGTATTTCTTTATACATTTTTTCAGAAAACGGTGTATTTTTATCAGATATTTGAAAAATATTCAGTATTTTTCATAGAAATTCATAAACTTCCTTATTTTTAGCAAAAGTCTGGTATAAACATGTGCAGAATTCCACGTAACAAAAAATTCGGTACTATTTCAAAATATCCAATAATACACAACAATTTTTGAAAAAACCAAAAAAAAAAAAAAAATCAAATAAAGGCATAACGATAAAAAAAAATCTCCAATCCTATTAACATTTTATTTAAAGTTTGTATTTGTTATTAAAATAAAATATATAATAATAACAAAAAGATACAATGATAAATCAAATTTTTTTAATGAAAATTAGTTCATCTTACAATGACTATTAAATATTAAAAATAAAAAATATGATAAATGTAAAAAAAAAAACAATAATGTTATAAAATTAGGTTAAATATATTTGTAGTTTTCTTAAATAACTCAAATTTCGTTTTTAGTCTCTCAAAATATTTTCTTCAAATATTGCTTCTTCTAAAATTTTTCATCTGCACTTTTGGTCCATAATACTAAAATCGTCACTAAAATTATCGTTAATTCAGTCGTTAAGTAATGAATCGTCGCTAAAACCGTCACTAATTTTGTCGCTAAGCAGTACAAATTATCGCTAAATTGCAGGAGAGACCAAAAGTGAGGATGAAAAATTTTAGAAAGATCATTCTTTAAAATAAATATTTTGAGAGACTAAAAACGAAATTTAAAATATTTAGGAGGATCACACACATATTCAACCCGCAAAATTAATTTTTTTTTCTTCGTGATTGAACAGGGTTGGAGTCCAAAAACAAAAACAAATTATAAGAGCATGATTATCGGCATGTTGTTTGAGTTGCTACACAGTTACCAAAGCTATTGTGTCAGAAATGTTTGGATAATTGAGAAAAAATATCATCTTTTAATTTGTGACCGTTAGCTAATTTATGAACGTTTTTTTACTGCTGACGGGATATTGGATAGTCATTGCTACATTTGTGCATTAAATGGTTAATATTTAATAAATTCCAATTGCAATATTACAAGAAAAAAATTAACGGTAACATTGCTATATACTACATATTACTATATAAGAAAAGTTGAGGCTCTGGAAAAGGCTTTTCTACCCTTCCCTCTACATTTGCCACGTATCCAAAATAAGGGTAATTTTAGTCCTGAAATTACTTTTTGCAACCAATTGTGTCATATTGTTGAATTCCAACTATATATTTAGTGTATTATGGTTTTGCTATTTAGGTTTTAATGAATTGATGATGTCATTTGGTGCTCTTTAGTTCCAAAACAATCTATCCAATTCATCTTTTTTATCTTTTCCCAATGTTAATCGTAAATCCAATTCAAATTTTCTTCTCTTTCCTCTTCTCTTTCAATTGTCACTCAGAACTTTTCTCAATTCTTTCACTTCACTTTCTGAATAATCTTTTTCTTCGTCTTCTTCTTTATTCGTCTTCTTCGTTCTTTTCCTCTTCCTCTTATTTCTTCTTTCTTTTTTATGCAGAAACGAAAACAGGAAAATGGAGGAATACCAATCAGAAATGGGGAAAAATCGGCGGCCACGGTGGTGCAAACTTGCGAGCAGAGGACGAAAGGGTACTTCAGTGGCGGTGATGGATTCGTGAGGAACATGTGGTGGTCAAGATTCGCAGTTTTCCGGTGAGAAGTGTGATGGCGATCTTCTTTTTGTTGGCTTTCAAGAATGACTGGATAATAAACTTTTCCTACATGTTGTTTTCCATATATTAGTGAAAAGTTCAAACCTTTTCTGTTTTTCCTTTCATATCATTTTAAAAAATCTTACTTTTTGTTTGTGTTTAATTTTTCTTCATTTCATATCTTTGTATTCTATGCTAATTTAGGGTTTGTGTTTTTGATTATTCTATCAATTTTTCTGGTTTCTGTGAAAGGTGAGATCTACCATGGATCCACTGGTATTGTTTCATTATTGCAGTAGTTATTACTCATGTAATCATACAACGTGTTTTGTGTTGATTTGTTGATTTGCGGTAATTTTGGTAGGATAGGATAGATTTTCATAATATGTTCTTAATTGTTGCAGCCGGTAATAATAGGATCAACATCTGGACACTGCTAGCATAGCTTTGAAGACGATTGTTGCTGAAGTTTCTAACCAACCCCTTACAATTTACTAAATGCTATTTTTTCTTTCATTGTTATGCAGAGAAGCTATATTTTCATGGATTAAGTAGAGAGGACAAAATCAGTGATATTTCAGGAGCATTCTAAGACATGGTATGGGTTAATTCTTTGGAGTCTTGTAAGAAGCAATTGCGACACGTTTTGTCAGACATGAATTCACTGATCTGTGTGTTTTTATGTTCTTCTTGTCATGCTTAGGTGTCATTTAGAAGATGTTATAGGCTGGTGGACATACCAATGAGTAATTGTATTAATAGTAGAATTAATAAAATGTGCGTCCTTACGCAATTCTATTCTCTGTCTCTCAACTGCGACATTGCTTGAACTTATAATTCGGGAGGTGGCATCAACTATGGCGGTAGTTTTATTGAGGTACATATTTTGTTTCTTGCTGTGAATGGTACTTTTTACTTTCACTTGGTGTAGGGAGATTAAAAGTTTGTTATGGTAGGTATTGGCAGCAACACAGACACTCGACGAATTAGGAAATAAGTGGTTTCAACGTACGATCGATGTTGTAAGACAGTTCCTTAGGTTGTTTAAGGTATGTCACAGTTAGTTTTCATGTTCATACTATTGTAGTTTTGAAACGGTATTGTTTTCATCAATCCGAGAACTAAATAAGCTTTTCGATCTACTTTTTTGGCTCTTGCTGCTGATTTTTTCTGGTTTTTAATGGTTTTTCTCAAGGTTATATCAGTGCAATCATGGCTAGATAATGGTTAATGTCTACTGCATGTTTTGTGTGATTGTTGAAGGAGCAGGACATGAAATTCTTTCCACGAGCATGCAATTCGACAAAAAAAGCTGCTTATGGAAAGAAGGTTCTTCTAGATAAAATAGATGACAGAGATATCCAGGAAGCTGCACTTCAAGAATGAAAACACAAGGTGAAGAAATTGCTGAATAAATATTTCTTGAGGTATTGCTGTGGTGAGGGCTGTTCTGGACTGTGTAGGACAAATTTATGTTGTTTCTTCAGACCTCGGTTCATCGCCAGTGCTGATTTGGTTCTGATGCTAGCGCTTCAGATTCTTTGCCTTTCGATGTGTAACCTGATTTCCTTAAGCATTTTCAACAAGGCTACTGATGGAAGCACTGTTGAGAGTTAGATAATGCTAATAATAAATAGCATGGGCTTCTCAAAGCTAAAGTCTTGAGGAATGGTAGATCAATCTTAAACAACATCTCTTTCTCTATTTGGAGTTGCATGAAGTGGCATTGCTCAACAATTATTGAAAATTCATCTTGCCTCATTGGCAATGGCATGGAAGCCACATTCTAGCTTGACAGTTAGTGTGGTCCTCATGTAGTTTCTAGGTACAATATCTCTAACATATTTCATAATCACATGCAAGTTACGGTAGCTAGCTTTATTGTTGACAAGAATTGGTCCATGACTCAAAATCTTTTACTTACCTTTCGTGACCTGTTAGCAAATATATGTAAGTGAACTATCCATTTGGAAGAAAAAACCGATGCTAGAATGTAAAATCACTCAGAAAATGGAATCCTATCCTTAAAATTGGCTTATCAATTCGGTCATGGTAAATCCAATTCAAATTTTCTTCTCTTTCCTCTTCTCTTTCCTCTTCTCTTTCAATTGTCACTCAGAACTTTTCTCACTTCTTTCACTTCACTTTCTGAATAATCTTTTTCTTCGTCTTCTTCTTTATTCGTCTTCTTCGTTCTTTTCCTCTTCCTCTTATTTCTTATTTCTTTTTTATGCAGAAACGAAAACAGGAAAATGGAGGAATACCATTCAGAAATGGGGAAAAATTGGAGGCCACGGTGGTGCAAACTTGCGAGCAGAGGACGAAAGGGTACTTCAGTGGCGGTGATGGATTCGTGAGGAACGTGTGGTGGTCAAGATTCGCAGTTTTCCGGTGAGAAGTGTGGCGGCGATCTTCTTTTTGTTGGCTTTCAAGAATTACTGGATAATAAACTTTTCCTACATGTTGTTTTCCATATATTAGTGAAACATTCAAACCTTTTCTGTTTTTCCTTTAATATCAGTTTAAAAAATCTTACTTTTTGTTTGTGTTCAATTTTTCTTCATTTCATATCTTAGTATTCTATGCTAATTTAGGGTTTGTGTTTTTGATTATTCTATCAATTTTTCTGGTTTCTGTGAAAGGTGAGATCTACCATGGATCCACTGGTATTATTTCATTATTGCAGTAGTTATTACTCATGTAATCATACAACGTGTTTTGTGTTGATTTGTTGATTTGCGGTAATTTTGGTAGGATAGGATAGATTTTCATAATATGTTCTTAATTGTTGCAGCCGGTAATAATAGGATCAACATCTGGACACTGCTAGCATAGCTTTGAAGACGATTGTTGCTGAAGTTTCTAACCAACCCCTTACAATTTACTAAATATTATTTTTTCTTTCATTGTTATGCAGAGAAGCTATATTTTCATGGATTAAGTAGAGAGGACAAAATCAGTGATATTTCAGGAGCATTCTAAGACATGGTATGGGTTAATTCTTTGGAGTCTTGTAAGAAGCAATTGCGGCACGTTTTGTCAGACATGAATTCACTGATCTGTGTGTTTTTATGTTCTTCTTGCATGCTTAGGTGTCATTTAGAAGATGTTATAGGCTGGTGGACATACCAATGAGTAATTGTATTAATAGTAGAATTAATAAAATGTGCATCCTTACGCAATTCTATTCTCTGTCTCTCAACTGCGACATTGCTCGAACTTATAATTCGGGAGGTGGCATCAACTATGGCGGTAGTTTTATTGAGGTACAGATTTTGTTTCTTGCTGTGAATGGTACTTTTTACTTTCACTTGGTGTAGGGAGATTAAAAGTTTGTTATGGTAGGTATTGGCAGCAACACAGACACTCGACGGATTAGGAAATAAGTGGTTTCAACGTACGATCGATGTTGTAAGACAGTTCCTTAGGTTGTTTAAGGTATGTCACAGTTAGTTTTCATGTTCATACTATTGTAGTTTTGAAACGGTATTGTTTTCGTCAATCCGAGAACTAAATAAGCTTTTTGATATACTTTTTTGGATCTTGCTGCTGATTTTTTCTGGTTTTTAATGGTTTTTCTCAAGGTTGTATCAGTGCAATCATAGCTAGATAATGGTTAATGTCTACTGCATGTTTTGTGTGATTGTTGAAGGAGCAGGACATGAACTTCTTTCCGCGAGCATGCAATTCGACAAAAAAAAGTTGTTTATGGAAAGAAGGTTCTTCTAGATAAAATAGATGACAAAGGTATCCAGGAAGCTGCACTTCAAGAGTGAAAATACAAGGTGAAGAAATTGCTGAATAAATATTTCTTGAGGTACTGCTGTGGTGAGGGCTGTTCTGGACTGTGTAGGACATATTTATGTTGTTTCTTCAGACCTCGATTCATCGCCAGTGCTGATTTGGTTCTGATGCTAGCACTTCAGATTCTTTGCCTTTCGATGTGCAACCTGATTTCCTTAAGCATTTTCAACAAGGCTACTGATGGAAGCACTGTTGAGAGTTAGATAATGCTAATAATAAATAGCATGGGCTTCTCAAAGCTAGAGTCTTGAGGAATGGTAGATCAATCTTAAACAACATCTCTTTCTCTATTTGGAGTTGCATGAAGTGGCATTGCTCAACAATTATTGAAAATTCATCTTGCCTCATTGGCAATGGCATGGAAGCCACGTTCTAGCTTGACAGTTAGTGTGGTCCTCATGTAGTTTCTAGGTACAATATCCCTAACATATTTCATAATCACATGCAAGTTACGGTAGCTAGCTTTATTGTTGACAAGAATTGGTCCATGACTCAAAATCTTTTACTTACCTTTCGTGACCTGTTAGCAAATATATGTAAGTGAACTATCCATTTGGAAGACAAAACTGATGCTAGAATGTGAAATCACTCAGAAAATGGAATCCTATCCTTAAAATTGGCTTATCAATTCGGTCATGGTAAAACCAATAATGTTCCTTGGTGCAAAATGCATTGATCTAAATTGTGATTTAACAAATTAATGTATATATAACTATACTTTAATTTATCAATTATTTTTATAAATGGTTCCAAATTAACTAGATTTACTTTTTTCAATGCATCACTTTTGCGAGTTCAGATCCACTCCATTTCCTTATCCTCCATTTAATCCATTTTATTTAACATATCTTTGCCACATGGCATTAAAGGATTTCAATGGTCCAGATTTAAAATAGGATACATGGTTAAAAACATTTAATTATATGGTTAAAAACATTAAAGGATTTCAATAGTCCATATTTAATTAAAATATTTTTTTAGTTTTTAATCTTGACCATTCAAATCATTAAATTCTACGTGGCAAAAATCTATTAAAGAAACTTGAATAAATAAAGGATAAGGAAATGAAGTGGATCTGGACTCCACTTTTGCACCCATTTTTTGTCTAAGTCAAACTTTTATGACCAGTTGTAGGATACACTTTTTGAAAATTCTATTTTTTTTTCTTTCTGATACTTTGTGACAGCCATTTCAGTCATTAGTCTCTCTCACCTTTTGCCACATTCCACGTTTTCTTTTGACACGCCTATACACTCTTAATATTATTTTATAAAAATAATTAAATTAAATTGTGTATTCAATTTTTTTAAACTTATAATATTAATAATTTTTAAATTTTTTACATTTATATATAATTTATATAATTATTACTTAATTATTATTTACATATAAATACATTTAATTTAATTTTTTACATTTTAATACAAATTAACAGTATAAACAAAAAACTTATAATAATAATAATAATAATACACTATTAATACACCAAACTTTTCATTTGAAGTTTGTTAAAATTTTGCATACTAATAATTTTATGCTCAAATGTTACTCTATTTTATAGTTCACATCTTTTGTTTATAAATGCATAAATATTTTTTTCATTACTCTATTTTTTTAATCCATATTTTTTTTGTTTATCAACGCTAAAAATTTTTTTAAACATATCGCAACTTATCCATATTATTAAAACACCAATTCAAAATAATTTTCACGTGAACATGACACTATCATAATATTGAATATTAACGGGAACACGAAGTTATTGATCCAAATATTGAATATTAACGAGAACATGAAGTTACTAATCAAAATATTGAATATTAACAGAAAATTGAGGTTACTGATAGAAACTTTGAATATTAACGGGAACACGAAGTTATTGATCCAAATATTGGATATTAACGGAAACATGAAGGTACTGATCAAAATATTTAATATTAACGGGAACTTGAAGTTACTGATCAAAATATTGAATATTAACGGGAATTTGAAGTTACTGATAAAAAATTTGAATATTAATGTGAACACGAAGTTACTTATCAAAATATTAAATATTAACGAGAATTTGAAGTTATTGATAGAAAATTTGAATATTAACGGGAACACGAAGTTACTGAGTAAAATATTGAATATTAACGGGAACATGAAGTTACTGATCAAAATATCAAATATTAACGGGAGCATGAAGTTACTGAGCAAAATATCGAACATTAACGGGAATATGAAGTTACTGATCAAAATATTGAATATTTTAGGGAACATGAAGTTACTGATAAAAATATTGAAAATTAACGGGAACATGAAGTTTCTGATCAAAATATTCAATATTAACGGAAACATGAACTCACTGATGAAAATATTAAAAATTAATGGGTACATGAAGTTTCTGATCAAAATACTTAGTTGTGAAAAATGAACATAAAATTGTTGATCAAAATTTTAAACACGATTGTTTTTTATTGGGTGTTATGATTTTATTTTTTTTAATTTACAACAAAATTTTTATATTTTCAGTTTTTTTTTATATTTAATAACATAACTGACGTGTCCGCGGTCCATACCGGAACCCGTGCGGATGCACGGATTTCCTAGTTAATGTTACACATTGATACATTAACGGTAACATTGCTAAATGTAAAAAAAATAACGGTAACTTTTTCAATTTTATAAATAAGTTATTAATTTTATTTGTGTGATGTATTGTGTTTTTTAATATATATTTATTTTATTTTAAATATATACTTTTTAATGTATTTTGATATATTTGAATTAAATTGTTTTAATTATTTTTTTTATAAATATAAATATTTGATATATTGTGAGATTTGGTGGGTGTTGTACCCCAAAATTTTCCCTTAGATCCATTGATCTTTTGCATATCATATTAGGTCAATCATGCCGCATAGCTAACCCGTTTTATCAGGTTTTTGCTTGTGTTTGTTTCTTTTTTTATCAGGTTTGCCTTGAGGAAATTCAAGGAGTAATTGATCAAGGTCTTTTGGATGGAGCATTAAATCAAGCAAGTCTCTAAGAGATGCCTCCATAACCCTAACCCCACCATGACCAAATTTCTACTCATTTTATCTACCCTCACTTGTCACCTTCATTTTCTAAACCTATTTCACTAACCTTTTCATTTTATCAACTTTATTCCAATTGTTCAATTTAATTCTCCTAAACCTCATTTAATCCTAATCATTGCCAAGTCCATTATTATTTATTTTTACTAATCACCTTTGCTTATGCAAGACCATTTTTATTTCCTAAGCCTATGTTCATAACCCATCGTGACCAAAAAGAAAGGAGAAAAGGTGTTACAAATTATCAGAATCATTTTCATTGCCAAGTGGCCAATAGGAAGCAAGAATGAATATGTTGACTTTTCAACCCAAGCATCAGCCAATGGAAATGTGCCAAATTGGAAAGGAAGAACTCAACATTATTTGAAACCATCTGTTCATAAAACCATTCAATCCTTGGCACAAAACTATGTTGAACTCTCCAAAGACCATTCCCTTTTGAGCTCTCTCTGCTTGGTTCAATAAAGTTGGTTCTGAGGATTTGCTAGTTTAAGCATTCACACTGCCACACCCTGCATCGCCTGCAAAATGTTTGTAGCATTGTCCCTATCGGTTTCCACTACTATTGTTTGTTTGTTTGACATCAGGAGTGTATCCCAGAAGCAATGCTCAATTTGATGTTTGACCCTGCAATCTCTGAGCTTTGATGCTGCAAGGAGCGTTTGTCCCCGAGAGCTGAGCCACTTTGAATTCTAACGTTACAAACCCTACCCATTACTTTGCCCACCAAGTTTTGAAACGTAACCCGGCCTATCAAGCAGCCTATAAAAAGAGCTCGTCTGCAGCTCTCAAGACATCAATTTTACATCAACAATTTTCACACAAACACTTCTCACAAAACATCTTAAGTTATCAAAGCTTCTGGTGCACGAGCAAAAGAGAGGAAGGGTGGTTTCAACAATCTGGTTCAAGAAGCTCATCACAAGGTGGAGAAACAGTGGACTTGCTCCACTATGTATCACCTTATCTCTTTCTATTTTTTTTATGCATGTTGATTGTGTAATACGTATATGCACCATGCTGTTAGCATTTCCATTCCACTACTGTCTGGTTTTTACGGTTGTTTTGCTTCATGTTTAAATATCATGCTATCATATGCTTTCTGTTTGATTATCGTATTGCTGTGAATAATCATCATGCTGGTTTTCATTTTGTGTGATTTAATCGTGTTCGGATTTGGCTGGTTTTGTTCGTGTTCGTGAAATGAAATAAAATGTATGAGAGCTTGGTGGCGCTCGCCACATTTGGTTTGGTGGCTCCCGCCACATAGCATTTTTTAATAAATAATAATCACCACTCACCATAATAATATATAATATGTCATACTCACCAGAAAAATATATAAAAAAAAAAAGGAAAGAAAGTCATGGCGCCAGCCATGCCATGCATGGCGCTGGCCACCCCTCCCATGACTTTATGTGGCCCAACCCACCCTCCCTTTAAGGGAATAGGTGGCGCCAGCCACTCTTTAATGTGGCCTCCATTTCTTTTTTTTCTTTTTTTTATTTTGTTGTTTTTCTACTTGTCTTCCGTTTCTTTTTTCATATGTTTCATAATAATTTCATAACTAAACAATATTAGATTCTGTTTTTTTATTTATTCCCTTTTAGAATCAAATGTGTTTTTAAATGTTAGAACAAGTTATTTAAGCATGCCATAATTTGTGAAGTTGGGTTGAACATTGCTTCCTGGTTTTATCATAAAATTATTGTCTGTATTTTTGCTTCAATTTGTAGTTGCATGATTCCAATGCCTTGTTCTTCAACTGTGAGAATATCTTTGCTACTATGCCTGACATAATCATGTGCTCACTGTTTCTAAAATGTGTTATTGTTTTAACTATGTTGTGATTCATGAAGCCCTTGCCATGAAAATGTGTTTGCTTTCTGTTTGAAATCACATGAGTAGATTCTTTTGTTTTTGTTTGCTTTCCATGCTATGATTGCCATGCTTGTGTAACTACTGTTTGTGAATTGATTCTTCTATGAATGCATTTGGTTTGTGAAGTTCTGTCTCTGACTTTATCATAACTCTTGCCATGCAAGTTTGTGTTTCTTTGCTACCTGTTAATGAGCAACATGTTTTCAAATGCCTTGTTTCCAATTGTGAATGCTTCTCTGCCTTATATGTTCACTGCATGACCACTTGCACTCATTGTCTGATATGTCTACACTTATGGTTAAATGCTCACTATTTGCTATGTTCATATTCATGCTACACTTTATGATCACTTGATTACCACTTGCTATGTCCACATTTATGTTCACTTCTGATCATTCACTCACTGTTTGCTATGTTCATATTTTTAAGTACATTTCATGATTATTTGCTTACTGTTTTATTGAACTCTTATATATTTCGTATACTTCAACTCTTTGTAACTCTTATTTATAAGATGTTATTTCCCCTCTTCCAAAGGAAAAGTTTTTCTATTGATTTCAAGATCATAGAAAGCTCATTACCCTCCTTTGACCCCATAGTCATAGGTAACCATTCATTACCCTTTTAAAACTAGCCTTCTCAAGAGATAGCCATTAATCTCTTATAACCTTTAAACCCTCCTTTAACCTACACAAGAGATAGCCATTAATCTCCTCTCATTCACCAACTTTTAAACCTTCACAATTTTTTTCACAAGAGATAGCCATTAATCTCTTTCTCCTAATCGATTAATCCTCACAAGCTTTGCTTTCAAGCTTCTCACCCTACTTTCCCTTGGAACCTTGACCATAGTCAAGTGTTCTTCACTCCGTATTGAGGTGAACTACGGTTGCTCTGATTCTTTAGTCAGATACGTAGGCACAAGATGCGACGTCTTGGCGAGCAAACTTAGTGTACATACTTAGGTCCTTACCTTTTGCTGATATCTTAGCAAGCGAACATAGAATAACACAAATATTAAACAAGAGGTTCCCGTAGAGTACTACGGATACTTAGGGTGCTAATACCTTCCCTTTGTATAACCAACCCCCGAACCTTAGATCTCCCCCCTTTAGGTTTTTCTCGATCTTGAACCTTTTCTTTGGATAAATCAAAGTCGGTTGTAAAAGAAAAAATGATGCAAGTTAATTAATAACTTGTTATCTGATTTTCACCGCAACAGAAATGGCGACTTCACTGGGGACTCAATTTTGAGGGTTACGCCCACCTTGCTTTTGCTTATGTTATTCATGCTTGCTTGCTATATTTGTACATATCCCTTGTATATATGCTTTGTTTGAGATATCTTGTGGGCATGGTACTATTGAGTGGTGAGATAAGTCCTAACCCGGACTTGAGAGCACATATATGATAGGATCATGGTGTAATCGATAGTCGGTTGTTGGTAGTAGAGCTAACAATCTATGGCATATGATGACCACACTCAGATGAGGCCCTTTGGGATTGTTGATGTCTGATGTGAGCAGTCACATTGATATTACTTTTTCAAATGGGAGCCAGGGATTCTGAGGACCGTAGTTACCTTTATCCCACTTGGCCTTTATAGCGTAGTGCGGTGACTATGAGGGAGTCAGTCCCGAGTAGTTGTCACACGATACTACACTCAGACGAGTTTATCTTGAGAATATTGTTAACCCGTGTTAGTAGTCACATGGGCCGATAATATCCGAAGGATTTACGTAGACTCTGGGAACTTTTAGAACCATGCTCTACAGTTGATAAACCCTAGTACACAACCTGTGGTTGGTTCTTTACCCAGACTCCATGCTGTGATCTCAAACCCTTGATCCTGTTGCATGTGTTTTGCATCCTGTTTGCATTGCATTGCATATCATTTGCATCTTTGCATGATTCATTGCATGTGTCTATTTGTCCAGTGACTCATCGTCTGCTGTCTCTATCTTCCAGTGTCATCTGTGAGTCGTCAAGCTGATTCCTCGACACCGATACCGAACTAGAGCTAACTACAGACGCAAGATGTCAGAGCAAGAGATACACAATGTCGAGGTCCGAATGGAGATCGATGACTTCAAATCAAGTATGACTAAACTCACTGAGATGCTTCAAGTTTTGATTGCTAGGGGAGAGCAACCCCAAAGGACTATCATCCAGGAAGTTTCAAGCGCTGATCCTCCACCGGTTCAAGTGTCGCCTTCAACTTGGCCAGAGTTTGGTTTGCCACACAACTATTCTCCACCTCTCGCATCTACTGCTATGATAGGTCAGGCTGCCAGACCAGTGTTTCAAGCTCCTATTTTTGCCGAGCCTCAACGTATAGTTCAGACTACTTGAACTCCCTTTGAGAATCCCCTCTATGAGTACAATGCTGCCAGTGCTCAAGGCGAAGACCGTGAAGACTTTGTTGAACCTGAAGTTGTTCGGGAGCAGTTTCAGAGCATAGAGAAAAGACTCAAAGCCATTGAGGGTACTGATTTCTTTAATGGGGATGCAGATAACATGTGTTTAGTATCAGACCCGGTTATACCCCCTAAGTTTATAACTCCCAATTTCGTGAAGTACAAGGGTCACTCTTGCCCAAGAGCTCATTTGGTCATGTATCTTCGTAGGATGACTGCTCATGCAAAAAAATCAGAAGCTGCTTATCCATTGTTTTCAGGATAGCTTAAGTGGGGCATCACTCAAGTGGTACATGGGTCTCGAGCAAAACTCTATCCATAGCTTCCAAGACCTCACCAATGCCTTCATGAAGCAGTACAAGTATAACCTCGACATGGCTCCTGATCGCCGTCAACTGCAAAACATGTCTCAGAATGATAAAGAGTCTTTCAAGGAGTACGCTCAGCGCTGGAGAGAGTTGGCTTCCCAAGTTGAACCTCGTTTGGCTGAGAAAGAGTTAACCGAAATGTTCATGGATACCTTGTCCCCATTCTATTGGGAGAAGATGGTTGGAAGTGTTTCCTCCAATTTCACTGATTTGGTTACTATCGGCCAAAGACTAGAGGAAGGTCTTAAGAAAGGAAAAGTATCCAAGGCTGTTGAATCTTCTAATGCTATGAAGAAATCCTATGGGAACTTTCAGAAGAAGAAGGAAGATCAGACTAATGCTGTCATGGTTGAAGCAAGAAAGCCTCGTCCCCAACCTCGGTATACCATTCACCCTGTTGTTGCTGATGTTACTCCTGTGGTTGCTGCACCACGACCAACTCAAGCTCTCCAATGTCCGACTGCAGGACAGAGCCAGTATCGTAATAGGGGTCAATTTGATCCCATTCCCATGACTTACACTGAACTTTATCCGGGCTTGGTTCAATAAGGTTTGATTACCACAAGGCCTTTGCCTCCTCCTCCAAATCCTCTTCCAGCCGGCTATAGGGTTGATCTTCATTGTGAATACCATCAAGGTGGTGCAGGCCATAACTTGGAAAGTTACTTTACATTGAAGGCTAGAGTACAAGAGCTGATGAGGAACAAAATCCTCTCCTTTAAGGACAATCCCAATGTTTAGAACAACCCTCTGCCAGGGCACGCCAAGTGAAGCTTCAGTCAACTTCAGCATGCTATCCTCCTAAAAGCCAGTGTTTCAGACAGGACAGCTCATCCTTGTATTGATTAGTCACTAGGCCTTTGTTTCTTGTTGTTTGCATTTTCTTTATTTTGTAATAGCTATTTGCTTTCAACTATGTTTGTACTTTCAAAATTAATGAAATGAGCATTGCAACTTTTTGATTCAATTCACTTGTGTTTGCTATTTACATCTCCATGCTTTCTTTTTCAATAAATACTTTATCTCTTGTCCATTTTCTGTTGATTATGCAAAGATTGGAGGGAGGATGATGAAAACGTTATACCCATAATTGTTGTTGTGGTATGCTTTCAAATCAAAACTTTGCTGACGACGTAAGGCATTGTTTCAACTCCCAAACACTGGAGAAATAAGGAAGATAACCCCTCTTTAACCCCTTTGAGCCTTGAAGTAGGAGTTTCTTTTCTTTACAAATAAAAACCCCCAATCTTAACCTGGGGCAGGGTAGTTCTCAATTAACTTGATTGTGCATTCAAATACAAGAGTTTCATTCAAGACGCCTTTCAACAAAGTTCACAAATGTTCCTTCGCACACAACAAGCAAGTGTCGAAGATGTCTTTCAAGTCAAACGCCAATGATGGTTCACTGTAATCCTTAAGCCAGGCAGTCACTAAAAAAAACAAAAAAAAAAGAGAAAAAAATCAAAATAAAAGCCCGCTAAGTCAAAACCTATAAAGGAGACTTAGGCAAAAATTGGGGCATCCCGCTGGCTGTAAGCTCAAATGACACAGTTCAGGCAAAAGTTAGGGATAATAAAAATCATTCAAGAAGTTACCAAAATCCTCAAAGACAAACTTGTATGACAACCAAAAGTTGTAAGGAAGCAGTGACTGTCATCTCAAGTCCATTGAATTCTGAACCATCAACATCATCAGTGCAATTTCCAACCCTTGGGAACCTGGCTGCATAAGATGAGTTAACTGAGCATAGGACTGGAGAACATCACAAAGATTGGGTGGGTCACAAATATACTTTGAGCCTTTATCTTTGTTTCTTAAACCGTGAACCAGGCCACGTTATAACCCTCAAAAGACCTAATTGAAGCAAGGTTATTTTGAAAGCATACTACAGCAAGGTTGCGTAAACTGACTCCTAAAGATTTTTGCAGATCACTTGTTTTGGTATCACACCTTTTGCTTAAACTTTTCACTTTAATGTCTCGAACCGTCGTGTTCTGATTAATGACTCATATACTTTGCACCTGTTTCAAAATGATTTTGATTTCAAAAGTTGCATGAACTTTGCATTTACCATGTTTGTACAAATACTTTTGTTTGCAAACTAGCTTTCTTCTCAAGGAATTTTCAAACAATTGAGAAATTTGGTCGGTGATCCAATCAGGGGCAAGTCCCTTCCATATCCTGTTGAGAATCAGTTCAAGATTTGTGGTTTAATGGCGACTTCTCAGAATTGATTTATATAGAAGATTTTGCAAGACTCAGACTGGGGCAAGCTTTCCCAGTGTACAGTAAAACAATCATCTTTCAAGACTCAGACCGGGGCAAGCTTTCTAAGAGCACCATGAAACGGTTATTTCCAGACTCACACAAACTGAAGCAATGATCAGTTCATCTACAACAGTCAGTTCACTTGAAGAATCCCCAAACAGCTCTTCATCCTTCCTACAAGGACCATCAATTGATACAGTTTACCAGTTTGGCAAATGGTGTGTTCAGCAGTAGCATCTCTAGTCCCCAAGCAGAATGACAGTAATCCCCGTTTTGACGAATCAGTCTCTAATCTTGTCTTCTCCCCACCAAAGAGTCGTGTTGTGTCGTCAGCATCGACATCTGCATTTGCATTTGATCATATATCATCTGCATAATTCATATACATATGCATAACATGAGTTCTTCATCCTCATTTACATTTCTCCCGAGGTCGTGTCGTTATCCACGTCTTACCTTACTCGAACGTTACCGGTCCTTTCATTCAGTGCCATTCCTGAATGTTGTCACTCTCTTGCGCATCTGATCTTGTTAATAGATGTTGGTCTTCTCTCATTCCAGTGCTATTCCTGGATCTTTATATTCTCTCACTCCAGTGCCATTCCTGGATGCCTGTCTTTTGTGATCTCCAGTGCCATTCCTGGACATCTTATTCCTCTTGTTTCTCCCAGTGCTATTCCTAGAAGTTTTGCCTACCTTCTGTAACCACAATCAAATTTGCTTGGATATCGTTTAGTGTTATTCCTGGAAGTTTTATCTGTTCATTCAGTGCCATTCCTGGATGTTTTTCTCACTATCATTCGATGCCATTCCTGAATATAGTGATTTACCTTTACTTTCAGTGCCATGCCTGAAGGTTCACAGTCATCCAATACTTTCTTGGATATTGTGATTCCTCTTATACACTACTTTCTTGGATATTGTGATTCCTCTTATCCAATGCTTTCTTGGATTCTTACTATTCACATTCATCTAAATCTATTATTAGATATTGTGAGTCATACCTCTCATTCAAAACCGTTATTGGATGTCTGGTTTCTTTACCATCTGATGCCTTTCCGGATGTGTCTCTCTTTCTGATGTTTTTCAGATCAAGTCTCTGTTCACTTTATCTAAAGCCATTATTAGATATCGTGATTTGTACCTTTCATTCAAAGCCATTATTGGATGACTAGTTTCTCTACCATCTGATGCCTATCTGGATGCGTCCCTCTTTCTGATGTTTTCAGATTGAGTCTGTGTTCACTTCTATCTAAAGCCATTATTAGATATTGTGAGTCATACCTTTCATTCAAAGCTATTATTGGGTGACTGGTTTCTTTGCATTCAATGCCATTCTTGAATGTAGTCTCTGTTCACTTTTATCTAAAGCCATTATTAGATATTGTGATTTGTACCTTTCATTCGAAGCCATTATTGGATGTCTGGTTTCTTTTTCCATCTGATGTTTTTTCGGATGTGCCTTTCTCTGTCTTTTCTGGCTTTTCTTGAAGATCCCGTTTGAACTCTTCAGTATAAGAAGAACCCAGAAAATCTTTTGTTGTTGTCCATCCTTTTATTCCGTATTGATCCCCAGTGGAGATCATGTTTTCTTTCTGGTTCCATGCCCAGTAAAGAGTGTTTCTTTCATTTCCCCAGTGAGTCTTTCTCGTGGATGCTAACCTTATCCTTCCCCAGTAAGCTCACCTGTGTTTGGCTGCTCTTCTTTGGTGTCCGGTTTTGTCTGCATTTTTGCATCTTGCATGACATCATATCATCATATTAGCAGCATTGCACGTCTATGTATCTAAGGGCAAAATTTTCGGTGTGTTATATTTAAATACCTTTCACCCGGACGTCCCGAGGATCATCGTTCCTCGTGCCATTCGATGAAGATATTTAAATAGGGGCAACTGTTGTACCCCAAATTTTTCCCTTAGATCCATTGATCTTTTGCATATCATATTAGGTCAATCATGCCGCATAACTAACCCGTTTTATCAGGTTTTTGCTTGCGTTTGTTTCTTTTTTTATCAGGTTTGCCTTGAGGAAATTCAAGGAGTAATTTATCAAGGTCTTTTGGAGGGAGCATTAAATCAAGCAAGTCTCTAAGAGATGCCTCCATAACCCTAACCCCACCATGACCAAATTTCTACTCATTTTATCTACCCTTACTTGTCACCTTCATTTTCTAAACCTATTTCACTAACCTTTTCATTTTATCAACTTTATTCCAATTGTTCAATTTAATTCTCCTAAACCTCATTTAATCCTAATCATTGCCAAGTCCATTATTATTTATTTTTCCTAATCACCTTTGCTTATGCATGACCATTTTTATTTCCTAAGCCTATGTTTATAACCCATCGTGACCAAAAAGAAAGGAGAAAAGGTGTTACAAATTATCAGAATCATTTTCATTGCCAAGTGGCCAATAGGAAGCAAGAATGAATATGTTGACTTTTTAACCCAAGCATCAACCAATGGAAATGTGCCAAATTGGAAAGGAAGAACTCAGCATTATTTGAAATCATCCATTCACAAAACCATTCAATCCTTGGCACAAAACTATTTTGAACTCTCCAAAGACCATTCCCTTTTGAACTCTCTCTGCTTGGTTCAATAAAGTTGGTTATGAGGATTTGCTAGTTTAAGCATTCACACTGCCACACCCTGCATTGCCTGCGAAATGTTTGTAGCATTGTCCCTATCGGTTTCCACTACTATTGTTTGTTTGTTTGACATCAGGAGTGTATCCCAGAAGCAATGCTCAATTTGATGTTTGACCCTGCAATCTCTGAGCTTTGATGCTGCAAGGAGCGTTTGTCCCCGAGAGCTAAGCCACTTTGAATTCTAACGTTACAAACCCTACCCATTACTTTGCCCACCAAGTTTTGAAACGTAACCCGGCCCATCAAGCAGCCTATAAAAAGAGCTCGTCTGCAGCTCTCAAGACATCAACATTACATCAACAATTTTCACACAAACACTTCTCACAAAACATCTTAAGTTATCAAAGCTTCTGGTGCACGAGCAAAAGAGAGGAAGGGTGGTTTCAGCAATCTGGTTCAAGAAGCTCATCACAAGGTGGAGAAACAGTGGACTTGCTTCACTAGGTATCACCTTATCTCTTTCTATTTTTTTATGCATGTCGATTGTGTAATACGTATATGCACCATGCTGTTATCATTTCCATTCCACTACTGTCTGGTTTTTACGGTTGTTTTGCTTCATGTTTAAATATCATGCTATCATATGCTTTCTGTTTGATTATCGTATTGCTGTGAATAATCATCATGCTGGTTTTCATTTTGTGTGATTTAATCGTGTTCGGATTTGGCTGGTTTTGTCCGTGTTCGTGAAATGAAATAAAATGTATGAGAGCTTGGTGGCGCTCGCCACATTTGGTTTGGTGGCTCCCGCCACATAGCATTTTTTAATAAATAATAATCACCACTCACCATAATAATATATAATATGTCATACTCACCAGAAAAATATAAAAAAAAAAAAAGGAAAGAAAGTCATGGCGCCAGCCATGCCATGCATGGCGCTGGCCACCCCTCCCATGACTTTATGTGGCGCAAGCCACCATCCCTTTAAGGGAATAGGTTGCGTTAGCCACTCTTTAATGTGGCCTCTATTTCTTTTTTTACTTTTTTTTATTTTGTTGTTTTTCTACTTGTCTTCCGTTTCTTTTTTCATATGTTTCATAATAATTTCATAACTAAACAATATTAGATTCTGTTTTATTTATTTATTCCTTTTTAGAATCAAATGTGTTTTTCAATGTTAGAACATGTTATTTAAGCATGCCATAATTTGTGAAGTTGGGTTGAACATTGCTTCCTGGTTTTATCATGAAATTCTTGTCTGTATTTTTGCTTCAGTTTGTAGTTGCATGATTCCAATGCCTTGTTCTTCAACTGTGAGAATATCTTTGCTGCTATGCCTGACATAATCATGTGCTCACTGTTTCTAAAATGTGTTATTGTTTTAACTATGCTGTGATTCATGAAGCCCTTGCCATGAAAATGTGTTTGCTTTCTGTTTGAAATCACATGAGTAGATTCTTTTGTTTATGTTTGCTTTCCATGCTATGATTGCCATGCTTGTGTAACTACTGTTTGTGAATTGATTCTTCTATGAATGCATTTGGTTTGTGAAGTTCTGTCTCTGACTTTATCATAACTCTTGCCATGCAAGTTTGTGTTTCTTTGCTACCTGTTAATGAGCAACATGTTTTCAAATGCCTTGTTTCCAATTGTGAATGCTTCTCTGCCTTATATGTTCACTGCATGACTACTTGCACTCACTGTCTGATATGTCTACACTTATGGTTAAATGCTCACTATTTGCTATGTTCATATTCATGCTACACTTTATGATCACTTGATTACCACTTGCTATGTCCACATTTATGTTCACTTCTGATCATTCACTCACTGTTTGCTATGTTCATTTTTTTAAGTACATTTCATGATTATTTGCTTACTGTTTTATTGAACTCTTATATATTTCGTATACTTCAACTCTTTGTAACTCTTATTTATAAGATGTTATTTCCCCTCTTCCAAAGGAAAAGTTTTTCTATTGATTTCAAGATCATAGAAAGCTCATTACCCTCCTTTGACCCCATAGTCATAGGTAACCATTCATTACCCTTTTAAAACTAGCCTTCTCAAGAGATAGCCATTAATCTCATATAACCTTTAAACCCTCCTTTAACCTACACAAGAGATAGCCATTAATCTCCTCTCATTCACCAACTTTTAAACCTTCACAATTTTTTTCACAAGAGATAGCCATTAATCTCTTTCTCCTAATCGATTAATCCTCACAAGCTTTGCTTTCAAGCTTCTCACCCTACTTTCCCTTGGAACCTTGACCACAGTCAAGTGTTCTTCACCCCGTATTGAGGTGAACTACGGTTGCTCTGATTCTTTTGTCAGATACGTAGGCACAAGATGCGACGTCTTGGCGAGCAAACTTAGTGTACATACTTAGGTCCTTACCTTTAGCTGATATCTTAGCAAGCGAACATAGAATAACACAAATATTAAACAAGAGGTTCACGTAGAGTACTACGAATACTTAGGGTGCTAATACCTTCCCTTTGTATAACCAACCCCCGAACCTTAGATCTCCCCCCTTTAGGTTTTTCTCGATCTTGAACCTTTTCTTTGGATAAATCAAAGTCGGTTGTAAAAGAAAAAATGATGCAAGTTAATTAATGACTTGTTATCCGATTTTCACCGCAACAGAAATGGCGACTTCACTGGGGACTCAATTTTGAGGGTTAAGCCCACCTTGCTTTTGCTTATGTTATTCATGCTTGCTTGCCATATTTGTACATATCCCTTGTATATATGCTTTGTTTGAGATCTCTTGTGGGCATGGTACTATTGAGTGGTGAGATAAGTCCTAACCCGGACTTGAGAGCACATATATGATAGGATCGCGGTGTAATCAATAGTCGGTTGTTGGTAGTAGTGCTAACAATCTATGGCATATGATGACCACACTCAGATAAGGCCCTTTGGGATTGTTGATGTCTGATGTGAGCAGTCACATTGATATTACTTTTTCAAATGGGAGCCAGGGATTCTGAGGACCGTAGTTACCTTTATCCTACTTGGCCTTTATAGTGTAGTGCGGTGACTATGAGGGAGTCAGTCCCGAGTAGTTGTCACGCGATACTACACTCAGACGAGTTTATCTTGAGAATATTGTTAACCCGTGTTAGTAGTCACATGGGCCGATAATATCCGAAGGATTTACGTAGACTCTGGAAACTTTTAGAACCATGCTCTATAGTTGATAAACCCTAGTACACACCCTGTGGTTGGTGCTTTACCCAGACTCCATGCTGTGATCTCAAACCCTTGATCCTGTTGCATGTGTTTTGCATCCTATTTGCATTGCATTGCATATCATTTGCATCTTTGCATGATTCATTGCATGTGTCTGTTTGTCCAGTGACTCGTCGTCTGCTGTCTCTATCTTCCAGTGTCATCTGTGAGTCGTCAAGCTGATTCTTCGACACCGATACCGAACTAGAGCTAACTACAGACGCAAGATGTCAGAGCAAGAGATACACAATGTCGAGGTCTGAATAGAGATCGATGACCTCAAATCAAGTATGACTAAACTCACTGAGATGCTTCAAGTTTTGATTGCTAGGGGAGAGCAACCCCAAAGGACTGTCATCCAGGAAGTTTCAAGCGCTGATCCTCCACCGGTTCAAGTGCCGCCTTCAACTTGGCCAGAGTTTGGTTTGCCACACAACTATTCTCCACCTCTCGCATCTACTACTATGATAGGTCAGGCTGTCAGACCAGTGTTTCAAGCTCCTATTTTTGCCGAGCCTCAACCTATAGTTCAGACTACTCGAACTCCCTTTGAGAATCCCCTCTATGAGTACAATGCTGCCAGTGCTCAAGGCGAAGAACGTGAAGACTTTGTTGAACCTGAAGTTGTTCGGGAGCTGTTTCAGAGCATAGAGAAAAGACTCAAAGCCGTTGAGGGTACTGATTTCTTTAATGTGGATGCAGACAATATGTGTTTAGTATCAGACCTGGTTATACCCCCTAAGTTTATAACTCCCAATTTCGTGAAGTACAAGGGTCACTCTTGCCCAAGAGCTCATTTGGTCATGTATCTTCGCAGGATGACTGCTCATGCAAAAAATCAGAAGCTGCTTATCCATTGTTTTCAGGATAGCTTAAGTGGGGCATCACTCAAGTGGTACATGGGTCTCGAGCAAAACTCTATCCATAGCTTCCAAGACCTCACCAATGCCTTCATAAAGCAGTACAAATATAACCTCGACATGGCTCCTGATCGCCGTCAACTGCAAAACATGTCTCAGAATGATAAAGAGTCTTTCAAGGAGTACGCTCAGCGCTGGAGAGAGTTGGCTTCCCAAGTTGAACCTCCTTTGGCTGAGAAAGAGTTAACCGAAATGTTCATGGATACCTTGTCCCCATTCTATTGGGAGAAGATGGTTGGAAGTGTTTCCTCCAATTTCACTGATTTGGTTACTATCGGCCAAAGACTAGAGGAAGGTCTTAAGAAAGGAAAAGTATCCAAGGTTGTTGAATCTTCTAATGCTATGAATAAATCCTACGGGAACTTTCAGAAGAAGAAGGAAGATCAGACTAATGCTGTCATGGTTGAAGCAAGAAGGCCTCGTCCCCAACCTCGGTATACCATTCACCCTGTTGTTGCTGCTGTTACTCCTGTGGTTGCTGCACCACGACCAACTCAAGCTCTCCAACGTCCGACTGCAGGACAGAGCCAGTATCGTAATAGGGGTCAATTTGATCCCATTCCCATGACTTACACTGAACTTTATCCTGGCTTGGTTCAATAAGGTTTGATTACCACAAGGCCTTTGCCTCCTCCTCCAAATCCTCTTCCAGCCGGCTATAGGGCTGATCTTCATTGTGAATACCATCAAGGTGGTGCAGGCCATAACTTGGAAAGTTACTTTACATTGAAGGCTAGAGTACAAGAGCTGATGAGGAACAAAATCCTCTCCTTTAAGGATAATCCCAATGTTTAGAACAACCCTCTGCCAGGGCACGCCAAGTGAAGCTTCAGTCAACTTCAGCATGCTATCCTCCTAAAAGCCAGTGTTTCAGACAGGACAGCTCATCCTTGTATTGATTAGTCACTAGGCCTTTGTTTCTTGTTGTTTGCATTTTCTTTATTTTGTAATAGCTATTTGCTTTCAACTATGTTTGTACTTTCAAAATTAATGAAATGAGCATTGCAACTTTTTGATTCAATTCACTTGTGTTTGCTATTTACATCTCCATGCTTTCTTTTTCAATAAATACTTTATCTCTTGTCCATTTTCTGTTGATTATGCAAAGATTGGAGGGAGGATGATGAAAACGTTATACCCATAATTGTTGTTGTGGTATGCTTTCAAATCAAAACTTTGCTGACGACGTAAGGCATTGTTTCAACTCCCAAACACTGGAGAAATAAGGAAGATAACCCCTCTTTAACCCCTTTGAGCCTTGAAGTAGGAGTTTCTTTTCTTTACAAATAAAAACCTGCAATCTTAACCTGGGGCAGGGTAGTTCTCAGTTAACTTGATTGTGCATTCAAATACAAGAGTTTCATTCAAGACGCCTTTCAACAAAGTTCACAAATGTTCCTTCGCACACAACAAGCAAGTGTCGAAGATGTCTTTCAAGTCAAACGCCAATGATGGTTCACTGTAATCCTTAAGCCAGGCAGTCACTAAAAAAAAAACAAAAAGAAAAGAGAAAAAAATCAAAATAAAAGCCCGCTAAGTCAAAACCTATAAAGGAGACTTAGGCAAAAATTGGGGCATCCCGCTGGCTGTAAGCTCAAATGACACAGTTCAGGCAAAAGTTAGGGATAATAAAAATCATTCAAGAAGTTACCAAAATCCTCAAAGACAAACTTATATGATAACCAAAAGTTATAAGGAAGCAGTGACTGTCATCTCAAGTCCATTGAATTCTGAACCATCATCATCATCAGTGCAATTTCCAACCCTTGGGAACCTGACTGCATAAGATGAGTTAACTGAGCATAGGACTGGAGAACATCACAAAGATTGGGTGGGTCACAAATATACTTTAAGCCTTTATCTTTGTTTCTTAAACCGTGAACCAGGCCACGTTATAACCCTCAAAAGACCTAATTGAAGCAAGGTTATTTTGAAAGCATACTACAGCAAGGTTGCGTAAACTGACTCCTAAAGATTTTTCCAGATCACTTGTTTTGGTATCACACCTTTTGCTTAAACTTTTCACTTTAATGTCTCAAACCGCGTGTTCTGATTAATAACTCATATACTTTGCACCTGTTTCAAAATGATTTTGATTTCAAAAGTTGCATGAACTTTGCATTTACCATGTTTGTACAAATACTTTTGTTTGCAAACTAGCTTTCTTCTCAAGGAATTTTCAAACAATTGAGAAATTTGGTCGGTGATCCAATCAGGGGCAAGTCCCTTCCATATCCTGTTGAGAATCAGTTCAAGATTTGTGGTTTAATGGCGACTTCTCAGAATTGATTTATATAGAAGATTTTGCAAGACTCAGACTGGGGCAAGCTTTCCCAGTGTACAGTAAAACAATCATCTTTCAAGACTCAGACCGGGGCAAGCTTTCTAAGAGCACCATGAAACGGTTATTTCCAGACTCACACAAACTGAAGCAATGATCAGTTCATCTACAACAATCAGTTCACTTGAAGAATCCCCAAACAGCTCTTCATCCTTCCTACAAGGACCATCAATTGATACAGTTTACCAGTGTGGCAAATGGTGTGTTCAGCAGTAGCATCTCTAGTCCCCAAGCAGAATGACAGTAATCCCCGTTTTGAGGAATCAGTCTTCTAATCTTGTCTTCTCCCCACCAAAGAGTCCTGTTGTGTCGTCAGCATCGACATCTGCATTTGCATTTGATCATATATCATCCACATAATTCATATACATATGCATATCATGAGTGCTTCATCCTCATTTACATTTCTCCCGAGGTCGTATCGTTATCCACGTCTTACCTTACCCGAACGTTACCTGTCCTTTCATTCAGTGCCATTCCTGAATGTTGTCACTCTCTTGCGCATCTGATCTTGTTGATAGATGTTGGTCTTCTCTCATTCCAGTGCTATTCCTGGATCTTTATATTCTCTCACTCCAGTGCCATTCCTGGATGCCTGTCTTTTGTGATCTCCAGTGCCATTCCTAGACATCTTATTCCTCTTGTTTCTCCCAGTGCTATTCCTGGAAGTTTTGCCTACCTTCTGTAACCACAATCAAATTTGCTTTGATATCTTTTAGTGCTATTCCTGGAAGTTTTATCTGTTCATTCAGTGCCATTCCTGGATGTCTTTCTCACTATCATTCAATGCCATTCCTGAATATAGTGATTTACCTTTACTTTCAGTGCCATGCCTGAAGGTTCACAGTCATCCAATACTTTCTTGGATATTGTGATTCCTCTTATACAATACTTTCTTGGATATTGTGATTCCTCTTATCCAATGCTTTCTTGGATTCTTACTATTCACATTCATCTAAAGCTATTATTAGATATTGTGAGTCATACCTCTCATTCAAAGCCGTTATTAGATGTCTGGTTTCTTTACCATCCGATGCCTTTTCGGATGTGTCTCTCTTTCTGATGTTTTTCAGATCGAGTCTCTGTTCACTTTATCTAAAGCCATTATTAGATATCGTGATTTGTACCTTTCATTCAAAGCCATTATTGGATGACTAGTTTCTCTACCATCTGATGCTTATCCGAATGCGTCCCTCTTTCTGATGTTTTCAGATTGAGTATGTGTTCACTTCTATCTAAAGCCATTATTAGATATTGTGAGTCATACCTTTCATTCAAAGCTATTATTGGGTGACTGGTTTCTTTGCATTCAATGCCATTCTTGAATGTAGTCTCTGTTCACTTTTATCTAAAGCCATTATTAGATATTGTGATTTGTACCTTTCATTCGAAGCCATTATTGGATGTCTGGTTTCTTTTGCCATCTGATGTTTTTCTGGATGTGCCTTTCTCTGTCTTTTCTGGCTTTTCTTGAAGATCCCGTTTGAACTCTTCAGTATAAGAAGAACCCAGAAAATCTTTTGTTGTTGTCCATCCTTTTATTCCGTATTGATCCCCAGTGGAGATCATGTTTTCTTTCTGGTTCCATGCCCAGTAAAGAGTGTTTCTTTCATTTCCCCATTGAGTCTTTCTCGTGGATGCTAACCTTATCCTTCCCCAGTAAGCTCACCTGTGTTTGGCTGTTCTTCTTAGGTGTCCGATTTTGTCTGCATTTTTGCATCTTGCATGGCATCATATCATCATATTAGCAGCATTGCACGTCTTTGTATCTAAGGGCAAAATTTTCGGTTTGCTATATTTAAATACCTTTCACCTGGACGTCCCGAGGATCATTGTTCCTCGTGACATTCGATGAAGATATTTAAATAGGGGCAACTGTTGTACCCCAAATTTTTCCCTTAGATCCATTGATCTTTTGCATATCATATTAGGTCAATCATGCCGCATAGCTAACCCGTTTATCAGGTTTTTGCTTGTGTTTGTTTCTTTTTTTATCAGGTTTGCCTTGAGGAAATTCAAGGAGTAATTGATCAAGGTCTTTCGGATGGAGCATTAAATCAAGCAAGTCTCTAAGAGATGCCTCCATAACCCTAACCCCACCATGACCAAATTTCTACTCATTTTATCTACCCTCACTTGTCAGTTTCATTTTCTAAACTTATTTCACTAACCTTTTCATTTTATCAACTTTATTCCAATTGTTCAATTTAATTCTCCTAAACCTCATTTAATCCTAATCATTGCCAAGTCCATTATTATTTATTTTCCTAATCACCTTTGCTTATGCAAGACCATTTTTATTTCCTAAGCCTATGTTCATAACCCATCGTGACCAAAAAGAAAGGAGAAAATGTGTTACAAATTATCAGAATCATTTTCATTGCCAAGTGGCCAATAGGAAGCAAGAATGAATATGTTGACTTTTCAACCCAAGCATCAGCCAATGGAAATGTGCCAAATTGGAAAGGAAGAACTCAGCATTATTTGAAATCATCCGTTCACAAAACCATTCAATCCTTGGCACAAAACTATTTTGAACTCTCCAAAGACCACTCCCTTTTGAGCTCTCTCTGCTTGGTTCAATAAAGTTGGTTCTGAGGATTTGCTAGTTTAAGCATTCACACTGCCACACCCTGCATCGCCTGCGAAATGTTTATAGCATTGTCCCTATCGGTTTACACTACTATTGTTTGTTTGTTTGACATCAGGAGTGTATCCCAGAAGCAATGCTCAATTTGATGTTTGACCCTGCAATCTCTGAGCTTTGATGCTGCAAGGAGCGTTTGTCCCCGAGAGCTGAGCCACTTTGAATTCTAACGTTACAAACCCTACCCATTACTTTGCCCACCCAGTTTTGAAACGTAACCCGGCCCATCAAGCAGCCTATAAAAAGAGCTCATCTGCAGCTCTCAAGACATCAACATTACATCAACAATTTTCACACAAACACTTCTCACAAAACATCTTAAGTTATCAAAGCTTCTGGTGCACGAGCAAAAGAGAGGAAGGGTGCTTTCAGCAATCTGGTTCAAGAAGCTCATCAAAAGGTGGAGAAACAGTGGACTTGCTCCACTAGGTATCACCTTATCTCTTTCTATTTTTTATGCATGTTGATTGTGTAATACGTATATGCACCATGCTGTTATCATTTCCATTCCACTACTGTCTGGTTTTTCGGTTGTTTTGCTTCATGTTTAAATATCATGCTATCATATGCTTTCTGTTTGATTATCGTATTACTGTGAATAATCATCATGCTGGTTTTCATTTTGTGTGATTTAATCGTGTTCGGATTTGGCTGGTTTTGTTCGTGTTCGTGAAATGAAATAAAATGTATGAGAGCTTGGTGGCGCTCGCCACATTTGGTTTGGTGGCTCCCGCCACATAGCATTTTTTAATAAATAATAATCACCACTCACCATAATAATATATAATATGTCATACTCACCAGAAAAATATAAAAAAAAGGAAAGAAAGTCATGGCGCCAGCCATGCCATGCATGGCGCTGGCCACCCCTCCCATGACTTTATGTGGCGCAAGCCACCCTCCCTTTAAGGGAATAGGTGGTGCCAGCCACTCTTTAATGTGGCCTCCATTTCTTTTTTTTTCTTTTTTTTATTTTGTTGTTTTTCTACTTGTCTTCCGTTTCTTTTTTCATATGTTTCATAATAATTTCATAACTAAACAATATTAGATTCTGTTTTTTTATTTATTCCTTTTTAGAATCAAATTTGTTTTTAAATGTTAGAACATGTTATTTAAGCATGCCATAATTTGTGAAGTTGGGTTGAACATTGCTTCTTGGTTTTATCATGAAATTCTTGTCTGTATTTTTGCTTCAGTTTGTAGTTGCATGATTCCAATGCCTTGTTCTTCAACTGTGAGAATATCTTTGCTGTTATGCCTGACATAATCATGTGCTCACTATTTCTAAAATGTGTTACTGTTTTAACTATGCTGTGATTCATGAAGCCCTTGCCATGAAAATGTGTTTGCTTTCTATTTGAAATCACATGAGTAATTCTTTTGTTTCTGTTTTCTTTCCATGCTATAATTGCCATGTTTGTGTAACTACTGTTTGTGAATTGATTCTTCTATGAATGCATTTGGTTTGTGAAGTTCTGTCTCTGACTTTATCATAACTCTTGCCATGCAAGTTTGTGTTGCTTTGCTACCTGTTAATGAACAACATGTTTTCAAATGCCTTGTTTCCAATTGTGAATGCTTCTCTGCCTTATATGTTCACTGCATGACCACTTGCACTCACTGTCTGATATGTCTACACTTATGGTTAAATGCTCACTATTTGCTATGTTCATATTCTTGCTACACTTTATGATCACTTGATTACCACTTGCTATGTCCACATTTATGTTCACTTCTGATCATTCACTCACTGTTTGCTATGTTCATTTTTTTAAGTACATTTCATGATTATTTGCTTACTGTTTTATTGAACTCTTATATATTTCGTATACTTCAACTCTTTGTAACTCTTATTTATAAGATGTTATTTCCCCTCTTCCAAAGGAAAAGTTTTTCTATTGATTTCAAGATCATAGAAAGCTCATTACCCTCCTTTGACCCCATAGTCATAGGTAACCATTCATTACCCTTTTAAAACTAGCCTTCCCAAGAGATAGCCATTAATCCCTTATAACCTTTAAACCCTCCTTTAACCTACACAAGAGATAGCCATTAATCTCCTCTCATTCACCAACTTTTAAACCTTCACAATTTTTTTCACAAGAGATAGCCATTAATCTCTTTCTCCTAATCGATTAATCCTCACAAGCTTTGCTTTCAAGCTTCTCACCCTACTTTCCCTTGGAACCTTGACCACAGTCAAGTGTTCTTCACCCCGTATTGAGGTGAACTACGGTTGCTCTGATTCTTTAGTCAGATACGTAGGCACAAGATGCGACGTCTTGGCGAGCAAACTTAGTGTACATCCTTAGGTCCTTACCTTTAGCTGATATCTTAGCAAGCGAACATAGAATAACATAAACATTAAACAAGAGGTTCTCGTAGAGTACTACGGATACTTAGGGTGCTAATACCTTCCCTTTGTATAACCAACCCCCGAACCTTAGATCTCCCCCCTTTAGGTTTTTCTCGATCTTAAACCTTTTCTTTGGATAAATCGAAGTCGGTTATAAAAGAAAAAATGATGCAAGTTAATTAATAACTTGTTATCCGATTTTCACCACAACAATGGGTCTATTTTAAAGTTTTTAATGAGTTGCATGAATATTTAAAAAATGTAATTAAATGGTTTAGAAAATATAAAAGTGTAATATAATATAAAAAATTGTATAGGTCTATTTAAATAAATAAAATATGATTGATGGGGTAGATGCTCTAAGATAACATTTCTCTAAAGGCCGTACAAGCTACCTCCGCTACATACAAATCATAAACTTTATTAGGACAAATCAAGGAGGAAGAATTTGAAAGTACATAGATATGATAGGACAAATCATAATTGATCGATGCATGGTGGCATGTTTTTCAATAATAATTGTATATTGGTTGTCCTTTTGCATATCAAGATAAAAATGTGGGATATATAATTAATTTTATACTAAAAATTAATTTTAAATTAAAAATTAATTTATATTATTAGATAATCACACTAAATTCATTTCTTATCATTCTCATAAATTAAATATGATTATTAGGGTCACACATTTCCTTTTTTTTAACTACATTAAAGTCACACATTTCAATCACAAATAACACAACTAATATATCATCCAAACATACACGTTATATTATTATATATATCTCATAATTCATGTATTAAATATTACTCTTAGAATCATATATGTTACATGAGAATGGAGATTATATATGTCATAAATATAACATAATTGTAAATTTTAATCACTATTACATTTAGGGATTACCTATATTCCTTTATATAAGAGACAATTTATTAATTATGTTCATTAAATAATTAATGTATTTAATCAGTTATAGATTAGATACATTAGTTATTTAATAAACCTAAAAAATGAGTTGTGGTTATTCAATAAACCTAAAAAATGAGTTGTCTTTTATAAAAAAGAAACAGAGGTAGTATTATGTATTTATTATGCAAATATCTATTTTTGTTATCGATATTATTGTATTAAAATTTGTAAAGTTTGAATTGAAATACAAAATACATTTAATTAATTAAATAAGTATAATATAAAGTTTATATGAAAAAAAAAACCTAAATAGTAGAGATATTGTTTGTCATTAAATAATTATACATTTTCAAATAACTAAATTTAATGATCATACAAGGTCATCATGATTTTGTTTTCAAAACATGCACTAAATTGTTATGATTAGATTTTATAAATATTTGTCTTAATTTTTTTATATTTTAATCAAAGACAAAATTTTCATATTATACTTTTTGTATTCATTGATAACAAATTTGTCTATTTTTTTTAAATTATTAATTGAAAATAAATGTCATGTATTTATTTTCATAATACTCGTACAATATGTGAATGGTAAATGTTAATGGTTTCTTTGGTGATTACTTTAAAAAAAAGTTTAAAAAATTGACGTGTGAAAAGTTATAATTAATATATTATAATTGTATTCATTTTTATGTCAATATTATTAGTTTTTTCATTTTTAAATAATTTTTATCTCTAATATTTGTCTTGTGTAAGATTTTATAATAAATTCAAATTAGTATAATATAATTATTTAAATTTTTATTAAAACGATTTTATAAATATACAAAAAAACGTTTTAAAAATTGAAAAGTAAAAAAGTTATACTTAGTGTATTTTAATTATTCAAATAGTTGGTGTATTTATTCCTATTTTAAGGAGGACGATACTAAAAAATAATAATTTAACTAATTCTCTAACCACAAATGTTTTTTTAGTAAGATTTTAATCATAAATTATAGTTAATTTATTATACTTATTTTCCACTTTATTTAAAAGATATAAAAATTAAGTAATTAATAAATGATAAAAAATTACACCCTTTTTATAAATTATATATTTTGATTATATCTTTAGTGATTCGTTTAAAGAAATCAACTAAAAATTATAATTGTATAAAAATTATAATTAATATATTATAAATAATATCTTTTTTATGTTAAATATATTTACAAAAATATTTATTTTAAATTATTTTGTTAATGACTGACTTTAAAATTCAAAATATGAAATGTAAAATGAATAAGGAGCTACAAGAATATAGAATTGAAAGGTGTTGAGCAAACTTATATGTTTTAACAAGAAATAAAACTGTAATTCTGTAATTACAAGTATAGATGTAGCAGCCTTGTATATTCTAACATAATAAAACAAAATAGGTTGTTATGTGACAACCTCTATAGACCAAAAAATCTTTTGGATTAACATCCATCAATTGTTCTTGAAATTAATAATATTCAGAACTTTTTGTTTATTTGTTATTCTTGTGGATTATTTATGTGTAAGACATTCATGACTGTTGATTTTATGATAAAACTTAAAAATAAAATAAGGAGCACAATTGTAATTACAAATATATAAATAGGCGCGCAACCTAATATATTCTGAAGTAGAACACAAAAATGAGTATACATAAAATAAATCTTTAAATCTACACCATCAGACGAACAAACAATCATGAACAAGTAAATCTAAACAACAACTATAATAAAATTTGCATCAAAAACATGATTTAAATACTTAATCCAACAAATAAATAAAAAATTAGAATAGTTTATTATAAAGATTGAAATAAAGTAAAAGTGGTTTATGACTTTATTCAGTATGCCCTTTTATCTTTAGAGTAGTATTCATTGTCAGAAATCTTTGCACATGTTTATTGGCATTTGCATTGATTTTTCTTGTGAAAGGTCTCTTTTCAAGTTGGCGGATGGTAGCAGGATGCAACTGAAAATTGGGAACATTCACCGGTTGGTTTACTATTGTCAAACGACCCCGATGCATTTGTTCTTCCACAATCACCTAATAATCTTTCAGCTTATGGATCATCTATTATTAGCTTTTCTTCTTTTTTTTGACTCAGTATCTAAATGGTTATAGTTGTTTTCCTCATGTTTTTGCCTATTTTTGCAACCGAGCTTTCCTGAGCTGAATGCATAAGGTTCTTTCGATTTTTGCGTCAAAAGGAAAATTAGCTAAGGATTGTCCTTGCATACAAATGTAAGAAGCAGATTAGTAGTAAGAATAACAGTAAAAATAAAATAAAAACTAAAATAAAAAATGTAGTTGTAGAGCAACAAAATTTTAACTAAAATAAAACTATGAACTCTATAATCTTTGGCAGTCCCCGACAACAGTGCCAAAAACTTGATCGGTAAATTAGCAAGTGTACTAATCTGTCAAAATAGTAATAATGAGAAATCTCAAAGTATCACCCTTACAAAAGATCTGGGGGGTTTAATTTGGAGATTTTGCTATAGAGAAATAAAATAACAAATAAAAGTAAACAGAACAGTTGAACAAATTAAATCAATATGAGTAAACATGCTAGGGAAGGTATAGGATCGGGCCCATTAACTATTCTAACCTAACCTTGCAACAACATATATGAAAATATTGATTATCGGTTCTTGAGGGTGTTTACTCCAAAGCCTTAGTGAGCAAACCTTTAAGCATTCAAATTAACTCATATGTCCGTAGTGAATTATAGATGAATTTAAGCATTTGTTTATAAAAAACAATTAGGTTTTTATAGGGTATCCCTTGTTCTAGGTGATATCTAATACATAATAGTTTCAATTGAGTGTTAACGTTGACAGTACTGCCTAACTATTAACCGTAAATCAAATCTCATTTTTTTTTAAAGAGAAAGCATTAAGCACAAAAAAAAGTGAATCAAATAGATAAGAAATTGTTGTTATCACAAGGTTCAAGTAAAAATCATTAACAAATCTAGATTAGGGACACCCCATAGCATTATGGGGTTTAACTACTCTTAGAATTAAAAAAAAAGGGTTAAATATTGTTTACCCCCTGCCATATAGGCGTGTTTTGGTTTACCCCCCCCCCCCCCCCCCTCCCAAGAATTTTTTTTTATTCCCCCCTCAACTTTCCCAGATTCCATTTACAAAGACCCTGATGCACCCGCGGATTCAAGATTCCGTGACGTGGCGTGTTGACCTTGCTGACTGGGTATGAGTTGGCTGCCACGTTTGATTAGTTAAGTTATATTAATATGAAAACATTTTTCATAAGTCATTTCTGCTTCTACCCCCTTGAATATCTAGGGTTTATTCAGAACCAGAAATAGGAAGGAAGACGAAGAGTTCCAGCTTCACGATGAAGAAGAAGAGCCGTAAGTAATCGAAACAAGGCAAGCAATCAAAGAAAAGCCATAAACCGAATGAAGCCACCATCGTCAACCAATGTGTGGAACCTGAGAAGCATAAGGAAGGCGAAGGTGTTTCTCATGCTCAAGATGACAAGGTTCGTATTTTTTCAAACCTTCCAATGTCGTTTCTGATATTTTAGGGTTTTGTTAGGTTATTTAGTTCGTTTGTTTTGATTTTCAGAACATGCAAGTTTTCAACGCCGTATTTCACCATGGAGGTGAATTTGTAAAGTTAAGTGATGGGGTTACCATTTATAGGGGAGGTGTATCCACATTAGTGTCTAGGTTAGAAATTGATAAATGGACAATAGATTGTGTTCATAGGTTGGTGACCGGGTGGGGTTATGTTTTAGGGAGTTATAGAACATGGACAAAGATTATTAAAATCGATGAAAACTTTTTCCAGCTTAAGAATGATGATGCCTGCTATGATTTTGCAGCATATGCTTATGCAACCCAAGTAGAAGGGGAAATGTTTGTTGAGCATGATGTAGTTGATATAAGAGACTCAGTAAGGTCTCCTAGGTGTGTTAATGAGATTGTCGAACTGGAGGTTTGTGATGAAGAGGCGGTGGAAAGACTAGATGATAGTGAGGATGAACGAGCAACTACAAATCTTGATGGCTTTGAAGGTATTGATGTCACTGTACCTATTAATGCATCACCCTCAATTGGTGGATTTATTAGTGGATCCAATAAGAAGAAATGGGAGAAGGATGATGAGTATGTGAGTCATGAGCTTGATAGCTCTGATCCTGATATAAGTGATGATGAGAAAGGGCCAAGGTTTGAAAAGTTTAGGAAGGAGCATTTGAATAAGAATTTTAAATTTGAGTGAGGTATGGAATTTAATACCCTAGATGATTTTAGAGAAGCAATGCGTGAGTGATCCGTATTAAATGGGAGGGAAATAACTTTCATTAAAAATGAGTCATACAGAGTTAGGGTTGAGTGTAGGGCCAAGTGTCGTTTTTTAGTACTTTGCTCTAAAGTGGGCCACAAGCACACTTTTGTTATTAAAACCATAGTGGACAAACATACATGTGCTAGGGGTTTGGATAACAAATTTGCTAACTCTAGGTGGGTGGCTAAGGCTGTATTGAAGAAGATGCAAACATCAGAAAATGTTAGGATCTGTGACATTATTCAGGATATGCGACAAAACTATTCTGTGGGAATCACTGTGGGGAGGGCATGGAAGGCTAAACTCATAGCAAAGAAGATCTTAGAGGGAGATGCTGACAAACAGTATGCAAATTTGAGAAGATATGCGGCTGAGTTACATAGAGTGAACCCTGGCAACACTCTAAGTATCATAGTGGAGAGACCAAATGCTTCCATTCAACCAAGGTTTGGTGCTTTCTATTTCTGCTTTGATGGTTGTAAAAAGGGGTTCATTAATGGTTGTAGACCTTTTGTGGGAGTGGATGGATGTTATCTGAAAACAAAGTATGGAGGTCAGTTATTGATTGCTGTGGGAAGGGTTCCTAATGATCAATACTTTCCCTTGGCCTTTGGAGTTGTTGAGACAGAAACAAAGGACAGCTGGAGATGGTTTCTTGAGTTGTTAATGACTGATATTGGACAAGACAAGAGATATATTTTTATCTCTGATCAACAAAAGGTAAGTTTATCTGTCAGTTTTTTTTCTTCTTAATCCTAGTAACATGTTTTTGTTTACTGATATCTATTCATGATGCAGGGTTTAGTAGTTGTTTTTGAGGAAATGTTTGAAACAATTGAACATAGGCTATGTCTAAGGCATCTTTATTCAAATTTCAAAAAAAAAAAAATGGTGGTGGCGGTTTAATTAGAGATCTGATGATGGGGGCTGCAAAATCAACTTACTACCAAAGGTGGTTGCAAAAGATGACTGAGCTGAAACAAGTTGATCCTAAAGCATGGGCTTGGTTAATGGGAATTCCTCCAAAAAGTTGGTGTAAGCATGCTTTCTCTTTCTACCCTAAATGTGACGTTCTTATGAACAATATAGCTGAATCTTTTAATGCCACAATCTTAGCTGCTAGGGACAAGCCTATTTTGTCTATGTGTGAGTGGGTAAGAAAGTATCTAATGAATAGGTGCTCCACATCTACCCTAAAACTAGACAAGTGGCTCCATAAAGTTATGCCTATTCCTAGGAAGAGACTTGATAATGAGGTTGTATTGAGTGGCCATTGGCTGCCCACTTGGGCAATGGATGAGAAATTTCAAGTCACCCATTCTTTCAACACTCAGGAGTTCATAGTAGACATTGCTAAAAAATCTTGTACTTGTAATTTCTGGGAGTTGGTTGGGATTCCATGTAGGCATGCTATAGCATCTCTTGGGTTTAGGCAACAAAATCCAAAGGAATTTGTGGATGAGTGTTATTCAAGGGAGAAGTATGCAATGTGTTATGGTTTTGCTGTCAGTCCAATTAATGGCCAGGAAATGTGGCCAGAAGTTCAGGATGAGGAACTGTTACCACCTAAATACAAGAAAGGACCAGGTAGGCCTAAAAAGTTAAGGATTAGAGAGAGTGGTGAAGATGGTGCTAGAAGGAGGTTGCCTGGTGTGTCCTACAGGTGTGACAAGGTGTGACAAGTTTGGTCACAATGTTCAAACATGTAAGAGCCCAACACAAGACCCAAAATGGCAGAAAAGAAAGGTATGACTTTTGATATGGTGTATCGCTCTTGCAGGTGCTTGGTATATGTGTATGTCATGCTGTCTGATATGGTATATGTCTGGTATATGTCTTGTTTTGTAGAAAAAGGTCAAGGCATCTAATGTTGTAGCAAAGCAAAACGATGTTGTCCCTGAACTAAATGTTGCCCCTAAGCCAGGTGATGCTCCCACTGTACCAGAAAATGAAACAGTTGCAGGTGCTGCAGATCAACCAGGTGACTATTTTGGTGACATTTCTGATGAGCTTATTTCAAGTATACCTGATGTAACTCAGACACAACCACCTGCTGCAAGTCAAAGTGAGGTGATTCAAGGAAATGCACCTGCTACCAAGGGTAAAGTTAAGAAGAAGGGGAAAGAGATAATGTCAATCAAGAAGAGGTCAAGTGAAAGAATCAAGCTGAAGTGGTTTCAGAAACCAATCATAGGACCTGGTTCAAATTCTAACCAGCCTATCTGTCTGCCAGAACAAGAGGGAGGGGTTTTAACACAAGAAGAAGGTGGTTCTCATAGAGCCAAGAAGAAAACGAGGAAGTAGTTTCATGGCTGTTTTGATGGTTGCAATCTAGGACTTAGTTATTAGTTATTTTGGAACCTTTAAGTAATGACAATGCCACTTTGTTATGGCCTTTATGTAATGACAACATAATTTTGTTATGGCTTATGCCTTTTTGTATTGACAATGCCATTTTGTTATGGCCTATTTTGAATGACATGAAATTCCTATGTTTTAAGAAAACAATTTGTACACATTGTGCTGAATGACTTTAAAAATGAAGCTTTACTAATTTAACTCAAGAATTCATTACATAAACTTCTTAGTACATGGCTGCAATCAATTCATTACATAAAATTCTTCATACACTGATTCAAACAACTAAAATCCTATAGCACATACTAATGACAGTACAATAACATAAAATCAGACCAATACAGGACAACTACAAATACATGGCCTTGTAAACTACTGCAAACATAATCAAAGACACCTAAATGGCCAATTTCAGTTGGAAATTTTTCCTCTTCAAAACAATTATCTTCAACTTGGCTTTTTGAAGCTTATTTGCAGTCATATCCAACTTCAAATGTACCACATCACAGTTTTTGCAACATCTACCATTATTTGACAAGCCATTCATGGAGTTGTCTAATTCATCATCCCAAATAAAAAGCTCACAGCTACCACCCATCTGCAAAAACCAACAACATTAATGAAGCATTAACCAAAAACAATAACAAACAGTGTTTCGAAGAATTCCACTCATCCCTGTGTTTCGACACTTCCAAAACCTCCTATTGCGGTTTTGTATGGTCTACGCCACCAACATCTTCATCGGACGACGACAGCCACACAAAGGACCGGTTGGATTTTCACAAGAATTGCTGCTATCAACACTTTGACTTCTACCCATTTAGGTTTAGGGTTTTTCCAGATAAACAAAGAAGAAGAAGAAGAAGAAGAAGAAGAAGAAGAAGAGCAACTTTCAAGAACGAAGAAGAAGAACTACTTTCACGAATGAAGAAGAAGAAGAGCTATCACGTATGAAGAAGAAGAAGAGTTTTCATAAGAATTTTAACCTAATTATAAATTAAACGTGGCAGCCAACTCATACCCAGTCAGCAAGGTCAACACGCCACGTCACGGAATCTTGAACCCATGAGTGTATCAGGGTCTTTGTAAATGGAATCTGGGAAAGTTTAGGGGGGAATAAAAAAAAATTCTTAAGGGGGGTAAACCAAAACACGCCTATATGGCAGGGGGTAAACACTATTTAACCAAAAAAAAAATTGTAAAATTCGTAAACATTACAGATCAATAGATGAAATAAGTCTTCAATCACGTAAAGCTTATAAAAATTTTGATCCACCTTGAAAATGTGATTTTTCCAGCCTTCTACACGTGTCTTTTTCGTCAAAAATCATCCACCCCCATAGTGTAACCACCTCACAGTATCCAGAAAAATCAGATAATGAATATGAAAGTGTTACAAAATATAACTTAGAATACTCATATTCTAATTCATATGAAATGTGTTAATACAAGTAAAGTACATGTTAAAATCAAAACCCTAGACATCAAATTAATCTGATGTGATGTAACTATAAGGAGAGTGGATGCTAAAAAGGAAAAGTTACAGTCGGAAAAATAATGAACCTTCTCACCCTTACTTCCTGCGACGATGCTTCACTTGATTTGCCAGCCAGATTTTGCTTTCTTCGGTGAGTTGATATCAATGCGAATTTCAACTGGTTTGTGATACAATTTCACAATGGAGTCTTTAGTAAATGATGGGCCTCGTGACAAAGATGTGGATTGGGCTCTGTGATAACAATCATATGAGTTTTTTTCCTCCCACCCTCTCGCTCATAGCTAACACTCCTTATTTTAATATTTCCTAACCCTCACTCATACCCTACACTCCTTATTTTAATATTGACTAAAATATTCTTGTTATTATTGATTTATTCTAAAATTACAGTTGGTAAAAAACTTTACTTTTGAGAAATTGTAAAATTTAAAACCATCTGATAGTTTTAATAAAAAATATGGTACGAAGATTTCGAATTTGGTGAAAACTTTGCATTTTCAAATTTTTAAAAAATTGGTATGTATTTTTAACGAATATTTTACAAAATCTTGCCGTTCTGTTTTGAAACTAGAAATATGTAAGATGCAGAAGTTGCGGTAGAATGGAGGTGTATCTGCAAGGTTAGCACTTCAACGTTTAAGTCAATATGTGACAGAGTAAAGAGTATGCAAATTGTGTTTGAAACTTATTACCTGAAATAACGTCATTCCCTATATATAAAGGAAAGGAATAACAGTTTCTCTATTTTTCAAGTGTGGAATCTGAAGCACCGTTGGATGTACTTGAGGTGTAGATCTCCTATAGAGAGATACATTGTCAGGCCAAGGTTCCTTGTCAAAACTAGTATTATCTCGTACTTGTACTTTGGACGGTATCATCGCGTCTTAGATTGCATTCATCCTTAAATATGCATATAATAATCCACACATGTGAGTTTATATATATAGGATCATCCCATATATGAAATTTGTGCATTTAATCATGTTGGATACCTTAGGCCTACTAAAAAAGGGCTTTAGGTTGTCTCAAATAATCACAAAAACGTGTTTTTAGCATTCTAGAGTCTTTGCGTCGACTCACAGATATGTGGATGTCGACGCATGCTGTTGATTAAATAAGTTATTGCCCTCGAGTGTCCATGCGTCGACCCACAGGTATGGGGCGGTCGACGCATACTGTAAGAAAAAGAATTCTTTTGTTTTGAGGTGGCCTTGCATCGACGCATGACCTGGTTCAGGTCGACACATCGCTGGAAGTTTTGTGCAGATTTACATTCGAGTGTGCTCAGGTCGACCCACCTAGTGCTTTGGTCGACCTCTTGCTCACTAAAACTGATTTTTCTGATTCTTTGTGTTTCAAAAAGATGTTATTTCAATTATTGGGTCTTGGTATCATATATATTCATTTGTTTCATTATTATACACACGTAGAACAAGAATAGTGAAAATATACACTAATTTTGCTCATCATTTTCATTCTCACACTTGCATTCTTTAACAATTACACATAATCATTTTTGTTGATCTTTTGCATTGTAGAGGTGATAACGTCCAAACGTAGGATTGTGTATCTAGTTTGGGTTGAGAATTCAGTGGGTTTTTCTTGAATAAAACCTTTGGGGTTTTGTCCTCCAAGATCTTGAGGGTTTGGGGGTTTTTGCACAGATCTTTGCTTCACAGATTCAACTGAGTGAAAGGTTTGAAGAACGGTGGGTTCGTTCAAATAAGTAGCGGTAACTAGAGCATTGTGTAGAAAGATTTGGGGTCGAACATCTTGTGATTGAAATCAGTCGAGCGAAAGGTTTGAATAACGGCGGGTTCGTTCAAACAAGTAGCGGTAACTGAAGGATTGTGTAGAAAGATTTGGGGTCACCGTTGTTTGGCGTCGCCTAATCGACGTTTCAGTCCTCGTAGGATTACTCTGTTCACCGCCTCAGCCTGTCCGTTTGTTTGAGGGTGCTCGACCGACGTGAAGTGCTGCTTCGTGCCTAGCTTGGAGACGAAGTCTTGGAAGTTCTTGTCGGTGAACTGTGTTCTGTTGTCGGTGACAATAGCTTGAGGCACACCGAATCGGGCGAGGATGTTCCTTTTGTAAAAACGCAGTATGTTGAAGGCCGTGATTTTGGCCAATGCTTCCGCCTCAATCCACTTCGTGAAGTAGTCCACCCCGACGATGAGGTATTTGTTTTGATATGACCCCTGGACGAAAGGTCCGAGGATATCTATCCCCCACCACGCAAACGACCACGGGGAGGACAGTGTTTTGAGCTCGTTGGGAGGAGCGATGTGCATGTCCCCGTGACGTTGTCATTTGTCGCACTTCTTGACGTGTTCCTTGGCGTCCTGTTGCATGGTGGGCCAGTAATACCCTGCTCGAAGCACCTTACGGGCTAACGATCGCCTGTCGAGGTGCGGTGCATTGATTCCTTCGTGGATTTCCTGGAGGATGCTGGGGACCTTGGTCTCCTCGACGCACCTGAGGAGGGGGATAGAGAACCCTCGTTGGTATAGCTTGTCCTCGACTATCGTATATGAGCATGCCCGCCGCTTGACCATTCTGGCTTCCTTTAGATTTTCGGGCAGTTTGCCCGTCGTGAGGTACTCGTACACGGGGGTCATCCAACAATTGCTGTCACCAATGGCGTTTATGTCCGCTACTGGAGCGGGTTTGTCGATGCTCGGGCAGGAAAGTACTTCTTGTATGACGGATTTGTTCCCGCCTTTCTTCTTTGTGCTTGCCAATTTGGACAAGACATATGCTCGGGCATTGTGCTCGCGGGGGATGTGAGTTACTTCCGCGGAGGTGAACTTTTTCATCTTTTCTTTCACCAAGGCTAAGTATTCTATGAGGTTGTCGTTCTTGGCCTGGTACTCTCCTCGGACTTGCGAGGCCACGAGCTGGGAGTCGGTGAAGAGTTTGACCTCCTTGGTGCCGAGATCCTCGGCCAGCCGAAGTCCGGCGAGGAAGGCCTCGTACTCCGCTTGGTTGTTCGACGTCGGGAAGGATAGTTCGAGGGATACCTCGATCAGGATGCCTTCCTCGTTTTCGAGGATGATGCCCGCCCCGCTTCCCTTCAGGATGGATGCTCCGTCAACATAGATCGTCCATTTCTAGGATCCGTTGGTCGAAGGTTCCGGGACGGTCATCTCTGCTACAAAGTCGGCCAATACCTGAGCCTTCAGGGCTTTCCTCTCTTCGTATCGGATGTCAAACTCGGCGAGTTCGAGCGACCACCTGAGCATCCTCCCCGCCATGTCCGGTCGTCCAAGGAGCTGCCTTTCAAACTTTCTCGAGAGTGGTTGTCTTCGCCGACGTTGCGGATTCTAGTTCATCAAATTTCTGCTTGATCGATCCGGCGGACAACTTCTTGGGACCATACCTGGAGATGACCATCGCTTTGGGGAAGCTTTCCCATGTGCTACGGGCAGTGACGGGGTCCTCTTGGGGGAAGGTCGCCCACATGTTGCGAATTGCTTCCTGGCCCTCAATGATTGCGGGGACAAAGAAGTCCTCGGGTCGAGTGACGCTGAGGGCGACCTAAAGCCAACTTTCGTCGGGATGGGGCATCGTCTCCTCGACATTCTAGGCTTCCCAGGAGCTGGGACGAGGAGTATCATTCTTCTGGGCGTATTTCTTTAGGTGCCCTTCCTTGATCAGAATTTCAATCGCATCTTTGAGATGGATGCAGTCTTCTGTGACATGCCCGTGGCTTCGGTGGAACTTACAGTATTTCGACTTGTCAACGTTTGATTTAGGGGCAGTTGGCTTCAGAAAGTGGACTCCTCCTTTCACGAATTCTGAGTTCTGGCACTCGGAGAGGATTCGCGCGTGGGGAGCGTTGAGCGGGGTGTATTCAGTGAACCGGCCAGCTGGTCCGCGTGGTTCACGAGGTTCATGGGGGCGATTATCTCTCTTTCTTTCTCCTCCTCGTCAGGGAGGAGAGTCTTCTTCTTTGTGGCCACGGGGACTTCTTTGCGTATCGATTCAAGGGCGATCTGCGTTGCCTCCGACTCCTCGAGCTCGATGTACGACTGAGCCCGTTAGAGGAGATCCTCCAGACGACGGGGTCTGCGGAGGCCCACGGACTTGGCAAAGTCAGATCCAAAACGTAGCCCATGGATGATTAAATACTTCTTCATGTCGTCGGTCGTATGGACCTCGACAACTTCTCTGTTGAATCTCTCAATGTAGTTCCGGAGAGATTCGTTCTTCTCCTGGAAGATGCTTTCTAGGGCAGCTTCCGTCTTCGGGTGTCGACGAGATGCAGTAAAGTGTTTGGTGAAGCGTTGTCTTAGTTGCTTCCAGGATGTGATTGACCCGGGTGCCAAACCCTTGTACCAAGTCATGGCGCCCTTCCGCAAGGTGGTGGGAAAAAGCCTGCACTTAATGGCTCCCCTGACGTTTCTGAAGTCGAGCATGGCTTCGAAACTTTCGACGTGGTCGTCGGGGTCGGCCAGGCCGTCGTAGTTCCCCAGTTGTGGAGGTTCTTCCATGCCCGCAGGAATTGGGGCGTTCATGATCTCCCATGACAGAGGGGTCCTCTGGTCGTCGTCGTCACTTCCTGTCGGGGACCTCGAAGGGGATCGCTGATGTCGTGGAGGGGAATTCCTCGAACGGTTCCTCGGCCTCTCCTCGGTCTGTTTGGACTTCTTGGTAGTGGTGGAGGCCCTGGGTTCCTTCTGAGGCGGGGAATGAGGGCGTTTCTGGGAGATCGTCGGCTGGGGGCGCTAAAGACGTGGCCGGCGGCCTCCGCACGCCGGCGAGGGGGTTCGAGATTCGTCGGAAGGGGTCCTTCGCGGGGAAGGAGAACGGCGAGGTGACGGTGGACGACGATGTCTTCGCGGGGAAGATCGTCGTGCCCGCCCTTGCTCCAGTGCTTCAATCCTGGTATTCTGGTGTGCGATCAGCTGGTTGGTCTGATTGATCAAGGCAAACAGGGCCACGGTGCTCGAATCTGCATTGGGCGGAGGAGCAACTGGCTGAAAAATGGCTTGCTGATCGTCTTGGCGGGCGGCGTTGTCAGCCACGTCTTGGGAGTCCGGGGAGGCGGTCTGCCCGTCTCTTACGTCACCTTCATCTCCGTTGAGGATAGCAGCGTCCTCGTGGTGGTTTCCGTTCTTGATTTGTGCGAGGACGGTGTCCAGAGCTTTGTGAGTGGACGGATTGGCCATGCTGGTGATGAATGAGAGGATTGCTTTGGTTTATCGAAGGAAAAACGGGGAAGCAAAGGGTTCCCACAGATGGCGCCACTGATCGTACCTGGATCAGACAGTATCTGGTGGCCAACAACGTCGTCTGGACTTTAGCTCCGGTGAGGTAGAAAGACGGCGAGAGGGGGTGTACCTGCAAGGTACTCCGACGCTCAAGTAAGGTAAGGGTCACAAGTAAAATCAAGTACAAGGTTAGAGTAAGAAAGTGTGTGTGTAACCTGACCCTCTCAAGTGAGAGGGTATTTATAGAGAGCCCCCAGCGCAGGGACAACGGTTACTTGCATTGGGCTGGATTACCAGGCCTAATCCAAGTAACTACCAGGGCTTACGTGGCGTAGTGAAGACCAGCACGTGGTCTTCGCCCTGGGGTAACCGTTCCTAGATCTCCAAAATTAGGGCAGACCGATTCCATCGGGAGTGGGTGGTTATATGAGAACGTGTCCTCGCGGGGAGGAGTCTTGTGTGTCGGGGGAGAGACGTGTCCTCGCGGGGAGGACTCTTATGTGAGAAGGAGATGTCTCCTCGCAGGGAGGAGCACCTGAGTGTCGAGAAAGAGCGAGCCCTGAGGGGCTTGATGCCTCTGCTCGACGGACTCTGCTGATCTCGACAATGTTGAGGGGTGGCACGTGCCCGATGCTGTTGGGGCGTGTATGTGCCCGACAGTGGTCTTGTAAAAAGGTCCTTGTTGGGCCATCTCATGTCCTGTGGGTTGGGCCTTCTCGACTGAGGGGCAGACTCTGGCCCAGTCCAGAACACTTGTATTGATTAATTGGCAAATTATTGATTCGTTTTCTCATTGAATTTAATTCCATTCGGTTTCGCATATCCGATCTTACAAATAACAATTTGTTTAGACGATTTACATCCTCTCCCGCTTCCGCACATTTTTTAAAACAAATTTTAAGCGTCGTCTCTGTTTAAAAATTAGTGATTTATTCAACCCCCTTCTAGATCATTGCCATCGTCTAACATACATGATAGTCCAGTGGTCATGAGAAGTTTCTAGAAACTCGGTCGTGGAGTCGGTTGGTAAGCTTCATCCTGGGGTAATCTATATTAGTTGATTTTATTGCAAACTTATCTTGGTCGTTCTTTTAATACTAAAATGTTTGGAGCATATTGCAAAGTAATGAGGGAAAAATATATTAATGCTTTCTTGTTACTGGTTTATTGTCATCTTTAATTGCCAACACATCACCATATGTATGCAAGTTAGGAATTGATTACCATACCTAGGGAACTCAAGTGTTTTTCTACCTCGCATGTATTAGTGGGACAAGATGTTGGTTACCATCAAATTTTCCTTTGTTATTATATTTGAACTGTTAATCTTCATTTTCCCTCCCTACAAGAGTTTAGATGTTATTCTTCAATTCCTTCTTCTGTTGTTACCACATACTTGTTTGTTCTCTTTGTATTGGTCTACTTCATTTTGTGAACCTAGATCTTCATTTGACCAATTAGTTGGATGGCGACGATTGCGATGGAAGATTAGTCTTGGGTCAAACCAGAGTATTTAGCCCATAAACGTACTTTCTTAAAAAAGGAAGAAATTTCGCCTGGCCCTTTAGAAATAGGGGTTCCCTTTGACTATGGCATTCTACCGGTCCTGGCCGAGAAAGGATATTTCACAAGTTTGAAGGATAATCTATCCCTTTTTACTCTTGTATCTTTTGGGAGTTAGGCGTTCGTCTTCCGTTAACCTCTTTCAAGGAGGAGGTTCAGGAACATCTTCACATTCCCACTTCGTAACTCCATCCCTATGCTTGGGGTTTTGTTCGAGTATTACAATACTTGTATGAATATACCAAGGAAAGGTGGGTTCAGCTTCTCGAGATCTCTTTTTTTAACCTTTTTGAAATATGCCTTGTTTCTCTTCTTCATGCAAAAAAATTAAGTCTTTAAGGTCTACATAGACAACTGGAAGTAATTTAAACCTAATTACTTCCTGTCTAAGCTTTTTTCTTCTTTTTCTCATGAGGAATTTTGTGTTATTTCTCCCACCTCCGTCGAGAAAACTGAGTGAACAGCCAGTGGCAACGATTCTGGTCTCCGGACCATTTCTCCAAGGGTGCTAAAAGTTGTTGGGTCCCTTATGACGCTCTTAATCAGGATTATAGAGGTATGAAAGTGATCTTACTCTCGTTTTATAAAGATATTATACCCTATAAGGAAGTGGCGAAAGCTTGTTTTGTGGAGGGACAAAAAAAGGTGTTTAGTAAGTTGTTTTATTTCTTTTTATTTGTGGTTATATGGATTTATTCAGCCTTCATACTTTTATTTTCCTTCGCTTTCCAAATAATTACAAGGAAAAGTTTCATCTCTACGATCAGAATTACATTAGAGCTCAAGGTTCCTCTGCTTGTTTTGACTCCTTCAGAAGGTCAGCTTAAGAAAAAACATGCCAGGATCGGTGCAACTGCCCACAATAAAGATCAACTAAAGAAACTGAAACAAGTGAAAGTTTATCATGTGGTTGATGCTTCCATAAGGGTAGAAAATGCTTCTCTTTTCTTTCCTTCCCTATTGGCTGGTCCTTACTCCCAGCAATCGAGGGGGATCAACTTTATATCAAAGCAATGAGGTTTTGTTGTTAACAGAATGAAAGGTGGGACGCCTCTCCCCACATTTCCTTCTTTGTTTTTTTGTTTTTTTTTTATTTCTTTTTTTTAGTTTATTATTTTAATTTTAGTTTTAATTAATTAATTTGTGGAATTAGGATTTTTTTTAATTGGCCTTTTGGGCTAACTATGTTGTTATTCATTCCCCCATTTTCAGTTTACACCTCTCTATTTCTATTTCAATTTTGATTTCTATTTCAATTAATCTTTTTTATTTTTAGTTAGTAAAAATTAATTGATTAAATATTATTTTAGTTAGTTAATTTTACTAATTAAATTTAATTCATTTAATAAATCAATTGAATTAAATTTTTACTCGATTATTCTTGTTAATTAATTCTAATTAGTCTAATTAATTGATTTAACCAATTTTAATTGATTAGTTTTGCTAATTAAAATTCTTTTCTCTTGCTTAATTCAATTGACTTAATTAGGCAACTTGACCTTCTATAATAAATTATTTCAAGAAAAATAAGTTTGATTCAACGTCGAGCAACTTTCTCAAATCCAATCATTGTTACCATAAATTCACAATCACTTCTAATCTTTTTTCCTCTTTCATCTCAAACGTAAAATTAAAACCTTGATCAATATCAAGTGCTCCTTTTCCAAATCAATTCAAAACACCTAAGCACGGTTAAATACAATTTCTTAAAAAACTTCTAATCCGATTAAACCCAAATCATTTTCACAATAATTTAGATGAAAAAGAAAGTGGTCTAAAGCCTTCTATTCCCTTCCTCGAATACTTGGATACATGTTCCCTTACTCGGCCATTCGAGTATTCTTCGTTTATTTAAAGTATGTTAACAATATCTAAATCCTTTCATTAAGGATGAAAAGGGGGATGGTCTCGAGCCTTCGGTTACTCTCCTTGATTGTTTGGATACGAGTTCCCTTACTCAACCATTCGAGCAATCGTAATCCATTAAAAATAGGTGGTTTAGAGCCTTCTATTCCCTCCCCCGAGTAGTTGGATACGAGTAGCCTTACCGACCATTCGAGTACTCGTCGTCCATCAAAAATACCTTAACAATATTAAATCCTTTCGTTATTAAGGATGAAAAGGGAGATGGTCTAGATCCTTCTATTCCTCTTATCGATTAATCAGATAAGAGTTGCCTTACTCGACCATTCGAGTAATTGTCATCCAACAATCAATTTTAACACATTCAAGCCTTTTGCCTTTCAGCTTTCAAATTCAAAACCTTTTCAAAAAGAAAGACGCTCCGTCCATTCCGTGGCGATGAAAATAGCGCTTCCCCATGATAATATCAAACGTTTTCCACTTGAATGTGATGATGGCATAAATCCGTGTTGATCCAGATTAAGTCATCCATTCTTGAAGTGATGCAAATGTTCAATTATCCATGTTTTAGGCAGCAATATTTTCCGTTCGAATGTGACTTGAGAATCTTTCGCTAAAATCGAATGGCACAAACATTTGCTACCCAGAACTACGTAGCCTTGAATTATCTATTGCACCCAGAGATACTAGGAGCGAGATCCACAATCTCATTAGGCAAATTAATAAAAAAAAACTACTTTGCGGTTTTCTTTATTTTTTTCTTTTTTCCTTTTTAACTATTCGAAGAAAACAATTAACATAAGCTAACTTTCAATCGCAAGTCTAACTAAAAGGTTCCCATTAAGTACAACAAACGTGAGGGGTGCTAATACCTTCCCCTTAAGTAACCGACTCTCGAACCTGAGTTTGGTTGCGACGACTATCTTTTTTTTCTTTTAAGGTTTTTATCGATATTTTCCTTTCCTTCATTAGAATAAATAAATTTTGGTGGCTACTTTGTTCGAACTATTTTTTTGCAGGCGTGCGATATACGCTTTGCGAAGGATCATATTTTTTAAGGTACAATAGCTAGCGACTCTGCTGGGGAAATTGCTCAAATAAAAAAAGAGTCAAGCCTAACTTAGTTCAACGTGCGATGAGCTTTAGCTCTGCTTATTTGTTTTCTTTTATCTTCTTTTCTTTACCTCATTATACTGCCTGTCATCTGTTGTTGATTCTTATGACTCTATTAGGGGATCTCTGATTATTGGAACTTTGTGAGATATGCTCTCTACCTGAGTATGAGGAAAACCATATGATTAAGATGGTGGTTGTGTAGTATTGGCTTGCGAGGAGCATTCCTCGTTGGGACGATATGAAGAATCCGCCTATAGTATATTCTCTTGGAGATCTTATTGTCCGACTAGCCTTCGTCATGACGATAATTTTTTCAATTTGGATCGATGACTTTAGGGAACTTTTGAAACCTGTTCCATCTACGGTGGTTGTGTAATATTAACCTGGGAGTCATCAGACTCGTTGGGTTGATACGAGAACACCATTTAGATGAGATCCCTTGGATGTATTACTGTCTTATGATTAATCATTCTGGCCGTAATATTTTCAACCTCTATCTATGACTCTGAGAACCTTTTTAGAACCTTTGTGTCAATGGTTATGTAGTATTAGCCTACGAGGTATATTCCTCGTTGGGATAATACAAAAACCTCACCTAGAAGAGATCATATTGAGGGTATTACAGTCCGACGAGCCTTCGTCAAGGCAGTGACGTTCTAAAAAAGGATCCGTAACTCTAGGAACTTACGAATCGTAGAGCATACCCATGGGGTTCCTTTAGTCAGAGATACCAGTTATTTACCCGGTGTTCTAATTGATCAGAAAACACGATGTACCTGAAATAATACATGGCATTTCATTACATACCATTGCATTACTTCATGCATACATTCAAGTTATCAAGAAGCCCATTTTCATCTGTTCTCATCTTCATATTTGTTGAGCTACCATCAAGCTGATTCCTCAACGCAAGTACGAAACTAGGGCCAATGTTAAAAGAAGAATGGCTGATCAAGAGCAACATAAGAAAGAGTTAGGGAAAACATTCATGAGTTGAAAGATAGTGTGATTAAGATCATGGAAATGCTACAAGCCTTGACTGCTAAGGAAATTAAACCTTAGAGGAGTAGAGGACTATCATCTCTGAAGTCAATAGTTTTACTGTTGACCTAGTGCCTCCCCCGAGGTCAGTTACTTCTTGGCCAGAATTTGGATTACCACCAAATTACTCTCCACCCTTTGAAAATACTATAATGGCTGGCCCATATGTATTACCAGTATTCCAAGCTCTGGTAATAACTGAACATTAACATGTCGTGCATACTATTGCTCAAGCTACTTATGAAGATCCTTACTTTGTGTACTATGTTGTTGGTACCCAATTTGAAAGGCAATGGGAAGTTAGAGATTTTGATGAAGTCAGAGAGCAATGTCAGACTCTGGAGAAGAGATTAAGAGATGTGGAAGGTAATGATGTCTTTGGTGCTCCTACAATGGACATGTGCTTAGTTTCAGACTTGGTTATGCCAGCCAAATTCTAAACTCCATAATTTGAAAAATACAAGGGGCACATCTTTCCGAAAAGCCACTTGGTGATGTACTACCATAAGATGGCTACTGTCGCGACACAAAAAAAATGTCCGAGCGCATCACCTAATCGATGATACAACAGAGTCGCCACCGAACTTTATTTATTCCAAAAGGAAAGGGAAAATATCGGGAAAAAAACAAGGGAAAGATAAATGGGTAAGGGAGTCGGTTATGTGAGGGAAAGGTATTAGCATCCCTCACATCTGTTATACTCAACGAGAATTATTTTGCTTGTTCTTTGCATGGATGGGTGTTACTATTTAAATGTTACTTGAGAAGGGGATGAAAAGAGTTATAATTAGTGTGCTCGCGGAAGATTTGAGCCCTCATTCCTACATATCCTCATAGTGCAATGAGGAAATCAGAGCTCCATAGTTCGTGGAAGAAAGGATGTGAAAAATAAAAAAGGTTGCTCGCCAAGATCTCGCAATCATGTGCCTACGTATCCTCATAGTGTAATGAGGAAATCAGAGCTATGTAGTTCATGGAACTAAGGGCGAAAAAGGAAGAAAGAATGTTGCCAGAGCATGAGGCTCCACAAGGAAAAAAGAAAAGAGAAAGATAGCCAGAGCATGAAGCTCCACAGGATAAAAGAAAAAGCTAAAAGGTTGCAAGAGCATGAAGCTCCATAGGGCAAAAGGAATGAAAAAGGTTGCCAGAGCATGGGGCTCCACAAGGCAAAAGGAAAGAAAAAGTTTGTCAGAGCATAAAGCTCTACAGGGCAAATGGAAAGAAAAAGTTGTTGGGAAAAGAGTTGTGAAGGATGTTATGAAAGTATGGTTTGGACCAAGAGTGTGTTGTTGGATCCATAAGTAGGTATATCTAAACCAAAATATGTGGCTAATGCAGAAATATAGGATTTTTCCTAGATCATAGGATCAAGACCTACAAAGGGGATTGCCAGAGCATGAAGCTCCACAAGGCAGGATATGAAAGTTGCTAGAGCATGAAGCTTCACAAGGCAGGATATGAAAGTTGCTAGAGCATGAAGCTTCATAGGGCAATGCATGAAGGGTTTCCAGAGCATGAAGCTCCACAGGGTAATGCATGAAAGGTTGTCAGAGCATGAGACTCCACGAGATAGAGTAAAAGAAAATGGTTTACCAGAGCATGAAGTTTCACAGGGTGATGCTTGAAAGGTATTGATTCAGAGATGGGTGCTTGACCATGAGGTGTTTAACTCAATGAAGATACGGATGCCAAAGAAGGTTGTATTTGGTCCAAAGAAAAGAGTATTGTTGGTGTTGAAGTGTTGAAGTGTGTCTGTGGGGAGAAGACTTGACAATTATTTGATTTGAATTGTACTAAAGTCTATGAATGGAAACAAATACCTCGCATGTTCGGGCCAAGTGTCCCGTGTTCGAAATATTCAGAATGAGGGTAGGAATGCTCCATTCTCATTCCTTCTCCACCACTTAAGACTCGTGGTGCAGAATTCCATCATATTTTTAAGTGTTTTTGAATTTGTTTGCAAAATGTTTTGAACGTGACTTGACATTGGATCAAGTGTTTGAAGTTTGAAATGTGAATTTGTGTGAAATGAAAGAAAGTGTGAAAATTGTGAGAGTTAAATGGAAGGGTGAGAATTGTATGAGTGTAATGGAAGGAATACTTGATGTTGGATAAAGTATTTGCGTTGCGTTTGATTGAATTTGATTTGGAAAATACTTGAGGTTGGATCAACTATTCGCGTTGTATTTGATTGAATTTGATTTGAAAAATACTTGACGTTGGATCAAGTTTATTTTTATCTTTTGAAAAGGTTGTTTTTATCGTTTTGATTTTATCTTGGTTATTAGCATACAAAAGAAAGCGGTAAAGAAAGTAAATCCTACGCTATTACATGTTCATGGGGGGATGAGTTACAAAATTTGGGAAAAGATTCATACAAGCATACAAATCATTAAAATGCACAAAATCAATCAAGTGGCAATGATAAAAGCAAGCACATTTATAACTATGCATCATGCACCAAAATGTAATTAAGAATGGATGTCAAAGATTTAATTCTAATGAATGCAATTAGAAACTATGTCTAAAACCATGTATCAAAGTGAAGCAAAAATCTAAATGGAATCATCATGATCAAAGGATTTTCAATAAAAAATGGATCAAAATCTAATGTGAACCATATTGCACGTTAACCAATAAAGTTAATTGAAAATTAACATACAAGTCGTATTTAAATTCTAACATTAAGAATTCATGTCTCTAGAAATGGATTAATGACCTACACTAATCAAAACCTAGTTAATCTCTAGGTTAATGATTCTTATCTTCAAAGTATTTTCAAAGTAATTAAAAAAATCAATTAAACCTAATTGAAATTTAATTACTAACCTTTTTATCATTATTTTTCCAGGTACTTTCTTATCAACAAAATGCATTAAAAAGCATCTAATAATGTGATGAAAAAAGAATTGAAAATAGTTAAAGAAACAATAAAAAAAGGTAAAGAAATCGTGAAAATAAGATAGATATAGGGGTGTAGCGCAGGACTGGAGGTGCAAGGATCAATTTTGGATGAGTCAAACAATATGAAGCCCAAGGTGAGGGGAGGTGTAACGTGGAATGGTAATGTGCAGTAAGTAATTTCCATGGGCCTAAGGCCCAATATACCAAAGTACAAGACCAAGAATGAGAGGGCAAGAGTTTAGCGCTCAAATCACTTCATGCCTAAGCTCAGATCAATCCATTTCACCTCACAATAACCTTGTCCAAAGTTCCCCCGCTCCGCCGCGCTGAAAATCACTTCCGGCGGCGGTGGGGCCATCACCCCAAACTATATACCTATCGAACCTCCTTTGTCTCCTCCTCCATAATACAACCTTAATTCTTCCTTATTCTCCACATAGATTCCAAACTGAGCCTAAGTCACGTGAATCCTACAATCCCAACTCACAAATTAAATGGAAGGACAAACCAAATGGAGTTCAAACCCTAGGAGTTTGACTCCATTATCCTGTATCTACATCGTGGAAATGCTTATCGAAGCATAAACTAGACTTACCTGCAAATCGAAATTGATGAAGACGAAGAAAAGAGAAGAAGACTTGAGGTGAGTATCGTAATCCTTCAACCTTCGTACTTTCACATCAATTTCTCTTCTTCTTCCCCTCTAGTTGTAATTTGTAGGAACAAAATCTTCCTATGGATGTTTGTTGTTTGTTGTATTGATTTTGTTACTCTTTAGGTGTGTGAGAAGATGAGGGTATAGAGAGAATTATGCTGAGAGGATTGAGAGAATCCTCAGTGATGAATCATTCAATGTGATAGGCTATGATGAGTGATTCAGAGAGAGACGAATGATGAAGGCGATGAAATGTGATAAGTTTCAAATTGAAGGTGATTGAACCCCTTTTTGGTGAGATTGAGAGAGAGTGAATTGAGTGATGAAGAAGGTGATTTGGATGAATTCTCTGTAAATATGAATGATTTAATGATTGGGTGATGAATTGAATTTGTAGGATTATACTTAGTTGTAATTGAATCAATTAGGGTAAGTTAGAATATTAGAAGTTAGTTATGTGAGATGACACTAAAACCAGTTAGGAAATTATGTTATGCTAAGTTGGATTAGTTAGTCAGGGACTGCTGAATTTAGTCGACATAGTTTGTGTGTTAACTATTTGAATGAAGCATTGTTATGCTTGCAGTTCACTTATGAAATTAGTTGTTATTGTCACAACTGCGAAAATCAACCAGCGGAAAAGACAGAACAGTCGCCACCAAATGTTATTTATCCCGGCGCAGGGAAAGGAAACGATCGAAGAAAACCTAAAGAAGGGAAATACATGGTCATCGCAACCATAGTCTGGGTTTGGGAGTCGGTTACGCGAGAGGAATGTATTAGCACCCCTCGCGTCCATCGTACTCGATGGGATCCAGCTTGTTGTTCTGATCAAAAGGTATAGATATCTGAAGCTCTAATGCTAACTGGAAAGGAAAAGGACGAAAAATGGGGAAAGAAGAGAAAAGGTGACTATATAGAACATCGCCGTCCTAGGCTTACGTATTCCCTTGGGAGTGGGAAAGTCAGAGTCAACGTAATTCGGAGGACTACGGGTGTATGGGGGAAGGTTGCTCGCCAAGATATCACCGTCTCATGCCTACGTATCCTCAATCAGACGAGAGAGAGAGAGAGAGAAAGAGAGAGAGAGAGAGAGAGAGAGAGAGAGAGAGGAAATTAGAGAAATCATAGTTCGACCTAAAGGGTCTTTGTTTGTTTTGTGTTTTTTAAGTGGACGACGCTAACATTCGCGTTCTAGCAGTTTAGGTCTTTCCGCTCATTGCGCGGAGACTTACGCGTTTACCTATTTGCGGTAGAACGAAAATAACGTATCCTTACAATTCGAGTGAGTGAGATGAGAAAAGAATCCCGAAGGAAGACTATTGATTTGTTTTTTTCTTTTAGAAGAAGTGTTTTGATTTGTTTTGTTTGTGATATGTATTGTGCTAAAGATTATGACATAGGAGCGAATACCTTGCAAGGTCGCCTCCAACAGAACGTTTGCAAAGCACCCTAGAAGAGTAAATGAGACCTTCACTTATCATTTCCCATGTGCTTAAGGCTCGTGGCGCACTCCACATACAATATTTATTAAGTGTTTTTGCTTTTCTTTTAGAGAGGAGAGAAGAGACTCAAATGGTTGTAAGAAATAACTAAGGGGATCTTTACCCTAGAAGTTGTCATGCAATGATCGATCCTATAGTTGAAGTTAGGAAAGGGAATCTCTACCTATGTTAGCATGCCTGGATTAGTAACCTAAGGTTAAGGTTAAGAAATGGACTATCCTAATTGTTAACATACAAAGGATTGAAAGCCTAATGTCTCTCCTATTTCAAGCTTAATCAGAAATTAAGTCGAGCGAGGAATCCTAAGGGATCATGTGAACAAACACAAGTAAAACATTATACTAATCAATCAAAAAATGAACGATGTCGTGATCTCAGCTAAGAAACAAAATCGAGTGACTCCTGTCCCTCTCGGGATTTTCATCCAAGTACAAACGCGAAAGTGGCACTGAAACAGAGTCTCCAGCAATGTGTATTTATCCCAAGAGAGGGAAAGGAAACACTGCGTAAACTCGAGGGAAAGGAAAGAGCATGGTCTTGCGACCAAGAGAACTGGGTTCGGGAGTCGGTTACGCGTAGGGAAGGTATTAGCACCCCCACGCGTCCATCGTACCCTATGGGATCCACGCTTGCTTATCTCGATCAAAGGGTGTCGTCATCTGGAGCTCCGCTGCTACTGGAAATGGAAAGGAGCGGGAAAAAGGAAAAGGAAAAGAGAGAGGAAAAGAAACAAATGTAGGGAAAATAAAATAAGTGCTCGAATGGGCCCTACCCCACTGCCTACGTATCTCATCGGGAACATGAGAATCAGAGCGACGTAGTTCCCCTCAACGAGGGTCGCTTTGTTTGTGTTTTTTTTAGGGAACAGCTAACGTTCTAGCTCAGGTATTGCAGGCTCGCTGGTCCGAGTGCGTTACCATCTTGCAAGAGAACGAGTAGGAGCACGTTCGTACGTTGAGAGTGAGTGAGATGAGAAAAGAATTCCCAAAGGAAAGACGTTATTGTTGGTTTGAAGTTTTTTTAGACAAGAAGTGTCTTTTACAGTTATTTGCAACTTGCATTGAACCAAAGTCTTAAATACAGGAACGAATACTTCGCGCATCGTCCCCAACAGGATATACACTAGGTATCCTAGAAGAATGAGAGGAAGCCCCTCGTTCTCCACTTCCCACATATAAGGCTCAAGCGCAATACATGTTAACCTTTATTAAGTGTTTTTTACTTTTATTTTGAGACGAGAAGAGAGAAAACCTGAAGGAAACTCTAAGGGGAAACTAAGAGTCCTAATGTTATCATGCATGGATGTCCTAAGGTTAGTGAGGTTTAGGAGAAAAGACTACCTAAAACCTAATGCTAACCCTACTCCAAGCTTAATCAAAAATTAAGTTGGACTAGGTAGCTCTAAAGGGAAAGAATCCAAGACTTGAACAAGTCTTGAGATTCATGGGATGAGAAAGAGTGAAAGAGAAGAAAAGAGAAGAAGAAGAAGAGAGATGAGATACAATAAGTGGCAGCAAGTACATCATATCATAAATGTCCAACTCAAATCAACAATCATGTTTCAAAGATCAATGCAAAACAAAACAAATAAACATGCAAAAATAAACATGAAAGAATGCAAGCATACTTGTATGAAATGCACAATTAAGCATACATGGACTTCATAACAAAATGAAATGAGAAAGGCAAGATGAAGATGAAGACAAGTCAGAACCAATATCATATTATCATCAACAACTCATGTGTGCAAAAGTGATTCAAAACATGAAGCATTATGATTCAAAGAAGTTCACAAAAGGAAAGGTAGTGATATTCATCATACAATTCAAACCAAATGCATTCAACTATGCTCAAGCAACATGAAAACCAAGTATAGAACTCAAGAGGCAGTAGCATATGCATCAATATCATATCAAACCAAACTCAATTCATACAAGTTCAAACATCAATCAACAACTTTAAAACATGCACCAAAGCAAACTACAAAAAAAAGGACAAAGTTCCAACACTTAGGCATACTCAAACAGGATTCAAACATGATCCACAAAGTTCAAAAATTAGTCTCAAAGGACCTTAACCAGGGGTAAACACCATATCAAAAGCTCATTCAAATAATTGCAAAATAACTCAATCAACTAAGCATGGTAAATCAACTTGTGTAAAGAAAGGTCAAGAGATGATCATGCATAAGTCACTTAAGCACAAATAAGCAAACATGCATCATATGACATTCAACAATTGTAAAATTTAAACCCAAATGATATAGATCAGAAGACAATCACATACTAAAATATCTCACAAAAATTCACAAGTTAAACAATTCAAACAATTAAGCAAAGATCAAGTAAGCACCATGATTCAAAATGCAAAAGAGGGGGACCAAAATGCAATATGAAAAAGTTTTAAAAATGAAACAAAAATGTTTTCATGCACTTCAGAATATCCTCTAACAAATTCAAAAAGAATGAATTGAAAATCATGTATAGATGATGAGAAATAAATTCTACAAGTTGAAGTGTGCACATGTGAAACAATTCAAAAAGAAAAACAATTAAACTATTAATTAAGGTACCAAAAATAAAATAAAATAAGAAAATAAAATAAAATATGGAAAAATTTTATAAAACTAAAAAGAAGCTTCATGAATTTTTTTATGATTTTTTTATGCATTAAAATGATTTTAGAAAATAAAATGCAAATGTAACAATTAATAAAAATAAAATGAAAGAAAAGAAGCATGGGGTGCATTCAGCAAGTCAAACACGTTGAAAATGGAAGGTGGGCTCAGACTGGGGGTGCAATTAATAAGCCCAAAACAAAAAGTCCAAAGGCGCAGGTCAAACAATCCCATGGAATTCATTCAAACAGTCAGATTCAATAACAACCACATGATTAATCCAACGTGTGCCATCAGTCAATGCAATTAACAATTAATCATGATCAATGGTTCAGATTCACATGCATACAACAATCGAGTGAACACGCACACACACAAACATTCATAAATTAAAATTAAAAAACAAAACAACACGTGACAAGCACACGCATTTTTAATACGCTGTCACCATCTCACTCACACGATTGATCAGACGCATCTCATTAAATCACCAATTCAAATATCAATTAAAATCAGTGGTCAGGATTGAAGGCACACGTTAACAAGCATGGACTACAAACACGCAGCATTAAATTAAAATCAGAAATTAAAAGAAACGTGGCAACGCAAGGGACGTTGGATCAAGCTAACGGACGGCCGTGATTTCTTCTTCTTCGTTTAAAACCTTCGCCGGACTGAACCACCACCAGTCGCCGGAGCTAGGGCTCCGGTCACCCTCTCCGGTGAGCTGCTACGCCAACTTCTCCAGAAATAACACATGAGTATACCATTTTGACCAGAAAACCATGAGGATCACAAATATCATGCTCATTTTATCAAACAATCAACATATAAACCAAATCGAACAAAATAAAGTTTGGATCCAAAACTTAAATCACCAAATACATCCATGATACACGTCCAAACTTAAAATAAAATAGATCATCATGCTCAGTGAACTTCATAGATCATTATGCACATAAAAAATTCAAGTTCTATGAGTATGAAATCAATACCAACCTGAACCTTGAAGAGCTTGAAATCCTCCAAGAAATCCCTCCAAAAACTGCAGATCTACTCCTTGGAACCTCTAGTTGCAAAATAAATGCAACTGGAGCTTGAAATTGTGCTAGATCTTGAGGTTTGAACTTGAATCCTCTTGAATGGAGCTTGGTGAAATCCTTAGTATGAGCTCAAAATAGCAGTTGATTCTTGCTCTATTCTCTTCACTGATCAAGAATGTGAAGAGAAATCTCTAAGAAACTCCAAGGAAAGTGAGATTCGAAGAGAGAAAGTGTGAGAGCAAAAAATCAAAACTGAGCAAATGAGAGTCTCTGCCCTAGCTGTGAGGGTATGAGTTAGCTTATAGACTCTCCATTAGTCCACTGATTAGGATTAGCAAGTGATTAGAATCTTGGTTAAGGAGATTTTGATGAATTTGCAAAAATGCATTTTGTGCTTAAACCCTTAAACCACACGTGCAAAATCAATGCAATCAACATGATTCCCTTGCATTCCACTTGCTAACCACACCTGAATTGTACTTGGGCTTTGCAATGACTTCATTGGTGAATTTTTGATCCATTTGCATTTTTGAACTTTGTGAAAATAATGAGAAATATGGCATGAAATGAATTGATTCAAAAGCCAAAAATGATCCTCTTGACTTGTATTTTGATGTTGTAATATAACATGAACCAATAAAATCAAATACAAGTCCATTTGTGCCAAAATGCCAAAGGTGGAAAAATGGAACCATATGAAAACCTCAAAATGCACCTTGCCATCTTTTTACCATAACTAGAGTTCCACAAATGATATGGAGATGTTCTAGTACGTTTTGGAAATGGGAGAGAAAGATATTCAACTTTCATGTTGGAGGAAAATTCATTTGGAGCTTCCTTGATGATGGAAAGTCAAGTTGAATTTGGTGGGAAAATTGCCAAAAATGGAAAGTTTTCATTATAGGTCATTTTCCAAATTTAGTAACTTTTGAACAAACTCTTGATTTTTGATGAATGATGCCATCCATGCCATTCCTTGACCAAATAAAGGTATATGGACTTGAGAATCATGATTTGAACCTTTGCAAACCCATGGCTGACTTTCCTTTTGAACTGTTGATTTTTGCTTATTTCACAAGTAACTGATCCATTGAACACCTTCCCCAAAGAACCAATGACCAAGATTCCATCCATGAACACTTAAGAACATAAGGAATACCATGAGATCAAGTCTTGCCCAAGAAATCATAAATAAACTGATTTTAGGTCAAACCCTAATTTTGGCACCTTCTGGTTAGGAGGAAATAACACATCCTCCAAATCCAAATTCCTCTGAATATGATGTGTATCCTCTCAAACAATGATGAGATATGTCCTTTGGAGATGATAAAAACTCAAAGAGCTTGCCCATTTGAGGTTCAGATTCCAACTTGACTGCCTTGTGTAGGAGATCATGCACTGTCCAATCTTCTTGATGAATTCTCCTCTTCCCATGACTTGTGAGATCAAATAGAGATGATACATGATGTAAAAGATCCTTGAGGCTTGTGAGAAACACTTGATCTTCTTCTTTGGATGATCAACACCTTAGAGAATCACCTGATCACATGCCTTTATGCAAGATGCCATGCTAAATGCTTGATGTTTATTTTTCTATGCTTGAATGCAATGCAATGCAATGAAAGCTCATGCCAAAAGACATTAAGACAAGAGGGGGCAAATTTTGGGGTATTACAGCTGTCCATATTCAATCACTGTAGACCTGAAAGGATGATAGCGATTGCTGTCAGACTTTCAAGGTATGGAGAGATTGAATACCAGAAATAACCCAAAAATTTGCACTCCGCAGGAAAGAAGAAAAGGGATATAAACCCAACCAAACGAACTCTACTTGAATAAAACTCTGATGATGAATAAAACCACTGAAGAGATGTCTTTTATACAATTCCAGACGACTACTGGCCTGCCACACTACGGGTGTACCTTAACAACGTCTTTTGTACAACGCCAGACGACTACTGGCCTGCCACACTACGGGTGGACTTTAACAATGTCTTTTGTACAATGCCAGACGACTACTGGCCTGCCACACTACGGGTGGACTTTAACAATATCTTTTGTACAATGCCAGACGACTACTGGCCTGCCACACTATGGGTGGACTTTAACAACGTCTTTTGTACAACGCCATACCACTACTGGCCTGCCACACTACGGATGGACTTTAACAACGTCTTTTGTATAACGCCAGACGAATACTGGCCTGCCACACTATGGGTGGACTTTAACAACGTCTTTTGTACAACGCCAGACGACTACTGGCCTACCACACTACGGGTGGACTGTCTTTTTTGAATGGAGTCAGAAGACTACTGACCTGCCACACTACGGGTGGACTTTTGCCAAGCTACGGTTGGACTTTGCAGCTGAATTGCCACACTACCGGGGACTTTTGCCAATCTACGGTTGGACTTGCTGATGATTTGCCACCCTTGGAAGGTCTTTTGCCAATCTACGGTTGGACTTAGCTGCGGTCTTTTACAGGGAGTCAGGCGACTACTGACTTGCCACACTACGGGTAGACTTTTGCCAATCTACGATTGGACTTTAAGCATTTGCCACCCTTGGATGGACCTTTTGCCACTCTACGGTTGGACTTTAAGAATTTGCCACCCTTGGATGGACCTTTTGCCACTCTACGGTTGGACTTTGAGAATTCCAATACTGGACTACTCTCTGCATCCGTGTCAGACATCTCTGCTGACTCTGCTGAGGAATAACGATCAATGATTTGACTTCGGAGACTTCTAAAAGGATAGTATCTCTGCTGAAGAATGAATGAACAATCCATCTGCTTCGAACTGTTACGCCTGCCAAAAATAAACTGGACTTTGAAATATGGGGAAATGATGATTCTGCCAGGAATTACTTCATCTACTTGGGGATGAATTCTGGTCACGGCAAATCCGCTGGGGATGAGAGTTTCTTTGCATGACGTCTTGCTAGGGAAGAAAAGTCATTAAAACTCTGCTTGAGGATCTATCAAACCTGAGATCCTTTGCGGGGAGAATCAACCTTCTAACCCGGCTGGGGCAAGAATCTACCATCACTCTGCTGAGGAATAGATTTTATTGATCAATAAGCCTCTGTGGGGACAAAACAACTCAGCTGGGGAATATTGTTGACAAGATTCAATGCTGAACTCTGTGGGGATACCATTACCAGAGATACGATCTTGCTGGGAATCAAGGATACTCTGCCGGGGATATGCAAATCCTGGTTAGAACATATTCTGCTGCAACATGCTGGGAGAGAGTCCTTAGATCTGCTGGGGGAACCAAAGCAACTCCACAGTAATCTGCTAAGGCATAAGACTGTTGAGCCTAAGATAATTGCTAATATGCCCCATGTTAGAAGAACTTTCCATTTGACGATTCCATTGGGGGTGATGAGTTTATAGCCAACTCTGCTGGAGAAAACCGCCTTAAAGCGTCTCATGCTGGGGAATGCCCTTTTTAGAGGATTTCACAGAAGACCAAATGTCCTCAAACTCTACTGGGGATAATAGATCCGGAACATCTCCTACTAGGGAAAATCAAAATGCCCCATGCTTGGGAAGGTCAACAACTTGCTTCCTGCTCCATGATACAAGACTGATCTGAAGAAAATGTCCCAGGAGGATTTTACAGAAGAGTAAGTGTCTTCGAACTCTTGGTAACTTCACTGGGGATTGACCATCAACTTCGGTGTCTACGAAGCAACTTTACTGGGGAATTCGCAACCGTTATCGACACAGAAAAGCTTGTAGCTATTGGAAGTACTGAATGAGAGAATCGACTTAATAAGATACAACGATACCCAGTTGAACTCCATTCACTGATATCGAGACGTCGTGAACGACCGTCGACCGAATGATGGACTCAATCAGTAAACGTTGTGACAAAAGGGTGACCAGTGAACCCTTCCCTGAACATGATTGCCCCAGTCTCCTGCGTGGGAATAAGTGACTACCCGTCTTGTGCTTGAAATCATCTGAATCTGTTACTTGCAACAAAACAAAAGAAAACACACACATGCCCCGGAGTATTGCATGGTTTGAATCCACCATCCGGGATTATTCAACATTCAAAGTAATTTTAAATTTTTTTTCTGCACGTGTTATTGTAAAGCCATCATGTCTTCAAATGCAATGTTTTATAAAAAATTCGGACGTTTTTTGCAAACAAAGCAGTAAAACAAAATAAAAAGCTTGTAACTGAAATTCAATTTATTGATAAAAAAGGCCCAGAATAGGCAATTACATCAGGAAGCAATCCCTGGAAAGAGGTGATCGCTGAAAATTGAGAAAAGGAACTATCCTAATGGCAATGTGAAAACGGCGTTCCACTGAGTTTCAATTCTGCTATGGCCAATATATCTTCAAGACTCCCCGACCTTGCCTTCTGAGGAATGATCAGATCGATTTCTACCCTCTGGAATGTCAGTTGTTAAAACGGATGATGGAGTACAGATAATTCAGATCGTAGTCATTCGCTTAAATCCCTCTTTTGCGTGGACTGCCCTTTCGGGTTTTCAATCCACCGGGATACCCTTTTTTGCCTGAGTTGTCCTTGCGGATTTTCAACTCACCGGGTGTACAATTTTTCTTTATTATCCCTAATTTTTGCCCGAACCTTTTTATTCTGTTTTTGTGGTTCGTCGGGATGCCCTTTTTTGCCTGGACTTTTTCTTTTTTCTGTCCAGCGGGTCTATTTATGCGAAGTATTTTTTGACTACGTCTGAGTTGACAGGGGATGAAAAGTCTTCGCCATCCATGGTTGTAAGCAATAAGGCTCCGCCCGAGAAGATCTTCTTAACCACGAATGAACCTTCATAGTTGGGAGTCCATTTGCCCCTGTGATCTGTACTTGGAGGAAGGATCCTTTTGAGTACCACATCTCCCACTTTGTAAACCCGAGGACGCACCTTTTGGTCAAATGCCTGCTTCATCCTCTGTTGGTATAACTGTCCATGACATACAGCTGCTAACCGTTTCTCCTCAATAAGGCTCAACTGATTAAATCTAGCACGGACCCACTTAGCCTCGTCTAGCTTGACATCCATCATGACTCTGAGGGATGAAATCTCCACTTCAACCGGTAGTACTGCCTCCATACCGTATACAAGTGAGAATGGGGTTGGCCCAGTGGACGTGCGCACTGACGTTCGGTACCCATGCAAAGAAAATGGTAACATCTCATGCCAATCTTTGTATGTGACCACCATCTTCTGCACAATCTTCTTAATATTCTTGTTGGCCACCTCCACAGCGCCATTCATCTTCGGGCGATATGGAGAAGAATTACGGTGTTCAATTTTGAAGTCCCGGCACAGCTCAGCCATCATTTTGTTATTCAGATTAGAACCATTATCAGTAATGATTCTCTCGGGCACTCCATAGCGACAAATGATATCCCGTTTCAGGAAACGAGCTACCACCTGCTTGGTGACATTGGCATAAGATGCTGCCTCAACCCATTTAGTGAAATAATCAATGGCGACCAAGATGAAGCGATGGCCATTTAAAGCAGTAGGCTCAATCTTTCCGATCATGTCAATGCCCCACATAGCAAAGGGCCAAGGAGAGGACATGACACTCAACAGATTTGGAGGAACGTGCACTTTGTCTGCATAGATCTGGCATTTGTGACACTTACGGGCATACTTGCAGCAGTCTGACTCCATAGTCAACCAATAATATCATGATCTCAATAATTTCTTAGCCATTGCATGTCCTCCGGCATGGGTACCGAAAGAGCCTTCATGTACTTCCTGCATTAACAGGTCTGCTTCGTGTCTATCCACACATCTGAGCAGCACCATGTCAAAATTCCGTTTGTACAGCACATCATCCTGATTCAAGAAGAAACTACCAGACAACCTTCTCAACGTCTTCTTATCTTTGGCAGATGCCCCTGGCGGGTACTCTTGACTTTTCAAGAAACACTTGATATCATGAAACCATGGCTTGTCATCAGACGTTGCATCAACAGCAAACATAAATGCAGGTCTATCAAGGCGAGACACTTCAATCTTAGGTACATGATTCCACCCTTGCACTTTGATCATGGAAGACAACGTGGCTAAGGCATCTGCAAACCTATTCTCATCTCTAGGAATATGGTACAGCTTCACTGTTGTAAAGAATGTCAGCAATCTCCTTGTATAATCTCTATACGGAACCAGATTTGCTTGGTGCGTGTACCAACTCCCTTTCACCTGATTGATTACCAAAGATGAATCACCAAAGATACCAAGGGTCTTAATTCGTAAATTAATCGCCTCCTCAATCCCCATTATACAAGCTTCATATTCTGCTTCATTGTTGGTGCATCCGAAAGTTACTCGGGCAGTGAAAGGCATATGAACACCTTTCGGTGTAATAAGAACTGCTCCAACTCCGCATCCATTCATATTGACGGCCCCATGAAACATCAGACTCCATTTGGATTCAGGGTCTGGCCCCTCCTCCGGGAGTGGTTCCTCGCAGTCTTTGGCTTTGAGAAACATGATGTCCTCATCAGGGAAATCAAATTTCATGGGTTGGTAATCATCAATCGGTTGTTGCGCAAGATAGTCTGACAAGACATTTCCTTTGATGGCCTTTTGGGAAGTATACTGAATATCATACTCTGTCAAAACCATTTGCCACCGTGCAATTCTGCCTGTTAGCGCTGGTTTCTCAAAAATGTATTTGATAGGATCCATTTTGGAAATCAACAAGGTTGTGTGCCTAATCATATATTGCCTCAATCGCTTTGCGGACCATGCAAGTGCACAACATGTCTTTTCAAGCATTGAGTACCGGGACTCACAATCATTGAACTTTTTGCTCAGGTAGTAGATATCATGCTCCTTCCTACCTGTCTCGTCGTGTTGACCGAGAACACAACCCATAGAACCTTCAAGCACTGTCAAATACATTATCAAAGGTCTTTCTGCAACTGGAGGTATGAGAATTGGGGGTTCCTGCAAGTATTCTTTTATCTTATCGAATGCCAATTGGCAATCGTCATTCCACCTGACCGTTTGATATTTTCTCAGCAGTTTAAATATTGGTTCACACGTGGCTGTTAGGTGAGATATGAACCTTGCAATGTAGTTCAATCTACCCAGAAAACCACGAACCTCCTTTTCCGTTCTCGGTTCAGGCATTTCTTGTATTGCTTTCACCTTGGCAGGATCATCCTCAATTCCTTTTTCACTCACAATGAAACCCAACAGCTTTCCAGAACGCACCCCAAAAGTGCACTTATTTGGATTCAACCTTAAGCGGAACTTCCTCAACCTTTCAAACAACTTTTTCAAATTAATCAGATATTCTTCTTCCGTTCTCGACTTGGCAATCATGTCATCCACATAACATTCAATCTCTTTGTGAATTAAGTCGTGAAACAAAGTTACCATTGCCCGTTGATACGTTGCCCCTGCATTTTTCAACCCAAAAGGCATCACCTTATAACAGTATGTACCCCACGGAGTAATGAACATGGTCTTCTCCATATCCTCAGGCGCCATCTTAATCGGGTTGTACCCGGAGAAGCCATCTATAAACGAGAACACTGAAAACAGAGCTGTATTGTCGACCAGTACATCAATGTGTGGAAGTGGAAAATCATCTTTCGGACTAGCTTTATTAAGATCTCGATAATCCACACACATTCTAACCTTTCCGTCTTTCTTTGGTACCGGCACAATGTTGGCGACCCAGGGAGGATAGTGAGTCACTGCAAGAAACCCTGCATCCCATTGTTTTTGAACTTCTTCTTTGATCTTTATGGCCATGTTGGGGTGAGTCCGACGAAGTTTCTGCTTGACTGGCAGACATTCTTCTCTCAATGGCAGCCGGTGTACAACAATATCAGTATATAACCCTGGCATGTCTTGATACGACCAGGCGAAGATATCAACATATTCACACAACAACTCAGTCAAAGCTCTCTTCACATCTGCTTGCAGGCTGGCACCAATCTTGATCTCTTTCTTAGCGTCCTCGGTACCAATATTGATGATCTCTACAGTCTCCTGATGAGGCTGGATGACCCTTTCCTCTTGTTTTAACAATCTGGCCAGTTCCTTAGGGAGTTCACAATCCTTCTCATCCCCTTCTTCGGCTTGATAAATCGGTTTGTCAAAGTCATTCATAGCCATAGCAAAATCGTTATCAATGGAATCCGGAGGATCAAGTCTGCACGAACGGGTTCATGCTTTATTTTAGAAATTATTTTAAAACAAAAACAAAAAGAAATGAAACATTGCCATTTTATTATTTTTGTGCAAAAATAAAAACTAAAAGACAGAGAACAAAAATTTGAGTGCAAAACGTCCTTTATTGATGATTAAAATTGCAAATGCAAACAGGGTGGCCCTACAAATGAATCTATACGCCTTGGGCAGAGCGCAAGATTTTGACATGCATTATGATTAGAAAAACAAAGAAAAATTACTCTGTCTGAAGGGTAACACGGATGACTTCTTCAACAGACCAGTTCTGCAATTGTTGTCCCGGAGCACGTGGGCGTACCCAGTTGTCCAAGTCATAGTCACCGTCAATACCATCTTCTGTAACTGCACAAGACTGATCTGTGTAAATAATTCCCCCACTACTGAAAGTGATGGGTCCACTGCTTTCCGCATCTGAAGTCATAGAGGGATGATAACCAATACCAAATTTGCCCTCCTTCATTGGTGTCTCTATCAACCTGCCCCAGCCTTGGGCATTGCCGGCTCTAACGACCTCGACAGCTTGTTTGTAGGATGAAATGGAGGTACCGGCTCCAACTGGTGTAGAGGAAGACTCAGGCACATTGTCAATATTTACCGCTTCAAACGACTGGCAAAGCATCTCGTGAATTTCCCCATCCATTTCCACATACTTAAACGTGGACAAATGACTAACAAAGATATCTTCTTCACCACACACTGTCACAACCTGTCCTTCAAACTTGTACTTCAACTTTTGGTGTAAGGTGGAGGTAACAGCCCCGGCTGCATGAATCCAAGGGCGACCCAATAAGCAGCTATACGCAGGCTATATGTCCATTACATGGAATGTGGATTTGAACACCTGTGGTCCAATCTGCACGGGCAATTCTACTTCACCAAACACAGATCTTTTAGTCCCATCGAATGCTCTGACAAGCAATTCACTAGGCCTTAAAATCAAACCATCAACTTCCAACTTCATTAGCACCTTCTTAGGCAAGACATTGAGTGAGGAACCAGTGTCTACCAGTACATGAGACAACACTGCACCATTACACTCCATTGTGATGTGCAAAGCTTTATTGTGGTTTCTTCCCTCAGAAGTCAAATCCCTACTTGTAAAGCCCAAACCATGGCTAACATTAACATTGGAAATTACACCTTCAAGCTGATTTACAGTGATTTCCTGTGGCACATATGCGCTCTTCAACACTTTCAACAAAGCCTCCCGATGCGCGTCAGAACACATCAACAATGACAAAATTGAAATCTTCGAAGGGGTCTGATTCAGTTGATCGACAATCTTATAATCACTTTTCTTAATTATCCTCATGAACTCTTCCATCTCATTATCAAAAGTAATCTTGGTCTCTATTTCAGGCACAGGCACGCTCTCGACCACCTGTTTTCCTTTAGCTTTTGCTGCAGCTTCAGCTTCTTTATCACTACGCAAAGTTTGGGGAGTAAATAATCTTCCGCTTCTTGTAAAGCCACCTAAACCACCCATATTATCAATATTTGAACCGGCTGATGTCCAAACCTCTTGCTTTTTACCTTCATAATACACGTCTGCCCCATAGTGCCATGGGATTGCCTTTGTAGTTGTAAACGGAACTGGTCCTGGCACCGTGATGGTAACAGGACTGGGCCTTTCTTGCACAACACTTGCTACAGGAACTGTACTGACCGACACCTGAATCTCAGCGGGAGTATAATAGATGGTCACAATTGATACCTCATCAGTTTCTTTCACAACTCTGTCAAACTGTAGACATCCTTCATTGATCAGATTCTGCAAACCCGCTTTCAACTTATCACAGCCATTCTCTTGATTCATACACTCAGAACAATCTTGGTTACAGCCCGGGAACACCTGTCCCCTCAACAGACGATCTTTTACAGCCAACAAAGAAGCCTTCACCTGACTGATGTCTGCTACCAAATTTAATCTCCTTCCATCTTCAATAGCATGCACATTTGCCGCACCATGATTAGGTATGGGGTACTGAATAATATTAAGAGGTAGAGAGAAATTGATTACTTTGGCATCAATCAAGTCTTGCACTTTATGATGAAAAGCCCAACATTTTTCAATGGAGTGCCCCTGAGCACCTAAGTGGAACTCGCAGCGAGCGTTAACATCAAAATTAGGAGGCAGGTTGCCATCGGCAGAAGGTCTCATAGTACGAAGCTCAACCAACTTCAACTTGAGTAACTGTGGCAGCAACGCAGAATAAGTCAAAGGGAGAGGGTCAATCTTACGATCCCTCTGCCTAGACCTTTGTTGGAAAGGAGGTTGTTGCTGTTGCTGCTGAACTTGCTGTTGGGGTTGTTGTTGCTGAACAGACGGTGCTGGGATTGTCACTGCACCTACCTGATGATAACCCTGAGAACGTCCTCTGCCTCGTCCTCTAAACACAACATTTGTATCACCTTCTCTTCTTTTCTGACCACTAGCAAATGGTTTCTTCGTTCCAGAAGAGCCAATTCCACTTACATCTTGAATCTTTCCAAGCTTCAACAAACTCTCTATTCTTTCTCCAGCAATCACGATATCAGTAAATCCAGTTAATGGACAAGCAGCCAATCTTTCAAGAAATGCCCCTTACAGGGTGCCCATAAACATGTCTGCCATTTCTCTATCCAGCAAAGGAGGTTGGACCTGGGCAGCCATTTCCCTCCACCTCTGTGCATATTCTTTGAAACTTTCCTTAGCATTCTGTGACAACCCCTGCAATTGAGTGCGGTTGGGTGCCATGTCAATATTGTACTGGTACTGCTTTAGGAATGCTTCTGCCAGATCCTTCCAACTTTTCACAACAGCTCTGTTCAATTTCATATACCAGGTCAAAGAAGCTCCAGCCAGACTGTCTTGAAAGTAATGCATCCATAACTTCTCATCATCTGTATGAGCTGAGATCCTCCCAAAATAAGCTTGGATATGTGTCTGGGGACACGTATTGCCATGATATTTATCAAAAGTAGGCGGCTTGAATTTTGGAGGGATCCTGACCCCTGGTACCAGTCCCAAACTAGTAACATCAATACCCATAGAATTCTTGCATTCCATAGCCCGTATCTTTTCAGCCAACTCATCGTACCTTTTATCATTAGGAGTACCCATCTCAGCATCCAACATAGTAAATTGGTCTTCTTGAGCATCTTCCTGAATACCACCAACATTTCTGCCATTTCCATTACCCAGATTACCACCAGAAGGAGGAATGCCAACAGGAGGAGGAGTGCCCTGAGTCTGTGAATTGTCATTCTGATTAATTCCAAGCGTGGCCTCTGGGCGCTCGACCAGAAGCCTCAATCTTTCTTGAGTTTGTGCCATACCAGTCATGAGAGTCATGAACTGGTCCATTCGTGCCCTCATTTCAGCCAAATCACTCTGCACTTGATCCATTATCCTTGCTTGATTTCCTCGAGTTGAGTATCGGTGAATGTGATTCTCAGCTATAGTGCCTGAAACCAAATAAAGGTTAGAGATCTCCTGCAACAGGTACCTGTTATGCAAAATGCTTATGATTATGAGGATGCAAATGCAAAATACAAACAATCATATTTAAACATTTTCAGGACGGATCTGCTTTGATTCCAGCTTTGGGCAAGGGATCGGACACAACATCGGAAAATAAATCCGAATCCAGAAATACTGCAGAATCAATCAAAAGATAACCCCTTTCAAACAACTGATAACCATTGAAACAAATGTTGCAATACCATAGCATAAGAAGTCAAACAAATAGGTTCAATACAATCAAAAGTGATTCCATCAACAATCCTGATGGTAATCACAGCAAAAACAAGCAACAGAATAACTACAAGTCAATTCCAAATAAACCAGCTTCAATCTCCTCAAGAAGGTTCACAGTATCTGGATGAGTAAGTCTTTCTAGCAAACCCTTGATCAACCTGTTCCTCTTCTCAACATGCTGATTCAGCCTAGCAATCTGCTCTTCAACATCGTTGCCTTCGTGCTTTGGCTTCTTGATTCCCGCTTGCAGCTTGAGCTCTTCAATTTCTTTCTGTGCTTCTTTCCACTTGGCAAAGTAACGATATTTCCTCGCTTTCACTACCTAAAGCTCTTCTTACAGCTCTTCATTCTCAATCTTGGACTCCTTCCACATATCCTGATATGCGGCAAGCTTGTCTTCTGCTTTGGTCAAAAGCTTCTTGTTTTTCCTCTTAGCTTTGACTGACGATTCAGCAGCCATACTGATCTTTTTAAAGTGTTGAGCCCTGTCAGCAAAATCCTTCTCTTTTTTCTCTAGATGCGTAGTCATGTCTTGAACCTTCCATTTCAACTCCAAGTTGTCCTGTAGAGCACTTTGTAGTTGACTACTCATGTCAGAGTTTTCCACCCTCAGATCAGATACCAACTTACGCTGCTTATCGAATTCTTCGAATGGTACAGTGAGTCTTTCATCCACACTTTCTGGGTACAGCATAGGTGCTCGATCAAAAGGCAAGTAATACTCCTCAACTCTCTGTTTTATCCAATCCACATAAGGAAGGAAAGCCTGATTGTTAGGTTTGCCCAGAACGGCCTTGCCTTTCTTCAGGATACTACCCCAAGCTTCAGAAGCTCTCTGCGCCTCCTCCAATCCTTCAGATGAGTGAAAAATACAATGATTCTTCCACATCTCACTTAACAGGTGGTCCTACCAGAGCGTAACCAAACTGTCTTACGGCCAAGGAAGGGTTATAGTTAATTCCTCCCTTCCTCCCTATCAAAGGAACATTAAGGTACTTACCACAGCTGTGAATGATATCCTTGCCAAGCAATCCTTGATTTATCCACACGATGTTTTTACTGACCAATCCCATCAGGCACTGACTCCACTCTAGAGAATCCTTAGAATCAACAAAAGCACCAGATTGAGGTAGACGACTTGTGAACCATTTATAAAACAATGGAGCGCAACAATGAACCATCCTCCCTCTCTTCTTTTCATTCTTGTTGTATAGGGCATAATGGAGATCTCCCAACAGGGTTGGCACATGATTCCTCATCATGAATATTCTGATAGCATCTTCATCAACAAAATCAGGCTCATTGGGGAACAACACAATGCCATAAACACAAAGAGCTAACAATGCATTGAACACGATCCAATCTTTATCCTCTGCTGCTTTCTGAGCCTTCTTCGTTAAATACCCCAACTTGAAACCACAGATCTTTCCTTTGTTGGAGATGTTGGCTTCTAACTCCGATTTGCTCAAATAAAGAGCACCGACTAATTTCCCACAATCCAGCTCTCATTTTGAACCAAAGAAGGGAGGAACTTCCTTGATAGCAATCCCTAGCATGTTAGAGTATTCCTCCAAGGTAGGCACCAACAAATAATCCGAGAACAGAAAACATCTCAGCGGAGGGTCATAGAACTGCATCAGAGTATGAAGACCTCGGAACTCATAATCGTCGATGTTGCGAACAAAAGACAGAATCCACCCATACTTCTCTGCAAAAGCATTCAATACCTCAGGACTCGCCATTCCCTTCAGGATTGTGAGAGGACCTATTGCTGGCTTGAGAAACTTGTAGATAATAATATCCTTTTTACCTCTTGGAACGTCCATCCCTAATACTGCCCTCTGACTGGAATCACAGATTCGGATACAACCTAGAAATGCAAAAATATGAATGTCAGAGAAAAAATGAAATGCAATGCAAAACATATGATCAAGGTGTCCACACAAACTAGCTGCACTGCGCTGACTGAACAAATCAAGGCTCTGTACCAAAACTCAGAACAATAACCACCATGGTGATAAAACCAGAAAACCAGGTAGGTTGAAAGTCACGGTTACCTGCAAACCTACAAACACCCATCCCTCTCACATGTGGGTACTAAGATCCTCAATATCTCGGGCTCTCAGGTCGAGAAATGATGATACGTTCACCACTTTCTGGTTTGGCATCATCACCAATCGAGGAGGCCTCAACTGATTCACAAAAACGAAAGATCCTCAGCTTCAGAGGTTTGAGAAGCAATAGCACATTCAGCTCGAAGGATACAATGCTATTGCCAATCAAAGAGGTCGTCCGCTGATTCACTTCAAAAGGAAATCCTATGGCAAGTTCCCAACATTGGGTCCTCGGATCGAGAATGTGCAATGGATTTGCCATAAAGGGTGATTTGCCACTGTCAGATTTCGGGAGGAATGTCGCAACTGAGTCCTCGGGAATGGTCTCCAGAGTCGACAATCCCTCAAGAGAATACCTACTGGCCTGTACCAATGCACAGTAGCAGGTAGCTCCTGATAGAACCTCGTCTGGTTGTGGGTCTCATGAACAACAATACATGGCCACCCCCATGCAAGCGTCACGACTATCCACTCTAAAACCTGTGTGTATGCTCGAGCCTGGGTAGTGGGCTCATCTCTCAGAACATCCCAACCCGCCAAACAGAAAACCAGCCGGCACAGCACAGTAATATCCAGTATGACAGTAATAAAATGAAAATGCAATGCAGTAAAAGCTATAAAATCAGTAAAGCAAATAACATAGCAAATACAGTCATATACAACAAAGCAAAGCACCACAAAAACAAGCACCCAAAGAAAATAAACAGACAAGCGCTAGGATCGATTCGCTAAAGGGGAAGGACCAGCAGTAGGTCAACCATCATCCCTAGCAGAGTCGCCAGCTGTCGCTCCCAGGATTTTCATCCAAGTACAAACGCGAAAGTGGCACTGAAATAGAGTCGCCAGCAATGTGTATTTATCCCAAGAGAGGGAAAGGAAACACTGCGTAAACCCGAGGGAAAGGAAAGAGCATGGTCTTGCGACCAAGAGAACTGGGTTCGGGAGTCGGTTACGCGTAGGGAAGGTATTAGCACCCCCACGCGTTCATCGTACCCGATGGGATCCACGCTTGCTTATCTCGATCAAAGTGTGTCATCGTCTGGAGCTCCGCTGCTACTGGAAAGGGAAAGGAACGGGAAAAAGGAAAAGGAAAAGAGAGAGGAAAAGAAACAAATGTGGAGAAAATAAAAGAAGTGCTCGAATGGGCCCTACCCCACTGCCTACGTATCTCATCGGGAACATGAGAATCAGAGCGACGTAGTTCCCCTCAACGAGGGTCGCTTTGTTTGTGTTTTTTTTAGGGAACGACTAACGTTCTAGCTCAGTTGTTGCAGGCTCGCTGGTCCGAGTGCGTTACCATCTTGCAAGAGAACGAGTAGGAGCACGTTCGTACGTTGAGAGTGAGTGAGATGAGAAAAGAATTCCAGAAGGAAAAACGTTATTGTTGGTTTGAAGTTTTTTTAGACAAGAAGTGTCTTTTACAGTTATTTGCAACTTGCATTGAACCAAAGTCTTAAATACAGGAACGAATACTTCGCGCATCGTCCCCAACAGGACATACACTAGGTATCCTAGAAGAATGAGAGGAAGCCCCTCGTTCTCCACTTCCCACATATAAGGCTCAAGTGCAATACACGTTAACCTTTATTAAGTGTTTTTTACTTTTATTTTGAGACGAGAAGAGAGAAAACCCGAAGGAAACTCTAAAGGGAAACTAAGAGTCCTAATGTTATCATGCATGGATGTCCTAAGGTTAGTGAGGTTTAGGAGAAAAGACTACCTAAAACCTAATGCTAACCCTACTCCAAGCTTAATAAAAAATTAAGTTAGACTAGGTAGCTCTAAAGGGAAAGAATCCAAGACTTGAACAAGTCTTGAGATTCATGGGATGAGAAAGAGTGAAAGAGAAGAAAAGAGAAGAAGAAGAAGAGAGATGAGATACAATAAGTGGTAGTAAGTACATCATATCATAAATGTCCAACTCAAATCAACAATCATGTTTTAAAGATCAATGCAAAACAAAACAAATAAACATGCAAAAATAAACATGAAAAAGAATGCAAGCATACTTGTATGAAATGCACAATTAAGCATACATGGACTTCATAACAAAATGAAATGAGAAAGGCAAGATGAAGATGAAGACAAGTCAGAACCAATATCATATTATCATCAACAACTCATGTGTGCAAAAGTGATTCAAAACATGAAGCATTATGATTCAAAGAAGTTCACAAAAGGAAAGGTAGTGATATTCATCATACAATTCAAACCAAATGCATTCAATTATGCTCAAGCAACATGAAAACCAAGTATAGAACTCAAGAGGCAGTAGCATATGCATCAATATCATATCAAACCAAACTCAAGTCATACAAGTTCAAACATCAATCAACAACTTTAAAACATGCACCAAAGCAAACTACAAAAAAAAGGACAAAGTTCCAACACTTAGGCATACTCAAACAGGATTCAAACATGATCCACAAAGTGCAAAAATTAGTCTCAAAGGACCTCAAACAGGGGTAAACACCATATCAAAAGCTCATTCAAAGAATTGCAAAAGAACTCAATCAACTAAGCATGGCAAATCAACTTGTGTAAAGAAAGGTCAAGAGATGATCATGCATAAGTCACTTAAGCACAAATAAGCAAACATGCATCATATGACATTCAACAATTTTGAAATTTAAACCCAAATGATATAGATCAGAAGACAATCACATACTAAAAGATCTCACAAAAATTCACAAGTTAAACAATTCAAACAATTAAGCAAAGATAAAGTAAGCACCATCATTCAATATGCAAAAGAGGGGGACCAAAATGCAATATGAAAAAGTTTTAAAAATGAAACAAAAATGTTTTCATGCACTTCGGAATGTCCTCTAACAAATACAAAAAGAATGAATTGAAAATCATGTATAGATGATGAGAAATAAATTCTACAAGTTGAAGTGTGCACATGTGAAACAATTCAAAAAGAAAAACAATTAAACTATTAATTAAGGTACCAAAAATAAAATAAAATAAGAAAATAAAATATGGAAAAATTTTATAAAACTAAAAAGAAGCTTCGTGAATTTTTTTATGATTTTTGTATGCATTAAAATGATTTTAGAAAGTAAAATGAAAATGTAACAATTAATAAAAATAAAATGAAAGAAAAGAAGCATGGGGTGCATTCAGCAAGTCAAACACGTTGAAAATGGAAGGTGGGCTCAGAATGGGGTGTAATTAATAAGCCCAAAACAAAAAGTCCAAAGGCGCAGGTCAAACAATCCCATGGAATTCATTCAAACAGTCAGATTCAATAACAACCACATGATTAATCCAACGTGTGCCATCAGTCAATGCAATTAACAATTAATCATGATCAATGGTTCAGATTCACATGCACACCTCAATCGAGTGAACACGCACACACACAAACATTCAGAAATTAAAATTAAAAAACAAAATAACACGTGACAAGCACACGCATTTTTAATGCGCTGTCACCATCTCACTCACACGATTGATTAGACGCATCTCATTAAATCACCAATTCAAATATCAATTAAAATCAGTGGTCAGGATTGAAGGCACACGTTAACAAGCATGGACTACAAACACGCATCATTAAATTAAAATTAGAAATTAAAAGAAACGTGGCAACGCAAGATACGTTGGATCAAGCTAACGGACGACCATGATTTCTTCTTCTTCGTTTAAAACCTTCGCCGGACTGAACCACCACCAGTCGCCGAAGCTAGGGCTCCGGTCACCCTCTCCGGTGAGCTGCTACGCCAACTTCTCTAGAAATAACACATGAGTATACCATTTTGACCAGAAAACCATGAGGATCACAAATATCATGCTCATTTTATCAAACAATCAACATATAAACCAAATCGAACAAAATAAAGTTTGGATCCAAAACTTAAATCACCAAATACATCCATGATACACGTCCAAACTTAAAATAAAATAGATCATCATGCTCAGTGAACTTCATAGATCATTATGCACATAAAAAATTCAAGTTCTATGAGTATGAAATCAATACCAACCTGAACCTTGAAGAGCTTGAAATCCTCCAAGAAATCCCTTCAAAAACTGCAGATCTACTCCTTGGAACCTCTAGTTGCAAAATAAATGCAACTGGAGCTTGAAATCGTGCTAGATCTTGAGGTTTAAACTTGAATCCTCTTGAATAGAGCTTGGTGAAATCCTCAGTATGAGCTCAAAATAGCAGTTGATTCTTGCTCTATTCTCTTCACTGATCAAGAATGTGAAGAGAAATCTCTAAGAAACTCCAAGGAAAGTGAGATTCGAAGAGAGAAAGTGTGAGAGCAAAAAATCAAAACTGAGCAAATGAGAGTCTCTGCCCTAGATGTGAGGGTATGAGTTAGCTTATATACTCTCCATTAGTCCACTGATTAGGATTAGCAAGTGATTAGAACCTTGGTTAATGAGATTTTGATGAATTTGCAAAAATGCATTTTGTGCTTAAACCCTTAAACCACACATGCAAACTCAATGCAATCGGCATGATTTCCTTGCGTTCCACTTGCTAACCACACCTGAATTGTACTTGGGCTTTGCAATGACTTTATTGGTGAATTTTTGATCCATTTGCATTTTTGAACTTTGTGAAAATAATGAGAAATATGGCATGAAATGAATTTATTCAAAAGCCAAAAATGATCCTCTTGACTTTTATTTTGATGTTGTAATATATCATGAACCAATAAAATCAAATACAAGTCCATTTGTGCCAAAATGCCAAAGGTGAAAAAATGGAACCATATGAAAACCTCAAAATGCACCTTGCCATCTTTTGACCATAACTAGAGTTCCACAAATGATATGGAGATGTTCTAGTACTTTTTGGAAATGAGAGAGAAAGATATTCAACTTTCATGTTGGAGGAAAATTCATTTGGAGCTTCCTTGATGATGGAAAGTCAAGTTGAATGTGGTGGAAAAATTGCCAAAAATGGAAAGTTTTCATTATAGGTCATTTTCCAAATTTAGTAACTTTTGCACAAACTCTTGATTTTTGATGAATGATGCCATCCATACCATTCCTTGACCAAATAAAGGTATATGGACTTGAGAATCATGATTTGAACCTTTGCAAACCCATGGTTGACTTTCCTTTTGAACTGTTGACTTTTGCTTATTTCACAAGTAACTGATCCATTGAACACCTTCCCCAAAGAACCAATGACCAAGATTCCATCCATGAACACTTAAGAACATAAGGAATACCATGAGATCAAGTCTTGCCCAAGAAATCAGAAATAAACTGATTTTAGGTCAAACCCTAATTTTGGCACCTTCTGGTTAGGAGGAAATAACACATCCTCCAAATCCAAATTCCTCTGAATATGATGTGTATCCTCTCAAACAATGATGAGATATGTCCTTTGGAGATGATAAAAACTCAAAGAGCTTGCCCATTTGAGGTTCAGATTCCAACTTGACTGCCTTGTGTAGGAGATCATGCACTGTCCAATCTTCTTGATGAATTCTCCTCTTCCCATGACTTGTGAGATCAAATAGAGATGATACATGATGTAAAAGATCCTTGAGGCTTGTGAGAAACACTTGATCTTCTTCTTTGGATGATCAACACCTTAGAGAATCACCTGATCACATGCCTTTATGCAAGATGCCATGCTAAATGCTTGATGTTTATTTTTCTATGCTTGAATGCAATGCAATGCAATGAAAGCTCATGCCAAAAGACATGAAGACAAGAGAGGGCAAATTTTGGGGTATTACAACTCCTCGTCCTCGACTAAAAGAAAATGCAATAGAAATGGACGATGTCGTGATCTCAACAATGAGGAAGTTGAGTGACTCTTCGTCAACAAGAAAAAAACGGTGTCGTGATCTCAACTATGAGGAAGTTGAGTGACTCTCTGTTCATCCAATAGAAAACAAAAGACAAGACAATAAACCAAAAACAGCAGCAGCAACAGCGCTCCTGTACCTGTACAGCGATAAAATCCAGCGACAAGCTAGAACAGATTTTAACAGCCCCTATTTTTAGAACTGAATAGGTATAAAAAATTTGGACAGAATTGCAGCATTTAACAGCTCACCTTGTGCATAACGGTTGTGTATGTAACAACACTTTCTGCCTTCAAACAACTTAGCAACTCAAGTATTAATCACTACCAAAAATAACTCAAAAATTAGTCAAGGCAATCCAAGAGAATAACCAAAGTTAATCACCAAGATTTAAATGAAAATTATCCACAAGGATTTAACAAAAGGTTCACATAAAATTCCATCGAAGAATTCCTCTAAAACAAACTTTTTATGAATAAAATTTACAAGAGACTAATCTAAAACAACACGAACAAGATCATATATATTTTGTCACATCAACATCTAAACAAAACTAACATCACAATTTTATCAAAATTGAAATCAAAAATTTAATTAAGAGCTAATCAAGCACTAAATCAAAAACTAATCCTAAAACAATTGAACTAATCCCAAATTAATACCTAAAGTTATGAACTAATTCTAAAAATCTAATTCTGAAATTAATTCTAAAAAAAAGTTAGAATTAACTCTAAAGATAATCTAATTCTAAAATTAATTATCCTAAATCAAATAACCAAATAATTGAAACTAATTACTCAAAATTAACCTGTTAAGACAGAAATGGGGTTGTGGTATTATTTGCAATGCTGGTGGGTCCCAGACCAATTACACAATCACCATTTTATCTGATTATTATTATTGATTTATTCAGAAAATAGCAAAAACGGGAAGGGAGATTAGCACGTGCGTAACTTCATCCTCTCAATCAAAAACACACGAAACACAAGCCTTATATGCTCTCTCCCTCTTTTAAACCAACATCACCGGAGGTGAGGCTCCGCCGTGCCGGAGGCGGCGGAGCAGTCCTAAACATCATATTGCAACCGCTAAAACATCCGTCTCCACGCCATCTACCTAACGGATGAATTCGATCTTCAATCGCTATGGCTCATGAAAAATCTTCCTTCTCCGAATCACTTGATAGCATCCAAACTTTATCGTAAAATCTTTCGTAATCTCCCCAAAAGTCCTTCTCCCTTTCTAAAAAACAATCCTAAATAGCCACAAATCACTTAACAGCGAAAGGAAATACCAAGAATGCCCTTTGGAGTCCCCAATCATAAAAATTAAGAAAAACCAGAAAGTGTAGCGCCCTGGTCCAAACATTAAACTTGCCATCATGCCAGACTTGCTGACACGGGCACCCGTATCATCCCACTGCTCCACCACAATCCTTCGCTTCTAGGCCTCTTCCTGACACGGGTCTGTAACTACAAAAACCCTATCTGAAACTCCGGAACTCCCGTTTCACATGCACAAGACCCTTGGGTTTTTCACCTGAACCTGAGAATAAAGAACACTACCACAAACAAGCATAATATGCAACAAAATAACATAAACTACTAAGAGTAACAATGCTAGAAAGAAAATGCGAAAAGTAGAATTAATTTGAAAAGTAATGAAAATACTAAACAAAGTGTTACCGATTTCGCGGTTTCGTGCCGAATAACAAAAGGAAAACAAGTAGAAATGGTGACCGATCACAACCCCAAACTTATCTCATTGCTTGTCCTCAAGTAATGCTCGAGACAGCAAAAAGGTCACCCCCAAATTGTCCAAAATCATCTTACCATAATACTGCCGAGATCTTTCGCGACTCTCTTTTCACTTTCCTTTCAAAGTTTCCTTCTTACCCGACTTTTAACGTTCTGCCACACTTCCACATCGAAGCACCTCTTCACCTGTCAGCTTTTCACACTCTCACCAAATCTCTCGGGTTAAAGTGTCTACACTCAACAATCATAGCATGCAAAGTTAACTCATAATTTTGAATAACGTCTATTTTCATCTCATACGAACATAACACACACTTTTTGAGGGCTTTTAAGTTTGTAATGGGGCTTAGGGACACGGTGGGGTAAAAAACAAAAGGGAAAACGAGGTGTTTTTTTTTTCGGCTCAGACTCAGTGTCATTTATCTTATCATTGTGTTATTTGCAATTTTTACAATCAAGGGTATCCGACACCGTTTTATTAGGATTTTCTAGTTTTCTACTCAAGTGCTTCTTTGAGTTTGCTTTGCGAATTTTTCAAACTAGATCCTCCTCTAGGTAATTGCTTTATCTCATTTCTCTTATTTGTGTTTTTTTTTTCTCTTTTTTTTATGTGTTTTTTTTAAATCTTTTTTTTTTTTATGATTGCACTTACCTAGTTCTTACAACCCCAAACTTAGAGTTTTTCGCAGATAAAAAATCAACAACACTTATCTGAGCAGGGTGAGGAAGTGTTTGGGCTTATGGTTATATTATGCGGTTAATACACAAACAAAGAGAATACGGTTCGAGGGGGTTAATAAAGGGTAACATATAAGGGTTGGCTTGAAAGACTCAGGGCTAAAACAAACAAGTGCCTCAATGTGTATATGTGAACATTGAAATTCCAACAGACGAGTACGCAAACCAAGAGTGACAGAGACATACCTGATGAACTCTCATGATGATAAGGTGTTTGGCTTTTTATGATCCTCACCATGTTTGGCATACTGACAAATTCCAAGGTACCTCTAGTGTAATGTCGCTTCATTTCCGTCTCAGGTGCACAGTACTCTCGTATCAGTCCAGTGTCAGAAATTCGCGTCCAATCATTCACTTCAGCAGTATCAACTTTCGAGGGTTTCCTGGAGAGCAAGTATGAGTTGCGTTTTCTCATCCACTAACTACAAGTCTCATCATTCATCCGGTATAAATACCTTCAATCTGTAACACACGAAATACAAAACACACAAATCAAAGTAAACATAAACGGTACGAAAATGAAATAATAGAAATAAAAATACTAACAGCAATAAATCCCCCCACACTTGAACTAAACATTGACCTCAATGTTTATATTCACGATACGGAGGGGACTCACAGAATACTATTGCGGAGGTGGATGTTGAAAGTGCAGCATCAGACGCTGCATCATCAGCTGCATATCATCAAGAAGAGCTCCTTTACGAGCTTGTTCCTCCCACTGCCTTGTCTGCTCCTGGCGGAGGTCTCCTAATTCGGTTCTAACCCAGGACCACTGATCGGGAGTCATAGATGATGACTCCGCGCCTTGTGGGTAAGAACTCGAGTGTGGAGGGACAAACTGCGCTTGTTCCTCTTCCTGTTCCTGAACGCCTTCTTCATGACCTGCATCAACATCCTCAGGCTCATACTCATCCTTAGGGACGGTATTCTCATATAACCAGTTAGTAGTGTCAGTGATACAAATTTTTTACGGATTAGGTAAAGCAATAACAAACCTAAGATGGTTTTCAACAAAGTAATAGTTAGCCGCAATAACAATCATACTTTGCTGTATCAGAGCGGTCATATCTATCTTATTTTTACCCTCAAGTGGGTCTCACGCTCTAAAATGAGACCATAGCCAAAATGCTCGGCTATTTGGGTAATCATACCCCCAACAGATATCCCACCTTGGGTCGCTCGACCCACTCTGCCCAAATAGTCTGCCGCAAAAGCGGTAATACTCACAGTCAACAAATTTGCCATCGCACAAAGGAGATACAACTCCTTCTGAGTGGCTACTCTTGTGCTGTCTCCCCTACCAAAAAGTGAAAAGGCTAAGCCTTTCTGAGCATATCTGAAACACGGGTTTTGGATCCCCGAGGCCTTGGCCGCTTTTGTAATGTACTCGGTTTTACCCGTTATAGAAGTTCAGAAGGTCCTCGCATCGAAATCATCTGGAACAGCAACAGGACCATATAATGGGAGGTTGAGGATACCTCCTAAATCCTCTACTGTCAGCTTGTGGTCAGTATTAAATAGTCGGAATTGCATGGTACCATAATAATACCTTGTCGTACATGTCCATCACTTTTTAAGCTAAAACTCGGTTGTACTCAGAAACTCAAGTGTTATGCACTTATAAGTCGACGCTTCATATTGCATAAATTCTAACATACCAATAGCACGAAACATTCTATGCACTTCTTCCATTAACCCAAGTTCAGCTAGAGTTTTATCACAAATACACCTGGTAGGAGTAATCTTCAGCTTCACGTGAAAAGAATAGCGCCGTTCTTGAGCCGGCGTGGCAAAAATAATATCATGCGGATTGGATGTGCGGTTGCTTCGTTTCCTTGCTCCAGATGCCTCAGTGGCGGGTTACTTTCTTTTTGTGACTCTTCTTGGCGGCATATTGAGTGTACCTGAAAAACTGAGAGAAAAACAACAATGGAATTACAAGAAAAAGGGCGAAAATTCGAACAACTTTTGTGAAGGGGATGGTGGTTTGGGTGAGTCTAGAGGTTGAAAATTGGAGCTTTGTTTGGTGGTGGTTATGGGGTTTTGAGAGAATGAAGGAGAAGATGAAGAAAAAGGTGAATAATGAGAGAGAAAGGATAAAAAACTGAAGATAAATGAGTAGGAGAAGTGTTTAAGTGGGTGGGGCCCTTAGGAAATACGGGTGGAATTTAAAAGGGAAAAAAATTTGCTCGCCTGACACGGGCCGTGTCCGGTGACACGGACGGACGTGTCAGGCCACGACCCCGTTTCCAAAATCTCAACTTTTTTTTCGTTTCAGTAGAGCTGACACGGGCGGCCGTGTCAGCCTATTGGAACCCTAAAACTCTTCATGCTTTCCATGTCTTTTCTCACCTCCCACGAAGCGCTTCGTTTAACGTCGTATGGCTTGACGGTCGTCCATCTTATCCTATAAGATGAACATTTATCTGACCAATCTCTTGTCCTTGGTAATAGGGCTTCAACCTCTGCCCATTCACCTTAAAAGTGTTCTCGTTTGCTTGATTCTTTAATTCGATTGCTCCATGGAGAAACACCTTGTGAACAATAAACGGTCTCGACCATTTAGACCTCAGCTTTCCAAGGAACAACTTTAACCTGAAATTATATAACAGAATCAATTGTCCTTTATGAAATTCCTTCTTTTGGATCCTTCGATCATGCCATTTTTTAGTTTGATCTTTGTAAACCTAGGCATTCTCGTACGCTCGATTCCGAAATTCTTCTAATTTATGGAGTTGAATGATTCGAGAACCTCCCACTTTGGAAAGATCCAAATTAAGGAATTTCGATGCCCACAAAGCTTTGTGTTCAAGCTCTAAGGGTAAATGACAAGCTTTCCCATACACAAGTTGATAAGGAGACATACCTATGGGTGTCTTGAAAACAGTTCTATATGCCCACAGTGCATCATCCAACTTGGTCACCCAATCCTTTCAGGATGAATTCACGATCTTTTCTAAGATCTGTTTGAGTTGACGATTCGATACCTCTACTTGGTCACTGGTTTGAGGATGGTAAGGAGTGGCTATTCTGTGCTTCACATTATACTTCTGGAGTAGCTTCTCCATGAGATGATTGAGGAAATGCGTTCCTTCATCACTTATTAGAGCTCTTGGCACTCCAAACCTTGCAAAGATATTTTCCTTCAGAAATTTTACCACCACTTTCGCATCATTAGTTTGTAGGGCAACGACTTCGACCCATTTAGAGACATAATCCACTGCCACTAGAATGTAGCTTTTTCCGAATGATGGTGGAAATGGGCCCATAAAGTCTATACCCCTAACATCAAACAACTTCCAACATGGAATTCTGAGGCATCTGATTTCGCTTTGAAATATTGTCTGTTCGCTGACATCTGTCGCATTCCTTGACTATCTCTTGGGCACCTTTGAACAGTGATGGCCAATATAACCCTGACTGACTTTTGTTGCGGTTCTATCACCACTAAAGTTTCCTCCGTACTCTGAGTCATGACATGCTTTAAGAACATCCATCTGTTCCTCCTCTAAGGTAGAGAGAAGATTTAAGAAGATGGATCTTGGTATTCAGACTGTGGCACAGGTTTAACCGGTTCAAGCGGTAAATTGTGAAATTTGTGGGGACCTTACTTCGCCATGCACTGTGTTGCTACTGCACAACAGATAGAAGAAATTAATTTTCTGAAGCAGAACAATCCCTATTCTAATACGTACAATCCGGGTTGGAAGAATCACCCAAATTTTTTCTGGAAGGATCAGCAAGGGAATGTTCAGAAGCAAGGACCCACTCAATATCAGAACCAACCACATCAACAACACTACAGACCCCAACAGCAGCAACCATGTCAGCAACAATATCAACAATCTCAGCAACAGGTACCGAGAAAAGAGGATTGGGAAATTGCCATTGAAAAGATGGCTGCTCAAAGTTCCCAATTTCAAGAAAAAACAAGAAGTAATATAAGGAACACAGGTGCTTCCATTAAAAATCTTGAAGTACAGATGAGCCAGATAACACAACAAATAGCAAGTTCTCAAGCACAAGGTGCTCTTCCTAGTGCAACTGTGACGAATCCAAGAGATCACAATAATGTTAGTGCGGTGACCACTAGGAGCGGTAAATCTCATGAAGCTCCTGAGAGCAATCCTGAAAATGAGGACCAACTACTTGAAGTAGATTTAGAAATCAAAGAGAATGAAGTTGTGAACGAAGAAGTTGTGAGAATTGAATCGGTGGTTAAACAAAAAATCATTGAACCAAAACCAGTAATCAAGCTCCCTTTTCCAACAAGAAACAAAAAGAAGGGGCAGCAGGAGAAAAACTTTGAAATATTCTTAGAGATGTTCAAAAAGCTTGAAATCAACATCCCATTCTTGGAGGTGCTTGAGCAAATGTCTGCCTATGCAAAATTCATGAAGGACATCATCTCAAAGAAGTGGACAGTTGACACTGATCCGATTATTCTAACCGAAACTTGTAGTGCTATTTTGTAGGGTATGAAGATTCCGGTGAAGAAGAAAGATCGAGGCTCAGTCACCATTCCTTGCACAATTGGGGATAGATCATTTAAAAAGACTCTGATTGACTTGGGGGCAAGTGTGAGTCTCATGCCCTTATCCATCTACAAGAAATTGGGGATAGGAACAGTGCAAGATACTAGGATGACACTCCAATTTGCTGATTATTCGGTGAAGAGGCCTTATGGGGTCGTCGAGGATGTTCTTGTGAAAATTGAGAAGTTTGTGTTCCCGGTAGACTTCATTATTCTTGAAATGCTGGAGGATGAAGAGATTCCTTTTATTCTAGGGAGACCCTTTTTAGAGACAGGTAGATGTCTGATAGATATAGAGGAAGGAACTATGACTCTAAAAGTCTACGATGAAGAATTAAAGATTGATGTGCGAAACACCATGAAGTACAAGGATGATGTTGGCACTAGTCATAATATAGGGGTGATAGATCAAGTGGTCACAAATGATAATCTTTTGAATGCACCACAGTTACCTTTGGAAAAAGTGTTAAGCTTGTCAATTTTTGAGAATGATCAAGAAGTGAATGAACAGGACTCGGAGGTCCTAGCTATGATGGAAGCACAACCTCCATTGAAAGAATCGAGACCATGTCGGTGGGAAGATCTAAGGCAACCTCAGTTAGTGGAAGGAAATGAAGAGATTAAAAAGGAACAAAGTTGAAGCAGTTACCTGAAAACCTCAAATATGTCTTTCTCGACACTAAAGGAAAGTGCCCAGCTATAATAAGTTCTAGCCTCAAAAGTACTCAAGAGGATGAGCTCGTCCAAGTTCTAAAAAAGTACAAAAATGCTATGGGATGGGCTATTGAGGATTTGAAGGGTATTAGTTCTACAGTTTGCCTGCACAAGATTCTCATGGAAGATGATCATAAATCGGTTGTCCAACCCCAAAGAAGGCTTAACCCCGCCATGAAAGAAGTGGTCCAAAAAGAAGTAGTAAAGTTGTTAGATGCAGGACTTATCTATCCTATATCTGATAGCTCTTGGGTGAGTCTGGTTCATGTGGTTCCTAAGAAAGGAGGAACGGTCGTAATCAAAAATGAGAAAAATGAGTTGATTCCTACAAGGACAGTTACAGGGTGGTGAGTATGTATCGACTATCGAAGGTTGATCTTAGCAACGAGGAAGGATCACTTTCCGCTGCCATTCATTGATCAGATGTTGGAAAGATTGGCCGGTCATGAATGTTATTGCTTCCTCGATGGTTACTCAGGTTATAATTAGATTGCCGTCGCCCTGAAAGATCAAGAGAAGACCGCTTTCACATGCCCCTATGGTGTTTTTGCGTACAGAAGAATGCCATTTGGGTTGTGTAATGCGGCAGCCACATTTCAAAGATGCATGACTTCCATTTTTGCAGATATGCTTGAAAGGCATATGGAAGTCTTCATGGATGATTTTTCAGTTTTTGGTTCTTCTTTTGATAATTGTTTGACTAACCTCTCTCTTGTTTTAGAAAGATGCCAGGAGACCAACTTGATTCTTAATTGGGAGAAGTGTCACTTCATGGTGCGTGAGGAATAGTCTTGGGGAACAATTTCTCACAAGGGAATAGAAATGGACCAAGCAAAAGTTGAGGTGATATCAAAACTCCCACCCCCGGTAAATGAAAAAGGTATAAGAAGTTTCTTAGGACATGCGGGTTTTTACCGCAGGTTCATAAGAGACTTTTATAAGATAGCCAAACCTCTAACTACTCTTTTGGTTAAGGATAAGGCTTTTGTGTTTGATAAAGAGTGTGCCGATGTTTTTGAGACACTAAAGAATAAATTAGTGTCAGCACCAATTATTATTGCCCCTTATTGGTCTTTACCATTTGAGATCATGCGTGACGCGAGCGATATTGCAGTGGGGCAGTTTTAGGACAGCGAAGAGAAAAATTATTACATGATATCTATTACCCTAATGTTTTGAACCCTGCACAGATGAATTTAGGGATGGCAAGCAGACCCAAACCCGCGGGGCCCACCCGCACCCGAACCCGAGTCAATGGGTGAAAATCCGAGTTGACTGAGTTTGGGTTCGGGTTCGGGTGCCACCCGATATTTCGGGTGCGGGTTTGGGTAGTATGAAACCCGTGCCCGAAACCCGAAACCACACCCGCTATATATATATATATATATATATATATATATATATATATATATGATCTTAAAAAGCTTGAACGTAAAACTTAAAATTTAATATATAGTAGTACTGTTACAGGCAAAAGCTAATATATATGTATGTAGTATCACCGGCAACGTTTTAAATTGAAGCTAACATTTAAAACTGAGCGCATATATAGTATCAATTGGAATAGTAATTGGAATATTATATATATATATATATATATATATATATATATATAAATAATATACATATATATATATATATATATATATATATATATATATATATATATTTTGCTACGGGTTCGGGTTTGGGTGAAAAAACCCAAACCCAACGGGTATGGGCGTGGGTGTTATTTTGCCACCCGAATAACTTTTGGGTTCGGGTTCGGGTTCGGGTGGTGATTTCGGGTGCGGGTTTGGGTAGTGTGAAACCCGCACCCGACCGACCCGTTACCATCTCTAGATGAATTACGCAACTACTGAAAAGGAGTTGTTAGCAGTAGTGTATGCCTTTGATAAATTTAGGCAATATCTGTTGGGTTCTAAAGTCATTGTTTATACTGACCATGCTGCTTTGAAGTATTTGTTTGCTAAGCAGGATTCTAAGGCAAGACTATTGAGATGGATCTTGCTTCTGCAGGAGTTTGATGTGGAGATTTGTGACAAGAGAGGGTGTGATAACATTGTTGCAGATCACCTATCTCGAATGTCACCAATTGAAGAAACGGAGGACAAACGTCCAATAAAGGATGAGTTTGCTGATGAACACATCCTAGCTGTTATTGGTGTTCCATGGTTCGCAGACTATGCGAACTATTTGGTAGGTGGTGTTATCCCTGATGATTTTGACTCTAACAGGAAAAAGAAGTTTTTGCATGATTGTAATTTTTACTTATGGGATGACCCATTCTTATACAAACGAGGTTTGGACGGGTTAATTCGAAGGTGTGTTCTAGAGGAGGAACATAGGGATGTTCTTAAAGCATGTCATGACTCAGAGTACGGAGGACACTTTAGTGGTGATAGAACCGCAGCAAATGTCCTCCAGTCAGGGTTATATTGGTCGTCACTGTTCAAAGATGCCCAAGAGATAGTCAAGGAATGCGACAGATGTCAGCGAACATGCAATATTTCAAAGCGAAATCAGATGCCTCAGAATTCCATGTTGGAAGTTGAGTTATTTGATGTTTTGGGTATAAACTTTATGGGCCCATTCCCACTATCATTTGGAAAAAGCTACATTCTAGTGGCAGTGGATTATGTCTCCAAATGGGTCGAAGTCGTTGCCCTACAAACTAATGATGCGAAAGTGGTGGTAAAATTTCTGAAGGAAAATATCTTTGCAAGGTTTGGAGTGCCAAGAACTCTAATAAGTGATGAAAGAACGCATTTCCTCAATTATCTCATGGAGAAGCTACTCCAAAAGTATAATGTGAAGCATAGAATATCCACTCCTTACCATCCACAAACCAGTGGCCAAGTAGAGGTATCAAATCGTCAACTCAAACAAATATTAGAAAAGTCCGTGAGTTCATCCCGAAAGGATTGGGTTACCAAGTTGGATGATGCACTATGGGTATATAGAACTGCTTTCAAGACACCCATAGGTATGTTTCCTTATCAACTTTTGTATGGAAAAGCTTGTCATTTAACCTTAGAGCTTGAACACAAAGCTTTGTGGGCATCGAAATTCCTTAATTTGGATCTTTCCAAAGCGGGAGGTTCTCGAATCCTTCAACTCCATGAATTAGAAGAATTTCGGAATCGAGCGTACGAGAATGCCAAGGTTTACAAAGATCAAACTAAAAAATGACATATAATCAAAGGATCCAAAAGAAGGAATTTCTTGAAGAACAATTGGTTCTGTTATATAATTCTAGGTTGAAGTTGTTCCCTAGAAATTGGAGGTCTAAATGGTCGGGACCGTTTATTGTTCACAAGGAGTTTCTCCATGGAGCAATCGAATTAAAGAAACAAGCAAACGGGGACACTTTTAAGGTGAATGGGTAGAGGTTGAAGCCCTATTACCAAGGACATGAGATTTGTCAGATAAATGTTGTTCATCTTACAGGATAAGATGTTTAGGTACTCACAGATTCCTTCATCGGAGAGCGGAGAAAAAAAAAGAGAATAAAAATCAAGATTTTGAGAAGGCATCATCAGAGACTTGTGCACCTGTGGAAAAAAACGAAGAAAAAGTTGAAAATACGGCAAAAATGTGAAAAACAGGGGCCTGACACGGCCGCCCGTGTCACTGGACACGACCCGTGTCAGGATGGTGAGAAACGACATGGAAAGCGTGAAGAGTTTTGGAGTTCCAATAGGCTGACAAGGCCGCCTGTGTCAGCTCCACTGAAGCATAAAAGAAAAGAAACACGGCCGCCCGTGTCACCTGACACAGCCCGTGTCAGGCGAGCGAATTTCTTTTCCCTTTTAAATTCCACCCGTGTTGCCTAGGGCCCCACCCACTTAAACACTTCTCCCACTCATTTATCATCAGATTTTCATCCTTTCTCTCTCATTATTCACCTTTTTCTTCATCTTCTCCTTCATCCTCTCAAAACCCCATAACCACCATGTTGCGGTGAAAATTGGATAACAAATTATTAATTAATTTGCATCATATTTCTTTTACAACCGACTGTGATTTATCCAAAGGAAAGGTTCAAGATCGTTAGAAAAACCTAAAGGGAAAGATCTAAGGTTCGGGGGTTCGTTACGCCTAGGGAAGGTATTAGCACCCTAAACGTCCGTAGCACTCTACGGGAGCCTCTTGTTAAATGTTAACTTATGTTTGCTAAAGGTTCTATGCTAAAGGTTAGTTAGCGGGGGAAGTGATAAATTCATTATGATGAATATCACTAAGAGTTAAGGAACTCTCTCCTAATGCTAGTTGTAATTTCTATGGCTCTAATGAGGCCAAGAAATTGAAGTTTTATCCTAAAAGGTTACCTAGGTTAAGGTGGGGGTCATGACTTATGAGTCAACATATTTCACCTTCCTTTGGAATGGGGGAATAATATAACAGTTGTAAAGATTACTAAAAGATAACGGGTTAATAATTCAAATAAGATGATGCAAAATAGACATGAATAAGATAAAATCAAGATATCAATGCAAAGTGAGAATTAAACATGTTAGACAATGATTAAATATAAGATGAAATAAAATGAAATAGTCTCGTCTTAATCATGATTTAATCGAGAAATCGATAACCAATGATTCTTGACTTTCATCGACTAAATGGAAAGTGGTCTCATGTTGATCAAAATTTGTCAACTCAATGAAATCAACCAAACCATGAGGTTTGTTATGTCATCGACCAAAATAAAGGAAGTGGAATCGAAATAAAAATCGGTCTCGTCTAGATCAAGATTTAATCGAGAAGTCGATAATCTTAATATTTGACTTTCATTGACCAATAAAAGTAGCCTTGCATTTATCAAGACTTTATTGATTTAAAATAAATCATCAAGGTCAAGATTTTCTGTATGTCATTGGCCTAAATAAAGATTATGAAATAAAACAAGGTTGATCTCGTTTAAATCAAGATTTAATCGACGAATCGATAATCTTGGATTTTTAACCTTCATCGACCAAAAATAATCGGAATAAAAAAGGTTGGTCTCGTTTAAATCAAGATTTAATCGAGAAATTGATAATCTTAGATTTCTAACTTCATCGACCAAAATAAAATAAAAACCAAATTGGTCTCGTTTAAATCGAGATTTAATCGATAAATCGATAATCTTAGATTTCTAACTTCATCGACCAAAATAAAATAATGAAGGTGCCTCATATATATCACGACTTAGTGATTTGAAAAAATCGATAAAAAGTCGTGATTTTGCAATATCATCGGCCCAAAAATAAAGAAACGGGATCGAAATGAAAATAAAATCGGCCTCATCTAAATAAGGATTTAGATCGATAAATCGAATACCTTGCTATTAGATTTTCATTGACCGATAAAAAATTAAAATAAAATGGCCTCATATAAATCATGATTTTTAGTGACTTGAATAAATCAACTAAAAATCAAGAGGTGGGTAATGTCATAGGCCCAATAGTAAATATAAATGAAAATTGAAATAGAAATTGAAATTGTGATGAACTCTAAACAATGTGAAATAAAATAATATAAAGATCCACAAAATGAAATCTTTAAAAAACAAGCAACAGGGAGGCGCATGAAGTATTAGGGATGTGTAATAAAAAATGGATGGGCTGAAAAACCCAAAAGCAACATAAAACAAAAAAGGAAAGATGGTGCGTATGGATTTGAGGGGTGTGTGGAGGAAATCAAACGGGCTTTAATAGTCCCACGAATTAATCAGCCTTCAACAAATGCTTGTTTAAAAAGGTTTTTTTCTTTTTATTTTAAGAAATAACATTAAATAAAAACGCAAGTGGAAAAAGGATTAGGTCGTGGATTGAAACGAAAAGGTCATCAGCCGTCCTGCTTCGACGGCGACCTCCATTACGAAAAGCGTTCAGAAGAAGAAAACAACTTCTCCATCATCGCGGCAACCAACACGCGAAGAACAGAATCGTGAAACATTCTCTCATCAAACAACAACAAGATACGCACTCGGGTCTCGTTATCACCATCATCGCGTGCGTAGCAAAGATAGATCAAGAACAACAACAGCCACGTTCCCGACCTTGGCTTCGTTCGGTTTGTCTTGCTCGCACGATCCAGGTTTGCTCATTTGGATCTTGCTTGGTTTTCGACTCCCTTCCTCTACTCTGATACGAAATGGATATACATGTATTTGGAATTTGTGGTTAAGGATGGTTGTTGCTTGATGCGAAAGAGGGTCGGAGAAGGGTTAATGGAGTTTTTTTAAGGTTTGATTGAAGGTTTGGGTTGAAGAGAAGAGGAGGTTAAGTGTTGTGAGGTTTGAGATAGCGGAAAGTTTTGTGTTGTTGGCTGTATTTGTTGAGGGAGGCCGCGCAGATGGTGGTGATGGTTTGTTGAAGAGTGTGGTTGTTCGTTGGAGATATGGTTTGGTGATTTTTCCGTGTTGTTTCTGGTTTGTGGTGAAGTTTTAGAAGTGATGAAATAATGGTGGTTCATGTACAGGGTAAGAAAACGTGCGGTTTTATTGGTGGTTTTCATGATAGTTAGATGGTTACATCAGTGAGTTTGGTGTTGGGTTAAGGAAATAAATACATGGAAGAGGAAGTATGTGGATGAGTATGAAAGTGGTTGCGATTTCGTTTAAGAAAATTTTGAAGTTTGTTGTTTTGGTTAGTTTTATGAGGTGGTGTTAAAGATTGAAGGCGGAGGAAGCTGGGGTTGAAGATAGGAATAGAAAAGGTCGTTGATGAAGAGGATTCAAGGGAAGTAAGCTTTTTTGTTTTCGGCCTTTTTCCTCTCCTTTTCTGCTGAACTCCCTCCTCCTTTTTATTTCCCCTTTCCTCTCCCCCTCCTCCATAAAGCAACGCTTCATCTTAAATTAATTGAATTTTTACCGTTGTACAACGTCGTTTTCGTGGTTTGCAGGTCGTATCCGAGGAGATGATGAGAATGGTAGTGCTTCATAAGCACTTTTGCTGAAGCGAATAAACGACACTCAAACGGGTAACATCTTGGAGAATTCAAAAAAGAAATTAGCGCCAGCGGATTGATGAAATGATTCACGTGTTTTGAATCTCCTACTCCTCTTCTGCAGCTTACGAACACCACATAGGAGGGGACAAAGCCTTGGTTATTTGCTTCCACGTGTCGTTTTTTTACCGGTTAAAGAGCAAGAGTTGAAAAGTCAAAGTAACATGCTTGGTTCTCATTGGCTGGAGATTAATGAAATTTTCAATTAAATAAACACAGTGGACCAAATCAAGAGAAAAGGAAATGAGATAGTTTTCTTAATTTGAATTAATAGTATGATTAATAAAAATAATGAAAAAAAGAAACTAATTAAAAAAATAGTTAGAAAAATAAGCTAAATGAGTAATTAATCTCACTCATTATTAAAATAAATTAAGATTAATTTAAATTAATAAAATAATTTAAATATAAAGAAAATAACAATAGGCCATATTGAAACTAAATTAAAATAAAAACAACTAAAACACTAAAATAAATACTAAATTAAAATATAGAGGAAAATAAGTAAAAACAATCAACTAGTAAAAAATGAGGGTAAAATTTGGGGTGCAACAGTTGCCCCTATTTAAATATCTTCACCTGATGACATGAGAGATGAAGATCCTCATGGAATCAACAGTGAAAGATATTTAAATACAGATAACCAAAAATTTTACCCACGGATGTGCAAACATGCAATGCAATAGACATGAAGCCAAGAAGATGCAAAGATGCAGACACAACGAGACACCAAGGGACAAACAAGAAGCAAAGAGACCAGATAAGCTTCACTGGGGAAGGAGGAAAGTTAGTATCCATGAGAAACACTTCACTAGGGATACAAGCTAACCAACAAAAGAGACCCACCGGGGAGACTCCAAAGAAACACTGGGGAAAAGACCAGAGACAAACTCCACTGGGGAAGGATCCGGGGAGATAGACTACTGGGGACAAAACAAACCCACACTTTTCCTGGGCCTGAAACCAGAAAGAAGGACCTGATCACTAGGGATTAGTCACAAGGAGACAAACAACCAAACAAAGACTTCCTAGGGATCTCAAACTGAAGAGTTCAAAATGGGATCTTCAGAAAGAGCTAGGAAGACAGAGACAAACCCTGCGCACCAGATAGGAGTCTTACAAGGTTTAAGAAATTTGTTCCAAGAAGCTTATCTTAAAGCAAGTTTTCAAAATCTGATGTAAGGGTTCAATGTCCGACACGATTCGAACAAGAACGGTTTTAAAACCAGAAGACAATGCTTAACGCGATTCAAACAAAGTCCAAGTTCAAGTTTGACACGATTCAAACGAGAACAGCTTTAAAATAAAAGGACGATGCTTGACTCGATTCAAACAAAGTCTAAGTTCAAGTCTGACGCGATTCAAACGAGAACAGGTTTTAAAACGCATAGACGATGCTTGACACGATTCAAACAAAGTCTAAGTTCAAGTCCGACATGATTCAAACGAGAATAGGTTTTAAAACGAATAGACAATGCTTGACACGATTCAAACAAAGTCTAAGTTCAAGTTGACACGATTCAAATGAGAACAGGTTTTAAAACAAATAGACGATGCTTGACACGATTCAAACAAAGTCTAAGTTCAAGTCTGACACGATTCAAACAAGAACAAGTTTTAAAACAAGGGGCAATGTCTGACACGATTCGAACAAAGACTCTGTTCAGGTTTGACACGATTCAAACAAGAACAAGTTTTAAAACAAGCAGACGATGCTTGACACGATTCAAACAAAGTCCAAGTTCAAGTCTGACACGATTCAAACGAGAACAAGTTTTAAAGACAATGTTTAACACGATTCAAACAAGGTCCAAATTCAGGTCTGACACGATTCAAACGAGAACAGGTTTTAGAAAATCTTTAAACTTCTTGGGGAACAGGAAAAAATTTTAACGATTCCAATCTGGCGCGCAAAGGTTAAGACCGAACAACCACGACACAAGGCAAACCGAGAATGTCTTTACTTCACTGGGGAAATAAAGACAGACACAAACAAAAGACCACAAGCAAAACAAAGCACAAGGATGCAAGGATGCTAAGGTATGATGCATATGCTTAGCTATATGCTAGAAACGACGCGAGCAATGCAAAAAAAAACAGGAAAGAAGAAAGGATAACACAAGCCAACACCCTGAAACCCAAACATCAAGGATAACATGGGCAATCTTCTTTTCACTGGAGATGGCAGATCCATGCCCAAAATACATTACTGCTAATTCCTCCTGTATAAAATTGATTCCAAAACGTCTTAATTCCAGAGTAAGACTTAGTTCTTCTTTCTGTTTTCTTAAAACTTTTTCGCTTCCAAGAATCAGATGAAAATGATGAAGTTATTGTATTCAAAGACCAATAGCAATTCTAGTGATTAAGAATCCTGTCGTCTAACAGCTGACTTCTCTGGGGACTCCTGCATAGAGAGCTGGGGTTTAAATGGGAACATGGTTAATGAGTCAAGAATAGACTCTGGTACTCAAATAAGAGTTGGTTGAGATAACACATAATCTGTTTCATGAAGAAAAACCGGTAGGAGCTAGAAAGGTAACCTCATTGGAGATAGAACCAGGAAATGGGCTCTAATAAAGGTATCTAGAATGATTGATCATCAAGGCTAAACTCAACTAGATGACATTCTAGAAAGGATCTGCAATGAAGGTTGAACCGAAGAACGGTCTTCACTGGGAAAAGATATCCAAAGTGATGGAACAACAGGTTCAAACATGACCGGTTAGTACTTTGGAAAAAAGAAGAACCTTATTGGAGATTGAACCAAGAAGTGGGCTCCAATAAAGTATCTAGAATGATTGATCATCAAGGCTAAACGCGACTAGATGACATTCTAGAAAGGATCCGCAATGAAGGTTGAACCGAAAAACGGTATTCACTGGGAAAAGATATCCAAAGTGATGGAACAACAGGTTCAAGTATGACCGGTTGGCACTTTGGAAAAAGAAGAACCTTATTGGAGATTGAACCAAGAAATGGGCCCCAATAAAGGTATGGAATGTGATAGGTTAGTACCGGGGTTGTATAACTGAAGATAAAACTTCCTGGGGGATACCCATTACGGTTGCAAAGAGGTTGAATAGCACCAGAGATAGTTAAGCTGCTTATAGGAGACTTTCAAGCTTCTTCAAGAGATTGCTGCTTCAAAGATATGTTGATATATAATGATGCCTTCAATGAGGATCTGTGAGAGACTCTTCTTGCGAGAAGCGGTGCAAAACAAAAGCACGTGCGAAGATAGGTTAAAAACCACACCTGCCAGGGACCAAAGTTTAATCTAGGAACAAACTAGAAAGAAACGGTCAAACAAGACTCCAATTGAGGAATGAACTCAAATGGGGATTTATCTTATCCACATGTGGGAAAGATAACTGAACCAACCATCATCCATGAGGATCAGACTCTGTGGGTAATTCAGAAAGAATGGGCACTTTATGCCTAGGGCTAACACCTCTATTGGAGAGAAAAGACAAACCCAGTCACTTAGGGGGATAAACGCCAAAGTGAACAACACAGGTAAACACCAGAAGCAGAAAATGCTAAAATGGTAAGATGCAAAGGTATGAGTGCTCACGCCATGCTTATGCTTATGTTGACACAACAGACAAGAAGCGAGACCGGAGATGAAATAAACGTCTCGACAAAGAACACCCCGCCAAACTCAACAGGTTAGACCAATACTGAGGATGGAGAAGAATCAACAACTTCATTGGTGAAAATAGTATTCCACTTGAGGTATAACATCATGAGTATTGCCATCATGAGCTTGATCTCTTTGTTGGTAGAGGATCCACGGAGAGTTTGTCAAGATTAGCTGAAGTAACATCTTATTGGGGAGCTAGCAAAGGATACCAGCATAATGATCATCTTCAAATCTTATATGCCCCAGGCTAGACGGTCTATACGATATCAAGAGAATTTTATAGAAGAATTGGCATACAGGGTGTTTCAATATCTTCAAACTCTTGGAGAGATCTTGGCGTAACTGCCCCAGATTAACGGCGTTTGCACAACAAAACCTTGGAACTTGCTTCAGACTGATTATTTGATGATTTGGGGAACAAACTTTGCCCCTGTCAGCTTGGTTGATCTGTGACGGAGATGTCCTTGACTGACGGTCTTTTAGAGATTTGCCGAATCTCGACCTGATTGCCCATGATTAAATAGTTCATGAGGGCAAGTCACCAAAAGGATTTAACAGAAGAATTGACGCACCAGATGCTTCAATGTCTTCAAGCTTTGAAAAGGTTCATGAGCCTTGACATAACTGCCTCTGTTCAACTGTATTCGTGATACTCAAATTGTAGTAGAAACGACTGGGGGAACAAAACTTGCCCCTGCTGATAGGTCACTGGAGTCCATACTTGTCATAAGATGACCTCAGGGAGACTTGCCCCAATATTTTGAACTTTGACGAGTTCTGCCCCTAATTCGGTAGATTAGAAAATCCTTCCACTTGGCTGCCCCTGACTGAGCTTCCTTTATCAAGTCGAATCCCCTAGCTGGCTGTATTTGTTGGGATTCCTTTGATATCGAATGGTATTGCAGACAAGTGTTGTTCATTAAAATTGGCAAAATTTTCATGCAAAGGTTTAATGCAAAGTTTGAAAACAAAGCTTTGATAAAAAACGCACAGTGAAATAATTAAATAGTCAAAAACAAAGGTGGGTCTAGTCATTAAGGAAGTGACCAACACACGCGAGCAACAAAGATTATTAGGATTCAGGTTACTCAACCTTGCTGTAGTATGCTTTTCAAAACAACCTTACCTCAATTAGGTCTATTAGGGGTTGTAATGTGGTATGGTTCATGGTTTATGAAACAAAAGATAAAGGCTCAAATCTTACGCTCAGTTAACTCAAGATATACGTTCAACTCTCCAAAAGTAGGAAGTCACTTGATTTGAAAGCTGACTGGCGCCTTATATGAAGCACTCGCGTTTGAATATATAACCGAGTTAAACTGAGAACTACCCTGCCCCAAGGTTGAGATTTAAGGGTTTTTTGTAAAGAAAGAAAACTCCTACTTCTAGGCTCGAAGGGGTTAACAAGGGATGAATTGAAACAGTGCCTTACGTCCTCGGCGAGGTTAATTTGAAAGTATACCACAACAATTATGAACATGAGGTTTTCATTATCCTCCCTGATCTTTGCTTTAACTAACGTTTTGAAAAAAAGGAGTGAAAAAGATATATATTTGCTTTTATGAAAATAAAAGTAAATGAGTGAAACGAATGGATTTAACCAAAAGATGCATAAATATTTCATTAACCTTGCCAGTTTGAAAGTACAACAAAGCTCATAAGCAAATACAAATTCAAAGTGCAAAGGAAATATAATAAAATTGCTGAAACGACCAACAGATTGCCAGCTTTAGGGAATCAAAATGCAGAAAATCAAAGAGGAGCTTAATCACAGTTCATCTTGGTCTTGATACATCCTCCACGGCATTACTTATCTCATGAGTGGGTAAGGATTGTTCTTGTGATAGGCTGGGAGCCGTCGAAAGACAAAATGTTTCTCTCTACTAAGTCCTTCACAATATGCTTCAGAGCAAAACAACCTTCTAAATTGTGGCCTGGTGCGCCTTCATGGAATGCACAATGAGCATTGGGATTGTAAGAAGGTAGAAGCGGATCGGGAGGTGGGCCTGATGACCTCGTAGTTATTAATCCTTGTTGCATCAAAACAGGATACAATGCTGTATACGTCATAGGAATGGGAGGAATCGGAGGCCTTCCACCCTTTCTTTTTCCTGGAATATTCTGACGAGAAACTTGAGTCTGTTGGCGATAGGCAGGAGCGTTGGGCGCTCGTTGATACACTGGTGGTTGAGGAACCGGCTGATAAACAGAAGCTTGGTGGTTGAATTTTGGCGCAATGGCGGCCACATAAGGTTGTTGAACAGGATAACACTGTTGTTGCTGCTGACGCTTCCAGAATTGATTATTCCTCTTTTTGTTTGTCATCACCACATTGGTAACTCCTTCCCTTTTGAAGGATATCTTGGCATCGTTGCTCGAACTACCAGCTTTCTTGGTCATTTTTCCACTCTTCAGACCAAGCTCTACTTTAATCCCCACAGCCACAATATCGGAAAAACTAGCAGACACGCTACTGATCATCCTTTCGTAGAATTCCGGTCTCACTGTGTCGACGAACCAATCAGTTAACTCTTTTTCAGATAAAGGTGGCTCTACCTGTGAAGCCAGCTCTCTCCATCTCTGTGCATACTCTCTAAAAGACTCGGTATTGTTTTGAGACATGCTCAATAGTTGTCTACGATCTAGCGCGAGATCCATGTTATATCTGCAATGCTTTACAAAAGCATCAGATACGTCTTGAAAGCATCGGATCCTAGATTGGTCCAAAGTCAAATACCACTTTGCGGCAGCTCCTTTCAAACTGTCTTGGAAGCAGTGGATCATTAACTTATCATTATCCATATATGCAGCCATTCATCGATAATACATGACCAAATGCGACTTAGGACAGGTCATTCCTGAGTAGAGGTCGAAATTGGGTAGTTTGAACTTGGGTGGAATTACCAAGCCTGAGACTAAGCACATGTCATTAATATTAGTATTGGATACATTACTCCTCTCCATTGCTTCCAGTTTCCTTCGCATTTCCCCTACACTTTTCTCCAGCCTTTCATGTCGATTATCCCCTTCTTCGGACCTATTGACATGATCATGAACCGGAGGTGGATTCTGAAAAACTGGGTGCATCTGGGCTTGCACTGTTGCTGGAGTGAAGGTAGGAATAGCTTGAAAAGCCTCATTAACCAAGGGAACAACTTGTTGAGTAGAATTGACGGCCAGAGCACGCATAAAGTTAAAAGGCATGCCTAAAGTGGGGTTCACAATAGTAATGGGAGGTTCTATAGTTGTAGTGATAATCTCGGAGACCACCGTCGCTTATGTATCCATCCTTGCACTCATAACTTGAATTGCTTCCAGAATCTGCCCCATTCCTCCTCGGAGCTCACTCAATTCATTGTTGACTCTGTCAATTTCGCAGTATTGTTCAGACATCCTTTGTCGAGTTTGGCTCGGGTGACGATTCAAAGACGATTCTGAAGGGAGAACGATGACATGAGATGAGGACAGAGAGGAAATGCACATGCGATGACATGATGCAAATGAGATGCTAATGCAAGCCAAATGGTTTCAAGGAACTCAAAGGCAAGTTGCGAACATTTTTGAAAAACTGAAGAGTTTTTGTTTTAAAATCCAGGCTCTGTTGATCCTTTGAAAAGGAAACAAGTATTTGAGTTTCTCGAAACCAATGGGCTAGGAATGCTTGAATGTAGAGATGCAAAAAGCATACAAGCACAAACACATGGTAAGCACACATGTACACACAACAAAACATACAAATCCTAGGTTTAGGTCTCATGAATGGAGCCATGGTCTACCCATCCCAAAAGGTGTGTATTATGGTTTTCACCTGCAAGACAAGGTTCTAAAAAGTTCCCAGAGTCGACAACCCATCTTTCAGATTTTATCGACTTTCCAATTGCTTAGTGATCGATAAAATTCTCAAGAGAATCTCGTCTGAGTGTAGTATCGCGTAGCAACCATTTGGGATTGCTCCCTCACAGTCATCGCACTACATCCTAAGTAGGCCAAGTAGGGTAGAAGGGTAACTAAAGGTCATCAGTATCTCTGGCTCCTAGGTCGAAAGTAGTAATGCATTCACGATGGCTCGTTCAACATTTACCACTTCAGAGAGGGCCTCAACTGAGTGTGGACTTCAAGTTCCCTCCTTTGGGATTTCTCCCTCGAAGTTCCCTTGACTATGTCCACGGTTCCTAAACATATGTGTTCTCTTAAGTCCGGGTTAGGACTTATCTCACTCATTGATATCATGTCAACCCAAACCAAACAGGATAATATCAAACATAGAACAGATATACAAGCATACAAGCAGATATGACATACAAGCAATCATACAAGTAGATAAGCAAACATGAATAACATAAAACAAGATAGGCTTAACCCTCTTAGGAAAGGACCAGCAATAGGTCTAACTTTCCCCAGTGAAGTCGCCATTTCTGTTGCGGTGAAAATTGGATAACAAATTATTAATTAATTTGCATCATATTTCTTTTACAACCGACTTTGATTTATCCAAAGGAAAGGTTCAAGATCGTTAGAAAAACCTAAAGGGAAAGATCTAAGGTTCGGGGGTTGGTTACGCCTAGGGAAGGTATTAGCACCCTAAACGTCCGTAGTACTCTACGGGAGCCTCTTGTTAAATGTTAACTTATGTTTGCTAAAGGTTCTATGCTAAAGGTTAGTTAGCGGGGGAAGTGATAAATTCATTATGATGAATATCACTAAGAGTTAAGGAACTCTCTCCTAATGCTAGTTGTAATTTCTATGGCTCTAATGAGGCCAAGAAATTGAAGTTTTATCCTAAAAGGTTACCTAGGTTAAGGTGGGGGTCATGACTTATGAGTCAACATATTTCACCTTCCTTTGGAATGGGGGAATAATATAACAGTTGCAAAGATTACTAAAAGATAACGGGTTAATAATTCAAATAAGATGATGCAAAATAGACATGAATAAGATAAAATCAAGATATCAATGCAAAGTGAGAATTAAACATGTTAGACAATGATTAAATATAAGATGAAATAAAATGAAATAGTCTCGTCTTAATCATGATTTAATCGAGAAATCGATAATCAATGATTCTTGACTTTCATCGACTAAATGGAAAGTGGTCTCATGTTGATCAAAATTTGTCAACTCAATGAAATCAACCAAACCATGAGGTTTGTTATGTCATCGACCAAAATAAAGGAAGTGGAATCGAAATAAAAATCGGTCTCGTCTAGATCAAGATTTAATCGAGAAGTCGATAATCTTAATATTTGACTTTCATTGACCAATAAAAGTAGCCTCGCATTTATCAAGACTTTATTGATTTAAAATAAATCATCAAGGTCAAGATTTTCTGTATGTCATTGGCCTAAATAAAGATTATGAAATAAAACAAGGTTGATCTCGTTTAAATCAAGATTTAATCGACGAATCGATAATCTTGGATTTTTAACCTTCATCGACCAAAAATAATCGGAATAAAAAAGGTTGGTCTCGTTTAAATCAAGATTTAATCGAGAAATCGATAATCTTAGATTTCTAACTTCATCGACCAAAATAAAATAAAAACCAAATTGGTCTCGTTTAAATCGAGATTTAATCGATAAATCGATAATCTTAGATTTCTAACTTCATCGACCAAAATAAAATAATGAAGGTGCCTCATATATATCACGACTTAGTGATTTGAAAAAATCGATAAAAAGTTGTGATTTTGCAATATCATCGGCCCAAAAATAAAGAAAGGGGCCCGAAATGAAAATAAAATCGGCCTCATCTAAATAAGGATTTAGATCGATAAATCGAATACTTTGCTATTAGATTTTCATTGACCGATAAAAAATTAAAATAAAATGGCCTCATATAAATCATGATTTTTAGTGACTTGAATAAATCAACTAAAAATCAAGAGGTGGGTAATGTCATAGGCCCAATAGTAAATATAAATGAAAATTGAAATAGAAATTGAAATTGTGATGAACTCTAAACAATGTGAAATAAAATAATATAAAGATCCACAAAATGAAATCTTTAAAAAACAAGCAACAGGGAGGCGCATGAAGTATTAGGGATGTGTAATAAAAAACGGATGGGCTGAAAAACCCAAAAGCAACATAAAACAAAAAAGGAAAGATGGTGCGTATGGATTTGAGGGGTGTGTGGAGGAAATCAAACGGGCTTTAATAGGCCCACGAATTAATCAGCCTTCAACAAATGCTTGTTTAAAAAGGTTTTTTTCTTTTTATTTTAAGAAATAACATTAAATAAAAACGCAAGTGGAAAAAGGATTAGGTCGTGGATTGAAACGAAAAGGTCATCAGCCGTCCTGCTTCGACGGCGACCTCCATTGCGAAAAGCGTTCAGAAGAAGAAAACAACTTCTCCATCATCGCGGCAACCAACACGCGAAGAACAGAATCGTGAAACATTCTCTCATCTAACAACAACAAGATACGCACTCGGGTCTCGTTATCACCATCATCGCGTGCGTAGCGAAAATAGATCAAGAACAACAACAACCACGTTCCCGACCTTGGCTTCGTTCGGTTTGTCTTGCTCGCACGATCCAGGTTTGCTCATTTGGATCTTGCTTGGTTTCCGACTCTCTTCCTCTACTCTGATACGAAATGGATATACATGTATTTGGAATTTGTGGTTAAGGATGGTTGTTGCTTGATGCGAAAGAGGGTCGGAGAAGGGTTAATGGAGTTTTTTTTAAGGTTTGATTGAAGGTTTGGGTTGAAGAGAAGAGGAGGTTAAGTGTTGTGAGGTTTGAGATAGCGGAAAGTTTTGTGTTGTTGGCTGTATTTGTTGAGGGAGGCCGCGCGGATGGTGGTGATGGTTTATTGAAGAGTGTGGTTGTTCGTTGGAGATATGGTTTGGTGATTTTTCTGTGTTGTTTCTGGTTTGTGGTGAAGTTTTAGAAGTGATGAAATAATGGTGGTTCATGTACAGGGTAAGAAAACGTGCGGTTTTATTGGTGGTTTTCATGATAGTTAGATGGTTACATCAGTGAGTTTGGTGTTGGGTTAAGGAAATAAATACATGGAAGAGGAAGTATGTGGATGAGTATGAAAGTGGTTGCGATTTCGTTTCAGAAAATTTTGAAGTTTGTTGTTTTGGTTAGTTTTATGAGGTGGTGTTAAAGATTGAAGGCGGAGGAAACTGGGGTTGAAGGTAGGAATAGAAAAGGTCGTTGATGAAGAGGATTCAAGGGAAGTAAGCTTTTTTGTTTTCGGCCTTTTTCCTCTCTTTTTCTGCTGAACTCCCTCCTCCTTTTTATTCCCCCTTTCCTCTCCCCCTCCTCCATAAAGCAACGCTTCATCTTAAATTAATTGAATTTTTACCGTTGTGCAACGTCGCTTTCGTGGTTTGCAGGTCGTATCAGAGGAGATGATGAGAATGGTAGTGCTTCAGAAGCACTTTTGCTGAAGCGAATAAACGACACTCAAACGGGTAACATCTTGGAGAATTCAAAAAAGAAATTAGCGCCAGCGGATTGATGAAATGATTCACGTGTTTTGAATCTCCTACTCCTCTTCTGCAGCTTACGAACACCACATAGGAGGGGACAAAGCCTTGGTTATTTGCTTCCACGTGTCGTTTTTTTACCAGTTAAAGAGCAAGAGTTGAAAAGTCAAAGTAACATGCTTGGTTCTCATTGGCTGGAGATAAATGAAATTTTCAATTAAATAAACACAGTGGACCAAATCAAGAGAAAAGGAAATGAGATAGTTTTCTTAATTTGAATTAATAGTATGATTAATAAAAATAATGAAAAAAAGAAACTAATTAAAAAAATAGTTAGAAAAATAAGCTAAATGAGTAATTAATCTCACTCATTATTAAAATAAATTAAGATTAATTTAAATTAATAAAACAATTTAAACATAAAGAAAATAACAATAGGCCATATTGAAACTAAATTAAAATAAAAACAGCTAAAACACTAAAATAAATACTAAATTAAAATATAGAGGAAAATAAGTAAAAACAATCGACTAGTAAAAAATGAGGGTAAAATTTGGGGTGCAACACACCACCAAACAAAGCTCCAATTTTCAACCTCTACACTCACCCAAACCACCACCCCCCTTCACAAAAGTTGTTCGAATTTTTGCCCTCTACCACTCTACGATAGCTTTTTCTTGTAATTCCATTGTTGTTTTTCTCTTTGTTTTTCAGGTACACTCAATATGCCGCTAAGAAGAGTCACAAAAGGAAAGCAACCCGCCGCTGAAGCATCTGGTGATATTATTTTTGCCACGCCGGCTCAAGAACGACGTTATTCTTTTCACGTGAAGCAGAAGATTACTCCAACCAGGTATATTTGTGATAAAACTCTAGCTGAACTTGGGTTAATGGAAGAAGTGCATAGAATGTTTCATGCTATTGGTATGTTAGAATTTATGCAATATGAAGCGCCGACTTATGAGCGCGTAACACTTGAGTTTCTGAGTACAGTCGAGTTTCAGCTTAAAAAGCGATGGACAGGTACGACAAGGTATTATTATGGTACCATGCAATTCCGGCTGTTTAATACTGACCACGAGCTGAAAGTAGAGGATTTAGGAGGTATCCTCAACCTCCCATTATATGGTTCTGGAGCTGTTCTAGATGATTTCGATGCGAGGACCTTCTGGACTTCTATAACGGGTAAAACCGAGTACATTACAAAAACGGCCAAGGCCTCGGGGATCCAAAACCCGTGCTTCAGATATGCTCAGAAAGGCTTAGCCTTTTCACTTTTTGGTAGGGGAGAAGGCTCAGGAGTAGCCACTCAGAAGGAGTTGTATTTCCTTTATGCGATGGCAAATTTGTTGACTGTGAGTGTTATCGCTTTTGCGGCAGACTATTTGGGAAGAGTGGGTCGAGCGACCCAAGGTGGAATATCTGTTGGGGGTATGTGCAACGCCCCAATTTGTTTAATTGCATTTATTTATTTCATTTATGTGAATTTTGTGAAATGTGTGAATTTATTGTAATTTACCTGCTAATTGAGTTAATTAGTTAATTTCTCTGATAGGTAAATATTTGCAATAAATTATAATTTCTTTTCAACTTTTATTTCCCGAAATATATTTCATCGGTATGTTTATGTTTTATCGCATTTTGAGAGCGTTTGGGAGATATTTGAGCTGAGGGGTATTTTGGTCTTTTTGGGGTTAGATATTTTGAATAAATAGTAAGTGGAGAGAAAAAGAGAGAAAAGATAGTAGAGAATGAGTTTTTGATGTATATATTGATGTTTTTGTGCAATTGATGTTGTGATCGGGTAAGAGTGTTTGGATATGTCTGGTAACATTGGTACAGGTTGATATTTAATCGGGTAAGGATTGAAATTAACCGGGAATGGCTATTTGTATGTTTTCGAGTGGTTTTGAGCGAGTTTGGAGTTGGGATAAACGGATAAAACTATGTTTTAAAATATTTCAAAAATGGAAAATGTGTTGGATGACTTTTTAATGGTGAAAATATTCTAGTATTTTGAATTCTGAGATCGCAGCTTTTTACGGAATCGAAATCGGAGGTCCGGAAGGCATTTAACGGCCGAAAACTGAGTTTTTAGCAAAATCTGCACTTCGTGCGCTAACCCCTGCAACTGTGCGTCGACTCATGATTTCCATACGCTGACCCGGGCGAAATTTGCAGGGTTATGCGTCGACTCATGATTCTGTGCGTCGACCTCTGATTGCAGAATTTTCCAAAATGTCCGATTTTGTTTTCTTCATAACTTTTGAACCGTAAGTCCGTTTTGACCCCCGTTTGAAGCGTTGGAAAGCTAATGAAAAGTTCTTTCTATTAAAGATGGTTTGGAGAGTAAAAGAAGATTTAATTAATTCGTGTTTTTGGAAAATAGTCGGGCTGTCGGGTTTTTATCGCGTACAATGTGTGCGATTGATGTGTTATCATGCTATATGCGTTTGATATGTAACGTATAGCTTGTGTGCTATTGTAAGGCGTGAGTATATGTGTTAAAATGTTGTGCATGATTGATACGCATTAGTGATGGATGTATGATATTTGAATGTGTGTTTTAGATCTGAATCATACAATAATGCATTGATGTGAATGTATATAGATTGTATGTGATTGTATGAGATGAATGCATGAATATATTGTGAATATGTATGCATTTCAAGAATGTCTTGAGTCATTTTGTATGTGAAGCATAATGATGTACATTCTTGTGTTGAGTGATTCTAATGAGAATCTGTTGTAACGTCGTGTGCCTATGTGAGGTGTGAGCGATGATTACAAACGATTGTGTGCCTAGGTGAGGTGTGAGCAATCGGGGTCGTGTGCCCATGTGGGGTGTGAGTGATCCATAAATGATGTTGTTGTGTGGTAAAATACATTGTTTGATTGAATATCAATGTATGTTGTTATGATGTGTTGTGAATAGCCTTTGTGGTGTGAATCTCTTGTGGAATGAATTGTGATGATTTTATGATTGTTGTGGTATGTGGTATGTGATGAAATGCATTGTTTGTTTTGTTTTCAATGCATGAATATGATGATGTGATAATCATATTGTTGATTTGTGAAGATGCATTTGATTGTCATGAGTCCTTGAGTGTCAAGCATCATGATATGCATCTTGTAATGTCGTGTGCCCATGTGGGGTGTGAGCGACGGATTGATTCCAGAGGGAATCCGCTATAAGGTCGTGTGCCCATGTGTGGGGTGTGAGCGATGATTATAGACGATCGTGTGCCCATGTGGGGTGTGAGCGATCGGGTCGTGTGCCCATGTGTGGGGTGTGAGCGATCCATAAACGTCGTGTGCCCGTGTGTGGGGTGTGAGCGACGGGGAACATCGTATGCCCGACGGGGAGTTACAGTGATGTAACGAGCGATGGTTCTAGCAGAGTTCCTGAGTGAACTAGTGATGAGAAATGTTGGAGTCGGTACCGCATGGCATTTGCATAGAGTCGTTGTGTCGGTCTCTGTGTATTTGCATAAATCATGATTTAATTGAGTATGTGTGAGACATTGTGATATGCATTTGTGATAAATGTATAGTGCATGATTAATATGCAATTGGGAATGGAATAATTATGTGAGTGAGCTCGTGATAGCATTTGTGAATTGATGTGCAGTCGTGTTAAATGCATTGAATTATGAATGATATGTTTTGTGTATAAACATATGCATTATGTGTGAATATGTGATTATGTCGGTATAATTGATATATGCTATATTTTGTGGTGATGTGGTGGTGTGGTTCCATATGTCATAATCGTGGTGGGATTATGTGTGATAGGTTTTGTATTTGTGACATGCTATATGTGTTAGTATGTGATGGTAGGGGTGAGATGAGTTATTCATGTGTTTGAATGTGTGTTTGCATATTATTATGCAATCTTGATTTAGTTGTTATTTCTCACCCTTCTGCTGTTTTGTAATGCTTTATGAGGCATTGTATATTAGAGTTGTTGGAGGTCTTTTGTGAAGATTAGTCCTCCGTTCTGTTGTTGGTCTTGGTGTCTGCTCTGATACGTAGCACGGGAGTCGGGGAACGATTATATATACGTATATATTTGTGGAATGTATTTTGTAGTACTTTTGTGTATTTAGTGGATGTTCTAAAATGATTATTTGGTAAAACAAGTCGGTTATGGATCTTTCCGCTTTATTCCATAATTGACCCTTCCCTTTTATATGGAAAAAGTTTTCCCTTTGAGGGTATTCTATTTTATGCTATGTATCAAATTTATGAGCAGGGATGATGTTTTGTTTTTTTTTAAATGTGACATCCTTGTTTCTGTCGGAAAAATAAAGTTTTAGTTACTCTGATTTTATTTATGTATTACTTATTCGCGATGGGAATTGGGGTGTTAAATTAGTGGTATCAGAGCAGGTCAGTCCGTCCGGCCAAGTTGTTGAGCCTGTGTGGCATGACAGTTGAATACTGTCGTGGTTGTTTGTTCCTTAGTACGTGATATGTGTGTGAAACACTGTCAGTGCTTTCTGGTTTTTCTAGTCCTTTGTCTGCAGGATTTAGATTGAGATAAGTGGGGGAGAAGCTGGAACTTCTCCAAGTTGCTTCAGGTGTGGAGCATTGGCTCATGTGCCGTTGGTTGCAAGATTGTAAGTGTTGTTTAGACATTGTTGCTCCCGATTCCGGAGGGAATGCGGAGGTAAGGTTTATGTCAACTTAGGATTTGTGCCTTGGGTAGTTTTGTGCACAAGGGTAAGAAACACTATTATAGTTTGGTGAAGATGGTTTATACCCCATCATGATTGTCGGCTGTCTATCGACAAATTGAGGAACTGATCACCCTTAATCTCTTGTTGATAACAGACGGAAAATTATGTTGGATGGAATATGCGTGTCTTTCTGGCTTTGATAGTGTGTGCAATGAATTGTTTGAATTTAAGAGAATGATTACGGATTGTTTTGATGAGTCGATGAAGATTCTTATCTCGGAAGATGAGGCGGATTAGAGGTTTTGTATATTGGTCAAGTTGGAATGTCTCTGAGGGAGAATGATTGGGTATTACTAATGGATGTTCTCAGAGAGAAGAGAGTAAACTCAAATTGGACGAAGATAAGGATTTGAGGTTTGGATCTGCTAAGTAAGTAGAAGAACTTTTAGGAAGTGAAACTCAGATAGAAAGAGCAGTTGGAAGATTTATTGGAAAAGGGATTTGTGAGACCAAGTGTATCGTCTTAGAGAGTTCCAGTATTGATAGTAACACAAGGGACTGATGATTGAATGGAATAACAAGCATGATGTGTTTAAGGGTATTGAGACTATGGAAAGTAAAACTTAGAGTTCTGGTGAGGTTTGAAGTCTTTGGGATTGTAAAGCATTAATGGAAAATTTGAGAGAACCTTTAGGTATGGATGTAATATCTAAGAGTTCTTTTTGGTTGGTTGTTGCTACATGTTGGGATTTATGGAATTTGGACGGTTAAGAGAAGGACTTGTGTATGGATTACTAACAGTAGAGTAAGGTGACGATGAAGAATAAGTGTCCACTTTCGGGAATAGATGATTGTAATGGTTTGGTTGAGTTGGAGTGAAATTACAATTGTTTGGGACGTTTGATAAGGATAGTGAATTGTGTGAGTTGAGGCTTTGATCTATTTAAGGTGACTGGTTATGGTTGTTATCGCTGGGATAGGCTGTTATGTACTCGGTTAAGCTTGGGTGTGAGTAGCCAGTTACCCAGTGCAAGGTTTTGCAAAAGCTTGGAGAATTTATATCTTTTGGAATTTGGTTGGGCATTACAAAGTACAGTGATGTTATTAGGTGTTAGTAATGCGTCCGTAATGGTTGTAGAGTATATGAATCGTATCTTCCATATTTATTTGGATAAGTTCGTAATGGCTTTGATTGAGGATATTCAGATCTGTTATAAACTCAGAGGGAGAACAGATAAAGTGTTTGAGATTTGAATTACAAGTGTTGAAAAGAGACGAAGTTTTATGCTAAGTCATTCAAGTGAGAATCTTGGTTGAAAAGGTTAGTTTTCTTGGATACGTTATTTCGGATGAGAGTATGATTATGGATCCCTCGGAAGTAGATGCTGTTCTACATTGAGAGACTTCAAAGTTGGTTAAGGAGATCAGAAACTTTTGGGCTCAGTTGGTTATTACTGCAGGCTATGGAAGACTTTGCTAAGTTCGTACTTCTGTTATCTCAGTTGACTTGCAAAGGGTGAGTTGTTTGTTTTGGATGTTCGTTGAAAGGAAAGTTTCAGAGGGCTGATGTAGAAGTTTTCTACAGCTCCAGTTTTGATTCTGTGTGATCCTGTTCAACCGTTTGTGAGGTTTTGGGATGTGTCTTTGATGAGTTTAGTCAGCGTGTTAATGTAAGAGGGTAAAGTCGTGGCTTATGCTTTACGACAATTGAGGATTCATAAAAGGATCTATGCTATTCTGGATTTGGAATTGGTTGTGGTTGAATGGTGTTGAAATATTTGGAGGTATTATCTTTTTGGTTTGGGTTCGAAGTGTTTAAGTACTCACAAGAATATCAAGTACCTGTGTGGTCGGAAGGAATATAGTATGAGACAGCGAGGATGGTTGGAATTTGTGATGAGTTATGACTTTAGTTGGAATTATCCCATTGGTGAAGTTAATGTCGTGCCTGAAAAGTTAAGTCGAAAGTTTTAGTGCATGTCAGTTTTGATGGTCCGAGAATTAAAATGATTTGAGCAGTTCAGAGACTTGTGTCTAGTTTGGGAGAGAACTCAGTAGAGAGTGTGGTTGGATATATTGGCAATGAACAATGATTTTTGGGGAATATGAGAAAGAGTAGACTTTGGACGTGAAATTGGTAGTTTTGATGGTTATGAGTAATCAGAGTGTGCAACGGAAGCCTGAGTTGACATGATTCGTATATGCGTATGAGACTGGTAAGAGTTCATAAGTTGAACATTGGAACGTGTAGGAGTGTTGAGACCATTGGACGTTTCAGGATGGAAATGATATGTGAAAGGTTTAACTATTATTCATGGGCTACTTTGTAGATGGATGTTTTGGTTATATGTTCGATTGGGAATCGTAGCATTGTTGTAGTATGGTTGTGTGACAAGGATGCTGGTATTCTGGTTTTGTTGATGTTGTTGAGACTTTTTGGTGTCATGGAACTTGTGTTCTTGTTGTGTTTCGGTTCAAGAGTGAACCTGTGTGTTGGTATCGTGGTTTTCCTTGAGTTGTGAGTTGGTGGTCAAGTGCATTGTATGGGCATTGCATTTGGTCGTTGTGGTTGTTGCCGTTGTCGTGTCGTTGTTAGCGAGGTGGTTTGTCAGTTTGTGTTATTCGTGGTGTGCTTTTGTTGGCAAGTTAGTTTGTTGGTCGGATGCGAGAGTCGTATCCGGAGTTGTTCGTATCGGTTATATTTTCGAGGACGAAAATTTCTAAGTGAGGGGGAGTTGTAACGCCCCAATTTGTTTAATTGCATTTATTTATTTCATTTATGTGAATTTTGTGAAATGTGTGAATTTATTGTAATTTACCCGCTAATTGAGTTAATTAGTTAATTTCTCTGATAGGTAAATATTTGCAATAAATTATAATTTCTTTTCAACTTTTATTTCCCGAAATATATTTCATCGGTATGTTTATGTTTTATCGCATTTTGAGAGCGTTTGGGAGATATTTGAGCTGAGGGGTATTTTGGTCTTTTTGGGGTTAGATATTTTGAATAAATAGTAAGTGGAGAGAAAAAGAGAGAAAATATAGTAGAGAATGAGAAAGAGGAAGAAAACGTGGGAAAAGAGAAGAGAAGAAGAAAACATGGATTCATCATCTTCTTCAAACTCCTCTTCGATTAATCGGGTAAGGGTGAGAAATTTCAATTATATCTTGCTTGTATATGTATATGTGTGTGATTGTGTGAATGTTTTCTTGTTTTTCCATAGTTTTCCAATTCTAGGTTAAAATGATAAAAACGATTAGAAATCGATGTTTTCACAGACGAAAGTCGGAATAAATCGCGTAGTAGAGTCGTGTGATGTTGGGTCATGATTTAGCGTGATCGTTTGATTAAATCGAGTCGAATTTGTACTGCTGAGTTTTTGATATATATATTGATGTTTTTGTGCAATTGATGTTGTGATCGGGTAAGAGTGTTTGGATATGTCTGGTAACATTGGTACAGGTTGATATTTAATCGGGTAAGGATTGAAATTAACCGGGAATGGCTATTTGTATGTTTTCGAGTGGTTTTGAGCGAGTTTGGAGTTGGGATAAACGGATAAAACTATGTTTTAAAATATTTCAAAAATGGAAAATGTGTTGGATGACTTTTTAATGGTGAAAATATTGTAGTATTTTGAATTCTGAGATCGCAGCTTTTTACGGAATCGAAATCGGAGGTCCGGAAAGCATTTAACGGCCGAAAACTGAGTTTTTAGCAAAATCTGCACTTCGTGCGCTAACCCCTGCAACTGTGCGTCGACTCATGATTTCCATGCGCTGACCCGGGCGAAATTTGCAGGGTTATGGGTCGACTCATGATTCTGTGCGTCGACCTCTGATTGCAGAATTTTCCAAAATGTCCGATTTTGTTTTCTTCATAACTTTTGAACCGTAAGTCCGTTTTGACCCCCGTTTGAAGCGTTGGAAATCTAATGAAAAGTTCTTTCTATTAAAGATGGTTTGGAGAGTAAAAGACGATTTAATTAATTCGTGTTTTTGGAAAATAGTCGGGCTGTCGGGTTTTTATCGCGTACAATGTGTGCGATTGATGTGTTATCACGCTATATGCGTTTGATATGTAACGTATAGCTTGTGTGCTATTGTAAGGCGTGAGTATATGTGATAAAATGTTGTGCATGATTGATACGCATTGGTGATGGATGTATGATATTTGAATGTGTGTTTTGGATGTGAATCATACAATAGTGCATTGATGTGAATGTATATAGATTGTATGTGATTGTATGAGATGAATGTATGAATATATTGTGAATATGTATGCATTTCAAGAATGTCTTGAGTCATTTTGTATGTGAAGCATAATGATGTACATTCTTGTGTTGAGTGATTCTAATGAGAATCTGTTGTAACGTCGTGTGCCTATGTGAGGTGTGAGCGATGATTACAAACGATTGTGTGCCTAGGTGAGTTGTGAGCAATCGGGGTCGTGTGCCCATGTGGGGTGTGAGCGATCCATAAATGATGTTGTTGTGTGGTAAAATACATTGTTTGATTGAATATCAATGTATGTTGTTATGATGTGTTGTGAATAGCCTTTGTGGTGTGAATCTCTTGTGGAATGAATTGTGATGATTTTATGATTGTTGTGGTATGTGGTATGTGATGAAATGCATTGTTTGAATTATTTTCAATGCATGAATATGATGATGTGATAATCATATTGTTGATTTGTGAAGATGCATTTGATTGTCATGAGTCCTTGAGTGTCAAGCATCATGATATGCATCTTGTAATGTCGTGTGCCCATGTGGGGTGTAAGCGACGGATTGATTCCAGAGGGAATCCGCTATAAGGTCGTGTGCCCATGTGTGGGGTGTGAGCGATGATTATAGACGATCGTGTGCCCATGTGGGGTGTGAGCGATCGGGTCGTGTGCCCATGTGTGGGGTGTGAGTGTTGGATGCAGAATAGGGCAAGCAAGCAAAAATATTTATTTTCGGAAGAATTCCCTCCGGGATTTATGTCGTGTCCACAGAGATCGGTTCGAGGGAAAGAATGCCATTCGACAATCTCTCGCGTTTATGAGTTTGGATTAAAATAGTTTCAAACAAGAAAATAGAAAAGTAAATATTAAAACAAAAAGAAATCATTCTTCAGAGAGAAAAACTCGTCCGGCAATGCATATAAATCACTCCTCACAAACTTAAACTTACCGACCAGTTATACTCCACCTACAATACTCATCAATATCACCCAGCATCGCTCACAACACAGGTTATGTCTAACGCAAAGTTGAGAAAACAACCGTGTTACTCTCTTCGTCACTCTCGCGAGCGAAGCCTCGAAACACGGAAGACATTAAGCTTCGACGCCTATTGAAGATTGTTAGCCCTAAATCTATCTCTAGAATCCAGAAACTAACAGACAATCATCCCTAATCGACGTTCGTGAAGGTTATGTCTAACGCGACACAAACCCCGCGCATAAAGCAAAAATTAGAGACAATTACCAATGAAGATTTGTAAAGCAAGTTTTATACAACGCCATGGGCGACAAATATACATGAGTTCATAGCAAATACATATGCACAACCCAACAAGAAAGAATACACAAAGAGGAAGAGAAATGAGCCAAACACTTCACGGATTGTCGGAACCGATCGATGAGAAATCCACCTCGGATCATCCACATGCAAGCTTCCATGTTGTTTTCTAAGCTAATCTACTGAAAAAATGAAGTTTGATGGAGTTGGAGCAAGAATCCCCAAAACCATCACATAAAAAATGATGAAAAATGGCTAAAATAGGCAATTCTGACTTTCCAGGTTCGCCTAGCGAGTCCCCATTCGCTAGGTGAACGTAAACCGCCTTTCTGTTGAGTTTTTTCACTATTCTGGAACTTGCTGTTCGCCCCGGTTCGCCTAGCGAACAAGCTAGCGAGTGTTCGCTACGGGGGCTCACCTAGCGAGCATGACAGAAAACCAGAATTTGTTTTCTTCATAACTCTTGAACCGTAACTCCGATTGACGCACGGTTTGAAGCGTTGGAAAGCTTATTCAATGCTCTTTATGAATATGGAAATATCCCATTGCTGGAACACCTACAAAAATAAATGAAAATCGATTAAACTCAATGATATTTACACGGTAACGCACTATACAATGAAAACGTAAACTAAACGTATTTACAAACAAATTGGGTTTTATTCGCACGATATTTACCAAAAAGAGTCGATAAGTGCAACAAAACATATATACAAAAATAGGTACAATTTGTACTTATCAAACTCTCCCCAACTTACCTACTTGTTTGTCCACAAACAAAAATCAAACAAACTTGAAAATGCGCAAGAAATAGCCAAAGAATGACGAATCAACAGGTTTTGAAAAACGGAAACGAATGAATGGTTCAAATGAAAACGGTACACACAAAAAGTAAATACTTACCACTAAGCTGCAACGATGACATAGTCACGAAACAAAAGCAAAGTACAAAAGTCATGCCAAAAATTCTAAAACAACACAAGTTCAAATGTGAATCACACCTAGCAAAAACAATCATCGGTAGATGAAAAACACAAAATGAGGTTCTTTCACTCACACAACAATCTTGCAAACAAAAGACTAAATTATGCATACATCCACAAATTCACATTGAAAATACAAAGGCAAGAATCACAAGGGCTTTTCAAGGTTGTAGCGTGGTCGGGTAAACAAACAAGGGGCAATTCCTAAAGCTAATTGAAACAAAAACTTGCCTAAACCTAAGGGAGTGAAAACTCACAAAGATTCACACACAAAATTTCAACCAACTTCTTCCAAAATCCCAAGTGCTACACAACACACAATACTTATTTAGCACAATTATTGCAACTCTTTTTGTTTCCTTTTTCAAGGATTTTTCTTTTTTCTTTCTTTTTCACTTTTTTCTTTTCTTTTCTTTGTCATATTTTTCTCTTTTTTCTTTTCTTTTTCAATCCTCATAGAATCCAACCAATGAGTAAACAACCATTCTCTCCCAAACTTGAATTCAACCACATCATCATGTGAATACTCCCTACTTTCTAAGGCAAGGAAAAAATCCATACAACAACACATAGTTGAGGTCCAAGAAAAAACAAAATCCATTCAAAAATAAGTGAACTAAATACTCATAGACAAGCATTAAGTTCAAATAAAAACATGGATCAAAAAGCTCAAAGGGGTTACGAATTCTCACACACTCACAAGGTGAATTGACTATTTGGCTAAGGTAGTTGTGCTCAAAATGAAACAATTGCCTTGATCCTTTTCATGCATTCATATAATCAACACAAATAAAAGATTCAACATAATAAAATCTAGTTATAACAAGAATGTTGGTTCTCCGCGCATATATGAACAATGGAAAGCCACCTCACAAAAAGGTTGGGAACTAAAGTGATTCACAATAGAACAAGTATACAAAAGAATGGATGGCATGGAAGTTTGTAAAATGCCTAAGTATCATGAATATGCTAAAGTATAGAAAGCGATAAATACATACCTCAGACGTGTACAAAACTTAACAAAATCATTACCATACATCCGCAAGTTGAAACGAACCAACTTGGAAAATCACAACAGCATCCTCAAGTAAGTCAATCAAAATCTATGAGCAAATAACAACCAAAAACATTGGAAAAGAAAAACTATAAAACATGCTTGTTTTACGTCGTAAGCTCGACGCCTTTACGGTGCTTAATTAGAAACTTCCTTCATTCATGCCATGGTGATGTCTCACCGCGCAACCAAAAGCAAGCGTCCTAACCAAACACTTGAACAAACGTCAAAATGTACAAGTATCAATATAAACAAGTGAAAATATACAACATGTATGATATATACAAAACTCAAAAACAAAGAAACTATCGCAATGCGATTCAATATCAAAACCAATCCCCGGCAACAGCGCCATTTTGTTGGCAACGGCGCCATTTTGTTGGGTGCAGAATAGGGGCAAGCAAGCAAAAATATTTATTTTCGGAAGAATTCCCTCCGGGATTTATGTCGTGTCCACAGAGATCGGTTCGAGGGAAAGAATGTCGTTCGACAATCTCTCGCGTTAATGAGTTTGGATTAAATGGTTTCAAACAAGAAAATAGAAAAGTAAATATTAAAACAAAAAGAACTTCATTCTTCAACAAGAAAAACTCGTCCGGCAATGCATACAAATCACTCCTCACAAACTTAAACTTACCGACCAGTTATACTCCACCTACAATACTCATCAATATCACCCAGCATCGCTCACAACACAGGTTATGTCTAACGCAAAGTTGAGAAAACAACCGTGTTACTCTCTTCGTCACTCTCGGGAGCGAAGCCTTGAAACACGGAAGGCATTAAGCTTCGACGCCTATTAAAGATTGTTAGCTCCTAAATCTATCTCTAGAGTCCAGCAACCAACAGACAATCCTCCCTAATCGACGTTCGTGAAGGTTATGTCTAACGCGACACAAACCCCGCGCATAAAGCAAAAATTAGAGACAATTACCAATAAAGATTTGTAAAGCAAGTTTTATACAACGCCATGGGCGACAAATATATATGCACAACCCAACAAGAAAGAATACACAAAGAGGAAGAGAAATGAACCAAACACGTCACGGATTGTCGGAGCCGATCGATGAGAAATCCACCTCAGATCATCCACATGCAAGCTTCCATGTTGTTTTCTAAGCTAATCTACTAAAAAAATGAAGTTTGATGGAGTTGGAGCAAGAATCCCCAAAACCATCCCATAAAAAATGATGAAAAATGGCTAAAATAGGCAATTCTGACTTTCCAGGTTCGCCTAGCGAGTCCCCGTTCGCTAGGCGAACGTAAACCGCCTTTCTGTTGAGTTTTTTCAAGATTCTGGAACTTGTTGTTCGCCCCAGTTCGCCTAGCGAACAAGCTAGCGAGTGTTCGCTACGGGGGCTCGCCTAGCGAGCATGACAGAAAACCAGAATTTGTTTTCTTCATAACTCTTGAACCGTAACTCCGATTGACGCACGGTTTGAAGCGTTGGAAAGCTTATTCAATGCTCTTTATGAATATGGAAATATCCCATTGCTGGAACACCTACAAAAATAAATGAAAATCGATTAAACTCAATGATATTTACACGGTAACGCACTATACAACGAAAACGTAAACTAAACGTATTTACAAACAAATTGGGTTTTATTCGCACGATATTTACCAAAAAGAATCGATAAGTGCAACAAAACATATATACAAAAATAGGTACAATTTGTACTTATCAGTGAGCGATCCATAAACGTTGTGTGCCCGTGTGTGGGGTGTGAGCGACGGGGAACATCGTATGCCCGACTGAGAGTTACAGTGATGTAACGAGCGATGGTTCTAGCAGAGTTCCTGAGTGAACTAGTGATGATAAATGTTGGAGTCGGTACCGCATGGCATTTGCATAGAGTCGTTGTGTCGGTCTCTGTGCATTTGCATAAATCATGATTTAATTGAGTATGTGTGAGACATTGTGATATGCATTTGTGATAAATGTATAGTGCATGATTAATATGCAATTGGGAATGGAATAATTATGTGAGTGAGCTCGTGATAGCATTTGTGAATTGATGTGCAGTCGTGTTAAATGCATTGAATTATGAATGATATGTTTTGTGTATAAACATATGCATTATGTGTGAATATGTGATTATGTCGGTATAATTGATATATGCTATATTTTGTGGTGATGTGGTGGTGTGGTTCCATATGTCATAATCGTGGTGGGATTATGTGTGATAGGTTTTGTATTTGTGACATGCTAAATGTGTTAGTATGTGATGGTAGGGGTGAGATGAGTTATTCATGTGTTTGAATGTGTGTTTGCATATTATTATGCAATCTTGATTTAGTTGTTATTTCTCACCCTTCTGCTGTTTTATAATGCTCTATGAGGCATTGCAGATTAGAGTTGCTGGAGGTCTTTTGTGAAGATTAGTCCTCCGTTCTGTTGTTGGTCTTGGTGTCTGCTCTGATACGTAGCACGGGAGTCGGGGAACGATTATATATATGTATATATTTGTGGAATGTATTTTGTAGTACTTTTGTGTATTTAGTGGATGTTCTAAAATGATTATTTGGTAAAACAAGTCGGTTATGGATCTTTCCGCTTTATTCCATAATTGACCCTTCCCTTTTATATGGAAAAAGTTTTCCCTTTGAGGGTATTCTATTTTATGCTATGTATCAAATTTATGAGCAGGGATGATGCTTTGTTTTTTTTTAAATGTGACATCCTTGTTTCTATCGGAAAAATAAAGTTTTAGTTACTCTGATTTTATTTATGTATTACTTATTCGCGATGGGAATTGGGGTGTTACAGTATGATTTCCCAAATAGCCGAGCATTTTGGCTATGGTCCCATTTTGGAGGGTGAGACCCCACTGGCGGGTAAAAATAAGATAGATGACCGCTCTGATACAGCAAGGTATGATTGTTATTGCGGCTAACTATTACTCTGTTGAAAACCATCACAGGTTTGTTATTGCTTTACCTAATTCGTAAAAAATTTGTATCACTGACACTGCTAACTGGTTATATGAGAATACTATCCCTGAGGACGAGGCCTGAGGATGTTGATGCAGGTCATGAAGAAGGCGTTCAGGAACAGGAAGAGGAACAAGCGCAGTTTGTCCCTCCACACTCGAGTTCTTACCCACAAGGCGCGGAGTCATCATCTATGACTCCCGATCAGTGGTTCTGGGTTAGAACCAAATTAGGAGACCTCCGCCAGGAGCAGACAAGGCAGGGGGAGGAACAAGCTCGTCAAGGAGCTCTTCTCGATGATATGCAACTGATGATTTAGCGTCTGATGTTGCACTTTTCACATCCACCTCCGCAGTAGTATTCTGTGAGTCCCCTCCGTATCGTGAATATAAACATTGAGGTCAATGTTTAGTTCAAGTGTGTGGGGGGTTTATTGCTGTTAGTATTTTTATTTCTATTATTTCATTTTCGTACCGTTTATGTTTACTTTGATTTGTGTGTTTTGTATTTCGTGTGTTACAGATTGAAGGTATTTGTACCGGATGAATGATGAAACTTGTAGTTAGTGGATGAGAAGACGCAACCCATACTTGTTATCTAGGAAACCCACAAAAGTTTATACTACTAAAGTGGATGATTGGACGCGAATTTCTGACACTGGACTGATACGAGAGTACTGTGCACCTGAGACGGAAATGAAGCGACATTACACTAGAGGTACCTTGGAATTTGTCAATATGCCAAACATGGTGAGGATCATAAAAAGCCAAACACCTTATCATCATGAGAGTTCATCAGGTATGTCTCTGTCACTCTTGGTTTGCGTACTCGTTTGTTAGAATTTCAATGCACACATATACACATTGAGGCACTTGTTTGTTTTAGCCCTGAGCCTTTCAAGCTAACCCTTATATGTTACCTTTTGTTAACCCCCTCGAACCGTATTCCCTTTGTTTGTGTATTAACCGCATAATGTAACCATAAGCCCAAACACTCCCTCACCTTGCTCAGATAAGTGTTGTTGATTTTTGATCTGTGGAAAACTCTAAGTTTGGGGTTGTAACACTCGTAAGAACTATGTAACTGCAATCGAAAAAGAAAGAAAAAGATTTGAAAAAAAAAATTAAAAAAAAGAGAAAAAAAAAACACAAAGAAGAGAAATGAGATAAAATACTTACCCAGAGGAGGATCTAGTTTGAAAAATTCGCAAAGCAAACTCGAAGAAGCATTTGAGTAAAAAACTAAAAAATCCTAATAAAACGGTGTCCGATACCCTTGATTGTGAAAATTGCAAATAACACAGTGATAAGAGAAATGACGTTGAGTCTGAGCCGAAAAAAAAACCACTCGTTTTACCTTTTGTTTGTTTACCCCATCGTGTCCCTAAGCCCCGTTACAACCGTAAAAGCCCTCAAAAAGTGTGTTGTGTGCGTATGAGATGAAAATAGACGTTACTCAAGCTTATGAGTTGACTTTGCATGCTATGATTGTTGAGTGTAGACACTTTAACTCGAGAGATTTGGTGAGAGTGTGAAAAGCTGACCGTTGAAGAGGTGCTTCGATGTGGAAGTGTGGCGGAACGTCAAAAGTCGGGTAAGAAGAAAACTTTGTAAGGAAAGTGGAAAGAGAGTGGCGAAAGATCTCAGCAGTATTGTGGTAAGATGATTTTGGACAATTTGGGGTGACCTTTTTGTTCTCTCGAGCATTACTTGAGGACAAGCAATAAGATAAGTTTGGGGTTGTGATCGGTCACCATTTCTACCTGTTTTTCGTCTGTTATTCGGCACGAAACCGCAAAATCGGTAACACTTTGTTTTGTATTTTCATTACTTTTCAAATTAATTCTACTTTTCGCATTTTTTTTCTAGCATTGTTACTCTTAGTAGTTTATGTTATTTTGTTGCATATTATGCTTGTTTGTGGTAGTGACTTTGTTATCAGGTTCAGGTGAAAAGCCCAAGGATCTTGTGCATGCGAAACGGGAGTTTTGGAGTTTCAAATAGGGGTTTTTGTAGTTACAGTAGTCCTGACACGGCCACCCGTGTCACCTGACACGGGCCGTGTCAGGAAGAGGCCTGGAAGCGAAGGATTGTGGTGGAGCAGTGGGATGGCACTAGTGCCCATGTCAGCTGACACGACCCGTGTCAGCAAGTCTGGCATGAATGCAAGTTTAATGTTTGGACCAGAGGGCCAACACGGGTGCCCGTGTGGTCTGACACAGCCCGTGTTGGCCAGGGCGCTACACTTTCTGATTTTTCTTAATTTTTATGATTGGTGACTCCAAAGGGCATTCTTGGTATTTTCTTTCGCTGTTAACTGATTTGTGGCTATTTAGGATTGTTTTTGAGAAAGGGAGAAGGACTTTTGGGAGATTACGAAAGATTTTACGATAAAGTTTGGATGCTATCAAGTGATTCGGAGAAGGAAGATTTTTCATGAGCCATAGCGATTGAAGATCGAATTCAGCCGTTATTCTTGTAATGTCTATCTCTTATTTTGTAATTTCTTTTAGTACTATGAGCGACTAAACCCCCCAATGCTAGGGGGTGTCCCTGAATTGCATCTGTAATGACTCTGATGTCCATTGTTCTATGAGATATTGTTTTTCCATTAATCTTTTGTTATGCAACGTTTTTAATGTTTTTTCGATCGGACAAATTGAATCTGATTTACGGTTAGGGTTTATCCTGTAATAACCGATATATTCTTGATAAAATATAATGCTTGTGATTCTTTCTTGACTGCTAAGGAATTAGAGTAGAGACTGAAACTCAAAGGTTTTTCTGCTAAGGAATTAGGGAAAAATAATCTTAAGAATCGGTAAAGTTTGTTTTGAGTCATGTCTCTTAAAATAAGGATTGAGGGTTTTTGCAGTGCAATTCATACACTTTCCTCTAGCATGCCTTCTCATATCTGTCTTAAGTAAATTTTATAATTCTGTTTACTTTTTTATTATTAGTTATAATTTCTCAAACAATCAAACCCCAAGAAAACTTTTGTTTAATTGAATTAGCATCTGCACTTGTAATAACGAGCAGTCCTCGAGATCGATTCTGGGGATAACCCCTCTTATTACTACATCGTAAAAATTGTACCTTGCTATTTTTCCGATCAGCAACCTCCTGAATTTGTTGCTCAGGGGGAGTCTTCTGGACTAGTTTGTCGTCTTCGGAAGTCTTTGTATGGTCTTAAGCAATCTCTTAGGGCTTGGTTTGAGAGATTTAGCACTGTTATTCAACAGTTTGGTATGACGCGATGTGAAGCTGATCACTCAGTGTTTTATCGTCACTCAGTTGTTAGGTGTATTTACTTAATTATGTATGTGGACGACATTGTCATTACAGGTAATGATCATAATGGAATCACACAGGTAAAACAACACTTTTGGCACCATTTCCAGACAAAAGACCTCGACAGACTTCGTTATTTCTTGGGCATAGAGATTGCCCAATCCAAACAGGGGATTGTAATTTCACAAAGGAAGTATGCTATGGATATTTTAGAGGAGACAGGATAGTTAAATGCCAAGTCAGTTGACACTTCGATGGATCCCAATGCTAAACTTATGCCAGCTCAGGGGGAGCCACTCTCCGATCCTGAAAAATATAGAAGTTTAGATGGAAAACTGAATTACCTCACAGTTACTCACCCAGATATTTCATTTCCTGTTAGTGTGGTAAGTCAATTTCTTAACTCTCCTTGTGAAGGGCATTGGGAAGCTGTGATTCACATCTTAAAATATATTAAAGGAGCTCTAGGAAAAGGCTTACTTTATGAAGACAAAGGACACACTCGAGTTCTAGGATACTCAGATACAGATTGGGCAGGTTCTCCTTCTGATAGGAGATCCACCTCAAGTTATTGTGTTTTCTTGGGTGGTAACTTAATTTTCTGGAAGAGTAAAAAACAAAGTGTAGTGGCAAGATCAAGTGTGGAAGCAGAATATCGAGCCATGGCAACAACAACCTGTGAGCTTATATGGCTCAAACAGTTGCTTCACGACCTGAGATTCGGGGATGTTTCACAGATGACACTTATTTGTGACAATCAGACAGCTCTGCATATTGCATCAAATCTAGTGTTTCATGAGAGAATAAAACACATTGAGATTGATTGTCATTTCATCAGAGAGAAGATTTTATCTAGAGATGTCAACACTAGTTTTGTCAACTCAAATGATCAGTTAGCTGATGTTTTCACTAAGTCTTTGAGAGGTCCTCGAATTAATTATATTTGTAACAAGCCTGGTGCCTATGACATATATATGCTCCAGCTTGAGGGAGAGTGTTAGATATCGGAATATTCCGTATTATTTAAATAGAATATTATGTAAGTAATTAGGATATCGTGTAAATAGGAAATAGAATGTTATGTAATTACTATGACATTTATTCCTCCTATTATATATAATGAGCTTCGATGTGTAATTCAAACAAACGGATTCAATCCAACTTTCCTCCTGTTCTCTCATTATTCAACAACAATAAAACTGAGTATCCTGTAAAGATAAACCTTATCTTATATGTCTGATCTGATGGGTTTGCTTTTGTATTTACTTGTTATACAGATTATGAGGGAACGTAACTCTTTGAAGCAAATTAGTGGTCCAGATCCAAATTATAAAGGTATATGTTTTTCTGGTGCTGGAATGTATGTGTGTATCATTGTTATCTATTGAACACACGAGCCTATTGCAATATATTAATGGTTCAAATTTACTTGTATTTCATAAATGTCTCTCAACTCTCTAAAAGCTTTCCAGTGGTCGACATGATATTTGAAAATGGTCATAAGTTATCACTGTCTTCTGAAAATTACTTGTTTCAGGTTAGTGATATAAGATAATTAATATCTTCAGTTGTGTTTATATGTTAGTTGATTCTCTAATCCCTACTTTCTTGTGGCCATCTTTTTATAAAGCATTCAAAAGTACGTGGTGCATATTGTCTGGGGGTTTTCTCAAATGGAAGGGATCCAAAAACTCTTTTAGGAGGTAACTCCTTTATTGTGGGTAACTCTAGTTCATTTCATACTTTTTGCTGATTTGAAGTATTGTTCCTTAGTTTTGTGTTAGATCGGTAGCTTATGAGTTATGGGTTTGTCTAGCACTTTAGTGATCGTTCCTATACTATTTGTGTAGGTATATTTGTCCCTAACATTCTTGTAATGTATGATCGTGAGAATTCTAAAGTTGGTTTATGGAAAAAAAATTTATGAGTTATGGGAAAGATTACACATCTCTGATGCCCCATCACCAGCGCCTTCAAATTCATAAATAACGAACTTAACCAAAGCATTTGAACCTTCACTTGCTACATCTCTATCTCCATCTCCATCTCCATCGCAGGATAATATTGATCAAGGTAACACTATCTCCTATTGTTCTAATTTTATTTTAAGTATATACAAAGACATCATGTGTAATCATGGATAGATGTTAAACTTACACAAAGTAGTTCATGTAATTTATTTTTTAATAGTTTGTGTGGTTGCTTTGTAGCTTATATGCTCACTAATGAGTAACGACTAATCTCCGACGATAGTCTTGAATGAGCAGGGGAACTCCAAATTGCTCAAATAACAATTTCCATTTCATTTGACATAAGATACATGGATATGAAGCCTCACATTACGGAGTTAGGTGGACTCATAGCTCATGAGTTAGATGTTAATACGTCGAAAGTTAGAAAATGGCCACCAAGGTGCAAGAATTATTGGGGCTTAGTTATAGCTTTAAGTATAATTTATTAATAATTTATGAATTTAATGCTAAAAGGATATGTAATTCATTATATGCATATAGAAACGTGGCCATACTAGTCGGCTGGTATAGGTTGGGATATATGTAGATTTATTTTCTAACACCACCGCAATGGTGTGTTGATATTTGTGCATTTGCATTTATGTGAAGACAAACTATTTGAATTTGATGGTGATTTTTTATGTTAACAGAGTATGGTGTCCTAGCTTTCTAAACATCACATACAACTCCCAAACACATTCAAAAGTTATAAGTTGCTTGATTGGAATGTGGAGCGTTCATCAAAACGGTAAATTTTATCTTGAGTAGGGAAAAGAGGTTGGTGTCTATTGCACATTGAGCCTTCGTGCGGTATAAGGCGGTGATGTGTGATGCTCTATCAGAATTGGGCAGAGGGTTTTGTGCTCTTGCATTTTGGTGTATGGGCAGCAATTGTCACTGGCTTGGCGTGGTCACTGTACTGCAGAATGATTGTTTGCAGCACTTAGTACAATTTGAAAGGCTGGTGGGCAGAGGAAGTCAAACATCTTTAAAAATGGTGGTGATATGGTTGGCTTGCGTGTGGACAATTTGCGTGTGGACAATTTGGAAGGCTAGGAATGAAATGATCTTTCAAAACAAGGAAATTATTGTCCCAAGAGTGGTTGAGGAGGAAAAACTTTATCGTAGAAATGGTTGCGGTTCAAATCACGTAGGATTGAGGATAGCATTTCTCGATGGTTTGCACACCCTAAAGCATGCTCGGTATTTTGGACAATTGATTTGGGTGTTAAAGTTGAGCAGTACGTTGACTTGCCATTTATGAGGGGGGTTACGTTGTCGGGTGCAGTCGTTTTGCCGTCTGTTTTTTTAATGGATTGAGAATTCTGTGATGTAATCTAAAATATATCTTGCAACAGGTTGTGTATCAGTTTCAATGCAATGAGTTTGGCCGAGATTTATGTGTTGTAATCTAAATTTTAGTAGGGCGTAAGTTGGTTTCACAGTGGTCCAGGTGGTTCAGCTTTCAATTTTTTTGGAGTTTTGGATAGGGGTAGAACCTGATTTGTTTTTCATTTTGTGGTCGAGATTGGTGTGGTTCAGCTATGTTCATTTTGAATCTCATCAAATGTAAGTGATCTGTTATGTTTAATTCGATAATCAGCAAATGGAGTTGCACTGTCATGTTTTTCTAATCACAGGGTTTTTATGAATATTGGTCTCTTGCCTGGCTGCATATTTAGGGAGTTTTATGAGTCCAATGTTAATCTATTTTTGTCTGCAGTTGGTATAGATTGGCTCTTGTATGGTCTGATATAGGTTGTAGCTGCTCCTGTTTGTTTAGGAAAAGGTTTTTTTGTTGTTGGTGATTATATTGGTGGATCTATGATTGGTGCTTATGTTGGTTTGTGTTGATATTTGTAAATATATATAGTGTTAAGAATATTTGTATATAGAATAGTCTCACATCGACTATATCATGTAATTAGTTGTAATCTATCTATATATAATAATGTCTCCGTAGTGTTTTTCAAAACACACGGTTTATTCATATGTCTCTTAGTTTCTTGTATTTCAACATGGTATCTAGAGCCTACTAAGAGGCAATTCTTTCTTCGCCGTACTTTACCCGGTTGATTTACTGTCTTCCGGTGAGAATTTTTTTTTTTTTGTAAACCGTGTTGTCACTCCGGTTTGCCTCTCACTTTTCAAAAATTCTTCGGTAACCGCCTTGCCGCCACTGCCGCCGTTACTGTTCCAGCAAAACTTCCAACGACGTTTCAAAAAACCGACCCCACCATTCAACTCGCCGTCCTCTGATCCGGTCGTCGCCCTTTTTCCACCGCTGCCCAGCGCGTCCGGCGGCTGATTCCTGCCGTTTTCCTGCCGGTCTACCCGTTTCTCCCCACCCATTCCAGATCCGACCTCTGTTTTACGTTCCGACTCACGGAAAACGGTGCTCAAGTGCAAACAGCTCTGATTTCACTCCGTTTTTTTGTGTCATTAAACCATGGGAGACGCTGATTCTGTGTCGTTTACTAAAGTTCCGCTTATCCCATGTGAAAAACTAACCGGATCAACAAACTATAACATATGGGCTCGTGCTGTCGATATATGGTTTCATGGTCAGGGATATGAAGATCACCTAACCACACAATTGAGTAATGTTGCTGCTTACCGTGTTATGGTTCTCCATAGCACCTAACCTCCAAGCGCAGTATCAAGCCTTCTCCACTTGCTATGAGGTTTGGGAAAAGGCGAAGAAAGTCTTCTCCAATGACGTTCATTGTCTATACAGTGTCATCCTCAAACTCGACACACTGAAGATGGAAAATATGGATATGCAAACATATCTGAGTAAGCTTGATGCCTTGAAAGCAAGTTACGCAACCCTCATTCCGTACGCAAAAGATGCAACAGCTCATGCCGAACAACAGAGTAAATTTTTCATGGTCATGGCACTTAAAGGACTACCATCCGAACTCGACTCCGATCGTAACCAGATTTTATCAGGTACTACTGTTCCTAACTATGATGTAGTTAGTGAACAACTGTTGCGCTTGGCTACACCTCATGCGTTTGATCCGGTTTCCCCTCCATCTACTGTTGCTCCAACACCAGGTGACACTGCTGCCCTCGCATCTCTTGGCAACAATCAGAATCGCCCTCGAGGAGTGTCATCCAACTTCAAACCTCGTCCCAAGTGTGACCATTGTAACCGGATTGGACATACTATCGACCGTTGTTGGAAGCGACATGGCAAACCCCCACGCCAGGTAAATGCAGCTCAAAGTGACAACCCAGACTCTATGCAGACTTCACCTTCTATTCAGAACCCAACGCCAAGCTACGAGGATTTTCTCAGGTGGTGTCAGACTAATCAGATCTATAGTTCCACTGCTTCGGTTGCACACACTGGTAATTCATCTGTTTGCTTCTCTCAATCATCTCCTCTTGGTCCTTGGGTCCTCGATTCTGGTGCGTCTGATCATGTTACTGGTAATAAAGGTCTTTTTTCTTCCCTCTCTACCTCTGGTTTCTTACCCATTATAACTGCCGCAAATGGTTCTCAAACCCGTCCCAAGGGATTGGTACTGTTCAAATTTTACCATCTCTCTCTGTTACTTCTGTCCTATATGTACCTCATTGCCCATTTAATTTACTGTCAGTTAACCGTTTAACTCGTTCCCTTAACTGTTCTATCACCTTTACTAATAGTAATGTTACTCTGCAGGATCGGAGTTCGGGACAGACGATTGGTGTCGGATGTGAGTCTCAAGGCCTCTACTACTTCTCTACGTCATCTACCACATGCTCCACCACAAATTCTCCACTCATTATACATGCGCAGTTAGGTCATTCAGGTCTTCCCAAGCTACAAAAGTTGGTGCCCAGTTATCCAAATTATCCACTTTACATTGTGAGTCTTTTGCTTTAGTTCACTCCGATGTTTGGGGTCCCTCACGTGTCTACTTTTGAGTCTAGGTATTTTGTAACTTTTATTGATGATTTTTCACGTTGCACGTGGCTATTTTTAATGAAGAACAGATCTGAATTATTTTCCATTTTTGAACAATTTTATCGAGAAATCAGAACCCAATTTGGTTTGTCTATTCGTACCTTAAGAAGTGACAATGCACGTGAATATTTATCCCAACAATTTCAAACATTTATGTCATCCAATGGTATTTTGCACCAAACATCTTGCCCTCATACACCCCAACAAAACGGGGTAGCCGAACGCAAAAAACGGCACCTCGTAGAAACCACTCGGACCCTACTTCTCCATGGTAATGTTCCTCTCCGATTTTGGGGAGATGCGGTGCTCACGGCATGTTACCTCATAAATCGCATGCCCTCATCTGTCCTTAATAATAAAATCCCTCATTCAATCCTGTTTCCAAACTCTCCACTCCACCCAATTCCTCCTCGAGTCTTCGGGTCGACGTGTTTTGTACACAATCTCTCCCCTGGTCTTGATAAACTATCAGCTCGATCATTAAAGTGTGTCTTTCTTGGCTATCTTCGATCCCAAAAGGGGTATCGTTGCTACTCACATACTCTACAACGATACCTCGTATCCGCCGATGTTACCTTCTTCGAGTCTATTCCATATTTCAAGTCCAGCCAAGTAACTACGGAACCTCTACAAGAAAGTATTCCCACACCTCTTCCGGAAGTCCCATTTGTCATTATCCCCCATCATTCTAGGGAACCTGACCGACTAGATACCCCTACGGTTGACCCCCCCACTCCTCGCCCACTTCAAACATATCAGCGTCGTCGCCCAATGTCTGTTATACCTGTCCCTGAAGTCGTATCTGTCCCTGAAGTAGTACCTGTCCCTGAAGTCGTACCTATCCTTGAGGTCACTACGGACTCTCCTCCGACGCTCTCGCCATCACCGGATCCGATCCTGAAACCTGAGTCTGATCTTCCGATTGCCCTTCGAAAAGGTATACGTCAAACACGAAATCCTTCTCCACATTATATTGATTTATGTTATCATCGTCTTTCCCCTTTGCAGTGTATTTGTTTGTCTTCTTTGTCTTCTGTTTGTATTCCTAAAACTCCAGGTGAAGCATTATCTCATCCTGAGTGGAGGCAAGTAATGATTGATGAAATGTGTGCTCTTCAAAGCAGTGGTACCTGGGAACTGGTTCCTCTACCCCATAGGAAATCTTTAGTAGGTTGTCGTTGGCTTTATACAGTGAAGGTTGGTCCAGATGGTAAGATTGATCGATTTAAAGCTCGCTTCGTAGCTAAAGGATACACTCAGATTTTTGGGTTGGATTATAGTGATACCTTTTCGCCTGTAGCCAAGATGGCATCTGTTAGACTTCTTCTAGCCATTGCAGCCATTCGACATTAGTCTCTTCATCAACTTGACATCAAAAATGCATTCTTACATGGTGATCTTGAAGAGGAAGTATATATGGAGTAACCACCTGGGTTTGTTGCTCAGGGGGAGTCATCGAATATGGTTTGTATGCTACACAGGTCTCTTTATGGTCTTAAGCAATCTCTGAGAGCTTGGTTTGGCAGATTCAGCACTGTAGTACAACAGTTTGGTATGATCCGTAGTGAAGCTGACCATTATGTTTTTTATCGATACTCACCCCAAGGGTGTATTTATCTTATTGTGTATGTAGATGACATTGTCATAACTGGTAGTGATCAGCAGGGAATACTCCAGTTGAAACAACATCTCTCGAAGCAATTTCAGACAAAAGATCTTGGTAAACTCCACTATTTCTTGGGTATTGAAGTAGCCCAATCTAAAGATGGTTTGGTGATTTCTCAACGGAAATAAGCTATGGATATTTTGGAAGAAACAAGTTTGTTAAATGCTAAACCAGTCGATACTCCTATAGATCCAAGTGTTAAACTACTACCCAATCAGGGGGAGCCTCTATCTGACTCAGGAAGGTATAGGAGATTGGTTGGAAAGTTGAATTATCTCACAGTCACTCGTCCGGACATTTCTTTTGCAGTCAGTGTGGTAAGCCAATTCTTAAATTCTCCTTGTCAGGAACACATGGATGCTGTTATTCGGATTCTGAGATACATCAAATGTGCTCCAGGAAAAGGTCTTGTGTATGAGGATAAAGGACATACCCAGATAGTTAGATACTCTGATGCTGATTGGGCATGGTCACCCATTGATAGACGATCCACCTCTGGGTATTGTGTACTTGTTGGAGGAAACCTTATATCCTGGAAAAGTAAGAAACAAAATGTAGTTGCAAGATCAAGCGTCGAGGCAGAGTATAGGGCCATGACAATGGCAACATGTGAACTTATTTGGTTAAAACACTTGCTCAAGGAACTTCAAATTGAAGAAGAAAGACCAATGACACTTATTTGTGATAATCAAGCTGCATTGCACATTGCTTCAAATCCAGTCTTTCATGAGAGGACCAAACATATTGAGATAGACTGTCATTTTGTCAGAGAGAAGATCGAGTCAAGCGACATTGTCACAAGCTTTGTCAACTCTAATGATCAATTGGCAGATGTGTTTACAAAATCCCTACGAAGCCCCATAACTAACTATATATGTAACAAACTTGGTGCATTTGACTTATATGCTCAAGCTTGAGGGGGAGTGTTGATATTTGTAAATATATAGTGTTAAGAATATTTGTATATAGAATAGTCTCACATCGACTATATCATGTAATTAGTTATAATCTATCTATATATAATAATGTCTCCGTAGTGTTTTTCAAAACACACAGTTTATTCATATGTCTCTTAGTTTCTCGTATTTCAACCGTTTGTAATATACTGTTATATTGTGGCATGTCACATGCCTGAGCATTGTTATTATATTATTTCTTTGGCTCTTTTAAAAAAAATGGAAGTGTGTTGTACTCTAATTTACGAATATTCATTCTTGAGTAATGTGGTTGTATTTGATGTTTTGTAATAGCACATACAAATCTGTTGATTGATAGAAATAACTATTCTGCACTAATGTGTATGTAAGTTAAAACTCAAAATATGTATATATACTCAGCAGACTTGATTCTCAAATGCATCCAACATATAACTTTTTCTTGCTCTTTTAGCAAAGGTACCCTTTCTTCAAATATTTTAATCACATTCCAATCAATCTAGACTACTAGTCCGCAAGATTTAAATGTGATTATTGATCTTTAAATTCAAATTTGTTCATAATACGCAATATTCATTTTACACTTAATTTTTATCAAATGGGATATAAATTTGTTGAATAGCATTATTCATTTTATATCTGATTTTTATTAAATGGGGTGTAAATTCGTTTGATTTAAATGTATATATGTAATCATTTACATCCATTTTTTTTTTAAAATGGGCGTAATATATTTTATATTTATATCCGTTTTAAAACGGGTGTAAATTTGTCAGACATTTTTCACCCGTTAAATTTACACCTTCTAATAACGGATATAAAAGATATAAAAAACGGATGTAAATCTGCAGAAGTGTTCTTTATGCAAAATATAAATATATTGCTTGATATAACCCACATTAGGGTATTTGTTTGAAGAAAAGATTGTGGATTGGTTCTACCCCACCACTAAGTTTTTTTAATTGTTTTATTCTTTTTGCGAGATATTATTATGCTCATGAAAAATTACCACTTTAATCAACTGTAGAAGAACATTATATTAATATTTTAAAATCTTCAAATATTTAAAGTGAAACATGCACAATTATAAAAATATTAATTTTTAAATATTATTGAATTATACTATATAATAACATATTAAACAATAAATCAGTTTATTTTTAATTAAATAATTGTGATTAAATTGATAATAAATTAACAAATGAAATTATTAACAACTTGTTTTAGTCTTGTTAATATAATATTTATAATATTTTATCATCTTTCTTACTAATTCAATCTTCAAGTCTAGTTCTTGATAAAATTTTATGTATTTAAAAAAATATTAATATATGTTTTGTATAAAAAATTTATATTTGTAAATTGTATATCTCAGGACCAGAGTTTGTTTCAGTTTGTTAATGCAAGTGCAATAGGTTCTTAGTACGATGTACAATTTTGATAATTTCATAAATATAAAATTGTTTTTAAAATTTAAATTTGTAAATATTTATATTTTTGTATAAATATAAATAGAAATATAATTAGGGATGTAAATGAATATCCATCGGGGCGGATACTATGATATCCATATCCGCCCAATTGGATAAATAATATTTATATCCGCCTCATATCCATGTAGATATCCGTTAAGCGGATAATCCGCGGGTTTTACGGTATTCGTAGATATTTACAGATATCCATAGATAATATTTTTTTATGAAAACTATTTTTTAAAAATATACTTTTAACTTCTTTTAAATACACAAAAAATTATTATCATATAACATCCATACAATTCGCTCTTAATTTAACAATAAAATTTCATCACATTAATTTTCTTCTTATTCACCAAAATATAATTAGATCCAAACATAAAATCTATACATTTCATTTTAACCAAACAAATAAAAGATATTGTGATTGTGAGTTATGATGGAAGAGCGAACGACAGAGGAGTAGGCAGAGAAACACTGGTTCGATAGAGGAATGACAATACTAGTTGGTTGGACTGTGAAATTGTTGAAGTAGGGTATAAAGTATTGAAGAGTTTAAATATGAAATGACTAATAGAATTTGAATGAAATGTGAAAGATTTTCTTCAAAGAAAATTTTAAAAAAGAAAGAAATATAATAAGACTATTTATTTTAGAAAATGAAAAGATAAGGTATAATAAACTAACGATATTTAAATGATTTTTATAATTTATTAACGGATATGGATATCTGCGAGTACAGATATCATTAAACTCATATTCATATTTATTAACAAACGGATATTTAAATATTCATTTATTTTATTCGTAGATATCCATTAAATTATCCACCCCATATCCGTGACGGATTTTATCCACATATATCAGCGGATATGGATATTTTTGCTATCCCTAAACATAATTACAGTGATTTAATGTATATGAGATCTAGAAATAAACTCTATAAATAGAAAAGTTATACGGTCGAAAAGATATGTAACTCCAATTTTAACAAAAAAAAAATTTAATAAATTTTTTAATCTAATTTTAATAATATTTAAAATTTAAATATATGATAATTTTAAAAAGTATTTTATTTATTAGGAACCTATTTTAAAATTTTAGAGCAGAGCCTATATATTATTTGAGCTGACCCTGACACCGATAATCATAACCACGTATTAGCACTAGTATCCATAACCAAATAGATAAATAAAAATAGGTTTCTTTTAATTAAATTCGACAAATATTGTAAAGAGTGAAGTAGTGTTTTAAAAATCGGATCGGTCATCAAATCGGTGAGGGTATTGGTTCACTGGTTTATCGGTCGAATCACTGGGTCATCGGTCGAACCGCATGACCAAACCGGATTAAACCGAATTAAACCGGATAACTCGGTTGAATAAACCTGTCATTATAATAGGTATAAAACCGGTAAAACTGGTCGAACCGGATGATTCAGTCTCTAAAAATTATAACTAGCACTTAAATTTTTTGAAAAGATCATATCATAAATTCACAGGTTCATAATTTAAATTCAAATTTTAAAAGAGTTTAATTGTAAATTTTAAACAGAGTCTAAATTAAACAAAGTCTAATTTAGATTCATAGTTTTAATGTTAATAAAAAATAAGTTTTAATGTTAATAATTAAAACAATACAAATATTAACATTATTTTAAATAATAAATTTTCCAAGTCTATATATATATATATATATATATATATATATATATATATATATATATATATATATAATGGAAATAAGTTAAGTCTAAAATTATATTATATTTAGTTTTTTAATTTGTGTTCTTAAATTTCTATACAAATATTTGTATGATGGTTTTTTAATCAATATAAATACAAAATAGTAAAAATAGTTTTGTGGATATTACAAAACTTAATTTGTGTATCATTTGAATTAAATGAGTGATTACTATTATTCTTGAAGAAAAGTTCCTATATATTTGAGTAAAAAAAAATTTAAAAAAAAAATTAAAAAAAAAATAAATAAAAAATAAAAAAATTTTTTTTTTTTTTTTTTAAATAAGAAGTTGAACCGCTGGTTCGCCGGTTTTTTCGGTTCTCACCGGTTCGACGACATAGCCGATCCAGCAAGCGAACCCGGCCGATTACCTGGCCGGTTCCTGGTCCAACCGGTCGGTCCGGTCCGGTTTTTAAAACTATGGAGTGAAGAATTCAAGGATATTCACCCGTTGGCGAGGGTTGACATAATTAATCAGACTCACCGATTCTATCTCACTAACCAATCGCCCAGATTACCATGCATAGCTTAAGGTTAAACAAAAAGATGAATGCGATATGTGTTTACATAATTAATAAACAATCACAACATTTCAAAGGATCGGTTCTCACATTTACTCTCAAATATAAAGTATCTCAACATCCACAATTTTAACATCTATCTAATAAATACTCTCTCAGTTTTTTTTTATAAGTGTTATTTTTAGAATAAATTTTTTTTTTTTTTTAATTCTCACTTACAAAGTTCAAGGTGACATTAGTTACACTTTTATCAAAAATATCCCTAAGTATTTATTACAGAGAGAGAAAAAGTGAAATGAATGTAATACATAATTAAGGGTATCATAGGTAAATGGAGTATTATTGTTTGAAAAATAACAACAATTATTAATTTTTTTGGTATGTGTAAAAAATTAAAAAATGACACTTAAAAAGGAACGGATGTAGTGTTAGGTGCTAAATTGTGTTAATATTTAGTTTAGTTTTTAGCACCTTTTTGTGATCTTTATTTAATAATCGGTGTTTTTTCCCATTGTTTCCGGTAAATAACCGTGGTATAGTTAATTGTATTAGTAGACTTATTTATTTAACTTTTGTGTTTTTAATTGTAGGTTTTTACATTGAAATGTGAAGCTTGGAGCAAGGAGGACTCCTTAGAAGCAGTTTTTGAAGAAAATAATTTTAAGAGCATGCTTGTAGCGCGCTAAGCGCGCTCCTAGCGCGAGGAAGAAGTGAATTTCAGTGGGTAGCCCGCTTAGCGCGGTCTGGAGCCCGCTAAGCGGGGTTCTAAGGCGGTTTAGCAATAAATAAGACCGCGCTTAGCGCGCGCTGTGATTCTCAGCCCCTTATAAATAGAATTGATCAGATTTTTTGTGAGACTAGTTATTTTTCTGAGAGCAAAAACATTTTAAACATTGTAGCATCCTATTTTGGAAGATTGGAAGCATCATTCGTCGAGAGATCGTCATTGATGCTTGTTTCTCTTCTTCATCTTCTTGTTTGTAAAGTTTCCATGTCAATGGAGAGCTAATTTCTCTTTTGTGTCAAGGTTAGAAGGTAGACAAACCTTTCTTTTGTATGTATATGTATTAATTATAGCTTATGAACTCTTGGATGATGAATGTATGGTGAAAAACTTTGTTTCTATGGTTTATTCTTTGTGTTGGTTTATGATTGAGAAATGTGTTATTACACTTTACCTAGGTTTTTTATCCATCAATGCACATTGGCTAGAGATAGTTATGTGAGTTGATGTTTATAAATATTGAACTTGAATGTTGTCATTTTGATAGTTTGATTGAGAGATCATCAAAGGATCAAAATGGTAAAACTCACAATATGTGTTAGAGATAAACATATTGGGAGGATATGTGATTACATTTATCGTCTAAATGAGTTCATTAGCTTTATCGATCCTATCCGTGCAAAATGGTTTGTCGAACCCTAATCTTGGCATGTTTTTATAAATCGTTAAAACAAATCTTTTTACCGTTCATTACTTAACTTTGAATGCAAACGTTCCGACTAAAAACAACCAAAACCCTTTGTTCCGATTAAAGTTTAAAACCTTTTCAACTGTATAAAGGCAGTGATATCTCTAACAATCTCTGTGGAACGATAACAAAACCCTAACTCTATTTGTATTCCAATAAATTGGCGCCGTTGCCGGGGATTGTTTATTGATATTGCAAGCATTGCAATAGTTGTTTTGTTTCAAGCTTGTTAACTTTTTCTTGAGCTTGTTGATTTGTTTTATTTAGTGTGCAGACTTTGTTTTATGCAAGGGAAACTACCGGCGGACCTACTTCTGTTCGATCCCGAGATTGAAAGAACCGCTCGTAGAATCAATAGCAGAACGAGACGAAGGAGGCAACTAGCGAGACAAAGGCAAGAACAAGTGGGAAGTTCGACTTCACCACCACCACCATTTCCACAGTTACTGCCAGCTATGGAACATCCACCACCACCACCACCTGCTTCTAGACCGTGTACCAACAGTCCAAGACATAATGCACAGTTTGCTCGCAATGCTCACAACGGTCGGCATTCAGAAATGAAGACTGGTATTCTCCAGCTTCTATATCAGAGTCCTTTTACTGGTATGGATCATGAGGATCCTATTACACATCTGACAAAGTTCTATGAGATTGCGGGAGCAACTGGTGCGCCCGAAGCTGAAGAGGAATCTCTGTTTAAGAGACTATTCCGCAATCCCTCATTGGGAAGGCCAATGAATAGTATCTTGATCAGTCGACGACAATAATGATTGATTGGAATTTACTTGAAGAAAAAAATTTGGAGCGATTTTTTCCACATAATCGTTTCATGGAGGCAAAGACCGCAATAGCAGTGTTCACGCAAGGTGCAAACGAATCTCTCAACGCAGCTTGGGAGAGATTCAAATCTATGTTGAGAAAATGTAAAGGGCGTGGTTTCGACGAGTTGACTCAAGTTCACATTTTTAGGAATGGTCTTCAATTAGTGCAGAAAACATTGTTGGATGCCACCGCGGGTGGATCTTTGATGAGCAAGAGTGCCGAAGAAGCAATTGCCATAATTGATAAGATGGCTTTGAATGACCATCAGGGAAGCCACAACCGTGGTCCTTCTCAAAGGACTCCGGGAGTTTTGGAATTGGGAACTAATGATGCTATCCTAGCTCAAAACAAGCTTTTATCTCAACAAGTGAAACTTTTGACTCAACAAATGTCGAAGCTTCCACAACAATTGAAGGAAATACATGAGCAACCAAGCAAGAGTAAGCGAGTTACATGTTGTGAACTTTGCAAAGGAGGGCATGACACCGGATTTTGTCCTCCACCGGGATTTGAAGAAGCGAACTACATGAACAATCAACCAGATTATCAAGGAAGACAACAACAACAACCTTATCAAAATAATCCTCAACAACATTACCAAAGCAATCAAGGATATTAAACCGAGGGGGAACTATCAAAATAATCAAGGTTATGGTGGCTGTTCTTCAAGCCGGAAAAATCCTTATCAACCTCCACCACCTCCGGTTCCTAGCTCTAAGTTGGAAGACACTTTGAATAAATTCATTCAAATGTCTATGGCCACCCAAAAGAGTAGCGATGCGGCGATAAAGAATCTCGAAAATCAAGTTGGGCAACTTGCCAAACAAATTGCCGAGCAACAAGCGGGTCCTTCATTCTCCGCAAATTCTCACGTAAACCCGAAGGAGCATTGCAAGGCAAACATTACTAGAAGTAAGAAGAAGTTAGAAAAATAAAATGAGAGGGTGGAAGAAGAAAAAATTGATGGTATTGTTAAGGAGGATAATGATGAGGAAGAAGAAGTTGAAAAGAAAAATGATCATGTTGAAAGTGAAAAGAAAGATGATAATGAGGTTGTGGTTGAAAAGAAAAATGATGAAATTGTTGAAGTTGAAAATGAGAGTGTGGAGGAAGTGAAGAAAAAAGAGAAACATGTGAGAGTTAAGAAGGAGAAGGAGAAGATGAATCTGATACCGACTCAAAACATGCCTTACCCTCATGTGCCGATAAGGAAAGAAAATGCTAGGCAATACTCAAGATTCATGGATATCTTTAAGCAACTACAAATCAACATCCCTTTTCCGAAGCTCTAGAGCAAATGCCGAAGTACGCCAAATTTATAAAGGACATTCTTACAAAGAGGTGGAAATATTCAGAGCCGGAAACCGTTGTTCTTGCGGCAAATTGTAGTGCCATTATTCTAAGAACTCTCCCGAAGAAGGAAACCGATCTGGGGCGAGTTACCTTACCCGTTACAATTGGTAATGTCTTTGTTGGAAATGGCCTTATTGATTTGGGCTCAAGCATCAATCTCATTCCATTATCTATTGTGAAAAAGCTTGGGAACATTGAAATTAAGGGCATCCGAATGACATTGCAATTGGCCGACAAATCTACCCCTCATCCGATTGGGTTGGCGCAAGATGTGTTGGTGAAAGTTGATAAATTTTTCTTTCCGGTGGATTTCATTGTTATTGATATGGAAGAGGATGATGATTCTCCTCTTATTCTTGGTCGCCCTTTTATGAAGACCGCTCGCATGATGATAGATGTTGATGATGGCCTTATGAAAGTGTGGGTTCTTAATAAAGAGGTATCCTTTAATCTATTTGAAGCAATGAAGCATTCCAAAGACAAGCATGATAGCTTTCGTATCAATGCAATTGAAGAAGCAACTTTGGAGGTTTCTAAGCATGTTCACATAGTGTCTCCTTTGGAAATGGCTCTTGATGATTCTTTTGAAGTGTTTTCCGATGAAGAAGAAAGAGCTCTTGAGGAATGTTTAAAAGAGCTTGAATCTCTCAAAGAATTACACCCGTGGGAAGTTGAGAATGAAGAGTTGAAGAAAGAACCAAGTGATGACAAAGTTCAACTTGAATTAAAGGTGCTTCCTTCAAATTTGAAGTATGCATTCCTTGATGAAAGTGGGAACAAGCCGGTTATTATTAGCAACGTTTTGTCCGATAAAGAAGAAACCCGTTTGATTCAAGTGTTGAAAAGAAATCAAGAAGCTATAGGGTGGGTTCTTTCTGATCTTAAAGGAATTAGTCCATCTTATTGTATGCACAAGATTCTTATGGAAGAGGATTTCAAGGCGGTTGCTCAACCACAACGCCGCTTGAATCCAACTATGAAAGAGGTTGTTCAGAAAGAAGTTGTGAAGCTTTTGGATGCGGGAATGATCTACCCGATCTCTAATAGTCCATGGGTAAGCCCCGTGCACGTTGTTCATAAAAAGGGTGGCATGACCGTTATCAGAAACGATAAGAATGAGTTAATCCCAACAAAGATTGTGACGGGGTGGAGAATGTGTATTGATTATAGAAGGTTGAACACCGCAACAAGAAAAGACCATTTTCCACTTCCATTCATGGACCAAATGCTCGAGAGGTTATCCGGACAACAATTCTATTGTTTCTTGGACGGATATTCGGGGTATAATCAAATTGCGGTTGACCCGGCGGATCACGAGAAGACGACTTTTACTTATCCCTTTGGCATTTTTGCCTATCGAAAGATGCCTTTTGGTTTATGTAATGCGCCGGCAGCTTTCCAAAGGTGTGTTCAAGCTATCTTCTCTGACCTCATAGAAAAGACAATGGAGGTGTTTATGGATGATTTTTCCGTGTTTGGAGCATCTTTCGATTTGTGTTTGAAGAATTTGGAAACCGTCCTTATAGGTGTGTAAATACTAACTTGGTGTTGAATTGGGAGAAGTGTAACTTTATGGTGACGGAGGGAATTGTGCTTGGCCACAAAGTTTCTTCCAAAGTCCTTGAAGTCAATCAAGCGAAGATTGAAGTGATTGAAAAGTTGCCTCTTTCTACCAACGTCAAGGGAATCAGAAGTTTTTTAGGGCATGCGGGATTTTATAGATGATTCGTCAAAGATTTTGCAAAAGTAGCAAGGCCACTAAGAAACTTGCTCAACAAAGATCAGGTATTTCTCTTTGACGATGAATGTCTTATTGCTTTCCAAATTTTGAAAGAAAAACTAATTACCGCTCCAATAATCATCGCGCCAAATTGGACTTTAAATTTTAAACTAATGTGCGATGCGAGTGATTATGCCGTTGGAGCGGTGTTAGGTCAAAGGAAGGACAAAACTTTTCATGCTATACATTACGCAAGCAAGGTATTAAATGAGGCGCAAGTAAATTACGCCACAACCGAAAAAGAATTGCTTGCGATTGTATACGCCCTTGAGAAGTTTCGTTCTTACCTAATAGGGTCAAAAGTGGTAATCTACACTGATCATTCGGCAATCAAATATCTGCTCATTAAACCGGATTCGAAGCAAAGGCTCATCCGTTGGATCCTTTTACTTCAAGAATTTGATTTGGAAATAAAGGATAAAAAGGGTTCAGAGAATTTGGTGGCGGATCATTTGTCCCGCTTAATCAATGTGGAGGTAACCAAAACAGAAAAGGAAATCTGAGAGGAATTTCCCGATGAAAAATTATTTCGAGTCCAAGTTAGGCCTTGGTTTGCGGATATTGCTAACCATAAAGTAACTGGTTGGGTACTGTTGACTGCAGAATAGGGCAAGCAAGCAAAAATATTTATTTTTGGAAAGAATTCCCTCCGGGATTTATGTCGTGTCCACAGAGATCGGTTCGAGGGAAAGAATGTCGTTCGACAGTCTCTCGCGTTTATGAGTTTGGTTTTGAATGGTTTCAAACAAGAAAACAGAAAAGTAAACATTAAAACATAAAACAAATTCATTCTTCAGAGAGAAAAACTCGTCCGACAATGCATATAAATCACTCCTCACAAACTTAAACTTACCGACCAGTTATACTCCACCTACAATACTCCTCAATATCACCCAGCATCGCTCACAACAAAGGTTATGTCTAACGCACAGTTGAGATAACAACTGTGTCACTCTCTTCGTCACTCTTGCGAGCGAAGCCTCGAAACACGGAAGGCATTAAGCTTCGACGCCTATTGAAGATTGTTAGCTCTAAATCTATCTCTAGAATCCAGAAACTAACAGACAATCATCCCTAATCGAAGTTTGCGACGGTTATCTCTAACGCAACCCAAACCCCGCGCATAAAGCAAAAATCAGAGACAATCACCAATAGAGATTTGTAAAGCAAGTTTTATACAATGCCATGGGCGAAAAATATACATGAGTTCATAGCAAATACATATACACAACCCAACATAGAAGACAAACACAAAGAAGAAAATCAGAAATGAACCAAACACTTCACGGATTGTCGGAGCCGATCGATGAGAAATCCACCTCGGATCATCCGCATGCAAGCTTCCATAATGTTTTCTAAGCTAATCTACTGAAAAAATGAAGTTTGATGGAATTGGAGCAAGAATCCCCAAAACCATACTCTAAAAAATGCTGAAAAATGAAGTTTATAGGAAAAATTTGCTGCCCAGGTTCGCACTGCGAACATATGCTGCCTTAACTTCCTCCAGAATGGTGTTTTTCATGCTTCCAGGCACTTTTTATTCGCCCCGGGTTCGCAGTGCGAACTCGCTAGCGAGTGCTCGCCACGGGGGTTCGCAGTGCGAACATGACAGCAAACCAGAATTTGTTTTGATCATAACTCATGAACCGTAACTCCGATTGACGCACGGTTTGAAGCGTTGGAAAGCTTATTCAATGCTCTTTATGAATATGGAAAAATCCCATTGCTGGAACACCTGTAAAAATAAATGAAAATTAATTAAACTCAATGATATTTACACGGTACCACACTATACACCGAAAACGTAAAGTAAACGTATTTACGAACAAAGCGGGGTTTATTCAACCAATTTTAACACAAAGTAATGATAAGTGCAACAAAACTTATATACAAAAATAGGTACAATTTGCACTTATCAAACTCTCCCCAACTTACATAATTGTTTGTCCACAAACAAGAATCAAACAAACTTGAAAACGCACAAGCAATATCCAAAGAATGACGAATCAACATGTTTTGAAAAACGGAAACGAATGAATGGTTCAAATGAAAAAGGTACACACAAAAATTAAATACTTACCACTAAACTACGACGACAACATAGTCACGAAACAAATGCAAAATACAAAAATCATGCCAAAAATTCTAAAACAACACAAGTTCAAATGTGAATCACACCTAGCAAAAACAATCATCGGCAGATGAAAAACACAAAATGAGGTTCTTTCACTCACACAACAATCTTGCAAACAAAAGACTAAATTATGCATACATCCATAAATTCACATTGAAAATACAAAGGCAAGAATCACAAGGGCTTTTCAAGGTTGTAGCGTGGTCGGGTAAACAAACAAGGGGCAATTTCTAAAGGTAATTGAAACAAAAACTTGCCTAAACCTAAGGGAGTGAAAACTCACAAAGATTCACACACACAATTTCAACCAACTTCTTCCACAATCCCAAGTGCTACACAACACACAATACTTATTTAGCACAATTATTGAAACTCTTTTTGTTTCCTTTTTCAAGGATTTTTCTTTTTCTTCTTTTTTCTTTCTTTTTCTCTTTCACAAATTTTTCTCTTTTTTCTTTTCTTTTTCAATCCTCATAGAATCCAACCAATGAGTATACAATCATCCTCTCCCTAACTTGAATTCAACCGCACCATCATGTGAATACTCCCTACTTTCTAAGGCAAGGAAAAAATCCATACAACAACACAAAGTTGAGGTCCAAGAAAAAAACAAAATCCATTCAAAAATAAGTGAACTAAATACTCATAGACAAGCATTAAGTTCAAATAGAAACATGGATCAAAAAGCTCAAAGGGGTTACGAATTCTCACACACTCACAAGGTGAATTGACTATTTGGCTAAGGTAGTTGTGCTCAAAATGAAACAATTGCCTTGATCCTTTTCATGCATTCATATAATCAACACAAACAAAAGATTCAACATAATAAACTCCAGTTAGAACAAGAATGTTGGTTCTCCGTGCATATATGAACAATAGAAGGATTCCTCACAAAAAGGTTGAGAACTAAAGTGATTCACAATAGAACAAGTATACAAAAGAATGGATGGCATGGAAGTTTGTAAAAAGCCTAAGTATCATGAATATGCTAAAGTATAGAAAGCGATAAATACATACCTCAGACGTGTACAAAACTTAACAAAATCATTACCATACATCCGTAAGTTGAAAAGAACCAATTTAGAAAATCACAAAAGCATCCTCAAATAAGTCAATCAAAATCTGTGAGCAAACAACAACCAAAAACATTCGAAAAGAAAAACTATAAAACATGCTTGTTTTACGTCGTAAGCTCGACGCCTTTACGGTGCTTAATTAGAAACTTCCTCCATTCATGCCATGGTGATGTCTCACCGCGCAACCAAAAGCAAGCGTCATAACCAAGCACTTAAATAAACGTTAATCTACAAGTATCAGTATAACAAGTGAAAATATACAATATATACGATATCTACAAAATTCAAAAACAAAGAAACTATCGCAATGCGATTCAGTATCAAAACCGATCCCCCGCAACGGCGCCATTTTGTTGACTGCAGAATAGGGCAAGCAAGCAAAAATATTTATTTTCGGAAAGAATTCCCTCCGGGATTTATGTCGTGTCCACAGAGATCGGTTCGAGGGAAAGAATGTCGTTCGACAGTCTCTCGCGTTTATGAGTTTGGTTTTGAATGGTTTCAAACAAGAAAACAGAAAAGTAAACATTAAAACATAAAACAAATTCATTCTTCAGAGAGAAAAACTCGTCCGGCAATGCATATAAATCACTCCTCACAAACTTAAACTTACCGACCAGTTATACTCCACCTACAATACTCCTCAATATCACCCAGCATCGTTCTCAACAAAGGTTATGTCTAACGCACAGTTGAGATAACAACTGTGTCACTCTCTTCGTCACTCTCGCCAGCGAAGCCTCGAAACACGGAAGGCATTAAGCTTCGACGCCTATTGAAGATTGTTAGCTCTAAATCTATCTCTAGAATCCAGAAACTAACAGACAATCATCCCTAATCAAAGTTTGCGACGGTTATCTCTAACGCAACCCAAACCCCGCGCATAAAGCAAAAATCAGAGACAATCACCAATAGAGATTTGTAAAGCAAGTTTTATACAATGCCATGGGCGACAAATATACATGAGTTCATAGCAAATACATATACACAACCCAACATAGAAGAAAAACACAAAGAAGAAAATCAGAAATGAACCAAACACTTCACGGATTGTCGGAGCCGATCGATGAGAAATCCACCTCGGATCATCCGCATGCAAGCTTCCATGATGTTTTCTAAGCTAATCTACTGAAAAAAATGAAGTTTGATGGAATTGGAGCAAGAATCCCTAAAACCATACTCTAAAAAATGCTGAAAAATGAAGTTTATAGGCAAAATTTGCTGCCCAGGTTCGCACTGCGAACCCCCGTTCGCACTGCGAACATATGCCGCCTTAACTTCCTCCAGAATGGTGTTTTTCATGCTTCCAGGCACTTTTTATTCGCCCCGGGTTCGCAGTGTGAACTCGCTAGCGAGTGCTCGCCACGGGGGTTCGCAGTGCGAATATGACAGCAAACCAAAATTTGTTTTGATCATAACTCATGAACCGTAACTCCGATTGACGCACGGTTTGAAGCGTTGGAAAGCTTATTCAATGCTTTTTATGAATATAGAAAAATCCCATTGCTGGAACACCTGTAAAAATAAATGAAAATCAATTAAACTCAATGATATTTACACGGTACCGCATTATACACCGAAAACGTAAAGTAAACGTATTTACGAACAAAGCGGGGTTTATATAACCAATTTTAACACAAAGTAATGATAAGTGCAACAAAACTTTTATACAAAAATAGGTACAATTTGCACTTATCAGGTACCCGAAGACCTAACTTGGAACCAAAAAAGGAAGTTCTTGTCGGATGCAAATTACTATGTGTGGGATGACCCTTATTTGTTCAAATTAGGAGGTGACAACCTTTTGAGAATGTGTGTCACGAGTGAAGAAACTCAAAGTATTCTTTGGCATTGCCACAACTCGCCTTATGGCGGTCATTTTAATGGTTCGAGGACGGCCACGAAAGTCTTGCAATCAGGCTTTTATTGGCATACTCTATTTAAAGACGCAAATCTTCATGCGCAAAGTTGTGACACTTGTCAAAGAAGTGGGGGAAATGGAAAAAGAGATGAAATGCCCCTTCAAAATATCCAAGAAGTTGAAATTTTCGATTGTTGGGGCATAGATTTTGTTGGTCCATTTCCACCCTCTTTTGGAAATGAATACATCTTAGTGGCGGTTGACTATGTTTCGAAGTGGGTTGAAGTGATTGCTTCACCTAAGGCTGATGGCAAAACGATGATAAATTTTTTGAAGAAAAACATCTTTTCCCGTTTTGGCACTCCTCGGGTTCTTATTAGTGATGGCGGGTCACACTTTTGCAATGCATCTCTTGAAAGTGTTTTAAAATATTATGGTGTATCGCATAAAGTGGCGACCCCTTACCACCCACAATCGAACGGTCAAGCCGAGGTGTTGAACCGTGAAGTGAAAAGGATTTTAGAAAAAACCGTGTCAAGTTCTAGAAAGATTGGTTGCAGAAATTGGACAAAGCTTTGTGGGCATACCGTACCGCTTACAAAGCTCCAATTGGCTTAACTCTATTTCAAATGGTTTATGGTAAAACATGCCATTTACCAGTTGAAATGGAGCACAAAGCACTGTGGGCCCTTAAGCTGTTAAATTTTGATACGAACTTGGCCGGAGAAAAGAGAAAAATACAACTTCAGGAATTGGAAGAAATGCGGAATGTCGCCTATCATTGAAGTTGGTTGTATAAAGAGAAGGTGAAGAGTTATCACGACAAGAAGATCCGGCAAAAGGACTTTAAGGTCGGGCATTTGGTACTGCTGTTTAATTCTCAGTTGAAACTTTTCTCGGGAAAATTAAAATCAAAGTGGTTCGGACCGTTTCGTGTCAAGGAGGTAAAGGGTTATGAAGCAATTATGATCGAGGATTTGGAAAAGAAAGACTGTTGGACCGTAAAGGGTCAACGCTTAAAAATATACCTTGGAGGTAATTTCGATCGTGAAAATTGTTCTGTTCTTCTTGATGTTCTTCGTTGAGCATCTTGGACCGTCAAGCTTATCTGACGTTAAACAATCGCTCGTTGGGAGGCACCCCAAATTTGTAAGTTTTTATTGTTTTTCTGGTAAATTTGCTGCTTAAATCATGTTTTTTGTAAAGTTGATGTTTTATGCTGCTTGAAATGATGAATTGAGCTGCTGGAAGTTGGAATTGTGCTGCGGTCTGTAGAAAAATGACCCTCAACTTCCAGTGGGCAGCGCGCTTAGCGCGGCCTAGAGCCCGCCTAGCGCGGTCTGCGTATTTTTGAAAAAAAAATATGATTTTTCTAGGCCCACTAAGCAATACCCGGCCCAGATTGTGTGTTATGAAGTTAGGGTTCTGAGGTTGTGCCTCATTTCACCCTTTTTCACAAAATTTCTCAAGTTTTTCTTCTCCTCAAAGAACAAAAATTTCTTGTGAGTTGCTTGGATTTCGTGTACCCTAACTTCAAATTAATCATCTTTTTGCTCAGCATCTTCTTCATCAACTGTAAGTTTTTCATTTTCAGTTTTTATTTTTCATATAGAAAACCCATTTTGGGTTGTTTGTTGTTTGTTCAATGTTCTACTTCATCGTTGTCTTCTTTTTGTGTCAATTTACAGTATTGTTGCTTAATTAGTAGGAATGCATGTGGCTAGAAACTTCAATTTTAGAAATTAAAGATTTTGATTTAGAAATTAGGTTTTTTGTATAAATTAGGTTTTTTGTATAAATTAGGTTTTTTATTTTGTGTATTCGTGGCTGTAAGTATTTCTCTACATATCTCTGGTGTAGGAAGTAGGAGTATCCTTAGAAACCCTCTGTTGCAGAGGGGATTTTTTCTGCATTTCGCAGAGCCCGCTTAGCGCGCTCCTGCGCGCTTAGCGCGGTCTGGGATTTGCAGAAAAATTCCTCTTTTCTAAATTCTATTTTGCTTTCTGTTAGTAGAGTAATAGTGGGGGTTGTTTTTAATCGTATCCACAGGGATTGTTTGATATTTGATGCGTGCCTTTCAATAGTTGCGATATTCTAAGTTAACGGTTTCAAAAGTTTCTCAATTGTTTTTAACATTCACTTGTAGCAAAGATTAATTGGTGACAAAGATTTTGTAAAAGGTTTTATAAAAGCATGTTAAGGTTAGGTTTCGCTAATCCTTTCCACGTATAAACGATTAATCAAGCATATGAACTCGGTTTCTGACCAATATAACTGCGTATCCTCCCGACTAAGTTTATGTCTAAAGCGAAGTCGTGAGTATCGTTGTTTAGACCGTTAGATGATGTCTCACGCTAACAATCTAAGCAACGATCATTAAGATCAATACAATGCGAATAGCAAATCCCAAATCTATGTCTAGAGTTTGGCTTTTAAGAGATGAAATTGTTAGGTCATGATTTGTAGAATCTATGTCTAGAGCAAAACAAATAACACATGGATCATTAAGAGAAAACAACATCATCTATATTGATCAAAGACTTTGTTCATATACAATAGATCAAAAGCAATACATAAAAACAGAATCAACTACATCTAACCTCAACATTGAGTGTTTAGCTACCACTTCTCATGGTAGATTGGATAACAAGTAAAGAGAGGAAATGAGTAAACATCCACGCCGAATAATCGAGAATGGATGCAAAATCAGCTTCTCCAAGTGAAAATACAAGCTCCAATGGTAAAAAGACTGAAAACTATGATTTTGGATCAAAATGAACAAAAAGATCCCTAACACATAAAGTGAAATTCTATTTATACAATTCTGAAATCTGATGGATTCGCACTGCGAATGAGGAAAAATGGCACTTTAAGTGCCTCTGAGACTTAAACCGCCCCAAACAGAAATCGTGCGTTCGCACTGCGAATCATTCGCTAGCTTCATTCGCAGTGCGAATAAACTAGCGAGCAAACTGGAACTCTCTGTCTCCCTTCGCCAGCACCATCGCACTGCGAACCAACCAGCGAGCCTTCGTTAGCTTCATTCGCACTGCGAATAAACTAGCGAGCAAACTGGATCTCTCTGCCTCCCTTCGCTGGCGCCTTCGCTGGTCCTTCGCAGTGCGAACCTTCGCTGGGCCTTCGCCAGATTGTTCGCACTGCGAACACCCTGTTGCAGCTAAAAACTCAGTGAAAACTTGCATTGGTTCCATGTGTTCACAATTTTGCTCCTTTCATGCCTATACATGCACATTAACACACAAATTACAAGCTCCACACATATATTCCAATGTACGCATTACAACACAATTTACCGCGTAAATTCACAATTAACCGTTAGAAAGAAATGAAAAATGCCAAATATTCCATACAAATATATAACATGTTTGACATCTAACAAACTCTCCCCAACTAACTCTTTGTTTGTCCTCAAGCAAAGTATGCCTCTCACGAGGATTTGCTCGAGCACTCAATTCAACCAAGACGCGAAAAACGGCTCAACTAAACAACGATCACAACAATGCACAATTACACAATTCAAGAACCTATAATGTAAAAGAACTTGTCTCTTAAACAATTTCAAACAATGTTTCAAGAAACAACTAACCCATCATACACATGTCATTCTACACTCCTCTTCGAAAAAGGATTGAAGGCACATGTGCATACAAGCACGGGACGATTACACTCAAATGACAAATGATGCAATACTAAGCAATTCATACCATATCTTAATGATCATAACATAAATCATGGAAGTAAAAGATCACTAAGGACTTCAAGGTTGTAGTTTGGTCAGGTGAATAAAAAGGGACATTTTTAATGGCCATTGAAACGAAATTGCCGAAGCAAAAGAACATTCACTATACACATATTCACACAACACACTTCATTTCACCAATTTTTCATTCCACCTTCACAAACTACCGTGCATAGTTATTGATATTATTATTTTTCCTTCAAGCCAGCATTTTCTCATTTGTACAACATATTCACACTCTTTTCTTTACATGCTTGCTTGAAAATTTTTTTTTTTTTCAAAATTTGGAGTAATGCACCCCTCTTCTTTTTATTATCCCCAACTCATTTTCTACTCAACCTAAAGTGAATGTTCCTTGCTTTTTAAGGCAAGGAAGTCAAAGTATACAATTTTCAAAGGTTCAAGAAGAAAATGTTAGAAACTCACCAAATTCAATGATGAACCAAACTTGCAAATTATGTACATAAAACAAGTTCATCACTAAATTGAGTTCTAAACTATTTAGGCTCAAAGGGGCTACCAAATGCTCACTACTCACGGGTGAATTAATATATGGACATGGTTGTGCTCACTTTCAAACAAGTGCCTTGATCACTTCTCCTACTTCCACAAAATCACATGGTCACAAGATAAGGCATGAATTAAAAGTAAAGACAACATTCATCACAATCCTTAGCATATAGTAATACCTTGGAGGCTTCTCACTTTAATGGTTTTGATCCTAAAATGACACATGCATTCAAAGGAAGTTGTAACATGAAACAACATTTTCAATCGCACCAAGACACAAAGTTCTAAAACATACAAAATTCTCGAACTAGGTAACGATATACCTTGTCGCAACACAATGCTTACGGTACTATCATAGCCCTCACATCTTGGAGGAATCTACCTTTAAAATCAAGAGTCTCCAACCTACTTCCCAAATTCCATCATAAAAGAAGGAACATCAAAATAACACATATGCACAGTTTAAGAGTTGAACATTCGTCAACTGAAGAATTCAACTCTTAATAACACTTAACAACAAAAAACACACTTAAGTGTTGAGCATTCGTAAACTGAAGAACTCAACACTTAATACTCTAATTAAAAACCAACAATTTATTAGTAAAGCAAAAACAAAAAATTTTACTGCAAACCATAATCATTACTAATAATAATCATAAAGTGCCTGGTGTATAAAACACCTACATAATCCAAAAAGTACCACACGAGTACGAGTACATCAATAATAGACTAGTAAATGCTGAAAAAACAAAATACAAGAAACTTCACTTTGATGACCAAAGGAAGTGTACAAGTCTAAGATCCAAAAAATCAGTCCTCATCGGACTCAGTCTCGAGCACCTCTGTACCCGGCTCATCCTCATCCTCAGGCTCAGTCCCTAGTGCATCCGTCCTCTTCCCATCATCATCATCATCAGAAATCACAATATCATCGCCATCTCCCCCCTCCTCAGCATCATCAGCAGCAGGCTCAACAACATCCTCTCCCCCTCCGAAAACAAGCCTGGCCTCAAGCCATCCAACATGCGCGAGGAACTGCTCCCTCGACATCATAGTGTACTGCGTAGAAGGGTCACAGATCTGCAATTGGAGAACCTGCAAAGAATCATGAATATCGGTCATGGCACGCTGCTGGGCAGCCATCCAATCCCAATTATATTGGCAGATCTCCTGCTGATAAGGATAGAAGTTGTGAGATCCAGACGTATCACCCTGGCTTGTACCGGCCTCAGCACCAGTACCAGCCCCAGAAGATTCAGCTCTAACACCCTTTAGTTTGCAAAATTTGTCGACGTATCGATCATCGATAGCCGACGTCACAGTAACTTGACGACGCGAAGGCAAAGTCACTCCAGCATCAGCACATAAGGTCATAATCAAACAAGGGAAAGCAAGAAGGGCATTCTTCCTCGAAGCTTTCCCTCCTAATCAACTCTCGACAATGGACCTTATTTCATCAACAATGATCCTCGCGACATCAATTTCTACGTTTGTAAGGATGCTGTGCACAAGGTGCGCTAGAGGAATCGTAACTGTAGAGGAATGTGACTTCGGCATAATATTTGTGACAACCAAAAGTAATACCAGCTGAGCCAAAGGCACCATATCCTCACGGTGATATCTCACAGCTACCCCCGAATGGTTATACTTCACCTCTTTACCAGGGCATAGGAGATCACGAGTCATTGTTGGAATATCACGATAATCACTCAGCGTCTCATGATACTTATCCTCTTGACTAACACGTAGTGGCAGAGGGTCTCCAAGAACTCGGTTGATAGTCTTTCTGTCAAACCTTACCGTTTTTCCGCCAATAACTGTAGTCCAATTAAACAGAACCCCCTCATCAGGAAGGGCGTTGGCGTAGAACTCTCGAACCATTTCCAAATTATATGAATCAACAGGAGTTATCAGTGTATCCCACTTTTTTGCACTTAACAGGGCAGCAATGGCACGATAACTCCCCTGCTCATTCAGAACAAACCTCTTCTCCGCCAGGATGGTCCTAGTTTCCAACACCTCATACCTCTGAGCTTGTCTAAGTCCTCTGAACCTAGTGTCATCAAATCGGACCGGTGCTTGTCTTGATGTGGATGCTTTTCTTTTCCTGATCATGGTTTTAGGACCCATCTGCACAAATGACAAACAAATCCACACAAAAACACCAAGACAGATGATTAGAAAAAAAAAAGGACACACATGCATCAGAATGAACTATATAAAAAAAAACAAAAATCTGGGCTGCTCGCTAGAACACTCGCACTGCGAAGCCTGGCGAACGCTCGCCCCAGGTTCGCAGTGCGAACAAGCCAGCGAATGCACGAAAATTTTGAAAATTTTTTGCAGACCCAGATTTCACTACATACATGCTTCTACATGTCATCTAAACCTAAAACAACCAGAAACTTTGACATGCACTGAAAAACCAAAAACAGTATTCTACCTCAAATGCTTAAAGATTTCTCATGTAAATTTCCAAACAAAATCAAAATAACAGAAAGAACATTGAAACGAAATTCAAACCTTGTTTAGAATTGGCAATTGAGAGAAAAACTTGAGAGAATGGCAGAAACTTGCACGTGAGAGGGGAGAAGATTAGAGGTTTTCTTTTTCTTTTTGGCTTATGGTTGAAAGTGAGAGGCAAGTGACTAGGGTTTTCTCCCCAAGTCAGCATCACTTCAACATGGGTCTTGGGCCTACGTGCAGGCCCACCCATAAAACCCTCATTTTTACTGATGTGGCAGCAAAACCACCAAGGCTGGTTCGCTGATGTTCGCAGTACGAATGGCCAGTGAATTCTCGCCCCAGATTCGCAGTGCGAATGGCCAGCGAATGCTCGCCCAGATTCGCAGTGCGAACAAGCCAGCGAACAAGACATTTTTTTCAAAATTTTAGGTCTGTCTTGCTGCCACAATGCCAAATGCTCAAAATGCGAAAATGACTAAAAACAGCAAATTAAAGCAAAAAATACTTACAATGTTGGGGTGCCTCCCAACAAGCGCTTGTTTAACGTCAGCTAAGCTCGACGGTCCAACGCAATCTCACGGATCGCGGAAGGGAAGAATGGCGGGATTCCGCTCAAAATCTCCTCCAAGGTACACTTTCAGCCTCTGGCCATTGACAGTCCAATTCTCTTTGGTTGTTGTATCTTCTATTACGATTGCTCCATAAGGCTTTATTTCACGAATCTGAAACGGACCCGACCATTTAGACCTTAACTTTCCGGGGAATAATTTTAACCGAGAATTGAATAGCAGTACCAGCTGTCCTACCTCAAATTTCTTGATGATTATTTTTTTGTCATGGTAAGACTTTACACGCTCTTTGTACAGTTTATTGGAATCGTACGCCTGAAGGCGCAATTCATCCAACTCGTGTAATTGCACTTTTCTTTTTTCGCCACTAAGAGTTGGATCAAAATTTAAAAATTTTAAGGCCCAAAACGCCTTGTGCTCCAACTCCACCGGCAGGTGACAATTCTTACCATACACAATTTTAAACGGTGTGAGACCGATCGGAGCCTTAAAAGCGGTCCGATACGCCCACAACGCGTCATCCAATTTGTTAGCCCAATATTTTCTCGAGGCCGAAACAGTTTTTTCTAAAATACGCTTTATCTCACGATTGGATACCTCCGCTTGACCATTAGCTTGCGGATGATATGGTGTGGCAACCTTGTGCTTCACACCATACTGCTCCAAAGCTTTGTCAAGCTGAGTGTTACAGAAGTGAGATCCTCCGTCACTTATTAACACTCTAGGAGTACCAAAACGTGCAAAAATGTTTTTCTTCAAAAATTTCACAACAGTTTTTCCGTCGGCTTTAGCGCAAGCTATCGCCTCCACCCACTTAGACACATAATCAACGGCGACCAAAATATATTCATTGGAAAAGGAAGATGGGAATGGACCGACAAAGTCGATCCCCCAACAGTCAAAAACTTCGATTTCCAACATATTCTGTAAAGGCAGCTCGTGCCGCCGTGAAATTCCGCCGCTTCTCTGGCACTTGTCACAACTAAGGGCATGCGCATGCGCATCTTTGAATAAGGACGGCCAATAAAAGCCCGATTGAAGGACTTTAGTGGCCGTTCTCAACCCATTAAAATGTCCTCCATACGGAGAGTTATGACAGTGCCACAGAATATTCGTGGCTTCCTCCAATGAGACACACCTTCTTAAGAGGTTTTCGACACCAAGTTTAAATAAATAAGGTTCATCCCAAATGAAAGACTTGGCATCCGACAAAAATTTTCTTTTTTTGGTGGTGCGTTAGACCATCCGGTATCAATCCGGTGGCTTTGTGGTTAGCCATGTCGGCGAACCACGGTCTAACCTGCACTCTAAACAATTTTTCATCCGGGAACTCCTCTTTTACCTCAAATTCATTTTTGGTCACGTCAACGTTGACCAGGCGGGATAAGTGATCCGCCACCAAATTCTCTGATCCCTTTTTATCACGAATTTCAAGATCAAATTCCTGTAACAAAAGGATCCACCGAATAAGCCTTTGCTTAGAATCTGGTTTGGTGAGCAGATACCTTATAGCCGTATGGTCCGTGTAAACGATGACACGTGAACCAATCAAGTAGGCACAAAATTTCTCCAACGCATACACTATGGCAAACAACTCTTTCTCAGTTGTTGCATAGTTAATTTGAGCCTCGTTTAAAACTTTGCTCGCATAATGTATCGCGTGGAAAACTTTCGTTTTTCTTTAACCCAAAACAGCCCCAACCGCATAATCGCTAGCATCGCACATTAATTCAAAATCCAATTTCCAGTTAGGTGCAACGATTATCGGTGAGGTCGTTAAACTTTTTTTCAAAAAATTAAACGCGAAAAGACAAGACCCGTCAAAGTCAAAAACCTTACCTTGGACAAGCAAGTTGCTCAATGGCTTCGCGACCTTGGCGAAGTCCTTAATGAATCTACGGTAAAACCCCGCATGTCCAAGAAAGCTCCTTATACCTTTGACATTCATCGGCGGTGGTAATTTCTCAATAACGTCCACCTTGGCTTTATCAACTTCAAGGCCCTTTGAAGAAACTTTGTGACCGAGCACAATTCCCTCGTTCACCATAAAGTTGCATTTTTCCCAATTAAGCACCAAATTAGTTTCCACACACCGTTCCAACACCGTATCCAAATTTTTCAAGCACAAATCAAACGATTGCCCAAAAATGGAGAAATCATCCATAAAGACCTCAATTGTCTTTTCGATCAAATCTGAGAAGACCGCTTGCATACACCGCTGAAAAGTCGCCGATGCATTACATAATCCAAACGGCATCCTCCTATAAGCGAAGATTCCAAACGGACATGTAAAAGCGGTTTTTTCATGATCATCCGGGTTCACAATAATTTGGTTGTAACCCGAATATCCATCCAAAAAATAGTAAAATTGTTTCGAGCATTTGATCCATAAAAGGTAGAGGAAAATGATCTTTTCTCGTAGCTTTGTTCAACCTACGGTAGTCGATACACATTCTCCACCCGGTAACGGTTTTTGTTGGAATGAGCTCATTTTTCTCGTTTCGGACCACCGTTAATCCGCCTTTTTTCGGTACCACATGCACCGGACTAACCCACGGGCTGTCAGAAATAGGATAAATCATCCCGGCATCTAACATTTTCACCAGTTCCTTCCTAATCACTTCTTTCATGATAGGATTTAAGCGGCGTTGAGGTTGAGCAACCGGTTTAAAGTCCTCCTCCATGAATATCCTATGCATGCAATACGAAGGGCTTATGCCTTTGAGATCGGACAACGTCCATCCCATTGCATCCTGATTTTTTCTCAACACTTGAATTAAGCGGCTCTCCTCGTTTTCAGATAAAATACTGCTTATGATCACCGGTTTATTACCACCGTCATCGAGAAAAACATACTTCAAGGTTGACGGTAACACTTTCAGCTCAAGTTGGGATTTTTCCTCAATCACCTCTTTTTTTAGAATTTCCTCTTCATACTCCCAAGGTTGCAATTCTTCTAAAGCTTCAAGCTCTAACAAACACTCTTCAAGAGCTTGCTCTTCTTCAACCGAGAATACTTCCAAGGAATCATCCAAAGCTCTTTGTAAAGGATCAATGATATGAATTTGCTTTGTAACTTCAAAACTTGCTTCCTCCGTTACATCGATTCGGAAACAATCACCTTTATCTTTCTTGTGCTTCATGGCATCATAAAGATTGAAACACACATCTTCATCTTGGACTCTCACTTTCATGAGACCATCGTCCATGTCAATTGCCATTCGGGTAGTTTTCATGAAAGGCCTTCCAAGAATCAAAGGTGCATCCTCATCCTCCTCCATTTCAATGACAACAAAGTCAATCGGAAACAAAAATTTGTCCACTTTGACCAACACGTCTTCCGCTACACCGTGAGGACGGGTAGTGGATTTATCTGCGAGTTGCAATGTCATTTGCGTGGACCTTAATTCCATGTGCCCTAACCGTTTCACAATCGACAATGGTATCAAGTTGATGCTAGAACCCAAATCAATCAACCCATTGCCCACATACATGTTTCCTATCGTAACCGGCAATGTAACTCGTCCCGGATCACATTCTTTTTGCGGGAGAGTCCATTGAATGATGGCACTACAGCTTGCATCCACCATAATCGTCTCCTGATTTGTATACCTTTTCTTCTTCGTGAGGATATCTTTCATGAATTTCGCATATTTAGGCATCTGCTCCAAAGCCTCGGAAAATGGAATATTTATTTGTAATTTCTTGAAGATATCCATAAACCAAGAATAGTGTCGCACACTATCTTTCTTTGTAGGAGCATGCGGATATGGTAGATGTTGAATCGGAATATTGTTCATCGGCTCCTTTCCCTTCCTAGCTCTCTTCACTCTTTCTTCACTCTCTATTTTTTTCTCTTCCTCATTTTTTTCTTTCTCATTTTTTTCCATCTCATTTTCAACTAACACACCCTCAACATTTTTTTCTACTTCAATCTCTTCCCTATCTTTTTCTTTTTCAACTACAACCTCCTCCTCCACTCTTTTTTTACCTACACCCATGTCAATCTCTCTTCCACTTCTTGTGAGAATTGCTTTACAATCCTTAGGATTCGGAAGCGTATTTTCCGTAAAGGGCCCTTTTTGTTGGTCGGCCAATTGTTTTGATAATTGCCCGACTTGTGTTTCAAGATTCCTTATGGCCGCATCGGTATTCTTTTGATTTGAAATTGCCATTTGCATAAATTGTGTAAGAGTGTCCTCCATCTTCGTATTTCCAAAGGGAGCTTGCGGAGGTTGAGTGTAATTTTGGTATTGCTGACGGTTTGATGGTCCGGCTTCTTGCGGTCTCCATTGTTGTTGATAACCTTTGTTAGCCCGTTGTTGGTAACCTTGGTTGCCTTGTTGATACGGAGGTCGGGGTTGGTATCCTTGATTTCCCGCATAGTTTGCCTCCTCCACAACGGGAGGACAATAACCGGTCGGATGGTCACCTTGACATAATTCACACACTAACACTTGCACATTTTTACTTGAAGATTCATGCATTTCTTTGAATTGTTGCGGCAACTTAGACATTTGCTTAGTCAACAACTCAACCTGTTGTGATAATAATTTGTTCTGCGCAAGGTTAGCATCGTTTGTTCCTAATTCCAACACTCCCGGAGTTCGTTGAGAAGGTCCACGGTTGTGACTACCTTGATGATCGTTCAAGGCCATCTTATCAATGATAGCTGTGGCTTCCGCTGCGGTTTTGCTTAACAAGGATCCACCGGCGGTGGCATCCAACAAGGTTTTGTGTACAAGTTGCAACCCATTTCTAAATATATGAATTTGTGACAATTCATCAAAACCATGGCCTTTGCACTTTCGTAACATTGATTTGAACCTCTCCCAAGCTTCGTTGAGAGATTCATTGGCTCCTTGTGTGAATACCGCGATGGCGGTCTTTGCTTCCATAAACCGAGTGTGAGGGAAAAATCTCTCCAAAAATTTCTCTTCCAATGCATTCCAATCCGTCATTATGGCAGTTGACTGATCAAGGTACCATTCCTTGACCTTCCCAATGAGGGAATGCGGGAATAGTCTCTTGAACAGAGACTCCTCTTCTGCTTCAGGTGCACCAGTCGCTCCCGCTATTTCATAGAATTTTGTAAGATGGGTAAAAGGATCTTCATGATCCATACCCATAAATGGACTTTGATATAATAGTTGGAGAATTCCGGTCTTCATTTCAGCATGACGACCATTGTGTGCATGGCGAGCGAACTGAGCATTGTGTCTCGGACTATTTGTGCATGGCCTAGAAGCAGGTGGTGGTGGTGGTGGATCTGCCTCCATAATTGGAAGTATTTGTGGAACAGGTGGTGGTGTAGAAGTACTTTCCTCTTGTTCTCGCTTCTGTCTTACTAGCTGCCTCCTTCGTCTAGTCCTGCTGTTGATTCTACGAGCGGTTCTCTCAATCTCAGGATCGAAAAGAAGTTGGTCCGCCGGTAGTTTCCCTCGCATAAACTAAGTCTGCACACTAAACAAAACATATTAACAAGCTCAAGATAAATAGTAATACGCTTAAAATAACTCAACTATCGCAATGCTTGCAATATCAATACACAATCCCCGGCAACGGCGCCATTTTATTAGTATAATAATAGTGGGGGTTGTTTTTAATAGTATCCACAGGGATTGTTTGATATTTGATGCGTGCCTTTCAATAGTTGCGATATTCTAAGTTAACGGTTTCAAAAATTTCTCAATTGTTTTTAACATTCACTTATAGCAAAGATTAATTGGTGACAAAGATTTTGTAAAAGGTTTTATAAAACCATGTTAAGGTTAGGTTTCGCTAATCCTTTCCACGTATAAACGATTAATCAAGCATATGAACTCGGTTTCCGACCAATATAACCGCGTATCCTCCCGACTAAGTTTATGTCTAAAGCGAAGTCGTGAGTATCGTTGTTTAGACCGTTAGATGATGTCTCACGCTAACAATCTAAGCAACGATCATTAAGATCAATACAATACGAATAGCAAATCCCAAATCTATGTCTAGAGTTTGGTTTTTAATAGATGAAATTGTTAGGTCATGATTTGTAGAATCTATGTCTAGAGCAAAACAAATCACACATGGATCATTAAGAGAAAACAACATCATCTATATTGATAAAAGACTTTGTTCATATACAATAGATCAAAAGTAATACATAAAAAAAGAATCAACTACATCTAACCTCAACATTGAGTGTTTAGCTACCACTTCTCATGGTAGATTAGATAACAAGTAAAGAGAGGAGATGAGTAAACATCCACGCCGAATAATCGAGAATGGATGCAAAATCAGCTTCTCTAAGTGAAAATACAAGCTCCAATGGTAAAAAGACTGAAAACTATGATTTTGGATCAAAATGAACAAAAAGATCCCTAACACATAAAGTGAAATTCTATTTATACAATTCTGAAATTTGATGGAGTCGCACTGCGAGCAGATCATTCGCACTGCGAATGAGGAAAAATGGCACTTTAAGTGCCTCTGAGACTTAAACCGCCCCAAACAGAAATCGTGCGTTCGCACTGCAAATCATTCGCACTGCGAATAAACTAGCGAGCAAACTGGAACTCTCTGTCTCCCTTCGCCAGCACCATCGCACTGCGAACCAACCAGCGAGCCTTCGCTAGCTTCATTCGCACTGCGAATAAACTAGCGAGCAAACTGGAACTCTCTGCCTCCCTTCGCTGGCGCCTTCACTGTTCCTTCGCAGTGCGAACCTTCGCTGGGCCTTCTCCAGATTGTTCGCACTGCGAACACCCTGTTACAGCTAAACACTCAGTGGAAACTTGCATTGGTTCCATGTGTTCACAATTTTGCTCCTTTCATGCCTATACCTGCACATTAACACACAAATTACAAGCTCCACACATATATTCCAATGTACGCATTACAACATAATTTACCGCGTAAATTCACAATTAACCGTTAGAAAGAAATGAAAAATGACAAATATTCCATACAAATATATAACATGTTTGACATCTAACACTTTCCTTGGATGATTCTTAGTATTTGTTTAGGAATTTAGAGATATTTTAATGTTGTTTTCATTAACATGTGTGGCTGTTTTGTGTATGTTCTGTTTTTTTCTTTTCAGATGTCTGGAAGTAAGAAACAACGTGTTGTTGGATCTTCATCAAACCCTCCCAGACGTACTCCATCAGGCCTGTTTGATAGTACTAGATTTCTCGATGCTGCTCAACAATCAAGGTACCAACAGTTGGAGAGGAGAACAATTTGGGCCGACAGAATTATTCAGATTGATCCTCTTGGGAGCTATCGCCTCACTGCTTCTCTTATTTCAGGAGGAGGCTGGGACAAGCTCTCTTCACCTTACCCCGAGTACCATTTAGACATCGTGAGGGAATTCTTCGCGAATGCCTTGCCCTCCGATGGTGAGCCTTTCAACTTCAAAACTTGGGTAAGGGGGAAGGAGATTGATTTTTCAAGGGATGCAATTAACACCTACCTTGGAAACCACCTTGAGATGGCCGAAGATGAGTTGTGTGATTTTGGAAGGATGATGGCTCGGCGTAACTGGAATGCCGAGCGGTTAAGGGAAGTTTTATGTGTGAGGGGGAAAACATACCATTTAAGCGCTAATGGAGCGTCTCTCAAGTTCGGGAGGGGTGTGTTGACTACGGCTGCTCAAGTTGTAATGTCGGTTGTTTTGCACAACCTAAAGTCGCGTAGTCACACCTCCTCCATTCCCATGGAGGCAACAACTCTTATAGCTTATATTCTTGAAGACAAGAAGACCTTGGATTTAGCACGGATCATTTCTAATGAGCTTAAGAGGATCGCTGTAAGTGCTACACCGTTAGGTGATAGGGTTGCTTGCACTTTCCATGGGAATGTAAAGCTGGTTATTTTAGATGACAATTTTATCACCCGTCATTACTTGCAGGCACATGAAGGTGATGTTCCTGTTGCTGCTGCTGCCCCTGCAGGGCGTGCTCGTGATCCGAGTGCTGAGGCCAATTGGGCCATGCATGAGGTTCACCAGCGTGCCTTCTTATTCATGCATGATTCTATGATGCAGTTGCAGCTTCAGATCCATGAGCTACATGTTGGTCATCCTTTGAGGTCTAGAGAGGACCTCATGGCTTATGCTAGGTGGCCTGAGGGCAGGCCAGGTTTTGCGGAGGGGGCAGATGTTGGTGATGATGGTGGTGATGATGGTGGGATGGAGTATCAAGCTCAAGTTCTTATTGATGGGTTTGATGTGTCCATCTTTGTATTTTGTATTTTGTTATTTTTACTATGTTTATATTATTATTAACTTTTGTTTAGGATTGTTGTAGTGTCATCCGGGCGGATGTTGATTTTTGGATATTGTTGTTAACATTTTCTTATTATTAGTGAATTTTCCATCCGGGCGGATGATGTTTGATGTTTATATTTTTTGATACAAAAATTTTTGTGTTTGTTCTAAGCAAGTTTTAGTTTCTTTGATCAAAAGTGATGTGCTTCACCATTCATTGATGGTGATGATAAAATTCTGAATTGGTGCACAAAAAGGTACTTTGTTTGTGCTTTGTAGAATGTTAATATGTTTATGAACTTTTTGCTTTACATAAATTTAAAGTTTTGCTTCATTTTGCATATTTGTTCATATTGGAATCAATTAGGACATAACCACAAATGTGTGTTTCCTCCATTGTTCACAAATTATTGAGGGATTCAAGTAGTTGTTGCTTACTTAAATTTTTTATGTTTAATCTTACTTTTGGTTTTGAAATTTTGGAAACTTTGAAATGATCAAGGCAAGTTTTTTTTGAGTACTATGAGTAGAACCATTTTTCCAAAATTCACTTCAAGTCACCTTGTGAGTGTGTGAACATTAGAAACCTCTCTTGAGCCTAAAACGAAAAATTTTGTATCATTGAAGCATGAACCCGAACTTTAACCGTTTTGAAGAGCATTTGATTTAAGTTGTAGTATTGTTGAAGTTGGGGAGATTGGTTCATTGTGAAAAGAGAAGAAGGAATTGTGGGCAATGCATTCTCAAATGAAATCGAAAATATAATGACAAAGAAAAATTGTGAAAAATCAAAAGAGAAAGAAAAAGAAAAATTGTGGAAATCAAAAGAGAAATAAATAGAATGCATTGTGAGAATGATTTGGAAGTTTGAGCAAGAATGGTTGTTTAGAAAAGAAAATGCTCTTCATGAAATTTACCCATTCTTGTTCAATGGCCGTGTACATATGACCCTTGTTTCTTAACTCCGGCCAAGTTACAACCGATAAAAGTCCTTTTGTGATCTTTGTTTCCATTGTTTTCATTAATTGTGAGATGATGGTATAAATTGTTTTGGATGTGGCACAATTGCTTATGAGTGTGTTTTGTCCTTTGTAAATATTGAGCTTGGCTCATTTGAATAAATTAGGTGATTCCCGTTTGAACATTTGTTTGCTTATGATGAGTGCTTGTTATTTATGTTTAGAAGTTAGTTCATATACATGTTTTGATTCTTTGTGAAGCCGAGCAGTACTTGCGAGTGCGTCAATTCGGTTTGAACCATTGATTTTTGTTTGTGTTTGCTTATCCGATTTTCCTCTTGCTTCTATTCTATTTTACCTTTGTTTGAGGACAAACAAAGAAACAAGTTGGGGAGAGTTGTTAGGTGCTAAACTGTGTTAATATTTAGTTTAGTTTTTAGCACCTTTTTGTGATCTTTATTTGATAATCGATGCTTTTTCCCATTGTTTTCGGTAAATAACCGTAGTATAGTTAATTGCATTAGTAGACTTATTTATTTAACTTTTGTGTTTTTAATTGTAGGTTTTTACATTGAAATGCGAAGCTTGGAGCAAGGAGGACTCCTTAGACGTAGTTTTTGAAGAAAACAATTTTTGGAGCATGCTTGTAGCGCGCTAAGCGCGAGGGAGAAGTGAATTCCAGTGGGTAGCCCGCTTAGCGCGGTCTGGAGCCCGCTAAGCGGGGTTCTAAGGCGGTTTAGCAATAAATGAGACCGCGCTTAGCGCGGTGCAGCGCGCTTAGCGCGCTCTGTGATTCTCAGCCCCTTATAAATAGAATTGATCAGATTTTTTTGTGAGACTAGTTATTTTTCTGAGAGCAAAAACATTGTAAACACTGTAGCATCCTATTTTGGAAGATTGGAAGCATCATTCGTCGAGAGATCGTCATTGATGCTTGTTTCTCTTCTTCATCTTCTTGTTTGTAAAGCTTCCATGTCAATGGAGAGCTAATTTCTCTTTTGTGTCAAGGTTAGAAGGTAGACAAACCTTTCTTTTGTATGTATAGGTATTAATTCTAGCTTATGAACTCTTGGATGATGAATGTATGGTGAAAAACTTTGTTTCTATGGTTTATTCTTTGTGTTGGTTCATGATTGAGAAATGTGTTCTTACACTTTACCTAGGTTTTTCATCCATTAATGCACATTGGCTAGAGATAGTTATGTGAGTTGATGTTCATAAATATTGAACTTGAATGTTGTCATTTTGATAGTTTGAGTGAGAGATCATCAAAGGATCAAAATGGTAAAACTCACAATATGTGTTAGAGATAAACATATTGGGAGGATATGTGATTACATTTATCGTCTAAACGAGTTCATTAGCTTTATTGATCCTATCCGTGCAAAATGGTTTGTCGAACCCTAATCTTGGCATGTTTTTATAAATCGTTAAAACAAATCTTTTTACCGTTCATTACTTAACTTTGAATGCAAATGTTCCGACTAAAAACAACCAAAACCCTTTGTTCCGATTAAAGCTTAAAACCTTTTCAACTGTAGAAAGGCAGTGATATCTCTAACAATCTCTATGGAACGATAACAAAACCCTAACTCTATTTGTATTCCAACAGGTAGTAAGTTATAACCATCATAACTAAGATGTTAATGGACGATTAATTTTCATAATCAATCCATAACTATAAATAATCCATATGTTATAATCGATTATTACAACCAATTGTCATAATCAATTTTCATTTGTGTAAAATGATTATAAACCCGGTTATAGCCATAATCAATTTTATAATTAGTTTTGATTTAATTTTATTTTAAAATTATTTTTTTAAGAAAAAATATTTATGTTCAAAAATAAAAAATAATTTTTTAAAATTGTTGGAAAAAATATATTTTTATTTTAAAAAAATCATTTTTTTTAATTTTTTGAAAAAAATATTCAAAGAATAATAATTATTTTTGAAAAATATTTTCAGAGTTTTTTTTTAATAAAAAAATTGACTAATTTAATTTTTATTTTGGATATGAATGTCCAAATTATAGATTTAGTTAAAATCATATTAAAAATATATTCAAAATATAGATTTGGTTAAAACCATATTAATAATTAACCGGTTTTTAATAACCAAATTTGAATATAGATTATTTAAATGACCAATTTATTTGAACACTCTTAATTATTACTCAAAATCATTCCCTATATCTAGCTTTAATTATCTACTTACTTAAAAGTTTACATCAGCGCTAAATGTCACTACTATTTTTATCATCTCATAAAAAGTGTCATATTTGGACAATGCACAGTTCTTAAGAAAATGATTAGATATATTGGTTTTAATGAAAAAAACTAATATTATTTATTATAATATCCTTATTAAATATTGTTAATAGAGTAGTTGAATAAAGTGAAACCTAGTAAATAAGGGTATAGTAGTGGAAAAATAATAATAAATGTTGTATTGGTAATGTAATGAACAATTATTTTGAGACAAAATAAAAGTGTAAATGAGACACTTTTTATGAGACGGAGAGAGTAATTGATAAAGAAATAATAATTTATGCTAACAACTCTCTAATATTAGAATTAATTACTAGTAACTAATTCAATCATACCAAAAGAATTGAATTCAAACAACCACAAAACAGCCACAAAACCAAACAATTGTTACTACTCATTTTTCTCTAAAACATGACGGCAGAATTTCTCATTTTACAACTCAGTTTTCTCTATCAAAAACCAATGTATTTCAATAAAACCATTACCTACTATGAAGGTAATTGAGTCTAGTTTCTATTGACCCTAAAATAAACTTATTCCGAGTTGTCTACCTACATTTATAGCGAAAACATTACAGTACCCTCAAAACAGAATTTAAATTGTTAGCTGAACTTGCAGCATGGCTTACTCAATCAAAATCTAATGAAAATGGGTCATTCTAGAATCTATCTCGTGTGGATTTTTGTCTACTTCCCATTCATGTAAAAATGGAGTTCAAATGATTTATTAGAATGAAGTTATGGTAAAATTACAACAGAGTGTCAAAATCGGGTCTGCAGAACTTTCAAAAGAATAAATAATTTCCTTTAAACCCTAACTTCCTATGAGAAACCTAACTTCATAAGTTACTACCAAATCATCTAACAAGAGATTAATTCTTAAGATAACACACCTTGAAAAAAATGATTCCTTTAAGCTTGAGTCCTTGAAGTTTCTCTAATCCTTTTAAAGCTCCTTCTTTTAATTTAAAACTTCTACAACATCACCTACAGTTCAACACATGTATTTGAGAGTTCAAGAGACACATACAAAGCTTCATTTTTAAAATTGGTGAAATTTGGAGATTTATGGAAGAATGAGGGTGTTAGAGAAATGAAGGGTTGAATTAGAAATTAATAGATTACATTAATCTTGTTCATTCTAGGTGTTTGGATTACCATGAGAGCACCTCATAAAGCTTGGGTTTGGGGAAGAATGAAAAAGAGGTTTTGGTGGGCGAGGTACAGATTTTGTCGATTAGAGAGAAGAAGGAGGAGTTCCAGATTTTTGTCCCATTTTTTTTTTCCAAATGACAAAAATAATACTCATGACAAATTACTAATGCATCCTTGACTTACAAGGTAATAACATATGTAATTGGTTCTATAAGTGACTAAATTCTCTTTTAATTTTTACACTTAAAATTTGTGTATGAATAATAAAACTAAATCCCTTAAATAATGCGGGGGTGTTAATGACGTCTCCATATCGCAGACATTGGTCATATTTCTTTACGTACTCTCAAGTGTCTTAGATTATGGTCGACCAAACATATTCTACTCTCAGTACTTTTTTTAGCTAAGGCGGCTACTCCTAAGTGTTTCCCGGCTATCCTTTCGTGTACCTTTAGGAGAGCATAGTTAGCCTCTGCCTTTTCCAAGCATCTTAATAGGGTAGTGGAGAGACCAGTCTTGTACAGGGATCCCCCGACTATCATATATCCACTGACCTTTTTTTTTATGAGCGCGACTTCTAACGGGTCCAGAGGAAGATTCATGTGTTCAATATACTCTTTAATCAGAGTGATCCAAGAAGGAGAGGTTGGGCCACCTATTGTCATTACAGATTTTCCCCTGGCCAGATACTTGGTATTTTCTTAGTCTTTTGGACAAATGAATGATTTATTTCAAGGCTTCGCGTGCTAGCTAACTGGGATAGAATATCGGTGGGGTGTTTTCTTCACGGGGAACGTGGGTGATTTCATATTCCTTAAAATTTGCTAACTTTTCAGTAGCCAGTTTAAGGTATTTTTGAAAAAAGGGATCATTGGCTTGAGCTTTGCCCCTGATTTGAGAAACGACTAACTAGGAGTTTGTGTGTAACTTGAGGCATTCTTCCCCAACTTCCTCAGCTAACGTTATTCCCGCTATTATCGCCTCGTATTCTGATTGATTGTTGGTGGCTGGAAATTTGAATCTCAAGGAAGCTTCTATTACGAGTCCACAATTATTTTCTAGAATGACTCTCGCCTCACTCCTACGACTATTTGATGATTCATCTATGAAAACCACACAGGTGCAGTCTAGCACCGACGACACTTCGGTCATTTCTGCTAGAAAGTCGACGAGTAGTTAAGCTTTTAATACCATCATCGCTTAAAAAGTGATTTCGAACTCGGACAACTCAATTACCCATTTCGTAAATATCCCATCCAGATCTGGTCGGTAGAGCAATTGCCTCAAGGGAAAATGTGTCAGAACAACTATGGAGTGCGCCAAGAAATATCTTTTGAGTTTTCCTGATGCCACTACCTCAAAAATGGCAGCTTTCTTAATTTTTTGATACCGGGTTTCTGCTCCCGATTGGGACTTTGATACAAAATATACCAGACTTAGCCCATCACTCATTTCTCTTATGAGGACGACACTTATTGCCTCTTCAACAACTGCTAGATAAAGATACAGAACCTCCCCCCAGCAACGGTCGAGTGAGTACCGACAAAGTAGCTAGGACCTTTTTCATGGACTCGAATGCGTCGTTACATTCGACATTGCATTCAAATTCTGTATTATTCCTCAGCAACATGTAAAAAGATAGCGCCTGTTGGGCAGATCTGGAGATGAATTTGTTCAAGGAAGTCAGCATCCCATTTAGTATTTGGATATCCTTCTTCGAGGTCGGTGCCTTCATTTGGATAATTGCTTCACATTTATCAAGATTGGCCTCAATCTCTAGTTTTGTTAAATAGAAATCTAGAAAATTTTCTGCCCATACAACGAAAGTGCATTTTTTTGGGGTTAAACCTCATGTTGCATTATCGGACCCTTTTAAACACCTGTTGGAAATGCTCAACGTGGAGCGTGTCTGCGCTGGACTTCATTATCATATCGTTCATGTACACTTCTAGAGTTTCTCCTATTTCTTCTCGGAAGATTTTGTTCATCATCCTTTGGTAGGTTGCTTTGGAGTTTTTCAACTCGAATGGCATGACCTTTTATTGGTAGGCTTTCTTGGCCATGAACGCGGTTTTTACCCGGTCAAGTCCAAACATTAGGATTTGGTTGTATTCGGAGTATGCATCAATGAAGGATAACGACTGATAACCGACCGATTTATCAATGAGTTGATCAATGTTCAAAAGCGGATATGAATATTTTGGAAATTCTCAATTGAGGTCGGTGTAGTCGACACACTTTCTCCATTTTCCCGAGGTCTTCTTAACTAGAACCACGTTAAATAGTCATTCAATATATTTTGCTTCCAAAATAAACTTGGCATCTAATAGACCTCTCACTATGTTTTTCGTAGCCTCGACCTTTTCAAGGGATTATTTTCTGCGTCGTTGGGATACGTACTAGGAACCGACATCGAGGTTCAACTGATGGCACACAACTTGGGGATCAATATCAGTCATTTCGTGCAAAGAGAATGCGAAGACGTCTAGGTTTTATTGGAGGCATTTGATTAAGATGGACCTTACCTCAGAGGAGAGCCTGGTTCCGATCTTAACCGACCTGGTCGGATTCTCTCCTAGCTGGACATACTCAAACTCGCCGTCTGGGGTAGGTATGACTTCATCTTTGCATGAATCCAGGGCGAATCTGTTACCGCTTCTTGAATCTGATGCTAGGACTTTCTCGCAGATTATCCTCATGATTCTTCTTGCCTCCTATAAATCTGCATCGATTATGAATTGTTCTCCTTCTTCGTCATGATATGTTATCTTCAAGTGAACAGTGGAAGCGATTGCGTCCAATTTCGCTAAGAAGGATCCTCCGAGAATACCTCTGAAGGCGCTTCAACATTGTATTACGAGATACGTGAAGGTCACTTTTCTATGATGTGTGTCTTCTCCAATCGATAGTGTCAGGTTTATCGTTCTGCAAGCACTAGTAATCAAATCGTTAAAGGTTAATAGATCTTCCCCGCCGAATAGATCCAGATCTGTCTGCTTAAGATTTAGCAGCCCCATTGCATCTTCATGATGGAAATTGCAAGAGATTTTGTTATATACTAGAAGTCATGTCAAGGCTTAATCAGTGATTACAATCGCGATTACTAACAGTATTTTAAAGATTTTGTTTTTGTCTAGCTTTCCTTCATCCAAGAATCCCAGCTTTGGTCTATCGACTTTCTGAATTCTTGAATCGGCATATAGTAAGGAATAATAAAAAAAATAGTGAAATGTTGGTTGTGGTGATGTTTCAAAATGAGTTGATCGATGACAATATGTGAAAAATCAATTCTAAAGCGGAATTAGGTTTTTCTATCATCTTCTCAAATGCTACCCCTTACACTCGATTCACTTTTGGTAGAGATCTTTCTTGAGGTCGAAAATGGTTTGTTCTTGATAAAAACGCGGGAATCAAAAGTAGATTCCCATAGACGGCGTCGTTGTTCTGTATTGGAACCAGAAATAGAGTGAGATATGGAAGCTGCGGCAAAGTGAAGCTCCCGATGCGGAAGAACAGGGGTGTACCTACATGGTTAGAACTCTGACACTCAAGTCAATATGTGATAGAGTAGTGAGTATGAAAATTGTGTTTGAAACTTGTTACCTGGTTTACTTGTGTTAGAACTTCGGTATTACTCTATAGATTTTACGCAGTTTTTCACAACTGACGTTGTATGTTTTACTTGCATGTTTTGTTTTTAACTTGTTCAAAATTTAATAGACTTTGGGTATCTCTGTCATTAATAATTCATTATTTATATGTTGTAAATGACATATATTTCCCTCCCGAGATGACGTTTTAGCATGGGCACAGTCCATTGGTAAACAACATGGTATTATTGTTATTACTGTTTGTTCTGATACAACAATTGAGATCATATGAAGGAAAGATAAAGTTATTATGGATTGTGAGAGAGAAGGAAATTACAAAAATAATAATTCCTCTGAATTCACTTTCAGTATGAAAGTTAAATGTCCATTTAAGTCGAGATCTATGCCAAGTGGTAGCGGTTGAAAGGTGATGGTTAGGTGTAAATTTCACAATCATAAACTAGCTATAGATTTAGATAACCATTACATATTAAGCCATTTAACACATGATGAAAAATTATTTCTAAATTACGTGACAAAATACAATATGGTTCCCAGATGCATAGTTCCAACTTTTAAAGATAGAGATTTAGAAAACCTCATGTTAAATGCCAAATATGACTTAAAATTCACTATTTTTCTTGGCATTTTTCAACTAATTTTGTGCTTTAGATGTTTTATTCCATAATATTGTGTAAATTGCCATTATAATTGCATGAGCATTTGGATTTCCTTATTTGTGTGCTAGTGTGTAGGACTTAGGCATAAAAATCAAAGAAAGAGACACAAAAGAATAAAAAGGGAAGCCAAAGCAAACAAGGCATGTTTCAACTAGCTCGTTGTGCGAGCTCTAGCGAAGTGAAAGCAAAATAGTTTACTGTAGAGGCAAAATGTTTTTGGCTTCATGGTCGTTGTGCGAGCTTGAGTGATATGTGCTCGCAGGGCGAGCTAATATATTTTCTTAAGGGAGGTTTCAGTTTTCTAAGGCACTTGAAGTGCCAAAAATTTGACCTCGCTAGACGGGCATGCGCAGATTTGAAAAGATATTTATGTACTTTTTGGCCTTTTTGGATCATAATCTTTTTTCTTAACATTTCCTAAGACACCAAAAACCCTAAGAACTTCATCTTTTCATCTAAGAGGTGATATTCATAAAATCGGAGCTGGATTCACATCCATTCTTGATTCTTCAACTTGGATGCACATTCATCTCTTTCCATTACTTGTGAAGCAAGCTACCATGGTTTTTGGTAGCTAATTCCTTTGTATCAAAGGTAGATGTAATCTTCCTTAACTTGTATGTATTTCTTTTGATCTTTTGCATGTGAACAAAGTTGATGATCAATGTATGATGAATATCTTTGCTTTTAATGTTATATATTTGACTTGAATCACTATTGAAAGGTATTTTTCAAATCTTAACCCAAGTTATTCATCTATCAATGAACAAGCTCTAGACATAGATTTGTGAGTTGATATTCACTTTATATCAAGCTCTAATATTATTGTGTTGATTGTTAGCATGAGACATCATATAGTAATTAGTTTGATAATATTCATGATATCGCTTTAGAGATAAACAGTATTGAGAGGATACATGATTATATTGATCGTAACAAAGTTCACATGCTTGATTAATCGAATAAATGAAAAGTTGGTTGATGAAATCTATCCTTGATATGTCTGTTAAAACAAACATCTTTTCAAACTTTATTCTTTGCTACAAAACTCTTGTGAAATTTATGATACCAAACAAAACCATTCTAAAACCCTCACTTAAGACTATATAAACTGTAGAGCAGAGGTGATATCAGGATAATCCATGTGGAGACGATAAAACTGTTACCTACCTAATATACATTTCAACAAAATGGCGCCGTTTCTGGGGATTATTTATTGATATTGCAAGCATTGCAATAGTTTATCCTATTTTAAGTTTTGTATTATTATCTCTTATATCAGTTCATATTCCTTGTACTTTTTAATTTAATTGATTATCTTTTAAGATCTCTGTTTATGCGAGGAAGTGTACCCGCAGACCAATTTCTTTTTGATCCTGAGATTGAAGGAACTGCTCGTAAACTTAATTACAAGACCGGAAGGAGAAGACAACTAGCTAAGGAAAGAAGAGAGCGCGCATGAACTTCTACAAATACTTCACCAACCACTCTCATTTTTACGCCAATCATGGCAGTTCCACCAGCTCCACCTCCCGTGATAGGTCCTTGTACAAATAGTTCAAGAAGGAACGCTCAGTTTGCGAGAAATGCAAATAATGGAAGATACTCGGAGATGAAAACTGGGATACTTCAACTTATGTATGCAAATCCCTTCACAGGGATTGATCTTGAAGATCCGTACATACATCTTACAAAGTTTTGTGAGATTATCGGTGCAACGGGAGCTCCAAAAGCGGAAGAAGACCAATTATTCAAGAGGCTATTCCCACATTCTTTGATAGGAAAGCAAAGGAATGGTATCTTGATCAACCGACTAAAATAATGACCGATTGGAATGTTTTAGTGGAAACATTTCTTGAGAGATTCTTTCTACATAATAGGTTCATGGAAGCCAAAACTTCTATTGCGGTTTTCTCGCAAGGTACAAATGAGTCTCTTAATGAAACTTGGGAGAGGTTCAAGTCTTTGTTATGCAAATGTCAAGGGCATGGGTTTGATGAACTCACTCAAATTCATATCTTTCGCCATGGTCTCCAACCACAACCTAAAACTCTATTGGATGCTACCGAGGGTGGTTCTTTGATGTCGAAGAGTGAGGAAGAAGCAATAGCCATTATTGATAGAATGACACTCAACAATCATCAAGGTCAACATAATCGAGGTACGTCACAAAGGAAACTGGGAATGATTGAATTGGGCACTAATGATGCAATTCTTGCTCAAAATAAATTGCTCTCTCAACAAGTGGAATTACTAACACAACAAATGTCAAAGCTTCCACCGCAAATAAAGGAGATGCAAGAGATTCCTAGCAAGCATCAACAAGTTTCTTGTTGTGAATTGTGCAAGGGAGATCATCCTACCGGATATTATCCTCCGGTTGAAGAGGAAGAGAATTATATGGGGAATCCAAATTAAAATCAAGCCTACCAACCAAGACAAGCTCCTTATCAAGGCAACCAATGGTACCAATAAAAGAGGAAATAACCAAGGTTATCAACAAGGTTGAAGACAAGATGTCGGAACTTCAAATCGTCAAAATCCGTATCAAAACTACACTCAACCTCCACAACCTCAAAGTGGAAATTCAAAGATGGAAGACACTTTCACCAAATTCATGCAAATGTCAATGGCAAACCAAAAGAGTACCGATGCGGCTATTAGGAATCTTGAGAAACAAGTTAGTCAATTGTCCAAACAATTAGCCAACCAACACAAAGAGACTTTTCTCGCGAATACTCAAGTGAATCCAAAATTAAAGAGACTTGTAAAGCTATTTTTACTCGAAATGGTAGAGCAATTGATATTGGCATTGGTGATAAAATTGAGGAATAATAGGTTGTAGTTGAAAAAGAGAAAGAAATTGATGAGAGTGAAGTAGAAAAGAATGTTGAGGGAAAATTAGTTGAAAAAGAGAAAATTGAAAAAGAAGAGATAGAAAAGAAAAACAGAGAGGAGAAAAAGAAAAAAAAGTAAAAAGGGGAAGGAAAAAATGAGTAATATTCTGATTCAAAATTTGCCATTTCCTTATGCTCCTTCCAAAAAGGACAATGCGAGGCATTGCGCTCGGTTCTTGGATATATTTAGTCGATTACAAATCAATATTCCATTCTCTGAGGCACTTGAACAAATGCCTATGTATGATAAATTCAATTCATTTTAATCAAGTTTTTGGTGTAGTGGCAGCACAGTTCATATCTCAAGTCATCTTTGTTATGGATAATTGTGAGGGCAAGAACGTGTCAGTTTCAAGCAATTTGTGTCTGAAGATCATCAATTCATTTCCAAACCAGGGTTTTGCGCAAGATTAAAGTTTATCTGATGAAGTCAAGTTACAGAGTCATCAAAAGTCAAGGCATTTGGTCAATATTTCAAGTCCTAATTATGTGGTTCATGTTCTTGTCATAGGAGAATTCCAGGTTGTTATTCAATTCAAAACCATTTCAAGATGGAATCATGATGTGATGTTGTTTCTCAAGGAGTTAACTCAGGGATTCAATTACATTTTTGGTTTGATTTTAAATGAAGAGTTCGAGTAGTTGAAAACTATTTCAAGAGAGGATGATTGCTTCAAGACAAGTGTCTGGATTTTGCCCAGTGTTTCTTCGAGCACAACTTGGCATGAAGAAATTTGATTTGGTCCTAGGCGAGTTAGGGCAAATGTGATACGCATCATTTGGATGAGCTTAGTGTTTGATTTCTTTTAAGAGGGAGGTTCATTACCTCAACATGAGTTTAGTGTGATGCCAGAAAAGGTCTTTTTACGTCCTAATTTGTTTAGGTGCAACACTTAAGGGATTGACGATGCTCAATACCGATGTTTTTAAGTTTTAGTACCTTTGAGAGAGAAGGTTTGTCTTGACTATTGGTTTTTTAATCAGAGTTCATGATTGGTAACCATAATTCCAAGATGGAAAACTTGATTCCATTCAATTCAAAATATGTCAAGTTCATAACCAAAAATTGAATTTGTGTGCCAAAATGATCAAGGTTTGAATTATAAATTCATTTAAAAAGAGGGGGGTTAAAGTCAAGATTCAATTTCATACCCACTTCAAGATTCAAGATTCAAGTTCTAAGTTTTAACTCAAGATTCGAATTCCAAGTTTTAACTCAAGATTAAAGTTTCATGTCAATTTGCAGTTGTCATCCAAGATTCATTTTTTAAATTCATAACCAAGCTCACTCAAATCATGCCAAAGTTACAAAGTCTAAACTAATTGAGAATCCACAATCAATTCAAATATCCCAAACCCATTTGATCAAAAGCCCATTATACTTTTACAACAATTGTCAAAAAATATGAAAAGGGAAAGAAAAACAAATAGTAGGTGAGGGACAAATTCATGTTGCTTTATGAACCAAAATCATTCCAAGTACATAAAAAAGCCTTGCAAAACTATAGAAAGCCAAAACAAAATCTGCACCATCTGTACCATAACCTACTTCACGTACTATGTCTTCCATTACCTCCAAAACCTGCACAACAATAAAACAGCATACACTTAGGAAACCTCCAACAGAGGTTCTTCAATTTGGTTCGCCAGCATGGTATGGGTAGCAATTTTATCCTTTTCAACAAAATGCCATTGGAGTTGAACAACATGGCGGACCGTTGCATCACAATGCAACGTTGCTTCATATATAATAATATTAAACACAAGAAATAGCTAGTTTTATACATTTTATTTCATTTTCCTTTTATTTTTTTTTATGTTGTTTTAATAATTCTTTTGCTTTTAATTTATGATAATTAAAATTTTTTACATTCAAATATTTAAATTTAATTTTTTTTGTTTTAAAAAAATAAATATAAATAAAATATTAATATATAAGATAAAGTTGTGGGATCCAATTGAGTTGCTTCAAACTAACGTGGCTTAATAGATCCCACAAAGAACCCAAAATTAAGTTCACTATTGAAGATGCTCTTAGGAAAGAAGATTGATTTGTTTTAAAAGAGAAGGATTCACGATATAGGAAGAGAAGAATAAATTGGCAAAAAAAATCTTCTGCAGAAAAGCTATTCTAAACACAAATCCCTTCAATATTCAAACTCACCTTCATCATTTCAAACCTTCAAAACAAATCTTCATTCTAAATCTTGCTACCCTTTTCTAACCATCATCAACACCTTGGATCTCTGCTGAAATAAAACAAAACGTTTTCCTTCGGTTTCACCCCCATCAACCTATCCATGAGCCACCATTTTTCATTTCTCCACCTTTCCACCATCTAAACTCTTCCACACGAACCTTCAACATAAACACTGCTCTAATTTCTTCATTAGAAAAACAACATTGAAACCATGTGAACTCCTAACCTCCATCAATCTATGACAACCACCCTTCTTCTCACCTAAACCTGAACAACAACAACGTGCAGCGTACAATCGAACAACAATAACAACACCTAAGCACCCCCGCAAACAACAACAACCAAGAGCTTTACCAGCGAATCCGATCCAACCACACCTCCACCGCATGACCTTCAGCGACAACAACTCGCAAGCATCAACCGTCAATCGCCGTCGAGTGAAAAAGAGATCGCAACTTAGAGAGCACAGAGCGAGAAAAAATGAGAAGAGAACGAAGCGAAGCCTGAGAGATGAAGCGCGGCCAGACGGAAGAAGTTGAGGAGAAATTGCAACGAAATTGAGGCGAAAGAAACGGCGGCGTCGTGAAGGAGAAGGAGGAACATCTGTGATTGCAATTAGGGATCAAAATAATACACGTGAGTTTCCATTGCAAACCCCTGTTTTATATTTCGCTTTTTTTTTTCATAGCTGAGTTTGTTTTTTATTAGGGAACAACTTCTCTACTCACCATAAAAAGTTGAATTGTATACCTTAAATCAATCAATCAATGTCATGTCATTTTATTATATTTAATTATTTATTTAATAGTTTAAATTTTGTAAATTTCCAATACAATTTACTCTAATTAACTCTATGGGTAACTTTACCCAACTTTTTGAGGTGGATAGATAAGAATTCACCTTTTTATTATTATTTATTTTGTCTCATGGCTATTGGGCTCTTTGAACCCATCAAATTGTTATCCACACCACTACATTACTCATACACCCTTTTTTATTCTTTAATTTGTTTTTTAATATTATCATATTAGTTTAGAAATATATTTTTTTTAGTTTGATTTAATTTTTTAAAATATTTTTTTAATAATGTTTTATTTTATTTTTTAGATAAGATTTGCTTTCAATTAATTAAAAAAAAATTAAAAAAAATATTTTCTTTATTAGATTGTGAGTTAATCCTTTTCAATTTTGATCTTTGGTTGTTTAAGTTTTGGTTATTATTGATCACTTAGATTTTAATTAATTTCTTTGCCGATTTGATTTCTAACTTTGTGGATTTGTGACTTGGCTGAGTAATTTGTATTACCTTGCTATTTTTCTCATGCTATAATAATGCTATATTGATATTTGTTTCTCACTTGTACATTTAAACCATTTCAAAATAAAATCTCGATTCATATCGAGCCATCTTTTACACCTTGTAAGTCGATTGCCTCGTGCATCGCCATCGACCTTACCCTAGCACAATTAAGCCCTCCATCCCATTTAGTTCAAACCCTTTAACCGTTTCGCACACAAATAAAAAACTCGATCCATATCGAGTATTTTCTTCAAATAAAATTAAAACACTTAATAAATATGAAACACTTTTTAATAAAAGATGAAAAGAGAGTTGGACTGGAGCCTTTGAATTCTCTCTTCGATTGTTTAAGTGTGAGGAGTCATCTTCACACTCAAATAATCGTCTTCTCTAAAAGATTTATAATACGCTTCACATCAAATTATTTTCATAACAAATTGAATGCAAACCTAATTTTCTCAATCACTTAGATGAAAAAGAGAGAGAGTCGAGTCTTCGATTCACTTTCCCGAATACATGGATACGAGGAGTCTTCCTTGGCGTCTAGGTACTCGTCATCCGATTAAAACACTTTAACTATATTAAACTCTTTCACAATTAAAAATTGAAAAAGAGAGAGAGTCGAGTCTTCGATTCACTTTCCAAATTATTTGGATACGAGGAGTCTTTCTTGGTGTCCAAATAATTGTCATCCAAGTAAAACATCAACACATTAATCCAACTTCTCGCCCCCGCATGATTAAAACCATTTTCTCAAAAAGGACATGTTATTTTCGTTCTACTTCAATACAGGTAACGCCTAAGACTCCACGAGCGAGCGACAATACACCTAACTGCTAGAACGTGAAAGTTAGCATCGTCCATAAAAAACACCAACAAACCATAGTCTGAACTACGAATGCTATGATTTCTCATGTCTGCTGAGAATACGTAGGCACAATGCCTCAATCCTTGGCGAGCAACATTCTCTTTTTTTCACCGTAGTCCCATAAACTACTAACGCTTTGATTCTTCACTTCTTTCAAGTGAAGATATGTATGTACAAGGGCCCTAACCCTTGGCGAGCACCTTAATAAAACCACCCATTTCCCTTTAACAAAATCCTTTTCCCTTACCTTTTCGCTTTATTCCTTTAGAAGAAAACAAACAACCTTAGCTAACATTCATCAGAAGTCGAATTAAGAGGTTCCCGTTGAGTACAGCAGACGTGATGGGGTGTTAATACCTCCCCCTCATGTAACCGACTCCCGAACCCAGAATGTGGTTGCGATTACCATGTTCTTCCCCTAAAGGTTCTATCAATATTTTCCTATCCCTTCATTGGGATGAATAAAATTCAGTGGCGACTCTGTTTTTTCCGCGTCCCATAGCGAAGGTCATATCATTTTTTCGAGGTGCGACAATAAGGAAAATCCATGGTGGTCTTGTCGTTCCCACGAAAGGGGAAGTTTCTTAAGTTACCTTGAGATTTTGAGGTAGTACGCTTAATAGAGATTGCAAAATCGAAATACAGTAATTGATTCTCTAGTAAGTGATTTATTAATTTTTTATTCAATTAATTTATTTCTACTAATATTTGGTTAATTTTTAAGTGTTTGTGGAGCAAAGGGTTTCCAGACGTAATACACATAGAGCCCAATATAAATATAAGGCCCAAGGAGGTTGAAAAGAAGTTGTCTAAAGATTTCCTAAGGGGAAAATGATTATCTCTTAGAAGGAATTAGAGCAAGAAAAAATTAGATTCCCGAATTACCTCTCAATTTAGAAAGCTTCAAAGATGTTTGAGTTCTTCTAGAAAAAGGATCAGGGGGAAGAAGTTCTCCAAAGCTCACATACCATTTGATCTCAAAGTTGGATGTTGTCGTCCATGGGGAGAAATAAGACCTTAGGTCCTACTCTGGATTGTTCTTGTTAATCTTTTTATATGGTAAATTATTCCTTTTACTTGAGAAATCATGTGATCTATGTTCTTTTGTTGTTTTCTACCTTTTTGATTATGAAAAAAAAGGAGAAATATACTCTTAGGGGGAGTAGAGTATACTCTCTACTCATGTAATATATATTTATCTTTCCTTTTACCACCTCCCTAAGAGATGCATTGTCATCATAAAAAAGGGGGAGAATATAGATTTATGTCCTTGCATGTATGAAGTTGATGATCTTACTGATAACCTTCCTAAAGTTTTAATGATAACAAATGACTACTGAAGACGGTGGTAATAGCTTTCCAACGCTCTGATGATCATGACCAAACTTAAAGACATCTCAGGCCTCATATAGTAGGAAACTCAATATTCCATTGAAGTGCTTATATGATCGATATACCCGATAAAGGATCTTAAAGGCATCAAAGTTTTGAAAGAGAGGAAGTATGAAAACTTATGTGGTAGTGTCTGTCTGAGTGAACAGAGTTTAGTTAAAGTATGAGAGTAGCTCCTAAGACACACACACACACACACGCACGCACGCACGTACGCACACACACACACACACACACTTAAAACCTATTTTTTTTAACAATCAAATCTCTTAAAAATGTTTTCAAGCTCAAGCCAGTTGACTAGGATACTGTCAAATTCCCTTTTAAAGTATTTTTGAACTACCCAAACGATTGAGACCTTAATCCAATCAGTTGGAATATATTTTGAACTGCCTAATTAATTGGGACCTTAAGGGTGTGTTTGGTTCAGAGTAGATGGAGGGGAGGGGAGGGGGAATTTTTAATTAAATATGTTTGGTTCGAATTTTATGAGGGGAGGGGAGGGGAGCAAAATCCCTCCAAAGCACATTTTTTTATTTCCTCTGAATTGGGGGGATTTGAAGGGGAGGGGAGAGTAAGTGAGTTTTGATAATTAAAAAATTATTATATTTATTAAAATATCCTCAATTTAATTTTATTATTTCAAAATTATTTGTTTTTTTCGTGTTACTATTTCTGTTCTGTGTGATTTTTTCCATTGCTTCCATCAATTTATTATAATTATTCTCCAACTTCAAATTATTTTATAGTTTTTTACTTAATATAAATCATAATCATTATACTTTTTTTTTTGCTTTTTTATAAAAAAAATTATGTTTAGTTATATTCGTTTTTTCTTCTAATTTTATTATGTATCATATCATATTTTCTTTTATATCAAAATTTAAACCATTTATTTTATTAAACATTTTAAACCATTAATATTTAATAATAATTTATTTTATGTATTTGTTTTGTTAGATGATTCATCACGATTTAAACGTTGATATCAGTGTATAGTTTAATTTATGTTGGAGAGTTATAATCTGAATCAAGTGTACTAAATTTTTTAATGTTATGGGATAAATAAATAATTTTTTAGTCAATCAATATTAGAAATAAAAAAAAAACATGCATGAATTTTTCACATTTGAATATCATATCACTTATATAAAATCATAAGGATTAAAATGTAAATTATTAATAAAATCCCTCCCCTCCCTCTCCTAAACCAAACATATTTTTAATTAAAATCCCTCCCTTCCCCTCCCCTCCCCTCTTTTGAACCAAACACTTATCTGATAAAAAAAATCCCTCATTTCCCCTCCCTTCCCCTTCCCTTCATTAAAATCCCTTCTCCCCTCCCCTTTATTTAAACCAAACAGACCCTAAGTTAATCAATTTGAAGAGGCATAAATGATTTTAAATCAATTATGATAGTGTCTTAATGACTAGAAATGACTATATTTCCAAACTTTCCAAAATGGGCCAGAACAATCGATTATTTTTCTCATCCAATTGATTGGGTTGAGGAGTTAATCGATTTGGTAATTAAAAAATCCCATGGATTGTTTCCTTTTTTAGCTTTCCATTCTCATATATATAGGATGCGCCCCTCCTCCTCATTTTATACTAAATCTCCGAAGTTTCACAATTTTTGGAATTTATCTCTCTATTCTCTCTCTCTCTCTCTCTCTCTCTCTCTCTATATATATATATATATATATATATATATATATATATTCTCACTTAAGTTGCCTTGGTGCTTTTGAGTGAAAAATTACTTGTGGGGAAGAAATCGTATTGGTAGTGTTGTTGTTATAATTCTCAAGAGTGCGATATTCTTGGAAAATAGGGTCTGGATCTTGAGATAAACCAATCATAAAATCTATGTTTTGGTTCTTGAACTTTGCCGAAAAAAGTTCTGTTTAGCTACTTAAATAATTCTGGAAAATATCTAAACTGGTCTGTTAGCATAACTTAGGTAAAATCTTTCATTTTTCCTGGGGATAAGCCTTTGAAAATATCAAAATCATAATGCATCAAGGTTCGTGGGTATAGCTTGTAAAATCTCAAGTTTATAGTTATAATCTCAAGAAGATATCTTGGGAGTAGGAATAGGCCAACGTTCGGCCGATCCTGGATTAATCATCAGTGTTATCTCTGTAAACCCTTATCTTCTAGAATACTAACATGATTTGTTTTTATTTATCCCGATGTTTTTACATAATTGTTTTTATTCATCCCGATGTTCAATTTACTTTGATCTTAAAGAATACTATCATGATTTGTTTCTTAAGTAACAAAACCGTAAAATTAATCACGAATTTTGAATACCATAATTAACTCTCATGTATGCTTGAAGTCACTTGTCTAACACTTTGTGCTAGTGAGTCCCCATAGTGAGAAAACTCACTTTGTATTCTACTTTGGCCATACTGAATCTCATTTCCCTTGTAAGGGTAGGTTTCTGAAATATTGGCCCCACTTCCATTGTGAGCCTCATTTGTATGGTGCCAAACTGGAGTTTCTTATTTGTGAAGAAATTATGATGAAGAGTAGTCTTAAGTATCTCTACTAGGGACTTGGTTATGAGGAGGGGGTTGGCCCTATGGAAGTTTTGTCTTTCTATCATAGGAAGAGATCCATTGATACTCGTGCCATTGTGAGTGCAGTCGGTCTCTTGGAGAGGAAATAAATCTTTGGTGAGGATAAAGCTCTCCATGGTTTTTTTTGACGTGAGTGTTTATACTTATAGATAAAATGGACTTTTTGAAAAAGGTCTATGCTATTTTCGCTGCTCAGGGTGTCAAACGTGGTACCCTGATTCAGGATATTACTCCTTCTACAACGCCAATCGCATATGTTGCTTTTGAGGTTTCCTCGATCACCCATGGACCTGACCAACCTCTAACTACTAGAATTTCTCTGATTATGGAGGATCAACCTCAGTCTCTTATTGCCCTGACCAAGAGGTACCATGATTAAGATCAATGTTCCCTCTTAGAGGAAGATTCTCCTAAACGGGCTCGTCTCTCCAAGAGTGGTACTTCAGGATTGACCACCCCTCTCCTCAAGTTGCCACCCATCCCTCCTACCCGGATTCTCTGTACTCCTGAGGAAGTTTTTGTTGCTATGTATAAGGAGGATCTAGTCTACCTTCAAAATCATCTTGAGGCAGATAAAATTGAAATTTTTTCCTAGGCTACCTTCTACTTCTAACGGGTGGCCTCTTTATTTTCTCTTGTTGGTACTGGTCAGGATGATGTAATGGCCATAAGTTATCCTTCCAATGACAGGGATACCTGGAAGGGAAAATGTGAATCTATGGAGCAGAAATGCTTTAAGTTTTAGAAGGAGTTGTTTGCTCTTTGGGAAAAGGTCGCAAGAAGGATCTAACTTACAGATCTATCATTTTCATCGCCTCAAAGGGTACTAAGGATCCAACTTACAGATCCAACATTTTCATAACCTCATAGGGTGGAAAGGATCCTACTTAGGGATCCAAAATTATGGTCGCCTCATAAGGTGATGAGGATCCCACTTAGGGATCCAACATTTTAATCGTATCATAGGGCGACAAAGATCTAACTTAGAGATCCATATTTTTGATCGCCTCAAGGGGAGATAAAGATCCCACTTAGGGATCTAGCATTTTGATCGCCTCATAGGGCGGCAATGACCCTACTTAAGGATCCAACATTTTGTTCGCCTCATAGGGCAGCAAGGATCCCACTTAAGTATCCATCATTTTCATATCCTCATGGGACGGAATGGATCCTACTTAGGGATCCAACATTTTGATCACCTCATAGGGCAGCAAGGATCCCACTTAGGGATCCAACGTTTTGATCGCCTTATATGGCAATTTTCTCCTGAGCTTTTAGGTTTCTTGCAAAGAAAGAATAGTCAGGAAACACAGACTCTCTATGATAATGAAATGAGGGTCCTCATTAAAACCCCTTGCCCTATGAGAAGCACAGAGAGAAAAAAGTGCACCCCATAAAATAACTTGTCTTTACAATCGGTTGAGGTGTAATACTCGCCTATAAAAATCAACAGCAAAATAGATAAACAATGGTAAAGAGAAACAAATAAACGACAACAATGCATGTTGCACCTGTCATACCCCAAATTTGTCCTACTTGTGTATATTTTCATTTGTACTTCTATCCACTAACCATTATTCAAAAAAAAAAAATATTGTCTCTGGTTGTTGTAGTGATTGAGGTTCAATGGTCAGACAAGTTTGTCTTAGGATCAAGGTTTGGTTGTGATTGATTAAATGATGTATGTGAAGTCCCAATCAGGGTTTGTATCAGGCAATTCACATGTGTGTTGATCAAGTTATCAGGCTGTGTTGAATTCAATAGTTTCACAGTTAAAGATCATCAAGGACTAAATCATGATTAATCAGGGTTTTTATGCAATCCTTTGTGATTTCTCAATTTCAAGTTCCATAATGAGGATTGTGATTCATCATAATTCAAGTGGCAAAATTCAAGATTCATTCGTGATTCAAGGTTTTAATCCATTCAAGTGCAAAGTTGATTTATGATTGGCTCAAGAGCTCATTTCAAGTGTGAATTCAAAAGTGTGTTATTTGGTTAGTAAAGATTTTAGGAGCATTGGAAATTCGATTTTGGTAGTCATGTTTTAGTAAAAATCAAGAATTCCAAAATGGAGGGTGCAAAGAGCAATTTCAAAGTCCAAATACCTAAAGCCCATCACTTGTTTTTATTCCAGAAAATAATGTTCATTATAATTGTTACAACAATTACATCAAAAAGGGTCAAAAGGAAAAAGTAATATTAATAATATGGAAAGGATCCGTTATCATTGACCAAGCCTTGATGAAATATCCTTATCCACTTCAACCAAACGACACTACCAAGTTTCCTTTCATGATTCATGGCACCTCACACCAAGCTTTCTTTGCAGATCATGATTCATATTCAACGCTCACCAAACTCCATGCACCAGTACACAACGCCATACACTGAGTATTCATAAGCAACATAAATCCAACATTGCCAAGACCTGTACAAGCTGCGCCATGTGCCTTGCCATCATAAAATGTGCAAACTTAACAAAACCTTATCCATTGTAAATCATGACCCCACACACCATATGCAACCTTGCCAAAACACCAAGACATAACCAATTTTTTAAGCCACAACATCATAGCAGTGTACAAACCGCATCTTGTATAGACAAAACACAAAACCTGCTATGAAATTCCAGCTGCCAACATACACAATTTGAGAATGCAGAAAAAAGATTTATCTTACAGTTTTCACATGACCCCACACATCCAAAAATATCGCAGCTCACACAAACCAATCACGTGAATTCATCTCAACGCACCACAATCCGTTTCAAAACCGTCACCAATTCGAACGACACAATATCATAATTTCCAGCTCACCGTTTTCTTTTCTGTCCTCCCCATTCTACCCTCATTCTCCCTATAAAAACACACATCTCTCTCTCATTTCGAAAAGCCCTAGCCGCCAATACTCAACCTTCATCCTTCTTCAAACCACCCTTCAAACCTTATTTCTTCAACCTTTCCTCATACCTCTTCAACTTTCTTCAAAAAAACAAATCATCTTCAAAACAAACCTTGACCAATTTTCTGCAATCACAAACCATCAACAACAATAACACAGCCTCCAAATCTCAATCTTCATCCACCTCATAACTCAAACCAGAAAACAGAACCAACCCATACACACACCGATTCAAAATAGAAATGAAAGAAGAAGGAGATGAGATCGAAGAATGGACTGTAGCGGCAAAATCGTGAGTGTAAGCTATTGATTAACTTAACTCGAAAACCAAGAGTCGGCACCGCACTTTTATTTTATCCAAAAAGGAAAGGAAAAGGAGCAAACAAAACCTACACAAGCTCTACAACAAGAACAAGTGAAGAGAGTCCGGGTAAGAGGGTTGGTTACGCAATGGGAATGTGTTAGCACCCAAAACGTCTATAGTACTCTATAGGAACCCTTTGAAATATCTACTGCTTTTGGTCTGAAAAAGTTTGCTTGAAAAGTGATTGAGGAGATGAGAAGAGAAATTGTTTTAAAGATTTTTGTGTTTGGAGAGACTTGTCGTCTCATGCCTACGTACCCACGATGTGCAATGTAGGATCAAAACCCCGTAGTTTATGGTACAAAGAATGAAATTTGTTTGTTTTTGTTAATTTTAAATGTAAAGACAAGTCGTCATTTCCAAGCGAATAATTCCGCTTAAAGAAATGAATCATGTCTAAACTTATGAAAAAGTTAAAGGAAAAAGTGCACGAGGGCACAAAAAGAGAGTTTGATGAGTTTGATGTTTTTTAAAGTCTTTTGAAAAAGGTGTCAACATGCTTATGTAGTTTAGCATTTGTTAAGAAATGAAAAGAAAAGAGTAAAATCACTTGACAAAGTCAAGGTTTGATTATGAAAAAGGTGATAGTTTGAAATCAAGAATGTTTTGAAAAAGAGAGAGAGTTTTGAAAATTGAAGAATGGGTGGAGAAGAAGTAACTATCCTAATGCATAAAGTAAAAGCTAAGGATAAGAAACCTCTAACCGCAAAAGTTAGCTTCCAAGTCTTCGAACCATAATTCCAAAGCAAAGGGAGAAAGGTCCTAAGTCTAAGTCCAAGGTTCCAAGAATTGCATTGGATGTCCAAGGTCTAAGTTCAAGGATTCAAGAATAGCATTGAAGTCCAAGGTCTAGGTGCAAAATTCCATGTCCATTGCAAAGGATAGTAACCATAGTCCAAGATTAGAAGCACAAGTTTTTTAGAGGTTTTAGCCTTTATTAATGTTTTTGGTCCAAGTGGACAAAGTGAAAAAAAGGCATAAACATAAACATGTGTCCAACGGACAAAGGAAAAATTGCGGAAGCATAAACATGATATGAAATGGTAAAAATGAAGCATAAAAGTAAAAGAGATAAGGAGCGAGAAGGAATTGTAAATGATTAGTACAATAGTAATATTAGTAAGTTAGTGATTAGTTGTTAGTGATCAATAATGATTGAATAATTGCACTTAGGTCAAAATTAATGAGAACTCATTAGAGGATTGATAAGACCAAAGCCTCCTAACAACAAGTTTCATAAGTTTTGAACCAAAAGACAAATAATCAACTATTCTTGATAGTTTTTCAATGCGGGACAAATATTGCGCTATGTTAAGCAATCACTGAGTAATTTACGGAGTAATTACCCTACAATGAGGCCGGTCAATAGCCCTTTGTGCTAATGCATGCTAGATGAACGATATGTAGATCGTCATCCGAAAGCAATACCGCACGAAAAGAAAAGTGGTAGCGATCTCGTCTCGATAAAAATTCAACAAAAGAATTCCAAGATCTTTTAGACTTTCATCGATCAAAAGAAAAGAGAAATAGATGAAGAGAAAGCCAAATTAAACCACACAATTATGTGATCTAAGGCTAAGAACAACAGGAGAGGGAGGAAAAAGGAAAAGGAACCAAAACAGTCCCAAAAACAAGCCAAAATATGCATTCTGTTTTGAAGTAACCGGTTACAGCATAACTGCTAACCGGTTACTTAGTTCAAAATAAGTGCAGATTTTTCAAAATTTACACAGTGTAACCGGTTACAGCATAACTGCTAACCGGTTACACAACACCAGAATGCAGAAAAATGTGCAAAATTCAGCATGATCCATTTCCAAAATTTTTTACAAACACCTTATGATCATGGAACTGAAATTGCACGAAATTTAAAGTAAAATAACAGCAAAAAACAGTAATCAACACAAATTGCAAGATCCAAAGATCAAGCAAACAAGATCAACAAAGGATCTACATTGTGAAAGATGAAATTGAACAACAATGGTGGAAAATGAGATTACCACTCCAAATCTGAAAATTGCTTCAAATTACTCCAAGATCCAAACTCTAGAGCCTTGATCTGTAAGAATTGATGAAGAAAACGTGAATGGATGAAGGTTTAGCTCAAAGTTGAACAAGAATCAATGTGAATTCTTGTTAACTTTCAAAAGAAGAAATGTGAGCTTTGGTGAATTTGGTAGTTGGGGAGAGAAATTGCAAGAGGTTTGTTGGCTCTCAAAAGCTTGAATGAAATTTTAGCAAGGTGAATTTGGCTCTCAAAAGCTTGTGAAATGAGTGAAATGAAGCCTCTATTTAAAGAGTTTAGGTTTGGGAATTTGGTGGTTTGGAATTAGGCTTGGAATTTGAAAATTAGGATTGGAATTCAAATTTGGAGGGAATTATAAAAAAAGTGGTGATTGGTGGAGGTGTATGGTAGGAAATGATCAAAGTGATGTAGGGAATTAAAATGAGATGGTATGGAATATTCCAAAATGTGATCAAAATTGGTGCCAAATGCTGAAATTTGAATTTGCTGCCATTTTTCAAAATTTCACGATGGTAACCGGTTACAGCATATCTGCTAACCGGTTACTTAGTGCAAATTTTGAAAAAAAATTCCCTTTTTGAATGCACTGCTGTGGTTCGGCTCGATTCTTTTGCTCGTCAAAGAAGGCATGGAAATAAACACATGAACCTTGGAATTCCTTGAATAATAATCAATTAAGTCTTGGAAACTCTTGATCAGATGAATTTTGAATTGTTTACAAATCAACTTTGACTTTTTCAGGTGAAATTCAATAGAGTTATGGGACTGTTATTTTGGCATTTTTGACATGTTCTTCCCCTGAAAATGTTAATAAAGAGAAAACAAAATATTTTTGGGTTTTGGTTAAGGTTAGTAAAATATAAACAAATAAAGCAATAAAGGGAATAAGAAAACACACAAATGATCAGTAAACCCTGCAAGGCAAAACCCAAATAAGAGAGGGATAAAGGAACCAATGTGTGATCTAGTTTGTGGTAAAGATTCAAAATGAGATGTGAATGATATGTGGAATCTTAGGGGTCAAAAATTAGGGTCTTACACGGACGAAACACTGACCTGGACCGCGAGAAACCGTGATCGAAATGAGAAGTGGAAGGAGATTGTTGTCCACGAGTGAGGTTGGAGACACCATGAAGCTTTTTCGTGTTATTTTTCCTTTTGCTCTGGTTTTTCACTTTGTAGATTTCTTGAAACTGGTTTTCTGAAGTTTTAATATTGTTTTAAAAAAATAAAAGAATTCCATTGTGCCTTAATAGCCATCAAGGACTCAACTCACATTTAATTTTTCCACCATCCTTTTGTTTTTACCCGTGCTTCTTTTTGTTGTTTGAAAAGGATGAATGGGCTTTATAAGCCCATAATGATTCCATGATTTCACACCAACCTTTTTTGAATGTATCCCCTCCTTTTTTTTTTATGAATACTAACTTTTTAGTGCTTTGTTCCATCTATTTTTATTGTTTTGCAATTAATTTGATTTCCTTTTCATTTTGGTCAATGATATAACAAAAGGTCTTGGATTTATTGATTTGAATAAATCGAAAAATCTAGATCAATATGAGACCACCTTTTTATTTTTTATTTTTTTATCGGTCAATGAAAATCTAAAACCAAAGATTATCGATTTATCGATTTAAGATCTTGGTAAAGATGAGACCTTTCTTATTTTCGATCTCTTTTCGATTTCCATTTCATTTCTTATTTTCTATTTTTGTTGGTCAATGAAAGTCAAATATCATAGATTATCAATTTCTCGATTAAATCTTTATTAAGACGAGACCACTTTGATTTATTTTCTATTTCCATTTCATTTTCATTTCGCATTTTTTTCTATCTTCTTTTTTCATTTTCGATCGACGAAGTCTTTCTATTCACGAATGTTGATGGTTGAAGCGATTAACCTTCATTATTTCAAATCTGTAGTGAGTGATCATCGAGATCTCTTTCTATACTTTGGGATCGTGATAGGTTACCTTCGATTAATCGAAGAAAGTTTGTGATTAAGATAAGATTGTCACCTTTTCTTTTCGTGTGGCACGATTCAATTGGAGAATGATCCTCAATATCATTTCTCCATCATGTTTTAGCACAAAGATAAAATTGCACATCCTCCTATAGTATGATCTTCGTCATAGATTGTGCTACGATGGCTTGGCGCTACATTGGACCCGATTCATCCTATTAACTACTAACAACTAACCTTACATTTCCGTCAATATTATCTTGATTTACTTTTATGTCAATATTATATTTTGTTCATATTATCTTGATTATATTATTGTTCATATTATTCATATTGTTCATATCATATTTATACTTATTCATCTAACCATTTTCTTTGTTCATACACTATTCAAAACTCACTAATAAATATCGAAACCCTAAAACAATAAATTGGTGGACTGTTGGTTATTATCCTTTGCTTGGAGCTTTTGTCCGACTCTTGCTCAAGGCTTAGTTTAGGACACCTTGCACACACACGACTTCCTCTTGGGATACCTTACAATGAGACCTTTTATTTCATGTCATCCCCTATATTTTACATGTACCCCTCTTGTTGCGGTGAAAATCGGATAACGAATTATTAATTAATTTGCATCATTTTCTTTTACAACCGACTTTGATTTATCCAAAGGAAAGGTTCAAAACCGTTAAAAAAACCTAAAGGGGGGAGATCTAAAGTTCGGGGGTTGGTTATACTAAGGGAAGGTATTAGCACCCTTAATATCCGTAGTACTCTACGGGAACCTCTTGTTTTGCTTGTATTATGTTATGTTTATTTGTTAAGGTAAAGATGTTGTTAATGACTATGAGGTCAAAAGAAGGTAATGAGATGTCTATGACTATGAGGTCAATAGAGAGACTTTGTGACTATGAGATCAATGTTGGAAGGTGGCTATGAGGCCAAGGGAGAGGGGCTATGACTATGAGGTCAAAGTTTTGGTAAGGTGACTATGAGGTCAAGATGGTAGATGGTTTTATGACTATGAGGTCAAGGGAGAAAGTCCTATGACTATGAGGTCAAAGGAAGGTAATGAGCTTTCTATGACTATGAGGTCAATAGAGAGACTTTGACTATGAGGTCAAGATTGGAGAATGGCTATGAGGCCAAAGTTCTGATTATGACTTATAAGGTTAATGTTGAATAAATTGCTCTATGAATATGAGTTCAAGAGGGGTCCTATATTGTCTATGAGGTCAATATGGGAGGTTGCCTAAAACTATGAAGTCTAGGTCATAATGAGCTTTCTATGATCTTGAAATCGATAGAAAAACTTTTCCTTTGGAAGGAAGGGGGAAAATAACATCTTGTAAACAAGAGTTATAGAGGGGTTGAAATACAATGAAACATATGAGTTTCAAGAACTCCAAAACAGTAAGCATTAACCAATATGTGAAATGAACTTTCAGATGTGATTATGGCAAACAATGAGCATACAATGAGCATAAATGTAGACATAGCAAACAGTGAGTGCAAATGATCATAAATGAGGACATAGCAAACAGTGAGTGCAAGTGGTAATATAATTGAGGACATAGCAAACAGTGAGTGCAAGTGGTCATGTAATTGAGGACATAGCAAACAGTGAGTGCAAGTGGTCATGTAATTGAGGACATAGCAAACAGTGAGTGCAATTGGTCATGTAATTGTGACATTTAATACAGAGACGCATTCACAATTGGAACCAAAGCATTTGAAAACATGTTGTTCATTAACAGATAGCAAAATAAGTAAAATTGCATAGCAAGGTTTATGTTAAAGTCGGGAACAGAATTTCACAAACCAAATACATTCATAGAAGAGTCAATTCTCAAACAGAAGTCACACAAGCATGGCAATCATAACATGGAAAACAAACAGAAATAAAATAATTAAATCATGTGATTTCAAACAGCGAACATAAGCAACAACCAGGGATACAAAGTTTAGTACACAGCATGCTTCCACAGTGATTCAATAAAAACAGTAGCACATTAAGATATCAAACATAGCAGCAAAGATATTCTCATGGTAAAACAAAACAATGGAATCATGCAATAACAAAACAGAAGCAAAAGAAGTACAGACAAACATTTATGGTAAAGCCAAGAAACAATGTTCAAGAGTTCACAAGTTACTGAATGTTTTCAAGGAAAAACTCCTTTTGTTCGTTTTTTACAAAGTTACAAGCCTCAATGGTTTTTATTTACAAAAAGGATTTAAAATGAAGATGTAAATATTTTTGTGTCTGTTTTAAGATAAATAAAATAAAGAAAAAGGAAGTTGAAGAAAATAAAAAAAAAAAGAAAAAGAAAAAAAGAAAAAAAGAAAAAAAAAACAAGACAACATGGCACCCGCCACACAAAATGCATGGCAGGCGCCATGCATGCACACTTTAAACCCATGGCTTGCGCCACCTACAAGATGGTGGCTTGCGCCACCCTTTGATTTTTTAGCAACAGAGGTGGCTTGCGCCACCCTGTCCAAGTGGCTCGCGCAACTGCTTCTTTTTCTTTTTTTTTTACTTTTCTTATCACGTGGTGTGGTCTTTCTTTAATATTTTCTTTGCACGCACACTATTTATTTTATTATATTTTTCTTTTTAACACAAAGTGGCGGACGCCAAACAATTAACGTGGCGAGAGCCTCCACAATTCCTCTTATTTATTTCCAGTTTTCAAACAGAAACGAATACAAACCAGTTATGATTTAACAAAATAAAATGAAACTAAACATGTTAATGATTTATTTTCACAGAAACAAACAATAATCAGATGATAATAATGTCACGACATGATAGCAGCATGAAACAGAATGACCATGGATTCAGACAAACATGATGATGACTATAATGGCAACATGGTGCATACATAAAATGAAAACAGAAGGAGGTAGGATAATACCTAGTGGAGTACGTCCACTGCTTCTTCACAGGCGAGTGTTTCTGGAGATAGTGGATGCTTTCCTCCCTCAACTGCTACAGAACCAGTTTATCAGCACGAACAAGAACTTGTGGTGATTAAGGTGATGGAAGTTTGGAGTGTTTACGGGAAGGAAATGAAAAGAATAAGTTCTTGCAAGACTTGAAGATGACTTGCAAAACTTAACAAGGATGGAAAGGTGAAAAGGTTTTGATAATTTTCTGGAGGTTTTCTAGGTGGTGATGTTTCTGTTGTGTTACGAAGGAAATGAAAACTAAGAGTTTCTTGCAAGTTTTGAAGTGTTACTTGCAAGATTGTGGAGGGAGAAGTAAGGAGAAATTTCTTAACAATTTCTGGTGTGTCCTAACAAGGAGGGAATGAGCTCCTTTTATAGGCCAAGCAAAGTGGATCCGGTTCTTGGGTAGTTGGTTTGCTCACAGGATAAAGAATTAGGGTTTGTATGGTCTGCTGAGTAAAGAATTAGGGTTTGTGTGCATCAATCCTTAGTCGTTGATCTTGGTCAATCACCCTGCTGGACAAGTGCAGCGGAGGAGGTGGTGGATGCAGTCTGTAACTTTCACTCTTTAGTGGTTATTCCAAAACCATTTTTTGATGTGCCATGAGAGAGAAAGTAAGGAAGGAGTAATAATTTGAATTTTGAATATGAATTCTCTGCTCATGCATGCAGGTATTCCGTGCTGATCCTCTTTATTTCACCAATTCAATATGGTATCTCAACGTCCTTTTGATTTCAGCAGTAATGGTGAGCTTAGAAAGGGTAATACATAGTGACTTCACAAGACTTGTTTCTGAAGCAAAGCATCTTCATCATTTTCAACTAACAAATGGCACATGGGCTTAGCTAAATATACAAAGCCTTGATTCTTAAATCCTATGGGAATACAACTTGGACTTTTCACACCTTAAAGCCTTTGATCCAAATGACATCTTTTTGGGCCCAAAAGAAACTTGAGACATACCATATGCCCATGACCGAAAACACTTAGGATATTGCAAAATTAAATCCTCTTATGGCATCACTTTGGTATGTTACACCTTGATGAATATTTATCTCCATGAAAAATTATTGCACTTGAGAAACAAATCTTTAAGGCTCAAAAAAAGCTTCCAAGGATGTTTGTTATCACATGGCACAATTTCTCAAAATTTGGGATCACACTTTGCTTGATATGAAAGGCAATGGTTGACTTGTCTTGGTGAAACATTTGATTTCTTGTTGAAAAAGTCTTCTCGGATGCATGCAAATTCAAATTATCGCATTTGGCCAAAAAATGTCTTAGGGAGACCTTGTCGTCTTTGTTGTGTAAATCCTACCTTCCACAATGAAAAGAAATAACTTGCAAACAAGAAATGGTTAGTTAATAATGCATACATGCTTGAGGTCTAAATGCGGATGCAAGAAAAAATATGACATCTAAGGGGTAAAATTTTGGGTATAACAGTTGCCCCTATTTAAATAGCTTCACCGGATGGCACGAGGAATGGAAATCCTCGGGACGTCGAGGTTGAAGATATTTAAATATAGCAAACCGAAAATTTTGCCCTTAGATGGAATGCAGATGCTACAGACAAACAACAAACATGCATATGCTGACATGCCATGAACTCTAATATGATGATATGATGATACGATAACATGATGATATAACAGTGCGGACAAACGAGGCACCAAAGAGCTACCAAACACGGGTGAGCTTTACTGGGGAAGGATGAAGGAAGTATCCACCAGAAAGACTCACTGGGGGATGCAAACTAACCAACAAAAGAGACTCACTGTAGAGACTCAAGGGAAGCACTGGGGAATAGAGAAATAAAGGGGAAAAACCCCGCAGATCCTCATTAAAAAAAAGGAGCCAAAGAAGGGATTCTCCACTGGGGAAAGATCCAGGGAGATGGTCGACAAGTGCAAAAAAAGACCGGACGATACTGGGGAAATAAAAACCAACCTTACTGGGCCTGAAACCAGAAAGAAGACGTGATCTCCACTGGGGGTCAATTTGGAATAGAAGGATAGACAAACTACCAAGAATTCTCTGGGGGTTCTTATGCTGAAGAGTTCAAACGGGATCTTCAAGAAAAACCAGAAAAAGACAGAGACAAACTTTGGGTATCAGTATGAGCTGGATTTTTGGATAAGAAGGAATCCTATGACTATGAGGTCAAAGGTTAAAGAAGGCTATGACTATGAGGTCAAAGCTTACCTATGACTATGAGGCCAAAGGTGAATGAGGTGATTGGGTCTAAGGTACCAATATGAGTTGGTTGGGATAACAATTGGACTTGGTTTAGGAAGGATAATCAGTATGAGCTGAAATTTGGATACCAACGTGAATTGGATTTTGAATACCAGCATGAACTGGATTTTGGACACCAACATGAATTGGATTTTGGAATACCAGCATGAACTAGATTTTGGATACCAACATGAATTGGATTTTGGAATACCAGCATGAACTGGATTTTGGATACCAACATGAATTGGATTTTGAATACCAGCATGAACTGGATTTTAGATACCAACATGAATTGGATTTTGAATACCAGCATGAACTGGATTTTGGATACCAACATGAATTGGATTTTGAATACCAGCATGAACTAGATTTTGGACACCAACATGAATTGGATTTTGGAATACCAGCATGAACTGGATTTTGGATACCAACATGAATTGGATTTTGGAATACCAGCATGAACTGGATTTTGGATACCAACATGAATTGGATTTTGAATACCAGCATGAACTGGATTTTAGATACCAACATGAATTGGATTTTGAATACCAGCATGAACTGGATTTTGGATACCAACATGAATTGGATTTCGGGACACCAGCTTGAACTAGATTTTGGATACCAGCATGAACTGGATTTTAGAATATCCGATAGTCAATACTGGGGTTTGAAGGCTAGACTTCCTGGGGAGTGGTGATCAAAGAGTCAACAATCTGGCGCACACAGGTAAAGACTGGACACAACAAGATATAGACAAAAAGTCTGCAAACAAACAAAAGGAGGTTTCAGGAGACAAGGACCCAAAAAGCAAGACACACAGATGCGAAGTGCCAAATGATATGCAGGAAGCAGCCCCAACGAGACAACGGACTGGAAAAGTGAGTGGAAGCAAAGACATACCCACTACAAGGAGTCACACTGAAATCTGGCCGTAGTCAATCCAGGAATGTCCTTACTTCACTGGGGAAATGAATTTTCACATTTTCAGCTAAATTCGTAAAGATACAAGGGAGAATCCCTTTACATCGTGACATTTGATCACTACTGAGATGTTTCGATTTCGGGAAATATTTGTCGGTCTTTCTTCAATGACGAGCTTGGATGATTTATCAGTGTTTTCATCCTAACCGGAGTTTTGAGAGACACCATTGATTTCACTAAATAGTCCTTAATGCCGGAGCAAAAATTTGTATTTCATTATGTTTTCTCAAAAGGTTTTTTCAAAACATTTTCCGCTTTCAAAACCATTATTAATGAGTAAGTGAAGTTTTGCATAACAAGGAAAATAACAGAACAATGATAAATATTAAACAAAGAAAGGCTCAAAAATTTGATTTTATTAGAATGGTAACTTGCCAATAGCGAAGTTCCATGGAACATTACAATTGAAAAACGGCAATTTGGAAAAGGGTTACATCGTATTCAGTGACCACTATCCTTCCTAATGACTAAGAGTCCTAAAATTTTGTTGCTGATGAGGGTTAATGAAAACTGAACTTCTCCGAGAATTCTTGGAAATAGGTGACAACTTGGTATGACACAGTGAAACGCCTTTGTCCCTAACTTTTGCCTAGACCGCCCTTTCGGGTTTTCAGTCCACCGGGACGCTCTTTTTTTGCCTAGGCTGCCCTTTCGGGTTTTCAACCTAGAGAGCTTTTTCTTTTTCTTATTTAATCCCTAACTTCCGCCTGAGTCTCCTTCATAGGTTATGACCCACCGGGATACCCTTCTCTTGCCTAAGTCACCATTTCTGGTTTTCGACTTAGCGGGTTTTTAGGCGTAATATTTTCGTACTGAGTCAGCGTTCACAGAGTGTGTGAGTTGTTCACCATCCATCGTTGTGAGGAATAAGGAGCCTCCTAAGAACACAGTTTTTACCACAAATGGACCCTCATAGTTAGGTGCCCATTTTCCGCGAGCATCCCTTTGAGATGGCAGAATCTTCTTGAGTACAAGCTCTCCTTCTTGAAATTCTCGAACACAGACCTTCTTGTCGAATGCCCTCTTCATTCTTTTCTGATACAAATACCCATGACACATAGCAGTCAGTCGCTTTTCATCAATAAGGTTCAATTGATTATATCTCTCTCTGACCCACTCTGCTTCATCAAGCTTGGTTTCCATCTGGATTCTCAGAGATGGTATTTCTACTTCAATGGGGAGGACAACATCAATTCCATATACCAGAGAAAAAGGCGTTGCCCCTGTCGAAGTTCGGACCGAAGTTCGGTATCCGTGCAGGGCAAATGGTAACATTTCATGCCAATCCTTATATGTCTTGACCATTTTCTGCAGGATCTTTTTGATATTCTTATTAGCAGCTTCAACAACTCCATTCATCTTGGGACGATAGGGTGAAGAATTGTGATGTTCAATCTTGAAATTGTCACATAATTTTTTCATTGTCTTGTTATTCAGATTTGTCCCATTGTCGGTTATGATCTTGTTGGGAATTCCATAACGACAGATGATATTATTTCTGATGAAACGGGCAACCACTTGTTTGGTCACATTGGCGTAGGAAGCGGCTTCAACCCATTTGGTAAAATAATCGATGGCTACCAGAATGAAACGATGACCGTTGGAAGCTTTTGGCTCAATGGCTCCAATCATGTCGATGCCCCACATAGAGAACGGCCAGGGCGATGATAGCACATTCAACAGAGTAGGAGGAACATGCATTTTGTCCGCATAAATTTGACATTTATGGCATTTTCTCGCGTACTGGATGCAATCGGTCTCCATAGTCAACCAATAGTATCCAGCCCTCAAAATCTTCTTTACCATGGCATGTCCATTGGCATGGGTGCCAAAAGCTCCTTCATGGGTATCATGAATCAGCAAGTCTGCTTCTCTCTTATCAACACATCTTAGCAGGACCATGTCGTGATTTCTCTTGTAAAGTACGTTATTGCTGAGGAAGAACTTGGATGATAATCTCCGTAAAGTTTTCTTATCAAGACTAGAAGCGTTGGCAGGATACTCCTGAGTCTTTAGATAATTCATGATGTCGTGAAACCACGGCTTCCCATCAACCTCTTCTTCAACTGACTGACAATAAGCTGGTTCGGTCCTGCGCTCAATACTGATGAGAGGTGCTTCGTTGATAAATCTGACTTGCCACATGGAAGCCAGTGTGGCTAAAGCATCAGCTACATGATTTTCAGTACGTGGCACGTGTCGGAAAGTAATCTCATCAAAACACTTAATCAATTCCACAACATGAGCCCGGTAAGGGATATGTTTCTCATCTTTGGTTTCCCATTCTCCTCTGACTTGATAGATAACTAGAGCTGAATCACCCATAACTTCGAGAAAGCAGATTCCCAAGTCAATTGCAGCTTCTAGACCCAAAATACACGCTTCATACTCAGCAATGTTATTTGTACATCCAAAATCCAATCTATCTGTGAAAGGGGTGTAGCCACCTTCAGGATTAATCATAACAACACCTACTCCATGCCCCTTGTAATTGGACGAACCGTCGAACATCATCTTTCACCTGTACTCAGCCCTGGGATCTTCTTCAGAGCTTGACTCTTCACAATCTTTCACCGTCATAATATCGTCATCGGGGAAATCAAACTTGAGTGGTTCATAGTCTTCAACTGGTAGATCGGCAAGATATTCTGCGAGAACACTTCCTTTAATGGCCTTTTGAGTGACGTACTGGATGTCATATTCTGACAACAGCATGTACCAACGAGCCAATCTTCCTGTTTGAGCAGGCTTCTCAAAGATGTACTTTATCGGATCCATTTTCGAGATCAACAAAGTAGTATGACATATCAGATATTGCCTCAAACGTTTGGCGGCCCACGCTAAAGCACAACAGGTCTTTTCAATCAGTGAGTATCGACTCTCGCTATCAGCGAACTTTTTACTCAGATAATAAATTGCATGTTCTTTCCGGCCAGTCTCGTCATACTGTCCCAGGACACAGCCCATAGATTCTTCCAGGACAGTCAAATACATAAAGAGAGGTCTTTCGGGAATCAGAGGAACCAGAACAGGAGGTTCTTGGAGATAACTTTTGAGTTTCTCGAAAGCCTGTTGACAGTCGGCATTCCACTTTACTGGCTGATTCTTACGGAGCAACTTGAAAATTGGTTCACAAGTAGGAGTCATGTTGGAGATAAATCTGGAGATGTAATTCAAACGGCCCAAAAATCCTCTGACTTGAGACTCGGTCTGTGGAGCTGGCATCTCTTGAATAGCTCGCACCTTATCAGGGTCTACTTCAATCCCTTTTTGACTGACGATAAAACCAAGTAACTTCCCTGATCTGACACCGAAAGTACATTTGGCAGGATTCAATTTCAGCTGGTATTTCCGAAGTCTCTTGAATAATTTCAGAAGATGGTCCAGGTGTTCCTCCTCACTCTGAGACTTAGCAATCATATCATCCACGTATACTTCAATTTCTTTATGTATCATATTGTTGTGAATCGGATACCTTGAAACAAAGTATTTACGGTTTCTTTATGATCAAAGAACTCACAAGGGTTAGGGTTAACAAAGAAAACAAGAGTAAACAACAAGGATTGGTTATAAAACTGTTATTCTTTCCTTTCTCCTTAAAACAAGGATTACAAGTATACAAGAATAACAAACTAACCACTCTCACTCTTCTAGGTTTTGTCACACTTAGAATGAGAGACTAGTATGCTATTTATAATAAAACCTAGCACACTAAACTAATGGGCTTTTAATAAAATACCCATTACAAGCTAACTTAGGGTACAAGCTAACTTAATCAATTGGATCCTTAACACAAGGCCCAATTCAATATGCTAACAAAACCTAGCAATATTAATTAATACATGTTAGAACAATCTTCGACTACAATCATGCATTATTTTCGACAGCAGCATGTGATCCAACTTTGACGACATGCTTCTTCTAGAGTTCGATCCAAATTCCACAAATCTCCACCTTGGATCTATCTCTAACAACAAGAAAACAAACTAGCTTTCTTCATGCAGCTTTATCAACTGCATACAGTGGAAAAACTTGCAACTTGGCAATGTCTTGGTGATCATATCAGCAGCATTATGATCTGTCGAAACCTTCAGCACTTGGACTTCTCCACGCTCGATTACCCCTCTGACGAAATGCAGCCTCACATCAATGTGCTTGGTTCGCTCATGATAGGCTAAGTTCTTCGACAGGTGTATTGCACTTTGACTATCACATTTAACAGTGATACTTTGACCTTGAAGTTTCAGCTCCTTTGCAAAACCTTCAAGCCACAATGCTTCCTTCACAGCTTCAGTGAGGGCAATATATTCAGCTTCAGTGGTTGATAAGGTAACAACCTTCTGGAGCGTCGCTTTCCAACTGATTGTTGTGCCAAACATTGTGAAAACATATCCAGAAATAGACTTTATGGAATCCATACAACCTGCATAATCAGAGTCAACAAATCCTTCGACTGCTGCTTTACTATCTTCACCCAAGGCTCCACCATAAATTAGGACTCTATTCAGAGACCCATTTATGTACCTTAAAATCCACTTCAATGCTTGCCAGTGTGCCTTTCCAGGATTCGACATGTACCTGCTCACAAGACTCACTGCATATGCTATGTCAGGTCTTGTACAGACCATAGCATACATCAAAGAACCAACTATATTAGCATATGGTATGCTATTCATATAAGTTCTTTCGACATCAGTACTGGGACACTGATCTATACTCAGCTTGAATTGAGGGTTTGTCGGAGTTACAACAGGCTTTGAATTCGACATACCATACTTTTCGAGAATCTTCCGTAGGTATGCCTCTTGAGATAAGCATAATTTCGACTGCTTTCTATCTCTTCGGATGTCAATCCCAAGAATCCTGGACGCAACTCCCAGATCCTTCATTTCGAACTCCTTATTGAGTTCAGCCTTCACCCTCATTACCTCTTCGACATTGTTACTTGCTATTAGAATATCATCCACATAAAGCAACAAAATAACAAATGAATTACCCGGTCAAAATCTGAAGTAAACACAGTGGTCGAACTGACTTCTGATGAAACTTATGCGTGCCATGAACTTGTCGAATCTCCTATTCCACTGTCGAGGAGATTGTTTCAGTCCATATAAAGATCTCTTCAGCTTGCACACATAATCTTCCTTCCCCTTTTCGACATACCCTTCAGGTTGCCTCATCAGGATCGTTTCATCTAGGTCACCATACAAGAATGCAGTCTTCACATCCATCTATTCCAGTTCAAGGTCGAACTGTGCCACCATGGCAAGCAACATTCGAATGGACCTGTGCTTCATAACAGGCGAGAACACATCATTGAAATCGACACCTTCTTTCTGAGTGAACCCCCTAGCAACCAATCTTGCCTTGTATCTTTTCGACGCCACTCCTTCGATTCCTTCCTTGACTTTGAAAATCCATTTACAGCTGACTAACCTGGCTCCAGCAGGTTTCTTTATCAGTTCCCATGTGTCGTTATCATGAAGAGATTTCATCTCGTCATCCATGGCTTTCAGCCATTCAGTCTTCTTTCGACTCCTCATAACTTCCTTATAGTCTCTAGGTTCTTCGTCGAGAACCTCACTTGCAGAGATTAAGGCATAAGCTATAAGATCTGCATACCCAAGTCTCTAAGGTGGCTCGATGACTCTTCTCGACCTGTCTCTTGCTAACAGGTAGTCATTATCAGTTTCCTCATCTTCGACAACATCTTCTGTTTCATCTTCGACTTCATCTGGGGTACGCACTTCAGCATCAACATGCTCCACCTCAACAGGAATCTCTCCCTGTTCCAGCTCTTCGTCAGCAACATCAGTTTTCTTGAAAGCCATCTCAGCTTCATTGAAAACTACATCTCGACTGGTGATACACCTCCTGTGACTTGGCTCTAGGCACCATAGCCTATAAGCTTTGACTCCTTCAGGGTATCCCATGAACATGCACTTCAGAGCTCTAGGTCCGACCTTGTCTTGCCTAATGTGAGCATAGGCCACACAACCAAATACTCTCAGTCTGTCGAGACTAGGTGGATTTCCCGACCAAACTTCTTCAGGTGTCTTCATATCTAATGCAGTCGAAGGACATCTATTTATCAGATATGCAGTTGTCGAAACAGCTTCAGCCCAAAACACCTTCTTCAATCCAGCACTAACCAACATGCATCTAACCCTTTCAAGGATTGCTCGATTGAATCTCTCAGCTAAGCCATTTTGTTGAGGAGTACCTGCTACAGTTTTATGCCTTGCAATCCCAGACTCAACACAGTAACTGTCGAACGCTTTGTTGCAGAACTCAAGGCCATTGTCAGTTCTTAACCTCTTAACCTTTCTGCCAGTTTGAGTTCGACCAGAATCTTCCAACTTTTGAAATTCTCAAAAGTTTCATCCTTCGTCTTCTGAATGAATACCCATAGCTTTCTGGAATAGTCATCAACAATGGATAGAAAATACCTTGCACCTGAGTGTGAAGGATTCCTTGCAGGCCCCCAAAGATCAGCATGAATGTAATCAAGGGATCCATGTGTTCTTTGCTTGCCTTTTTTGAACTTCACCCTACAGGATTTACCAAATACACAAGATTCACAAAACTCCAACTTTTCGACTTTGTCACCACCTAGCAGGTTCTGCTTCCCCAATTCGACTAGGCCTCTTTCGCTGACATGGCCCAATCTCATGTGCCATAACTCTGTCTTCGACATAGGTTTCGTGGATACAACATTTGTTGAACCACTTACAAGCTCAGCCTCCAGGATATACAAGCCTTGGTTTTTCACGCCTCTCAAGACTTCCTTCGACCCTTTCATGACTCTCAGGGTACCTTGCTCTCCTTTGAAAACATATCCCTTTCTGTCGAATTCACCAAGAGAAATTAAATTTCTCTTCAAGTCAGGTACATACCTAACTTCAGTCAATAATCTTATTGACTCATCATGGAGCTTGAATCTCACGGATCCAATACCTGCAATTTTGCAAGCTTTATTATTTCCCAGCAACACTGATCCTCCATCTTGATCACATAGTTCTTCAAACACATTCTTGTTTGGAGTCATGTGCCAAGTACATCCAGAATCCATAATCCACTCCTTTCTTGAGTCGCCGCTTGAAACTACAAGAGCATCAGATGAGTCGAAGTCATCTTGAACAATGGCTATGTTGCCATTATCCTTACCTCCATGATCCTTCAGGCGTTCAGGGCACACCTTTCTTGTGTGACCCTCCTTCTTACAGTGATAACATCGAAAACCAGATGTTTCGCCACTAGAAGACTTCTGCTGACTTTTACCTTTCTTCTTGTCGAACCTACCATCCTTTCGCAAGAATTTTCCCTTAACTGCCAAACCTTCACCAACCGTCGAAGGTTTATGCTCCTTTCGTTCGTTCAGGTCCTTAGAGTACAAGGCTGCTTGAACTTCTTCAAAGGTCAGGGACTCTCTTCCATACAAGAGAGTTTCTTTGAAGTGAGCATGCGATTTGGGCAAAGCACACAACAACAACAATGCTTGATCTTCATCATCAATCTTTACATCAATGTTTTCAAGATCAAGAATCAGTTTGTTGAAAGAATCCAACTGCTCAGCCAAAGCCTTTTCTTCATTCATCTTGAACGAATACAAGGCTTGCTTCAGGTAAAGACGGTTCACCAAGGATTTGGTCATATACAAACTTTCCAGCTTCGTCCATAATCCCGCCGCCGTCGTCTCTTTTGATACCTGTCGAAGAACCTTATCACCAAGGCTCAACAGTATTGCGCTGTGTGCTTTCTCGATCATGGTAGTCTTTTCTTTTTCCGTTAACGCAACATCCATGGCTGCCATTCCCTTCAACGCTTCCAAACAACCTTGCTGAACCAGTAGGGCTTTCATCTTCAAGCGCCACAGACCGAAGTCGTTCACTCCGGTGAACTTCTCGATCTCATACTTTGTTGAAGGCATCTCCTCCACGCTCACCGCACCAATTTTTTGTGAATCAGATACCTTGAAGCAAAGTATTTACGGTTTCTTTATGATCAAAGAACTCACAAGGGTTAGGGTTAACAAAGAAAACAAGAGTAAACAACAAGGATTGGTTATAAAACTGTTATTCTTTCCTTTCTCCTTAAAACAAGGATTACAAGTATACAAGAATAACAAACTAACCACTCTCACTCTTCTAGGTTTTGTCACACTTAGAATGAGAGACTAGTATGCTATTTATAATAAAACCTAGCACACTAAACTAATGGGCTTTTAATAAAATACCCATTACAAGCTAACTTAGGGTACAAGCTAACTTAATCAATTGGATCCTTAACACAAGGCCCAATTCAATATGCTAACAAAACCTAGCAATATTAACTAATACATGTTAGAACAATCTTCGACTACAATCATGCATTATTTTCGACAGCAGCATGTGATCCAACTTCGACGACATGCTTCTTCTAGAGTTCGATCCAAATTCCACACATATCATGGAATAAAGTCACCATGGCTCTTTGGTAAGTTGCCCCTGCGTTTTTCAAACTGAAGGGCATGACTTTGTAGCAATAGGTTCCCCATGGAGTGATGAACGTAGTTTTATCCATATCGGTCGGATCCATTCTGATCTGATTATAGCCTGAGAAGCCATCCATAAATGAGAAGATTGCAAATCGGGCTGTATTATCCACAAGAGTGTCAATATGCGGAAGAGGGAAATCGTCCTTAGGACTGGCTTTGTTGAGATCCCTGTAGTCTACACACATTCGCACTTTACCGTTTTTCTTCATCACTGGCACAATGTTGGCTACCCATTCGGGGTACTTTGAAACTGCCAAGAAACCTGCATCCAGTTGCCTTTTAACCTCATCTCTGATCTTGAGAGCCATGTCGGGTCTACTTCTGCGAAGTTTCTGCTTTACCAGAGGACAATCAGGCTTGAGAGGTAGTTTATGCACTACTATATCCGTATCCAAACCAGGCATATCCTGATAAGACCAAGCGAACACATCCGCATATTCTTTCAAAAGCAGTATTAGCCGTTGTCTGACTTCTGCCCCAAGGGTTGCTCCAACCTTGACCTCTTTCTTCTTCTCTTCAGTACCAAGATTGATGATGTCGACTTGTTCCTCATGTGGCTGAAGATCCGTATACTGATATTCACACATTTATGCCAAGTCATCAGGGACCTCATAGTCCTCCTCATCCTTAGCTTGATAAATAGGTGAGTCAAAGTCAATAGTGAGATTAGGGTCACTGAATACGACGGGTTTGGGATTTATTCTGCATGATGGAGGGATTTATTTTATTAAAATGCACAAAACTCAAATGCAAACAGAAAATGTTTTTGTAGTTTTAAAAGGATTGCTATTTTTCTTAAGAAGCAAAAGAACAGTAAAATAAAGATAGAGAATTTTAACAAAACAATCACTTTCATTGATTAATAAGAGTTAAAAGCGGTGGCCCATACAAAATAATCTGATAGCCTCGGGCAAAGCTACGGAATTTGAAAACATCGAATAAAACAAGCAAATTACTCTGGCATAGGGTACAAAGTAGGGATCTCAATAGCTTCCCAATTACTCAAAGCAGCGTCACACTGAAAAACCAAATTATCGATATCTTCGTCTTCAGCATCCTCAATGATGGTGTGGACCTGTTGTCCTCCACTGACGAACATCTCTTGAATAGTCTTCAGTCTTCCCGTGGTTGGAGCAGCTTTTTCCTCAAGAGTTGGTTTGTAACCCAACCCTTGGTACTTTTTCTCTCTTGGATCTCTACGACTTTGCCCCAGCCTTCTGGTATACCATTCTGTAGGGCAGATTGAATGCTCTTGAAGGAGGCAAAAGATGGATCATTGGAGGCCACTGGCTTGTTATCATCAATCATAACAGCGTTTTCTATCTCAAGTGCTTGGAAAGAAGTTTCTAAAGCATCTTCATCGGCCTCAATGTACCGGAAGGAGGACAAGTTGCTGACCATTAAGTCTTCCTCTCCATGTATGATAACCAATTTCTCTTCAGCTACAAATTTCATTTTTTGATGCAGAGTTGATGTTACGGCGCCGACTTCATGGATCCAAGGCCAACCCAACAGACAACTATAGGCAGGGTTGATGTCCAAGACCTGGAAAAGGATGTTGAACACTTGAGGACCAATCAAAATAGGCAGCTCGATCTCTCCCATCACTGATCTTCTCGAGCCATCGAAAGCCTTAACAACAAGCGAAGTGGGCCTCATTACAGCTCCCCGGCAGGTCAGCTTCTCAAGGGCCCTTTTTGGTAACACATTCAGGGATGAACCAGTATCCACTAGAACTCTGGCCAAAGTATCTTCTTGACATTTCACTGACACATGTAAAGCCAGGTTATGGTTCTTTCCCGTCCGAGGTAACTCCTCATCACTGAAACTGAGAGTGTTACAGGCTGTGATGTTGGCGATGACATGGTCAAATTGTCCTGCGGTTATATTTTGGGCCACGTGTGCCTGAGCCAAGACCTTTTGTAGGGCTGCTCGGTGGACAGGTGAGTTCATTAGTAGTGATAAGATCGAAATCTTGGATAGGGTCTGATGAAGTTGATCCACCATCTTATAGTCACTCCTCTTGATGATTCTTAGGAACTCCTCATCTTCTTCCTTATTGATTACCTCTTTTCCTCTGTCTGTAGGGGGTACAGAAACAAGAGTTTCTTTGGGCACAGTTTCTTTGAATAAAGGAGTGTACACTCTGCCACTTCGGGTTATCTTTCCCGTTCCGACTATGTTTGTCACCTCTTTGGTAGTTCCCACCTCATTCCTTGGAACTACTTCTTCAACAGCGGTTCCGACCTCATTCCTTGGAACCACTTCTTCGCGGGCTTTGTTTCCCATAATGTTCTCATAGATCCATGGCACAACTTTAGTTCCTCTGAACCTAAATGGAATAGGTTGTCGAGTATCGTATTGCTTGGTGTGATTGGCGGAAATAGCAATAACAGTCTTCGGATTGTTGAAAACGGGTACAGGTTTGTTGAACACAGGCACCACAGAATCTGACCCAGGCATTTTGAACACAGGCACCTGCTCTCTTGGCTTTGGCAGGTTAAATACAGGCTCGATTACTGCAATTTCATCCCTCTTTTCTTTACTGAACACTTCTAGAAATCCTTCATCAATCAAACTCTGAATGTCATTTTGGACCAGCTGACAACCCTTGATGCTAGCATTACAACCCTCACAATTGCTATGACAAGCTCTGACCAACCCAGCTTCGAATAACTTAGCATGGAAGACCTTCATAGGAGTTCTTATCTTCGAAGCATCTCTTAATAACACCTCATTATTCTCATTCTCAACAGCATTGGTGGCTCCATGTGTGGGCAATGGATTGTTCTTCACATTCGGAGGATTATCCACAAAAGACAAGATCTTCTTCTCCACCAAACCTTTTACCACATACTTCAAAGCAAGGCAACCCTCCAGATCATGACCCGCTGCCCCTTGATGAAAGGCACATGTAACATTCGGATTATGGAAACTCATAGATTTCTCTGAGGGTGGACCCATAGGTCTAGTGACAATCAAACCTTGTTGAACCAGAGAAGGATACAACTCAGTGTAAGTCATGGGTATGGGTGGGAATGAAGGCTTACCTCCTTGTCCTTTATAAGAAGTGTTTTGCTGAGGAACTTGCGGTCTCGGTTGTTGATATTGTTGGGTATTTGGCACATGCTGATAGGCTGGCTGTTAGTAGTCTGCCGCCTGTTGCGCTACTTGGTGATTAAAGGTCGGTGTTACAGCCGCTATGTAAGGTTGTTGAGGATAATGAATCGGGTAGATCGGTTGCTGAGAGAAGTTAGGACCTGCCTGCTGTTGGTAGGTTGGTTGTTTCCATTTGGGATTTTTCTCTCTTCCTGCCGTGATGGCGTTGGTTTCTCCTTCTTTTTTCTTGTGGAAGTTACTGGGAGCCTTCTTAACATTGTTGTTGGTTGAACTGCTTGCAGAACTTATCACTTTCCCATTTTTCAAACCAGCCTCTACTTTTACACCAACTGCAACGATGTCAGCGAAATTGGCATTGACGCTGCTAATCATCCTTTCGTAAAATTCTGGTTTCACAGTATCTACAAACCAGTCTGCCAGTTCCTTCTCAGTCAAAGGTGGTTCAACTTGAGAAGCTGTTTCCCTCCACCATTGTGCATACTCCTTAAAGGATTCGGTGCTCCTTTGGGTCATGCTTAGCAATTGTCTTCGGTCAGGGGCCAAATCCAGATTGTACTTGTAATGTTTCACGAAAGCATCCATTACATCTTGGAAACAGTGGACCTGAGACTGATCTAGACTTAAGTACCACTTAGCAGCAGCGCCCTTCAGATTATCTTGAAAACAGTTTATCATCAGCTTGTCATTACGCACATGGGCGGCCATTCTTCGGAAATACATGACCAAGTGTGATCTGGGACAAGTAGCGCCCGAGTACAACTCGAAGTTTGGTAACTTGAATTTAGGAGGGATCACCAAGTCTAAGACCAGGCACATGTCCTTGACATCAGTGCTGAAGGCGCTACTTCCTTCCATAGCTTTTATCTTCCTCTGCATGGTCTCGACACTTTCTCTTAACCTTTCATTTTGGTCGTCCCCATCTTCAGATACATCGACATAGTCATAAGGATGGTGATTGTGGAAAGCAGGACGAGCTTGTGTCTGCACCGCTGGCGGAGCGAAGGTAGGAATAACCTGCTGAGCCTCATTAATCAGAGGTACTGTCTGCTGAGTAGATTGAGGAGCTGTGGCTCGGATGAATTCGAATGGCATACCCAAAGTAGGGTTCTCAACAGGAATGACGGGAGGTTCTACTGCAGGAGTGATGATCTCAGAGACCACAGTGGCCTGGGTATCCATCTTTTCTCTCAAAATGTTGACAGCTTCCAAAAGCTGCCCCATTCCACCTCGTATTTCTGTCAATTCATTGTTGACTCGATCCATTTCCCCATAAACTTCTGACATCTTCAGTCGAGCTTGGGCTCGAGTGTTGTATCCGTGCTTAGGATTCAGTGTGACGGTTCTGAGATAACAAGGCGACATCAGACAAAACCCAAGAGGAAAGTGCACATGATATGAGATGATGCATATGAGAATGCACATGAAAATGCAAGCTAAACTATCAAGAGACCAAAGAAATTTTGCAAATAATATAGGCAATGGAACAATTTTCAAAACATCTTCTTCATTAAGAAAATCTGGCAATTGTTACATTGAGAGCAGAGTATCTTCATGCTCTGAATACAAAAAGTATGGGCACGCCCACAACAGAAAGGAAATAACAACATCATCGAAAAGAAACAACAAAGAAAGAAACAATAACATCAACTTTTAAAGGACTAGAAGTTGGATCCACTGGTGGCTGATTCTTCCTCTTCATTGATCTTCTTCATAAGCTCCTCAATGCGGCCTTTGATCTTTTCTCTTTCCAGAAACAAATCGGTCAGAGCATCCACCATCCTCTTTTTGGTCTCTGGTGGTGCCTCATGACGAGGATATGGTTTCCTCATTACCCGAGCTATGTCACGAGACCATTACAAGTGAGTCTCAGTGACGGAACATTCAGCCCTCCATAATTGCCTATTAATCTGGTGCCAAGCGCGTTCCAGTCGCATTTTCATTTCGAACCCTTCCCTTTCTTCGTAGTACATCATGTGCATCTCCTCATGGGCTGGAGGTCCTTCCTTCATGTGACCTAGCTGGCGGCGAGCGAGGACAGGGTTGTAGTTGATACAACCATTCCTTCCCATTAAGGGTACATTGGGGCAATCCCCACAGCTAACAATCATGGTAATTCCTTCATCCGTTGGGTCATACCATTCGATATCCGTGTGTTTCAACTCCATCAACCTCTTGGACCATATTTTACAGTCCTCAACATCCCAGAAAGCCGGAGTCTTAGGAAGGTAAGAGATGATAACGAGAAATCGTATCATATAAACACCGCATTTTTAGTCCATTTTCATAGTGCATTAATCCGTTTAACTCCCGATTGTTTCGAGTTTTTATGTTTTTCCGCAGGTACAATGGTTTTCTACTCAAAAGTGTGAAAAAGATCATATGAAGGAATTCAACATGAAAAGAATGAAGAATCCAACAATCTGCTGAAATCTGCAATTTTTGTAGCCGTGACGGTCGTAACAGATATCTTACGACCGTAATACACTTCTAGCGCGTTACGACCGTCACACATGGCTTACGACCGTAACACGTGACTTATGGTGAAAAATGCCCATAACAGATCTCTTACGATCGTGACAAGCCCAATATTAGTTTTACGAAGAAGGTGAGGACGTGGCTAACGAAAGGTGGAGGAGTCTTCAGTGACTCCTGTTTTCTCTCAACCTCAACGACCGAAAGGAGCTGCCCAGTCTCCTGATTTCTCTCAACCAACATCATGCTGAAGCCCACGAACCTTCTCCAACTGACAAACACAAATGCCTATAAATACCAAAGAATCAGATGAAGAAGGGAGGGAGTTTTTGAGAGAATTTTCTTGCGGAAGCTCTGCCGAACTTGCAACCTAAATTTCCAGTTTTATTTCAGTTCTTAAATTTCTTTTTTTTTTCATTTCATTTGCTGTTTTTCTCTTTACCGTCAAATAGCAATTTCCAACATCAGGAAATTGCTATCGTAGTTAGGATTTATTTGTTTTAGCCTCAGAACTTGTTAATTTCCAATTCCAAGAGTTCCAAACTTGCCATCATTTGTGGAAGAGGGAGCTTGAGGAATAATGCACTGTATCAGGTTTTGAACCGTATTAATATAACTGTCATTTGTTTTATGATAAATTATCGTTATTTAATTACTATGAGTATTCTACTGCATCTAAATTATATCGTTTGTTTATCTGTTTTGATTAGCATGTCTAGCTAATTTTCTAGAGTCGGTAAGTATAAGAGTAACTGAACGGGTAAAATCGATCCTAAGCTAAAATCCTAAATAACTTAATTTTTTGGCTGTGACTTTTTATTATGAAACCGAGTTTTTTGTTACGAGAGTAAGAAAAGTAGAATAGGTTAGGATCGAGACCACGAGAGTGTGAGGTTTTAACCGGATAGCTAAAGTTAGGCATTTGATTTAAATACAGCGAGAGCACTTTAAAATGAATTGGACTTTATTAAGTTTTCAAAGAGTATTTTCTAAACACTTATGGGTTAGCGAGAGCAGGCATAGGGCTTTAGGAGTATAATCTAATACAAGACCACGAGAGTGTGAGTTGAGGGTTTTTAAATTGATAATTTCTACAGAATAACTTAAGTGAGATATTTTCATATGCTTGGTTTCGATTAAATTCGCATAGGTTCACTATACTACATACCGACTGCTTTATTAATATTTCTTAATCCAATATAGTTTCCCGCTTTAATTCTTTAGAAATTAAAACCGTGACATTATCCGCCTTAGCTAAACATAGTAACTATAGGTAGCACTAGATTGATTATCAAGTCCTTGTGGGTTCGATATCTTTTTAAAACTACGCGATAGGACTGTGCACTTGCAGTCAGAATCTATAGACGTACTAAGTCGCGATCAAGTTTTTGGCGCCGTTGCCGGGGACTTCGATTTAGTCAATAGTGCAATTCCATTGTTGCGCCGTATAGACTAAGGCACCAACAATATTTCCCTTTTCACTTGTCGATTGTATGCCAAGTACCCGCTCTCAAGGCGACATCTTGCAACCACCAATCGACGAATTAGAACGTTTCTTACATTTAAGACGTAGAATAGTAGAATATCAACGCAAACATAACATTCCCGATCTTCTTGCCTATCCTCCTGAACCAGTCAACAAACAAGACATGGCAGACGGACCTCAGGACAGACCGCTAAAGTATTACGCTACTCCGTCTCAACAGGAGCCTCATTCTAGCATTGTTGCACCCGCTATCAACCGAAATGATTTCGAGTTGAAACCTTCATTGCTGTCAGCCGTACAACAACACCAATTTTCCGGAAATCCGACGGACGACCCTAATGAACACTTGACCAAGTTTGTGCAGTATGCTGACACAATGAAAGCAAATGGTGTGACTCCAGACGCAATAAGACTGCGTCTTTTTCCTTTCTCTCTAAGAGATAGAGCTTGGGCTTGGTTGCAATCCTTGCCATCCAACTCTGTTACTACGTGGGAAGAGTTAAAGAACGTTTTCTTAGCAAGATATTTTCCACCGAGTAAAACCGCTATGCTAAGGGCTCAAATCAACAGATTTAGACAAAAAGATTCAGAATCTCTCTACGAAGCGTGGGAGAGATACAAAGACATGATGAGACTTTGTCCACATCACGGTCTAGAAAACTGGGTAACCATTCATACCTTCTACAATGGGCTTCTATACAACACCAGATTGACAATAGACGCTGCCGCGGGCGGTGCACTTATGGACAAGCCATATAATGAAGCCTATACCCTCATTGAAAATATGGCTCAAAACCATTGTCAGTGGGGAGGTGAGAGAACTGCTGTGGAGAAACCCCAGACGAAAGGCAGAATGTATGAAGTAAGCAGCCTAGATCACGTCCACGCGAAGGTGGATGCCCTTGCCCAAAAGATTGATAACTTGACCATAACACCTCCAGCCACCGTGGCTTCTGTAAGCCCAAATTGAGAAATATGCGGAACTCCAGGACACACTGCCCCAGAATGTCAAATTTTAGCTGGAATAACCACAGACCAGGTGAATTATGCTCAAGGAAATCCATACTCAAACACCTATAACCCAGGCTGGAAAAATCATCCGAACTTTTCCTATAAGAACAATAATGCCCTGTATGCACCTAACCAAGCACCTGCTGTACCACCGGGATATCAAAAGCCAGCCACAGCCGCTCCTAATGTTCCTAGGAAGTCCAACCTTGAACTAATGATGGAAAACTTTATAGCTACCCAGGCTCAAACAAACAAAGACTTCCTAAATCAAAACATACACACGAGTGAGCAAATTAAGCAATTAGCAAGCAAGGTCGACGCTTTAGCCACCCACAATAAAATGCTTGAAACTCAGATTTCACAAGTGGCTCAACAACAAGCATCTACTGCTGCTCCAGCTGGCACATTTCCAGGACAGCCACAACCAAATCCAAAAGGTCATGCAAACGCAGTTATATTAAGAAGTGGAAAAGAATTAGACGGACCTATTGATCTTAGGATTGAAAACCCAGCTATGTACCAGAGACCAGATAAACCAACTGAAAAGGATAATGAACCAGAAGAGAAGGAGGACAAAAACCAAGAGACCGTGGAGAAGCCTTATGTGCCTCCACCACCATATAAACCACCGATTCCGTATCCTCAAAGATTTGCAAATTCTAAAACTGCAGGACAATTTAAGAAATTTGTTGAACTTCTGAAACAATTAAACATAACAATACCTTTTACAGATGCCCTCATATGCTAAGTTCCTTAAAGAAATTTTATCTAATAAGAAAAAGATTGAGGATAACGAAACAGTTACACTTACTGCTGAGTGTAGCGCAATAATCCAAAACAACATGCCTCCTAAGCTGAAAGACCCAGGTAGTTTCTCCATACCCTGTGTAATTGGAAAGTTCGTCATAGACAAAGCCCTATGCGACTTAGGTGCTAGTATCAGTGTAATGCCTTTATCCATATGCAAGAAGCTTGATATGGGAGAATTAAGACCAACTAAGATGTCTGTTCAATTAGCTGACCGCTCTATTAAATATCCCGTTGGTATACTGGAGAATGTTCCAGTTCGAATCAGACAATTCTATATTCCTACCGATTTCATAATCATGGACATTAAAGAAGACTCCGCTACGCCTATCATATTAGGAAGACCATTCTTAGCTACCGCCGGAGCCATTATAGACGTAAAGAGAGGTAAGCTAACCTTTGAAGTCGGGGAAGAAAAAGTTGAATTTATCCTGACACAATTCCTACAAGCACTCAGATATCATAAAAATTCCAATACCTCCGATTTTTGAAGATGATAATTGGCGTGAACCATACCAAGATGATAGCCTAAGCGAATGTTTAGCACTTACACCCGATCATTTTCCTTGCCCAAAGAAACCAGCTATAGAACTGAAAACACTACCCGATAGTTTAAGGTACGAATTCCTAGACACAGAACTCGAACGACCTGTAATAGTCAATGCAGACTTAGGACAACCCGAAACTAAGAAACTGTTAGATGTCTTAAGAAAATATCCAACTGCGTTAGGCTACAACATCGCTGACCTTAAAGGAATAAGTCCTTCTATCTGTATGCATCGCATTATGCTAGAGGAAGACTGTAAGACCTCTAGAGAACACCAGAGAAGGATTAATCCGATCTTAAGTACTGTGGTTAAGGATGAAGTGAAAAAGCTCTTAGATGCGGGAATTATATACCCGATATCAGACAGTAAATGGGTTAACCCAGTACATGTCGTACCTAAGAAAGGAGGTGTTACAGTTGTTAAGAACTCAAAAGGTGAATCTATAACGCAAAGAGTTGTAACAGGAAGTAGAATGTGTATCGATTATAGAAAATTAAACAAAGCTACTCGTAAAGATCATTTTCCATTACCATTCATTGACCAAATGTTGGAACGATTGGCAAAACATTTTTACTTCTGCTATTTAGACGGTTATTCAGGGTTCTTTCAAATCCCTATTCATCCTGATGACCAAGAAAAGACAACTTTCACATGTCCCTATGGTACATTTGCCTACCGACGAATGCCGTTTGGACTATGTAACGCTCCCGCAACATTCCAAAGATGCATGATGTCAATTTTCGCTGATTTTATAGACGACATTATGGAAGTGTTTATGGACGATTTTTCTGTTTGTGGGCAGAATTTTGAAGGATGTCTATCGAACCTAGAAATGGTACTTGAAAGATGTGTAAAAGTCAATCTCGTATTAAACTGGGAGAAATGTCATTTTATGGTCAATCAAGGAATCGTACTTGGACACGTAGTATCTGATAGAGGGATTGAAGTTGATAAAGCAAAGATAGAGATTATAGAAAATCTCCAACCTCCAAAATCCGTACGAGAAATAAGAAGTTTCTTAGGACACGCCGGTTTCTACCGACGATTCATTAAAGATTTCTCGAAAATTACCAAACCTCTGACAGGTTTATTAATGAAAGACGCTGAATTTGTCTTCGATGAAAAATGCCTAAAAGCGTTTGAGCAATTAAAGACGGCTCTCGTCACCGCACCTATCATGCAACCACCTGATTGGAGATTACCATTTGAAATCATGTGTGATGCGAGTGACTATGCCGTAGGCGCAGTCTTAGGACAAAGAAAGGACAGGAAGCTCCATGCAATTTACTACGCAAGCAGAACCCTAGATCCTGCCCAGATGAACTACGCCACCACTGAAAAGGAACTCCTAGCTGTCGTGTTCGCTTTGGATAAATTCCGTTCCTACTTGGTAGGAGCGAAAATCATTGTCTATACCGATCATGCTGCGATAAGATACCTATTAAGTAAGAAAGATGCCAAACCTAGACTTTTAAGATGGATCCTACTCTTACAAGAATTTGATCTAGAGATAAAGGATAAAAAGGGCACCGAAAATGTAGTCGCAGACCATTTATCAAGAATAGAAGGCATTAAGCCTGAGCAAGTGCCTATTAATGATGATTTCCCATATGAGCGACTGATAGCCCAATTGGAAAGCAATATGTCTGAATTAACCTTGAATGATACCAAACCAAAGGAATTAGTGGAAGAAATTCAAACGAATACGACACTACCATGGTATGCTGACTTTGTTAACTACCTAGCTGCCGGGGTACTTCCACCAGATCTAACTTACCAACAAAAGAAAAAGTTCTTTCATGACCTTAAACAATATTATTGGGATGAGCCTCTACTTTTTAAGAGAGGTGCCGATGGAATCTTCCGTCGATGTGTACCCGAAGATGAAATAGAAAACATAATCTCACATTGTCATTCTGCTCCTTATGGCGGACACGCAAGCACTTCAAAGACTTGCGCTAAGATCCTACAATCTGGCCTATTCTGGCCTAATCTATGGAAAGATGTCCATATCGCGATATTAAACTGCGACCGGTGCCAACGCACGGGTAACATCTCTAGACGCGATGAAATGCCACAAAAGGGTATTTTAGAAGTGGAAGTCTTTGATGTGTGGGGGATTGACTTCATGGGGCCATTCCCATCTTCTTTTGGTAATAAATATATACTCGTTGCTGTTGATTACGTTTCAAAATGGATCGAGGCTGTAGCTTCTCCAACTAATGACACACGAGTGGTAATCAAGCTTTTCAAGAACATAATCTTCCCTAGATTCGGTGTGCCCAGACTTGTCATCAGTGACGGAGGCTCCCATTTTATATCTAAGATATTTGAAAAACTTCTGCTGAAGTATGGAGTCTGACACCGTGTAGCAACACCGTATCATCCACAAACAAGTGGACAAGTCAAAGTCTCGAACAGAGAAATCAAACAAATCTTAGAAAAGACTGTTGCAACCTCTAGAAAAGACTGGTCGTCAAAATTACATGAAACTCTGTGGGCATATAGGACAGCTTATAAAACCCCAATAGGAACCACACCTTTTAAGTTAGTCTACGGAAAATCATGCCATCTCCCTGTAGAATTAGAACACAAAGCCTACTGGGCCATTAAAACCCTCAACTTAGACCATAATGCCGCAGGTGAGAAACGAATCTTAGACATTCACGAACTAGAAGAACTTCGACTAGACGCATACGAGAATGCTAGGATATATAAAGAAAGAACTAAAAAATGGCATGACAAATGAATTTCCCGTAAAGAATTTAATGAAGGCGACGTAGTGCTCCTGTTTAATTCACGCCTTAAACTCTTTCCAGGAAAACTTAGATCTAGGTGGCCAAGACCCTTCATAATAAGTAAAGTTTTCCCAAGTGGTGCCATAGAAATAAAAAGTAGATCTAGCCAACCATTTATAGTAAACGGACAGCGTTTAAAACATTATCACTGCGTAGAGAATAGAGATTACTCAGCTAGTCTAAAGCTCCTAGAGCTGCCCGTTCACTCTAAAAACTGATATTGCACTAGGACTATGTCAGGCTTAAGACGTTAAAAACAGCGTTTTGTGGGAGGCAACCCGCGTATTTTTAAAAACCCGAACTTTAATGTTTTATTTTCTTTCTATTTTATTTTAATTTATTTTATTTGATTTTCTTTTAGTTCTTGTTTAGTTCTTACTTCTTATCGCATTTTTGTTTTTCTCTCCTTCTCCCCATTTCTTGATGCCATAATTAACATGTTCGTCACTAACTTTGCATGATTCTCTACTTACTTACAGGCTAACTTAGCTTAGTTAGTAACTAACTTTCAAGATGCAACAAGTAGATTACATGAACATTGTTTTCAGAGGCAGAGCTCAGAGGATGAGATTTGAGATGTTAGCTCAGAGAGATATGGCTTTGACTATTTACTATGATGGACCTACCATGGCTGAGTTAGGCATCAGAGACAGCATCATGTTTCTGTTTAGCCAGCTGGGGTGGGAGACTGCTTCTATCAGACGAAGGTTTACTTCTTATCGTAGGCTGACACTTGAATTTCTTAGCTCCCTTACTCACATATCTAACCATGGTTACGGATTCCATAGAGGGCTGGTTACTTTTAGACTGTTTGATAATGACTATACCTATAACCATAGAGAACTTGCTGAACTCCTAGGATTTCCTAGTGGACCTGATGTGATTACCGCATACCAAGATGAATTGCTCCTTGACCTTGACTTGAACTACTTTTGGGGTAACATAACCGGTAATTATAATCCTGAACCCTTTGGCATGTTTTCTGAGAATATCCACAACCCAGCCATCCGGTACTTTCACAAAATCCTAGCCCATACCATGTTCGGTAAGGAAGAAAATGACACTTCTGTATCCAGAAATGAGCTTTCCATTCTGTATTGTGCTTCACAGGGCCGCCCAGTAAATGCTGCTATCTTTATGATAACTAATTTTATGAGTCTTGTACTGGATGCTCGCGCCCCTATCATAGTAGGAGGATTAGTCACCTTGATAGCAAATGCCATAGGACTAAGACAGCCTCTGATCAGGTTTAACCTTCTGGGTACCTTCCGACCTATGAACCTTAACTTTTGCTTTAACCGCCAAATCATAGGGAACCTCGGACCGGATACCTTTGACTACCTAATTAATAATGAGGTCGTCCGTCTTTTCACTTTACCTAACCATGAGCGCACAAGTGTCCATAACAGAAACAATTGGTTTTATGACATGACCGACCCACCTCATCCTCCACCATCACCACCTGATACACCACAGATTTATGAATTTGATGCAGACTATATTTCTGATGCTGAATCTCATACTCCTACTATAGCTCCTATAGCTCCTCCTCCACCAACTGACTTCACCACTGCCATAACAGCCTTGGAGAACCGAGTGACTGATCTTCAAACAGAATTCACCACTATTCGCACTGAATTTCATGGATTTATGGATATGGTGGTAGAACAGTTGGATCATTTTCATCAGCAACTGTTTTCTAGAGGACTAGCTAATAATCCAAATCAAAGTGGCTAAGAGAGCATATTTTATTTTTCTTTCTGTTTTCTTTTTCTAGGAAGTTTCCCTTTTTTCAATTTAAAATTACATTAGTCAGTTCAATCTATTTCCGCAAAAATTTCACTTTCTGCAATTTTCAATTTATGTTCAAGAACAAGTATTCAATTCGATGCAATTTCATTTAGTTTTATTTACAAGTTTCGTTTTATTTAGTGCACATTACAACAAATTCCATTTACTGCATGTTTACTCCCTTTTTGATTTTTCAGCACTACTATTAAAATTCTAATACTGATATTTCTAAATTTCAATTTTTGATTGTTAGCTTTATAATGATTGGGATGTGTATTTACCTTAACTGATATAGTGTTCATTCTTTATATATTATAACGTTGCAAGGCTGTGTTGGAATTAAGTTGAAGTGATAAAGAAATTCAAATTTTTGTTGTTGTTACGGTCGTAATAGACCCCTGACGATCGTAAGACGCTCTTACCCGTGTTACGGTCGTAACCCATACGTGACGATCGTCACGCCCTTTCTGAACCACACGCACTCTGTCATTACAGAGGCGTTTCCTCTATTTCCTCCACCTCAATTTTCTTCTCCCACGACCGTCCAACCTCCACACCTATTTTCTTTAACCGCCATTTCTCACCACTTAATTCCCATAACTTCACTCCATTACCCCATTCACATTCAAACTTCCCATGTTCTTTTCCTCATCTATATATTTAACCCATTTCTTCATAAATCTCCACATCTCTCAAACCCAAACCTTTCAATCTCAAAACCTATTGCATGCTATGGCCGACAACCAACAACAAATCCCTAACCTCATTTTCAGAGATGGAAACCAAGGAGAAACCCAAAGAACCAAGTACCAGAAATTCCAACGCCGCGGTCTCCAACCGACTCGGTATGTCGACCATGACTGCCTGAGGACATTGGGACTGTTTGAGAGTGTCCAACATCTTCTGCAAAGCGTTAACTTATGGCGTCTGTGCAGCCAGCCGCAACCTATTTACGAAGCCCTCACGTTGGAGTTCCTGAGTTCATTTGTTTACATCACTCCATCAGGATCTACCAGCCAACTCACTGGCATGGCCACATTCCGCATGTTTGGAGTCGAGTATCAGTACACACAAAATGATATCGCGCATTTGCTTGGTTTTAGTTACGGTGAGGGAGTTCATCATCGTGTGCCCGATAATTTCAATGAGGAAGCCTTTAATTTATGGCACAGATTATCCAACAATCGTGCAGCATCATTCGAGAGCCTCAACGCCACTCTCATTCATAACCCCGCCATCCGGTACTTCCACCGCATCCTGTGCAACACTATTTTCGCCAGAGATAGCAACCACAAGCTCAATTCCAAGGAGCTTTTCTTCCTACATTGTGCATTGACCGGCCAGCAAATAAACGCCGCTCAGTTTCTCTTAGCTCATATTCACTCCGTTTGCACAAGAGGTCGCCAACCCTTCTATTTCGGAGGGATTGTCACTTCTATTGCCTTAAGTTTGAATCTTGGTGCCAATCTCACTGATGTGCCTTCTATGGCACCGGCTTTGCTTACCCTGGACCACTGCAAGTTTGCACACCTCATCCATGAGCGAGAAGATGGTAAATTCAATCCGGTAATCCGAGGTGTCATTTATCATAACATTATTTTGCCTTGCAGGGACCGAATTGATCCACAAAACCCTGCCAATTGGCTATTTGATCCAGCAGCTCCCGAGGGCCACATTCCTATTCATGAAGAACAGCCTAATGCCCCCGTGGACGAGATAGAGGAAGAGATGGCCCGTACCGCCCCAGTTCACGACATCCCCGAGACTTCAACCAGGCAGCCTCCAGCCGATGTCACTCTTGACGACATACTCCGTGCCATCCACCAACAGAACTAACTTGCAGCCGCACTTGAAAGGAAGCAACAAGAGCAATATGATAGCCTCTTTGCACAAAATGTTCAGATCTTAAGCAAGCAGCAGGCGATGGACGAGAAGCTCGCAGAAGCATTAAGTGAGATAGGCGCCCTGAGAGCGGAAGTCAATACTCTTAGCGTCCATGACTCCGACAGCGAAGCCACACCTACTAGACGTGCACGCACCAGGAACAGAGGACGCAGTCATCAGTAGTCTAGTTTTATTTTAGATTGTATTTTCCCTTTCGTTTTGCTTTTATATTGTATTTCCTGCTATTATATCACAACATCGAGGACAATGTCTGATATAGTGTGGGCGACGTACCTTTCCTTTCCTTGTATTTCCCTTCTACATTTTTCACTTAAGCATGAGTTTCTATATGATATCTTTCATCTTCAATTTCCCCAGCTTTATTTAGCCATACCGAAAATTTTTGCTCTATCTTCGCATAACTCGACATATCTACCTTAATGGAATCTTAGTTAGGAAGCCGAGAAAGATTCAACAAGATCGATACAGTTATGACACCTTTGACTTCTTACTTACGCGATCCGTTTCAATAACTGTTATACCTATATCTTACGTTTCAGTTCTAGAGTAACCCCCAGTAGTTTATACTAGCAGTCAGCACCGTCTAGACACAAACCACGTGGGGAGCCGATGAATATAAGTGTTTGATGCCTAATCAATGAAATATCCTTCTTATCTCGCTGCTAAGAAAGAAAATTTTGCACCAAAATTATACGGTCGCATACAAGAGATGAGCAAATAATAAAGGAATCCATTGTTGGTTGGTTCAGAGGCATCTGGTTCTGAACTCGGTAGGGCGTGCTACTGCTCGATCCCCCACAACCTCCATTTTGGATAATATGTAAAGGGTTGCCACACGCTTGTACCAGACCCCGTGCTAAAAAGGATCAAAGTCACTAACCGGCTACTCCACTACGTGCGTGAAAAGACAAAGGGCTTAATGTGATTGCACTAGAACGAAACCGGGTGAAATAAGGACAAGAGACTCTAGGCAGAATTATAACAGATATATTGAACAGCTTGTTTAAAATGGAAGTCCACGACTTAACTTGTTGCTTGTGTCATTAGTGTATCGTTAGTGTTTTACCTAAGTATCGGTCAAACTAACAAATGATTCCCCATAATTGTATCGAAAACCCAAGATATGTCATGCATGTGCGTCTGATAAAACTTGTCCGATTTCCTAATTGATTATTTGCTTGAGGACAAGCAAAGGTTTAAGTATGGGGGAGTTTGATAACGAGAAATCGTATCATATAAACACCGCATTTTTAGTCCATTTTCATAGTGCATTAATCCGTTTAACTCCCGATTGTTTCGAGTTTTTATGTTTTTCCGCAGGTACAATGGTTTTCTACTCAAAAGTGTGCAAAAAGATCATATGAAGGAATTCAACATGAAAAGAATGAAGAATCCAACAATCTGCTGAAATCTGCAATTTTTGTAGCCGTGACGGTCGTAACAGATATCTTACGACCGTAATACACTTCTAGCGCGTTACGACCGTCACACATGGCTTACGACCGTAACACGCGACTTATGGTGAAAAATGCCCATAACATATCTCTTACGATCGTGACAAGCCCAATATTAGTTTTACGAAGAAGGTGAGGACGTGGCTAACGAAAGGTGGAGGAGTCTTCAGTGACTCCTGTTTTCTCTCAACCTCAACGACCGAAAGGAGCTGCCAGTCTCCTGATTTCTCTCAACCAACATCATGCTGAAGCCTACGAACCTTCTCCAACTGACAAACACAAATGCCTATAAATACCAAAGAATCAGATGAAGAAGGGAGGGAGTTTTTGAGAGAATTTTCTTGCGGAAGCTCTGCCGAACTTGCAACCTAAATTTCCAGTTTTATTTCAGTTCTTAAATTTCTTTTTTTTTTTCATTTCATTTGCTGTTTTTCTCTTTACCGTCAAATAGCAATTTCCAACATCAGGAAATTGCTATCGTAGTTAGGATTTATTTGTTTTAGCCTCAGAACTTGGTAATTTCCAATTCCAAGAGTTCCAAACTTGCCATCATTTGTGGAAGAGGGAGCTTGAGGAATAGTGCACTGTATCAGGTTTTGAACCATATTAATATAATTGTCATTTGTTTTATGATAAATTATCGTTATTTAATTACTATGAGTATTCTACTGCATCTAAATTATATCGTTTGTTTATCTGTTTTGATTAGCGTGTCTAGCTAATTTTCTAGAGTCGGTATGTATAAGAGTAACTGAACGGGTAAAATCGATCCTAAGCTAAAATCCTAAATAACTTAATTTTCTGGCTGTGACTTTTTATTATGAAACCGAGCTTTTTGTTACGAGAGTAAGAAAAGTAGAATAGGTTAGGATCGAGACCACGAGAGTGTGAGGTTTTAACCGGATAGCTAAAGTTAGGCATTTGATTTAAATACAGCGAGAGCACTTTAAAATGAATTGGACTTTATTAAGTTTTCAAAGAGTATTTTCTAAACACTTATGGGTTAGCGAGAGCAGGCATAGGGCTTTAGGAGTATAATCTAATACAAGACCACGAGAGTGTGAGTTAAGGGTTTTTAAACTGATAATTTCTACAGAATAACTTAAGTGAGATATTTTCATATGCTTGGTTTCGATTAAATTCGCATAGGTTCACTATACTACATACCGACTGCTTTATTAATATTTCTTAATCCAATATAGTTTCCCGCTTTAATTCTTTAGAAATTAAAACCGTGACATTATCCGCCTTAGCTAAACATAGTAACTATAGGTAGCACTAGATTGATTATCAAGTCCTTGTGGGTTCGATATCTTTTTAAAACTACGCGATAGGACTATGCACTTGCAGTCAGAATCTATAGACGTACTAAGTCGCGATCAAGTTTTTGGCGCCGTTGCCGGGGACTTCGATTTAGTCAATAGTGCAATTCCATTGTTGCGCCGTATAGACTAAGGCACCAACAATATTTCCCTTTTCACTTGTCGATTGTATGCCAAGTACCCGCTCTCAAGGCGACATCTTGCAACCACCAATCGTCGAATTAGAACGTTTCTTACATTTAAGACGCAAAATAGTAGAATATCAACGCAAACATAACATTCCCGATCTTCTTGCCTATCCTCCTGAACCAGTCAACAAACAAGACATGGCAGACGGACCTCAGGACAGACCGCTAAAGTATTACGCTACTCCGTCTCAACAGGAGCCTCATTCTAGCATTGCTGCACCCGCTATCAACCGAAACAATTTCGAGTTGAAACCTTCATTGCTGTCAGCCGTACAACAACACCAATTTTCCGGAAATCTGACGGACGACCCTAATGAACACTTGACCAAGTTTGTGCAGTATGCTGACACAGTGAAAGCAAATGGTGTGACTCCAGACGCGATAAGACTGCGTCTTTTTCCTTTCTCTCTAAGAGATAGAGCTTGGGCTTGGTTGCAATCCTTGCCATCCAACTCTGTTACTACGTGGGAAGAGTTAAAGAACGTTTTCTTAGCAAGATATTTTCCACCGAGTAAAACCGCTATGCTAAGGGCTCAAATCAACGGATTTAGACAAAAAGATTCAGAATCTCTCTACGAAGCGTGGGAGAGATACAAAGACATGATGAGACTTTGTCCACATCACGGTCTAGAAAACTGGGTAACCATTCATACCTTCTACAATGGGCTTCTATACAACACCAGATTGACAATAGACGCTGCCACGGGCGGTGCACTTATGGACAAGCCATATAATGAAGCCTATACCCTCATTGAAAATATGGACTATAGGTTCGTCAATTGTGGAACAAGGTTCTAAAAGTTCCCAGAGTCTACGCAAATCCTTCGGATATTATCGGCCCATGTAACTACTTACACGGGTTAACAATATTCTCAAGATAAACTCGTCTGAGTGTAGTATCGCGTGACAACTACTCGGGACTGGCTCCCTCATAGCCACCGCACTACATCTTAAAAGGCCAAGTGGGGTAAAGGTAACTATGGTCCTCAGAATCCCTGGCTCCCAATTGAAAAAGTAATATCAATGCGACTTCTCACATCAGACATCAACAATCCCAAAGGGCCTCATCTGAGTGTGGTCATCATATGCCATAGATTGTTGGTACTACTGCCAACAACCGACTATTGATTACACCACGATCTTATCATATTTGTGCACTCAAGTTCGGGTTAGGACTTATCTCACCACTCAATAGTTCCATGCCCACAAAAGATCTCAACCAAGGCATATATACAATATAGCAAACAAGCATGAATAGCACAAACAAAAGCAAGGTGGGTTTAACCCTCAAAATTAAAATTCCCCAGTGAAGTCGCCATTTCTGTTGCGGTGAAAATTGGATAACAAATTATTAATTAATTTGCATCATTTTCTTTTACAACCGACTTTGATTTATCCAAAGGAAAGGTTCAAAATCGTTAAAAAAACCTAAAGGGGGGAGATCTAAAGTTCGGGGGTTGGTTATACTAAAGGAAGGTATTAGCACCCTTAATATCCTTAGTACTCTACGGGAACCTCTTGTTTTGCTTGTATTATGTTATGTTTGTTTGTTAAGGTAAAGATGTTGTTAATGACTATGAGGTCAAAAGAAGGTAATGAGCTGTCTATGACTATGAGGTCAATAGAGAGACTTTGTGACTATGAGATCAATGTTGGAAGGTGGCTATGAGGCCAAGGGAGAGGGGCTATGACTATGAGGTCAAAGTTTTGGTAAGGTGACTATGAGGTCAAGATGGTAGATGGTTTTATGACTATGAGGTCAAGGGAGAAAGTCCTATGACTATGAGGTCAAAGGAAGGTAATGAGCTTTCTATGACTATGAGGTCAATAGAGAGACTTTGACTATGAGGTCAAGATTGGAGAATGGCTATGAGGCCAAAGTTCTGATTATGACTTATAAGGTTAATGTTGAATAAATTGCTCTATGAATATGAGTTCAAGAGGGGTCCTATTGGCTATGAGGTCAATATGGGAGGTTTCCTAAAACTATGAAGTCTAGGTCATAATGAGCTTTCTATGATCTTGAAATCAATAGAAAAACTTTTCCTTTGGAAGGAAGGGGGAAAATAACATCTTGTAAATAAGAGTTATAGAGGGGTTGAAATACAATGAAACATATGAGTTTCAAGAACTCCAAAACAGTAAGCATTAACCAATATGTGAAATGAACTTTCAGATGTGATTATGGCAAACAATGAGCATACAATGAGCATAAATGTAGACATAGCAAACAGTGAGTGCAAATGATCATAAATGAGGACATAGCAAACAGTGAGTGCAAGTGGTCACATAATTGAGGACATAGCAAACAGTGAGTGCAAGTGGTCATGTAATTGAGGACATAGCAAACAGTGAGTGCAAGTGGTCATATAATTGAGGACATAGCAAACAGTGAGTGCAAATGGTCATGTAATTGAGGACATAGCAAACAGTGAGTGCAAGTGGTCATGTAATTGTGACATTTAATACAGAGACGCATTCACAATTGGAACCAAAGCATTTGAAAACATGTTGTTTATTAACAGATAGCAAAACAAGTAAAATTGCATAGCAAGGTTCATGTTAAAGTCAGGAACAGAATTTCACAAACCAAATACATTCATAGAAGAGTCAATTCTCAAACAGAAGTCACACAAGCATGGCAATCATAACATGGAAAGCAAACAGAAACAAAAGAATTAAATCATGTGATTTCAAACAGCGAACATAAGCAACAACCAGGGATACAAAGTTTAGTACACAGCATGCTTCCACTGTGATTCAATAAAAACAGTAGCACATTAAGATATCAAACATAGCAGCAAAGATATTCTCATGGTAAAACAAAATAATGGAATCATGCAATAACAAAACAGAAGCAAAAGAAGTACAGACAAACATTTATGGTAAAGCCAAGAAACAATGTTCAAGAGTTCACAAGTTACTGAATGTTTTCAAGGAAAAACTCCTTTTGTTCATTTTTTACAAAGTTACAAGCCTCAATGGTTTTTATTTACAAAAAGGATTTAAAATGAAGATGTAAATATTTTTGTGTCTGTTTTAAGATAAATAAAAGAAAGAAAAAGGAAGTTGAAGAAAAAAAAGAAAAGAAAAAGAAAAAAAGAAAAAGAAAAAAAAAACAAGACAACATGGCACCCGCCACACAAAATGCATGGCAGGCGCCATGCATGCACACTTTAAACCCATGGCTTGCGCCACCTACAAGATGGTGGCTTGCGCCACCCTTTGATTTTTTAGCAACAGAGGTGGCTTGCGCCACCCTGTCCAAGTGGCTCGCGCCACTGCTTCTTTTTTTTTTTTTTTTTTTACTTTTCTTATCACGTGGTGTGGTCTTTCTTTAATATTTTCTTTGTACGCACACTATTTATTTTATTATATTTTTCTTTTTAACACAAAGTGGCGGACGCCAAACAATTAACGTAGCGAGAGCCTCCACAATTCCTCTTATTTATTTCCAGTTTTCAAACAGAAACGAATACAAACCAGTTATGATTTAACAAAATAAAATGAAACTAAACATGTTAATGATTTATTTTCACAGAAACAAACAATAATCAGATGATAATAATGTCACGACATGATAGCAGCATGAAACAGAATGACCATGGATTCAGACAAACATGATGATGACTATAATGGCAACATGGTGCATACATAAAATGAAAACAGAAGGAGGTAGGATAATACCTAGTGGAGTACGTCCACTGCTTCTTCACATGCGAGTGTTTCTGGAGATAGTGGATGCTTTCCTCCCTCAACTGCTACAGAACCAGTTTATCAGCACGAACAAGAACTTGTGGTGATTAAGGTGATGGAAGTTTGGAGTGTTTACGGGAAGGAAATGAAAAGAATAAGTTCTTGCAAGACTTGAAGATGACTTGCAAAACTTAACAAGGATGGAAAGGTGAAAAGGTTTTGATAAGTTTCTGGAGGTTTTCTAGGTGGTGATGTTTCTGTTGTGTTACGAAGGAAATGAAAACTAAGAGTTTCTTGCAAGTTTTGAAGTGTTACTTGCAAGATTGTGGAGGGAGAATTAAGGAGAAATTTCTTAGCAATTTCTGGTGTGTCCTAACAAGGAGGGAATGAGCTCCTTTTATAGGCCAAGCAAAGTGGATCCGGTTCTTGGGTAGTTGGTTTGCTCACAGGATAAAGAATTAGGGTTTGTATGGTCTGCTGAGTAAAGAATTAGGGTTTGTGTGCATCAATCCTTAGCCGTTGATCTTGGTCAATCACCCTGCTGGACAAGTGCAGCGGAGGAGGTGGTGGATGCAGTCTGTAACTTTCACTCTTTAGTGGCTATTCCAAAACCACTTTTTGATGTGCCATGAGAGAGAAAGTAAGAAAGGAGTAATAATTTGAATTTTGAATATGAATTCTCTGCTCATGCATGCAGGTCTTCCGTGCTGATCCTCTTTATTTCACCAATTCAATATGGTATCTCAACGTCCTTTTGATTTCAGCAGTAATGGTGAGCTTAGAAAGGGTAATACATAGTGACTTCACAAGACTTGTTTCTGAAGCAAACCATCTTCAGCATTTTCAACTAACAAATGGCACATGGGCTTAGCTAAATATACAAAGCCTTGCTTCTTAAATCCTACGGGAATACAACTTGGACTTTTCACACCTTAAAGCCTTTGATCCAAATGACATCTTTTTGGGCCCAAAAGAAACTTGAGACATACCATATGCCCATGACCAAAAACACTTAGGATATTGCAAAATTAAATCCTCTCATGGCATCACTTTGGTATGTTACACCTTGATGAATATTTATCTCCATGAAAAATTATTGCACTTGAGAAACAAATCTTTAAGGCTCAAAAAAAGCTTCCAAGGATGTTTGTTATCACATGGCACAATTTCTCAAAATTTGGGATCACACTTTGCTTGACATGAAAGGCAATGGTTGACTTGTCTTGGTGAAACATTTGATTTCTTGTTGAAAAAGTCTTCTCGAATGCATGCAAATTCAAATGATCGCATTTGGCCAAAAAATGTCTTAGGGAGACCTTGCCGTCTTTGTTGTGTAAATCCTACCTTCCACAATGAAAAGAAATAACTTGCAAACAAGAAATGGTTAGTTAATAATGCATACATGCTTGAGGTCTAAATGCGGATGCAAGAAAAAATATGACATCTAAGGGGTAAAATTTGGGGTATAACACCTCTCCCTATTCCGATGTACGCATTCGTTGTTTCTTTGATTGTGGTTTGTTTACTAGGAGCACCCCTAGGGACTAGCATAGACGGCCCATTTTCAAACTAATTCTCGATTCTTCGTCGAGCCATTTTCAAACAAACCCATTTTCAACCAAACCCTCGACTCGTCATCGAGCCATTTTCAAATCAACCTCTAACCAAACTTTTTTTTTTCAAACTAACCTCTTCGCACACAAATAAACCCTTGATCCAACGTCAAGTGGATTTTCACAAATAAACTTTAAAATGACTAAAAACTATCGAAACACTTTTCAAGGTGAAAAATGGGGGTTCGAATCTTTGATCTCCCTTCGGTTGTTTGGGTGCGAGTAATTTTACTCGTGTGCGAGCAATTGACGCCTCTAAACCACTTCCAACTAGATAACCATTCATCCAACCTTCAAACACTTTTCAAACCATCAAACCTTTTCAAACTCAACCACCTTAGATGAAAAAGAGAGAGAGCCAAATCTTTGACTCACTCTCCCGATTACTTGGGCCCGAGGAATCTTTTTTAAGTTCAAGTAATCGTCATCTAAACCAACCCAACTCTCCCTTTGTTTCGTGGACGTACCACGAACTACGACTGCTCTGATTCTTTATTCTTGTCCGAGTAAAGATACGTAGGCACAAGATTGTGACGATCTTGGCGAGTACACTACCATCTTTTTCCGTCAAACCCTGTACCACGAACTACGATTGCTCTGATTACTCATTCTCGTCCGAATGAGCATACGTAGGCACAAGATTGCGATGATCTTGCCGAGCACCGTATCCTAAAATCACCCATTTCCCCTTAGCATGTTTCCCTTTTATCTTACCATTTCGCATTTATTTTTGAGAAGAAAACAAACAAACTTAGCTAACGAGCATCGCAATTCGAATCAAGAGGTTCCCGTTGAGTACAACGGACGTGAGGGGGTGCGCTTACCTTCCCCTCACGTAACCGACTCCCGAACCCGGAATGTGGTTACGACGACCATGTTCTTATCCCTCCTTAAAAGTTTTATCGATATTTTCCTTTCCCTCTTTTGGGATAAATAAAGTTCGGTGGCGACTCAGTCGAACCGTTCCGCGCCTTTCGCGCGAAGGGTCGTGTCTTCGATTAAGCGATTTTTTCGAGGTGCAACAGCTGGCAACTCTGCTGTGGACATTTTTTTCCGTGCAAGAGAGAGTCAAGCCTATCTTGATTCGAATCGTGAGTTCGTTAGTTTTGTTTGTTTATTTTCTTCTCGTTTGCTTACTTACTTGCTTTCCTGTTTTATTATCTATGTTACCTTTCGTGACATTGTTGGGTTGTTCTGACATTGGGAACTTTGTGAGATGGCTCTACACCCGAGTCGAGAAAAACCCTAGGATTAGGATGGTGGTTGTGTAGTGTAGGCTTGCGTGGTCTCTTCCGCATGAGTTGAAGCGAAAACACCACTTGGAGTAGATTCCCTTGGAGATATTATTGTTGTGGTGAATCTTTGCCATGGCGGTAATATTTTCGAAGTGAGTCGTTGATCCCAAGGACCATTAACTTATTTATCCATGGTGGTTGGTAGTGTTAACTCCTTATGGGTTAATGCGAACGCCCTAATCAGATGAGATCCCTCAAACGTATTACTTCCTGACAGTAATATTTTCGACCTCGATCTAGGATTCTGAGAACCCTATTTAGAACCTGTGTGTCGATGGTTGTGTAGTGGACGCCTCCGAGGAATATTTCTCGTGGGGAAGAAACGAAGACCTCTCCTATACGAGATTATTTCGAGAATATTATAGTCGGACAAATCTTTGTCGTGGCTATAATGTTTTCGAAATGTATCCGTAACTCTAGGCACCTACCTATTTTAGAAACCTACATGCGAGCTTTCTTTGATTCGAGCTGTGGTTCTTGACCCGTCATCTCTGGCCAACCGCATAACTGTTTGAAGCTGTTTGATTCTGCGATCCTGGATCTTGCATCTTGCATTGCATCTCATGTTATTGCATTGCATTGCTTCAGTTATACATCTTGCATTGCATTTCAACCTCAGAATCTCACGTCAACTTCCTTCCTTCTCCAGTAAATCAAGCTGATTCCTCGACACCAATATGCAACTCGAGCCAATACCAGACGCATGATGGAGCAGATTCAACAAGAGCAAGCCGCCTTCAGAGAAGAATTGGACTCTATCAAGGGAAAGATTGACCAGATTCTCGAAGCCATTATGATGGCCAGAAAAGAAGAAGAACTGCGGGAAGCCGCTGCCGCCAACAACAATGTGCCTGTGTAAGGGTCAACCTCAAGACTCTCAGTTCCTGTTCCCAATCCAATCACTTATGGGATACCAATGAATTTCACTCCTGCCGCTGAAGGAGCCACTTCTCAACCACTTCCAACATCTGGAGTTACTGTTGGAGCTATTCCGCAAGCCCAACCTATTGTCACTCAGATTCCTATTCCTCATGCCAAAGAAAATCTGCTAGATCAGTATAATGAGGTACAGAACTACCATACTGTTATGCCAATTGTCAATCCTACTGCTGCTCAGGATTCTGAAGCCATCAAAATGTGTCGTGATCTAGCTGAAAAACTCCGAGTAATGGAGGGGCACAACTCAACTTCTTTGAATGCTCTGGAAATGTGCTTGGTGCCAGATGTTGTCATTCCTCCCAAGTTTAAAGTGCAAGAATTCTCAAAGTACAAAGGTCTCAGTTGTCCTCACATCCATCTGAAGACGTACTACCGCAAGATGGCTGCCTATGCCAAAGACGAAAAGTTGATGATCCATTGCTTCCAAGACAGCTTGTCTGGGGAATCACTCGAATGGTATATGCAGCTGGAGCGTACCAATGTGCACACTTGGACTGAGCTAGCAGATACATTCGTCAAGCAATACAAATACAACACCGACCTTGCTCCAAATCATACTCAACTTTAGAGTATGGCTCAAAAGGACAATGATTCCTTTAAGGAGTACGCGCAACGCTGGAGAGAGCTAGCTGCAAGAGTGCATCCACCTCTGGTTGACCGTGAACTGATTGACATCTTCATGGGTACTTTGCAAGGCCAATACTATGAGAAACTGATTGGTAGTGTTTCTGCCGGATTCTCTGATTTGGTAATTGTCGGTGATAGAATTGAAGAAGGTCTGAAAAGTGGAAAGATCCAAGGAGGTTCTAGCAGTCAGTCTGCAGTCAAGAAGCCCTTCAATGGATACAAAAAGAAAGAGGGCAAAACAAATGTTGTCTCTGCTCAGAAAGGGCAAGCTCAACAAGCTCCCCCTCCAATGCCTTTTCAAATGCCATACTTCTAGTATCCGTATGTTGCTGCTGCGCAATATGCTTCGATGCCTTATCAGCCAACTGTTCAAGTTGTTCAAGCTCTAATGCCTCAACAACAGGCTCCTCAACAACAATCACACAACCAGCAAGGGTATCAGTATCCTCCTCAACATCAACAACAGAGAGCTGCTCAACAACGTCATCCTAATCAATAAAGGACAAGGAGGCCAGATAGAGACTTTGATCGTCTGCCGATGACATATGCTCAGATCTTTGCTCAATTAATGGAGAAGAGGGAAATCTCTCTGAGGGACCTAGCTCCTCCAACTGTCATTCCCCCAGATTATGATGCTAATGCTCATTGTGAGTTTCATAAGGGTGCTCCAGGGCATACGATCGAGGACTGCAGAGCTTTCAAACACAAGGTTCAAGGCATGATCGACTCAAAGTATCTCACGTTCAATGGGAGGGCTCCCAACGTCATCAAAAACCCGCTACCACCGCCAAACTAGTGCCAGCATTAAGTCAAGTCAAGTTAAGTCAAGTTCATTCCCCGAAGAAGGCAGTCATGTTGCCATCCCATCATTTGCATTCTTGTATTTTGTCTTTATTTGTTTAAGTATTGTATGCTTTGAACATTGCCTTTCGTATGTGGCTTTCTTAATGTAGTGATTATGCATGTTTTGAATTAGTTATGTCGTATTCACTCATTGTCTCCATTTACTGCAATCACCGACACATATTTATCCACTTCACTTGCTTTATCATACGGTTGTTAGCAATGATTGGAGGGAGGATGATGACATCGAAATACCCATAATTGTAAAATGTATACTTTCGGATAGAATCCCGCCGATGATGTACAGGCATTGTTTCAACCCCCAAACACTGGAGAGACAAGGAGTTAATCCCTAGTAAACCACTTCGAGCCGAGAAGTAGTAGTTTCCTTCAAATATTCAAACCCTTACACTCAACCTGGGGCAGGGTAGTGTTCAGTTAACCCAATTATGCACTGAAATCACAAAGCAAACAATCCAAAACACATGTTGTTTGTTCATTAATGCCCATGACTTGGCAGTCACAATCCTACAAAATCAAAATGAAAAAAATCAAAAATCAAAAAGCCTGCTAAGTCTAGCACCTCAAAGGAGACTTAGGGAAAAAAATCAAGGCTACCCTGATGGACTCGAAAAACAAAATTAGTCCATGCAAAAGATAGGGATTAAAAAGCAAAAACAAAATAGGCCCTCGGATCCTCAACAAAAATAAAATAAGATTCAGTGGCCACCATGTCAAAATCCAAAAGGCCACTGACATTCATCAAAAACAAAATAAAGGTGACTGCCATTTCAAGCATACCTTGAACCGTCAACCCTTTTGGGAGACAAACATGTGCAAAATTAACTGAACGTAGGACTGGAGTTCATCACGAAGAAGGGGTGGGTACAAATCAAGCTTCGAGCCTAATATTCTTTGTTTCATAAACCGTGAACCAGACCATGTTACAACCCTCAAAAGACCTAATTGAGGCGAGGTTTATTCTGAAAGCGTACTATTGCAAGGTTGCGTAAAATGACTCCCCATATTTGTTAATCTTCAGCATTGGTGTCATTCTCCTTGCTATATCTTTCACACCATCAAAATCAGCACAACGTTTAGACTAACGGTTCATTCGTCTCACTATCACTACACTCCAATAAACGACACTTTTTCAAAACTTGCATGAGCATTTCCTTAAGATTACCATTTGTGAATGTGTAATTTTAGCTGCAAATCAGTGCTAGGCATCAAAACAATTCCAACAAGGGGCAATCAAAGAGAAACTTGACTTTTCGGCGGTGTTGACCCGAAGCAAGGCTCTTTCAAACCCACAAGATGGGGCAAATCATTCAACACCTCAATCAGGGGCAAGACATCTCAAAGCATATCAAAGTTCGACTTCCAAAGATCCAACTATGTCAAGAACTGGTTAATCAGGGGCAGACCACTACCATGTTCAGACTGGGGCAAGACCAATTTCAAATAGCATATCCTCTATGTATCCTTTCAAGTTGGATAAGTAGATCCTTCCAAACGTTGGCAATCATCAAATTCAGAGCAAAAGCACGACCTTCATGAGTTGATCACGTCGCTACGCTCATTTTCTGGCCATCCTGACCATCAAGCACGAGTTGTGAAGTCATCTTCGTTTGCTTCAATCATGGCGTCTTCAACTAAACTGAGTGTCGAGGAAATCAAATCCCCCCACCCAAAGTCCAATCCTCATTGGCAACTACCAAAAGTCCACCATGCTGGCACTCTTACAAAACATATCCAATCACCCGTCTGCAATCATATGCATCATACGCATCGCATTCGTCATCATAAGCATCATATGCATACAAAAAACCAAATCATACTTCCCCAGCACTTGCATCTCCGCGAGTCAGCATTTGCATTTGTATTTCCATTTGATATGGAGCATCATTACAAAATCAAGCATTCATACATGTATAGTCAAGATCCAGGATCAATCTCGAGACTTCAAGACGATCTTCAGCCCATCCAGGGGCATCTTCTTCAAATCCGTGAGCGTTCCTCAGGAAGTTGTTCAACCTTTTATTGACCAATCTCAAGACAAGATTTCAAAGCAATCTTCAACCCAGTCAGGGGCATCTCCTTCAAGTCCTTGGGCGTTCCCCAGTGAGTTGGTCCTTTCAACCTTTTGTTGACAATGATGGTGTTCCTTAGTGACTTCTTTGCTTTAACCTTTTGTTGATGTCTCCAAATAAGCCTCACTCATCATATCCCCGACAAACTTGACCTTTTGTCAATTGCCTTACTATCATCCTTTTGGTGATAGCTGAACCCTGTCAACTCAATTCAACCTGCATCCTTTTGGTGTTGGTCAATCCTCAAAATCAGAAACTTACTATCATCCTTTTGGTGGTAGCTATTCATGTTGTTTCAACTTAACCTTCATCCTTTTGGTGTTGGTCTTCGCAAGTGGGAAGTTCCTATCATCCTTTTGGTGGTAGTAGCTTGTATTGATCCGTCATCCTTTTGGTGTCGCCGATCCGTGAACCCTTGGTCCGTGTGTCATCCTTTTGGTGAGTGGCAGCCTTTGTTATCGTTTTGCTTGCTATTATCCTTTTGGTAGTAGTAAGTTGTGACCTCACTTTCATCCTTTTGGTGAAGGGTCATTGTGTGCGTGTCTTATTATTATCCTTTTGGTGATAGGTCTGTCATCCTTTTGGTGTAAGATAGTCGTGTGTGTGCCCTATTATCCTTTTGGTAATAACAGGCTTTGACCTCATTTTCATCCTTTTGGTGGAAGGGTCTGTGTGTGTGTGCGCCCTATTATCCTTTTGGTAATAGCAGGCTTTGACCTCATTTTCATCCTTTTGGTGGAAGGGTCTGTGTGTGTGTGCCCTATTATCCTTATGGTAATAGCAGACTTTGACCTTATTTTCATCCTTTTGGTGGAAGGGTCTGTGTGTGTGTGCCCTATTATCCTTTTGGTAATAGCAGCCTTTGACCTCATTTTCATCCTTTTGGTGGAAGGGTCTGTGTGTGTGTGCCCTATTATCCTTTTGGTAATAGCAGGCTTTGACCTCATTTTCATCCTTTTGGTGAAAGGGTCTGTGTGCGTGCCCTATTATCCTTATGGTAATAACAGGCTTTGACCTCATTTTCATCCTTTTGGTGGAAGGGTCTCTGTGTGTGTGCCCTATTATCCTTTTGGTAATAGCAGGCTTTGACCTCATTTTCATCCTTTTGGTGAAAGGGTCTGTGTATGTGCCCTATTATCCTTTTGGTAATAGCAGGCTTTGACCTCATTTTCATCCTTTTGGTGGAAGGGTCTATGTGCGTGTGTTACTATCATCCTTTTGGTGGTAGGTCTGTCATCCTTTTGGTGTCAGATTTCCTGTTATCATCCTTTTGGTAATAACGACCTCTGTAAAATATCCATCATTCCATCTCCCAAGCATTTTCTTTCTTTTCGGACAAATTTGTGGTCTTCTTCATATCTAATTGCCTTATACCTCGAAAGAACGAACATCGTAACAGTTCATCTTGCTCGGTTTAAGCCAATTAGATAGGGGCATCTGTCATACCCCAAATTTGTCCTACCTGTGTATATTTTCATTTGTACTTCCATCCACAAACCATTATTCAAAAAATCCAAAAAAATATTGTCTCTAGTTGTTGTAGTGATTGAGGTTCAATGGTCAGACAAGTATGTCTTAGGATCAAGGTCTGGTTGTGATTGATTAAATGATGTGTGTGAAGTCCCAATCAGGGTTTGTATTAGGCAATTCACATGTGTGTTGATCAAGTTATCAGGCTGTGTTGAATTCAATAGTTTCACAGTTAAAGATCATCAAGGACCAAATCATGATTAATCAGGGTTTTTATGCAATCCTTTGTGATTTCTCAATTTCAAGTTCCATAATGAGGATTGTGATTCATCATAATTCAAGTGGCAAAATTCAAGATTCATTCGTGAGTCAAGGTTTTAATCCATTCAAGTGCAAATTTGATTTATGATTGCCTTAAGAGCTCATTTCAAGTGTGAATTCAAAAGTGTGTTATTTGGTTAGTAAAGATTTTAGGAGCATTGGAAACTCGATTTTGGTAGTCATGTTTTAGTAAAAATCAAGAATTCCAAAATGGAGGGTGCAAAGAGCAATTTCAAAGTCCAAATACCTAAAGCCCATCACTTGTTTTTATTCCAGAAAATAATGTTCATTATAATTGTTACAACAATTACATCAAAAAGGGTCAAAAGGAAAAAGTAATAATAATAATATGGAAAGGATCCGTTATCATTGACCAAGCCTTGATGAAATATCCTTATCCGCTCCAACCAAATGACACAACCAAGTTTCCTCTCATGATTCATGGCACCTCACACCAAGCTTTCTTTGCAGATCATGATTCATATTCAACGCTCACCAAACTCCATGCACCAGTACACAACGCCATACACTGAGTATTCATAAGCAACATAAATCAAACATTGCCAAGACCTGTACGAGCCGCACCATTTGCCTTGCCATCATAAAATGTTCAAACTTAACAAAACCTTATCCATTGTAAATCATGACCCCACACACCATATGCAACCTTGCCAAAACACCAAGACATAACTGATAACACTATTTTAGTGTGTTACTCTTAACCAATTTTTGTGACAATTCTAGTTCATGATTTCATTTTTATAGCATGATTTTAAGATGTTTTTGCACTATTAAAACTTTAAGCACTTTATGTGTTTCTTTTACGTTTTCATTGTGTTTATGCTTTAAAAGGAAGATAGATGATGATGAGAAGAGGCATGACCCCAGTTGCCAGAGTCTGGAGCAGCATTAGGAGCTATTTGGATGACTGATGGTTTAATCAGCCATTTCACCAAGAGATTTGGAGAATTAATGATAAAAAAAACCATGAATGACTAGGGCTCACGTGGCAGCACTATGAAGAGCGATAGAGCAAAAGGAAGGGATAAGATCAAGCAAGCTAGAGGACAAAAGGTAGTACGGTGGGGACCACTCAGCAGAGGACGCCCAGCACCAGCATCATTAGCCGTCTGCTCTGCAGCACCAGCCGTCTGCTCTGCTCCACTAGCTTGCTCCAGCCGCCTGCTAAAAGCAAATGTGTCTCCCACCAACATCTGTACCAGATTACTTGCAAAGGAAGGATTGATGGACAACTGTCCCACATGAAGGATTTGATTTAGGCCTAACCTTATTTTCCTCAAGAGACCCACGATCCAAGAACGGAGGAACCACCACTTCCACTTATCACTATTTAAAGGGAGCTTGTGCATTGAAAGCGAGAGACAAGAAATTCCACACACAATAATATTTTATTTTCAGTGTTTTTAGTATTCTCATTTCTAGAGTTTAAGTATTAGTAGAGAGTATTCTTTTTTCCCTCCAGATCTGTACACTCTACTGAGAACTGTCGTGACTGAAGAGAGCTTTTGCTGTTTATCCAACGCAAGAGATCTCCAAGTTATTAGTAGGTTGCATTTCTTCACTACACCCTGTAAGAAGATGTTCCCTCCTAATTTCATTCCAGTAGTTTGTACTCAGCTCACTATGAGCTAAATCTTTGTTTGATGAGACTAATGAAGTTAGTATAAAAGTGTTTTTTATGTTGATATGATGTGTTGGCTAGTGTCTTATTTTGTTATGTGTTTTTATGCTATAAACTTGGTTCTTAGAGTGATCAACTAGGAAAAAAGTACAAGCTTGTTGTTGAGAGAGATCCAATAAACAAGTGGATTTCATAACAAAAGTGGTTAGTAAAGTTGGATAGAGATATTTACTTAATTCAACTTGCTTAGAAATAAGAAGTTGAGACCACAAAGACTTATCAGAATTAAAACCAGACGTATTTTAGGGTTACAAGTGAGACTTAGATATTTGTTCCCTTGCCCTAGTTATACATGTTTTTGATGTTGTAGAGATACACCCCTAGATCACGTTCTGATCTTTTGAGGCACGACACTTCACATCATAAAGACATTTCAAGCATTATATACTAATGGATTTAGCTCATCAACTATTCTCTCTGATATTTTTAACTCCTTTTAGTTTTAAGTTATTTTAGTTGTTTGTGTCTGCTCTTGTTCCTTATTCTCATATTTCTGTTACCTTGCTCATACTTTTCTTAAACAAAGAAAGTTAATATTAGTAGTTCAAATACTTTACACTTCCCTGTGAGTTCGGCCTTTATTTTATCACTTGCTACATTACCAAGCATGTATACTTGCATGTGACACCTTTGCCCTATTATTCAAAAGAAACATATTATAAAACAATTAGAGTAGAGTTGATTAGGTAAAAAGTAGGCAAACAAGTTTTTGGCGCCGTTGCAGGGGAAGTGAAAAAGTTTGAAAAACTATTTTTTTTTTGTTTAAGACTGTATTTGAGCTTTTAATGTTTGCTGTTTTTTGGTGATACGACAGGCTTAAGCTCTCGCATGCGCAGGTCGTTACAACCAGTTCACAGTGGTTATCCTGAACCTGAAAGAATTCTCAAGGCACGAAGAAGATTTGTGCGTACTCAGCAAATATCTGGAGATTCTTGAACTTCAGCTGTGGCTGAGCCTGAAGTAGTAGTGTGCGAAGAGGACACAGAAGAGGAAAGTTCATCATCGTCTTCAGACGAATCATTACAAGAGACAACCATGGCAGAGCCAGATATCATTGGAATTGCCAATGACCGAGCGCGTAGCATCAGGGATTATGCTGTGTTTGATCCAAATGCTATGAATACGGGCATTGCTAGGCCAGCTATCACAGCACCACAGTTCGAGTTCAAGCCTATGATGTTCCAAATGTTACAAGCTACTGGTAAATATTCAGGCTCTCCTCATGAAGATCCTCATTTGCACTTAAAACAATTTCTGGATGTTGCTGACAACTTCAAGATCCTTGATGTGCCCGTGGACACCTTTAGGTTGAGGCTGTTTCCATATTCTCTAAGGGATCGAGCCAAGAGCTGGCTTAATTCTTTGGAAGCAAATTCCATTACTACATGGAATGCCTTGGCAGAAAAGTTTATGGCCAAATATTTTCCTCCTTCCAAAAATGAAAAAATGAGAAATGAAATCACATCATTTAGGCAAGGAGATGACGAGACGTTGTTTGACGCATGGGAAAGATTTAAGGAGCTGTTGAGACAATGTCCACATCATGGGATTCCCATCTGCATACAACTTGAGACCTTCTATAATGGATTAATTCCATCCTCAAGAAATATGTTAGATGCATCCAGTGGTGGAGCTCTATTGTCTAAATACTATGACGATGGTTACAAGTTGATTGAAAGCATTACGGCCAACACTTATCAATGGCCAGTCACAAGGGCCACTTCAGGTTCAACTCAAAATAAGCCTGTTGGAGTTTATGAAGTCACTGAGACCACAGCGCTTGCTGCTCAAGTAGCTCAAATCCACCAAATGATGAAGAATTTGATGAATCCTGAAGTGCCAAAACCTGACCCTGTTAAGGTGGTTACTGACGCTTCTGAGGTCGCCTGTGTTTACTGTGGAGGACCACATCTATTTGAAGAATGTTCTACCAATCCCATTTCAGTTAACTATGTTGGCAATCCCAACAACAACAACAACAGATACAATAACCCCTACAGCAACACTTACAACCCAGGACGGCGTAATCATCCTAATTTTTCTTGGAGTAACAATCAAAATCAACCTAAACCGCAAGCAACCACACCTCAAGTTCCACCAGGATTTTCTAACCCTAACTATGTTGGGGTTAACCAGGGAAACAACCATCTGGAGAATGTGCTCAAGTCCTTTATTCAAGAAGCAAAGAATCAATTTCAAGCACAAGGAGTAAGTATCAAGAACTTGGAGAACCAAGTGGGCCAAATTGCTAAGGATCTAAGTTCAAGAAACTTGGGAAATCTTCCCAGCTCTACTGAGACTCCTAGCACACAAATTGGAGTGAAGAATGTTGAGACTTGCCAAGCTCTTAAGTTAAGAAGTGGCAAGGAAGTTGACGAAACAATTACAAAGAACAAGGAGTCAAGTACAGTTGTGTCTAAGCCAGACAGTACTGAAGCAAAAGACAATGATGGAGAACCCTCTTCATCCAAACAGAAAAAGAACCAAGATACTATACTCACTGAAGAATACCTTCCTCCAGAAGATCAAAGAGTCATCACTGAAGCCAACACAAAGCAAAAATTTGTACAAGAAAGACCACCACCCTCTTTTCCACAAAGAATCAAAAAAGCAAAAGAAGAGCAACAATTTCAAAGTTCATGGAGATCTTGAAGCAGCTTCACATCAACATACCCTTGATTGAAGCCATTCAACAAATGCCAAATTATTCAAAATTCATGAAGGATGTGCTTACCAAACGTAAAAGGGTGGGAGAGTTTGCTACGGTTGCACTTACACAAGAATGTAGTCAATTAGTTCAAGGCAAACTCCCTCCCAAGTTGAAGGATCCTGGAAGTTTCACTATCCCATGCACCATTGGAGACACCTTTTGTGGAAAGACGCTATGTGACTTAGGGGCCAACATTAATCTCATGCCTCTCTCCATATTCAAGAAGCTAGGGATAGGTGCTGCCAGGCCTACAACCATCACCCTGCAGCTGGCTGATAGGAGTATTTGCTACCTATAAGGGAAGATTGAAGATGTGTTGGTAAGGGTTGACAAGTTTGTCTTCCCAGCTGACTTTATCATTATGGATTATAGGAAGATGAACAAGGCAACAAGGAAGGACCATTTTCCCTTGCCTTTCATTGACCAGATGCTGGATAGGCTGGCTGGAAAGGAGTATTATTGCTTCTTAGATGGATATTCGGGCTACAACCAAATTTCCATAGCCCCGGAAGATCAAGAGAAAATGACATTCACATGCCCTTATGGCACCTTTGCTTTCAGAAGAATGCCGTTTGGACTGTGCAATGCACCAACCACTTTTCAACGTTGCATGATGGCTATTTTCTTGGATATCATAGAAAATTCCATGGAGGTGTTCATGGATGATTTTTCAGTTTTTGGAGAATCATTTCAAGATTGCCTAAAGAATTTGGAACTGGTACTGATCAGGTGTGAAGAGAACAACTTAGTCCTCAATTGGGAAAATGCCATTTTATGGTAAAAGAAGGAATTGTTCTTGGTCATAGAATTTCTAAATAAGGGTTGGAGGTAGATCAAGCAAAGGTGGAGGTAATTGAAAAACTACCTCCACCATTGAATATCAAGGGCATTAGGAGTTTCTTAGGGCATGCTAGATTTTATAGAAGGTTTATAAAAGATTTTTCAAAAATTTCTAAACCACTGTGCCAGCTGCTGCAGCATGACAAGCCTTTCGTCTTCAATAAAGAGTGCCTTGAATCTTTCAATCTTTTGAAGAAGGCCCTCATTTCTGCACCTGTAGTCAAAGTTCCAGATTGGTCCAAGCCATTTGAGTTGATGTGTGATGCTAGTGATTTTGCCATTGGCGCTGTTTTAGGCCAAAGGCATAGCAAAGTGTTTCATACTATTTACTATGCAAGTAGAACGTTGATAGAAGCACAAATCAACTACATAACCATGGAGAAAGAGCTGCTGGCAGTAGTTTTTGCTTTTGATAAGTTCAGACCTTACTTGGTAGGAACTAAGGTCATTGTGTATACGGACCATGCTGCAATTAAATATTTGATTGCCAAAAAGATGCAAAGCCACGACTTATACGTTGGGTGCTCCTTCTACAAGAGTTTGATTTGGAAATAAGAGACAAAAAGGGAGTAGAGAAATCAGTTGCTGATCATCTCTCAAGACTCCCTGAAGAAGTGCAACCTCAAAACAGTGGAGAGATTAAGGAAAGTTTTCCGGATGAGAAGCTGTTGATGATTACTGATGGCATGACTCCTTGGTACGCTGACATTGTGAATTACTTAGTCGGTAGGGTTGTGCCACCAGAATTCAACTACCAACAGAGAAATAGGTTCTTTCACACTATAAAGAGCTATTTCTGGGATGATCCATACCTATACAAGAAGTGTGCATATCAGTTGCTAAGAAGATGTGTTGACTATGAGGAGGCACGCCATATCTTATCAGCATGTCACAAAGCCCCATATGGTGGACATTTTGGAGGAGTAAGAACTGCAGCCAAGGTGCTGCAATCTGGCTATTTCTGGCCCTCTATTTTAAAGATGCTCATGAATTTGCTAAGAGATGTGATAGATGCCAAAGGGTTGGAAATGTGTCCATGAGACAAGAGATGCCACTAACTAGTATTCTTGAAGTAGAAGTTTTTGATGTATGGGGCATTGATTTCATGGGACCATTTCCTCCCTCTTTTGGAAATCTTTACATTCTTGTGGCTGTGGACTACGTGTCCAAGTGGATTGAGGCAGTAGCAACACCATCCAATGATGCCAAGGTTGTGACTAAGTTCTTGCTCAAGAACATCTTGACACGAGATGGCACGCCTAGAGCTATCATCAGCGATGGTGGATCTCATTTTTGCAATAAACTTTTTGAAAACCTAATGGCAAAATATGGGATTAAGCACAAAGTTGCTACAACCTACCATCCCCAAACTAGTGGACAAGTGGAATTGTCCAATAGAGAAATCAAAAGAATCTTGGAAAAGGTTGTTAATCCAACAAGGAAGGATTGGTCCAATCATTTGGACGAAGCATTATGGGCGTATAAGACTGCCTATAAAACCCCTCTAGACATGTCTCCATATAGACTTGTCTATGGGAAAGCTTGTCATCTACCCATTGAATTGGAACACAAGGCATTTTGGGCTGTGAAGCAATTAAATTTTAATATTCAAAGTGCTGGCCAAGCTAGAATGCTCCAATTAAATGAGTTAGATAAGCATAGGCTGTTCTCATACGAGAATGGTGAATCTTACAAGGAAAAGACTAAAAGGTGGCATGACAAGAAATGCCAGAAGAGGGAATTAGTGGAAGTCCAAAAAGTTTTACTTTTTAACTCAAGGCTGAAGCTATTCCCTAGGAAATTGAAATCTAGATGGCCTGGACCCTTTATCTTAGAGGAGATTTACCCCCATGGTGCAGTGAAATTGTTAAATGAGAAGAATGGGGAGAAATTTAAGGTCAACGGCCAAAGGGTCAAGGCTTACCTTGGAGAGTCCTCATGTAACACAAGGGATGCTCTCCATTTTATTGATTAATGGATTTTTGTGTTGATCAGACGATAAGACCTTAAAATAGCACTACTGGGAGGCAGCCCAACTTCATGAAATTTTTTTTCTTTTACTTTGTACAGGATCATGATATGTTCTACTAGTGTCAGCACATGACAAGACCAGACATGCCAGTAACAGACGCATGAACAGTGGAAGGGGAGGAATGACAAAAACTGAAGGAAGCAAATATTTTCCTAAGTCTAAGGAGATTAATGATCAAGCTGAGTTGGCATTGATTATTTTTCTCTTGAATAATCAGAAAAGAATTTGAACCGTTCATCTTGGAAGGAAGAGAGAGAAAGAAAGCATAACATAGGGAGAAAGCGCATTGGACGGAGTGAAGGAGTAGAGTTATGATGGCCAAGTCTGCCACGTCAGAAACCTCAGCCACCTAAACACGCAACCCCAATTAAAGGTATCTTTTCAAGTGTCAGCCCTAGGGTTTTCACTCCTTGCCCTACGAAACACCAAAATAGAAAAATTTCTCTCTCCACTTCAAAGAAACGTTTTGTTTTTAATATTTTCTTAAAACTTTTTGCAACCATCCTTACAACTCCCCCACTTTTGCCTATACCCAAACAGTCCGACAAAGACCTCTTCATTTTCATTCAACCATTTTTCTCTGAAACCTTAAAGAACTTATCAACCCTTTCTCTCTTCTTTCACTTCAGAAAAATGACTCGTGACCAAACCGACCGCCGTTACAAAACCACTGCCACGAAAAACACCAACCCCATCATTGATATCTCTAGCCAGGACGAAGATGAAACCTTCGTGAATGTGGAAGCTCACAGACGTTTTACGGAGTATTTTAGCAAGATGAATCTTTTTTCTGAGCATGGTTTTGTTATGGATTCTACTGAGGAAGGTATGGGACTACCAGGAGGCATTGGAACCACAATATCGAAGTTGAAATGGGAGCTTTTGTGTAAACAACCTGGTGCTTACAACGCCAACCTAGTAAAGGAGTTCTATGCTAACCTCACCGATCCCGGTCACAAACGGTTAGAGGTGATTATCAGAGGTACAAAGGTTGTGTACAACGAAGCAAATATCAACTATTACTTCAAACTGGATGCTGCTGAAGACGACTACCAAAACTTGGTGTTACAATCTCAGGAAGATGAGTATGATGTGTATCTGGAGTCATTGTGTGTACCGGGAGCAAAATGGGTGGACAAAGCTATAAAGAGGATGGACCTCAGGCCAGAGGTAAAAGTTTGGTACCAATTCTTAAAACATTCCATCAAGCCAACCGCTCACAATGAGACGGTTTCTAGGGCTAACTTGGTACTCTTACACTGTATCACCGGCTTAAGACCCATCAATGTAGGAAAAATAATAGTGCAGGAAATCCAAGCATGTTCAAAGAAAAAGGAAGGGATGCTCTTCTTCCCGTGTTTAATCACAACTCTATGCCGAAGACATGGTGTGTCTGAGTATGACTCAGACAATTTTGGAGCCCCTCAACAGCCGCTGGACAAGACACTCATCATGACACTCATGAAGCCTAAAGGAGTAAAAAAAAAGCAGCTACTAGTCAAACCTCATATGCAACCGAAGAGCAGCCAGACCCTGCATTAGAAATGTTGAAGCAGATGCGTAGGGATCAACAGGCATTTTTCGCCTACCAAAAGGCCAAGACACAGTGGTTGGAAGCAATGTGTACTATGCAAACCCCATCTCATGTGTTGAAGGCTCCAGAGTTTCCAGACCATATCTTGGGAGAAATGGAACCAATGGTTGCTACTGAAGGAGAAAAGAAATCTATGAAAAAAGAGAAGGGAAAGAAGAAGAAGAAGGAAAAAGAGGAAAAGAAAAAAGATGTTAGTGAGACTAGCAAGGGCGTGTCAGTAGACACCAGTCAAAGCCAGGTGAAGAAGAAGAAAAAGCTGAGAAAGGCTTATCCGTCTCCACCTCCAGAAATGGAGGAAACACCAAAGAAGAAGCTCAAGGCTGAGTGGAAGAAGAAGGAGCCAGTTGTAACCATGACACCGCCAGCCAGCCATATGACAAACACCAACAAATTTGACCTAAATAAATCAGACCAGGATGAAGAAGGAACAGAGAAGGACAATGTATTAGAAACCATGTTATCAGAAGCAGAAAAAGATGTTGAGGACTTGAACAAGGGGGAAGCTACTGAGGAGGAAGAAGGAAGTAAGAAAAAGGAGAATGTTGAGGAGGTGTAATCCGAAGAAGGGGCTGAGGAGAAGGATTTGGAAGGAATAAGGAGATATTACTCCTCTACAGAAACTGAGAAAGAGGAAGCTGCAAAAGAAGACGACGAAGCTGATAGTGGTCAAGCAGAAAAAACAGGAACTGAGCCAGAACCTCTCCCTGTCTTGGAACCCGAAGCAGTTAAAGAAGACAATGTCCCGGCGGAGCAGTCAAAGGAAGGTGGAGAACAACCACAACACAAGGCAAAGAGTCCTGAGAAGACTGTTGGGAAGAAGGCTGCTGCTGCTACAGCTGAAGAGGGAAATGACAAAGACCCAGGAGTGCAGGGGAGCAAGAAGAAAAAGAAGAAGCAACATCTGCAGGCTCCAAGGAAAAGCTCCAGGCTAAGGGCCTAAATTGGTAAATGTGTAAATAGGCGAGCACTGACTTGCCTCCTCTCATTGCTAAACAGTGAGGACACTGTCCTTACTAAGTTTGGGGGAGGGCATCAGTACTCAGCCTATTTTCACTTAATCTAACCCTGTTTCTATCTTTTACTGATGTTTCGGCCTATGATTGATGTTTTATGTCTAAGTTTGGATATTGTGTTTGGTTGGCCATGATTTGAGCCAAATGTTTTTAATTTTCTTGCGGGAATGTTGTAACGCTCCCAGAACATATTGACCTGCAGTTTGATGTTTTGTTTGAATGTTTTGTTTGAATGATGTGCATGGCACTTTTTGGTGATTATTTCTTTCATGTTAAAATGGTGTGAAAATAGTGAGAATCTTAGCCTAGAATAAGGAAGAACCAAGGAATGTGGAGATCCAACTAAGTCAGGAGCGAAAACTTTTAATTTCTGGGTGCAAGGGTTATGAAGTTGTTAGGTGTTAGGGAAGCAAGGTGTGGGAGTTTCACCAAATGAGTTTGACAAGAGGAGAGTGATGTTCTCAGTCACGACGACACTAGTCTCTTAAACCAGCCTGAAATTTTTTTCTAAAAGAAACTGAAGTGTGAAAATCAAGGGAAAGGTTGAAATCCTAGGAATCACAAAGGGAAGGACAAGAAGATTTAAACAATGATTGAGATGACCACAGAAGGGACACACTTCACACAAAGACACACAAAAGTGTGCAAAGAGATAGCAAAGACCACCAATAAAGTTCCTGTGCCCAAAACTGGAGGAACAGCAAGCGTCCTCATCATAAAAAATAGTTGAACTCACATGAGAAGATTCTGAGATGAGACGGGTTGCCAAAAAAAAAAGAGAAAAGAAAGCAAATAAGTTAAAGAAGTGTGATCCCATATGTGTTAGTCAAAAATATCAAATGAGAATCATGACAGAATTTTCTAGTGAAACCAAAAGAATAGACCCCACTCAAGAAAGTACACAAAGAAGGATCAAAATGAGGGAATTGCGGCTTGTTTTCTGGAAGAGTAAGGTCGTGCCATGAGACGTTAGTTCCCCTTTGGGATAGCAAAACTTTGGGACAATTTCAAAAACTGAGCAGCTCGCACCAATACCGCTTCTTTACCTTTCCAAAGCTTGAACCCTCATTACTCTGCTAAAGCCTGACTGAAGCTGTTGAGAACCAATTACACTTCCCTATGTCTTCCGCTGTCACATCACCTGAGGACAGGCGATCATTCAAGTTTGGGGGAGTGATAACACTATTTTAGTGTGTTACTCTTAACCAATTTTTGTGACAATTCTAGTTCATGATTTCATTTTTACAGCATGATTTTAAGATGTTTTTGCACTATTAAAGCTTTAAGCATTTTATGTGTTTCTTTTACGTTTTCATTGTGTTTGTGCTTTAAAAGGAAGATAGATGATGATGAGAAGAGGGATGACCCCAGTTTCCAGAGTCTGGAGCAGCATTAGGAGTTATTTGGATGACTGATGGTTTAATCAGCCATTTCACCAACAGATTTGGAGAATTAATGATTAAAAAAAAACCATGAATGACTAGGGCTCACGTGGCAGCACTATGAAGAACGATGAAGCAAAAGGAAGGGATAAGATCAAGCAAGCTAGAGGACAAAAGGTAGTACGGCGGGGACCACTCAGCAGAGGACGCCCAGCACCAGCATCATCAGTCGTCTGCTCTGCAGCACCAGCCGTCTGCTCTGCTCCACCAGCCTGCTCCAGCCGCCTGCTAAAAGCAAATGTGTCTCCCACCAACATCTGTACCAGATTACTTGCAAAGGAAGGATTGATGGACAACTGTCCCACATAAAGGATTTGATTTGGGCCTAACTTATTTTCCTCAAGAGACCCACGATCCAAGAATGGAGGAACCACCACTTCCACTCATCACTATTTAAAGGGAGCTTGTGCATTGAAAGCGAGAGACAAGAAATTCCACACACAACAATATTTTATTTTCAGTGTTTTTAGTATTCTCATTTCTAGAGTTTAAGTATTAGTAGAGAGTATTCTTTTTTCTCTCCAGATCTGTACACTCTACTGAGAACTGTCGTGACTGAAGAGAGCTGTTGTTGTTTATCCAACGCAAGAGATCTCCAAGTTATTAGTAGGTTGCATTTCTTCACTACACCCTGTAAGAAGATGTTCCCTCCTAATTTCATTCCAGTAGTTTGTACTCAGCTCACTATGAGCTAAATCTTTGTTTGATGAGACTAATGAAGTTAGTATAAAAGTGTTTTTTATGTTGATATGATGTGTTGGCTAGTGTCTTATTTTGTTATGTGTTTTAATGCTATAAACTTGGTTCTTAGAGTGATCAACTAGGAAAAAAGTACAAGCTTGTTGTTGAGAGAGATCCAATAAACAAGTGGATTTCATAACAAAAGTGGTTAGTAAAGTAGGATAGAGATATTCTCTTAATTCAACTTGCTTAGAAATAAGAAGTTGAGACCACAAAGACTTATCAGAATTAAAACCAGACGTATTTTAGGGTTACAAGTGAGAGTTAGAGATTTGTTCCCTTGCCCTAGTTATACATGTTTTTGATGTTGTAGAGATACACCCCTAGATCACGTTCTGATCTTTTGAGGCACGACACTTCACATCATAAAGACATTTCAAGCATTATATACTAATGGATTTAGCTCATCAACTTTTCTCTCTGATATTTTTAACTCCCTTTAGTTTTAAGTTATTTTAGTTATTTGTGTATGCTCTTGTTCCTTATTCTCATATTTCTGTTACCTTACTCATACTTTTCTTAAACAAAGAAAGTTAATATTAGTAGTTCAAATACTTTACACTTCCCTGTGAGTTCGACCGTTATTTTATCACTTGCTACATTACCAAGCATGTATACTTGCATGTGACACCTTTGCCCTATTATTCAAAAGAAACATATTATAAAACAATTAGAGTAGAGTTGATTAGGTAAAAATTAGGCAAACAATAACCAATTTTTTAAGTCACAACATCATAGCAGTGCACAAACCGCATCTTGTATAGACAAAACACAAAACCTGCTATGAAATTCCAGCTGCCAACATACACAATTTGAGAATGCAGAAAAAATATTTATCTTACAGTTTTCACATGACCCCCCACATCCAAAAATATCGCAGCTCACACAAACCAATCACGTGAATTCATCTCAACGCACCCAATCCGTTTCAAAACCGTCACCAATTCGTACGACACAATATCAGAATTTCCAGCTAACCGTTTTCTTTTTTGTCCTCCCCATTCTACCCTCATTCTCCCTATAAAAACACACATCTCTCTCTCATTTCGAAAAGCCCTAGCTGCCAATACTCAGCCTTCATCCTTCTTCAAACCACCCTTCAAACCTTATTTCTTCAACCTTTCCTCATACCTCTTCAACTTTCTTCAAAAAAACAAATCATCTTCAAAAAAACAAATCATCTTCAAAACAAACCTTGACCAATTTTCTGCAATCACAAACCATCAACAACAATAACACAACCTCCAAATCTCAATCTTCATCCACCTCACAACCCAAACCAGAAAACAGAACCAACCCATACATACACCGATTCGAAATAGAAACGAAAGAAGAAGAAGGAGACGAGATCGAAGAACGGATGAAACACTGACCTGAACCGCGAGAAACCGTGGTCAAAATGAGAAGTGGAAGGAGATTGTTGTCCGCGAGTGAGGTTGGAGACACCACGAAGCTTTTTCGTGTTATTTTTCCGTTTGCTCTGGTTTTTCACTTTGTAGATTTCTTGAAACTAGTTTTTTGAAGTTTTAATATTGTTTTAAAAAAATAAAAGAAGTCCACCGTGCCTTAATAGCCATCAAGGACTCAACTCACATTTAATTTTTCTACCATTCTTTTGTTTTTACCCGTGCTTCTTTTTGTTGTTTGAAAAGGATGAATGGGTTTTATAAGCCCATAATGATTCCATGATTTCACACCAACCTTTTTTGAACGTATCCCCTCCTTTTTTTTATGAATACTAACTTTTTAGTGCTTTGTTCCATCTATTTTTATTGTTTTGCAATTAATTTTATTTCCTTTTCATTTTGGTCAATGATATAACAAAAGGTCTTGGATTTATTGATTTGAATAAATCGAAAAATCTAGAACAATATGAGACCACCTTTTTATTTTTTCTTTTTTTATCGGTCAATGAAAATCTAAAACCAAAGATTATCGATTTATCGATTTAAGATCTTGGTAAAGATGAGACCTTTCTTATTTTCGATCTCTTTTCGATTTCCATTTCATTTCTTATTTTCTATTTTTGTTGGTCAATGAAAGTCAAATATCATAGATTATCGATTTCTCGATTAAATCTTGATTAAGACGAGACAACTTTGATTTATTTTCTATTTCCATTTCATTTTCATTTCGCATTTTTTTCTATCTTCTTTTTTCATTTTAGATCGATGAAGTCTTTCTATTCACGAATGTTGATGGTTAAAGCGATTAACCTTCATTATTTCAAATCTGTAGTGACTGATCATCGAGATCTCTTTCTATACTTTGGGATCGTAATAGGTTACCTTCGATTAATCTACGAAAGTTTGTGATTAAGACGAGATTGTCACCTTTTCTTTTCGTGTGGCACGATTCAATTGGAGAATGATCCTCAATATCATTTCTCCATCGTGTTTTAGCACAAAGATCAAATTGCGCATCCTCCTATAATATGATCTTCGTCATAGATTGTGCTACGATGGCTTGGTGCTATATTGAACCCGATTCATCCGATTAACTACTAATAACTAACCTTACATTTCCGTCAATATTATCTTGATTTACTTTTATGTCAATATTATATCTTGTTCATATTATCTTGATTATATTATTGTTCATATTATTCATACTGTTCATATCATATTCATACTTATTCATCTAACCATTTTCTTTGTTCATACACTATTCAAAACACACTAATAAATATCGAAACCCTGAAACAATAAATTGGTGGACTGTTGGTTATTATCCTTTGCTTGGAGCTTTTGTCCGACTCTTGCTCAAGGCTTAGTTTAGGACACCTTGCACACACACGGCTTCCTCTTGGGCTACCTTACAATGAGACCTTTTATTTCAAGTCATCCCCTGTATTTTACATGTACCCCTCTCCCTATTCCAATGTACGCATTCGTTGTTTCTTTGATTGTGGTTTGTTTACTAGGAGCACCCCTAGGGACTAGCATAGACGACCCATTTTCAAACTAATTCTCGATTCGTCGTCGAGCCATTTTCAAACAAACCCGTTTTCAACCAAACCCTCGACTCGTCGTCGAGCCATTTTCAAATCAACCTCTAACCAAACTTTTTTTTTCAAACTAACCTCTTTGCACACAAATAAACCCTTGATCCAACGTCAAGTGGATTTTCACAAATAAACTTCAAAACGACAAACAACTATCGAAACAGTTTTCAAGGTGAAAAATGGGGGCTCGAATCTTTGATCTCCCTTCGGTTGTTTGGGTGCGAGTAATCTTACTCGTGTGCGAGCAATTGACGCCTCTAAACCACATCCAACTCGATAACCATTCATCCAACCTTCAAACACTTTTCAAACCATCAAATCTTTTCAAACTCAACCACCTTAGATGAAAAAGAGAGAGATCCAAATCTTTGACTCACTCTCCCGATTACTTGGGCCCGAGGAATCTTTTTTAAGTTCTAGTAATCGTCATCTAAACCAACCCAACTCTCCCTTTGTTTCGTGGACGTACCACGAACTACGACTGCTCTGATTCTTTATTCTTGTCCGAGTAAAGATACGTAGGCACAGGATTGCGACGATCTTGGCGAGCACACTACCATCTTTTTTCGTCAAACCTCGTACCACGAACTATGATTGCTCTGATTACTCATTCTCGTCCGAATGAGCATACGTAGGCACAAGATTGTGATGATCTTGCCGAGCACCCTATCCTAAAACCACCCATTTCCCCTTAGCATCTTTCCCTTTTATCTTACCGTTTCGCATTTATTTTTGAGAAGAAAACAAACAAACTTAGCTAACGAGTATCGCAATTCGAATCAAGAGGTTCCCGTTGAGTACAACGGACGTGAGGGGGTGCGCGTACCTTCCCCTCACGTAACCGACTCCCGAACCCGGAATGTGGTTGCGACGACCATGTTCTTATCCCTCCTTAAAGGTTTTCTCGATATTTTCCTTTCCCTCTTTTGGGATAAATAAAGTTTGGTGGCGAATCTGTCGAACCGTTACGCCCCTTTCGCGCGAAGGGTCGTGTCTTTGATTGAGCGATTTTTTCGAGGTGCGACAGCACCAGAGGTCATTCCTTTTATGCCTTCAATCTTCGATCTCCTGACTGGTTGGAGGTGGAGCCTTTTTTAACCTTGCAGGTTCCTCATGGCAGATTTATTCCTGAGCCTACTTTCCTGGCTTTCACGCCTAGAGTGCAAACCATTTTCAACTTAAGCCTCTCTACGTAACATTTTCTGCGATCTCTTGATATCCATGGATAACTCTTACTCGTTCATTAGAGAGTTGGTACTTCATGCATAAATACATAGAAGACAAGGTGGCACCTAGCTGGTTAAAAGCTGGTCACCCTCTAATCATATTGTTAGAAGAGGGGCGTCGATAACCAAATATTAACCTTTAATTCTTTGGCCCGGTCCTACTCTCCAAAAGTGGTCTTCAGCGTGATGTATCCTTTTACTTGTAGTTACTCCTAAGAGAATCCAACAAGTAAGCCTTTGAAGGGTTTTAATCCCTTTGGGTTGAGGCATAATCTTTCAAATGCCTCCCAATATAGAATGTCCGTAGAACTTCCTTAGTATACAAGAACTCTTTTGATCTCCCATTCGTCACAACTGACAGTAATGACCATTAGGCCATCATTTTCAGGGTAGATGCCAACATCATCTTTCTCAGGGAAGGCGATCCTGGCTTCTAACGCATCTTATGCGCCTTCAACATTGGGGAGATCTTATATATTCAAAATTCGGCAGACGTAACTCCTACAGGCGGAGCTGTCCCCCCGTCCCAACGAATCCTCCTACTATGGTGTTGAACATGTGGCACACAACTTTACGACCATCGCCTTAGGATATCTCCTTTACCTTGTTGGGTATGAGGCTTCTTGCAGCATCTCTCCCTTGTGAGTTGGACTTGTTTGACCCATAGGAAGAGTCACCTTTCCCATATTTCTTGAGGTGTCCCTCATGGATCAACCTCTCAATTTATTTCTTGAGTTGGTAAGGATCCTCACTGTGGTATTCCTTGACTCTATGGAACTTCCACCATCTTCCTGGTTTAGGACCCATTACATATACCTTCAGAGCTAGAGGTATGGGAATGTTGTGCAGGTGAAGAACCTCGTTCCATATATGTTCATAGTGAGTGTCTACATGTCGGTTTAGTACCATAGAAGGAAAAATATGCCTATGGTAGGCACGAACTCCAAGAAATAACATATGATTTTGAACGTCCGAATATACGTCCACTCGTTGGGTGATAGCTAGGAGGGGAAACGATCATGGTCTCCTGAGCATCATACTTAAAAAGAGAGATGGGAATGAACACCCTTAATTCATGAATAATAAGGAGATTCAATTAGAAGAATTCGTCTGAGGTTCTAGCTGAAATGACCCTGTTAACCCATTCATATTTAGAATAGGGCTCCAAAATCACATCCGTCTCGTCGTCCGTTGTTGATAAGTTATTGCCTTTGTGGAAGAAATCCACCTTTTCTTGAATGGTGAGGAAGTTTCATAATCTTCAACTCTAAGGTGTTTTGAGGAGGTAAATGTTTTTGATCTTGAAGTTATTGGGAAAACATAGGGGAAAATGGATCACTACTGAAATCTGAAATACTCTAATAATGGCCAAACATCTATATTTAATAAAGTTTATGGTCTACCGTGCAATCAAGTTGCATAACGTTCCTGATAGAATAATCCCACATCTCAATATGATCTCAAGCAATAGAGACTTCAACTACATTATCCCCCAATCTAAATCCTTAATAATCATCATTTTTGGAATAAAAGAAAAGAAAGTATAAAGAGGGAAACATAATACATGCGCTTATTTGGAAGAAAAACAAAAACTCGGAGAAGCTTGAGGTAAGACCCGTGCTTAAGAAACATGTGAAAGCCGAAGGAGGTGTGAATGTAAAAGGGTTCAGAATTCCCCATTTTATAAAATTTAATTACATAGGTCTCGTAGGCTATCATTGCATAAGCATAGGTACGCGCAAATGATTAGTTAGTGCAGTCATCTACAGCTCAAGAATCATAGATGCATATGATCTACGCATCACAATAATTACGCCTTCTCGAGTAAAGTTAGCATGTCTAGGAATTAAATGATGTGCACGCCTCCACAAGCAATGCTTGAGGGACTCGTCCTAAGAAACGCTTGAGGAATTCTACGCACGCAACACTTGAGGAACTCGCCCCTAGCAACGCTTAAGAGACTAGTCCCAAGCAATTCTTGAGAGATTCGTTACCATAGAATTCACTAAGACCATTTCTGATTTAAGTTAATCACTTTAGTCTTGCTTGGTCTCGTGCTTGAGGGACTGTAGAGTGGGATGACTTTATGGGCTTATAAAGAAACATCCCATGGCAAAAGTGAGTCAACATAATTGTTGGAGTACCGGGAGGGCACGCTCCTAGTTCGCTCCATTGTGCATGGGTCGCCAAGACCACACCTATGCTCATGCTTCATGTGTTTTTATCACATGCGGTCTATGAGGTGTCCAGCAGAAACCAGGTAAAGTCATAAAAGTCAAGGAGGAAATCATCCATTTAGTATTTGTGGAAGAACTGATTTCCCCTTCTCCTACATACTCGTCGGGAAGTTAAGAAAACCGTTTTTCTCCCTATTACCTGGCCCAAGAGGCCATTAGTAAATACACCAAATTCAGAACTTAAACATTCATTAACTAATTTTACAAACCTAACATGCCTCTTGCAACCATACACACAAAAAGACTCCTCTCTAATATTGTATTTCAGAAATACAAATACTAATCTTACCATTCTAATTTTTTTTACAAATGGTTTTTTTTAAAGCCAGTGATATTAATCAGAATACTAGGGGTATTCTAACCCCTACAAACCAAGAAAAAAATATTCCTAACCAACACCACTCTAGAGACCTACAGAGAATTCATACAAAAGTCTAGAAAGGTGGAGTTAGAGTAAGGAATCTCCCCTAAACAACTCCATTTCCAAGCTAAAATTTTAATACTCCAACAAACATTATTCACAGAACAAGAAATAGACTTAAATATAGAGTTGTTTCTTTCTAGCCATAAAGTCCAAATCGTCGCCAACCATAAAGCTCCTCTAGAGAACTTGCTAGGACCAACACCACTCCAATCAGAAAAAGACTTCTCTATATTTCCATCAAATGGAACAAAAATTCCGCTCCACTCACCAATAAGTGGCCAAACCTTCTTAGAAAATGAGCAAGAGAAGAGAAGATGTTTAGAATCCTCCTCTTCCAAGTCACACAAAACACATTTTGAATCTACCACTATTCCTCTATTGATTAATAAATCTCGCGTCGAAATTCTATTCCAAAGCACTTTTCATCCGATCACTTTAATTTTAACAGGCACTTTTAATTTCCAAACCCAAACAAAAGATCTTTGTAGATCTACCTGCATCGAAGATTCTTCTAAATCTGAAACCAACCTGTCATAAACAGTCCTTACAGCAAAGTCATTTGACTGCCCATCATCCCAAAAAACCTTAGCTTGCTTATCCAAAGAAACTCTCTCATCTCCCAATAATTCTAGCAGAATTCCTTTGCTGCTAACTATCGTTTCCAGCCCCACATCAACAACTCCCAGATATCCCCACACTCATCTTCCGTTAATCCACGACCCCATATCTGCTACGAATGCATCCTTTAATTGGCTAGCATCATATAAATTTCGGACTGCAACGGCTAAGGAACCGTGACAGCTCCACAAACCGTGCCAAAATGGGTTTTTTCAATTGCCAACAGAAGGATGAAGACTTTTTCCTGCCATGGTTTGAAACCAACACCCAATGTTCCGCATTACCGTAACGAGCTTTGATTATCTTTTTCCACAGAGCTGGAGGATCGTTCAAAACTCTCTACTTCCCCTTAGTTAACAATGCGAAATTAAATTCTTTAATACTCTTGATTCCTAGTCCCCCGTTTGAACGACAAACCACCTCCCACCTCAACCAACTTATCTTCGACTTACCATTAAACCCTAAACCCCAATGATAAATATGATATATGAATATGATTATGCAAATAAAAATCTATAAAAAAAATTAAATGTCTATTATTTATCTTATCATATCTGTATTTCTTATAAATTACAGCATATATACGTGTAAATAATAAAGAATATTAAACAAATTAAGTAATTTGAATTAATATTTTAATTTTTCATTCAAAAGTCAAACCATTAGTTGGAAAATCTGACAAATACTCTGTTTAGAATGAATTTATACATAAAAAGTATCTAAAAACCTAATGTACCTAGTCTTAGTTTATGACAAGATACATCAATTTTTTGGGAACAGTTCATGATTATGTTTTACTTTGGAAAGAGCACAACCGCTCAGTTTCTTTATCAATTTTCTTTGAAGGAAATTTTGATAACAATCATTGTATAACAATAGAGAAAGATACGGGAAAAAACATTGATGGGTGCTGATCAATTAAACTCGCATCTTATGGAACTAGAGCTGGACGATGATGGCAGAATCAAAAGAACAGGAAATGTAACAACAGCGACAATACACATAATAACCGTAGTAGTTGGAGCAGGAGTTTTAGCTCTATCTTGGGCCATGGCTCAACTAGGTTGGATCCTTGGTATAACAAGTCTGTTGGTCTTTTCATCCATTTCTGTTTTTACCTATGGTCTTATGGCTGATTGCTATAGGTTTCCAGATCCAATCAATGGAAAAAGAAACTATACTTATATGCAAGCCGTGAAGGTTTACTTAGGTGGAAATATGCATATGGTTTGTGGATCGATTTTGTATGCTAAACTTGCTGGGATTACAGTTGGTTATACTATTACTTCGTCTATAAGTTTGGCAGCCATAGAGAAAATTGTTTGTGTTCATAGAAAAGGACATGAAGTTGATTGTAGTAGCTCTTTAAATCCCTACATGGTTGGTTTTGGGATATTGCAGATGTTCTTGTCTCAAATTCCTAACTTTCATGAACTGACTTGGCTTTCGACGATTGCTGCTATTACGTCGTTTGGTTACGTTTTCATTGCGATTGCTCTTTGTCTTTCGCGTATAATCTCAGGTATTTTGTTTATACCGATTACATTATTTTGCAAATGATTTGAATTCATAGTTCTGTGTCTAATTAAGTGAGCATTTTGAATAACAATAGGAAAATGGGCACCAACAAGCATAACCGGAATTAAAGTAGGGCCGGAACTATCTCTTGAAGATAAAGTGATGAGGATGTGCAGTTCAATGGGAAACATAGCACTTGCTTGCACTTATGCTACTATCAAGTTCATCCAGTTTTTGATGCCATGAAGAAGAAATATATGGTGGATGAAGTTTATACAACAACTTCATATTTCTTATATTTTTCTTCATTGCTTCAAAAACTATATGAAACTTCACCATAGTATACACTTGCTACCACCATCATCACCATGTATTTACAAGGAAACACAACAAAAATCAAACTTAACCCTAAAACATCATTAACATAATGTTTTCCACAGCATCCTTAAACCAAAACCTAAAACAATAATGTTAGAAAGAAGAGAGCAGGAGAAAATATCATATTCGTCGCCGTAGGAGTTTGGGCCCGACGTTGCTCCCGTCAGATTTTGGTTAAGATTCATAAGAGGAGAGGGTTATGTTGGGGTTTTCTTTAGAGAGAAACGATAGATATGAAGTAGGTCACATATAGTTTCGTTTATATATATTAAAAACTATCAATTTTCGTTACGGTTGTTAACTACAACCGTAATTATAATTTATATTTTGCAAACTATATAACGACGGTTACATATAATAACCGTAGTGATAAATAAAAAAGAAAGGAGCGCCTATCATATCAGTTATCCTTATAACCGTTACTATACTATATACAATTTTTAATTAAAAAATAAAATATAAAGTTAGTGCCTGAGTTTAGAGATATCACCACGGTTTTGATAGAACCGTGGTGACTTGGGTTCATATATTTTTCATTTAAGGTTATGTGATGAGTTTACCACATATGTAATAAATTTTTCATTCAATTTCATATATTCAAGGTTATGTAATGAGTTTACCACATAGGTAAATATTTTTAATAAGAATAAGACAACAAAATGCAAGTTTCATATAAATTAGTAAACTCCAACAAAATGCAATTTTATATTTAAAATAACAAAATTAAAATCTTAAATATTGAAGATAACAAAAACACTTTTAACTTTTAAATATCAAATCTAAATGCCCTAGCTGACATAAAATTACTCCAACCAAACGGTGCTTCGTCCTCATCATCTGAATCGAAAATAACTGTCCTTCTTCTCTTTCTTCTTGATCTCCTTCTTCTCCTCCTGGCTCGTATTTCATGCAAGGCGACCGCCTGTTGGGTCTGTACAGCTTGTTCGGGCTGGAAAACTGGTTGGACCTCTGAAGCCTCTGCGACCCGGACTTCTTCTTGGACATCTACGACCTTGGCAATTTCTTGAACATCAGCATCTTTAACCACACACGCAGTTTGTTGGATTTATTGGACAACTTCTTCTTGAACATCTACAGTTTGTTAGACTTCTTGAACTGCATTGTTGGAATTCATTTTGATTAATTTTCTTCAATGATGCTGCTTGTGTGAAGGTAAGAAGAGGAATAACGTATTTATAATGATTTATCTGATTCTTCATCTTCTCTTTACATTGAAAATCTAATCGTTTTAGTTGAAAGTCATTATTATTTCTTTAATTCAAAAACCATTGATGATTCTTCATCTTCCTCATTCATTTTTTATTATATTCTTATTTCTTTAAAGCATATGAATCATGTAGTCTCATACTGACTTGAGCCTATAGACCATACACAACGAAAAAAAGAATGAAGATGTTGAAGAATATCGACCTTTCATATCGTACTCTCTCGGTTGTGTTACTCAACCGTATTGGAAATGTGAGTCCTCTAACAACGGTTGACTTTCTCCACCGTTGTAAAATCATTTAAAATTTTATTTTTTTAATAATTCACATAAGTGACACAAGCGTATAACAACAGTTGTTTAAACTAACTATTGTAAAATAATATACATTTTATTTTTTATTTAAAGGACTTAAGTGACACATGTTTAATGTACTCTAAAAAATGGAAAAAATAACGTTGCTGAGAATCGAAGCTTGTCACACATCATTTATTACCACGGTTTTTAAAGACAACCATCATTAAATCACTATTATTATATCCAGCTACTGACTGGGCGCGAAAATTTAATTTATTACAACGGTGTATATTTCTTCCATGGTAAACTTGACGTTGTTGTTTACACGTTTTGTAGTAGTGTAAGAATAAGAATGGTGTATATAAATTAGTTAGGAAATAGTTAAGAATTAACTTAGAATTATCTATAAATTTTGGGTTTATGAATATAAAAAATAAAAAATGGAAGAAATTGCCACTTAGCATCTACGTCCGATTTTTTTGCCACACTAATCCTGCCATGTGTATGTCTAATCAACAATAAAGTTCCATGTGGCATTGTCACATTAACTTCTGTTAACGACCGTTAGCAGTAGAAACTAAACGTGCAGATGAAAAATATTAAAAAAAATATACTTTGAAGAAAATTTTTAGAGAGATTAAAAGTGAAAATCGTCATATTTAAACGGACTAAAAATATATTTAACTTTTCCTTTTACAATTGATAAGTAAGATATAAGAATATGATTATGCAAATAAAAATCTATAAAAACTTAATGTCTATTATAGTATTATTTATCTTATCATATCTGTATTTCTTATAAATTACAGCATATATACGTGTAAATAATAAAGAAAATTAAACAAATTAAGTAATTTGAATTAATATTTTAAAGTATATCATTATTTTCTCTAAAGAAATATATTTTTATTTTTTCATTCAAAAGTCAAACCATTAGTTGGAAAATCTGACAAATACTCTGTTTAGAATGAATTTATTTATATATATAAAGTATCTAAAAAGCTAATGTATCTAGTCTTAGTTTATAACAAGATACATCGATTTTTTGGGAACAGTTCATGATTATGTTTTACTTTGGAAAGAGCACAACCGCTCAGTTTCTTTATCAATTTTCTTTGAAGGAAATTTTGATAACAATTAGTACTGTATAACAATAGAGAAAGATACGGGAAAAAACATTGATGGGTGCTGATCAATTAAACTCGCATCTTATGGAACTAGAGCTGGACGATGATGACAGAATCAAAAGAACAGGAAATGTAACAACAGCTACAATACACATAATAACCGTAGTAGTTGGAGCAGGAGTTTTAGCTCTATCTTGGGCCATGGCTCAACTAGGATGGATCCTTGGTATAACAAGTCTGTTCATCTTTTCCTCCATCTCTGTTTTTACCTACGGCCTTATGGCTGATTGCTATAGGTTTCCAGATCCAATCAATGGAAAAAGAAACTATACTTATATGCAAGCCGTGAGGGTTTACTTAGGTGGAAATATGCATATGGTTTGTGGATCGATTTTGTATGCTAAACTTGCTGGGATTACAGTTGGTTATACTATTACTTCGTCTATAAGTTTGGCAGCTGTAGAGAAAATTGTTTGTGTTCATAGAAAAGGACATGAAGTTGATTGTAGTAGCTCTTTAAATCCCTACATGGTTGGTTTTGGGATATTGCAGATGTTCTTGTCTCAAATTCATAACTTTCATGAATTGACTTGGCTTTCGACGATTGCTGCTATTACGTCGTTTGGTTATGTTTTCATCGCGATTGCTCTTTGTCTTTCGCGTATAATCTCAGGTATTTTGTTTATACCAATTATATTATTTTGCAAATGATTTGAATTCATAGTTTTGTGTCTAATTAAGTGAGCATTTTGAATAACAATAGGAAAATTGGCACCAACAAGCATAACCGGAATTAAAGTAGGGCCGGAACTATCTCTTGAAGATAAAGTAATGAGGATGTGCAGTTCAATGGGAAACATAGCACTTGCTTGCACTTATGCTACGGTCATTTACGATATAATGGTAAAATAAAATAAAAAAACATTTTTTTTCATTGAGTTATGAATTCGGATTCCCTGTATTGAGATTCTCTCGCATTGACGCATTCTATGTGATCTTGATCAAACGAACTGTCAATATAATTAATGTGTGAATGTGGAGAATCTTCAACCATATAAAGAATATAAGTATCTTGTTTATTTCTTACACGGATTTGATTATTCCATGTTATTTTTGTTTAGGACACATTAAAGTCACACCCACCTGAAAATCGACAAATGAAAAGGGTTAATGTGACAGGAGTATCGGCTATGACAATGATATTCCTATTATGTAGTTGTCTTGGCTACGCCGCATTTGGTGACGACACACCAGGAAACATTTTTGTTGCATTTTATGAGCCATATTGGTTGGTTGCACTTGGAGACATATTCGTTGTAATCCATGTGGTTGGAGCATATCAAGTGTTGGGACAACCATTCTTTCGTTTTGTTGAAATGAGTGCTAGCACTATATGGCCCAAATCAAGTTTCATAAACAACGAACATCCAATTAGTTTGGGCAATGCAACAATTGATTTGAATTTGTTTAGGCTAATTTGGAGGACAATATTTGTGATTTTTGCAACCACTCTTGCTATGGCAATGCCTTTTTTCAATCAATTTCTTTCCCTACTTGGAGCAATTGGTTTTGGGCCTTTAGTTGTGATACTCCCTATTCAAATGCATATTGCCCAAAATCATATAAGAAAATTGTCACTCAAGTGGTGCTTGCTCCAATGTTTGAACTGCATATTTTTACTTGTTTCTTTGGCTGCTACTGTTGCTTCAGTTCATGAAATTAGTCAAAATCTCCACAAATACAAGATTTTTTCTTTCAAACAATAGTATTTTTGTTAGTGTTATGAAGCCTAAATTGGCGGACCTTCCATTAATATATATTGTAAGCTGAAACTCAAATTTTATTGTAGCTATAAAATAATCCTTAGTACTCCCTCCGTTTTTTTTTATAAGTCGTTTTTTACTTTTCACACATATTAAGAAATGTAATAAATGTAGTATGGAAAAGAGAAATTATGAATGATTTTACAAAATTGTCCTCTATTAATGATATTAGAAAGATAAATTTACATAATTGAAAAGAGAGAGAATAATAAATATTTAAGGGTATAATAGGAAAAATAGCATTAATGATTCATTGGTATTATAAAACGACTTATATTGTGGTACAAATTTTTTTTCTAAAGCGACTTATAAAAAAAAACGGAGGTAGTATCATTTTAATTAATACTCTGGATTATTATAAGCTGAAACTCTCAAATTAGGAATTGAGCTAGCTAATATTGATTAATGTAGAAGGCAAGATATAGAATCTGCCACTAAATGTGCAAGGACAAGATATAATAGTACTTGTGTACTTATTACCAATATCATGAGCAAACACTATACTAGGATCAACATGGTTATGAAATTTGGGACCTCATGTGGCAGATTATGCAGCTTTGACACTCAAAATTTTCCACCAAGGCAAGTTCCTCACCCTACAAGGAGAAGGAGCCAAGTAAGTCACACAGGCTCAGTTACACCATCTCAGAATATTGAAGAACACCAAGTCTATTGCAGTGTTTTTCAATTCAAGTGATACAAGCTGAAGTGAATGAGAATGTATTGAGTGAACTCCCCAATAATATTGATCCTAAACTTCCATTACTATTACTCACTTAACAAGAAGTGTTTAAGGTACCTAAAGGCCTACCACCTCAAAGTGAGAAAGACCATGTTATTCCTTTGAAACAAGGATCTGATCATGTGAAGGTGAAAACGTGCAAATATGCACATATACAAAAGGAGCAGATAAAGAAGATGATTAAATAAATGATGGAACAGGTATTATACAGCCAAGTAATAGCCCTTTCTCATCTCATGTACTATTATTATTCAAGAAGAAGGATGGAGGTTGGAGGTTTTGGATAGAATATAGAGCACCAAATTCTATAATTGTGAAGGACAGTAGATGAATTGCTGAATGAATTACACGATGCTTAGTTTATTCCAATTGGAAGTCAGACCAGAATATCACCAGATACTAGTGCAACCTGAACAAAGTATTATAATTATAACTAACATTTCCTCGTTTTTTAGTTAGATAGTTATTTACTTAGCTTTAGGTTGTTATTTTTATTTGGGCTTCGTCTGATAGTTTGCTTTTGGCTCAATTGCTTATATTAAACAAGATAGTTTTTTTTAATAGTATCTTTAGTGTTTCTACCGCACCATGTAAATTTTCACAAATGTCTCCTATTTTTTGAGATATATTTCCGGACGCACCAAAATGTGAGTTAATGTGAAAATATTTCGAAAATACATCTCCGAAACATTTTGAAGCATAAGTCGCGTCAGATTCTTCTCCTTCCTCATTTCACGGTTCTTCAACCACAATTTTAAACTCTCTTAAGACGCTACTTTACACCAAGTCAAATTTCATCAAATAAGGCTCAAGGAAACTCGAGGGAACATCAATCTTCATTTGTAACATCATTTAACTTCAGCAAAACTATCAATTTCAAGTAAGTTTTTCGAGTTTTCGATAAATATTTGAATTTTAGTGTAAATGAGTAGAACTCAATAATTAGGGTTAGAAATGTGTAGAAATCACATGTAACATAGTTTAGACATAGTGTTTAAGTTGTTTGTTGGATGAAAATGGTGATCAAAACAAATTTTTTTCACCTTGCATGTGTTACATTCGACATTGATGCAGCTTCTGAGTTGCAGAACATTTCGGAGATGCATCTTTGAAATTGTTCAGCGTTTCATATACTGCAGGAAATTCTGGAGATGCATCTCCAGAATATTTAAATGTTTTGGTTTTCTGGTGCTTCCGGGGATGGATCTCCGGAATTTTTCAACGTTTTAGTTTCCTGATGCTTCCGGAGATGCATCTCCGAAATTTTCTGCGGTATATATATTTTTATTTTCTTGCTTGTGTGTGTTGGTTGCGTGCATTAATGGTATGCCTTACTTTAATTTACATGCATAATGGTTGACAGACATGGCAGATTGAGGCATGATAGGGTTGCTCAGCATGCATCCGTTCGGCGGAATCGGAGCCAGCAAATTCTGGAGGCTCGAGGTACCTTTGGTCAGGCAGAGACGTCTACTTCAGGGGCTCGTGCTTCACCTCAGGCCACTCCACCTTCTTCTTCCCGTAGGAGACAAGATTCTCCATCTGACGCATCACTTCCCCCATCCTCCCGCAGGCGTCAGGATTCACTAGTGGAACCTCCTACGGATGATGTTGTTGATCCAGTTCCACCTTCCACTAATGATGATGCTAATTTAGTACCACCTCTTGAGGGTGAGGCTATTGTGGATGTTGAGTCAGAGGCTTTTGGAGGAGGTCCATTTGAATTGTCCTTACCGCCTCTGTATCCAGACTATATTGCTAGACATATCTGGGACGAAAAGGTAGCATTAGCTGGATTTATTATTTTTTTTTGCGTTAATTTTAATTACTGACATTGATTATTCCTGACATTGATTATTTCTGAAAAACTTCATGAGCGTGATCCCAAAAGTTTCTTAACCACGGAAGAAAGATTGTTGCATTGCCTTAGCCGAACGAGGATTGATTTTAGTCGGTTTTCTCCTTATCCGGGTTCAAGGACTTGTGCATGACCAGTTACACTCTGGTCAACCACGGGATGATTAATGCATTCGTGGAAAGATGTCACTCTGAGACCTCGTCGTTTCATCTCCAGCATGGTGAGATGTCTATTACATACGACGATGTCTCGTGTTTGTTACATCTTCCGATCAGGGGGAGATTCCTCGATCATGGGATGATTATCAAAGACGAGGCAGTTGAGATGATGGTAGAGCATCTGAGGGCTGATCCAGAGAAGATGATGGAGGAGGTGGGTAAAACTAGGGGTGCTCATGCTAGATTTGAGTTCTTAAAGAAGCTATGTGTGACTGAGATCCAGAAGACAGACCAGGCTCATGGTGATGATGAGCAGGTGGCAATCCACATAACGCATGCTTTGAAAGCATACCTACTGTTTTTTGTTGGCACTTCGGTTTTTGTGGACAATAGTGCCACTTATACTGACGTCGTCTACCTACGGTACTTTTTGTATCTCGAGCGGATCCATGAATATAACCAGGGGCATCTAACTTGGTCTATCTGTATTTGAAGTTGAGAGAAGGTTGTATGTGGAAGACGAAGTAGGTCAGAGGCAGTGTGACACTACTAGTCGTAATAGTGTGTTCCAAACTTTTTATTTCAGACTTGGATCCTCCACCACTTACCGCGCATCGTTGGCTTGGTGAGTGTGCCTGAGTACTTTAAGGATATGTCGCATGCTACTGCTTTTATCCCGCTCAGAGGGAACCAGTTGGTAGAGCCTTTCAGAGTCTATTTTAACCATTTAGTTGCTGAGGACATGCACTTCAACAGCTACATTGATCATCTTCAGACGTGGCCATTTAATGAGATAGTGTTATACTCTGGATGATTTTCCTGCAGATCGCGTCTCACTGCTCCTCATCTTCCCGAGCGTGTCATGCGACAGTTCGACTACACTCAAACTATTCTCAGACACCCTCATATCTTTGTTTCTCCTGCCTTGACACGTAGATAAATAGAGGAAATGATTGATGATTATGAGAGTCATTTGGTGTTGGAAGAGGCACAGGCTACCATAGATGAGAATGATTGGAGCTACGTCGAAGGGTACATTAGATGGTTCTTGAGGGTGTCACATCCGTATATGGTGCATGCTGCTCTAGGAGATCTTCCGAGACCATCTCATCAGAAGATACTAGAGGAGGAGCAGACTTAGCTAGATCATATTGAGGATGTCTTGCCTATTGTAGTGAGCGAAACTGGACGTGTTTCTTAAGCAATGTGGCTCCTTGGGGATTACTACAGGTCGATTCATTTTTTATCCTATTGTGAGCTGACTAAGGAAGGGAAATAGATGTCTCCAATTAACTCTGCTTGCATACTGAGTTTAAACAGCGGTCTGTTAGGTTACGGATGCTATCAATGTTGGGGGCCTCTCTTAGGTTATTTTCAGGGAATTTAGACTTTTAGCGGGGAATACGGACTAGGATGTTTTGACTGATATACGGGATTTTGGGTTTTTGTTTAGTGTGCTCGCTAAGATTTTTCTTTCAATCTTATGCCTACGTATTCCCATTTTTCCGAAATAGGGAAATCAGAGCGATCGTAGTTCCTCCTATTCTACGGGAGGAAATGGTGTTTTGGTGTCTTGTTCAAAGCCCAAGACGTGAAGCTAAAGGTGGTTTGTGTCTTGTTCAAAGCCCAAGATGTGAAGCTAAAAGGTGTTGTCTTTAGAGAGAATTTGTCATCTCTAAAGAGGGGTTTGTTTGTCACAACTGTTTATAAAGGAGAATTACTTTAACCGGGATGTGTGAATCCGGCAATGCCATAATTTCCTTTATAGGGGATTTCCAACCTGAAGGAGAAGACTTTAACTCAGTGTAGAGCAATGCCATCTTTCCTTAGGAATTTCTCATGCTAAAAGAGGGACAGTTGCATGGATGTAGATGATCCAGAGGCTTGCAGCTTACAGCGATTAGATGAAGGGAAAAGAGTTGTTGATGTTTGTGTACTGTGAACGAGGCACAACTTTGATGCTAAAAGGTTGATTGGATCAACCAGTGGTTTTTTTATACAAAGCCTAAGAGGAGGCTAAAAGGTTTTCCTTATACAAAGCCTAAGAGGAGGCTAAAAGGGAGTTGACTCAACAAGAGAGTCTTTTATGGTATCTCGTATGAAGCCCGAGATGGAGGCTAAAAGTTTTATACTCAACAAGGGAGTGATTTGTGTCTTGTACAAAGCCCAAGATGGTGGCAAAAGGAAGTTTTGACTCAACAAAAGAGTCTTTTATACTTAACAAGAGAGTGTTTTTGTATCTCGTTCGAAGCCCGAGATGGAGGCTAAAGTGTTGATTCAATAAGAACCTTTTTATATCTCGTACAAAGCCTGAGATGGAGGCGAAAGATGTTCGACTCAACAAGAGAGTCCTTTTTTTGTATCTCGTACGAAGCCCGAGATGGAGGCGAAAAAGGGTACTATTTCAGTTGAGTGACCAGTATATGGGCTCAAAGAGAAAAGCAGTTCTTATATAAGTAACACTGTACTCAGGGATTTTGATTCGAGGATCAGGGATATTTCCTTTTTTTTTAGGAAATGGGAAATCCAAAGGGTATCGAGACTGTCCGAGTCTACGGGGTTCCTTTCTATTTTTGAAGGGTGCTTGAGAATGTCTTTGAGACTCAAGGAAATTAGACTGTCCAAGTCTAGAGTTTCATCTTTCGTACTGTGCTTTGAGAAACAGTAGTAGACTCTTGGAAAGACTGTTCTATTAAGATGACTGATTTCTGTTCCTATACCTCTAGGAGGTCGTCGGGACAATTTGTACGAAGCCCAAGAGGAGGCTGGAAACTTTTAAGAAGTCGAGGGACAATTTGTACTAAGCCCAAGAGGAGGCTATCATTCCCGGAGGAAGAAATCATTTATACAAAGCCTAAGAGGAGGCTGTGAATACTTCTAAGAAGCCGAAGGGTCCTTGTACAACGCCCAAGAGGAGGCGAAGATGCTTTTAGGAAGCCTGTGGGTCCCCAAACCCCGAGAAATTCAAGACCGGCTATTCACAAAGAATAGATCAAGCCAGGAAAGTTCGAGAATTTGGAAGAAACTCAAGAGATGCCATTCACGGAGAAAAGATCATCTCTGGAGAGTAGAGTTTCTTGACAATTCCTAAGGGTGCTTTTAAGAAGCTTGTGGGTCCTCAAACCCCGAGAAGTTCAAGACAGGCTATTCACAGAGAATAGATCAATCCAGGAAAGTTCGAGAATTTGGAAGAAACTCAAGAGGTGCAATTCACGGAGAAGAGATCATGTCTGGGGAGTAGAGTTTCTTTGACAACTTCTACGAGTGACAGTCTGAGAAAGGGTTCAAAAAGAATCTGCCTTTCACATCTCCATATTGTTTAACCCCAAGAGGAGGGAAGACTGTGTCTGGTAATCCTATGGGGATCTAGTTTCGACTATATTTAAGAGTGACCAACGGGCTGAATGCTATACGTAGTTGCCGGGGAAACTCTAAATATCTATACTAGTATTACACAGTCGATATGAGTTTATGAAAGAAGACTTATAGCGAAACAGCCCCACAATACAGTTATGTGTATATGAAAGCGTTAAATGAAAGCGGATAAACACTTACTCGGTTGTAGAGCTTCCATGCTGTTTGGTTAGTTGTTCAACAAAGAAAGATTGAAAACAATAGTATATTTCAAAATCAAAGGAGAAAGTGCTTTGAAAAGAAATATTTGGGGCTTACAGCTCAAGGAGAGGCCCAGGGTTTTACCAGTGATTGCACTGTTGAATTTGTACAGAAGGACTTATAAGAGTGACTGAGGCCCAAAAATTATTTTATGTACAAAGGGATGGGTCTTACACTCTCTCAAGAGGCCCAAAAGGTTTAAAGAAAAAGAGTGGGGCTTATAACATGAGGGTAGGGCCAGATGATTTTTCGTTTAAAATGGCGATCGCCCCGAGATTTTCTTTTAACGCAAAGGGGCTTATACAATATCTGAGGCCCAAAGTTGTTTTGGTTAAAAGGGGATTGGGTCTTACACTCTATTAGAAGCCCAAAAGTTTTGAATGGGTCTTATAGCTCGAGGAGAGGCCCAATTGATTTTTTTTTAAAAAGGCGACGATCGCGCCGTTTACTTGTACAGAGGGACTTATACAATAAGTGAGGCCCCAAAATTGTTTGTACAGGGGGGTTTGGGTCTTACACTCTCTCAAGAGGCCCAAGGTTTAAAAAAGAAGAATGGGTCTTACTACTCGAGGGTAGGCCTAGAGTTTGTTTTTCAACGGACGATGATCGCGCTGAACTTTTTGAAATACCATGAGACTTATACAATAAGTGAGGCCCAAAAGTTTGTATTTACAAAGGATTGGGTCTTACACTCTATTATAGGCCCAAAAAGTTTAAAAAAGAAGAATGGGTCTTACTACTCGAGGGTAGGCCCAAGGTTATTTGCGTACAAAACGACGATTACGCCGACGTTTTTGAAAATAGCCGGAGGGACTTATACAATAAGTGAGACCCACAATAGGTTATTTTACAAAAAGGATTGGGTATTACACTCTATTAGAGGCCCAAGGAGTTTTGAAAATGATTTATGAGGGTTGAATTAATCAAAAACCCTAATTTGTTTTCAAAATGTGTTTTAATTGAATAAAACATTCAATTAAAATGATCAAAATTGTTTAACATGTGGAAAACAAATTGTGATCTTGGATTAATGCTTCATAAATCAAGTTTTGCCCTACAAAATGATTAGAAATCATTAAAATTTGCAAAATCAATAAGGAAAAAATATTTTAAATGTAAAAAACAATTAAAACATTAATTCTTTGCAAAAATATCAATTATATGAAATAAATAATATTTTTGGAATTTTTTGGGAAAATAAAATATTTTAACATTTTTGTGAATTATTAAAAAACGAATCAACTCAAAATCATTAAAACTCAGAGAGAAATTAATTTTTGAATCAATTAAATAAAATCACAAAATTCAAATATTTGAATTTTAAAAAAGGGCGCCAAGAACACCCCAAGAACACGTGCGTGTTCTGGGTTTTGCCCAGATTTGCATTTTCTCTCCAATCTCACTTAATACTTGATTATATCATGCAATCCACATACCAATCTGCTCGTCTCAACCTCACGATCATGTCTATGGTATTTAATTTCATTTATATTAAACATGGAATAAAAAATCAAGACAAAACCTCAAGAACCCTAATTTCTGCATGAAGGCTGAGAATTTTGATACACGATTCAAACAAAGCAATTAATTGAGGGGAAATATTCCATGCATAATTATGAACATTTGGCAAAAGTATTGTGCGAGGAAATATGCATAGATTGAGAGATGACCAAGTTTAGGCTTACCTCTAGGTCGTGGCAGCAAGTTCAAAGTGATTTCTGAGTTGGAGGTGTTACGGATGAGTTGTGATGATCTGAACAGCTTCCCTACACCCTATGGAGTGTGTTTGAATGCTTGGACTTGATGGAAATTGGCTGGATCACTTCATGGCATCTCAACTGCAACTTGGTTAAAACCTTGAGCAATTGACTGGTGATTCTAAGAAATCAGTGTTCCAGATGTTGTTTAAGTGTTTGATCAGCTCCTATATGATGTATGTGAGGTGTGTGTGTGATTGGTTTGAATGGAATTGCTCTCTACTGAAAAACCCGATAGTGACTTGCTAAGAAAGGCATTTTTTAGAGTGAGAAGTGGATTTTGAGAAAGGCAAGTGTTGTAGGCCTTTGGTGTACTTAAACTGATCACAATTAAGCTCTATTTATAGTAGAGCAAGTTTGTTTTGCAAGGAATAGTGAATGGCAACTGCTGAGTAGGGTTGGCCAATGTTGGCAAATGAAAATCCAAGTCTCCTCTAGCCATTGACTAGAGGTTAGGGCACAGGCTGCTGGTCCCCTTGGTCTTGGATAAGTTTTGACTGAATTCAGTTGCTAATAGCTCAGTCCATGCCACCTTGGTGCTTCCCTTGAATGCTCCAATCCAAAATTGGAGTCTTGTCCCTATTTTGGGCAATTCTAGGTTTGACATGCTATTTCTTATTCCAAGGACTTTGGAGGCTTGGCTCAGTGATTGTCCTCTTTAGATTCAATCCTCAGATGTGTCCAAAGTGATGACAAGGCTTAGAATTGGCTGATTTTGGCAAATCGACCAAAAGTGCAAAAATCTGCCTTGCCTTGGCAGATTTCAGAAAGGCATCTTGCCACTACCATATCTCAAAACCCAAATTGAATTTGGTGATGTTCTTGGCCATTTTGGAAAGCCCTTATATGATACAACAACTTTCTGATCATTGGTTTTGATACCTTTTGGATCCAAGTGAAAAATCCCCCTACATTTGGAAATAAGTAAGGCAGATTCTGACTTAGTGAAATTTTCACTAAGTGTTGGAACAAAGTGACTTTTCTTGATTTTGATCACTCCATAACTCAAAATCCATGAGGAATTTGGACATAGATCAGTATGAAGCTTTTGTAGAGGGAAATAAGATCTACAAATCAAGCTTTGGATGGGGAAAAATGGCTTTGTGGTTTAGGAGTTATGATCCTCCAAAGTTGTTACCTTTGTCACTTTATTTCATAACTTAGAAAATTTTCTAAGTTTTTATGGTTACCCCTTTTACAAGTTATCCCACTTTCTTTGATTTTTCTTGATGAATGATGATTCAAATCATACATTAACATCATTTTAGGGTTAAAAATCCATTTTTGTGAAAAATCTCAAAAAGTCAAAGTTGACTTTTGTGCACAGTTGACTTTTTGTCAGATGAATTCCAAACTGTGCGATCCTTTGGGAAATCATGTCCTTGACCTAAATCAAACTTGATGGACATGTTCCATGGGTGTTATAGGGTGTATTGAATCATGTCCTAGGGTTTGGGAGCATGTCCTGGTCAAAAGTCAAAGCTACAGTTGACTTTTCTCGCAAAACCCTAACTGTGGTTCAGATGAAATTGAAACTTGTTGCTCAAGCTTCTTGGATCAATCCATTGTTCCAAATGGATAAATATGGTATATTAGAGACCCTCAAATCATGTCTTGAGGTCTTGGTTCATGATTTGTCCCAAAAGTCAACTTAGGGGTGAATTAGGTCAAGAAACCCTAATTCCTGATTTTTTATGAATGCATCCCCTGAGCTAAATTGACTTGATGATTGGGTCCATGAGGTTCCATGGAGTATATTAGGATATGTTTTGAATCATTGGCTCATGCCCAGATGAAAATTTCCATCTGGAGGCCCTGGTCGACCAAAACCCTAATTTGGTGACACTGGCGATCTTGAAGCTTGATCCACCTGGAAGGGAGCAACCTTGTGCTTAATCCTTGAAGTGAGAGTCCTCTTGATCCATTGTGGATGTTTGAGAGGTTTAGACAAGTTGAAGATCATGTCAATTCTTTATTGATCCTTTGTCTAAAAACTCTGAGAGGGCTTGAAACCCTAAGTTTGATTGTGGTGAATGCTCAACAATTCCTTGAGGAGATTGATGAGGCATAAAGGTACATCCATATTGTAATGATTATTTGTACAATGATGGGAAATCTTAGTGGTCAAAATTTGGGGTATGACAGGTGCCCCTATTTAATCTTCTTGGACACGAAGGTGTGAATGGCGAAGGTATTCGGGCATTCAGGGTGCAAGAGGATTAAATATCGGAATATCCGAAATTTTGACGGCGTCTATGAATGGTAATTCACACAATTATCTTCTTTCGCTAAGCAATGATGCTTAGAAAAGGTAAACTTCCCCTCGATCCTGGTCTTCAGCCAAGGAACTGGTCTCAGTTTCTGATTTAAACTTCCCCTCGATCCTGATTTCCTACCAAGGAACTGGTCTTAGTTTCTTGATTTAAACTTCCCCTCGATCCTGGTTTCCTACCAAGGAACTGGTCTTAATTTCTTGATTTAAAATTCCCCTCGATCCTGGTTTCCTACCAAGGAACTGGTCTTAGTTTCTTGATTTAAACTTCCCCTCGATCCTGGTTTCCTACCAAGGAACTGGTCTTAGTTTCTTTTGTCAATAAACTTTATTGACAAGGGACGCTATTCATAGCGGTTTTCGTCAAACTTCTCGCCGAATTTTCCTGGGGAGATGCCATTTGACGGAAAAAGTTGACGTCAGACTTGCTGGGGAGCCCAATCGTCTAAGTTGTAGTGGTGCACAGACTTCTCTGTTGGAGACGCCATTTGCCGACTCTACTAGGGAAAACGAGTCTCTTGAGAGACTGCTTTCACGCTTGGGGATATTGCATCATACTTTTCTCGGGATCTTCCCGGAGAAACGCCATATGATGTGATCTAATTTTGAGGTGCTGATGACCTTTTCATCAGCGGTTTTTTTTTCCGGAGAAAAACTGTTGTATTGCCGAATCTCTGCTTAAGAGGCTTCCTCTAGGGATTTTCCTTAATCCGGGAAAGCGAAAATATCATCTTCAATGGCGAAGAGTGACATCGGTTAAAGGTTCTCTGGTCTTTCAGAGGTTCAAGTTATCAAAGTGGTCGAGGAGCCAACTTCATTCCAGAAATAAACTGGAGGAGAGAGATTGTTCAGACGCAGCACTTCCTGACGAGGAAAAAACTTGACAACTCGATTGAGAGGACTTGTTATCACCAAGGGACAAGACCGACTAGAGTGATAGGGATGTAATATGAATGCGAATGCAAATCAATAATGCATGATGTACGTATGTATATGCTGACAAAACTGACGCGACATACAAACTAAAAGATGAACACGACTGGATACTCGGCCATCGCGGGGCGAAGAAGTACCGTTGGTCCAAAAGTAGCAATTCTACCTTGCTTAGGAGAAGTAGTCCTCGCGGGGAACTATGTTGATCGGGCTTAGGAGATAAGAACTCGGTCGAGGCGTGTCAGACGAAACAAGGTCTCTGACACAGTTGATCCCTTCATTCAGGCGTACTGGGTTAGAATGAGTACTTTGATTCTGCACTTTGAAGTTCGCTTACTTCTGGAGAAGCGATTGGTGTTCTTTTGATGTTTAACAGTCAAAAGAAATTGCCATCTTTATTTTAAAAGCATAAAAAGTTTAACAAGTAAATTCGTTTTTGTTTTATTTCAAGAATCATTTATCATATTAAAATGTCGTTCTGTAAAGCTAAAACAAGTGAGAATTACGAGCAAAAGCACAAGGGCTCAAATTTTATTGATAAGATGGAGATCAGCCAAACGCGTGATTCCAAAGATTATTTACAAAGTTAGAAAATGGTAATTTACAGGGAAAATGGCTAAGTTGAAACATAACGACCACTATCCTTCTACCAACTTTGAATTCGGGACATCTTGAGCTTCTTGTCGAAGATGACCTTGACTGGAGTTTTCCTCCGATGGATGGTGTAACTGCTGCTGAGGGACTTGCCTCTGTTGAACATAGTTACTTGCCATTATCCCTAACTTTTCCTGGATTGTACTGTGATGTTTCCAATCCACCGGGATGATTTTTTTATATTTTGTCTCTAACTTTTGCCTGGACCGCCCTTTCGGGTTTTCAATCCACCGAGACGTTTTTTTTAGTTTAGGTGAAGTATTTCTTGACTACATCAACGTTTGTGGGGTAGGAAAATTCCTCTCCGTCCATGGTTGCAAGTCTCAAGGCGCCGCCTGAGAAAGCTTTCTTGACCACATAGGGGCCGTCATAGTTCGGAGTCCACTTGCCCCGGGAATCAGTGAGAAATAATTGTATCTTCTTGAGCATGAGGTCTCCTCTTCTGAAGACACGAGGTCGAACCTTCTTGTCGAACACCTTCTTTATTCTCTGCTGATACAACTGACCGTGGCATAGTGTCGTTATCCATTTCTCTTCGATCAGATTCAGTTCGTCGTGTCGACTTTGACACCATTCAGCCTCTGTAAGCTTAGCTTCCATCAATAGCTGGATTGATGGGATCTCTACTTCGATGGGAAGCATTGCTTCCATGCCATAAACTAGAGAGAAAGGGGTTGCCCCTGTTGAAGTGTGGGCAGATGTGCGATAACCGTGAAGACCAAAGGGTAGCATTTCATGCCAGTCTTTATAGGTTATAACCATCTTTTGAACGATCTTCTTGATGTTCTTATTAGCCGTTTCTACCGCTCCGTTCATCTTGGGTCGGTAGAGAGATAAGTTATAGTGTTCGATCTTGAACTCTGCGCACAACTCTTTCATCATCTTATTGTTCAAGTTAGATCCATTATCAGTAATGATCTGGCTCAGAACACCATAACGACAGATGATATTGTTTTTGATAAATCGGACCACCACTTGTCGGGTTACATTAGCGTACGACGCTGCTTCGACCCACTTGGTAAAGTAATCAATGGCGACCAGAATGAACCGATGTCCGTTTGAAGCCTTGGGCTCAATCAAGCCAATAATGTCGATTCCCCATATGGAAAAAGGCCATGGGGAAGAGAGAACTTTGAGATGCATTGGCGGTACATGAATTTTGTCGGAGTATATCTGACACTTGTGACACCTCCTCATGTACTTGTAGCAGTCGGATTCCATTGTCAACCAATAGTACCCTGCTCTTAGAATTTTTCTCGCCATTGTGTGTCCGTTGGCATGAGTGCCAAAGGATCCTTCGTGAATTTCTTTCACCAACATGTCTGTCTCTGGTCTGTCTACGCATCGGAGCAAGACCATGTCAAAATTTCTCTTATACAGCGTGTCACCGCTTAGGAAGAAGCTACCTGCTAGCCTTCTGAGGGTTTTTCTGTCTTTTCTGGATGCCCCAGGTGGGTATTCTTGTTTATAAAGGAAGCATTTGATATCGTGATACCAAGGTTTGTCGTCTATGACTGCTTCAATCGTGAAGATGTAAGCGGGTCGTTCTAGGCGCATTACGTCGATCTTAGGTATGTCATTCCATTGACCTACACTAATCATGGAAGAGAGAGTGGCTAAGGCGTCAGCCATGTGATTCTCATCACGAGGGATGTGATGAAACTCGATTCTGTTGAAGAAAGGTAACAACCTTCTTGCATAGTCTTTGTAAGGAATCAATCCTGATTGGTATGTGTTCCAATCTCCTTTTATCTTATTGATAACCAGGGCTGAGTCGCCGTATACGTCCAAGTTTTTTATCCTTAAATCAATCGCATCTTCGAGACCCATAATACAAGCTTCATATTCAGCCTCATTATTCTTACATTTGAACGTAAGTCGAGCGGTGAAAGGAATGTGGGTACGCTGAGGGGCAACAATTATTGCCCCAATTCCGTTCCCATAATGATTAACTGCTCTGTCAAAGATAAGTCCCCACTGGGAACCTGGTTCTGACCCTTCACTGGGTAGCGGTTCGTCGCAGTCTTTCATCTTTAGATACATGACATCTTCGTCTGGGAAGTCAAACCCGATAGATTCTTGATCGTCAATCGGTTGATGAGCCAAATGATCAGCTAAAATACTCCCCTTAACGGCTTTTTAAGCATGGTACTCTATGTCATATTATGACAGCAACATCTGCCAACGGGCGATTCTTCCCGTGAGAGCAGGCTTTTCAAATACATACTTGATTGGGTGCATTTTGGAGACCAACCAAGTAGTGTGACGAATCATGTACTGGCGCAGACGTTTGGCTGCCCAAGCCAAAGCACAACAAGTTTTCTCGAGCATCATGTACCGAGTTTCGCAGTCGGTGAATTTCTTGCTTAGATAGTAGATGGCAGACTCTTTTCGTTTTGTTTCGTCCTGTTGGCCAAGTACACATCCCATTGAGTCTTCCAAGACTGTGAGGTAGATGATCAGTGGTCTTCCTTCCACTGGAGGTGATAGAATTTGAGGATTCAACAGATATTCCTTAATACTGTCGAAGGCGGTTTGGCAATCTTCTGTCCAAACGCAGTCCTGGTTCTTTTTGAGTAATTTGAAAATCGGCGCACATGTGGCAGTCATGAGGAATATAAATCTGGAGATGTAGTTCAAACGTCCCAGGAATCCTCTGACTTGTTTTTCAGTTTTCGGAAAAGGCATTTCTTGAATGGCCTTGACCTTGTCAGGATTAACCTCAATTCCTTTCTGGCTGACGATGAACCCTAAGAGTTTCCCTGAACAGACACCAAAGGTGCACTTGTTGGGATTCAAGCGGAGTCTGTACTTTCTCAAACGCTCGAATAGTTTTGACAGGTGGGTCACATGCTCCTCCTCTGTCTTAGATTTTGCAATCATATCATCGACATACACTTCGATTTCCTTGTGTATCATGTCATGAAACAGAGTAGTCATGGCCCGTTGATAGGTTGCCCTGGCATTCTTCAAACCAAACGGCATTACCTTGTAACAAAAGGTACCCCATGGGGTGATGAATGAAGTTTTCTCCATGTCTTTCGGCGCCATTTTGATCTGGTTATAGCCCGAGAATCCATCCATGAAGGAGAAAACTTTGAACTTTGCTGTACTGTCAACCAGCATGTCAATATGTGGTAAAGAAAAGTCGTCCTTTGGACTAGCCTTGTTCAGATCCCTGTAGTCGACACACATTCTGACTTTTCTGTCCTTTTTAGGAACGGGTACGATATTGGCTAACCATTGAGGATATTCTGATGTGGCGAGGAAACCCGCATCAATCTGTTTCTGTATCTCCTCTTTGATTTTGATGGCCATGTCCGGGTGAGTCCGTCTCAACCTCTGTTTTACAGGAGGACATTCCGATCTTAACGGTAAGTGATGTTCCATGATGCTGGTATCCAACCCTGGCATATCCTGATAGGACCAAGCGAATACATCGGTGAATTCTTTGAGAAGCTTTATCAAACTCTCTTTGGCAGTTGGACTGAGCAGTGCCCCAATCCTGATTTCTTTTCTCTCTTTTTTTGAACCCAAGTTTACCGTTTCCAACAGTTCTTTGTGAGGTTCAATGAACCTTTCCTCTTGTCTGAGTAGTCGGGAGATCTCTTATGGAATTTCGTTGTCAACTTCTTATTCAGCCCCAAATACCGGGAACTCAAAGTTGGGAGAAGGCATCGGATCGTATATTTCAACGGGGTTTAAAACAAGTAATCTACATGACATGATGATTCGTGTTTAGAAGAGATAGAGAGAATGCAAAAGTGTGTGCAGTGTATTTTTTTATTACTGCTTGTTTCTATTTGAATTGTTTTTTAGGATTACCATTTTCTGAGAAAAGCGAAAAGAGAAAACAGCAATAAATGCGGAAATTACAGAACGACGTTATTTTATTAATGAACAAGTCGATTCTTGAAACTAAAGCCCTATAAAACAAAACTCTGTCGCTTTGGGCGAAGCGAAGAGGGAAAATTTTACAGAAAGCGAGCCCTATCAAAACATCCGTTTCACCTGGGCAGGGTGAAAGGTTAAAGATGGCAATTACTTTGACTCATGAACAATCCTTGGAACATCGACAGCAACCCATTGGCGGCGAACTCCTCGGTGAATCACAAAGTCTGGCACCTTCCTTGATTTGTCTTCAGAAATGACGCTGATTTTTGGTGGAGCAGGATCATTGGAATCTGTCTCCCAGGCAGAATTGTCGTAGGAGGATTCCTCAGTTGCATTTTGCATAGCATTTGTGCTCTCAGCTGTATCTCCCCATCCAGTTGGCTGGATATCTTCCAGCCTGATACGAGAGCTTTCGGGAGCGGTGTACTTGACCATGTAGTCGTATTTTCCACTCGGTTGTCCCAAGGTGTCCCACACTTCTTTGGAACTGGAGAAGCCATCCCTCTCGATGACGTTGACCTTGGGAAAAACATAGTTGATGAACTCTAGTCCTGCAAACGTTGCGAATTCATCGTCATGTTGAGTAGTTTTTGAATGACCTGAGTGTTGATCCCATGACATGGTGGGGACACAGGTATTCTGTTCAATGATGCTCAATTGAGTTTCATTACTCGGCTGACTTTCCTGCCCCAAGCTTCCTGGGTAAGGCTGCCACATTGGCAGGCCATCCATCGGGCCATAGTAATTATGGTCAAATTTGTCTTTCATCAGAGTGTCCTCCTCTAATGAATTTGGCGGAGCACGACATCCTTCCGGATCACAATCTCCGTATATCATTTTGACATCTGACCTTGGTATAAATCTCGGGCTCTGTGCGAGAAAGCAAAATGGAGTCTGCGTTTCGTCTTGAGACATATAACCGTCTTCGTTAAGATAGGACTCCCATTCTTCTTACATGTAAGAAGAATCATCTTTATTGATGGTATGCACTTCTTGAGGCACTGGGTGAAGGAAACCTTCACTGTGGAAGAAGTTTCGAATGGGATAAAGACTTTCATCGTTAGCAGCTGTCCGAGTGCAGGATGCAGAAAAACCAAGACCCTTCTTTGTTGTATTGCTAGTAAGAATGACAAGTTGTCCCCATCCTATTGTATCGGTACTCTCGACTGCTTTAATAGCATCTTTGTATGAGGAAATCGAAGTTCCTCCTCCGGATTGATCGTCCTTGTGTAACGAAAGCGCTTGGAACTGGGTTCCGATTATCCCTTCTGGTTCCACATAAGTGGATGACGATAAATTGCTGATGAGCAAGGCCTGTTCCCCACAGACTGTGATGAGTTGGCCGTTCTGGACGAACTTTAGCTTTTGGTGGAGGGTCGAAGTGACCGCTCCATCCTGATGTATCCAAGGTCTTCCTAATAAACAATTGTACGTTGCCCGGATGTCCATGACCTGGAAGGTGACTTGGAAAGTGCGAGGACCAATAGTTATGGGAAGGTCAACTTCGCCGATAACCGTTTTTCTGGATCCGTTGAACGCTTTGACGACGACCTCGTTGGTTCTCATCGGAGGGTCGTTGAATGATAATTGCATCAAAGTGGACTTCGGCATAACATTCAGGGCTGACCCTGTGTCTACCAGTACGTTGGCTAAAGCATCGTCCTGGCAGTTGACTGTGATATTGAGCGCCATGTTATGACGGAGACCCTCTTCCGGTAATTCCTCATCACTAAATCCCAAATTATTGCAAGAAGTGATGTTAGAGACAATACTATCGAACTGTCTGATTGTTACATCTTGTTCCATAAAGGCTTGCTCCTAGACTTTCTGTAGAGCCTCCCTGTGCGCTTCTGAACTGAGTAACAGTGATAATACCGAGATCTTTGAAGGAGTTTGTAATAGTTGATCAACAATGTTGTATTCACTCCTTTGGATGAGCTTCAACCTCTCATCATTGTTCTTCGAAAGGTCGGGATTACTGGATTGATCGACTGATGGATCGGGAGCTTCTGTCTGAAGTTCCTTTTCTTTGTTGGACTATCCAACTCCTCTGTTGAAGATTCTACCACTCCATGTTACACGACTGATGTCTGCAATATTCACGACGGAGGGTAATGGAATTTCCTTTCCATTTTCAATTATCGTTGCACCGTATTTGTAAGGGATTGCCTTAGCTGATTCATACGGTAGTGGTCCCGGCAGATAGATGACTATGGGAACCTTCTGATTTTTCTGGCCATCGTACGTAATCTCGATCCGTTCCCGGTTGGGAATTCTTGATTCGTCAAGCAGAGGGATAATGGAAAAAACATTCCTGGTCCTCTGATGATTAGAGATGACGACAACGTCCTCAATTTGATTGGAAAGGTAGTTCGGCGACCAATTGATAGGTCTGAAACCTGGATATGGGCGGATCTCTCCACGATCCACTTGCCCCTGGAGAGCTGCTCGCACAAGGTAGCACCCTTGGTTACTTGCCGAACAGACTCTACAACGTTCATAATTGTGTGGTGGTACTTGGCCACACCCATTTTGAATACAATGTAACCTCACTAGGTTAGCTTCCACAGATCGGACATCCTGACTTTGACGCCGAGTGGGGTTTCTGTTATTGATACTAATTTGCTGAGTATCTTCATCCATGTAGATTAGCATCCACTAATGATTTAACAAGTGCTGAAGTGCTTCCTGGACAAGGGCACATCCCTGATCGTTTTCGCAACCCGCTTTACAGCTGTGATAATTATGTGATATCAGGAATCCGAGTCGGACCTACTCAGCATGCAGCTCTACCAAGTTGGTATTCATCAAGCGAATATCAAAGATTTGAACCATATTAATCTGATAGGGATTCCTATCATGGTAGTCTTGGATCCATCCAAGATCCATCTGACGCTGGAGGGCCTCCTGTATGAAAGAGCATCCCTGTTTGTTTACCGAGCAAGTCAGACAAGAACTATAATCGTGCCGCGGCAGATTATGATACTGGCTTTGCCTTGAGTGCATTGCCACCAGGTTGACATTCATCGCACGGATGTCGTGGTTTTGAATGACGTTAGAATTCGTGTAAACCATGTTAACCCCACGAACTCAGTGCTCTTAGATCCTTCCGAGATCCAACTGTTCCTGTAGAGCTGCTTGCACCACAGAACATCCTTGATTACTTTTAGAGAAGATATTACATTGATGATAATTATGAGGTGGCATATGGCCGTACCCACTCTGTCTACAATGCATCTTGACCAGATTGGTCCTCAACAAGAGTACATCGTGAATTTGATAGACATTTTTAAGTTCTTTCTCAATCAGGTTGACTGCAACTTTTTCATGTTGAGACAGCGGGTTCGTGAGAACATTGGGATTCGTATCTTTGAAAGATAAGAGCCTGCTCCTAACAAGCTTTTGCACGTCGGATTTGAAATTGAGACAATTCTCTATGTTATGCCCTGGTCCTCCTTGATGATAAGGGCATGTCTGATCCACCTTAAACCAAAAAGGTAGATTTTTCGGTACTGTAAGAGAAGACTTAGTTTGGATGTGCCCCTTAGCCAGTAGTAACAGAAATAGTTCTGCATACAACATGGGTATAGGATCAAACCCTGGTGGCCGCGTTGTATGGTTGTTGTTGTATTGAGGACGAGCCTGCTGAAGAGGCTGTTGTGTCCTTTGCTGATTAGGTTGGCTCTGCGCAACCTGAGGTTGATACGTAGAAATAGGCGCAGGGCTGATAGCAGGAGTTACAGCTGTTACCGGTTGATAACGTCGCCTTTGCTTTCCGAGAGAGATATTCCCAATATCTTGCTCTTTTTTCTTAGGGAGAGCACTACCGTATCATTTTGTACTACTTGATGATCCAGCGTCTTTTACCAAATGTCCTTCTCGGACGGCTTCCTCAAGACGAACCCCCATGCCCACCATCTCGGTGAAGTCACTGGGCGCACTGGCAACCATTCTGTCATAGTAAAATGAGCTTAAGGTCTTTAAGAAGATCTTTGTCATCTATTTTTCCTCAAGAGGTGGACAAATCTGAGCGGAAATTTCACGCCATCTCTGAGCGTACTCCTTAAAGGTTTCCTTGTCCTTTTGTGACATTGATCTGAGTTTATCTCTGTCCGGTGCCATGTCCAAATTGTATTTGTATTGTTGGACGAAGGCAGTGCCAAGATCTCTGAAAGTGCTTATCGTAGCACGATTTGAACCCATGTACCATTTGAGTGCGGCAACGGTTAAACTATCCTGAAAGTAGTGAATCAGTAGGTCCTGATTCTCCGTCTGAGCTGACATTCGCCGAGCGTACATCACCAGATGGCTTTGAGGGCAAGAGTTACCCTTGTATTTTTCAAAGTCGGGCACTTGGAATTTGTGTGGAACTTTCACATTGGGGACCAGACAAAGGTCTGCGGCGTCCTTTCCAAATAAATCCTGACCGCGGATGGCTTGCAGTTCCTTCTGCATTTCCAGGAACTGTTCCTGGAACTCATCCATTCTATCGAACATAGTTTCCTTCTTACCAGAAGGTATCGGTGGAATCTGTCCTTCCGGGATAGTATGCACCACAGGGGGTGGTACTGTGACTACGACATTGAATCTTGGCATTTTCCAAAGTTTGTAACCTTCAGGAATCTTCAGTATGCCCCTGGCATCTTCGCTTTCCCAAAGTTTGTAACCTTCAGGCCCAGCGGCTTCTGTCATGATTCCCTGATCTTCAGTGATCGGCGGAACATATCCTTCCGGGATATAGTTAACAGGCATACCCCAAGGACGATCTTTCGGCATTTGATACCTAGGATCATACTTCTCCATTATGGGCGTTAAGGTGATCTCTGAGATCACAGTTCTTTGTAGCTGAGCCTCTGCCATGGCTTGCATGTCGTTACGAAGCTTTCTCATATCCTCTCTCAGAACGTCGATCTCTTCTTTCAACTCTTTGTTCTCTTCCTCAAGATCATTCATCTTTTTCTGACGATTGGCCCGAGTATTGTACAAATGAGACAGTTTGACTCTAGAACCGAGACACAAACGTGAGATTCGTAGGTAAGAAGAATACGCGATGTGAGAATGATGAATGCAATGATTATATTAATTGTTTTTTGGTTTAATCAAAATAAACTTCGACAATTAGATTGCAAATATCAAACAGTGGGGAAACCCCTTTTTATTGAATTCAAAGGATTACAGAAATGGAAATACAGTAGATTACAAGGTGCAGAAATAGAAACTAAGCTAATGGGTCTCGAGTCCTCTCTGAAGAGAAATCGGGTGCTGACTCTGGTACTTTCCTTTTCCTTGACCGGGGCTCTTGGGCCATTGTCGGGTTGTCATTCCTTTGCCAGGTGAGGAGTGAGCAAATTCCTTTGGTCATCTTGATTCTCTACAGCATGTTGCTCCAAAATTTCAATCAGAGCGCCCTTTTCTTTCAGTAGTTGCTGTATTTTGATGCACTCCACATTGAGAATGCGGTACTTGTTCTTCCAAGACCTCTTTTCCCGTTGAACTTTGTTGAGAGTAACCTGAAGCTTTTCAGTCTCATTCATGAAGTACATGACAGACTCCCTCGGTGAAAGAACTCCGTGACGAGGATAAGGCATTTTTAGCTTGAGAGCTCTAGTTTGCACCCAGTGGAGATAAGGCTCCACCGAGGCACAGTCGGGTTTTCCTAGAGACTCTCGTCCTTTCTTATGAACATGTTTCCAAGCGTGCACTATTTCCATCTTTAGTGCTCTGTCACTTTCTCCTTCCTTGAAGAAAAGACCTTCCAGATGAGCACTCCGTGGGACATGCCTCATCGGGTATCCAAATTGACGACGAACAAGAAATGGATGGTAATTGATTCCTCCCTTAGTTCCTATAAGGGGTACGTTGGGGAAGTTTCCACAACGGTCAATGATCCTGATTCCGTCATAAACCCTACTACACCAATCTATGTCAGAGTTGGTGAGGGACATGATTTTCTGCGACCAACGTAAGGCACTCTTGTGATCCCAAAAAGCAGCAGACTTAGGCAAGTGCGAGATAAACCATTTATAAAGAAGAGGTACACAGCATGTGATCTCCCCTCCGTTGTACAAATTTCCCAAGTGTACAGAATGATACGCATCTGCGAGCAAAGTTGGCACAGGGTTTCCAATGAGAAAAACCTTAATGGAGTTGATATCGACGAAGTTATTAATGTTGGGCAACAGAAATAACCCGTAGGTGAGTAAAACAAAGATGCTTTCAAAAGCAGTCACGTTCCCGATACTGGCGAAGTACAGGGCTTTCTTTGTCAAGAACTGGGCTGGCAAACCTTGTATGCCACTCTTAGTGGTCATGTGAGTCCTGACCTCAGACTCGTCCAAATGAATTGCTCTTGCAATGGTCTGATTCTTTGGAATTTCTTCCAGTCCAGAAAATGGAGCTTGATTGGTAACGTGTAGATCAATCAGATGAGAATATTCCTCCAGCGTCGATGCTAGTTGGTAATCCGGGAATGTGAAACAATGATAGACCGGATCGTAGAACTGAATGAGCGCATCCATGATTCCCTCAATCACATGGACTCTTAGCAGAGATAGCAAACCTCCGTACTTGGCTCTGAAAGCCTCTTGGTTTGTGATCATCCTCGCCAAACCTCTTAAATCCTCTAGTTTTGGAATCCTAAAGGTGTACTTATGAGTTCTCCTTCTACCGAAATCCATTAGCGCAATCCTTTTCTCTGATATTTGCAATCACAGTCTTAGTTTATTTTGAAAAAAACAGAGAGACTAGAAGAGAAATTTTTTTAATGTTTTAATGTTTTTTAAATGAATGCATGAATGCAGCACACAAAAACATAGAAAAAACATGGGGTCAAAGGGTCGTTGTCATGGAGTCAAGGCTCTACCCATCCCAAAGGTTTATACTAGGGTGATTTTTTGTACCTGTACTCAAAATCATCAGCTCCTCCCAGGATAACAAACAGCAAGCGGATCGCCAGTGAGCTGTATGAAATCTTAGAGTAAATGCTATTCACCGAAAATAGATCATCAGCCTCAAATGAGGGTAGTATCACGTGACAACTATTTTCGATAGTTTTCGCACTAAAAAAGGGTTGACTCCTCAGCTTCTCAGACATCACAATCGACCCATTACCTGTGAGAGGGAATGGGTTACATCGGGAAGCCTCCACTGAGGTTGATGGTCGACCTCGTCGCCATCACTTATCTTAAGTGTATACTCAATCTTTCCACATGCGGCATCACACGCATTCCCATTAGCAGAAAAATAAACACAGATATCAATTAGGAAAAGCAGTATATATATTTGTCCTAATGTCCTAGACTTTTTAAAAGCTACGAATCTTATGTTCCTGACAGAAAATGGCTCCCCGGCGGAGTCGCCATTCTGTGCTTCCTTCCCCACTTAAAGGGTTTTCACCTAAATCCTAGTGAAGTCAACAAAAAGTCCTATCCCAGAAAAGAAAGAAAGAAAGAAAGACCGGCCCCACGGTGGGCGCCATTTTTCTGTAGCGAGTGAAACTAGAAGTGTTTCTTAAGCACTGTCGCTCCTTGGGGGTTACTACAGGTCGATTCATTTTTTATCCTATTGTGAGCTGACTAAGGAAGGGAAATAGATGTCTCCAATTAACCCTGCTTGCATACTGAGTTTAAACAGCGGTTTGTTAGGTTACGGATGCTATCAATGTGGGGGGCCTCTCTTAGGTTATTTTCAGGGAATTTTGACTTTTAGCGGGGAATACGGACTAGGATGTTTTGACTGATATACGGGATTTTGGATTTTTGTTTAGTGTGCTCGCTAAGATTTTTCTTTCAATCTTATGCCTACGTATTTCCGTTTTTCCGAAACAGGGAAATCAGAGCGATCGTAGTTCCTCCTATTCTACGGGAGGAAATGGTGTTTTGGTGTCTTGTTCAAAGCCCAAGACGTGAAGCTAAAGGTGGTTTGTATCTTGTTCAAAGCCCAAGATGTGAAGCTAAAAGGTGTTCTCTTTAGAGAGAATTTGTCATCTCTAAAGAGGGGTTTGTTTGTCACAACTGTTTATAAAGGAGAATTACTTTAACCGGGATGTGTGAATCCGGCAATGCCATAATTTCCTTTATAGGGGATTTCCAACCTGAAGGAGAAGACTTTAACTCAGTGTAGAGCAATGCCATCTTTCCTTAGGAATTTCTCATGCTAAAAGAGGGACAGTGGCATGGATGTAGATGATCCAGAGGCTTGCCGCTTACAGCGATTAGATGAAGGGAAAAGAGTTATTGATGTTTGTGTACTGTGAACGAGGCACAACTTTAATGCTAAAAGGTTGATTGGATCAACCAGTGGTTTCCTTATACAAAGCCTAAGAGGAGGCTAAAAGGTTTTCCTTATACAAAGCCTAAGAGGAGGCTAAAAGGGAGTTGAATCAATAAGAGAGTCTTTTATGGTATCTCGTACAAGCCCGAGATGGAGGCTAAAAGTTTTATACTCAACAAGGGAGTGATTTGTGTCTTGAACAAAGCCCAAGACAGAGGCAAAAGGAAGTTATGACTCAACAAGAGAGTCTTTTATACTCAACAAGAGAGTGTTTTTGTATCTCGTACGAAGCCTGAGATGGAGGCTAAAGTGTTGATTCAATAAGAACCTTTTTATATCTCGTACAAAGCCCGAGATGGAGGCGAAAGATGTTCGACTCAACAAGAGAGTCCTTTTTTTATATCTCGTACGAAGCCCGAGATGGAGGCGAAAGAGGGTACTGTTTCAGTTGAGTGACCAGTATATGGGCTCAAAGAGAAAATTAGTTCATATATAAGTAACACTGTACTCAGGGATTTTGATTCGAGGATCAGGGATATTTCCTTTTCTTTGAGGAAATGGGAAATCCAAAGGGTATCGAGACTGTCCGAGTCTACGGGGTTCCTTCCTATTTTTGAAGGGTGCTTGAGAATGTCTTTGAGACTCAAGGAAATTAGACTGTCTAAGTCTAGAGTTTCATCTTTCGTACTGTGCTTTGAGAAACAGTAGTAGACTCTTGGAAAGACTGTTCTATTAAGATGACTGATTTCTATTCCTATACCTCTAGGAGGTCGTCGGGAAAATTTGTACGAAGCCCAAGAGGAGGCTGGAAACTTTTAAGAAGCCGAGGGACAATTTGTACTAAGCCCAAGAGGAGGTTATCATTCCCGGAGGAAGAAATCATTTATACAAAGCCTAAGAGGAGGTTGTGAATACTTCTCATAAGCCGAAGGGTCCTTGTACAATGCCCAAGAGGAGGCGAGGATGCTTTTAGGAAGCCTGTGGGTCCCCAAACCCCGAGAAATTCAAGACAGGCTATTCACAAAGAATAGATCAAGCCAGGAAAGTTCGAGAATTTGGAAGAAACTCAAGAGATGCCATTCACGGAGAAAAGATCATCTATGGGGAGTAGAGTTTCTTGACAATTCCTAAGGGTGCTTTTAAGAAGCCTGTGGGTCCCCAAACCCCGAGAAGTTCAAGACAGGCTATTCACAGAGAATAGATCAAGCCAGGAAATTTTGAGAATTTGGAAGAAACTCAAGAGATGCAATTCAAGGAGAAGAGATCATCTCTGGGGAGTAGAGTTTCTTTGACAACTTCTACGAGTGACAGTCTGAGAAAGGGTTCAAAAAGAATCTGCCTTTCACATCTCCATATTGTTTAACCCCAAGAGGAGGGAAGACTGTGTCTGGTAATCCTATGGGGATCTAGTTTCGACTATATTTAAGAGTGACCAACGGGCTGAATGCTAGACGTAGTTGCCGGGGAAACTCTAAATATCTATACTAGTATTACACAGTCGATATGAGTTTATGAAAGAAGACTTACAGCGAAACAGCCCCACAATACAATTATATGTATATGAAAGCGGTAAATGAAAGCGGATAAACACTTACTCGGTTGTAGAGCTTCCATGCTATTTGGTTAGTTGTTCAACAAAGAAAGATTGAAAATAACAGTATATTTCAAAATCAAAGGAGAAAGTGCTTTGAAAAGAAAGATTTGGGGCTTACAGCTTAAGGAGAGGCCCAAGGTTTTACCAGTGATTGCACTGTTGAATTTGTACAGGGGAACTTATACGAGTGACTGAGGCCCAAAAATTGTTTTATGTACAAAGGGATGGGTCTTACACTCTCTCAAGAGGCCCAAAAGGTTTAAAGAAAAAGAGTGGGGCTTATAACACGAGGGTAGGCCCCGATGATTTTTCGTTTTAAATGGCGATCGCGCCGAGATTTTCTTTTAACGCAAAGGGGCTTATACAATATCTGAGGCCCAAAGTTGTTTTGGTTAAAAGGGGATTGGGTCTTACACTCTATTAGAGGCCCAAAAGTTTTGAATGGGTCTTATAGCTCGAGGAGAGGCCCAATTGAGTTTTTTTAAAAGGCGACGATCGTGCCGTTTACTTGTACAGAGGGACTTATACAATAAGTGAGGCCCCAAAACTGTTTGTACAAGGGGGTTTGGGTCTTACACTCTCTCAAGAGGCCCAAGCTTTAAAAAAGAAGAAAGAGTCTTACTACTCGAGGGTAGGCCCAGAGTTTGTTTTTCAACGGACGATGATCGCACTGAACTTTTTGAAATACCACGGGACTTATACAATAAGTGAGGCCCAAAAGTTTGTATTTACAAAGGATTGGGTCTTACACTCTATTATAGGCCCAAAAAGTTTAAAAAAGAAGAATGGGTCTTACTACTCGAGGGTAGGCCCAAGGTTATTTGCGTACAAAACGACGATTACGCAGAGGTTTTTGAAAATAGCCGGAGGGACTTATACAATAAGTGAGGCCCACAATAGGTTATTTTACAAAAAGGATTGGGTCTTACACTCTATTAGAGGCCCAAGGAGTTTTGAAAATGATTTATGAGGGCTGAATTAATCAAAAACCCTAATTTGTTTTCAAAATGTGTTTTAATTGAATAAAACATTCAATTAAAATAATCAAAATTATTTAACATGTGGAAAACAAATTGTGATCTTGGATTAATGCTTCATAAATCAAGTTTTGCCCTACAAAATGATTAGAAATCATTAAAATTTGCAAAATCAATAAGGAAAAAATATTTTAAATGTCAAAAACAATTAAAACATTAATTCTTTGAAAAAATATCAATTATATGAAATAAATAATATTTTTGGGATTTTTTGGGAAAATAAAATATTTTAACATTTTTGTGAATTATTAAAAAAAAGAATCAACTTAAAATCATTAAAACTCAGAGAGAAATTAATTTTTGAATCAATTAAATAAAATCACAAAATTCAAATATTTGAATTTTCAAAAAGGGCGCCAAGAACACCCAAAGAACACGCGCGTGTTCTGGATTTTGCCCATATTTGCATTTTCTCTCCAATCTCACTGAATACTTGATTATATCATGCAATCCACATACCAATCTGCTCGTCTCAACCTCACGATCATGTCTATGGTATTTAATTTCATTTATATTAAACATGGAATAAAAAATCAAGACAAAACCTCAAGAACCCTAATTTCTGCATGAAGGCTGAGAATTTTGATACAAGATTCAAACAAAGCAATTAATTGAGGGGAAACATTCCATGCATGATTATGAACATTTGGCAAAAGTATTGTGCGAGGAAATATGAATAGATTGAGAGATGACCAAGTTTAGGCATACCTCTAGGTCGTGGCAGCAAGTTCAAAGTGATTTTTGAGTTGGAGGTGTTACAGATGAGTTGTGATGATCTGAACAGCTTCCCTACACCCTATGGAGTGTGTTTGAATGCTTGGACTTGGTGGAAATTGGCTGGATCACTTCATGGCATCTCAACTGCAACTTGGTTAAAACCTTGAGCAATTGACTGGTGATTCTGAGAAATCAGTGTTCCAGATGTTGTTTAAGTGTTTGATCAGCTCCCATATGATGTATGTGAGGTGTGTGTGTGATTGGTTTGAGTGGAATTGCTCTCTACTGAAAAACCCGATAGTGACTTGCTAAGAAAGGCATTTTTGAGAGTGAGAAGTGGATTTTGAGAAAGGCAAGTGTTGTAGGCCTTTGGTGTACTTAAACTGATCACAATTGAGCTCTATTTATAGTAGAGCAAGTTTGTTTTGCAAGGAATAGTGAATGGCAACTGCTGAGTAGGGTTGGCCAATGTTGGCAAATGAAAATCCAAGTCTCCTCTAGCCATTGACTAGAGGTTAGGGCACAGGCTACTGGTCCCCTTGGTCTTGGATAAGTCTTGACTGAATTCAGTTGCTAATAGCTCAGTCCATGCCACCTTGGTGCTTCCATTGAATGCTCCAATCCAAAATTGGAGTCTTGTCCCTATTTTGGGCAATTCTATGTTTGTCATGCTATTTCTTGTTCCAAGGACTTTGGAGGCTTGGCTCAGTGATTGTCCCCTTTAGATTCAATCCTCAGATGTGTCCAAAGTGATGACAAGGCATGGAATTGGCAGATTTCCGCAAGGCATCTTGCCACTACCATATCTCAAAGCCCAAATTGAATTTGGTGATGTTCTTGGCCATTTTGGAAAGATCTTATATGATACAACAACTTTCTGATCATATTTGGTTTTGATACCTTTTGGATCCAAGTGAAAAATCCCCCTACATTTGGAAAAAAGTAAGGCAGATTCTGACTTAGTGAAATTTTCACCAAGTGTTGGAACAAAGTGACTTTTCTTGATTTTGATCACTCCATAACTCAAAATCCATGAGGAATTTGGACATAGATAAGTATGAAGCTTTTGTAGAGGGCAATGAGATCTACAAATCAAGCTTTGGATGGGGAAAAATGGCTTTGTGGTTTAGGAGTTATGATCCTCAAAAGTTGGTACCTTTGTCACTTTATTTCATAACTTAGAAAATTTTCTAAGTTTTTATGGTTACCCCTTTTACAAGTTATCCCACTTTCTTTGATTTTTCTTGATGAATGATGATTCAAATCATACATTAACATTATTTTAGGGTTAAAAATCCATTTTTGTGAAAAATCTCAAAAAGTCAAAGTTGACTTTTGTGCACAGCTGACTTTTTGTCAGATGAATTCCAAACTGTGCGATCCATTGGAAAATCATGTCCTTGACCTAAATCAAACTTGATGGACATGTTCCATGGATGTTATAGGGTGTATTGAATCATGTCCTAGGGTTTGGGAGCATGTCCTGGTCAAAAGTCAAAGCTACAGTTGACTTTTCTCGCAAAACCCTAACTGTGGTTCAGATGAAATTGAAACTTGTTGCTCAAGCTTCTTGGATCAATACATTGTTCCAAATGGATCAATATGGTATATTAGAGACCCTCAAATCATGTCTTGAGGTCTTGGTTCATGATTTGTCCCAAAAGTCAACTTAGGGGTGAATTAGGTCAAGAAACCCTAATTCCCGATTTTTGATGAATGCATCCCCTGAGGCTAAATTGACTTGATGATTGGGTCCATGAGGTTCCATGGAGTATATTAGGATATGTTTTGAATCATTGGCTCATGCCCAGATGAAAATTTCCATCTGGAGGCCCTGGTCGACCAAAACCCTAATTTGGTGACACTGGCGATCTTGAAGCTTGATCCACCTGGAAGGGAGCAACCTTGTGCTTAATCCTTGAAGTGAGAGTCCTCTTGATCCATTGTGGATGTTTGAGAGGTTTAGACAAGTTGAAGATCATGTCAATTCTTTATTGATCCTTTGTCTAAAAACTCTGAGAGGGCTTGAAACCCTAAGTTTGATTGTGGTGAATGCTCAACAATTCCTTGAGGAGATTGATGAGGCATAAAGGTACATCCATATTGTGATGATGATTTGCACAATGATGGGAAATCTTAGTGGTCAAAATTTGGGGTATGACACCTATGTGTCGTCGCATAGTGGAGATTGCGCGAGCAGACGTTGAAGAGGGTATCTTTCACTACTACGAAAAACCCATTTAACAACGGTTGGAAAAAGGGATACCATCACGCAGGTCCAACCGTTGTGATGTAAGGTGTGATTATATGTATGATGATTTCAACCACGGGCGGGCGACTGTGATTGTATCCAAGTAGCGCGCTACCTACCACAACGGTTACTTTAAACAACTGTTGTGGTATATTAAAACGTGAATTATTTAACAACGGTTGTTATAGACAACCGTTGTTGTATATAGCCCTCGGTTTATTATAAATTATGTGGAATACTTATTTTGTCAATGCTCACTAAACATATAACCTTCCAATCTGCACTAGAACATTATAATATGACAAATTCAGTTATATTAGAAGTATATGTACGCATTAAATGCTTGACAAAGGTTCTTCAACTCCTTATCCATATTTTGTTCTATGACAGTAAGAACTTGGTTTAATGATCCTAGTTCTTCAACAACCCCTGCCTTCAACTCTTTTTTTTTTTGAAAAATATTATTTACTTTGCAAACAAAATTAGAGGTGGGGAGAGGGGTGAAGATCTAAAATCACTAAATCAAGTTCTAACGGTCAAGGAACAAAATGCACTTAAAAATGTGAAGAATTCTGGTCAAGAATTGAACATGTACTTATTTTCTAATACAATTTTATCTATGATATCATAATTTTTTTAATGCAGTTTGTAAGTTATATATTTGGTAAGAGATTGGAAAAACACTCAAACCACATAATATATAATAAACTCATATTTTAAAAAGACATAAACACCAACATTCATCAAAATTATTCATCAACAACAAACAAACACGATACAACAAACATATCAAGGCATAAAATGCTTCAGAAACATACCATACATGTCAAGTCCCATAATGGCGTGTCAATAATGAAATAAGGATGAAGATAAATTTAGACTAGTGTATATTTTGAATGAATATCATTCTGGATCTTTGACATAAGTTTGCAGGATAAATTTATCTTCGTCCTCTTTATTGCAATAAGCATACATACTTACAAGAGAAAAAAAGAAGAAAGTTCAAACATCATGAAACAAGATATTGAAATAGATTTTGAAAAAAAAACTACAGAGAAAACAAACATGTATATACACATTGGCTAAGACTTGTTGTTATGGTTTCGTTTTATGGTATCCATATGAGAGAGACGAGTGACAAAGTTTTAGGGTTTTGCTTTGAGAGACGAGTGAAAGAGTTGTTAGGGTTTTGTTTTGAGAGAGACGTTGTTATGTACTGAAGTGTTAGATAATTTCTCTTATATATAAATAAATATCATGTTACCTCACGGATGAAATTAAAAACCGTGGTGATATACATGGTCAATAACATTTTTATCACGAGAAATGGCTAATTGTTGGTGATGGAATTTGAACCATTTCACTCCGTTTACTTTTCACTATGGTTGCTACTTCCGACCGTTGTGACATGTAATCTAGTAAATTAAAAAAAAAACTATGCCCCCATGATAAATATATTACCACGGTTAACACTATGTCTGTCGTAATATTTGTGTTACGAAAGGCTTATTTTGTAGTAGTGTTTCTTGATGGGTCTGGTGTCAGGAAAGTCCTAGATGCCATCACGACGGAGGCACGGGGGAATTGTTGTACTGGAGACATAGTCGGAGGACAAGGGGATTGATGGGCGAGGAGGTAGAGTAGGTAGAACAGGTAGAGGAGAGGTTGTCAGACACACACAATTGTAGTATCTTATTATTTTGTTGTAGTACTATCGTCTATACTTTATTTTGACGGTCTTACTACATTTTGGATCTCATTTGTAAAACATTTTTGACATATATTGTTATTTTATTTTCGACACACAATAGTAGTTTCTTATTATTATGTTCGTCTATTTTTTATTTTATTTTCAGTTGTACGTTATACTTCATCTGATCACAGATAAACGACTTGTATCATTAAAAACATGTTCTGATACATTTCAGAGATATATCTCCAGGATATTACCAGAGATGCATCTCCGGTAAATTTCAAATGTAAATGGCTTCTGAGCGGGGTGTATTTAATTTTTAAAATTGTCCTGGGGATGCATCTCCGAAATATTTCAACGTTCATTCAGAAATAGGTGCTTCCGGAGATGCATCTCCGAAAACTAGGGGCATTTAAATAATTTCACGTGGTGGCAAAGAAGTATTTAAGGTGCATTAAGAAATTCTCTAAAACAATTGTATCCTTCGTTTGTAATCAGATTCATTCATTCTTTCTATTTAGAAATATCAAAGCCCAATGGGCTATTCATTAATTCCATTATCATGTAATATGGTATCAAAACCTGGTACCCATCTTCATTCTAATACACCCTGTGAATTTCCACAAATGCCCCCTGATTCTGGAGATGCATCTTCGGACTCACCATAGCACATACTCAACAAAGGTCATTCTTAGTTACACCCCTTTTTTGGTTTAATTTATTTCGGTGATGCATCTCCAGGCGCAACATAACACGCACTCAAAAAAGGTCATTCTGAGTTACGCCCCTTTTTTGGTTTAATTTATTCCGGAGATGCATCTTCGGAATAATTCCGTAGTTACATCTCTAGAGGCACACCAGTATCAAATACAACAACAAAGTAATTTTCCAAAATGAAATTGACATTCATAACATTAAATAAACATTACAATGATGATTTCAAAAAATTATTCTATATTACATTTCAATATCCCGATGGACACTTGCACATCTTCCGAATATCTTTGATCGAACTTTGTAGCATCGCTTCTAACTCGAGCGGAACTTTCTCTTTGAAACCGAAATATGTGTTCCACATAGCCTTAACATCCACTTGTGTCTTGAGCTCAAATTTGTTGAACACAATCTTCCCTCCGTTGTCAAACGAAGGTGAACGGTACTCGAGCTTCAAAATCTTTCGAATGTCTCTATATGGTAGGAGATGGTGTATTTCGTCTTTGATATCTTCGAGGGAGGTGAAGTCGGCGAGCTTGAACGTTCAGTCGAGTGTAGAGTCGGAGAAGTAGACATTCGTGACATACCAATAGATGTTTATTTGTGACATTTGAGACATTTTGAGTTTGTGTGAAATATAACATTAGAGCACATCAATTTATAGAAGGCATGGATCAATTTGGACAACTCATTAACAAGCATATTGATTCAGGATATATATCTTCGGAACCGCACCCTATTATCTTATTCCAGAGATGCATCTCTGAAACTTATCCTGAACCAATTTCAAAATAGAACACAACAGAACCTATTTTTCATTGAGAAAAACACAAATGCTGTCACGGGGAAGATAAAAAAGGCATAAAGGCAAAATATGAACAAAAGGTGAATATATAACACTTCATTTATATTGTGACACAAATACATACAATTATTTGTTCGGTAAAACAATAAATTAAAACGAATTGAAACATACATCACCGGCTAAAACTATAGGTGATACCCCCTTGAACTTTTGTGCATTTGATTATTTTTCAATGTTGTTCAATCTCTCGAATTCTTGCATCTTTTCCATAAAATGATCCGGCCAAGTCTTGGCTTTTGTGGTTGAATTATCCGTCCACTCCGGGGATGTAAGTGGTATAGGGCATCCCAGATTCAAGTAAACTTGAACAAAATGACTTGATTTTGAAAGCCATCCAATACACATGATACAATCATTTGGATTTTAGGGTGGGGAGGAGCGTAGTGGGAAAAAGGTTTCCGAAAAACTGTAGCGTGTCAGGTCAACACACACTCTATCATACGCACATGTTATTAGGTGACCCATATCACGAAAGCGTATCCATTTTGCCTACGGTGCCGAACCGCTCAAGCAAGGAACAATAGACTCATAAACCGCATCAAATTTTTTCTTTCTTTCTATATAACCGCATGTACGATTCTTTATACGTTTTCAACTCTTGGATAAGTTGATGTCGAACAAGTGTATGACTGTCTTCTCCCCACAACATTGACGATCCACTCGATATATTTGGGCATAAAAATCGACATCTCATCGATGAATGGAATCTTTGGTGGAAGTGGCGTCAAGGGTGGTTAATGCGAGCTCTTTTCACAACATTTTTTTTTGCGATTTTGGAGTTCGTGAGTCGGGAAAAACTTTGTCAATATGTTCAAAATATGAAGGAGACCGTGTAGTCGAGTTGTCATTTAGTGTAGGCTTTAGTTTCTTCGGAGCACCTTTTGTTTTTACTGGTTGAAAAGGCGGTTTCATGTCGGTGGTTTCCGGATAGACAATCTTCCTCAATTGTTCTTTGAGGTGGAGTTTCTTGTTGTCATCGGCCTTCAAAAATCTCTCTTGTATCACTTACCATTCGGTTAAAATAGAGATATTCGATTTACCGTCATCCATGCATCCATCATCATCATCAAACCTAAGTCTTTTCCAATGAGTGCAAACCTCCTCCATTCTTATTGGTTCACCAAATTTCATTTTTTTAGCAATAACACAAGCACATGGGAGACTATATATTTTCACAATTGTGCATCCACACTTTGCGCTATTGAAGCCTACATTATCAACTTGTGAAAAATATAGTTCAAACCTGCCCGAGAAATGTTACCAACTAATTGAGAATATAGAGTGTTGTCTTTAAATCAGTGTTTCAAAACTATGATGCTTCGACCAAATGTTGTTTGTATCTTATTATGCTGGTTTTGAATCATGTGGTTCACAGAGTCCTAGTCTCTACACAAATCCCCCTTACTATTTCCCAACCAAATTTTCAAAGTAGCATGAGCAGACTCAACTTTGTTAGTTGTTGTATTTCCAAGGTGTCTAACATTATGAGTCCACACACAAACTATCTTCTTCTTCAACTGGTCAATAATTGTGCTTTCAACATATTTCAACAAATCTGGATACTTTTCACACACTTTCCTGAAATGGATAACGGAGTCGCCATATAGTTCTTTTGTGGAAGAATTTATTATACGATTCCATGCATCCATTGTTTTTTCCACAACCATACCCACCTTCACTAATTTTCCATCTTCGGACTCTATTTGTTTCGTCCCTATCAGGTTTAACCTGACTTCTCACATTCTTTGTTATGTGATACCTACATTTCGTAGAAGAGCATGTATTAGAAGTTAAAAGGGGAAAGTTTTGGGTTCAAACCCCATTGTTGCTAGTCCTTTTACTTGTAGTTTTATTCTCTATTGCCATTTTTTAAAATCATAAAAATCACTAAAAATTGCACTTTCTTATTTTTATTTGTAAAAATTCGTTTTTTTAAGGGTTTTTTTTTAAAATTGTATTTTATTTTAATTCATCATTTTATGTATTTTTAGTCAAAAATCAAATAAAAAAAAATCTAAAAGAAATTATAGTTTATGTTTATCATTATAATTGTATATTATTAGTTAAACTAACTTTTAAAATATTAGGTTTTATTATTAGCTAAGGATTTTTTATTACTTGTACTATTAAGTACTGAAGTCATATTATTATTTTTAATAAAAATAAGAGTCATAAAAATCAAAATTTATTGCTATTATTATTATTAGTATTATGATTGTTACTACTAGTTTGAATTTTTTACGTAAATACCCCTAATTTTGGAAAAAATTCCCTAAATAACCCATGTTTCAAAAATATTCTCAAAATGCCCGCATTAGGGTTTTGGTTTGAACAATGTCGCCATTGGAATTGGCGACTCCCTTGTAGAGGTCTAACCATGTCGCCAATGCAACTGGAGACACCCTTCTAAGTCGCCAGTGCAATTGGCGACACAGTGTAATGGTTAAACCAAGTCGCCAATCCAAGTGGAGACATGGTGTGTTTTGTTTTTTTTTTTAGTTTACGTTGATTTTGTTTGCACAATGACATAAAATTTTCATTAATTTAATAAAATATTACATTAATTAATGTTCGTGACCGGGTGCATTCAACCGGCCACCAGTTCCACATCCCCTAGGGACCCTCACTCGTTGCACTCGTTGTACTCGACCCCCTTGTTCCCCTTGTTGTTGATTCACGCCGGGTGTTTGAGGAGTAGAAGTCTCAGGAACAGTCCGAGATGGTTCCCTTAGGATGTCTTGCATTCCTGTGAAGTCTTGGGGACTGAAACTGAGCGTGTGATGTGTATATGTTACTCGGTTTGCGTATCGATGGTAAGGCAGTCAATGGAAGTACAAACCTTGACCCATCAATTTGTGAGGAGCTTTTGGGTGCCGACTTGCTAGATGCTGCATCGAGAGGCCAAAGTCTCTTCCTCTCGCAACTAAAAGCTTGGTACGCCGGTTTTACTTTAACTGAAGAGTCTACAGAAGAAATGAAACTACAGAAAACCAGGTGTTACCTTATGCTTCTTATTGGTTTATTTTTATTTCCCGAGGGTACTGGTTCTTCTATGCACGTTATGTACTTACCCTTATTGAGAGATCTAAATCAAACAAGACAGTATAGTTGGGGTTCCGCTTGTCTGTCTTATTTGTATAGCTCTTTGTGTAAGTGCGTCAAAAAAGACGCATCTACTTTTTTTGGATGTGCTGTTTTGCTACAAGCTTGGGGCTGGTCTAGATTGCCATCCCTAGCGCCTGTCAACGACAACGACTTTTCCTTCCAGTTTGCACAAAAGTAAGTTATTAACTTAATTTTTTTTATCCTTAAAAATAATTGTGTCTAACATTCTCAACTAAAAAAAATATTTTTTTAGATGGTCGGCTAAGGGAATGAGTTACAATAGATGTCCCAAACATTGTATCATTCAATACCGTAATCTTTTGGATCACCTAACACCCGCAGATGTAAGTCCGCCTAAACATTTCTCTTCTTTTATTTCATATATTTTACTATCTAATATTTTTCTATTCTGCAGTTCATATGGCGTCCATACCTAGGCATGGAAGACCCACATGAAGTCAGCGACGAAGATGCTGCCATTTGGACTGCATGTGTCCCGATCATTAGATTCACAACTGTGGAGCTGCACAACAGTTATCGTGTCAAACTGCAATTTGGAATGCATCAAGACATCCCAGATCCGCCTGTTGACATCAGTAAATGGCATCTAAAAAGAATTAATGATCAATGGGAGTTTAGGGACTTGAAGGATTTTGCAAAGACTGAGCGTCGTAAATGGATGAACCGCAGCCACTATGTCTTACGTGAGCCGGTGATGCCAACCCCATCTATACCAACAAATAATTACATGGCTTGGTACAGATCGGTTGCAATTGGGTTTGTCTCCGAAGACAGGTATTTATACGACCCACGCCAGACCACCTACACACAAGAAGCCTCAACGTCTAACCCACCTCCAAGGCCATGTTACTCACAACCCCCTACCCAGCAAAATTACCAACCCATTATCCATCCAAACATGTCATACACCCAACCACAATACCAAGAGCGTCCCCAATATCATCTTCAACAAAATGATTATTATCAAGAGACTCAATATAGCTATGCCCCCAACATGTCACACCAATGTCTCCCTTCAATCGGCCTGCCCGCACACCAATCACCCCCTCAAACTACCCCGACATGGATCGCACGCTCAGTTTCAATCCCCAAGACTTCACAGGAATGCAAGACATCCTAAGAAAACCATCTCTGACTGTTCCTGAGACTTCGACTCCTCAAACACCCGGCATGAATCAACAACAAGGGGAATAAGGGGGCAGAGTACAACAAGTGCAACGAGTGAAGGTCCCTAGGTGGAACTGGTGGCCGGTTGAATGCACCCGGTCACGAACATTAATTAATGTAATATTTTATTAAATTAATGAAAATTTTATGTCATTGTGCAAACAAAATCAACGTAAACTAAAAAAAAAAAACACACCATGTCTCCACTTGGATTGACGACTTGGTTTAACCATTACACTGTGTCGCCAATTGCACTGGCGACTTGGAAGGGTGTCTCCAGTTGCATTGGCGACATGGTTAGACCTCTACAAGGGAGTCGCCAATTCCAATGGCAACATAATTCAAACCAAAATCCTAATGGAGGCATTTTGGAAATATTTTTGAAACATGGATTATTTAGGAATTTTTTTTCAAAATTAGGGGTATTTCGTAAAAAATTCTACTAGTTTAATAAGTGTAGTAAAGTCACTTTATTATTATTAACAAAAAATCAAAGAATCATAAAAACTAAATTTATTATTATTATTGTGAAATAAAATAAAAGAGTCCAAAATTAAAATACACATTACATTCCAAAATGAAAAATGTCTTCGCAGCATTACACGGTCTCCATATGTGATCTTTTCATTCCAAAAAAATATTACACAATTACAAACTACACGGTTTCAGCCTCACCCAAATTAAAACACAATCCAAATTTATCTTCCCTAATTTAATTTAAAAGAGAATCAAAACAGAATTTTTCCGTTAACAGTAAACTTAACCAAATTCCCCCAGAATCCAAATCTTTTTTTTCTGAACAAGTTTGAATCCAAAACTTCAAATATTAATTGCAATATCAATCAGATCTACAAATCACAATTAATAATTTACAATCAGATCACAATCATATCCTAAAATACACTAAAATAATTAAAACAAACCCTAAAATCTACTTTATAAAAAGAGATCGAATTTCTTGATAAGGGAGGCGGAAAGACAATAGAAAAAATCAAATCACCTTCACTACACTTTCAATAACCAGAAAAACCGCCATTCCGCCACGATTGGTACGCCTCTGTATTTTGCTTTGATATGCTCATTGTGCGTATATGTATGATGATTGAGTTTGTGGCTTTGTTTGAAATATTTTAGGAGTTAAAGACGGAAGAAGAAATTGTTTTGGAGAAGAAAAAGTAACAATTGAATGGGTTTAGGAAAATATGTTGGGTTAGATCTTTTATTCACGTGAACAACTTTATTTTTTTAATTATATTTTATTTTTTAGTGCCACGTGTCATATTTTGACTAGGGAGTTATTTGTTTGAATTTTTTCTTTGACCATGGGACACATATGGTCGTTCCCAGCATGATCATATTCATAAGCTTTTATTGTATTTGGTGTGATTTGGCTTTTAAAAGAAATAATAAATAATAATAACAATTTAATTAGAGGTATATAATTAAACATTTAATTAGGATTTTGACTAGGAAAAGGTTAAGGTTAATTTTATGATAATATTAGGGTTAATAATATTAAATTAGGGTAATTAGTGTTAACTTACATTTTTTATAATAATTATTAATCAAGACTATAATTTTAAATTAATTAAGATAATTAATATATTTAGGTTTAATATAATGAAGGGAGTAATATAAAATTAATTAGATAATTATGTAAATAATTATAGTCAATAGGGAATTAAAATACCAAATATAAGTTGGGTATAATTTAAATTGATTAACATCTTGAGGGTTTAATTAATGTCATAAAGAGATTAATATAAAGATAATTAGGTAATTAAGTAAATAATGGAATTAAAATTAGGGATTTAAATTATGGATTAATTTTGGAATAAATGAGCATATTAAAATCAGAGATTAATTTTTAAATGGGTTAATATAAATAATATAAGAGATAAAATATATAGAGATATGGAGTAAATTGAGAATTATGTCATAAGTATAGGGAATAATTCTTTGGATAATCTTGGGATAATTATGGGATAACTTAAGAATAGCATGCGATAAAATTCAACAACATTCAATGAATAATTCATGGGATAAAATGGGATAAAGATTTGGGATAGAACTCTTCCTCGAGAGAGTATAAATAATGGATAAGGAATTGGGATAGATAGAACTCTTCCTCCGAGAGTATAAATAATGGATAAGGAATTGGGATAGAACTTGTTCTGGACTGGACCAACGGTTAGACATGGCCCAATCCACTTCTACTCCAGAGCGGTCCAAATTGCTAAGTCCAATCCATAAAGGGGCAAAAAATTACCTTTCTGCCCCTCCAACCGGGCAGGAACTGCATCGCTCCTTCCCGGAACAATGCCCGTTACGCACGGCTCGCCCACTCCCCGAACAGCTATGGGTAGGTGCCCGAAACTGTGCCTATGCCCGACATATCGACTAGTTTTCAGCACCCTGCCCGACATAACGGCTAGTTTGGGTAGTTACATATTCTTCGGGAAAACGGTTATTTCGCCCCGAAAATAGGACTGTTGGCCACGCGTTGGGGGCTCTATATAAACCATCTCGCTTGAGAGAGCCAGGTATCCAATATTCACCCTATGAACTAATACTTTGTACTTGCCCCTTTTCTCTGACCCTTTCTTACTTGAGCATCGGAGTGCCTTGCAGGTACACCCCCTCCTCCTCTCTATACGACCAGCATCTCGGACGTACTTGGTGGCTCACTTCTACAGGATCTAATCCAGCCTTCACGATCAGTGGCGCCGACTGTGGGGAATAATTGTTTTCCCCATCTTTCTTTCCCCGAAAATCGAAGATCAAAAGCAACTTTCAAAATCATCGTCATGGCCTCTCAAGATCACGCCAAAGGTGCTCTCCAAACCGTTGTCCTCCCCCTCAACAAGACTGACATTGACGGCCCATCATCTCTTCTCCGAGATGCCCGTTTTCTGAGGGACGAAGCCACAGCTTCTCCTTCCCCCACCCCTCGTGACCGCAACAACGATCAGCCTTTGCTGGACGTCCAGCACATTCCTGTTCTGCCCAACACCGACCCGGCCGTGGCAGCCCTCCTGAAGGCGATCAACAAAACCAACACCCTGATCCTGCAGCAAAATGAAAGGATCAGGGCGTTAGAGGAGTCCAACCGTCCTAGATCCCCTCCTCCGCAGAGGAACCAGCGACGATCAAAGAGCCCGCAGCCCCGGAGAGATATCGATCGGAGACTGCGCCAAGAGTCTGACCCTCGCGCAGCCCGGAAGCGCGACCAGGTTTCCCCACGTGACCACCAATCTACCGCCCATAAGAGGACTCGGAGGAACGAGCAGTCTCCCCCGGTCAAATCTAAAGGCCGGGCCCGTTCACCTTCTCCCCGAATGAGCCGCTCTCCTTCTCCCCGAAGGAACCGCCGCCACGAGCGTACCCTTCGGTCCACGTCATTCACCAGTTCTAGCAGTGACGATGTGCCTCGCGGCCCATTGTTCCAGGAAATCTTGGCTACCCGTCTCCCTAAGGGCCTGGAGAAGCCCCCGTCGCTGGGAACATACGACGGGACTACTGACCCCGACAAACACATCGAGAACATCAATGCACTTTTGGACTACCGTGGCGTACGGGGCGCCATCAAGTGCCGGCTATATCCGACCACACTTTGGAAAGGAGCAATTACCTGGTACAAGCAGCTGCCCGAAGAGTCCATTACCTCATGGAGGCAACTAGGCAGAATGTTCTCGCGGCATTTCACAGCTTCTCGCCGTCACCCCAAGACTGAGGCCTCCCTTGGAGCCATAATCCAAGGGAAAGACGAACCTCTCCGCGCATATATCGAAAGGTTTAACAAAGAAGCAGTACAGGTCCCTACAACGGACGAGATGAAAAAATTTATGCTCGAGCAAGGACTCCGCCTGGGCTCCGAGTTCTCTAAAGTCGTCGGTCTCGCACCGCCGAGGAACCTAGATGCCCTCCTCCTCAAAGCCCAATCGCACATTCAGTACGAGGAGAAGGTTGCAGCCAGCAACGTCCGAGCATCACGCCATCAAGAGAACGCGCGGGCCTCCAGAGGCGAGGAAGCCTCAACATCTCGTCGAGGCGAACGGAGGCGCGAGGACCGTCCTCAGGAATCCCGCGACAACAAGGGACCCTTCGGGAGATTCCACGACTATACCCCCCTGACCGTCTCCAGGGAGAAGATACTGTCCGAGTGTGCGAACTCGGAATTCAAGCAGGCAGGGGTCCGCTTCCCCAAACAACTGCCGGCCAGACCCAATGCGGACAAGTTAAAATACTGTCGTTTCCACAAGAGTCACAGCCACACTACTGAAGACTGCATCCATCTGAAGGATTCCATTGAGATACTGATCAGGGACGGCCACCTGAAACAGTTCGCAAAGAAGTAGGACACTCCTTGGCAGAACGTCCAGGAGTTCAAGAAGATAGAGGAAGAAGTACCCTCCTCGGAAGAAGCCAACATCCAGGTCGTTATGTCCATATCGCGACCAGAGGACTTCTACGTCCCGGACGGGCTCGGCGCCCCTGCTTATTTCGCAGCCCACAGCCCATGGGAGATGTTTCCCTCTGCCATGGTTATCTCCGGCGGGGGCTTCAACAAAGTCACGGTGGGCTCCGTGAAACGAAAATTCGAGCATCTGATCAACACAAGCTCCAATAAGGTGACCACGCTCGATCAGGCCCAAAAGGGCTCTATCTCCATCTTCTTCTACCGGGAAGAGCTCCTCAGAGGGTCTCCCAACTCGAGCATACCTTTGCTCGTCAGAGCCCGAATGGTGAACTTTGACGTTCGCAGAATCCTCGTCGACCAGGGCAGCTCGGTCGACATTATGTACTCCCAGTTGTTTTCAACACTTCAGCTAGACGAATCACACCTTACCCCCTATGTGGGGTCTGATTTGCAGGGGTTCAACGGATCAGTGACCAAGCCATGAAGATACGTCGAGTTGATCGTAACCTTCGGATCATCTGAAACGGCCAGATCCGTCAAGGTACAATTTCTGGTATTCAATTGCCCGTTGCTTTACCAGTGCATATTCGGAAGACCAACTCTGGCCGAGTTGGTAGCAGTGCCTTCAATAGTTCACCTCAAGATGAAGTATTACACTTCGAAAGGGATGGTCGCCACCCTCCACGGCGATATTGAGGCTGTACGACGGTGTTTCGAAGCAGCAACAAAGGGGCTCAACGCCATTGCGTCCAAGCCAAAGACATCGAGCAAGCCAGCATTGCCAAGCAGCTCTGAGGAAGCCAAGCCTCTGCCCCAGGTCGACTCCATCGACCTCGACATCCGCTTCCCCTAAGAAGACCGACAGGAGGAACGAGCAGCGTCAGCCAACTCGTCTACGTCATCCAGCAGCGGCTCCCATCTGATGTGCCCAATCCCAGATGGCAACTTCGAGATCGTTCTGTTCGGCGACGACCCTCAGTGGGGAGTGAAGATTGGAGCAGATATGCCCGACATCGCGAGGAAGCAGCTCAAGGCATGCCTCCGTGAGAATGCCGACCTCTTCGCCTGAAGCGCCGCAGTGATGCCCGGCTTGGACCCATCTGTCGCCTGCCACCAGCTGACAATTGACCCGGCCGTCAAGGCCGTAGCACAACGTAGGAGAAAGCAGTCTCCTGAGAAAACGGAGGCTGCAGAAAAAGCTGTAAAGGACCTCCTCGAGGCCAAATTTATTTCGGAGGCCAAGTACACCACTTGGTTGTCCAACGTTGTACTCGTTAAAAAATCTAATGGAAAATGGCGAATGTGCATTGATTACACCGATCTCAATAAGGCATGCCCGAAGGATGCCTACCCCTCCCCAATATTGATAAACTTGTTGATAATTCTGCCGATTTTAAACTTTTATCGTTCATGGACACCTACTCAGGCTATAATCAAATTCCAATGGCGATGGCCGACAAAAAATACACGGCCTTCATGACCGAATCGGGCAACTATTACTACAACGTAATGCCCTTCGGCCTGAAGAACACCGGAGCGACCTATCAAAGAATGATGAACAAGGTCTTCCGGGGAGAGATAGGCGACATGCTAGAAGTCTACATGGACGACATGATAATAAAATCCCACGAGGAAACCGATCACATTGCCCATTTAAGGAAGGTCTTCGAACAGGCCAGAAAATACAAAATGCGTTTCAACTCGGAGAAGTGCACGTTCGGTGTTCGGGCAGGGAAGTTCCTTGGCTTTTATCTAACAGAACGGGGAATCGAGGCCGACCCCGATAAATGCCGAGCATTCTCCGAGTTTCCAACGCCCAAGTCAAAGAAATCCATCCAGTCCCTCAACGGGACGCTCGCGTCACTATCTCGTTTCATGGCCAGATCTGCCCAGCACACCCTTCCATTCTTTAAACTCCTCCGCAAGGAAGCAACGTTCGAATGAACCGAGGAATGTGACGAGGCTCTTCTCCATCTGAAACGAGCACTCTCAGAGCCACCTGTCCTCTCTCGCCCGGACAATGGCAAAACTTTGTACCTATACCTCGCCGTAGCAACTGAAGCAGTGAGCGCCGCACTCATCCGCGAGACTCCTGACGGACAGAAGCCCATATATTTCACGAGCAAAGCACTGTAAGAACCAGAGTTAAGATACCAACAGATAGATAAGGTGGCTCTGGCCCTCATCAATGCAGCCAGAAGATTAAGACACTACTTCCTGGCCCACACGATCGTGGTTCAAAAAGATTAACCCATAAAACAGCTACTGGGACGACCAGACATGGCCGGTCGAATGCTCAAATGGTCGCTTAAACTATCCGAATTTGACATCCAGTACGAAGGCAAGAAAGCTCTCAAAGCCCATGCTCTGGCCGACTTCGTCGCAGAAATGACATTCGCAGACTCCCCCGCGAGCGAAGCGCATAAATGGACCATTTTTGTGGACAGTGCCTCAAGCTTGGCAGGGAGCAGCGTGGGCATCATACTGGAAAGCAACGAAGGAATCTTCGTCGAAGTATCACTCACCTGTCCTTCCCAACCCCGAACAACCAGGCTGAATACGAGGCCTTCCTCGCTGGGTTACGCCTGGCCGAGGACCTGGGCGCAGAGGAAGTCGTCATCTGCACAGATTCACAACTCGTGGCCCTTCAGGTCCGAGGAGAATATCAAGCTAAAAACGACAACCTGACCGAATACTTAGCCCTCGTCAAAAAGGAAATGGCGAAGTTCGCAACAGTAGAAGTGAAACATGTTCCCCGCGAACATAACGTGCGAGCAGACGTTCTATCCAAACTAGCCAGCACATAAAAGAAAGGCAGAAACAAATCCGTCATACAGGAAGTACTTCCTCGACCCAGTATCGAGAAGGCCTCCACGACCCTCGACGTACAGGTGATCGGCAATAACAACTGCTGGATGACCCCTGTTTACAACTATCTCGCTAAAGACAAACTTCCGTCTGACCCAAAAAAGGTTAGCGTAGTTAGGCGAAGAGCGTGCTCCTACGTCCTGGTCGAGGATAAACTCTACAGGCGATGATTCTCCATTCTGCTGCTCAAGTGTATCGAGGAAGAGATGGTCGCCCACATCCTGCGCGAAATCCACGAGGGGATCAACGCCCAACATCTAGGTGGAAGGTCCCTTGCCCGAAAGGCCCTCCGAGCAGGGTATTACTGGTCGACCATGCAGCACGACGCGAAAGAACACGTGAAGAAATGCGATAAATGCCAACGGCACGGGGACATGCACCTGGCTCCACCTAACGAGCTCAAAGCAATGTCCTCCCCGTGGCCATTTTCCTGGTGGGGCCTAGACATCCTTGGACCCTTCGTAGTAGGATCAAATCAGAACAAATACCTAATAGTGGGCGTAGACTACTTCACAAAATGGATAGAAGCAGAGGCTCTGACCAAAATAACTGCCCTTAACATACTGCGTTTCTACAAACGAAACATCCTTGCACGTTTTGGCGTCCCCAAGGCGATAGTCACAGACAATGAGACACAATTCACTGACAGGAAGTTCTAGGACTTCGTCGTCCAGCTAGGCACGAAGCAACACTTCGTATCCGTCGAACATCCCCAGACAAACGGGCAAGCCAAAGCGGCGAACCGGGTCATCCTTCGAGGCCTCAAACAAAGGCTGGATGAAACGAAGAAGGCATGGGTCGAAGAGCTGCACAGTGTGCTATGGGCATACCGCACGACTCCACACTCTACAATCGAGGAAACACCTTTCCGTCTAGCGTACGGGACCGAGGTTGTAATCCCTATCGAAGTTCACGTGCCCTCCAGGCAAACAGAGTCGCCCCTAGACGAGGAGATGAACGACGAATCATTAAGAGAAGAACTGGACCTCGTCGAGGAAATTCGAACTGGGGCAGCCCTCCGCGAAGCCTCACTAAAACAAAAAATTATCATCAGGCACAACACCAAGGTGATACGACGAGAGTTCGATGTGGGGAGCCTTGTTCTAAGGAGAAACCACAAAGACTCTCACGAAGGCAAACTAGCAGCCAACTGGGAAGGGCCCTATCGCGTCTGAGCAAAAACAGAAAATGGGGCCTACTACCTAGAACATCTCAACGGGGAAGAACTTGCTCGACCATGGAACGCCGAAAAGCTAAAACAATACTATAGTTAAGGCCCTAATTCTCGGGTCGACCCGTCACGACGACGAACGTCGGCTACTGACCACTATGCACGCCTAGGTACCAGCGTCACATACCAATAAAGCAGAACCCCGCTCAGTAACGAGCCGAGTAACTGCTCGACGACGGTCCTCGATCGAGCATCGCCATCGTCAAAGTACTATGACTGGCAGAACCCCAGCTCGCGATGGGACGTTTACGCCGCGAACTCAGGCCTCAAACGCGACCTGAGCTCCGCACCCCCGCCAGGATATTCCTCGGCCGTTCGACCAGTACCCCTCACCGCCGAACACATCTACGACGAGCAATCCCCTAAAACTTCACATAAGGTAAATACTCCCTATCACGGGCAAACATACATTCACAACAAGCATGAGTGCAAAACTTAGCAGAAAATAAAAGCAAGTAAAACCATGCAAATAATAGAACCGGCCACCAAGGTCGGGCATATAATTTAAACATAATAAGTGGCCACTAGGACTAAGGCTGTGCTTGATTACATAAAACGGGGGCCATACCCCCCAAATAGATTACAACAATTACGCGGCACGCAGGCCGGACAAATTACAACAACAAAATGACAAACCCCTCACGCGTCCATCTGATCAGCAGGCTCGGGCTGAGGCCCCTGGCTCTCCGCGGGCTGATCCTTGGCATTTCCTTCAAGAAGGGCGTCGGGCATAACGATTCGGCCATCCTCAACATGCGCCAGATAATGGGTACCCTCGACAGAGAAGTCAAGCTTGGGGTTCACCACTCGCAGTTGAGCCAAGGCGTTTCTGAAGGATTCGTCCGCGACGGCAATACTGTCATCCTCAGCCGTCAGCATGCGGGCGACCAGCTCGGACCTTGTCCTTAACTCTTTCACATCTTCAGGCTCATCTTCACCCGGAGCGTTGACCGCCCTCAGCTGCTGGACCAGCTCCTCGGCCGCCTTCTACTCCGCAGCCAACGTAGAATTCTCTTTCTTCAGCCTAGCCACCTCCTCTTCAGCCTTCTTCCGAGCATCATCCGCACCCTTGACCTCTTCCTTGAGGGACGCTATGGTAGCCCGGGCAACATTAAGTTCAGACTCAGTTGCAGAGTCCCCTTCAGCATTAACGGCTGCCATCTCCAGCATCCTAACCAAAGTTGAAGCATCTTGAGCCATCAACGCCCTCTTGCTCGGGCGGTCCATGCTTTCCAAACGAAGAGATTTCGCCCGAGGCACGACCAAAGAGTTCCCATCAAAGAATCTCCTATCAAGGATACAAGGAGGAAGCTCGAACTTCCCTTTCTCCGGTACCCAGGTGAGGTCCACAGCGTCAATAACCCTTGGCCGCTTGGATCGTCCGGTCAAAGGCAGGGGAGATCCCCGAGGAGCGGGAGTGGGAGAAGAGGTCCCCACAGCAGACTAAACCGGAGTGAGAGCACGGGCACCAGCAAATCGAGACTTCAGAGGAACCGCTCCGGCCTTGTTCCTCGCAAGAGCGTTCTTCACAACCTTCTCATGGGCCTGAGGCATCTCACCTGCACAAACAAAAGTCGAGCACGTTAGATATGAGGAAAAGAAATAATGCAAATAAATCTAAAGTAGCTAAGACTACCAAGCAGCTTCTCGACTTCCGCAGGAGTCTTGCACTCCAGGAGTGCCTTGGTGTTAATAAACTGGTATTCAACCCTCTGACTACCGTCCTCCTCGAAGACCGGGTTGCCCTTGTTCGTCCAGCATTTCGCAAGCCGGAAGGAGTTAACGTACTTCACCAACTCCTCGTTGTCGCTCCCGAAAGATTCGCATCCAACGGTACAAACGCGAGAGTGGCGCAGAAGAACACAGAGTCGCCAGCAAAGTGTATTTATCCCAAGAGAGGGAAAGGAAACACTGCGTAAACCTGAAAGAAAGGGAAAGAGCATGGTCTTACGACCAAGAGAACGGGTACGGGAGTCGGTTACGCGAAGGGAAGGTGTTAGCACCCAACACGTCCATCGTACTCGATGGGATCCACGCTTGTTGTCTGCATCAAAGGGCGTCGTCATCTGGAACTCCACTGCTACTGGACCGAAGAAGGAACGAGAACGGGAAAGAACGGAGAAACGAAGAAGAAAAGAAAAGGAAGTGACTCGATAGGACGGTATCGTTGTCCTAGGCCTACGTACTCCCTCAGTGCAATGGGAAAGTCAGAGTCAACGTAGTTCGGACGGGAACTGTGGGGGAAGGTTGCTCGCCAAGACAATCATTGTCTTGTGCCTACGTATCCTCAATCGGACGAGAGAGAGGAATCAGAGCTGACGTAGTTCGTGGGTACGGCCACGGGTAGGTAAGTGTTTTTTACGTGAGCGACGAGCTCTTTCACGAAAAAAAAGAAGTTTGAAACCCAACAATCCCGGAGGATAAAAATATTTGAATTGGTTTGGTGTTTTTTAGACAGAAGTGTTTTGAGTTAGTTCGTAACTTACATTGCACCAAAGTCTACCATGCGGGAACGAGTGAGTCGCATGATCGCCCCCGAATGAGACGTATGCTAAACACCCTAGAAGAGGAGAGGAGACCCCTCTTTCTTCACTTCCTACACTTAAGGCTCGAGCGCAATATACGTTATATTTTATTAAGTGTGTTCAAGAAGTTTGAGATGAGAAGAGAAGCGACACAAAAGGAAACTCTACAGGGAAACTAAGAGTCCTAATGTTATCATGCATGGATGTCCTATGGTTAGTGAGGTTTAGGAGAGACGACTGCCTAACCTAATGCTAATCCTACTCCAAGCTTAATCAAAAATTAAGTTGGACTAGGTAGCTCTAAAGGGAGAGAATCCAAGACTTAAACAAGTCTTGTGACTCGAGGGATGAAAAAAGTGGAAGAGAAAGAGGAGAAAGAGAAGTGAAACACAAGTGGCCTAAGCTCACTTCAAACACAAGTATGAAAGTTAAAAGGTAAAGGAAGAAAGTAAAATGTGGAAGCATATCCACATTCAAACAACTTACCATTTGCCCCTGAAAATGTTAGAAGTATTCACATATGACAAAATGAAACTCAAACAAGCATAAGGCCATAAAGAAACAAGTTCTAAAGTAAATCAAACATCAAGTTCAGAACCTAATGGTCCTACTGACCTCTACTATTAACCATGCACAATTAGTCAAAAAGAAAAGGGAGAAGTCACTCAAGTACCATTCAAGTCATTAAAGAAGGAGTGAGATGAAAAGAAGTGATCATGTAAAGCAACCAAGTCAAAATTTCACAAAGTAAACCAAGTCCAAAAGTGACACAATCCTAAATATGTGCCTAAACATGATCTTCAAACAACATTCAAGTCACACAAACACTTTCACAATCAATTAGGAAGCAAAGAAGAAGTGAAGTGAAGTGAAGTGAAACATGATTCATACTTGTGAAACAAATGACTTAAAGTGAAAGGCAAACATCAAACATGCAAAGATGAGATTCAAATATCACAACCAGAAGTCAATTAACATGCTATCAATCCCTCAACAAGACCTAAAATTGTGGCACAAGTGCCTTCATGACCAAGCAAACCAAACATGAAGCATATATTCACAAATTGGACAAGTTAAAGCTCATGCTTCAAAGAAATAACAAACATGCCTCAAAAATTATGTCATTCAGTATTCAAGCACCTCAAACATGTATAATTGACATATCAAATCCACAAGCAATGAATCAGAACCAAAGTCAATCAACAATTAGGTCAAAGCATCAATAGGATTTCATACATTCATGCTCAAAGCAACACATCAAAAGTCATCCAAAAAGGACCTAAAAATCATACCAAAAATCTCAAACATACTTCAACATGTTATGAACACAACCCAAAAAGAATCAGGATCAAATCACTTTCCAAATGAGAGAAATAAAAAATGCAACATGAAGTATGCAATATGAAGTGCAAATGAGAAAAAATACTTTGGAAAATTAATATTTAATGCAATTTTAATGCAAAAATAATAAAATAAAATGTGAAAAATTATTCTTAATAATGAGGAGGAATGATGAATTTTTTTGGAATTTTTTAGCACATGCAAGTATTTTTAACAATTAATTATGAAATGGTATGAAAATAGAAAATGAAAAAGGAAATGAAATGAAGCCAGGGGTGCAAAAAGAAACCCAAACGCGTTCAAATGACCATGGGCTCAGAAACGGGGGTGCAAAGAGCAAAAAAGCCCAAGCGCTTTCAAGCCTTCTGAAACAACGAACGGCTGAGATTAAGTCAAGCATAAGAAAGTCTCCAAATCCACGGGCTCTCATTCAAAGTCAAACGAAGCAAAGTCAATTATCTGATGGTTCATATTCAAACTTGCTAATTAAATGAGATCCAACAGTCATGAATTAATCAGATCCACTAAACCGTAATTAACTTAATTAACAACATATAACCAAGATCCAACGCACGTGAATTAAACTGGAAAATTAATCACGATCCAACGCATGAGATTCAAACTGGAAAACCACAAACCCTAATTAAATCCTCACCGGCCGGAGAAGCGCCGGTCATCTTCTCCGGCCACTCTCCGGTCACCAAACTTCAAACCATAACCAAAAACAACAAATCATACATCAAAATGATCAGCAACTCACGTAGATCACAAATATATCACTCAAAATCATTTAGCATGCATATATTTCACGAATCGAACAAAACAAGTTTGGATCTGAAAACTTCAGATCTAAATTCCAGCCATGATTCACGTTGAAAATCAATTCCAAACACATATATGAACTCAACACATCAAAATGAACATTAAACACACAACAAAAATCAATTCTAGAGCTATGAATTTCAAGTTCACCTGAGATTTGCAGAACTGGAAAATCACCAAGAAACTCCAAGATAAGCTGCAGATCAACTCCTTAAACCGTCTAATTGCAAAATAAATGCACTTAGACCTTCAAACTGGCCTGAATCCTTGAATCCGAGAGTTGAAAATCTGAACTCAACTGATAAATTCTTTGCTTAAACTTCAAAATAATGGTGGATTTCTCTTCCTTATGCTCCACTGATCACAAACCAACCAAAAAAAATGGAAGACACTTGAAGAATTGGGAGAATCGAAGGAGAGAAACTTGAGAGCAAAACTTTGAAAAGTGGTGAAAATGAATGGTAGCTGCTGAGAAATTCGTGTGAGTTAGCTTATATAGTGTGCCAATGCTACTGTTTAGGGTTTTAATCTTCAAGGACTTGAGAGCAATGAGTTTTGGGTTGTTTTGCAAATTTGCAAGTTTGTGCACATGAGGTATTCTACTCGTGCATTCTTCATGAAAAGTGCATGACTGCTTTCCTTTTGATGCCATGAGAACCTTTGGATTGATCTTGGGGCTGGAAAGTAACTGAATTGTGATTTCCAAATGAACTTGCAAAATTGCATAATGATGAATTATGGACATGTAACCCACGGGTTCACTCAATCCTTGGCTCAAAATGATGCTAAATGAGGTACATTGGGGTGTGGTGAGGTGAACTGAACAATTAGAAGCCATATTGGTGAGTTAAAATGCAACTTGCAAGTTATGTCAAAATGGTATGCATGGTAGAACACCAAATGCCCTCTAACTTCAAATGCCCATAACTCTTGATCCAAAAATGATATGATCATGATCCACCACTCTTTGGAAAGAGGAGAAAGAGATCTACAACTTTGGTGTTGGGCAAAAATTCGTTTGAAACATTTTTGATCATGAAAAGTTTGGTTAAAGTTGGTTGAAAATATGCCAAAAATAGTAACTTGAAATTACAAGTCACTTTCCCAAATTAGCAACTTTTTTACCAAAGCTTGATTTTTGCAAATTGTGATCATGAAAGCCTTCCATAGACCAAACAAAGGTCTCTTGACTTGATTACCATGATGAGGATCTCTCAAAACCCTAGTTTGACTTTTCAGTTGACCAGTTTGACTGATTACTTCATCTGTAAGCTACTGAATCATCTGAGGTCTTCCATGGTGAATTTTTGGCTCAAAATCCATCCTTAGACTTGTTTTGACATATGGAGAACCTTGGTGAAAAGTTTGAATCAACTCCTTAAGCTTAGGACCCTTAACCATGAAACCCTAGTTTTGGTCATCAGTGTAAGGACACCAACCCTTGATATAACCACTTGGAGAGTCCCTCATTGAAATAATCTTGGGCCACCATATAAGGATGTGAGGAGCTTATGGAGCTCATAAGAAGCTTTTGCCCTTGAGTTGAACCAAATACCTTGATCCCATGCTAAGAACCAAATGCTATGCACCATGCAAATGCAAGAAATGAAAAGAAACCTAAGCCAGTTATCTAAAAACAACAAGGCAAATTTTGAGGTGTTACACTCGTACGCCACGACATCCTGACTGTGTAGCTCGTGCGGTTGGAGAACGTAGTCACCGGGCCTCTTGGCGAAATGGTCAGGTGCCCAATGGATGGGGAACTTGCAGATTCACTGCTAAATAAATTTCCCCGCCTCGTCGCGCAGGTCATTTCCATCCTCATCAACCTCGATCTCTGAGACATATGTACTATCCTGGGCAGCTTCGGACACAGGCTCGATATCGTAGTATCGCTCCTTAAACGTCTGTATCGACTCTGAAAATGGTTTAAACAATTTGCGAGGCTGCTTCAAAGAGACCCAACCATACTGCCTCCCCGACAGCTGCCTTTGAAGATAGAAGACAGTGAAAAATAGAGGAAGAGTAGTCCCTATGGCGAGGTGCCCACACACCAGCTCGAACGCTCGGATGAAGGCCAACGAGTTAGGGTGCAGCTGCGTGGGGGCCAACTTCAAGTGCACGAACACTGACTGCTGAAAATCGGTGAACGGCAACCTTAGGCCCAGCTCCTTGAAGGCATACTCATACATTGCAAAGCGGTCCCCGTAATTCGTGCATACCCTGTCATCCTCAGAGGGAAAGTGCACCTTCCACTCCCCCTCTGGCCCGACCTCCGTGAAAACATCCCCTAAGTACTTTGCAAAAGTAGACACATGTTCGGCAGGTTCGGCCACCTCCCATTCCTCCGTGGAACCCTCAACGACGTCCTCGTCCATATCTTCCAACTCCTCTTCCTACCCGACCTCACTGGGGGTGGTCGAAGCCGTAGAACTACTACTATTTGAGGAACTTGTTTCTTCCTCGGACGAATCCAGGATAATCTCTCCATCTGGCCCCATCGCCATGTCGATCACCTGAAAAGCAGAGAAGAAAGTGAATTCGACAATAAATCAAATCCACCCTTCCACCGCTAGTCAAGTGTAAGGGCGTGCAAAGGGCTGAGGACAACGTCCCCGGCATAAGCCCTAACATCAAAAGAAAACTGAAACCTCCCCGCGAGGAGACGCTCGAAACAAATCATCCCCAAGCGAGGAGATTCCCCGCACTCATACCCAGTTTCTGTTTGGAGCTTCGCCGGAAATCGCAAAGCTTCACCGAAATCTGGGAATATTCGACCGGAAAATTCATCACCCACTCAGAAGATGAACAATCACGACGGTTACACATGCATCGCCGTCGCAACGACGCCGTGAACCGCCCTCCTCATCAAAGCACTTTAACACACCCGGCGACATGTCAGAAGTGGAAAAATGGAACGACCACCGTCCACCACCAACAGTCGCCGGAAACTAGCCTATTTCGTCCTCTAAACCTAGCCCTAACCACATGCAATCTACCATTGACCACCATAAAGAGTTAAAACAAGCACAGAATCGAAAACTTACTTAATTTAAGAAGACAAAAGTGGTTGCTCGAAGCTTGGTGTGGTGGTCGGAGTAGCAGACGACGGTGACGGGCAAACGCTCTGAAGAAGATGAAGGAAAACAAGAGTGAAAAGTCCAAAATGAGACGGGCTTCCCCCTTATATACAGAGGGGCACGTGCAGTGGACGCGCTCGTAGGTCATGATGGCTATTAACTAGCCATCATTACCTAGTAACTGCTACACGGAGCTCTAGGCACACGTGGCGCCCTAACGCTTCCAATTCTGACTAACCGTTAGTCTCCCCGGACGACGGGCAACACGGTCACGGTCATGAATGTCATGGACACCAGGGGTCACGAACACCGCCAGTCGCGGGCACCCCGATGCGGCCTTCATCGTCACCGAACGACGACTGCACGCTAGCTCCCCGGAGCAACGAGCTGTCCTTAAGTCATCACTCTCATGCTCGGGAGCAAGGACTTGGGGGGCTCCTGTTCTGGACTTGACCAACGGCTAGACATGGCCCAATCCACTTCTACTCCAGAGCGGCCTAAATTGCCTAAGTCCAATCCACAAAGGGGCAAAAAATTACCTTTCTGCCCCTCCAACCGGGTAGGAACTGCATCACTCCTCCCCGGAACAATGCCCGTTACGCACGGCTCGCCCACTCCCCGAACAGCTATGGTAGGTGCCCGAAACTGTGCCTATGCCCGACATATCGGCTAGTTTTCAGCACCCTGCCCGACATAACGACTAGTTTGGGTAGTTACCTATTCTTCGGGAAAATGGTTATTTCGCCCCGAAAATAGGACCGTTGGCCACGCGCTGGGGTCTCTATATAAACCCTCTCGCTTGAGAGGGTTAGGTATCCAATATTCACCCTACGAACTAATACTTTGTACTTGTCCCTTTTCTCTGACCCTTTCTTACTTGAGCGTCGGAGTGCCTTGCAGGTACATCCCCCTCCTCCTCTCTATACGACCAACATCTCGGACGTACTTGGTGGCCCACTTCTACAGGATCTGATCCAGCCTTCACGATCAGAACTCTTTATCCGAGAGTATAAATAAGGAATAGGGATATGAGATAGGACTCTTTATCCGAGAGTATAAATAAGGATTAGGATTAGGATTAGGATTTGAATTAAGATTAGGATTAGGATTAGGATTAGGATTAGGATTAGGAATAGGAATAGTAATAGTAATAGGAATAAGGGATAGGGGAGGTGAACTACGGATACTCTGATCCTTCAAATTTGGAGGTACGTAGGCATAGGGTTGTAAACCCTGGCGAGTACAATAATAATAAAAAATTTAGGGTTCCCCTTCTATATTAAGGTCATCTTCTTTGTATCATAATAAGAATTGTGTAAATAAATATAAACAGTCAAACATTCAAGTAACAAGCAAACATACCCTACAACTTAAGGAGGATCCCATTGAGTACAATGGAGGTGAGGGGTGCCTAACACCTTCCCCTCGCTTAACCGACTCCCGAACCTTAGTGTCTCACCCTTAGGATTTAGGGTTTCTCATTATTTTCCTGTCCTTAGGACGAATAAAGGATGATGGCGACTCAAATTTTTTGTCGGCCGCGACACCAACAGTTTCAAAAGTTGTTGCATCTCAGTTCTATCCCCCCTAAGCGCCTTGTTACTAAGGTACCAAATATTATACACTACCTTGATATTTGATATATTTCTGGGTCGTTTCCATTTCAATGTTGCAAGTATATTTTTTGGTTGAATAAGATTCAAGGTCATAATAGCAACACATTCCTTCTCTTCCAGCTTGACCCGACAGACAGTAGGATGACCGACTAATTTTAAAGACAAATCATGGTTATGCAAACCACATATCACATTAAATATCCAATTTTTGTTTGCCAACATGTAACTACGAACCTTAAACGGAAACTCATATTTTCTTGTACCAGTGTCGTCTATTTTAAAATTCCGGATAGGAGTTCGATATTTCTCGCTTCATTCACGCGTCATTGTCACAAAGACGCATCTTCTATCTAAATTGTTATCAGACCTTCTAATAACCACACCAAATTCTAGTTTAGAGTCCTCCGTATGAATCCATTCAAGTATTTGATCACAGGATTCAAACTCTTGCTTGTTTTTAAAGTCGTTGCCATTATCTACTGCCTTCACAAGAACACCTTGAACATTCAGAGAAACAACCACACCTTGGACATTATGAGAAACAACTTGTTTGGGGAAAACATCGGAGTGCATCATATCTAATGAAAACAATTAAAACAATAGCAGAACATAAGCGCTACTACTATTGCAGAATGACTTCAAAAATGAACGCAAACAACTTCCGAAAATGTATCTTCAGACAAGTTCATATACGTTTTGGAGATACATTTCCAGACACAACATAATTTTTTTCAACAAAAATTGATGACTAATGTGAGCAATGCAGATGTAAAAGAAGAATCTTTACCTGAAATTCAATCTTCTTTTCCTCCATGTGATATGATGAACCAAAATGATAGAGATTTGGAGTGAAAAACTGGATTGAGAATGAAGGGTTTTTAGGATAAAGGATTTGGTTGAAACTCAAGTATGTCAACAATGGCTGAGTGATCATGCAGCTAGTTTGTATATCAGATATTTCCGAAGATGTATCTCTAGAAACACCTGACATGCAAATGTGACAAAAAATTTCAAAATACCGTCCATATTTCCAGAGATGCATCTCTGAATGTCTATTAAACTAGAAAATAATTAAGGTCCTTCTTAAAATGTTTCGGAGATGCATCTCCGAAATAAAAATAACCCAAAATAGGGGGCACCTCTCAGAATTACCTTACTTGAGTGTGCAAGAGGTGTGTTCAAAGATATATTTCCGAAAACAGAGGATATTTGTGAAAATTCACATGATACTGTAGTAGAAGGATCTAGGGTGCATTAAGTAATTCTTAATTAAGATATGCTTTATCAAAGCCCATTTGGACTTCATTGATGAAATTGATTAGGTGAAAAAATGAGTTCTATCTATTTTCCCTCCCTCGTCATCATCTTTCTTCCTCGCTCTCTCAATGAAAGCTTTGCAATTGTGATAGAATGTTGTTCATCTTTAAAATTTTTGCAAATTCAAAAGCATTTATGACAACTTTAGCTTCCCCCACCATAAAGTTGTGATATCCATGTTGATTCCAAGTAGTTCCCACCAATATCTCGTTCATTTCATTTTTGAAGATATCACATGTTACTCTCCTTCTACGCCCATGTTTGTGTTCGTATTGATGATTATGGTGTTGTTGTATGTTACTCTCTTGTTTTAATTCTTCTCCTTAAGTGAGTTATTTTTGTTATTCATGTTCTTTACTGTACCAAATCTGTATCCTCTAAAGTCGGTCTTACCAATCCGATTGCTTATCTTGTTTATGTAATTATTTCTTCTACTCATGTTTTGGTTGTTTTTGCAGGTATCTTGTATGTTATACACAATGTTCATGCATTCCACTTGGGTGATCACGTTTTTCCCTTTGTCTTTACTCTACTCTACTAAGTTGTTATCTTTCCAATTGATTTCTCCTTTATTTTGATAGGTGCTTATGCAACTAGCTTGTTGGTTACAACTTTATTTTATGGTAATCCTTTTGATTATCTTGTTCATATGATAATTTTGCTCTTTAATCATGTTCTTTATACTTATGATGTTATTCTCTTTGCTTCTAACAATTTTGAGGTTGAAACATATTGGTTTGAGCTTATAGATAAGCATCTAGGTGGACCTGAGAATTGTTGTAGTTATGCTTATTCTTATAATTTCTATACTCAAGTTAAATGATCTCCTTATTCTAAAGTTGCTTTGTATACTTTGGTACTTCGTATTGTTATTAGTATTATTAGCATATTGTTGGATATTTTTTTTCCTTGTCGGATTTGTCAGGCTCATGGTTGATGTTAGAGATATGAGAAAGGATATTCTTACACTAAATTCTTACACCTATATCGTATTTTACTATTCATCAATATAGTGAATAGTAAAATATTATAATAATATTATTTTTTTAATTTTTTAACTTTATTTTTTATTAAAGAGTATTAATAATAAATTGTTTGATTAATTAACTTCATTAACTAACCTTTTACGTTGTATTAACCAACTTTGATGAATGCTCAAAATTATTTTTAATATCTGGACGGTTATTAACCAACTTCATAAATTCATTAACCAAATTTTTACTTTTTATTAACTAACTTTGGTTTACTTCTAAAAATAATTTTTAGTATCTGCGCGTTTATTAACCAACTTCATCATTTCATTAACCAAATTTTTACATTTCATTAACCAACTTTATTTACTCTTAAAAAGTCATTGTTCATGCACTGTGCGTGAACACTGTGTTAGAACAAGATTTGTTCATGACATATATTCCTTGGGTTTTTATGATAACAAAGTATTTATAGAACATTAGTTATATTTGATGTGTGTTTCTTGTATGCAGGTTCTAATACTTGTAAATATTTAGATACATAATCTGTTATACAAAGGCACACTTGAGAGAAGCTGAATTGCTAGCTTCTGGTGGTGCAGAATCTAAAGAATACTTGCTAAGTGATGTCTAGCGTATACTCTGAAGCTTAAGGCCTCAGCATCAGAAGAAGCAACATAATTGTCTCTACACTTGGTAAATGTAAATTGCCTTCTGTTATCGTACAAAGTTGGTGATAAAGCTGAAGTTGTCTGTACTGCATAAAGCAAGTTGCATTGTCAGCTGGAGTCTGAGTTCACAAGGCTCAAGAAAGGTTGACATGCTTTACGGATATCTACTCTCAACGGCTCTATAATACAGGATCTTCTTGAAGACTCAATGGTTAAACATGTTACCCAATTGATCAAGATCTTTTGGTGTATCTATCTTCAACGGCTCTTGAACTATGGAGTAAAGTAAAGACACTGATCAAGTTATCTCCTCCAACAGCTAGTCTGATGCAACTATTATATGAGTGGCTGAAGGTTTAAACTAAATCATCAACAAGGATTAACCAGAAGAAGGAGTAACAAGATCATCAATTATCAATTCTATTGTATATGCATATTTTCTGTTGTAGGTTGTAATTGTAGAAGCCTTAAGATTTCTTATGTAACACCCTTCTAAACCCTGTGGAATAAATATAAATAATCAGATTAATTGTCATGCATCTCACAAAAAAGTGTCACATAATTTCAAAACATCACACAAACACCTGTCATGCTCAATAACACTGAAAATAAATTCATGCTTTTGATACACTTTCACATTAGCATATAGCAGCGGATTTGCTTCATTCATAATAGACATAATGAAAGTCTCATGCTCATCTCATTCATAATCAATACTTAGGCATAGAAGCCAATACTTCATATAATTCAAAATAACAATAACAGAATGTAGTACATAAAGTATCTCTCAAAACATGAAATCGAAAACATCCCTGTGTTACATGATCAGAGCACGACTCGACCCAAAATAAATAAAGAAACTAAACGAGCTACTCCAATGGCTACCTCGCACTAGAAGCAACTCTACTCCTCGGTAGCTGAGCGATGTTGTACAAAACATCATTCCAACATAAGGGTGAAAATTCACATAATTATCGAAATCAAAAGATAGTGAATAATTTAATGCATACAAGCATAATCACAATTTATTATTATCACACTTCAAAAGTTTCATCAACATAGTATCACTCAAGTAACCATACCATTCACAAGTACATGCACACAATCCACAATTTCACCAATTCAACATTTCACATAACACACGTAATCTCATATTTCAAGCATAAACACGATGTGTCACGATGCAAGACTCAAATGCAACTCATGCATGTGGTACCAAACACTTATTATTATTTTTCGATTTTTACATTAAACTGGGTTCGTTCCCTAGACCAATAACACACAAAAAGCCTGTTCCCTAAGCTTTCAAACCCCGCTCTAGGTTTGGGACAAGTCACCAGCTCCCACAGAACTAACAAGCATTGCCTCTTAACACAAATGATGCGTGTTCAAATTCAACAATCATATGTAATTAAGACCATTCCCTAATCTTAATATCCATGCATATCTTCAATAATTCATCACACTTGAATCACCACACATTTGTACATACACAAGTATCAACACAATCCAACCTCAATTCACAAAACACACATCAACAATTAAACATAGAATAACTAATCAATCATTAATAATTAAAAATTCGATATTCAATAAATATTTACTACTCAATTCAATATTCAATAATTATTTAATGTTCACTAAGTATTCAATATTTTAATAAACAACCAATATTTTAATAAATAGTCAATATTTAATAAATGTACAAGAATATTCAATAAGTCTTTCAACATTTAAATAAAATCCTAATATCTAATAAAGTTCCAATAAAATTAATATAGTTTCAATATTTAATCAATATTCAATATTGAAAATAAAATCAGTATTTAATAATCAATTAGTAATTAATAATTATACCACTTCTTAATTTATTGCTACAACTTAATGAAAAGAAATATTACATTCTTATTGCCTAATGATATCGCGCTACAGTATGAGAGGGATAATAGATCAATTCATTGTAATAAATAAAAAGGGTGGCGGTACAGCAAAAGGATGGAAAGAAGGTGCCACAAATTTCATTTCCTACTATAATTCTAATGCGGCGCTACAGTGGCAGATGAAAAGGAACAAATTCATTTCCATAACCTATTATATTATCTATCGCTACAGAATATAGTGGAGAATTGAAATTAATTAAAAAACATGATTCTCATACACTCTTCAACCTTGCGCTACATTAATAGGAGTAGGGTAGTAAAGAATCCCATTAATTTCACTATATGCTACATTCATTTCCTATGGTTATTGTATTAAATGACTACATTCATTTGTAAAATAATGGAAGGGTGGCGCTATGCGCTACAGGTGAAGAAAAGAGGGCCATATGTGGTGACTAGCATTTAATGCTTGTGCTACTTAAACAATCCACATTTCATTTCCTTATTTTTGGATTTCCACTATAGTATTAAAGGAAAGGTATCACTTATATTAAATCACTTCTAGCTTCTTGTTTTGATTGTGCGCTATAGGGAAATGAAAGAGATACATTAATTATTCCTATCACTTCTTATCGTACCTGGATCAGAAAGTAGGACAGTGGCCAGCAACGTCGTGAGATCTTCAACTCTGATAGTGATGGAACGGCCGGGGGGTGTACCTGCAAGGTACTCCGATGCCAAAGTCAGGAAACAGAAGTAAGCAAGTACATAATATAGGTGTGAGAGGAAGAATGAACGTAACCTGACCCTCTCAAATGAGAGGGTATTTATAGAATGCCCCCAGCGCGGGGCCAACGGTCTCCTGCACTGGGCTGGATTGCCAGGCCCAATCCAGGTGACTGTCAGGGCATACGTGGTGTAAGGAAGACCAGCACGTGGTCTTCGCCCTAGGCTAACGATCCCGATATCTCCGGAAGGTGGGCAGACCGATTCCTTCGGAGGTGGGAAGTTACAAGATGACGTGTCCTCGCAGGGAGGAAAACGTGGCGGTCGAGGAGAGGGGTGCTCTCCTAGACTCAAAGACTGTGCTCAGCAGTGTCATTCCAATACGTGCCCGACGAGGGGGAGGTTTGGACGTGCTCGACACTGGATGATTGTGGACCTTGTTGGTTCATTGGGTTAGGCGTGCCCGACTGGTGGACACGCATTGGCCCAGTCCAGAACAGGAGCCCCCCAAGTCGTTGCTCCGAAGTGTCGGAGTAATGACTTAAGGGTCAGCCCCGTGCTCGACGTACCGGGATAAAGGTAGTCGTCTGATACGTGCAACTAATCCTTTGTCGGGGAGAAGCGTTAAACGGGGCAATGTCCCCGTGTCAACGGGCTTAAGGCAATAGGAAGACCATGAGCAAGGGATGCTAGACGGGCAGGAATCTTGAAGTCTGCTCAAATTACGGTGTTGCCATTGGATGGTGTTGCAGGGAGATGAAAAGTTGTGGATTCGAGGACCGAAGCAAACGAAAGTGCATACGCGGGAATCCGTGTGCCACGTGTCAACCGTCATTATTACCTAGGGCGGCTAGGCTAGGGTTAGAGCACTTGAGTGCCTAGGGGCGCCTCGAGTCCCGTGAGGACCTTATAAATAGGAGCCAACCCGTGTCATTTGCATGTTTCCTTTCTCTCTGCTCAGATTCTCTCTCTTCTTTTCTCTGCTTTCGCCGCCGTCTCATTGCCACTCGCCGCCACACCGGACTTTCTCAACCGCCGTTCTCACATAAGTTTGCTTCTCTTTTCCCTTCTGTTTGTGTTTCCTACGGTGGTCCTCCAGTGATCTGATGAAGTTCCCTGGAAGACCATGCTTCTCTAGGTTTTTGTTGAATCTCGCGGAGAGCCGGGATGAATGTCCCGGAGGCCTGAAGAAGGTCCCGAGGATGTTGGATGAATCCCCTGGGGATATAGGACGACGGAATCGGGGACCTGAGGATGGTCCCGGGGACGCTCACCTAATGCTCCGAGGACGTTGGGTGAATGAGATATATGCGCGACCCTGACGTCCCCGTACAGAGGGGCGTTACCGGCGCAGTTCCCCGCGTCCCTTCTTCGCCCTTTCACTTGATCAGTCATGGAGGGGTGAATTTGATAAGGCACATCGAATTCACCAATTCCTTCTACTTTTCAGGTAAATGGAAGTCGTGGCCGTGGCCATGGGATATATAGATATTGACGACCAGCCCGACTCTCCGATGGCGTCAATCGCCAGTGTTGAGGGACGACCGCCAGAGGATTGGGCTAGCGAGGAGCCTCTAGGCATCGCTTCCTAGTTCATCGCAGGGGACAAGGACGATATCTTCGCCACCGTCGAGCATCGCCTTGAGGGCTCTTTAAAGACGTGGGTGGTGTATAGACCTCTGGAGCACCATCGCATCTGCTCGACGTATCGGGGAATAAGGTTTCCCTTGTACGAGTTCATGTTCGACGAGGCGGGATGGCGCATGCCTTTCAGCGACTTTCAGCGAGAGGTTTTTATTTGGCTGCGCCTGGCACCGTCGCAACTCCACCCCAACTCTCTCGCCTTTATCCGTGCCTTTGAGCTCTGTTAGGTGCAGATTTGACCTAAAAATGACATATCTTTCTTTGCACTTTTTCCACTATTTTCTCATGTTTTCATTGGTTTTTATCCATGATTGTTGTTGTTCTTCTAACATTGAGAATATACCTTTGGTGCTTGTAATGTGTGTGTTATTGTGCAGGAAAAGGCACTAAAATGATGAAAGTGTAAGACACAAGAAATGGTGCAAGCTGGCAAAGAAAAGAGGAAAACAACAGCAGGTTCTCTTTGCGAACTCTGGCGAATTGCTAGCGAAGCTTCGCTTTGCGAAGGTTAGCGAGGTCTTCAGCGAATGGACCCAGATTTTGGCAGAGGAGAAAGGAACTAAAATTCGCTTTGCGAGCTGGAAGGCGAATATTCGCCTTGCGAGTGATCCTTCGCATTGCGAACTCACGAGAATTTCTGGGGCGGTTAACTATTCAGAGGCACCTGAGGTGCCTAAATTTGACATTCGCTGTGCGAATAAATGGTTCGCTTTGCGAACATGAAAATTCCTGAATGTGTATAAATAGAATTTTCACACTTTTTGAGATTATGTTTTGGATTTTGAAGATAGAAACTTGTAAATAAAAAGATCAGAGCTTATATCTTCTCATTTCCAAGGGAAAAAAGTAGAATCTTTGATTTCTTGTTGGAGAGGGATGTAATCTCTTGATACCTTATGTATTTCATCTAATGTATGTTTGTGAATATGTTTTGTTTCTCTATTGTTTGTTGTCTTTGATTGATTATTTGTGGTCTTGACAAAACCTTTACAAATCCTTGATCTTAGATTTTCATCTATCAATGAGTAAAACTCTTGACATGGTTTTGTGATTTGATATTCATTGTATCTGTTGTTGTATTGTGTTAATTAAGTAGCATAACTAGCATGAGTAGGATCGACACGGTATTGCGAGTATGCGTGATAATAGTGATGAAGAACGGTATTCACATTCATTTGGCAAATTAGTTGAATACATGTAAAAAAGGGTTAAACGTGTGTACGTATTCTGATCGTTGGCATTTTATATGAAGCAGTCATTTATCTGATTTGGGTGTCATCTTTGTTTACATGTTTATCTTTGATTTGAACTGCTATAGACATATACTCTTCGGATCTGGATCTAAGATGATTATCTGTTTTGTTTTGAACTCTAGAAATAGATTTAGGCTTAACACTTGCGTGAGTATCAACTCTTAATGCTCTGTGTTGGTTTTTGTTGCATGAGACATCACCAATGAGGCAATACGGTCGATCTCTCGACGTTGCGTTAGACATAACCTCTGTCGTGGGTGATACGTGAGGATATTAGGCGAATGATTGATTTATGTATAATATAATTAGAAGAATGCATGTGTTATCAATTGACGAGATCCAATTCCAACAAGGCTCCATTTATAATTCAGTCTTTATTTTATATTTCCGTCTTTACATTTTCCGCATTTGCTTTTGGTTCCGTCTTAAAACCAAAACTTTTGAACTATGAGCTTAGAAACATAGAAACCGTCGAATGGCATTCTTTCCCTCGCACTTATTCCTGTGGAGAACGACAAAACTGGGTTACTTATATATTTTTGCTTGCTGCTATTCTAGCTCCAACAAAATGGCGTCGTTGCCGGGGATCGGTGTTTAGATATTGAATCGCATCGCGATAGTTTCTATATTTTTGAGCTTTGTACATTTGTTTATATTGTTTGTATTTGTTTTCTTTTATGTTTTCTCTAGTGTAATCAGGAATGACGAGAACTCTTTCTAGATTGGTCGCTATTTGTATAAAAGTATTCAATGAAGCTTCGACCGAGTCTGGATGGTGAGATTTGAATGCATGCGAGGTAAATTGTACCACTTTATAAAATGTTAGAATGATTTAAGAATTTTGTGCTTTGTGCAAATGTGTATTTTTGTTTCATTTTGCAACTTGTTTGAATGCCTGTTTCACTTAGGTTCAAAAGCCACAAATTGTGAGTAACATCCATTGTTTACTATATGCTAGGATGACTGATAACTTTGTTTAATTCGTTTGATTCATGCTTTATCTTTTGATTATTGTGATTTTGTGGAAGCATTAGAAATGATCAAGGCATTTATTTATATTGAGCACAGCCGTATCCAAAAGTATCTTACCCGTGAGTAGCGAGAATTCGTTAGCCCTTTGAGCCTAAACAGTTTAGATCTCATTTTAGTGATGAACTTTGTGTTGTACATAATTTGAAAGTGTAGTTCATCATTGAATTTTGTGAGGTTCTAAAAATTTCTTCTTGAACCTTTGAAAATTATTTTAATTTGATTTCCTTACCTTAAAAAGCAAGGAGCATTCACTTGAGGTTTGGTTGAATTTAAGTTGGGGAGAATGAAAAAGAAGATTGGTAAGTTGCTAAAACTTTTGAAAAAGTTCAAACAAGCATGAAAAGAAAAAGTGTGAATATGAATGTGAAAAACAAAAGAAAAAGAATGCTTGTTTGAATAAGAAAAATAGAGAATGAAATAATTGTGCATAAGGAAGTTTAAGAAGGTTTGTGATAAAGGAATGAAAATGGTGAATGAAGTTGTGATGTGTAAATACCATGTATAGTGAATGTTTCTTTTTGCATCAACAATTTCGATTCAATGGCCTTTAGAAATGTCCGTTTGTTGTAAACACGACCAAGCTACAACCTTTTAAGTCCTTAGTGATCTTTTTGCTTCCATGTTTTCATTTTTTATTGTTAGATGTTGTATGAATTGGATTGCTATTAACATTGTTTGTTAGGTGAGTGAAATTTCCCCGCGGTTACAAACGCGTCAATTTATTCATTCTTATTCTGAAGAGGAGAGTTAGAGTGATTCAAGTATGAAAATTTAGTTGTTCTTTGAACCATTATGATATTTGTATAAGAACTTAATTCTTGGTCATTGTTCGATTCTATTGAGTGGCGAACATTGCTTGTGCGCATTTTCATGATTGACTTTGGTTGAATCTTATGCTTGAGCAAATCCTCTTGTTTTCATGAGGGGAATACTTTGCTTAAGGGCAAGCAAAAATCTAGTTGGGGAGAGTTGTTAGGTGAGGATTTGACCTAAAAATGAACTATCTTTCCTTGCACTTTTTCCACTCTTTTCTCATGTTTTCATTGGTTTTGCTAATGATTGTTGTTGTTCTTCTAACATCGTGAATATACCTTTGGTGCTTGTAATGTGTGTGTTATTGTGTAGGAAAAGGCACTAAATGATCAAAGTGTAAGACACAAGAAAATGATGCAAGCTGCCAAAGAGAAGAGGAAGACATCAGTAAGTTCGCTTTGCGAACTCTGGCAAATTGCCAGCGAAGCTTCGCTTTGCGAAGGCTGGCGAGGTCTCTAGCCAATGGTCCCAGATTTTGGCAAGGAAAAAAGGCACTAAAGTTCGCTTTGCAAACGGGAAAGCGAGTGTTCGCTTTGCGAGTGATCCTTCGCATTGTGAACTCACGAGCATTTCTGGGGCGGTTTAACTATTCAGAGGCACCTGAGGTGCCTATTTTTGACATTCGTTGTGCGAATGAATCGTTCGCTCTCCGAACTGTGAAATTTCTGATTGCATTATAAATAGAACTTTCACACTTTTTTTGATTTAGTTTTTGGATATTTGATACAACTTGTAATTAAAGATCAGAACTTGATATTTCTTCATTCCAAGGGAGAAAAGGTAGGATCTTTGATCTCTTGTTGGATGAGGATGTAATCTCTTGATACCTTATGTATTTCATCTAATGTATGTTTGTGAATATGTTTCGATTCTCTATTGTTGTTGTCTTTGATTGATTATTTGTGGTCTTGACAAAACCTTTACAAATCCTTGATCTTAGATTTTCAACTATCAATGAACCAAACTTTTGACATGGTTTTGTGAGTTGATATTCATTTTATCTTTCGTTGTATTGTGTTGATTAAGTAGCATGGCTAGGATGAGTAGGATCGATACGGTATTGCGAGGATGCGTGATAATAGTGATGAAGAACGATATTCACATTCATTTGGCAAACTAGTTGAATACATCTAAAAAGGGTTAAACGTATGTACATATTCTGATTGTTGGCATTTTATATGAAGCAGTCATTTATCTGATTTGGGTGTCATCTTTGTTTACCTGTTTATCTTTGATTTGAATCGCAATAGACATATACTCTTCAGATCTGGATCTCAGATGATTATCTATTTTGTCTGAACTCTAGAAATAGATTTAGGCTTAACACTTGCATGAATATCATCTCTTAATGCTCTGTGTTGGTTTTTGTTGCGTGAGACATCACCAATGAGGCAATACGGTCGATCTCTCGACGTTGCGTTAGACATAACCTCTGTCGTGAGTGATACGTGAGGTAATTAGGCGAATGATTGATTTATGTATAATATGATTAGAAGAATACATGTGTTATCAATTGATTAGATCCAATTCCAACAAGTCTCCGTTTATAATTCAGTCTTTATTTTATATTTTCAGTCTTTACATTTCATGTCTTTTATCTTGGTTCCTTCTTAAAACCAGAACTTTTGAACCATGAGCTTAGAAACATAGAAACTGTCGAATGGCATTCTTTCCCTTGCACTGATCCCTGTGGATACGACAAAACTGGGTTACTTATATATTTTTGCTTACTGCTATTCTAGCTTCAACAAGCTCGTCTGCCAGTACCTCCGCATCGGTGCGATCATACCGTTGTTCTTCCGTATATTCCACTTGCAGAGGCAGGTGACTGACAGAAAACATGGTTGGGTGTCATTAAAGCAGGTGAGCAGGCTGTTCCACACCTACATGGACTCTGTTCGCCACTTCAAGTCCCGATACTACATCGTGACGCCTATCTCGTTTGAGGTAGTAGAGTCGGTGTACAGGCGGGTGTACAAAGAAGTAGACGGGCAGCACGAAGAGGTCCTCGAGGCGAGGTTTCCTCTATTCTGGATGGAGGAGCACTTCAAGAAGAGCACAGACAATTATATATTTAGTCCTGGTAGACTGTGCTAAGGGGATCGTCTAGGCCATGAGGAGATAGTCAAATTCGTCGCCAATTTCTCCCCGGCACAGCTCGTGACTCCGGACGGGAGGCCTATTCTCGGCGATGACGGAAGGGTCTTGGAGCAAGCCCGACTGATTAATACGAGGGCCCTCCTCGATACGTTTTGCGATGAGGATACCCTCAAGTTGCTAGGTGGTGGATGCCTCTTCGACTTGATCTTTCCTTGTATTCTGGTTTTCGACTTACTGATGCATTTTTCTTTCCTTTTGCAGCTACCTTGTCGAGCATGGAGGAGCGTATCAAGAAGTTGACGGCCACTCAACTTTCGAAGAAGAAGAGTGGGAAATGGAGGGTCGAGCAGATCCGGTCACAGCTCCCAGGCTCCACCTCGGCAACCGAGGACTCTTCCAGCCTCCCCAGGGCAGCCAATCTCCCAGTACGTAGGGGTCCCCAAAAAGGCAGCGACTCAACGAGGAAGTGCATGTTGATCTGATAAAGAGTGATAGCCCTCCCGCTGAGAAGTCCGTGCTTCCTCCTTGTCACTCGAGGCCGAATTTCTTCTCGGAGATCAGTTCCTCGTGCATCGATACGGCCGAGGTCCAGGTCATCCTAGGCGCTGGTCGGGCTTCGAGGAGGAAAAATTTGCTTGAAGACTTGCCTACTATGATGAGAGTCTGCTCAGCTGCTCTGGTCCTGAATGATGAGAAATGGCCAGCAGCTGAGCTGACCATGCTGCAGGAGAGCTTCAGGTCTGTCGCCGCTGAGATGGAGAAGGTGGGTAAGGAACTGTCCGACTGCAAAAATCAGAACAAGGCTCAGGTCGAGCTTCAGGGGAAGTTGGAGGAGAAGTTGAAGAAGGTCGGTGATGAAAGGAAAGACCTCTTGGCGAGGATCGCCGAGTTGGAGCAAGTTGTTCGTCCTGTTGAGGAGGAGACTGAGGACGACAGGCTACTGACGTCTCGGGCAGAACTGATCACTAGGCTCAGGCAGACTGAGCAGGATGTCCTCGTGGCTACCGATGTGGGCTTTAACAATGCCGTTCAGTAGCTCCGGATCGTGAACACCGACCTTATCAACGAAGGGACTGATCCCGACTATGAGGTGGTCGAGGGCCAGATTGTGCAGCCGATGCAGGAGAAGGAGATCGACGGCGGGGCTACGGAGGACGAGCAGCCCGAGGGAAACACACCCGTCTAGGTTTCTGTTAGTTTGTTTGCTTGGCCTGCGAGCCATTTTTCTTTTGACTTTGTTTGGTTAGGCCTGCGCGCCGCAAATTTTGTAATTGCCCGGCCTGCGTGCCAGGGGCTTTTGGATATCTTTGTAATATTTGCACAATGGGCTTCTGCCCGGTTAATGCTTTGTTTTTGCTTATTTGTGTGTGTGTGTGTAATGTTTGTATGTTTGATATACTTATTATTTTTGTGTAAGTAATTTGGTAATTTGGGGGTTTGCTCGACTTTGTCTATCCTCGACTGTGTGGGGAACTGGTCGAGTGACCGGTGGTGTATTCCGACCTTCAACAAGGCTAAGAGCTTGGTCGAGGTCTTAGCTTCGTGGCGTGAACTTCCCATCGCGAGTTGGGCGTTCTACCTAATTGGTACGGTGACAACGGAGCTCGGTCAAGGTATCCTCGTCGGATCAAGGGTCCTCGCGCACACACAACACGGTCCTTAACCTTCGTGTTTCGTGGAGGGGAGTCGCACTTGTACCTTAGCGCGCCCCCGTAATCGCGACGTGGCTGTGTCACGGGCAGTGTTTAACTGTAGTATTGTTTAAGCTTCTCAGCATTCCATGGTCGAGCAAGTTCCTCCCCGTGTAGATTTTCGAGGTAGTAGGCTCATGTCCCTATTTTTGCGCGGACGCGGTAGGGGCTCTCCCAGTTCTCGGTGAGCTTGCCTTCTCGCGAATCTTTCTGGTTCCTTCGTAGGACAAGGGTGCCTAATTGAAAATCACGTCTAATAACTTTGTTGTTATAACGTAGAGTTATTTTCTGTTTGAGTGAGGCTTCTTGGAGGGATGCACCGGACCTTATCTCCTCGAAAAAGTCGAGCTCTTCCCTTAGGGCCTCATCGTTCGTCTCCTCGTCAAGGGGAGACTCCGTTCTCCTTGAGGGTCTCTTATTTCCACGGGGATCACCGCTTCTGTTCTGTAAGTCAAGCGGAAAGGGGTCTCTCCGGTCGTGGAATGTGGAGTTGTTCAGTAGGCCCAGAGGACGCTGTGCAGCTCCTCGACCCATCTTTTCTTGGCTTCGCCTAGTCGGCGTTTTAGTCCTCACAGAATCACTCTATTCACCGCTTCAGATTGCCCATTCGTTATAGGGTGCTCGACCGACGTGAAGTACTGCTTCGTGCCTAGCTTGGTGACGAAGTCCTGGAAGTTCTTGTCGGTGAATTGTGTCCTGTTGTCGGTGACGATCGCTTGGGACACGCCGACTGGGCGAGTATGTTCCTCTTGTAGAAACGTAGTATGTTGTGAGCGGTGATTTTGGCCAGGGCTTCGGCCTCAATCCACTTCGTGAAATAATCCACACCGACGATCAGGTATTTGTTTTGGTATGACCCCATGACGAAGGGCCCGAGGATATCCGTTCCCCACCATGTAAACGGCCATGGGGACGACAGTGTTTTGAGTTCGTTGGGCGGGGCCAGGTGCATGTCCCCATGTCGTTGGCATCTGTCGTACTTCTTGACGTGCTCCTTGGCGTCCTGTTGCATGGTGGGCCAATAATACCCTGCTCGTAGCGCCTTGCGGGCTAAGGATCGTTCACCGAGGTGTTGTATGTTGATCCCCTCGTGGATTTCCTGGAGTATACCGGGGACCCTGGTCTCCTCGACGCACCTGAGAAGGGGAATGGAAAAGCCGTGTCGGTATAGTTTGTCTTCGACAATGGTGTATGAGCACGACCGTGTGGGACAAGAAGTAACGACGCAGCCTCCTGGCCGTGGTGACGAGGGCCAGGGCGACTTTCTCGATCTGCTGATACCTGAGCTCGGGACCATGGAAGGCCTTGCTGGTGAAGTAAATCGGTTTCTGCCCGTCGGGGGTTTCCCAGATGAGAACGGCACTGACTGCTTCGCTCGTGATGGCGAGGTACAAGAACAACGTCTCCCCGTTCTCTGGCTGTGAGAGAATCAGGGGTTGTGACAGGACTTGTTTAAGGTGGAGGAACGCTTGCTCGCACTTCTCGGTCCATTCGAATGTGGCTTTCTGTTGTAGAAGTTTGAAAAATGGGAGTGTGTACTGTGCGGACTTGGCGACGAAGTGGGCGAGCACGGTCAACATCCTGTTTAGCGATTATATCAACTTCTTCGAGTTCGGGGTCAGAATCTCGGAGAAAGCCCTACACTTGTCGGGATTTGCCTCGATTCCTCGCTCCGTGAGGTAGAAACCGAGGAACTTGCCCTCCCGAACGCCGAAGGTGCATTTGTCGGGGTTGAACCTTATCCTGCATCTCCTCGCCGTGTCGAAGACCTTCTTGAGATGGGTTGTGTGGTCAAAATCTTCCGCGTATTTGACGATCATGTCGTCCATGTAGGCCTCGAGCATGTCGCCGATCTCTCCCCGAAAGACTTTGTTCATCATCGATTGGTAGGTCGCACCGACGTTCTTCAGACCGAAGGGCATTACGTTGTAGTAATAATTGCCCGACTCGGTCATGAAGGCAATATGCTGCTTGTCGGCCTTAGCCATGGGGATTTGGTTGTACCCCGAGTAGGAGACCATGAAGGACAATAGTTTGAAACCTGCAGAATTGTCGACCAGCTGGTCGATGTTAGGCAAAGGATAATAATCTTTTGGGCATGCCTGGTTAAGGTCGGTATAGTCAACACAAATCCTCCCTTTTCCATTATTCTTTTTGACAAGTACAATGTTGGACAGCCAGGTTGTGTAACTGGCCTCCGATATAAAATTTACCTCTAGGAGGTCTTTTACAGCTTTTTTAGCAGCCTCCACTTTTTCGGGAGACTGCCTACGCCTACGTTGTACTATGGCCCTAGCGGCCAGATCTACGGTGAGCTGATGGCAGGCCACCTTTGGGTCGAGGCCAGGCATCTCGGAGGCGCTCCATGCGAACAGATCAGCATTCTCCCGGAGACATGCCTTCAGTTGTTTCTTCGCCAAGTCAGGGAGTCCGGTGCCAATCTTTACGCTCCGATCTGGATCGTCTCCGAGGGCGATGAACTCGAAGTCTCCATCTGGGATGGGGCGCGTTGGGTGGAGAGGCTGTCCGTTGCCTTCAGCTAGGAGGTCATGTTCAGCTACTCCGCCTTCTTCCTGCTTGCCTGGGAACCTGCTGTCGAGGTCGACCGCGTTGACGCGCGGGAGTGGTTTTTGCGCAGCGTCCCGGGATGACTTTGGCCCGGCCTTGGGTTTGGTGCTGATGGAACCCAGGTTCTTGGTCGCGGCATCGAAGCACCTCCTGGCCGCTTCAATGTCCCCGTGCATAGTGACGACCCGGCCCCTGGCCGTGTAGTACTTCATCTTCTTCATCTTCAGATGGACTGTCGATGGTACTGCTGTGAGTTCGGCCAGAGTGGTCCTCCCCAGGATGCAGTTGTAGAGGGATGGACATTCGACCACCAAGAAGCGGGTCTTGACTTGTCGGGCAGTGTCCTCGCTCTTGAAAGTGACCATCAGTTCAACATAGCCCCATGGTCTGGTGGTGGTGTCGTTGAACCCTTGTAGATTCGAACTCACGTAAGGGGTTAGATACCTCTCATCGAGCTGGAGGGTCCCAGACAGGTGGGCGTACATGATGTCCACTGAGCTCCCCTGGTCGACCAGGATTCTGCGGAAGTCAAAATTTGCCATCTGCGCCCGGACCAAGAGGGGGATGGTGGCGTTGGGCGCCCTGCCTGGTAGCTTCTCGAGGTAGAAGGTGATGAGGTTTGATCTCCCTTGCACCTTCCAGAAAGTGGTGGTCTTCGCCGAGGTCACGGATTCCAGCTCGTCAAATTTCCGCTTGATCGACCCGAAGGAGACCTTCTCGAAGCCCCCGCCGGATATGACCATTTCTGTGGGAAAGTTCTCCCACGTGCTAGAGCCAGCGACAGGGTCTTCAGGGGGGAAGTTCACCCACATGCTGCGAACTGCCTCGGGGTCCTCAATTCCCTCGGGGACGTAGAAATCCTTGGGGCGAGTGATATTGAGGGCGACTTGCAGTCGGTTTTCCCCGGAAGGAGGTGTCGTCTCCTCGACGCTTTGAGCTTCTCGAGCATCTGACCGAGGAGCGTCGTTGCTCTTGGCGCACTACTTCAGATGCCCTTCCTTGATCAGGATCTCAATTGCATCCTTGAGGTGGATGCAATCTTCCATGACATGTCCATGGCTCCGGTGGAACTTGCAGTACTTGGACTTGTCCGTGTTTGACTTGAGGGGGTGTCAGCTTTGGGAAGTGGACACTCCCTTTTTGAAACTCCGAGTTGGCGCACTCAGAGAGGATTCGCTCACGTGGAGCATTGAGCGGCGTGTAATCCGTTAACCGGCCAACCGGGCCCCTCGGTTAGCGAGAGTCCCGGGGATGGCCTTCTCATCTTCTCTCTCCCCTATGCCGAGGTGGAGGAGAGCCTTCATCTCTGTGGCCGCGGGGGCCTTCCCGTCGTCGTGAGTCGAGGGAGATTTGGGCTGCCTCTGACTCTTTGAACTCGATGTACGATTGAGCTCGGTGGAGGAGGTCTTCCAAGTTGTGAGGTCTATGGATGCCCACAGACTTGGCGAACTCAGTCCCGATACGTAGTCCCCGAACGATCAGGAATTTCTTCATGTCATCGGTGGTGTGGACCTCGACGGCTTCTCGGTGTAATCTCTCAATGTAGTCTCTGAGAGATTCGCTCTTCCCCTGGAAGATGCCTTCCAACGAGGCCTTCGTCTTCGGGTGTCGGCGGGAAGCAGTAAAGTGTTTGGTGAAACGTCCCTTCAGTTGCTTCCAGGACATGATAGATTCAGGTGCAAGGTTTTTGTACCAAGTCATGGCACCTTTCCTGAGGGTGGTTGGAAAGAGCCTGCACTTAATGGCTCCCCAGACATTCCTATTGTCAAGCATGGCTTCGAAGCTCTCGACATGATCGTCGGGGTCGGCCGTGCCGTCGTAGGCCCCCAGTGGTGGAGGCTTCTCCATGCCCACGGGAATAGGGGTGTCCATGATCTCCCTGGACAGAGGGGTCCTCTGGTTGTCCTCATCACTTCTGACTGGCGACCGTGATGGGGAGTGATGACCTCGACCAGGTCCATGTCGTCGAGGAGAGTTTCTGGAGTGGCTATTCGGCTTTTTGCCATCAGCCTTGCTCCTCCTCTTGGTCGGGGAGCGCCTTGGCTCCTTCGGAGGAGGGGAGCGAGGGCGCTTCTGGGTGACCACAGTCTGGGGTCGCTCCAAGCGTGGTCGGCGGCCCGCAGGTTACGGGGAGGTGCTGCGAGAGTCCTCCAGGGGAGTCCTTCGCGGGAAGGAGAACGATTGGGAGACGGCGGGTGATGTTATCTTCGCGGGGAAGAGCGTCGTGGTCGCCCTCTCTCCAGCACTTCGATCCTGAGATTCGGTTGAACAATCAATTGGTTGGTCTAGTTGACCAAGGCGAACAGGGCCACCGTGGCCGGATCCGTGTTTGGTGGTGGAGTGACTGACTGGTAGACAATCGGTGGGATGTCCTGTTGGGCGGTGTCATACGCCGCGTATTCAGAAAAGGGGGAAGCGATCTGCCCGTCCCTTACGTCGACTTCCTCGACGTGGATGGCAGTATTATCCTCACGGTGGTCTCCGTTATCGGGATGCGTGAGGACGATGTCCGGAGCTTTGTTCCCAGGTTGGGTGCTGGCCATGTTTGTTAGGAAAGTAGAGGTTGCTTTGGTTTAACGATGAGGAAAAATAGGGAAGCAAGTGTTCCCACAGACGGCATCACTGATCGTACCTGGATCAGAAAGTAGGACAGTGGCCAGCAACGTCGTGAGATCTTCAACTCCGGTAGTGATGGAACGGCCGGGGGGTGTACCTGCAAGGCACTCCGATGCCAAAGTCAAGAAACGGGAGTAAGCAAGTATAAAATATAGGTGTGAGAGTGAGAATGAACATAACCTGACCCTCTCAAATGAGAGGGTATTTATAGAATGCCCCCAGTGCGGGGCTAACGGTCTCCTGCACTGGGCTGGATTGCCAGGCCCAATCCAGGTGACTGTCAGGGCTTACGTGGCATAGGGAAGACCAACACGTGGTCTTCGCCCTGGGGTAACGGTCCCGAAATCTCCGGAAGGTGGGCAGACCGATTCCTTCGGAGGTGGGAAGTTACAAGATGACGTGTCCTCACGGGGAGGAGAACATGGCGGTCGAGGAAAGGGGTGCTCTCCTAGACTCAAAGACTCTGCTCGGCAGTGTCAGTCCAATACGTGCCCGACGAGGGGGAGGTTTGGACGTGCTCGGCACTGGATGATTGTGGGCCTTGTTGGTCCATTGGGTTGGGCCTGCCCGACTGGTGGACAGGCGTTGGCCCAGTCCAGAACAACTTCTTTTCTATCGCTACAGTGACCAAGTAAACACATTGCTTTATCCCTTTTGTTATTCCGCTACGATACAAAAAAAAAGAGAATCACAAGGCTATCACTGCAGTCCATGTGAGGAGATTAATCCATCGCAGCATTTATGGAGAGATGTTGGGACATTATTTCGCTACAGTAGGTGAAAATAATTGATTCCAATTTAAAATCTAACTAACTTCATTCTATCAAGCATCAAAATAACTCCAAACAAATTAATTATCATATATTAATTATTATCATCAAAACCTAATAGTTATCAAATCATAAAAATTTGGGGCTTTTATCCTAAACATGTTTTTACTTATTCTACAGTATCATACAATTCCAATAAATATGTGAAAATCCACTCCTACCTTGAATTTCTTGAGCTTTCTCTTGGTTCTTCTCCTTCTCCACTCTTCTTTCTCTCTTGCCTCCTTTTTCAACTTTCTATTCTATCTCTTTCTCCTTTTGTTAAACCCTCACAATTCTTATAACCTAATAATTTCGAATGGGCTCACTAACCCACTCTCACACTTACTATTCACACATCTATAATTAGGCCCAATTACTAATTCTATTAATTCAATATTCTATTCCACCAAATAAAACAATTAAAACAAATCAATTAATCAAATAAATCAATTAACTTAAATAGACCAAATAAATCAATTATTTCAAATAAGTCCAATAAATCAATTAATCCAAATAACTCAAATAAATCAATTAGTTTATATAAATAAAATAATTCATATAAATTCAATAAATCAAATAATTCATTTAATTCAAATAAATCACATAATTCAATTAAATCAATTAAATCAATTAGGCATCAAAATCACACGATTAATTAATTAACATAATAAATAAATAATTACTAACATTGGGGTGTTACAACCCTCCCCCACTAAAAAGGTTTTCGCCCTCGAAAATGACCTCAAACGAATAACTCGGGATAAGACTCCCTCATCTGACTCTCAAACTCCCAAGTCACATTTCCACCAGCTGGTCCTCACTAAGCTACCTTCACCAAGGCAATCTCTTCACCTCGAAGTTGCTTCAACTCCTGATCCTCTATCCGCATAGGTGATGTCTCCACAGTCAGGTTATCTCTCACCTGCACATCATCTACTTGGACTACATAAGACGGATCCGCGATGTATTTCCTCAATTGAGATACATGGAACACGTCATGGAGATTAGCAAGCGACGAAGGCAAAGCAACCTGATAGGCTACCTCTCCTATCCTCTGCAAAATATGATAAGGGCCAATAAAACGTGACGTTAACTTATGCGACTTCAACGCTCTACCAACACCAATTACAGGAGTAACTCGAAGAAATACACGGTCTCCCTCTTGAAACTCAAGTGTTTTCCTCCTCTTGCCATGATAACTCTTCTGACGACTCTGAGAAATCTTCATCTTCTTTTGAATCATCTTAATTTTATCAATAGTCTGTTGGACTATCTCAGGTCCAACTACAATACCCTCTCCCGACTCATACCAACATAATGTGTTCTACACCTCCTACAATACAACGCCTTAAACGGTGCCATTCCAATACTCTAATAGAAACTGTGGTTATAAGAAACTCAATCAAAGGCAAGTAGTTATCCCAAGCTTCTCCCTTTTCCAACACACAAGCTCTCAAAAGATCCTCGAGTGACTTAATCGTCCTCTTAGGGTGTGTTTGGTTGGAGGTAGATGGAGGGGAGGGGAGGGGAGGTGAGGGAATATTTAATAATTTTTGTGTTTGGTTCAAATTTTAAGAGGGGGAGGGGAGGTAGATGGAGGGGACCAAAATCCCTCTTGACTCACTTTTTGCTTCCCCCCAATTTGGGGGGATTTGGAGGGGAGGGGAGGGGATTCACTTTAATCATAGTTATATTTACATTTTTATCCTTATTATTTATTTAAATATAAATTTAACTTAATAAAATGTTAAATGTTATATTTTGAACAAATTTTATCTTCCTTTTATATTTCTTATATTTTTTATATATTCATCTTATTATTATTATTATTATTATTATTATAATATGTGTTTAAATCTTTTTATTTTATTTATTATATTTTATTGTTACTTTTTAATTATTATAATGTTCTTGTTTATAATAATTTTTATTAGATTTTATTATATTTGATAATCTTCTTAAAATTATATATTATAAATGTTATAATTTTTATAAAAAATTTTAAGATGCTCTCTGATTGAATACTTTATATTTCGTCAATGAATTTGTGTGTGAATTACAAATGATAAATATCACGAGTCTTATGATAAAATTAGAAGGATACAAATGTAAATTAGTTTTAAAATACCTCCCCTCCCCTCCCCTTTCCTATTTTGAACCAAATATATATATATTTAAAATCCCTCCCCTCCCTTCCTCTCCCCTCCCCTCCCCTTGATAAAAATCCCTCCCCTCCCCTCCCCTCGATTGAACCAAACAGACCCTTAGTATGACCATCTGTCTGCGGATGATAAGCACAACTTAAACGCAACTTCGTACCCAAGGCACTTTGCAAACTCTCCCAAAATCTTGAAGTAAGCATCAAATCTCTATCTGACACAATGCTAGACGGAATACCATTTTCATTAATCCGGAAGTCACCACCTCGACCTTGATTGATCAAAGTCAACCGATGTACCAAACTTAAATAAGATTTCTGACCTTCTCGAATCTCATCAAGAATGCCACTAGTAAGCTTCAACATACCAAGCTTAACTCCATAAGATGTCTCTTCATAAACCAAACTCATATCTCGAAATTGCTCAATCATTTCCAACTCTCTTATCATCATCATTGACATGTGTAAAGATTTCCTACTCAATGCATCAGCTACCACGTTTGCTTTACCCGGATGGTAATTCAAACCAAAATCATAATCTTTCAGAAGTTCCAACCATATCCTCCTGAAGATGGATGCTTTATACCTGAGTGAATCGCACACTCAAAGATACAACAGAGTCGCCACCGAACTTTATTTAGTCCCGAAGGACAGGGAAAATATCGATAAAACCCAAGGGAAGAGAAACGGGTAGGGGGTCGGTTATGCGAAAGGAAGGTACTAGCACCTTACGCATCCGTCGTACTCGACGGGAACCATTTCGCTTGCTTCTAGGCTTGGATAAGTTATCTATCTAAAGACTTCTATTTAAAAGAAAGGAGAGAGAAGAGAAGAAAAGAGAAAAGAAAAAAAGAAAGTGCTCGCGGAGGATTAGGGCCCTCGTGCCTACGTACTCTCATAGTGCAATGAGGAAATCAGAGCGCCGTAGTTCATGGAACCAGGGACAGAGAAAGGAAAATAGAAGAAGGTGGAAGTGTGCTCACCAAGATCTCACGATCTCATGCCTACGTATCTTACATTCGAAAGAATGCAGAATCAGAGCTTCCGTAGTTCGTGGAACTAAGACGGAAAAAAAAGGGAAAATGGTGTCAAAACCAAGAGCAAAAGAAAGAACGAAACTCCGCTGGGGACTCCCAAGAAGTGGTGTCAAAACCAAGGAAGAAATGCAAAGGAAAGGATAGTAACGGTGCTGAGAAAAACGTGCAAGAGTAGTGTAGAAACCAAGAAGATAAAAGAGCAAAAGGATAACAGAGACTCCACTGGGAAGTAAGAGAACATAGTAATTGTGCTGGGATCAGAGGGTAAGCGACCCTACTGGGGAAACAAAAAAAAACGATGGTGTTGAAACCAAAAGAAACCAGGATTCGGTATGTTAACTGACTGGCAGTGATTAACTGAAGAAAAAGGGATTAAGACTCTGTGGGGAAAAGAGTTGGTGTCAACAGACATACTGTGATGAACCAAAAGAGAGAATACTGAACCAAGAGAAGGTGTTTGACTCTGAAGGGATGTCGGTATACTAAATGATAAATAGTGCTTAACCGGAAAAACGGGTGTGGGACCAAGCGAAGGTCGTGACCCAAAGAGGATGTTGGTACCGACCGAACATACAGTAGTCCAACGAAAAAGGGTAATGAACCAAAAGAGGTTGCTAACCGCTGAGGATTTGGTGTTAACAGGGAAACTGTGATTAACCGAAAAGAAAACAAGTGATCAACCAAGAGAAGGTGATTAACTCGAAAGGGGCTCAGTGTTTTAACAGACTGGCTGTGGTTAACTGAAAAATGGGTGATTTACCAAGAGAAGGTGATTAACCCAAGAGGAGCTCAGTATGTTAACAAATAGACTGTGGTTAACTGAGAAGAAGTGAAAATTGGTGTTTTAACGGATAGGCAGTGGTTAACCAATCAAAGGGAGAAGTATCAAGAGAAGATTACGAACTCCGCAAGAGTTTCGGTTTTTAACACGAAGACTGTGTTTAACCGAAGAAAAGGGATTGAGACTCTTCAGGGAAATCAATGAGCAATGATTAACCACAAGAAAAGGACAATGAGGCAAGAGATGGGTGCTAACCCAAGACAATGATCTTTAACCAAGAGAATGGTGATTGATCAAAAGACATATAGAATGAGGTAAGAGTGATCAAGGATCGACTCAACTGGGGAAGGAGATACACTACCGCCTGGAGATAGAGGTGACTAAGCCAGACACAGGCTCATTCGTCCCCTACCTGAAGTGTTCAGAATGAGAGTAGGAATTCTCAATTCTCATTCCTTCTATAACATACAGGGTGTAGTGCAGAAGTTGAAACAGACAGTGTAATAGCTCCAATTTGTAAAGTGCTCCAGTGCGTCGTGCGAATCTCCAACTCAGCAGGGGATCAAGAAAGAGAAGCTCTAAAGAGATCCTAAAGAGGGGAGAAAAGGAGAATCAACTAATCGAAACAAGGTTTTGATTAATTAATCAAAGGGAATTGCTATGCTAACAATTTTCCAAAGAGGTGAAAAACATTAAAGCAAAAGTGTGGATTATTGATTGTACATGATTAAACTTTCTCAATAAAGAACAAACTTAATGTGATCAAGAATGAAATTGCAAAAGCAGTACCAAATGTCAATTAGCATACATCACAAATCATGTTAACAAGTGAGCAAAAGGGTGTGCAAGAATGATCATGCTCCATGTAATGCCAAAATGCAAACAATTACATAATCGACAAATCGTGCATCGAATTATTGCAAGCATACTTCAAACAAAGGCTAAGTAACACCTAAAACATCTACAAATATCAAGCATATCAATCCATGGAAGTTAGAGGAGGAAAGGATGTCAAACAAGCTTTAAAAAACCAAAATGGCGCTCTGTTACAGTGGTAATCGATTACCACATGTAGGTAATCGATCACCTGCTTGAAAATAGCAGAAATAGTGGAAAAAGGTGCATAGTAATCGATTATCCTCTTTGAGTAACCGATTACCACTATAACAGTGGCAAAAAAACAGCAAAAAACAGCTTTTCAAAAGCAATTTTCAACACCTAATCACTTATCTAAACTACCACATGCTATGGTATGAATTTGTGCACGAAAATTACATCATGTATGAGCATTTAAACACAAATTGAAAGCATCAAACATGAGGATCAAAGATCAAACAACCACATGATTCATCGAACTGAAAAAATATCGAAATACATCGTAAACGCGCGAAAGTGATCGAAATAGTAAATTGAGTGAGAGCTACCAACCTACAAGCCGGAGAATTGGCTTGGTGATTGTTGTGAGTGAAATGTGATAAAAATAAGTGGAGAAAACCAGAGAAAACCAGAGAATTCTACAATTGCACCTCGAACCGTAGTGAAACCGAGCAAAATGCGATAAAACTCCGAAATCAAATTTGCACCTAAATCTTGAAGAAAACAGTTGAGATGAATCCAAAAGCTAATAAAACTCCAGAAAATCAAGTATAATTGCAAGGTGTTGAAGGTTAAGCTCAAGAAATAATCACTTCCAATGTGAAAGTGATTATTCTTCAATAGTGAAAAGCTATAGTGAGGTTTGGGAAGAAAATGTAGATGAATATGAAGAAGTTGCAGAAAAATTCAGAGAGAATGTGAGAGAATTGAGAGTGAAGTGTGAGAAATGTGTGAAATGGTTGAGGGTCCTTGAAAATGATTGAAGGTTTCTTTATATAGAGTTTTTGTTTGGAGTTGATAGGTTTGGAATGTGCTTTGTACTTAGCTTTAAATCTAGGTTGGGAGTTAGTTACACTTGACTCACCAAGTCAGCGGTTAACTCAGTTAGTTAGGTAGTTAAATCGGTGGGGAAATCCCAATGTAAATCCACATCAATGGGTCACATGCTTGGAAATTAAGGAACATGGTGCACTTAATTTAAAGTGATGCATTGGAATAAATGTAAGTGGAGTGTCTTGAATGGTCTTGAACTGTCTAGAATGTTCCACACAATGCTAGAACCAAGTAGAATCCAAGAACAAAGAGAGTGCAAAGTTGTTGTCCCAAAAATGCAGCAAAAATTGTAAATTTGCACAGAGTAATCGATTATCCTATTTGAGTAATCTATTACTCTAGGAAAATTTTTCCCAGATTGCTATGGAGCAAGTGCTAAATCCCCAGTTTCGATTTTACACCTCTTGTTTTGATGAATAGGCATGGAAACACTTATTTTGAGCTTATTTTGATGATGAGATGATCTTGTGAGGATGCGATTAATCGGGTTTGGAGAACCTGAATATTCCTGCAACAAAATCAAAGAGAAAAAAGTGCGAGTGCGTATGCTGGCGATGCGAATGCACATGCTCATGCAAAAGGTAAAAGGGGAGGTCAAATTTCGGGTTACGACAGCTGCCCCTATTTAATCCTCCTGGACCTAAATGTTCGAATTGCGCCAACTTTTCGATGATTCGAGGTAGAAGGGGATTAAATAAAAGAGTAGCTCAAAAATTTGGCCGACGGTGGCAAAAAGAGAGATGCAAGTGTAGAGAGTTGATAGGTGTGAAGTTTTGCTGAATATTATCTGGGAAATGAATTAGGAAAAGGGAGTATGCTAGATGTATATGATATACATGTGATCTACATGATGCTTGAGGTCATGTTATGCAAAGGTGCAAGTTAAGGTGTTGTGATGTGAGTTTGCAAGTTTCAGACGAACCAATGAATTGAAAAGGATCCGAAAAGGTTTGCTAGGCGAGGACCAGACTTTGAAAAAGTTTACCAGACGAGGACTGGAAAAATTTGAATAAATCAAACGGGAACTGACTGGATTTTGTAAAGATTGGTCAGACGAGAACTGACTACTAGTCGAGAATTGGACTTTGAAGAGACAAATCAGATGGGAACCGAACTTTGCAAAAAATTTCTAGACGAGAATTGGACTTTGAAAAAGTGAGCCAGACGAGAACCGGACTTTGAAAAAGTGTGCCAGACGAGAACTGGAAAAGTTTGCTAGACGAGAACTGGACTTTGAAAAAGTGCGCCAGACGAGAATTGGAAAAGTTTTCCAGACGAGAACTGGACTTTGAAAAAATGCGCCAGACGAGAACTGGATTTTGAAGAGACAGGTCAGACAGGAACTGACCACCAGAAGAGAACTGGATTTCGAAGGGACAAAGTCAAACGAGCATTGACTACCAGACGAGAACTGGATTTGAAGAGACATGTCAGACGGGAACTGACTACCAGGTGAGAATAGGAATTGAGAATACAAGTCAGACGAGAACTGACTACCAGATAAGAACTGGGTTTGAAGAGGCAAGTCAGATGAAAACTGACCTCCAGATGAGAACTGGGTTTGAAAAGACAAGTCAGACGAGAACTGGCCTCCAGACGAGAACTGGATGTTGAACAAGTTTGCTAGACGAGAACTGGACTTTGCAAGGATAAGCCAGACGAGAACTGACTACCAGACGGGAACTGGATTTTGAACAAACAAGTCAGACGAGAACTGACTACCAGACGAGAACTGGGTTTGAAGAGACAAGTCAGACGAGAACTGACCTCCAGACGAGAACTGGATGTTGAAAAAGTTCGCCAAACGAGAACTGGACTTTGCAAGGATAATCGAGACGAGAACTAACTACCAGACGGGAACTGGATTTTGAACAGACAAGTAGACGAGAACTAACTACTAGACGAGAACTGGGTTTGAAGAGACAAGTCAGACGAGAACTGACTACCAGACGAGAACTGGATTTCAAAGGGACAAGTGAGACGAGAAATGACTACCAGACAAGAACTGGGTTTTAAAGAGACAAGTTAAACGGGAATTTGTTATTTCCTTGGTTTTATGGTTGGCATTATTTTGCTAAAACTCATGTAGCAGCAGGTGTTGAATGAAGATGTCTAAAAATATGTTTCATTACTCTTTGTTCAACATGTCGAATGAAGATGTCCCATGACTGCTCATAGGACATCGCGTTGTGAAGACAGGTTTTATTGCAGATTCTGTTACAATGATTTGTAACTGAATATTCTGTGAATATTTGGTTATCCTATGTGGCATCCAAAGCATTTTTGGATTAGGGTTACTTGTTGGTTTTCGGATTTGCTGCTGTTTCTAATTATGGAGACATAATAGGAAACTTTGGATTGAAGACCTAATTTATTGGAGTTAATTTTGCAGATTTGTGAGCAGCCTAATTGCTGCTTTTTTGAAGCCCAATTCAGTCCAAATTTCAAGCTATAAATAGACTGATGTAAACCTAGTTTTAGGTGTCGAACTTACATGTATTTTTAGGGTTGTGCGCTTGTGTTTTGTGAGCCTAACTGGTATCTTATGATAATAGTATAAGGACTGTAGTGTAAGTTGTGTAAGGTTGCTCATAAGCTTTTAAGCGTTGAGTAACTGTGTGTTAATTCTCATAAGCTGTGAAGTATTGAGAATTTGTGTTTCGACCATTGTTTTTATCTTGTAAGGAACCAGTCACGGGTTGTGATTGAAGAGGGATTTGAGGAGGGCCTCATACCTAGGGGAGTCTTAGGTAGAAGTCATAGGAAGGGTAGTGATTAAGTGAGCTGATTGAACCGGGTGTGGTTATCAATGAATTGATACTATCGAATATTGATTTCATCCCTGGCTTGGTAGCCCCCAGATGTAGGATAGTTAGATCCGAACTGGGTTAACAATTTCTGGTGTTCTTTACATTTTATGCACACTTTTATTTTGAACTTGTTCATTGTTGTTGTATATCAGTGTCTCGACCTCTCGATAGGACATCTGATATATAGGCCAGAATTTCAATTGGCATCAAGAGCTTGCACCCTTTGTTGTTTCTGGGTGAGATTCAGGGAAGGTACTTTCTGGTACAATGGACAAGGATGGAGGAGCTCTGAATAAACCACCTTTGCTGGATGGCTCTAACTATGAATATTGGAAACCTAGGATGATAGCCTTCATCAAGTCCATGGATGATCAAGCATGGAAAGTGGTTATCAAAGGTTGGGAGCCTCCAAAGGTAAGAGATGGAGAAGGAAATCTTACTGATGTTCTGAAGGAAGAAGAGGACTGGGATGATGCTGACTACAAAGGATCTGTTGGAAATTCTAAAGCCATGAATGCATTGTTCAATGGCGTCAACAGAAATATCTTCAGGCTGATTGAGCATTGTACTATTGCCAAAGAGGCTTGGCAGGTCCTGAAAGTTGCTCATGAAGGGACCTCAAAGGTGAAAATGTCAAAGCTTCAGCTTCTCACTAGCAAGTTTGAGAGTTTGAAGATGAAAGAGGATGAGAGCATTCATGATTTTCATATGAACATTATTGAGATAGCTAATGCCTCTAGTGCCTTAGGAGAAAAGATGTCTGACAGCAAGCTGGTCAGGAAGATTCTCAGGTCTCTTCCTAAGAGATTTGATATGAAGGTTACTGCTATAGAGGAAGCTCAGGACATTGACAAGATGAAGGTGGATGAGCTTATGGGATCTCTCCAAACTTTTGAGTTAGGACTCGGTGAAAAAGCTGAAAAGAAGAAGAGTATAACATTCATGTCAAGTGCTGATGACTCAGATGATGAAGGAAAACTGGTCAAAGATGAAGATGTGTCCAAAGAGCTAGTGTTGCTTGGAAGACAATTTAATAAAGTGTTGAAAAGGATGGACTGGAAGTCAAGAGAAAATGTTCGGAACAAGTCTCTCGACATCAACAAAGACCAGGATAGAGGCAGAAGATCCAGAACTGAAGAAGACTCTAATCAAGGGAAGAGAGTTCAATGCTATGAATGTGAAGGATTTGGGCACGTAAAAACTGAGTGTCCCACTTATCTCAAAAGACAGAAGAAGGGATTATCTGTGACATGGTCAGAAGATGATTCTGAAACTGACACTGATGAGAAGTCTGCAAAGTTTGTGACAGCTTTAACAGGAGTATGTGAGTCAGATGAAGAATCTGAAGAGCTTACTTTTGAAGAGCTGGCTATCTCTTATAAGAAGTTGTGCATTGAACATGAAGAAGTATGTCAGCAGAAAGAAGAACAAGCATGTGCCATTATTCATTTAGAAGCTGAGAATACTGAGCATATGTCTACTATAGCTGATCTACAAAGTGAAGTTAATATTTTGAATTCAAAACTGGACAACATGATCAAAAATGTCAGAATGTTAAATAGGAGTTCGGATGTACTTGATGAAATTCTGAAGTCAGGAAGAGATGCTAGAAATATCAGTGGTATAGGATTTGAAGTTACAAATGAATTAAATGAAGGAAAGAAATCTGAGGGAGTACCCGTTCAAGATAAGAGAAGTTTGAAGATGTTGAATAACATGTTGCAACAGCCTCCTAGACATCAGAAGAAATTCATAAAGAAGAAGAATCAAAGATGGACGTGCTACCATTGTGGGAAGTTTGGTCACATAAAAGCTTTTTGCTACAAGCTACATGGTTATCCCAAACCCATGCAACAGTATAGTAGGAAAAAGAGCTGGGTTGAAACAAAAAGGATATGGACTTCAAAGGATAGTGTAAAAGAACATAGGGACTACAAGTCTTTCAGAGTCTCTACAGATGAAAAATGGTTCTTTGATAGTGGATGTTCTCGACATATGACTGGTGTTAGTGGATATATGTCACATGTTAAGTACCATGCTCCTAATGAGGTGATTTTTGGTAATGGATCGAAAGGAAAAGTGCTTGGTGTTGGAAGAGTGGATTGTCCAGGACAGCCAATTCTGGAAGAAGTATTGCTTGTTGAAGGATTAGATACTAACCTAATAAGCATAAGCCAGTTGTGTGATCAAGGTCTTAAGGTCATCTTTACCACCCATGAATGCTTAATAATGGATAAAAAAATGCTATTATTATGAGAGGTGAAAGAACCTCAGAGGATTGCTATCTGTGGAAAGACGAAAACACAATTGTGGAAGTGTTAAACCAAAGAACTTGTGAGTGGCACGCGTATAAGGACCCATTTCCAAAACTTATAAATAGCCCAGATAATCCATTCCAACTTCAATCCTACAGTGCAAAAACTCCATCTAACCTATTCTCTCAAAACTCTTCTTCGCTAGGGTTTGCTCTTACTCTCTTCAATACTGCATTTTGTGAGAAACAAAAAATGTCTCAACATCATGATGCTCCTGCTGATTCAAGAACTTCCCAATTCAATGATGAAGACTATGATCCTCACCGATTGATCAAACTCACAGATCTTGTCCTGGATATCGCCCCATTGAATGTTGCTCCTGCTGACACTAGAGGTGAACAACCAGTTTCCCACTCTGTAAATGAGAGTATGTCAAGTAAGAAGTCTAAACCCCTTTCATCTAGGAAGAAAGACAAAATGATTACTAGGTTTTATTCTGATAAGATAAACCCTAGAAAAAATGTCACTGAAAAGAATTCGAATAGGAGGGTGGATGAAACCAAGAATGGTAGTAGGACTCTTGATGGTAGTGTTTTCAGTAGAGATTAGAGTCTTAGAAGACTTGTCACCTTTGATGTTAGTGAAGCTGATAAAGATGTCGGGTCTGACGTCCCAACATCCATGGTTGGAAAAACAAATAACAGTCCTAATAATTGGACTGAGAATTGTATACCAGTTCAGGTGGCTAGGGAAAGAAGAAGCAAGAAGAAGGCTGAGATGTGTAGTAGCGTTGCTGAGAAAAACTCTGATGAGGAACCAATAGCTGACATACTACAAAGAATCAAGAGTAGAAAAGAGAATACCATTGTGGCTGAGAATTCAAAGGATGCAGAAATGATTAGGAAATCTGCTAATGTGGAGAGCAACAAAAGAAAGGCTGGAGCAGGTCCCTCTAAGCAATGGAGTAACGTTGTGGTTCCAATCAAGAAAAGAAGGGTCACAGGCCTGAATGAGTCAAATGCTGGAACTGATGTCCAGGACATCGGTGGGATAAGGGAGGATCAAACTGTCAGGCAAACTGATAGGTGGAAAATTGTCAACCAAAGAAGAGTAGCTTTAGAGAGAGAACTGGGAAAAGACTTCAACAAGTATAAGGAAGTGGTTGATCTTATTGAAGCTGCTGGGTTGATGAAGACGGTGTCTGACATAGGACCATGTTATGAGAAGTTGCTTAAGGAGTTTGTTGTGAGTATCCCTGAAGATTGTAACAGTAAACTCAGAAAACTCTATGTAAGAGGCAAAGCTGTGAAATTTTCTCCCAAAGTGATTAATAACTTTCTGGGGAGACCTATGGACCATCAGGCTGAGTTAGGAGCCACAGATGATGAAATCAGTGAGGAGATAACAGGTGGGTGCATCAAAGCTTGGCCAGATGAAGGAAAGCTCTCGTCTGGGAAGCTAAGTGTCAAATATGCTATCCTTTACAGAATTGCAGTGGTAAACTGGATTTCTACCAATCATACTTCCACCATCTCATCCATGCTTGGAAAGTTCATTTATGTTATTGGAAAGAAGGTCCCTTTCAACTTTGGAGCACATATCTTTGAACAAGTTTTAAAGCAAGCTAGCTCATCCGCTGTTAAGCTACCCATATGCTTTCCATCCTTAATCTGTGGAATAATCCTGGATCAATTTCCTGACTGCTTAGTAAGAAGTGACAAGGTCAGCAAAAGAAAACCTCCAATGACTTTGCATTATAGGCTGCTAGGTGGAGTCCATGTGTCTGATGTTGTTGAGACATCCTCCTCACCTTCACGACCTGCTAATCTTGATGATGAAGTCATTGCTCAGTTGCAAGACACCTGCAAGGAGCTGGAAGAATCTATCAGAAGAGATACAGCAAGGAAGACAAAGCTCGAGCAGCTGATTAAAGCCTTGGTTGAAAAGAGAAATGCTGCTAAAGAGCAAGAGCTGGTTGAAGATGATGGACAAGGTGAATCTACTAAGTCTGATGATTCTGGTTCTGAGAAGGGTGCTTCTGAATCTGAAGGTGCAAGTGATGAGGTGGCTGAAGAGGACAGTGCTGAATAGCTATAGGCTATCTGCATGTTTACTTTTTTTGTTTTTGTTGTTTTGTTTTTTTCTTCTTTTAGGACAACTTTATTCTGTTTTAGTTTTGAACATTGTACTGCTATGTGATTTGGTGACATTTTTCTATAACCTCTCTTTGTCATATTTGTGGCTAAAAAGGGGGAGTAGTAAGTAAGTGTGAGGGAGAGCAGCTTTAGAATGTGATGTGAAATATTGATGCAGTTGAGGGGGAGTTTTTGTGCTGCAGGTAGATTATGCTTGTGATTTTGAGGGGGAGTTGCTATGATGAGATGTTTGCTGGATTGTGTGTATATGCAGCTGAGGGTGAATGCAGTTGAGGGGGAGTTAGGGTGAATGCAGTTGAGGGGGAGTTTTTTTGTGTGCAACTAAGGGGGATTTTTTTTGCTGTTATTAATGGTGTTTTCTTCCGATGCTGATACTGATGGTGTTTAAGTGTGTGTGGAGTTTTAGCCAAAAATAAGCCAAAGGGGGAGATTGTTATTTCCTTGGTTTTATGGTTGGCATTATTTTTCTAAAACTCATGTAGCAGCAGGTGTTGAATGAAGATGTCTAAAAATATGTTTCATTACTCTTTGTTCAACATGTCGAATGAAGATGTCCCATGACTGCTCATAGGACATCGCGCTGTGAAGACAGGTTTTATTGCAGATTCTGTTACAATGATTTGTAACTGAATATTCTGTGAATATTTGGTTATCCTATGTGGCATCCAAAGCATTTTTGGGTTAGGGTTACTTGTTGGTTTTCGGATTTGCTGCTGTTTCTAATTATGGAGACATAATAGGAAACTTTGGATTGAAGACCTAATTTATTGGAGTTAATTTTGCAGATTTGTGAGCAGCCTAATTTCTGCGTTTTTAAAGCCCAATTCAGTCCAGATTTCAAGCTATAAATAGACTGATGTAAACCTAGTTTTAGGTGTCGAACTTACATGTATTTTTTGGGTTGTGTGCTTGTGTTTTGTGAGCCTAACTGGTATCTTATGATAACAGTATAAGGACTGTAGTGTAAGTTGTGTAAGGTTGCTCATAAGCTTTTAAGCATTGAGTAACTGTGTGTTAATTCTCATAAGCTGTGAAGTATTGAGAATTTGTGTTTTGACCATTGTTTTTATCTTGTAAGGAACCAGTCACGGGTTGTGATTGAAGAGGGATTTGAGGAGGGCCTCATACCTAGGGGAGTCTTAGGTAGAAGTCATAGGAAGGGTAGTGATTAAGTGAACTGATTGAACCGGGTGTGGTTATCAGTGAATTGATACTATCGAATATTGATTTCATCCCTGGCTTGGTAGCCCCCAGATGTAGGATAGTTAGATCCGAACTGGGTTAACAATTTCTGGTGTTCTTTACATTTTATGCACACTTTTATTTTGAACTTTTTCATTGTTGTTGTATATCAGTGTCTCGACATCTCGATAGGACATCTGATATATAGGCCAGAATTTCAGAATTGACTACCAGACGAGGACTGGATTTCAAAAAAGACAAGTCAGACAATAACTGAGCTTTGATTGGGATGTATGTTTGAACCTGTATGGCGTAATCCTCCATCTTGATGAATATACTATGCGTTTGAGGATTACTATATGCAGGATGTCAATGATCAGGTTTTGCAGAAATGTCAAGTATGGTCGGGCTTATGTCAATGCTTCATGCTATGCCAGATGAATGATTTGCATGAGTGAAGTGACATGATTAATGCATGGGACCGGTTTGTGCAACAATTCTTGAGAATCTATCAAGTGTTTTTGTTGTGGGAGGCGGAAGAGTTGAGCTTAGGGTGTAAACCATAAAGACGTGATTCCCCGACACCTACTTCAGGATTAGCGGTTTTTGATACACCATTGCTTTTGCCATAAAATAGGGAGAGAACTTGTACCTTGGTAGCCTGTCTCTGTCCCAGTCTGTTGGGTATCTGCATGAGTTGCCCTAGTCACAAGTCATAGGATGATCTTGATTTGATTTACCCTAGCGTATCAGAACAGTATGCCTCTGATTAACTATCTCTTGGAGAGGTTGACTTCTTGTGCTCTTGAGGTGGCCTTGCCCTAATGTGAGCCTCGAAGTGATCTTACCCCTGGCTGATCAATCTTTGGAGGAATGCTCCTAACTAAGTTATCTTTGAGAGATTTGTCGAATCTCGTCGTGATCGGCCCAGATTGACTGAATCTTGATGTGGCTAGGCTTGCCCTTGTTCAACAGTGTTTTGCCCCTTGAGATGACCAAATTTTCCATTGTGGGAACTTTCTTGATGTCAAGTGCTTGTTCACAAGTAAAAAGTGTTTGTTTTAAAAATGATAATGCTAATGCCATGCATATGTCAGTTTTGAAATCCAAGTATGTTCACTAATATTATGACATATAGTGAATGGATCACTATTTAGAATGCCATGTCAATACCAGCACAAATGATAAGCAAATCTTTAGGAGTCAGCTTTGACGCGATTTTACCGTAGTATGCTTTCGAAATAAACCCTGATTCAGTTAGGTCTTTTGAGGGTTGTAACGTGGCATGGTTCATGGTTTAAGAAAGAAAGGATATAAGGCTCAAAATTTATTTTAACCCACCCATTTTTCTTGATGTTCTCCACTCCTACGTTCAGCTAGTTTGACACAAGCGTTCACCTTTCAAAGAGGGTTTTGAATGATGGAAGTGACGGTAAAGGAACCGAAAAGGGTTTTGGAGCGATAATCACTCACCTTTTGTTTTTGTCACATGAAATCACACAAACTTGTTATTATTGAGGATTTTTCTCTTTTGATTTTCTGTTTTGTTCTTTTTGTTTTCCCTAATTTTTTAGTAGACTGATTATTTTGGATTTGCAGTCTACCGGGATGCCCTAATTTTTGCCTAAGTCATTTATTTTTGACTTAGCGGGCTCTCTTTTTTTTCTTTGCTTTTGTTTTTTGCTTTTGCTTTTGTGATTTTGATTTTTTTAAACAAAATCGTGTGACATGTGTTAGCTTTGACAGAGTTGTGACTATCTCGCTCCTTTGATTGGTGAGGGATATCCACTGTGGATTTGTGATTTTCACACCTTGCATGAGGGATAGGATATGGTTGATCCTCAAATAGGGTACTCCTCTTTTGAAATTTGAACGCATGGTTAAACTAGCTGAAGACTACCCTCCCCCTGGTTAAAATTGAGGGTTTTATGTGTACAGAAAGAAACTCCTACTCCAAGGCCCAAAGGGGTTGACTAGGGATTATCTTCCTTATACCTCCCGTGTTTGGGAATTGGAACAAATGCCTTACATCGTCAGCATGGTTTTATTCAAAAGCATACAGACAATGATCTCATGTCCTTTTGATTTCATCATTCTCTTTTTGATTTTGCTTGATCAAATGTGTGATACAGATAAAAAGTATGAGTGAACACGAATGAATTTATCCAAAACATGCATATTCATTTCATTATTATTGTCATTTGAAAACTAACAAGTTTTACAAGTGAACAATGCTTAACAAACAAAAAAGATTAAAAATGGAAAATATGGGATGACATGATGATTGCCGATATTGAGGGAGTGCTCTTAGGCTTGATCAATTATTTCAGGGGATGCTTTTGCAATCTTGACGATTACACGAACAAGGGAATTCCGTTCACCCACAGTTTCTCACCCTGAACAGTCAAGAGCTTCTTGTCAATCAACTGTTTGACTTTAGCTTTGAAAGCGTTGCAATCCTCGGTCTAATGTCCAGATGACCCAGCATGATATCCACATTGCACATTGGGATCATAACCAGGCGGGAATGGTTCTGGCAGAGGTTTTAGAGCTTTGGAAACCACCAACGAGTTCTGAATTAGATATGGGAGAAGTTGAGTGTATGTCACGGGAATCAAATCTAGAGGAGCATTCTTTCGCTCTAGATTATTTCGGGGTTTGCGCTGGTTCTGACGCTCTCGACCTTGAGCTTGTTGATTATGAGACTGAGGAGGCTGTTAATGTGGTGGTTGTTGATACTGGGTAGTAGCAATGTAAGGGTACATATATTATGGCATGAGAGCCATAGAAGTTTACTCTTGAAGGTGAACACTTGTCATGACAACATATGTTTCCTCTTCCTTTGAGAACCCACCTCGTGGCCTATTGACCCATGATTGTTGATTCACAGTGCTAGCAATTTTCCCTGTTTTGAGCCCATTCTCAATGTGTTCCCCAATGGTCATAACATCAGCGAAATTGGAGGATGAGCTACCAACCATCTTCTCATAGTACAAACCCTGAAGAGTGCCCGTGAATGTGTCAACTAGCTCTGCATCAGACAGAGCAGGTCGGACTCGCGAAGCCATCTCACGCCACATCTGAGCGTATTCTCTGAACGATTCACCAGCTTTTTGAGCTTGATTTTGCAGTTGTAACCTGGTGGGAGCCATATTCAAGTTGTACTTGTATTGCTTCAAGAATGCTTCGGATAGATCTTTCCAGGTTTTGATCTTACCTTGCTCAAGGTTCATATATCAATCCAGGGAAGCTCCAGATAAGCTATCTTGGAAACAATGAATAAGCAGATCATCATTGTCAATGTAGGAAGCCATTTTTCTGCAATACATTGTAATGTGGCTTTGTGGATAACTCAACCCCTTGTACTTAGGCAAATCAGGCACCTTGAATTTCTGGGGTAGCACAACATTTGGAACCAAGCATAAGTCTTTGGCATCCATGTCAAAGGTAGAAAATCCTTCAATAGCTCTAATTCTGTCTTCTAACAGCTTGTAGTCTGCTGGTTTGTTCTGATCAGCAGGTCTGACAAGAATCTGAGGACTTGGAAGTTGTGACGCGGCTGAAGCAAGTACTTGAGGAGAGGCAAACTGAGATGGATGTACCAACCCCAAACCAACCATCTGACCAGAAGTATGACCCATCTGAGCACCATATGAATAACCGGGAGGAGGTACCATAGCAGCTGAGGATGCCCCAGGGTAAGGCAATCCAAAATGAACATTTTGTACAGCAGTTTGAGTATATTGAGACAAAACTGGGACATGAACAAGAGGATCTTTGTACACATGCTCATCCTCATCAGGAATCTCAATATCAGTTGGCATAGGAGTCTGGCGAGTCTGTGCTTGAGGAATCTCATGATCATCACTATTCACCACTGGAGGTGGACTCGGAGTAGGCATACCCCATGGGTAAGCAACAGAATTTCCATTGGGCATGGGTGCAACAAAAGGTTGATAGGGTACAAAGGCACCACCATTGGCAATTTAATGAGTGAAATTTGGGGTCATTCCCCATGGACAGGCAACAAGAATCCTATTCGGACCAGGCTGAGAACTTTGCAAGTTGACAGTAGGTTGAAAAACAGTCTCAACTAGCATTTCAACAACAGCAGGAGAAGAGGTAACAACAGGAGTGACAATAGTTGCATAAGTGATAATGGCGACAGCAGCAGAGGTAACAGTGGCATCCTTCCTAGAACAAAGGAGTTCCATGATGACATCCATGTTATCCTGGAATTGACCCATCCGTCCTTGGAATTGAGCCAAGGTTTCTGTGTAAGTGGTATTCTCATGATCAACCATGATTCTTGGCCTGTTGGATCTGATGAAGTACCGGAGTCGGGTTATCATTGTCTTCTGGCTGATGAAGGGAAGAAAGTGAGCTTTTTCTGGTTTGAATGTATGCGATGCAAATGTATGTATGCATATGTTGTTTATGCAGGTGGAATGCAAATGAGATATGCAACACTCAATGATGCAAATGTTAGATGATGCAAAAGCATAGGCTCAACAATGCAGTATATACAATGATGCCATAACTCAAGTTCAAATGTTCGGCATACATGATAATGCAATAACAGTATGCAAAAATGCAAGTTAGAGATGCCACATCTTCTGGATAAACTGCATAAGTAACTCTATGTCGGTGCGAAGATCTGACGTGAGTGCGAGAACAAATGTATGAAGAGGCTTGGTTTCCTGCAAAAACCCATATCCCTCTCACAGGTGTGATCTAGACACAACAAGGTGGTCCCTAGAAAGGTCGCCTAAACCATAGGACTCAGAATGAAAACCCCCCGTCGTAGTGAATTCTCGCAGGACGCAAGTATTCTCAAGCGAATCACGATCTGGGATATGGCTCTCGTGATAACCCAACGCGCAAAACGCAGGCCTCACGACTATCCACATTCTAGCCTATGTGCATGCTCAAGCCTGGTGATAGGACTTATCTCTCCAATAATATCTACCCATCCCATCAACAGCAGAATAAATAGCAGATATCCAGAATATACAACATATGAATATTTAAAGCAGTAAATAAACATAAAGCTGAATAAAGCATAAAGATAAAGCGAGTAAAGCGCAAAAGATAAACACCCAAGAAAGGAAAAAAGACAGCAAAACTAGGCGAGACCCCAACTTGCAATAGCAAGGACTCCCCAGCAGAGTCGCCATCTAAAGATGGCTGGTTTACACCTGAGTGAATCGCACACTCAAAGATACAACAGAGTCGCCACCGAAATTTATTTAGTCCCGAAGGACAGGGAAAATATCGATAAAACCTTAGGGGAAGAGAAACGGGTAGGGGGTTTGTTATGCGAAAGGAAGGTACTAGCACCTTACGCATCCGTCGTACTCGACGGGAACCATTTTGCTTGCTTATAGGCTTGGATGGGTTATCTATCTAAAGGCTTCTAGCTAAAAGAAAGGAGAGAGAAGAGAAGAAAAGAGAAAAGAAAAAAAGAAAGTGCTCTCGGAGGATTAGGGCCCTCGTTCCTACGTACCCTCATAGTGCAATGAGGAAATCAGAGCGCCGTAGTTCATGGAACTAAGGACAGAGAAAGGAAAATAGAAGAAGGTGGAAGTGTGCTCACCAAGATCTCACGATCTCGTGCATACGTATCTTACATTCGAAAGAATGCAGAATCAGAGCTTCCGTAGTTCGTAGAACTAAGACGGAAAAGGAAAGGGAAAATGGTGTCAAAACCAAGAGCAAAAGAAAGAAGGGAACTCCGCAGAGGACTCCCAAGAAGTGGTGTCAAAACCAAGGAAGAAATGCAAAGGAAAGGATAGTAACCGTGCTGAGGATAACATGCAAGAGTTGTGTAGAAACCAAGAAGATAAAAGAGCAAAAGGATAACAGAGACTCCACCGGGAAGTAAGAGAACATAGTAATTGTGCTGGGATCAGAGGGTAAGCGACCCTACTGGGGAAACAAACAAAAGGATGGTGTTGAAACCAAAAGAAAACAAGATTCGGTATGTTAACTGACTGGCAGTGATTAACTGAAGAAAAAGGGATTAAGACTCTGTGGGGAAAAGAGTTGGTGTCAATAAACATGTTGTGATGAACTAAAAGAGAGAGTAATGAACTAAGAGAAGGTGTTTGACTCTGAAGGGATGTCGGTATATTAACTGATAAACATTGGTTAACCGGAAAAACGGGTGTGGGACCAAGCGAAGGTCGTGACCCAAAGGACAGGTGTGGGACCAAGCGAAGGTCGTGACCCAAAGATGATGTTGGTACCGGTCGAACAAACAGTACTTGTCCAACGAAAAAGGGTAATGAACCAAAAGAGGTTGCTAACCGCTGAGGATTCGGTGTTAACAGGGAAACTGTGATTAACCGAAAAGAAAACGAGTGATTAACCAAGAGAAGCTGATTAACTAGAAAGGGGCTCAGTGTTTTAACAGACTGGTTAACTGGAAAAATGGGTGATTAACCAATATAAGGGGATTAACCCAAGAGGAGCTCAGTATGTTAACAAATAGATTGTGGTTAACTGAGAAGAAGTGCAAATTGATGATTTAACTGACAGGCAGTGGTTAACCAATGAAAGGGAGAAGCATCAAGAGAAGGTTACGAACTCCGCAAGAGTTTCGGTTTTTAACATGAAGACTGTGTTTAATCGAAGAAAAGGGATTGAGACTCTTCAGGGTAATCAATGAGCAATGATTAGCCACAAGACAAGGACAATGAGGCAAGAGATGGGTGCTAACCCAAGACAATGATCTTTAACCAAGAGAATAGTGATTGATCAAAAGAGAGATAGAAAGAGGTAAGAGTGATCAAGGATCGACTCAACTAGGGAAGGAGATACACTACCGCCTGGAGATAGAGGTGACTAAGCCAGGAACAGGGTCATTTGTCCCCTACCTGAAGTGGTCAAAATGAGAGTAGGAATTCTCCATTCTCATTCCTTCTCTAACACACAGGGTGTAGTGCAGAAGTTGAAACGGACAGTGTAATAGCTCCAATTTGTATAGTGCTCTAGTGCGTCGTGCGGATCTCCAACTCAGCAGGGGATCAAGAAAGAGAATCTCTAAAGAGATCCTAAAGAGGGGAGAAATGGAGAATTAACTAATCGAAACAAGGTTTCGATTAATTAATCAAAGGGAATTGCTATGCTAGCAATTTTCCAAAGAGGTGAAAAATCATTAAAGCAAAAGTGTGGATTATTGATTGTACATGATTAAATTTGCTCAATGAAGAACAAACTTAATGTGATCAAGAATGAAATTGTAAAAGTGGTACCAAATGTCATTTAGCATGCATCACAAATCATGTTAACAAGTGAGCAAAAGGATGTGCAAGAATGATCATGCTCCATGTAATACCAAAATGAAAAATATTACATAATCGACAAATCGTGCATCAAATTATTGAAAGCATGCTTCAAAAAAAGGCTAAGTAGCACCTAAAACATCCACAAATATCAAGCATATCAATCCATGGAAGTTCGAGGAGGAAAGGATGTCAAAGAAGCTTGAAAAACACCAAAAATGACACTCTGTTACAATGGTAATCGATTACCACATGTAGGTAATCGATTACCTGCTTGAAAATAGCAGAAATAGTGGAAAAAGGTGCAGAGTAATCGATTATCCTCTTTGAGTAACCGATTACCACTGTAACGGTGGCAAAAAAATATAGCAAAAAACGGCTTTTCAAAAGCAATTTTCAGCACCTAATCACTTATCTAAACTACCCATGCTATGGTATGAATTTGTGCACGAAAATTACATCATGTATGAGCATTTAAACACAAATTAAAAGCATCAAACATGAGGATCAAAGATCAAACAACCACATGATTCATCGAGCCGAAAAAATATCGAAACTACATCGTAAACGCGTGAAAGTAATCGAAATAGTAAATTGAGTGAGAGCTACCAACCTACAAGCCGGAGAATTGGCTTGGTGATTGTTGTGAGTGAAATGTGATGAAAATAAGTGGAGAAAACCAAAGAAAACTAGAGAATTCTACACTTGCACCTCGAACCGTAGCGAAACCGAGCAAAATGCGATAAAACTCCGAAATCAGATTTGCACCTAAATCTTGAAGCAAACACTTGAGATGAATCCAAAAGCTAATAAACTCTAGAAAATCAAGTAGAATTGCAAGGTGTTGAAGGTTAAGCTCAAGAAATAATCACTTCCAATGTGAAAGTGATTATTCTTTAATAGTGAAAAGCTATTGTGAGGTTTGGGAAGAAAATGTAGATGAAGATGAAGAAGTTGTAGAAAAATTCAGAGAGAATGTGAGAGAATTGAGAGTGAAGTGTGAGAAATGTGTGAAATGGTTGAGGGTCCTTGAAAATGATTGAATGTTTGTTTATATAGAGTTTTGGTTTGGAGTTGATAGGTTTGGAATGTGCTTTGTACTTAGCTTTGGAACTAGGTTGGGAGTTAGTTATACTTGACTCACCGAGTCAGCGTTTAACTCAATTAGTTAGGTAGTTAACTCGGTGGGGCAATCCCAATGTAAATCCACATCAATGGCTCACATGCTTGGAAATTAAGGAACATGGTGCACTTAATTTAAAGTGATGTATTGGAATAAATGTAAGTGGAGTGTCTTGAATGGTCTTGAACTGTCTAGAATGTTCCACACAATGCTAGAACCAAGTAGAATCCAAGAACAAAGAGAGTGCAGAGTTGATGTCCCAAAAATGCAGCAGAAATTACAAATTTGCACCGAGTAATCGATTATCCTATTTGAGTAATCGATTACTCTAGGCAAAATTTGCCCAGATTGCTATGGAGCAAGTGTTGAATCCCCGGTTTCGCTTTTCCACCTCTTGTTTTGATGAATAGGCATGAAAACACTTGTTTTGAGCTTATTTTGATGATGAGATGATGTTGTGAGGATGCGATTAATCGGGCTTGGAGAACCTGAATATTCCTGCAACAAAATCAAAGAGAAAAAAGTGCGAGTGCGTATGCTGGCGATGCGAATGTACATGCTCATGCAAAAGGTAAAAGGGAAGGTCAAATTTCGGGTTACGACACCTCTGCCTCGCATTCAATTCTTTCTGATGAAAGAGATTCTTCAAACTCTTATGATCACTAAACACTTCAAGTCTCGAACCAAACAAATAATGCCTCCAAAGCTTCAACAAAAACACAACAGCGACAAACTCTAAGTCATGCGTCGGATAATTTCTCTCATGCACTTTAAGTTGCCTTGAAGCATAAGCTATAACTTGCTGATGTTGTATCAATACACCTCCTAATCCCATCAACGATGCATCATAATACATAACAAATGGTTCTGTCGGATTCGGCAAAATCAAAACAAGAGCTGTCGTCAATCTTCTTTTAAGCTCTTGAAAACTTGGCAAATCCTTAAATGAATTTTTGATAATAACCTGCCAAACCAAGAAAACTTCTAATCTCAAAAACTGATTTCGGAACCTCCCATTGCGATACAGCTTCAACCTTCGATGGATCAACTGTAATACCTCAACTCAAAATCACACGGTCAAGGAAACTCACTTCCTTCAACCAAAACTCGCACTTAGAAAGTTTGGCATACAACTGCTTCTCTTTCAACACAAATAACACAATCCTCAGATGCTCAGCATGATCCTCTTCACTATTCGAATAGATGAAAGTATCATCAATGAACACAGCCACAAAATTGTCCAAATAAGGATGGAAAATCATGTTCATGTACTCTATAAATACACCCGGTGCATTAGTCACACCAAATGGCATCATAGAATACTCATAATGACCATACCTCTTTCTAAAAGCAGTATTCTGAATATCTTCAGCCTTCACACGAATCTGATGATCCCAGATCTTAAATCTATCTTACTGAACACACTTGCACCAACTAACTGATCCATCAAATCATCAATCCTCAGAAATGGATACTTATTTTTGATAGTCACCTTGTTCAATTGTCTGTAATCCACATAAAGCCTCATAGAACCTTCTTTCTTCTTAACCGATAAAACTGGTGCACCCCACGGTGACACACTCGAACGAATAAACTTCTTCTCAAGCAGATGTTTAAGTTTACTCTTCAACTCTTTCAATTCCGATGCAGACATACGATATGGAGCCATCGATACCGAACTAGTTCCTGGAACTAAGTAGATCGTAAGCTCCACCTCACGTTCCGGCGGTAAATCACTTATCTCATCAGAAAAAACTTCTAGAAAATCACAAATAATTGGCAAAGCACCAACTGCTCCATTTTCACTAATACACAAAGTTTCCATTAACATAAACATCTCGGCACCATATTGCGCCAACTCATTCACTTGCTTAGCATACATAAACAAGTCTCCTTCTTTCTCAGGTTCAAGAAAAATGACCGTTTTATTACAACAATCTATAAGCACTTGGCTTAACTCCAAATAATTCATTGTACACACCATCTAAGCTTGCAAGACATGTCTATGTTATCCAACACGATCTCGTCTACTATCAACAAGAGATTAATGGTGATCAGTTCCTCAATTTGTCAATAGATAATCGACAATCATGATGGGCATAAACCATCTTTACCAAACTTTAATAGCGTTCAACGACACACTGAGCCACCACTCCACACTTGAAGCATCTTGGAGAAGCACAAGCTTCTCCTCCACTTGTTTCAATCCCACTCCTGCAGACAAACATTAGAAAGACAAACGAGTACCGACAGTGTTTTCACACATGTCGCATACTAGGGGACAAACAACATTAGGCAACCAGACCGAATGGACCAACCAGGCTCTGATACCACTAATGTAACATCCTTCTAAACCCCGCGGAATAAATATAAATAATCAAAGTAATTGTCATGCATCTCACAAAAGAGTGTCACATATAATTTCAAAACATCACACAAACACCTGTCATGCTCAATAACACTGATAATAAATTCACGCTTTTCATACACTTTCACATTAGCATATAGCAGCGGATTTACTTCATTCATAATAGACATAATGAAAGTCTCATTCTCATCTCATTCATAATCAATACTTAGGCATTGAAGCCAATACTTCATATAATTCAAAATAATAATAACAGAATGTAGTACATAAAGTATCTCTCAAAACATGAAATCGAAAACATCCCCGTGTTACATGATCAGAGCACGACTCGACCCAAAATAAATAAAGAAACTAAACGAGCTGCTCCAATGGCTACCTTGCACTAGAAGCAACTCTACTCCTCGGTACCTGATCGATGTCGTACAAAACCTCATTCCAACATAAGGGTGAGAATTCACATAATTATCAAAATCAAAAGATAATGTATAATTTAAGGCATACAAGCATAATCACAATTTATTATTCTCACACTTCAAAAGTTTCATCAACATAGTATCACTCAAGTAACATACTATTCACAAGTATATGCACACAATCCACAATTTCACCAATTCAACATTTCACATAACACACGTAATCTCATATGTCAAGCATAAACACGATGTGTATCGATGCAAGACTCAAATGCAACTCATGCATGTGATACCAAACACTTGTTATTATTTTTTGGTTTTTACATTAAAACGGGTCCGTTCCCTAGACCAATAACACACAAAAAGCTCGTTGCATAAGCTTTCAAACCCCGCTCTAGGTTTGGGACAAGTCATTTGCTCCCACAGAACTAACAAGCATTGCCTCTTGACACAAATGATGCGTGTGCAAATTCAACAATCATATGCAATTAAGACCATTCCCTAATCTTAATATCCATGCATATCTTCAATAATTAATCACAATTGAATCACCACACATTTGCACATACACAAGTATCAACACAATCCAACCTCAATTCACAAAAAACACATCACCAATTAAACATAGAATAATTAATCCATCATTAATAATTAAAATTTCGATATTCAATAAATATTCACTACTCAATTAAATATTCAATAATTATTTAATGTTCACTAAGTATCGATATTTTAATAAACAACCAATATTTTAATAAATAGTCAATATTTAATAAATGTGCAAGAATATTCAATAAATCTTTCAACATTTTAATAAAATCCTAATATCTAATAAAGTTCCAATAATTAATATGGTTTCAATATTTAATCAATATTCAATATTGAATATAAAATCAGTATTTAATAATTAATTAGTAATTAATAATTATACCACTTCTTAATTTATTGCTACAACTTAATGAAAAAAAATATTACATTTTTATTGCCTAATGATACCACGCTACAATATAAGAGGTATAATGGAACAATTCATCTATACCTATATATAAAGAGGATAGGTGATTTTGGTCTGGCCTATTTTCTTTCCAAACTTACCCTTATGAAACTCACTTTATTCCTAAATTATCCATATGTAACCACCCAAAAAATTGCAAACCACTTCATAGCATAACTCCTCTCCTTAGATATTTAATTTATACAAAAAAACTACTTTCTTTCTCCTGGTATAAATTACAAATATCAAATTAACTATTGAGGAACTACTTTCATACTCTCAATTTTTCAATCAATCTGCATTTTTTCGAAAGTTTTTTCAATCACTCTTCATCCTTTTTTAAATCACAATTGATTTATATTTTCATCTTACAAAATGAAGATTCAAAAAGTTAGAATTTTTTGTTCTTAAAATTGAAAATTAGTTAGTTTTTTCATTTCACTTCAATATTAATTAACATTTCTTTTAATTTAATTTAACAAATGAATTAACTTATTTTTTTACACCGTTAACTTCACATTTATAGGATACTTTCATTCATGTTGATTTTAAGAGTACAATGATAAAGATATAAAATGTTTTTGTTTGAATTTCTATGATTAAGAAATACATTACTTTTGTTTAAATTTTTATCTTGCCATTTGTAATACCTTGAAGTCCAATACAAGTGTTAATCATTAGATTATAACTATTTTATTTTATTTTATTCTTTATTTTTTTGTTTCTATGCATTTGTTTTTGAAAAAAGATTTGCATTGTCTTAATAAAAAAGAAGTGAAGAACTAATTAAATGACACAAAGATAATCATATCAATAATCATCAATACCTATATATAAAGGGAATAGAAGATTTTTAGTTTGGTCTTTTCCTCTTTCCAAAAATAACCTTATTTTTTTAAATAAATAACATAAAAAATTATATAAAATAATAACTGCTTTTATTTCAATCATACCCTTTAAAAACATTTTAATTACTTTAAACAAATTATAACTGTTTTTAGTTTGGAGTGTCTATAACACGCATAGTAAAATACAACTTCCACTTCATTCTTCAATTCTACTTCTTTTACAGTTATCTAAATTAAAAATCAAGAGTAAACTACCATCTAATTATTTCATTTTTCTTTACATATCTTCTTCTTTCATTTTTCTCTTTCTAATCTGTTTTTTCTTTTTCTTTTCAATTCTCAATTTTCTTTTACACAAACGTGGTAAAATATACTGCCAAAGTCAGGTTGGAATTAAACATCCATTTGATCTTTCTTTTCAAATTTTAATTCACTCCCTCTTCCTAACAATTCAAAGTGTAGGTTCCTTTTTAAATTATTTTAATTGGCTTATGTTCAAGATATATTTTATTATGAATATATACCCTTTAATTTTGATTTATGACTTTTATCATTGTTAAGTTTTGTTAGTTGTTTCCATCTACTGGTTTTTAATTATGGGTGAATAGATTGATGGTATTTATATAATGTTTTATTATTGTTACATAGATTGATAGATTCGTGCATGAATGCTTCTCATTCTTATGCTTCCGTTTTAATTTGGTTTGTCTAATCACTCTTAAAATAGTACTGTTTGTTTGAAGTAACCGTGCAATCACTTCACATATTATCCACTCCAAAAGTATTATTATTTGTTAAAATAACCGTGCAATCACTTCACATAGTACCCCTAAAAAATGTCAAAGATTTTTTTTATACTGTAATTAATTGGTTTGTCTTTAGTATTTTTTTACTTCATGATTTAAAATATTTTAAAAAATACAAAATATTTTAAATATTTACTATTTAAATCTTCTGTTTCAAGAGAGCAATGTATATAATTGATAAACGTAACCTTCTAAATAGTTGATTTATGAAGATATAAGTACATGACATAAAATGGAGATATGGATAAACAGATTCCAAGAGAGAGGAGATATGAGGTAGAGAGATGGAGAGAGATATTAAAATCAAAATGAGATGCAAAATAAATATGGCATACTACTTTCTAATTTAACTTAACATATAATTTAGGTTATAACCAAAATTAAGAAGAAAAAAACGGATTTTATAACTTTTTGTGTGTATGAAAAAAAGAAATAGCCAAACATGAGAGAATGTGGATTATAAAGTTTATTATATAATTAATTTACATTAAAATTTAAATTGAATAAAAATATCCGTTTATAGTTTGACGAATCTAAGTCATAAAAAGAGATTCAGGGGTGAAGTTCCTAAGGTCATGATTACCATTCACAAGATTAAATCTTAGGTTCTCCTTACTAGCACGAACACCAAATCTATAGCCTTCTCCTCAATGGATGATTTTAAGATCTTGAAAACCCTTAATATAGTGTAATATTTTGTATGCTTTAGTTCTTGATTATAATTTAGAATTGTTCCGGACTGGGCCGAGGACCTGCTCAACACCCGAACAGGCCCAGCCCACACGCTCTGGGGCGGCCCATACGAAGGACTTAGTCGAGCCAGTGTCGGGAAAGCGTCACGCCACAATGTCGGGCACGAATGGTGTAGAGCTTCGGGCAGAAGCATTGAGCCTTCCCCGGAGTTATCCTCGACATGAGGATATCGCTCTTCGCGATGAGTCATCTCCGTACACGCAGCAAGTCCTCCCCACGAGGACACGTTCTCATGTAACCGCCCACTCCCGATGGAATCGGTCTGCCCTAATTCCGGAGATCTAGAAGCGGTTACCCCAGGGCGAAGACCACGTGCTGGTCTTCACTACACCACGTAAGCCCTGGCAGTTACTTGGATTGGGTCTGGCAATCCAGCCTAATGTCAGTAACCGTTGGCCCCGCGCTAGGGGCTCTATAAATACCCTCTCACTTGAGAGGGTCAGGTAACACTCACTTCTTACTCATCTCTGTATTTGCTTCTCTCTGACAACCACCTTACTTGAGCGTCGGAGTGCCTTGCAGGTACACCCCCCCGGTCGTCTCTCAACTTCACCGGAACCAAAGTTCAACAGACGCCGTTGGCCACCAGAAACTGTCTGATCCAGGTACGATCAGTGGCGCCGTCTGTGGGAATTTATAAGCTTCCCCATTTTTCTGCTCGATAAACCAAAGCTTTCTCCGTTCATCACCAACATGGCCAATCCGTCAGTTAACCAGGCTCTGGACACCGTGCTCGCACAACTCGAGAACGGGAACCACCGGGAAGACGCCGTCACCCCCAACGGCAGCGAAGGCGACATAAGAGACGGGCAGACCGCCTCCTCGGACTCCCAAGACATGGCGTACAACACCGCCCGCCAGGACGATCAGCAGGCCATTCTCCAACCAGTTGCTCCGCCGCCCAATGCGGATCCGAGCACCGTGGCCCTGTTTGCATTGATCAATTAGACCAATCAACTGATCGCGCAGCAGAACACCAGAATTGAAACCTTGGAGCAAGGACGGGCACAACGATCTTCCCCGCGAAGACATCGTCGTCCCCCGTCACCTCGCCGTTCTCCTTCCCCGCGATGGACCCCTTCCGAAGATTCTCGGACCCCATCGCCGGTACGCCAGGGTCGCCGACCGCGTCTCGAGCGCCCCCAGCCGACGGTCTCCCAGAAACGCCCTCGTTCCCCGCCTCGGAAGGAACCCAGGGCCTCCACCACCTCCAAGAAGTCCAAGTAGACCGAAGAAAGACCAAAGAACCGTTCGAGGAACTCCCCTCCACGGCACCATCGATCACCTTCGAGATCCCCAGCGGGTAGCGACGACGAGGACCAGAGGACCCCTCTGTCATGGGAAATCATGAACGCCCCAATCCCTGCGGGCATGGAGAAACCCCCACCATTGGGGACCTATGACGGGCTGACCGACCCTGACGATCACGTGGAGAGTTTCAAAGCGATGCTCGACTTCCGAAATGTCAGGGGAGCCATCAGGTGCAGGCTGTTCCCCACCACCTTGCGGAAGGGATCCATGACTTGGTATAAGGGTCTGGAACATGGGTCCATCACTTCATGGAAGTAACTGAAGCAACGCTTCACTAAACACTTCACCGCGTCTCGTCGACACCCGAAGACAGAGACTATCCTGGAAAGCATCTTCCAAGGGAGGAACGAATCTCTCCGAAACTACATCGAGAGGTTCAACAAAGAAGCCGTTGAGGTCCATACGACCGACGACATGAAGAAATACTTAATTATCCATGGACTGCGTGCCGGGTCGGACTTTTCCAAATCCATAGGCCTCCGAAGACCCCAGCGTCTCGAGGACCTTCTCACTCGAGCCCAGAAATACATCGAACTCGAGGAGACTGAAGCGGCTCAGATCGCTCTGGAGACGAGGCGTAGAGAAGGCCCCCGCGGCCACAAAGATGAAGACTCTTCTCCCCGACGGGGAGGAGTAAAGAAGAAAGAGAACCGCAACCGTGATCCTCGGGAACTGCGCGGACCGGCTGGCCGATTCACGGAGTACACCCCGCTTAACACTCCCTGGTCTCGAATCCTTTCCGAATGCCAGAATTCTGAGTTTGTAAAAGGAGGAGTTCGCTTCCCAAAGCCCGCTGCTCCCAAATCAAACGTTGACAAATCAAAGTACTGCAGGTTCCACCGGAGCCACGGGCATGTGACCGAAGACTGCATCCATCTCAAGGATGCAATTGAGATTCTCATCAAAGAGGGGCACTTGAAGAAATATGCCCAAAAGAATGACCCTCCTCGTCCGAGTTCACGGGAAGCGCAGAACATCGAGGAGACGACCCCTCCTCCTGCCGACAACCAGCTTCAGGTCACCTTCAGCGTCACTCGGCCCGAGGACTTCTTCGTCCCCCCGATCATTGAGGGCGAACAAGCCATCCGCAACATGTGGGCGACCTTCCCTGACGAGGACCCCGTCACTGCCCGCAGTACCTAGGAATGCTTCCCCAAAGCAATGGTCATCTCCGGAGGCGGTCCCGAGAAATTGTCGGTCGGATCAATCAAGCGAAAATTTGACGAACTGGAATCTGCGACATCTGCGAAGGCGGCCACCCTCGAGAAAGTGCGGGGAAACTCCAATCCCATCACCTTCTACCTTGAGGAACTCCCCAGAGGAGCACCAAACGCCACTATTCCCCTCCTGATCAGGGCGCAGATGGCGAACTTTGACGTCTGAAGGATCCTAGTCGACCAGGAAAGCTCGGTCGACATCATGTATTCTCACTTGTTCGGGACCCTTCAGCTCGACGAGAGGTATCTGACCCCGTACGTCGGTTCAGATATACAGGGGTTCAATGGGACCACCACCAGACCATGGGGTTACGTAGAGCTAATGGTTACATTCGGGGCCGAAGACACGGCCCGACAGGTGAAAATCCACTTTCTGGTGGTCGAATGCCCATCACTTTACAACTGCATCCTCGGGAGGACCACCCTGGCCGAACTTACGGCTGTGCCATCGACGGTCCACCTCAAAATGAAGTACTACACGACCAGGGGACGAGTAGTGACGATGCATGGGGACATCGACGCAGCTAGAAGATGCTTCGACGCAGCGATCAAAGGCCTAAGTTCCATCGGCCCCAAACCCAAGACCGTGGCCAAGCCACCCCAGGATGCCAAACAGGTACCTCTCCCGCGCGTCAACGCGGTCGACCTCGACAGCAGATTCTCCGGCGAGCTCGATGAAGACAGGGTCGAAGATCTCAACCACCAGGCGGAGAACAACGGGAAACCTCTCCACCCAGCGCACCCCATCCCAGATGGAGACTTCGAGCTCGTGTCCCTCGGGGACGATCCAGACCGCAACGTGAAGATTGGCGCCGGGATCCCCGACCTGGCAAAGGAGCAGCTGAAAGCATGTCTGAGGGAGAATGCTGACCTCTTCGCGTGGAGCGCATCCGAGATGCCTGGCCTCGACCCCGAGGTGGCTTGCCATCAGCTCGCAGTAGATCCGGCCGCTAGGGCCATAGCACAACGTAGGCGTAAGCAGTCTCCCGAGAAAGCGGAGGCTGCTGAAAAAGCTGTAAAAGACCTCCTAGAGGCAAATTTTATTTCGGAAGCCAAATACACGACATGGCTGTCCAACGTTGTACTTGTTAAAAAGAATAATGGAAAATGGAGAATGTGCGTTGATTACACTGATCTTAATCGGGCTTGCCCGAAAGACTGTTACCCCTTGCCTAACATCGACCAACTGGTCGACAATTCTGCAGGTTACAAACTACTATCTTTCATGGACGCTTACTAGGATACAACCAAATTCCCATGGACAAGGTCGACAAACAACACACGGCCTTCATGACCGCGTCTGGCAACTACTATTACAACGTAATGCCCTTCGGTCTGAAGAATACCGGTGCGACCTACCAACGGATGATGAACAAGGTTTTCCGGGCTGAAATCGGCGACATGCTCGAAGTCTACATAGACGACATGATCGTCAAGTCTGCAGAGGAAGTCGACCATGCCGCGCACCTCAAGAAGGTGTTCGACACGGCGAGGAGGTGCCGCATGAGGTTCAATCCCGACAAGTGCACCTTCGGCGTCCGAATAGGAAAGTTCCTTGGATTCTACCTCACGGAACGAGGAATCGAGGCAAACCCCGACAAGTGTAGGGCTTTCTCCGAGCTCCCTACCCCGGACTCAAAGAAGTCAATACAATCGTTAAACGGGATGCTCACCGCCCTTTCCCGTTTCGTCACCAAATCCGCGCAGTACGCACTCCCATTTTTTAAACTTCTTTGACAAAAAGCGGAGTTTGATTGGAGCGAGGAATGCGAGCAAGCACTCGCACACTTAAAACAAGTCCTGTCGCAACCCCCGGTCTTCTCAGGGCCTGAGAACGGGGAAACACTCTTCTTGTATCTTGCGATCACGAGCGAAGCAGTCAGCGCCGTCCTCATTCGGGAAACCTCGGACGGGCAAAAGCCAGTCTACTTCACGAGCAAAGCCCTCCAAGGCCCCGTGCTCAGATATCAGCAGATCGAGAAAGTCGCACTGGGCCTCGTCACTACGGCCAGGAGGCTGCGCCACTACTTCCTCGCCCATACCGTCATCGTAAGGACTGAACAGCCTATTAGGCAGCTCCTCGGACGACCGAACATGGCGGGGAGGATGCTCAGGTGGTCACTCGAGATCGCCGAGTTTGACATCTGATATGAAGGGAGGAAAGCCCTGAAGGCACAGGTACTGACCGACTTTGTAGCAGAGATGACCGCCCCGGAACCCTCGACCAACGGGTCACAGAAATGGACAATCTATGTCGATGGAGCATCCAGCCCGAAGGGAAGCGGGGCGGGAATCATCCTCGAAAACGAGGAAGGCATCCTGATCGAGGTGTCCCTCAAACTATCCTTCCCGACATCGAACAACCAAGCCGAATACGAGGCCTTCCTCGCAGGACTCCGGCTGGCCGAGGACCTCGGTGCCAAGGAGGTCAAACTTTTCACCGATTCTCAGCCCGTAGCCTCGCAAGTCCGAGGAGAGTACCAAGCCAAGAACGACAGCCTCATAGAATACTTGGCCTTAGTAAAATAAAAGATGAAAAAGTTCACCTCGGCAGAAGTAACTCACATCCCCCGCGAACACAATGCCCGAGCGGATGTCCTGTCAAAATTGGCGAGCACAAAGAAGAAAGGCGGGAACAAGTCCGTCATACAAGAAGTGCTTTCCCGCCCAAGCATCGACAAACCGGTCATGGTTCCGGACATCAACGCCATAGGGGATAGCAACTGCTTGATGACCCCGGTATACGAATACATCATGACAGGCAAACTGCCCGAAGATCCCAAAGAAGCAGGAATGGTCAAAAGGAGGGCGTGCTCCTACACGGTAGTCGAGGATAAGCTATACCGGCGAGGGTTCTCTATCCCCCTCCTCCGGTGTTTCGAGGAGACTAAGGTCCCCGGCATCCTCCAGGAAATCCACGAGGGAATCAACGCCCAGCACCTCGGCGGCCGCTCGTTAGCCCGTAAGGCTTCGCGCAGGATACTACTGGCCCACCATGCAACAGGACGCCAAGGAACACGTCAAGAAGTGCGAGAGGTGCTAGCGTCACGGGGAAATGCACCTCGCTCCCCCCAGCGAGCTCAAAACGCTATCATCCCCGTGGCCGTTCGCTTGGTGGGGAATGGACATCCTTGGCCCCTTCGTCGTAGGATCATATCAAAACAAATACCTCATCTTCGGGGTGGATTACTTCACGAAATGGATCGAGGCGGAAGCATTGGCCAAAATCACGGCCTTTAACATACTGCATTTTTACAAAAGAAACATCCTCGCCCGATTAGGCGTGCCTCAAGCCATTGTCACCGACAACGGGACACAGTTCACCGACAAGAACTTCCAAGATTTCGTCACCAAACTGGGCACGAAGCAGCACTTCACGTCAGTCGAGCACCCCCAAACAAACAGGCAAGCTGAGGCGGCGAACAGGGTAATCCTCCGAGGATTGAGACGCCGATTAGGCGACGCCAAACAAAGGTGGGTCGAGGAGCTACACAACGTCCTCTGGGCCTACCGAACGACCCCACACTCCACGACCGGGGAGACCCCTTTCCGTCTGACCTACGGAACGGAAGCAGTGATCCCCGTGGAGATCAGGGAACCCTCGAGGAGGACAGAAGCCCCCCTCGACGGGGACGCGAATGATGAAGCCTTGAGGGAAGAACTCGACTTCGTCGAGGAAACACGCTCGGGCGCTTCTCTCCGAGAGGCGTCACTTAAACAAAAAATAACACTACGTTATAACGAAAAAGTTATCAAACGTGAGTTTCAGGTAGGCACCCTCGTCCTACGCAGGAACCAGAAGGACTCGCGAGAAGGCAAACTCGCCGCAAACTGGGAGGGCCCGTAACGCGTCCGCGGGAAAACGGGGACGGGAGCCTACTTCCTCGAAAACCTGCATGGGGAAGAACTTGCTCGTCCATGGAATGCTGAGAAGCTCAAGCAGTACTACAGTTAAACACTGCCAGCGGCTCACTAGCACCGCGATTACGGGGACGCACTAGGGTACAAGCGCGACACCCCTATACAGAACACGACGATCAGAGACCGCGTTGTGTGTGCGCGAGGACCTTTGATCCGGCGGGGATACCTCGATCGAGGCCCACCATCGTCGTACCAACCGGGCATAACACCCAGCTCGCGATGGGAAGTTCATGCCACGAAGCTAGGACCTCAATCTAACTCTTAGCCTCGTTGAAGGTCGGAATACACCTCCGGCCGCCCGACCAACTCTCCACGCGGTCAGGGACTATCAAGGTCGAGCAAGTCCCAAAGCCTTATTACTTAGGCAAAAATAAAGTATAACAAATAACACACCACACACAATTCAAAACATGCAAACAATACTGGCAAGTAAACAAGAGTACATTAAAACGGGCAGAAGCCCAGTGTACGAATATTACAAAACAAGTATTACAAAAGCGTCAAAAAGCCCCTGGCACATAGGCCGGGCACAAATCATTACAAAGAAAACGGCGCGCAGGCCAAACAACCAAAGGAACTACACAGCTATATCGTCTTTGACCCGGCTTCCATCTCCCTCCTGCCCCTCCTCCGGAATATTGAGCTTGCCGTCGACCACACGAAGGAACGGGTCGATTCTGTCGAGCACCAGCGAAACCCCGGGATTCTCAGCGGCGATCTGTTCCACGGCATTCTTGAAACCTATCTCTAGAGCTTCCAGGCTATCCGTATGAAGCTCCCTAATCTTGCCAATCAGAGCGGCGCGGTCATCAAGGTTTTTCTCCACGGGGGACTCATTCTCCGCGGGACGGACAGCAGCCTCCAACTCCTCGACCTTTTCCCGAGAGCGATCAAGCTCCTCTTGGGTCGCCTTCAGGGCAGATTTGACCTCGTTCAGCTCGCGGAGGGAATTGGCATGACCCTCACACTTAACTTGGGCTTTCAGCAGATCAGCCGCAACCGTATTCTTCTCCTTCTCGAGGGCAGTATAGTCGTCTTTCAGCTTCTGTAGCTCGGAGGAAGAGGGGGCCTCGTCGTTCAATATCAAGGCAGTCTCAAAGACCCGCATCATGGCCGCAAGGTCCTCGACAAACGCCTCTCTCTTGGCCACCCCGTCCATACCCAGAACCGCCTTCACCTCGGCAACAGCAATGACAGGGGGGCTTCCCCCGAAGAAATTCTGCTGGAGATGGCAAGTGGGCAGCTGAAACTTTTCCAGCGAGACAGGGTCCACGAGATCCATGAGGACAGGCCCCTCGGTCCTTGCTTTCTTGGCAGGGGTGCTCTCTGGGGGAGGAGACTGGCTGCATTGTGGCGAGGAAGAGCCACTCGTCATTCCAATTGGCGCTGCAGTCTCGATAATATCTCGAACACGGCTCTTGGGGCGTTTGGGTGCCCGCTCCGCGGCCAACTTCATGATACGCTCGGTGGCGTTAGACATTTGAGCTGCAAGAGAAACACAAAAAGTTAGCACAGAGACAAAGCAAAATAAAGGCCCGAACATGACGAGGAAATCCCACCTAAGAACCTCTTGGCCTCGTCGGGAGACTTGCATTCGAGGAGCCCCCGAGTATTTATATAGCGAGCCTCTCGCAAAACCCTCCCTTGGGAGTCGCGGAGGAGGTTTCCATCCCTACCAACACATTCTGCCAGATTGAAACCCTTGACAAAGGCGACCAACGTGGCATACGCCCCCTTGTCATCCTCCGACAGCGCGCTATGCTTCACGACGTAATCCTCGGTTCCGAGCGCGAAGTGAGCGTCCTCCCACTCCAGAGGACACTTGGATACGAACCTCTCTCCCCCGGATCCGTCGGGCACAATGTCATAAAGTGTACCAACGGCCGAGTGCGTCGCGGGCATGACATAGTAGAACCTTCTCTTGAAGCCCCTTATTGAATCCGCATACGCCTTGAACAACTTCTGGGGTTGTTTGAAAGAAACCCAAATATGTCACCCACCGTCCGTCGAGCGTTGCAAATGAAAGACGCGGAAGAAGAGCTCGAGGGTGATCCCAATTTGAAGATAGTCCCAGACGATTTCAAATTCCCGCATAAAAGCAAGCGCGTTGGGGTGAAGCTGCGACGGCGCCAAGTGCAGACGGTTGAAGACCCCTAGTTGGAAGCTGTTGAAGGGGAGATGGATACCGACCTCTTTGAAGGTGAACTCGTACATGGGAAATCGCAGCCCGCGATAGTTCGAGCAGATGCGATGGTGTACCCGGGGCTGGAAAACCGTCCATGTGGCCTCCTCTCTGTCGGGGACGTTCTCGACGAAGGCGAACGCGTCTGTGTCATCGACCGAGAAACACGACCCGGGACGCAGAGGTTCTTCCCCGGCCCATTCGGCTGCCGGACGCACGGGCGCCTCCCCGGGGATCTGAGCGGGTCCATCCACGTCGGGCTCAGTATCTGCGTAGATAACCCCCGGAATCCTCGCAGCCATTTTTACCTGAAAAGCAGAGAAAACAGGTGAATTCGTCGATCGCGACCAAGTCAACCCTTTCACTGTAGATCAAGTGAAAGGGCAGTGAGCAAGAAACATTCGGGGACACGGCGAACTGCCCGAGGCCGTCACCCCGTCCCTTCTCTCTTTGCTCCCCAATCTCTCCGTCTCACTTCCCCGTGACATTCATTACGCATCCTCGGCGCATTCATAATAGTCCTCACGACATTCATCTCGCCCTCGGTATGTTCATCCCAAACCACCGTCAGAACCTACCGGAAACCTAGGAATTTTCCGCCGTTCCCGGCAGAACCCTAACGGAGCGCCGGGAATACACTCTACTCGCCGGAAAACTACTAAAAGATGAACCCTACATCCACTCGCCAGAATACTACTAAAAGATAAAACAAAATAAACCGCAAAGGATGAGAAACTTACTTGAGCAGTGGAGAGCGGAGTAGAACAGCAGAAACGGCGGTACACGGCGGCGTGCGGCGGCGGAGCAGTGACGGCCACTAGAGGAGATGCAGAGCAAAAAAGGGGGGAACGTGCAAATGGCACGAACTCGCCCCTTTTATAAGCCCCTCACGAGCTTCGAGGAGTCCCTAGGCAATCTAGTACGCTACCCTAGGGTAGCCGCCCTACGCAATAATGAGGTGTGACACGTGGCGCACGCTTCCCCAGGCACGTCTGTTCATTCCCTCGCACGCGTCCCATAATTCACCTCGGCTGTGACTCCTCGTATCCCCGCGATTTTTTCCCTCTACGACCAATCTCGCTCGAGCATGCCTGTTTACTTCTGCCCGGTTCACGAGGACTGCTCCCCTCTCGAAGCCTTTTCCCGAACGGGCACACCCTCGACATAACTTGGACCCTTAAGTCATCACTCCAACATCTCAGAGCAACGACTTGGGGGGCTTCTGTTCCGGACTGGGCCGAGGACCTGCTCAACACCCGAACAGGCCCAGCCCACACGCTCTGGGGCGGCCCATACAAAGGACTTAGTCGAGCCAGTGTCGGGCAAGCGTCACACCACAATGTCGGGCACGAATGGTGTAGAGCTTCGGGCAGAAGCATTGAGCCTTCCCCGGAGTTATCCTCGACACGAGGATATCGCTCCTCGCGAGGAGTCATCTCCGTACACGCAGCAAGTCCTCCCCACGAGGACACGTTCTCATGTAACCGCCCACTCCCGATGGAATCGGTCTGCCCTAATTCCGGAGATCTAGGAGCGGTTACCCCAGGGCGAAGACCACGTGCTGGTCTTCACTACGCCACGTAAGCCCTAGCAGTTACTTGGATTGGGTCTGGCAATCCAGCCCAATGCCAGTAACCGTTGGCCCCGCGCTGGGGGCTCTATAAATACCCTCTCACTTGAGAGGGTCAGGTAACACTCACTTCTTACTTATCTCTGTATTTGCTTCTCTCTGACAACCACCTTACTTGAGCGTCGGAGTGCCTTGCAGGTACACCCCCCCCCCCCCCCCGCCGCAGTCTCTCAACTTCACCGGAACCAAAGTTCAACAGACGTCGTTGGCCACCAGAAACTGTCTGATCCAGGTACGATCAAGAATATTATTTACAATTTTCTAAATGCATTGATGCTATTATTTACAGAGAATATTTTTCATGTTGGGTGTGTCGTGGACAATGAATTTAGGTGCTCAGGGGCAACAATGACATATTTTGTTAATAGTCAATTTTTGAGTGTTGACAATTCTTTTAAATCCTATTGCACATCATATATAAATTAAAATATATTATACAATCAAAATATGTTAACAATTCTTTTAGAATCAATTTCTGAGAGTTGAGTAGTATGCAAGTATGTGGGCAAGGAGAAGGAAAAACATACACACGACAACAATTAATTTCACTATTTTTTTTAATTCACTATAGTATTTTATGAGTATATAATTTTCATCTTGATTTTAATTCAACTAATTATATGTAGATAATTTTATTTTTAATGCGAATTACATTAAATATATCTCATAAAAAATATATATGCATGAATACTTTTCCGCTGTGCGCATTAAAAAGCGGACAGACGGACGCTAGTTGTAACCCGTCTGGACGCTAGTTGTAATAAATAAAAAGGGTGGCGGTACAGCAAATGGATGGAAAGAAGGTGCCACAAATTTCATTTCCTACTATAATTCTAATGCGGCGCTACAGTGGCCGATGAAAAGGAACAAATTTATTTCCATCGCCTATTATATTATCTATCGCTACAGGATATAGTGGATAATTGAAATTAATTTAAAAAAATGATTCACATACACTCTTTCATCCTTGCGCTACATTAATAGGAGCAGGGTAGTAAAGAATCACATTAATTTCACTACATGCTACATTCATTTTCTATGGTTTTTGTATTAAATGACTACATTCATTTGTAAAATAAATGAACAGTGGTGCTACAGGTGAAGAAAAGAGGGCCACATGTGGTGACTAGCATTTAATGCTTGTGCTACTTAAAGAATCTACATTTCATTTCCTTATTTTAGGATTTTTGCTACAGTATTAAAGGAAAGGTATCACTTATATTAAATCACTTCTAGCTTCTTGTTTTGATTGTGCGCTACAGAGAAATGAAAAAGATACATTAATTATTCTTATCACTTCTTTTCTATCGCTACAGTGACCAAGTAAACACACTGCTTTATCCCATTTGTTATTCCGCTACGATACAAAAAAAAAAAAAAAGAAGAGAATCACAAGGTTATCGCTGCAGTACATGTGAGGAGATTAATCCATCGCAGCATTTAAGGAGAGATGTTGGGACATTATTTCGCTACAGTAGGTGAAAATAATTGATTCCAATTTAAAATCTAACTAACTTCAATCTATCAAGCATCAAAATAATTCCAAACAAATTAATTATCATATATTAATTATTATTATCATCAAAACCTAATAGTTATCAATTCATAAAAATTTGGAGGTTTTATCCTAAACATGTTTCTACTCATTCTACACTATCATACAATCCCAATAAATATGTAAAAACCCACCTTTACCATGAACTTCTTATGCTTTCTCTTGGTTCTTCTCCTTCTCCACTCTTCTTTTTCTCTTGCCTCCTTTTCCAACTTTCTGTTCTATCTCTTTCTCCTTTTGTTAAACCCGCACAATTTTCATAACCTAATAATTTCTAATGGGCTCACTAACCCACTCTCACACTTACTATTCACACACCTATAATTAGGCCCAATTACTAATTCTACTAATTCAATGTTCTATTCCTCCAAATAAAATAATTAAAACAAATCAATTAATCAAATAAATCAATTAACTCAAATAAACCAAATAAATCAATTATTTCAAATAAGTCCAATAAATCAATTAATCCAAATAAATCAAATAAATCAATTAATTTATGTAAATCAAATAATTCATATAAATTCAATAAATCAAATAATTCATTTAATTCAAATAAATCACATAGTTCAATCAAATCAATTAAATCAATTAAATCAATTAGGCATCAAAATCACACGATTAATTAATTAACATAATAAATAAATAATTACTAAAATTGGGGTGTTACATCTTACACATTTAATATATTAGAAATCTTAAGAGCTTTAGGTCTTTGTTATGGTTATTTCCCGTATGTCTGGTATTAGTATCAAGTACACCTTATTCTCTATTCTAGTGAACTTGTTTAGCAGTTTAAATTAAGTCTCTCTCCAAGATGCTTGAGCCATGCAAGTCTCATGCTATATGCTTGAGAAATGAAAGCCTTAATCAAGTGGATTGATTGAGAAGAATACTTATATCTTGGGGATATAAGCAAGGAAGTCTTAGGCTAGTGTGGCTTGAGCAGATTGGCTTGGTTCATGAAATTTAGAGGAGTAAGTCTTGAACCTGGGGGTTTAAGCAGTGAGACTCATTTCATGGAACTTGGAGCATAAGTCTTGAGTCTGTAGGAGTTAAGCAGTAAGTTTTGGACCTGGGGTCTGAGCAGTGTAAAAGACTTATTTAGAATGCATAAGCGAATATAATCATGATTTAGTTAAAGTGAAAATCTCTTGTGAAGCAAGGGGACTGGACTACTCTCAGTTAGGAGGAATCAGTATAAATCTTTGTGTCTTTTGTTATTAATTAATTGTTTATGTTAACATCCGCTGCTAAGTATAATCAAAATCTGAACACTGGTTCAGATTCTGAACTCTAATCAGACGCAGATTTAAGAAAATGGAAAACACAATTCAACCCCCCATTCTTGTGTATTTTTCTCACCTTCAATTGATATCAGAGCATGGTTTGTGCTTAACACTTAACAGTGGCGTAGATAATGATCTAATAAGAAAAGTATGTCTGTTAAAGACTTTCCTTCAAGAAGGAATCAAGTGCCACATGAAAAATATCATACTTTTTTTCCTACCATATTCAAAGGGTGATTCCACTTAATTTAAATGATGGAAAAGTGAAACATATTTTTAACTCATTGGTCTTGATAAAGGGTTGTGATAAAGGTCTATAGAATATCCTTGAGAAAGGTATTACTATAGAAGTTAATGGTGTAGAGATGATCAATGTTTGAAAAATCTCCATCACCAGCTCAGAAGAAGCTTATCAAATATCTTCAGAGGTAGTTGCTTTCTGGTAGGTGCTCTATCTCACTTCTGAGTATGTCAACATCATTGATATGTCTGATGCACGGACTATCCTTGAATCCTTGTGCTCAAATTTGTTGGAATTAGTTTTGAAACCTATCTAGTTACACTTCATCTAATCTCTCCAAGCAAATTCTGAGAAGATTGTTCTGGATTCAAACCTGAGGTTACAGTTATTCAAGAAGTAATACAACTTGAATTTACTGTGCTCTATCGGTTTGTTGTACAATCTTTAAAGAAAAGAAGTGGAATTAGATGTTGAAAAGCTATCTATCAGATTATCTTTTATAAAGTATGTTGAAGGATACTTCCTATAGAATGTCTGATGATGAGAAATTAATCTTCCTAATCAGAAGACTTCTTTAACTGGGTGAGTGAAATGTGACATCTGATGACAGAAGAGTAACTTCAAAAGCTTCTGAAATATTAGTATTTCAACTTATTTCCCAAATATGAAAGCAAGGAGAATCACTACCAGAACCTAATGTCAGAGGTTTTCACTGCATATTCATTTGAAGCTGACATTAATGCATGATTCAGATAAAAGAGTAATCTGGCTCTGCCAGTCATTACTGTTTCTGAAGAAGCATTTGAGTCCTGAAATAAAAATCAAGTATTGAAGAGAAAGTGATTATGCCAAATCTATCTTGTTTCAATATTTGATCATAAGGAGTTTGTTCTTTAAGGTGATATCTTAAAAGACTCCATTGCTCCTTGGTTGAGGGTCATCATGGAATTTGTATTAAAGGACAAGTCTATGAGAAACATTCAATTCTTATTCAAGTTCTACAAGCAATTATATGACGGTGCTTTAATTTGTTTTATGCCATTCTCTGATAGCTAACATCATCTGGTCCTTTGTTGATCAAAGATTTCAAAGTCTTAATCCAAGCCAATGAAATCAATGATTCTTCTAAGAACAAGATCATGTTTATATCATGATTTATTCTAGACTGATACTTTGGAATGAATCATGGTATTGCTATCAGAATGTGGCATAAGGCGAAGGAAAGCCTGTCTGGACATTTATGTATGGTCTCATAGGAATAAGAGTATCATCATTCAAATGTATTTGCTGTAGATATCGAAAAAAGGAGCAGAGGCATTTTCCATGGCATTTATCAAAGGTTGTTTAGAACATTTGATGGAAGAAAAGCCTACATCCTAGACTCAAGTCCTAGAGGTACTGAGTTTGGTGGGAGAAGTGGAGTAAATGGTTTAACAGCCATTGAATCAGAATCCACTTAAACTGGTGTTCAGACTCTATGGTCAAGTCTGAATACTGATACGAGTCTGACCGAAAAAACATCAAAAAATAAGAGTTATGTTCTTTTCTAGCTTATCTCTTGATTAAATGAGATGTTTACAAAGTCTCTGCTATATTTCTAGGGAAGTTCTTTTATTGAAAGAATCTTAAAAAATCTTTAGGAAGAACCTATGTTGTATTTATCTATACTGAATATTTCATTAGCTATATGACTATCATATTTATTAAGACAGTTTCCTCACTTATTGTGATGGTACTGTTACTTGTTAGTTGTCAAAGGAAACAATTCAATATTCTTTAATCGCCCATTACTTATGCTTCAAGAGGAAATGTTGGTTTTGAATAAAATCTTGGAGACTGATGACTGACAGAAGATATCTCCTTCTAAGTCTAGATCTACTAAACTCTGATGGATGATAGCTTCTGAAAATTGTCAGATTCTGAGATTCAGAAGAAGATTCTTTATTTCTGATAAAGCAGCTTAAGTAAAAGGTTTTTCTAAAACCTCTTATATTACTTAAATTTCATAAGTTTGAAAATCATCTAGTGGATTCAGAAGATCTGCTGGATAAGAACCTTTGGGTAATGATGCTTTCTTTTTATATATTTGTTGTCTCTATTCCCTGTCTTGTGAAACATCATTTTGTGTCATTTTTTTGACAAAATTCTGATTCCTTTAGAATCTTGTTCAGTTCTTTTCTTTTTGTTTTCTCTTTGGTTGTGTTCTGTTAAAGCCAAACTTGAGATGGGTTTCCTAGTCAATTCTTCTTTGAATCAGCTGGTTGCCATCAATGAAAAGTTTGTGGATTTTGATGAGATGCTTTAGTTGGGTTTTAACTTCTGGAAGACTGTGTCTGAACAAAGTTGGAATGGATACTTTGATATGCTCTATGGTTTTTCACTTATCCAAGTCTTGTCAAAGAGTTTTGGATTAATGCCTCAATTGTTGAGTTGAACACTGAGTGTTCCATTCTTTCTAAAGTAAGTGGTGCTTTTATAACAGTAACCTCTAAAGCGATTACTAATGTGATCAATTGTGAGGAAATTATAGAAATCCCAAGAACTCTTGTTCGGGAACACTATCTTCCTACTTGGCGTATCTTTGTGTAGATTCATCTAAAACATCATTGGTCTCAAATCTTCGTTCTGAAGCAGTTATTTGTAATTAGATTATGAATTCAAACCTGTTGCCTAGGGATAAGGATTTATACCTCTTGGACCCTATTGAAAAAGATATGCTACTACTTCTCAATTCAGACTTGCAGATTGATCTTCCTCAAGTTATGTTTGACTAATTGAAGAAGACTCTTTCTTCCTTTCACAAGGGAAATATTTTCTCCATTCCTTATGGACGAGTTCTTTTAGAACTACTTGTTCAGCATGGAGTTATCATAAGTTCAGAGGCTGATTCGTCTAAAATATGGAGAGAGAAGTTTGAAGCTATCTATGAAAGATTATGATGTTAGATTTCTGCATAGTTATGCCTTGTAATTGTTAGAATCTTTGTATTAAACATTCTTATTATTAATTCATGTTTGTTCATGATTGTTGTGCAATTTAACTGTTATATATATATATATATATATATATATATATATATATATATATAGGGTTCATATCTTATGAGAATGTCGTTTTTATGTAAGAACGTGAGAATAAATCTGAATCATTAGATTTTAAAATAAATGGTGGAGTTTTGTGTGATTTTTGTTTTTCTCTCTCCTCCATTATTAAAATAAATGATGGTGGAGAGAGAGAAAAAAAACTGACATATAATCTCCACCATTTATTTTAAAATCTAATGGTTCAGATTCATTCTCATGTTCTCATATAAAAATACCATTCTCATATGATATGTTCCCTATATATATATATATATATATATATATATATATTGTTGTTCAAAAGGATTAAAGAAATGGGATTAAGAACTCAAAACGTGCAACAATTCTCATTAATAAACTGGAAGATATTACAAATTATTTAGACTTTCTAGTCTGTTGGATTTTCCCTAAGGTATTCCCTAGGATCATCTAACATGTCCAGATTATCTAAATAATCTTGACATTCTTCCTTAGCAAAATCCAAAGCTTCCTTTCTCAAACGATTTTTGCATTTGGACCCAAACGTTCTCCTTCTTCTGGGTGTCTTCACAAAGGATGCTGAAGAGGTGTGTGCTTCTAAAGTCATCTGCTTGCTAGAAGATCCTTCAGCTGCTGCATTGTTTTTGATTTCTTGAGTTGCTGCATTTAGTATGGGTACCTTTCTGAATTCTCTCTTTGGAACCCAATTTTTTTTTGTTTATACATCTTGGTGTTCTGAAGATTAAGTGATTATGAAAGTGAGTCTGCTATGAGTTTTTATAGACGTGTTACATTCATTATCTTGAGTATTCGTTATTTTAATATTGATTAAAGTCAAATCAATGTTTTAATGATGACTCTTAGAAATGTTATCTAACAGTCTGACCTATTAAGATTCCTTTAACAATAGTAAGTATTATAGTTAACATGTTTAACTATTGCTTCTGGTGTCAGTATTACTTCATTAATGTTTTACCATAAAATCAAAAGGTGAAATAAAGTGGTTGTGTGCATGCAATATAAATAAATAAAAATTGGTCAAAAAAACATCTTCATTAATCAAGTTAAAGGATTACAAAATATTTTTACAAAAGGAATTGTATGTTCTTAGAATAGATCTCTATCTAAGTCATCTTTTGCCTTGTAGGAGTAGTAGTTGTCATAGTCAACCTCTGGCTCATCCTCATCAATATCTTCCTCGTCTGCTTCTGGGATAACAGTATGGTAAAACATTTTGTTGAACCTTATTCTCCTTGACCTCTTCATAGACTTCCTTCTTGGCTTCATCGCAGCTACTGAAGAACCTACTTTTGTAGGTTGTTGAGGAACTGCTAACGTAGCTTCGTTGGAAGTAATCTTTGTAGAGGGCATAGGCCCAGTAGTCGATGACTCAGAAACTGTTCGTTTCTGAAGGTTCTAGACACTCAGACTTGTAGAGTTCTGTGTGATTTCTTTCACTGCAAAAGCTTTGTGGCTCTCAGCTGATGACTCCACGAATTTAGTAGATGTTGATGAAAATGAATTAGGTTTTGGCTCCTTTTATAATGGCTTCTGAGTATCCTAATCGACGGAATAAAAATCCTTTTCTCGATTTTATGAACTGTTACGACCAATAACTGCATTGCACAATCCTTAATGACCCTTGTTACTTGATCGTTTTTCATTTCTTGGAAACTGGTCTTGTAATGATGGTCTGTTATGCATTTATGACTGTAATTATTATTTTTCTTTCTCTTTTTATTTAATTCTTTTTTATGTGACAAAACGGGGGGGGGGGGGGGGGGGGGGTGGTGATGATAAGTATTTAATTAGAAACTGAACACATTGAATCTATTCAGTCTGTACATAATGGTTATTTATAATTTTGTTATTTTAAATTTCTGTGTCGCGGTGAGAATTGGAGACCATAATTATTAAGTTAGCTAGGCTTCATAAAACTTGATATATCACCACCGATCTTTAATTTATCCAAGGGAATGGGTAAAGAAAGAATAACCCATAAATATGCAATGCAAAGACAAAGCAATTAAGAGATCTAAGGTCCGGGGGTTGGTTATACTAAGGGAAGGTATTAGCACCCTAAGTATCTATAGTATCTTATAGGAACCTCTTGTTGAATTTGTGTTATTGTTAAGTTGTTTGCTAATTGGGATTAATTGGGGAGATGAGAAGAGAAATGCTTTTTTATTGTTTTTGTGTTTGGCAAGACATAGAGTCTTGTGCCTACGTACCAATGAAGGATCAAAACCTCGTAGTCTGGGGTACAAATTGAAAAAAAGTTTGTTATGGTGGATTTTATTGAAGAAGAGACATGTTGTCATTTTAACGAGAGTACTCATCTAAACCACTACAAACATGTGGAAGAGGGACCTTTGCTTCACATTGAGAGAAAGACTCCAACTTGGATATAGAATCAACAAGTATACCACATACCTCTAAAATGGAAAAGAATCAACATCTTTCTCAACAATGTCATAGGGTAGGAGATTTATATCTCAAATAGGGATGGCTAATGCCTAATCCATTTTGAAAAGGGTTTTAAATTAAAAAGTCAAAGTGGTAAAAGGTTTGAATTGAAGTTTGTGTTTTTTAGTCTTTGTGAAAGAGTTTTGAATATGCTTAAGATGTCTTGAAGCATTTGTTAAGAAAGGAGTTGAAAAGATCAATGACCTAACGTCAAGGTTTTTATTGAAAGTGGTTTTGAGTTTGAGATAGGGGAAACCCTAATTGAATTGTCTAAGTTGAAAATAATCCTAAGGGATAGCAAGTAAAAGGATTACAACAAGAGATATATATGTACAAGAATGTGGACATGCATATGCAAAAATGACAAAGATGTCAACAATAAGTCCCCCCCGCCCCCCTGGATTATGTACAATGGGTTCACAAATATATACATGATGAACATATGAGATTAAAGGTATGATAAGATCATTAACATGTGAATAGGCAAGGAGTGAATATAATGAAAGGTGTTCATAAACATGGTTCAAGCATGAGCAAAGATCAACAATCAATAGGCACAAACATTAACAAGGACTAGGTCAAAGAAATGCACAAGAGCGTATAAGCTAAATACAATGTTTTTAGAAAATAAACAAAGTGTAATTTAAAATGAATTCTTGAATTGAAATGAATACAAAGTAATAAACATTTGGTCTTTTTCTATGATTAAAATTGTAAAATAAACAATAAAAAATAAATGATTTTAAACAAAGTAATAATGGATTTTAAATAATAAAAGTTTAAATAAAAAAGAAAGTTTAATAAATAAAAGGAATAAAGAAAGTTTAAGAATAATGAATAAACAAATAAAAGATAATATATATATATATATATATATATATATATATATATATATATATATATATATATATATATATATATAATAAAAGATAAAATAAATATATTAAAAGAAAATAAAATAAATAAAAAGAAATTAGAAATAAAAATATAAATAAATAAAGAAGTTAAAATAAACAATAAAAGATAAAAATAAAATAAAATAAAATAAATGTTTGATTTAAAATAATAAAAGAAAAGATAGAAATAAAATAAAATAAATAAAATGGAAAATAAAATAAAAAGGAAAAGGAGAAAGAGAATCTCACTCCTTAAATAACAAATGTCCTGACCACATGTCACGACATTGTGCTGATCAAGATGTCTGACCAACCTGTCAAGACATCTGACTTAACATCTTGTTGTGAACTTGTTTTAACAAAGAGTGAAAGACCGCACTTACAGATGCAATGTAGTGATCCCTACAACTCCACTGACCTCCCAGGAATGTGTTGGAGTGCTTAGCTTGCTTTGAAATCCTCTAGAACTCTCTATCCAAATCAAGTTGCAATGTGAAAAAGTGAGGTTGTGATGGATGTGTTCAAGCTGTTACATAATTATTTTAAGGCTTGGGATAGGTTGTATGATGCTTATGGAAGGTGTTTGTGGTGTTGGAATGAAGTTTGGTTGAGAGAGATGAGAAATCACAAGTTTTGATTTTTTGGACAACTTGAAATTTCAAGAAAATGGAGCAATGGTGATTCTGGTATTCTGGAGTTTTTTCTTTGTGTGTTTCGCAGCTAAACAAGGCCTATATTTATAGTGCAATTGGTCTGAAATGATGCAATGGACATTGGCTTTGTTTTATGGTTTTTGAAGGAAAACCATAAAAATGGACAAAAGGTACAAAAGTTTATTTTTGCTTTATAGCTCCTAATTGACTATTGCCTCACATGATCTGCATCATATACCAACTATGTCTGGTGTTTAGATCAGCTATAAGACTTTAAAATCAAGTCAACATGATTAAAGCATAATCTCATTTAATGACCATAATCACTTCAAGTTAGCACTTTGGATTGAGCTTTTCCATGGTGAATTGAGATCCTAATCTGCAGATTTTGGTACCTTTTGAAAGATTTTATGGCAAGGAACAAGTTTCCAGTTGGTCATGATATGAAAAGAATCTTAAAAAATGGCCAAAAGCACCATCCAAAACGTGCACAACAATCTGGTTCAAAATTCAGCAAAATTTGTCTTGAACAAACTGCTCTATCATGGCTTCTTGCAAAAATCATAACTCCATACTCAAGCAAAAGAAATTCACGCTCTTAGTATCAATGGAAATAGGACATGAAATACTACAACTTTGATGTTGATCACTTGCAGAAAATCAACTTGCATCATGAAGAAAACTGACCACCAAAATTGGAACTTTCAACTGTTTGACACTTAGAAAAATTCTGGATGTTTTGACAATTAGGCAATTAAGAAATCCAAGCTTTGGAACTTCATAACTTCACATCCTTATGAGATTTTAATCCATTATTTGCACCAAATTGAAGTATGAAATGTCATATTTAAATACATCCCTTGGGCCTGAAGAGTGGCAACTTGAATTGATCACAAAGTGTCCATAAAGTCATGCACTTGACAAGGTGAAAAACTTAGAAAAATTTCGAAGTGTTTTGGATTTTCAAACAACTTGAAACTCCAACTTTGAATGTAACGCCCTGTATAATATATATCTAGAATAATACCATACAAGTGTTTTATTTGGTACTGACACCATCATAAGTGCCTAATGGCATAATTCACATACTTGACCATTTCTAATACATAATACAAACTATGGTACAAGACATGGAAATTAGCCAAAACAATAAAAACTAAGATCAATATACAATATCCTCAATTGTATACAACAAATACACAGCGGAAAACTAAAACTGAGCTTCTCTTGAAACATCCAAGCCTAGCTCCACTTGTAAATCAAACCTGCAAACCACACCTGTAATATAACAACAATAGTGGGGTGAGATACATCAAATCTCAGTGAGTTCCATATCTTATGAATTTTCTCGGCTTTACAGGGTTCTAGCCAAATCCGAACTCAAGTCAAGGGGAAGGGAAATGACTTTGAGTTCACAATCTCACACTATATAGAAACATGTCACGAGTCTGTTAACTCAAGAATCTCACTAATCGATAACCGTGCCAAGGCATCCCCTTTTCTCATCCTCTTCTACGTCTAGAAGTCGACCCGAGTCATGGATCCTTGCAATTTACTTGGCATACGAAATGGATTTGGGAACATCGGCCTGTTAGCCGTGAACCGTCACTTCACATGGCCTGTTAACCATCACAAGTCTCTACCCTTAGGTTCCATTCGTATTACATGCGGGAATCAAACCTGCCAAGTACCATGCCTTGTTTCAGAGGAGCTCGAGACTCATGAAACTACAACTCAAAGAACTGGTTACGATTACGTGATCACATACACAAACGTGATTGTATTCGACAATCATAAGGCCGCATTCGCCTTAAGACCTCTTTTGTCTTTCCACAAAACCACAATGGTTAATACACATGTTCCATACTAGTGTTCACTCTTTTCTATATCATTGTATCGGACATACGCCTTGGCCCCTCACGCACGAGCGTTGTCAGACACACGCCTCGGCCCCGCATGCACGAGCGTTGTCATTAAGTTAACTACTCTAGATCACTACTCGTCAAGGATGCATCTTTCTACATCAATTGACCGAGCAAAGCCATCTAGAGTTTCTATCACTTCCTAGCCATACTAGGTTCCACTATCAAGTTGTTATGGGGTAACGTTTCCTCACTCCACCTAATTCATTTTAAGCATGCATATTCTCTCATTCATACTTAACAACAATTAGATAGATATGGCATAACACAATTATTACAAGTAAACACATATAATCACACATCACATAAAACATCACTTTTCACATAGTAGTTCACACACATTTTAAGGCATACAAACCATTCCTATTCTCTACCAAGCATCCTTGGTTAAATCATGTTCTAACCCTCCCATTCACTACCTTATTGGATTATCTTTCCAAAGGCTTTGGACTCGTATCAATAGGATCCCCGATCCTTGAGTTTTGGTGGAATCAAAATTACATACACTACATTTCTATATTTTTCTTATCAATCCATAGCATATAAACATGTTTTAACCTCACCATCACATAGAGCATAAAATTAGCTTTCCAACGCTTTGAACGGGGACCAAATCGGACTTACGGTTCAAAAGTTATGAAGAAAACAAAATCTGACATGTTGGAAAAATTTTGTAACGCCCAGGTCTGCTCGCGTCGACTCATGCATCGACTCAAGGGTACTATGAGTCGACCCAAAATCCCATGAGTCGACGCATACTGCGCAGATTCTGCTAAAAACTCAGTTTTCGATCGTTAAATGCCTTCCGGACCTCCGATTTCGATTCCGTAAAAAGCCCCGGTCTCAGAATTCAACATACTACGATATTTTAACAACTAAAAGGCCTTCCAACACATTTACCAAAGTAATACCAATTTCATCAAATATGAAAAGTTAGGTTTTATAATCCAATCATACCCAAACACTTCCAATTCATACCATATCAACCAAAACATGTTCCAAACATAACAACAAGTATTCTACGCAGTTTATATCGCATTTCATCCGTTAGATTTCATTGATTTAACCGTTTAATCATTTTCTCTCAAATCTAACCTAAGTTCTAAACTTATGTTTCTAGAACTTAGAGTGTCTAACTAGAACCCACCTGATAATCGAAGAGGAGTTTGAAGAAGATGATGAATAGTGAAGATGATGATGAATCCATGCTTCTTATTCACTTTTCCCCCTTTCTTCTCTTCTTTGTTTTTCTTCTTTCCCACGTTTTTCCTTTCTTTCTCTTACCCACTTTCTATTTCTTCTTACTATCTTCTCTTTCCTTTCTCTTATAACAAATATGTATATAATACTTATTATATAATATAAATTCAATAGGGTAAAATATCTCCAATTGATATTTTGTCTTCTAACACCAATTGATCAATTATTAGAGTTACCTTAAAATCCTTTCTCGAGTTAAAATAATTGATATGTCTCTTTATTAAATAATTAATCTCTTCAGAGTTCATTAGTTTCTCTATTGATCACAATTGACAATACTTAAAGTACTTAGAGGATTCCATTAATCTAATTTACCAATGATAGAGCACATATATACTCATCTGATCTCATCTGATATCCAATTAAGCACTTAAATAATATGGGGTATTACATTGAACATCAATAACATCCACTTCAAGAAAGCTTTTGTCTTGTAATTTTCATCAACTTGTAGTATCAAATGCCATCTTTCAAAGAAGTCCTCAAGTGTTTTCAATGGATGCTTGAGGAAGAAGTTACAACTTTGGAAAGTAGGTCATTTGATCATGCATTTTAACTTAGAAAAATTTCAAGTTTTCTTCAATTTGGACAATTTTGCATCTTTGAATGATTTCTTGATTATAACTTGATCAAATGCAATCATCCATTATATTTTCTTGAATAATGAATTGTGAAGCTTAAAGTTGACCAAAAGTCAAACTTTGACTTTGTGCACTAGTTGACTTTGTATTAGATGAACTTGATTTCTTCAATTGTCAATGAATAAAACTTCTTGGATCAATCCAAACATATGGATGGGCTAAGATGATGTCCTTGAGGTCTTTGAAACATGTCTTGAGGTGTAGGACCATGCCTAGCTCAGAAAGTCAACTCAGGAATGAATTAGGTCAAAACCCTAATTGGGGGCATCTGATGACTTAGAGCTTGATGAAATGGTATTGATGAAGTCTTGCACTTGATTAGATGATGTAAGGAGGCCTTTGATCATATTGGAGAGATTGAGGATCATATTAACCCTTGATTGGTAAACTCCTGAGCTTCTTGGTATCAAAACCCTAACTTGCAGTCAAAGTAAACCAAAGTACAAACTTGTGATCTCAAAGGGTTAGCTATGCATAAACACACACACACACACACACACACACACATGAGATGATTGATGTTATGTTAAAAATGATTCAAATGAGGTGGAATATTAGGGTTATAAATTAGGGTGTGACATTCTGTTATTATGATTATCTTTCCCGGGCGACACATTTTAACTTTCTTGTACATAGAACTAAGGAGGAGCTTACAAACCTCAACCTTAGCCTATCAGACTCAGAAGGAGCTTACAAACCTCGTATTTTGTTGTTGCAAAAGGAAGTTAAAATATTATTTTTGGTTTTCTTAAATATATAACTAAAGGGGAGCTTACAAACCTCAACCTTGGAACTATTTGACTCGGGGGAGCTTACAAACCTCAGACTCTGATGTTACTAAGGAAACTAAATTACTTTTTCTTGATAGTAGTACTTAAGGGGGGGTCACAAAACTCAAATTTGGACTATTAGACTCAGGGGGAGCTTACAAACCTCATACTCTGATGTTGCAAAGAAAATTATAACTGCCCAACATTGTTATTTTAAATACTTATGTTTGTCATCATCAAAAAACGAGAGATTGTTAGAACAAGATTTGTTCATGACATATATTCCTTGGTTTTTTTATGATAACAAAGTATTTAAAGAAAAAGTTGTTATATTTGATGTGTGTTTCTTGTATGCAGGTTCTAATACTTGTAAATATTTAGATACAAAATCTGTTATACAAAGGCACACTTGGGAGAAGCTGAATTGATAGCTTCTAGTGGTGCAGAATCTGAAGAACACTTGCTAAGTGATGTCTGACGTAGACTTTGAATCTGAAGGCCTCAACATCAGAAGAAGAAACACAATTGTCTCTACACTTGGTAAATATAAATTAACTTTTGGTATCATACATAGTTGGTGATAAAGCTGAAGTTATCCGTACTGCATTAAGCAAGCTGCATTGTCAAATCAGTTTATCAACTGGAGTCTGAGTTCACAAGGCTCGAGAAAGGTTGACATGCTTTACGAATATCTACTCTCAACGGCTATATAGTACATGATCTTCTTGAAGACTCAATGGTTAAACATGTTACCCAATGGATCAAGATCTTTTGGTGTATCTATCTTCAACGGCACTTGTACTATAGAGTAAAGCAAAGACATTGATCAAGTTATATCATCCAACGACTAGTCTGCTGTAACTGTTATATAAGTGGCTGAAGGTTCAAACTAGATCTTCAACAAGGATTAACCATAAGAAGGAGTAACAAGATCAACAATTATCAACTCTATTGTATATGTAGGTTTTTTGTTATAGGTTGTAATTGTAAAAGCCTTAAGTTTTCTTACACATTGAATATATTAGAAATCTTAAGAGCTTTAGGTCTTTGTTATGGTGATTTCTCGTACCTCTAATATTAGTATCAAGTACACCTTGTTCTCTCTTCTGCTGAACTTATTTAGCAATTTAGATTAAGTATCTCACCAAGATGCTTGAGCCATGTAAGTCTCATGCTATGTGCTTGAGCATTGAAAGTCTTAATCAAGTGGATTGATTGAGCAGATGTTTTGTGTCTTGGGGATACAAGTAAGGAAGTCTTAGGCTAGTGTGGCTTGAGCAGGTTGGCTCGGTTCATGAAATTTGGAGCATTAAGTATTGAACTTGGGTGGTTTAAGAAGACAGTCTCATTTCATGGAACTTGGAGCAGAAGTCTTGAGTCTGTAGGACTTACGTAGGAAGTCTTGGACCTAGGGTCTGAGCAGTGTAAAAGACTTATGCAGAATGCATAAGCGATTGTAATCATGATTTGGTTTTAGTGAAAATCTCTTGTGAAGCAAGGGGACTGGACTACTTTCAGTTGGTAGGAACCAGTATAAATCTTTATGTCTTCTGTTATTATTTATTTGCTTCTGTTAACATTTGCTACTAAGTATAATCAGATTCTGAACTCTGATCAGAAGCAGATTTAAGAAAATGGAAAACACAATTCAACCCCCCTTTTTGTGTACTTTTCTCTCCTCCACACAACTCACATTACTGTTCACAGACACATGCATTGTTCATATGGCAATGTTTATGTATTGTTCATGCACTTCTCACTGTGTACGACAATGTTCATCGTATTAGTGAACAATGTATATGGTGTAGTGTATGCTTTTAGTGTAAACATGTGAGAAATGATATTCTTACACCAAATTCCTACACTTACATTGTATTTCACTGTTCACCAATACAGTGAACAATGAAATATAATAATTTATTTTATTAAGGAGTACTAATAATAAATTGTGTGATTAACCAACTTCATAATTTCATTAGCCAACCTTTTACGTTGTATTAATATTAACCAACTTTAATGATTGCTCTAAATTGTTTTTAATAACTGGACGTTTATTAACCAACTTCATAACTTCATTAACCAACTTTTTACTTTTCATTAATCAAATTTGGTTTACTTCTAAAAAGTATTTTTAGTATCTGAGCGTTTATCAATCAACTTCATCATTTCATTAATTAATTTTTTTACATTTCATTAACCAACTTTATTCACTCTTACAAAGTTATTGTTCATGCACTATGAGTGAACATTGTTCACATTACTGTTCACGGACACATGCACTGTTCATATGTCACTTTTTATGTATTGTTCAAGCACTGTTCACTGTGTACGACATTGTTCATTGTATTAGTGAGCAATGCATATGGTGTAGTGTATGTTTTTAGTGTAAACATAACATTGCTGATAAATAAATGAAATAAAAAAGTTTATGTATCAACATATAGCGTTGGCTAGTCTGTGTATAAGTAAACAAATGAAATGATAAAAATTATTTCTAAACAAATAGAGTTTTCTAGGATGTGTCTAACTATTTTTTAATAAATACAAAAAATAATGGCATGCAGCATGGGCCAAGCAGACCCTACTTAGGTTTTTTTTTAAAAATGTATTTTTCTAGTGGTGTAAGATATTTGGCTGAGAGTTTATTTAAGCTTCTAAGGTTGATCTTTCTATGGGGTTGTTCTAGCTTTGGATGACAACTTTCTTAATGTCTTCATCAGTGGTCTATATTTTTTCATAACTCTCAGTTGACCCTCATAGAGGTGCCTGTCGTTGCTCTATGCTGACGATGACACTGTTGGGAGATTCATTGCTGGTACTTTGATCTGTATGAGTGATTTCTTCAAATTTTTTATTTTGATTTTCAGAAATTGTTATCCTTACCAATTGCTTCAACATGGCTTTTGTATGAGGCTATAGTTCTCGAAGATATGAGAGTTTAGAGGATTATAGGGCTATATTTTTTTCATCTTGTTCCATGATTTTCCTGTCCAATTGTGTAGATCTTAACCAAGGCCCATAGAGATTTTTACCATTATGATCCATGCTTTTTTAAATCTCCTTAGGACAATAATCCTTATCGTGTTTAACTAGGCCACAGGTTTAATATCTAAAATCAATCCATGGTGTGCTTTCTTTAACACTTCATATGTGCATTTTGTGTTTAAGGGTTTTGGTGATGTCTAAAAGGACTTTGACTTTGATCAGCGTTATCTTTTTTTAGGATGCATGTATAGTTCAACCTCAACAACCTGGTCTAATTTTGTTAAAATTTTGATACCCATTTGTTTTGGTATACATTTGTTTGATTCAAATTTTGAGGGGTAAGCCCCAAATTTGAATCTAGGTAGGTACACGATTGAAAGAAATCTAGTGGGATAAGATATTTTGGCTCCAAGGTTTAACTGCAAACCATATATTACAGAATATTCACGGATTTTCTCTTAGGATTACTCTCTACTTTTCCACGTTATTTTTTTATAGGGTTAATACCCCTTTTGGATCCTGCCATATAGGCCAAATCCCAAAAACAACCCTGTAAAAAAAAAAACACAGATTCCATCCCTGCCATTTGTAGATTCCCTCATTTTGCCCCCTGCGTGGATTTGGTCAACCATATTGATGACATGACGCTGCTTAGTTGGAATTTTATTTATTTTTTATTTATTTAATTACACGCGTGGCATTTTTATTAATATTTTAATATTTAATATTTTTTTATTTTTTTTTTATTTTTTTTTATTTTTTTTATTTTTTTTTTATTTTTTTTTATTTTTTTTTTAATTTTTTTTAATTTTTTTTTTATTTTTTTTTAATTTTTTTATTTTTTTTTTAATTTTTTTTTTAATTTTTTAAATTGTATTTTAATTTTTTGTTTTATTTTTTTAATTTGTTTTTATTATAATTTTTTTAATTTTATTCTTTTTTTTTTATTTTTTTTCGTTTTTATTTATATATTTTATATATATATATATATATATATATATATATATATATATATATATATATATTTTTTTTTTTTTTTTTTTCTTTTCGTTTTTGGACCTAATTTTTATTTTTAATTCTATTTTAAACAAATTGTTCTTTTAAAAATTAGTTTCATTATACTAATCCATTTATTTCAATTTATTACCATACTAATCCATTTATTCTCATACTAATTTCAATTCAACAATACTTATGAGTGATTTATTACCATTATAACTTCACTCGTCAACCATCTTTATAACCTCTCTCCACTTCTTTTTTTTTTCGTTACAATATTGTTTCATTTCTTCTCCATTGTTTTCAATACTCATCAACCATCCAAAACTCAATACAAAGCATACTCACAACACAACAATACCACACACCCTAATAAACAAGAATCTCAAGCTCTCATCACTCTCCACATCCTCATGAAAATGGTAACTTGCTACTGCCATGTTCACACCATAAGTTGGTAACTTACTATATCATTATCCTTTGGTATGAACAATTTTTTGTACAAAGAACATATGAATGTGCATGTAAGGGGAGGATAAGGATGTTGTATCTCAAAACAGTTATATGATTGACAAGTAACATATATAAGTACATATGAATGTAATGTAAGGTAATAGCAGATTGTGTGTGTGTGCCCTATTATCTCGTCGGTAATAGCAGGCTGTGTGTGTGTGCCCTATTATCGCGTCGGTAATAGCAACCCTAACTGGGAAGTGACCTGGTGGTGCGCGCGTTCGATGGTTCTAAGAGGTCCGTTTTTGGAGAAATTGTATTGCCGATCAAAGTTGGTCCTGAAATTTTTGAAGCCACTTTCTATATCATGGACATTCAGCCTGCCTATAGTTGTTTATTGGATAGTCTGTGGATCCATGGTGCTGGGGCAGTGACGTCCACTCCAAGAGTGATCAGTCAGCCTGAGGTGGTTAATCAACCCGAGGTGGTAAATCAGCCAGAAGTTTTAATGTCTTCTTTCAAAGATGCACGCGCTGTAGTTGAAGTTGGTGATTCCCAGAAGTGGGGCCAAGTCATTAATGTTCAGGTGAAGCAGAATACTTATGGACTGGGATATAAGCCACCCCGACGAGCTCAAGAGCCTCTTAAGTTTTATGGTCCAGTCCAGTTCACAAGTGCTGGTGTCTTCTTTAATCGGGTTATATACCAATAAGGATAATGTTGGTAACTTACTATATCATTATCCTTACAGACAAACATTTGAATGTGAAAACGTCATTTATTGATGATAAAGTAAGCAAACAAAAACATCAAAGCCCTACAGACAAACATCACTACGTCTTGGGCAGAACGTAGGATTTTACACAAACAGAAAACAAAGGCAATTACTCTTGATGGGTCACTTGGATGACTTTCTCAGACGACCAATTGCATAGACTTTTACCGGGAGTGCAGGGGCGGATCCACTCATCCATGTCGCAATCAATATCCCCCTCATCATCAATGGCATTAACCCGATTAAAGAAGACACCAGCACTTGTGAACTGGACTGGACCATAAAACTTAAGAGGCTCTTGAGCTCGTCGGGGTGGCTTATATCCCAGTCCATAAGTATTCTGCTTCACCTGAACATTAATGACTTGGCCCCACTTCTGGGAATCACCAACTTCAACTACAGCGCGTGCATCTTTGAAAGAAGACATTAAAACTTCTGGCTGATTTACCACCTCGGGTTGATTAACCACCTCAGGCTGACTGATCACTCTTGGAGTGGACGTCACTGCCCCAGCACCATGGATCCACAGACTATCCAATAAACAACTATAGGCAGGCTGAATGTCCATGATATAGAAAGTGGCTTCAAAAATTTCAGGACCAACTTTGATCGGCAATACAATTTCTCCAAAAACGGACCTCTTAGAACCATCGAACGCGCGCACCACCAGGTCACTTCCCAGTTAGGGTTGCTATTACCGACGCGATAATAGGGCACACACACACAGCCTGCTATTACCGACGAGATAATAGGGCACACACACACAGTCTGCTATTACCTTACATTACATTCATATGTACTTATATATGTTACTTGTCAATCATATAACTGTTTTGAGATACAACATCCTTATCCTCCCCTTACATGCACATTCATATGTTCTTTGTACAAAAAATTGTTCATACCAAAGGATAATGATATAGTAAGTTACCAACTTATGGTGTGAACATGGCAGTAGCAAGTTACCATTTTCATGAGGATGTGGAGAGTGATGAGAGCTTGAGATTCTTGTTTATTAGGGTGTGTGGTATTGTTGTGTTGTGAGTATGCTTTGTATTGAGTTTTGGATGATTGATGAGTATTGAAAACAATGGAGAAGAAATGAAACAATATTGTAACGAAAAAAAAAAGAAGTGGAGAGAGGTTATAAAGATGGTTGATGAGTGAAGTTATAATGGTAATAAATCACTCATAAGTATTGTTGAATTGAAATTAGTATGAGAATAAATGGATTAGTATGGTAATAAATTGAAATAAATGGATTAGTATAATGAAACTAATTTTTAAAAGAACAATTTGTTTAAAATAGAATTAAAAATAAAAATTAGGTCCAAAAACGAAAAAAAAAAAAAAATATATATATATATATATATATATATAATATATAAATAAAAACGAAAAAAAATAAAAAAAAAAAGAATAAAATTAAAAAAATTATAATAAAAACAAATTAAAAAAATAAAACAAAAAATTAAAATACAATTTAAAAAATTAAAAAAAAAAATTAAAAAAAAAAATAAAAAAAATAAAAAAAAATTAAAAAAAAATTAAAAAAAATTAAAAAAAAATTAAAAATAAAAATTAAAAAAAAATAAAAAAAATAAAAAATAAAAAAAAATAAAAAATAAAAAATTAAATATTAAAATATTAATAAAAATGCCACGCGTGTAATTAAATAAATAAAAAATAAATAAAATTCCAACTAAGCAGCGCCATGTCATCAATATGGTTGACTAAATCCACGCAGGGGGCAAAACGAGAGAATCTATAAATGGCAGGGATAAAATCTGTGTTTTTTTTTTTACAGGGTTGTTTTTGGGATTTGGCCTATATGGCAGGGTCCAAAAGGGGTATTAACCCTTTTTTATATTATAACTTTTTGTTAAAAAAAATATCATTTCTCATTTTTTTATATAAGTAATTTCAAATTGTCATTATAAATCTCATTTTCTCATTTTCTATCATTAAGCTTTATAAGATATATTTTTTTTAGAAATACTAACAATACGTTTTTTAACACTTACTTCAAATTCACATTAGTCTAATCATATGAGTTTTATTTAAGTTTGTTAGGACACATACGAATTTTACTAATCAAAGAAAGTGTGTTAGAAAATATATGTTAGAGAGAGTATTGATAATTTTTTCATGGGTTTTTCATGTATAACAATTTCTTTGTATATGTACCGCATATTTGAATGATTATGCAAAAATATTGATTCATGCTCATTTGTTTTTTTAGTAAGCAAGAAATATCATTAAAACGAGAACAATGGATTCTCGAAACCACTTACAAAAAACGAGAACATGCTCACCAAAAGAAGAATACAAATACCAATAAGACCTAAAGAAAGTAGTACAATGGAAACCTACAAAACTCATAAAAGTCATAATTGGTATCGGTATTCTTCCCGATAAAAGACCATCTCCAAGATAGCTCCTTAATACTCCAAACCGCGTCAAAAACGTTCCAACAATCATTCCTAAAGATAATACCATTCCTCATCAACCAAATATACCAAATTGTTGCCAACCAAATACATCATTCCCTCCCACTTTTCACTTTGTTCCTCTTACAATAACTACTCCACTTCATAAAACTCTCTTTGATATTGTTCGCCCCAAAATTCTCAAAACCAATCCATTCCGCCACCTCCTTCCAAATCAATGAAGAGACATTACAACCTAAAAATAAGTAATCCAAAGATTCTTCCTCCAAAGAGCAAAAAACACAATACCCTTCACTATCCGGAGCAAGACAACCTCTAAAATTAAGAGATGCCTTTGTTGGAATCCTATTAATAAAACTCCTCCAACCGAAGGCCTTAATCTTAAAAGGAACATGCATCTTCCAAACCAACATAAAAGCATCATCATAACAATTACTTGGGCCGAAAGGGGTTCGAAGGGAAAGAAGAAGAGAGAAAAAAGAACTAACCGAAAAAACTTCCGACGAAGAAGACCTCCAAGACACCTAATCATTTTACGTAGAACAAGGCCGAACATGTATCAAATCGGAGCGCATCAAACTCATATCCTCGACCTCCTCACCACCAATAACATTTTGAACTCCAAAATCCCCCCAAAACCAATCCTCTCCTCTCCAACTACCCATACAAACAACCGACACATCTTTAAGGCAAGATATGTCATAAAGACGAGGATATTTGTTAGTTATTATTACTTAATACTAAAAGTTCTTCAATAAAATAAAATGATATGAAACATCTACCCCATTATGTTTTTAATATTATTTTATCTTGTAATGTGTGTTACATACCCCCTCAATCAAATACAAGCAAACAAAAAATCACACTTATTAAAACCAAAAAATAATCATTTGAAGTAATATTTTTTTTATGTTTTTTTGAACAAATTTCATATAAAAATATAAAAATAATTTGAGTTCATCGTTGATTATGAAAAAAATAAGAGAAAAAAATTAAATGCAGTTATATTTAATTATCTTTTTTAAAAAATACATTTTTAAAACACAATAATTAAATGGAATCATTTTTTTTAACTACAAAAATGGATGTTTTTCTATTTATATTGATTTAAATATATTATTGTAAAATTAAATAGAATTTGTTCTAAATTTTATTTAATTAGTTATTACAATTTTACATCTTCCATCTTAAATAGGAGTACTAGGGACGTACCACAAAGATTTAGTTCTTTTGTCACTGTTTTCTATTTTCAAACTTTTTTCACAGCCATCTAATGATTTTCATCCGCGGTTTGTACATCCTTCTCTTCTTACTTGTTGAGATTTTGCACGAGTTTGCAACATTGGTATGCCTATCTAATGATTTTCATTTGCGGTATGTATTTCCTTCTCTACTTGTCGAGATTTTGCAACATTGGTATGAGTAACTAGTGAATGAGGTGATGTTGGTCAAATGATGATTTCAATCACATTTTATAAAGTACCTGTTTAAACACTCTTGAAACTCTATGTATATTGATGTCCGGTTAAAAAATTATTCTTGAGAACCAATTGTTTCTATATCAAGTTAACACATTTAATAAATTCTACCTAAAATTAGGTGTTTAAAATAAATTGAATGATCTCATGTAACAAAATCAATAATCATGATATATATATTGATTGCATTACATTTCTTAAATATCAGGATAATATTCAACTCTCTTTTAAGTTTGAGAATAAAATTTGTCATGAAAATGGTCTAGTTTTCCATTGTTATACTGCTTGAAAAATATCAAAATGCAACCAAATAACATAAGTTGAGAAGAAACCCCTTACAGATAATTGACATTAACTACTAGTATTGTTTTTCTATGACGACCATCTTAGATTTGATATCAAGATGCAACAAACAAAAGTGCATAATCAGGGACAATTTGTTCAACTAGTAATTCGTTCTACCGATAATAAAAAGTTATGCATTTTTGTTTGTTGTATCACTAAAAAAATGCATATAATATGTGCTTATGATGAATAAATTAATGCACAGAGTAATACATTTATGGTTGTAAGGGGTTTAATTTCCCAACCTATGTTATTAGATTGATTTTCAATGTTTGTGGACTTTTGTTGTTGTATGCTGACACTTCTCTAGAAGTACTTTAACTGCAAAGATTTGAGAATCGGTGGGATTTGTCTTGTTAGATGTGTTATCTTGGTTTGATATATAATATTAGGTTATCATGATTAATTGTTTAAGTATGTTTCAATCAACTATATTATGTGACGAGTTTCAAGAGAGATGAATGTTTAAATATGGAGCCATTATGAAAGTTTATTCCACTTTTTAAAGTAATATGAGAACTTTTAGTCACATTTGTATCACAACAACCGTCTCCTCAAGTGTGAACGCAACCCACTTACACTTGTATTATTGTTGACACACCTTTATCATGTCCACCTGACAACTCAGAAAGACTTTCAATATAAGGAGTTGGTCCCTTAGTTAAACCATTGACTCTAATACATCTGATTGATCATGAGAGCCGCCCGACCACCACCTTAAGAAGTTTAAGATACAAGGAACTAGTTCTTTAGTTGAACCTTGGGCTCTGAAACTACTGATGTGTCATGAGGGGAGCAACTACACAAGTGACAAAAACATCACCTCTTCACCCAAAACCTTACGACATTAGGTTTATCGATCCTCTTACTTATAAAATCTTTAACCTCCACTTTTTTAAAAAATGTGTGACATCTAACTCACACTTGTATCACAACAATCATCCCTCAAATTTGAATCCATCCACTCTAATATAAATTAACACACAATAACAAACAACATGTAATAAATATAAAACTAGATGTTGACCCGCGCGATGCGCGGGTACACTTGAAAAAAGTAAGTGAAAATTATTCTCATATATTTTTAAATATATTTTTAAATATATTTTTAAAATATTTGTTATCTTAAATGTTTTGAAATTATAATTTATTAAGATTATAATGTTTATAAATATAAAAATCTTAAAACATGCTCTTCTGCTTTTTTCTTTTGTCTTTTGCTAATGATATGTAGAAATTTTTTCGAGTTTAAAATTATACAATCTAAAATAAAAATGTTATAATCAAAATTGTGCATATATATAATTTCCTCTTTAATGAAAATATATATTTTATCATAGATATTTTTAATTGTCAATTAATAAGTCTGGGTATAATATTTATTAATCAAATTCTTTATTGATGTGATTTTACATATAGTATGTTATGTAAGATATTGAGAAAACAAATTAGAGTTATTCGTGAAGTGAGGGGGAATATTTTTGCAGGTCTAACGCTTTCATTTTTTTAGAGCTTGTTAATATTATATATTTCATTGGACAAAAGAATTGAGGTCATATTCAATACATTCTACATCAAACTTGAAGAAATTGTTTTTCTTTTTATGGTAGAAAGTATTGACATATATAATTGCAATAAAATGAATAGTACAATAAAATAAAATAAAATTGAAATTTATAAAAAATTAATTAAATAGTCAAATAAAATAAATAGAAGAAATATGAAGAGAGTAACTTCAATAATGTTTTTGTTCATCAAATATCTTAATAAATTTTATATCTTTATGGCTTTGAAATGTTGCGAGGCTTCGTAATAGGGTCTTGCACATTAATTTAGACCTTTTACAATACAGTTTTTAAAGTGTATTAAAAATAGGCATATTGTATACACGATTAAATTTCTATGTGTTCATTTTTTTTAAGATTGAAGAGGTGGAGAACATCAACTCGTTTGGTTCTCATAAACAACGATTTCAATAGAGACAAATATTGAGTAGGTTTACTATTGAATTGCCAATATTGAGGGGAAAATCCTTACCTGATGTGAATTAAATAAAAAATATTAGTAAACACAATAGTCATAAAACTACTAATCTAATATTAATAATAATAATAATAAAATGATACAGAAAACTGTCTGTGGAATGTGCAAATTAGAAGAGGAAACCTTGAACCATCTATTCTTTTGTTGTGACCAGTCCAATATGGTTTGGAATGAAGTGCTAAAGTGGATGGACATTAAGCACACTCCTTTGAAGTGGGATGAGGAATTGATTTGGGCTACAAACAAGGCTAAGGGCAAGGGTTGGAGAGCAGCCCTCTTGCGAATGACTATAGCGGAAACGGTTTATGGTATATGGAGTTATAGGAATTCTATTGTTTTTGGGAAGCAAGAAGATAATACTAGTTTAGTTAGAAATATAATTGATAAGGTGGTTTATAGGAGTTGGAAAAATAGAAAGTTAAGGCATAAGATAGCTCATATGTTAATGTAATTAGTCTTTTGGTGGTTGGACCATTGGGGTCACTTTGTGTACAGTGAGTTTTTGAATATAATATATTTTCTTTGATTAAAAAAAAAAAATAATAATAATAAAATATTTAATTAATGAAAATGGAGAAATAGAAATCTTATATCTAAAGTTTCATGGGTAGAACAAAGTTCTTACCAAAAATAATAATTAACTACAGACAAATGATGAGAAGGTTTAGACATTTTCTACAATCCTCGAATGTGAAAAATCAAGTGTAAGAAGTGAAAGAAAATTAAAGATAAATTTTTTTATTTATACTGATAAACTATTGAGAGATTTGGGAAATTTAGATGGTTTTCTATGAGTTATTAAAATGAATTGACTTTTCATGTATAACCGATCAACTAAAGAGACATCAATAAATTAGTAACGCATCTAATATCAATGGTAGAATGAAAATACAATATAATATATTTATAACTGAAAGATAGTATTGATATAAATTTATTGTTTGGAATTAGTTGATAAATATTTTAGTTAAGTTTTATAATTATAATGTAACATGTAACGGGCTTTTAAATTTATATTTAGTGTCACAATATATTTTCATAAAGAAATTTATAAATAATATTATTTTTATTATTATTCTATTTAAATGAACATTAATATTATTATTATTATTATTATTATTATAGTAATTTATATTTTAAATTGAAATATGAATATAAACAATCTAATGCATCATTATTATTTTTCATAACTTATAACTGATTTATCATACATAAAACTAATAATAATGATTAAGGTATTTATTACTATTTATTTATTTTATTATTATTTATTATGATACATAAAAAATTCATTTAATAAAATAATTTTAAAAATAAAATTGTTAAGTTGAATTCCAAAAATTATTTTATTAACTTATATAATGAAAAATGTTTTTATTATGTTTAATTATTAAATTTAAAATTATATAAAATAAAATATATGATTTAGTCACTAAATAAAATCGAGACAAAATCTTTTTATAATTTTTATACACCAAGTAAAAAATATTTATATTATAATTAGTTATTAATATACTTTATATATTTATGATTTATGATTTGTATTTTTTATTTTTTATTTTATTGAAACAATGATTTGTATTAATTATTTTTAAAAACTAAGTAATTACAAATTTATATAAAAATATGAATAATGTAGTAAATAATTTTATTCTTAGTTTATTTCTTTTTTTTAATTCTTTCTCTGTAGTAATTATTAATGAATTTATTTTTTATTTTTTATATAATCATCATTGTAATGAATTTATTTTTTATTTTTAGTATAATCATCATTGTAGTGTATTATTTACAATTTTAGTGATTATTAAAACAATTTTTTTTATTTTTTACTTTTTAAATTAAAGTTAAAAGAATGAAGAGTTTTATAAAGAAAAAAAATATTTTTATTATGTTTAATAATTAAATTTAAAATTATATAAAATAAAATATATGATTTAGTCACTAAATAAAATCGAGACAAAATCTTCTTATAATTTTTATACACTAAGTGAAAAATATTTTTATTATAATTAGTTATTAAAATAATTTATATATTTATGATTTGTATTTTTTATTTTTTATTTTATTGAAACAATGATTTGTATTAATTATTTTTAAAAACTAAGTAATTAAAAATTTATATTAAAATATGAATAATGTAGTAAATAATTTTATTCTTTCTTTATTTCTTTTTTTTTTTAATTCTTTATCTGTAGTAATTATTAATGAATTTATTTTTTATTTTTTATATAATCATCATTGTAATGAATTTATTTTTTATTTTTTATATAATCATCATTGTAGTGTATTATTTATAATTTTAGTGATTATTAAAACAAAATTTATTTTTATTTTTTACTTTTTAAATTAAAGTTAAAAGAATTAAGAGTTTTATAAAGAAAAAAAATATTTTTATTATGTTTAATAATTAAATTTAAAATTATATAAAATAAAATATATGATTTAGTCACTAAATAAAATCGAGACAAAATCTTCTTATAATTTTTATACACTAAGTGAAAAATATTTTTATTATAATTAGTTATTAAAATAATTTATATATTTATGATTTGTATTTTTTATTTTTTATTTTATTGAAACAATGATTTGTATTAATTATTTTTTAAAACTAAGTAATTAAAATTTTATATAAAAATATGAATAATATAGTAAATAATTTTGTTCTTACTTTATTTCTTTTTTTTTAATTCTTTCTCTGTATTAATTATTAATGAATTTATTTTTTATTTTTTATATAATCATCTTTGTAATGAATTTATTTTTATTTTTTATATAATCATCATTGTAGTGTATTATTTATAATTTTAGTGATTATTAAAACAAAATTTATTTTTATTTTTTACTTTTTAAATTAAAGTTAAAAGAATGAAGAGTTTTATAAAGAAAAAAAATATTTTTATTATGTTTATTAATTAAATTTAAAATTATATATAATTAAATATATGATTTAGACACAAAATAAAATCGAGACAAAATCTTATAATTTTTATACACTAAGTGAAAAATATTTTTATTATAATTAGTTATTAAAATAATTTATATATTTATGATTTGTATTTTTTATTTTTTATTTTATTGAAACAATGATTTGTATTATTTATTTATAAAAACTAAGTAATTAAAATTTTATATAAAAATATGAATAATGTAGTAAATAATTTTATTCTTACTTTATTTCTTTTTTTTAATTCTTTCTCTGTATTAATTATAAATGAATTTATTTTTTATATAATCATCATTGTAATGAATTTATTTTTTATTTTTTATATAATCATCATTGTAGTGTATTATTTATAATTTTAGTGATTATTAAAACAAAATTTATTTTTATTTTTTACTTTTTAAATTAAAGTTAAAAGAATGAAGAGTTTTATAAAGAAAATATAATTATATCAATTTTGTTTTATTAAATACTATTTATAATTGGAATAGGAAATTAAATATTTTTATGTGCTTTATTTTATTAATATCTTTATTATTAAATATTTTTGGAATAGGAATATGAACAATATTATATATTATTGTTATTAATATCTATTAATAGAATAAAGAGTTTCATAAAGAAAATATAATTATATCAATTGACAATTGATGATGTATCAATGAGTTTAGAAAGTAAATGAAAAGTTTCTGTTGGATTATTTTATTGTTAATGAATAAATTGTCCACATATACAAATAAGTTGATGTGGCACATTTTAGAGTTATAATTGATGATGTGTCGCTATAATATTTAATACATTAGATTTAATATATATAAATAGATAAATAGATTGTCAATTTGCAAGAATCTTTAAGGAACAACAATAAATATTTTACAAAAAAAAATATTGTAATTAAAAGGGAAAAAAAACATCAAATCTTTAATCCTGAAACCCCTTAAGGGTGAAAACTACGTGTCGTCCAAATTGAAAAAATAACATGTTATGATCAAATGAGATTACAACAGAGTCTCAAAATAGTGCATAAATAGTGTCGACAACCAGTCAAAACAATAGCTTATAATTTTACAATTTGAAAATGCGAAAACAAAATTCCCTAAAAAAATCTTGTACACTTTTGATTATTTGAATGGTAAAAGTGTATCATTGCGTCTCACAAACCTTCTAACTAAAACCGTTAACGAATCTAAAATTACCATTTTTCTTTGTAGTTGTAGACATGCCTCAATGATTAAGCAATTTAATTTTCTGGTTTCTTTTTGTTTGACTTCAAAGGTGAAATTTCAAATGATAAACTATTTGATTTTATTTTCTTATTGTTAAACAATACTTGACATATATATACAAGTCTTGGCCATCTTAACTTTCTATTAGGAATTAAGTCTAAAACAAGTGTTTTTGATCCAAAAAAAAAAAAAAAGTCTAAAACAAGTGTTGCAAATGTTTTGATTGGTATTATATTTTTTTTTGTAAGTAAGGTATATATTGAGAGGAGTATAAAGGGTACTCGAATCTGATTACAAAAAATACGAGGCACAGCTCGACAAAAGCAGAGAAATTACCTACCAATTGAAACCTAAGACAAATAAAATAAAGGGTCTTTGTTGAATTCGTAGAAATTACAATTGGGATTTGTAATGTCTCCTACGAAAGACCACCTCCAAACCGAAAACTTAACCTTCCAGACAGTGTCCATGACGTTCCAACCAATGTTCCTAAAGATAATGTCGTTTCTGAGAGTCCAAAGGTTCCAACAAACCGCTAACCATATACATCCTTCTCTACCCTTTTTTACCTTCTTAGATTTACAGAAAGAGAACCACTCCACAAAACTTTCCGTAAGCCCATTTGCTCCGTAGTCACCAAATCCAATCCACTCCGCCGTTTCTTTCCATACCAACCTAGCCACCGAACACCTTAGAAAAGAATGATGCAAGGATTCCAGAAAGCAATTAAAAAATAAACAATTTGAGTTGGTTCCCGAAGGAAGAATGCCTCTATATAATAAAAGATCTTTAGTCGGAAGTTTATTCAACAAGCATCTCCAACCATGCACCTTGATTTTCAAAGGAACCTCAACTTTTCAAATAAGCTTGAAGGCTCAATCATTCTTGTTTGGCGGACCGTATGGGATAAGATAAAGATTCGCCAAATCATAGAAAGCTCTCACCGAAAAAACCTCAGCAGAATCCCCGTAAATCCACCTCACCTGATCATTTATATTATCATTCACCTTAACCGTCTGCAACACAATTCGTAAATCACGCATCTCCTCCATCACATCCGCAGCAGACGAAAATGCAGGCCCAGTACGTTGCACATTTCTATTGTCGGACTGGACAGAAACGGATTCGCGCCTAAACTCTCTGCTGGGACGCGAATTAACCGATATGCTGCCAACAATGTTTCCTGCAGAAGAATCAAAAGCCAGGACAGTACATGGAGCAGAAGAATCATCCTCTAAATTAATGCCTTCCGAGTTGAGGTCTGAATGATGCACCATACCATAACCCTCTACCAAAGTAATAACAGCATTAGAACCAGCTGAAAAATTAACAGTAGGAATGCCAAGATCACCCCATGTCCAGACTCCCTCCTTCCATACTCCCATTCCCGCCACCGAGACGTCTTGTAAGCAGGACAATGCGAAGAGCGGCGAAAATCTCTGTTTGAAACAGCCATGACTAGACCAATTAACATGCCATAAAGGAACTTGCCTACCTAAAACAAACAATTGGTTAAGAAAAAATCAACCGGATATTTTCCCGGGAGAGAAATAATATCCGACCACCACGTAGAGCAAGATTTCCAGCTGATACGCGGAGGAGCTACACCTGACATATATAATCTAATGTCACCATAACGCGCTTTCAATATTCTAAACCAAAGATCCTCCGATCCGACTAGAATCCTCCATCTCCATTTACTAAGAAGAGCAAGATTAAATTCTTTGATTCTTTTCAAGTTTAAACCGCCCTTCTCAACCGGTAAGCAAATAGAATTCCAATCAATCCAGTGAATCTTCCTCTTTGAATCCATACTGCCCCAAAGAAAGCCATTTTGAAGTTTTATAATATCCTTTCGAATTTTCACCGGAGCCAAGTAGAAAGAAAGTTGGAAAATCGGTAAGCTGCCAAGAACCGATTTAAGGAGAGTAATTCTTCCCCCGATACTCAAAAAACGGCTATGCCAACTATGCAACCTTTTTTCCACTTTCGAAACCAAAGAAGTCCAAGTTGAAACCCGCCTAGGGTTAGAGCCAACCGGAATTCCGAGGAAAGTGAAATCACTCCTTTCCGTTCTACACGAAAGAAAAAGAGACGCGACCTCTAAGCGAGACGACGAAATATTGATCCCTATTAGCTTACTTTTGTGGAAATTAATTCCAACCCCCGAGACTAATTCAAAACCTCTAAGAACCATTTTAATGGACCACAAATGCCTCCAACTCCCATCGCCTACCAAGAGAGTATCATCCGCAAATTGAAGGATGTCAATGAAATAACCCCCATTAACATTAAGACCCGCATAATCCTTGTTCGTCACCGATCTCTTAACCAACCCCGTTTGTCATACCCCAAATTTTGACCACTAAGATTTCCCATCATTGTGCAAATCATCATCACAATATGGATGAACCATTAGTCTCCCCAAAGATGGGTGAGCATTCACTACTATCAAAATTAGGGTTTCAAGCCCTCTCTGAGTTCTTAGACAAAGGATCAATCAAGAAATGACATGATCTTCAACTTGTCTAGCCTCTCAAACATCCACAATGGATCAAGAGGACACCCACATCAAGGATTAAGCACAAGGCAACAACCTTCTAAGTGGATCAAGCCTCAAAATCGACAGTGTCACCAAATTAGGGTTTTGGTCGACCAGGGCCTCCAGATGGAAATTTTCCCCAGGGCATGAGAAAAGGATTGCGCTCATGGATTTTGGTAGAAGAAAAACTCACAAGTATACCTTCAAGGTTCCAAAACTAGGGGATTTGAGAGGATTAGCAAGGATGATCACTAACCCTGACGCTTTCAGAGCCAAGTACAGAGGTCTGCTACCTCTGTTAAGGGTCCATGTAATTGAAGGAATCCTGGAGGCACTCATTCAGTTTTACGATCCGGTCTATCACTGTTTCACCTTCCTGGATTACCAGCTCGCACCAACGCTGGAGGAGTATTCTCATCTGATTGATCTACCCATTACTGATCAAGCTCCCTTTTCTGGACTGGAAGAAATTCCAAAGGATCAAATCATTGCAAGAGCAATCTATTTGGATGAGTCAGAAGTCAAGACTCACCTGACCACCAAGGGAGGAATCCCGGGTTTACCAGCCAGATTTCTGGTAAAGAAGGCTATGTACTTTGCTAGTATAGGGAATGTGACTGCTTTTGAAAGCATCTTTGTTTTGCTCACCTACGGGTTATTTTTGTTTCCCAACATTGATATCAACGCCATTAAGGTTTTTCTCATTGGAAATGCCGTACCAACCTTGCTCGCAGATGCGTATCATTCTGTACACTTAAGGAATGTATACAGCGGAGGAATGATCATGTGCTGTGTACCCCTGCTATATAAGTGGTTTATCTCCCATTTGCCTAAGTCTGCTACTTTTTGGGACCATAAGAGTGCCTTACATTGGTTGCAGAAAATCATGTCTCTTACCAACTCTGATATAGATTGGTACAATAGGATTTATGACGGGATCAGGATCATTGACCGTTGTGGAAACTTCCCCAACGTACCCCTCCTAGGAACTAAGGGAGGAATCAATTACCATCCAGTTTTAGTTCGTCGTCAATTTGGATACCCGATGAGGCATGTCCCACGTAATGCTCATCTGGAAGGTCTTTTCTTCAAGGAAGGAGAAAATGACAGGGCACTAAAGATGGAAATAGTGCACGCTTGGAAACATGTTTATAAGAAAGGACGGGAGTCTCTAGGAAAACCGGACTGTGTCTCGGTGGAGCCTTATCTCCACTGGGTCCAAACTAGAGCTCTCAAGCTAAGGATGCCTTATCCTCGTCACGGAGTTCTTCCGCCAAGGGAATCTGTCATGTACTTCATGACTGAAACGGAAAAACTTCCGGTTACGCTCAACAAAGTTTAACAGGAGAGGAGATCTTGGAAGAACAAGTACCGCATTCTCAATGTGGAGTGTACCAAAATACAACTACTGCTAAAAGAAAAGGATGCTCTGATTGAGATTTTAGAGCAACGTGCTGTAGAGAATCAGGATGACCAAAGGAATTTGCTCGCTCCTTTCACTTGGCAAAGGAATGAAAACCTGACAACGGCCCAAGAGCCCCGGTCCAAGAAAAGGAAAGTACCAGAATCAGCACCCGAGTTCTCCTCAGAGAGGACTCGGGACCCATTAGCTTAGGTTTCTATTTCCGCACCTTGTAATTTACTGTATTTCCATGTCCGCAATCCTTTGAATTCAATAAAACGGGGGTGTCCCCACTGTTTGATATTTGCAATCTAATTGTCGAAGTTTATTTTGATTAAACCAAAAAAACAATTAATATAATCATTGCATTCATCATTCTCACGTCACGTATTCTTCTTACCTACGAATCTCACGTTTGTATCTCGGTTCTAGAGTCAAACTGTCTCATTCGTACAATACTCGGGCCAATCGTCAGAAAAAGATGGATGATCTCGAGGAAGAGAACAAAGATTTGAAAGAAGGGATCGACGCTCTGAGAGAGGATATGAGAAAGTTTCGTAACGACATACAAGCCATGACAGAAGCTCAGCTACAAAGAACTGTGATCTCAGAGATCACCTTAATTCCCATAGTGGAAAAGTATGATCCTAGGTATCAAATGCTGAAAGATCGTCCCTGGGGCATGCCTGTTAACTATATCCCAGAAGGATATGTTTCGCCGATCACTGAAGATCAGGGAATCATAGCAGAAGCCGCTGGGCCTGAAGGTTACAAACTTCGGGAAAGCGAGGATGCCAGAGGCATAATAAGGACTCCTGAAGGTTACAAACTTCGGGAAGCGCCAAGATTCATTTTCGTAGTATCAGTACCACCCCCTATGGTGCACACCGTCCCGGAAGGACAGATTCCACAGATACCTTCTGGTGGAAAGGAAAGTATGTTCGATAGAATGGATGAATTCCAGGAGCAGTTCCTGGAAATGCAGAAGGAACTGCAGGCTATTCGCGGTCAGGATTTATTTGGAAAGGACGCCGCAGACCTTTGCTTGGTCCCCAATGTGAAAGTCCCGCACAAGTTCCAAGTACCCGATTTTGAAAAGTACAAGGGTAACTCTTCCCCCTCAAAGCCATTTGGTGATGTACGCTCGGCGAATGTCAGCTCAGACAGAGAACCAGGATCTACTGATTCACTACATTCAGGATAATTTAACCGGTGCCACATTAAAATGGTACATGGGTTTAAACCGCACTACGATTAGCACTTTCAGAGATCTTGGCACTGCCTTCGTCCAACAATATAAATACAATTTGGACATGGCACCAGACAGAGATCAACTCAGATCAATTTTGCAAAAGGACAAGGAAACCTTTAAGGAGTACGCTCAGAGATGGCGTGAAATTGCCGCTCAGATTTATCTACCTCTTGAGGAAAAAGAGATGACAAAGATCTTCTTAAAGACCTTAAGCTCATTTTACTACGACATAATGGTCGCCAGTGCACCCAGTGACTTCACCGAGATGGTGGGCATTGGAGTTCGTCTTGAGGAAGCAGTCCGAGAAGGATGTTTAGTTAAAGACGCTGGATCGTCAAGTAGTACAAAACAATACGGTAGTGCTCTCCCTAAGAAAAAAAAAGCAGGATATTGGGAATATCTCTCTCGGAAAGCAAAGGCGACGGTATCAACCAGTAGCAGCTGTAACTCCTGCTATCAACCCTGCGCCTGTTCCTACGTATCAACCTCAGGTTGCATATAGCCAATCGATTCAACAGCAATATCAGCAAAGGACACAACAGCCTCTTCAGCAGGATCGCCCTCTGTACAACAACAATCGTGCAACGCGACCACCAGGGTTCGACCCTACACCTGTGTTGTACGCAGAAATATTTCCGTTACTACTGGTCAAAGGGCATGTCCAGACTAAGTTTCCTCTTACGGTGCTGGAAAATCCGCCTTTTTGGTTCAAAGCGGATCAGACTTGTCCTTACCATCAAGGAGGACCAGGGCATAACATAGAAAACTGTCTCAGTTTCAAATTCGACGTGCAAAAGTTTGTTAGGAGCGGGGTCTTATCTTTCAATGATACGAATTCGAATGTTCTCACAAACCCGCTGCCTCAACACGAGAATGCTACAGTCAATTTGATAGAGGAAGAGTCTAACAACACCTATCAAATTCGCGATGTACTCTTATTGAGGGCCAACTTTGTCAAGATGCATTGTAGACAGAGTGGATATGGCCATGTGCCACCTCATAATTATCACCAGTGTGATATCTACTCTAAAAGCAATCAAGGATGTTCTGTGGTGCAATCAGCTCTACAGGAACAGATGGATCTCGGATGGATCCAAGAGCACCGAGTTCGTGAAGTTGACATGGTTTATACGAATTCCAACATCATACAGAACAACGACATCCGTACAATGAATGTCAACTTGGTGCCAATGCACTCAAGGCAAAGCCAGTATCATAAGCTGCCACGACATGATTATAATTCCTGTCTGACTTGCTCGGTAAACAAACATGGATGCTCTTTTGTACAAGAGGCCCTCCAGCGTCAGATGGATCTTGGATGGATTCAGGACTACCATGATAGGAATCCCTATCAGATCAACATGGTTCAAATCTTCGATATTCGCTTGATGAATACCAGCCTGGTGGAGTTACATGCTAAACAAGTCCAGCTCGGGTTCCTGGTATCACATGATTATCAGGGTTGTAAAGCGGGTTGCGAAGACGATTAGGGTTGTGCCCTTGTCCAGGAAACACTTCAGCACTTGTTGAACCACTGGTGGCTTCCAATCTATATGCATGAAGACACGCAACAAATCAGTGTGGTTGACGGGAATCCTACTAGATATCAAAGTCAGGATGTTCGGTCGATGGAAACAGACCTAGTAAGGTTACACTATATTCAAAGCGCACGTGGCCAGGTGCCACTACACAACTATGAGCGGTGTGGAGTTTGCTCGGTGGATAATCAAGGATGCTACCTCGTGCGAGCAACCCTTCAAAGTCAGTTGGACCGCAAAGAGATTCAACCATGGTCAAGTTTTGAATCAGTCAACTACTTTGCTGATCAAATCAAGAACGTTGTCGTAATCTCTGATCATCAGAGGACTAGGGATGTTTGTACCATTATCCCTTTACTTGACGAATCGAGAGTTCCCAACCAGGAACGGATCGAAATTACTTACGATGGTCAGAAAAATCAGAAGGCTCCCATAGTCATCTATCTACCGGGACCGCTAACGTATGAATCAACCAAGGTTATCCCTTACAAATACGGTGCAACAACAATTGAGAATGGAAAGGAAATTCTGTTACCCTCCGTCATGAATATTGCAGACATCAGTCGAGTAACACGGAGTGGTAGAATCTTCAACAGAAAAGTTGGAGAGCCCAACAAAGAAAAGAAACCTCATACAGAAGTTCCTAATCCACCAGTCGGTCAATCCAGTAATCCCGACCTTTCAAAAAACAAAGATGAGATGCTAAAGCTCATTCAAAGGAGTGAATACAACATTGTTGATCAGCTGTTACAAACTCCTTCAAAGATCTCGGTATTATCACTTTTACTCAGTTCAGAAGCGCACAGGGAGGCTCAACATAAAGTCTTGGAGCAAGCCTTTGTGGAACAGGATGTAATAATTAGACAGTTCGATAGCATTGTCTCTAACATCACTTCCTACAAAAACTTGGGATTTAGTGATGATGAATTACCTGAAGAAGGTCGCCGTCATAATATGGCACTCAACATTACAGTCAACTGCCAAGACGATGCTTTAGCCAGCGTACTAGTAGACACATGGTCAGCCCTGAATGTTATGCCGAAGTCCACTTTGATGCAATTATCATTCAAAGGACCTCCGATGAAAACCAGCGAGGTTGTCGTCAAAGCATTTGACGGATCCAGAAAAACAGTTATCGGCGAAGTCGACCTTCCCATAACTATTGGTCCTCACACTTTCCAAGTCACTTTCACGGTCATGGACATTCGGGCAACATACAGTTGTTTATTAGGAAGACCTTGGATACATCAGGCTGGGGCGGTCACTTTGGCCCTCCACCAAAAGCTAAAGTTCGTCCAGAACGGCCAACTCGTCACGGTTTGTGGAGAACAGGCCTTGCTCGTAAGCAACTTGTCATTATCTACTTGTGTAAAACCCAAGAAGGTTGTTGGAACTCAGCTCCAAGCACTTACGGTGAGCAATAAGAATCAATCAGAGAAAGGAACCTCAATTTCCTCATACAAAGATGCTATCAAAGCGGTCGAGAATACCAATACAACAGGATGGGGATAGCTTGTCATTCCTACTGACAACAAAACAAAGAAGGGTCTTGGATTTTCCTCGACCTGTACCTAGACTGCTACTAACGATGAAAGTCTTCATCCTATTCAAGACTTCTTCCACAGTGGAGGTTTCCTTCACCCAGTGTCTCAAGAAGTACATACCATCAACGAGGGTGACTCCTCCGATACAGATGAAGAATGGAAGTCCTATCTCAACGAGGACGGTTATACGTCTCAGGGCGAAACGCAGACTCCCTTTTACTATCCCGCACAGAGTCTGAGATTTATACCAAGGTCAGATGTCGAAATGATATACGAAGATTGTGATCCTGAAGGATGTCGTGCTCTGCCAAATTCGTTAGAGGAAGACACTCCGATGAAATACAACTTTGACCATGACTATTATGGCCCAATAGATGGCTTGTCTATTTGGCAACCGTATCCCGGAGACTTGGGGCAAGAAAATCAGTCGAACAATGAAAATCAGCTGAGCATCATTGAACAGAATACCTGTGTCCCCACCATGTCATGGGATCAACACTCAGGTCATTCCGAACTTATCCAGTATGATGATGAATTGGCAAAGCCTGTCGGACTAGAATTCATCAACTATGCTTTTCCCGAGGTCAACGTCATCGAGAGAGATGACTCCTCCAGTTCCAAAGAAGTGTGGGACACCCTGGAACAACCAAGCGGAAAATTTAACTTCATGGTCAAGTACACCGCTCCTGAAAGCTCTTGTATCAGTCTCGAAAACATCCGGACAACTGGATGGGGAGATGCAGCTGAGAGTACAAATGCTACGCAAAATACAACTGAGGAATCCCCCTATGACAACTCTGCCTGGGAGACAGATTCCAATGATCCTGCTCCACCAAAAATCAGCGTTATTTCTGAAGACAAATCAAAGAAGGTACCACACTTTGTGATTCACCGAGGAGTTCGCCGCCAATGGGTCGTTGTCGATGTTCCGAAGATTATTCATTAGTCTAAGTAATTGTCGTCTTTAACCTTTCACCCTGCCCAGGTGAAACAGATGTTTTGATAGGGCTCACTTTCTGTAAATATCCCTCTTCGCTTCGCCCAAAGCGACAGAGTTTTGTTTTATAGGGCTGTAGTTTCAAGAATCGACTTGTTCATTAATAAAATAATGTCGACTTGTTCATTAATAAAATAATGTTGTTCTGTAATTTTCGCATTAATTGTTGTTTTCTCTTTTTGCTTTTCAGAAAATGGTAATCCTAAAAAACAACTCAATAATAAAAACAAGCAGTAAAAGAAATACACTGCACACACTCTTGCATTCTCTCTATCTCTTCTAAACACAAATCATCACGTCATGCAGATTGCTTATTTTAAACCCCGTTGAAACATACGATCCAATGCCTTCTCCCAACTTTGAGTTCCCGGTATTTGAGGCTGAAGAAGAAGATGACGACGAAATTCCAGAGGAGATCTCCCAATTACTCTGACAAGAGGAAAGGTCCATTGAACCTCACAAAGAATCTTTGGAAATGGTCAACTTGGGCTCAGAAGAAGAGAGAAAAGAAGTCAAGATTGGGGCACTGCTCGGTCCAACTGTCAAAGAGAGTTTGACAAAGCTTCTCAGAGAATTTCCCGATGTGTTTGCTTGGTCCTATCAGGACATGCCAGGGTTGGATACCAGCATCGTGGAACACCATCTACCGTTGAGATCAGAATGTCCGCCGGTAAAATAAAGGTTGAGACGAACTCATCCAGACATGGCTGTCAAAATCAAAGAGGAGGTACAGAAATAGATTGACGCAGGTTTCCTCGCTACGTCAGAATATCCTCAATGGTTAGCCAAAATCGTACCAGTTCCGAAAAAGGACGAAAAAGTCAAAATGTGTGTCGACTACCGAGATCTAAACAAGGCAAGTCCAAAGGACGACTTTCCCTTACCACACATTGACATGCTGGTAGACAGTACAGCAAAGTTCAAAGTCTTCTCTTTCATGGATGGATTATCGGGCTATAATCAGGTCAAAATGGCGCCAGAAGACATGGAGAAGACCTCCTTTATTACCTCATGGGGGACCTTTTGTTACAAGGTAATGTCGTTCGGTTTGAAGAATGCCGGGGTAACCTATCAGAGGGCCATGACTACTCTATTTCATGACATGATACATAAGGAAATTGAGGTATATGTCGATGACATGATTGCCAAATCTAAAACAGAGGAGGAGCATGTGACCCACCTGTCAAAACTATTCGAGCGGTTGAGAAAGCATAAACTCCGCTTGAATCCCAATAAGTGCACATTCGGTGTCCGTTCAGGGAAGCTCTTAGGGTTCATCGTCAGCCAGAAAGGAATTGAGGTTGATCCTGACAAGGTCAAGGCCATTCAAGAAATTCCTTCTCCAAAAATTGAAAAACAAGTCAGGGGATTCCTGGGACGTTTGAACTACATCTCCAGATTCATATTCCTCATGACCGCGACATGTGCACCGATTTTCAACTTACTCAAAAAGAATTAGGGCTGCGTTTGGACAAAAGACTGCCAAACTGCCTTTGACAGTATTAAGGAATATCTGTTGAACCCACCGATTCTATCACCTCTAGTAGAAGGAAGACCACTGATCATATACTTAACAGTCTTGGAAGACTCCATGGGCTTTGTGCTTGGTCAACAAGATGAAACGAAAAGAAAAGAGTCTGCCATCTACTATTTGAGCAAGAAGTTTACAGACTATGAGACTCGGCACACTATGCTCGAGAAAACTTGTTGCGCTCTGGCTTGGGCAGCCAAACGTCTTCGCCAGTACATGATTCGTCACACCACTTGGTTAATCTCTGAAATGGATCCAATCAAGTATGTTTTTGAAAAACCTGCTCTCACAGGAAGGATTGCCCGTTGGCAGATATTGTTATCAGAATATGACATCGAGTACCACGCTCAAAAAGCTGTTAAGGGAAATTTTTTAGTCGATCATTTGGCTCATCAACCGATTGACGATCGGGAGTCAGTCGGATTTGACTTCCCATACGAAGATGTCATGTATCTAAAAATGAAAGACTGCGATGAACCGTTACCCAATGAAGGGCCAGAACCAGGTTCCCAATGGGGACTTATCTTTGACGGAGCTGTCAATCATTATGGAAACGAAATTGGGGCAATCATTATAACACCTCAGGGTACCCACATTCCTTTCACCGCTAGACTTACGTTCAAGTGCACAAACAATGAGGCCGAATACGAAGCTTGTATCATGGGTCTCGAAGAAGCGATTGATTTGAGGATCAAGAACTTGGATGTATATGGCGACTCAGCTTTGGTCGTCAATCAGATCAAAGGAGATTGGAACACATACCAATCAGGATTGATTCTTTACAAAGACTATGCAAGAAGGTTGTTACCCTTGTTCAACAGAATCGAGTTTCATTACATCCCTCGTGATGAGAATCTCATGGCTGATGCATTAGCCACTCTCTCTTCCATGATTAGTGTAGGTCAATGGAATGAATTACCTAAGATCGACATAATGCGCCTTGAACGGCCCGCTTACATCTTCACAATCGAAGCAGTCATAGACGATAAACCTTGGTATCACGATATTAAATGCTTATTTCATAAACAAGAGTACCCACCTGGGGCATCCAGGAAAGATAGAAAAACCCTCAGAAGGCTAGCAGGCAGTTTCTTCCTGAGCGGTGATACACTCTATAAGAGGAACTTTGACATGGTCTTGCTTCGATGCGTCGACAGACCAGAAGCAGACATGTTAATAAAAGAAATTCACGAAGGGTCCTTTGCCACTCATGCCAATGGACACACAATGGCGAGAAAAATTCTAAGAGCAGGGTACTATTGGTTGACAATGGAATCCGATTGCTACAAGTACATGAGGAAGTGTCACAAGTGTCAGATATACTCTGACAAAATCCATGTACCGCCTACGCATCTCAAAGTTCTCTCTTCCCCGTGGCCTTTTTCCATTTGGGGAATCGACATGATTGGCATGATCGAACCTAAGGCTTCGAATGGACATCGGTTCATCCTGGTAGCCATTGATTACTTCACCAAGTGGGTCGAAGCAGCGTCATACGCCAATGTAACCCGACAATTGGTGGTCCGATTTATCAAAAACAATATCATCTGCCGTTATGGTGTTCCGAGCCAGATCATTACAGATAATGGATATAACTTGAACAATAAGATGATGAAAGATTTGTGCACAGAGTTCAAGATTGAACACCATAACTCATCTCCCTACCGACCCAAGATGAACGGTGCGGTAGAGGCAGCTAACAAGAACATCAAGAAGATTGTTCAAAAGATGGTTGTAACCTACAAAGACTGGCACGAGATGCTACCCTTTGCTCTTTACGGTTATCATACATCTGTCCGCACTTCAACAGGGGCTACCCCTTTCTCTCTAGTATATGGCATGGAGGCAGTGCTCCCCATAGAAGTAGAGATCCCATCAATCCGGGTATTGATGAAAGCTAAGCTTACATAAGCTGAATGATGTCAAAGTCGACACGACGAACTCAACCTGATCGAAGAGAAACGAATAACGGTACTATGCCATGGTCAGTTGTATCAGCAAAGAATGAAGAAGGCATTTGACAAAAAGGTCTGACCTCGCGTCTTCAGAAAAGGAGACCTTGTGCTCAAGAAGATACAATTATTTTTCACTGATTCTCGGGGCAAGTGGACTCCGAATTATAACGGCCCCTATGTGGTCAAGAAAGCTTTCTCAGGCGGCGCCTTGAGACTTACAACCATGGACGGAGAGGAATTTGCCTACCCCACAAATGTTGACGTAGTCAAGAAATACTTCGCCTAAATAAATAAAATAAAAAAACATCTCGGTGGATTGAAAACCCGAAAGGGCGGTCCAGGCAAAAATTAGAGACATGATCAAAAATCATCCTGGTGGATAGGAAACATCACAGTACAATCCAGGCAAAAATTAGGGATAATGGCAAGTAACTACGTTCGACAAAGGGGCAAGTTCCTCGACAGCAGTTACACCATCCATCATAAAACTCCAGTCACGGTCATCTTCGACGGAAGCTCAGGATGCCCCGAAGTCAAAGTTGGTAGAAGGATAGTGGTCGTTATGTTTCAATGTAGCCCTTTTTCCCTTAGATTACCATTTTCTAACTTTCTAAATACTCTAGGGAATCACGCGTTTGGCTGATTTCCATCCTATCAATAAAATTTGAGCCCTTGTGCTTTTGTTTGCAATTCTTATTTGTTTTAGCTTTACAGGACGACATTTTAACATGATCAACGATTCTTGAAATAAAAAAAAATGAATTTACTTGTTAAACTTTTTTCTGCTTTTAAAATAAAGATGGCAATTCTTTTGACTGTTGAACATCGAAAGAATGTCGCTCGCTTCTCCAGAAGAAAGTGAACTTCAAAGTGCAGAATCAAAGTACTCCTTCTAAACCAGTGCCCCTGAATGAAGGATCAGTTATGTCAGATGCGAATACTCCATCTGACACCCTCGGCCGAGTTCTCATCTCCTAATCCCGACCAACGGTTGTTCCCCCACAGGGACTACTTCTTCTAAGCAAGGCAGAATTGCTATCTTGAACCAGCGATACTTTTTATCTCCCACTGTGGCCGAGTATCCAGTCGTGTTCATCTACTAGTCTGTATGTCGTGTCAGTTTTGTCAGCATATACATACATGCATCATGCATTATTGATTTACATTCATATTCATATTGCATCACTATCACTCTAGTCGTTCTTGTTCCCTAGTGATAAGAGTCCTCTCAATCGAGTCGTCAGTTCTTTCCTCGTCAGGAAATGAATCATCTAAGCGATCTCTCCTCCAGTTTATTTCTGGATTAAAGGTGGTTCTTTGACCACTTTGATAACTTGAACCTCTGAAGAGCCAGAGAGCTTCCAAAAAAACATCACTCTTCGCCATTGAAGATGATATCTTCGCTTTCCCGGATTAAGGAAAATCCCCAGAGAAAGCCTCTTAATCAGAGATTCGGCAGTACAACAGTTTTTCTCCAAATAAAAATCACTGACGAAAAGGTCATCGGCACCTCAAAATTGGATCACGTCATATGGCATTTCTCCAAGAAGATCCCGAGAAAAGTAATGATGTGGTAACCCCAAGCGAAAGCAGTCTCTCAAGAGACTCATTTTCCCCACCACTTTTTCCATCAAATGGCATCTCCCCAGGAAAATTCGATGAGAAGTTTGAGGAAAATCGCTACACATAGCATCCCTTGTCAATAAAGTTTATTGACAAAAGAAACTTAGACCAGTTCCTTGGTAGGAAACCAGGATCGAGGGGAAGTTTACATCAGAAACTAAGACCAGTTCCTTGGTAGGAAACCAGGATCGAGGGGAAGTTTATTCCAGCGACTAAGACCAGTTCCTTGGTAGGAACCCAGGATCGAGGGGAAGTTTATTCCAGCAACTAAGACCAGGTCCTTGGTAGAAACCAGGATCGAGGGGAAGTTTACATCAGAAACTGAGACCAGTTCCTTGGTAGGAAACCAGGATCGGGGGGAAGTTTACTTCAAAATAAAACTGAGACCAGTTCCTCGGCTGAAGACCAAGATCGAGGAGAAGTTTTACCTTTTATAAGCATCATTGCTTAGCAAAAGAATATGGATGCGTGAACTGCCATTCATAACCACCATCAAAATTTCGGGTATTCCGATATTTAATCCTCTTGCACCCCGAATGCCCGAATACCTTCGCCATTCACACCTTCGGGTTCAAGAAGATCAAATAGGGGCATCTGTCATACCCCAAATTTTGACCACTAAGATTTCCCATCATTGTACAAATCATCATCACAATATGGATGAACCATTAGTCTCCCCAAAGATGGGTGAGCATTCACTACTATCAAAATTAGGGTTTCAAGCCCTCTCTGAGCTCTTAGACAAAGGATCAATCAAGAAATGACATGATCTTCAACTTGTCTAGCCTCTCAAACATCCACAATGGATCAAGAGGACTCCCACATCAAGGATTAAGCACAAGGCTGCAACCTTCTAAGGGGATCAAGCCTCAAAATCGACAGTGTCACCAAATTAGGCTTTTGGTCGACCAGGGCCTCCAGATGGAAATTTTCCTCTGGGCATGAGCCAATGCTTCAAAGCATAACCTATGATGCTCCAAGGGATCTCATGAACCCAATCATCAAGTCAATTTAGCCTTAGGGGATGCATTCATCAAAAAAATCAAGAATTAGGGTTTCTTGACCTAATTCACCCCTAAGTTGACTTTTGGGACAAATCATGAGCCAAGACTTCAAGAGATGATTTGAGGGTCCCTAACACACCACATTGATCCATTTTCAATAATGGATTGATCCAAGAAGCTTGAGCAACAAGTTTCAAGTTCATCTGAACCACAATTAGGGTTTCGCGAGAAAAGTCTACTATAACTTTGACTTTTGACCAGGACATGCTCCCAAACCCTAAAACATGATTCAATACACCCTATAACACCTATGGAACATGTCCATCAAGTTTGATTTAGGTCAAGGACTTGATTTCATAGAGGATCGCACAGTTTGGAATTCATCTGATAAAAAGTCAACTGTGCCCAAAAGTCAAAGTTTGACTTTTTGATTTTTTGGTCAATTATGGTTCTTTGACCCCAAAATGATGTTAATGTATGATTGGAATCATTATTCATCAAGAAAAATCAAGAAAAGTGGGATAACTTGTAAAAGGGGTAACCATAAAAACTTAGAAAATTTTCTAAGTTATGGAACAAAATGGCTAGGGTACCAACTTTGGAGGACCATAACTCCTAAACCACAAAAACGGCGCTACACCGTTAAACCTTTCGCGACCATAACAAAGAGAAAAGGAGAAAGTGGGTCTCCTTGTCTCAAACCCCTCTCAACCATAAAATCCTTTGTCGGGCTACCATTAACCAAAATCGACATATCGCTCGAGAAAATGGTGGCCTCCATCCAACTCATCCAACGATCTCCAAATCCCATTCTTCTCATCATGTATCTAAGAAAACCCCAACTAACGTTGTCGTATGCTTTCTTGAAATCCACCTTGAAAAGCGTAACATTCTTATTTTCCTTAACCGCATAGTCTACCACTTCATTCGCTACCAAGACACTATCTAGCAATTATCTACCGGGAATAAAAGCGCTTTGACAATTAGAGATTAAAGAGTTCAACACCCTCTTAAGCCTAGTCGCCAAAAGTTTAGACAAAACTTTATAGAGGCAACCCACTAGACAAATGGGTCTATAGTCTTCCAACCCCAATGGATTCTCGTTCTTCGGAATCAAAGTAAAAAAAGAGGATGTAATCGCTTTGGAGAAAACAACCCCGCTATAAAAATCATTAAAAAACCTTAGAAAATCCGTTTTGAGAAAATACCAACACTTCTTTATGAACAACAAAGAAAATCCGTCCGACCCCGAACTTTTAGATCCTTCACACCCCCACACCGCATCCTTTATCTCTTCCTCAGAGAACGGACGCTCAAGAAAGTTACTCTCATCCGCATTAAGCAAATTGAAAGTAATTCCTTCCAACAACGGTCTATGTAAATCGGTTTCCATAAACTTGCAAGCAAAATGATTTCTAACCTCCTCCTTAACTTCCTTTATTGAATCAATAATTCCTCTATCCGAATTAAGGATTCCAATGAAATTACGTCTCCTATGGTCTTTCATAACACTATGAAAGAAGCGACTATTGTTATCTCCATCATTCAACCACTTCACTCTAGCTTTTTGGATTAACATATTCTCTTTGATTCTCAAATTCAACCAAAAGTGACTAGTGGCCATGTTACGATTAAAAATGCTTTCCTCCGAGGTAGGGCCCATATCCAATGCGATCGCTATATCCCCCTCATTCAACTCCTTAACACACTCCTCAACCTCCATATCAAGCTTACCGAAAACCTCAACATTCCACCTCCTAAGACATCCTTTTAGTAATCTCAATTTCTCCTTTAAGACATAGTCTTCCCTTCCCTCAACATGAAGATCTTTCCATTCTTTCTCGACGAAAGGAATGAAATTTTTATCGCTAAACCATTCATTGTTGAATTTGAAAGGTTTTGGTCCCCAATCTGACGAATCCGCCATCAACCAAACCGGACAATGATCGGATATATCTCTCAATCAGATACATTGACCCACAACTCCCCACCTATCAATGATGCCATTTGAAACCAAAAAGCGATCAATCCTGCTCATAGAAGATCCATCTCCACTAAACCACGTGAATCTCTTGCCCTTGCAAGGGACGTCTATTAACTCACTCTCCCTTATGAAGTCCGAGAATTCCTCCATCTCCAAACTACGACTAACCCACATTCTACCTTTCCTTTCGTTGGGAATAACAGTAGCATTGAAGTCACCTGCTATGCATCACTCGCCGTCACCAAAACGATTTTTCAGCCCCAATAAAGTCCTCCATAAAGCTCTTTTAGACTCCAACGCACACGAAGAATACACGTTAACAATGTAGTAAGGATTATTCCTCCATAAAACTTTAACCCCTACAAATCCATCTCCTTTGAAACTGCTAACCGCCTCCACACACGAATTCTTCCAAAGAATTATGATCCCTCCCGACATTCCCGACGAACTAGAAAAAGACCAGCCTATGTCCTCTTTAGACCAAAAGCTTTTTGCCATACACTCCGTAACATTAAGCAATTTGGATTCCTGAATTAGAAACATATCCGCAGTACCTTTTATGATAATCTGACTTATCCTTTTTCTCTTAATCAAACTTCCTCCCCCTCTTATATTCAGAGATCCGATAATCATTTCCACACTGTTAAATTCGCCTTCCCTCCCATCATTCTTTCTTTATCATTCCTCTCCATCATTTCAATCTAGCTTTTATAATCCCTCCTCTTGTCACAATCAGTTACTCCCAGTTTAGAGATTGCCTCCCAAATTCTTCCTCCTACATTAGAATCCAAATTATCCCAGAGGCGTAAATTACTCCTGATAATGTCCGACTCGGCTGAATTATCTCCGTGATAAAATGAATGAGTTGTATTATCAACTCCCACTGACTTGCAGTTGCAGTTAGAAAAAGCAGTAGCCTTACTGCTGTCCTCCCCTACAAAGGGTAAAGAAGAAGAAAAAGTAGACTTTTTTCTCCTCCCTTTGGGTTTACTTTTTACCTTTACCTTATTATTAAAACCCAAAATTCCACCTGCCCTACATAAACTTTTAAACTTCATTTTCTTAATCTTATTTTTCCATGCACCGTGGTCCCCACCCTTCCGCCCAACCGTTTCGTCCAAAGTGCATTTTACCCAAGATTTATCAGTCCCTATACTACTATGAACAGAAAGGTTATTAGGGATTATGAGTGAGCCTTTCCCAGAATCGAGGCGAAACCCTAGGCTACTTCTGATTGCCTTGTCAAAAGTTCCCTCACCTACCTGTGCCCCTATCTGCTCAGTTGTCACGGTCATCTGACCCAATTCCTACTTTTCATTAGAACTTTCTGCGCACGGCTCCTGTGTCTTCGACGTCTTGTCTCGAAAGGACTCGATACCTCCCTCGGAGGAAGCGTCTTCTGGAGAACCTACGTCCTCATCCATGAATCGGTCATCAGCCTTAAAGCTCCCATCTTCAAAAAATGAAGACGAAGAAATGTTTGGACTACTCGATGAAGGATAAGGAGAGATTCTAACTGGTCCATACGTATCCTCCCTGAGAGAAACTCCGTACTATTTGCCGTCAATTTTGACTTCCACTTTCTCTTGAAGAGTGAACGATGAATTCACCCTCACCATGAGCCTACCAATATCCATATTGGTACCTTTCAGAGTATTTTCATCAGAACATATATAAGACCCGAACGAGTTGGCTAATTTCTCGAAAAAATCTAGATTCTAAGCATGACACGGTACACCATAGGCTCTGATCCAAGTGACTCTTTCCTCATCAACCGCCTCCTCCGTCCACTCCTTCACCTCACTGAACCACTGCCTCCACCATGTATTAACCTCAGAAAACAATTCATCCATCGCCCCCGGCTCCGTTTCTTCAATCAAGCAAAGTTTTGAACCTAAAGGAGTGATTTTAAGGAAGAACACACCCTCAGACTCAAAACACCCACTACGCCAAACAAGACCTTAGACGGCGCTTTTTTTGGCCTTAGACAGCGCTTTTAAGCGCTGTCTAAACCTGTGCTGCTAAAGGTTTAGACAGCGCTTTGGGTAATACCAAAAGCGTTGTCTAAAGGGGGGTATATTTAATGAAAAGCGCTGTCTATGGTACCATTAGACAGCGCTTTTTGACATTTTTTAGGTATACCCGCTGTCTAAGCCCCACCTTTTTGAACTTTTTAGGTATACCTTAGACAGCGCTTTTGGTGAAAGCGCTTTCTAAGCCCCACCTTTTTGAACTTTTTTAGGCATACCTTAGACAGCGCTTTTGGTGAAAGCGCTTTCTAAGCCCCACCTTAGACAGCGCTTTTAGTGTAAAGCGCTGTCTAAGGTATACGAAAATTTTTATATAAATTTTTTTAAACCACAATTTTTACCAGGTTTTTCAACCAGAATTTGACCTGTTTTTCAACCAATTTTTTTCCAGAAAAATACCACAATTTGGAGATTCAAATCAATCCAATTTGGCCTATTTAAATGTACCAATTTACACCAAAATTATATATCCAAAACAATTGGCAATTCAAACCAATATATATATATATATATATATATATATATATATATATATATATATATATATATATATATATATATATATAGAAAAATGTACATATTACTTATACTAGTACTTTTGCATCCAACCAAAGCATTGCTTCAAATCTACATAGGTCCTGAAAGAACACAAAGATTGTAATTCAATTAAAAGAATACATCAACAATGTCTATAGTTAGAAAGTTACACATATTTAAATTCTCATCAATTAAAGTAAGAGTACAATATTATACCTGATAAAACTCCGAGCTCCATAATGTATTGACACCAATCCTCTTTAATCTCATCCAATTGAGAAATTGAGTAATGAGCACACTTGCATTCTTCAAAGTACTACATAATAATATAACATAGTTTGATTTAGTTTTAACTATTTCATTATATGAGAGATATGTGTTAAATATTAAAATAACTCATAAGTTAGAAATACATACATCGGATGGAATCTCTATTCGATCCAAAATAAGAGTGTCTCTCATAAACCTCAACATGAAATATCCGCAATCTATTTCATTACGTTGCCGAGGACACTACAAATGAAAAGAAAATATGGATAAATCCTAAGTTTTATCAAGTAGCATCACTAATATATAATAAAACATGTGATAATTAATATACCTTCACTTTATTCCATGTAATGGGGTTGACTCTCCTCTTTGGTACTTGGCCATCTCGTAGTGCTCGGAAAGCTTGTATAACGCTAATAAAATATAAATGAATATTTAGAACAATTCACATAAATAAATAAACAAACAAATAAATATACACATTCATATTTAGAACAATCTCACTTACGTGTCAATACATTTCTTCATATCCGGGTATGTTGTCCAATCATTTCCTAACGAATCCAGATAATACACCACTTCTCTGCTAGGATTAATTGCGACCAACAACCAATGTCCACTGTAAGATTAAACAAGTGTTAGATGGAAACTTTCTACACGACGTCAAAATACAAAAAAACTATAATAGATGAATTTAGAATGAAAATCTAACCCAGTATTAAACGGTAAAAGGAACAACTTTTCCGTTTCTTGGTTGTCCATAAAGACGTCGCGTACATACGCCAGGACCTCATCTGGTTTATTTATTATTAAGGATAAGTTGACATACGCGGGGCATAAGAATGCAAATCTTTGCTGCAATCCACGTGGGCGCATAACTTTGTCATACAGAAACCTTAAATAAAAACATCATTAACATTAGATTATTCATTTGAAACATAAAGTAAATAAGTTGTTCAATTAATATACCAAAGTAGATCGGATATATACCTCACGTATGTATTGACAACACTGACGCCCAATTCTTCATGATTGAAAACTTGCTCGAAGTCTTCATTACCAATATTTTGTTCATGTTCAAAGCCATATATACCTTTCTCCATATGTATAAGACGAACACCTCCGGTCGGAATATCTGTCAATTGTAGAAATGTCTGAAGGCACGACCTAAACTTGGAGATAGGTTGTTTTCTAGCCCTGTTCTTCTTAGCACCAACATTTTTCTGTGTTGAAACGTTGCTAATCTCTTTACCAGGCAGCTATATATCATATAATTTGTTAGATGAAGTATAAGATATCCAATTTAACATTTTCCATGCATAAATATCATATAATTGTGATGTACCTCTTTTTTTGAGACAACGGACTCGGTATGCTCCGGAATCCCCTTATCCTTTGTTTTGGATCTTGTTGGAGTCTAAATAACATTACCATGTAAAAAATGAAAATAAAATGCTCGTAAAATCTTTGAATCTACATATTAAGGTTAACAAAGGTTCATAACGGTTTTAAGCATACCTCATATCCTACGAGTATGAGGTTTGACGGTCATGCAACATACGACCCTATAGCATCTCCCACCAATGTTGCATCCAAAACATCGTCAGGATAGGGTAATAATGCACCCGCCTCTGTAGCAATATCAACCGATACTTTCATGCATCCAGTAGGGAGTGGGTTATTGTGAAGTAATTTTACCGAAGTGTTATACACTTTTCCCTTGCCAACCTTCCGATAAGTTGGTGAAGATAAGAAGAGCTGACAATGGGAAACACCCTAAAACCAAAAATAAATATGACATTGTTAATGTGTATATATGTCATTTAAATAATTTAAGCTACTAATTTAATTTCATAAAAATATATATAATTACCTCTGGAATATTCGGTCGAAAGCTGCAGTTGATACTATCTTTCTCCGATCCATCTCTAAAACCTGAAGCGTTATCCCTTTCTTTATCCTTTCTTAATTCCCGAACTTCAGCTTCCAGTGCTTCCAATTTAGCTTGAAGTTCTGTATTACTAGGAGCTTTTCCTTTTTTAATATTCAAGGAGGTCGGAGTGATCCCAAATCCCTTACCCCTCACCCGACCAGAATACTCAGGGACATCTAATGCCCGACTAAGTATGCTCCTGGAATCATCTGGAGATACAGACTGAGATAACGCCTCCTGAAAATCATATGAATATCGAATATTTGTCAAATATTTGTTAATAAAGTTTTGATTTAATTAAAGAAATATTGTTATACTTACACATTTCTCAAATACTTGTAGAACCTCTTCTGCAACAACTCCAGACTTGCCCACACGGGCTTCCTTCCACAAGACATGTGCAGGAAGAGATGTTTCAGAGCTATTCGCCTTTTGTAACTACATATAAAGCCAAATAATATGATCAAATATAACTCATGATGAACAATTATTATATCATTGCAATTTATTGATACTTACCAAAGATTGCTCCAAACGTCCATATCCAACACGTCCTTTCCTGTATCGATACTGGGGAGCTGATGCTATTTCCCGATTAATTGCACTTAAACTCTTAAATGTCAAGGTTTGTCGTTTGGCTTTAAACGTTACCCATTCTTGTGGTGAAATCAAACTTGCATATTTAGATGGATACTCTGCATCAACAAAGTTACCTTCAGCATCCTTAAGAAAGGTGCGGTTCAAATATGTCCTAAACCCTCTTAGGAGCTTCCCTGCCAATCTGATCAAATAAGCTTTTCTTTCTTCCTCAACGTTGAAGCACCTCTAAAAAAACCATACACATTGGTTAGTACAAATAATTTAAAATACATGATTAGTTGGCATAATTAAAGACATAATTATGGTACCTTTATCTCATTCCAAATTTTTTCTTTGACTTCCTTCAACTGTTTGTTTCTCCAATCATCACAAGTAATAGGAATCGCATTCCTTATAAGTGCACCAATGAAACTTGTCAAGGTATGACTGTTAGGCTCAACAAGAGTGCCTGAAGGGCTCCAATGCACATCTAAAATGATGCCTTGATCTCTAGCACGGATCACTTTCTTCATAACGGTTATTGCTCTTTTAATCTCTTCTTCCATAGATTTTTGACTTTCATCCTGAATAGGATCATCATCATGTGGGTAATCATCATCATGTGGGTGATCATCATCATGTGGGTGATCATCATCATGTGGGTGATCATCGTTAGTAGCCATCTAACCTGTAATAAAGAAATCAAGGATGTCAAATATATTATATAACAAATATAATATGACATAATATATAACAAATATAATAAAGAAATCAAGGATAAAGAAATCAAGGAAATCAAGGATATCAAATATAATATGACATAATATATAACATTGAATAAGCAATATTAACACTAACACTAACACTAACCTAAACTAACCTAAACTAAACTAACACATTATATAGCAATAACAATTATTAATTTCCATTAGTAATTAATAGAAATCAAAACCAAAAGGAGGAAAGTTATGACTTAAGGATTTACAATATATTTCTAATTACTATTTTTATTTCAGCTGTTTGATTTTGCAAACAATCATCAAGGCATATACCATAATAGCATCCCTCCAGCAGCAAAAATATATTCCAGCAGTGGATATAAGGTGATCATGAACTTAATCATTTGAAATTATATTTATTACAAAATATAATAAAATTAATATTATTTTTAAAAAAGAAGAAACTAGGGCACACATTGAGATTTGGAATTTATTTTGTACAAACAGGATGAATTACTTTGGGCAGCAGCATGGCTTCACCGCGCCACAAACATGAAACAATACTTTGATTACATTGGAAATTCTGGTGACAATGGTGGTGTGAGATCAATGTTTAGTTGGGATGATAAGTATGTTGGTGCACAAGTTCTTATTGCAAAGGTATAATATATATAATTTTATTCAATATCACTCATCAATATTCATATATATTTCTACTTAAATATTCTAATATATTGGATCATATATGCATGCAGCTTGTTCTAGAGGGAAAAGTAGAGTCTTCAGGAATTTGGGCTCAATACAAAGCAAATGCAGAACAATTTATATGTTCATGTGCACAAAAATCAAACCAAAACATACAGAAAACACCAACCTAAACTAACCTAAACTAAACTAACACATTATATAGCAATAACAATGTAGAGCAACATTAACACTAACCTAAACTAACCTAAACTACAATAACACTAACCTAAACTAACCTAAACTACAATAACACTAATCTAAACTACTCATATTCTATCAAAAGAACATCATTCTATCAAAAGAACTCCAAAACCTAACATAACATCATTATATCTAAAGAACTCTAAAAATATGGTAACAAGAACAAAACCTAACAGAAAAATATGAAACTCACTTCTAACATAAAAAGAAAAACTCTTACCGGAACAGTGGAGCACGGTGGAGTACGGTGGAGGATGGTGGAGGACAATGTAGGAAGGACGACGGCCGGACGGACGACGGCGGTGGTTTCAGCTGGTTCGTTCTTGTTCGCAGAAAGAGAGGGAAAGAGGGAAAGAATGAAATGAAAATTGAAACGGTATCAGTATTAATACTGATACCGTTTCAATTTTTATTTTAATTAAAAAGACCTTAGACAACGCTTTGAATGAAAACGCTGTCTAAGGTGGGCCTTAGAAAGCGCTTTTGAAAGCGCTGTCTTATATGGGCCTTAGACAGCGCTTTTGATTTTATTTTTTTTTATTTATAAGACCTTAGACAGCGCTTTTGAGTAAAGCGCTGTCTAATATTTTACTTTAATTTTTTTTTTAATTTATAAGACCTTAGAAAGCGCTTTCCTCAAAAGCGCTGTCTCGGGTCTTATATTTTTTTTTAATTTATAAGACCTTAGACAGCGCTTTTAAGGAAAGCGCTGTCTAATATTTTCCTTTAATTTTTTTTTTTAATTTATAAGACCTTAGAAAGCGCTTTCCTCAAAAGCGTTGTCTAAGGTCTTATATTTAGACGCGATTTTATTTTTCTAAGTGAACAGTTTCTGTGTTTTCTAAATTTTTTAACTTATAGCAGCGCTTTTGTAATAAAGCGCTGCCTATGTAGTGCTGCCAAAGAGTAATTTTGGCGTAGTGACCTCTGCATGTTGTATGTCATTCCTGAGTTAATCGTAGTTCCGACGAAGGCTTTCCTCAATCTGCCCAAATCATCCTTTTTAGATTCGTAACTCAGACAAACTTTACGAGACGTTCCACTTTTATTCCTACAAAGGATATCCGCATACGATCTCCTTCCTTCAGAAGCCCCACCCCTATCATCAGCGTTAGGTCGTCCCTTCACATTGTGTTCTACGAAATTCTCCTTAACCTTGTTCTTCTGCTCCAAAACCTTGTTCCTACTAGATCCCCTCTCAAACCTAGGAGGATTGACGTGAATTTTCTTCCTATCGATCTTCACGTTATCAAGCTTGACACCCAAAAGATTTACTTCGTTCACGTCTTTAAAACGAGCAAACCCAAAACGCTTCCCCATATTATTCCGTCTAGGAGAAATGACTACCCCCACCACATCTCCAATGCAACCAAACAGAACAAAAATGTCCCTAACTTTTATATGATTAGGAAAATCAAAGAAGAAGAAAGAGCTCAACACTTCTACGTCCCTCCGATCCAGACCCTTGCCGTATGGGAAGACGTCCCATCTTGATAGAGAAGAATTGTTAAACTTTCTTTGAACCTTAACCCACGCCATCGCATAAAACAATGCTAACTTTTAGAGAGAAGTTGTTGTTTCTCTCTCTTCATATACTTAATGATATGTTACAAGTATCAAAATATCATATTATCTTTCCATGTGAATGTTATGTTTTTGGTAGATAAGGCATTTCAATTATGAAAAGAGCGTGGCATTGAAAATTTTCCCGTGTCATGTTGTGTGCACCAGATTACTATTAAACTCAGTCTACTACGTATCTTCTCTATATTGAAATCTGAGTTTTCAAGTTAGAAATAAACGGATGCCTTGAATTCCTTGCTATATAAAATACATGGTGGAATTAACCTTGTTAAAGTTGCACCTTTCTATATAAAATTATTGAATGATGCAAATTGACCTAAGTATTGTTAACAAAAAATAATGAACACAATAACTAATTACACAAGATGCAAAGATATTTGTTATTCTTGAAAGTAAATAGTTGTAGCTATTAAATAGCTTTATAAAGAAACTAATCAAGCTTGCTTTTAACGCCTAGTGCTTCTCTGAGTTTTTCCAACTAATCAAGCTTCAAAGGTTGGGTCATAATGTTAGCTAATTGCTACCAAAGTGTTCTATATTGATTGGTCCATTACTTGTAAGATTTCTTAGAAAATAAAAGTGTACAATAATGTGTTTACTTCTCCTATATGGAAAACCGTATTCTGCTTATGCGGTCGACAAAGTTACCATCGGTTGCTTCTTAGATGCCCAAGCAACGACATATATTCTAATATACTCTTTCGGTCATCTATATCAGACGTTAAGAAAATGAAGTGAAAGGTTGATGAAGAATCAGAAGACGCAATTATTGACTTGAACGTTAGAGTATTAACTTTGAAGATTCTCCCCATGTTCAACTGCTCCAAAGACTTGCACCATCGCATTAGGATTCCACCACCTCAATTTACTCATAATTATTGTTCCAAATCAGAACAAATTCCATAAACATCTCTTATTAATGGGATTTTTTATCAACCCATTCATGGTTAACTTCTAGAAAATAATACACTAAATTTTTTATAAATGCTTATATATATCTTCATGTTCATTCGCTTTAATTTGATTATTAATTTTAGTTTCTAGAGTTATTAATTGATAAAAGACACCTCAGATGTCCAAGGAGCTTGCAAAAATAACCAATTTAGATCATTTCAAAGAGGTATACATGGAGCAATTGGTATGTTTTGTAAAGGAACCAAAAGTATGAGGTGTAAGAGAAATGAGTTATTTGGATACGATAGAGTGGGGTAGATCTATAAGGTTAACACTTCAACGTTCAATTCAGTCAATTGATAGATAAGTGGTAATGTGAATAAAAGGGAGATAATACTTGCAAATAGCACATGGTGAAGCTCATAAAATGGGAGATGGTTAAAACCATCCCATGTGCCCCGACATGAGAAATGGGGAATTGTCTAATGAAATTTGACGACATGTGATGCTTGGGCAGGTGAAATCAAACGTTCGATCTTTTAGACTGGTTCTACAAGATCCTCAACTATTCTATGAAGTTGTTTTTAGGTTAGATTTTCCTGTAATTAGGCTTCCCATCTTTTGGGCCTTTGGTCGGCCACAAACACTTGTACCCATGGCCTTGCTTGCCTACTTGGTCATAGCGGCGGGCATATGGCTCGCATAAGTGGAAAAGGTTATTGATTGGAAGAAGATAACCTTAGTAAACACTTCGTAACACCACTTTTACACGTGGCCCTAGGTGTCTACAGTAGGGTGTGGCAATGCTGTTTAGGGTACTCAAGTAAACTCGCGTGTTGTGATATCGAGGTTAATATCATCATTGATTTCATCTACTGAACTTCCCTTCTTTCTGAGCAGTAATATTACTTTCCTCATTTCTCTATGTGTTGATATTTGTAAATATACAGTGTCAAGAATATTTGTATATAGAATAGTCCCACGTTGACTATATCATGTAATTAGTTGTAATCTCTCTATATATAATATAGTCTTTGTAGTTCTTTTTAAAACACACGGTTTATTCAAATGTCTCTTAGTATCTTGTATTTCAACATGGTATCCAAATCTTACAAAGAGACAACCCTTCACTATGCTTTACCTGGTAGACCCATTGTCTTCTGGTGAGAAATTTTGGGCAAACCGTGTCATAACTCTGGTTTTCCTTCCATACACTCCTGTGACTCATTCTGACATCACTTTTCAAAATTATATGATTACCACCACACTTTCGTCGTCTTCGCTACTATTCCCAACGACCTTCTGGCAAACTAACTCTATCGATAGAAGTGCCTCCTCCGATTCAGTCGTTCCCCACTTTTCACTAGCAGAAACGTCTGCTTGCTCCCACACGTGCCACCTATGTCTTCGCGCGTGGGTATCACGTGCCTCCTCCTGAACTGCACGTGACAGCGTGTCCGGCAGCCGATCCCGGGCACTCACCATTGTGCAACTGTTTCAAATCTAGTCTCAGATTTTATTTTTCACTTGCGGAAAACTGTGATCTAATACAAACAGAGCCTTTTTCACCTGGTTCTTGTGATATTTTCTCTCTTCAGATACTCATGACTACTCCTCAGAACTTTATGCTAAACTACGACGATCATGTTATCGGTAATAAAAATATTTTCTCTTCCAACTCTACCTCTGGCTTCTTACCTACTATAACTTCTGTCAATGGTTCTCAAACACGATCCGAAGGGATTGGTACTGTTCAAATTCTACCTTCTCTCTTTGTTACTTATGTCCTATATGTACCTAATTTTCCATTGAATTGACTTTCAGACATTCATTTCACTTGTTCTCTTAATTTTAGTGTCACCTTAACTAACATTATATGAGTTCAAGATGGAAGATTGGCATCGAATGTGAGTCTTAAGGCCTTTATTACCTCTCGTCTACCATTAACTCCCATCAGTCTATGGCTCCTGATCCCTCCCCCCACCTCTCGTCTACCATACATGTTCCTGAGGTCATTGCAAACTCTCCTCCGATGCCCCCACTATCACCGAATCCGATCCTGCAACCTGAGTCCGATCTTCCGATTTCCCTTCAAAAAGGTATACGTCAAACACAAAACCCTTTTCCATATTATATTGTTTTATGTTATCACCGTCCTTCCCCTTTGCATTATAATTGCTTATCTTCTTTGTCTTCTGTTTCTATTCCTAAAACTTCAGGTGAAGTGTTATCTAACCCTGAGTGGAGGCAAGCAATGATTGATAAGATGTGTGCTCTTCAAAGCAGTGGTACTTAAGAATTGGTTCCTCTTCCCCTGGGAAATCTTTGGTATATTGTCATTGGCTTTATACAATGAAGGTTGGTCCAGATGGTAAGATTGATCGATTCAAAGCTCACTTGGTAGCCAAGGGATGCACTCAGATTTTAGGGTTGGATTATAGTAATACTAAATTTCTAGCTTGTGGCCAATATGACATTTGTTCGACTTCTTCTAACCATTCCATCCATTCGACAATGACATCTTCATTAACTTGACATAAAAAATGCATTTTTACATGGTGATCTTGAAGAGGAAGTATATACGGAGCAACCGCCTGGGTTTGTTGCGTAGGGGGGGTCATCGAGTATGATTTGTATACTACACAGATCTCTTTATGCTCTTAAGAAATCTCTGAGAGCTTGTTTTAACATATTCAACATTGTAGTATAACAGTTTGGTATGGCCTGTGACCATTCTGTGTTTTATCGTCATTTAGCCTAAAGGTGTAATTATCTATTGTGTATGTAGATGATATTGTCATAACTGGTATTGATCAGTAGGGAATACTCCTATTGAAAAAATATTTGTCAAATCAATTTCCAAAGTAAATTTTTATTTTATCTTTTTCTAATTTTTGTTGTTGTTTTCATTCTTTCTTTTAGTTATAGTCAACATAAGAAATCCACATGAAAATTTTATGGGCGTGTATAGCGGAGACGATACAACTGATGCCTTGTTGCGCATTACAATGGTCGACCCTGAGGTGTTGAATGTTGTACCTTTAGAACCTCTACCTCCCCCTGCGAATTTCATAATGATAAGTGATAACTATGACCTTATGAGGGGTTTTGTCAATGGTGGAAGTGCGACTACGGGTCTTCGTGGTGTCAAGAATATATGAGGGCTTGGGAGGAAAGAGTTTGAATAAACTTGGTTAATCCTGATGTTAGGGTGGTTGATTGTGGTTTCGTTTTCCCTGAATTTCTTGTGGTGGATCTGAAGATTGTTAAAGAGTATCGGGGCGAGTGATGGCGATGTTAGTTAATACCTTGAATCTCATACACGCTCTAGAACTCACAATTGTGATTTTCCTTTTTTGAAAGTGAGGAGGAAATGGTTCAAAGGGAACATCAAGACCTTCAACTTCCTGTATATTCAAGAATTGGAATTTATTGAAGCATGACCCCACACACACACACACATATATATATAGAGGTGCGTCCATGCGTGCGTGTGTGTGAGCTAATTCTAATGGTTCTTAGATTAAGAGGGAAAATTTTAAAAGGTACAACGTGCATTTTTTCACAATAACAAGCTTCATAAAATGTCAAATGGTCATTTGGTGATACTTTGACATTGTCCATTTCAATACTCTCTCCGTCTCATAAAAAGTGTCTCATTTTCACTTTTTCTTTGTCTTAAATTAATTGTCTATTTATATTACCAATGCAAAATTTATTATTGTTTTTCCACTACTATACCCCTATTAATTAATTTTCACTTAATTCCATTATTTTATTAACTATATTTAATAAGGGTATTCTAATAAATAATATTAGTTTTTTCACTAAGACTAACATATCTACTCATTTTCTTAAGAACCGTACATTACTCAAATATGATATTTTTTATGAGACAGAGAAAATACTATGTAGTATAAGATGTTATTGTTTAGGTGTTCAAGCCTTCAATGTAGTTCTCTTTGATGGAAACATAAGCACATGCGTTCTTAGTTGATTGAGGACTCAAACATGATAAGTTTCTTCCCTGCCACCTGACTTCTACAAAGCAGTAATCAACATCAAACTCAACAATTTTAACAGCAGTCAATTTTGACACACTTAATAGATTTTTAGTAATATCAGGTACATATAATGATGCATCATGGAAGACAAGTGATTTTAATTTTGAGGAACTTGTTACAACATTTTTGTTTATTTTTTACCATTACCAACCATTAAGGAATTTTTCACCATCGAAGGTGAATTGCTATGAACATTTTTTTGTTCCAAGCATGCATGTATCCATAAAGTTTGCATTTGCATCCCTTTATCATAGGTAAAAGTAGTAGTTGCCACAAAGAATAGTTGTCTTTATACAACTTGATAGAAAATTGATAATGAAAGATAATTTGATTAAATAGAATCTCATTACTCATTTTTCATTGTTAAATTGTGCCTAAATATAATTTCTAAACATTTTTTATGGCCGAACATTAGCTTATATAAGTAAAATATGTATTATTCTTTTTTTCTCCTTTTTGTAAATAGATAATATATAGTGTAGTTTTGCTTAGCTGACAGGTGTTTACTTATATATATATATATATATATATATATATATATATATATATATATATATATATACACGGTGATATAAATGCCTCCTTGGAGGTTAGTAATATGTTGTGTGAAAGTATTGTTTCCTAAAGTCAACTTGATGAATCGTGAATAGTGAATAGCGAATAAATAGTGAATAGTGAATATAAATAATTTCAACATAATGAATGATGGGTATAGCAATTAGAGAGTACTAAAAATGTCTTTTAAGCTCTGGATATTATATTCAGGTCTGTTTTTATGATACAAATCATGGTATTGAAAGTAAAAATTTGTTGGAGAATTCAATCTTTTTGAAATTTAAACAAGGGATAAGTTGCCCTGTTACTATATTGAATGCGAAAATTAACTATAGTTAATTCTCTTTTTAAATCAGAAATAATTTTCCTATATTCTTTTAGTTCTAATCTTTCTTTTACCAAATCCATTGTATTTTCAGAGTGTTAATGTGAGAAGAAGCGTAAAATTATGTATGAACAATAATATGAGGAGGCTCGGTCTACCAATGAATGATGTAGTTAAATATGAGCAGATATTTTTGGAGGCTCAGCCTTCCGATGTTATGATGTTGAAAATAAAGACTGGAATAAAAATTAATATGTTTCATATCCGTCTTCATCATAATTTATGTTGTTGTCAGAATTTCTTTCATCATTAAATTGGGTATTTCTATAGTTTCTATAACTTATAACACAATTATAGTCAACTTTCTGATGGTTTCTCATTCTGTAATGTACTTGTGAATGATCACCGTAAAAATGTCCTTCAAACAGATCTAGGTAATGTGAAGTGGAGGTGAATTCGTTTAAATCTTTTACCAAACATTCTAATTCACGTTCTTCAAAATCTCTCTCTAATGTTGCTTGTAAATCTTCTAAAATTATTTTTTCTTGAAAGTAAGCAAATTTTAATTTTTTCAAAATTATCTTGACTAAGTCAGGATAAGGAAATTTCTTTAATAAAGTAGTTATTTTTTCATCAAAACTTTGAATAAAAATTAGATCCGATAATTTTTTGTTAGAATTTGGTTCAGAATAATCTGCTCCAAAATAATTTGAAAAATATCTCTGTTGTAAAATTTTGATCTAGTTCCATATCAAATTTGTTTATGAATATGTTTTTCTTTTAAAGTTTTGGTTTTAAGTCTTATTCCTTCTTCCTATTGCTAAAGAGTATATGATTTCTTATTTATTTTATCTTAATAATTTTCATCTATTTCTATGATTATTGAATAGTTTATGTTTAATCTAGATCCTCACCTTTTCATCCCTCACCTACTACCACATAGTTCTTCCAGAGACATCTGTACGTTTATGACCTAAGATCTATGAATCTTCTCCTTGGAGGTACTATTTTTCCCCTTCAGGTACTTTCTTCTCTAATCGGATTCTTTCATGGATTAACGATTACATTCAGTTCAAGCAAGACTTACGTCTTTTGGTTGTGGATTAAACATAGATTAACAATAATCATAAATATAAACTGAAATTATTAAGGAAAAGCAACTTAAGAAATCATACCTTTCAGAAGCAATAAGGAAGTTGGAACAAGAATTTTAGTGTGAAAGTGAAAATTTAAGATAAGGTATATTGAAAGGCATATTTTTTTATTTGCATTCGTGGTGTGTATTTACAAATGAAAAAAAAAACCTTCCTTATATTAGAGAGGAAGGAAGAATCTAGAGACAATGAATTATTGTCTTTACAAAAGAAAAAGCTAAAAACTATTTACTTTTGGACTTTCCTAAAACAAACAAAAAACTTTACATAAAGTAAAACAAACAAAAAACTTCACATAAAGTAAAACATTATTTGCTTTACGGCAAACTTTAAAAAAGTTGAAAGGGACTAGACCCTTTATCTTGTTGTTTAAAAGTCGGAAATCTTTGAAAACTTTCCTTAATGGTTATCTTTATTCGCCTTTTGGTGTCGACAATAATTTACCAATATAGGAAAATCACATAATTATGGGTCCATCATAATTATTGATTTATCTTGTGAGGAGCCAGCTGAACCTGGTCTTTTTGTAAAATTTGAATTTCTTCTTTTGTAAGCTTTCACTAATTTAGGTCTTGAATGATTGACATCAAAAGGAAAGAAAAAACTTCTTGCAATCTCTGCATTGCAGTAGATTATTCCAAATTTGTCTTCTCTTAATAAGTTTCTTTCTTCAATTTTGTATTTAGACCAACCAAAATCTTCTGATATTAATTTAGCTCTTGCAATTTCAATTTGTTGTGGCAAATCCTCCAAATGTATAGTCTTTGGACCAGAATTTTGGATTTGGAAATCTTCATGCTTAATGTCTATACTTTTAAAATATATCTCGATTACATGAAAACCAGGATAATTGTTCTGGAAATCAAGATATAAGGAATTTATCTCCAGTTTGGCATTTTGTGGACATTCTGGGAATAGTTTCCAATGTGTCTGCCAGGAATGATGGTAAATATGGTGCAAAGTCATATAATGGAGGTACATTAATTGTACTCAAAAGTGCATGTTTGAGCAAGCTGTTAAGCGTTATATTGGAATTTCTGGATTTAAAGGGTTTGACTGTTGGTAATGAAATTCTAGCCTTCCTTATTGCAGAGTCAAGTTGGCAATAACACTCACCATCTTGGTTTTCAGGACAATTTTCAAACATGGCTTGGCATGTTTTCAAATGTGTTAGGTAATCTTGATACTTAAGAACTCTGGGCGAGATAATAATATCTTTCCCATAACTCTTAATTAATGTATATATGGCCTCTTGAATGTCATAAAATCCTTTATACAAAGACTGACCATATCTTGGAAAAAGTTTAATTTCTTCAATTAAAGGGGCCATCTCTTCCCAGTCTAAATATACTCCAGCTTTAGGGCGGTGAATAATGTGTAGCAAATAAATGGTTTTTTGCTAAAATGTCTCCCAGTAGAGAGATATGATGCCAAAGCATTTATCATTGCTGCCTTCTTACTATTTCCTTGGGTAGTAGTAGAAAGATTCCAAATGTTGTCAAGAAGGCATTGTTCTTCTTCTTTGAGTTGATTTCAAAGGTGTTTTGAATTGTTCCTTCTCAGGAAATGTTTTTAATTTTGTAATGTCGAAATCAATGACTTTTCCAGCCATTTGAGATATCTGAATGAGAAATGTCTTAATTTCTTGAGATGTTTGAAATTCCTTTATTTTCCTGGAACAATTAAGTGCAATTGGTAGTCATGTAATAATTTTCTAGATAATAAACCTGGTATTTTATTATCTTTTCCTTTAATGTGTTCCCATTTTATCCTAAATCCTCTGTTTAGGACAAATTCTCTGAATTTCAGCCATCTATTGGAAGTTAATTTTTTCTCATTCTTAGTATCAGCAAATTTCAAAATTGCTTCACAATCAGTTCTAATAGTAATTTATTTTTTTGATAAAATAAATAAAGCGAACTTTTCCAATACATAAATAATTGACAAAATTTCATAATCTAAGGATGTTAAGTATCCTTTTTCTTTAAAAGTTCCTGAGGTGTATCTACAAATTTTCTCTAATGATTTTGAAGAAAATTCATTAGGTTTTTTTATTAATATTCCTCCCCATCCCAATTCACATCCATCAGTTTCGATAATCAAATAATCTGACTCTAATGGCAGGGCTAATGGTTCTAATTTTTTATTTCTTTCTTTAATTGTTGAACAATTTTAATATCTTGATCATTGAATTTTCTAACACCTTTTTGATGTGCCTTATTATATAAGGGGGAAGTCAATTTAGAAAGATTTTAGAAATAAGGTCTGACATAATTTACTAATCCCAAAAAGGATTGTAAGTGTTTTAATTCTTCTAGTTTATCTGGAAATTCTAAAAAATTTCTTGATATATGAGGTTGTAATTTGATAGTTCCATTACCTATCTCTGCCCCTAAAAAAGAAATATAATTTTTTCCAATTTCAATTTTCTTTTTAGAAATGATTAACCCATATTTTTGTTGATTGCAGAATAGGGCAAGCAAGCAAAAATATTTATTTTCGGAAAGAATTCCCTCCGGGATTTATGTCGTGTCCACAGAGATCGGTTCGAGGGAAAGAATATCGTTCGACAATCTCTCGCGTTAATGAGTTTGGGTTTAAATGGTTTAAACAAGAAAACATAAAAATAAATATTAAAACAAAAAGAAATCATTCTTCAGAGAGAAAAACTCGTCCGGCAATGCATACAAATCACTCCTCACAAACTTAAACTTACCGACCAGTTATACTCCACCTACAATACTCATCAATATCACCCAGCATCGCTCACAACACAGATTATGTCTAACGCAAAGTTGAGAGAACAACCGTGTTACCATTGCCGATACTTTCGTACGCTAGCTCAAGGCACGGAGGCATTAAGATTCGACGCCTATTGAAGATTGTTAGCCCTAAATCTATCTCTAGAATCCAGAAACTAACAGACAATCATCCCTAATCGAAGTTCGCGAAGGTTATGTCTAACGCAACTCAAATCCCGCGCATAAAGAAAAAATCAGAGACAATTACCAATAAAGATTTGTAAAGCAAGTTTTATACAACGCCATGGGCGACAAATATACATGAGTTCATTGCAAATACATATACACAACCCAACAAAGAAGAAAGACATGAAGAAAATCAGAAATGAACCAAACATCTCACGGTTTGTCGGCGCCGATCGATGAGAAATCCACCCCGGATCATCCACATGCAAGCTTCCATGATGTTTTCTAAGCTAATCTACTGAAAAAATGAAGTTTGATGAAGTTGGGAGAAAGTTCCCCCAAAAACATAACCTAAAAAAATGATGAAAAATGGCTAAAATAGGCAAATTTGTGTTCCCAGGTTCGCCTAGCGAGTCCCCGTTCGCTAGGCGAACGTAAACCGCCTTAAAGTTAAGTTTTTTCACGATTCTGGAACTTTTTGTTCGCCCTGGTTCGCCTAGCGAACTCGCCAGCGAGTGCTCACCACGGGGGTTCGCCCAGCGAACATGACAGAAAACCAGAACTTGTTTTGATCATAACTCTTGAACCGTAACTCCGATTGACGCACGGTTTGAAGCGTTGGAAAGCTTATTCAATGCTCTTTATGAATATGGAAAAATCCCATTGCTGGAAAACCTACAAAAATAAATGAAAATCGATTAAACTCAATGATATTTACACGGTAACGCACTTTACACCGAAAACGTAAAGTAAACGTATTTACACACAAAGTGGGGTTTATTCAACCAATTTTAACACAAAGTAAGGATAAGTGCAACAAAACTTATATACAAAAATAGGTACAATTTGCACTTATCAAACTCTCCCCAACTTACATAATTGTTTGTCCACAAACAAGAATCAAACAAACTTGAAAATGCACAAGAAATATCCAAAGAATGACGAATCAACAGGTTTTGAAAAACGGAAACGAATGAATGGTTCAAATGAAAACGGTACACACAAAAAGTAAATACTTACCACTAAACTGCAACGATAACATAGTCACGAAACAAAAGCAAAGTACAAAAGTCATGCCAAAAATTCTAAAACAACACAAGTTCAAATGTGAATCACACCTAGCAAAAACAATCATCGGTAGATGAAAAACACAAAATGAGGTTCTTTCACTCACATAACAATCTTGCAAACAACAGACTAAATTATACATACATCCACAAATTCACATTGAAAATACAAAGGCAAGAATCACAAGGGCTTTTCAAGGTTGTAGCGTGGTCGGGTAAACAAACAAGGGGCAATTTCTAAAGGTAATTGAAACAAAAACTTGCCTAAACCTAAGGGAGTGAAAAACTCACAAAAGTTCAAACACAAAATTTCAATCAAACTTCTTCTTTCATCCCAAGTGTTACACACAACACAATACTTATTTAGCACAATTATTGCAACTCTTTTTGTTTCCTTTTTCAAGGATTTTTCTTTTTTCTTTCTTTTTCACTTTTTTCTTTTCTTTTCTTTGTCATATTTTTCTCTTTTTTCTTTTCTTTTTCAATCCTCATAGAATCCAACCAATGAGTAAACAACCATTCTCTCCCCAACTTGAATTCAACCACATCATCATGTGAATACTCCCTACTTTCTAAGGCAAGGAAAAAATCCATACAACAACACATAGTTGAGGTCCAAGAAAAAACAAAATCCATTCAAAAATAAGTGAACTAAATACTCATAGACAAGCATTAAGTTCAAATAAAAACATGGATCAAAAAGCTCAAAGGGGTTACGAATTCTCACAGACTCACAAGGTGAATTGACTATTTGGCTATGGTAGTTGTGCTCAAAATGAAACAATTGCCTTGATCCTTTTCATGCATTCATATAATCAACACAAATAAAAAATTCAACATAATAAAATCCAGTTATAACAAGAATGTTGGTTCTCCGCGCATATATGAACAATGGAAAGCCACCTCACAAAAAGGTTGGGAACTAAAGTGATTCACAATAGAACAAGTATACAAAAGAATGGATGGCATGGAAGTTTGTAAAATGCCTAAGTATCATGAATATGCTAAAGTATAGAAAGTGATAAATACATACCTCAGACGTGTATAAAACTTAACAAAATCATTACCATACATCCGCAAATTGAAACGAACCAACTTGGAAAATCACAACAACATCCTCAAGTAAGTCATCAAAATCTGTGAGCAAACAACAACCAAAAACATTCGAAAAGAAAAACTATAAAACATGCTTGTTTTATGTCGTAAGCTAGGCGCCTTTACGGTGCTTAATTAGAAACTTCCTTCATTCATGTCAGGGTGATGTCTCATCGCGCAACCAAAAGCAAGCGTCTTAACCAAACACTTGAACAAACGTCAAAATGTACAAGTATCAATATAAACAAGTGAAAATATACAACATGTACGATATCTACAAAACTCAAAAACAAAGAAATTATCGCAATGTGATTCAATATCAAAACCAATCCCCGGCAACGGCGCCATTTTGTTGATTGCAGAATAGGGCAAGCAAGCAAAAATATTTATTTTCGGAAAGAATTCCCTCCGGGATTTATGTCGTGTCCACAGAGATCGGTTCGAGGGAAAGAATGTCGTTCGACAATCTCTCGCGTTAATGAGTTTGGGTTTAAATGGTTTAAACAAGAAAACATAAAAATAAATATTAAAACAAAAAGAAATCATTCTTCAAAGAGAAAAACTCGTCCGGCAATGCATACAAATCACTCCTCACAAACTTAAACTTACCGACCAGTTATACTCCACCTACAATACTCATCAATATCACCCAGCATCGCTCACAACACAGGTTATGTCTAACGCAAAGTTGAGAAAACAACCGTGTTACCATTGCCGATACTTTCGTACGCTAGCTCAAGGCACGGAGGCATTAAGATTCGACGCCTATTGAAGATTGTTAGCCCTAAATCTATCTCTAGAATCCAGAAACTAACAGACAATCATCCCTAATCGAAGTTCGCGAAGGTTATGTCTAACGCAACTCAAATCCCGCGCATAAAGCAAAAATCAGAGACAATTACCAATAAAGATTTGTAAAGCAAGTTTTATACAACGCCATGGGCGACAAATATACATGAGTTCATTGCAAATACATATACACAACCCAACAAAGAAGAAAGACATGAAGAAAATCAGAAATGAACCAAACATCTCACGGTTTGTCGGCGCTGATCGATGAGAAATCCACCCTGGATCATCCACATGCAAGCTTCCATGATGTTTTCTAAGCTAATCTACTGAAAAAATGAAGTTTGATGAAGTTGGGAGAAAGTTCCCCCAAAAACATAATCTAAAAAAATGATGAAAAATGGCTAAAATAGGCAAATTTGTGTTCCCAGGTTCGCCTAGCGAGTCCCCGTTCGCTAGACGAACGTAAACCGCCTTAAAGTTGAGTTTTTTCACGATTCTGGAACTTTTTGTTCTCCCCGGTTCGCCTAGCAAACTCGCCAGCGAGTGCTCGCCACGGGGGTTCGCCCAGCAAACATGACAGAAAACCAGAACTTGTTTTGATCATAACTCTTGAACCGTAACTCCGATTGACGCACGGTTTGAAGCGTTGGAAAGCTTATTCAATGATCTTTATGAATATGGAAAAATCCCATTGCTGGAACACCTACAAAAATAAATGAAAATCGATTAAACTCAATGATATTTACACGGTAACGCACTATACACCGAAAACGTAAAGTAAACGTATTTACACACAAAGTGGGGTTTATTCAACCAATTTTAACACAAAGTAAGGATAAGTGCAACAAAACTTATATACAAAAATAGGTACAATTTGCACTTATCAGTTTTTCAAATAAAGAAAAAATTATAAATAGATGTTGTATGTGTTCTTTTTCTGATTTAGAGAACACAAGAACATCATCAATATAAACACAAGTGAAGTTATAGCAATCTTTAAAAATGTCATCCATCATTCTTTAGAATATTTGTGGAGCATTTTTTAGTCCAAATGGCATTACTAACCATTCAAAATATCCTAATGGACACGAAAAAGTTGTCCATTTAATGCTATCTTTATGCATTTTTATTTGCCAAAATCCTGATTTTAAATCAAATTTAGAGAACCAGTTTTTACCTTGTATTTTATTAATTAATGTATCTTTGTCTGGAATACAAAAACCATCTTCAAAAGTATTATCATTTAATCTTCTATAGTCGAAAACCATTCTAGATTGTCCTCTTTTCTTTTCAGCTACTTTTTGGACAATAAAAGCAGGGGTTCTATGTCTAGAATTTGATCTTTGAATAATTTCTAATTTTAATAATTGGTTAATGTGCATTTTAAATTCTTCTTGTTCCCAATTACCATATTTGAAATTAGGTGATTTAATAGTAACATCTGGGTTAATAATTTCTAATTTGCACAAAGTTTTATTTCTTAAGCCTTCTGGTATAAATTTTTCATCTATAGTAGATGAAGTGGCACCAGTATCTACCAAGATTGGTACAGTATTTTCATAACCATGAATGTTAACTTTTGCTGGTATTATAATTTCTATTAGTTTTTCTCTATTGCAGATTAGTGGTACTAGAATTTCACAGGGTTTTTCTATATTGTTTATGATCGTGAAGGCTGGATCAGATCCTGTAGAAGTGGGTCACCAAGTACGTCTGAGATGTTGGTCGTATAGAGAGGAGGAGGGGGTGTACTTGCAAGGCACTCCGACGCTCAAGTGAGAAAAGGTCAGAGAAAAGGGGCAAGTATAAAGTGTTAATTCGTACGGTGAATATTGGATACCTGACTCACTCAAGCGAGAGGGTTTATATAGAGCCCCCAGCGCGTGACCAACGGTCCTATTTTCGGGGTGAAATAACTGTTTTCCCCAAGAATATGTAACTACCCGAACTAGCCGTTATGTCGGGCAGGGTGCCCAAAACTAGTCGTTATGTCGGGCATAGGCACAGTTTCGGGCACATGCCCATAGCCGTTCGGGGAGTGGACGAGCCGTGCGTAACGGGTATTGTTCCCGGGGAGGAGCGATGCAGTCCCTGCCTAGTTGGAGGGGCAGAAAGGTAACTTTTGCCCCTTTTTGGATTGGACTTAGGCAATTTGGGCTGTTCTGGAGCAGAAGCGGATTGGGCCATGTCTAGCCATTGGTCCAGTCCAGAACAGGAGCCCCCCAAGTCGTTGCTCCCGAGCATGGGAGTGATGACTTAAGGACAGCTCGTTGCTCCGGGGAGCTAGCGTGAGGTCGTCGTTTGATGACGAGGAGGGCCGCCTCGGGCCGCCCGTGACTGGCGGTGTTTGTGACCGCTGGTGTCCGTGACATTCATGACCGTGACTGTGTTCCCCGGTGTTCGGGGAGACTAACGGTTAGTCAGAATAGGAAACGTTGAGACGCCACGTGTGCCTAGAGCTCCGTGTAGCAGTTACTAGGCAATGATGGCTACTTGATAACCATCATGACCTACGAGCGCGTCTACTGCACGTGCCCCTTTGTATAAAAGGGGGAAATCCGTCTCATTTGGGACTTTTTCACTCTGATTTCTCTTCGTCTCCTTCAGCATTCCTGCCCGTCACCGTCGTCTGCTTACTCCGACCACCGCTCCAAGCTTCGAGCAGCCACTTTTGTCTTCTTAAATCAAGTAAGTTTCCGATTTTGAGCTTGTTTTAACTCTTTTTGGGTGGTCAATGGTAGATTGCATGCGGTTAAGGCTAGGTTAGAGGATGAAATAGATTAGTTTACGGTGATTGTTGGTGGTGGACGGTGGTCGTGCCATTTTTCTACTTCTGACATGTCGCCGGATGTGTTAGTATGCTTTGGTGAGGAGGGCGGTTCACGGCGTCGTTGCGACGACGATGCTTGTGTAACCATCGTGATTGTTCATCTTCTGAGTGGGTGATGAATTTTCCGGTCGAATACTCCCAGTTTCTGGGTGAAGCTTTGCGGATTCCGGCGAAGCTTCAACCGGAAACTGGGTATGAGTGCAGGGAAGCTCCTCGTTTGGGGAGGATTCGTCTCGAGCGTCTCCTCGCGGGGAGGTTTCAGTTTTTCTTTTGATGTTAGGGCTTAGGCCAGGGACGTTGTCCTCAGCCCTTTGCGCGCCCTTTCACTTGACTAGCGGTGGAAGGGTGGATTTGATTTATTGTCCAATTCATATTCTTCTCTGCTTTTCAGGTGATCGACATGGCGACGGGGTCTGATGGAGAGATTATCTTGGATTCGTCCGAGGAAGAAACAAGTTCCTAGAATAGTAGTAGTTCGACGGCCTCAAGTTCCCCCAGTGAGGTCGGGGAGGAAGAAGAGTTGAAAGTTATGGACGAGGACGTTGTTGAGGGTTCCGCGGAGGAATGAGAGGTGGCCGAACCTGCTGAGCATGTGTCTACATTTGCAACGTACTTAGGGTATGTCTTCACGGAGGTCGGGCCAGAGGGGGAATGAAAGGTGCGCTTTCCCTCTGAGGACAACAGGGTCTGCATGAACTACCGGGATCGCTTTACAATGTATGAGTATGCATTCAAGGAGCTTGGTCTAAGGTTGTCGTTCACCGATTTTCAGCAGTCGGTGTTTGTGCATTTGAAGTTGGCCCCCACGCAACTACACCCGAACTCGTTGGCCTTCATCCGGGCGTTCGAGCTGGTGTGCGAGCACCTCGCCATAGGGGCTACTCTTCCTCTATTCTTCACCGTCTTCCATCTTCAAAGGCAACTGTCGGGGAGGCAGTATGGTTGGGTTTCTTTGAAGCAGCCTCGCAAATTGTTTAAACCATTTTCGGAGTCGATGCGAACGTTTAAGGAGCGGTACTATGTTGTCGAGCCTGTACCAAAATTGTCCATCAAACTCAACGACAACAACTTCCTCTTGTGGAATCAACAGGTATAAGGCGTAATTCTCTTCAAAAAATTACACAGATTCGTGGTTAGTCCTCAAATCACTCAAAAGTTCATAAATGAACTCGATTGTCAAAATGGTGCCACTACGGATGAGTACGAATCTTGGATTGTATAAGACCAAGTGTTGTTCATCTGGCTCCTATCCACCATCTTTGAATTTGTTCTTCATAGGGCTCTTTCTTGCAAATATGCATTTGAAGTGTGGGACAGAGTCCATAAGCACTTCAATGCAATGATGAAGGCCAAAGTTTGGCAATTGCGTTCAGAACTCAAGGTAACGAAGAAGGCGAATAAGTCTGTATCTAAATACGTACTCAAAATCAAGTATATTAATGATTCTTTAATTTACTTGTAATTGGTGACATAGTCATTAAAGAGGCACAAATTTATGCAATTTTGGATGGTCTACGGGAGGAATATAGCCCATTCCTAATGCAAACGTACGGTATATCTTAAAATCTCAATCTTTATGATGTAAAAGCCTTATTGTATGTCCAAGAGATTAGGCAAGAGCTTTTTTTTATCAACGGTATATGCAAATCTTGTTGTTTCGAACAATAAGCAAGGAGGCCCTGTGAATAAAGGACATTCTCACAAAAGGGGTTGAGAATATGTGCATCGTGCTCGAATTTGGATAATATGTATATCAATTATTAGAATTGATCTTTCCTTTCAAGTGTACAATTCACAATATGATATACAAGTACTCAAAGATTATAGTGTTGAAATTTTCAGAAATGCAATGAAAATGCATTATGTAAGTTTCAAACAAAGATTAAGACACAAGACATTGGTTTTGAAAATTAGAGAAAGAATGAATTTGAATTGTATTTAACGAGGTAAGTTTTCAAAATCTGATAAGTATAGTATTCAAAGTACCTCAATACCTTTCTGAATGTGCATGTAATCATGAAAAGATGCCATGCTTGAGGAATGAGAAAATAAGTTCTTTAAAATCAGATTTTGAATGAAAAAAAATCACTGCTTTAGTGGTAACCGATTACCAGAAATGGTGTAACCGGTTACACCTGAAGTGATATAAAGTGCCGAAGACGGTGGTCAAGGCTATTCAAGGTATACAGAGTCGTTTCTTATGGGGAGGTTGGTCAGATAAAAGAACCATTCATTGGGTGGAGTGGAAAACGGTTTATGCTTCTAAAGATAGGGGTGGTTTAGGAGTTAAGGATTTGGTGGTTTTCAACAAATCTCTCTTGTTGAAATGGAGGTGGTGAATTCTGCACGAGAAGCATGCTTTGTGGTTCAAAATTCTGAAATTCAGGTATTCAAAAGGAAGCCTTTCAACTGAGGTTTTGAGTGGTATGGGGGATAGGGTCGACAAGGGTGTCTCCATTTGGTGGAGGGATTTACGTTCGGCTGGTTTTGTTGAAGAAATAGGGGAAGATGTGTTCTCAGATAATCTGTCTTGTAAACTGGGTCAGGGTGATGGCATTCTTTTCTGGCATTCGAGATGGTTAATATATTATCCTCTAAAGGATGTCTACCCTAATGCCTATACTGCTGCAAAACATCCTTTTTCTTCTATTTCTGCTGCAGGTGATTGGTCTGGCTCTAATTGGCATTGGAATATTGAGCAGCACCTTGCTTCTGGCAATATAAATGTGGCTAAGGAGATGGAAGAGTTGTACAGAAAGCTGGAGTCTCATTCTCCAAAGCAGGAGGTACAAGATAGTTTCGAGTGGCTCTCTGGTGATTCCTCTGTCTTTTTCTCGGTTGCTAGCTGTTACAGGTATTTATCAGACTTTCATGAGTCGCCGGAGGAGATTAGGGATGAAGAGGAGGCGATTAAGTTGAAATTGTTGAATCGGATTTGGAGAATTAATGTTCCTTCTAAGATTCAGATCTTCTTGTGGCGTTTGTTCAAGGACAGAGTGGCGACGAAAGTTCAGTTGGCTTGTCGGAATGTTTTTCTTGGTGAAGATGGGAGTCTTTGTCCCCTTTGTCAGGTGTCTAATGAAACAAGTTATCATCTTTTCTTCAGCTGTCTTTATGCGGTGGAAGTTTTGGGGGGGTATAAGTAGATGGGTTGGTTTTGAAGTGAAGTTTCTAGCTCATTGTGCGGCTTCTTTCTTGGATTTTACAGAGATGATTATGAAGGCTAGTCATAAGTCTATGGGCACTGTCATTTGGATGGAGGCAGCGTGGTGTATTTGGTTAAGTAGGAATAGTTATGTTTTTCAGAAGGAGTTGGTGTCAGTCTCGGATACTTTGAACTCAGTTAAATATTTATCTTGGAAGTGGATTGGTAAAATCTCTGATAAAAGTAGCTTAAGCTTTTATGATTGGTGCACAACACCCGTGGATTGTTTAAACCGTATTTAATTGTTGGTCTCGTTGTATTTGGGATAAAGCACCCCTTGTGTTTTCTATATGCTTATTAAAAAAAAAAAGTTAAAAAAAAACTATTAATGTGGGGTGTTAGGTTAAGTTGTGAGGTGGATGGTTAAAGTCTCTAATAGGTACAAAAGGGGTCTTATGTATCCAGGTCCATTGCGTTAGACATTTTATCATGACAATTCCTACTTGCACCTAGCACTCGTATATCGAGATTGCTATTACTTTATGCTCTTAAAAAAAATTTCGAAAAATCCAAAAATTTATGAAATTTTGAAAATTGTCGATAGTTCAAATTCTAAAAAAAAAATTAAATATTTTGAAAAATTAGATAAACTACTACACTTTTAAAAAAAAAACTGATAGTATTAAACTTTTTTTTTCTTATTGAATATGAACAGTTTTTTTTTTAAGAAAATCTAGAAAATTACCAAAAATATTAAATTTATCAAAATGAATAGTATCTTAAATTTTTTTTTTAAATCAATAAAAATACATAGCAGACTTTTAAAATATACTATCCAGTTTTTCTATTTATATCAGATTTTTCAATTATATTATCAGATTTTTTTTCAGTTTTTTTAATTAATTTTAACAAATATTTTTTGTCATTATGCGTAAGTGAGGGTTTATAAATATCACACTGAAGAATAGGTTTTCCTCCACACTCCTCTGTGATACAAGACGGCGCATTCAGTCTCTCTACTTTCCTGTCCATTCTAGTAAGTTTGTTATGGCTCAAACGATTATTGATATCTTAAGTTTACTATTTCTCATTTGCCTCACAACTTTAATATAAAGAAAACATTATACATAACCAATTTGCTGACTTTATTTTTTTTTAGACTTGTGACTGAATATGTGGACAGCAAAATACCCCAGCAAAGAAGCATTGGCTAAAAATTTTACAAACACAACCAATTTGGTAAATTTTACTAACGCCTATCATGGGGCCATTACTTCTACCGAAGATAACAAGCAATTATGCAAATTCTACTGTTACATGATTAAAGAATTAGATGCTGAGTTATGCGACTCAGTAACAAAAATACTGGAGGAAAAAGCACTAGAGGTACAAGCCCTAAGTCCTGATTATGCTTTACAACACAACGCACATAACTACCAAATATTTGATTGGTCTTCCGTTCTGGTGCATTTTGGCTGTTGCATCATCGTTCTTATCATAAAATTTACTGATGAAGAAAACTACAACACATTCATGGAAAAATCTATTCACGAGCTGAAAGAGAGAGTTGGATGTGATCCGCATCTTAATTTTGATACCTTTAGTTTTCAACAAGCTAATGCATTAACATTTATGCTGGGTTGTCTTCGCGCGGCTCTGATGAATTTTCTCATGAAGTATGTTAACTATCGAGAGTTCGGAATCGGTAGCTTTTGCAGTTATTTCTTAGATCTGTTTGAGTGGTATGACATGCAACATTTGATTTTAATGAATGAATTTCTAATCATGCCTCGGGCGGCCGTATTACATCAGTTTAGGGTTTTCGAAGAAGCTCAATCGTTAAAGCAAGTCGTTGCAGATGTTGGTTCTTTTGCTTATCCTCAGTATTATGCATGTATGTCTTACGGCTTTGAACGATTAATATCTCAAGAATCTAAGTTTCCTAAACTAGTAGCTATTGCACCGGAATTGAAGAGACGGGAGAATTCTATGCCGAACTTTATGGATTGTCTTAAATTTCTGTTATGGTCTTTTGATATATATTCTGTAATGAGTTAAAGTGTTTGAATTTAATAAATTTAGTGTTGTGTATAGTTAAAAATCATGGTATTTTCTTTACATATTTTGTTGGTTGATTCATTGACCTAGTTAGAGGTTGAAGATCAGTTGATTCATTGATCTGGTTAGAGGTTGAAGATGTTAAAATTTATAGCAATTAAATAATACTAATAAATATTGTGTCAAAAAAATAATACTAATAAATATAATTTAATACTATAATTTAATATAATTATGAGTTTTAATTTAACAATCAATTTTTGTTGGGATGTTTTATCGTCGAAGAACTTGCACTACTACAAAACGGCAAAACAACAACGCCAGGTTTACAACGGCGTCTTATACACCGTTTTTATAGTGCGTACTGAATGCGCGCGCATTATTTTAATTAGAAATCTCAAGGGTATAATAACGGTTTTTATGAAAACCGTGGTGATACAATCTAGCTATCATGGGTTCGAACCTCATCGCCCTCAAATAGTTTATCCCTTTGATGTAAATGCTCCCTTTTTAAGTTTTATTAATATTTAACTAAAAACTAATAAGGATATCATGACGGATATTTATCAAAACCGTTGTTACAAATTAAAGCTTCTTTTTATGTATTTTAAACACCAAGTATATATATCAATTTATCCATTGAAACATCCCTAACACCAACGTCGTCACCATTGTCGGGAAGAAGACAACAACAACAACAAAGTGTTCTACTTTAAGGTGTTGCAATGTCACATTTGAAGACAAAATCATCCAAAGGTGTTTCTACGTCTTGTTCCAGTGTAAAATCTCGATCTGGAAATTTTTGTGGTTGTGATGGTCGTATGGTTTCGTATCAATGCAAGAAGGGACAAAATAAAGGAAGGCTTTTTTGGAGATGTCCATTTTGGAGGAGCGATGAAACATGTAATTTGTTCATATAGGATGAAGACGTGGGAGAAAGAGATGGAAATGACGATGAGAGCATTATGAAGTCAGAGTTGGAAGCTGTGGGCTATCTGAAGGTTATGTATGAGAATTTAAAGAAAAAGAACAAGAATTTGAAGAACAAACTGAAATCAGAGATATTTTCTGGAAATATCAAGATGTTATGTTTTTTTGTCTCCTTTATGTTTAATATTTACTTTGTTATGAAATGTAATAGTTGAATTAGGGTTCGAATTACATTGTTGATGTTTAAACTACAGATGCATTGTGAATTACATTGTTGATGTTTAAACTGCAGATGCATTAAGTTAGAAGTTAAGACGCACCTTTTCTTTTTTATTTATTTTAAAATTCATAAATAAAAGGGTTATCACTATTGTTCTTCTGGTTAACCGTAGTGATATATTTATAATAAATAAATACCTATGTATACGGTTTTTATTTATTTTAAAATTCACAGATAAAAGGGTTATCACTACGGTTATTCTGGTAAACCATAGTGATATATTTATAATAAATAAATACATATCTATACGGTTGTTATTGTTAACCGTTGTGAAATAGTTTACCCATATATAAGCGAAATAACTTTCACTTAATTGACAGTAACGCCGTTGCCTTCAAAGTGAAACCCTAGAACCCATTTTTTCTCTTCGTTTTCACCATTAGCCGTGAATCTTGTGCTTCATACATTAAGGTATTCTTCTTCTTCCATCTATTGTTAGATATTTCCCATTATCTCGTTTGTTGCATGTTGTTTTTGTTGATTGTTCTCATTTTTTCAGATTCGTTTCCACTACCTTAACAAAGACCATACTTTGGAAACTTCATAATGTTTGTGTTGCTATGGAAAAATGTATAAGAAGCATGAAGCTATGATGCAAACTTCATCCACCTTGTACCTTTTCTTCATAGCATCACGAACAAGATGTTAGTAAATGAAGAAACAACAGTGTAAGCAAACTTTATCTAGTTTTAGAAGCAATGAAAAGAAGTATAAGAAGTATGAAGCTTTTATGTAAGCTTCTTCCTCCTTATATTTCTTTTTCATGTCTTCCCAAACTAGTTCAACATCATAATTGATTCCTGTTCCGCGATTAGTTTCATTAAAAGGTGTGTTATTCTTGTTCCTCTCTTTACTCATCACTGGATTATGGTTTTAGGGTTTGTTTTCAACTGAGGATGCTCATTTTTGAAGTTTGCTTTGTTTCCTTTCAGGTTAAGGGGATGATACAGGGTGATGATGCTGGTGGAAGCAAGCGTATTATATCAGTTTATAATTTCTGGATCTGGTATAGAATGTTGTTTGAGTTTATCATATTCTATTTACATTGTTTGTTTAACTAACCCTCACTTAAAGTTTGCTGGTAGTAGCAAGCGTATTATATGAGTTTATAATATCTGGATCTGGTATAGAATTTTGTTTGAGTTTATTATATTCTATGTAGATTGTTTGTTTCACTAACCCTCACTTAAAATACATTCAGTTAATTTGACATAGATGCTTATAATCTGCAAATTTAGTTGTATTTGAAAACCAACTTAAACAAAACAATGTTGTTTTCTGATTGCATGCCTCTCATCATTTATCTCACGTTCTTTTATATATAGATCATGGTATAATGATCTCGCTCCTTAGATGCATCGCCATCTTCCAATATAGTTAAATCAAAGATGAGGCAAATTATCCAATGTCTTGTTTATCTTATGGAAATTTAACTATAATCGAAGATAACGATATATCGAAGGAGTCAGATCAATAAACCACAATATATGTAAAAGAGCGTGAAATGCACGATGAGACGAATGCAATCAGAAAACAACATTGGTTTGTTTAAGTTGGTTTTCAAGAACAGTTTAATTTGCAGATTATAAACATCTTCATCAAATTTAATCCATGTATATTTATTTAGTGAGGTGTTTGGAAAACAAGCAATCTACATTTAATATAATAAACTTAGGGTACTTACAACAACGATTATATATTGTAACCGATATCATAAGTAATTTATGTTTTATATAAATTCGCTACTGATGGGTTTCGAACCCAGAACTTAAGTGTATGTATCGCAACGGTTTATTATCATAACCGTTGTGATATATGGCGCGCGTCCTGCCTTTCAACAACGGTTTCCAGACCGTTGTAGAAACAGCGAACTTACAACGACAATTTACATAACAACGCCTTCGCCCGCGTCATTATATGTCATTCCCAACCGTTGTTAAATGGGTTTTTCGTAGTAGTGTTGATAGCAAGTTTTTTTTTCTTTTCTAAAAGCAAATTTGATTTAAGGTTCGGGGACGAAGGTTCGGAGAATACCGAGTTCAATTTCTGATAGGAACAATATTTGGCCAGTGTTAATGCCGCGCAAAGTAAAAAAAAATACCAGGGGTATTCTATCCCAATACAAGAAAAAACATGAAATAAAGATATTTTTAACCAACACTAAATCCTAAAAAGGTTCCACACAAAAGTTCTCTAATACACTCCCATTTCCAAATCAAAATCTTAATGTTCCAAAAAATAACATTTACATTATCCAAACCACCCTTGAAAACTATATTATTTCTTTCTTTTTATAGGCACCAAACTACCGCAAACCTACTTAGATACACCAGAATTCTTAGAAACACCAGAATTCTTAGGAACACAAGAATTTTTACCAACAACTCTCCACTCCTCATAAAATTTCCAAACACAGCCTACGAATGATATATTGCTCCCACACCAATTGTTAATCATTTCCTAAATTTTCAAAGCAGCTGCGCAATCAAAGAAAAAGTGTTGCACTCCTTCTGCCCCTAATTTACACAACGCACAAATTGGATCCACATTAATTCCTCTTTTAATTAAAAGATTTTTAGTTGCACTCTTAACCAAAACAGCCTCCAGCCAAACAACATAATTTTCGTCGGAACTTTAGCTTTCCATAACCGAGCAAATGCCTTTTGATGATCCAATGAAAGCAGATCCGCCTCCCTGCATCAGGGCCTGATAAACAGAACTTACTGAAAACTAACCCGCTTTTTTGAGACTCCAATGCAACTTATCAACAGTTTCCACTTTCCATCATAGGTGAAGCACCTGACAATAATTCTTTTAAAATTTTGATTGTTTCCAAAACAGCTGCATTATGATTATGCAGATGAAATTGATGTATTGAAAATTAAAATCAATAATTTTTTAAGAACATAAAAGAATAAGTTTTTATAGAATTTTAAAAATGAAAAATGCTTACTTTTTTTAGAGCAATGATTTTATTTATTTATTATTTTAAGGGTTTGTTTGATAGGTGGGATAAGATAATGGGCGTTCAAATCCGAACCGGTTTAAAAAAAATCGCAAATTAAGTCAAACTAAACCAAAACTACAAAAAATTGCATTTGATTCGGATATGTTTTGGTCATTTTTTAACAAAACCATGCGGTTCGGTTTGCGATTTGATTTTGCAAACCGAACCAAATCGAATCAAACTGCATTATGTTACAACTCAAACTTCTCTTAACCCCATATCCAAATCTATTATGCCTTAACCTTACGAGTTACGAGTACGAATGATTTTCAACATTCTCAAATCACACCTAACAATATCGCACATTCTTCTCCAAGTACATCTCACATTTTCTTCTCTAATCTTTGTTATCTTATATTATTTCTTTTTCATTTTCTTATTTTTATGATATTGTTCTCTCTTTGAATTTTATTTTTATCACACATCTTCTTCTCTAATATCTCATTTCTTCTTTTCTTTCTTTTTCATCTTCAATAATCTCCCATCTCTTCTATTTTTTTGTTTCATTAATTGTTTTTTATATTATGTTATGTTATTATTGTATGTATATTATTCCACTTTTGTCTAATCTTATTTATATATATATATTAAATGGTAAGTTGTTGTCTAAATATGATGAATTTTGTTGCTTTTCGGTAATGTATGAACGACTAAACACAAAGTTATGTTATCCTCTGTATGTGTATTTACGATTCAATAATTTAAAAAAAAAGCCGAACAAAACCGCATTGGTTTTGTTTAGTTTGGTTCGGTTTTAATTCTAAAAACCAACTGAACCAAACCAAACCGCACGTTTTTTTCTCTTGTAATTTGGATGACTTTTAGCATCAAAACCACTCAAATCAAACCACGAACACCCTTAAATAAGATAGGATAAGATTATGATATGTTAAACTAATATTGAAATTTATCATATTATTTTTCTTTAGTTAAAACTTATTTTTAGAATTTGAGTGGAGTAAAAACTTAACACTATAATTACTGATTTATTTTTATGAAATATAATTTATATTTTAAAATTTTAAAATTTGAAATAATATAAATAAAATTTAAACAAAAAATAATTTTTACAATCGCAGCAGGATCCACTCAACTGTACGACTCGCATTAGGCAACTCCACGAGGCCAGCATGTAAAGATGCGAATATGTTATGTTAGCTTACAAAGGCCTATAGCCTGATCTATTTAAGGTCGGACCTATTTAATAAAAAGACTAGACTTATGTTTTTGTTTTAGTTTATTTAATTAAATAGAACAGACTTAAGTTATTAATATATATATATATATATATATATATATATATATATATATATATATATATATATATATATATATACACCCACACACTATCAACCCTTAAAAAAAGATTGCATGGTTTGACCAATTAACCCTTTCAAGATTTTTAAATTACATTAGTATTTGGATAAATGTGTAATTAACAAATGTCTCAAATAAATCTAACCCAAACCTATAACTTCATCAGAATTGGATCGGTGGCCAACTTCACATCGTGAGCTCCGCTACATCGGTGATGGTGAGATGGTGGGAGGTGTACCTGCAAGGTACTCCGATGCTAAAGTCAGGAACGGAGCAAGCAAGTACATAAAGGTAATGAGAGTGAGAATTAGAATACCTGACCTTCTAGTGAAATAGGGTATTTATATTGTGCCCCCAGCGCTGGGCCGACGGTCGTCTGCACTAGGTTGGGGCACTAGGCCCAATGCAGATAACTGTCAAGGCTTATGTGGCGTAAGGAAGACCAGCACGTGGTCTTCGCCCTGGAGTAAATGCCCTGAGATCTCCAGAAAGTGGGTTGAACAGCTCTTTCGGAGGCGGGTAGTTACCTGATGACGTGTCCCCGTGGGGGAGTACGTAGAGTCCGTGAGGGAGACGCATGGTCTCTCCACGTACCAAGTGATGGTCTACTCGGCGATGCTGGAAGTTGGATGTGCCCGATGAGGAGGCGAATTGAGCCTTAATGGGTTGCTTAGCATGTCATTGGGTTGGGCCTTCCCGACATGTGGGCAGGCGCTGTCCCAGTCCAGAACAGGAGCCCCCCAAGTGGTTTCTCCGAAGAGTCGGAGTAATAACTTAAGGGGCAGCCCATTCTCCGGGGATCCGTTTAGTAGGGCAGCGTGCCCGAAAATGCCGAGTTGGTGAAAGATGCAGGCGGTTAGAAGCAGGGATGTTCGTCGGGCAGGAGTCTCGGGGACTGACGTTCATCCGACGTCCTAAAGGTTATTTCTGGTCAGCAACGTGGGAAGATAAAGGAGACGGACACGTTCATCATGCGGGCACAAAAGGAAATGAAAAGAGGTACACGGGGTCCTGAGTGCCACATGTCACTCGCCATCAATGCCTAGGGCGGCTACGAGTAGGGCACTCAAGTGCCTAGGGACGCCTCGAGTCCCGTGACAGTCCTATAAATAGGAGTTGAGTTCGCACCATTTGCACGTTTCCGCTTTTCCCGCTCAGAGTTTTCTCTCTTTCTCTTCAGCTCTCACCGTCGTCTTTTCGACATCCGTTGCTGCACCGGAGATCCACAACCGCTGCTTTGAGTAAGTTTCCGGCCCCTTCTCTCTGCTTAATGTGTTTCACAATGGTTCCTCCGGTGAACTGATGAAGTTCCCGGGGAGACCATGGAGTTTCCAGCGAAAACGGTGGGACTCCTTTAGGTTTCTGGTGAATGTCTCGGGGAGCGGGGTGAATCTCCCGAGGACCTGTTGAAGGTCCCGAGGACACGGGATGAATCTCCCGAGGTCATGAGATGAATCTCCCGAGGTCATGGGATGAAGGACTCAGGGATCTGATGAAGGTCCCGGGGACGTTAGATGAATATCCCGAGGATGTGGGACGAATGCCTCGAGGACGTCAGGTGGATGTCTCGAGGACCTTGACTGGTGGCCTCGAGGGGGGTCGTGACCGCGAAGAAGTTTGTCTTGTCGCGCTTTCTTCGCCTCCTCGCCTCCTTTCCTCGTCTTTCACTTGATTTGCGGTGGAATAACGGATTTTATCCGAAATGTCGAATTCACCGTTTTCCTCTATTTTTCAGGTAAAAAATGGCTGCAAGGAGGATCGACGGGGTCATTGAAACTGACGATGAGCCTGACTCACCAGTAGCGCAGACCAATGGTGCCCGAAGGCCTGAGGATTGGGCCGGGGATGAGCCCCTGAACTTCCCATCCTTATTCTCCACAGACGACTCTGACGCCCGCCGTCGAGGATCTTTGTGAGGGCTCCCCGTGGAGCTGGCAGATGTACAAGCCCCTGGAGCATCACCGGATATGTTCGACATTCAAAGGGACGAGGTTCCCTATGTATGAGTTCATCTTCCTGGAGGCAAGCATGCGTCTGTCCTTCAGTGACTTCCAGCGGGAGGTCTTTTCTTGGTTGCGTCTGGCGCCTTCACAACTTCACCCAAATGTAATCACGTTCGTGCGAGCATACGAGCTCGTCTGCAAATACCTCAACATCGGGGCCACGATACCCCTCTTCTTCTGTATCTTCCATTTACAGCAACAGACGGTCGAGGGCCGACATAGTTGGGTGTCTTTTAAGCAGTCGAGGAGGATGTTTCGGGCTTATCTGGACTCTGTCCGGAATTTCAAAGGTCGGTGGTTCGTTGTCAAGCCCCTCACCCATGGGTCCACTAGCACATTGTATGACCGCGTGTTCAGGGAGATGGAAGATGGACTGCAAGAGGAGGTCCTCAAATCGAAATACCCCCTGGAGTGGACGGAGGAGCACTTCTTGAGGGGCACAGATAGTTATATTATCAGTCCTGGAACTCTGGGCGAGGAAGACCGGTTGGCCTACCAGAAGCTGGTCGACTTTATGGCCGGCTTCACTCGCGCGAAACAGTTGACTCTGGGCGGGAACTTCAAGCTCAATGCTCGCAGGGAGATCATAAGGGAGGCCTGACTGATAAACACAAAAGCCCTCCTCGAGTGGGAGACTGACGAGGATGTTGTTCGGTACTTAGGTAGCGGGCATCCCCTTTATTCGGGGCATATCCATGTTTCTGTCGTTGGTTCGCTGATGTTTGTTTTCTTCTTTTTACAGGTACAGTGTCGAGCATGGAAGAGCATGTAAAGAAGTTGGCTGCTGCCCGAGGCCCGAAGAATGGTGGAAATGGGCGAGTCGATCAGATCCTACAACAGGGGAAAGGCCCCATCCCAACATATGGGGACTCCTCTAGCTCCCCTCAATGTAGCCAATCTCCAAATTCACAGGGGTCCTCGAAGAGGCAGCGAACCAGTGAACCGGCGCATGTCGACCTCACTGAGAGCCCTCCCAGCGAGAAGTTCGTGCTCCCGCCCTACTACCTGAGGCCTAAGTTCTTCTCATGGGTCAACTCCCTGGCCGTTAATGATGTCGTATCCTAGGCCGTCTTGGGCATTGATCAGGCTGCGAGGAGAAAAATCTTGGCGGAGGACATGGCCGCGATGATGTGGGTCTTTGCCACAGCTCTGGTCTTGAACGATGATACCTGCCCATCGACTAAGTTGACCAAATTATAGAACAACTTCGTGTCAGTCGAGGCTGAGATGAAAAAGTCGGGCAATGACCTCGCGGAGTATAAGAAGCAGAATGAAGCCCAGGTCGAGCTTCACAGAAAGATGGAGGAGAAGTTAAAGAACGTCACTGAGGAGAGGAAAAATCTCTTGGCGAGGATTGCTGAGCTAGAGCAGGTTGCCAGACCTGCTGAAAATGAAACTAATGAGGATAAGTTGTTGACTTCTCGGGCCGAACTGATATCGAAAATTAGGATGCTCGAGCAAGATATCCTTGGGGTTGTCGAGGTGGGTTTTGGTGCCGCTGTGAAGCAGCTCCATCTCGTGAATCCTGGTGTTCAGCTCATCACTGAGGGGATCGGCCCTTACCATGAGGTGGTTGAAGGTCGGATTGTCGCGTCGGAGACTGAGGAGGATGAGGACAACCAGACCATGGCGGACGGGCAGCCTGAGGAGAATGCAACTATTTAGTTCTCCCGTCTAGTTTGCTTGCCCTGCACGCCAATTTTAACTGTTGTGTAGTTCGGCCTTCGTGCCGTGATTTTGTATTAATTTCTACCCGGCCTACACACCAGGGGCTTATGATATTTTGGTATATACTTTTTGAACAATAGGCTTCTGCCCAATTTGAATGCATTGTCTTTCCTTTTCTTGTGTGTGATGTTTGTATGTTGATTATATATCTGTTTCGTTCTTGCCTAAGTATTTTGGGGCCTTCACTCGACTTTGTTGATCCTCGACAATGTAGGGAACTGGTCGAGTGGTCGGAGCTATATTCTGACCTTCGACGAAGCCAAGACCTTGGTCAAGGTCTTGCTTCGTGGCGTTAACTTCCCATCGCGAGTTTGGTGTCCTGCCTAGTTAGTACGGCGACGGTGGAGCTCGGTCGAGGTATCCCCATCGGATCAAGGTTCCTCGCGCACACACAATGTAGGCCCTTGTCTTCTTGTCTCAAGGAGAGGAGTCGCGTTTGTACCTTAGTGCGTTTCCATGGTCGCGATGCAGATGGGTCGCGGGTAGTGTTTAACTGTAGTATTGCTTAAGTTTTTCAGCGTCCCATGGTCGAGCAAGCTCCTCCCTGTGTAGATTTTTGAGGTAGTAGGCTCCCGTCCCCGTTTTCGCGGAGACGCGATAGGGGCCCTCCCAGTTCGCGGCGAGTTTTCCTTCTCGTGAATCTTTCTGGTTCCTTCGTAGGACGAGGGTGCCCACCTGAAATTCGCGCTTGATAACTTTGTTGATATGGCATAAAGTTATCTTCTGCATGAGTGAGGCTTCGCAAAGTGATGGGCCCGACCGTATCTCTTCGACCAGGTCGAGCTCCTCCCGGAGGGCCTCATCGTTCATCTCCTCTTCAAGGGGAGACTCGTTGCTTCTCAAGGGTTCCCTTATTTCCACTGGGATCACCGCCTCAGTTCCGTAGGTCAGTCGGAAGGGGGTCTTCCCGGTAGTGGAGTGCGGGGTTGTCCTGTTGGCCCAGAGGATGATGTGAAGCTCCTCGACCCACCTTTTCTTTACATCGCCCAGTCTCTGTTTCAGGCCTCGTAGGATCACCTTGTTCGCGGCTTCGGCCTGACCGTCCGTTTATGGGTGCTCGACCGAGGTGAAGTGTAACTTCGTGCCCAGCTTAGTGACGAAGTTCTGAAATTTCTTATCGGTGAACTGTGTCCCGTTCTCGGCGACAATTTCCTGGGCACGCAAACCGGGCAAGTATGTTCCTCTTGTAGAAATGTAGTATGTTGTAGGTTATGATTTTGGTCAGGGCTTCGGCCTCGATCCACTTGGTGAAGTAGTCAACACCGACGATCAGGTATTTATTTTGGTACGACCCCACGGTGAAGGGTCCGAGGATGTCCATCCCCCACCAGGCAAACGGCCACGGGGACAACAACGTTTTGAGCTCACTGGGCGGGGCTAGGTGCATGTCCTCGTGTCATTTGCATTTGTCGCACTTCTTGACGTGCTCCTTGGCATCCTGCTGCATGGTGGGCCAGTAATACCCAGCTCACAACGCTTTACGGGCTAGGTACCATCCGCCGAGGTGTTGTGCGTTGATCCCCTCGTGGATCTCTTAGAGTATGTCGGGGACCTTGGACTCCTCGACGCAACTGAGAAGGGGGATCGAGAAGTCGCGCCAATATAACTTGTCCTCGACAATCGTATATGAGCAGGCACGTCGCCTAACTACTCCAACGTCCTTGGGTTATCAGGTAGTTTCCCCGTGCTGAGGTACTCATATACCGGGGTCATCCAGCAGTGGCTGTCTCCAATGGCATGCACAACAGTCGTGGGGATGGGCTTCTCGATGCTCAGACGTGAAAGCACTTCTTGAATGACGGACTTGTTCCCGCCCTTTTTCTTTATGCTCGCGAGTTTCAATAGGATATATGCTCGAGTGTTGTGTTCGCGTGGGACGTGATTCACTTCCACCGAGGTGAACTTCTTCATCCTTTCTTTCACCAGAGCCGAGTATTCGATGAGGTTGTCGTTCTTGGCTTGGTACTCTCCTCGTACCTGGGAGGCCACGAGCTAGGAGTCGATGAATATCTTGAATTCTTTGGCGCCGAGATCCTCGGCTAGCCGTAACCTGACGAGGAAATCCTCATATTCGGCCTGGTTGTTCGACGTCGGGAAGGATAACGTAAGGGAGACTTCGATCAAGATACCTTCCTCATTTTCTAGGATGATTCCCGCTCCGCTTCCTGTCGAGTTAGATGCCCCTTCGACGTAGATCAGCCATTTTTGGGATCCGTCGGTCGAAGGTTTCGGGAGGGTCATTTCCGCAACGAAGTCGGCCAACACCTGAGCCTTCAGGGCCTTTCTTCCCTCATAGTGGACGTTAAATTCGACGAGCTTGAGCGACCACTTGAGCATCCTATACACCATATCTGGTCGGCCGAGGAGCTATCTTACGAGTTGTTCGGTCCTCACCCCGATCGTGTGGGCCAAGAAGTAGTGTCGCAGTCTTCTGGCCGTAGTGACGAGGGCCAGAGCTACTTTTTCAATCTGCTGGTATTTAAGCTACGGACCCTGGAGGGCTTTTTTGGTGAAGTAAATCATCTTTTGCCCGTCGGTGGTTTCTCATATTAGAACCGCGCTGACCACTTCGCCCGTGACGGCGAGGTATAGGAATAACGTCTCCCCATTTTCTGGTCGCGAGAGGACCGGGGGTTGCGAAAGGACCTGTTTGAGGTGGAGAAACGCCTGTTCGCACTCTTCGTTCCATTCGAACGTGGCTTTCTTGCGTAGGAGTTAGAAAAATGGAAGTGTGTATTGCACCGATTTGGCCACGAAGCGGGAGAGCGGGGTCAGCATCCTGTTTAGCGATTATATCTATTTCTTTGAGTTCGGCATCAGGATTTTGGAGAATGCCCTGCACTTGTCAGGGTTCACCTCGATTCCTCGCTCTGTGAGGTAGAAATCGAGGAACTTGCCTGGCCGGACTCCGAAGGTGCATTTCTCGGGGTTAAACGTTATCTTGCATTTCCTCGCCGTGTCGAAGACCCTTTTGAGGTGGACAACGTGGTCGACTTCTTCTGCAGATTTCATAATCATGTCGTTCATGTAGACCTCGAGCATGTCGCCGATCTCTCCCTGAAAGACTTTGTTCATCATTCGCTGGTATGTCGCACCGACGTTCTTCAGACCGAAGGGCATTACATTGTAGTAGTAGTTGCCCGACTCGGTCATGAAGGCTATGTGTTGCTTGTCAGCCTTTGCCATGGGGATTTAATTGTATCCGGAGTAAGTGTCTATGAATGACAGTAATTTAAAACCTGCAGAATTATCGACCAGTTGGTCGATGTTAGGCTGTGGATAAGCATCTTTTGGGCATGCCCGATTAAGATCATTGTAGTTAACGCACATCCTCCATTTTCCATTCCTTTTCTTAACAAGTACAACATTGGATAGCCAGGTTGTGTACTTGACTTCCGAAATAAAATTTGCCGCTAAAAGGTCTTTTACAGCTTTTTCAGCAGCCTCCCCTTTCTCGGGAGACTGCCTACGCCTACGTTGCACTATAGCCCTAGCGGCTGGGTCTACAGTAACCTGGTAACAGGCCACCTCTGGGTTGAGGTCGAGCATCTCCGACGTGTACCACACGAACAAGTCAGTGTTCTCCCGGAGGCAGGCCTTCAGCTACTTCCTTACCAGATCGAGAAGCCCTGTGCCAATCTTCACATCCCTGTTTGGATCGTCCCCAAGAGTGATGAGCTCGAAGTCTTCGTCTGGAATGGGGCACGTTGGGTGGAGAGGCTGCTTATTGCCTTCAGCTGGGAGGTAGTCATCCGATCCTCCTCCTTGTTCCTGCTCGTTGGGGAAGCGACTGTCGAGGTCCACCGCGTTGACGCGCGGGAGTGGCTTCTGCTCTGCGTCCGGGGCTGTCGTTTCTTTGGTCTTGGACTTGACATTGATTGAGCTCAGACCCTTGGTTGCAGCTTCGAAACATCTCCTAGCAGCTTCAATATCCCCATGGAGGGTGACGACCCGGCGTCTGGTCGTGTAATACTTCATCTTCAGATGGACTGTAGATGGTACTGCCGTGAGTTTGGCCAAATTCGTTCTTCCCAGTATACACTAGAATAGAGACAGACACTCCACTACCAGGAAGCGGGTCTTGACTTGTCGGGCAGTCTCGTCACTCCCAAAAGTCACCATCAGCTCGACATAGCCCCACGGTCTGGTGGTGGTGCCGTTGAAACCCTGTAGGTCTGAGCCCACGTAGGGGGTTAGATGTGTTTCATTGAGCTAGAGGGTCTCAAAGAGGTGGGCGTACATGATGTCCACTGAACTCCCTTGGTCGACCAGGATTCGGCAGACATCAAAGTTCGCCATTTGCGCCCTGATCAGAAGAGGGATAATGGAGTTGGGGGCGCTGCCCAGCAATTCCTCGAGGTAGAAGGTGATGGGGTTCGACTTCCCTTGTACCTTCTCGAAGGTAGCAGTCTATGCCGAGCTCGCGTCGATCAGCTCGTTGAGCTTCCGCTTGATCGACCCCACAGAGACTTTGTTGAACCCCCCGCTGGATATAACCATTGCGGCGAGGAAACTTTCCCATGGGCTATGAGCGGTCACAGGGATCTCCATCTCGTCGTGGAAGTAGAAGTCCTCTGGTCGAGTGATACTCAGAGCGATTTGCAGTCTGTTCTCTCCGGTGGGATGGGTCGTCTCCTCGACCCTTTGTGTCTCCCGGGCATCCTGTCTGGGGGCGTCGTGTAACACCCTAAATTCCCCCGCGTAAAATATTCAAATAATTAGAGTAATAAAATAAAATTCAGCAATAAAGGGTATTACTTTTCAACTACTCATGCTCATGATCACAACATGTAAAACATAATTATTATTAGCGATAATTAACAGATCCATGGCCAAAAAAATCATTTTTATTAAGCAGTGGAAATTTCGTTAATTTAATAACAAATCAGAACGGTTCAAAACAACAAAATTATTTTAAAAAACATAAGGAAGACCAATGATCCTTGACAATGAAAACATAACATACTTAGTACAACATAATTCTAATCAAGTAAACCAAAACGACGACACATAATAAAATAAACCACGACATGCGTTCCAAGACCCCCAGTGTTACATATCAGAGCAGATGCCAAAAATAAGTGAAGGACTTCATCTTCACTAACCACAACTCCACACTAATCCTGCTTATCTGCACGTTACCCACGTGGAGGTAACATTCAAACAGAAGGGGTGAGATTCTCAATCAACATAAGAAATGCATAATATAAATATAAAAGCATTTAACCAATTACACGATTCATCCTACCATTACCACATCAATGAAATCACACTCTTCCACATAAGCAGACAACCGTACAATTCGCCATACAACACAACATATTGCAATGCAATGAGACTCACGACTCGACTCAATGCATGTGGTACCAATTCGATCCCTTTTTCATGATCATAATTCCCGTCGAAATTTCTATATCAGTCGCTCACACCCCACATAGGTATACGACATCCGTGATCGCTCACACCCCACATGGGCACATGATCACCTCAACAACAACAACAAGGACATGATTCTATTTCAAAGAATCCCGATAAGACGCTCACACCCCACATGGGCACACGACTTATCGCACAACTTATGAAACATAGCATGAATACAACAACAACATACAACGACAACATACAAAGACAAATAATGCATATGGCTATCAATGCGTCAATACATCATACTATAATTATCCAGCACGCAGCATATACCTGCCAACACATACAACAACTGCAATCCACAACCACAACACGCGTACACACAACCAAATTCATCATTCTAACACACAACAACTCACGCATACACAAAACCTAATTAACGCATCAAATGGTTGGAATGCTGGTACTGAAATTAATTTTAACAAAAAGTACGTGAAACCAGCTTTCCAACGATTCGAACGACGGCTAAAACGAACATACGGATTAACAGTTATGAATTTTTGAAGTTTGGTAAAATTATGTCCGTAACAGCAACTAACAGCTCTTTCATGCTCGCTGCGAGTTCGCTACTGCTCGCTATGCGAACGTTCGCTATTCGAACTCTCCAAGACAGCAAACCAGAAAAGTGCGATTTTTGCAGTTTGGAGTCCTTCCGGACCTTCGAATTCGATTTCGTAAAAAGTCCTAGTCCCAGAATTCAAAATACTACCATTATATAACAATTATAACAGCCTACAACACCTTTTTAGAGATCCTAACATCATACATACAATTAGGAATCCATAGACAACACTTTAACCGATCAATTTATGCATTTTTCCTCTTATCAAAACCTCCGACATACAAACCCCAATTCCCAAATCAACACAAATCATACACAAAGGACGATCCTAAAGGTCTATCTACCCTCATACAAATATTATACAACCCTTAAGATGATTAAGAACCCCACCCTTACCTTAGAGTTCTTGCAAGGCTTCCTTCTTCTCTCTTGAGCCCTAGCCTTCTCTCTTGCCTCTTCCTCTTGTTTTCACGTAGAATGATTTTTCCCTCTTCTCTAATCCCCTTTTTCTTATTATAATATTATTATTATTTTTACTTAATCCAACTAATGAAAAGTAACAATAATAATAATTTTCCATCACATATTTAATTAAATCAATATTCACCTAATATTATAATTAAATAAATACTATCTAAAATAATCTAATTAGTTTTACTCACCACACTACCAATCTCTACACTTTTGCTCACACACCTCTACTATTCCTTTAAGGTATAATCTTAAGGTCACTACCCCAAACCAAGGATATCCCAAACACTACAAAACACGTAATTACGCAATTACACATGTCAACACAAAATTTAATTACTTATAATAATTAAAATAAAATGGGGCGTTACACGTCGTTCCTCTTTGTGTACTGCTTGAGGTGCCCCTCCTTGATCAAGATTTCTATCGCATCCTTGAGGTGGATGTAGTCTTCGGTGACATGCCTGTGGCTCCTATGGAACCTGCAGTACTTAGACTTGTCAACGTTTGGTTTGAGTGGTGTCATCCTCGAAAAGCGGACACCTCCTTTATGGAATTCCGAGTTGATGCACTTGGCCATAATTCTCTCGCGGGGAGCAGTGAGTAGCGTGTACTCTGTGAACCGTCCAACTGTTCCTCTCGGCTCACGAGAGTCTCTGGGACGGTCCTCTCTTCTTCTTTCTCCCCCTCGTTAGGAAGCGGTAGAGTCTTCGTGCTTGGAGCTTCGGGGGCCCTCTTAATGCCGCGAGTCGCAGGAACAATGGGTGGCCTCCAGCTCCTCATACTGAATGTATGATTGGGCCTTGTGGAGGAGCTCTTCAGAGTTATGGGGCCTTTGGATGCCCACAGCCTTGGCAAACTCAGTGCAAGGTCGTACTCCTCGCTCGATCAAAAACTTCTTCATATCGTCTGTGGTGGCTACCTGGACGGCTTCCCAATTGAATCTCTCGATGAAATCTCGAAGAGATTCGTCTTTTCCCTGGATAATGGCTTCCAGGGAGGCTTCTGTTTTCGGGTGGCGTTGGGAAGCAGTGAAATTTTTGGAGAACTGTCTCTTCAGTTCCTTCCAGTCGGTGATGGACTCCGGTGCAAGGCTCTTATACCAAGCCATGGCACCCTTCCGGAGGGTGGTCGGGAAGAGTATGCACTTGATAGCTCCTCGGACGTTCCTGTAGTCGAGCATTGCCTCGAAACTCTCGACGTGGTCGTCCGGGTCGGCGGTGCCGTCGTACGTCGTCAAGGGTTAAGGTTTCTCCATCCCGACGGGCAAAGGGGTCTCCATAATTTCCCTGAATAGTGGGGTACGCTGGTCGTCCTCGTCACTCCTAACTGGTGATTATGATGGGGAGTGGTCACCACGACCTCGCCTGCTTCGTCAGGGGGACTTCTTGGCCGACTCTTCGGCTTCTCATCGTATCTGTCGGCCTTGCTCCTCTTTTGGACAGGGGAACGTCGTTATTTCCGAGGAGGGGACCGATTGCGCTTCTGGGCGACCACAGGTTAGGGTCGTTCCAGACGCGGCCGATGCCCCACAGGTTAGGGGAAGGAATCCGAGAGTCATCTTGTTGTGTCCTCTGCGGTGGAGGAGAAGGACTGTGAGATATGGGGCAACGATGTCTCCGCGGGGGAGAACGCTATTGCTGCTCCCTTTCGAGCGCTCATATATGCACGTTCTATTGGAAGATCAATAGATTGGTCTGATTAATCAGTGCAAATAGAGCCACTATGTTCGGGTCAGCATTCGGTGGTGCGGGGATAGGTTGGTAGACAGCCGGGCTACCATCATGTTGGGCGGCATTGAAGGCCGCGTTATCAGAGGAAGGGGAGGCGGTACGCCCATCCCTGTGGTCGCCTTCCTCGATGTTAACGACCATGTTGGGATCGCGGTCAGCTCCGTTGTTGAATAGAGCGAAGATGGTGTCCGGAGTGTTGACGTCAGTTCGAGGGTTGGCCATGATCGTTAGAGAATGAAAGTTGCTTTGGTTTTTGCGGTAAGAAAAATGGGGAAGCAAAGGTTCCCACAGACGGCGCCACTAATCGTACCTGATCAGAATTGGATCGGTGGCCAACTGCACATCGTGAGCTCCGCTGCTCCGGTGGTGGTGAGATGGTGGGGGGTGTACCTGCAAGGTACTACGATGCTAAAGTCAGGAACAGAGCAAGCAAGTACAGAAAGGTAGTGAGAGTGAGAATTAGAATACCTGACCCTCTAGTGAAAGAGGGTATTTATATGGTTCCCCAAGCGTTGGGCCAATGGTCGTTTGCACTGGGTTGGGTCACTAGGCCCAATGCAGATAACTGCCAGGGCTTACGTGGCGTAAGGAAGACCAGCACGTGGTCTTTGCCCTGGAGTAACTGCCCCGAGATCTCCGAAAAGTGGGTTGACCAGCTCTTCCGGAGGCGGGTAGTTACCTGATGACGTGTCCCCGCGGGGGGAGCACGTGGAGTCCGTGGGGGAGACGCTTGGTCTCTCCCCGTATCAAGTGATGGACTGCTTGACGATGCTGGAAGCTGGATGTGCCCGACGAAGAGGCGAATTGGCCTTAATGGGTTACTTAGCATGTCATTGGGTTGGGCCTGCCCGACAGGTGGGCAGGCGCTGGCCCAGTCCAGAACAATATATATATATATATATATATATATATATATATATATATATATATATATATAAACACTCATTATCAACCCTTCAAAAAAAGATTGCATGGTTTGACCAATTAACCCTTTCAAGATTTTTAAATTACATTATAAATGGGTAATTAACAAATGTCTCAAATAAATCTAACCCAAACCTCTAACTTCATGCCAAGTGTCTTTTACATTGGATTTTTCGACTTAACTATAAGTGGCAAGTATTAATAAGACAACAGTAAATACGCCACATGGAAGTCAAGGTAAAGTGGAGTCAAAAGGAGGTAAGTTGACTCAAGGTCGAGGGTTACCCATAGTAATGTCGGTCGAAGAAGTGGTAGGTCAAAGGATGTTGAAGAGTTCAGGGACTTAGTGAAATTGAGTACTATACTATGTTGGCTAAGGTTGGAGTTCATCATTACAATGGAAACAATGTTGATTTGGGCACTGCATGTGGAAAGTACTACAAAGTGTGTTGTCGTAGTCGGCCCAAAGGACTTTGACGTAGGAAGTCAGTTCCTAGTGACCGGTAAAAGTAGTTAAGATATTTGAATGTGGTTAAAAGAACGGGAACTAGTTTAGCACTGAATATTACTCAAAGACACGTGGAGGCTCATCGAAAGAAACCGCGGCATGTGACATAAACGTGTCGTGATAGGGTTAATCGACTGTTTTTAGGTAGTTATTTTGAAGTAGTATATATATGAACTCATGTTCATTTTACAAAGGGTCTGCAATTGTACTAATATTCTTGTAAACTCAAAGTATATGCGCATTTGAGAAATGAGTAAGTAAAATGTACGCATGTGTTTCACCATTCATAAATTTCAAGTCTTTTTACATTCAAGCATTTTTCCTGCATTAATTTATTTTTCATTTGATTTCATCTTCATGCTTTCACTTCGTCCTGCATTTCGATTTCAACCTTTATTTCAAAACCTATATTCCGAAGCCTTGTTTCAGAGTGACCTTGAAACCTTCTTCAAAACATTACTCTTCGATTTCCATAATAAAAAAATGTTGTTCAAATTCATAAACGCACACAAATATATTCCGGGAGATTTTCGAGTTTGATCCTTTAAGTATTAATAGAAACTTGTTTTGTTTACCAAATTTCACAATAAACAAATTGGCACACCCGGTGAGACCCTTTTGTGTGTGTTTTACTTTATACTTTTCCAATTTTATAGATCTTCATTCCTTCAATTTCTCATTCTGTGAGTGCAAGTGTGCATGAGATTAAGGTGTGGTAAAATAACAAAGAGAGAAGTTAGGAGATACGTCATAAAAATGGCTATTCGCAGGAATAACAATGGAGAACAACCCTCTAACATTGCTTGGACGACTACAGTTTCTACAACGGCGACTGAGCCCATTCCTTAGACTCCTAGTACTATGGTGATACAGTATACAACGGTTGCACCAATAACTCTTCCAAAAGGGACAATTTTTCCCCCAATGCCCCAGAGTCACCCAATGACTCCTAGACCCATTGTGGCGTCTGACTTCAGATTTTTGCCACAAATTTCACAATGCCCATGTTAGGGCGTGAACAATCTTATGGAATGCCAACAACTGTGATGGCAAGTCTACACAATAATCTATCAATGTTTGCTAATAATGCTTTGAACGCGTATTCGTCCATCATGGCATCCGACTCGGCCATAAGCAACCTTGGTCGAACTATGCCACCACAACGGGGAATGGGATTTGGTGCCCAAGCAATGCCTGCTTTGACAACGAATTATGTCATGGAAATGCGACAACAGATGGATAAAAGTAACCAAGACATGGTAAATACTATAAGTTTTGGTAATGTCTCCACCTAATTTTATATTGCTAATACAATGATGGGTTAAATATGTTTGTGATCCTCTTAAATATATCATATTTCGTTTTTAGTCCCTCCAAATATTTCCCTCAAAAAATGGTCCTCTTAAAAAATTTTATCCACAGTTTTGGTCCCTAATACTAAAATCGTCACTAAAACTGTCGTTAATTCAGTCGCTATGTAATAAACCGTCACTAATTATGTTGCTAAGTTGTGAAATTCGTCGCTAAGTTGCACGAGGGACCAAAAGTGTGGATGAAAAAATTTAGGAGGATCATTCTTTAAAGTAAATATTTTAAGAGATTAAAAACAAAATTTAAGATATTTAGGAAAATCACAAACATATTTAACCCTACAATGATTTTTGTCACGAAAGTTCACATCGAATGCTCAAAGTAGATTTTTTTATAATAAATATCATTGTTGAAACTTTAAAATACTATTGACTTAATAATTTATTTGTTAACTTGTATTTAATAATTTAATATTTAATTTAAATAAATAGATAAATAGTCAAATTATTGAAATAATGATAGTTTAAGTCTTTTTTAATTAAATGTCATAAAAATGGTACTTCGAATATGCAGCAAAGTCTAAAATTTGCAACAAAAAAAAAAATCGAATCATCGTTTAAAGAAATTTTTTAAAGGGCTTAAAATGATAGTTGCATAACTAGAAGGATAAAAAAACATATTTAACATTTAAAAAAAAATCAAATGAAGATAACTTATTCATCATATAACGTAAATGTGAAACAACTGCATAATTTATTTTTTGGTTATCATCATCATTTTAATTGTTCAAGTGTTGTTTTTAGAGTTGAAGGAAGATCACAAACTTAGTTTTCAATTATATTAAGCTATAACAAAATGTATTTTACAAAGTCTTATCCTAAAATTTATATCTATCATATAAGAAAAAAGATGGTCTTAAAAACCCCTAATTATCCTTATTAGCAGATAATCTGCCACTTGACAATTTAAATTAACAATGATGTGCCACTTGGCAACTTAACCATTCTAATCCAAAATTAACCAATTCTAATCCAATCCATTTAATTAGATAACGTGGCCACCATCCTTTTTCACTAGCACAAGAAAAACTATTCTTCTTCAAGTTATCAGAAACCGTCTCTCTCAAATATCTCTCTCACACGGCGGCACGACAAAAAGATAGGGTGAAGCTGTTGGTCGACGATGGAAATAGTCGGCAATAAGGGTGAACGAAGGAGGTTCGTGAGTGGTTGGTGATGTGGTGAGTTGGTGGGTTCACGGTCGTTGTGTGTTTGGATCGCACGTGAAGAAAGTGACAGTGAAAATCAAGTTGTTTTTCGTGGAGTGAAGTCAAAGAGTGGATCGGGTGGTTTTGTGATAATGGTGGTTTGTGTTGTAGGAAAGGTTTGGAAAGAATTTTGTGTTGTTGTCTTTTTCAGTTATAAAATGGTGATGTTTACATGATGATTTAGGAAGAAGATTGGAGGCTAAATGGAAGTGTGGTTCGGTTTGTTCTGTGAGGGTGAGGTTGAGGAATGGTTATGGGAGTGATGGAATGTGTTATGGTGTTTATGGATTGTTGAAGGGGATGGTTGGCTATGGTTTTCAATGCTGAAAATTTCAAAGGTTTTTCTTTACCTTTTTCTCTCAATTCCCTCCCTTCTATCTCTTTTCTTCTCTTATATCAGTTTCAAACCCCGTTTTATTACTTGTGTTGCCATTTTCCTTGCCAGATTGCCCTACAATTGTTGCAGAAGTTTGGCTTAGAATATTGGGATGTTTTTGGATTGTAGTATTTGGAGTGTAGAGTGCAGGCTTGTGCTTGTTGGTGGAGCAGACGAGGTCAAGTGTTGTTGTTGTCTTTTGTTGGTTATTGTATGTCTTTTGTTGGTTATTGTTGGTTATTGTATGTACTATAAAACAGTCTGCAATTACGATTAAGGTCACAACGTCCATATTTTATATGTCTTTGCAACTACATTACAACTACACTTTAAAAAATCTGTCCAATATGAACTATGAATAATAATGATTATAATATGAGTTGTTTTCTATTTTTTGTTTTCGGTTTTCACGTTTAATTACAAATCTTTCATTTTGTTTCCGTTTTGGTTCCTCTCTTCAACTATCCGTACAAACGATATTATAAATAATGCTTTGAAGATTGGGATGTAGTGTACTATTTGCAGCCAACATCGCCTGGAGGTAGGTATAGGAGTGCAATCGGCAGAGTTTGAAGTATTTGTATTTGTCACTAAATCGTTCCAATCCAGGTAAAATAAATTATTGTTATTTCGTACATTTAATCGCTGGGAATAGTAGTAATAAATTGAACTTTTGTGTGCTCAAGATGAATGCTTCTTCTATAAATCTAAGTTACTTTATATGTGATTGGTTTTGATATTTAGTGTATAAAAGTTAATAGATGTACCCTTCAAAATGAATCTTTGTAGGAGAAGGATGCAGCATTAGGAAATGGTGATCTTGGTAGGCTTTCTTCTTGCTTTCTAGATTCCATGGCAACACTTAATTTTCCTGCTTGGGGATACGGTTTGAGGTATCTTTACAGACTATTTAAGCAGATAATTGCAAAAGAAGGTCAGGAGGAAGTTGCTGAGGACTGGCTTGAGGTTTGATTTATATTCCTTCTTTTTAATCCATGAAATTATATCACATTTTTTCCAGATACTGATGCATAAAATTGAATGTATATCAAACAGAAGTTTAGCCCTTGGGAAATTATGAGACATGACGTTTTGTACCCTATCAGATTCTTTGGCCAGGTCGAGGTTAACCCTGATGGAAGGTAAGTGTAAATCTCTTGAGTTATTTGTGGAAATTAGTTTTGCGATCTTTTGATACATGATTTTCTATGATAGCGAAAGCTAGGCTAGCAATATTAAAGTACTTAAAGTTTGGTGTGTATGCCAGCCGAGAATGGGTAGGCAGAGAAGTTATTCAAGCACTAGCTTATGATGTGCGGATTCCTGGATACCAAACCAAGAACACCATCAATATTCGTCTCTGGGAAGCGAAAGCATGCGCTGATGATTTTGATTTGTTTCTATTCAATGACGGGCAACTTGAATCTGGTTCAGTTCTTCACTCACGAGCGTAATAGGATGGTATCATAGAATATTAAATACTCTTCCGGAATAACCCATCTATTGTCAAAGATCCTGTTTTTATTATAATTATATAAATGAAATACATAGAGAGATAAGCATGTCTTCGCCTTTATAAGATTTCAGATCAAATCCTATTGAATTTTGTTTTCTTCTCAACCCTCTGATTATCACCTCACCTTTAAAGAAGAATAAGATATAAAGTTTCGTGAAGAAGTTTTGTATTAAAAAATTGTTTTGTAGACTTGCTTGGTTTTGTGTCCAGGTGATGCCACAGAAGGCTGGAAACTCCTACGGCTGAAGCAGCAGTACTTTCTCTGCAGTGCATCACTCCAAGTAAGTTAATTCATCTGTCAAATCTCTTTTCATTTGGCAGAAATGTTTGAGATTACAAAGGTGGTGCCTCACAAAGAGATACAATATTTTTAATTGGCCAACACTTCATGATTTCCGGTAAAACACAAAAGAATCACGACTTGCTCTTTTAAAACACTGACACACCTGTTTTCGTTTAAATTGTGGGCATTATCTTTTGTAACATTTAGCATTTTTCGTCATTTTAAGTGTTCTTTTTGTTGTTTATGCCCTCTTTTAGTAGAGTTAGGATTTGAAACATTTGGCAGCCGTGCAATGTAAATGATTGTATCATGCTGGTTTGATGTTATCTAAAATTCTTAATTCAAAGTCTAAATCATCTTCATTTTAAAGTTCAAAAGATGTCACTAATTTATTAAACGTAACAAAGAATGTATTCTGGTTCTATGGCATGGATAGTTTCAATTAAATAAAATATTCAAATATTGATCTGTGCATCTCGCATGATAACAGCTACTGAATAATAGGCATCAGAAGCATACGACACTGCAGCCATTAAATTCCGAGGCGCAAATGCTGTAACAAACTTTGAGATGAACATGTATGATGTGGAAGCTATCATGAAGAGTTCTCTTCCTGTCGGTGGGGCAGCAAAGCGCTTGAAGTGTTCTCAACATTAGTTTGTAGATGAGTGCATTAAAAAGCTTAGGCCTCAATGTTGTTAAGGCAAATGTCTTTCTGCATTCTTCTGGAAAACACAACAAGTTTTCTATCACAAAAACGTAAATGTTACGTGTTTTTCGCACTATGTGTGCGATTTTCACGACTACGTGTTGTTGTTCAACCCTGTTATTGATTTTAGTTTATTAATGAATAATGTGCTATGATTGTTCATAATGATTATGTTGCTTTTTATGATTAGTAATTGTGAATGGAGACATGAGATTGAGAACAGAATCAAGATGTAAGGATTAATTAAAAATAAAACTATGATGTCAAATCATTAGTAAAATTAGAATGAGAAATCAGTGGTAATTAATTGATGATTAAACAATAACACGAGAATGGTTAATGTTTGATGTGTTGGAATGTTCGTGATAGGTCATCCCGTTTAGCCTTGCTCAAACCGAGTGACTCTTTAGTTTAGCCCAGCATCATTTAGACCCAACAGAAACTCTCATAAACATTTCCTTTCCTTAATTCACTCCACCACTGCTCCACACTTGCCATTCCTTGTGGTTTTGCTCCTAATTGCACATCCTTACAATATACAACTAAAGTAGAAAATACATGAAAAGTCAGTTACTTTCTATGCTAATTTGGCTCTAAAATAGAAAGTTCATCTTTTACAATTCATGAAAGAGTAAATGTCATGTGGACCTAATATACAATTCAATGTTTTGCTGATAGTCAGTTACTTTATATAAAGCTACGTGGACCTGATACAGTTCAATGTTTTACATGAAAGTGTTTGATATAACACAAATATATAATAACTATAAGAAAGTGTTTGATAAGAACTATAGTCATAAAGTGTGATTGTGTTCATATAATTCTTTACTCTATTAGGTATTTGGCATGAGTCTCATAGCTTTAGAAATGATCACATGGATAATCCTCTTCTTCGTTGGCGTGAGTCTCATATAATTCCTGACTATTATAATTCAATCTCATTATGTGTACCGCTGTTGGATTTATATATTTTTCTATCATTGTTGTTGTTGTTGAATTTTCTATTTCCCTTATCATTGCATTTTACTTACATCCTTTCAATTCCTTGTCTGTTTGTATTTTACACACTATTGTGCTTTGATTTAATTGCAAAATTGATTGAATAATTTATGTTTTTAGGATATGTATCGCAAAATTACAGATATTATGATTTTTCGAAATCAATTGAATGATATATATGATTCTCTAAATCGTTTATATATGCATTGCTTGAAAATGATCTATTATGAGATTCGTTGTACCATGCTTACAATAAATTTATACAATGCCCTTTCAAACTTATGTAGGGCAATTGAGTTTTCAAGATATTGCAAATAATGTGCATATCATTTTCAAATCAGTTAATTTACATACCATTTTCAAATCAGTTTTCCTTTCAAATTTACTTATTGTATCAAATAGTTTTGTGTAATATATACTGCTTATGATTCTAGTATAAAGGGATACAGTATTCATTAAAAGGATATGCACTTTTATTTCTAAGACATTGCACATGCAAGTATTTAAAGGAAATACATACGCAATAAGATATATGTTGGTTTCTTTAAATTAATTAAAAAATGTACAATTTGTATATTATTGTCTTCTTACGAAATGTATTGTTTTTGATCAACCACAAGTTATTGATAACTTAACTCGAAATGAATATTTGAAGTTTGTTGGTCGAGATATGTTCAAATCAGTCCTTCTGTAGATGCTGTTTTACTCAAGGTATTTTTATTTTCATCAATTATTACAATCTGATTTTAGTTGCAACATTTTTTTTAAATGGTTTCGACATCAACACCTTCTAATACCATTTGTCGCGACAATTTTTGTGTTAGCGGACAGTTTCTTAAAACCTCTGGCGCTCAACATAACATTGACATATATTTTCACGTGTTTTTTTTTATTACAGTGGGTTCTCCGTGATTGGAATGATGAACTATCTTTAAATATATTGAAGAACAGTAAAGGCATGTGATAAATATAAAACTATCGGTACTGTCAACGGACTTCTGCTCCATTTTTCCAAACTTGTGTGTATCATATTGACACTATTGTTTTGAAGTAACCATTTTTCAGTTATATTATCCATTTAAGGTATTTAGTTAGAAAAACCACAAACATGAAATTTTCTGTTATAAATATATACAGATGTGTTGTTTATTTTCCATCCTCAAGTCCTTTGATTTTGTTTTTTGCAAGGTTTCATTCTATCAGCATATTCATTTAGATCAAAATTCTCTTGTATTCACCTTTATTTTGTTAGTAGATATTACAATTCAATGAGTTTTATAAAATTATTATCATTCAGATTATTTCCATGATGTCTGAGGACAATTTTCAAGATGTCAATCAAGCCATGAATGGACTACTAGCAGTTGTATTGGGTGAACAAGGCTCGCCACATCTCTATGAAGAGTCAGAGATATCAATGAGTCAGTTCCCCAGACAATATGGTATTCAATTTAAATATTTTTTTCGAGCCTCCATTTCTACTTTTAAGTTTTTATCATCTCTTTCCTGACAATTAGGAGTTTCTTTTTGGATAGTTATACAGTGGTTCTGTTTTTCAAATTTTTTAGGCATTGAAAAGAAAGATGTGGCCCTTGGACGTTTCCTTCTAAATCCACTGGCAATGGTTGCAACATTGATGCCAATGATACCCAAGTGAATGCAATTGAATGCATTCAAAATGAACCAAAACTGCTAGAGAGTTTTGATCTAAATGAATATGCTGATAGAATGGAAACTGAAAAAGGTGAATACAAAAGAGTTACTTTTTTTTGGTAATATACAAATATCAAATTATGCTTACAAGGTACTATTATGTACATAGTATTTAAGTACTGTTATTTTTTTATAGGGCTTGGGATTTGTATATAACATTGACAACAAATATTTTTATTGAATTAAAAAACATACACAGATTTCCATACAACAAAGGGGATATGGCTATTAGGCATATGGTATGCATATGCAAATTTCGTATTTTTCTTTCACCAGTTCAGAATAAATTTGTAATGCACCTTCTACATAGTGTCAATCACTACTCTTGTATAAAATACTGTAAAATGCTATATATAGTAACTTATTCCCTTTTTGGATCAGGATGTATAGTGTTTCAAGATTACTTGAGAGTTCCTCAATTAGTCTTTGTCTCACTTCATTTTTTCTTATTAATTATTTCAATTGTTTCTCTTTGAACAGGATATAAGAAAAAGGGTTCCAGGAAATACGCGACCATTGATGACAAACATTCCAGCTTCTTCAATGTATAGTGTGCGGTCAGGACATCAGCGAAGCATAAATGTTAGTGTCTCGGGTTCTCGACATGCAACTAGCAACAATGCTGGTTCTGAAACGAGTGTAAACCAAAATGGTGTTTACTCAGATAATAGTGAAATAGATTGTTATGATATGTTGAGTGACAGAGGTGTTCAATCTCCTGCCAGTGTGAGGGGCAGGTACAACTACAAACCATCATACTGAGTTTTAGAGATAGTAGATTTTCATTGGAGCTACCATTCTTCTATTGATGTGAAGTTCATTGGCAATGATACAATACAACCTTGTGTATTTGAGGGTAATTGTTGTTATATGTAGAATTGTAGATCAACTATATCCTGAAATGGTATGGGAACCTTCAAGGAATAGTTGTCATGTAATCCCCTTTGTGGTGCCATGTTATCATGTTATCCCCTTTGGGATTCAATACCATGTTACGTACAAATATTTGTATATCCCCTTTGTGGTGCCATGTTATCATGTTGGTTTTCATATTCTCCTCTTGACGCTATATGAAAACGAATTCATTGATAATATAGAAAAACATATGAGACAAATATTTTTATACACGGAAAAAATTTAAATATTTTATATTGAACTTTATTTTTATATATAAAAAAAAGTGTATAGATGTTCCAAATACTTTTATAATTGAGAATAAATTTTTTATTCATCAAAATATTTTTATAAATTATTGGATAAATATTTTAAAAAAAAATACCAATTGGTGTTTGCGGTTATTGATTCTACCTTTTTTTTTTTAAATATAAATTATATTTTTTATATTTATTAATTTGTATTAATCCTATTATTTTCTATATATTTTAAATATTTGTCAATGCACGTCACACCAACGGGTACCCATTCGAATACACGGGTATCTCGCTAAAATAAAATAAAACAAGACTTGCCAGACCCAATCTCAAAGTAACTATATAACGTTTCCTAACACTTATCAATATAATTTGATTTTATTGCAAAAAAAAATTATTACCCCACACATACATATAATAAAGGTGTTAAGTGTCATATTATTTAACGAACATTACAAGTCATGTTTTTCTATAAATTTTTTTATTTATATTTACTAATTTTTATTAATCATATTTGTTTTTTCAAATTTTAAATGTAGACAACTGCGCGTCACCGACGGGTACCCGTGCGAAGGCACGGGTATCCCGCTAGTTACCAATTAAATTAAATCCACTTTTTTTACTCAAAATTAAATCTACTTAATTGTTAATAAAAATATCAATTTTTTTAAATTTGTTAGTATCAACTATACATCTATTATTTGCATTTTCAAAATATTACACTTGCAAAAAGAACAAATCAATACACATTTGTATGATTATTCTAATACAATTAAGTTTATTTAATTATTGTTCAATACACAATTAAATATATTATTTTATATTTAGAATGTGTTGAATTATATTTGTTTAAAGAGGTTTTTAGTCATGATCAACTATATATTGCATTTTTCAGAGTCAAAACTAAAGAAACTTTCAAAGTTATGATTCATGACAAACAAATCAAAGAAGGATTCAAATTCTTGATTCATGACATGCAAAAACAATGTTTGACTACAACTACAAATGTGTCTTTAAAAGAAAATTCATAACATTTAAGAGGTAAGAATATTATTGCCTATGTTTAATTTAGTGTCTTAAATTGAACTCATTATTCATTTTTCTAACAAGTTTTAGATTTATTTTTACGTATTCAAAATATGGTTTAATTGTAATCAATATGCAGTATATACTTCCTACACATTTTGCTCATATATTAATTAATTCTTTTAGATTGTGTAAACAATGTTAATTTTCAATATATATATATATATATATATATATATATATATATATATATATATATTAATTGTTTGTTAATTTACTTTTTATCTATTTGAATGTTCCATTATGTTGATATTCACTATCATGTATTACATTCATGTTGTTCTGGACTGGACCAATGGCTAGACATGGCCCAGTCCGCTTCTGCTCCAGAGCGGCCCAAATTGCTTAAGTCCAATCCACGAAAGGGAGAAAGTTACCTTTCTGCTCTCCAACTGGGCAAGGAACACATCGCTCCTCCCCGGAGTTACTGCCCGTCATGCACGACTTCACTGCTCCCCGAACAGTTAAGGGCAGGTGTCCGAAACCACGCTTATGCCCGACATAACGGCTAGTTTCGGGCACCCCTGCCCGACATAACGGTTAGTTGGGGCAGTTACCTATTCTTCAGGAAAACGGTTATTTCGCCCCGAAAATAGGACCGTTGGCCACGCGCTGGGGGCTCTATATAAACCCTCTCGCTTGAGAGGGTCAGGTGTCCAATATTCACCCTAAGAACTCATACTTTGTACTTGCCCCTTTTCTCTGACCCTTTCTTACTTGAGCGTCGGAGTACCTTGCAGGTACACCCCCCTCCTCTCCGTACGACTAGCATCTATGACGCACTTGGTGGCCCACTTCTACAGGATCTGATCTACCTTCACGATCAGTGGCGCCGTCTGTGGGAACCATTATTCTCCCCATCTTTCTTTCCTCGGAAACCGAAGATCAAAACAATTCTCAAAGATCATCACGATCGTGGCCTCCTAAGATCGCACCAAGGATGCTCTCCAAACCACCATCCTCCCCGTCAACAAATCTGACGTTGACGACCATGCATCTCTCCTCTGAGATACCCGTTTCCTCAGGGACGGAGCCACTGCTTCTCCTTCACCTACCCCTGCTGATCACAACAACGATCAGCCTTCACTTGACGTCCAGCCCGTTCCTGTTCTGCCCAACGCCGACCCGACCGTGGTGGCCCTCCTAGGGGCGATCAACAAAACCAACACCCTGATCTTGAAGCAAAACGAGAGGATCAGGGCGTTAAAAGAGTCCAGCCGTCCAAGATCCCCTCCTCCGCGGAGGAACCAGCGACGATCAAGGAGCCCGCAGCCTCGGAGAGACATCGACTGAAGACTGCGCCAAGAGCCTGATTCTCGCGCAGCCCGGAAGCGCGACCAGATCTCCCAGCGTGACCAGCACCCTCACGACCACAAGAGGACTCGAAGGAACGAGCAATCTCCCCCGGTCAAGTCTAAAGGCCGGTCCCGCTCGCCTTCTCCTCAAAGGAACCGCTCACCTTCTCCGCAAAGGAACCGATCCCCTTCTCCCCGGAGGAACCGCCGCCGCGAGCATCCCCTTTGGTCCCCATCATACACCAGTTCTAGCAGCGACGACGAGCCTCACGGCCCGTTGTCCCAGGAGATCTTGGCTACCCGTCTCCCAAAAGGCTTGGAGAAACCCCCGTCACTGGGCACGTACGATGGAACCACTGACCCCGACAAGCACATCGAGAACATCGATGCGCTGTTAGACTACTGCGGCATACGAGGCGCCATCAAATGCCGATTGTTCCCGACCACGCTCCGAAAAGGAGCGATGACATGGTATAAGCAACTGCCCGAGGAGTCCATTACCTCGTGGAGACAACTGGGCAGGATGTTCTCACGGCACTTCACAGCATCTCGCCGCCACCCCAAAACTGAGGCCTCCCTTGGGGCCATAATCCAAGGAAAAGACGAACCTCTCCACGCATATATCGAGAGGTTCAACAAGGAAGCTGTACAGGTCCCTACAACGGACGAAATGAAGAAGTTTCTGCTTGAGCAAGGGCTCCGCCCAGGCTCCGAGTTTTCTAAAGCCATTGGCCTCGCACCACCGAGGAACTTAGACGCCCTCCTCCTCAAAGCCCAATCACACATTCAGTACGAAGAGAAGGTTGCAGCCAGCAACGTCCGAGCATCACGCCATCAGGAGAATGCTCGAGCATCCAGAGGAGAGGAAGCTTCGACATCTCGTCGGGGCGAACGGAGGCGCGAGGACTGTCCTTGTGACTCCCGTGACAACAAGGGACCCTCCGGGCGATTCCATGACTACACCCCCCTGACCGTCTCCAGGGAAAAGATATTGTCTGAATGTGCCAATTCGGAGTTCAAGCAGGCAGGGGTCCGGTTCCCCAAGCAACTGTCGAACAGACCAAACGTGGACAAATCAAAATACTGCCATTTCCACAAGAGTCACGACCACACTACAGAGGACTGCATCCATCTGAAGGATGCCATTGAGATACTGATAAGGGACGGCCACCTGAAATAGTTCGCGAAGAAGAATGACACTCCTCAGCGGGACGCCCAGGAGTCCAAGAAGATAGAGGAGGAGGTACCCTCCTCGGAAGATGCCAATATATACGTCACTATGTCCATATCGCGACCAGAGGACTTCTACGTCCCGGAGGGGCTCAGCGCCCCTGCTTATTTCGCGGCCCACAGCTCGTGGGAGACATTTCCCTCCGCCATGGTCATCTCTGGCGGGGGTTTCAACAAAGTCATTGTAGGCTCCGTGAAACGAAAGTTCGAGCACCTGATCAACACAAGCTCCAACAAGGTGACCACGTTCGATCAGGCCCAGAAGGGCTCCGTCCCCATCTCCTTCTACCGGGAGGAGCTCCTCGGGGGTTCCCCGAACTTAAGCATACCTTTGCTCGTCAGAGCCCGAATGGCGAACTTCGACGTTCGCAGAATACTCGTCGACCAGGGCAGCTCGGTCGACACCATGTACTCCCAGCTGTTTTCAACGCTTCAGCTGGACGAATCGCACCTTACCCCCTATGTAGGGTCCGATTTACAGGGATTCAACGAGTCAATGACCAAGCCGTGGGGATATGTCGAACTGATCATGACCTTCGGATCAGCTGAGACGGCCAGATCCATCAAGGTGCAATTTCTGGTAATCGACTGCCCGTCGCTTTACTAGTGCATTTTTGAAAGGCCAACTCTGGCCGAGTTGGTAGCGGTGCCCTCAACAGTCAACCTGAAGATGAAGTATTACACTTCAAAGGGAATGGCCGCCACCCTCCACGGCGACATCGAAGCTGCACGACGGTGTTTTGAGGCAGCTACAAAGGGGCTTAACGCCATTGCGTTCAAGCCGAAAGCCTCGGGCAAGCCAGCATTGCCAAACAGCTCCGAGGAAGCTAAGCCTCTACCCCAGGTGGACTCCATCGACCTCGACAGTCGCTTCCCCGAAGAAGACCAACCGGAGGAACGAGCAGCTTCTGTCAACCTTTCTACATCGTCCAGCAGCAGCTCCCGTCCGATGCGCCCTATCCCGGATGGCAACTTCGAGATCGTTCTGTTCGGCGAAGACCCCCAACGGGGAGTGAATATTGGAGCAGACCTGCCCGACATTGCGAGGAAGCAGCTCAAAGCATGCCTCCGGGAGAATGCCGACCTCTTTGCATGGAGCGCCGCCGAAATGCCCCGCTTGGATCCGTCTGTCGCCTGCCACCAACTGATAATCGACCCGGCCGTCAAGGCCGTAGCACAACGTAGGAGAAAGTAGTCTCTTGAGAAAACAGATGCTGCTGAAAAAGCTGTAAAGGACCTCCTCGAGGCCAAATTTATTTCGGAGGCCAAGTACACTACTTGGTTGTCCAACGTCGTACTAGTTAAAAAATCTAATGAAAAATGGCGCATGTGCATTGATTACACCGTGTTGCGGTGAAAATTGGATAACAAGCTATTGATTAACTTGCATCATTTTCTTTTACAACCGACTTTGATTTATCCAAAGGAAAGGTTCAAGATCGTTAGAAAAACCTAAAGGGGGGAGATCTAAGGCTCGGGGGTTGGTTACGCCTAGGGAAGGTATTAGCACCCTAAACGTCCGTAGTACTCTACGGGAACCTTTTGTTTCATTATGCTTTCTTATTTTTTTATGCTTTTGCTTGCTAAGGTTATCTGTACTAAAGGTAAGGACCTAAGAGTATGTACACTAGTTTGCTCGCCAAGACGTCGCATCTCGTGCCTACGTATCTGACTAAACAATCAGAGCAACCGTAGTTCACCTAACTAAGGGTGAAAGAAAAGGAAACATTAACTATGGCCAACGTTCCAAAGGGAATGAGCATAAAATCACGTAGAGTCCACGATGACTCTCTAAGTCTACGTTATGAAGGGAGGAAGTGAATTCTCATGATAGTGAGAACCACACAGAGTTCACGATAACTCTGTAAGTCTGAGTAAAAGGTAAAGTGAGTTCTCATGATAGTGAGAATCACATGGAGTTCATGATAACGCCATCCTATTACTAAACTATGAGGGAAACGACTCTTATGAGGCCAAGGATGAAATGGAAAAGGTTTGTGACTTAGGAGTCAAAGTAGAGATCTTTCCTTTGGAAAGAGGGTCAAATGTGAACAATCATGAATATGATATGGTAATGATCAAAACATCAAAATCAAATGATAATAAGTCAAAGAATGAAAGTATCTACATAATATCGTGTTAAAAGACAATGTCAGGCAAATATATATACATGCAGACAAAAAAATGCATCAATGTAAGTGAGCAAGAAATAGAGAGATCTGACCAGAATAATATATAAATACTTCCCATTGATGGGCCACTGACCAGTCAAGTGAAAATCCGAAAACCGGAATACCAACTCCAAGAGCATAGGGTAAAAAATCCTAAATCTAAGTCCTCAGTCCAACACAATAATAACCACAGTCCGGTCAATTGAGTCTTTTAGGGTTTCGATATTTATTAGTGTGTTTTATACGAACAAATGAAGTGAACGATATACACAGGATATAAATATGAACAGTGATAATATTTACAAGGATAATAATCAATCATAAAGAATAAATCCAGATATGTATATATTGACTGAAAGTAAATTTAGTGATTTGTTGATTAATTTAATGGATCGATGTATTGGGTCCAATGTAGTACTGATCTGTCGTAATACGGTCTATAAGGAAGACCATACTATAGGAGGATGCACAATTTGATCTGTGTGCTAAAACACGATAGAGAAGTGATGTAAAAGATCATTCTCCGATGAAATCGTGCCACACGAAAAGAAAAGGTCGAGACCTCGTCTTGAGTCACAAACTCTCGTTGATTAGTCGAAGGTACCCTATCACGATCTCAAAGTATAGAAAGCGATCTCGATGATCACTCACTACAGATTTGAAATAACGAAGGTCCGTCGCTTCGCTAACAACGTTTGTGGATAGAAAGACTTTCATTGGTCTAAAGATGAAGATGAAAGAGAAAAACTCTGAAGTAGAAATAATGTCGGTCTCGTCTTAATCTTGGTTCAATCGAGAAGTCGATAGCCTTGATACTTAACTTTCATCGACCGATAAAAATAAAAAGAGGTGGCCTCATATATATCACGACTTCTAGTAATTTAAATGAACCGACTAAGTCATGAGTTTTGTGATATCATCGACCCAAAACAAAAGAAGAAGTGGGCTTGAAATGAAATAAAATTGGTCTCTTCTAAATAAAAATTTAGATCCTCATCGACCGATAAAAATAAAGTAAAATGAGATAGAAATGAAACATAAAGTCGGTCTAGTTTAAATTAAGATTTTAAATCGATAAAATCGATAATCTTTAACTGAACTCTCATCGACCAACAAAAAAGAAAATAGGCCTCATATTCATCATAATTTGTTGATTCAAATAAATCAACGAGAATTATGACTTTGTTATATCATAGGCCCAAAAAATAAAGAAAATGAAAATAAAATCAAAGATAAACAATAGAGTTAAATAAAAATTAAAATGAGAACTAACATTTTAGAACCAAAACAAAACTTGGTAAATATTTGAAAACAAAATTGATTTGATTAAAAAAACAAATAAAGGGTAATAATAATTTGAAAATAGGTGGGTGTGAGAAAGAATGGGCCAACAATGCCAAGTCCCAAGGGCGCTCCAGCTGGCGCGGAAACGGGTCATGAGGACCCGGTCTGGTTTCATTAACAAAGGGCAAACCCTGAAAACGGCACATACACGCACGGCTTAGAAGAAGGTCACGATGAACACAACCGTTTCAGAGAACATCAACATCAAAGACCAATCACTGTTCCCAACTTCATACGATACATCGAAGATCGTTTCTCCTCTTTCCTCCATGTTTGATTCGCTCATCTTCGCATTGTTTTCTCCGAGTCAGGTTTGGTTTACGACTTTGATTTCTCCTATTCTCTTTCCAATTTCTGATCCTGATTTGGAAGTGATGAGTTTCGAATTTGACTTTTTGGCAGCGGCTTCAAGAGGTTCGATTGGGAATGGTGGTTGCTGATGGTTTGAAGAAGGGTCGGGTTTTTGTTCGTGGGTGAAGACCGGTGGTTGTGGGCGGAAGCGCTGAGATGCGGTTGTTGTTGTTTGGTGGAGATTGGGGTTTTGGCTATGGGTCTGTTTGGTTCTCCCTCTCTCATCTTCCCTTCTGATTCAGATTTATTTGGCAACGATTTGGGTATGAGTTTTGAAAAAGGGTTGAAGATGGATTCGATTGGTGTAATGGTTTGAAGGCGAGGGAGGTTTTGTTGTTTGGTGATGGCGACTAGTTTGTCGTGAGGTTTTAAGGTTTTGGTGGTGGTTGTAGTTGATGGTGTTCGATGGAGGCGGCGAGTGCGGTTAAGGGAAGGGCGGGTGACGTTGTGGAAGCGGCGGAAACGAAAGGGAGACAGTTTTGGTTTTGTCCGTTGTATGATTGAAGGGGAAGGGTTTAAGAAGTTTGGTTGGGTTGATGGAGGGAGTTAGCTGTGGTGAAGTAGCATGAGAACGTTTAGGTCATTGTATGTGTGTTTTCACAGACTCCTCTTTTCCAAATTGCAGGGCACATGTTTATGGATTGTGAAAGTTGCAGCCCGTGAATTCTTCGCTTTCATGTGACTTGATAGTTTGGAATTTGCTTGCTTTGGCTCGTGTGAGGTGAACTGGAAAATGGTTTGTCCGGCGTGGATTTGCAAGTGTCGAGGTTTGGGAGATTGTGTAAGCGTGGGAGACAGCCTTGGGAGCAGTGGTAGTAAGGCATGGCGTGCTGTTAGACAGTCTTGGAAAGAAGAGAAGAAAAAAATGTTCTTTTTTTATTTTATTTTTCTGATTTTTTCGTTAACTTTGTTTTGAAAATGAAAATCCTAATAATAATAATAATAATAATAATATAGAAATAAAAATGAAAATAACAATAACAATTTAATAAAAAGAAGAAAATAGTAAAATAGAAAATGATAACGAAGAAGATTAATTTTAAACTAACCTAATCACAAAAAACAAAATTCTAGATTAAAATTTAAAGTCCTAAAAGTACTAGACGAAATTACACAAAAATGGCGACGATTATGTTCGACAGACTGGATGACTGCAAATGCTGAGACAGATGACCTGAAAATGATACGACAAAAATTAGAGTATCTGAGGGTCAAAATTTGGGGTGCAACAGTTGCCCCTATTTAAATATGTTCACCGGATGACAGGAGATATGGAAAGATGGTGAAAGATATTTAAATATAGATAACCGAGAATTTTGCCCTTAGATACGCTGATATGCAATGATATGGAAGAAAATCAGTCTAAGATGCAGACATGCCATGAACTCTAGTATGATGATATGATGCCATGATAGATGAAAAAATGCAGACAAACAGGCACACAACCGCAGGTGAGTAACACCGGGGAAGGATGAGGGTTAGTATCCCTGAGGTAAACTCACTAGGGATACTGGCTAACCAATAAAAAAGACTTGATGGGGAGACCCCAAGGAAACATTGTGGGTAGAAAAATTGAGGGGAACCCCTACGAGTTCTTACTGGAGATAGGACACTGAAAGGGTGTCCTCCACTGGGCAAAGATCCGACTCCACTGGGGATGAAACTCAACTCCACTGGGGATGAGACACATTCCTACTGGGCATGAAACCAGAAAGAAGACACGACCACCACATGGGATCAGTTTGAAATAAAAGGATAGACATCCTACAAAGATTTTCTGGGGGTTTCCTATGCTGAAGAGTTCAAACGGGATCTTCAAGAAAAGCCAGAAAAGACAGAGGTAAACTCTGCGTCAGATGATGAAAGGTGATTGGACCTTTTGGCTGTGAATGAGGTTAACAGGATTCTGTTTATGGAGGATGCCAGCGATGACTGGACTTTAGGTTCAAGCTTGACACGATTCAAGCAGGAACAAGATCTTAAGACAATAGACAATGTTCGACACGATTCGAACAAGGACTCGGTTCAAGTTTGACACGATTCAAGCAAGAACAAGATGAAATAAGAGACAATGTTCGACACGATTCGAACAAGGACTCGGTTCAAGTTTGACATGATTCAAACAAGAACAAACTGAAATAAAAAAACCTAAGGTGACTCGATTCAAACCAAAGACGGTGCCAATGATAATTGGACTTTGGGTTCAAGTTTGACACGATTCAAACAGGAACGGGATCTTAAAACAAGAGACAGTGTTTGACACGATTCGAACAAGGACTCGGTTCAGGTTTGACACGATTCAAACAAGAACAAGCTGAAATAAAAGCCCAATGTGACTCGATTCAAACCAAAGACGATGCCAACGATAATTGGACTTTGGGTTCAAGCTTGACACGATTCAAGCAGGAACAAGATCTTAAGACAAAAGGCAATGTTCGACACGATTCGAACAAGGATTCGGTTCAAGTTTGACACGATTCAAACAAGAACAAGATCTTAAAACAAGAGGCAATGTTCGACACGATTCGAACAAGGACTCAGTTCAAGTTTGACACGATTCAAACAAGAACAAGATGAAATAAAAGCCTAAGGTGACTCGATTCAAACCAAAGACGATGCCAACGATTATTGGACTTTGGGTTCAAGCTTGACACGATCCAAGCAGGAACAAGATCTTAAGACAAAAGACAATGTTCGACACGATTCGAACAAGGACTCGGTTCAAGTTTGACACGATTCAAACAAGAACAAGACTCTAAAACAAGAGACCATGTTCGACACGATTCGAACAAGGACTCGGTTCAAGTTTGACACGATTCAAACAAGAACAAGCTGAAATAAAAAGCCTAAGGTGACTCGATTCAAACCAAAGACGATGCCAACGATAATTGGACTTTGGGTTCAAGTTTGACACGATTCAAACAAGAACGGGATTTTAGACAATAGACAATGTTCGACACGATTCGAACAAAGACTCGGTTCAAGTTTGACACGATTCAAACAAGAACAAGACTCTAAAACAAGAGACCATGTTCGACACGATTCGAACAAGGACTCGGTTCAAGTTTGACACGATTCAAACAAGAGCAAGCTGAAATAAAAAGCCTAAGGTGACTCGATTCAAACCAAAGACGATGCCAACGATAATTGGACTTTGGGTTCAAGCTTGACACGATTTAAGCAGGAACAAGATCTTAAGACAAAAGGCAATTTTCGACACGATTCGAACAAGGATTCAGTTCAAGTTTGACACGATTCAAACAAGAATAAGATCTTAAAACAAGAGGCAATGTTCGACATGATTCGAACAAGGACTCAGTTCAAGTTTGACACGATTCAAATAAGAACGAGATCTTACAACAAGAGACAATGTTCGACACGATTCGAACAAGGGCTCGGTTCAAGTTTGACACGATTCAAACAAGAACACGGATCTAAAAGCCTAAGGTGACTCGATTCAAACCAAAGACAGTGCCAACGATGATTGGACTTTAGGTTCAAGCTTGACACGATTCAAGCAGGAACGACTTTAAACAACAGGAAAGATGCCAGCGATGACTGGACTTAAGGTTAGACTTCTTGGGGGGTAAAATAAATATCCACTGCAAACCGAAGTAGCCTAAAATGAAGTTGTAATTGGAGATTCCAGAACTGAGGTCACCCATGGGATAAAATAAATTTCCACTTCATTGGGGGAAGCTCGAATCAAAGTTGCGAACTGAAGATGTCAGAGTTGAGACTTCGTGGGGATGAAATAAACATCCACTTCGCTGGGGAAGGTTGGAGCCAAAGAGATTTGTTGGGAATCCTTAGGTCACCAACTGGGGAATTCTCGCATCAAACCCGCCATAACTGCTGAAGTAGAGAGTCACCAGGGAATGGTTGTGATCGCTGTAGTAGAGACTTGGTGGGGAATCATCACACCACTTGAGACAGAAATTCAAAGTAGTTCTGCATTGGGAGTCGCCATTTCAAACAACAGTTGTTGTGAATGGATGAAATAATCTTTGATTCTCAAATGCCCCAGATTGCCTGCTTCGTACAACAAAGTCCCCTGGCGGAGTCGCCATCTGTCGCTACAAGAGAACAAGCTTTTCCAAGAGAATGCCACTTGTTGTTGAGTATGAATTCCAAAGAGATGTTGATATTACAACACTACTGGAGGAATAATTGTCTTCGATGGGGATCTGTAAGAGATTCTTCCTGCAAGACACGGTGCAAAATAAATGCACTTGAAAATGGGTTCAGAAACCACTCCTGCCAGGGACCACAGTTCAATCTAGGAACAAGCTAGAAAGAAACGGCCAACCAAAACTCCAATTGAGGAATGAACTCAAATGGGGATATATCTTATCCACATGTGGAAAAGATAACTGGAACAACCGTCATCCACGAGAATAAAACTCCGTGGGGATTTCAGAAAAGATGGGCACTTTATGCCTAGGGCTGACAACTTTATTGGAGAGAATAGACACACCCAGTCACTTGGGGATAAACGCCAAAGTGAACAACACAGGTAAACACCGGAAACATGTAGCAAAATGATAATATGCTATGCATATGAGTGCTTATGCCATGCTTAAGCTTATGCTGACAAAACAGATAAGAAGCGAGACTGGAGATGAAATAAACACCTTGACAAGGATACCCAGCCAAACTCATCAGATTGGACCGTTACTGGGGATGAACTTGCAGATGAATCAGCTCTACTTCGAGGTTATGACCTTCTCTGGGGGAAGAGTACTCCGCGTGGTATAGCATCTTGACTTCACTAGGATTGTCATTGTGAGCTTGATTTCTTCACTGGAGATAAGAGATCCATTGATAATTGCCAAGATTAGCTTAAGAGATAACTTTTGGGGAGCTAGCAGAGATGCCACAAAAGCTGAGTAATTCTGCATGACTCATCTGCCCCCAAGTACATGGTCTGTCGAAAGAATACATCAAGAGGATTTTACAGAAGAATTGGAATACAATGTGTTTCAATATCTTCAAACTCTTGGAGAGATTTACCGTAACTGCCCCTGATTGACAGCTTTGCACGATAGAGCCCGTTAACTAGTTATGTGTCTTGATCGACACTCCAGGTTGAAGCTGAGAGGTTGCTTGGATTCCACTGGTGAAAATCATTATTCAAAGCCTAAGAGGAGGCTGGATTTCGCTTGGGGAAATCACTATACAAAGCCTAAGAAGAGGCTGGATTCCACTTTGGGAAATCGCTATACAAAGCCTAAGAAGAGGCTGGATTCCACTTTGGGAAATCACTATACAAAGCCTAAGAGGAGGCTATCTGTTGACTGACTGACTCCGCCTGGGAAAATCCTTATACCAAGCCTAAGAGGAGGCTGTCTGATAGTTTATACTCATCCCGGAGTGTAGATCATTATACAAAGCCTAAGAGGAGGCTATCTGTTAGTTTATACTCGTCAGGGAGTGTAGATCATTATACAAAGCCTAAGAGGAGGCTATTTGTTGACTGAATGACTCCGCAAGGGAGAATCCTTATACAAAGCCTAAGAGGAGACTGTCTGATAGTTTATACTCATCCCGGAGTGTAGATCATTATACAAAGCCTAAGAGGAGGTTATCCGTTAGTTTATACTCATCCCGGAGTATCTTGTACCAAGCTTGGATTAACAACGTCTGCACAACAAAATTCTTGGGTTAATTATCCAGTCTAGCTGTTGACAACTGGGGAATAAACTTGCCCCGGTCAAGTTGATATGTAAGAAGATGCCCCAGACTAGTTGACTTTCGAGAGATTTGCCGAATCTCGACTTGACCGCTTCTGATTAACTGGTCTTTGAGGATAGGTTATCAAAAGGATTTTACAGAAGAATTGAAATACTAGATGCTTCAATATCTTCAAACTCTTGAAAAGATCCATAAGTCTTGACATAACCGCCCCAGTTCAACTGCATTCGCAACACAAAGTCCTTTAAACTGTGGTAGAAACAACTGGGGAATGAACTTGCCCCTGTTGATGGGTCATTGGAGTTCAAAATTGTCATAAAACGACCTCAAGAAGGCTTGCCCTAATATTCTGAGCCTTGAAGAGTTCTGCCCCTGATTCAACAATTCTTGTAATGATGGATCGACAGAACCTTCTGCTTAATTGCCCCTTGACTGAGCTTTCTTTATCAAATCAAATTCCCTAGCTGACTGCATTTGTCGGGATTCCTTTGATGTTGACTCATTTCACAAACAAGTATTGTTCATTTAAAATTGGCAATTTCAGTGCAAAAATTTATGCAAGCTTTTGAAATCAAGTTTTATTGATGGAACACGCGTAGTGGAAGGATTAAGTAATAAAAACAAAGTGGATCTGGTCGTTTACATAATGACAGATGAAGTGATCAACACACACAACTAGCAAAGATCATTAGGAGTCAGGTTAATCAACCTTGTTGTAGTATGCTCTCAAAACAACCTTACCTCAATTAGGTCTTTTAAGGGTTGTAACGTGGCCTGGTTCACGGTTTAAGAAACAAAGGATAAAGGCTCAAAGTTTATTTGGTACCCACCCCATCTTCGTGATGAACTCCAATCCTACGCTCAGTTAACTTAGGCTATACATTCAAGTTCCTCTTGGTTAGGAATGAATTGATGATAATTGCTGATGATTCGGACACCCAGATAGTCATTGCTCCTTTGTAGAATTTGGTTGTCTTTTGTTGTCTATGCTGAGGTTATGACCTTTTTTTTGTTGAGGTCACGATACCTCTTCTTTTGATTTGGTTGAAGTTATGATACCTCTTCTTTTGATTTGATTGAGGTCACGATACCTCTCTTTGTTTGCGGTTTGGACCTCCTTTTTGTTTGATTGTTGCTTTGAAACTCCTTTTTGGCCGCTGTACAAGTTCTTTTTGTATAGGGAAAAGTTATGAGCTTCCCATCTTTCTTGGCTTTTGCCTTGAAAGGGACTCGACTCATCCTTTGATTCAGGATTTTTCAGTTATCCTTCCTTATTGTTGCTTGGATGAACAACTTGTACAACACTAACTCATTTGATTTGGGAGAGCTGACTGGTGTCTTGCATGAAGCGCTTGCGTTCGAATGCGTAACCAAGTTAAACTGAGAAACTACCCTGCCCCAAGGTTAAAATTGAGGGTTTTTTTATTTTGGAAAAGAAAACTCCTACTTCAAGGCTCAAGGGGGTTAACGAGGGATTATCTTCCTTATTTCTCCAGTGTTTGGGAATTGAAACAATGCCTTACATCCTCGGCAAGGTTTAATTGAAAGCATACCACAACAATTATGAATAACATTTTCGTCATCCTCCCCAATCTTTGCTTAAACAAATAGTTTGATAAACGGGAGGAAAGAAGGAAAATTAGCTCTTTTTTGTTTTTTTTCTCTGTTTTTGTTGTTTGTTTTTTTTTTCTTTTTTTTTCACAAACATAAAAAAAGTAAACGAGTGAAACGAATGGACTTAATCAAAAGATGCACAAACATTTCATTAACCTTGCCAATTTGAAAGTACAACAATGCTTGTAAGTGAAAATAGATTCAAACATGCAAAGAAAACACAACAAAGTGCTGAAACAGCCAGGAGATGGTCAATTTCAGGGGACTGGAGATTCCTTCTTGATCTGCCAAGCTTAGATAGTCATCTTCAGATTTGATTGTCGAGATCCGCTTGAAAATCATCTTCACATTTATTCTTACCAATTTCTTCCACTTCAGAGTCTGATGAATCTGACTGATTAGGCGACAGTTTGCTGATTTGGACGCCTTGAGGCGTGAATAAGAACATATCAGAGTCGAACAAAGTCTGAACCTGGCTTCTGAGTACCCTAAGTGTTCAGATGAATGCCTCTGTGCCCCCAGTATGATGGTCACCACGGGCGAGTCTAGAAAAGATAACTTCAATAACTGCTTCATGTCCAATGATGTCCTAAGGAAACCGGACGGGTTACAAACACAGGACGGACGAGACTCAGGGCAGAGAAATGCAGATGCAGTGCAGATGCGCATGCAATGAGAATGCAATGCTAATGCATGCCTAATGGTTTCAAGGAACTCAAAAGCAAGTTGTAAGCTTTTTGGGAAACTGAAGAGTTTTTTTTGTTTTTTTGTTTTTTTTTTGTTTTAAACCATGATCTCAAAGGATCTTCGCAAAGAATAGAACGTCTGAGTTCCTTGAAAACATCAATGGATGCGATGAGATGTATGCAATGCACAAACGTGGGCGCGCAAAAACATAGATATATACACACGCCAGAGCGCACAAACACAAACATATGTACACTGATATTCACAGATATGCACACACAAACAAGAAGAGGACCTAGGTTTGAAGGTCACAGGCATGGAGCCAAGGTCTACCCATCCCATAAGGTAGTGTGGTTTCAAAATGTACCTGCCGAACGGGTTCTAAAAGTTCCCAGAGTCTACAATCCATCTTTCGGATATTATCGACTTCCCAAATTACTCGGTTAGTCAATAATATTCTCAAGAGAATCTCGTCTGAGTGTAGTATCGCGTAGCAACTATCGCAGAAATAGACTCCTGCGTGGTCCCCGCACTACGTCCTAATAGGCCAAGTTGGGTTAAAGGTGCTACGGTCCTCAGTCTTAAGGGTTCTTGGTCGAAGTTAATACCGTTTTCACGAATGGACTCGTTCAAACAATATTAAGTTTAAAAGAACCTAAACTGAGCGATGATTTTCTCAATTCGACTTTTCAGGAATCGACTCCGTCAAAGTACCCTTGACCATATCATCTCCTATATGTCACTCAAGTCCGGGTCTAGGACTCTCACCACTCAATAATGGCACCCTGCACACAGAAAATTCCAGCACAGGCAGAGATATATACAAATATATACAGATATACATGCAAATATACATACAATAAAATATACAAGTAGAATAAAGTTGTTTTTGAAGTTTGATTATGAAAATCCGCTTGACGTTGGATCAATGGTTTATTTGTTATGAAAAGAGTTTTGTTTGAAAACGTGAAAACAAAATAGGCTTAACCCTCTTAGGAAAGGACCAGCATAGGTCTAACTTTCCTTTGTTACTCTTTCCCCAGTGAAGTCGCCATTTCTGTTGCGGTGAAAATTGGATAACAAGCTATTGATTAACTTGCATCATTTTCTTTTACAACCGACTTTGATTTATCCAAAGGAAAGGTTCAAGATCGTTAGAAAAACCTAAAGGGGGGAGATCTAAGGCTTGGGGGTTGGTTACGCCTAGGGAAGGTATTAGCACCCTAAACGTCTGTAGTACTCTACGGGAACCTTTTGTTTCATTATGCTTTCTTATTTTTTTATGCTTTTGCTTGCTAAGGTTATCTGTACTAAAGGTAAGGACCTAAGAGTATGTACACTAGTTTGCTCGCCAAGACGTCGCATCTCGTGCCTACGTATCTGACTAAACAATCAGAGCAACCGTAGTTCACCTAACTAAGGGTGAAAGAAAAGGAAACATTAACTATGGCCAACGTTCCAAAGGGAATGAGCATAAAATCACGTAGAGTCCACGATGACTCTCTAAGTCTACGTTATGAAGGGAGGAAGTGAATTCTCATGATAGTGAGAACCACACAGAGTTCACGATAACTCTGTAAGTCTGAGTAAAAGGTAAAGTGAGTTCTCATGATAGTGAGAATCACATGGAGTTCATGATAACGCCATCCTATTACTAAACTATGAGGGAAACGACTCTTATGAGGCCAAGGATGAAATGGAAAAGGTTTGTGACTTAGGAGTCAAAGTAGAGATCTTTCCTTTGGAAAGAGGGTCAAATGTGAACAATCATGAATATGATATGGTAATGATCAAAACATCAAAATCAAATGATAATAAATCAAAGAATGAAAGTATCTACATAATATCGTGTTAAAAGACAATGTCAGGCAAACATATATACATGCAGACAAAATAATGCATCAATGTAAGTGAGCAAGAAATAGAGAGATCTGACCAGAATAATATATAAATACTTCCCATTGATGGGCCACTGACCAGTCAAGTGAAAATCCGAAAACCGGAATACCAACTCCAAGAGCATAGGGTAAAAAATCCTAAATCTAAGTCCTCAGTCCAACACAATAATAACCACAGTCCGGTCAATTGAGTCTTTTAGGGTTTCGATATTTATTAGTGTGTTTTATACGAACAAATGAAGTGAACGATATACACAGGATATAAATATGAACAGTGATAATATTTACAAGGATAATAATCAATCATAAAGAATAAATCCAGATATGTATATATTGACTGAAAGTAAATTTAGTGATTTGTTGATTAATTTAATGGATCGATGTATTGGGTCCAATGTAGTACTGATCCGTCGTAATACGGTCTATGAGGAAGACCATACTATAGGAGGATGCACAATTTGATCTGTGTGCTAAAACACGATAGAGAAGTGATGTAAAAGATCATTCTCCGATGAAATCGTGCCACACGAAAAGAAAAGGTCGAGACCTCGTCTTGAGTCACAAACTCTCGTTGATTAGTCGAAGGTAACCTATCACGATCTCAAAGTATAGAAAGCGATCTCGATGATCACTCACTACAGATTTGAAATAATGAAGGTCCGTCGCTTCGCTAACAACGTTTGTGGATAGAAAGACTTTCATTGGTCTAAAGATGAAGATGAAAGAGAATACCTCTGAAGTAGAAATAGTGTCGGTCTCGTCTTAATCTTGGTTCAATCGAGAAGTCGATAGCCTTGATACTTAACTTTCATCGACCGATAAAAATAAAAAGAGGTGGCCTCATATATATCACGACTTCTAGTAATTTAAATGAACCGACTAAGTCATGAGTTTTGTGATATCATCGACCCAAAACAAAAGAAGAAGTGGGCTTGAAATGAAATAAAATTGGTCTCTTCTAAATAAAAATTTAGATCCTCATCGACCGATAAAAATAAAGTAAAATGAGATAGAAATGAAACATAAAGTCGGTCTAGCTTAAATTAAGATTTTAAATCGATAAAATCGATAATCTTTAACTGAACTCTCATCGACCAACAAAAAAGAAAATAGGCCTCATATTCATCATAATTTGTTGATTCAAATAAATCAACGAGAATTATGACTTTGTTATATCATAGGCCCAAAAAATAAAGAAAATGAAAATAAAATCAAAGATAAACAATAGAGTTAAATAAAAATTAAAATGAGAACTAACATTTTAGAACCAAAACAAAACTTGGTAAATATTTGAAAACAAAATTGATTTGATTAAAAAAACAAATAAAGGGTAATAATAATTTGAAAATAGGTGGGTGTGAGAAAGAATGGGCCAACAATGCCAAGTCCCAAGGGTGCTCCAGCTGGCGCGGAAACGGGTCATGAGGACCCGGTCTGGTTTCATTAACAAAGGGCAAACCCTGAAAACGGCACATACACGCACGGCTTGGAAGAAGGTCACGATGAACACAACCGTTTCAGAGAACATCAACATCAAAGACCAATCACTGTTCCCAACTTCATACGATACATCGAAGATCGTTTCTCCTCTTTCCTCCATGTTTGATTCGCTCATCTTCACATTGTTTTCTCCGAGTCAGGTTTGGTTTACGACTTTGATTTCTCCTATTCTCTTTCCAATTTCTGATCCTGATTTGGAAGTGATGAGTTTCGAATTTGACTTTTTGGCAGCGGCTTCGAGAGGTTCGATTGGGAATGGTGGTTGCTGATGGTTTGAAGAAGGGTCGGGTTTTTGTTCGTGGGTGAAGACCGGTGGTTGTGGGCGGAAGCGCTGAGATGCGGTTGTTGTTGTTTGGTGGAAATTGGGGTTTTGGCTATGGGTCTGTTTGGTTCTCCCTCTCTCATCTTCCCTTCTGATTCAGATTTATTTGGCAACGATTTGGGTATGAGTTTTGAAAAAGGGTTGAAGATGGATTCGATTGGTGTAATGGTTTGAAGGCGAGGGAGGTTTTGTTGTTTGGTGATGGCGACTAGTTTGTCGTGAGGTTTTAAGGTTTTGGTGGTGGTTGTAGTTGATGGTGTTCGATGGAGGAGGCGAGTGCGGTTAAGGGAAGGGCGGGTGACGTTGTGGAAGCGGCGGAAACGAAAGGGAGACAGTTTTGGTTTTGTCCGTTGTATGATTGAAGGGGAAGGGTTTAAGAAGTTTGGTTGGGTTGATGGAGGGAGTTAGCTGTGGTGAAGTAGCATGAGAACGTTTAGGTCATTGTATGTGTGTTTTCACAGACTCCTCTTTTCCAAATTGCAGGGCACATGTTTATGGATTGTGAAAGTTGCAGCCCGTGAATTCTTCGCTTTCATGTGACTTGATAGTTTGGAATTTGCTTGCTTTGGCTCGTGTGAGGTGAACTGGAAAATGGTTTGTCCGGCGTGGATTTGCAAGTGTCGAGGTTTGGGAGATTGTGTAAGCGTGGGAGACAGCCTTGGGGGCAGTGGTAGTAAGGCATGGCGTGCTGTTAGACAGTCTTGGAAAGAAGAGAAGAAAAAAATGTTCTTTTTTTATTTTATTTTTCTGATTTTTTCGTTAACTTTGTTTTGAAAATGAAAATCCTAATAATAATAATAATAATAATAATAATATAGAAATAAAAATGAAAATAACAATAACAATTTAATAAAAAGAAGAAAATAGTAAAATAGAAAATGATAACGAAGAAGATTAATTTTAAACTAACCTAATCACAAAAAACAAAATTCTAGATTAAAATTTAAAGTCCTAAAAGTACTAGACGAAATTACACAAAAATGGCGACGATTATGTTCGACAGACTGGATGACTGCAAATGCTGAGACAGATGACTTGAAAATGATACGACAAAAATCAGAGTATCTGAGGGTCAAAATTTGGGGTGCAACACACGGATCTCAATAAGGCATGCCCGAAGGATGCCTACCCCCTCCCCAATATTTATAAACTCGTTGAAAATTCTGCTGGTTTTAAACTTCTATCGTTCATGGATGCCTACTCGGGCTATAATCAAATTCCGATGGCAATGTCCGACAAAAAATATACGGCCTTCATGACCGAATCGGGCAACTATTACTACAACGTAATGCCCTTCGGCCTGAAGAATGCCGGAGCAACGTACCAACGAATGATGAACAAAGTATTCCGGGGAGAAATAGGCGACATGCTCGAAGTCTACATGGACGACATGATCGTAAAATCCCACGAGGAAACCAATCATACTGCCCATTTGAGGAAGGTCTTCGAACAGGCCAGGAAATACAAAATGCGTTTTAATTCGGAGAAGTGCACGTTCGGTGTCCGGGCAGGCAAATTCCTCGTCTTCTACTTGACGGAATGAGGAATCGAAGCCAATCCCGACAAATGCCGGGCATTCTCCGAGTTTCCTACGCCCAGGTCCAAAAAATCCATCCAGTCCCTCAACGAGATGCTCGCGTCACTATCTCGTTTTGTGGCCAGGTCCGCCCAGCACACCCTACCATTCTTCAAACTCCTCTGCAAGGAGGCAGCATTCGAATGGACCGAGGAGTGTGACAAGGCCCTTCTCCATCTGAAACGAGCGCTCTCAGAGCCGCCGGTCCTCTCTCACCTGGACAATGGTGAAACATTGTACCTGTACCTGGCCGTAGCAACCGAACCAGTGAGCGCCGCTCTCATCCGCGAGACACCTGACGGGCAGAAACCCATATATTTCACGAGCAAAGCGCTACAAGGACCAGAGTTAAGATACCAACAGATAGAGAAGGTGGCACTGGCCCTCATCAACGTAGCCAGAAGATTAAGACACTACTTCCTGGCTCACATGATCGTGATTCGAACAGATCAACCCATAAAGCAGCTGCTCGGACGACCAGATATGGACAGCTGAATGCTCAAATGGTCGTTAGAACTGTTTGAATTTGACATCCAATACGAAAGCAGAAAAGCCCTCAAGGCCCAGGCTCTGGCCGACTTCGTCGCGGAAATGACATTCGCAGACTCCCCCATAAGCGAAGCGCGCAAATGGACCATTTTCGTTGACGATGCCTCAAGCTCGGCAGGGAGCGGCGCGGGCATCATACTGGAAAGCGACGAAGGAATCATCGTTGAAGTATCACTCACCCTGTCCTTCCCAACCTCCAATAACCAGGCTGAGTACGAGGCCTTCCTCGCTGGGCTACGCCTTGCCGAGGACCTGGGCGCAGAAGAATTCGTCATTTGCACGGATTTACAACTCGTGGCCCTCCAGGTCTGGGGAGAATATCAAGCGAAAAACTACAACCTGACCGAATACTTGGCCCTAGTCAAGAAGGAGATGGCGAAGTTCTGTCATACCCCAAATTTTTACCACTAAGATTTCCCATCATTGTGCAAATCATCATCACAATATGGAGGAACCATCATACTTCATCAGTCTCCCCAAAGATGGGTGAGCATCCACTACAGTCAAAATTAAGCCCTCTCAGAGCCTTAGACAAAGGATCAATCAAGGAATGACTTGATCTTCAACTTGTCTAACCTCTCAAACATCCACAATGGATCAAAAAGGACTCCCACTTTAAGGATTAAGCACAAGGATGCTCCCTTTCAGGTGGATCAAGTCTCAAGATTGCCAGTATCACCAAATTAGTGTTTTGGTCGACCAGGGCCTCCATATGGAAATCTTCATCTGGGCACAAGGCAATGATCCAAAACATAACCTAATGTACTCCATGGAACCTCATGGACCCAAGCATCAAGTCAATTTGACCTCAGGGGATGCATACATCAAAAATCAGGAATTAGGGTTTCTTGACCTAATTCACCCCTAAGTTGACTTTTGGGACAAATCAAGAGCCAAGACCTCAAGACATGATTTGAGGGTCTCTAATGAACTATATTGATCCATTTGGAATAATGGATTAATCCAAGAAGCTTGAGCAACAAGTCTCAAGTTCATCTGCACCACAATTAAGGTTTCGCGAGGAAAGTCAACTGTAACTTTGACTTTTGACCAGGACATGCTCCCAAACCCTAGGACATACCCCAATATACCCTATGACACCCTTGGAACATGTCCATCAAGTTTGATTTAGGTCAAGGACATGATTTCCTGAAGAATTGCACAGTTTGGAATTCATCTGATAAAAAGTCAACTGTGCACAAAAGTCAACTTTGACTTTTTGAGATTTTTCACCAAAATGGATTTTTAACCCTAAAATGATGTTAATGTATGATTTGAATCATCATTCATCAAGAAAAATCAAAGAAAGTTGGATAACTTGTAAAAGGGGTAACCATAAAACTTAGAAATTTTTCTAAGTTATGGAAAAAGTACCAATAATACCCTAACTTTGGAGGATCATAACTCCTAAAACACATGGCCATTTTTTCTCATCCAAAGATGAATTTGTAGCCCTCATTACCCTCTACAAAAACTTCAACTAGACCTAAGTCCAATTCATTAAGGATTTTGAGTTATGGAGTGATCAAAATCAAGAAATCACACTTTGTTCCAACACTTAGTGAAAATTTCACTAAGTCAGATTTTGCTTCACTTTTTGCCAAATGTAGAGGGATTTTTCACTTAGAATCAAAAGAGATCAAAACCAAACTTGTTCAAACAGTTGTTGTATCATGTAAGGGCTTTCCAAAATGGTCAAGAGCATTACCAAATTCAACTTACACTATGAGATATGACATTGGCAAGTTGCCTTGCTGAAATTTGTCAAGGCAAGGCAGAATTTGCAATTTTGCTCGATTTGCCAAAATCAGCCAAATTCAAATGCTCCTATCCACTTGGACACATCCGAGGATTGAATCTAAAGGGGACAATCACTGAGCCAAGCCTCCAAAGTCCATGGACCAAGAAATAGCATGTTGAACCTAGAATGGCCAAAATAGGGACAAGACTCCAAATTTGGATTGAAGCATTCAATGGAAGCATCAAGGTGGTATGGACTGAGCCATTCTCATCTGAAATCAGTCAAGACTTACCCAAGACCAAGGGAACCAAAGTTCTGTGCCCTAACCTCTAGTCAATGGCTAGAGGAGACTTGGATTTTCATTTGCCAACATTGGCCAAACCTACTTACCAGCTGCCATGCACTATTCCTTGCAAAACAAACTTGCTCTACTATAAATAGAGCTCAATTGTGATCAGTTTGAGTACACCAAAGCCATCAAATAGATGCTTTCCTCAAAATCTCTTCTTTCACTCCAATTTTGCCTTCTAAGGCAAGTCACTATCGGGTTTTGAGTTTGAGAGCTCTTCCAATCAAACCAATCACTCACACACCTCATATACATCACATATGAGCTGATCAAACACTTAGATCACTTCTGAAACACCAATTTCACAAAATCACCAGCTGGTTGCTCAAGGTTTTAACCAAGTTGTAGCTGAGGTACCACAAAGTGATCCAGCCAATTTCAATCAAGTCCAACCATTCAAACATACTCCATAGGGTGTAGGGAAGCAGTTCAGATCATCACCACTCATCTCTAACACCTCCAAATCAAAAATCACATTGCACTTGCTGTCACGGCCTAGAGGTAAGCATATACTTGGTCATCTCTCAATCTATGCATATTTCCTCGCACTATAATTTGACCATATGTTCATAATCATGCATGGAATGTTTTCCCTCAATTAATTGCATTGTTTGAATCGTGTATCAAAAATCCTAGCCTTCATGCAGAAATTAGGGTTCTTGAGGATTTTTCGAGATTTCTTGTTGTATGTTTAATTTAAATGAAATTAATGGACATAGACATGATCGTGAGGTTGAAACGAGCATAATGATATGTGGATTGCATGATATAATCAAGTATTTAGGGAGATTGGATAGAAAATGCAAATCTGAGAAACCCAGAACACGCGCGTGTTCTTCAGCTTGTTCTTGGCGCCATTTTTGAATAATTTGAATATTTGAATTTTATGATTTTGTTTAATTGATTAAAAAATTAATTTCTCTCTGAGTTTTAATGATTTTGAGTTGATTCTTTTTTTAATAATTCACAAAAATGTTAAAATATTTTATTTTATCAAAAAATCCCAAAAATATTATTTATTTCATATAATTGATATTTTTGCAAAGAATTAATATTTTAATTGTTTTTGACATTTTAAATATTTTTTCTACATTGATTTTGCAACTTTTAATGCTTTCTAATTATTTTGTAGGTTAATACTTAATTTTTGAAGCATTAATCCAAGATCACAATTTGTTTTTCACATGTTAAACAATTTTGATCATTTTAATTGAATTTTTATTTAATTAAATACATTTTTTAAAACAAATTAGGGTTTTTGGATTAATTCAACCCTCATAACTCATTTTCAAAACATTTTGGGCCTCTAATAGAGTGTAAGACCCAATCCTTTCTTGACCAAAACATTTTTGGGCCTCAGTGCATTGTATAAGTCCCGATACCGTCAAAAACAAACGGCGCGATCGTCGCCTTTTCAAAATAACCCTTGGGCCTCTCCTTGAGCTATAAGACTCATTCAAAACACTTTGGGCCTCTAATAGAGTGTAAGACCCAATCCCCTTTTAACCAAAATCATTTGGGCCTCACTTATTGTATAAGTCCGTCTGCGTTAAAAGAAAACCTCGGCGCGATCGCCATTTCAAACGGAAAAGTCATCTGGGCCTACCCTCGTGTTGTAAGCCCCACACTTTTTCTTTAAAACTTTTTGGGCCTCTTGAGAGAGTGTAAGACCCATCCCTTTGTACAGAAAACATTTTTGGGTCCCAGTCACTTGTATAAGTCCCTCTGTACAAAATTCAAACAGTGCGCTCACTGATAAAACCCCGGGCCTCTCCTTGAGCTGTAAGCCCCAAATCTTTCTTTTTCAAAGCACTTTCTCCTTTGATTTTGAATATACTGTTGTTTTCAATCTTTCTTTGTTGAACAACTAACCAAACAGCATGGAAGCTCTACAACCGAGTAAGTGGTTATTGCTTTCATTTAGCTTTCATATACATATAACTGTATTGTGGGGCTGTTTCACTGTAAGTCTTCTTTCATAAACTCATATCAACTGTGTAATAATAGTATAGATATTTAGAGTTTCCCCGGCAACTACGTCTAGAACTAGGTGACGCCGTTTCGTTTGTTCGTAGAAATAGACAACTAGATCCCCAATAGGATCACCAGATACAGTCTTCTCTTCGGCTGTCCTCGTTAGGAATTGTCAAGAAACTCTACTCCCCAATATGAATGTCGTCTCCGTGAATGGCATCTTTGAGTTTCTTCCAAATTCTCGAACTTTCCTGACTTTGATCTATTCTCGGTGAATAGCATTGCCTTGAATTTCTCGGGGTTTGGGGACCCACGGGCTTCTTAAAAGCATCGGCCTCCTCTTGGGCATCGTACAAGGACCCACGGGCTTCCTAAAAGTAACCCCGCCTCCTCTTGGGCTTAGTACAAGGACCCTACGGCTTCTTAGAAGTATTCACAGCCTCCTCTTAGGCTTCGTATAATGATCTCTTCCTTCGGGAATGATAGCCTCCTCTTGGGCTTCGTATAAGGACCGATCGGCTTCTTAAAATTTTCCAGCCTCCTCTTGGGCTTCGTACAAATTGTCCCGACGACCTCTTAGAGGTATAGGAACAGAACTTAGTCATCTGCATAGAACGGTCCTTTCAAAGAGTCTACTACTGTTTCTCAAAGCATAGTACAAAAGATGAAACTCTAGACTTGGACAGTCTAATTTCCTTGAGTCTCCAAGACATTCTCAAGTGACCCCTTCGTTAGATAGGAAGAAAACCCGTAGACTCGGACAGTCTCAATACCCTTTGGATTTCCCGTTTCCTCAAAGAAAAAGAAATATCCTTGAATCAAGTCCTTGAGTACAGTGTTGCTCATATAAGAACTGATTTTCTCTTTTAAAATCAGTATATTGGATCTGTAACTCAACTGAAACAGTCACCATAGCCTCCTCTTGGGCTTTATACAATGATTCTCCCCAGCGGAGTCAAACAACGTTCAGCCTCTCTCTCGGGCTTTGTATGAGACACATAAGAGACTCCCTCGTTGAGACAATCACCTTTTCGCCTCCATCTCGGGCTTTATACGAGATACAAAGAGATTCTTATTGAGCCAAACAAACAAATTGCCTCCATCTCGGGCTTCGTACGAGATACCAAAAACTCTCTTGTTGAGTCAAATCGCCTCTATCTCGGGCTTCGTACGAGATACAAAAACTCTCTGGTTGAATCAAATAGCCTCCATCTCGGGCTTTATACGAGATACCAAAAGACTCCTTCGTCGAGTCAAAACCATTTTAGCCTCTCTCTCGGGCATTGTACGAGACACAAAAACACCCTCTTGTTGGGCCCATAGCCTCCTCTTAGGCTTTGTATAAGAAAACCACTGGTTGATCCAATCAACCTTTTAGCATCAAAGTTGTGCCTCGTTCACAGTATACAAACATCAACAACTCCTTTCTCTTCATCTAATCGCTGTAAGCGGCAAGCCTCTGGATTATTTACATCCATGCCACTGTCCCTCCTTTAGCATGAGAAATTCCTAAGGAAAGATGGCATTGCTCTAAACTGAGTTAAAGTCTTCTCCTTCAGGTTGAAATCCCCTATAAAGGAAATTATGGCATTGCTAGGATCCGTGTATCCCGGTTAAAGTAATCCTCCTTTATAAACCAGTCACCCAACAGTTGGGACAGATAAACCCTTCTTTAGAGATGATAAATTCTCTCTAAAGCCGAGGTCTTTCAGCTTCACGTCTTGGGCTTTGAACAAGACACAAATAGACTTTTCAGCTTCACATCTTGGGCTTTGATCAAGATACAAACTACCTTTCGCTTCACGTCTTGGGCTTTGAACAAGACACCAAAAACAACCATTTCCTCCCATAGAATAGGAGGAACTACGAACGCTCTGATTTCCCTGTTTTGGTAAACGGGAATACGTAGGCATAAGATCGAAAGAAAAGATCTTAGCGAGCACACTAAAATAAAAAACCCAAATCCCATATCTCCATCAATCAAAAGCAGTAATTCAAAAGCATCAGTCCTAACATCCTAATCCTTGTTCCCCGCCAGAAACCTTCTGTCAAGGTAAAAAGAAAGAAACCAGTATTGGCGAAAATACAAATAACCAGTACAAAGGCCCCCCCACATTGATAGCATCTGTAACCTAACAGACCGCTGTTTAAAATCGGTATGCAAAGCAGGGTTAATTGGAGACATCTATTTCCCTTCCTTCATCAGCTTCAATAGGATAAAAAATGAATCGACCTATAGTTTTAAGCTCAACCGCAGAGAGCGACCAGCGCTTAAGAACCGCGTCCAAAATCGCTCGCTACAGAAAAAATGGCGCCCACCGTGGGGCCGTTTTCTGATTTCCTTTTTCACCTCTTGTGTGAATACCACAGATTGGGGCTTCCGCCGGGGAACCCATTTTCTGTCAAGAACTTAAGATTCATATCTTTATAGGTCTAGGATGTCTAGGACAAATATATATACTTCTTTTCCTAATTGTTATACATGTTTATTTTTCTGCTAATGGGAATGCAGGTGATGCCGTATGTGGAAAGATAAGTATACACTTAAGATAAGTGATGGCGACAGGGTCGACCATCAACCTCAGTGGAGGCTGACCAACGCAACCCATTCACTCTCTTAGCCAATGGGCCGGTTGTTAAGTCTGAGAAGCTGAGGAGCCAAACCCTTTCGTAGTGCGAAAACTATCGGAAATAGTTGTTACGCGATACTACCCTCATTTGAGGCTGGTGATCTATTCTCGGTGAATGGCACTTACTCTAAGATTGCACTACAACTAGCTGGCGATCCGCTTGTTGTTTTGCTTTCCTGGGAGGAGCTGATGATAATGAGTACAGGTACAAAAATCACCCTAGTATAAACCTTTGGGGATGGGTAGAGCCTTGACTTCATGACAACGACCCTTTGACCCCATGTTTTTTCTATGTTTTTGTGTGCTGCATTCATGCATTCATCTAAAAAACATTAAAACATTCAAAAAATCTTCTCCTCTAGTCTCTCTGTTTTTCAAATTAAACTAAGACTGTGATTACAAATATCAGAGAAGAGGATTGCACTAATGGATTTCGGTAGAAGGAGAACTCACCAGTATACCTTCAAGGTTCCAAAACTAGAGGATTTGAGAAGGTTAGCGAGGATGATCACTAACCCAGAGGCTTTCAGAGCCAAGCACGGAGGTTTGCTACCACTATTAAGAGTCCATGTGATTGAGGGAATCATGGATGCGCTCGTTCAGTTTTATGATCCGGTTTATCACTGTTTCACATTTCCGGATTACCAGCTTACACCAACACTGGAGGAGTATTCTCACCTGATCGATCTACATATTACAGATCGAGCACCATTTTCTGGACTGGAAGAAATTCCAAAGAATCAGACTATTGCAAGAGCAATTCATTTGGACGAGTCTGAAGTTAGGACTCACATAACCACTAAGGGTGGCATCCAAGGTTTGCCAGCCTAGTTCTTGACGAAAAAGCCCTATATTTTGCCAGTATAGGAAACGTGAGTGCTTTTGAAAGCATCTTCGTCTTGCTCACCTACGGGTTATTTTTGTTTCCCAACATCAATAACTTCGTCGATATTAACGCTATTAAGGTTTTTCTCATTGGAAATCCTGTGCCGACTTTGCTCGCAAACGCGTATCATTCTGTACACCTGGGAAATTTGTACAGCGGAGGGGAGATCACATGCTGTGTACCTTTGCTCTACAAATGGTTTATCTCCCACTTGCCCAAGTCTGCTGCTTTTTGGGATTGCAAGAGTGTCTTACGTTGGTCGCAAAAGATCATGTCTCTTACCAACTCTGATATAGATTGGTGCAATAGGATCTATGAGGGAATCAGAATCATCGACCATTATGGAAACTTCCCCAACGTATCCCTTATAGGAACTAAAGGAGGAAGCAACTACCATCCGGTATTGGTTCGCCGTCAATTTGGATACCCGATGAGACACATCCCACTGGGTGTTCATCTGGAAGGTCTTTTCTTCAAAAAAGGAGAAAATGACATAGCACTAAAGATGGAAATAGTACACGCTTGGAAGCATGTTCATAAGAAAGGACGAGAGTCTCTGGGAAAACCAGAATGTGTCTCGGTGGAGCCTTATCTCCATTGGGTACAAACTAGAGCTCTCAAGCTAAAGATGCCTTATCCTCGTTACGGAATTCTTCCGTCGAGGGAATCTGTCATGTACTTCATGACGGAAACTGAAAAGCTTCAGGTTACTCTCAACAAAATTCAAAAGGAGAGAAGGTCTTGGAAGAACAAGTACCGCACCCTCGACATAGAGTGCATCAAAATACAGCAATTACTGAAAGAAAAAGATGCTCTGATTGAAATTTTGGAGCAACATGCTGTAGATAATCAAGATGACCAAAGGAATTTGCTCGCTCCTTTCACCTGGCAAAGGAGTGACAACCCGACAACGGCCCAAGAGCCCCGGTCAAAGAAAAGGAAGATACCAGAATCAGCACCTAATTTCTCTTCAGAGAGGACTCAGGACCCATTAGTTTAGGTTTCTGTTTCTGCACTTTGTAATCTACTGTATTTCCACTTCTGTAATCCTTTGAATTCAATAAAGAGGGGTTTCCCCATCGTTTGGTATTTGCAATCTAATTGTCGAAGTTTATTTTGATTAAACCTAAAACAATTAATATAATCATTGCATTCATCATTCTCACATCTCGTATTCTTCTTACCTACGAATCTCACGTTTGCGTCTCGATTTTAGAGTCAAACTGTCTCATTCGTATAATACTCGGGCCAATCGTCAGAAAAAGATGGATGATCTTGAGGAAGAAAATAGAGAATTGAAAGAAGAGATCGACGCTCTGAGAGAGGATATGAGAAAGCTTCGTAACGACATGCAAGCCATGGCAAAAGCTCAGCTACAAAGAACTGTGATCTCAGAGATCACCTCAACGCCCATAGTGGAGAAGTATGATCCTAGGTATCAGATGCAGAAAGATCGTCCTTGGGGCATGCTTGTTAACTATATCCCGGAAGGATATGTTCTGCCGATCACTGAAGATCATGGAATCGCAACAAAAGCCGCTGGGCCTGAAGGTTACAAACTTCAGGAAAGCGAAGATGCCAGGGGCATACTGAAGACTCCTGAAGGTTACAAACTTCGGGAAACGCCAAGACTCACTGCCGTAGTCACGGTCCCACACCCTGTGGTGCACACTGTCCCAGAAGGACAGATTCCACAAACACCTTCTGGTAAGAAGGAAACTATGTTCGATAGAATGGATGAATTCCAGGAACAGTTCTTGGAAATGCAGAGGTAGCTGCAGGCCATTCGCGGTCAGGATCTATTTGGAAAGGACGCCACATATCTCTGCTTGGTCCCAAATGTGAAAGTCCCGCACAAGTTCCAAGTGCCCGACTTTGAAAAATATAAGGGTAACTTTTGCCCTCAAAGCCATCTGGTGATGTACGCTCGGCGGATGTCAGCCCAGACGGAGAATCAGGACTTGCTGATTCACTACTTTCAGGATAGTTTAACCGGTGCCGCACTCAAATGGTACATGGGTTTAAACCGTACTACGATCAGTACATTCAGAGATCTTGGTACTGCCTTCGTCCAACAATACAAATACAATTTGGACATGGCACCCGACAGATATCAACTTAGATCAATGTCACAAAAGGACAAGGAAACCTTTAAGGAGTATGCTCAAAGGTGGCGTGAAATTGCCGCTCAAATTTGTCCACCTCTTGAGGAAAAAGAGATGACAAAGATCTTCTTAAAAACCTTAAGCTTATTTTACTATGACCGAATGGTTGCCAGTGCGCCCAGTGATTTCACCGAAATGGTCGGGATGGGCGTACGTCTTGAGGAAACCGTCCGGGAAGGACGTTTGGTAAAAGACACTGGATCGACGAGCGGTACTAAAAAATACGGTAGTGCTCTCCCTAAGAAAAAAGAGCAAGATATCGGGAATATCTCTCTTGGAAAGCAAAGACGACGTTATCAACCGGTAGCAGCTGTGACTCCTGCTATCAACCCTGCGTCTATTCTTACGTATCAACCTCAGGTTGCGCAGGGCCAGCCTGATCAACAAAGGACACAACAGCCTCTTCAGCAGGCTCGTCCCCCATATAATAACAACCGTACAACACGGCCACCAGGATTTGATCTTATACCCGTGACGTATGCAGAACTGTTTCCATTACTACTGGCTAAGGGGCACATCCAGACTAAATCTCCTCTTACAGTACCGGAAAATCCGTCTTTTTGGTTTAAGGTGGATCAGACATGCCCTTATCATCAAGGAGGTTCAGGGCATAACATTGAGACTTGTCTCAATTTCAAGTCCGACATGCAAAAACTTGTTAGGAGTGGGGTCTTATCCTTCAAGGATACAAATCCTAATGTTCTCACGAATCCGCTGCCTCAACACGAGAAGGCTGTAGTCAATTTGATAGAAGGAGAGACTAATGATGTCTATCAAATTCACGATGTACTCTTGTTGAAAACCAATTTGGTCAAGATGCATTGTAGACAGAGTGGATATAGCCATGTGCCACCTCATAATTATCATCAGTATGATATCTGCTCTAAAACTAATCAAGGGTGTTCTGTGGTGCAATCAGCTCTACAGGAACAGATGGATCTCGAATGGATCCAAGAGCACCGAGTTCGTGGAGTTAACATGGTCTACACAAATTCTAACGTCATTCAGAACCACGACATCCGTGCAATGAATGTCAACTTGGTGGTGATGCACTCAAGGCAAAGCCAACATCATAATCTGCCGCGACACGATTACAGTTCCTGTCTGATTTGCTCGGTAAACAAACAGGGATGCTCTTTCATACAGGAGGCCCTCCAGCGTCAGATGGATCTTGGATGGATCCAAGACTACCATGATAGGAACCCTTATCAGATCAACATGGTTCAAATCTTCGATATTCGCGTGATGAATACCAACCTGGTAGAGTTACATGCTGAGCAGGTCCGACTCGGATTCTTAATATCACATGACTATCAAAGCTGTAAAGCGGGTTGCGAAAACGATCGAGGTTATACCCTTGTCCAGGAGGCACTTCAGTACTTGTTAAATCACTGGTGGATGCCAATCTACATGGATGAAGATACTCAGCAAATTAGTATCAGTAACAGGAATCCTACTCGGCGTCAAAGTCAGGATGTCCGATCAGTCGAAGCTAACCTAGTGAGGTTACATTGTATTCAAAGTGGGCGTGGCCAGGTGCCACCACACAACTATGACAGTTGTGGTGTCTGTTCGGAAAGTAACCAAGGGTGTTACCTTGTGAGAGCAGCTCTTCAGGGTCAGGTCGACCGTGGAGAAATTTGTCCATATCCGGGTTCTGGACCCGTCAACTGGTCGCCGAACTACCTTGCCGAGCAAGTTGAGGATGTTGTCACAATCTCTGGTCATCACCATACCAGGGATGTTTTTGCCATTATCCCTCTACTTGACGAATCTAAAGTTCCCAACCGGGAACGAATCGAGATTCCTTATGATGGTCAGAAAAATCAAAAGGCTCCAGTAGTCATCTATCTGCCAGGACCGCTACCGTATGAATCAGCTAAGGCAATCCCTTACAAATACGGTGCAACAGTAATTGAAAATGGAAAGGAAATTCCATTACCCTCCGTTGTGAACATTGCAGACATCAGTCGAGTAACACGGAGTGGTAGAATCTTCAACCGAGGGGTTGGGGAAGTTAACAAGGAAAAGGAACTTCAGACAGAAGCTCCCGATCCACCAGTCGGTCAATCCAGTAATCCCGACCTTTCGAAAAATAATGATGAGATGCTGAAGCTCATCCAAAGGAGTGAATATAACATTGTTGATCAGCTATTACAAACTCCTTCAAAGATCTCGGTGTTATCACTGTTACTCAGTTCAGAAGCCCACAGGGAGGCTCTACAGAAAGTCTTGGAGCAAGCCTTTGTGGAACAGGATGTAACATTCAGACAGTTCGATAGCATTGTCTCTAACATCACGTCCTGCAACAATTTGGGATTTAGTGATGAGGAATTACCTAAAGAAGGTCGTCGTCATAACATGGTGCTCAATATCACAGTTAACTGCCAGGACGATGCTTTAGCCAGCGTACTGGTAGACACAGGGTCAGCCCTGAATGTTATGCCGAAGTCCACTTTGATGCAATTATCATTCAAGGGCCCCCCGATGAGAGTCAGCGAGGTCGTCGTCAAAGCGTTCGACGGATCCAGAAAAACAGTTATCGGCGAAGTTGATCTTCCCATAACTATCGGTCCTCACACTTTCCAAGTTACTTTCCAGGTCATGGATATCCGGGCAACGTATAGTTGTTTATTAGGAAGACCTTGGATACATCAGGCTGGAGCGGTAACTTCGACCCTCCACCAAAAGCTAAAGTTTGTTCAGAACGATCAACTTGTCACGGTTTGTGGGGAACAGGCCTTGCTTGTGAGTAACATGTCATCATCTGCTGGTATAGAACCCGAGGAGGTTATTGGAACTCAGTTCCAAGCATTGTCGGTGAGCAAGGACAATCCATTCAAAGGAGGAACCTCGATTTCCTCATACAAAGATGCTATTAAAGCGGTCGAGAGTACCGATACAACAGGATGGGGGCAGCTTGTCATTCCCATTAACAATAAAACAAAGAAGGGTCTTGGTTTTCCTGCAACCTGTACCCAGACAGCTGCCAACGATGAAAGTCTTCATCCCCTTCAAAACTTCTTCCACAGTGGGGGTTTCCTTCACCCAGTGTCTCAGACAGTTCATACTATCAATGAGGAAGATCCCTCTGACACGGATGAAGAATGGAAGTCCTACCTTAACAAGGACGGTTATATGTCTCAGGAAGAGGTACCTATGCCTTTTTGCTTTCCTACAGAACGCCCGAGATTTATACCAAGATCAGATGTTGAAATGATCTACGGGGATTGTGATCCGGAAGGGTGCCGCGCTCCGCCAAATTCATTAGAGGAAGACACTCCGATGAAAGATAATTTTGACTACACCTACTACGGCCCAATGGATGGTCTGCCAATGTGGCAACCTTACCCAGGAGACTTGGGGCAAGAAAGTCAGCCGAACAATGAAAATCAGCTAACCGTCATCAAACAGAATACCTGTGTCCCCACCATGTCATGGGATCAACACTCAGGTCATTCGGAAACTACTCAACATGAAGATGAATTCGCAACGTTTGCAGGACTTGAGTTCATCAACTATGCTTTTCCCGAGGTCAACGTCATTGAGAGAGATGACTCCTCCAGTTCCAAAGAAGTTTGGGACACTCTGGGACAACCGAGTGGAAAATTCGACTTCATGGTCAAATACACCGCTCCCGAAAGCTCTCATATCAGGCTCGAAGACATCCAGCCAACTAGATGGGGAGATGTACCTGAGAGCACAAATTCTATGCAAAATGTAACAGAGGAATTCTCCTACGACAATTCTGCCTGGGAGACAGATTCCAATGATCCTACTCTACCAGAAATCAGCGTCATTTCTGAAGACAAATTACGGAAGGTGCCAGACTTTGTGATTCACCGAGGAGTTCGTCGTAATGGGTTGCTGTCGAAGTTCCGAAGGTCGTTCATCAGTCAAAGTAATTGCCATCTTTTAAACCTTTCACCCTGCCCAGGTGAAACGGATGTTTTGATAGGGCTCGCTTTCTGTAAATTTCCCTCTTCGCTTTGCCCGAAGTGACAAAGTTTTGTTTTATAGGGCTGTAGTTTCAAGGATCAACTTGTTCATTAATAAAATAACGTCGTTCTGTAATTTCCGCATTAATTGTTGTTTTCTCTTTTTGCTTTTTCAAAGAAAATGGTAATCCTAAAAAACAATTCAATAACAAAAACAAGCAGTAATAAAAAAAAATACATTGCACACACTTGTATTTTCTCTATCTCCTCTAAACACGAATCGTCACGTCATGCAGATTGCTTGTTTTACACCCCGTTGAAACATATGATCTGATGCCTTCTCCCAACTTTGAGTTCCCGGTATTTGGGGCTGAAGAAGAAAATGACGACGGAATTCCAGAAGAGATTTCCCGACTACTCAGACAAGAGGAAAGGTCCATTGGACCTCACAAAGAACCGTTGGAAACGGTAAACTTGGGTTCAGAAAAAGAGAGAAAAGAAATCAGGATTGGGGCACTGCTCAGTCCAACTGCCAAAGAAGGTTTGATAAAGCTTCTCAAAGAATTTCCCGATGTATTCGCTTGGTCCTATCAGGATATGCCAGGGTTGGATACCAGTATCGTGGAACATCACTTACCGTTAAGATCGGAATATCCGCCAGTAAAGCAAAGGTTGAGACGCACTCACCCGGACATGGCCATCAAAATCAAAGAGGAGGTGCAGAAACAGATTGACGCAGGTTTCCTCGCTACATCTGAATATCCTCGATGGTTAGCCAACATCGTACCCGTTCCCAAAAAGGACAGAAAGGTCATAATGTGTGTTGATTACAGAGATCTGAACAAGGCAAGTCCAAAGGACGACTTTCCTTTACCACACATTGACATGCTGGTAGACAGCACAGTAAAGTTCAAAGTATTCTCCTTCATGGATGGATTCTCGGGCTATAACCAGATCAAAATGGCGCCGAAAGACATGGAGAAAACTTCGTTCATTACCCCATGGGGTACCTTTTGTTACAAGGTAATGTCGTTCGGTTTGAAGAACGCTGGGGCAACCTATCAAAGGGCCATGACTACTCTGTTTCATGACATGATACATAAGGAAATCGAGGTATATGTCGATGATATGATTGTAAAATCGAAAACAGAGAGTGAGCACGTTGAACATCTGTCAAAATTGTTCGAACGTCTAAGAAAATTCAAGCTCCGCTTGAATCCCAACAAGTGCACCTTCGGTGTCCGTTCAGGGAAACTACTAGGGTTCATCGTCAGCCAGAAAGGAATTGAGGTTGATCCTGACAAGGTCAAGGCCATTCAAGAAATGCCTTCTCCGAAAACTGAAAAACAAGTCAGAGGATTCTTGGGACGTTTAAACTACATCTCCAGATTCATACACTTATGACCGCCACATGTGCGCCGATTTTTAAATTACTGAAAAAGAACCAGGATTGCATTTGGACAGAAGATTGTCAAACTGCCTTTGACAGTATTAAGGAATATCTGTTGAATCCTCCGATTCTATCACCTCCAGTGGAAGGAAGACCACTGATCATTTACCTCACAGTCCTAGAGGACTCAATGGGGTGTGTACTTGGCCATCAAGATGAAACCAAAAGGAAAGAGTCTGCCATCTACTATCTAAGCAAGAAATTCACCGACTGCGAGACTCGGTACACGATGCTTGAGTTGTGCTTTGGCTTGGGCAGCCAAACGTCTTCGCCAGTACATGATTCATCACACTACTTGGTTGATCTCAGAAATGGATCCAATCAAGTATGTCTTCGAAAAACCTGCTCTTACGGGAAGGATTGCCCGTTGGCAAATGCTATTATCAGAATATGACATAGAGTACCACACTCAGAAAGCCGTTAAAGGAAGTATTTTAGTCGATCATTTGGCTCATCAACCGATTGACGATCAGGAATCAGTCGGGTTTGACTTCCCAGACGAAGATGTCATGTATCTAAAGATGAAAGACTGCGATGAACCACTACCTAGTGAAGGGCCAGAACCAGGTTCCCAATGGGGACTTATCTTTGACGGAGCAGTTAATCATTACGGAAACGGAATTGGGGCAATCATTGTTACCCCTCAAGGTATCCACATTCCTTTCACTGCCAGACTTACGTTCAAGTGTACGAACAACGAGGCCGAATACGAAGCTTGTATTATGGGTCTCGAAGAAGCGATCGACTTAAGGATCAAGAACTTGGATGTATATGGCGACTCAGCTCTGGTTATCAATCAGATCACAGGAGATTGGAACACATACCAATCAGGATTGATTCCTTACAAAGACTACGCAAGAAGGTTGTTACCCTTCTTCAACAGAATCGAGTTTCATCATATTCCTCGTGAAGAGAATCACATGGCTGATGCCTTAGCCATTCTCTCTTCCATGATTAGCGTAGGACAATGAAACGACCTACCTAAGATCGACATAACACGCCTAGAATGGTCCGCTTACGTCTTCACGATTAAAGCAGTCATAGACGACAAACCTTGGTATCACGATATCAAATGCTTCCTTCAGAAACAAGAGTATCCACATGGGGAATCCAGGAAAGACAGGAAAAACCCTCAGAAGACTGGTTGGAAACTTCTTCCTGAGCGGTGACATACTCTATAAGAGGAACTTTGACATGGTCTTGCTTCGATGCATAGACAGACCATAAGCAAACATGCTAATAAAAGAAATTCATGAAGGGTCCTTTGGCACTCATGTCAACGGACACACAATGGTGAGAAAAATTCTGAGAGCAGGGTACTATTGGTTGACCATGGAATCCGACTGCTACAAGTACATGAGGAGGTGTCACAAGTGTCAGATATACTCCGACAAAATTCATGTACCGCCATCACATCTCAAAGTTCTTTCTTCCCCATGGCCTTTTTCCATATGGGGAATCGACATGATTGGCATGATTGAACCTAAGGCTTCGAACGGACATCGGTTCATCCTTGTAGCCATTGACTACTTCACTAAGTGGGTCGAAGCAGTGTCATTCGCTAATGTAACCCGGCAAGTGGTGGTCCGATTTATCAAAAACAATATCATCTGCCGTTATGGTGTTCCAAGTGAGATCATTACTAATAATGGGTCTAACTTGAACAACAAGATGATGAAAGAGTTGTGTGCAGAGTTCAAAATCGAACATCATAACTCATCTCCCTACCGACCCAAGATGAACGGGGCGGTAGAAGCGGCTAACAAGAACATCAAGAAGATTGTTCAGAAGATGGTTGTAACCTATAAAGACTGGCACGAGATGCTACCCTTTGCTCTTCACGGTTATCGCACATCTGTCCGTACTTCAACAGGGGCAACCCCTTTCTCTCTAGTATATGGCATGGAGGCAATTCTCCCCATAGAAGTAGAGATCCCGTCAATCAGGGTATTGATGGAAGCTAAGCTCACCGAAGCTGAATGGTGTCAAAACCGACACGACGAGCTGAATTTGATCGAAGAAAAGAGAATAACGACACTATGCCACGGTCAGTTGTATCAACAGAGAATGAAGAAGGCGTTCGACAAAAAGGTCCGACCTCGTGTCTTCAGAAAAGGAGACCTCGTGCTAAAAAAGATTCAATCTTTTCTCACTGATTCTCGGGGCAAATGGACACCGAATTATGATGGCCCTTATGTGGTCACGAAAGCTTTCTCAGGCGGCGCCTTGAGACTTGCAACCATGGACGGAGAGGAATTTGCCTACTCCACGAATGTTGATGTAGTCAAGAAATACTTCGCCTAAACTAAAAAGAAAAAAAACGTCTCGGTGGATTGAAAACCCGAAAGGGCGGTCCAGGAAAAAGTTAGAGACATGAAAAAAAAAACATCCCGGTGGATTGGAAGCATCATAGTACAATCCAGGCAAAAATTAGGGATAATGGCAAGTAACTATGTTCAACAGAGGCAAGCCCCTCAGCAGCAGCAGTTACATCGTCCATCAGAGGAAAACTCCAGTCAAGGTCATCTTCGACAGAAGCTCAGGATATCCCGAATTCAAAGTTGGTAGAAGGCTGGTGGTCGTTATGTTTCAACGTAGCCCTTTTCCCTGTAAATTACCATTTTCAAACTTTGTATATACTCTTTGGAATCACGCGTTTGGCTGATCTCCATCTTATTAATAAAATTTGAGCCCTTGTGCTTTTGTTTGTAATTCTTATTTGTTTTAGCTTTATAGAACGACATTTTAATATGATCAACGATTCTTGAAATAAAACAAAATGAATTTACTTGTTAAACTTTTTCTGCTTTTAAAAATAAAGATGGTATTTCTTTTGACTGTGGAACATCAGAAGAACATCAACCGCTTCTCCAGAAGTAAGCGAACTTCAGAGTGCAGAATTAAAGTACTCCTTCTAACCCAGTACGCCTGAATGAAGGATCAATAATGTCAGAGACCATGAGTCGCCTGACATCCTCGGCCGAGTTCTCATCTCCTAAGCCCGATCAACGGTATTCCCCGCAGGGATTATCTCTCATAAGCAAGGTGGAATTACAATCTTGAACCAGCGATATCTCTATACACCCCGCGATGGCCGAGTATCCAGTCATGTTCATCTTTCAGTTTGTGTGTCGCGTCAGTTTTGGCAGCATATACATACATACATCATGCATTATTGATTTGCATTCACATTTCATATTGCATCGATATCACTCTAGTCGGTCGTGTCCCCTAGTGATAAAAGTCCTCTCAATCGAGTTGTCAGTTCTTTCCTCGTCAGGAAACGTTGTGTCTGAACAACCTCGCCACAGTGTATTTTTAAATCAGAGTCGGCACTCGACCACTTTGATAACTTGAACCTCTAAAAAGCCAGAGAACCTTCAACAAATGTCACTCTTCGCCATTGAAGATGATATCCTTGCTTTCCCGGATTAAAGGAAAATCCCCAGAGAGAGCCCCGTAATCGGAGATTTGGCGGTACATCAGTGTTTCTCCGAAAATCACTGATGAAAAAGGTCATCGGCACCTCAAAATTGGACCCCATCATATGGTATTTCTCCGGGAAGATCCCGAGAAAAGTATGATGTAAGATCCCAAGTGGAAACAGTCTCTCAAGAGACTCGCTTTCCCCAGTAGAATCGACAAATGGCGTCTCCAACAGAGAATTTTGTGCAACTCTACAACTCAGACGACTGGGTTCCCCAGCAGGTCTGACATCAGACCTTTTTTTTCCCTCAAACGGCATCTCCCCAGGAAAATACGGTGAGAAGTTTGAGGAAAACCGCTACGCATAGCGTCCCTTGTCAATAAAGTTTATTGACGAAAGAAACCGAGACCAGATCCTTGGTAGGACACCAGGATCGAGGGGAAGTTTACTTCAGAAACTGAGACCAGTTCCTTGGTAGGAAACCAGGATCGAGGGGAAGTTCGAATCAGAAACTTAGACCAGTTCCTTGGTAGGAAACCGGGATCGAGGGGAAGTTTAAATCAGAAACTTAGACCAGTTCCTTGGTAGAAGACCAGGATCGAGGGGAAGTTTACTTTTTCTAAGCATCATTTCTTAGCGAAAGAAGATGAATGCATGAATTACCATTCATGGACGCCATCAAAATTTTGGGTATTGCGATATTTAATCCTCTTGCACCCCGAATGCCCGAATACCTTCGTCATTCACCTTCGGGTCCAAGAAGATTAAATAGGGGCATCTGTCATACCCCAAATTTTGACCACTAAGATTTCCCATCATTGTGCAAATCATCATCACAATATGGAGGAACCATCATACTTCATCAGTCTCCCCAAAGATGGGTGAGCATCCACTACAGTCAAAATTAGGGTTTTAAGCCCTCTCAAAGCCTTAGACAAAGGATCAATTAAGGAATGACTTGATCTTCAACTTGTCTAACCTCTCAAACATCCATAATGGATCAAAAAGGACTCCCACTTTAAGGATTAAGCACAAGGATGCTCCCTTTCAGGTGGATCAAGTCTCAAGATCACCAGTATCACCAAATTAGGGTTTTGGTCGACCAGGGCCTCCAGATGGAAATCTTCATCTGGGCACAAGGCAATGATCCAAAACATAACCTAATGTACTCCATGGAACCTCATGGACCCAAGCATCAAGTCAATTTGACCTCAGGGGATGCATACATCAAAAATCAGGAATTAGGGTTTCTTGACCTAATTCACCCCTAAGTTGACTTTTGGGACAAATCAAGAGCCAAGACCTCAAGACATGATTTGAGGGTCTCTAATGAACTATATTGATCCATTTGGAACAATGGCTTAATCCAAGAAGCTTGAGCAACAAGTCTCAAGTTCATCTGCACCACAATTAGGGTTTCGCGAGGAAAGTCAACTGTAACTTTAACTTTTGACCAGGACATGCTCCCAAACCCTAGGACATGCCCCAATATACCCTATGACACCCTTGGAACATGTCCATCAAGAAAAATCAAAGAAAGTTGGATAACTTGTAAAAGAGGTAACCATAAAACTTAGAAATTATTCTAAGTTATGGAAAAAGTACCACTAATACCCTAACTTTGGAGGATCATAACTCCTAAACCACATGGCCATTTTTTTCTCATCCAAAGATGGATTTGTAGCCCTCATTACCCTCTACAAAAACTTCAACTAGACCTAAGTCCAATTCATTAAGGATTTTGAGTTATGGATTGATCAAAATCAAGAAATCACACTTTGTTCCAACACTTAGTGAAAATTTCACTAAGTCAGATTTTGCTTCACTTTTTGCCAAATGTAGAGGGATTTTTCACTTGGAATCAAAAGAGATCAAAACCAAACTTGTTCAAACAGTTGTTGTATCATGTAAGGGCTTTCCAAAATGGTCAAGAGCATTACCAAATTCAACTTACACCATGAGATATGACATTGGCAAGTTGCCTTGCTGAAATCTGTCAAGGCAAGGCAGAATTTGCAATTTTGCTCGATTTGCCAAAATCAGCCAAATTCAAATGCTCCTATCCACTTGGACACATCTGAGGATTGAATCTAAAGGGGACAATCACTGAGCCAAGCCTCCAAAGTCCATGGAACAAGAAATAGCATGTTGAACCTAGAATGGCCAAAATAGGGACAAGACTCCAAATTTGGATTGAAGCATTCAATGGAAGCGTCAAGGTGGCATGGACTGAGCCATTCTCATCTGAAATCAGTCAAGACTTATCCAAGACCAAGGGAACCAAAGCTCTGTGCCCTAACCTCTAGTCAATGGCTAGAGGAGACTTGGATTTTCATTTGCCAACATTGGCCAAACCTACTTACCAGCTGCCATGCACTATTCCTTGCAAAACAAACTTGCTCTACTATAAATAGAGCTCAATTGTGATCAGTTTGAGTACACCAAAGCCATCAAACAGATGCTTTCCTCAAAATCTCTTCTTTCACTCCAATTTTGCCTTCTAAGGCAAGTCACTATCGGGTTTTGAGTTTGAGAGCTCTTCCAATCAAACCAATCACTCACACACCTCATATACATCACATATGAGCTGATCAAACACTTAGATCACTTCTGAAACACCAATTTCAAAAAATCACCAGCTGATTGCTCAAGATTTTAACCAAGTTGCAACTGAGGTACCACAAAGTGATCCAACCAATTTCAATCAAGTCCAACCATTCAAACACACTCCATAGGGTGTAGGGAAGCTGTTCAGATCATCACCACTCATCTGTAACACCTCCAAATCAAAAATCACATTGCACTTGCTGTCACGGCCTAGAGGTAAGCATATACTTGGTCATCTCTCAATCTATGCATATTTCCTCGCACTATAATTTGGCCATATGTTCATAATCATGCATGAAATGTTTTCCCTCAATTAATTGCATTGTTTGAATCGTGTATCAAAAATCCCAGCCTTCATGCAGAAATTAGGGTTCTTGAGGATTTTTCGTGATTTCTTGTTGTATGTTTAATTTAAATGAAATTAATGGACATAGACATGATCGTGAGATTGAAACGAGCATAATGATATGTGGATTGCATGATATAATCAAGTATTAAGGGAGATTGGATAGAAAATGCAAATCTGAGAAACCCAGAACACGCGCGTGTTCTTCAGCTTGTTCTTGGCGCCATTTTTGAATAATTTGAATATTTGAATTTTGTGATTTTGTTTAATTGATTCAAAAATTAATTTCTCTCTGAGTTTTAATGATTTTGAGTTGATTCTTTTTTTAATAATTCACAAAAATGTTAAAATATTTTATTTTATCAAAAAATCCCAAAAATATTATTTATTTCATATAATTGATATTTTTGCAAAGAATTAATATTTTAATTGTTTTTGACATTTTAAATATTTTTTCTACATTGATTTTGCAACTTTTAATGCTTTCTAATTATTTTGTAGGTCAATACTTAATTTTTGAAGCATTAATCCAAGATCACAATTTGTTTTTCACATGTTAAACAATTTTGATCATTTTAATTGAATTTTTATTCAATTAAATACATTTTTGAAAACAAATTAGGGTTTTTGGATTAATTCAACCCTCATAACTCATTTTCAAAACATTTTGGGCCTCTAATAGAGTGTAAGACCCAATCCTTTCTTGACCAAAACATTTTTGGACCTCAGTGCATTGTATAAGTCCCGATACCGTAAAAAACAAACGGCGCGATCGTCGCCTTTTCAAAATAACCCTTGGGCCTCTCCTTGAGCTATAAGACCCATTCAAAACACTTTGGGCCTCTAATAGAGTGTAAGACCCAATCTTCTTTTAACCAAAATCATTTGGGCCTCACTTATTGTATAAGTCCCTCTGCGTTAAAAGAAAACCTCGGCGCGATCGCCATTTCAAACGGAAAAGTCATCTGGGCCTACCCTCGTGTTGTAAGCCCCAATATTTTTCTTAAAAACTTTTTGGGCCTCTTGAGAGAGTGTAAGACCCATCCCTTTGTACAGAAAACATTTTTGGGCCCCAGTCACTTGTATAAGTCCCTCTGTACAAAATTCAAACAGTGTGTTCACTGATAAAACCCCGGGCCTCTCCTTGAGCTGTAAGCCCCAAATCTTTCTTTTTCAAAGCACTTTCTCCTTTGATTTTGAATATACTGTTGTTTTCAATCTTTCTTTGTTGAACAACTAACCAAACAACATGGAAGCTCTACAACCGAGTAAGTGGTTATTGCTTTCATTTACCGCTTTCATATACATATAACTATATTGTGGGGCTGTTTCACTGTAAGTCTTCTTTCATAAACTCATATCAACTGTGTAATAATAGTATAGATATTTAGAGTTTCCCCGGCAACTACGTCTAGAACTAGGTGACGCCGTTTCGTTTGTTCGTAGAAATAGACAACTAGATCCCCAATAGGATCACCAGATACAGTCTTCTCTTCGGCTGTCCTCGTTAGGAATTGCCAAGAAACTCTACTCCCCAAGATGAATGTCTTCTCTGTGAATGGCATCTTTGAGTTTCTTCCAAATTCTCGAACTTTCCTGACTTTGATCTATTTTTGGTGAATAGCATTGCCTTGAATTTCTCGGGGTTTGGGGATCCACGGGCTTCTTAAAAGCATCGGCCTCCTCTTGGGCATTGTACAAGGACCCACAGGCTTCCTAAAAGTAACCCCGCCTCCTCTTGGGCTTAGTACAAGGACCCTACGGCTTCTTAGAAGTATTCACAGCCTCCTCTTAGGCTTCGTATAATGATCTCTTCCTTCGGGAATGATAGCCTCCTCTTGGGCTTCGTACAGGGACCGATCGGCTTCTTAAAAGTTTCCAGCCTCCTCTTGGGCTTCGTACAAATTGTCCCGACGACCTCCTAGAGGTATAGGAACAAAACTTAGTCATCTGCATAGAACGGTCCTTTCAAAGTGTCTACTACTGTTTCTCAAAGCATAGTACAAAAGATGAAACTCTAGACTTGGACAATCTATTTTCCTTGAGTCTCCAAGACATTCTCAAGTGACCCCTTCGTTAGATAGGAAGAAAACCCGTAGACTCGGACAGTCTTAATACCCTTTGGATTTCCCGTTTCCTCAAAGAAAAAGAAATATCCTTGAATCAAGTCCTTGAGTACAGTGTTGCTCATATAAGAACTGATTTTCTCTTTTAAAATCAGTATATTGGATCTGTCACTCAACTGAAACAGTCACCATAGCCTCCTCTTGGGCTTTATACAATGATTCTCCCCAGCGGAGTCAAACAACGTTTAGCCTCTCTCTCGGGCTTTGTATGAGACACATAAGAGACTCCCTCGTTGAGACAATCACCTTTTCGCGTCCATCTCGGGCTTTATACGAGATACAAAGAGGTTCTTATTGAGCCAAACAAATAAATCACCTCCATCTCAGGCTTCGTACGAGATACCAAAAACTCTCTTGTTGAGTCAAATCGCCTCCATCTCGGGCTTCGTACGTGATACAAAAACTCTCTGGTTGAATCAAATAGCCTCCATCTCGGGCTTTATAGGAGATACCAAAAGACTCCTTCGTCGAGTCAAAACCATTTTAGCCTCTCTCTCGGGCATTGTACGAGACACAAAAACACCCTCTTGTTGGGCCCATAGCCTCCTCTTAGGCTTTGTATAAGAAAACCACTGGTTGATCCAATCAACCTTTTAGCATCAAAGTTGTGCCTCGTTCACATTATACAAACATCAACAACTCCTTTCTCTTCATCTAATCGCTGTAAGCGGCAAGCCTCTGGATTATTTACATCCATGCCACTGTCCCTCCTTTAGCATGAGAAATTCCTAAGGAAAGATGGCATTGCTCTAAACTGAGTTAAAGTCTTCTCCTTCAGGTTGAAATCCCCTATAAAGGAAATTATGGCATTGCTAGGATCCGCGTATCCCGGTTAAAGTAATCCTCCTTTATAAACCAGTCACCCAACAGTTGGGACAGACAAACCCTTCTTTAGAGATGACAAATTCTCTCTAAAGCCGAGGTCTTTTAGCTTCACATCTTGGGCTTTGAACAAGACACAAATAGACTTTTCAGCTTCACATCTTGGGCTTTGATCAAGATACAAACTACCTTTCGCTTCACGTCTCGGGCTTTGAATAAGATACCAAAAACAACCATTTCCTCCCATAGAATAGGAGGAACTACAAACGCTCTGATTTCCCTGTTTCGGTAAACGGGAATACGTAGGCATAAGATCGAAAGAAAAGATCTTAGCGAGCACACTAAAATAAAAAACCCAAATCCCATATCTCCATCAATCAAAAGCAGTAATTCAAAAGCATCAGTCCTAACATCCTACTCCTTGTTCCCCGCCAGAAACCTTCTGTCAAGGTAAAAAGAAAGAAACCAGTATTGGCGAAAATACAAATAACCAGTACAAAGGCCCCCCCACATTGATAGCATCCGTAACCTAACAGACCGCTGTTTAAAATTAGTATGCAAAGCAGGGTTAATTGGAGACATCTATTTCCCTTCCTTCATCAGCTTCAATAGGATAAAAAATGAATCGACCTGTAGTTTTAAGCTCAACCGCAGAGAGCGACCAGCGCTTAAGAACCGCGTCCAAAATCGCTCGCTACAAGTTCACAACAGTGGAAGTGAAACACGTTCCCCGCGAACATAACGTACGAGCATACGTGTTATCCAAATTAGCTAGCACAAAGAAGAAAGGCATAAACAAATCCATCATACAGGAAGTACTTCCTCGACCCAGCATCGAGAAGACCTCCCCGACCCTCGACGTGCAGGTAATCGGCGACAATAACTGCTGGATGACCCCAGTCTACAACTATCTCGCCAAAGACGAACTTCCGTCCGACCCAAATGAGGCCAGCATAGTCAGGCGAAGAGCCTGCTCTTATGTCTTGGTCGAAGATAAACTCTACAGGCGGGGATTCTCCATTCCGCTGCTCAAATGCGTCGAGGAGGAAATGGTCGCACACATCCTGCGCGAAATCCACGAGGGAATCAACGCCCAAGATCTCAATGGAAGGTCCCTTGCTCGAAAGGCCCTCTGAGCAAGATACTACTGGCCGACCATGCAACACGACGCGAAAGAACATGTGAAGAAATGCGATAAATGCCAACAGCACGAGGACATGCACCTGGCTCCGCCTAACGTGCTCAAGGCTATGTCCTCCCCGTGGCCATTCGCCTGGTGGGGCCTAGACATCCTAGGACCCTTCGTGGTAGGATCAAGTCAGAACAAATACCTAATAATGGGCGTAGACTATTTCACAAAATAGATAGAAGCGGAAGCTCAAGCCAAAATAACTGCCCTCAACATCCTGCGTTTCTACAAATGAAACATCCTTGCACGCTTTGGTATCCCCCAAGCGATAGTAACAGACAATGGGACGTAATTCACGGACAGGCAGTTCCAAGACTTCGTCGCCCAACTGGGCACGAAGCAGCACTTTGCATCCGTAGAGCACCCTCAAATAAACGGGCAGGCTGAAGCAGCCAACCGAGTCATTCTTCGAGGCCTCAAGCGAAGGCTGGACGAAACAAAGAAGGCATGGGTCGAGGAACTGCACAGCGTACTATGGGCATACCGCACAACTCCACACTCAACGACCGGGGAAACACCTTTCCGCATAGCATACGGGATCGAGGCTGTAATTCCCGTTGAAGTTCACGTGCCCTCTAGGCGGACAGAGTTACCCCTAGACGAGGAGATAAACGACGAGTCATTGAGAGAAGAACTCGACCTCGTCGAGGAAATCCGAACCGGGGCAGCCCTCCGCGAAGCCTCACTGAAACAAAAAATTACCATCAGGCACAACGCCAAGGTGATACGACGAGAGATCAATGTGGGAAGCCTTGTTCTAAGAAGAAACCACAAAGACTCTCGTGAAGGCAAACTAGCAGCCAACTGGGAAGGACCCTACCGCGTCCGAGCAAAAACGGAAAATGGGGCCTACTACCTAGAACATCTCACCGGGGAAGAACTTACTCGACCATGGAATGCCGAAAAGCTAAAACAATACTATAGCTAAGGCCCAGATTCTCGGTTCGACCGTCACAACGACGAACATCCACTATTGACCACTATGCACGCCTAGGTACAAGCTCCGCATACGAATAAAGCAGAACCCCGCTCAGTAACGAGCTGGGTAACCGCTCGACAGCGGTCCTCGATCGAGCACCGTCGTCGTCAAAGTACCATGAAACCCTCGGGAAGCAGGAGTAGGAGAAGAAGAGGTCCCCGCAGCAGACTGCGCCGGAAGAGGAGCACGAGCACCAGCAAACCGAGACTTCAGAGGAGCCGCTCCGGCCTTGTTCCTCGCGAGAGCATTCCTCACAACCCAGTCATGTGCCTGAGGCATCTCACCTGCACAAACAAAATACGAGCATGTTAGATATGAGGAAAAGAAATAACGCAAACAAATCTAAATAACTAAGACTACCAAGCAGCTTCTCGGCATCCTCGTGAGTCTTGCACTCCAGCAGTGCCTTAATGTTGATAAATCGACGCTCAACCCTCTGACTCCCGTCCTCCTCGAAGACCGGATTACCCTTGCTCGTCCAGCACTCAGCAAGCCGAAAGGAGTTAACCCACTTCACCAGCACCTCGTACGCCACGGTGTCCTGCCCGCGTAGCTCGCTCGGTTGGAGAACATAGTCACTGGGCTTCTTGGCAAAATGATCGGGCGCCCAATGGATGGGGAACTTATAGATCCTCTGCCCAATAAATTTTCCATCCTCGTCGCGCAGGTCATTCCCATCCTCGTCAACTTCGGTCTCCCAGAAATATGTACTATCCTGGGCAGCTTCGGACAAGGGCTCGATGACATAATACCGCTCTTTGAACGTCCGTATCGACTCCGAGAATGGCTTAAACAACTTGCGGGGCTGCTTCAAAGACACCCAACCGTACTTCCTCCCCGATAGCTGCCTTTGAAGATGGAAGACAGTGAAGAACAGAGGGAGAGTAGCCCCTATGGAGAGATGCTCGCATACCATCTCGAACGCCCGGATGAGGCCAACGAGTTAGGATGCAGTTGCGTGGGGGCCAATTTCAAATGCACGAACATTGACTGCTGAAAATCAGTGAACGACAACCTCAGGCCCAGCTCCTTAAAGGCATATTCATACATCGTGAAACGGTCCCCGAAGCTCGTGCAGACCCGATCATCCACGGAAGGAAGGTACACCTTCCACTCTCCCTCTGGTCCAACCTCCGTAAAAGCGTCCCCCGAATACCTTGCAAAAGAAGACACATGCTTAGCGGGTTCGGCCACCTCCCACTCCTCCGAGGACCTCTTCCTCCCCAACATCATTGGGGGAGCTCGAAGCCGTCGAACTCGTGGCCGTCGAACTACTATTATCCTCGGAGCCTGTTTCTTCCTCGAACGTATCTATGATAACCTCTCTATCTGGCCCTGTCGCCATAACAATCACCTGAAAAGCAGAGAAGAAAGTGAATTTGGCAACAAATCAAATCCACCCTTCCACCGCTAAGTCAAGTGAAAGGGCGCGCAAAGGGCTAAGGACAACGTCCCCAGCCTAAGCCCTAACATCAAAAGGAAAACTGAAACCTCCCCGCGAGGAGACGCTCGAAACAAGTCATCCCCAAGCGAGGAGCTTCCTCACCCTCGTACCCAGTTTCCGTTGAAGCTTCGCCGGAAATTGCAAAGCTCCACCGAAATTTGGGAATGTTCTACCAGAAAACTCATCACACACTCAGAAGATGAACGAACACGGCGGTCACACATACATAGCTGTCACGGCGACTCCATGAACCGCCCTCCTCGCTAGAACATACTAACACGTCCGGCGACATGTCAGAAGTGGAAAAATGGCACAACCACCGTCCACCACCAACAATCACCGGAAATCCACCTATTTAGTCCTCTAAACCTAGCCCTAACCACATGCAATCTACCATTGACAACCAAAAGGAGTAGAACAAGCAGAAAACTTACTTGATTTAAGAAGATGAAAATGGCTGCTCGAAGCTTGGAGCGGTGGTCGAAGTAAGAAGACGGTGGCAACGGGCAGGAATGCTGAAGGAAACGAAGAGAAATCAGAGCAAAAAGTTCCAAATGGAGCGAATTTCCCCTTTTTATACAAAGGGGCACGTGCGAACACGCGCTCGTAGGCCATGATGGCTATCAACTAGCCATCATTACCTAGTAACTGCTACACGGAGCTCTAGGCACACGTGGCAACCCAACGTTTCCAATTCTGTCTGACCATTAGTCTCCCCGGGCACCGGGCAACAAGGCCACGACCACGAATTTCACGGATACCGGGGGCCACGAGCACATCGAGACAATCCTCCTCGTCTCCAAACGACGACTCCATGCTAACTCCCCGGAGCAACGAGCTGTCCTTAAGTCATCACTCCCGTGCTCGGGAGCAACGACTTGGGGGGCTCCTGTTCTGGACTGGACCAATGGCTAGACATGGCCCAATCCGCTTCTGCTCCAGAGCGGCCCAAATTGCCTAAGTCCAATCCACGAAGGGGAGAAAGTTACCTTTCTACCCTTCAACCAGGCAAGGAACACATCGCTCCTCCCCGGAGTTACTGCCCGTCACACACGGCTTCACTGCTCCCCGAACAGTTAAGGGCAGGTGCCCGAAACCACGCTTATGCCCGACATAACGGGTAGTTTCGGGCACCCCTGCCCGACATAACGGCTAGTTGGGGCAGTTATCTATTCTTCGGGAAAACGGTTATTTCGCCCCGAAAATAGGACCGTTGGCCACGCGCTGGGGGCTCTATATAAACCCTCTCGCTTGAGAGGGTTAGATATCCAATATTCACCCTAAGAACTCATACTTTGTACTTGCCCCTTTTCTCTGACCCTTTCTTACTTGAGCGTCGGAGTACCTTGCAGGTACACCCCCTCCTCTCCATACGACCAGCATCCCTGACGCACTTGGTGGCCCACTTCTATAGGATCTGATCCGCCTTCACGATCACATATAATAGGCTAATAATAAAAATTTCTTCTTGTAATAATTTCATTTACCCGTGTGTCCGCACGGGTATCTTACTATTATATATCAATAATAATTCTTCAAATAAAACAATCATAACATCTCAATTTCATCGCATCAAATTCATCATTTTTATCATCTTTATGTAATTTATATCGTCACACATCACTTAATATATGCATACACATGTGAGTAAATTAATTCATAATCTAACACATCAAAAGTCAATTACAACCTCAATATCATCACAAGTACATTATTATGACAAATTATCAAATCATCTCATTCATCACATTTACTCAACTCACAGTTTTATCGAATTTCAATTAGTTATGATAATTAGATAAGTATACACATAATCAGAATAAAACATAATTTTTACAATGACATCAATTACCACACATTCCATATAAATTAAAGCAATCAAAACCTTAATAAAGTTTCTAATTTCCCTTTTAACCTCACATTTCTATTGAGCTTTTTAACAATTATCCATTACAAGCTAACTTAGGGTACAAGCTACCTTAAACAATTGGGCTTACAAGCAAGGCCCAATTCAATATGCTAACAAACCTAGCAATATTGACTAATGTATGTTAGAACAAACTTCGACTACAACACACATTACTCCGACAGAACACATGTGAATAAACTTCGAATTCATGCTTAATTCCTGTTGAACCAGAAGCTACCCTTCGACCATACTAGAGTTTGATCCAATATCTCACAAATCTCCATCTTGGAACAAACTCTATAACATCAAGGAATAAACTAGCTTTCTTCATACAGCTTTATCAACTGCATACAGTGGAAAAACTCACAACATGTAATCCTTCGACATCAGCATTTCGGCAATACATATTAGAACTGACTTTGACTACAATATGTAACCCTTCGACATCAACATGCGAACCATCTTCGACTTCATGCTTGTCTCCTGCCAAAACACATGAAAATTATCCCTCGACAGAGCTAGAGTTCGACCCAAAATCTCACAAATCTCCACCTTGGATCTAACTCTACAAACAACAGGGAATAAACTAGCTTGCATCATCTATGGCCTTCAGCCATTCAGTCTTATTTCGACTCCTCATAACTTCCTTATAGTCTCTAGGTTCTTCATCGAGAACCTCACTTGCGGAGATTAAGGCATAAGCTATAAGATCTGCATACGCAAGTCTATGAGGTGGCTTGATGACTCTCCTCGACCTGTCTCTTGCTAGCAGGTAGTCATTATCAGTCTCCTCATCTTCGACAACATCTTATGCTTCTTCTTCGACTTCATCTAGGGTACGCAATTCAGCATCAACATGCTCCACCTCAACAGGAATCTCTCCTTGTTCCAGATCTTCGTCAGCATCATCAGTTTTCTTGAAAGCTATCTCAGCTTCATTGAAAACTACATCTCGACCGCTGATACACCTCCTGTGACCTGGCTCTAGTCACCATAGCCTATAAGCTTTGACTCCTTCAGGGTGTCCCATGAACATGCATTTCAGAGCTCTAGATTCGACATTGTCTTGCCTAATGTGAGCATAGGCCACACAATCAAATACTCTCAGTCTGTCGAGACTAGGTGGATATCCCGACCAGACTTCTTCAGGTGTCTTCATATCTAATGCAGTCGAAGGACATATGTTTATCAGATAAGCTGTTGTCGAAATAGCCTCCACCCAAAACACCTTCTTCAATACAACACTAACCAACATGCATCTAACCCTTTCAAGGATTGTTCGATTGAATCTCTCAGCTAGGCCATTTTGTTGAGGAGTACCTGCTACAGTCTTATGCCTTGAAATCCCAGACTCAACACACTAACTATCGAACGCTTCATTGCAGAACTCAAGGCCATTGTTAGTTCTCAACCTCTTAACCTTTCTTTCAGTTTGAGTTTCGACCAGAACCTTCCAACTTTTGAAATTCTCAAAAGTTTCATCCTTCGTTTTCTGAATGAATACCCATAACTTTCTGGAATAATCATCAACGATGGATAGAAAATACCTTGCACCTGAGTGTGAAGGATTCCTTGCAGGCCCCCAAAGATCAGCATGAATGTAATTCAGGGATCCACGTGTTCTTTGCTTGCCTTTGTTAAACTTCTCCTTACAAGATTTACCAAATACGCAAGATTCACAAAACTCCAACTTTTCGACTTTGTCACCACGTAGCAGGTTCTGCTTCCCCAATTCGAACATGCCTCTTTCACTAACATGGCCCAATCTCATGTGCCATAATTTTGTCTTCGACACAGGTTTCATGGATGCAATATTTGTCGAACCACTAACAACCTCAGCCTCAAGGGTATACAAGCCTTGTTTCTTCACGCCTCTCAAGACTTCCTTCGACCCCTTCATGACTCTTAGGATACTTTTCTCTCCTTGGAAAACATATCCCTTCCTGTCAAATTCACCAAGAGAAATTAAATTTCTCTTCAAACCAGGTACATACCTGACTTCACTCAATAACCTTATTGACTCATCATGGAGCTTGAATCTCACAAATCCAATACCTGCAATTTTGCAGGATATGTTATTTCCCAGCAGCACCGGTCCACCATCTTGAGCATATAGCTCCTCGAACAATTCTCTATTTGGAGTCATGTGTCAAGTTAAACCTGAATCCATAATCCACTTTTTTCTTGAGTTGCCGCTTGAAACTACAAGGACATCAGATGAGTCGAAGTCATCTTGAACAATGGCTGTGTTGCCATTATCCTTACCTCCATGATGTTTCAGGCGTTCAGGGCACACCTTTCTTGTGTGACCCTCCTTCTTACAGTGATAACATCGAAAACCAGATGTTTCACCACTATAAGACTTCTGATGGCTTTTACCTTTCTTCTTGTCGAACTTACCATCCTTTCGCAAGAATTTTCCCTTAACGACCAAACCTTCACCAACCGTCGAAGGTTTATGCTCCTTTCGTTCGTTTAGGTCCTTAGAATACAAGGCTGATTGAACTTCTTCAAAGCTCAGGGACTCCCTTCCATACAAGAGAGTTTCATTGAAGTGAGCGTGTGTTTTGGGCAAAGCGCACAACAACAATAGTGCTTGATATTCATCATCGATCTTCACATCAATATTTTCAAGATCAAGAATCAGCTTGTTGAACATATCTAACTGCTCAGCCAACGCTTTGTCTTCACTCATCTTGAATGAATACAAGGCTTGCTTCAGGTAGAGTCGATTCACCAAAGATTTGGTCATGTACAAGCTTTCAAGCTTCATCCATAACCCCGATGTCGTCGTCTCCTTTGATACCTGTCGAAGAACCTTATCACCAAGGCTAAAAAATATTGCGCTGTGTGTTTTCTCTATCATGGTAGTTTTTTCTTTTTCCGTTAACGCATCGTCCATGGCTGCCATTCCCTTCAACGCTTCCAAACAACACTGCTGAACCAGTAGGGCTTTCATCTTCAAGCGCCACAGACCGAAGTCGTTCACTCCGGTGAATTTCTCGATCTCATACTTTGTTGAAGGCATCTTCTCCATGCTCACCGCACCAATTTGTTGTGAAAAACGATACCTTAAAACAAAGTATTAACGGTTTCTTTGACGGCAAGAAACACAAGGGTTAGGGTTAACAAAGAAAAACAAGAGAAAAAACAACAAGGATTTGTTATAAACTGCTATTCTTTCATTTCTCCTTAAAACAAGGATTACAAGTATACAAGAATAACAAACTAACCTCCCTCACCCTTATTAGGTTTTGTCACACTTCAAGATGAGAGACTAGTATGTTATTTATAATGAAACCTAGCACACTAAACTAATGGGCCTTTAACAAATTACTCATTACAAGCTAACTTAGGGTACAAGCTAACTTAAACAATTGAATCTTTAACATAAGGCTCAATTCAACATGCTAACAAATCTCGCAATATTGACTAATGCATGCGAACAAACTTCGACCTCATGCTCTATTAGAGTTCGATCCAATATCTCATATATATATATATATATATAAATAATTTATTTTATTATTTAAAAATAATATAGCATCTCTAAATTTTTTTTTTTTTTTTAAATATATATCAAATTTAATGATTAGAATCCACAATTTAAAAATGAAGAAATGAGATATCACATGTTTGAATTCAAACTTGAGAGACTCGATGTCCTTCCACTATCAATTGAGATGCCCAAACCGATAGAGATAGCAAGAGGTATATGCAATTTCAAATTCAATATGTCACTCTCTCAGAGCCAGTGGGTATCCCGTCCTCTCACCAAATCACTCTTCTCCATTCCCATAACCTATGCATCAATCTCTCCCCAAAGGTTTTGCTGCCACTCATTACCACATTCCACCAAAGGTAACCACATTTCCCCCATTCTAGTCTTGTTATTTAGGGTTCTCTAACATAATTGTTTAAATTGTTTTGCGAAGATGCTGTGAAGCATGTTTTTGATGAACCTAAAGTTAAAATATTGAAGCAGAAAATGGAACCACTTGGTATTACCTTAGATAACTCTTGTTTTCCTGGCAAGTACCATAACCTTTTTTGTCCAAAGGTATCGATTTTTCGTTTGTTCTACAAAACTAGAATCCAATTTTTCAATGTGTTTCTGAGTTTTACTTGTTTTTGATATGCTAGTGTAAAGGTGGACAGTTAATGGAGAGGAGTTTATCTTTTCACATTATCTCTGATTGGTAAGCATCTTCTATTTTCTTTAAGGTTTTGATGATATTTATATAGAGTAAACAGCCATTTGGATACTTGAATATGTCGGTCGATCTAACTGTGGTCATTGAATGTACCGAAGTTACAAAAGTATACCCAAATGTGTTTTCTGCAGGGCCATCTTTGAGGGTGTGTAAGACAACCTACAGCACAAGGCTTCACAATTTTTTAAGATTATTCTATGGCAAAAAAGGCCTCCTTAAATATATTTCATGGTTAATTTACGATTAAAATGGCCCATTAAGAAAATTTCACAAGCTTACTCCAGCTTCTTACAAAGGGCCTCTCAAAAGTTTGAGACGGCTCTTCGTTTTCTGTTAGTTAGTTTGGTCATTGAGTGTGTCTTCCAATTGGCATTTTGGTCTATGAAATTACTATAAGGCATACTCAGGGATGGTTTTAAAGTTTGATACATTCAAGAACTATAATGACATTGTCTCGTACATTTAAGGAACAAAATGACTGTTTACTCTATTTACGTCTATACTGTATTGGAGTTAATGTGTTCTTGCGTTTGGGTGTTGTAGTGAATTTGCAATGTGGAGGTGTTTTAGACATACATGTGGTTGGGCTGGTCAGGTAAGCATAACATGTCTGATGAGTTTTTGCCTCTTCTCGATCATAGAATAGGGTAGTGAATTACTCCTACATGATTATGTGGTTATAGGTATTTGCAGATGACAAGAAATTGGACAATAAAACTTTTGGACAAATGGATGAGGAGAGCTTAGGATTGGAACTGCTTGGTCCTAAGGTATTCATATTACTTTATTCTGTTTCAGAAGTCAGAATAACTGTCAGTTTCTCTGAATTAATATAAATGTATGGCCTTATCAGAGCGAATTCTCTATTTGCTTGTCCATGCTGTGTCAATACATTGCCACTTTCGAGTGCTAGTCAGATTATTTGCTTATGATTTTTCATTTTCCCTATTTTAGCTTGTTGCTTACTTTAAGGAGAGACTGATATCAGAGAAAACCTTAAGCAGAAATGCTGTAAGGCAAGTGTCGGACGCCAAGGTATTTTCAAGCTGTTGTAAAACCTCCAATTTCTTGTTTTATAATTGTAAAATTTGTTCTTGTTGAAACAACAAGTTATAGAAGGAGGAGAAGAAGAGAATCCAGACTGAGTACTTTGATATTGGTTTTTACTTGATTTCCGATGATACATTATAAAAGATTAAATGTTAAGATGATGCATTCAAAAGATTAAATGTTAATCTGCGTTCTTACTCATACTTGAATTTTGCTGAAACTTATGGCAATAGGGAAATCAATCTTAAGTGTTCTAATATAGAACAATATTGATTTTAGGGATATTTTCTCCTAACATATTGCTAAAATAATAGATCCCAATTCGTTAATTGGTGTTTGATATACTGTGCATCAACAAAAACTAATTTCTTTTTCCACTAAATGAAGTCGGTGACATGAATCAAATATGCTGTTATGCTGTTATGAGCCATTTCTAAATGGGAGCTATCCTTTTATTTATTTTTTTTGGTTTTCGTCACCAGTATCCGGCCCACTGGACCGCCTAATCTGGTTCGGGGGTCAGTTCTGGCATCAAGTGGTTCCAGCCTCCTCCCAATCGCAGTTGCGGGGGATTGAACCGTGGTCCTCCCTACCAAGTCTAGCGCAAACCGCCATTGAACCAACTAACGATTGGTAAATGGTAGCTATCCTTACTTCTTTCTAGTGATAACATTTATAATCTTATCTTGTATGCCAATGCTATTCATCATGACAATTGTGTTTTTACTTTGTATTTTTTGTAAATGTTTTATGTGCAAGGTTTAGATCTTAGAAACCTAACTAATTAGTTTTTTACTTCAATTTGTATTGCAAACTTTATGCAGAATGTTATTGCTATTGCTTTTACCTATAAACAAAATGGGTTGCTTGTTGGTTGTAAGTACAGAACAATGGAGAAAAGATTTTGGCAGGTACCATTTCCAGTTTAAACCATGTTGGCATGTTTAACTTGTGCTTTAAAGTTGAGTTATCTCTTTTTATATGATTGTCATTCAAACTGTATTAGCGTATAATTTCATACCCAATTAGGAAGTTGGTTCCGTTTTTGTGTAGCATTAAAGTACACATAAGCTACACATTATCATATGAAAAAAAAATTGAGGCTGAATAAGCTGATATTGAATCAAATGCTAAACTTGATGTCCAGGAAAAAGGCATAGACAAGGTATTTTATGGACTTGACGACATTACTGACGCAACTGAAATCATCATTGTAAATTCCCTTTCATCTATTTTTCTCATCCCTCTTTTGTTTTGTTGGAAACCTCCAAATGAAAACTTCAAAAAGATAATTGAAGATATTCTTAATAGTCTGATAATGATAATAGGTTGAGGGGGAAATTGATAAGCTTTCACTTGAAGAGGCTGGCTATCTAAATTGTGTTAGTGTTCCCGTCGGTGCACCTGGAAAGGTTTCTTCAAAAGATTTGCCACCAATAGAAAAGGTTTGTGCTATTATTTGGTGTGATGCCTTTGTGATGCAAACATCAATAATACTACTTGATCATCAATATCTATTTGTCTTTCTGCATGCTCATCTAAAGTACATGATTCAAACAATTAATTTATCGCTTTAGTCTATTAATTTGTGTATGCTTGTCTTTATGAAATCAGGATACTGGATATAAATATCTGTGGAACTGCAAAGCGTACTTGGATAAGGTACATAGATTTGATGCCTTCCCTTTCAAATAGATCTTTCTAGAGGAGAAGGGACATCATAGTAATTTGGTTTCCTCTCCTATTCTTTTAGGCCGTTCGCATTATCCTGGCAACTGATAATGATCCACCTGGTCAAGCTTTAGCAGAAGAGCTGACTCGGCGCCTCGGACGAGAAAGGTCATACGTTCTGTCATTTATTTTTCATTTTTGCATTATCTGGTCCGCATAAATTATAATGACTCATAACAATTTATTAGATCTAAGGATATGTTTTGCTTTTCTGCTTTGGTTTTCAGAAGAGACATGTGGATTAAATGCTTTTACTTTTGCTTGACATATAAGTTACTTATTGTATTTTATGTTTACTAACTTATTTTCTTTCTATTTTTTTTGTTAACGGCAGGTGTTGGCAAGTACGATGGCCAAAGAAAGACGAATCCACCTTCTTCAAAGATGCAAATGAGGTATAAGTCATGATTTCTTTGCGATTAATGATATACAATGCTTGTATATTTTGTTTTGAAAGTGTAAAGTTCATGATATATATATATTTATTCAATTCTGGTTTATGGTTCTAGGTTCTCAAATACATGGGAGCTGATGCTTTGAAGAAAGTAGTTGAAAATGCAGAGCCATATAGTAGTAGTACACACTAGGTAATTCCATGATTTCCACCTAGGAATGTGAAGATGGTTTGTATGGTTTTAAATCGTAGTGATCCTTAATATTGCAGTGAAACGTGGCTGATATACCTTAATCGGTGGTCTACATCGCGTCCTCAAGAACTCTTCAGATTGTTCTACCTTGATTTATATATTTGATTACAATAATGTAGTAGTTAGTAACATGTAACATCTACATTAATGACCCAAAATGTTGCATGAGACCAACATATAGAGTATCCCACAGGCAGGATGTTAGTGTTTTAGGCCCTAGAAGATTAGAGGAAGGTATCAAAAACCACCTGGCCTTCAATAAGACATGCAAATGTGCCACAAATAAACACAGTTGTACCATACAAAGTTATTGTCATACAGATATCAAATCCAATCAATACCAAGATTTAAGTTAGAGTTCAAGATTGTTCCACTCTTGAAGCTATCTTATCTGAGACATTGATGGACTATGGACACAGATTGTCTACCATCTGCGTGGAAATGTAGATTGCCTTTGAATATTTTTGGTGTAGACTGTCTTTGAACATTTTTGGTCCATTATATCAAATCTATAGTTGTCATGTGTCCATGTATTTCTTCCTTTCATATTGAAACAGACTTGTAATCCATCTCTTGTGTCATTTCTCGGCCGCAGCTGACCTGATGTTGTGGCCACCACAACATGATTGCCGACATCCCATTTCCGGTGATGATCTGTTGCCGTTGTTGTGCTATGTCTAAAACTCGCTGTGCTACGTCTAAAACTCGCAAATACTTAAAAGAACACTGATCTGTTAAAATTTTAAGTTCCTATAAGTTTTGTATCTCTCTGTTCCAAATCATGATGTCAAACAAAACTCTAGAGATTTTATAGATAGTGTTGTTGTCATTCAATTTCCAGCAAGTGAAAGAGAAAGAAGGGAGGGGGAACATTTAAGGCCACTTTGAATGACTTTTAGTTTTTAAAATAAGAAAAAATAACTGTTTGGTAATCTAAATTTTCATAACTATTTTAGGAATGAGAGTGATAGGAAGTTATCCTATCAAAAGCTATAAAACTAGGGTTTCAATACAAAAAAGATAGAATATTAAAACTATCTAAGAAAGTTAAAATAAAAGATAATATTTTTCATTTGATTGATATTTTTTAATGTGTCATAGACACTACATATGTAGAACTCTGGATGGATAATTAACTATAAGACCCAAAAGCTATTAAAGGTCCAATTCAACAATATTTAAAGATCCTAAAAACATTCTAGAAAACATATAAAATAAAATGATAACTAATATAAATTCAACTTTAAACATAATATCTTAATTATATAAAATTAACTCCATAATCCTATCATTACCAACCCCTTCAAAAACAACCTTGTCCTTAAGGTTCTAAAAATTTATTGCTGCAATCAATTTCCTGGATCCCATTGCTTGAACCAAATAGACTCTGTCATGGATGTGTGCTAAATATCGATCTACACAAGATAAAAAAACGGGCCAATAGACAACTTGTGCAAGCTTTGTTGCATAAGGGACATGTAGCTCCCCAAGCTCAATGATGCATTGTTGAAATAAGCCTAGACATGGATAATTAATATCATTAATGAAGATAACACTACTACATAAGGGACATGTATCTCCCCAAGCTCAATGATGCATTGTTGAAATAAGCCTAGACATGGATAATTAATATCATTAATGAAGATAACACTATTGAAGAGTTGTTTTTATAAAACCAAGATAATAGCAGTTGATAAAAAAAATTTCCCCAGATCTATCAGATAGTTTCCATGCTATAAACTTTGAATAAGCATTAACAACTAGTTTCGACATAGAATAATCGGTAAATGTTCGGGGCCATCCTCCCAATTTCCAACTTTCGTCTTCTACTAGTTGAAAAAAAGTCGTCACAACACCATCAATTAGATCCTCTATGAGATTCTCCACATCATTTAGTTGCTCTTTCATTGCATCATTCTTCAATCTGTTCCATTTTCCATTTAGTCGACCTAGACGTGAGCTCACATGTACAATATGACCACCAGCGGCGGTTGCCTTCATCAACGGAATCACAACTTCAATCATACGTTTGGTTCTGTAATAATTTATATCAATAACCACATGAGCATTTTCAAATAAGTTATCAGACTCGAAATTGAAGCTAACACCTGCATTGTTTACCATGATATCTCTGTCACCATAATTTTCTATTAGCTATTCAGAGAATTGGGTGATGGATGAATAACCTAATACATCAAGGTGATGACAAGACACAACAAAACCACCTTCTTGTAAGAGCTTAATTGATTCAACACCAACACTTTCAACAAAACAGAACAAAAGAAAATCCTCAATGATTTTATAGATTGAATTGGTAATGTGCAAAGTGTTTGCAGTCAATGTTACACTATCCTCAACACGAAAATGTCGCAGATGGTTCAGTCCAGGGCAAAATCGACGCAGTTCAAACTTAGAACTGATTTTCAGAACCATAAGCTTATAACGCTCACAAAAATGTAAAGCCATCTCTCCTACTGCCCCAACTGTTACCTGATGCCCTGAATCTATTTCAGCGTTAACATCTTTATCTTCACCATTACTATAATCTTTGGATTCAATACTCTGAAAAACAGATATTCCAAATTCTTCACTGTTTTGATCCTCATGGATTACATCAGAGCCAAGAGTTTCATCCTCCATTTCAATAAATGTTTTATCAAGAGGATCTAAACCTCTGTGAGCAGAATGTACATGCCATTTATCATCCCGAGTATCACTATAAGGATCACCCGAACCATTACATTGTTCCACTATTATTTTTTTAGCTCTGAGTTCAGTATCCAGACCACCCTCTTTCAAATTCTCAACATCATCACCATGGTTTCTCATCTCTTCATCGGATGACTGAAACTTTTGAGTCAGAATAATCATGACTTCCTTAGTATAGTAGCTGACATATAAGGCTTCCATTAATGGAATGATAAACCCAATTGCCTTCAAAAACACAGACAACACCTTACCGCGATGTTGCCTAATACCCTTCCATAGAGGCTTCAACACCGAGTCAATACTTTCAATACCATAAGGAGCAACAGCTTCGACAAGAGCGGCAAGAGACAGTGTAGTGATCGTCCTTACCTTCTGATTCTCATCACTCAGACCTTGCTCTATAATTTCCACAAGAGATCTTAGATGGGGCAACACAGCGCAGCCAATTAAAATGATAATTTACTGCACAATCTTAATCCCAGTGTGCCGAGCTTGCCAAGATTTCTTACTCTGACAAACAGCCTTCAAGAATGGCAATAAAGCAGGAATACCAAGAGCAGACGCAACAACGCTGAAAGCTCTAGCAGTAGTATTCCTAACATACTCATCAATGTTATCTATGTCAGGCCTCATGGCAGCAATCATAGTGGCCAGACCAACAGCTTTACTGAGATTAGATATTATTTCTCTCCCCTCAACACAAGCATAATAGTCTTTATCAATCAAAAGGGGCTCAATAACAACAAGAATCTTGTGCACGTAAGGGCGAATCAATTTGTCCAATTTATAAAGAACTCTATCAATTACCTTAACCAAAAGATGTCTTTCCTGGTCCTCCAAAGTAGGTTGCATAAGAAACGACAGAATTCGGTTGAACAAAGGTCCAGCGCCAAACTCACGAGCCTTATCAGTTAGCTGCCTCAAAGCTGTTTTCCTTTGTGGGGGTATACCGTTCTTCACTTTAAGCATAAGCTTCATAACCTTCCTCTCTTTCTGCTCATTTGGAGTCAATTCCTCTTCATTTTCTTCATTCAACAAAGCCCCAAAATACTGATAATCCCCAGGCTTCATGAAAGGCAAACCACCAGGAGCTTCCTTGGGTACATCAAACTGCTGACCACGATTCTCTTCAGGAATTTCATAAAGCGGAGTCCCCATAGGCGTAGGCGTAGCAAGAAGCTTCCTAGCAGGAGTTCTAATTGGCACATAAGAAGCAGGAAGGTCCAAAACCTTATACCCTTCTTGTGTAAACATAACATCAAGCTCCTCATCAGTCAAAGGACGATTCCTCTCTTCAATATCTCTAACAACAGTGCCTCAAACACCTCATGTGCATCCGCCACATCTTGGTTTCAGTTTCAGATCGAGAGGTGTCGATGGTAGATCTGGTGGTTCTTGTATTGATGCTGAAGTAGTCGCCAGAAATGAGGCCGAGATTTTTAACGGAGAATACTTTGAAAATGGTATTAGAGAAGATGTCGGGAATGTTGTTCGAGTCGGACATTTCGCAGGAGATGGCGCCGAGAATGTTGCTGGAGTTGTCGTCGGAGAATTTTCAAGCTTTTGAGAATTTTCAAGCTGGAGTTGTCGTAGGAGACTTTGTAAATGAGCAAGCTTTTGAGAATTTTTTTTGATGTTTTCTTAAAACAAGGATGAAACACTTGCAAATGCTTCTTAAAATCTCTTCTAATACTAGAATGGGTTTGGTATTTGTGACCAATTATGGAGGAGGTGTTTGTTTGGTGTTGTGTGTGACAATTGTTGTAGTAGTATGAATAATGAGATGTAGAATATAATGAATATGAGTTAGGTATAGGGGGTGTATACCCATGATTAAAATATAAGTATGGTGATGGAATTGTAATATGAGTATTTGGGAAATAAGGTGAAAAAATTTCCCATGAAAAAGATGGGAATGAGGAAGTGATTGGAGATGTAAAAGAGGGGTTTGTGGGATTGGTAGGAGGAATGCTCCATTGATTAGATGAAGGTGTATGATATTCCATAAGAGGATTTGAGAACATTGATGAAAGCACCAATTTGATAGGAAGTTTTCCTATCAAAAGCTATGAAACTAGGGTTTCAATACAAAAGAGAAAGAATATTAAAACTATCTAAGAAAGTTAAAATAAAAGATAACATTTTTCATTTGATTGATATTTTTTAATGTGTCATAGACACTACATATATAGAACTCTAGATAGATAATTAACTATAAGATCCAAAAGCTATTAAATGTCCAATTCAACAATATTTAAAGACCCTAAAAACATATAAAATAAAATGATAACTAATATAAAATTCAACTTTAAACATAATATCTTAATTATCTAAAATTAACTCCATAATCTTATCAGAGAGAATCTATTTGATCATCTAATTTTTTTAAAATATCTTAGAAATGATAAAATCAAACAATCTTTTAATAAATAATTTTGTGAAATTTATTATATTAAACAGTAAAAAAATTCGAAAAACTTTTATTATAATTAATAATTGAGTTTTTAGATACTTTTAGAGTAGAGTTAAAAAAAATCATGTTCAAAGTGTTAATTATATAATTAATTGCTTTAACAAAGTAATAGTAGTAGTTATGATTATTGAGAGTATAAAAAACATTTATATTAAAAATTATATATAAATTAGTATTCTCTTCTATCATTTTTTTTAGTTTACATTCACTCAAAAAGTGTAATTAATTCAATCACCTTAGCTGGATTAATTCATGAACATTATTGATATTATGAATATCCTTCATTCCAAACTTGATGCTTGAATTGCATTCTTAATCCATTCATACTACTTTGCATGAACACCTCTTGGAGGTGGATTCAAAAGTGGCCAACATTCGAAACAAAACACCCACTCCGCGACCGTATTTTGTCTCTAAAGTTAAATGTTCTTTAATTGATGGTTCAACACCAGATATTGGTATTGCGAATTTCTTAATGCATCTTTTATGTTTTTTTTCACCACACAAACTTATTTAAATGTTATTAGATTTTGAAGATGTATCTCTGAACTCATCAAATTCTAAATAAACGTTGAAATATTCTGGAGATGCATCTCCGTAACAATTTAAAACATATTATGCATCACATTCATAAGTCATTATACATGTGAATTGGATCGGAGATGCATCTCTCTGAATATTCTGGAGATACATCTCCGTAACGTATCAGAATAGAAATCTTCATGTTATGTGTTTGTTTACGTGTATTCAGATGCAAGTTTAAACAATATCATACAATCGAAATTCAAAAAAAGACGTATATAAATTTAGATGGTCCAAAAATATCATATATAAATAAAAGACCAATAAATGCCAAAAATGCCATACAATCGAGACCAATAAACTATCATGATGTCAAAATAAAATATAGACCATAATACTATTATTATATACTAATGCACTACTGTGTATGTGTGACTACATCTCCTTTACCTTTTTTGCCTCCTCTACCGCCTTTCGGCGTTGACTCTGATACATCAAAGCCTCTCGTGCCTTCATCATGATGACATCTAGGATCTGCCTCACATCAGACCCATCAGGGAAGATGCAAGTGTCAATGCTTCCCTGCGTAATCTCCACGATGCGACGACATCTAGGCAAGACATCATCAGCATGATCTAGTTGTGCCTGCTCCCCCTTTAGTATCTCCTGATGAGCTGGCCTCAACGAATCTTCTAGAGCAGCACGCACCATGTACGGATGTGACACCCTAAAGAACCATCTGATGTACCCTTCGACGTAGCTCCAGTCGCTCTTAACTATGGTACTTTGTGCCTCCTCTGGCCCCAGATGACTCTCATAATCATCAAACATGTCATCTATCTGTCTATTTGTCAAGGTAGGAGAAGCAGAGACAACAAGGTGTTTGAGAATGATCTGAGTGTAGCCGAACTGCCGCATGACGCTGTCAAGCAGATGAGGAGCAATGAGACGCGATCGGCAGGCCAACCATCTAGAGTATAACTGTTCGTCGGCGCGAACAACCGCTGGCCTTCCGTCGCAGATTTACTCGCGGGACCGTCCACACAAATCTCAGAACAAGTGATTGGAAGCGTATGTTCGTTTGATCGTGACGGTTTCTTTGTAAGTGTGATACTAAATGTGGGAAAGGCAAGGAATAAAGGTTGGGGTGCCTAACAACCCAAAGCAGAAAACAAATAGAAAAAAGGAAGCAAGAGAGGCAAATAAACAACAATAATTTAAATTCTGAAAGTAAATTGCATTAAGGAATTGTGGAAGCAATTATACATTTTCGCGGGATTGAACTCGTTTCTCTCTAAGCCTGGTACTTTGAGTGTTTTCCCTTTGCAATGTTACAAAATGCAACCCCTAAAAAATGGAAAGTACAATGCTTTATATAGTGTAGCGAGCGATTTTGGACGTGGTTCTTAAGCGTTGTCGCTCTTTGGGGTTTACTACAGGTCGATTCATTTTTTATCCTATTGTGAGCTGACTAAGGAAGGTAAATAGATGTATCCAATTAACCATGCTTGCATACTGAGTTTAAACAGCGGTCTGTTAGGTTACAGATGCTATATGGTAATGGGGCATTTCTTTCTTCTTACTTTATTAAGGTGGAAAACTGGGACTATTCATGGGGAATTTGTCAGATTGGGTGGAGATAGGGGACTTTAGGTTTTTTTATTAGTGTGCTCGCTAAGATTTTTCTTTCAATCTTATGCCTACGTATTCCCATTTACCGAAACAGGGAAATCAGAGCGTTCGTAGTTCCTCCTATTCTATGGGAGGAAATGGATGTTTTGGTGTCTTGTTCAAAGCCCAAGACGTGAAGCGAAAGGTGATCTATATCTTGTTCAAAGCCCAAGATGTGAAGCTGAAGGTGGTTTGTATCTTATTCAAAGCCCAAGATGTGAAGCTGAAGGGTCTATTTGTATCTTGTTCGAAGCCCAAGATGTGAAGGTAAAAGGTGTTGTCTTTAGAGAGAATTTGTCATCTCTAAAGAGGGTCTGTTTGTCACAACTGTTTATAAAGGAGAATTACTTTAACCGGGATATGTGAATCCGGCAATGCCATAATTTCCTTTATAGGGGGTTCCAACCTGAAGGAGAAGACTTTAACTCAGTGTAGAGCAATGCTATCTTTTCTTAGGAATTTTTCATGCTAAAAGAGGGACAGTGGCATGGGTGTAAATAATCCAGAGGCTTGCCACTTACAGCGATTAGATGAAGGGGAAGGAGTTGTTGATGTTTATGTACTATGAACGAGGCACAACTTTGATGCTAAAGGGTTGATTGACTCAACCGGGGTTTTCCTTATACAAAGCCTAAGAGGAGGCTATTGGCCCAACAAGAGGGAGTTTTTATGTGTCTCGTACGAAGCCCGAGAGAGAGAGAGTCTAAAAGGGTTGACTCAACAGGAGAATCTTTTATACTCAACAAGAGAGTGTTTTTGTATCTCGTACGAAGCCCGAGATGGAGGCTAAAGATGGTGACTCACCAAGAGAATCTTTTATACTCAACAAGAGAGTGATTTTGTATCTCGTACGAAGCCCGAGATGGAGGCTAAAAGGTGATTGAATCAACAAGAGAGTCTTTTATACTCAACAAGAGAGTGTTTTTGTATCTCGTACGAAGCCCGAGATGGAGGCTAAAAGGGAGATTGGCTCAACAAGAGAGCCTTTTATACTCAACAAGAGAGTGTTTTGGTATCTCGTACGAAGCCCGAGATAGAGGCTAAAAGTTTTGACTCAACAAGAGAGTCTTTGTATCTCGTACGAAGCCCGAGATGGAGGCTAAAAGGTTTGACTCAACAAGAGAGTCTTTGTATCTCGTACGAAGCCCGAGATGGAGGCTAAAAGGTTACTGTTTCAGTTGAGTGACAGGTCCAGTATGTTGGTTAAGAGAAAATCAGTTCTTATATGAGTAATGTTGCACTCATGGATTTGATCTGAGGATCGGGATTATTTCCTGTTCTTTAAGGAAACGGGGAATCCAAAGGGTATTTGAGACTGTCCAAGTCTGCGGGTGTTTCCTTACTTGAGAATGTCTCTGAGACTCAAGGAAATTAGACTGTCCAAGTCTAGAGTTTTATCTTTTGTACTATGCTTAAAGAAACAGTTGTAGTACGTTCACGGTAGAAAGATCTAGACTCTTTGAAAGACTGTTCTATTAAGATGACTAATTTCTGTTCCTATACCTCTAGGAGGTCATCGGGACAATTTGTACGAAGCCCAAGAGGAGGCTAGAAACTTTTAAGAAGCCGAGGGACAATTTGTACGAAGCCCAAGAGGAGGCTATCATTCCCGGAGGAAGAAATCATTTATACGAAGCCTAAGAGGAGGCTGTGAATACTTCTAAGAAGCTGACGGGTCCTTGTATAACGCTCAAGAGGAGGCGGGGATGCTTTTAAGAAGCTTGTGGGTCCCCAAACCCCAAGAAGTTCAAGACAGGCTATTCACAAAGAATAGATCAAGGCAGGAAAGTTCGAGAATTTGGAAGAAACTCAAGGGATGCAATTCACGGAGAAGAGATCATCTCTGGGGAGTAGAGTTTCTTGACAATTCCTAAGGAGGACAACCGAAGAGAAGACTGTATCTAGTGCTCCTATGGGGGATCTAGTATTGTCTATTTCTAAGAATGATCGAAACGGCTTTACCTAGTGCTAGACGTAGTTGTCAGGAAAACTCTAAATATCTATACTATTATTACACAGTCGATGTGAGTTTATGAAAGAAGACTTACAGCGAAACAGCCCCACAATACAGTTATATGTATATGAAAGCGGTAAATGAAAGCATATAAACACTTACTCGATTATAGAGCTTCCATGCTGTTTGGTTAGTTGTTCAACAAAGAAAGATTGAAAACAACAGTATATTTCAAAATCAAAGGAGAAAGTGCTTTGAAAGGAAAGACTAGGGCTTACAGCTCAAGGAGAGGCCCAGGGTTTTAGTAGTGATTGTACTGTGATATGAGTTTGTACAGTTGGACTTATACAAGTAACTGAGGCCCAAAAAGATTTCTGTACAAGGGGAATGCGTCTTACATTCTCTCAAGAGGCCCAAAAAAAATGATTTAGAGAAAAGAAGCGGGTCTTACTACTCGAGGGTAGGCCCAGATGATTTTGTTTAAAAAATGGCGATCGCGCCAAGGTTTTAGAATGTACAGAGGGACTTATACAATAAGTGAGGCCCCAAAATGGGTTATGTAAAAAAAGGGGTTGAGACTTACACTCTATTAGAGGTCCAAGTGAGTTTTAAGAAAAGAAATGGGTCTTACTACTCGAGGGTAGGCCCAATGGTTAATATTAAAAAGGGCGACGATCACGTCGAGGTTTTGGAAACACCGTGGGACTTATACAAGTGATTGAGGCCCAAAATTTTGGTATTTACAAAGGACTTGGGTCTTAAACTCTATTAGAGGCCCAAAGGTTTAAAAATGAAAAGAAATGGGACTTATAGTTCAAGGAGAAGCCCAATGGTCTTTTTTTGTTAAAAGGCGACTATCGCGCCGAACTTTGTAAATATACTGAGGGACTTATACAATATCTGAGGCCCAAAATATTTTATTTACAAAAGGGATGGGACTTACACTCTATTAGAGGCCCAAAGTGTATTTTAGGAAAAGAAATGGGGCTTACAACACGAGGGGAGACCCAGATGATTTTCAGTTTGAAAATGGCGATCGCGCCGAGATTTTTAACGTATCGGGACATATACAATAACTGAGGCCCAAAATATTTTTGTACAAAAAGGGTTGGGTCTTACACTCTATTAGAGGCCCAAGGTTTTTTGAAAAAAGATTTGTTAGGGTGAAAATCAAAGAAACCCCAATTTCATTTTTTAAAGGCATTTTTCAAAGAAAAATAAGTAAAAAATGATAAAAATATCAAATAAAATCATTAATCATGTTATAAACAATGATTAAGATTTATGAAAAAATATTTTATCCACATGAATATTTAAAATCATTTTGGTTTTAAAAATCAAGAAAAATAAATCATTTTAAAAGCATTTAAAACAATTTAAAACAATATTTTTAAATATATTAAAAATAATCTAAAAATAATATTTTTTTGTGATTTTTTGTGGATTAAAATATTATGGGGTATGAATTGGAAAATGATGATTTTTGCTATGTAAAAGAATTGGTTGAGTTTTGAAAATAAAATAAGAAAAAGAGGAAAGATGTCACAACATCATCTTCGACATCTCTTATGGGGCAAAAAACCAATACTGAAACTTTAGTTTTTAACACCTTTTTTATCAAATTTCAAACACTCATAACTCTCTCAATTTTTAACGGAATTAAAATCCTGAAGTACCTATCTTGACCGATTTTTCTCAAGGAATCCAATGGTACTGCACATACACACTGAAAATCGACGTACAAAACAAGCGAATCGAAAAACCAGAACTGCTATGTTAATTTAAAACATCGTTTCTCGTCAAATTTCCAACACGCGTAACTCTCTCGATTTTTAACGGAATTAAGATCCGGAAGAGCCTATCTTGACCGATTTTTTGCAAGGAATCCAATGGTATTACTCATACACACTGAAACTTATTGTACAAAACACACAAATTAAAAAACCAGAACTGGACCGTTAATTTCGACGTCGTTTCGCGTCAAATTTTCAACACGCGTAGCTCTCTCGATTTTTAACGGAATTAAGATCTGGAAGAGCCTATCTTGACCGATTTTTCGCAAGGAATCCAATGGTATTACTCATACACACTGAAACTTAATGTACAAAACACACAAATTAAAAAACCAGAACTGGACCGTTAATTCGACGTCGTTTCGCGTCAAATTTTCAACACGCGTAACTCTCTCGATTTTTAACGGAATTAAGATCCGGAAGAGCCTATCTTGACCAATTTTTCGCAAGGAATCCAATGGTACCACACATACACACTAAAACTCAACATATAAAACACGCGAATCGAAAAACCAGAACTGCACGTTAGTTTTCGACGTCGTTTCGCGCCAAACTTCCAACGCGCGTAACTCTCTCAATTTTTATCGGAATTAAAATCCGTAAAAACCTATCTTGATCGATTTTCGTAAGGAATCCAATGGTACCACACATGCATACTGAAACTCAACGTATAGAACGCACGAAGCAAAAAACAGAACTGGACTGTGATTTTAAAACAACTTGAACTCCACATATAAACATGTTAAAATGCAAACAGTAGGAGGGTCACATCATACACATTAAGCACTACATTTTTGCTTCAATAATTGTTCAATATATTGCATGTATGTGGACAACAAAGGAAAGCATGATTCAAAGAATTCAAGTTGTGAATTTTACCTCTTTTTTGGAGATTTTGTGCAACCTACCAAGTGCTTTGTTTCAAAAATGATTTGATTCTTTGGACACCCTCAAATGACCTCTTAGAAGCTTTTAGGATGGTTGGAATCAGCTGGAAACCTCTGGAGCAAGTTTGAGTACTTTCTTGCAAAATGGACAAAAGTGGCCAAAATGCAAATTCAAGGATGATATTTGGAGTGTGTTTGAGGTTTTATCTGGTTTGAAAGTGACTGAATCAAGACATGGCTTGAAAAATGCAAAAAAGTCCAATTTTGAGGTTTTGAGAGGTGACTTTGTGATGTTGGTGTTATAGGTCACTTGTGAGAGTTTGGATCACCTACATATGATGTTTATGAGGCGTTAGGATCATGAGCTGTGATGGAAATGCTCTCTAACTCAAAAACTCAGAATTTCCTTACTAAAGAAGGCATTTTGGAGTGAAAGAGAGAATTTGAGGAAAACATCTGTTTGATGGCTTTGGTGTACTCAAACTGAGCACGAATGAGCTCTATTTATAGTAGAGTAAGTTTGTTTTGCAAGCAATAGTGAATGGTGGCTGCAGCAGAGATTTGGAAAATGTTGGCCAATGAAAATCCAAGTCTCCTCTAGCCATTGACTAGAGATTAGAGCACAGGCCTTTGGTTCCCTAGTTGTTGGATGAATCTTGACTGAATTTAGTTGGAGGAAGCTCAGTTCATACCACCTCTAAGCATCCATTAAATGCTCCAAACCAAAATTGGAGTCTTGTCCCTCTTTTAGGGATTTATAGGTTTTGGCATGCTAGTTTTGGTTCCTTGGACTTGGGAGGCTCATGGATCAGATCACCCCCCTTAGATTTGATCCTTAGATGTGTCCAAAATGATGACAAGGATTGAAAATTCGTGTGGCACAAGAAATGTGCAAATCTGCCCTGAAAAATTCAGCTGCAGCAAGCCTTTTTGTAAAATCCATAACTCCCTGCTCGAGTATGCTACATGGACGTTCTAGGACTTTTTGGAAAGCTGAGATGACGTACTTTAACTTTGATGTTTGGCCCTAGACCTGGTTCAACTTGGATCATGGAGAAAAACAGCCTTGAAGTTGGGACTTCATGCTGAAATTACAAGGCAGATTTTGGCTAAGTGCTGAAAAATGTCAATTTTAGGTTTTTAGCCATTTTGATCCAACCATAACTCAAAATCCATGATGAATTAGGATGAGGTGTAGTTGACACTTTTTTTAGAGGGCCATGAGGGCTACAAATCAAGCTTTGGATACGGAAAAATGGCTTTGTGGTTTAGGAGATATGATCCTCCAAAGTTGGTACCCTTGCCACTTTATTTCATAACTTAGAAAATTTTCTAAGTTTTTATGGTTACCCCTTTTTCAAGTTATCCCACTTTTCTTGATTTTTCTTGATGAATGATGATTCCAATCACACATTAACATCATTTTAAGGTTAAAAAGCCATTTTTATGAAAAATCTCAAAAAGTCAAAGTTTGACTTTTGGGCACAGTTGACTTTTTATCAGATGAATTCCAAACTGTGCGATCCTTTATGAAATCAAGTCCTTGACCTAAATCAAATTTGATGGACATGTTCCATAGGTGTTATAGGGTGTATTGAATCATGTCCCAAGGTTTGGGAGCATGCCGGGGTTAAAAGTCAAAGGTACAGTTGACTTTTCCCGCGAAACCCTAACTGTGGTTCAGATGAAATTGAAACTTGTTGCCCAAGCTTCTTGGATCAATTCATTATTGCAAATGGATCAATGTGGTGTGTTAGGGATCCTCAAATCCTCTCTTGAGGCCTTGGCTCGTGTTTTGTCCCAAAAGTCAACTTAGGGGTGAATTAGGTCAAGAAACCCTAATTCCGAATTTCTGGTAAAAACATCCCCTGAGGCTAAATTAACTTGATGATGGGGTTTATGATGTTCTATGGAGCGTATTAGGATATGCTTTGAAGCATTGGCTCATGCCCAAGGAAAAATTTCCATTTGGAGGCCCTAGTCGACCAAACCCTAATTTGGTGACACTTGCGATCTTGAGGCTTGATCCACCTAGAAGGGAGCAGCCTTATGCTTAATCCTTGAAGTGGGAGTCCTCTTGATCTATTGTGGATATTTGAGAGGCTAGACAAGTTAAAGATCATGACATTCCTTGATTGATCCTTTGTCTAAGAGCTCTGAGAGGGTTTGAAACCCTAATCTTTTGATTGTAGTGAAAGTTCACCCATCTTTGGGGAGACTAATGAGGTATGATGGTTCATCCATATTGTGATGATGATTTTCACAATGATGGGAAATCTTAGTGATCAAAATTTGGGGTATGACAGATGCCCCTATTTAATCTTCTTGGACCCGAAGGTGTGAATGGCGAAGGTATTCGGGCATTCGGGGTGCAAGAGGATTAAATATCAGAATACCCTAAATTTTGATGGTGGTTATGAATGGTAGCTTATGCATTCATCTTCTTTTGCTAAGCAATGATGCTTAGAAAAGGTAAAACTTCCCCTCGATCCTGGTCTTCAGCCAAGGAGCTGGTCTCAGATTTCTTTTGAAATAAACCTCCCCTCGATCCTGGTTTCCTACCAAGGAACTGGTCTTAGTTTCTTTTGTCTACTTCCCCTCGATCCTGGTTTCCTACCAAGGAACTGGTCTTAGTTTCTAATTTAAACTTCCCCTCGATCCTGGGTTCCTACCAAGGAACTGGTCTCAGTTTCTGAAGTAAACTTCCCCTCGATCCTGGTTTCCTACCAAGGAACTGGTATCGTTTTCCAAAATAAACTTCCCCTCGATCCTGGTTTCCCACCAAGGAACTGGTCTCAGTTTCTTATTTAAACTTCCCCTCGATCCTGGTTTCCTACCAAGGAACTGGTCTTAGTTTCTTTTGTCTACTTCCCCTCGATCCTGGTTTCCTACCAAGGAACTGGTCTTAGTTTCTGATTTAAACTTCCCCTCGATCCTGGGTTCCTACCAAGGAACTGGTCTCAGTTTCTGAAGTAAACTTCCCCTCGATCCTGGTTTCCTACCAAGGAACTGGTATCGTTTTCCAAAATAAACTTCCCCTCGATCCTGGTTTCCCACCAAGGAACTGGTCTCAGTTTCTTATTTAAACTTCCCCTCGATCCTGGTTTCCTACCAAGGAACTGGTCTTAGTTTCAGAAGTAAACTTCCCCTCGATCCTGGTTTCCTACCAAGGAACTGGTCTTTGTTTCTGAAGTAAACTTCCCCTCGATCCTGGTTTCTTACCAAGGAACTGGTCTCAGTTTCCAAAATAAACTTCCCCTCGATCCTGGTTTCCCACCAAGGAATTGGTCTCAGTTTCTTTTGTCAATAAACTTTCTTGACAAGGAACGCTGTTTGTAGCGGTTTTCCTTCAAACTTCTCGCCGAATTTTCCTGGGGAGATGCCATTTGAGTGGAAAAAGTTTTGATGTCTGACTTGCTGGGGAACCCATTCGTCTGAATTGTAGAGGTACATAAACTTCTCTGTTTGGAGACGCCATTTGCCGATTCTACTAGGGAAAGCGAGTCTCTTGAGAGACTGTTTCCGTTTGGGGGTGTTACATCATACTTTTCCTGAGGTCTTTTCAGAGAAATGCCATACGATGTACCCCAATTTTGAGAGGCTTTCTCTGGGGATTTTCCTTAATCCGGGAAAGCGACTATATCATCTTCAATGGCGAAGTGTGATATTTGTTAAAAGTTTTCTTGTTTCTCAGAGGTTCAAGTTATCAAAGTGGTCAAGGACCGTCTCTAATCCAGAGATAAACGGGAGAGAGATTACTTAGATGATTCACTTCCTGATGAGGAAAGATCTGACAACTCGATTGAGAGGACTTTTATCACTAGGGGATAAGACCGACTAGAGTGATAGTGATGCAATATGAATATGAATGTAGATCAATAATGCATGATGTATGTATGTATATGCTGACAAAACTGACGCAACATACAGACTAAAGGATGAACACGACTGGATACTCGGCCACAGTGGGGCATGTAGAAATATCGATGGTTCAAGATAGCAATTCTGCCTTGCTTAGGAGAAACGGTCCCTGTTGGGAGCGATGCTGGTCGGGCTTAGGAGATGAGAACTCGACCGAGGGCATCAGATGGGAAAGCCGCATCTGATACAGTTGATCCTTCGTTCAGGCGTACTGGTCTAGAAGGAGTACTTTGATTCCGTACTTTGAGGTTCGAACACCTTTGGAGAAGCGATCGATGTTCTTCTGATGTTCAACAGTCAAAAGAAATTGCCATCTTTATTTTAAAAGCAGAAAAAGTTTGACAAGTAAATTCATTTTTGTTTTATTTTCAAGAATCGTTAATCATGTTAAAAACATCATTCTGTAAAGCTAAAACAAGTAAGAATTACAAACAAAAGCACAAGGGCTCAAATTTTATTGATAGGATGGAAATCAGCTGAACGCGTGATTCCAAAGAGTATTTACAAAGTTAGAAAATGGTAATTTATAGGGAAAAGGGCTACGTTGAAACATAACGACCATTATCCTTCTACCAACTTTGAATTCGGGACATCCTGAGCTTCTGCCGAAGATGACCTTGACTGGAGTCTCTGATGGATGGCATGACTGCTGAAGCGTTGTATAGATCAGACTTAGTTACTTGCCATTAATCCCTAATTTTTTCCTGGATTGTACTTGGAGATTTCCAATCCACCGAGATGATTTTTGATCATGTCTCTAATTTTTTCCTGGATCGCCCTTTCGGGTTTTCAATCCACCGAGACGTTTTTTTTAGTTTAGGCGAAGTATTTCTTGACTACGTCAACATTCGTGGGGTAGGAAAATTCTTCTCCATCCATGGTTGTGAGTCTTAAGGCGCCGCCTGAGAAAGCTTTCTTGACCACATAAGGGCCATCCTAATTCGGAGTCCATTTGCCCCGGGAATCAGTGAGAAATGATTGTATCTTCTTGAGCATAAGGTCTCCTCTTCTGAAGACGCGAGGTCGAACCTTTTTGTCGAACGCCTTCTTCATTCTCTGCTGATACAACTGACTGTGGCATAGTGCCGTTATTCGCTTTTCTTCGATCAGGTTCAGTTCATCGTGTCGACTTTGACACCATTCAGCTTCTGTAAGCTTAGCTTCCATTAATACCCAGATTGATGGGATCTCTACTTCTATGGGAAGCACTGCGTCCATGCCATATACTAGAGAGAAAAGGGTTACCTCTGTTGAAGTGCGGACAGATGTGCGATAACCGTGAAGAGCAAAGGGTAGCATCTCGTGCCAATCTTTGTAAGTTACAACCATCTTCTGAACGATCCTCTTGATGTTCTTGTTAGCCGCTTCTACCACCCCGTTCATCTTAGGTCGGTAGGGAGATGAGTTATGGTGTTCGATCTTGAACTCAGTGCATAACTCTTTCATCATCTTATTGTTCAAGTTAGATCCATTATCCGTAATAATCTGGCTTGGAACACCATAACGGCATATCATATTGTTTTTTATAAACTGGACCACCACTTGTCGGGTTACATTAGCATACGACGCTGCTTCGACCCACTTGGTGAAGTAATCAATGGCTACCAGGATGAACCGATGTCCGTTCAAAGCCTTGGGCTTAATCATGCCAATCATGTCGATTCCCCATATGGAAAAAGGCCATGGGGAAGAGAGAAATTTGAGATGTGTTGGCAGTACATGGATTTTGTCGGAGTATATCTGACACTTGTGACACCTCCTCATGTACTTGTAGCAGTCGGATTCCATGGTCAACCAGTAGTACCCTTCTCTCAGAATTTTTCTCGCCATTGTGTGTCCGTTGGCATGAGTGCCAAAGTATCCTTCATGAATTTCTTTTATTAGCATGTTTGCTTCTGGTCTGTCTATGCATCGAAGCAAGACCATGTCAAAGTTCCTCTTATAGAGTATGTCACCGCTCAGGAAGAAGTTTCCAACCACTCTTCTGAGGGTTTTTCCTGTCTTTCCTGGATTCCCCATGTAGATACTCTTGTTTCTGAAGGAAGCATTTGATATCGTGATACCAAGGTTTGTCGTCTATGACTGCTTTAATCGTGAAGACGTAAGCGGGCCATTCTAGGCGTGTTATGTCGATCTTAGGTAGGTCGTTTCATTATCCTACGCTAATCATGGAAGAGAGAATGGCTAAGGCATCAGCCATGTGATTCTCTTCACGAGGAATATGATGAAACTCGATTCTGTTGAAGAAGGGTAACAACCTTCTTGCGTAGTCTTTGTAAGGAATCAATCCTGATTGGTATGTGTTCCAATCTCCTGTGATCTGATTGATAACCAGAGCTGAGTCGCCATATACATCCAAGTTCTTGATCCTTAAGTCGATCGCTTCTTCGAGACCCATAATACAAGCTTCGTATTCGGCCTCGTTGTTCGTACACTTGAACGTAAGTCTGGCAGTGAAAGGAATGTGGGTACCCTGAGGGGTAACAATGATTGTCCCAATTTTGTTTCCGTAATGATTGACTGCTCCGTCAAAGATTAGTCCCCATTGGGAACCTGGTTCTGGCCCTTCACTGGGTAGCGGTTCATCGCAATCTTTCATTTTTAAATACATGACATCTTCATCTGGGAAGTCAAACCTGATTGATTCTTGATCATCAATCAGTTGATGAGCCAAATGATCGGCTAAAACACTTCCTTTAACGGCTTTCTGAGCATGGTACTCGATGTCGTACTCTGATAACAACATCTTCCAACGGGCAATCCTTCCCGTGAGAGCAGGTTTTTCAAAGACGTACTTGATTGGATCCATCTCGGAGATTAACCAAGTAGTGTGGCGAATCATGTATTGGCGAAGACGTTTAGCTGCCCAAGCCAAAGCGCAACAAGTTTTCTCAAGCATTGTGTACCGAGTCTCGCAGTCGGTGAACTTCTTGCTCAGATAGTAAATGGCAGACTCTTTCCGTTTGGTTTCGTCTTGTTGGCCAAGTACACATCCCATTGAGTCCTCTAGGACTGTGAGGTAGATGATAAGTGGTCTTCCTTCCACTGGAGGTGATAGAATTGGCGGATTCAACAGGTATTCCTTGATACTGTTGAAGGCAGTTTGGCAGTCATCTGTCCAAATGCAGTCCTGATTCTTTTTGAGTAATTTGAAGATTGGCGTGCATGTCACGGTCATGAGGAATATGAATCTGGAGATGTAGTTCAAACGTCCCAAGAATCCTCTGAGTTTTTTAGTTTTCGGAGAAGGCATTTCTTGAATGGCCTTGACCTTGTCAGGATCAACTTCAATTCCTTTCTGGCTGACGATGAACCCTAGCAGTTTCCCTGAACGAACACTGAATGTGCATTTGTTAGGGTTCAAGTGGAGTTTGTACTTTCTCAAACGCTCGAATAGTTTTGACATATGGGTCACATGCTCCTCTTCTATCTTAGATTTGGCAATCATGTCATCGTCATATACCTCAATTTCCTTGTGTATCATGTCATGAAACAGAGTAGTCATAGCCCTTTGATAGGTTGCCCCGACGTTCTTCAAACCGAACAACATTACCTTGTTACAAAAGGTACCCCATGGGGTAATGAACGAAGTTTTCTCCATGTTTTTTGGTGCCATTTTGATCTGGTTATAGCCCGAGAATCCATCCATGAAGGAGAAAAGTTTGAACTTTGTTGTACTGTCTACCAGCATGTCAATGTGTGGTAAAGGAAAATCGTCCTTTGGACTAGCCTTGTTTAGATCTTTGTAATCTACACACATTCTGACCTTTCCGTCCTTTTTGGGAACGGGTACGATGTTGGCTAACCATTGAGGATATTCTGACGTAGCGAGGAAACCTGCGTCAATCTATTTCTGTACCTCCTCTTTGATTTTGATAGCCATGTCCGGGTGAGTCTATCTCAACCTCTGCTTTACTGGCGGACATTCCGATTTCAACGGTAAGTGATGTTCCACGATGCTGGTATCCAATCCTGGCATATCCTGATAGGACCAAGCGAATACATCGGGGAATTCTTTGAGAAGCTTTATCAAACCCTCTCTGGCAATTGGACTGAGCAGTGCCCCAATCCTGATTTCTTTTCTCTTTTTTTCCGAACCTAATTTTACCGTTTCCAACGGCTCTTTGTGAGGTTCAATAGACCTTTCCTCCTGTCTGAGTAATCGGGAGATCCCTTCTGGAATTTCATCGTTAACTTCTTCTTCAGCCCCAAATACCAGGAACTCAAAGTCGGGAGAAGGCATCGTATCGTATGTTTCGACGAGGTTTAAAACAAGCAATCTGCATGATGTGATGATTTGTGTTTAGAAGAGATAGAGAAAATGCGAGTGTGTGCAGTGTATTTTTCTTTGGAAAACTGCTTGTTTTTATTATTGAGTTGTTTTTTAGGATTACCATTTTCTGAGAAAAGCAAAAAGAGAAAATAAAAATTAATGCGGAAATTACAGAATGACGTTATTTTATTAATGAACAATTCGATTCTTGAAACTACAACCCTATAAAACAAAACTATGTCGCTTTGGGCAAAGCGAAGAGGGAAATTTACAGAAAGTGAGCCCTATCAAAACATCCGTTTCACCTGGGCAGGGTGAAAGGTTAAAGACGACAATTACTTTGACTTATGAACAATCTTCGGAACATCGACAGCAACCCACTGGCGGCGAACTCCTCGGTGAATCACAAAGTCTGGCACCTTCCTCGATTTGTCTTCAGAAATAACGCTGATTTCTGGTGGAGCAGGATCATTGGAATCTGTCTCCCAAGCAGATTTGTCGTAGGAGGATTCCTCTGTTGCATTTTGCATAGTATTTGTACTCTCAGGTAGATCTCCCCATCCAGTAGGCTGGATGTCTTCGAGCCTGATGCGAGAGCTTTCGGGAGCAGTGTACTTGACCATATAGTCATATTTTCCACTTGGTTGTCCCAAGGTGTCCCTTACTTCTTTGGAACTGGAGGAGTCATCCCTTTCGATGACGTTGACCTCGGGGAAAGCATAGTTGATGAACTCTAGTCCTGCAAACGTTGCAAATTCATCGTCGTGCTGGATATTTTCTGGATAACCTGTGTGTTGATCCCATGACATGGTGGGGACGCAGGTATTCTGTTCAACGATACTCAGCTGATTTTCATTGTTCGGCTGACTTTCTTGCCCCAAGTCTCCTGGGCACGGCTGCCAGATAGGCAGGCCATCCATTGTGCCTTAATAGTCATGGTCAAAGTTGTCTTTCATCAGAATGTCTTCCTCTAATGAGTTTGGCGGAGCACGGCATCCTTCCAGATCATAATCTCCGTATATCATTTTGGCGTCTGACCTGGGTATAAATCTCGGACTCTGTGTAGGAAAGCAAAATGGAATTTGCGTTTCATCCTGAGACATATAACCGTCCTTGTTGAGATAGGACTTCTATTCTTCCTCCACATCAGATGAATCATCTTTATTGATGGTATGTACCTCTTGAGTCACTGGTTGAAGGAAGCCTCCACTGTGGAAGAAGTTCTGAATGGGATGATGACTTTCATCGTTAGCAGCTGTCTGGGTACAGGTTGCAGAAAAACCAAGACCCTTCTTTGTTTTATTGTCAGTAGGAATGACAAGCTGTCCCCATCCTTTTGTATTGGTACTCTCGACCGCTTTGATAGCATCTTTGTACGAGGAAATGGAAGTTCCCCCCTCAGATTGATCGTCCTTGTGTAGCGAAAGCGCTTGGAACTGGGTTCCAATTATCCCTTCTGGTTCCACATAAGTGGATGACAATAAATTCCTTACGAGCAAAGCCTGTTCCCCACAGACTGTGATGAGTTGGCCATTCTGGATGAACTTTAGCTTTTGGTGGAGGGTTGAAGTGACCGCCCCAGCCTGATGTATCCAAGGTCTTCCTAATAAACAACTGTATGTTGGTCGGATGTCCATGACCTGGAAAGTGACTTGGAAAGTGTGTGGACCAATAGTTATGGGAAGATTGACTTAGCCGATAATCGTTTTTCTGGATCCGTCAAATTCTTTGACGACGAGCTCGTTGGTTCTCATCGGAGGTCCTTTGAATGATAATTGCATCAAAGTGGACTTCGACATAACATTCAGGGCTGACCCTGTGTCTATCAGTACGCTGGCTAAAGCATCGTCCTGGTAGTTGACTATAATATTGAGTGTCATGTTATGACGGCGACCTTCTTCAGGTAATTCCTCATCACTAAATTCCAAGTTATTGCAGGAAGTGATGTTAGAGACAATGCTATCGAACTGTCTGACTGTTACATCCTGTTCCACAAAGGCTTGCTCTAAGACTTTCTGTAGAGCCTCCCTGTGCGCTTCTGAACTGAGTAACAGTGATAGCACTGAGATCTTTGAAGGAGTTTGTAACAGTTGATCAAAAATGTTGTATTCACTCCTTTGGACGAGCTTCAACATCTCATCGTTGTTCTTTGAAAGTTCGGGATCATTGGATTGACCGACTGGTGGATTGGGAACTTCTGTTTGAGGTTCCTTTTCTTTGCTGAGTTCTTCAACTCCTCTATTGAAGATTCGACCGCTCCGTGTTACTTGACTGATGTCTGCAATATTCACGATGGAGGGTAACGGAATTTCCTTTCTATTCTCGACTATTGTTGCACCGTATTTGTAAGGGATAGCCTTAGTTGATTTATACGGTAGTGGTCCTGGCAGATAGATGACTATGGGGGCCTTCTGATTTTTCTGACCATCAAAAGTAATTTCGATCCGTTCCTGGTTGGGAACTCTCGATTCGTCAAGTAGAGGGATGATGGCACAAACATCCCTAGCCCTCTGATGATCGAAGATTACGACAACGTCCTCAATTTGATCAGCGAGATAGTTAACTGATCCAGAACTTGAGCATGGTTGAATCTCTTTGCGATCTAACTGGCTTTGAAGGGCTGCCCGCACGAGGTAGCATCCTTGATTGTTCACTGAACAAACTACACACCGCTCATAGTTGAAAATAAAATAAGAAAAAGAGGAAATATGTCACAACATCATCTTCGACATCTCTTATGGGGCAAAAAACCAGTACTGAAACTTTAGTTTTTAACACCTTTTTTATCAAATTTCAAACACTCATAACTCTCTCAATTTTTAACTGAATTAAAATCCGGAAGTACCTATCTTAACCGATTTTTCGCAAGGAATCCAATGGTACCGTACATACACACTGAAACTTGACGTACAAAACACGCGAATCGAAAAACCAGAACTGCTATGTTAATTTAAAACATCGTTTCTCGTCAAGTTTCCAATACGCGTAACTCTCTCGATTTTTAACGGAATTAAGATCCGGAAGAGCCTATCTTGACCGATTTTTCGCAAGGAATCCAATGGTATTACTCATGCACATTGAAACTTAATGTAAAAAACACACAAATTAAAAAACCAGAACTGGACCATTAATTTCGACGTCGTTTCGCGTCAAATTTCCAACACGCGTAACTCTCTCGATTTTTAACGGAATTAAGATCCAAAAGAGTCTATCTTGACCGAATTTTTGTAAGGAATCCAATGGTATTACTCATACACATTGAAACTTAATGTATAGAACATATAAATTAAAAAACCAGAACTGGACCGTTAATTCGACGTCGTTTCACGTCAAATTTCCAACACGCGTAACTCTCTCGATTTTTAACGAGATTAAGATCCGGAAGAGCCTATCTTGACCGATTTTTCGCAAGGAATCCAATGGTATTGCTCATACACACTGAAACTCAATGTACAAAACACGCGAATCGAAAAACCAGAACTGCACGTTAGTTTTCGACGTGGTTTCGCGCCAAACTTCCAACGCGCGTAACTCTCTCAATTTTTATCGGAATTAAAATCCGTAAAAACCTATCTTGACCGATTTTTCACAAGGAATCCAATGGTACCATACATACACACTGAAACTCAACATACAGAACGCACAACGCAAAAAACCAGACTTGGACTGTGATTTTAAAACAACATAAACTCCACATATAAACATGTTAAAATGCAAACAGTAGGAGGATCACATCATACACATTAAGGACTACATATTTGCTTCAATAATTGTTCAATATGATGCATGTATGTGGACAACAAAGGAAAGCATGATTCAAAGAATTCAAGTTGTGAATTTTACCTCTTTTTTAGAGATTTTGTGCAACCTACCAAGTGCTTTGTTCCAGAAATGATTTGATGCTTTGGACACATTTAAATGACCTCTTAGAAGCTTTTAGGATGCTTGGAATCAGCTGGAAACCTCTGGAGCAAGTTTGAGTACTTTCTTGCAAAATGAGCAAAAGTGGCCAAAATGCCAACTCCCTCAAATGGTGTTCCAGATGTGTGGCCCCATTTGGGACAATTCAAGGATGATATTTGGAGTGTGTTTGAGGTTTTATCTGGTTTGAAAGTGACTGAATCAAGACATGGCTTGAAAAATGCAAAAAAGTCCAATTTTGAGGTTTTGAGAGGTGACTTTGTGATGTTGGTGTTATAGGTCACTTGTGAGAGTTTGGATCACCTACATATGATGTTTATGAGGTGTTAGGATCATGAGCTGTGATGGAAATGCTCTCTAACTGAAAAACTCAGAATTTCCTTACTAAAGAAGGCATTTTGGAGTGAAAGAGAGAATTTGAGGAAAACATCTGTTTGATGGCTTTGGTGTACTCAAACTGAGCGCGAATGAGCTCTATTTATAGTAGAGCAAGTTTGTTTTGCAAGCAATAGTGAATGGTGGCTGCAGCAGAGATTTGGAAAATGTTGGCCAATGAAAATCCAAATCTCCTCTAGCCATTGACTAGAGGTTAGAGCACAGGCATTTGGTTCCCTAGTTGTTGGATGAATCTTGACTGAATTTAGTTGGAGGAAGCTCAGTTCATACCACCTCTAAGCATCCATTAAATGCTCCAAACCAAAATTGGAGTCTTGTCCCTCTTTTAGGGATTTCTAGGTTTTGGCATGCTAGTTTTGGTTCCTTGGACTTGGGAGGCTCATGGATCAGATCACCCCCCTTAGATTTGATCCTTAGATGTGTCCAAAATGATGACAAGGCTTGAAAATTCGTGTGGCACAAGAAATGTGCAAATCTGCCTTGAAAAATTCAGCTGCAGCAAGTCTTTTTGTAAAATCCATAACTCCCTGCTCGAGTATGCTACATGGACGTTCTAGGACTTTCTGGAAAGCTGAGATGACGTACTTCAACTTTGATGTTTGGCCCTAGACCTGGTTCAACTTGGATCATGGAGAAAAATAGCCTTGAAGTTGGGACTTCATGCTGAAATTACAAGGCAGATTTTGGCTAAGTGCTGAAAAATGTCAATTTTAGGTTTTTAGCCATTTTGATCCAACCATAACTCAAAATCCATGATGAATTAGGATGAGGTGTAGTTGACACTTTTGTAGAGGGCCATGTGGACTACAAATCAAGCTTTGGATGGGGAAAAATGGCTTTGTGGTTTAGGAGTTATGATCCTCCAAAGTTGGTACCCTTGCCACTTTATTTCATAACTTAGAAAATTTTCTAAGTTTTTATGGTTACCCCTTTTTCAAGTTATCCCACTTTTCTTGATTTTTCTTGATTAATGATGATTCCAATCACACATTAACATCATTTTAAGGTTAAAAAACCATTTTTATGAAAAATCTCAAAAAGTCAAAGTTTGACTTTTGGGCACAGTTAACTTTTTATCAGATGAATTCCAAATTGTGCGATCCTTTATGAAATCAAGTCCTTGACCTAAATCAAACTTGATAGACATGTTTAATAGGTGTTATAGGGTGTATTGAATCATGTCCCAAGGTTTTGGAGCATGTCGGGGTCAAAAGTCAAAGGTACAGTTGACTTTTCCCGCGAAACCCTAACTGTGGTTCAGATGAAATTGAAACTTGTTGCTCAAGCTTATTGGATCAATTCATTATTGAAAATGGATCAATGTGGTGTGTTAGGGATCCTTAAATCCTCTCTTGAGGCCTTGGCTCGTGTTTTGTCCCAAAAGTCAACTTAGGGGTGAATTAGGTCAAGAAACCCTAATTCCGGAATTCTGGTAAATGCATCCCCTGAGGCTAAATTGACTTGATGATGGGGTTTATGATGTTCCATGGAGATTATTAGGATATGCTTTGAAGCATTGGCTCATGCCCAGAGGAAAATTTCCATCTGGAGGCCCTCGTCGACCAAACCCTAATTTGGTGACACTGGCGATCCTGAGGCTTGATCCACCTAGAAGGGAGCATCCTTGTGTTTAATCCTTAAAGTGGGAGTCCTCTTAATCCATTGTGGATATTTGAGAGGCTAGACAAGTTGAAGATCATGTCATTCCTTGATTGATCCTTTGTCTAAGAGCTCTGAGAGGGTTTGAAACCCTAATCTTTTGATTGTAGTGAAAGTTCACCCATCTTTGGGGAGACTAATAAGGTATGATGGTTCATCCATATTATGATGATGATTTTCACAATGATGGGAAATCTTAGTGGTCAAAATTTGGGGTATGACCTATAGGCCTAAAAAATAATTGTTCATCTACCCAGATTTCCTTTGGTGTTGACACGTGTCACCCCACTCTCTTTTCAACTTCCCATATTCTTGGAGTTTTTAAACTTTCTCCCGCCCAAGTACCTATCCTTGACCTTTGAGCTTGCCTTTCTTCTGGCTTTCCTTCGACACCATGGCTTGTCACCTTCTTTCCGACGCTCCCTCTTGACCTGTGTCAGATTGATGCTTTGAGCCTCCATCGTTGCCGACTTGCTGTTAAATTTCTTCTTGCCCTTCTACCTTTGGTCGAAATCTCCTGGCAACAAATTGGCCCCCCCAACAGGCCAGTTTCGACTGAGCACTACGTCGATTGAGAAATCTTGCTTTTTGGTTTCTTGCGAGATTGCGACGGCTTTTATTCGACATATTCACCAATGTTTTGTCTTCTCATGAGACACGTGTCAAACGCCGTCTGACATGATGATAGCAATCTTATACCACGATTTCCAAGAAAAATGCCATGATGGCTAGTCTTGTCTAAGTTATGGGCCTCGAAACCAACTCCCACTCACTTTCAGAAGTTGAATAGCTTCGGTGATCTTTCAACTTTTGCATGCGTCTTATAAATAGCATCCCTCAAAACCGTTTCACCATTTCTCCATAACTTCTTCTTCAAACTTGTTCTTTGTTCTTGAAACAAAACATTTGTCCTTTTCTTCCCAAAAATGCTCTTTGTCTCAGAACACCTTATGCATTTCTTCCTTTCCAATGGCTTCGTCAACCACTGCTACCACTTCTATTCCTCAAACCACCGGAAACAACCCAGTTGCGTTTGTGCTTTCTGAAGAAGAAACCCTCTGTCCTCTTCCTCAACCATCCTCCGCTGATGAGACGGTGTTAAGCAACTGGCGCTTCCAGATGGTTATCCCCTTCGCGGTGGAGAACAGGCTTCATGCCTTCCATGGCCCCCTTCCGGACAAAAAACCTAATCCACAAGAACTCCAACAGTTCTTTCCTTGCTTTGAACAAATAATTCCACTGGCTTTCGAGAAAGGCGGCACGTTAGATCTCAAATTTATGTCGCCTAAATCTCGAGTCTTCAGATCTATGCCTACTCCAGGAAACAAAGATTATATTGCCTGGCTCGACAAAGTCGAGGGTCAACGTAAAAGGCAATGGAAAAAATATGGCATTTTCGACGCCATCCAACTCTCCATAACTGCTCATAGGGTTAACCCTTGTTTGCTACTTGCGTCGATGTACTTCTGGGAAGGATCAACAAATACATTCCACCTCCCCTGTGGTATGTTCACGCTAACGCTTTTCGATGTGGCGGCCATCACTGGCCTTTCGCCACTAGGCGAGACATTCGACCTGACCCTGGAGACTGACAACGCCTTCGACTTCGAGCGTGCTAGCTTCCAAAATTATATTGAAGACCATCATGACAAACGCTCCAAAGAAGTGTCTGATGAGGAACACATTGCCTTCTTGACATTATGGTTGTCTTACTATATGTTTTGCTCTGGTTCTTTGCAAATAGCAAAAAGTTTTATCAACCTGGCCATTCAGATTCATGAAGGTCGACAAATATCTTTGGCCAAACTTCTGCTAGCCTCTCTCTACCATTCTCTTGGCTTGTCGACTATGCGGTTAAAACTCCTCCACCAGACCACCAAGGCTTTAAACATCTCAGGGCCTATGTGGTTGTTGCATCATTGGCTCAACGCCACTTTTGAACACAAATTGGGATATCCCGCTTCTGCAATAATGGAGCGCTTGAACAGAGAGTGCCCTGTCGAAGGCATGCGACTTCCTCTGATGACTACCAAAGAGGCTCCAAAGAAAACCCTTTTATGAGGTATCTCAATATGTTTGTCGAGACCACTTCCTTTGTCCCCGACATGCGCCATTTGTGGAGCGTAAGTTTGGTCCTGAATGATTTAGAAGTCCATTTCCTGGAGTCTCCCCCAAAGCTGTTGTGCAGTCGAACTCTAAATGGCGGGCGTTTCTTACTTCTACCATGATATCTTTCCATCTCGAAACAGGTAACAATGGCTATGGTTTCATGAACTATCAGCCAAATTTGGTAGCCCGACAATTTGGCTTGAGCTAAATGTTGCCAAAGTCTCTGGTGAAACGTGCTGATGATATAGTACGGTCTGGTCGACGCTTGACTCAGGTAGGTCACAGGGCTTGTATGAAGTTCGTCAGAGCCACTCAACATCTTGAACTGTCGGTATTTGTATTCCAGCCTTCCTTTTTCACCACTCAAGAGTTTGACGCCTGTGGTTGGAATACCAGGCTCAAATCTTCACTCCAAACCTTTTCTTGGAGAATATGGTCGACGTTTTTGCTTCTCTGGCCGGTGGAGTTCCTAAATCATCGACTGCATCCTCTGTTGCAGACGTCGACACCACAAAAGACCCCTCCACAAAGGTGGATTTTGGACTTTGATTTTTTTTCACCTGTGAGTTTGAACAAAATTGTTTCATTTGTTTTCAGGGACGCAAACGGGAAACAATTGTTGCGTCGTCTTCCACTAGGCCTGCTAAAAAACCCAAAACTACCACTTCACAGGTATATCTTATCTCTCAGCCTACTTTCTTTCTCTTTTTCTCTGTCTGATGGTATCTCTGCGCAGGCTTCTGAGAAAATGTCTTCCCCTGAATTAATAACATCAGATGAGAGTACTCACTCTCGAGTTTTCATCACAACAACTCCAGCGTCTCCTTCATCCACTCCTTTGGTGAGGGAGAAAAAGGCTTTGACAAGGAGAACACCCTCAAAAGCCAGCGCTTCGACGGTGGCCCCAGTCATCCCTCAAAATCTTGAAGAAGTATTTGAGCCAATCCCCACTGACGTTCCTCCTAAGGAAACTCCTTCACAGCTAGGGAAGGTACTCCCTTTCTCTACTTTAGTACCTAAGGTGAAATTTAGGCGAAAAATCTCACTGTCGACATTGGCGATACTGAACTGGCCGCCGACATTACACCTGCTGGCACCACGATCACGCCAAGTCCTTAGAAGGTCGATGAATTCCATATGCCCTTGTCAGAGGAAAACTTGGTGGCGAAGACGCCTCCTTCCCAACATGTCAACCTTGGGACCAGAAATGATGGCGCAACTCTTGGGGAGAATGTCAATCCTTCACCTGTTATAACCACTACTGACGTCAGGGAGAACTTTCGAGCCCCTGAACATGGCCCAGAAAAAACCTCATCTACTGTCGATAAAATCCCTACCCCAGAGGAACTCTTGGCAGCCAAGCAAACAGATCCAGCAACGACCCTAAAGATGCTACACAAACTTCACAAAGAGACTAAGGAGGTTTAACCAACCAGTTCGACAGCCATCCCAACTCCAGATTTGGACGCCTCTTTCTCTCTCAAACTTCAACAGTTGCGGTCCTATCTTTTTGAAGAACAGTTCCTGGCGGCTGTCGTAGAAGAGGCAGCCATAGCCAACGACGTTTGCAAGCTGTTGGATGAACTTTTTGAATTCCAGCTTCCTACCCCTATGGCCACGTACCTGATCTAGTTCGAAGGCTTCTTCACTCAGTTGGCCAAAGATCTTTCTATGTGTCATCAGGCCGATGCTTAAATTCGATTTTGACATAATGATATGAAACATGAGTGGTACCTTAGCTCAGTTTATAAACAGAAGCTTGGAGATTTTGAAACCAAAAAACAAGAGCGCTCTGACAAACATCAAGCCTTCGACCAACAGATATCTGACTATCAAGCTCAGATAGCAGAGCTGACAAAAAAGATTACTGAAGTCGAACAACAGAAAGCCTCCTTAGACTCAGCTGAGCCCTGCCTTCTCAAGAAGCCATCGACTACGAGGTAGCCCAGGGAATTGCTCATGTCGAAGTGGCTATGAAGATCAAGGATGCTATTAGCCACATACAGAGAAGAAAAGTGCTCCTCGGGAGCAAGATTGTTCATGAGAAGACCCTCTTTGAAGACTTTAAGTTCAGATTCCCTGAGTTTCCTTAGCCTGTATGTCGAACTGATGTAACAACATTTTGTAAGCCATTTTTGGCTCTTAATCAATGAGAAAGCTATATTTTTATGTGAATCTCTTGTAGCATACGTCTATATATCTTTAAATATTTCCCATTTACTCTTAAGATTCATTGGTCCATTCCCAACTCTTGCACTTCATATTCGTTATTGCGAAACACTTGAGTCACCTTAAATGGTCCATCCCAGTTTGGTGACCATTTCCCCATTGTCTGATCCCGTCGATCCATGGGCAACATCGCTTCCCATACATAGTTATTTACAGCGAAGGTTTTCTCTTTGACCTTCTTGTTGTATACCTTGGCAACCCGTGCCTTCTGGCATAGCAATACATTTAAAGTTATCATCCTTTCCTCGTCTAAGTCTACAAGTTCGTCTAGCATCATCTCCCAATATTGCTCTGACGGAATCTCATATTGTTGTTGTACTCTAACTTATTGCAGGCATACTTCTGCTGGTAGCACAGCGTCATGCCCAAAGGTTAAACGGAATGGAGTCGAATTGGTTGACTCCTTGGGTGACGTTCGACAGGCCCACAAAACTTGACTTAATGTTTTGTGCCAGTTTTTTGGCTTTTTCGCAACGTGCTTCTTGATTAGCCCAATTATCACCTTATTAGCTGCTTTGACCTGACCATTCGCCTGAGCGTAGTATGGTGTCGAAGTAACTAGTTTGAAGCCTGTTTCTGCTGCAAACCCCTGCATTTTCTACCCAACAAACACAGAGCCTTGATCTCTCGTGATTGTCTCAGGTATCCCGAATCTATACACGATATGATTCTAGATGAATTCTATCACGGCCTCTTGATCCCCTTCACTAGAGGCACAACCTCTATCCACTTTGTGAAATAGTCTATTCTCACGAGGATGAATCTTTGCTGCTTTGACGAAGCTGGCTGAATCTCTCCTATTACATACAAAGCCCAACCTCGAAATGGCCATGGTTTGACTATAACGTGCAATTCACTGGCCAGTACATGCTGAATATTTGCATGTCTCTGGCAATCTTGGCACCCCTTTGCGAAGTCTATGCAATCCTTGAGCATGTTGGGCCAATAAACACCCCGTCGAAACAAAAGCCATTTCATTTTATGGCCAACTTGGTGAGCTCCACAAGTCCCACTATGAACCTCCGAAGTTGCCAAATAGGCATTCGTATCTCCTAAGCATTTGAGTAATACTCCCTCTGGAGTTTTCTTCAATAACTCATTTCCCATAAGGACATAACTCATTGCTCTGTACTTAGTCTTCCTATCAATGCTGCCTAACGGATTCTCCAAATACTCCATGATTGGTCTCCGCCAATCTGTTGGTGACATATTATTAACAAAAACCTCATAACTTCCTAATCCTTCGACCAAACTCCGCGAGTCCTTGGATATTGACCAGCTTTATGGTGAATGCATGTTCAACACCATCTTTTCCCTAGTTTCGATGAAATCCTTCAGCCTACCCTCTGACACTTTATAACTATAGGCAATTTGTGCTAATTCATTGGCTTTATGGTTTTCTACCCTAGGCACATGTGAAATGTTGACAACTTCAAAATGCCTTAACAAACGTTTCGCCAATGAGAAGTAACTCAAAATATGCTCTTTCATGCACTTATATTCCCTTGTGATTTGTTTAATCACCAATTCTGAGTCTCCTCTTATCTCTACTTCCTTGGCTCCCAAATCCTTAAGTATTTTGAGACCAGTGATTAAGGCTTCATATTGCGCCTCATTATTTAAACATTTGCCGTCGACTTTTCATTTAAACATAGTTGGAATACCTTGTGGGGATATTATTAGGATTCCAATACCTGCCTCATTTTTATGGCTTGATCCATCGAAGTACAACTTCCACGAAGCGATGTTGATACTGTGTATCGACGTTTCGACTAATACGTGGTCGACAATAAAGTCTGCCAATATTTGACCCTTCATCGCCCTTAGAGGGACGTATGTCAGGGAAAACTCAGTTAATGCTAGTGCCCATTTCCCAATTCGACAATGCAAAATAGGTTTGGATAACATAAGTGTTGCGGTGAAAATTGGATAACAAATTATTAATTAATTTGCATCAGTTTCTTTTACAACCGACTTTGATTTATCCAAAGGAAAGGTTCAAGATCGTTAGAAAAACCTAAGGGGAAAGGATCTAAGGTTCGGGGGTTGGTTACGTCTAGGGAAGGTATTAGCACCCTAAACGTCCGTAGTACTCTACGGGAACCTCTCGTTAATGTTGTCTTATATTTGCTAAAGGTTCTATGCTAAAGGCTTGAAAACCCTAGGGTTAGTATCTAAGTATACTCGATAAAGCATCGCACTTTACGCCTACGAATCCTCGGGAATAGAATCAGAGTATGCGTAGTTCTACTTCTACTGAATGATTGACTATGGTCAATATTCAGAGGGGAAATGAGTACAAGCTCATTGTAGAGTTTAGGAACTCTCTAAGTCTAGTCGTAATGGACCTATGTTGAAGTTTAGTTAGGAGGGGAAAGTGATAAATTCATTATGATGAATATCACTGAGAGTTGAGGAACTCTCTCCTAAAGCTAGTTATGGTTTCTATGGCTCTGATGAGGCCAAGAAACAAGGTTTCTTCCTAAGAGGTTACTAGGTTAAGATGGGGGTCAATGACTTTAAGAGTCAATGCTATTAACCTTCCTTTGGAATAGGGGAGAAAAGTGGATAAAATATTAAAGATAATAAGATGATATAAAAGACATGAATAAGATAAGATAAAAATCATGATGCAAAGTGAGAATTAAACATGTTAGACAAAGATTAAATATAAGATGAAATAAAATAGAAATAGTCTCGTCTTAATCATGATTTAATCGAGAAATCGATAATCAACGATTCTTGACTTTCATCGACTAAATAGAAAGTGGTCTCATGTTGATCAAAGTTTTGTCAACTCAATGAAATCAACCAAACCATGAGGTTTGTTATGTCATCGACAAAAATAAAGGAAGTGGAATCGAAATAAAAATCGGTCTCGTCTAAATCAAGATTTAATCGAGAAGTCGATAATCTTAATATTTGACTTTCATTGACCAATAAAAGTAGCCTCGCATTTATCAAGACTTTATTGATTTAAAAAAAATCATCAAGGTCAAGATTTTCTGTATGTCATTGGCCTAAATAAAGATTACGAAATAAAGATAAGGTTGATCTCGTCTTAATCAAGATTTAAATCGGCAAAACGATAATCTTGATATTTGATTTTCATTGGTCAAAATAGAATCGGAATAAAAAAATCAAGTTGGTCTCGTCTTAATCAAGATTTAATCGATAAATCGATAATCTTATATTTCTAACTTTCATCGACCAAAATAAAATAAAAACCAAATTGGTCTCGTTTAAATCAAGATTTAATCGATAAATCGATAATCTTAGATTTCCAACTTTCATCGACCAAAATAGATAAAAACGGCCTCTTACCAATCAAAAGATTTATTGATTTAGATAAATCAACAAAACATGATTTTGTAATATCATTGGCCTAAAATAAAAAAAAAGACTTGAATTTACCATTTAAGAAAAAATAGAAAAAGCAATAATGAAATAGTAAAAAAACATAACTTATTTAAAGAGTGGGTGGCGTTAGATTCAGGTGGGGTGTGCATAAAAGAGAAAGGGATCATTTGGGCTATGAACCCATCACCCTTGCAAAATCCGGTTGACCCAAGTAAATAAGTAAAAAATAAAAAAAAGAAATGAAAGCGGGCCTACGAGCCCAGTAGCCTACAACCAAATACTGCCAACTGATAACAACAAAACAGCGGGTTTTGTAAAATGGAGAGGCTCAAGGTCACAACGACCTTCTTCTTGTTAGCAAAAGAAAGGACAGAGAAGGCACATCAAGGTTGCGCATCCGGAAGAGTAGAAGAAGATAAAATGTTCTCTATTAAACCTTCTGTCCGATTCTGACTCGTTTGATCTCACTCGCCTTCCCTGATTCGACTTCAGGTTAGTATTGGTTGTTTCAAATTAGGGAGGTTCCGCTTGGTTCTCGACCTCTTTTCTTCTCAAACTTCTTTGAATCGGTTTGTGTGATTTTGAGCGTTGGGATTTTGTGTATTGGTTCTGAACAGGTTGGCGATTTGCAGAGGTTAGATTTGGGTTTTGAACAGGTTGGCGATGGATGGGTTTTCTGGGTTGCTTTCGACGATGATGGTGAAAGGTGGTTGTTGTTGTTGATTACTGTTTGTGGAGAATAGAGAACGATGGTGTTGAAGGTTAAAGAGTGAGGTTTTGAAATCTGGGTTGGGCGAGGTGAGGTTGTTATGGTTGATGATGGGGTTGTGATGCGTGTCGTGTTGCTGGTGCAGAGACGGATGTGTATCCGTGTATGAAGGTGATGTTTTAAGATGGTTTATCGTGGATTGGAAAGTGGAAGAAGAGATTCGGAGTTGGGGTAATGGTTTTGGATGATGTTGACTTGTTGTTTAGTTGAGCGAAGGAGAAGAGAAGGTTAAGTAAGTGTTGAATCTGGTTTATTGTTTTTGAAAACTCTGTTCTTTTATTTCAGAACTCAGTTTTGTTATGTGGGAAACTGGTTTTAATGTGGCTTTTGTTTGTGCGAACTCGGTCCCCCCATCTTCTGCTCTAACCATCCCTTCTTAAAGGAAATTGTTCTTCAGTTTTAATTTGAAATTATGAACGTTAGCGTGTGGTCATTGTCAAGTGCAGGGGGAGCGTTGTGATGTGCAGAGCTCCGTACGAATCGCAGGTTTACGTTGAGGTTGAGGTTGCAGAGGCTTTGGTACGGTTTGAAAAGGGTGGAAAAACTTGCCACTACAATTGTGTCCTTGTTTTGATTTTCACAATGGGCCTTGGAACAAAAAAACGTGAAATGGGCTTTGGAATAATAAATGGTTAATAGCAATAACTAATTAATTAATTCAAATACTAATTAAATAAATTAAGCCAAATAAACTAAATTACAAATTAATTAATTAGACTAAAAATGCAAAATTAAATTGATGATTAATTAAAGTTAATTAGAAATAAAACACATTAAAACAAAAGAAATAAATAAACCATGTTGAAATTAAATTAAGATAAAAACAAATAAAAAACATTTAAAATAAATATTAAATTAAAACGTAGAGAAAGATAAATAAAATAACAACTAGCAAGAAATGAGGGTAAAATTTGGGGTGCAACAGTTGCCCCTATTTAAATATCTTCACCTGATGACATGAGAGATGAAGATCCTCATGGGATCAAAGGTGAAAGATATTTAAATACAGATAACCGAAAATTTTGCCCTCAGATGCACACACATGCAGTGCAACAGATATGATGCCAAGGAGATGCAAGAAAATGCAGACACAACAAGACACCGAGGGGCACACAGGAAGCAAAAAGATCACAGAGCTTCACTGGGGAAGGACGAAAGCTAGTATCCATGAGAAACACCTCACTAGGGATACAAGCTAACCGACAAAAGAGACCCACCGGGGACACTCCAAAGAAACACTGGGGAAAAGGCCCAGACAATCTCCACTAGGGAAAGAAAATCCGGGGAGATAGACCACCGGGGACAAAGCAAGCCCACACTCTTCCTAGGCATGAAACCTGGAAGAAGAAACTGATCACTAGGGATCAGGCCAAAAGAGACAGACAACCAAGCAAAGACTTCCTGGGGACTCTTGCATAAAGAACTGGGGTTTAAATGGGAACATGGTTAATGAGTCAAGAATAGACTCTGGTACTCAAATAAGAGTTGGTTGAGATAACATATAATCTGCTTCATGAAGGAAAACCGGTAGGAGCCAGAAAGGTAACCTCATTGGAGATAGAACCAAGAAATAGGCTCCAATAAAGGTATCTAGAATGATCGATCATCAAGGCTAGATGACATTCTAGAAAGGATCCGCAATGAAGGTTGAACCGAAAAACGGTCTTCACTGGGAAAGGATATCCAAAGTGATGGAACTACAGGTTCAAGTATGACCGGTTGGCGCTTTGGAAAGAAGAACCTTATTGGAGATTGAACCAAGAAATGGGCCCCAATAAAGTATCTAGGATGATTGATCATCAAGTCAAAACATGACTAAATGACATCCTAAAAACACCTCTAAAGTGATGGAACAACAGGTTCAAGTATGACCGGTTGGCTTTTTAGAAGTACCCTTGTTGGAGATAGAACCAAGAAATGGGCTCCAACAAAGTATCTAGAATGATTGATCATCAAGGCTAAACACGACTAGATGACATTCTAGAAAGGATCCGCAATGAAGGTTGAACCGAAAAACGGTATTCACTGGGAAAAGACATGTATGACCGGTTGGCGCTTTGGAAAGAAGAACCTTATTGGAGATTGAACCAAGAAATGGGCCCCAATAAAGTATCTAGGATGATTGATCATCAAGTCAAAACATGACTAAGTGACATCCTAAAAACACCTCTAAAGTGATGGAACAACAGGTTCAAGTATGACCGGTTGGCTCTTTAGAAGTACCCTTGTTGGAGATAGAACCAAGAAATGGGCTCCAACAAAGTATCTAGAATGATTGATCATCAAGGCGAAACACGACTAGATGACATTCTAGAAAGGATCCGCAATGAAGGTTGAACCGAAAAACGGTCTTCACTGGGAAAAGACATCCAAAGTGATGGAACAACAGGTTCAAGCATGACCGGTTGGCACTTTGGAAAAAGAAACCTTATTGGAGATAGAACCAAGAAACGGGCCCCAACAAAGGTATAGAATCTGATAGGTTAGTACCGGAGTTGCATAACTGAAGATAAGGCTTCCTGGGGGATACCCAATTACGGTTGCGAAGAGGTTGAATAGTACCAGAGGTAGATAAACTGCTTATAAGAGACTGCCAAGCTTCTTCAAGAGATCGTTGCTTCAAAGATATGTTGATATCACAACACTGCTGGAGAAATAATTATGTCTTCAATGAGGATCTTGTAAAAGATGTTTCTTGCGAGAAACGGTGCAAAATAAATGCACGTTCAAAGATAGGTTTGAAAAATCACACCTGCCGGGGACCAAAGTTCAATCTAGGAATAAGCTAGAAAGAAACGGTCAAACAAGACTCCAATTGAGGAATGAACTCAAATGGGGATTTATCTAATCCACATGTGGAAAAGATAACTGAACCAACCATCATCCACGAGGATATAACTCTGTGGGGATCTCAGAAAAGAATGGGCACTTTATGCCTAGGCTGACCTTCTATTGGAGAGAATAGACAAAACCCAGCCACTTGGGGAGACAAACACCCAAAGTGAACCCAAAACAGGAAAGGAAGCAAAAATGCGAAAATGCTATGCATATGAGTGCTTATGCCATGCTTATGCCTATGCAGACAAAACAGACAGAAAGCGAAACTGGAGATGAAATAAATGATCTCGACAAGGTTACCCAGCCAAACTCAAAGGGCTGGACCAAATACTGGGGGTGAAGAAGAAGAGTCAACAACTTTGTTGGTGAAAAGAGTACTCCACTTGAGGTATGACGTCATGAGGGTTGCCATCGCGAGCTTGATTTCTCTCTGTTGGTAGAGGATCCATGGAGAATTTGTCAAGATTAGCTGACGTGACAGCTTATTGGGGAGCTAACAAAGTAATTATTCATTCCACTGGCATAACTACCATCTTCAAACCTTATTTGCCCAGGCTATATGGCCTGTCGGAAGACGATAACAAGAGGATTTTATAGAAGAATTGGCATACAAGGTGTTTCAATATCTTCAAACTCTTGGAGAGATCTCGGCGTAACTGCCCCAGATTAACTGCATTCACAAAATAAGGTTCTTGAACTTGCTTCAGACTGATTGTTTGAAGATTTTGGGAACAAACTTTTCTCTTGTCAGCTTGGTTGATCTGTGACAAAGATGTCCTTGACTGACGATCTTTTAGAGATTTGCCGAATCTCGACCTGATTGCCCCTGATTAACTGGTTCGTGAGGGTAAGTCATCAAAAAGGATTTCACAGAAGAATTGACGCACCAGATGCTTCAATGTCTTCAATCTTTTGGAAAGAAATGAACCTGGGCATAATTGCCCTGGTTCAACTGTATTCGTAATACACAAATTGTAGTAGAAACGACTGGGGGAACAAAACTTGCCCCTGCTGATACGTTACTGGAGTCCATGACCTCAAGGAAACTTGCCCCGATACTTTGAACTTTGAGGAGTCCTGCCCCTGATTCGGTAGACTGGCAAATCCTTCCACTTGGTTGCCCCTGACTGAGCTTCCTTTATCAAATCGAATCCCTTAGCCGGCTGTATTTATTGGGATTCCTTTGATATTGAATTGTTTTTACAAACAAGTATCGTTCATTAAAATTGGCAAAATTTAATGCAAAGTTTAATTGAAAGTTTGATGCAAAGTTTGAAAACAAAGCTTTGATAAAACGCACAGTGAAATGATTAAATAGTAAAAAACAATGGTGGGTCTAGTCATTAAGGAAGTGACCAATACACGCGAGTAACAAAGATTATCAGGAGTCAGGTTACTCAACCTTGCCGTAGTATGCTTTTTCAAAACAACCTTACCTCAATTAGGTCTTTTAAGGGTTGTGATGTGGTATGGTTCATGGTTTATGAAACAAAGATAAAGGCTCAAATCCTACGCTCAATTAACTCAAGATGTACGTTCAAATCTCCAAAAATAGGAAGTCACTTGATTTGAAAGCTGACTGGCGCCTTATATGAAGCGCTCGTGTTTGAACGCATAACCGAGTTAAACTGAGAACTACCCTGCCCCATGGTTGAGATTTAAGGGTTTTTGTTTTGTGTGTAAGGAAAGAAAACTCATACTTCTAGGCTCGAAAGGGGTAACGAGGGATGAATTGAAACAATGCCTTACATCCTCGGCTAGGTTAATTTGAAGGTATACCACAGCAATTATGAACGTACGGTTTTCATCATCCTCCCTAATCTTTGCTTAAACAAACAGTTGAAGAAGGGGTGAAAAAGATGAAGATATTTTTGGATTTTATGAAAATAAAAGTAAATGAGTGAAACGAATGGATTTAACCAAAAGATGCATAAATACTTCATTAATGCTGCCAATTTGAAAGTACAACAAAGCTTATAAGCAAATGCAAATTCAAAGTGCAAAGGAAATACAATAAAATTGCTGAAGCAGCCAATAGATTGCCAGCTTTAGGGAATCAAATGCAGAAAATCAAAGAGGAGCTCCATCACAGTCCATCTTGGTCTTGATACATCTTCCACAGCATTACTTATCTCATGAGCGGGTAAGGATTATTCTTGATGATAGGCTGGGAGCCGTCGAAAGACAAAATGTTTCTCTCTACTAAGTCCTTCACAATATGCTTCAAAGCAAAGCAACCTTCTAAATTATGGCCTGGTGCACCTTCATGGAATGCACAATGAGCATTGGGATTATAAGAAGGTGGAAGCGGATCAGGAGGTGGGCCTAATGACCTTGTAGTTATTAATCCTTGTTGCACCAAAGCAGGATATAATGCTGTATACGTCATAGGAATCGGAGGAATCGGAGGCCTTCCACCCTTTCTTTTCCCTAGAATGTTCTGACGAGAAACTTGAGTATGTTGCCGATAAGCAGGAGCATTGGGCACTCGTTGATATACTGGTGGTTGAGGAACCGACTGATAAACAGAAGCTTGGTGGTTGAATGTTGGCGTGATGGCGGCCACATAAGGTTGCTGAACGACATAACACTGTTGTTGCTGCTGACATTTCCAGAATCGATTTTTCTTCTTTTTGTTTGTCATCACTGCACTGGTTTCTCCTTCCCTTTTGAAGGATTTCTTGGCATCGTCGTTCGAACTATCAGCTTTCTTGGTCATTTTCCCATTCTTCAGACCAAGCTCTACTTTAATCCCCACAGCCACAATATCAGAAAAATTAGCAGACACACTACTGATCATCCTTTCATAGAATTCCGGTCTCACCGTGTCAACGAACCAATCAGTTAACTCTTTTTTGGATAAAGGTGGCTCTACCTGTGAAGTCAGCTCTCTCCATCTCTGTGCATACTCTTTAAAAGACTCAGTATTGCGCTGTGACATGCTCAATAATTGTCTACGATCTGGCGCCAGGTCCATATTATATTTGTAATGCTTTACGAAAGCATCAGATACATCTTGAAAACATTGGATCTTAGATTGGTCCAAAGTCAAATACCACTTTGCAGCCGCTCCTTTCAAACTATCTTGGAAACAGTGGATCATCAACTTATCATCATCCATATATGCAGCCATTCGTCGGTAATACATGACCAAATGCAACTTAGGACAGGTCGTTCCTGAGTATAAGTCGAAACTGGGTAGCTTGAACTTGGGTGGAATTACCAAGCCTGAGACTAAGCACAATTCTTTAACATTAATATTAGATACATTGCTCCTCTCCATTGCTTCAAATTTCCTCTGCATTGTCTCTACACTTTCCTTCAACCTATTATGTTGATTATCTCCTTCTTCAGACCTACTGACACGATCATGAACCGGAGGTGGATTCTGAAAAATTGGGTGCCTCTGGGCTTGCACTGTTGCTGGAGTGAAGGTAGGAATAGCTTGAAAAGCCTTACTAACCAAAGGAACAGCTTGTTGAGTAGAAGTGACGGTCGGATCACGCATGAAGTTAAAAGGCATGCCCAAAGTGGGGTTCACAATAATAACGAGAGGCTCTACAGTTGTAGTGATAATCTCGGAGACTACTGTCGCTTGTGTATCCATCCTGGCACTTATAACTTGAATTGCTTCTATAATCTGCCCCATTCCTCCTCGGAGCACACTCAATTCATTATTGACTCTGTCCATCTCGCAGTATTATTCAGACATCCTTTGTCGAGTTTGGGCTTGGGTAACAACTCAAAGACGATTCTGAAGGGAAAACAACGACAAGAGACGAAGACAGAGAGGAAATGCACATGCTAAGATGCAAATGAGATGCTAATGCAAGCCAAATGGTTTCAAGGAACTCAAAGGCAAGTTGCGAGAAGTTCTTTTGGAAAAACTGAAGAAGTTTTCTTTTTTTTTAAATCCCTTATCTGTATTGATCTTTTGAAAAGGAAACAAACATTTGAGTTCCTCGAGACCAAAGGGCTAGGAATGCTTGAATGTAGAGATGCACAAAGCACACAAGCACAAACAAAATGTACAGATCCTAGGTTTAGGGTCTCATTAATGGAGCCATGGTCTACCCATCCCAATAGGTATGTACTGGTTTTCACCTGCCAAACAAGGTTCTAAGAAGTTCCTAGAGTCTACGTAAATCTTTCGGATATTATTGGCCCATGTAACTACTTACACGAGTTAATAATATTCTCAAGATAAACTCGTCTGAGTGTAGTATCGCGTGACAACTACTCAGGACTGGCTCCCTCATAGTCACCGCACTACATCCTAAAAGGCCAAGTGAGGTAAAGGTAACTACGGTCCTCAGAATCTACGGCTCCCAATTGAAAAAGTAATATCAATGTGACTTCTCACATCAGACATCAACAATCCCAAAGGGCCTCATCTGAGTGTGGTCATCATATGCCATAAATTGTTGGTACTACTGCCAACAACCGACTATTGATTACACCACGATCCTATAATAATGTGCTCTTAAATCCGGGTTAGGACTTATCTCACTCATAGATACCATGTCAACCCAAACCAAACAGGATAAAATCAAACATAGAACAGATATACAAGCATGCAAGCAGATATGACATACAAGCAATCATACAAGTAGATAAGCAAACATGAATAACATAAAAGCAAGATAGGCTTAACCCTCTTAGGAATGGACCAGCAATAGGTCTAACTTTCCCCAGTGAAGTCGCCATTTCTGTTGCGGTGAAAATTGGATAACAAATTATTAATTAATTTGCATCAGTTTCTTTTACAACCGACTTTGATTTATCCAAAGGAAAGGTTCAAGATCGTTAGAAAAACCTAAGGGGAAAGGATCTAAGGTTCGGGGGTTGGTTACGTCTAGGGAAGGTATTAGCACCCTAAACGTCCGTAGTACTCTACGGGAACCTCTCGTTAATGTTGTCTTATATTTGCTAAAGGTTCTATGCTAAAGGCTTGAAAACCCTAGGGGTTAGTATCTAAGTATACTCGATAAAGCATCGCACTTTACGCCTACGTATCCTCGGGAATAGAATCAGAGTATGCGTAGTTCTACTTCTACTGAATGATTGACTATGGTCAATATTCAGAGGGGAAATGAGTTCAAGCTCATTGTAGAGTTTAGGAACTCTCTAAGTCTAGTCGTAATGGACCTATGTTGAAGTTTAGTTAGGAGGGGAAAGTGATAAATTCATTATGATGAATATCACTGAGAGTTGAGGAACTCTCTCCTAAAGCTAGTTATGGTTTCTATGGCTCTGATGAGGCCAAGAAACAAGGTTTCTTCCTAAGAGGTTACTAGGTTAAGATGGGGGTCAACGACTTTAAGAGTCAATGCTATTAACCTTCCTTTGGAATAGGGGAGAAAAGTGGATAAAATATTAAAGATAATAAGATGATATAAAAGACATGAATAAGATAAGATAAAAATCATGATGCAAAGTGAGAATTAAACATGTTAGACAAAGATTAAATATAAGATGAAATAAAATAGAAATAGTCTCGTCTTAATCATGATTTAATCGAGAAATCGATAATCAATGATTCTTGACTTTCATCGATTAAATAGAAAGTGGTCTCATGTTGATCAAAGTTTTGTCAACTCAATGAAATCAACCAAACCATGAGGTTTGTTATGTCATCGACAAAAATAAAGGAAGTGAAATCGAAATAAAAATCGGTCTCGTCTAAATCAAGATTTAATCGAGAAGTCGATAATCTTAATATTTGACTTTCATTGACCAATAAAAGTAGCCTCGCATTTATCAAGACTTTATTGATTTAAAAAAAATCATCAAGGTCAAGATTTTCTGTATGTCATTGGCCTAAATAAAGATTACGAAATAAAGATAAGGTTGATCTCATCTTAATCAAGATTTAAATCGGCAAAACGATAATCTTGATATTTGATTTTCATTGGTCAAAATAGAATCGGAATAAAAAATCAAGTTGGTCTCGTCTTAATCAAGATTTAATCGATAAATCGATAATCTTAGATTTCTAACTTTCATCGACAAAAATAAAATAAAAAACCAAATTGGTCTCGTTTAAATCAAGATTTAATCGATAAATCGATAATCTTAGATTTCCAACTTTCATCGACCAAAATAGATAAAAACGGCCTCTTACCAATCAAGAGATTTATTGATTTAGATAAATCAACAAAACATGATTTTGTAATATCATTGGCCTAAAATAAAAAAAAGACTTGAATTTACCATTTAAGAAAAAATAGAAAAAGCAATAATGAAATAGTAAAAAAACATAACTTATTTAAAGAGTGGGTGGCGTTAGATTCAGGTGGGGTGTGCATAAAAGAGAAAGGGATCATTTGGGCTATGAACCCATCACCCTTGCAAAATCTGGTTGACCCAAGTAAATAAAATAAAAAATAAAAAAAATAAATGAAAGCGGGCCTACGAGCCCAGTAGCCTACAACTAAATACTGCCAACTGATAACAACAAAATAGCGGGTTTTGTAAAATGGAGAGGCTCAAGGTCACAACGACTTTCTTCTTGTTAGCAAAAGAAAGGACAGAGAAGGCACATTAAGGTTGCGCATTCGGAAGAGTAGAAGAAGATAAAACGTTCTCCATTAAACCTTCTGTCCGATTCCGACTCGTTTGATCTCACTTGCCTTCCCTGATTCGACTTCAGGTTAGTATTGGTTGTTTCAAATTAGGGAGGTTCCGCTTGGTTCTCGACCTCTTTTCTTCTCAAACTTCTTTGAATCGGTTTATGTGATTTTGAGCGTTGGGGTTTTGGGTATTGGTTCTGAACAGGTTGGCGATTTGCAGAGGTTAGATTTGGGTTTTGAACAGGTTGGCGATGGATGGGTTTTCTGGGTTGCTTTCGACGATGATGGTGAATGGTGGTTGTTGTTGTTGATTACTGGTTTGTGGAGAATAGAGAATGATGGCGTTGAAGGTTAAAGAGTGAGGTTTTGAAATCTGGGTTGGGCGAGGTGAGGTTGTTATGGTTGATGATGGGTTTGCGATGCGTATCATGTTGCTGGTGCAGAGACGGATGTGTATCCCTGTATGAACGTGATGTTTGAAGATGGTTTATCGTGGATTGGAAAGTGGAAGAAGAGATTCGGAGTTGGGGTAATGGTTTTGGATGATGTTGACTTGTTGTTTAGTTGAGCGAAGGAGAAGAGAAGGTTAAGTAAGTGTTGAATCTGGTTTATTATTTTTGAAAACTCTGTTCTTTTATTTCAGAACTCATTTTTGTTATGTGGGAAACTGGTTTTAATGTGGCTTTTGTTTGTGCGAACTCGGTCCCCCCATCTTCTGCTCTAACCATCCCTTCTTAAAGGAAATTGTTCTTCAGTTTTAATTTGAAATTATGAACGTTAGCGTGTGGTCATTGTCAAGTGCAGGGGGAGCATTGTGATGTGCAGAGCTCCGTACGAATCACAGGTTTACGTTGAGGTTGAGGTTGTAGAGGCTTTGGTACGGTTTGAAAAGGGTGGAAAAACTTGCCACTACAATTGTGTCCTTGTTTTGATTTTCACAATGGGCCTTGGAACAAAAAAACGTGAAATGGGCTTTGGATTAATAAATGGTTAATAGCAATAACTAATTAATTAATTCAAATACTAATTAAATAAATTAAGCCAAATAAACTAAATTACAAATTAATTAATTAGACTAAAAATGCAAAATTAAATTGATGATTAATTAAAGTTAATTAGAAATAAAACACATTAAAACAAAAGAAATAAATAAACCATGTTGAAATTAAATTAAGATAAAAACAAATAAAAAACATTTAAAATAAATATTAAATTAAAACGTAGAGAAAGATAAATAAAATAACAACTAGAAAGAAATGAGGGTAAAATTTGGGGTGCAACAATAAGCTTAATAACATCAAAATGCGACGAAACATAAACATCAACTGGTTTAATATATTGCTTTAGTTTGATACATGAGAAGTACAAGCATGGGCACAACTTTTCAATCATAGTGTACCTAGTTTCAGCATCTATTAACATCCTACTGAGGTAATAAATGGGTCTTTCGACGCCACTACTATCCTCTTGTGCTAACATACTGCCTATGGTCGTATCCAACGCTGCAATGTACAACTTCATGTTTTTATTTATACTAAGTGGTAGCAAGATTGAAGGCCTTGTAAGGTATTCCTTGATCGCGTCGAAAGCCTCCTGCTGCTCCTATCCCCAACGGAACTCACTTTCCTTCTTGGCTTTGAGTAGTGGTGAAAACACTTTAGTTTTGCCACTTAGGTTCGAGATAAACCTCCTCAACAAGTTTATCTTCCCCAACAAAGACTGGAGATGTTTCTTTGTCGACGGAGGCTTGAGATCCAAGATTGCTTTCGTCTTGTTCTGGTTGATCTCGATGCCTTTCTTATGGACCACGAATCCCAGAAAGTCCCCTGCATGAACACCAAAGGCACATTTTAGTGGATTCATTTTCAATCCATATTTTCGCATTCTCTCGAATGAGCGTCGAATGTGGCTTAGGTGACCATTTTCTGATGACGATTTTATCACTATGTCATCAATGTATACCTGCATAAAATTTTCAATAAAGTCATGAAATATAGCATTCATAGCCCATTGATAGGTTGCCCCAGCATTTTTCAACCCAAAAGGCATCACAGCCCATTCATATGTCCCCAAAGCTCCAGGGCATCGAAATGCGGTTTTGGGGACATCCTCTTCGGCTATGAGAATTTGATTATAGCTGGAGTCGCCATCGAGTATGCTCAAATATTCAAACCATGCGGCTGAGTCGACCAACATCTCTGCCACAGGCATCGAATATTAAACTCGAAGGGTTCCATTTTTCTTAATAACATGTATTATGTTTGTTATCCATTCTAAATACCTCGCAGTTCTGATGAACTGGATTTTGAGCAGTCTTTCAATTTCCTGCTTGATCTTCGACGTGACTTCTGGGGCGAAGCTTCGTGGTTGTTGCTTTACTGGCCTCTTACCTGGTTGGATTGGAAGTCGATGCTTCACTACGCTCCGACTCAGACCATACATTTCGCCATAATCCGAGGCAAAGCAATCCTTGTATTCTTTTAATACTTTAATCAGCTTGGCCTTCTTCTCTGGCCCCACTTTGGTGCTCACATAGGTGGGTTTTTTGGTTATCACATCCCCTAAGTCAACGTCTTCGAGTGGGTCCTGCGCCTGCATTCTCTGCAACTCATGATTTGGGTCTTTCTCAAACCCCAAAGGCTCGTCGTCATAAATACAATCAAGCCTTCGGCTTTCTGAAGCTGCTTTTTGGCCTTGTAGGCCACTTATTTGTGTACTCCAGTTGGCTCCCTCAATTATTTTTGGTAGCTTCTATGTTTCAAGTGCCGACATTCTTCTGTTTTTAGCCAAATAGGCCAAAATTTGAGCCATGCCTTCTGACTTAGCAGTCATTTTCACCGACTGCGGGCCACCTCATTGGTGGCATTTCCATAGACTCCATGGCTTCATCGGCGGCATCCCAGATGAACCCATAGTCAGGGTCTAAGTTCAGGACGTGACCTGTGTCAACGGAGGTGTAGGAACCTGACCCGTCATCACAAGGAGCCACATTTGCTAAGTGTTGGTCAAAAGATTTCTTGTTACCCTTGGCTTCGTCGACCTTGTAGTAGCTTTGATCTGCCTCAATATTTTTGACGATGCCATCTTTTCTCCAAATGGTTAGTCTCTGGTGCATTGTCGACGATACTGCTCCTATCCCATGGATTCATTCCCGTCCCAGCAATAGATTAAAATTTGCCTTTGAATTGATGACCATGAAGAGTGTCAACCTGTTGGTTGTACCTACTGCCAAGTCGACTTGGACAACCCCCAGGATATTATTGGTCTTGCCTTCATAGTGGGAAAGAACCATGTTGTGCTGTCGGAGGTCAGCCTCCATTTTTCCAATTTTCTTGAATAAATTATGGGGCATCAGATTTACAGTTGCCCCACCATCCACGAACACCTTGTTGACTGCCACTCCATCAACTTTTGCCTTTATGAATAACGGCTTCAAGTGATACATCATCCCAGGACTGGGACGTTCGAACATAGTCGTCTGCTCTTCGACCACACCACTATTCATCACATAATAACATAGAGGCTTGTCATCTGTATTTTCGTCAGGGACGAAGTCTTCTTCTGCCTCAGAGATTTCTGACACCACATCATATTCAGCTGGTAGGATCGACACGATACCATAATTCAGCACGAAATCTTCACCATAGGTGTCATCATTGGTGTCGTCGTACATGTCCTCGTCAAAATCTCCCTCTGGCGAAGGGTCATATTCATCGTCCGACTGAGGAGAATATTTTGGCTCCTCCTCATCCGACTGAGGGGTGTATTCTGGCTCCTTCTTGCTTCCTACCAGCGAAGTAGACTTTGAACTCTGGGTCAAAACCACCCCCTTTTCTCCTAACGTTTCCACGGTTACTGCTATGGTCTGGTTTGTCACCACTTTGTCTCTTTCTACCCATTGCCTTCTTAGGTGTTGCCGCTTGTGTCCAGATGTTCCGACTGGCTTCAACTGTGAAGTATCAGCCTCTTTCTCAGCCTTCTTTTTGCGCTGATAGCGCCTCCACTGAGTCCTAGTCATTAGGTTTTTTCTCTTGTAGTTAGGGGACACCACATAGCCCTTTGGTTTGACCCTCTTTTCGGAGACATTTGCTTCTTTTTCAAAATCTAGCACCTTCCATTTTGGTCTTTTACTTCCTTTCTGGCTGACTGGTGCCATCCATCTTTCCTGTGGGGTGTCTAACGGAGGCACAAAAGTTTTGGGTCGTGGCTCTTGGAACAACTTTTTGTACTCCTCATTTCGACGAGGGGCACCACTCCTGTCAAACACAAACCTTGGGACAGGTGGCTTGTTTTCTGGCAGGACTTCTCTCTTGCTTGCCCCATACCTTTCAGCAGCCTTCTCATCGAACACATCGTTGCTCCTCGGGCATAATGCGGCCTTCGACCCGCTTATCCTGCACTTTTCCTAGAAATCTTCCAAACTTTCGCCAGCCTGGGGATACACTGCTTCGAGTTTTTCCTCAGCTCTCTTGTCGGAACCCTCAGTAGTTTCGACCATCATGTATTCCACAACTTCAATCACTTGTTGTTTGTCGAGACCCTCAGTAGCCTCGACCATCATACACTCGTACACCTCTGAGTACAGAGCCTCTTCGACCTTCAGTGGGTCAGTGTCAACCTGCATCTTTGGCTTTTCGCCAAATTGAAGTCGGCCCTCCTTCAAAGCTTTCTGCACCAAATCCCTGAAAATAACACATTGAGCTGTTTTATGACCAAGGAAATTATGAAATTTACAAAATCCCCTGTTTTATTTGACTATTTTTAACCAGTAAATCAAATATTTCATCGCACTTAGAAACATCAAAAGTATAAGTTTTAGCAATGTATTTATCTGTTTTTCCGGTTTCGACGGGATTTTTCCCGTTTGATGGTTTCAACAATTTGCACGTGTAGGGAGGTCCTGGCTTAAGTTCAGCCACGTGGACCTCACTTTCATCGACGAATTCCTCATCGTCGGAGGAATACTCGTCAGCAGCCACATAGGAAACTTTTTCTTTTTTACGATATCTATTAGACTGAGTTTTCTCAGCTTTTAATCGTTCGACCTGGCGAACTCGGTCAGCCAGCTGCGCCATATCTCTAAGATATTACGTGTCTAGCTTCTTTCTGATCAAATAATCTAAACCACCAGCTACCATTTCGACTAATTCGTGTTCAGGGACTTGAGTAAAGCACCGCGCTTTCAAAAGTCTAAACCTGCTCAAGTACTGGTCTACTGACTCTGTGACCTTGTGTTTGACGCTTGCAAACTCTTTCAGGCTTATTTTAGACTGCCCCATGTAAAATTGTTCATGAAACAGTCTCTCCAATTGTGCTCACGTGTGGACGGATTGAGGGGGCAACGTGGTAAACCACGTGAATGCATTTTTCGTGAGGGAATTTGGGAAATATTTCATTTTCAAGTCCTCATTGTTTGTTATGTCGCCTGCTTCGGTTTGCTACCTAGTGTCATACCCCAAATTTTACCCTCAGATATTCTGATCATTTGCATATTATCCTGAGTCAGTCGCCTCGCATTTTAGTTAAACATCTCATTAATCATGCATTTTTCGTTAGAATTTAATTTGTTTTATTTCTTTTTTTACTAACCATTTTCAATTATCTTTTTTATTATTTTTAGTTTTACTATTATTATTTCTTTTTTTATTATTATTAATTATATTATTATTAGTTTTATTATTATTAATTTTATTATTATTAGTTTTATTATTATTATTATTATTATTAAAATTATTATTATTATTATTATTATTATTATTATTATTATTATTATTATTATTTTTGTTTGTCTTCATATCCATAAAGGGAAAAATGGTAAGTTGGGACCACTATATTGTAGTACAAACACTTCACATGGATTGCCAACTTGGACTTATCAATGGCCAAGAATCATTCTCACATTTCACATGGATTGCCAACTTGGACTTATCAATGACCAAGAATCATTCTCATAAAGTCACATGGATTGTCACATCAACACTCCCACCTCATTCACACTATAAATAAGATCTCTCTTTCTCTCATTTTTTGGGCACCAACAATACCACACATACATTCTCAAAACCTTGCACATTCATTACATATTTTTTAAGTCAAATCCTTTTTTTGTTTTTTAGGAATCAAATTTTATCCTTTTCTTTTACTTACATAATACCCATAAACATTCACCATCTTCACCACAACAACAACCTCCATCAAAACACTTTCACTCCCTTCTACACAACAAGCTTAACCTTTGCTAGCTTTGGAGTTTGTGAGTATCATTCATCTTTTATTTTTGTTCATACCATATATAGTTAGTAGTTTAGTATATATATATTTTTAGTTTGTGAAGTTATGTTGTAAAAATGTAATATTTTATGTGTTCATGTTTTTATTATTGTTATATTATTATTAAGATTTATTTATTTTTGTACCTAAATCTTTCCATTTAAATTTAATGATTAAACTTTTTTTTAAAAATAAAAAATACGAAAGAAGAGGACTGTTGGAATCTAGCATTCTAGCAGAAACCTCGAACGATTGGTCTAAAGTCTCGCACTTTGGGGTAGCCATTCATTCATTCTTTCGCTCCTCAAAATACCTTTAATCAACTTGGACGAATAAGAGCCGTCAAGATCTAGCATCTTGTCACAACTCTTCGAACAATTGATTTTCATCAAGCGTTCATTGTCCATTAAACCATTTTCATATCAACTTGGACGAATAAGAGTCGTCAAGGTCTAGCATCTTGGCATAACTCTTTAAGCAATTGATTATCGTCAATAGCTCGTTGTCCATTAATTATTTTTCATTTCAACTTGGATGAGTAAGTGCCGTCAAGATCTAGCATCTTGGCACAACTCTTCGAACAATTGATTACTATCAATGTTTATTGTCCGACAAACAATTTTACAACCAATCTTGAATGAAAAGGACTGTTAGAGTCTAGCACTCTAGCATAACCCTTTGGCATTTTTAAAACATATTCAAGCCACTTTTAAACCACTGGCTTTTCCAAGAGATAGCCATTAATCTCTTGTCATTTTTAACCCTTCCTTTAACCTTCACCAGAGATAGCCATTAATCTCTTCTCCTTCACTAACCTTTAAACCTTCATTCAAATCCTTTCATAAGAGATAGCCATTAATCTCTTCTCCTAAACAATCAATCCTCACAAGCTTTGCTTTCAAGCTTTTTACCGTAGTACCCAGAACTACGGACGCTCTGATTTCTCAAGTTCATCTTGAGAATACGTAGGCATAGGATTGCGAGATCCTAGCGAGCCACCTTTTCTTTTTTTTTTACCTTTTCCTTTTTCCTTTACATCGAATGCCTTCTTGGATTTTTCTTTTCTTTTTCCACCTTTTTTCTTTTTCCTTTGTTCCTTTTACATCCGATGCCTTCTTGGATTCCATCTTTTCTTTTTTCTACCTTTTCCTTTTACCTTTACATCCAATGCCTTCTTGGATTCCACCTCTCCATTTTTCATCGTAGCCCGAACTACGAAGGCTCTGAGTTCCTCATTGCAGTATGAGGATACGTAGGCACGAGATTGTGAAGTCTTGTCGAGCCCCCTAGTAATAAAACCCTTAGATCTCCCCTTTAAAAAATATAAAACATTTCTCTCTCTTCCCATTCTAAGTAGAAGATTAGAAATAAACCTTAAGCTAACATACATTCGACCCTAACTAAATGGTTCTCGTTGAGTACAACGGACGTGAGGGGTGCTAATACCTTCCCCTTGCATAACCGACTCCCGAACTCAGACATTGGTTGCAATGACCATTCTTATCCTTTCTTTTTAGGGTTTTCTCCGATATTTTCCCTTTCCCTCTATGGGAATAAATAAAGATCGGTGGCGACTCTGTTAAGTCCATCCCGCGGGCGTGCGATTGCGCCTCGCGAGGTCGTTCTCATTTTTTGAGGTACGACAGATGGCGACTCTGCTGGGGAGACATCCTTAAGTGAGTCAAGCCTAGTTTAGTTAGGTTTTCATATGTGTGTTTAGCTTTTGTTTGTTTCTCTTCCTTCTTTGATTATATGTTTTATTGCTCTTGCTTTATTGTTTTTTCATATATATCTCTGTATATCCATGTGTGGGCTTTTGGGTATCTAATATCTTGAATAAAGCTCTACACCCGAGTTTTGGAAAAAGCAGAGAGAAAACATAGGTTTAGATTTGGTAGTTAGTAGTGTTAGACTACGAGGGCAAACTCCTTGTAGCAACTTACATGAAGGCTCCTCTAGAGTAGACCTGTCTGTAGATCTCGTTATAAAATAGCTAGCCTGTTGCATGACGCTGATTCATGAAGGGTCCATAACTCTAGGTCCCCCATTTATAACCAGTGCTATTTTGGCGGTTGCGTAATATTAGACTTCAAGGATATCTCCTTGCTCCAACCAATATGAAAACCCCGATTAGAATAGACCTTTTTGTCACTCTCGTTGTAAAATGGCTAGCTCGTTGCATAACGTTGATACGACTAAGGTCCGTGACTCTGAAACCTTATCAAAAAACTAGAAAATATCCCGTGAGTGGGTTTATGGGTAGATAATCTATAACTATCCGTTATAGGGAAACCTACCTAATAGGATGTTCTGATTTATTTGGGTTATCTCAGATCCTAACTATATTTACATTGCATTTTCTTTCTGCATCCTGTGTTGCATGACGATTGCATATCATTTGCATCCTTTGCATGATTCATTGCATACGTCTATCTGTCCAGTTACTCATTCCAGGTGTCTATCTTCTGAGTCACCTGTGAGTCGTCAAGCTGATTCCTCGACACCGATACTGGACTAGAGCTAATTTCGGATGCAGAATGTCAATCATCTACCAGGCGCATCATGCGAAGCTTCAGTCGACTTCAGCATGCTATCTTCCTAAAAGCCAGTGCTTCAGATAGGACAACTCATATTTATTTCTGATTATTCACTAGGCCATGTTTCTTATTGTTTGCATTTTCCTTTGTTTTGTACTAGCTATTTGCTTCCAAATTATGGTTGTACTTTCTCAATTAATGAAATGAGCATTGAAACTTTTTAATTCAATTCATTTGTGTTTGCTATTTACATCTCCATGCTTTCTTTTTCAATAAATACTTTATCTCTTTTCCATTTTCTTATTGATTGTGCAAATATTGGATGGAGGATGATGAAAACGTCATGCCAAAATTGATGTTAGTATGCTTTCAGATCAAAACTTTGCTGACGATGTAAGGCATTATTTCAACCCCTAAACACTGGAGAAATAAGGAAGTTAACCCCTCTTTAACCCCTTCGAGCCTTGAAGTAGGAGTTTCTTTTCTTTACAAATAAAAACCCGCAATCTTAACTTGGGGCAGGGTAGTTCTCAGTTAACTTGATTGTGCATTCAAATACAAGAGTAGCATTCAAGACACCTTTCGACAAAGTTCACAAATGTTCCTTCGCACACAGCAAGCAAGTGTCAAAGATGTCTTTCAAGTCGAACGCCAACGATGGTTCGTCGTAATCCTTAAGCCAGGCAGTCACTAAAAAAAAATAAGAAAGAAAAGTTTGTATGACAACCAAAGGAGGAAATCTTTAAATCCTTTATCCTGGAAGTCCTCAATGGCAAACAAAGTTTTAAGGAAGCAGTGATCGTCATCTCAAGTCCATTGAATTTTGAACCATCATCATTACTATCATCAGTGCAATTTCCAACATATGGGAACCTGAGTGCATAGTTTGAGTTAACTGAGCATAGGACTGGAGTTCATCACGTAGATTGGGTGGGCACAAATAAACTTTGAGCCTTTATCTTTTGTTTCTTAAACCGTGAACCAGGCCACGTTATAACCCTCAAAAGACCTAATTAAAGCGAGGTTATTTTGAAAGCATACTACAGCAAGGTTACATAAGCTGACTCCTAAAGATCTTTGCAGATCATCTATTTTGGGTATTACATCCTTTGCTTAAACTTTTCACTTTAATGTTTTGAACCACCGTGTTCTGACTAATGACCCATATACTTTGTACCTGTTTCAAAATGATTTTGATTTCAAAAGTTGCATGAACTCTACATTTACCATGTTTGTACAAATACTTTTGTTTGCAAACTAGCTTTCTTCTTAAGGAATTTTCAAATATTTGAGAAACTTGGTCGGTGATCCAATCAGGGGCAAGTTCCTTCCATATCCTGTTGAGAATCAGTTCAAGATTTGTGGTTTAATGGCGACTTCTCAGAATTGGTTTATTCAGAAGATACTTCAAGACTCAGGTTGGGGCAAGCTTTCCCAGTGTACAGTAAAATAATCATCTTTCAAGACTCAGACTGGGGCAAGCTTTCTAAGAGCACCGTGAAACGGTCATTTCCAGAATCAATCAAGCTGAAGCAATGATCAGCTCATCTACAATAATCAGCTAGTCTGGGGCAGTTTACCTGAAGAATCCCCAAGCAACGCTTTATCCTTCCTACAAGGATCATCAATTTGGATACAGTTTACCAGTGTGGCAGAGATGTGTTCAGCATTAGCATCTCTAGTCCCCAAGCAGAATGACAATGATCCCCGTGTAGAGGAATCAGTCTTCCAATCTTGTCTTCCCAGAGAGTCGAGCCGTGTCGTCGACATCTACATCTATGTTTGCATTTGCATTTGATCATATATCATCTGCATAATTCATATACATATGCATATCATGAGTGTTTAATCCTCATTTCCATTTCTCCCGATGTAGTGTCGTTATCCGCGTCTTACCTTATGGTCGAAGTCCAACTCATATGGCACCTACCAAACAGATATTGTCGTGTCTATCTGACGTTCTTCCAGATATGACCTTCCTTATCCGATTGTTTATTCCTCTTTTGTGTCCAATGTCGTTCTTGGATGTCATTTATTTGTCTCTTTCTGATGTTTTACCAGATCGAGTCTTCTGTTCTGACGTTTTCCCAGAACTCTCTCTTTGAATTATCTGATGTTTTTCTAGATATATCCCTTTGTGATTTTGATGCTTTTCCAGAATTTCATTGCCTTTTTACCATCTGATGCTCTTCCGGATGTGTCTCTCTTTCTGATGTTTTTTTCAGATTGAGTCTTTTGTTCTGATGTTCTTCCAGAACTTATCTGATGTTTTTCTGGAATGACATTGCTTTCTTCATCTGATGCTTTTCCGGATGTGTCTCTCTTTCTGATGTTTTTTCAGATTGAGTCTTTTGTTCTGATGTTTTTCCAGAACCTATCTGATGTTTTTCCAGATAATCACTCTATTTATTCTGATGTTTTTTCAGAATGACACTGCTTTCTTCATCTGATGCTATCCCAGACGTGTCCTTCTCTTTTTGATGTTTTTCCAGATCGAGTCTTTTGTTCTGATGTTTTTCCAGAACCTATCTGATGTTTTTCCAGATATTTCACTTTGTTTATTCTGATGCTTTTTCGGAATGACATTGCTTTCATCATCTGATGCTTTTCCGGATGTGCCTTTCTCTTTCTGATGTTCTTTCAGATCGAGTCTTTTGTTCTGATGTTCTTCCAGAACTTATCTGATGTTTTTCCAGATAGCTCTTTGTTTATTCTGACGCTTTTCTGGAATGACATTGCTTTCATCATCTGATGCTTTTCCGGATGTGTCTCTCTTTCTGATTTTCTTCCAGATTGAGTCTTTTGTTCTAATGTTCTTCCAGAACTTATCTGATGTTTTTCCAGATAGCTCTTTGTTTATTCTGACGCTTTTCTGGAATGACATTGCTTTCATCATCTGATGCTTTTCCGGATGTGTCTCTCTTTCTGATTTTCTTCCAGATTAAGTCTTTTGTTCTAATGTTCTTCCAGAACTTATCTGATGTTTTTCCAGATAATCACTTTGTTTATTCTAATGCTTTTCCGAAATGACATTGCTTTCATCATCTGAGGCTTTTCCGGATGTGCCTTTCTCTTTCTGATGTTCTTCCAGATTGAGTCCTTTATTCTGATGTTCTTCCAAAACTTATCTGATGTTTTTCCAGATATCGCTTTGTTTATTCTGATGCTTTTCCAGAATTTCATTGCTTTTCCATCTGATGCTTTTCCGGAAGTGCCTCTCTCTCTCTGATGTTTCTTCAGATTGAGTCTTTGTTTATCTGATGTTTTTCCATATATTTGCTTCGTTATTCTGATGCTTTTCTGGAATGACATTTTTTGTACCATCTGATGCTCTTCCGGATGTGTTTCTCTTTCTGATGTTTTTCCAGATTGAGTCTTTTGTTCTGATGTTTTTCTAGAACCTATCTGATGTTTTTCCAGATAGTCCTTTGTAATTCTGATGTTTTTCTAGAATTTCATTTCTTTTGCCATCTGATGCTTTTTCGGATGTGTCCCTCTTTCTGGTTTTCTTCCAGATTGAGTCTTTTGCTCCTGATGTTTTTCCAGAGCACTTTGTGTGTCTATCTGATGCTCTTCCAGGTATGACCTTGTTTATCTGATGTTCTTCCAGATATAATGTTGCTTATCTGATGCTCTTCTGGATATGTCTTCAAAACCCTTTTCCCGTACATTTAATGCTTTTCTAAATGTTTCGGATGTATTTTCAAAATCTTTGTCTTCATCTAATGCTCTTCTAGATTCTTCAATTCGTTTCTAACTTTGGTTAACAGCTACTGAATGTTTTCAAGTCTGTTTCCATTCTCCATCCAATGTTTTTCTGGATGTGTGCTGGAGTTTATTCGATGCTTTTCCGAATATCTCTGTTGTCAGTTTGTTTCCCAGAGTTTATTCAATGTTTTTCTGAATACCTCTGATGTTTGCTTCCCGGAGTTCATTTGATGCTCTTCTGAATGTCTCTGTTGTCAGTTTGTTTCCCAGAGTTTATTCAATGTTTTTCTGAATACCTCTGATGTTTGCTTGTCTCATGTATTTCCCAGTTTTTTCCCCACCTCATTCAATGATCTTCTGAATATCGTAGCTCTTTTCCATCCATTTCCATTCACGGATGTTAACTTTTTGATTCCCCAGTGGAGACCGTTTTTCCGGTGCTACTTCCATTGAGGATCCTGTGTTATCTTTTCTTTCTAAAGTGTCAGTCGGTCACGCCTGAACCAGTTGCTTCATCACCTTAGATTATTCCTCAGTTCACTTTAGATTTCCCCAGTGTTGTTGTCATCCCCAGTGAGTGATTGCTCATTGTGTGGACTTTATCCTTTTTTGCTTTTGTCTTTGTCTGCATTTTGCATTTACCATTCTGTCGTTTTTATCATATTAGAGTTCATAGCATGTCAACATCTTAGTTTGTTTCTTTGGTCCATAGCATTGCATGTCAGTGCGTCTGAGGGAAAAAATTTCGGTTATCTATATTCAAATACCTTCCACCATGATTTCATGAAGACTATCATCACTCATGTCATCCGGTGAAGATATTTAAATAGGGGCAACTGTCATACCCCAAATTTTACCCTCAGATATTCTGATCATTTGCATATTATCTTGAGTCAGTCGCCTCACATTTTAGTTAAACATCTCATTAATCATGCATTTTTCGTTAGAATTTAATTTGTTTTATTTCTTTTTTTTACTAACCATTTTCAATTATCTTTTTTATTATTTTTAGTTTTACTATTATTATTTATTTTTTTATTATTATTAATTTTATTATTATTAGTTTTATTATTATTAATTTTATTATTATTAGTTTTACTATTATTATTATTATTATTATTAAAATTATTATTATTATTATTATTAGTAGTAGTAGTAGTAGTTTTATTATTTGTTTTATTATTACTAAACTTTATTATTATTATTAGTTTTATTATTACTAAGCTTTATTATTATTATTATTATTATTATTATTTTTATTATTATTATTATTATTATTATTATTATTATTATTTTTGTTTGTCTTCATGTCCATAGAGGGAAAAATGGTAAGTTGGGACCACTACATTGTAGTACAAACACTTCACATGGATTGCCAACTTGGACTTATCAATGGCCAAGAATCATTCTCACATTTCACATGGATTGCCAACTTGGACTTATCAATGGCCAAGAATCATTCTCATAAAGTCACATGGATTGCCAGATCAACACTCCCACCTCATTCACACTATAAATAAGATCTATCTTTCTCTCATTTTTTGGGCACCAACAATACCACACATACATTCTCAAAACCTTGCACATTCATTACATATTTTTTAAGTCAAATCTTTTTTTTTGTTTTTTCTAGGAATCAAATTTTATCCTTTTCTTTTACTTACATAATACCCATAAACATTCACCATCTTCACCACAACAACAACTTCCATCAAAACACTTTCACTCTCTTCTACACAACAAGTTTAACCTTTGCTAGCTTTGGAGTTTGTGAGTATCATTCATCCTTTATTTTTGTTCATACCATATATAGATAGTAGTTTAGTATATATATATTTTAAATTTGTGAAGTTATGTTGTAAAAATGTAATATTTTATGTGTTCATGTTTTTATTATTGTTATATTATTATTAAGATTTATTTATTTTTGTACCTAAATATTTCCATTTAAATTTAATGATTAAACTTTTTTTAAAAAATAAAAAATACGAAAGAAGAGGACTGTTGGAATCTAGCATTCTAGCAGAAACCTCGAACAATTGGTCTAAAGTCTCGCACTTTGGGGTAGCCATTCATTCATTCTTTCGCTCCTCAAAATACCTTTAATCAACTTGGACGAATAAGAGCCGTTAAGATCTAGCATCTTGTCACAACTCTTCGAACAATTGATTTTCATCAAGCGTTCATTGTCCATTAAACCATTTTCATATCAACTTGGACGAATAAGAGCCGTCAAGGTCTAGCATCTTGGCATAACTCTTTGAGCAATTGATTATCGTCAATAGCTCGTTGTCCATTAATTATTTTTTATTTTAACTTGGATGAGTAAGTGCCGTCAAGATCTAGCATCTTGGCACAACTCTTCGAACAATTGATTACTATCAATGTTTATTGTCCGACAAACAATTTTACAACCAATCTTGAATGAAAAGGACTGTTAGAGTCTAGCACTCTAGCATAACCCTTTGGCATTTTTAAAACATATTCAAGCCACTTTTAAACCACTAGTTTTTCCAAGAGATAGCCATTAATCTCTTGTGATTTTTAACCATTCCTTTAACCTTCACCAGAGATAGCCATTAATCTCTTCTCCTTCACCAACCTTTAAACCTTCATTCAAATCCTTTCATAAGAGATAGCCATTAATCTCTTCTCCTAAACAATCAATCCTCACAAGCTTTGCTTTCAAGCTTTTTACCGTAGTACCCAGAACTATGGACGCTCTGATTTCTCAAGTTCATCTTGAGAATACTTAGGCATAGGATTGCGAGATCCTAGCGAGCCACCTTTTCTTTTTTTTACCTTTTCCTTTTTCCTTTACATCCAATGCCTTCTTGGATTTTTCTTTTCTTTTTCCACCTTTTTTCTTTTTCCTTTGTTCCCTTTACATCCGATGCCTTCTCGGATTCCACCTTTTCTTTTTTCTACCTTTTCCTTTTACCTTTACATCTAATTCCTTCTTGGATTCCACCTCTCCATTTTTCATCGTAGCCCGAACTACGAAGGCTCTGAGTTCCTCATTGCACTATGAGGATACGTAGGCACGAGATTGTGAAGTCTTGTCGAGCCCCCTAGTAATAAAACCCTTAGATCTCCCCTTTAAAAAATATAAAACATTTCTCTCTCTTCCCATTCTAAGTAGAAGATTAGAAACAAACCTTAAGCTAACATACATTCGACCCTAACTAAATGATTCCCGTTGAGTACAACAGACGTGAGGGGTGCTAATACCTTCCCCTTGCGTAACCGACTCCCGAACTCAGACATTGGTTGCGATGACCATTCTTATCCTTTCATTTTAGGGTTTTATCAGATATTTTCCCTTTCCCTCTATGGGAATAAATAAAGATCGGCGGCGACTCTGTTAAGTCCATCACGCGGGCGTGCGATTGCGCCTCGTGAGGTCGTTCTCATTTTTTGAGGTACGACACCTAGCGACGTATTCGACGGTGGATTCCTCGGTCTCACCAGCGAATTTGATGAACTTTGGCACCTTCCAACCCCTAGGTATCTCTCTTTGTAATACAAAATATGGTAATGGGGACGTGTATATCAGCCGTCGAAGGCCTGGATTTGCCCCATTACGAACCATGATACGTTCGACCACAACCTCCAAGTTGTGTTCCCCATTCAAGGCATTCCGTCGAACTTGTCGGATGACAAAGTCCGGATCTTGGTTCCTATGGACCATCACAGGAGGCCTTTGGGCCATCCTATGGATCTCTTCAAATTCACGGGGTTGTTCAATTGTTTCGTCGAAGACCTCATCCTGAAGAATGGGCGTCTCCGGTCGAGGCGGTGGGGTCTGTCGACCCTGAGCCCTAGGAACGCCTAGAAAGTCACCTATACGTGTCATTTGAGTCGCCAGTTATTGGTAACTCTGTGTTAACTCTTGTATTAGTGGTCTCAATATGGTACCTATCTGTTGAGTCAACATATAAACCATCTCATGATTACTCGCATCCATCTGTTACCTCATGACCGCGACGGGCCTAGAGGTAAATGTCGGTATGGATTGAGAAAAAGGATTAAAACCTGGAGGTCGAACCATCTGGTTCGACAGATGCCCTGCCCCCTGATAGGGTGAAAACACTAGGGATTAACTTTCCCCAAACAAAGGGTCGGTAGAGTGCAAACTCGACATGAACTCTGTCAGCATCCCATAAGATCGAGGAATATGCATGGTGATACTAGGCATATACTGCCCTGTAGTCCCTGCCATTGTTGACTTCGGGTCATGTCGACGTGAGGAGGGGTAGTTGAAACCGCTGACACAGTACCAGAGCCAACATTAGTTGTTTGTGTCATAACTGTACTTTCCGTCGAAGACGGTTCGTCGTTCGTACGTGGTATTACCATCTTACCACTACGCAAAAACATACACTTAATTGACATGGGTCCCACTGGGCGTGCCAATTTGTTCGCCGGTGCGAACAATCGCTGGCCTTCTGTCGCAGGTTTACTCGCGGGACCGGCCACACAAATCCCAGAATAAGTGATTGGAAGCATATGTTCGTTTGATAGTGACAATTTCTTTGTAAGTGTGATAATAAATGTGGGAAAGGCAAGGAATAAAGGTTGGGGTGCCTAAGAGCCCAAATCAGAAAACAAATAGAAAAATGGAAGCAAGAGAGGCAAATAAACAACAGTAATTTAAATTCTGAAAGTAAATTGCATTAAGGAATTGTGGAAGCAATTATACATTTTCACGGGATTGAACTCGTTTCTCTCTAAGCTTGGTACTTTGAGTGTTTTCCCTTTGCAATGTTACAAAATGCGACCCCTAAAAAATGGAAAGTACAATGCTTTATATAGGCCTAAAAAATAACTGTTCATCTGCCCAGATTTCCTTTGATGTTGACACGTGTCACCCCACTCTCTTTTCAACTTCCCATATTCTTTGAATTTTCAAACTTTCTCCCTGTCGCTGTGAAAATTGGATACCATAGTTATTTGTTAACTAGGATCGCATTTTTAATGTCACAACCGGTCTTTGATTTTATCCAAGGGAAGGGAGAAAAAATCGAATACCCACAATGCAATGCAAATGCACTAAGATTCTAAGTTCGGGGGTTGGTTATACCTAGGGAAGGTGTTAGCATCCTAGATATCTGTAGTACTCTATAGGAACCTCTTGTTTATTTTATGTTATTTGTTATCTGTTTTGCTAAGGGTTTAAGGGTAGGTGATTTATTATTATATTCCAAGATGTGCTCGACAAGATATCGCATCTTGTGCCTACATATCCTGTCAGGAGGGAATCAGAGCACTTGTAGTTCCTTATTAAGGATGCTAAATATTTTAAAGGTTTAGGAGAAGAAGATGAGTCATCATCTTAGAAAAGACCACCACAGTTTTGAAAATGTTTGTATTTTGTGGGGTATGGGATTGTATGTCCCTTTCTTTGAGATGATTAACATCTAATTCTCTTGTGTGGAGAATTAGGTAGGCTAAAGTTTGATTAAATAATCAAAATTGTGGGGGACTAACCTAGGAAATCTATCCTAAGTTGTCTAATTGACTTATCTTAGGGTGTCGATTATGATGCAAATGATGTGCACCATGCACAATAACATGGTTATCATGCATGGGATTTTCCCTTGGATATTAATGTGTTTTAAATTAATGTAATTTAGGCGAGGGTGCTAGCAAAGTGATGCTAGACTTATGTCTTGTGATCGGTAGGTCGAATGCGATGCCTAAAGGCAATCGACTTATATGGGTAGAAAATGGGCTCGACGTTGGATCGAGGATTTTTCAATTTTTGAAAAGGTTTGAGTAATAACATACATTCATCACATACAATAGTAAACACACAAACACATAAGTATGGCATAACAACTAAAAGTTCTAATCCACGTCACTCAAGCATACGATATAGCGCGAAGGATTCTAAGTGAGTTTTGATTTATTGAGAAAAGAGAGTTCATTTTAAGGTTTATTATTAAATTAGAAATATACCTAAAGATAATTATCAAAAGGGGTTTAATTATTTAAAGTTTTATTTATTGATTAATTTTAGAGGCAAATTAATAAAAAAGATTTTCTTATTAAATTTTAATTATTTCAAAAATTTATTTTTAGATTTTTAAAAAATTCTTATTAAAGAGAATTTTAATTTTATTATTTTTAGTACAAGTCTTCATTATTTTCTTAAAAGGTTTTACTAAGTGAAAGGTTTTACTAAGTGAAAGGTTTTACTAAGTTTTGACTAATAAAAATTTTGTTATATTTTATTAAAAAAAAGGGCTATTTTAAAATATATAAAAAAGGTATTTATTTTTTTTAAAAAGGGTAAAAGTTCTATATGTTATTTTCTAAAAGGATGGTTATATTTTATAAAAAAACCTAAAATTAATTAGTATGAATTTATAAAAAACGGATTGATTATTAAAAAAAAGGAAGTAAAATGTGTTGTACAAGGGGGGAGGGAGGGTCTACGATAGACCCTCGGATCGTGGCCGTGTGATGTATAATTGTGACAGATCTAAATAGCCAAACGGAGGGTGTATGCTAGTAGTGTGTGTGTGTGTACATGGGATCGAACCTGAACAAAACAAAGGAGAAACAAAAAGGAGCGTAGAAACTCTCTTCTCTCCGTCTTCTCTCGTTCTCTCTCTGCAATGGGTTTCAGAAGAAAACCCTAAACTCCATCGCCTTCTCAACTCTCCAGTCTCTCGATTTTTCTCTCGTTCCTCCACAAACGCCAAACCCTAAGTCTAAACAACCAAGCGAAAACCCAAATCCCAACAGAAACCCTAAATCCCTAATCCACTATCAATCGTACGATTACATATACAAAGATTCAAAAAAATGAAAGGAAAGTAGAGTTGCCGACGATTGAAGATGAGGAGGACGCGATCGAGCCTTCAATGATCCTTATCTTAAAGATAAGTCTTCTACTTCTTCCTCTTTTGTTTGAATTTTTTTTCTCTCTGCAACGCGTGCGTGTGTTTATGGATCGCCCTGCTGCTACGTTTGTTCGGCTATGCTTGGCCCTTTTTCTCTCTGAATTTTTTGTGGATTCTCTGCGTGAATCTCTGTGAGCTTTTGGTGTGAATGTTTGTGTAAGTTTGAATAGGTCGTGATGAATTGATATCGCTTTGATTGATACGGGTTTCTGTACTGGTTTTGAAATTTGATGAATGGTTTTTTTTTTTTTGGTTTTTTCTGAATGATGTATGTTTGGATGGTGTTTGGCTCTGTGTCTGTTTTCCTTGCGAATTGTGTGTGATGGTTTTTTTGGTGTGAGTATGATGATGGTATTTGATGCCGTGGATTTCTATGCCTTTTTTCTCTGAATGAATGCTGTCAATTTATAGGCTCTACGCATTAAAAACTCTCAATTTTGAAATGAATGTGAAAATTAGCTTTTGTTTTGGAAACAAACATAAATGTCTTGATCTGGTGCTGAAATTGTTTTGGAAAGTAGACAAGGCTGTTGAAACATGATTTTGTGACAATGACTTTATTTCCGTTTTAAATCAAACATGTCCAATCATGCTCGAATTTCCTTCCTTATTCGACTTTGAATTGTCCCTGGGCGTTTGATTGTGTCTGAGATTCGTTTTTGGAATGAAACAAGTTGGTCTCTAGGATTGAGTGTTTGATGTTTGACTAAAAACTTTCACTTGCTACGAATTTTATTTTCTCTTGCTGTGAACTCATGTTCCTTCTCATTGCAGCAGTGCATTTCCTCACCAAGATGAATCAACTCCGCGAAAAGAGGTGCAACAACAAGTGTCTTGCCTCCAACATTCTCGAGGTAAATGTCAGTGTCTTTAGGAAAGTGTCCTTTTGATATAACATTGAGGTCTTGCTATTCTTTGTAGTTAATGGCTTCACCGTATCCACATTATTTTTCAACAGATCCATATTTCCTTACTTCCAGTACTTCCAACGACGTAGCAACCATGCGATTTAGCAAAATGACCGTCAAGTTGACCAACAATACCCGAGGCAGCTGAAATGGAGACAATTTCTCCTTGGAATACATTTCAATCAGTGAATCGCCACTTCTGTCGAAATGTGGTGCTTGGAGGTATGATACACTTATTAAGGAGTATGGTGTTTTAGTTTTCTTGGTATCATCTTAATCTACCGACTTGATGAATGTACTTTGAGCTTACCGTTTCGTCGTCAAATATAGCCTTTTCAAACTGCCTGCTTCTGTTCTAGGTTTGGCAAAACAACATTCTTTCTCCGTCGCTGTCCCAAAGGGATGTCAGAGCTTAAAGAAAATCGTCCAGGCTGTTCATATCAGCCTCTTGCTCAATTTCAAGAGTTGTTTGGCAATTCCAGATGTTTCAGCAAGACGAGTTGGATTTCGATCCCACTGCTCCAGCTTCAAGAGCATTGAGCTTCACGAGTTTGGCAAGACCAACATCATTGATGGCATTCCAGAACTTGGGAGGCCTACTGCTATGCGCTGAAGCAGACATAACCCTCTCCGTGGCTGTCGCAACCATCCCTTCGTACAAGGATGCATGGAAAGTACATCGACACTGTCTGATAGTATCATTAATTGTAGCTAGTATGCCAGTGCATTTCCCTCTTGTATGAGGCTGTTCCTTTATTGTAGACTAACCGTCTTTGAATACGGTGACCTTGGATTCTAGCTTGTAATTTTGCACTCGCGTTGAATTTACCGCCGCGTAATGTTTCTCTTCCGTATGAGAAAACAAATGTAACTACCATGTAAATTCCCTCTTCGATGTTGATGAGGTTTTGTAATTTATATGTTAGAGTTGTGTTAACTTGATTTGGCCTTGCAATACTTTCCTGTTTTCTTTTCTCTGTAGCATACCAAATGATACCTGGCAGTAAACAGGGTAAGCTCTCACCGCATTGATATTATTACTTGTTTCTTAGAACTTAAATTCTCATGCCACGCACACTCAAACGGTTTCAGCCTAAAACTTCCCCCATCATCTTTAATTAATCTGAAAGAAAGAACGACCTTGTTCTACACTAATTTGATGAGAGAAGGCAAAAGCTTGATCAAGATGTTCCAAAAGGAATCACGTGAATGAAAAGTTCGCGTAATCAGGGAGGAAGTAGTTGATGATTGTTTGTTATAAAACATCACGAGCCTTAACCTATGTCTTTTCTTCATGTTGACACTCCACTTGGGAATTTACCATGATTAATACTTGAATTCATAACTATGAACTAATTGCAACCTTTTGAATTCAAACAACGGAATTTTGAATTTGCAACTTTAATTTTATACTCAATCCTCCGAGAAATCCATGAAATCCCCAACTTTAGCACATTTGAATCACTTCGACAACTCCAAGGATTAAACTTCGAACCAATCTATTTGAACAATCTCAACAAAATTCCTAATTCCCAATGACCCAACTTGCATTTTAAGTAATGAATACAAAGCCTTGAATGCCATGAATCTTATATCTTGTACTTTAGTCCATCAGGGCGATCTTGACTAGCTTTTAGATGACGATGATCTTACAGAGAACCACTTCTCGAAGAATCCACTGAAGCTTCTGAGAAACTTTGAGGAAAGTTGACATGGCATTGGCTAAGGTATCGTGAGAATGAGGCATATCCTTCCCCCATATCCACGAATATAAAGATCTGATCTTCTGTGGGGGGAAGACCTTTGAGAATTCTTGAGGGAAGGAAAGCTTTGTAGTGGCTTAGGGACCAAAAGGATGAGGGCACAGTCACACAGGAGTCCATACACTTCTTGCAATGGTTGGGGAACCTCCACAAACACACACACAACACTGCCTCCAAGACCTTGAATCTTCTGTAGCAGCACCTATCCTTAAAAGAGAAACAAACAGACAAAGCTAGATAAAGCGGTTAGTTATGCACGAATGATTGGCCTAGGATGTTATGCAAAAAGAAAAAGGGATCTTAGGGTCAAAAATTTGGGTACGACACTCCCGCCCAAGTACCTATCCTTGACCTTTGGGCTTGCCTTTCGTCTGGCTTTCCTCCGATACCATGGTTTGTCACCTTCTTTCCGACGCTCCCTCTTGACCTGTGTCGGATCGATGCTTTGAGCCTCCCTCGTTGTCGGCTTGCTGTTAAATTTCTTCTTGCCCTTCTACCTTTGGTCGAAATCTCCTGTCAACAATAACACTATCTCGTCAAATGGTCGCATCTCACGGTGATCAACATAGTTGTTGAAGTGTATGTCCTCAACAACCAAACTGTCAAGATAAACTTTGTAAGGCTCGGTCGCCTGGTTCCTGTCATACCTCAAATTTGTCCTACCCTTTTTTAAATTGTCTTGCATTCGACTTTATTTTCAGTTCACATTGCTTACATAGCATAACATACCTTTCATCATGAATAATTCCTAAAATGATTATCCAGAATGAATTCTTGGATATATAGAAAAACCGATTAAATTGTTTCTCAAATATACAAAATAATCAGTGGTTGAAAAGTTTCGAATTTAAGCTTGCAGACGTCAGTAATATTGATCTAATATTCACATAGTTTAACCTGACTTGCTCGTCTTATTTTTTATGACTTTTCAGTCACATTTTCGATCAGTATGAGCCTTTTTACCGGTCCTGATTTATTTCAAAATCTGACAAATGCTGTGTTTTTCCAAATGGTTTATGTTGCGATGATTATTTTAGTGCATTTATTTTATTTTTTCGAGCATTTGTGCGTCCGACTTTTATTCTTTTTTTAACCATTTTATTTTTGGTTTTTTTTACCAAATATTCATTAGAATTAGTTAGAATTATTTGTGTGTTACTTTGTTTTCCATTTTTTGTTTTGTTATTTATTTTAATTACCAAAATTTATTCAAAATAGTAGGGAGAAAAGGAAAATATATTGTTAGTTCTTGTATTGGCTGGAATTTTGGTAAAACAATGGTGTTGTTAATGATGTCATATCTCTGATGTCTTAACATGAGTTCTTAACATTGAGTTGATGTTAAGTTCAGAAGGGTTGCTGTTTTGTATGCTGATGTTAAACCTGATGTCTTGACATTAGTTGACAGAACATCAGAACATCAGTCTGATGTGTTTTCTAGGGCTGCATTTGTTTAAGTGTGTTTTGGGAAGATCTGGTGGAGAGATTGCAGGCGAATATCATGGGACAAATATATTCTGTTGAAATCTTATATTGAGCAGATATTGTTACTATTTTCATGCAAAAAGATATGGAGAATAATTAGATTTAAATTGAAGATTTGATTGAAGATCTATTTAGTAGCAGAATCTTTTGCAGATTTGTAGCAGCTGATTTGTTGTGATTTGAAGGCCCAAATCCAGTTGGGAAATAGGTTATAAATAGAAGCATTGTAACCTAGTTTTAGTGAGCCAGCCATCATGTAGATTATAAGGGTTGTGTTGGTCGATGAACCACCCAGTTTGTGGGATGGTCATCATGTTTATCTCTAAGCCTGTAGGTAAGAGATGTATTGTTCTTAGAGGAAGCTGTTAAGCAACTCTAAGCATTGTTCTTAGTCATGAGGGTCATGTCTAGGTATTGTTATAGGAGTGTCTTCTATTTTTATGTGTTTGGAGAGTTGTTGGAAATCAAGTTGTTGATGCAGTGACTGAGATGTTGACTGCTAGACATCATTGCGATGATTGGAAGTGAGATGGAGTCTCTTACCTAGGGAGAACTTAGGTAGAAGGGTCATTGGGTAAGGATTAAGTGAGTAGATTGTTAACTGGTATTGTTGAGTATATTATTTAATACTGCTAATAGGGGACTTCCTTCCTGGCTTGGTATGCCCCCAGATGTAGGTTGTTAGATCGAACTGGGTGAACAAATTCTGTGTGCACTTTTCTTTTTAGCAACTTATTTAATTGTCTATAATTGCCTTGCTGTTTATGTCAGACCAGATGTCTCGACATCATGTAGGACATTTGAGATCTATTATACCAGAATTTCATTAGTATCAGAGCGGGCATCCTGTCTGTTTCTAGATGAGATCTATGGAAGATACTTTCTGGTTTATGAGCAAGGAAGATAGTTTTGTTGAGTTATGGACTTGGTCAGTTCATATAGTTGTTTGTTTGATCCCTTGAAGTGAAGGATGGACTATTCATGACAGGGTATGTATTGGACCTGTTTGTTGTTATCAGGTGTGTAGCTTTGGTGGAGAACTGTTGTTGTGAGTTTGATTTATTTTCAAACCTTTTTGGTGTGCAAGGATTATTGAGTAGTGCTTGAAGGGTGTTGAGGAGTTGTTGTGTGTTCCGCTGCAAGGTATCTGATGTAACCCTGGTTGTTTCTTGTGTCTCTGGTGGTGAGACTTTAGGAAGGTATTTTCTTGGAAAGACTTTAGAGTTTGGTCTCCTCAGCAGAAGAAGAATATATTTTAAATCAGGTATTGAAGACCAATCTGTCCAGAACATTGATTCCTTCCTTCTCAATTTTCTTGATGATGAAAGAAGAGGGTGGAGCCAAAGCAAAAGAGTATCACTGTCAAATCTTTCATGCGGGAGTGAAGATCTTGATAAGTTATCTCTTAAGCGTATTTATGGTGTCCAATGTAGTAATCTTGATAGCAGAAGAGAAAGAGATGATCCCTGTTTAAGCTAAAATGTCCGAGGACAATTTTATAGGGAAAATGCATCCAAGTGTTTGTGTGCAGTAGCAGTGTAAATCAACCTGTGGTCAGTTGGTGGATGCATGATCTCTTTCAATTTTGTGGCTTGAAGGATTGGAAGTAGCAGATTGTCTATGGTATGTTATCACTCTTAAGTTAGACAAGAGGTCTGAACCTTGTGCTTATAAGAAGAAGCTTCTGGAAGAGTGTGTTATGCAAGTTACTGCAGTTTTGTGGGTCTGATCTTGGAAGTTGATCAGATGTTGATATGTTCTCGTGTGTTCGCTGCAAGAGATATGTGTGGATTATTATGGTTGTAGTCTCCAAATCCTAGTAGATGTTTAATGTGATTTAGACTGATGTCGGAACTGATGTTGAAACATCACTTCAGTTTTTTGCTCAGGGTGGAGTGAAAGATCAAGACACTGACCTAACCTAGAAGGCTTTTGTGGTATGAATGGTTGTCATAATGGTTGTCATGAAGAAGATTCAGAAGATGCTAGAATCTGAAGAAGGGTTAAACTACAGGGATTTAAGATCAATTGATATTTGTGATATTCACAAGTATTTAATTGATTATCCTTGAAAGACAAGATTAAGGATGTTCTGTCAATTGTTTTAACATTTTTTCATCAGAGGTTTGGAGAATCATGGGAGGGGTTCTACATTTGCTCACAAGTCACTTAGGTGTTGACCTGGGATTATTGCTTAGCATCTGTTCCTAGAAAGTATTGTGAATGACTTGTCCAGATGGTGGTGCTGTTGAAGATGAAGACGGAAGACTATGAAGACATCATTATCTTGTTGGTTACTGCTTGGATCAGTTTATTTCTGATCTAAGTGGTTTGGAGCATGTTGTTTGCTTTGGTTATGAAGGTCGAGGATAATTGGCAGTTACCTCTGGCTTTCTACTGACGGCTCTACTAAGGGAAGTGACTTTCTTTAGTATTGATATGGGGTAGTCTTGGACTACTTATTTTCTGAAGATTCAGATGTGGTAGGTTTGAAGTCTTTGGAGTTTCTAAGTAGGATGGAGGTTGTCTACTCAAACTTGATTGTTGAATCAAGTCTATGAGAGCATGGAAATCTATTTCTGCAAAGGGAGGAGGTTCTTCTGAGTGGCAGAAGGTAGAGCTGAATTCAACAGTTGGGTGACATAATGTTCTGACATCTAGCTTAACATCAGAAGTCTCAACTGGTGATGTGGTACATCAGCTTTTGATAAGGTGATCCACAGGAATGAATAATAGGATGCTTCAAAAATTTCATTCTCATGGCAGTTTGCGGGAGCTGCAGGAAGGAGAAGATGTTACATGACCATGGCTTAGGGAGTCTAAGTGTGTTTGCTATTGAGCAATTGGAACATGTGACTTGAAGATCTGGTTTCCTTGGTGGATCAGGATATCTTTGTGAGAGTTCTGACAAACATGAAAAAGGTCAAAATATGGCATTTGGCTGTTTTCATATAAGGATTTATGCTTGAGGTGATCAAACTGTGGCATTTGGTTGATCTCAGAAGTGGATTCGAAGAATCAAGATAATCAGAGTGTGGCAACTGGTTATGATTGAGGATTGTCTTGGAATAAGTTACTCTTGGGCAGAAGGGTGATGAGTTGAAGACACAAGGAGATTATTCTTCTTGAAGGTGGATGAGAGTTTATTTCTCTAGTTCTTTGGATTACTATGCTATAGTAAGTCCAGTTGGTGGAGCATATCAAGAATCATGGTGATGATGTCTTGGTGTGTGGCAGATGTTCTAACTTGTGTTGGGACATTATCTGGTTGGATATCCTTGATGAAGGGTGATTATGCTCGGGTTCAGAAGCGTGGTGCCTACATTATGCCTAAGGAACGTCTACATAGTCATACGGGAGAATGGTGAAGTAGAAGGTCTGCCTTGGATGGAGAATGTAGAGAAGAATGAAGTAGATCAGGTATTGATTGATTGGAAGTCTGAAGATGAAGAGTATGATAGGGAATGACTGCCTTTAGAGAGTTGGGGGATCTATGTGACTTTGATCCTTATCTAACAGTTTGTTTAAAGGAGGATGGTGATTCTTATGTTCCTCACGAATAGCCTAATTGTAACTTCATGTGGAGTTGGATGCTCAAGCATTATTGTCAAAAGAGGTGTTTTCTGACTTTGTGGATTAGAATGTGGGGATTCTGAGCTTGTTTTTAGTAGTATGTTCTGGCAAAGCATGACTACTAATTTTGAAGACTTCACTAGTATCAACAACTACTGGTGGATGTAATGTTAGAGAGATTGTGATGTGATCTGATCAGAACATTTTTTTTTAGAGTTGTTCCTTCTTCTGCTACAAGTATCTCTTGAAGAGATTAGATCTCAGTAAAGCAGAGAATTTGTGGAGTCTGTGAGCAGTGTTAAACAAGTCAGGATACTTGGTTGTGTTCTCCAAAAGTGAAAGTACAGTATGTGAATGTGCTCAGCAAGTGTGCTCAAATGTTCAACTCCATCTAGAGCATTAGTTAACCATGACAGGGGAAGTACTTGTCTATGGATTCTGCAGCAAAGGTGCATATATTCTGAAGCTTGCATGCTGATCAAGCTTGTGGAGATTGGTTGCCTCTTATGAGGAGATAATGTCAGATAACATGTTATGACATTAGGCTGTTGGATGGCGTGTTGGTGTGGACATGAATGGTTCTAGCCATGTGAAGCTAATTGTTTGTATCATGTGCGCACATGCTTATGAGGAGAAGTCTAAAGACAATTTTATGCAGTTTTGGAAAAGCTTTGTGAGGGTCTTTGTTGATGGGAGACGTCACACTTATCTTGATGTGTGTTATTAATTCTAAGTAAGAGGAGTTTACTTAGAGTTCAGTGGAAGGCATTGTGAGTGTACTTCAGAACTTGTGGTTGATTGTGTGAAGCATTCCTGACTGGATGGATGAAGATTGTGTCTGGATTTTCCAAATGATATGATGTAGTGGTCAAGGAGCATCAGTTGTGAAATATAAGGGGAGAACTTCTTTCTGTACTAGTGTGGTACTTGGATTGTTTGAGGATTAAGCATTTTGTGAATGCGTTCAGCAGGTGTGTTGAACAGAGGGTGCGCTCTTGAAGACATGAAGATGAGTCTTATGTTTTCCATTCATTTAAGGTGTTCTTCTTGCAAATGAGCACTGATTATCTTAGATAGGGAGAGTTGATCTTTTGTGGAAAAAGTGGTTTATTCAGATTGTAATGTCAAACAAGATGTCGTGACATTGTGTTACTGGTGAAGTTCATGGTGTACTTGACAGTTTAGACCTGGTTCTATAGATTTGTGTGTCAATGGATTGAATCAGAAGTATACATGTATATCAATGTTGTCAATTTTTGGCTAAAAAGGGGGAGAGAATGTACAGTAGTAGCTGTTGAGTTTGGATTTTGTTCTGAGTATGTTGGTTGGCAGATTCAGAGTTTGTCCAATTGTGGCTAAAAAGGGGGAGAGTTAGCCTAGTGGTTGCCTAGTTGTCTGTTGTGGTTCTAGGCTTGACGGTGTGTAGCTGTTTTGCTGGTTGCAGTTTTGAGGGGGAGTTGCTGCTACTAGTTGTGTGTTGATGTTAGTTTGTATGGTGTTTTTCCGCGGCTGGTATCTCTGATGTAGGCTGAGACTGTTTTAGCCAAAATTAGCCAAAGGGGGAGATTGTTAGTTCTTGTATTGGCTGGAATTTTGGTAAAATAATGGTGTTGTTAATGATGTCATATGTCTGATGTCTTAACATGAGTTCTTAACATTGAGTTGATGTTAAGTTCAGAAGGGTTGCTATTTTGTATGCTGATGTTAAACCTGATGTCTTGACATCAGTTGACAGAACATCAGAACATCAGTCTGATGTGTTTTCTAGGGCTGCATTTGTTTAAGTGTGTTTTGAGAAGATCTGGTGGAGAGATTGCAGGCGAATATCATGTGACAAATATATTTTGTTGCAATCTTATATTGAGCAGATATTGTTACTATTTTCATGCAAAAAGATATGGAGAATAATTAGATTTAAATTGAAGATTTAATTGAAGATTTAATTGAAGATTTAATTGAAGATTTGATTGAAGATCTATTTAGTAGCAGAATCTTTTGCAGATTTGTAGCAGCTGATTTGTTGTGATTTGAAGGCCCAAATCCAGTTGGGAAATAGGTTATAAATAGAAGCATTGTAACCTAGTTTTAGTGAGCCAGCCATCATGTAGATTATAAGGGCTGTGTTGGTCAATGAACCACCCGGTTTGTGGGATAGTCATCATGTTTATCTCTAAGCCTGTAGGTAAGAGATGTATTGTTCTTAGAGGAAGCTGCTAAGCAACTCTAAGCATTGTTCTTAGTCATGAGGGTCGTGTCTAGGTATTGTTATAGGAGTGTGTCTTCTATTTTTATGTGTTTGGAGAGTTGTTAGAAATCAAGTTGTTGATGCAGTGACTGAGATGTTGACTGCTAGACATCATTGCAATGATTGGAAGTGAGATGGAGTCTCTTACCTAGGGAGAACATAGGTAGAAGGGTCATTGGATAGGGATTAAGTGAGTAGATTGTCAACTGGTATTGTTGAGTCTGTTATTTAATACTGCTAATAGTGGACTTTCTTCCTGGCTTGGTATGCCCCCAGATGTAGGTTGTTAGATCGAACTGGGTGAACAAATTCTGTGTGCACTTTTCTTTTCAGCAACTTATTTAATTGTCTATAATTGCCTTGTTATTTATGTCCGACCAGATGTCTCGACATCATGTAGGACATCTGGGATCTGTTATACCATAATTTCACATATAATAAAGCAAAGAGGTTGGTACATTTGACCCTTTTATCAACCCACTACCTTACATTGACAACTCATTATGAAAAAGGAGAGAGGCCACCGTTCATTGAGTGTACACACGGCCAGCTGTAATAAGATTGATCACGTGAAAGAAAGAGAAAAAACGGTTTTTCTCAAGAGTAAAAATCCACACACGGCGTTGTTGGTATCTCCACATGTAACTAGAGCCGACAAAATGGGCTAGCCCACATGGGCCAGCCCACCAGGCCCGCGGAATCATAGGGCTTGGGCCTTAAAATTAGAGCCCATATTTTTCAGAGTTTTTAAGCCCAACCCTAAAAAGCCCGCTACCCATTAGGGCTAGCCCATATGGGCCGTGGGTAGCCCATTAGACCCATATCACTATAAATTTTAAAAAATTATACTAATATTTATATTATCTTACTCCAAAATAACACATTAATTTTTCTCACCTCACTAAATTTTATATATATTCTATTCAATATTTCTCTTTTAAATATTATACATTAATATAATTAATATTTTTTTCTCGTATTCTATTAGTTTCCCTTATGTTAAATATTCGAGTATTATTTTATACAATTTAGACATCTATTGTATTTAAAAACACATTATAGTATTGATAAAAAATAATATAGTACTTAAAAATGTATTATGTTTAAAATAATATAATTTTTAATTTTATTTATAATAAATATTATGGCATTTTTATTTTTATTTTTTTATTAAAAAGGTCTATTTAGGGTTGGGTAGCCCGAAGCCCATCTAGGGCCGGGCTCGAGTAGTAATTTTCGAGTCCATATTAGAAACAGGCTTTTTTGGCCCAGCCCTAAAATGCCCGAGCCCATTAGGGTCGGTCCGTTTAAGACCGGGTAGCCCATTTTGATAGCTCTACATGTAACGACTGAAGGCGAATAAAAACAAATAGCAACTTTCTCATGTTATTAATATTTTTTCATTTTCATAATAGAGTGGGACCACACTAATATTCTTGCTCTCTCACAAAAAATTGGGTCACACACTAAGAGTGGACAAATTTGAACTGGCCGATTGAAACCGACCGATCCGTTGTCTTTTTTGTGCAAATGGATCGGGTCGGGTCGGGTGTCGGATTGATTCGGTAGCTTAATTTGGATATTATAGGATTACTTAGGTCGGGCTCGGATGCTAATTTTGGATCCAACGAAAACCAAAACCGACCAAACTTAATTAATTATTTTTTATTTATTTTTTTGACTATATGAATGACTCACTATAAAAATGAGATTCATAATGTTGTAGGATACTATCATTTTTATAAATTGATGATTGCATTGTATACTCCCAAAAATATAAGATATGTAATATAAAATTTTGTATATTATTTAGTTTATCGGTTAAAGTATGATAATGATCAAAATTAATGTCAAATAATATTAAAAATATTATTCAGTAATAATAATTTTTGTTAAAAAAATAGTTTTATTCTAAAAATATAATATTTTTTAGGGTTAAATAAGTTTTTAGTCCCTATAAAGTTTGAAATTTCATTTTTAGTCCCTCCCTACCTTTTGACAACAGTTTTTACAAAACAACCGTTGCCAAAACCAGCTAAAACCGTTGCCAAAACCCAGGAGGGACTAAAAATGAAATTTCAAACTTTATAGGGACTAAAAACTTATTTAACCCTATTTTTTATACAAAAATTAAAAAAAATCATTTTTATAAAATTTTTCTAATAAATATTAAATCGACTAAACCGATCCGACTTAACCGCCAAACCGACTTAATCGAATTCGACGAAAATTGAAATTTTATCGATCGAAATTGGACCATAAAAATGAAACCGTAGTTTACGTCGGATTTAAGTTTTAGACTCAAAACCGACCGTAACCGACCGATTGTCCACCCCTATCACACATTGATTCCTTCTTTCTCGCGCTCAGAATAAAACAAAAAAAAAATGAAAAAGTCTTGTGGTAGCAGTGATGTGGAGTGGAGCAAAATGTGGGACATCAATTTGAATGTGGAAGATAGGAAGTGTGCAGAGGTTTTTAGGAACAATATAATCGGTACTGTGTTAAAAGAAGGCGAGGAAGATGAGTGGTGCTGGAAGAAGGAAAAGTACACGGTAAAAATCGCATATGATATAATTATGGAGGGTTTGATATCTGAAGTTGGTGAAAATGTTGAATTGAAGGAGGTCTGGAGTAATCTTGTTCCGTTTAAGGTATCGATTTTGGCATGGAGAATATGGCAGAACAAGATTCCGTCTAGAGATAATCTGGTTCGTAGGGGCTGCCTAGTAGCATCTCAAAATTCTTGTCTGTTCGGCTACGGAGTAGAGGAAAATGTCAATCACATTTTCTTCGAATGTCCGCTGGCTTGGTTAACATGAAGCGAGGTCCTAGGTTGGCTCCGAATCGATTACGTTATTCATAATGCGGTGGTTCAGAATTATTATCAGTTTGCAGGTATTTGCAGTGGAGGAAAAGTGATTAAGGAAAGAATATTGGTAATATGGTACACTTGTATTTGGTTCTTGTGGCGTCGTAGGAATGAGAAGATTTTCAGTCACCTGGTAGATCATAATGGTAACAGTTTAGATGCAATTCAGCACTTATCTTGGAGGTGGCTGAAGGCAAAAATCAAAGGATTCTCATATGATCTAAACCAGTGGATAACTCACCCCAAAGAATGCCTAGGGTGGAAATAAATTCTCTTAGCTGCTAGTTGTCCGTGAGTCATAGTTTAAAGTTAGTAGGATCATCTGTGGTATGGAGGTGTCGTTAGTGGAGCTGTTACCAAACCGGTCTTGGAACTTTGGTTTTGTTAGTGGGTGTTGTTTCTGGTGGTGTTGAGTATTGTCTTGGTTAAAATTTCTCTGCAGCATTTAGTGGTTGTTGTAGTAGAAGAGGTTCCTTGTGTATTGTGGTTGGTGGCAGGTTCTAGTGATGATTATGTGTGATGGCGAATAGAGCAGGAGGTGTGTAATGCTTCTTTTGGGCAGGTTATCGTCAGGATGTGTTTCCCCTTGAAGGTGGTGCGTTTTCTAGTATTTTTCGGCTGTGTAGGTTGCTTATGGTGCCATGTGTGTCGGTGTTGTACTATGGTTAGGGGCTGGTGCTTAGAGTGGGACTGTTGGTGACGCAATCCTTGCTTTTCGTTTTGTGGTTTTAAGGGGTGGGTTTCTTTTGTTTCTGACTTGGGGTGGAGGAGCTGTCATGACAGAATGTGAAATTTGATTTTTCAACTGTCGTAGGATAAGTGCGAATTATCTTGGTGATAGATAGTTTGTCGTATTCTATTGGAATCATTGGAGGGGAGTGTGTCGTCGTGTTTGAAGTGGAGGACAGTGTCCAAGTCTCGGATAGATTATTCTTGGATCTTATAGAATTCGTAGTGATTTCATATTGGCGTTAGTGTAATTGGGGTGGTTTCTGCATTGAGCTGGCATCAGTGTATTTGGAATAACAGTTTACTGGCAGTTTCAAACTGGAATAAGGGTATTAGGCAGTGTTGGTGTTGACTTCGGTGTTTTGTCGTCATCTTCACTTCTTCCTTTGGGTTAAAGCTGTGTGTTTCCTCTGCTGTGGCTAAACTGAAAATATTAGTTGCGTTGTAGTCGATTCAAGGTGGTGATTTTTTTGCTGTTAAAGTCTGTGGAGTGGAGTTTGTTAGTATAACATTGGTGCAATTTCGTATGCTTGTATGCAGTGACTCAGAGTTTTGTTTGAGTTGCTCATATGCGTATAGTAGTGCAGTAGCTGTTTTTGGTGCAAAATTTAATTGGAATTGGTGTTGTCTTGTTCTGCATTGCTGCCTCATAGGGCAGGAGTTCTTTCTATTGGGTGTTTAGCAGTTATAATTATTGTATTAAGTATGCTTCTTTTAGTGGGTTTTGGAGTTACCAATGTATTGGGAGTAGGGTGTCTGAGTTTTTTGTTGTTCTGTTTGAGTTTGGTTTGTATGGGACGCTGTTGTTCTTGGCATAGCTTATGCCTATTGTTTTAGTAATAAATTGCTTTTCGCTTTAAAAAAAAAAACAATTTTGCTGCAAGAATTATTGACTACCACTCAATTATTACTCCCTCCCCCACTAACTATTGAGGCACAAAAAGACAAAAAAGAAAAACATTCTTTCTCTCTTTCTAAATAGCACGTCACTACCACTCACCCTCTCTAATTTTTCATCTTCTTCTTTTCCTCCACTACAAAGCTTCTTCCACCCTTTATTCGGCAACTTGACTTCTTCTTCTTTCCATAAAACTCCCACCACCAAGGTAATCTCTTTCTCTCTCATGTTGAGGATTATTCCCTGAGTTTTTTTAAAAGCATAAGCCTCTTTTACAAAACCCTCCCCAATACGGGCAGGGCTTGGCTGCCTTTAAGGCGCCAAAGGCACCTGCCTTTATGTCTATCTCTTTCATTTAAATTTCTCTCACATCTCTTTATTTATTTATTTTTATTTTTCTTAAATAAAAAAGTAATAAATTTTGGCCTAAAGGTATGGTGCCTTTGCCGCCATAAAGGCAGCAAAGCCCAACCCCCCCAATACCATGCGCACCCTTTCCGCCACCATGTAAACATCGCCAGCTTCTTCAAACACCATGACGTCACCCTCAATTCAACCTTTTCTTCACCACGATAACCATAATATCCTCCTCCTCCATATGATTCCCATCTCCCCTTTATCTTCTCCAAATACCACCAATAGAAACCAAACAACCTCCGATCCGCAACCACACTGAAACCCAACAACATTCGTTACCACCCTTCACCATTTTTTTCAGCTCAATAAGCACGCTCCTTCTTCCCTTCAAAATCCCTTGTCAATATTCACAGAAGAAGAAGATTTGCTAACAAAATTGATGAAGATGGAAATGAAATCCATTGAAGAAGAAGAAGAGGTAAACAAGTTTGTTACAGAAAACAGTTAGAAAATCGTAACTGTGTAAAAATGATTCATATTTGATGATGAAATTGATATGTACAATATATACTATCTATACAAGAAATGAATGGCTATAAAGTAATCTTAATACTACACGTATCACTCATCTATACACCATAGTAGAAAAGCTATATGTATGCTAATATCCCCCCTCAAGTTAGGCAGTGGATGTTACAAACTCCCAACTTGTCTAAATTGCTTTTCAATGAAGGAGAGTGTAGAGGCTTGGTAAAAATGTCAGCTAGCTGATCATGAGTAGAAATAGGAAGTAAGTGGATAAGCTTGGAGTTGATCTTTTCACGAACCACATGGCAATCGATCTCAATGTGTTTACTACGCTCATGAAAAGTGGGGTTATGAGCCAAGTAAATAGCAGACCTGCTATCACAAAAAATAGATGCAGGTTGAGCAAATTGAACAAGAAGATCATGAAATAGAAAATTTAACCATTGAAGTTCACAAGTAATAGAAGCCAAAGCACGATACTCTGCCTCAGTGGATGATCTAGATATTGTGTGTTGCTTCTTAGATTTCCAACATAAAAGAGATGATCCTAACATAACACAATATCCAGTGACAGATTTCCTTGTATCAGGACACCTAGCCCAATCAAAATCAGCAAAACCAAAGAGTTGTAGTTTGCTAGAGGATGAGAAAAGGATGCCTTTTGCAGGAACAGATTTCAGATACCTGAGAATCTGAGTGGCAGCTTGGAAATGAGGAACACGAGGCTTAGAGACATATTGGCTCAAGTGTTGAACTGCAAAAGAAATATCTGGTCTTGAATTAGTAAGATATATTAACCTGCCAATTAACCTTCTATAAGAGGAGGGATCATCCAAAAGTGAGCCTTCATCAAGAGTAAGTTTAGAAGCAGGATTGAAAGGAACTGTAGATGGTTTAGCAGCAAGGAGACCAGCATCCTCCAAAATTTCAAGGGTGTACTTCCTTTGATTGAGAAAGATACCAGTGGAAGATCTGGCAATCTCAAACCCTAAGAAGTAACGCAACTGACCAAGATCTTTAATTATGAACTGTTGATCCAGAAGATGCTTGACATGTTTAATCTCAGACATAGAATTACCTGCCAAAACCACATCATCTACATAGACAAGTAATGCTGTAAATTCATGGTTAACCTTTTTAACATAAAGAGAGTGGTTAGCCTGAGATTGAGTATATCCAAGAGAGAAAAGAAAGGAGGATAGCTTGGAATACCATTGCCTGCTAGCCTGTTTTAGGCCATAAAGAGACTTGTGAAGCTTACAAACCTTAGATTCACCATAACCAGACACACCGGGAGGAAGGGTCATATAAACTTCTTCATGTAAATCACCATGTAGAAAAGCATTGCTAACATCTAATTGCTCTAAGTGCCACCCTTTAATGGCAGCTAATGATAAGAGGACTCTAACTGTAGTAATCTTAGCTACAGGAGAAAAAGTGTCAAAATAGTCAATGCCCTCCATCTGTGTACAACCCTTTGCCACTAACCTAGCTTTGTATCTCTCATTAGAACCATCAGCTTTGTGTTTAATCTTGTAAGCCCATCTGCAACCAATGGGAGTTTTATCATGAGGTAAATCAACCACATCCCAAGTGTGGTTTTCTTCAAGAGCAAGCAACTCTGCATCCATGGCCTTTCTCCAACAGTCATGTTTGTTGGCTTGGTTAAAGGTTTTTGGTTCAATTTGAGAGGATAAGGATATGCAATAATGTTTGTATGAAGGAGAACAATTATCATAGGATAAAACAGATGATAAAGGGTAAGGTACTGCAAAAGAGTTAGGTGTATTTGAGGAAGAACTATGAGCAGTATGATAGCAGTGGTAATCTGCCAAATAGCTAGGAGGGTGAGATACTCTATTGGAGTGTCTAGGATTATTAATGACAGAAAAATTATCTGTAGTAGAGGTAGGGTCAGGCTCAGGGGTAGGTGTGAGGCCATTGAGTTGTTCAGAAGGTAAAGATAGAGGAGCAGATGAAGTACTTAAAGGAGTGTTGGTAAGTACATTTTGATTATGACTAGAAATATGAGGGTTGGATATAGTACCAGGTCTGTTCAAGCTAAGAGTAGGGTCAGGGATGGAAAGTTGATGTAAGTCATTAATGACAGGCTGTAAAGGTGAATTAGTATGCTCTGTAGAAAAGAAATTAGGAGAGGGATTTGGTACTTGGTTTGAGTCAGTTGGATCATCATATAAAGGAAATGGCATATGAACAGAAGTATTGGGAACAGGGGTTTGGGTCTCATGAGTTTTAAAGGGAAATTGTGTTTCATAAAAAACCACATGTCTAGAAACAAACAGATTATGATTAGTTAAATCATATAGAATATAGCCTTTAGTGCCTTCCTTAAAGCCAAGAAAAATGGCCTTTCTAGCTCTAGGTGCAAATTTAGTTCTATGAGCTTGTAAAGTAGTGGCAAAACTCAAACAGCCAAACACTTTTAAATGAATAAGAATAGGTGGTTGTTGGTATAGCAATTCATAAGGGCTCTTGAATTTTAAAAGAGGTGTAGGTAGTCGATTAATAAGGTGTGTAGCATGTTGTATGCAAAAATTCCACATGTTCAATGGGATAGATGAATGAAAGAAAAGTGTTCTAGCCACATTCAAAATATGTTGATGTTTTCTCTCTACCACCCCATTTTGTTGGGGTGTTTCAACACAAGACTTTTGGTGAACTATGCCTTTAGATAAAAGAAATTCATTGAGGGCAATAAACTCAGTTCCATTGTCAGACCTTGGGCATTTTAAGGAAGTTTTGAACTAATTTTCAATATGAGCTACAAACTGTATTAGGCTATTCTTAGTTTGATCTTTGGTTTTGAGAAATATGGTCCAAGTATATCTAGTATAATCATCAACCAAAGTCAGAAAATATTTATGTCCTAAAATGGATGTAGTAGAAAAAGGTCCCCATAAATCAGCATGCAAAATTTCAAAAGGAACAGTAGACACAGTTATGCTATTTGGAAAAGGTAATTTCTTTTGTCTACCAAAATGGAAAGAATCACAAGGTTTATTATTTTGTGTATAAGGAATAAAGGGAAAGGCTTTGGAAATACATTTCAAACCATCATTAGAAATGTGGCCTAGTCTTAAATGCCAAAGATTACAAGAAGATATAGTATTGGAATGAAAAGCTTGAGAATGAGGAGGGCATCAAGTACATATAGTCCTCTTTGGAGATTAGCTATACCAATCACTTTCTTGGAATGGTTCTGCAGAATTGTACAAGAATTGACAGTAAAATTAACATGACAGTCATTGTTATGTACAAGTTTAGCAATAGAAAGGAGGTTAACATGAAAAGTAGGAATATACAAAACATTATGAAGAGTTAAAACAGGGGAAATAACTATGCTACCAGATATTGAGGCAACTACTTGGGAACCATCAGGTAGGCTAACATGTACAGGAACTATGGTTTTATGTGAGTTAAAAGAGGATAGGTCATAAGAAATATGGTCTGTTGCACCAGTATCAAAGATCCATAGTTTAGGATTCTTACCATGATCATTTGAAGAATAAGAGTTCAAAACAAATGGTGAAGTGGAAATAGAGTTGGCTTGAGGTGTTGGGTTAGACTGTTGAATTAAAGCCATAATGTTGTTGTATTGCTCTTGTGTAAAACCAAAGCTTGGTTGTGAATCATCAAAACCTGCATAAACAGAAGCAACAGCAGACTGATTTGATGAATTGGAATTTTGAGGTTTACCTTTACCTTTAAATCCAAGTGGGTATCCATGCTTGAGGAAACAAGTCTCGACTGTGTGATTAGTTTTACCACAGTGAGTGCATACACGATTATGTCCTCGAGCACCACCTTGTGACTTGTGCTTGAAAGGTGTCTGACCAGTCTTGCAATTAGATTGACCTACAGAATTGGTAGCTTGAAAAGCAGTGGCCTCTTCATTTGATGTATTAGCAGGGACAACAATAGAACCTGCATAATTCATTTCTCTTTCCTGCTGAATTACAAGTGAAAAAGCCTTGTCTATAGTAGGAAGTGGCTGCATCATCATGATTTGGGATTTTGAATGTGTGAACTTTTCATTCAAACCCTTGAGGAATCTGATAACGTAGTCCTGCTCACGATATTTACGGATCGAATCAACGGCACCACATGAGCAAGGAATAGTGCAAGAACAAGCTTGGATTGGTCTGTAGTTCTCAAATTCATCCCACATCACTTTCAACTGAGTAAAATAGTTGGAAACATCCAAAGAACCTTGACGAAACTTATACAAATCTTCTTGAATGTCGGAAATGCGGAAAATATCACCTTGAGAGAAGCGAAGCTGTAAATTCTTCCATACTCCAGCTGCATTTTCAATCCACAATACATATTTAGCAATGGAATCAGAAAGAGAACGATGAATCCATGCCAAGACCATTGTGTTGCAACGAATCCAAGGAGCATACAAAGGATCCGAAATGGGAGGCTTCTTGAGAGTTCCATCAACGAATTTGTCTTTGTTCTTGGAGATTAATGCAATATGCATCGATCTTGCCCAAATGTGATAATTTTTATCATCGAGACGAGGAGAAACAAGAACGAGTGAAGGATTTTCATTCGGATGTAGGTAATACGGATTCGAGGAATTTGTGGAAAAATCAGTGAAGCTTTGGTTAGCAATAAGAACGAGATAAAAGGAACAGAAAAGAACAAGAAAACGATTAACCTATTGCAATCAATTTGAGAAGATGAAGCAATTGATTGAACGGAGAAAGAAAAACAATGGCTACCAGAGCATATGAAGCTCTGATACCATGTCAATATTCACAGAAGAAGAAGATTTGCTAACAAAATTGATGAAGATGGAAACGAAATCCATTGAAGAAGAAGAAGAGGTAAACAAGTTTGTTACAGAAAACAGTTAGAAAATCGTATCTGTGGAAAAATGATTCTTATTTGATGATGAAATTGATATGTACAATATATATTATCTATACAAGAAATGAATGGCTATAAAGTAATTTTAATACTGCACGTGTCACTCATCTATACACCATAGTAGAAAAGCTATATGTATGCTAATATCCCTCCACATCACAATCGTTTCACAACAACACGACAACAACTTGAGTAACGCAACAACAACTCAGTTTTAGTGGCGGCACTTCGATCCGGTCTCACAATTTATTTCTATGATGTTGTTGTTGTGATTTCATTGCAGGGACATTATTGTGCATACCATTGTTCGGAGTCGGATTCAAACCTGGTCAGATTGGATCTCGTGTTTAGATTTCGCAACAACAACCACAAACTCAAGCAGCAGCGTCACTTGTTACGGTAACGACAACAAGTCAACAAATCCAAGTAACAACACTGCACAATGCTCTGAACTTCTTCAAACCCTTCATAAATCCACCGTCCAATCGCAACGAAGAAAGTTTCAAATGAAACCATCATCACCATCTGCATCACCAACTCACTGCTACAACAACAACTCAGCGCAAACTTCGCGGCAACATCGTAGTGTCTCATTCTTCAACAAACAATATTCGCAGTCGCAACCACGATTGCTTTTCCATCTTGTTTGGGTTGCTGTTTTGAGCAGGTTATGAGCCAGATTCAGGATGTGGATCTGATTATGTTTTGTCGCGACATCGTCGACTTCGTTTCCAATTACACAAACTTGAAGCAGCAGTGTATACATTCCATGAGGTAATGTCTCAATTCTGAATTTCTGTTGAGATTGGGTCTTAAACTTTCAATGTAACTTCAAATTAACTTCAAATTAATCTTAATTGTTTCATTCTCTGTTACTTAAGTTTTGAAGTTGGCATATCGTTTCTGCATAGTAAGTTTTGACAAATCTATCTTAATTGACTTCAAATTGTTTCTGCATAATAAGTTACCACAAACTTATGTTCTGAAATTGGCATTTATTCTGGTTACTCTTTGTTTAAATATTTTAGAGTTTTTATTCAAGTTTTTGCTCTTTGTCAAAAGTTGTGTAAAGGGTTTTATATGTACTGATTATTTTGGTTTAGGCGAAGATGGATTAGTAGTATTGGTTGCTGTTACAACAAGCATAATTTTTGTGAAAGTTTGAGGAAATTCATTCTAATGCTTCTGCTCTTTATTTACATCATTTGGGTGTATTTCATTAAAACTCTTCTTTTAGTGTATTTGAGGAATTTGTTTGATTTAATCCTGATGGTGTGTTTGAATTGCTCAAATATTGATGGTTTTATTTTATACTCTGAGATTTAAAATCAAGAAAATTGACAGAATAAGAGTTTTCTTTAGAAATTTGGGTTTTCTAGAATTTGGTTTTTTTTGCTATATGAAGTAAGAGAAGTTATTGGTCTTTCATTGGAAATTATGAATAATTAACTTTAATTTTCATTAAATGCTTTTAATTAAGTTTTGTTTTTATAGAGGAAAGATGGGGCGGTTCCCCACATTTGTTTATTTATTTATTGGAAAATGCTAACGAGTGTCCTGGACACTGGTTAAGAAATTAAAATAGTAAGTTGAGCATTATTTAAGAGATTAAAAAATATGTTTTTTCTAATTAAATGTGTATTTAATGCATTGAAAATAGAAATAATCAACTTTATTTAAAGAATATTGTGCATATTAAATAAACTGAACATAACATATTTTTCCTTATTATGAATTTTTAACCAGTGCCCCGAGCCCTACTTAGCATGACCCTTATTTATTTTATCTATATTTTGTTTTATTTTTTTGTTTTACTTTTTCTTTTATTGTTCATTAGATGGGGTCTTGGACCATTCTATTCAGGCACCATGATTGTTGCTATTTACACCCTATAGTAGACTTCATTTGTCTTTATTATTATAATAAGTTTTAATTCCGATTACAAAAATCTTGATAATCCTGTAAGATTGTCACAAATGTTGTAAATAATTTGGTTTGTAGTTGATTTACTTTGTTGCATTTAGATCGAATTTTCAATTCGTGGTTTCGACAATTCTATGTCGTTGTGCCATCAAAATTTTACACATTAATTGAATAATTCGCCACGTTATGACTTATGTGTATGACTTTCATCGTGTTGGCATTACACACAAACCGACTTTGGAGCACATTATGACAAACTCGATTCGATTTATTTTATGTGCTCGCTTTTGTGTTATTTCATCCTCATTCGATAAAATGTACCCCATTCCCATAAAAGGTAATAATTGTATCACTTTTGTCTCGAATGTGCTTTAATGCTTTAAACCCTTTTCAAAAGAAATAATTCTCGATCCAACGTCGAGCGATTTTTCACCATGTAAGTCGATTGCTTTTTAAGCATCGCCATCAACCTCATGGTCACCATACACAACATTCATAGCTTACTCCTGGGATTTCTTACTGTGAGACATATTCGATCAATTATTTTTAGTTGGTCGTTTAGAAGACGAGCCCACTTTGCTAATGCACACGATTAAAATTCAATTCGAGTGTTATCCTTTACTTTTACTTGCTTGTTTTGTCTTGGTAAATAAAATCGAAACCCAAAAATACTTTATCCATATCACATCCTATTATCTCATGTAAGTTGAGTGCTTTTGCCTCGCCATCGACCTTACCTTATACAATTAGGATCTCCTTTCCGATAGTTCAAACCCTTAACCGTTTTACGCGCAAATTTAAACCTCAATCACAATCGAGCATTTTCTTCAAATCAAATCAATGTACTTAATCATATTCAAACACTACTTTCATTAAAAGTGAAGTGAGGAGGATGGAGTCTTCGATCCTTTTCCTCAATTGTTTGGGTGCGAGTTCCCTTACTCGTGTGTGAACAATTGACACCTCTAAAAGACTTTTAACTCGATAAGATTCAAACCATTTCTATAAGCACTCGTCGTTCCTTAAAACACTTAATTTATATTTAAACACATTTTCTTAAAAGGTGAAAAAGGAGGGTTTGGAGGCTTTGATTCCTTTCTTCGATTGTTTGGGTGCGAGTTCCCTTACTCGTGTGTAAACAATTGTCACCTCTAAAAAACATCCAACATATCAAATTCTCTTTTCTCGCCCCGTGCGATTAAAATTTCCTAAAGACATTAATTCCTCGCCCCCGTGCGATCCATACTCGAATACTTTTTGCAAAGAACATTGTTTAGTCCCTTCTTCTGCGCATATAAACTAGTGTTTCAGCCTCCCCTAGCGAGCAGACAAGCCAACGTTTAACAGTTAGAATGCGACTTAAACACTCGTTCGCTTAAAAAACACAAACCAACCAACCGTAGCCCTCCGAACTACGATTTTTCTAACTTCCTCATTGCACTATGAGAGTACGTAGGCATAGGATTGCGAGATCCTAGCGAACTCCTTTTTTTTCTTTTTACCTCAAACCTTTTCCCGTAGTCCCACGAACTATGGACGCTCTGATTCTTCATTTATTCGAGTGAAATATACATAGGCACAAGGGCCTCAATCCTTGGCGAGCACCCGAATAAAAAACTACCATTTCCCCCTTAGAAACTACATCCTTACTCATTATTATCTTAGAAGAAAACAAACAAACCGAGCTAACTTTTCTCACGAATCGAATTAAGAGGTTCCCGTTGGGTACAACGGACGTAGGGGGTGCTAGTACTTTCCTCTTGCGTAATCGACTCCCGAACCTATAATTTGATTGTGTTATCGATATTTTCCTATTCCTTCCATGGAATGAATAAAGATCGGTGGCGACTCTGTTCGAACATTTTTCCGCGTCCATTGCGAAGATCATATTTTTCGAGGTACAACAGTTCCCTCTGGGCTGGGAAAAAGCAGTGGCACACAGTATATCCTCAGTGTAAGATAGTACACTCGCCCTTCCAAAGATGCGTGGGAAATGCTGGAGGATCCAAGCCTGAAAGAAAATGTTTGAAACACGCGAATCATCTGTAATGGCTTTGCGAAGATGAAATTAAAATGACAAAGAAACATTCAAAGACAAATAATTATTAATGTCAGTAATGTTACACTATCTGTGACCTACTTCGTCTTCCACATACAACTCTCTCTCACCTTTGAGTACAGGTAAACCAAACAAGCAACCCCTAGTTGTACTCATGGATCCACTCGAAGTCCTCGAAGTACCGTAGGTAGACGACGTCTGTATAAGTGGCACTCTTATCCACAAAAATCGTAGTGTCAACCAAATATAACAGGTATGCTCTCATAACATGCGATATGTGGAGTGCCACTTACTCATCATCAGCTGCAGCCTGTTGTGCTATCACGATCTCAGTCGCATATTATAGCGTGCGGTTTTTGTCGGTGACGCGACCACCTTACCACAAATGATGATTGGGTTTGCTACTTTCTGATTTCAATATTTATCCTATCAAGCTGGTTAAAAAAGGGGAAGATATCTTAAACTAACCCTGTACGCAAATGTTTTCTTTAACAAATGCTAAGAGATCGGGGTCTGGTTATATCCAGTGTATCTATGGTAATCCATATGAACCTTCTTTTGCATGGATTTCTGTTAACTCAAAATGCTTTCTCGTGTTTATCTGTTGTGGATTGGGAAAGTTTCTCCTTTGGGAGTGTTGAGAGAATGTTTTTGTTGTTTTCGGGTTTTCTATTGTTTTTTGGGAAGGTACTGGACCTAAAGTTTTTGATTTGTGTGCTCGCTAAGATTTCACAATCTTATGCCTACGTATTCCCGTAAAGAGATTTGGGAAATCAGAGCAATCGTAGTTCCTCCTATTTCAATGGGAGGAAAGATATTTGGTGTCTTGTTCAAAGCCCAAGATTGAAGCTATCAGGGTATTTGTGTCTTGTTCAAAGCCCAAGATTGAAGCTAAAAAGGTGATTGAGAGAGAATTTGTCATCTCTAAAGGGAGATATCCCACTTATTCATCACAAAGGTTGAGGAATTGGTTATAAGGGAAATTACTTTAACTGGGATGTATGGAATCCATCAATGCCATAATTTCCTTTATAAGAGGGATGTCATGAAGGAAGAAGCTTTAACTCAGTGTAGAGCAATGCCACTTTTTACTTATGAGTCTTTCATGCTAAGAGAGGGACATTGGCTTGGATGTATGGAATCCAAAGGCTTTCCACTTATAGTTGTTAAATGAAAGAGAAGCTTTGGCCAGGATAAAGGAGGGACTCCAGCTTGGATTTTGAATCAACAAGTGTGTCACTTATAGCAATTATCTGGAAAAAGGTTTTGATTGTTTTGTTTTGATATGTGATGTATAGAGGATATATCTTCCGGCAGAGAGAACTCATGGTCTCATCTGAGGGGATGTTGATTTTTGTGTGCCTTGATCAAAGCCCAAGGTTGAAGCTAAAGGAAACTGACTCCACTGAGGAGGGTTTTATCTATCTTGTACAAAGCCCAAGATTGAGGCTGATTGGGGAAAGTTCTTATATGAAGCCTAATTGTATTGGGGGGTCTAAGGGTTTACTCTTCCTGGGAACCAGGGAAGAGTTGAAATAATATATGCCATGAGGCTCTGACTTCATTGAGGATTTGTTGATTTTCAATTGACCCTAGTTGGGGATTTTTGAACCTTGTTGGGGATCAAAGAAGTTTAAAGGTGAGTTTGAAAACCTTAGAGGTTTTTAACCCTTCTGGAGACTGGTGTATTGATAAACTTCAAAAGAGGTGTTTCCTATGCTTTTAGGAAACTTAAGGGTTTATGTGTGAGGTCCAAATGGAGACTATGATGATGAGACTTTCCAAGTCTACTTGTATGAAGCCCAAGAGGAGGCTGAGACTGTCCAAGTCTCTCAAGAAATGGTAGGCTCTGGTATAGTGAGAGGTATTTGTATGATTCCCAAGAGAAGGCTGTTGGTTTAAGGGATGAAGATCAACCCTAGAATGGTATGATGTTCTGGAAATTTTGACTCTCCTGGGGATTAAACTAGTAGAGATAACTAAATTTTATCCTATGCTTTCAGGAAGCCTTTTGGTCCTTGTACTAAGCCCAAAAGGAGGTTGGGGAACTTCTAAGAAGCCTGTTGGTCCTTGTAAGCCCAAGAGGAGGCTGGGGATACTTCTAGGAAGCCTGTGGGTCCAAGCCTAAGAAAAGTTCAAGAAAGGTTTCACCGGGAATAATCCTTTCTTTGTTGAACAGTTCTAAGGTTTGAAGAAATTCAAAAGAGGTTTCACCGGGGATTAATCCAGTTTGGGGAAATGAATTTCTTTTATATATATTTCTAAGTTTTGACAGTCTTGAGAAAGGTTTCACCGGGAATAATGTCTTTCTCTGTTCCATATTGAATAAGCCCAAGAGGAGGCAGACTGTATTGAGGGGGGTTCCTATGAGGGAACTAATTTTGACTATGTTGAAAGTAACCTCTGGTTTGACCTATGTGTAGACCTAACTGTAGGGGAAACTCTAAACAAATATGCACAAGAATATATATACAGATGAATTAACAAATATACAAATAAGTATGCATTGAAAAGAAAAGATGTTAGGACTTATACTCTGAGAAGAGGCCTTAGTGTATGGTGATTGATTGTATTGATTACAACTGTATGATTGATTAGGGTTTTAAGAAATTGAAGAAAGTTTTGAGAAAAATGTGAATTTAAATTTGAATTAAAAGAAATTTGTTTAAAAAGAAAAGAAAAGTTTGGGGCTTATAACTCAAAGAGAGGCCCAAGTGGTCTAAGAGCAGTTTCACCAAGAATAATGCTCCTCTTAGTACTAGTTTAAAACAGGCAGATGATTTTGAAAACAGAGGTATGAGGATTACAACTCAAGGAGAGGCCCATGAAAGTTGTTCAATGTTTAAAACAAAGTTTTTATACAAAAGATTGGGGCTTATACTCAAGGAGAGGCCCAAATGACTTGTTTTGAAAACAGAGATCGCACTGCAATATCGAAAGACGTTGTGGGACTTATATTATAGCAGAGGCCCAAAAATTTGTTTATGTACAAAGGGGTTTGGGTCTTACACTCTATTAGAGGCCCAAAAGTGTTTGTGAAGAAAGAATAATGGGGATTATACTAAAAAAGATGCCCAAGTGATTTATTTGAAAAGGCGAAGATCGTGTCGCGGTTTTGAAAACCATAGAGGGACTTATACAATGACTGAGGCCCCAAAAATTATTTACACAAAGAGATGGGTCTTACACTCTACAAAGAGGCCCAAAGATTTTATTTTTGTACAAGAGTTGGGGCTTACAGCTCAAGGAGAAGCTCATATGAAAAACAACGATCACACCGTTTATCGTATCGGGACTTATACAATGACTGAGGCCCAAAATTATTTATTTACAAGGGGATGGGTCTTACACTCTACAAAGAAGCCCAAAAGTGTTTCAAATGAAGTTTGAAAAATTAAAATCAAGAGAAAACCCTAATTTTAATTAAAAATACAATTTTTCAAAAAATAAATAAATAAATAATGATATAAAATATCAAATATATTCAAAAACAAGTTGTGAACCTTGAAAAATGTTTTGAAAAATCATGTTTAATCACATGAAAGCTTGGAATTCATTTGAATTTGAAAAAACCAAGATGAAAATTTCATTAAAAATGTTTAAAAAACAATAAAAATGAAATTCTTTACAAAAATTCAAACTATATTAAATGAATAATATAAATTTGTTTTTTTTGTAGAATAAAATATTTTAATATTTTTGTGAAATTTTAAAAGAAAGAACCAACCAGGAATGATTAAAATTGAGAGAGAAATTAATTTTTGAAATCAATTAAGAAAATAATAAAAAATTCAAAAATTCAAATAATTTGAAAAATGGTGCCAACGGTCACCTTCTTCTTCCTCGTGACCGCGCCACGGACAATTTGCAAAACCTCATTTTTCTCTCTGATTACTCAATGGTTTTGACTTTTGTAAACATCAATCTCACTCGTTTTTGGACAAGGATTCCAATGGTACCAATTAATTGCATTTATATTATATGTGGAGTAAGAAATCAAGTGATGAACACATGAACCCAAATTTCTGCAAGAACACTATGAAATCTAATACACGATAGCTACAAAGCATTTGATTGAGGGGAAACACTCTACATAAGTGCAAAAACATGTTTGTAACTTGAAAACATATTTATGATGCATGAATCATAGAGTTTGAGAGTTCAGGCTTACCTCTTGCAAGAAGAAATCGAATTGTGTGTTGGAGGTGTTGTAGATGTTGTTTGATGACTTGGACAACTTCAATGGACCTAATGTAAGGTGTTTGGAAGCTTGGAATGGATTGAAAGTACCTGGATCTTGTTGTGGCACCTCAACTGCAGCTTTGACAAAAAGCTTGAGCAAATGGATAGTGACTTGATGATTTTGGTGTTCCAGACGTGTTTTGAGGTTATGGATCACTCATATATGATATATGTGAGGTGTTAGGATGGTTAGTTTTGATGGAATTGATCCCTATTTGAAAATTCGATAGTTACTTGCTAAAGAAGTATTTTCTGGTTTTTGAAGAGTGATTTGGTGGAAAACATGTGTTGTTATGCTTTGGTGTACTCAAATTGATCAGAAAGAACCTCTATTTATAGTAGAACAAGTTTGTTTTGGGAGCAATAGTGATTGGGGGCTGGATCACTCAATTATCCATTAGAATTTGTCTTGTAGTCAAAGTCTCCTCTAGCCATTGACTTGAGTCAATCTTGCAGGCCTACGGTCTTCTGATGCTTGGATTCATTTTGACTCATTTGTGATGTCGTGTGTAACACCCCTTCTATACCCCGTACAAAAACCGGAATAAACTAATCTTATAAATAAAACATCAGAGCAAAGAATAATTTATCATGATATAGCCAGAGATGCCACACCAACGTGAACTAAAACAACCTGCTCATATAGATATATAACAACCCGATAGTCATATAAACATAGGAACTCAGTTCCAAAATATTATCGTTCAGTTACAGAATTAAAGCGGAACATCCATAACTGATGTCATCACAAAAGATAAGTATGTCATATACATGTTCATACAAAGCCACTATATACAAGCCAAAAGAAACATCTACACTCGAACCCTGACTACCCGTGTTACATATCAGAGCCGACGGAACGACAAAAAGACGAAGACACTAATCTTCGCAAAAGACCTCCAGCGTCTAATCTGCAATGCCATTACAGCATTAAACCACAGCAGAAGGGTGAGAAACAGGATTATAATATAATTGCATATCATTATAAAACACTTAGCAAAATATGCACAATTATTCTCACCACACAAATACGATACTTGTAAACAACACAAGACATATTAAACCCATTTCACACATCAATCACATAAGCATATACATTAACACAATGCATAACAAATCCTTCTCAAAATTCAACACATAAACATTCATGTAATGAATTATGCAAATGCACAGAGACCGACACAACGACTCTATGCATGCGGTACCATTAGTCCCCTAGGAACTCTTGGAATCATCGCTCGTTACTTAGGGTAACTCCCCGTCGGGCATACGATGTTCCCCGTCGCTACCACTTATCAACAAGCATACGACGTTATGGATCGTTTTTAGTCCTTTATAATAGGCACACGATCAATACAACAATTGCTTACACCCATAAGGGATCTACAATTCAACATGCATTGTTTACACCCACGAAGGGATCTACAATGTCTACATGCATTATTTACACCCACAAAGGGATCTACAATGTCTACATGCATTGTTTATACCCACGAAGGGATCTACAATGTCTACAACCTGATGAATGTCATATAATGATCCATGGCAATCAAGGCTCATACATTAAATCATGCATTTCAAGTACATATAATACAATGCACATAATTGCCAAACGGCCACAAACCTTCACCACAACATCATATACCCATCAAACATCCCTCACACAAGTCATACGTTACATATCATATCCTATCGCACAATATAGAAAATAACTCAAAAATTCCATTTTACGGTTTCTCGGAAAAGTCGGCTAAAAATAATATTTTTCTTCACCAAATCATAGAACATATTTTTAGCTTCAGATCGATATAAAGAACAGCTAAAACGGATAAACGACGAAAAAGTTATGCAACTTTTAAAAAAAACAAATTTTTGAAAAAGAACAGCAGAGTGCAATCGATTTACACCTGTGTGCAATCGATTGCACGGCCCCAGAAATCACATTTTTCGCCTTTTTTTTCATGTGCAATCGATTTGCATCCTGCTGTAATCGATTGCACCTGTTAAAAACCAGAAAAATCAGCTGCTGCCTCTACACAAAACCCTCCGGAAACCCGACCGATTCAATTCCTTTCTCCCGAATAAATACATGGTAATATCACATAAATACATACCAACATATTAGGATCAAGAAAAACCCGATTCCACGACTTTTATTTTTCACCAAAATCTCACATTTTCAAAACCCAAAAATGTCAAAACTCACAATATCAACCGATTTCAACGAAACGAGTCTCTATAATCTTGGCCTAACCTCACACGACTAAACTACACAATTTGTTTCGAATTTCATCCGTGAAAACTCTCGATTCTACCGATTATGTCAAAAATAGCAACCTAACCACATAATTCTCTACACATTCAAACAATTCAAAAACAAACATATATAATCATACACAATCAATATAATAACCGAGTTTCACACCCTTACCCGATAACAATCCGATTCCTAAAGCTTGCTTGGTGATTTTTCCCCTTTGTCTTCACTTTCTCTTCACTTCTCTATTTCTCTCTTTTTCTTCTCTTTTGGGAAACTCTTACTAACTTTTCTTTTTCTTCTTTTCTAAACTTATACTAACTATTTTCTTTTATATTTTCTTAACTTAAAAATTCTAAACATTTCTAATAAATATCTAAACTAACTATTATTAACTAATACTATTAATTATGAAATATGTCAAATACCCTCTATTCCAATTTTCCCCGCAAACTCTCAAAAACGGTAAAAATATACAATGTGCAAAAATAACATATAATCACACCAATCAGCAATTAACATAAATATTGCTCAATTAAAAATAAAGACTCGACCAATTAACACCAAAAAGCACGGAAAAAGGAAATATTAAAAACGGACTGTTACAACTCTCCCCCACTTGAGAAATTTTCGTCCTCGAAAATATTACCTGATCCAAACAACTCCGGATACGACTCCCGCATCCGACTTTCCAATTCCCAAGTCAAATTGCCCTCAGCAGCGCCTCCCCACGCCACTTTCACAAGTGCAATCTCCTTGCCTCTTAACCTTTTCAACTCGTGATCTAAAATCCTCACCGGTAAAACCTCAACCGTAAGATTATCTCTTACCTCAACCTCATCCATCGGAATCACATGAGACGGATCTGGAACATACTTCCGTAGCTGTGAAACATGGAAAACATCATGTAGATTCGAAAGATTCGGTGGCAATGCTATCCTGTAAGCCACTGCACCAACTCTTTCGGATATCTGATATGGACCAATAAAACGTGAAGTAAGCTTCCTCGACTTCAAAGCACGTCCAACACCAGTCACCGGCGAAACCCTCAAAAACACATGGTTACCCGCTTGAAACTCAAGATCTCTTTTCCTTTTATCATGATAACTCTTTTGCCTACTCTGAGAAGCTTTCATCTTCTCCCGAATAAGTTTCACCTTTTCCGTCGTTTGTTGAACTAACTCAGGTCCAACTACTGCACTTTCACCAGATTCATGCCAACACAAAGGTGTTCGACATCTTCTTTCATAAAGTGCCTCAAAAGGTGCCATTCCGATACTAGAATGGAAACTGTTATTATACGTAAACTCGATCAATGAAAGAAAACTGTCCCAAACTCTACCTTGCTCAAGAACACAAGATCTCAGTAAATCTTCCAATGACTGAATTGTTCTCTCCGTCTGACCATCAGTCTGCGGATGATAAGCAGAACTCGATCTCAGCTTAGAACCTAACGCCTTTTGCAAACTTTCCCAAAATCTGGAAGTAAACCTCGGATCACGATCAGAAACAATACTCAACGGGACGCCATGCAACTTCACAATCCCACGGATATAAAGCTCAGCCAAACGCTCCATAGAATAACTGATATCAATCGGAATGAAATGCGCCGATTTAGTCAGCCTATCAACGATCACCCAAATAGCATTATGCCCACTCGGAGAATTAGGCAAACCCGTCACAAAATCCATCGATATACTATCCCATTTCCACTCCGGAATATCCAACGGTTGCATTAATCCTGCAGGCCTCTGATGTTCCACTTTCGACTTCTGACAAGTCAAACACGCATAAAAAAACTGAGCCACATCTCGCTTCAAACCAAACCACCAAAATATTTTCTTCAAATCTTGGTACATCTTATTAGCACCAGGATGTATACTCATACTACTCCGGTGTCCTTCCTCAAGAATCATCTTTTTCAACTCTGCATCATCCGGTATACAAATTCTACCACAGAATCTCAAAATACCCTGATCATCCACTTTAAAGTCACCGTTCACTTCTTGATTTCCAACAAGCAACAAATCAACAAGTTTCAAGTCCAACTTCTGTTTCTCTATAACAAACAACAGAAAATCATTAGTGATCTTTAACATACCAAGCTTCACACTCTCATGTGAAAGCTCACAAACCAAACTCAAGTCTCAAAATTGTTCCAGAAGTTCCCACTCTTTCACCATCAAAGCAGATATACGCAAAGATTTCCGACTCAAAGCATCAGCTACCACATTAGCCTTACCAGGATGGTAATTCAAGCTAAAGTCATAGTCCTTCAGAAGTTCCAACCATCTCCGTTGCCTCATATTCAACTCTTTCTGATCAAACAAGTATTTTAAACTTTTATGATCACTAAAGACTTCGAATCTAGCACCGTAGAGATAATGCCTCCAAATCTTTAATACAAAAACCATCGCAGCTAATTCCAAATCGTGAGTAGGGTAATTCTTCTCATGAACTCGTAACTGCCTCGAAGCATAAGCAACCACCTTACCATCTTGCATCAAAACACCACCTAAACCAATTAGAAATGCATCACAATACACAACGAACGATTCATTAGGATTCGGTAAGATCAAAATCGGAGCTGTAGTCAATCTCTTCTTCAGCTCGTTGAAACTTTCTTCACATTGAATATCCCAAATAAATGCCTTACCCTTACAAGTCAGTTGAGTCAACGGAAGTGCCAACTTGGAAAAACCTTCGATAAACCTCTGGTAATATCCAGCTAAACCCAGAAAACTTCGAATTTCAGTAACAGATCTAGGAGCCTCCCATTGTAGAACTGCCTCTACTTTGGATGGATCCACAGCAATACCATTACCTGAAATCACATGCCCAAGAAAACTCACTTCTGACAACCAGAACTCACACTTGGACAGTTTGGCATAAAGTTTCTTCTCCTTCAGAATCTGCAACACAATATGCAAATGTTCCGCATGTTCCTCCTGTGACTTAGAATAAACCAAAATGTCATCAATAAAAACAACAACAAAATGATCTAAATGCTCATGGAATATACGATTCATATACTCCATAAACACACCCGGCACATTAGAAACCCCGAACGGCATCATAGAAAACTCGTAATGTCCGTATCGTGTCCTAAAGGCCGTCTTCTGAATATCCTCCTCTTTAACCCGAATCTGATGGTATCCTGACCTCAAATCAATCTTACTAAACACACTTGCACCCACTAGTTGATCCATCAAGTCATCGATCCTTGGAAGTGGATACTTGTTCTTAATCGTCACTTTATTCAACTGCCGATAATCGATACACAAACGCATACTTCCATCTTTCTTTTTGACCAACAAAACAGGAGCACCCCAAGGTGATACACTAGGCCTTACAAACCTCTTTTCCAACAACTCATTCAATTGTCTTTTCAACTCCACCAACTCAGATGCTGACATCTGATATGGTGCCATAGATACAGGTCTAGTACCAGGAACTAGGTCTATAGAAAAGTCCACCTCTCTTTCTGGCGGCACATATGAAAAATCATCCGGAAACACCTCCTGAAAATCACACACAACAGGAAAACTTCCAATTGCAACTTGACTCTCCACAGACAACGATGCAAACAATCCAAACAACTGAGCTTCCTCCGCCAAAAGTTTCTTCAACTCTTTGGTAGATAAGAAACCAGATTCCCTTTCTTCTTCAAGAGAAGGAAATCTCACCCGCTTAAGATAACAATCAAGATGAACACGATTGAACTCTAACCAGTTCATTCCCAGAATCACATCCAAACCCTTCAATGGCAAACATACCAAGTCCATCACAAAATCTCTACCAAAAATTGTCAAAGGACAACTTAAACAAACGAAAGAAGTAGTTACCGACCCCGAAGCTGGAGTATCGATAACCATCTCTCCACCCATCTTAGACAACACCAAATTTAAACGTTTCGCACAATCAATCGAAATAAACGAATGAGTCGCTCCAGTATCAATAATAGCAATTAAAGGATTACTATTAATAAAACAAGTACCTCTGATCAAACGATCTGCATTAGTAGGCTGAGCTCCCGCCAATGCAAATACTTTCCCTCCAGGTTGAGCTTGCTTCGGTTTCGTGCACTTTGTACTATAGTGACCATTCTCCCCACAATTATAACACTTGATCGCATTCCTCCTACAATCAGCAGCCACATGACCCGTCAAACCACAATTAGAACACTTGTTCATATTCCTCCTACACTCCGACACACGATGATCCATACCACCACAATTATAACATTTCACAGAAGAATTCATTCCTCCTCCACTCGGCTTCCTATCAAAAGTAGCCTTCTGTTTCCCCTTATCAGCAGGAGTCACATAAGGCCTACCTCTGAACTGCCCTTTTCCTTTCTTATCACCCAGATTCTTGTAATGCATAGCACGTGCCTTACTATCTTCATCAAAAATCCTACTTTTGTTCACCAACACTGGAAACTGCCTGATCTCCTGATAACCGATACCCTGCTTGATTTCTGGCCTCAAGCCATTCACAAACTTCAAACACTTTGACCTCTCAGAACCAGCCGTATTATAATTAGGACAGAACTTCACAAGTTCCTCAAACTTAGCAGCATAATCCGCAACAGAGGAATTATCCTGCTTCAGTTCAAGAAATTCAATTTCCTTCTTACCTCTCTCATCTTCCAGAAAATACTTTTCAAGAAAAGCATCTTTGAACACAGCCCATGTAACCACTATCTCATCCTCCTTAAACCTCTGAGAAGCATTCGCCCACCAGTCTTCAGCTTCTTTTTCCAACACATGAGTACCAAACTGCACCTTCTGATCCTCGGAACACCTAATGAAACGGAAGATCTTCTCAATCTTCTTCAGCCAAATCTGTGCTCCCTCAGGATCATGAGTACCTTCGAAGCTCTGTGGATTATTCTTCTGAAACTTATCCATACTACACGATTCCTCGTCCGCCGCAACATTGGGTAAATTCTGCATCGCTTGCGCCATAGCTTGCATGGCCGCAGTCATAGCAGCAACACCTCTTCCAGCCATAATCTGAACGTTCCCAATGATAGAAAATTATGGTTAAACAACCACTCCACAGAGTGCAACAGACCAACAAGACACAACAGACACGACAACATGGTCGGACAAACCAAACATTGGCTCTGATACCACTTTATGTAACACCCCTTCTATACCCCGTACAAAAACTGGAATAAACTAATCTTATAAATAAAACATCAGAGCAAAGAATAATTTATCATGATATAGCCAGAGATGCCACACCAACGTGAACTAAAACAACCTACTCATATAGATATATAACAACCTGATAGTCATATAAACATAGGAACTCAGTTCCAAAATATCATCGTTCAGTTACAGAATTAAAGCGGAACATCCATAACTGATGTCATCACAAAAGATAAGTATGTCATATACATGTTCATACAAAGCCACTATATACAAGCCAAAAGAAACATCTACACTCGAACCCCGACTACCCGTGTTACATATCAGAGCCGACGGAACGACAAAAAGACGAAGACACTAATCTTCGCAAAAGACCTCCAGCGTCTAATCTGCAATGCCATTACAGCATTAAACCACATCAGAAGGGTGAGAAACAGGATTATAATATAATTGCATATCATTATAAAACACTTAGCAAAATATGCACAATTATTCTCACCACACAAATACGATACTTGTAAACAACACAAGACATATTAAACCCATTTCACACATCAATCACATAAGCATATACATTAACACAATGCATAACAAATCCTTCTCAAAATTCAACACATAAACATTCATGTAATGAATTATGCAAATGCACAGAGACCGACACAACGACTCTATGCATGCGGTACCATTAGTCCCCTAGGAACTCTTGGAATCATCGCTCGTTACTTAGGGTAACTCCCCGTCGGGCATACGATGTTCCCCGTCGCTACCACTTATCAACAAACATACGACGTTATGGATCATTTTTAGTCCTTTATAATAGGCACACGATCAATACAACAATTGCTTACACCCATAAGGGATCTACAATTCAACATGCATTGTTTACACCCACGAAGGGATCTACAATATCTACATGCATTGTTTACACCCACAAAGGGATCTACAATGTCTACATGCATTGTTTATACCCACAAAGGGATCTACAATGTCTACAACCTGATGCATGTCATATAATGACCTATGGCAATCAAGGCTCATACATTAAATCATGCATTTCAAGTACATATAATACAATGCACATAATTGCCAAACGGCCACAAACCTTCACCACAACATCATATACCCATCAAACATCCCTCACACAAGTCATACGTTACATATCATATACTATCGCACAATATAGAAAATAACTCAAAAATTCCATTTTTACGGTTTCTTGGAAAAGTCGGCTAAAAGTCGGCTAAAATTAATATTTTTCTTCACCAAATCATAGAACATATTTTTAGCTTCAGATCGATTTAAAGAACAGCTAAAACGGATAAACGGCGAAAAAGTTATGCAACTTTTAAAAAAACAAATTTTTGAAAAAGAACAGCAGAGTGCAATCGATTTACACCTGTGTGCAATCGATTGCACGGCCCCAGAAATCACATTTTTCGCCCTTTTTTTCATGTGCAATCGATTTGCATCCTGCTGCAATCGATTGCACCTGTTAAAAACCAGAAAAATCAGCTGCTGCCTCTACACAAAACCCTCCGGAAACCCGACCGATTCAATTCCTTTCTCCCGAATAAATACATGGTAATATCACATAAATACATACCAACATATTAGGATCAAGAAAAACCCGATTCCACGGCTTTTATTTTTCACCAAAATCTCACATTTTCAAAACCCAAAAATGTCAAAACTCACAATTTCAACCGATTTCAACGAAACGAGTCTCTATAATCTCGGCCTAACCTCACACGACTAAACTACACAATTTGTTTCGAATTTCATCCGTGAAAACTCTCGATTCTACCGATTATGTCAAAAATAGCAACCTAACCACATAATTCTCTACACATTCAAACAATTCAGAAACAAACACATATAATCATACACAATCAATATAATAACCGAGTTTCACACCCTTACCCGATAACAATCCGATTCCTAAAGCTTGCTTGGTGATTTTTCCCCTTTGTCTTCACTTTCTCTTCACTTCTCTATTTCTTTCTTTTTCTTCTCTTTTGGGAAACTCTTACTAACTTTTCTTTTTCTTCTTTTCTAAACTTATACTAACTATTTTCTTTTATATTTTCTTAACTTAAAAATTCTAAACATTTCTAATAAATATCTAAACTAACTATTATTAACTAATACTATTAATTATGAAATATGTCAAATACCCTCTATTCCAATTTTCCCCGCTGTAATACCCCAAAATTTGCTCTCCCTCTTTGTCATCATAGCATGGCATTATCATTTATCATATCATATCCACCTCATTAACATTACATTGCATTTAACATAGAAAAATGAAGCATAGCATCCTTCTTACCATCAGGGCATGTGATCAGGTGGAACGTGGACAATCAAGGGATCATTCAAAGCACAAAAAGGTCAATCAAGTTTCCTCAAGGCAAGCCAAGAGGTCTTTCATGTCTCATACTATCTCAAGGGATCATCCACAATCTCAAGGAAGTGAGATCCAATGGGAGATTGAAGCAATACATACTTCGCCATGCAAGAGGTTCAAAAATTGAAGGAAAACCCTCAAAAGAGATAGCCCATTGATCCAAAATCATCCTCAAATGGTATATCTCATCATCCTTTAAGAGGATACACAACATACTCTGAGGAATTTGAAATTGAAGACTGCACATTTTTCTCCTAGGAGGTGGGCACCAAAACTAGGGTTTCCCATTAAATCAGGGAATCTTTGATTTTTTGGACAAAACTTGATGTCATGGTATTCTACATGTTCTTAAGTGTATGTGTATGGAGAATTGCCTCTCAATTGGTTTTAGAAGTGGTTCAATGGGAAGAAAGATCAAAAATCAGGAAATTTGGGGGCAAGTCAAATAATCAGAGGAAAAAGTCAACTCTTGACTTTTTTAGGCCAAATTCATGAAATTCATGTTATATGTGTCCAATGTACAAAATTTGGTCAAGAAACTCCAAAGGAATCATGAAAAAATCAAGATGTGGAAAGTTGCCATTTTTGGATGAAGAAGGGTTACTAAAAATAGCAAGTTTTGGCCATTTTGCATCAGAGTTTGAGCCAAGGCCATTTAAAATTGAAGCACCAAATGAAAATTCCACTCGGCCACAACAAAAGATCTTGTTTTAAGCTTCACATCCATATGTGGAACATCTCCATTGGATAAAAATTGAGTGAGATATGATTGATCAAAGTTTGAGCAAAGTAGGTCCAAAACTAGGTCGTGACCAAGATTTTCAGGGCACGCGCGCAGCCATTTTCTCAAACACTTGGTGGGCCAAATGTATTGATCAATTACTCATGATTAGAGGCTTCAAATGGAAAATCTTTCAACATCAAAGTTGTTCCTCTATGTGAGATCTTCAAAGTTGGTGTTTATCAATTTTTCATCTGATCAAAGGTTAAGGAGTTATGATGGCTCAAAGAATGGTCATTGCAACTGAAATTTGACCAGGTCACAACTAGGTCATGCCACAAGTCTGCGCACCCATGTACCAATTCTTGGCCCATCTGTTTAAGGTCATTTTTAGACATGTTTGAGACCTCATTCCACTTCAATTTCCAAATCAATATTGTGCTCCAATGCATCCTCTTTCCAATGAACCCATAAACTCCCTAATGCAGCCATTGAGTGGAGAGAAAAACCTCCACAAACTACCCTATGTTGGCATGGATACATTGACAGCATGTTGCATGATTTTGGTTCAAACACACCACAAACACTTCCTCACTTCAGTTTCCTCTTTCAACCAAGCACAAGTCAATTACACCTTGCACACTTGCCTTGGCATACATGAGAATGGAAAGAAATAAACGTGCTAAGCAAGTTTCTGCTACCACCAGCCATGCCATTTCATTTCCCTCCTCACTTCCACCATAGCATGTCATGAGCCATCTTCACCATAGCACTGCTCTCCCTAACTAACTTGACTCAGTTAGTTAGGGATGACTCAGTTTAACCACCTTGACTCACTTTAACTCACTCACCAAACCATGGTTAGCTTACACTATAAAACAAAATCTCACTTCACCTTTTGGGGGGAGCTTCATTTTCTCTCATTTTTCACTTCCAACTCTCTCTCACATTCTCTCTACTTTACCTCTGATTTCACACGAGCTTCACAATCCTTCCTTCATTTACTTCATCTTCATCATCTTCATCATCATCAATGGCATTGGATTGAAGTTTTTCTACACAGTCCTCAAGTTTTTGCAAGCATTGTTCAATATTGAATCTCTCTGCTCTCAAGACCATTGGTTGTATAGCATTTATTTTGCTAAGTTCGTGAAGCTCCAAGGTTGAAGAGGAAGCTAAGATCTCTGGTTTTCTGAAGAGCATTTTCAAATCTCCAATATTCAGGTACGAGTTTCATCCATTATAGACTTGATGTGAGTTGGTTTTCAGGTTCTTGCAGCTTCTTATAAGCTCAAGGACTTGTCTGGCTAGTTGATAGGCCTTTAGAGGCATAGACCAAATGTTAGGGCAAATTGTTTTGGCTCAGTTTGTGTTATGCGTGCATGATCTATGAAAATTGATTGCATATTCATGATGTGTGTGAGCTCGGCTTCATTTTGGTATTTCGTTTGTGGATTTCTGGAGAAATCAAGGTTGTAGACGGTGGTGGTTTGGCCGGAGAAGGTGACCGGAGATCACCTCCGGCCGGTGACTGTGTTGGCTAGGGTTTCACCATGTTTTAATCGTGTACGTCCATTTTGGCATGATCGTGTGGTGATAATGGTGACAGCGCAGTAAAAAACTCGTGCAAGTCATGTGCACATTTCTGATGGACTTAGCCAATTGATATTCGCACCCCCCTTGCTTAAGGCCCAATGTAATTTGAACTGAGTAATTACTAGTCATGCACCCCCATTCCTTTTTGCATTGCATTTTTTTTCCATTTTTCTACATGTTTGCTTTTTAATTTTTAAAAATACTAAATAGAATCAAAAAATTCCACAAAAATTCATGAGTATCATTAAAACATTTAGAAATTTTTTCATGATTTTATTTCTTGATTTTATGACCTTTTTACCCCTGTTCCTTAATTTTCTTTGAATTTCTTTGGTGTGCATTCTTAATGTGGTACATGATCTTGTTTAATTTTGTTCTTGATCATTAAAAATTGTTTTGATGCTCTTCTTTTTGAATTGAGTCATTATCATCTTGAGGTATGTTAAGTGTTTTTTATTTGATTTTTTAGGTTAGTTTATGGCATGTTTGGTGTTCATTTTTGTGCTACTTTGTATGATATGTCTATTTGACCTAAATGCATTGTTTGATATCATTTTGCCTTGATTTCTTGTATGCTATTTTGGTATATGATTCACTTCTGACTTGTGTATCTTTAAACCATACTTACTTAATTTTCCTAATGCCATTTGATTTTTGTTTGATGCATTTCATTCGAAGCATAATAACATGTCATATCATTGTGATCTTTGTGCATGTTCACATGGTTTCTTTTGTACATACTTGCATGATCATTTGCATATTTGGTGAACCATTCACTTGACATTATAGGTCATTGATACATATCATATGTCATCTTTGCATGTTGGTTATCATTTGAACCTTGTGCACCTTTAACATGTTGTGTTTGCACTTTCCTTTGTTTGGAACTTCCATTTCAATTCTACTTCTTCTATCACTTCTTAAATGTCTTGATGTGTCATGCATGAATACTTGTGAGATGTTTGTGAATCATTTTTCATTTCATTTCAATTCTGATCCATGGATTACATGTTCCATTTATGCACTTTTCTTCTTTTTCCTTTCATCTTTCATTCTCCCTTTTCTTATGGTGGCATGTTCTAATGCCATGGATGATGTTTGTTGCCTATCCACTTGGACTTGCATGATAATAATCATTTGTTTTCCATGTGATGAACATTCTAGTTGTGATTAATAGAATTTGATTTCTCATCTAATTCTCTTGAGCTTTATAGTGCATTAAATGTTCTTTTATTTCTTATACTTCTTGTACATGTTTACTAACCATGCAGGGGCTTTGGTAAGTTTCAATTGAGTGTGGATAAGGAATCCACATTCAAATTCCTTTCCTTTCATCTCTTTTACAATTCCATTTTGTGTTTTGTTAAGCACTTATGTGCTTTCTTTTAACAATTCATCACCTTCCCCTTTTTGAATTACAATTCATCTTCTACTTTAGAAGTGAACTGTTTAATTCTTTCTTTCCTTAGACTTTAGGTTGAAGCCTCACAGACCATTAGGATCACTCCCTTTAATCTTCAATTAGGATTGAGTCTTAGTCCACATAGATTTTACCTTTCTCCTCTCTTGAGTCTCTCTTCTCATCTCTTAAAGGAAACTCAAAACATTTAATAAAGGTAGGCATTTATTGCATTTAGGCCTTTCACATAAAGAAAAGATTATAAGGGGTCTTCTCTTATAATCTTAAAATGTATAGCATATAACCCATCTTGGGTCAATGTGTTAAACATTTGATCTTGTGTGAGGGACTTAAATGCAATACTTGTTGAAGGTGCAAATAATAAAAAACACTTCTTCATTTCTTAATCAACAAAAACACTTAATAAATACAAGTATGCTAGTGTGTTTGAACCTTGACAATTGGAACTAAGTGTGGGGGTCTTCTTCACTCTTAGTGTGCTTTCTTACCCATTCCATCTTGGAATGTGAGAATGTACACATTCCAATGACTAAGATCCAGATACACTGTCATATGCAAACAAATCCAAAACACTTCCTTCTAAAAGATAAAAACAAACAATAACGTCTTTCCTTCGGGAATTCTTTTCTCACCTCATTCACTCTTAGCGTACGAACGCGCTTCTACTCGTTCTCTTGCAAGATGGTAACGCACTCGGACCAGCGAGCCTGCAACACCTGAGCTAGAACGTAAGCCATTCTCTAAAAAACACAAACAACTTTCCCTAGTGAGGGGAACTACGTCGCTCTGATTCTCATGTTCCCGATGAGATACGTAGGCAGTGGGGTAGGGCCCATTCGAGCACTTCTTTTATTTTCCCTACATTTGTTTCTCTTTCTATCTCCTTTCTTTCCATTCCTTTTCCAGTATCCTTTCTTTACACCCTTTGATCGAGACAAGCAAGCGTGGATCCCATCGGGTACGATGGACGCGTGGGGGTGCTAATACCTTCCCCGCGCGTAACCGACTCCCGAACCCAGTTCTCTTGGTCGTAAGACCATGCTCTATCCTTTCCTTCAGGTTTATGCGGTGTTTCCTTTCCCTCTCATGGGATAAATACACATTGATGGCGACTCTGTTTCGGTGCCACTTTCGCGTTTGTACTAGGATGAAAATCCCGGGAGCGACAGCTGGCGACTCTGCTGGGGACAGGTTGACCTATTGATGGTTCATCCTTGGGCGAGTCAATCCTAGCGCTTGTTTGTTTTTTTCATTGGGTGTTTACTGTTGTGCTATATGTTGCTGTTTATTTATTTTACTGCATTTACTGCATTTTAGCATTACATATCATATATTATATTGTGTTGCACTATTTTGTCTGTTTGGCGGGATGGGATTTCTGAGAGATAAGCCCATTACACAGGCTTGAGGATACACTTAGAATTAGAGTGGAGAGTAGTGGGACCTACGTGCCGTTTGGAGTGCGTTGGGTGTTCACGAAATTCACAGCTAGACGAGGCTATCTTGGGACACGTCGTGGCATGCGCATCTTGCGTATTCCAGGATGTAGATCTAGAGAGCTGTCGACTCTAGTGACCGATCATGAGGACCTTAGTGGAAACATCCCTCTTTAGCGGTGACAGTGGCAGACCACATTATGTGGCAAACCCATTCGCACCCGAGGGCCCACTTTGGAACTTGCATAGGATGACTTTTATTTTCTAAGGGGAGTCAGTGGACGACCTCTTTGATTGGCATAGCATTGTATCCTACGGGCTGAATGTGCTATTGCTTCTCAAACCTCCGAAGCTGACAAGCCTTATTTTCTAAGAACCACATGTGAGTATGGGCGGGATGTTTACAGGTTTGCAGGAAACCCAGCCTCCTACCTACCTTACTTGTGATTCTATGAGGATTTCAGACATTGTATCCTATGACAGTGATTTAAGTGTTCATCTCAGATATTGCCAGATTCAGTACAGAGACACAGTGCACACAGTTCAATACAGACACAGGCACTTGATTACCTGATCACATGCCCTTTTGCATTGCATTATCATATCATAACAGTTATGTTTGTCATTTTCAGGTGCATAATACGTTTCTGATTCCAATCCATGGGTTCAACAGAGATCGTTGCCGAGAGAAAGAACAATGTGTCTTACAAGTTTCCAGATCCTGTTTTGGATTCATTGCTCAAAGTTATAGATATGGCTGGTCCGGGTATTCTTGATAGGTTTCAGAAGAGCTACGGGAATTTGGTTGGGATGGTCCGTACAATCACCAAGTATGAACATGATGCTTTGCACACTCTGCTGCAGTTCTACGAGCCTTCGTTGAGATGCTTTCTTTTTCCAGATTACATTTTGATGCCAACACTGGAAGAATTCTCATTTATTTTGGGAATTCCGATCACGCCGGCAATACCATTCTTCTCTGGTAGTTCTCCCAGCGTAAAAGAAATTGCTGCTGCGTTACAAATGGATCAGGCAGTGGTAAAGAGTGGTGTGAGCAGTAAAAATGGAGTTAGCGGATTTCATTTAGAATTTCTGTCTGGACAAGCCCAAGAGGCTGCAAGTGCTAAAAATTGGACGGTTTACAATTCCATTCTGGCTCTCTGCATATATGGCCTAGTTTTCTTTCCCAATCAGCAAGACTTTGTGGATATGCAAGCAACGAGAGTTTTCGTCCTTAAAAATCCAGTCCCTACTTTGTTAGGAGATTTTTATCATTCCGTGCATTACAAGAATGAGAAAAGGAGGGGAGGATCTGTTAGTTGTTGTACTCCACTGCTGAGTCATTGGTTTTTCAAACATTTGCCTCAGACAGGTGCCTTTGTGGAAACCAAAGATGTGGCGAAATGGTCTAAACGATTGATGGGTTTAACTGCTAATAACATCGTATGGTTTGACCACCGGTTGTTGAGAATAGAGCTTGTCACAAGATGCGGAAATTTTCCAAATGTGCCTTTGATTGGCAGAAAAGGAGGGATCAATTATAATCCAGTTTTGGCCATCCGACAGTTTGGGTATGCTTCTAGGGATCCTCCTACAGAGCAAGATGTGGAAGAATCTTTATTCTTTACAGGAACTAAAGATGCGAAGGTGGTAGAAGTAGTGAATGCTTGGAAAGATAAGCACAAAATTGGAAAAGCAGTTTTTGGAAAAGGAGATTGTAGATCTTATCCTGAATATGACAGGTGGATTGAGACGAAAGTAAAGGAATTACTTTTACCCTTTTCAAGGGGACCTCTTTTATGTTCAGTACAGCCAGAACAACCCACCATGGTGGCTATTGAAGAATGTGAGAAGTGGAAGAAGATGGTCAGAGAGTTGCAGATAGAGAATTCTGGAATGAGCAGATGTCTTCAGAAAGCTCTAGCTGACAACAAAGAGTTGGAAAAGAGAGCCTTGAAAGAGGAAAAAACCTTGGCTGACAAAGAGGAAGATTTTGATGACAGAGCTCGGTACTTTCGAAAACTTACTTTGGGAGCAGATGACACTAGTCAGGCTCACAAGATTACAAAACAGGCTTTAGCCCGAAGCAGGGATTCATTGGCTCAACTTCGTCAAGCTTGGGATGAAGTCAGAATTGAAAATGCCGAGTTAAAGGATCAGTCGAAGATTAAATACGAGGAGCTTAAAAAGGCACATGAGCAGAGGAGAAAGTATCGGGAAAGTCTCGGTAAAAGTCAAGAACAGTTAGAAGAAGCTAGAAGCCAGCTGAAGAATACCAAGAAAGAGCTTGAAGAAGCCATGATAGAAAGAGAGATACTCAAGACGCAAGCTGGCGTAAAGAGACACAAAGGAGTGCATGATGACGAAGCTCTTATGCTGCATATGGGTTCTTTAACTGAAGCTCTTGAGAAAAGGGATGTCTTGATCAAAGAAATGATTGAAAAGCCGAATCACCAGCGTACCCGTATACTTTTTTAGGAGATCAAATACTCAAGTGATAAGCTGAAGGATGTGGAATTGTCAGACTGATGTTCTTTTCCCTGTATTTTGTTGTTAATGGTTACCATCAGGCTTGTTGATGGATCCATTTTTTCCTTGTATTGCATTGGCGGATGAGCCTTTCCTAAATACTTGAATACTTTGTTGAATGAGTATGAGCAGTTTATTCAGAATTACTCTTTATCAGATATCTGTACACAAGCACATGACCACGACACGTCTCTTTATATCACGATTTCTGGTCTTCAGATTTCCGTGGTTTGGATTGGAATCAGGGTGTAAAGCACTTTGGAAATGATAAACATAACATTGCATGGCATTGCATATCATTCTGCATTTATGTTACTTGCTTTTCAGGTACTCGTTGCAGGGTCTCTAACCTTTATTTGGTTTCAGGCAGTATAGCTGAGAATCATATTCACCGATATTCGACGCGAAGAAATCAAGTAAGAATCATGGATCAAGTGCAAAGTGATTTGGCCGAAATGAGGGCGCGTATGGACCAGTTCATGACCCTCATGACTGGCATGGCGCAAAATCAGGAGAGATTGAGGCTTCTGGTCGAGCGTCCAGACAATGGGCCCGAAGGTGATCAGCATGACAATTCACAGGGACATGGCATCCCTCCTCCCGGTGGCAACCCTCCTCCTGGTGGTAACAATCGGGGTAATGGAAATGGTAGGCATGCTGGTGTTACTCTGGAAGATACCCTGGAAGACCAATTTACTCTGCTGGATGCTGATGTGGGTAATCAAGGTGATCGAAGGTATGATGAGTTAGCAGAAAAGATCAGGGCCATAGAATGCAAGAACTCTATGGGTATTGATGTTACCAGCTTGGGGCTGGTCTCAGGAGTCAGAATTCCCCCTAAATTCAAACCTCCTACTTTTGATAAGTATCACGGCAACGCGTGTCCCCAAACGCATCTTCAAGCTTACTTTGGGAAGATTTCAGCCCATACGGATGACGAGAAGCTATGGATGCACTATTTTCAGGACAGTCTGGCTGGAGCGTCCTTGACCTGGTATATGAAGTTGAATAGAGCTGCTGTGAAGAGTTGGAAAGATCTGGCAGAAGTGTTCCTGAAGCAATACCAGTATAATATTGACATGGCGCCCAACCGCACTCAATTGCAGGGGTTGTCACAAAATGCCAAGGAGAGTTTCAAAGAATATGCACAGAGGTGGAGGGAAATGGCTGCCCAGGTTCAACCTCCCTTGTCAGACAGAGAAATGGCGGATATGTTTATGGGCACCTTGCAAGGGGCCTATCTTGATAGATTAGCTGCTTGTCCGTCAACTAGATTTGCTGATATTGTGATTGCGGGAGAAAGAATAGAAAGTCTGTTAAAACTTGGGAAGATCCAAGATGTGAGTGGGGCTGGCTCTTCGGGGACGAAGAAACCGTTTGCTAGTAACCAGAAAAGAAGAGAAGGTGATACGAATGTTGTGTTTAGAGGACGAGGCAGAGGGCATTCTCAAGCTTATTATCAGGTAGATGCTGTAACAATCCCCACACAGTCTGTTCAGAAATAACAACCCCAACAACAGGTTCCGCAGCAACAGCAACAACCTTTTTTCCAGCAAAGGTCTAGGCAGAGGGATCGTAAGATGGATCCTCTCCCTATGACTTATGCCGCGCTGTTGCCCCAGCTACTCGAGTTAAAGTTGGTAGAACTTCGTACTATGAAAGCTCCGGTTGCCGGAAACCTGCCACCTAACTTCGATGCTAATGCTCGTTGTGAGTTCCACTCAGGTGCTCAGGGGCACTCCATTGAAAAATGTTGGGCTTTCCATCATAAAGTACAAGATTTGATTGATGCTAAAGCCATCAATTTCTCTCCCGCTCCTAATATTACTCAACATCCCATGCCTGATCATAGTGCAGCAAATGTATACGCTATTGAAGATGGAAGGAGATTGAATCTGGTGACAGATATCCATCAAGTGAAAACTTTTTTTTTGGTTGTAAAAGATCGTTTATTGAAGGGACAGGTGTTCCCGGGCTGTAATCAAGATTGTTCTGAGTGTATGAATCAGGAGAATGGCTGTGATAAGTTGAAGATGGGTTTACAGAATCTGATTGATGAAGGATGTCTACAATTCGACAGAGTCGTGAAAGACACTGATGAGGTATCAACCGTGACCATCTATTATACTCCCGCTGAGATTCAAATGCCAGTCAATGCAGTTCCCGTGGCGAGCGTTGCGCAAGAAAGGCCTAGTCCTGTCACTATCACGGTGCCAGGACCAATTCCGTTCACATCTACGAAGGCTATCCCATGGAACTATGGGGCAGATGTATATTACGAAGGTAAAAAGCAGGAAGTTGAGTCGTCAGTCAGCCCAAATATTGATAATGTAGGGGGCGTAGGGGGCTTTACAAGGAGTGGAAGGTTGTTCGCTCCCCAAACCTTGAGAAGTGATAAAGAGGCAGAAGCTGCAGCAAAGGCTAAGGGTAAACAGGTGGTTGAAAATGCGCCTACACCTGAAGCAGAGACAAAGATTACTTTTGATAAGGAGATGGAAGAATTCATGAAGATAATCAAGAAAAGCGATTATAAGATTGTGGACCAATTGAATCAGACCCCTTCAAAGATTTCAATCTTGTCACTATTGATGTGCTCTGATGCGCATCGGCAGGCGTTGTTGAAAGTATTGAAGAGTGCATACGTGCCACAAGAAATTACTGTTAATCAGCTCGAGGGCGTAATCTCCAATGTTAATGTTAGCCATGGCTTGGGCTTTACAAGTCGAGATTTGACTGTTGAAGGAAGAAACCACAATAAGGCTTTGCATATCACGATGGAGTGTAAGGGCGCAGTATTATCTCATGTACTGGTAGACACTGGTTCATCACTCAATGTCTTGCCCAAGAAGGCGTTAATGAAGCTGGAGGTTGATGGTTTGATCTTAAGGCCTAGTGAATTGGTGGTCAGAGCATTCGATGGGACTAGACGATCTGTGTTTGGTGAGGTGGAATTGCCCGTACAAATTGGACCACAGGTATTCAAATCCACGTTCCATGTAATGGACATACAACCTGCATATAGCTGCCTGTTGGGACGCCCTTGGATTCACGGAGCCGGGGCTGTTACTTCCACTTTACACCAAAAGTTGAAGTATGAGTTTGAAGGGCAGGTTGTGACAGTGTGTGGGGAAGAAGACATCTTTGTCAGTCACTTATCCACATTCAAGTACGTTGAAATGGATGGGGAAATTCATGAGATGCTGTGCCAATCATTTGAAGCAGTCAATATTGACGATGCACCTGAGTCTTCTTCTGTACCAGTTGGGGCCGGTACCTCCATTTCATCTTACAAACAAGCTGTCGAAGTCGTCAGGGCAGGAAACGCCCAAGGTTGGGGCAGGTTGATAGAGACCCCAATGAAAGAAGACAAATTTGGTATTGGTTATCATCCCTCTACAACTTCAGATGCGGGGAGCAGAGGACCCATTACTTTCAATAGTGGGGGAATTATCTACACGGACCAGTCTTGTGCAGCCACAGAGGATAGTGTTGACAGTGATTGTGACCTGGACAACTGGGTACGCCCTCATGCTCCGGGACAACAAGTGCAGAACTAGTCCGTTGAAGAAGTCATCCGGGTTACTCTTCAGACAGAGTAATTTTTCTTTGTTTTTTCTAACCATAATGCATGTCAAAATCTTACGCTCTGCCCAAGGCGTATAGATTCATTTGTAGGGCCACCCTGGTTGCATTTGCAATTTTTAATCATTAATAAAGGACGTTTTACAATCAAATTTTGTTCTCTGTCTTTCAGTTTTTATTTTTGCACAAAAAAAATAATAAAATGGCAATGTTTCATTTTCTTTTGTTTTGCTTAAAAATAAATTCTAAAATAAGGCATGAACCCGTTCATGCAGACTTGATCCTCCGGATACCACTGATAACGATTTTGATATGGCTATGTATGACTTTGACAATCCGATTTATCAAGCCGAAGAAGGGGATGAGAAAGATTGTGAACTCCCTGAAGAATTGGCCAGATTGTTGAAACAAGAGGAAAGGGTCATCCAGCCTCACCAGGAGACTGTAGAAATCATCAATATTGGTACCAAGGATGCCAAGAAAGAGATCAGGATTGGTGCCAGCTTGCAAGCAGGTGTGAAGAAAACTTTGACTGAAATGTTGCGCGAGTACGTTGACATCTTCGCCTGGTCGTATCAAGACATGCCGGGGTTGGATACAGATATTGTTGTGCACAGGCTGCCATTAAGAGAAGAATGCCCGCCAGTCAAGCAGAAACTTCGTCGGACTCACCCCGACATGGCTTTAAAGATTAAGGAGGAAGTCCAGAAGCAGTGGGATGCTGGGTTTCTTGCTGTGACAAAATATCCTCCGTGGGTAGCCAACATCGTGCCAGTACCGAAGAAAGATGGAAAAGTGAGAATGTGTGTGGATTATCGAGATCTTAATAAAGCTAGCCCGAAAGATGATTTTCCACTACCTCATATTGATGTGCTGGTCGATAATACAGCTCAATTTTCAGTGTTCTCCTTTATGGACGGGTTCTCCGGGTACAACCAGATCAAGATGGCACCTGAGGATATGGAGAAGACCACGTTCATTACTCTGTAGGGTACATATTGCTATAAAGTAATGCCTTTTGGGTTGAAAAACGCAGGGGCAACGTACCAGCGGGCGATGGTGATATTGTTTCATGACTTGATTCATAAGGAGATCGAATGTTATGTAGATGATATGATTGCCAAGTCGAGAACAGAAGAGGAACATCTGGTTAACCTGAAAAAGCTGTTTGAAAGGTTGAGAAAGTTCCGTTTGAGATTAAATCCAAACAAGTGCACGTTTGGGGTGCGTTCTGGAAGGTTGCTGGGTTTCATTGTGAGCGAAAGAGGAATCGAGGTTGATCCTGCCAAGGTGAAAGCAATACAAGAAATGCCTGAACCGAGAACAGAAAAAGAGGTTCGTGGTTTCTTAGGTAGATTGAACTACATTGCAAGGTTCATATCTCACCTAACAGCCACGTGTGAACCAATATTTAAATTTTTAAGGAAAGATCAAACGGTCAGGTGGAATGACGATTGCCAATCGGCATTCGATAAGATAAAAGAATACTTGCAGGAACCTCCGATTCTAATGCCTCCAGTTGAGGGGAGACCGCTGATAATGTATCTGACAGTGCTTGAAGGTTCCATGGGTTGTGTTCTCGGTCAACATGACGAGACAGGTAGGAAGGAGCATGCTATCTACTACCTGAGCAAAAAGTTCAATGATTGTGAGTCCCGGTACTCCATGCTTGAAAAGACATGTTGTGCACTTGCATGGGCCGCTAAGCGATTGAGGCAATATATGGTCAGGCACACAACCTTGTTGATTTCAAAAATGGATCCTATCAAGTACATTTTCGAGAAATCAGCACTGACAGGCAGAGTTGCACGGTGGCAAATGGTCTTGACAGAATATGACATTCAGTACACTTCCCAAAAGGCCATCAAAGGAAGTATCCTGTCTGACTATCTTGCGCAACAGCCGATTGATGATTACCAACCTATGAAATTTGACTTCCCTGATGAGGACATCATGTTTCTCAAAGCTAAAGACTGCGAGGAACCACTCCCGGAGGAGGGGCCAGACCCTGAATCCAAATGGAGTCTGATGTTTGATGGGGCTGTCAATATGAATGGGTGCGGAGTTGGAGCAGTTCTTATCACGCCGGAAGGTATTCATATGCCTTTCACTGCCCGAATAAATTTCGGATGCACCAATAATGAAGCAGAGTACGAAGCTTGTATAATGGGGATCGAGGAGGCGGTTAATCTACGGATTAAAACCCTTGATATATTCGGTGATTCAGCTTTGGTAATCAATCAAGTGAAAGGGAGTTGGTACACGCACCAAGCAAATCTAGTGCCGTATAGAGATTATACAAGGAGATTGTTGACATTTTTCACAACAGTGAAACTGTACCATATTCCTCGAGATGAGAATAGGTTCGCTGATGCCTTGGCCACTTTGTCTTCCATGATCAAAGTGCAAGGATGGAACCATGTACCTAAGATTGAGGTATCCCGCCTTGACAGACCAGCATTTGTGTTTGCGGTCGATGCAACGTCTGATGACAAGCCATGGTTTTATGACATTAAGTGTTTCTTGAAAAGTCAAGAGTACCCGCCCGGGGCATCGTCCAAAGACAGGAAAACGTTGAGAAGGTTAGCTGGTAGTTTCTTCTTGAACAAAGATGGCGTGTTGTATAAAAGAAATTTTGACACGGTCCTGCTTAGATGTGTGGATAGATATGAAGCAGACTTGTTGATGATTGAAGTGCACGAAGGCTCTTTCGGTACCCATGCCGGAGGACACGCAATGGCTAAAAAGTTGTTAAGATCGGGATATTATTGGTTGACTATGGAGTCAGATTGTTGCAAATATGCTCGCAAATGCCATAAATGCCAGATCTATGCAGACAAAGTGCATGTGCCTCCAAATCCGTTGAGTATCATGGCGTCGCCCTGGCCGTTTGCCATGTGGGGCATTGATATGATCGGAAAGATTGAGCCTACAGCCTCTAACGGTCATCGTTTCATCTTGGTGGCAATTGATTATTTCACCAAATGGGTTGAAGCTGCATCCTATGCCAATGTTACGAAACAAGTGGTCGGTCGTTTCTTAAAACGGGATATCATTTGCCGATATGGAGTTCCCGAAAGAATCATTACTGATAATGGTTCTAATTTGAATAACAAGATGATGGCTGAATTATGCCGGGACTTCAAAATCGAACATCACAATTCTTCTCCGTACCGCCCAAAGATGAATGGAGCGGTCGAAGCGGCCAACAAAAATATCAAGAAGATTGTGCAGAAGATGGTTGTCACGTACAAAGATTGGCATGAGATGTTACCATTTGCTTTGCATGGGTATCGAACGTCGGTACGCACATCCACTGGGGCAACCCCATTCTCACTTGTATATGGTATGGAGGCAGTACTACCGGTTGAAGTGGAGATTCCGTCCCTCAGAGTCATGATGGATGTTAAGCTAGATGAGGCTGAATGGGTACGAGCCAGATTTGATCAGCTGAGCCTTATTGAGGAAAAGCGATTGGCGGCTGTATGTCATGGGCAATTATACCAGCGCAGAATGAAGCAGGCATTTGACCAAAAGGTGCGTCCTCGGGTTTACAAAGTCGGAGATGTGGTACTCAAAAGGATCCTTCCTCCCAATACAGATCACAGGGGCAAATGGACTCCTAACTATGAAGGTCCATTCGTGGTTAAAAAGGTCTTTTCGGGCGGAGCCTTATTGCTTACAACCATGGACGGCAAAGACTTTTCATCCCCTGTCAACTCGGACGTAGTCAAAAAATACTTCGCATGAATAGACCCGCTGGATAATAAAAATAAAAAAAATTCAGGCAAAAAAGGGCATCCCGGCGAACCAAAAACAGAATAAGGTTCGGGCAAAAAAATTAGGGATATAATTGAAAAAATTGTACACCCGGTAAGTTGAAAACCCAAAAGGGCAACTTAGGCAAAAAAGGGTATCCTGGTGGATCGAAAACCCGAAAGGGCGGTCCACGCAAAAGAGGGATTTAAGCGAATGACTACGGTCTGAGTTATCTGTACCCCATTACCGTTTGAACAACTGACGTTCTGAAAGATAGGAATCGGTCTGATCCTTCCTCAGAAGGCAAGGTCGGGGAGTTTTGAAGACATACTGGTCATAACAGAATGGAAACTCAGTGGAATTCTGTTTTCACATTGCCATTAGGATAGTTTCTTTTCTCAATTTTCAGCGATCACCTCTTTCCAGGGATTGCTTCCTGATGTAATTGCCTATTCTGGGCTCTCAGTCAATAAATTGAATTTCAATAAAAAGCTTTCTATTTTTGTTTTATTGCTTTGTTTGCAAAAATGTCCTAATTTTTGATAAAACATTGCATTTGAAAACATGGCGGCCTTGCAATAACATGCGCAGAAAAAACATTTGAAATTACTTTGAATGTTGAATATTCCCGGATGGTGGATTCTAGCCACGCAATATTCGGGGCATGTGTGCATGTTCTTTTGTTGCAGGTAGCAGGTGCAGATGATTTTAAACACAAGACCAGTAATCAATTACCCCACGCAAAAGATTGGGGCAATTACGGGTAAGGAGATCGGCGTTCATCGTTCGGTCGAAGGTCGTTCATGACGGTTCAATATCATTGAATTAAGTTCAACTGGGTCCCGTTGTATCTTATTAAGTCGATTCTCTCATACAGTACTTCCAATAGCTACAAGCTTTTCTGTGTCGATAACGGTCACAAGTTCCCCAAAAGAGTGGTCTCGTCGATACCGAAACTGATGGTCATTATCCCCGGCGAAGTCGCAGGAGTTTGAAGAGGCTAAATCTTCTGTAAAATCCTCTTATGACATCTTCTACGAGGACAAATTGTTGGTTTGTCCAAGCATAGGGCATGTTTGTTTCCCCAGCATGAAGTGTTGACCATCCCCAGTAGAGTTTGAGGACAGTTGGTCTTCTGTAAAATCCTCTCAAAAGGCATTCCCCAGCACGAGACGTTTTAAAGCAGTTTCCACCAGCAAAGTTTGTTATAAACTCATCATCCCTAACAGAATTGTCTAAAGGGAAGCTCGCCTAGCATGGTGCATTGTGGTACTTATCCTAAGCTCGACAGTCATATTCTTCAGCAGACTACTGTGGATTTGCTTTGGGTTTCCCCAACATATCTCTAAGGACTTTTTCCCAGCAAGTTGCAGTGGAATGTTCTAACCAGGATTTGCATATCCCTGGCAGAGTAGCCCTGATCCCCAGTAAGATTGTGTCTCTGGTAATGGTATCCCTACAGAGGTCAGCATCGAATCTTGTCAGCAATACTCCCCAGCTGGGTTGTTGTTCTCCCCGCAGAGGTTTATAAGATCGGCAGAATCTACTCCTCAACAAGGATGGTACAGTCTTTCCCCAGCCGAGTCAGAAGGTTGATAACCCCTACAAAGGGTCTTGGATTGGATAGATCCCCAAGCAGAGTTTTTTATGACTTTTCTTCCCTAGCAAGACGCCATGCAAAGAAATTCTCATCCTCAGCGGAATCGTTGTGACCAGAATTCATTCCCCCAGCAGATGAAGTGATTACTGGCAGATTTATTATTCTTCAAGTCCAATTTATTTTTGGCAAACTTGACAATTCAAAGCAGACGGATTGTTCATTTATTCTCCAGCAGAGATATTATCCTCTCAAGAACCTCTAAAGTCAAGTCATTGATCATTGTTCCTCAGCAAAGTCGGCAGAGATGTCTGACACGGATGCAGAGTGTAATCCAGTATTGGAATTTTGCGAAAGTCCACCCGTAGTGTGGCAAGCCAGTAGTCGTCTGGCATTGTTAAAAGACGTTAGCAAAGTCCAACAGTGGATTGGCAAAAGTCCATCTTCGGGTGGCAAAAGTCCAACAGTGGATTGGCAAAAGTCCGTCTTCGGGTGGCAAAAGTCCAACAGTGGATTGGAAAAAGTTCGTCTTCGGGTGGCAAAAGTCCAACAGTGGATTGGCAAAAGTCCGTCTTCGGGTGGCAAAAGTCCAACAGTGGATTGGCAAAAGTCCGTCTTCGGGTGGCAAAAGTCCAACAGTGGATTGGCAAAAGTCCGTCTTCGGGTGGCAAGAGTCCAACAGTGGATTGGCAAAAGTCCGTCTTCGGGTGGCAAAAGTCCAACAGTGGATTGGCGAAAGGTCCATCTAAGGGTGGCAAAGCAGCTAAAAGTCCAACAGTGGATTGGCAAAAGTCCGTCTTCGGGTGGCAAAAGTCTAACAGTGGATTGGCAAAAGTCCGTCTTCGGGTGGCAAAAGTCCGTCTTCGGGTGGCAAAAGTCCAACAGTGGATTGGCGAAAGGTCCATCTAAGGGTGGCAAATTCTAAAAGTCCAACAGTGGATTGGCAAAAGTCCGTCTTCGGGTGGCACGAAGCTGCAAAGTCCACCAGTAGTGTGGCAAGCCAGTAGTCGTCTGGCGTCATTCAAAAAGACAGTTCTAAAGTCCACCAGTAGCGTGGCAGGCCAGTAGTCGTCTGGAATTGCATAAAAGACATTATCAAAGTTTACCAGTAATGCGGTGAGCCAGTAGACGTCTGGTGTCGTTCAAAAGACAGATTTCTCCGACAATGTTTCATTGAAGATTCAATCCAGCAATGTCAGGGGAGTTTCTTCCTCATCATCCAGAGCAAATTTTTGGTTATATTTGGTATTCAATCACTATATACCTGGAAAGTTCGAAAGCAATTGCTTTCAGGCATTCAGGTCTACAGCGCTTGAATAGGGGCAGCTGTAATACCCCAAAATTTGCTCTCCCTCTTTGTCATCATAGCATGGCATTATCATTTATCATATCATATCCACCTCATTAACATTACATTGCATTTAACATAGAAAAATGAAGCATAGCATCCTTCTTACCATCAGGGCATGTGATCAGGTGGAAGGTGGACAATCAAGGGATCATTCAAAGCACAAAAAGGTCAATCAAGTTTCCTCAAGGCAAGCCAAGAGGTCTTTCATGTCTCATACTATCTCAAGGGATCATCCACAATCTCAAGGAAGTGAGATCCAATGGGAGATTGAAGCAATACATACTTCACCATGCAAGAGGTTCAAAAATTGAAGGAAAACCCTCAAAAGAGATAGCCCATTGATCCAAAATCATCCTCAAATGGTATATCTCATCATCCTTTAAGAGGATACACAACATACTCTGAGGAATTTGAAATTGAAGACTGCACATTTTTCTCCTAAGAGGTGGGCACCAAAACTAGGGTTTCCCATTAAATCAGGGAATCTTTGATTTTTTGGACAAAACTTGATGTCATGGTATTCTACATGTTCTTAAGTGTATGTGTATGGAGAATTGCCTCTCAATTGGTTTTAGAAGTGGTTCAATGGGAAGAAAGATAAAAAATCAGGAAATTTGGGGGCAAGTCAAATAATCAGAGGAAAAAGTCAACTCTTGACTTTTTGAGGCCAAATTCATGAAATTCATGTTATATGTGTCCAATGTACAAAATTTGGTCAAGAAACTCCAAAGGAATCATGAAAAAATCAAGATGTGGAAAGTTGCCATTTTTGGATGAAGAAAGGTTACTAAAAATAGCAAGTTTTGGCCATTTTGCATCAGAGTTTGAGCCAAGGCCATTTAAAATTGAAGCACCAAATGAAAATTCCACTCGGCCACAACAAAAGATCTTGTTTTAAGCTTCACATCCATATGTGGAACATCTCCATTGGATAAAAATTGAGTGAGATATGATTGATCAAAGTTTGAGCAAAGTAGGTCCAAAACTAGGTCGTGACCAAGATTTTCAGGGCACGCGCGCAGCCATTTTCTCAAACACTTGGTGGGCCAAATGTATTGATCAATTACTCATGATTAGAGGCTTCTGTAGCACCCCAAAATTTGCCCTACCTTTTTTTTTGGGCTTTCGCTTCGCATTCATCTGCATTTTCCATTAGTTCATGACTCATTCATTCATTTGCATTGGGCTCCTAAGGCGTGGGATCATGGTTTCTTATCTTCTGTGCAAATCGGTTGATATTGGCCAATTCAAGATCATGAAGACCAAAGTATGTGTGAATGGATTTGAAGAGCATTAGGTCACAATCTAATGAGCTTACCGATTAATATTTTGGAATTCATTGAGGAAAGAAGTTTGATGTGATTGGAAATTTGATTGGAATTGGACATGGCATAATTAGTCGCGCGGACTATTTGGAATTTGAAATACAAAGTCATCGTAAACCATTATCCCTTATTGTTAACCATCCTTTTTGAAGTCATTAGCCATTAATCCATATTTTCTCCATTTTAACCCATTTTCAAATTCCCATCTTTTCCAAATCCAAATCCAAGTTTCTTATCCATTTTCAACCTACATTTCATAATATCCATTTTCATAAATAATCCACTTTCCAATCTTAAATCCATGTTCATTTTCAAATGTCCAAATTACTAATCCGATTCCAAATAAATCCAATCCAAAAACCATTTTTTAAAAATCCACCTTCACTTACAAATTCAATTGATTCTAACATCCATGTTCTTAAACCATGTCCACATACATTTCGATTTTGTTTCAAGGCCATTACCAATTTCAAAATTCACTTTAAGTCCAATATCCACATCAAACCAAATATCCAACATACAATTAATTTCCATTTTTATAACAGAATCCATGTTATACATTGGAAGGTTATTTAGTATGTTTGCGTGGCACGTGGAGGATCATTATTTGTGTAACATTAATTATCAACATTGTGGGACATCAAAAACATGGCATGGTATCCCTGGTCCTGCAGCGTTGGAACTTGAAAGGCGCTATGCTATGACCACATCTGGGGAGTTTTGGCTTCAGTGTGAAAGAATAGTCCAGGATTTGGATGATAGGCGTCAAGAGCTTCTTCAGGGGACATTATAACAACATAACTTCACCCGCCCAATTTCACTCAAGAAGAAGCAAATTTATTACAAAAAAAATATAATAACAGCAGCATATCAAAAAAGTTCTAGCAGAAAATACATAACAGAAATTACAAAAAAGGAATTCTCAGCAGGAAAATACCATTCAGCATAAAGCAGAAAATCAAATATTCACAGCAAGGAGAAAAGAAATTACATGGCAACAGAACTTTTGACAGATAACCAAAACTCACTTACAGAAGAACATTTTCCCGGTCATATTTCCTCTAACTCTTCCCCTAACACCATCATAACATAATAACTACCATAACAAACTCTAACTGAATTTCAATCGTGAAAAACCTATTTTACCCTCTCTGATTCCTACTATAAAAGACTTCATCCTCTTCATTTTTCAACTCTCTTCTTCATTCGGCACAACTTCCCAATCTTCATCTTCCATTTTCAATTCTCTTCTTCATCTTCATTTCTCATCATCATCTTCAATATTCTTCTCACAAATCCTTCGCATACTCATCTTCACCAAAACCTGCAAATTGATTCAACCAACAGACACATCAATAATTCTGCAACAGAATTCAGTGCCAAATAAACTCAACACGATTTGCAGAAGCAGACAAAGAAGTGAATCGGAGAAGGTAGAATCAAGAACGAGGAATTTTTTAGAACGAGAAATTTACGCATACCTGAGCGGTTATCTTCAATTTTCTCTTGGATGAATACACTGCGTAAGTCTATTCAGACGCACCGATTCAGGAGGCTCAACCGAATTTCAACAAGTTCGTAGTCCCCGATTCAACGACCTTTTGGAGCGTTCTTCTTCACGCTTTCAACAATCGCTCAACAGCTCGAACAAGTGGTCAAGAACGACGACATTAGAAGGAGACGGATCAAGAAGAAGTGGAAAAGCGAACGAGGAAGAAGAGTAGCAGTACCTGTAAGGTCGTCGGAAGTCCTTCGTATCGGAGATCCTCCCTGCTCCGCCCTGGTACGTACCTCAGAGCTTTCGTTTAAGTAGTTGATGTAGCTTGTGCTGAATATTGTTTGCGTCATTTCGAGATCGTTGATTTGGATACGGTGAGGTTGAACGAGTCACATCGGACTTTATACAGAGAGATGAATTAGAGTTTCTTACCTACATCGTCTTTGTTTCATAAGTAGCGCCGATGCTTGCTGGTGCGATGTGGTTGTGTGTTCCTTTTTGCTTCTTCCGGTTGTGAATCGTAGTGGTAGGTTTCTGTCGAGGAGTTGCATCGTTGGTGTATAGTGTGGAGGAGAGGTAAGAATCGTATGGTGTTAAGCATTGAAGCTTGGAGGCTGGAGAATCTTCTTCGCCGGAATTGATTTCCGTCACGGTGTTGTGGAGGAGTATGATTTGAGAAATGAAGCCGAGGGGATGGTTTCCGGCGAGATGTTGTTTTTCTGAAGGGGAAGGTTGAACGGAGTTGGGAGAAGAGCGGAGAGAGGAGAGAAGTGGTGATGTTGATGATGTGATTTTAGAAAGAAGGACGGTGCCATGAAAGCGATGGAGAAGCTTTGAGAACGGCGACGAAGGTGGACAGAGAGAGGTTTGGTGACGGAGTTTTGTTGGACGGCGGATGAGATTTTGGGAGGGATTTACGGCGCAGTGGATGAGGGAAAGAAGAGACTGAATTTGGATAGTTGAAGACCTTAGGGTTTTTTTTAGATCCTTCTTGTCTGGACCGGGTTCAATTTCTTTGGGCCGGTTGTTGCGAGTCCACTAGCCTGGCATTCTATCCACACCACCCTTATTACTGTTGTACCCCTTGTTTAGTTTAGTTTAGTTTTTGTTTTAATGATTTTGCTAATTGTAATTTAGGATAAATAGAATGGATTAATTTTGGAATTTTATTCTAATTAGTGGTATTTAGTTTTAATTAGAAGTTCGGATATTTGTTTAGTTTAATCTTGTTTAGAATTAGTTTGTAAATTTAGAAATTAATATTGATTCTAAGTAGATTAGAAATTAATTTGGATTAGGCTAGACTTTATATTTTAGTTTAGAACTATTCTAGTCAATTAGATTTTATTAGAATCTAAGTGGAATTAATTTTAGGATAATATTAGTTTTAATACTAGAATTAATTTTAGGACTGATTGTCTCTTAGAATTAGGTTAGATTTAACTTGAACTAATTTTAGGATTTATTTTAGAATCTTAGATTAATATTTCTTGCTAGAATTTAATATTGTTTTTTTACTTAGCATTTTAATTCTAGCTTGGTTATTGTCGACCATGATCTTGATTAATTGTTCATTAATTCCTAATTAAATGCTTCTTTGTTTACATAATTCTCTTCATCCCTTTTTAAGATCAACTTAACTTCCATCTTGGAAGTAAGTTGCTTCTTATGTTCTTCTCCTTTTTAGGATAGTGCTTTGCAACCTCACAAACCATTGGGATCACTCCCTTAACTAATCAATTAGGATTGAGTCTTAGTTCATATAGATTTTTTACCTTTTCTCCTCTCTTGAGTCTCTCTTCTCATCTCAAAAGAAAATTCAAAATATCTAATAAAGGTAGGCATTTATTGCATTTAGGCCTTTTATATCAAGAAAAGATTATAAAGGGGTCTTCTCTTATAATCTTAGAATGTGTAGCATATGACCCATCTTGGGTCAATGTGTTAAACATTTGATCTTGTATGAGGGACTTAAATGCAATACTTGTTGAAGGTACAAATAAAAACACTTCTTCACTTCATAATCAACAAAAACACTTAATAAACACAAGTATGCTAGTGTGTTTGAACCTTGACAATTGAAACTAAGTGTGGGGGTCTTCTTCACCCTTAGTGTGCTTTCTTACTCATTCCATCTTGGAATGTGAGAATGTACACATTCCAATGGCTAAGATTTGGATACACTATCATATGCAAACAAATCCAAAACACTTCCTTCTAAAAGACAAAAACAAACAATAACGTCTTTCCTTCGGGAATTCTTTTCTCACCTCATTCACTCTTAGCGTACGAACGCGCTTCTACTCGTTCTCTTGCAAGATGGTAACGCACTCGGACCAGCGAGCCTGCAACACCTGAGCCAGAACGTAAGCCGTTCTCTAAAAAACACAAACAACTTTCCCTAGTGAGGGGAACTACGTCGCTCTGATTCTCATGTTCCCGATGAGATACGTAGGCAGTGGGGTAGGGCCTATGCGAGCACTTCTTTTATTTTCCCTACATTTGTTTCTTGTTCCTTTTTCATTTTTTCTCCTTTCTTTCTTTCAGTTCCTTTTTCAGTATCCTTTTCTATCACCCTTTGATTGAAGCAGCAAGCGTGGATCCCATTGAGTACGATGGACGCGAGGGGGTGCTAATACCTTCCCCTCGCGTAACCGACTCCCTTACCCTTTCTCTTGGTCGCAAGACCATGCTCTTTCCTTCCTTCAGATTTATGCAGTGTTTCCTTTCCCTCTCTTGGGATAAATACACATTGCTGGCGACTCTGTTTGGTGCCACTTTCGCGTTTGTACTAGGATGAAAATCCCGGGAGCGACAGCTGGCGACTCTGCTGGGGAGTGATTGACCTATTGCTGGTCCATCCTAAGCGATTCAATCCTAGCGCTTGTCTGTTTTTCTTTCATTGGGTGTTTACTGTACTGTTGTGCTGTATTTACTGTTTTACTGTATAGTTATTTACTGTATCACCGTACTTTACTGTATGTACGCATTTACTGCATTACATTGTTATGCTGGACTGTGCTGGTTTTTCTGTTTGGCGGGATGGGATTTCTGAGAGATAAGCCCATTACACAGGCTTGAGTATACACTTAGGATTAGAGTGGAGAGTAGTGGGACCTACGTGCCGTCTGGAGTGCGTTGGGTATTCACGAAATTCACAGCCAGACGAGGCTATCTTGGGACGCATTCTGACGTGTGCGTCTTGCACATGTTAGGGTGTTGATCTAGAGAGCTGTCGACTCTGGTGACCATTCCCGAGGACTCAGTTGCGGCACTCCTCCCGAGATGTGACAGTGGCAGACCACATTCTGTGGCAAACCCATTGCACATTCTCGATCCGAGGACCCAATGCTGGGAACTTGCCATAGGGTTTCCTTTTTGAAAAAGAATCAGTGGAGGCACTCCTCGATTGGCGATAGTACTGTACCCCGAGGGATGAATGTACTATTGCTTCTCGACCTCAGTGCCAGAAGCTGAGGACCTTTCGTTTTGGAGAATCAGTTGAGGCCTCCTCGATTGATGATGATGCCAAACCAGAAATGGTGAACGTATCATCATTTCTCGACCTGAGAGCCCGGGATACTGAACATCCTAGTACCCACATGTGAGAGGGGCAGGTTGTTTACAGGTTTGCAGGTAACCTTGACCTTCTACATACCCGGTATTCTGGATTTCCTATCAGTGTGGACTTATCAGCCTGGTATTCTGGTATTCTGATCATCCGGTATTCTGTTATTCCGGTATTCTCTTCAGAACAGACTCATGAACCTATTCAGTCATCAGCACAGCACAGTGATTATGCAGAATTTATGGAAGCTTTGATCCCATGCCTTATTGCATTCATCTTTGCATTGCATTTGCATCTTGCATCATTTTTTGCATGTCTTTCTTCAAGCCAGACCAGTGAGCTCATCCATCCTTTATCTGAACTGCAGTTTGATTTCCCGACTTTCGTTTTGGACTTGAATCAATCTGGAAGAATCATGAACTCTGGGGAGCAGAATCAGTTTGTGACTAGGGCCGATGTTGAATTGATGAAGCATCAGTTGGACCAACTTATGGAAGCTATGGCCACCATGACAAGGGGAGAGGCCAATATTCAAAGAAATGAGAATGTTATTCCACCTCCGGCGAACAATGTTGCTCAAGCTCAGCCTGTGCGGATCCCTGTTGAGAATCATGCTATACACGAGCGTACCATCTTCCGAGACGGACATTCTTCTTCTCTTGATGCCACAGATTATCAGAGCTTTGCCTTCTCTATGCCAAATGTCCAAGGGGTAGTTTCAAAGATGAAGCCTAAGGATCCACGATCTGTTGATGATGAAAGATACCGCGTGTTGGACGAGAAAATTAAAGCCCTGGAGAGGCGTGATACTCTTGTCCTGAATGCTTCGAGCATGTGTTTGGTGTCTGGCCTTGTGTTGCCTCCAAAGTTTGAAATGCCGAAGTTTAAGCAATATAAAGGAGATAGCTGTCCGAAGCTACATTTGGTGATGTTCTGCAGAAGAATGACCTCACATGTCGACAATGACAAGCTCATGATCCACTGTTTCCAGGACAGTCTGAGTGGGGCATCACTGAATTGGTATATGCAGTTGCAGAGTGGTAGCATCCGATCATGGTCAGATCTAGCCAACGCCTTTGTGAAGCAGTACGATTATAATCTTAACATGGCTCTCAGTCGGATGCATTTGCAAGACTTGTCCCAAGCAGATAATGAATCATTCCGAGAGTATGCTCAGAGATGGAGAGAGTTAGCCGCTCGTGTTCAACCGCCACTTTCGGATAGAGAATTAGTTGATTTGTTCATGGATACCTTGCAAGGGCCGTACTTGGAAAGGATGATTGCCAATGGGGCAACAAAATTTTCTGACCTGGTGATGGTGGGAGAATGTATCGAGAGCCTGCTCAAGTGTGGAAAGCTCCAAGGCCTCTCGAACTTCCAAGCTAATGAAAATGAATCAGTTGTTAGTTCTCAAGAAGAATTCGAGGAAGAAAATAGTTCCATGCAGGAATCTTCACCACCTCGTTCTCAGTGTTCAGACATATCAACTGTTCAGAGTCAGCAATCTTATGGGTCTTCATATCAGGGACAATTTTCTTCTGCAAATCAGAGACCTCCGCAGAGTCAAAGATCATATCACCGTCAGCCGCGTCAGCACGCCCGACAAAGGCCAAGGAAGCCAGAGAGGAATTTCACTCATTTGCCAATGTCGTATAGTCAGATGTTGCCAGATTTGATCAAAGGTGGATTGATAGTGCCGAAGGAGTTGAAGCCAGTGCCTTTTCCGTATCCACCAGGTTTTGATGCCAATGCCCGTTGTGATTACCACGCTGGGGCACAAGGGCATTCAACTGAAGACTGTAAGGTGCTTAGGAGCAAGGTTCAGACGCTGCCTGACTTCAATATGTTCTCATTCACGCCTCAGGGTATTCAGATCAACAATCCTCCGTCATCCAGTCATGTGGGTTCATCAGTTCAGGTTATAGAAGAATTCACTGAGAGCTGTTGTGCAGATGATTATCAGACTGACTTCGATGAGCAATTTTGAAGATGGCCAGCTCATTAGCAAATCAATCTTGGAAGGCCCAGTTCCTCGAAGCTGGCGACCATTTAGATCATGTCATTTCTTTGCATTTGTAGTTTCTTTTCTGCTAAAAAGTGCAAACTCATTTGTAAAACTCGTTGTTTTCGATTGATAATGATAATGAAATGAATATGCATGTTTTGATTAAATCCAATCGTGTTCACTCATACTTTTTATCGATATCATATGCTTGTTTAAGCAGGATCCTAGGGAGGATGATGACATTCAAAGATGCAGAACTTCCAATTGTATGCTTTGGAACAAAACTCTGCTGATGATGTACAGGCATTGTTTTAATTCCTCAAACACCGGAGACATAAGGAAGATAATCCCTTGTCAACCCCGTTGAGCCTAGAAGCAGGAGTTTCTTTCTGAAAACGAAAAAACCTCTATCTTAACCCGGGGCAGGGTAGGTGTCAGTTAATTTGACCAAGCGTTCAAATTTCAAAAGGAGTGTCCCATTCGAGGATCAATTATACCTACGGTTATCCCTCACCAACCGAAGAGTGAGATGGTCACAACCCTTTACAAGTCAAGACAAACCTGTGTCACACGATTGTTCAGAAAATAAATAAATAAATAAATAAAAAGAATAAAAAAAGGGAATCAAAAGAAAAAGAAAAAAGCCCGCTAGGTCAAGACTTGAAAGCAAGTGACTTAGGCAAGAGTTAGGGCATCCCGCTGGACTTCAAAATCGAAAAATTCAAAAGAATCAGTCCAGGCAAAAATCAGGGATATAAAAAAAAAACAAAAGAACAAAAAGCGAAAAGGATTACAAAAGAAAAATCCTCTAATAAAGAACAAATCGTGTGAATACAGACACCAAAGACAGAAGGGGTGACTGTCACTCCGAAAACCGTGTGGGTTCCTTCTATCCTCCTACCATTCATTAACCTTTTGAAAGGAGAGCGCTTGTGTCGAGTTAGCTGAACGTAGGACTGGAGAACATCAAGAAGATTGGGTGGGTTAAAACAAAACTTTGAGCCTTATATCCTTTCTTTCTTAAACCGTGAACCAGGCCACGTTACAACATGCGAAAGACCTAATTGAAGCAGGGTTGTTCCGAAAGCATACTTCGGTAAAGATCGCGTCGAACCTGACTCCTAAAAGGATCTTCTTACCATTCATGTTGGTATCAATGTGACATTCTACTAAGTGATTTATTCACCACATGTCATAACACTTTTCCAGTGAACACACTTGGATTTCAAAACTGTCATATGCATTGCATTAAAATTGTCATTTTCCAAACAAACAGTTTTACTTGCGAGTAAGTGCTCGATCAGGAGAGTCTCTACAATGGAAAGATTGATTAATCTAAGGTGCAAAGTGCCCGAGTACTCCGTTGAGCCGGGGCAAGTCATACTAAACGGGCGATCCATGCCAAGATTTAGTTAATCTGGGGCAATTATGTCGAGAATCTGGGGCAATCAAGTCAAAATTCGACAAATCTCTCGAAGGTCAGTCATTCAGAGGTATTCCTTCGCAGATCAGCCAGTCAAGGGCAAAATCATTTCAAAGCTGGGGCAGACCACTCCAAAAGCACAAGAAGTTATTCTCTCCGGAGGATGGTTAATCAAAAGCCATGGGGCAGTATATGTCGAATCTTCACGAGACATCCTGAAGACATGTCCATTCACAGGTTCTTTTATGGGTTATACTTCATCCGGACCCCTCTTTTTGTCATGTCACGTCTACAAGACCCATGTTGATAGCTGACATGTGACGACCCCAGTAGAGTCTCTCTCCCTAGCAGAGATAGCTGAAGTTTTGTCACATTCAGCAGAGCATTGTGAAGATTGTGAATCATTCTCCCCAGCAAAAGTTCCGGAGTTCGCTCTCCCCTAGCCAGCTTGGCGAAGTTTATTGCTCTTCAGCAAGAGTTCATATTACCATACAGGATAAGAGTGTTAGGTATGTGCTTCCCCAGTCTGCGGCAAAGTTGCTTCCGTCTCCCCAACAGAGTAAGGGTAGAAAGTAAGTCTCCAGCAGAGGAGTAAGCTCAATGTTGTCCCCTAGCAGAGTTGATATCATCAACCATTATCCCCAAGCATATTTTTGGGTGGTAGTTAGCTTTCCCCAGCAACTCCAAGGTCGATTATCATTGGCACTTTTTCTTCAGCAAGATTCCTGGGATGTTTCCTCCAGCAGACGTTTGTTGTTCATACTTTCCTGCAGAACGGAGGTTTAGTCGGGATCTCGAGCAGTTATGACCTTGAAGGCGATTCAGTTTGTTACCCCCCAGCGGAGTTGGCCTCGTCTCTTCAGCATTTATTTTGCTGGAGTGGTCCTGTTGCATATCATGAACATCATAGCATAATCATTACCACGCATATCATTAGCATAACGTTGCATGAAACCTTGTAAAACCGAACAGAAAATCATAGCCCAACCTTGCTTGGCAGCTTTCATTCACAGCCCACTTTGCTGGCATATTTCCAAAAAACCTGAAATCCTATCCCTATTGGTGTTCCCTTTTAAGCAAAAGTCCAATCCCTATTGGCACCTCCTTCAAAACCCAATCCCCATTGGTACCCAGAAAGATTTCGCATTTGAAAAAAGCAATCACCATCATGTTTCACCTGTCCTTGCCAGCAAAGTCATTTGTACTTGGCACATTCTTCCTCCCCGGCAGCCCGAGCATACGTCGATTTTTAGCATATAGTGATCATTGCATCCTCAAATAGCGTAGCATTTCCATTTTGTATGGAGCATTACGCCATAGAAAGAAAATTCCAACATATGCACGCGAAGCATAAGCCAGATTTGGTACCTTGCGCGAAAGCCCGAATCAGCTCACAATCAAGACGGTGACATATCCCCAGCAGACATTACAATCAACCCAGCCGGTTACCTTTCTTTTGGGTCGTAGATCATACGTCGATCTTACCCTCGACCAGCTTTTGTCCATCAACCCCTTGATGACGACATTTCGGTCAGGTTTCCTTTCCATCAAACCCCTTTGATGATGTGTTTCTACGTATGGTTTTCTTTCTGTCATCCCCATGACAGTGTGATCCCTAAGTCAGGTATTCTTTCTGTCATCCCTATGACAATGTGTCTCCTTTGGTCGAGTCTTCTTCCCGTCAACCCTTTGACGATGCATTCCGAACTCAGGTTTTGTACCTTCGGATGTTTTCAGTTTCTTCCCGTCAACCCTTTGACGATGTGTTCCGAGCTCAGGTTTCGTACCTTCGGATGTTTTCAGTTTCTTCCCGTCAACCCTTTGACGATGTGTTCCGAGCTCAGGTTTCGTACCTTCGGATGTTTTCAGTTTCTTCCCGTCAACCCTTTGACGATGTGTTCCGAGCTCAGGTTTCGTACCTTCGGATGTTTTCAGTTTCTTCCCGTCAACCCTTTGACGATGTGTTCCGAGCTCAGGTTTCGTACCTTCGGATGTTTTCAGTTTCTTCCCGCCAACCCTTTGACGATGTGTTTCGAGCTCAGGTTTCGTACCTTCGGATGTTTTCAGTTTCTTCCCGTCAACCCTTTGACGACGTGTTCCGAGTTCAGGTTTCGTACCTTCAGATGTTTTCAGTTTCTTCCCGTCAACCCTTTGACGATGTGTTCCGAGCTCAGGTTTCGTACCTTCGGATGTTATCTTTTTAGATTTTCTTTTCGTCATCCCCATGACGATGTGCCCCTGCCATGGAGTTTTCTTTCTGTCATCCCTATGACAATGCGTTATCTTTGTTTACTTTCTGTCATCCCTATGACAATGTGCTTCGTTTGGTCGAGTCTTCTTTCTGTCATCCCCATGACAACGTGTTTCCCTTGGTCGAGTTTTCTTTCTGTCATCCCCATGACAACGTGTTTCCCTTGGTCGAGATTTTCTTTCTGTCACCCCCATGGCAATGTGGTCCCTCGGTCAGGTTTCCTTCCTGTCATCCCTATGATAATGTGCTTCATTTGGTCGAGTCTTCTTTCTGTCATCCCTATGACAATGTGTTTCCTTTGGTTGAGTCTTCTTCCTGTCATCCCTATGACAATGTGCTTCGTTTGGTCGAGTCGTCTTCCTGTCATCCCTATGACAATGTGTTCCTTCAGTTGAGTCTTCTTGTCGTCATCCCTATGACGATGTGTCTTTTCAGTCGGGTTTCATTCTTCTTCCCGTCAAACCCCTTTGACGATGTGGTTCTCTGGGTATGTTGTCTTTCCGTCAAATTCCTTTGACGAAGTGTGACTGGGCTCCAGTATCATTTTTTCTCCTCGCAGTTAACAAATTTTGCGGTTCTTTTGTATTCAATCACCTTGTACCTTGAATGTCTGAAAGCAGTTGCTATCATCCTTTCAGGTCCAAGTTGATTGAATAGGGGCAGCTGTAGCACCCCAAAATTTGCCCTACCTTTTTTTTTGGGCTTTCGCTTCGCATTCATCTGCATTTTCCATTAGTTCATGACTCATTCATTCATTTGCATTGGGCTCCTAAGGCGTGGGATCATGGTTTCTTATCTTCTATGCAAATCAGTTGATATTGGCCAATTCAAGATCATGAAGACCAAAGTATGCGTGAATGGATTTGAAGAGCATTAGGTCACAATCTAATGAGCTTACCGATTGATATTTTGGAATTCATTGAGGAAAGAAGTTTGATGTGATTGGAAATTTGATTGGAATTGGACATGGCATAATTAGTCGCGCGGACTATTTGGAATTTGAAATACAAAGTCATCGTAAACCATTATCCCTTATTGTTAACCATCCTTTTTGAAGTCATTACCCATTAATCCATATTTTCTCCATTTTAACCCATTTTCAAATTCCCATCTTTTCCAAATCCAAATCCAAGTTTCTTATCCATTTTCAACCTACATTTCATAATATCCATTTTCATAAATAATCCACTTTCCAATCTTAAATCCATGTTCATTTTCAAATGTCCAAATTACTAATCCGATTCCAAATAAATCCAATCCAAAAACCATTTTTTAAAAATCCACCTTCACTTACAAATTCAATTGATTCTAACATCCATGTTCTTAAACCATGTCCACATACATTTCGATTTTGTTTCAAGGCCATTACCAATTTCAAAATTCACTTTAAGTCCAATATCCACATCAAACCAAATATCCAACATACAATTAATTTCCATTTTTATAACAGAATCCATGTTATACATTGGAAGGTTATTTAGTATGTTTGCGTGGCACGTGGAGGATCATTATTTGTGTAACATTAATTATCAACATTGTGGGACATCAAAAACATGGCATGGTATCCCTGGTCCTGCAGCGTTGGAACTTGAAAGGCGCTATGTTATGACCACATCTGGGGAGTTTTGGCTTCAGTGTGAAAGAATAGTCCAGGATTTGGATGATAGGCGTCAAGAGCTTCTTCAGGGGACATTATAACAACATAACTTCACCCGCCCAATTTCACTCAAGAAGAAGCAAATTTATTACAAAAAAAAATATAATAACAGCAGCATATCAAAAAAGTTCTAGCAGAAAATACATAACAGAAATTACAAAAAAGGAATTCTCAGCAGGAAAATACCATTCAGCATAAAGCAGAAAATCAAATATTCACAGCAAGGAGAAAAGAAATTACATGGCAACAGAACTTTTGACAGATAACCAAAACTCACTTACAGAAGAACATTTTCCCGGTCATATTTCCTCTAACTCTTCCCCTAACACCATCATAACATAATAACTACCATAACAAACTCTAACTGAATTTCAATCGTGAAAAACCTATTTTACCCTCTCTGATTCCTACTATAAAAGACTTCATCCTCTTCATTTTTCAACTCTCTTCTTCATTCGGCACAACTTCCCAATCTCCATCTTCCATTTTCAATTCTCTTCTTCATCTTCATTTCTCATCATCATCTTCAATATTCTTCTCACAAATCCTTCGCATACTCATCTTCACCAAAACCTGCAAATTGATTCAACCAACGGACACATCAATAATTCTGCAACAGAATTCAGTGCCAAATAAACTCAACACGATTTGCAGAAGCAGACAAAGAAGTGAATCGGAGAAGGTAGAATCAAGAACGAGGAATTTTTGAGAACGAGAAATTTACGCATACCTGAGCGGTTATCTTCAATTTTATCTTGGATGAATACACTGTGTAAGTCGATTCAGACGCACCGATTCAGGAGGCTCAACCGAATTTCAACAAGTTCGTAGTCCCCGATTCAACGACCTTTTGGAGCGTTCTTCTTCACGCTTTCAACAATCGCTCAACAGCTCGAACAAGTGGTCAAGAACGACGACATTAGAAGGAGACGGATCAAGAAGAAGTGGAAAAGCGAACGAGGAAGAAGAGTAGCAGTACCTGTAAGGTCTCGGAAGTCCGTCGTATCGGAGATCCTCCCTGCTCCGCCCTGGTACGTACCTCAGAGCTTTTGTTTAAGTAGTTGATGTAACTTGTGCTGAATATTGTTTGCGTCATTTCGAGATCGTTGATTTGGATACGGTGAGGTTGAACGAGTCACATCGGACTTTATACAGAGAGATGAATTAGAGTTTCTTACCTACATCGTCTTTGTTTCATAAGTAGCGCCGATGCTTGCTGGTGCGATGTGGTTGTGTGTCCCTTTTTGCTTCTTCCGGTTGTGAATCGTAGTGGTAGGTTTCTGTCGAGGAGTTGCATCGTTGGTGTATAGTGTGGAGGAGAGGTAAGAATCGTATGGTGTTAAGCATTGAAGCTTGGAGGCTGGAGAATCTTCTTCGCCGGAATTGATTTCCGTCACGGTGTTGTGGAGGAGTATGATTTGAGAAATGAAGCCGAGGGGATGGTTTCCGGCGAGATGTTGTTTTTCTGAAGGGGAAGGTTGAACGGAGTTGGGAGAAGAGCGGAGAGAGGAGAGAAGTGGTGATGTTGATGATGCGATTTTAGAAAGAAGGACGGCGCCATGAAAGCGATGGAGAAGCTTTGAGAACGGCGACGAAGGTGGACAGAGAGAGGTTTGGTGACGGAGTTTTGTTGGACGGCGGATGAGATTTTGGGAGGGATTTACGGCGCAGTGGATGAGGGAAAGAAGAGACTGAATTTGGATAGTTGAAGACCTTAGGGTTTTTTTTAGATCCTTCTTGTCTGGACCGGGTTCAATTTCTTTGGGCCGGTTGTTGCGAGTCCACTAGCCTGGCATTCTATCCACACCACCCTTATTACTGTTGTACCCCTTGTTTAGTTTAGTTTAGTTTTTGTTTTAATGATTTTGCTAATTGTAATTTAGGATAAATAGAATGGATTAATTTTGGAATTTTATTCTAATTAGTGGTATTTAGTTTTAATTAGAAGTTCGGATATTTGTTTAGTTTAATCTTGTTTAGAATTAGTTTGTAAATTTAGAAATTAATATTGATTCTAAGTAGATTAGAAATTAATTTGGATTAGGCTAGACTTTATATTTTAGTTTAGAACTATTCTAGTCAATTAGATTTTATTAGAATCTAAGTGGAATTAATTTTAGGATAATATTAGTTTTAATACTAGAATTAATTTTAGGACTGATTGTCTCTTAGAATTAGGTTAGATTTAACTTGAACTAATTTTAGGATTTATTTTAGAATCTTAGATTAATATTTCTTGCTAGAATTTAATATTGTTTTTTTACTTAGCATTTTAATTCTAGCTTGGTTATTGTCGACCATGATCTTGATTAATTGTTCATTAATTCCTAATTAAATGCTTCTTTGTTTACATAATTCTCTTCATCCCTTTTTAAGATCAACTTAACTTCCATCTTGGAAGTAAGTTGCTTCTTATGTTCTTCTCCTTTTTAGGATAGTGCTTTGCAACCTCACAAACCATTGGGATCACTCCCTTAACTAATCAATTAGGATTGAGTCTTAGTTCATATAGATTTTTTACCTTTTCTCCTCTCTTGAGTCTCTCTTCTCATCTCAAAAGAAAATTCAAAATATCTAATAAAGGTAGGCATTTATTGCATTTAGGCCTTTTATATCAAGAAAAGATTATAAAGGGGTCTTCTCTTATAATCTTAGAATGTGTAGCATATGACCCATCTTGGGTCAATGTGTTAAACATTTGATCTTGTATGAGGGACTTAAATGCAATACTTGTTGAAGGTACAAATAAAAACACTTCTTCACTTCATAATCAACAAAAACACTTAATAAACACAAGTATGCTAGTGTGTTTGAACCTTGACAATTGAAACTAAGTGTGGGGGTCTTCTTCACCCTTAGTGTGCTTTCTTACTCATTCCATCTTGGAATGTGAGAATGTACACATTCCAATGGCTAAGATTTGGATACACTATCATATGCAAACAAATCCAAAACACTTCCTTCTAAAAGACAAAAACAAACAATAACGTCTTTCCTTCGGGAATTCTTTTCTCACCTCATTCACTCTTAGCGTACGAACGCGCTTCTACTCGTTCTCTTGCAAGATGGTAACGCACTCGGACCAGCGAGCCTGCAACACCTGAGCCAGAACGTAAGCCGTTCTCTAAAAAACACAAACAACTTTCCCTAGTGAGGGGAACTACGTCGCTCTGATTCTCATGTTCCCGATGAGATACGTAGGCAGTGGGATAGGGCCCATGCGAGCACTTCTTTTATTTTCCCTACATTTGTTTCTTGTTCCTTTTTCATTTTTTCTCCTTTCTTTCTTTCAGTTCCTTTTTCAGTATCCTTTTCTATCACCCTTTGATTGAAGCAGCAAGCGTGGATCCCATCGAGTACGATGGACGCGAGGGGGTGCTAATACCTTCCCCTCGCGTAACCGACTCCCTTACCCTTTCTCTTGGTCGCAAGACCATGCTCTTTCCTTCCTTCAGATTTATGCAGTGTTTCCTTTCCCTCTCTTGGGATAAATACACATTGCTGGCGACTCTGTTTGGTGCCACTTTCGTGTTTGTACTAGGATGAAAATCCCGGGAGCGACAGCTTCAAATGGAAAATCTTTCAACATCAAAGTTGTTCCTCTATGTGAGATCTTCAAAGTTGGTGTTTATCAATTTTTCATCTGATCAAAGGTTAAGGAGTTATGATGGCTCAAAGAATGGTCATTGCAACTGAAATTTGACCAGGTCACAACTAGGTCATGCCACAAGTCTGCGCACCCATGTTCCAATTCTTGGCCCATCTGTTTAAGGTCATTTTTAGACATGTTTGAGACCTCATTCCACTTCAATTTCCAAATCAATATTGTGCTCCAATGCATCCTCTTTCCAATGAACCCATAAACTCCCTAATGCAGCCATTGAGTGGAGAGAAAAACCTCCACAAACTACCCTATGTTGGCATGGATACATTGACAGCATGTTGCATGATTTTGGTTCAAACACACCACAAACACTTCCTCACTTCAGTTTCCTCTTTCAACCAAGCACAAGTCAATTACACCTTGCACACTTGCCTTGGCATACATGAGAATGGAAAGAAATAAACGTGCTAAGCAAGTTTCTGCTACCACCAGCCGTGCCATTTCATTTCCCTCCTCACTTCCACCATAGCATGTCATGAGCCATCTTCACCATAGCACTGCTCTCCCTAACTAACTTGACTCAGTTAGTTAGGGATGACTCAGTTTAACCACCTTGACTCACTTTAACTCACTCACCAAACCATGGTTAGCTTACACTATAAAACAAAATCTCACTTCACCTTTTGGGGGGAGCTTCATTTTCTCTCATTTTTCACTTCCAACTCTCTCTCACATTCTCTCTACTTTACCTCTGATTTCACATGAGCTTCACAATCCTTCCTTCATTTACTTCATCTTCATCATCTTCATCATCATCAATGGCATTGGATTGAAGTTTTTCTACACAGTCCTCAAGTTTTTGCAAGCATTGTTCAATATTGAATCTCTCTGCTCTCAAGACCATTGGTTGTATAGCATTTATTTTGCTAAGTTCGTGAAGCTCCAAGGTTGAAGAGGAAGCTAAGATCTCTGGTTTTCTGAAGAGCATTTTCAAATCTCCAATATTCAGGTACGAGTTTCATCCATTATAGACTTGATGTGAGTTGGTTTCAGGTTCTTGCAGCTTCTTATAAGCTCAAGGACTTGTCTGGCTAGTTGATAGGCCTTTAGAGGCATAGACCAAATGTTAGGGCAAATTGTTTTGGCTCAGTTTGTGTTATGCGTGCATGATCTATGAAAATTGATTGCATATTCATGATGTGTGTGAGCTCGGCTTCATTTTGGTATTTCGTTTGTGGATTTCTGGAGAAATCAAGGTTGCAGACGGTGGTGGTTTGGCCGGAGAAGGTGACCGGAGATCACCTCCGGCCGGTGACTGTGTTGGCTAGGGTTTCACCATGTTTTAATCGTGTACGTCCATTTTGGCATGATCGTGTGGTGATAATGGTGACAGCGCATTAAAAAACTCGTGCAAGTCATGTGCACATTTCTGATGGACTTAGCCAATTGATATTCGCACCCCCCTTGCTTAAGGCCCAATGTAATTTGAACTGAGTAATTACTAGTCATGCACCCCCATTCCTTTTTGCATTGCATTTTTTTTCCATTTTTCTACACGTTTGCTTTTTAATTTTTAAAAATACTAAATAGAATCACAAAAATTCATGAGTATCATTAAAACATTTAGAAATTTTTTCATGATTTTATTTCTTGATTTTATGACCTTTTTGCCCCTGTTCCTTAATTTTCTTTGAATTTCTTTGGTGTGCATTCTTAATGTGGTACATGATCTTGTTTAATTTTGTTCTTGATCATTAAAAATTGTTTTGATGCTCTTCTTTTTGCATTGAGTCATTATCATCTTGAGGTATGTTAAGTGTTTTTTATTTGATTTTTTAGGTTAGTTTATGGCATGTTTGGTGTTCATTTTTGTGCTACTTTGTATGATATGTCTATTTGACCTAAATGCATTGTTTGATATCATTTTGCCTTGATTTCTTGTATGCTATTTTGGTATATGATTCACTTCTGACTTGTGTATCTTTAAACCATACTTACTTAATTTTCCTAAGGCCATTTGATTTTTGTTTGATGCATTTCATTCGAAGCATAATAACATGTCATATCATTGTGATCTTTGTGCATGTTCACATGGTTTCTTTTGTACATACTTGCATGATCATTTGCATATTTGGTGAACCATTCACTTGACATTATAGGTCATTGATACATATCATATGTCATCTTTGCATGTTGGTTATCATTTGAACCTTGTGCACCTTTAACATGTTGTGTTTGCACTTTCCTTTGTTTGGAACTTCCATTTCAATTCTACTTCTTCTATCACTTCTTAAATGTCTTGATGTGTCATACATGAATACTTGTGAGATGTTTGTGAATCATTTTTCATTTCATTTCAATTCTGATCCATGGATTACATGTTCCATTTATGCACTTTTCTTCTTTTTCCTTTCATCTTTCATTCTCCCTTTTCTTATGGTGGCATGTTCTAATGCCATGGATGATGTTTGTTGCCTATCCACTTGGACTTGCATGATAATAATCATTTGTTTTCCATGTGATGAACATTCTGGTTGTGATTAATAGAATTTGATTTCTCATCTAATTCTCTTGAGCTTTATAGTGCATTAAATGTTCTTTTATTTCTTATACTTCTTGTACATGTTTACTAACCATGCAGGGGCTTTGGTAAGTTTCAATTGAGTGTGGATAAGGAATCCACATTCAAATTCCTTTCCTTTCATCTATTTTACAATTCCATTTTGTGTTTTGTTAAGCACTTATGTGCTTTCTTTTAACAATTCATCACCTTCCCCTTTTTGAATTACAATTCATCTTCTACTTTAGAAGTGAACTGTTTAATTCTTTCTTTCCTTAGACTTTAGGTTGAAGCCTCACAGACCATTAGGATCACTCCCTTTAATCTTCAATTAGGATTAAGTCTTAGTCCACATAGATTTTACCTTTCTCCTCTCTTGAGTCTCTCTTCTCATCTCTTAAAGGAAACTCAAAACATCTAATAAAGGTAGGCATTTATTGCATTTAGGCCTTTCACATAAAGAAAAGATTATAAGGGGTCTTCTCTTATAATCTTAAAATGTATAGCATATAACCCATCTTAGGTCAATGTGTTAAACATTTGATCTTGTGTGAGGGACTTAAATGCAATACTTGTTGAAGGTGCAAATAATAAAAAACACTTCTTCATTTCTTAATCAACAAAAACACTTAATAAATACAAGTATGCTAGTGTGTTTGAACCTTGACAATTGGAACTAAGTGTGGGGGTCTTCTTCACTCTTAGTGTGCTTTCTTACCCATTCCATCTTGGAATGTGAGAATGTACACATTCCAATGACTAAGATCCAGATACACTGTCATATGTAAACAAATCCAAAACACTTCCTTCTAAAAGATAAAAACAAACAATAACGTCTTTCCTTCGGGAATTCTTTTCTCACCTCATTCACTCTTAGCGTACGAACGCGCTTCTACTCGTTCTCTTGCAAGATGGTAACGCACTCGGACCAGCGAGCCTGCAACACCTGAGCTAGAACGTAAGCCGTTCTCTAAAAAACACAAACAACTTTCCCTAGTGAGGGGAACTACGTCGCTCTGATTCTCATGTTCCCGATGAGATACGTAGGCAGTGGGGTAGGGCCCATTCGAGCACTTCTTTTATTTTCCCTACATTTGTTTCTCTTTCTATCTCCTTTCTTTCCATTCCTTTTCCAGTATCCTTTCTTTACACCCTTTGATCGAGACAAGCAAGCGTGGATCCCATCGGGTACGATGGACGCATGGGGGTGCTAATACCTTCCCCGCGCGTAACCGACTCCCGAACCCAGTTCTCTTGGTCGTAAGACCATGCTCTATCCTTTCCTTCAGGTTTATGCGGTGTTTCCTTTCCCTCTCATGGGATAAATACACATTGCTGGCGACTCTGTTTCGGTGCCACTTTCGCGTTTGTACTAGGATGAAAATCCCGAGAGCGACAGCTCCGCAAACTCTCAAAAACGGTAAAAATACACAATGTGCAAAAATAACATATAATCACACCAATTAGCAATTAACATAAATATTGCTCAATTAAAAATAAAGACTCAACCAATTAACACCAAAAAGCACGGAAAAAGGAAATATTAAAAACGGACTGTTACATCGTGGACTGATACATGCCAGCTCTATGCATCCATTCAATGCTTCATGACAAATTTGAAGTTTTTGGAAATGAACTTTGAATGCCACATGCCTAAAGGATTGGATTCTTGACTTGGTGGCCTTGTGATCAGATACTCCATCATTCATGTTGACTTTGGACAGAAATGAAATGATGAAAGTGTCCATAATTGGCTCAAGAAATCGTGGGAGGCAAGTTATGAATCAATGTTGTTGTGTAGGCAGGGTGAAAAATGCCATTTTTGGAGGCTTATAACTCTTTGCTCAAGTTGAATCATGGAAGGCTCTTATACTTTTTGGAAAGTCCCTATATCATACTTTAACTTTGATGTTTAACTTTGGTCTTGAATCATCTTGGATCATAATGAAAAATGGCCTCAAAGTTGCTGAAAATACAAAACAGATTCTGTCCAAAATTTCACTAAGTGTTGAAAAAGTGTCAATTTTCCATTTTTTTTGTGATTTTGACCAATCCATAACTCAAAATCCATGAAGATTTGGAATGAAATGTAGTTGACATTCTTGAAGTATGTAATGAGAGCTTTCATTTGAGCTTTGGATGAAAGAAAAAGGTTACTTGGATCACAAGTTATGGCCTTGCAAAGTTGGGTAGAAATCACTCTTTTCCATGACTTAGTGAAATATCAAGTTTCTTAATGTTGCCCCTTTTGCAAGTAACCCTACTTTTCTTGATTTTTCTTGATGGATAATGATCCAAATCATAAGTTAACATTGTTTTTAACTTAGGGGAGCCATGTTTGTCAAGAAATCTCAAAAGTCAAACTTGATTTTTTGGCACAATTGACTTTTTGTCAAATGAATTTCAAACTTTGTGATTCTCTATGAAATCAAGTTCTTGAACTAATTCAATCCTAATGGATGGGTTCCATAGGTGTTTTAGAGAGTCTTGAATCATGTCCCAAGGTTTGAGATCATGTTTTGGTCAAAAGTCAAAGGTAGGGTTAACTTTTTCTCAGAAACCCTAGTTGGTGGTCCAGATGAATTTGAATCTCTACATTGCTCATGAACCAAGTTCTTTGTGTCCATTTGAACTTGTAAGAGGATCAATGTAAGATATTTGAGGTCTTGAAAACATTCCTTGAGGTCTTGGTTCATGTCTTGCTCCAAAAGTCAACGCAGAGGTGAATTAGGCCAAGAAAACCCTAATTCCTGATTTTTGATGAATACATCCCTTGAAGTTATTTTGAACTTGTGATTGGATCCATGAGGTCCCTTTGAACTTCTTGTGTCATGTTTTGAAATATTGGCTCATGCCCAAATGAAAATTTTCCTCTGGAGGTCTTAGTCGACCAAAACCCTAATTTGGTGACACTGGTGATCTTGAGACTTGATCAGCTTAAAATGTTGCATTCCTATGCTTGATTCTTGATGTGGGAGACCTCTTGATCCTTCATGGATGTTTGAGAGGCTTGACAAGTTGAGGATCATGTCTATTCTTGATTGATCCTTTGTCTGAGTACTCTGAGAGGGCTCAAAACCCTAATTCTTGATTGGAGTGAATGCTCAACAATCTTTGAGAGAATTGATGAGGCATGAAGGTACATCCATATTGTGGTGATGATTTGCACAATGATGGGAAATCTTGTGGTCAAAATTTAGGGTATGACACATATATCTTCTTCAGGTATTCAAATCTAGCATGAGCACCCATTGGTCTTATCCAACTCATCATCCGCCTCCCCTAGATCAGCCCCCATATAGGTCAACCATTATCTTGAGTGCCTCGTCTTTGGTAATCCTCACATGATCTATGAATATCCCCCTGATCAGAAGATGTAGCAAACACGAGACATCGTCGAGTGTGACAGACATCTCACCATGCATGAAATAAAATGACAAGGTCTTCGAGTGTCATCTATCCACTAATGCATTAAGCATCTCGTGGTTGACCGTAGTATAATCGATCCTGCACAAGCCCTAAAAGTATATGGCTCTGCATGAACAGAGGGACCAGGAGCCTCCAGAACCTGCTGACTATTCTCCCACCGCACTGATGCGTTCTGAGCAACCCTCTTCTGCCTTAGTTTATCGTGGCTACCAACCATTATGTCTATAAGTTAAAGTAAAACATACAATTAATGAAGGCAAACAACACCACAAGGAAGGAAATAAAAAAAAACATTGCAGAAAATTAAGGAGATGCGTCTTTGGGACCTGGGAAACTAAACCGCTGAAAAATTACGGAGATGCATCTCCGAATTTTCAACAACTCAGAAGCTGTGTTAATGGCGTCAATGCAATCCCCAAAAAACATGTTTGGATCATCATTTTCAGCCAACAAACGTCTAATACACTATGTCTAAACTATTTTAAATGCTATTTCTACTTATTTCTAACCTTAATCATCGATTTAAACTCATTTACACAAAAACTAAAAAATTTATCGAAAACTCAAAAAACTTACAAGAAATTGATGTTTCTCATTTTTTTTATGTTACAAATGTTGATTAAAGTTGCCTTGAGCCTTGTTGATTGAGTTTTGACTTGGTGTAGAGAAAAAAGTTGAGAGAGTTTGAAGTTGAGTTTGAGTAAAATGAGAAATGAGGAATGAGAAGGGTCTGACGCGATTTAACCTCCAAAATATTCTAGAGATACATCTCCGAAATATTTTAACGTTAACTGAGCTTTTGGCGCGTGCGAAAATGCATCTTCGGAATCTAGGAGCATTTATGTATTTTTTGCGTGGTGGCTAAGAAACTTATGGGGTGCATTAAGAAATCCTCTTGGTTATTTCAGATTGAGTCTTTATTATTCGTCTAAGTCCAATTATATCTCACTATTTTCTTTAGTGACTTTATGCTCTTCAATGTGTAATTTCATCCAAAACACATGAATGAATTCTAAGGGAATATGGTGACATTGTATTTGAAAGCCTGCAAGTTCACACACACAAGGTAACCCATGTGTTGTCCTAATGAAGCAACCATATGTAACTTTGTAAGAACCAACTACTTTTACCCTTTCCAACTCCTTTGTAATGTGTTGTATACACTGTCTCGATACAAAGTCGTACAATCTTGAGTAAAATAGAGTTTTATACTGATGCTCAATGCTGGCAACACTTTTTGAAAAAGTTTTTTATTGCAACTTCAACATTGTGTTCATAACATTTCAACATTTGCACAAATCTCCTCAACTAGTACTCAACATGTTTTTGAGTCTCTAATGAGCAAACTCAACCCTATAAAACATATAATAGGGAATGGTGTAATAAATAAAATGATAAATAATTGTATAATAAATTCAAACTCACAAGGATGTACCTATTTGGTTTCGTGTTTCCTAAATGAGTGACTTGGTTAGTCCATGCAGCAACAAACTTTTCTTTATAGAGTGTTGATTAGTGCATTTTCATGCACATTCTCTTATGTTTGTACTTAGGCATTTCCTTAGTTTGTTTTGTTTATTTTACTATTTTATTATGTTTTTGTAATTAAGTATTTGTTTGCCGTTAATCTATTTTCGCAACTTATTTTCAGCTTTAGCGGTTACTTGATACATGTCCACTGTTCGAATCATAACTGGAGCTACGAGAATCGGATTTACGCGTTCTACCAGGCGTGGAAAGCTGAGACAAATAGCTACAACTTTCATGCTTTACGCAAAAGCTGATTAGGAATGTAGCAGGCTTGAATAATTCGTTGAAGTCAGAACCCGAATTCTGCCTTTAGGAATATTTAGTTTTGGACCGGGTTTTTTATGTTTTTCGACCCAATTGGGTTAGAACCGGATTTTGTGTGCTTCCCTATACCTAGTAGCAGTCGTGCTACTATTCATCACGTTCTTTTCACTATTCACAATTTGGTTTTTTGCTTTTGTACGATTGAATGGAGAACTAATCCCAAGGATTAATCTGCTGTAATTGGTTTCCGCCGACACTTTGAGGTTCTTTTAATTTCCAATAAAATCTATCTCCTTTCAATCCCTCTGTGATATATTGTTTGCTTAATTCGATTTATCTTAGGGTTAATTGATTTATTTCGATGATTACATGTTCTTATAATTTAATCGTGTTTGCTTAATCCGCGTATGTTTCTCGTGTTTGCTTAATTCACGGTTGCTATATCTCATCTGTTTGCTTAATTCATAAATTAGGAATATGTATCACATAATATCAATGTGCTTATTTGGTTGTTATTATAATCGAAAAGCGAATAGAGTTCGCTTAGGAATTGGAAATTATTTGGATCGATGATAAGTAGGAACCCAAAACAGCAGATTAATCGTTTCAGCTTATTTTGATAATAACTTATTTTCATTATTTTTTATGTTAATCAAAATTCAAAACCCCTCATAAACCTTTTCTTTAGTTGGTTGAAATAATACAAGAATCCTTGAGAACGATACTCGAGTTGTCGTTACCACTAACTATTTTTCTTAAAATCACTCGTTTTTTATCCGTGTGCGACAGCGGATCAAATTGGCACCGTTGCCGGGGATTATTGTCGTTTTTAACCGTTAGTTGAGTCATAGGTGTCGATCAGTGCGTTTTGAACTTTCATTTTGTTGTTTTACCGTTTTCCCGTCCGGACGTCCGTCCGTCTTGCGTCAGACCTAGTCAAAAAATCGTTTTTTAGGAAAATCGTCTCAGATTTGTCCGATTCTTGGTCGATTCATTAGAAAAAAAAATAAGGGATCAAAAATAGAGGAAGCCGACCTAAAAATCCAAAATTCATTAGTTTTCTATTTTTTATGAATTTTTTACTGTTGTCATAGTTTCCGAAAAATCTGAAAAAAAATCTCAAAATTTTTAATTGACTTAATTAGATTAAATTTTATGTTTTTGTATTTTTTTTTATCTTATTTTAATCATATTTCTTTGTTCGTTTTGTTTCTGCCTAATTGGGACATTGTTGGTATTATCGCATTTGTTGTTGCATTAGTCATGGCTACTAGGCCTTCTTGTTCTGATCTTTTTTATTTTGATCCTTAACAATTGTGATTCTGATTCTTTGTTCTCACATTGCTTGTTTGATTCTGATTCTGAATTTGCTTTCGACAATAACATGGCTGACCAAAGAACATTAAGAGAGCTTGCTGCTCCTGATGCTAATTATAATGGCTTGTGTATTGAATATGCTGACCCTACTGTTCCTTTTGAATTAAAATCTAGATTAATACACTTGTTGCCGAAATTTAGTGGTCTTGCAGGTGAGGAGCCACACAAGCATCTTAAAGAATTCCAGATCATTTGTTCTACTCCACTGACGCCTGAAGGAATTACAGAAGATCACATCAAGCTGAGAGCCTTTCCGTTTTCACTACAAGATGCGGCCAAAGATTGGTTATATTATCTTGATTCAAATTCTGTTGCAACTTGGAATGATTTGAAGAAGCAATTCCTAGAGAGATACTTTCCTGCCTCTAGAGCTGCCTCGATACGAAAAGATATTTGCGTTATTAGACAACTAGATAATGAATCATTGGCTGAATATTGGGGGAGATTCAAACAATTAGTTTCAAGTTGCACACAACACCAAATCACTGAGCAATTATTGATTCAGTATTTCTATGAAGGATTAAAACCAACGGATAGGAATATTTTAGATTCTGCTAGTGGTGGAGCACTTGTTGATAAGACTACAGCTGCTGCCAAAGCCCTGATTGAGAACATGTCGCTTAACTCCCAACAGTTCACAACGAGAAACAATTCTGTCCAAATAAAATGTGTGAATGAGGTTCATGTTTCTTCTTCCAGCAAGGCCTTCGAAAATAGAATGGATGAGCTAACCGAAAGAGTGAAACAATTGGTAGTGGTAAGTAAGGCTCAAGCAGCAGCCCAAACAGCAAGGTTATGTGGTATTTGTACTTCTCCTAACCATCCAAACCTTCGATTTGGAAATCAGCAACCCAACCAACAATAGTTGATGTTACCGTTACCACCACCACAAAACCCTCCATAGGCTGCAACCACTTCTGCCCCAGCTTTCCGACCTTCATTAGAAGATATTGTTAAGCAAATGGCAGTCAATACTCTCCAATTCCAGCAGCGGATAGATTCCAGTATCCAAACCCTGCAGACACAGATAGGGCAGCTTGCTTCTTTAATTAGTGGCATTCAACAAGCACAAGGATTCAACCAACTACCCTCCCAAACTGTGGTGAATCCTAAAGATCCTAATGTGAGTGCAATGTCCTTGCGATCCAAAATGTTGCAGATTCTGCCCCGGAAAAAATGAGAAAGTTGTTGAGGTCACACCTGAACATGAACCTGAACCTTCTGTTGTTGTTGAGGCAAAAGAAAAAGAGTATGTAACTAAGATATCTTTCCCACACAGAGTAGCTAAAACAAAAAAGATGGAAGAGGGAGACAAAGATAGAGAGATTCTGGATGTATTCAGGAAAGTGGCAGTGAACATTCCACTTCTTGATGTGATTAAGCAGGTTCCAAAGTATGCAAAACTTCTGAAAGATTTGTGCATACATAAGAGGAGGATGAAGGGAAATGAGAGAGTGAACATGGGAAGAAATGTTTCAGCCCTCATTCAACCTAAACATGCACCTGAAAAGGCTAATGTTTCAGCCCTCAATCATGCCATGTTGCCCCACAAATGCCAGGATCCAGGAACTTTTTCTATTCCATGTACCATTGGGGATAGTAAATTCGAAAATTGCATGCTTGATTTAGGAGCGGGAATTAATGTTATGCCTACTTCTGTTTATAATAATCTTAATCTTGGTCCTTTGCAACATACATGTTTAATCATCCAACTGGCGAACAGGAGCAATACCCGCCCTATTGGAGTAGTGGAAGATGTGATTGTCCAAGTTAATGATTTGCTATTTCCTGCATATTTTTACATTCTGGACATGGTTGGAGAAACAAATTCAAGCAGATCACCAATCATTTTAGGCAGACCGTTCATGAAAATGACAAAAAAATCGATGTTGATGATGGAACAATGTCCATGGAGTTTGGTGATACCATTGCTAAATTTAACCTTTTTGATGCTATGAAACATCCCGTGGAAGAACATTCTGGTTTTCACATCGGAGTCCTTTCTGAGTCGGTTGATGATACTTATTCTGATTTGTTTTCAACTGATTTTCCATCATTGCCTACTTTTGATAATACTTACTCACGTGATTCTTCCTCTATTTTTGCTGAGATTAAGGCTGCTCAGCAGGTTGACATTGACATTGTTCCTACAAGTGAAGTTATCGATGAAGAAGATGTTTATGCAGATGAAGCTCTCGACATCTATGTTACACCAACACCATCCATTAGGCAGCCCCTTCACTTTGACACTTTTACTCATCCGAGATCGTTCTTTGATCCTGGAATAAAGGTCTAACGAACTATACCAATTTTTAAGGACAATGAGCATTTCCCGAAGCTGATCCATGAGAACTCCAATTTAGAAGGAGAGACTGTAGAAGAGCCATCACTAGCAAAGATTGTTTATGCCATCACATATCCTCCTTGACTGCTCGGGTGTGTTCTTTCCTTTCTCCCACTCTTATTTAATAGTTATGTCCTTTCATTGAGGACAATGCATGTTTTAAGTGTGGGGGAGGAAACCATTTCTTTGTTTTGTTTTCCTTTAGTTTTCTTCGTTTTTGTGTTTTTTTTTTGAAAAAAAATAGACTTAGAAACGCAATGCATCTTTTGAAATTTTTAGTATATAGATTAATTTGAGGTTAGATTGTGTAGACTTGGGAAACATTCATAAGATCGGTATCGTTTTAACACCTTAAGTCTCCCGAATATGGAACCCGATTTAATTACTTATTATGACATAACCTTGAGTTTTCATCCTTTAATAGCTCTCAAGTAGTTTATCTAGCAGTCAGCACCATCTAGAAATTACACACTAAGTAATTAAGCTGATGCAAATAAGTGAATGATCCCGTACTTAATAAGAAATCTAAATAGGAATCTGCCTTTTAAGTTAGGTGACCCTCACCTGGTCACTTAGGCTAACGGTTGTGAAACCTTCAAAACAAAAAGAAAAAAATGTTGTTGTAAAGTGGTTAATTTTGAATTGTTGACAAAATATGGATCATAGTCACTAATAGGCTTATTTACCATGTGTGTGAATAGATAACGAGATTAATGTGATTGCATTAGAATGAAAGAGAGCAAAAAGGAGGATGAGTAAGTTAGGCTTAGGCATAATAACATGATTTAGATTGGTGTGTATAGGAGGGAGGTTTATGACCGCACAATTGCGGATTTATGTTCTTACAATATCCTTAGAGTGAAAAATTAGTACCTATCGATGCAATCTTGACCAAAGAAGAGTTTGTAGCCTAGAATGAGTATTCGAATGCTATTGTTTTTCATGAGTCTTAATACTATTTTGCTCGGAGTGCAAAAGTTCAAGTGTGGGGGAATTTGATCAGGGCATTTTAATGCACATTCTCTTATGTTTATACTTAGGAATTTACTTAGTTTGTTTTGTTTATTTTACTATTTTATTATGTTTTTATAATTAAGTATTTGTTTGCCGTTAATCTATTTTCGCAGCTTACTTTAAGCTTTAGCGGTTATTTGATACCTGTCCACTATTCGGATCATAACTGGAGCTACGAGAATCGGATTTATGCGTTCTACCAGGCGTTGGAAAGCTGAGATAAAGAGCCATAACTTTCATGTTTTACGCAGAAGCTGGTTCAGAGTGTAGCAGGTCAAATAATTGGTTGAAGTCGGGACCCGAATTCTGTCTTTAGGAATATTTAGTTTTGGGCCGGGGTTTTTTATGTTTTTCGACCCAGTTGGGTTAGAACTAGAATTTGTGTGCTTCCCTATACCTAATAGCAGTCGTGCTACTGTTCATCACGTTCTTTTCACTATTCACAATTTGGTTTTTTGCTTTTGTACGATTGAATGGAGAACTAATCCCAAGGATTAATCTGCTGTAATCGGTTTCCGCCGACACTTTGAGGTTCTTTTAATTTCCAATAAAATCTATTTCCTTTCAATCCCTCTGTGATATCTTGTTTGCTTAATTCGATTTATCTTAGGGTTGATTGATTTATTTCGATGATTACATGTTCTTATAATTTAATCATGTTTGCTTAATCCACGTATGTTTCTCGTGTTTGCTTAATTCACGGTTGCTATATCTCATCCGTTTGCTTAATTAGGAAATTAGGAATATGTATCACATAATATCAATTGCGCTTGTTTGGTTGTTATTATAATCGAAAAGCGGATATAGTCCGCTTAGGAATTGAAAATTATTTGAATCGATGATAAGTAGGAACCCAAAACAGCAGATTAATCGTTTCAGCTTATTTTGATAATCACTTTTTTATAATCACTTATTTTCATTATTTTTTCTGTTAATCAAAATTCAAAACCCCTCATAAACCTTTTCTTTAGTTGGTTGAAATAATACAAGAATCCTTGAGAACGATACTCGAGTTGTCGTTACTGCTAACTATTTTTCTTAAAATCACTCGTTTTTTATCCGTGCGCGACAGTGGATGAAGTGTCAACCATGTTTGGTGCACATACTTAACAAATGAAGGAATATCAACACATATTACCTCAAAATGATGCAAGTGTTGCTCAAACTTAAACTCACTATTTTGAATACATGACTTTGTTTCATAGATCCATAACATGCTCTTACCTATTAAATCTAAGGTACTCTTTGTATTTCAAACTAACATTTTTTTAAATATAGAATACACACAACAGACGAAATGAGGACGGGAACAAAATTTCCATGGGATTTATCAACACAAGTTTCGAATCCGTTACCAGTACCTTTGGAAGCAACTTCTCAAATGTGAACAACTTCTTCAGCTTCTCTAATGCACATCTAAAGTTTACCTCTATTTCATGTTTCAAGTAGACAAACCCAACCTTCAAAGTCAATTTGGTTGACGTAACATGATCGCGACCTTACGAGTCTATTGGATGATCTAACTGTAAGTATACAGTCTATCGCGTAGTTTTAAAAGATATCGAACCCACGGGGACTAATAATCAATCTACTATTAACGATTGATGTTATGTAAAGCTAAGGCTAGTGATTAAAAGAGTTGGACGAAAATAAAACGTAAATTGCTAAAGATTTAGAAAGATAATAATAAAGAGAGGTCGGAATATGGATTTCGTGTTCCTCAGGGACTCTGTAAATTATATGCACTAAATTGTAATTAAACTATGTTCCGTAGAAAATATCAACTTAAAGACTTTGTCTCACACTCTCGCGTTATTGACTACAGCCACACTCCCTAACCATGAGATTTTGCTCTCGCTCACCCATTTTAATTAAGAAGCGTATTTTGAAAATTAATTAGATCCTAATCGATACCTAAAGCGCTCTTGCTGTTTTTAGAATCGATGCCTAGTTTCCACTATCTGGTCTAATCCTCACACTCTCGCGCTATTGGCTCAAACCTTAATTTGCTTCTCACTCTCGTGACAAAACATTAAGACTTAGACTTGGAAACTAAAACTAAAACAAAATTTTACTATCATTTCGCATCTATTTTCTCTACCGAGTCCCGTCGGCAACGACGGTCCTCATATACCGGTCTCAGACACATTTAGCCAGACATTATTTTGAACAAAAACAACTTAAACATGATATTTAAATATAAGGACAACATATCATAAGGTAAAGGAATGCAATAAAACAATAATTAAAATAATGCAAATAAAAACCTGTAAAGTCGAAATAAAACGTGGAACTTGAAGTAATAATGAAAATGCTCAATTAATGTCGGCAGGCTTGTTGATCCAAGAGTACAAGAATGAATAGAAAAACAGAATTGTGACAATCTCTCGATGTGAGCGATTGTCACTTTTAATAGTAATTTATGCCTATGTCTAGAAATTAAAAATAGCAGAGCTTTTGCACGATCTTGGATACTCTGAAATGTGAAGAATCTGACTTATATAGAGGTCTTGAGCCAGAAAACTGTTCCTTCATCGTGTATGGAAGTTGAGATAATGTAGGAAAGTGGGAGGGAGAGAGTCTAAGCTGAATCCACATTTTTTTGTTACTCCAAGATAATAGTGACCGCCATTAGGCCAATGGCGAACGCCATTTGGTCAATTACTAAATGACGTGGACTGGGTACATGGAGGACGCCATTAGGGTAGTGGCAAATGCCATGTACCAGAAGTGTCATTTTTCTGCACTTTCCTCTGCTCTTTTCGCTCTTCGTTTTCTTCGCGTAGTAGCTCCATAACTTATTAAAACCTGAAATGCAAACAAAATACGACATAAAAGCGACAAAAGATATTAAAATAACATCAAATAACATGCGTCACGAGTCTAAAAATATGATACGTTTTCACGTTATCATAACACCAACAGACTCAAGTAGTGAGAGTACGTACTTATTGGTTTTGTATGTATAGTCAAATATAAATACCTAATGAAACATGTTCAACAACTTCATAAAATCATAACGTGACTAGAATATATCAACAATAACATTTGATTCCTCTATGTTTCAGGTCCAACACATGTATTTTTCATCATAAATCAGTTTCAACAGATGTTGCATTTCCGTGAATGGATCTCTAATGGTAGAATGCTATGAAGTCCTGAATGCCATCATGACGGAGGCACATGGGGCACTGTTGTACCAGAGATATCGCCGAAGGACAGGGGGAATTGATCGCTGAGGAGGCAGATGAGGTAAGAGAGATGTTGTCAAACACACAAATTAGTAGTTTGTCATTATTTTGTTGTAGTACTATACTCTATACTTTATCTTTACATTTTTATTATATTTTGAATCTCGATTGTACGACATTTTCTACATATATTTCTATATTATTTTCGACACACCCAATATTAGTCTCTTATTAATTTCTACGTCTATTTTTTTATTCGATATCATGCGTCGTACTTCATCTGAAAACAAATATACAACTTATAGTGAAAAACACATGTTCAGATACACTTCGGAGATGTGTCTCTGGAATATTACCAGAGATGCATCTCCAGAATAATTCAAATGTAAATGGTTTCTAAGTGACATGTTTTAAATGTTTAAAATGGTTCTGGAGATGTATCTCCAAAATATGTCAACGTTTATTTAGGAATAGGTGCGTCCGAAGATGTATCTCCGGAATCTAGGAGCATTTAAATAATTTTGCTTGGTACCTAAGAACTACCTAGGGTGCCATAACAAATTCTCAATTTTTTAAGGCCAGAGTCTGGTCTGTGGCCTATTATAGGCCTTTTTTGGTCTGACCTTTTTAAAAGCCTGACTTGGCCTTAAAGTCTATTTAAAAGTCAATTCAAATGATTTATTTTACATATTTTTAAATAGGATACACAACCTTTTTTATATTATTTGGTTCATTTTTTTTTAAATCTCTTAAAAAAAGAAAAAAGAAAAATTACTAATGATCGTGAAGGCTGGATCAGATCCTGTAGAATTGGGCCGCCAAGTGCGTCAGGGATGCTGGTCGTATGGAGAGGAGGGGGGTGTACCTGCAAGGTACTCCGACGCTCAAGTAAGAAAGGGTCAGAGAAAAGGGGCAAGTACAAAATATGAATTCTTAGGGTGAATATTGGATACCTGACCCTCTCAAGCGAGAGGGTTTATATAGAGCCCCTAGCGCGTGGGCAACGGTCCTATTTTCGGGGCGAAATAACCGTTTTCCCCAAAGAATAGGTAACTACCCAAACTAGCCGTTATGTCGGGCAGGGTGCCCAAAACTAGTCGTTATGTCGGGCATAGGAATAGTTCCGGGCACCTGCCCATAGTTGTTCGGGGAGCAATGAAGCTGTGCGTGACGGGCAGTAATTCCGGGGAGGAACGTTGCATTTCTTGCCCGATTGTAGGGGCAGAAAGGTAACTTTTGTCCCTCTGTGGATTGGACTTAGACAATTTGGGCCGCTTTGGAGCAGAAGCGGATTGGGCCATGTCTAGCCATTGGTCCAGTCCAGAACAACTAACAACACTCCTTTACTTAAAAATATATCAAACTAAACAAATTAAGATTACAAATCCACCACTATGTAATTAGAAGTGAGACTAAACATAACATTACAGTAATATAGTTGACATGATAAACAAACATGTAAGTTATATGTGATCCTAAGAGGGGGGTGAATTAGGTTCTTAGATGATTATCCCGATTTTTCACGGTTTTTGTATTTTACTTTCCTAAAGATTTCTAAGTGATGAATTGGTAAATGCGGAAAGTAAATGAACACCGAGACATATAGTGATTCCCCTCGCACGTCGAGAGTACTCCACTCCCCTTTCAACTTGAAAGAGAATTTCACTAAATGTTAGATTCCTAGACAAGACAAAACTATGTCTTTCTATACTACTCTAACAACCAAGAACAATCCACTTGGATTTACAAATATTTAAAGTCCAATCGAGAATAAATATCTCACAAATGGACCTCTTGTATCCACAATCCGGATCACAAGGAAAACCTTACAAACTTATCTTTAACAATCCTAAAAATAAGTTGTAATCAAAATCTCTCAATTCTGAATTTTGTATGAGTGCAGAAAGTTTGAATCTTCAATGTATCAATCTAAAGATTGATCTTCTTCTTTGTTGCAATCACTCTAGGAATGTTATACAAGTGTTCGACACAATGAGGATGAAACTAATGCAGTGTATATGAAGATTTCAGTGCAGAAGTTTCACTTAGAAAAGTTTGAAGAACACTTTGATAAAAAATGTAAGAAAAGAGAAGAATGATTGTTTGAAAATTTTAGCAAAGAAGGTGGGTTTAAAACCTGACAATTTTATGCTTTTATAATGCTTACACACCTCTACAAACAGCTATAATTGATTAAGGGATGCCATGGTTCGTATGGAAAAGGTTTGTGAAAGAAGCATGAAGAGTTGCAAATATTTTTGAAATCTATTCAGTGGTAACCGGTTACAGCATAACTGCTAACCGGTTATCACGTTGTAACGTAACCAAAAAAATTCAAATTTTCTTCATGTTAACCGGTTATCAGTTAAGCTGTAACCGGTTACATGCGACCAGTTTTGAAAAAAAACTTAATTTTATGATATGCAACTTTCATGAATACCAACCAAAACCTTTTTAACTAACAAATGCAATGTTTTGAAAAATGTATTGAACACTTGTATGAACCAAAAATGAGTGAAAGTTTTAACCTTGATATTTCTTGAGAATTTCTTCAAGTCTTGATATTTCTTGAGAATTTCTTCAAGTCTTGTAATATGTAAAAACTTTGAGTTCTAGCTTGTACACATTTGATCCACTTCCTTTTTTAGCATGATTATATTCAAGTAATATTTGTTGTCTTCATCAAAATCATTTGAAAAGCTTGAAAATATATTCTCCCCCTTTTTGATGATGACAACCCATTTTGAAAGTTGAAAGTATGCTTTAATTGTGTTTCTCTAAAGTTGAAAAATACTCCCCCTTTGATGATGCTCCCCCTCAATTCATGAGTATTAAAAGGAGTTCTTAAAATTCTGTATAATAGTGTTAGAGAAACATAGTCTCTTCTCCCCCTTTGTCATTACCAAAAAGTAAGGATAAGAGGAAACTTATGAAACATAAAAAATATGGAAATGAGCCAAAACATTCAATAGAGCATAACATACACAACACAATCAAGCATAAACACAACATGTTCACAACATAATACTTAATCAACCATTACAGATACAAAGGAAAAACATGCCTATAAAAATGTCTTAGGCTTAAAACATAACTTAAAAGTTAAACTTAAACTAAAACAAGAATTAACCATAGAAAACACATAAGACCATAGGATAAGTTAGGTTCAATTTTCATCTTCCGACATCTCATCTTCCTCTTCCTCATGGTCTTCCTCACTTGCCTCTTCATGGTCGGTACTTGTTCCCACATTACAAGTCATTTTTCTAAACATCTTCTTAAGGGAATTGAAACCTCGACATGTCTCATAATGATTACGAGCCATTTGTTGTTTCATGGAGACAATTTCCGAATCAAGAAACTCATTGGTTATACCACCTTCCAGAGCCGGAGGATTAGCTTGTTCCAAATCTTCCTTATACATAAACCGTCCATTAGGAGCAACAATTATGTCGGTATTCTTCGTGGTGGTTTTAGCATTGATCTCATCTCTTGAAGTCATGTCTTGCCTAGCTTCCCTACCAAGTAGCACTTTCTTGTATTCCAAAATTTTTGACACAAATCGAGCATAAGGCAAGCTTCCGGTTAACTCGAATTGATGTTTCATATTATGGAAAATCACATAAGCCCAATTTACCTTCAAGCCTAACTTCATGCAACGGATGAGTTGTAGTTCAAGTTCACTTACTTGAGAATAGTTTGAATTCTTTGGAACCAAAATGTAAGCTAAGATATAATGTAGCATTCTATCACTTACGCTTAAACAAGATGCATTTTTGACAATCCGGATAGAATTCGCCGGTTGCCTAGCCATGACAAACTCCATAGTTCCTCTCCTAGAGATACTAGCAAAATAAGCTAGACTCTCAAAACCCGCCCAGTTTTCATTTTCCGGAACAACACCGGAACGAAGTTCTTCACCATCCTTATAAGGAACACCTAAGGCTTTTCCAAAATCCTCAAGATCTAATGAATAATCATTGTTCTTAACAACAGTTGTGAGCATATCATCATCTACCTCATCTTTGCAAAACACAATAGAGGAATAAAATTGTCTAACTAAGTCAGGATAATAAGGGCCAGATTCTGCCACAATCTTAGCAACACCAGAATTTTTCAACAAGGTTTCAAATGTAAAGCTATGTATAGGAAAATCCTTAAAGAGAAAATACTTTACCGGCATGAGATTCCGGGTACGAACGACAAAATCCAATCTTCTGGCCTTAACAGTTGCTGCATGATATTGTTCAACTTGCTCAGAGGCTCCTTCATCAGCTCTCTTTTTGCCCTTGTTCTGTCTGTTGGGAGCCATGGATGATCCTTTAAGCTTTTTGGAAGAAGAGGTTTATAGGGTTTGAGGAGAATCCGAAAATGGATTTGTTTGAGAGGTATGTGAGGATGGAATGTAGTAGGGTGAGACTTATATGGAGTTATTTGGGAAAGTGGATATTGATTTTTCTTTAAGAGTAGTAATGGAGCTTTATGAGAAATATTGAATGAGTGGGGAAGATGAAGTGAGATGATAGAAAATGAGAGTTTCAAGGTTTAGAGATAAGTCTAACATTTGACCAAACTAAAATATAAAATAAACCTAAAAACAAAATATAAAGCAATTCATATACGTGACAAATAAAAAGAAATATTTTTCTGAAAGTTACAGTGGTAACCGGTTACAGCGTAACTGATAACCGGTTACATAGTTCAAAACTACGCAAAAAAGGCAAAAATAACACACGGTAACCGGTTACAGCGTAACTGATAACCGGTTACATCAGGCAAACAGTCAAAAACAGTAGCTTTGCGGCGCATAACTCAAGAGATTTTTCCAAAATTTATAAGTTTGACATGATAATAAACATAGTAATGCAACTTATGATGGAAAAATTTTTCAGAAAAATAATTTAATTATATGAAAGATTAAGAAGATTCACACATTTCCACATAAAACATATTTTATCAACGAGTTCAAAAATTACTAAAATTAAAATAATTGATATTTTGTGTACCTTAGCTTCATTATGACATATAATGAATAAAACATTTAGGATTAAATGTCACCTTCATCCAATATGTCAAGTTCTCGACGAATCTTAAAAAATGGTTCTTTTGCGAGAGGTTTTGTGAATATGTCCCCAAGTCGATTATGTGTATCCACAAATGTGACTTCAACATCTCCTTTAAGCACATGATCACGTAGAAAATGATGTCGAATGTCTATGTGTTTGGTTCTAGAGTGCATGGCCGGATTCTTTGTAATATTGATTTCACTTGTGTTGTCACATCGGAGTGGTATGCATCCTAGATCGATTCCATAGTCACTTAATTGTTGCTTTAGCCAAAGATTTTGTGCACAACAACTACTCGCTGCTATGTATTCTGCTTCAGCCGTACTAAGAGCAACACACGCTTGTTTCTTACAGGACCATGAAACTAAAGCATTTCCTAAAATGTGACATGTTCCACTCGTGCTTTTTCTATCAGTTTTACAACCTGCATAATTCGCGTCAGAATAACCAACTAAATTACACACACTACCTTTTGGATACCATAGACCAACGTTTGTCGTTCCCTTGAGATACTTCATGATTCTTTTCACAGCAGTGAGATATGACTCATTTGGATTTGCTTGAAAACGAGCACATAAACACACACTAAACATTATGTCAGGACGGCTTGCCGTCAAATATAATAAAGAATCAATCATACCTCGATACTTCGTAATATCAATGGAAGCACCTGATTCATCTTGATCAACATAGGTTCCGGATCCCATTGGAGTAGCCATAGCCTTGCAACTATCCATGTCGAATCTTTTTAACAATTCTTTGCAATACTTGGATTGGTTGATGAATATACCGTCCTTTAGTTGTTTGATATGTAGTCCAAGGAAGTAATTCATTTTTCCCATCATTGACATTTCAAACTCTCCTTGCATCATCAATGAGAATTCTTTACAAAGATCTTCGTTCGTTGACCCGAATATGATGTCGTCAACATAGACTTGAACTAACAGTATTACCTTTTGCTTTCTTAATGAACAATGTCTTGTCAACTTTGCCTTTTACAAAACCCTTTTCACAAAGAAAATTGCTAAGACGATCATACCATGCTCTTGGTGCTTGCTTTAAGCCATAAAGAGCTTTCTTTAATTTGAAGACATGTGAGGGATTCTTGAAGTCTTCAAAGCCCGGGGGTTGTTTGACATAGACTTCTTCATTAATGTAGCCATTCAAGAATGCGCTTTTGACATCCATTTGATATAGTTGAAAATTTAATGAACATGCATAAGCGAGCAATAAACGAATAGCTTCTAACCTTGCAACCGGAGCGAATGTTTCCTCAAAATCAATGCCTTCCTCTTGATTGTAACCTTGAGCCACCAACCTTGCCTTGTTTCGAATGATTATCCCATTTTCATCAAGTTTGTTCTTAAACACCCATTTGTTACGGATGATGTGTTTATTACTCGGTCTAGGAACAAGTTCCCACACTTGATTCCTTTCGAATTGGTTTAACTCTTCTTGCATAGCAATAATCCAATGGTCGTCACTTAAGGCTTCTCCAACTTTGGAAGGTTCAATTTGAGAGACAAACGCCATATTTAAGCAAGCATCTTTAAGATTTAACCTTGTTGCTACACCTTGACTAATATCACCAATAACTTTATCAATAGGATGATCTCTATGAGTCCTCCATTCCTTAGGTAGATCATCTAAATTTGACTCTTGTTGAATTGATTCTTCTTGGGGTTCCACTTGATTCTCTTTTAAAGTATCTTCTTGGGGAACTTCTACAATTTCATCATCATCATCACACAAAACAATATCCTCCTTGGAGGGGTTAGATTCATCAAACTTAACATGCATAGATTCTTCAATTGTTAAAGTTCTTTTATTATAAATTCTATAAGCCTTACTTGTAAGAGAATAACCAAGAAATATACCTTCATCCGATTTTTCATCGAACTTACCAAGATTGTCTTTGTCATTGTTTAAGATAAAACACTTGCATCCAAAAATGTGAAAATAAGAAATGTTTGGTTTCCTCCCTTTGAAAAGTTCATAGGGGGTCTTCTTTAGAATAGGTCTAATGTTGACACGATTACTTACAAAACATGTCGTGCTCACCGCATCCGCCCAAAAGTATTTCGGAAGATTTGAATCGCTAAGCATTGTTCTTGCAAATTCCACCAATGACCTATTCTTTCTCTCCACCACTCCATTTTGTTGAGGAGTCCTTGGTGCCGAGAAGTTGTGAGATATTCCATGTTCTTCACAAAAATCTTCAAAGGAAGCATTTTGGAATTCTCCACCATTGTCGCTTCTTATGGAGGCAATTGAAAGTGACTTCTCATTTTGAATTTGCTTTGCATATTTCTTGAATGCTTTAAATGCATCACTTTTCTGTACTAAAAAGAAAGTCCAAGTATATCTAGAGAAATCATCAACAATAACTAAAGCATATACATTACCTCCGAAGCTTCTTGTTCTTGATGGACCAAATAAGTCCATATGCAATAATTGTAGTGGCCTTGAAGTGGACACCACATCTTTAGATTTGAAAGTTGACTTGGTTTGTTTCCCTTTTTGACATGCATCACACAACTTATATTTGACATATTTTATCTTTGGTAATCCAATAACTAAATCATGCTTAATTAATTTATTCAAATGCTCCATGTGAATGTGAGCAATTCTTTTGTGCCAAAGCCATGAATCATTATTGCTTGCCATAAGACATTTAACCTTCAAAGAAGTGTTATCAAGGGAAATCATAAAAATATTGTTAATTCTATTACCTTTAAGCATTACCTCATTAGTGACTTCGTCTTCTATCAAGCATTCATCTTTCGTGAACTTGATTTTGAATCCTTTGTCACAAAGTTGGCTTATGCTAATAAGATTATGCTTTAAGCCTTCAACATAAAGCACATCTTCAATTGTTGTGAAAGGTGGTGAACCAACATTGCCTACGCCAAGAATCTTTCCTTTATTGTTATCTCCATAAGTAACATAACCCTTGGCTTTAAGCACTAGACTTGAAAATTTGTTTAAATCTCCGGTCATATGCTTCGAACAACCACTATCAAGATACCATAGATTAGAAGTGGTCTTCAAGCAAACCTACAAAACAAATTAAGTTTTGTTACGTACCCAAATAGCCTTGGGTCCTTCATAATTAGTACCTTTCTTTACCCACACATAATGCCCACTTGCAACACTAAAGTTTCTTACATAGCAAGCATTAGGTGTATGACCAATAATACCACAATAAAAACAAGTAGGAACAAAATTGCTTTTATATCTAGGAACATATGATTTCTTTTTAGGAAATCTCTTCTTAATGGGAGTTCTTTTCTTTTTAGGATAAGGATGCACACTCTTAGGTTTGTTCACTTTCTCCTTAAAAGTTTGGTCACTAGCCTTAACAAAGATTGTTTTACTAGAACTTGGTTTAGAAAATTTAGAGTAACCAAGTCCACTTTTATCGTTCGAATATCTTTGTTGACTAAGGACCGCTTCTAAACTAATTTGTCCTTTCTCATATCTTTCTAGGACTCTTTTTAATTGAACAATTTGGAATGAAAGTGACTCACAATTTTTACACACCAACTCTTGTTTTCTTCACTTGCTTTCTTTTGTTTTTCATCTTTTGACTCTTTTTCCATAACATCGACTTTTTCTTCTAAAGATGTTATTTGTCTTTTTTGTGAAGAAATTGTTTTACATAAGACCTTACATTCATTTAAGAGTTCATTTATGGCTTCTTCTGCATCATTATCATAAAGAGAAAATTTAGTACTAACCTCGTCATTTTCATCTTCCGAGTTATGTGTAGCCATAAGTGCTAGTTTTGCGCTTTCATCGCTCTCCGAGTCGGATGATGAACTAATTTCGTTGTCTTCCCATGCAATGTATGCCTTCTTATTTTTTGATTCCTTCTTGCCTTTAAAACTTCCTTTCTTTGCAAGTTATGGACATTCGGGTTTTATGTGACCTTGCTTCCCACATTCATAACATGTAATGTCTTGAGACGAAGTTGAAGTATCCTTTTTCTTAAAGTGTTTCTTCCTTTTAGCATAAAAGGACTTATCTTTATTTCCAAAGAATTTTCCAAGTCTTTTTACTAGAAGCATGAAATTTTCGTCTTCTTCCGATGAGTCGTCATTTTGTTTTCCTTTTGCATCTACCTTCAAAGCAATACCTTTGGACTTCCTGTCTTGAAGTTCATGTTTTTCAAGTTGTCCAAGTTCTAACTCATGTTCTTGAAGTTTACCAAATAGAGATGTGGAAGTCATCGTAGAGAGGCTTTTCTTTTCCGATATTGCCGTTACTTTTGGTTGCCATTCTCTTGTCAAAGATCTTAGAATTTTGAGATTTAGTTCATCATTTGAGAATGTCTTACCAAGTGCTATTAAATGGTTAGTCAAATGAACAAATCTTTTCTGTAATGCAACAATGGTTTCTCCGGGCTGCATTCGGAACATTTCATATTCTTGACTTAGAGTATTTAGTCTAGATCTTTTAACCTCAGCCGTTCCTTCATGTGTTTCTACCAAAGTATCCCATATTTCTTTTGCCGATTTACATTGACAAACACGAAAGAACTCATCAATACTTAAGGCACTTTGAAGAAGATTGATAGCTTTCTTTTCATTTAGAATTTTTTCTTATCTTCTTCATCATATGTACTCTTTAATTTTGCAGTACTAACACCATTGACCACATTCACAGGATTATGTGGACCATTCTCAATAGCTTCCCATATACCTTCTCCTTGTGCTTCAAGATGTGCTCTCATACGAATCTTCCAAAAATCAAAATACTCTCCAGAGAAAAGTGGGGGCTTGTTACTACTTCCACCGTCTTTGAAAACCGGGTTAGTGCTTGCGGAAGCCATGGTGGATCTTGTCGGAACAGGTTACCTAACCTGCTCTGATGCCAATTGTAAGTTATATGTGAGCCTAAGAGGGGGGTGAATTAGGTTCTTAGATGATTATCCCGATTTTTCACGGTTTTTGTATTTTACTTTCCTAAAGATTTCTAAGTGATGAATTGGTAAATGCGGAAAGTAAATGAACACCGATACGTATAGTGGTTCCCCTCACACGTCGAGAGTACTCCACTCCCCTTTCAACTTGAAAGAGAATTTCACTAAATGTTAGATTCCTAGACAAGACAAAACTATGTCTTTCTATACTACTCTAACAACCAAGAACAATCCTCTTGGATTTACAAATATTTAAAGTCCAATCGAGAATAAATATCTCACAAATGGACCTCTTGTATCCACAATCCGGATCACAAGGAAAACCTTACAAACTTATCTTTAACAATCCTAAAAATAAGTTGTAATCAAAATCTCTCAATTCTGAATTTTGTATGAGTGCAGAAAGTTTGAATCTTCAATGTATTAATCTAAAGATTGATCTTCTTCTTTGTTGCAATCACTCTAGGAATGTTATACAAGTGTTCGACACAATGAGGATGAAACTAATGCAGTGTATATGAAGATTTCAGTGCAGAAGTTTCACTTAGAAAAGTTTGAAGAACACTTTGATAAAAAATGTAAGAAAAGAGAAGAATGATTGTTTGAAAATTTTAGCAAAGAAGGTGAGTTTAAAATCTGACAATTTTATGCTTTTATAATGCTTAAACACCTCTACAAACAGCTATAATTGATTAAGGGATGTCATGGTTCGTATGGAAAAGGTTTGTGAAAGAAGCATGAAGAGTTGCAAATATTTTTGAAATCTGTTCAGTGGTAACCGGTTACAGCATAACTGCTAACCGGTTATCACGTTGTAACGTAACCAAAAAAATTCAAATTTTCTTCATGTTAACCGGTTATCAGTTAAGCTGTAACCGGTTACATGCGACCAGTTTTGAAAAAAAACTTAATTTTATGATATGCAACTTTCATGAATACCAACCAAAACCTTTTTAACTAACAAATGCAATGTTTTGAAAAATGTATTGAACACTTGTATGAACCAAAAATGAGTGAAAGTTTAAACCTTGATATTTCTTGAGAATTTCTTCAAGTCTTGATATTTCTTGAGAATTTCTTCAAGTCTTGTAATATGTAAAAACTTTGAGTTCTAGCTTGTACACATTTGATCCACTTCCTTTTTGAGCATGATTATATTCAAGTAATATTTGTTGTCTTCATCAAAATCATTTGAAAAGCTTGAAAATACAAAACAACCCAACACTTAAAAATTGCAGGCCTTCATACCATTGTAGCAAGATTATATTATCTATGTCACACTTCAACATTACAAAGTTACTAAAAGAACATTAAAAAAAACCAAAACTCCAAAAAGATTGATAACTTATGTAATGAGCAGAATAATTTCTCAATTACAAACTCTTCAATTTTAGTATCCAAACAAAAGTGATATCAGATCTTCAAGGTAATACGTATCTCCTCTTTTTCAACCTTCAAAATGAAAAGAAAGAAAAATATAAATACTATATAAATAAATGAATGAAATATGATAAAAATGAATAAATATTAATTAATAACATATCATATCAAATAAAAAAATAACCTTTGATTTTTTTCTTCAAGTTATACTTATGGTGGAACCAATCTCCACAAAAAATGAGAGCTTTAATAGTTTCTTCATTTAGTTTAGAGCGAAACTCATATATAACTCTACCTCCAGCACTGAATGTAGGGGTGATCGTATCCGAACCAATCCAAAAGCAAAACCGCAAATCGAACCAATCCAAACCGAAAACCACAAAAACCGCATTTGGTTTGGATGAATTTGGATGATTTTTTTTGCTGAACTGCGCGGTTCGGTTCGGTTTGCGGTTTTCATTTCACAGAACCGAACCGATCCGAACCGAACCGCATTTTAAGTTATTTTAATTTATATTTTCAATAATTCTTAAATTAAACATATAAATCAGTCCCTTCTCGTCTCAATTCAATCTTCTAGGGTTTCCTTTCACACTCACACAGTCGCGCCGTCGCGCCATCTTCATCATCTCTCACTCTCACGTCCGTCATCTTCATCTTCATCTCTCACTCTCTCATCTTCATCGTGTCTCGTGTCTCATCTCTCATCTCTCATCTCTCATCTTCATCTCTCACTCTCTCTTGAATTCACTCTCTCGCCGCACCACTCTCACTCTCTCAAATCTCAATCAACAAAGGTACTATTATTGATTCAAATATACCGAAATTAAGAAGAAACCCATAAATGATTTTTCTGAAGAATAGTTTTTTTTTGTTTCCTTTTGAAATTTTACAGAGGAAAGAGGAATAATCGGAGAGGAATGAAAGGGAGACAGAACACAACACAACACCTCAAGCATCTGGGAGATCGTCGGCTGGGGGCGCTCGAGACGCGGTCGGCGACCCTGGCGTACCGGCGACGGGGTCCGAGAATCTTCGGAAGGGGTCATTCGCGGGGAAGGAGAACGACGAGGTGACGGGGGGCGACGATGTCTTCGCGGGGAAGATCGTTGTGCCCGTCCTTGCTCCAAGGCTTCAATTCTGGTGTTCTGCTGCGCGATCAGCTGATTGGTCTGGTTGATCAATGCAAACAGGGCCACGGTGCTCGGGTCCGCATTGGGCGGCGGAGCAACTGGTTGGAGAATGACTTGCTGGTCGTCCTGGCGGGCGGCGTTGTAGGCCACGTCCTGGGAGTCCGGGGAGGCGGTCTGCCCGTCTCTTATGTCGCCTTCGCCGCCGTTGAGGATGACGACGTCCTCACGGTGGTTCCCGTTCTCAAGTTGTGCGAGCACAGTGTCTAGAGCCTGGTTGACTGTCGGATTGGCCATGTTGGTGATGAATGGAGAAAGCTTTGGTTTATCGAGCAGAAAAAACGGGGAAACTTATAATTTCCCACAGACGGCGCCACTGATCGTACCTGGATCAGACAGTTTCTGGTGGCCAACGACGTTTGTTGAACTTTGGCTCCTGGTGAGGTTGAAAGACGGCCGGGGGGGGGGGGGGGGGTGTACCTGCAAGGCACTCCGACGCTCAAGTAAGGTGGTTGTCAGAGAAAAGGCAAGTACAGAAGTGAGAGTAAGAAAATGTGTAACCTGACCCTCTCAAGTGAGAAGGTATTTATAGAGAACCCCCAGCGCGGGGCCAACGGTTACTTGCATTGGGCTGGATTGTCAGGCCCAATCCAAGTAACTGCCAGGGCTTACGTGGCGTAGTGAAGACCAGCACGTGGTCTTTGCCCTGGGGTAACCGTTCCTAAATCTCCGGAATTAGGGCAGACCGATTCTATCGGGAGTGGGCGGTTACATGAGAACGTGTCATCGCGGGGAAGAGTCTTGCGTGTCGGGGAGAGACGTGTCCTCGCGGGGGGAGGACCCTTATGTGCAGAAGGTAGGCTCCTCGCGGGGGAAGAGCACCCTGAGTGTCGAGGAGGGACGATCCCGGGGGAGGCCTAGCGTCTTGCCCGACGCTCAGTGCCCTGCGTGCGCCCGACGACTCAGAGGAGGCGCAAGTGCCCGACGCTGGTCGGTCCAAAGGCCTTTGTTGGGTCATCCCAGGGAATGTGGGTTGGGCCTGCTCGACTGAGAAGCAGTCCCCGGCCCAGTCCAGAACAATATATATATATATATATATATATATATATATATATATATATATATATATATATATATATATATATATATATATATATATATATATATATATAAGGACGAGATCATTTGACATCGGTGTCAAAATATTAACTTTGACACTAAATCCTAACCGTTTATTATTATTAATTTAAAGGTTAAGATATATTCACTCAAAACTAACACATGAGTTTTTTAAGGGAATTTATCTTAGCCATTAAATAAATAATAATAAAGGGGTAGAATTTAGTATCAAAGTTAATATTTTAATACCGGTGTCAAATGATCCCCTCATATATATATATATATATATATATATATATATATATATATAAAGAATATATGAAATTTTGAGTTGGTCTTTATTTGTTCCGATATTACCTCTTAAAATAAAAATTATTGATTAGTTAATAAACTTGAAAGTGTACTTTTTGATCATTTAGTCTATATTTTAATATATTATAATTTGGATAGTGTATTTTCATTGACACCTTTAAAAATAACATTTTCACTTTTAATTTTTAAACATTAAATATTTTAAATTTTATATTTTTAAAGAATTTGAACTTTAACTATTGTTATATATATTGGTTTAATACTAAAATTATATAATTGTATATAAAATTTAATATATATCTTTAAAAGATGCCCATATTTTATCATATAAATAATTTATATTAAAATTAAAATTTAACAATAATATTAAAATATAACGGAAGAGAATCCACGCCCATTTAGAGGGATAAGTATCATCTCCCGTGGTAATTTTGTTATGTGGAATCTAAACCATTTATTTATTTTAATATATATCACATAAATCATTAAAATAAAATTTAAATGGTGGAGATTAATACATAACAGCCTTCAGTGAAAAACTCACCGGAGAAAATCCACGCCCTTATAGAGGGACAAGTATCTTCTCTCGTGGTAATTTTGTTCAGTGGAAGTTGGACCATTTATTTATTTCAATACAAATCAAATAAATTATTAAAATAAAATTTGAATGGTGGAGATTAGCACATAATAGTCTCAAGTGAAAAACTCGCCGGAGAGAATCCACGCCCATATAAAAGGGCGAGTATCTTCTCCCATAGTAATTTTGTTCAATAGAATCTAGACCATTTATTTATTTCAATGTATATCAAATAAATCATTAAAATAAAATTTGAATGATGGAAATTAACACATAACAGCCTGCTGTGAAAAACTTACCGGAGAGAATCCACGTCCATATAAAAGGACAAGTATCCTCTCTCGTGGTAATTTTGTTTAGGCTAAAATACAGTTTTGGTCATTTTGGTTGTCAAAATTCACGGTTTTGGTCTCTTTATTTTTTTTTAACAGTTTTGGTCTCCACCCCAATTTTGCCCCAAAAAAAGTGATGAACAGTAACTTGTCCGTACATGTCCGTACATAAACAGTACACGTCCGTACATGAACAGTGAGGGGTGGAGGACCAAAACTGTTAAAAAAAAAAATAGGGGACTAAAACTGTGAATTTTGACAAACAGGGGACCAAAACTGTATTTTAGCCTTTTGTTTAATAGAATCTGGACCATTTATTTATTTCAATGCATATCAAATAAATCATTAAAATAAAATGGCTAAATTATAATTTTGATCGCCTGTTTTGGTATATTTACGGTTTTAGTTCCTCCATTTTTTTTTTAAACAGTTTTGATCTCCCATCTTAATTTTGATTCAACTGTTTATGCACTGTTCATATATTATTAATGTACGATCATGCACTGTTCATGTACGATTATTTGTTCATTATTTTTTTTATCAAAATTAGGATGGAGGACCAAAACTGTTTAAAAAAAAAATAGAGAGACTAAAACCGTGAGTAAACCAAATAAGAGAAACCAAAATTATAATAATCAGAGGAATCAAAATTATAATTTAGAGTGATTAAATTTGAATGATGAAAATTTACGCATAACAGCCTCCAATGAAAAACTCACTGGAGAGAATCCACGCCCATATAGAGAGGCAAGTATCCTTTCCCGGCGACAATATTGTTTAGAGGAATCTGAACCATTTATTTATTTCAATACATATCAAATAAATCTTTAAAATAAAATATGAATGGTAGAGATTAGCAGATATCAGCCTCCAGTGAAAATCTCACTGGAGAGAATCCACGCCCGATATACGGATATAGAGATAGCAAGAGGGTATGCAGTTTCAAATTCAAGAACATGTCACTCTCTCAGAGCCAGTGGGTATCCCGTCCTCTCACCAAATCACTCTTCTCCATTCCCATAACCTATGCATCAATCTCGCCCCAAAGGTTTTGCTGCCACTCATTACCGCAGTCCACCAAAGGTAACCACATTCCCCCCATTCTAGTCTTGTTATTTAGGGTTCTCGAACATAATTGTTTAAATTGTTTTGTGAAGATGCTGTGAAGCATGTTTTTGATGAACCTAAAGTTAAAATATTGAAGCAGAAAATGGAACCGCTTGGTATTACCTTAGATAACTCTTGTTTTCCTGGCAAGTACCATAACCTTTTTTGTCCAAAGGTATCAATTTTTCTTTTGTTCCACATAACTAGAATCCAATTTTTCAATGTGTTTCTGAGTTTTGTTTGTTTTTGATATGCTAGTGTAAAGGTGGACAGTTAATGGAGAGGAGTTTATCTTTTCACATTATCTCTGATTGGTAAGCGTCTTCTATTTGCTTTGAGGTTTCGAGCGTGTCTTCCAATTGTCATTTTGGTCTATGAAATTACTATAAGACATAGTTAGGGATGGTGTTAAAGTTTGATACATTCAAGAACTATAATGACATTGTCTCGTACATTTAAGGGACAAAATGGCCGTTTACTCTATTTGTGTGTTCTTGCATTTGGTTGTAGTGAATTTGCAATGTGGAGGTGTTTTAGACCTACATGCGGTTGGGCTGGTCAGGTAAACAATAACATGTCTTATGAGTTTTTGCCTCTTCTCGATCATAGAACTTTTGATGAGGTGGCGAATTACTTATATGTGATTATGTGGTTATAGGTTTTTGCAGATGACAGGGAATTCAACAATAAGCCTTTTGGACAAATGGATGAGAAGGGCTTGGGATTGGAACCACTTGGTCCGAAGGTATTCAAATTAATTTATTCTGTTTCAGAAGGCAGAATAACTGCCAATTTCTGAATGAATATAAATGTATGGCCTTATCAGAGCCAATTCTCTATTTTCTTGTCCATGCTGTGTCAATACATTGCGACTTTCGAGTGCTAGTCAGATTATTTGCTTATGATTTTTCATTTTCCCTATTTTAGCTTGTTGCTTACTTTAAGGAGAGACTGATATCAGAGAAAACCTTAAGCAGAAATGCTGTAAGGCAATTGTCGGACGATAAGGTATTTTCAAGCTGTTGTTAAACCTCCAGTTTCTTGTTTTATGATTGTAAAATTTGTTCTTTTTTGAAACTACAAGTTATAGAAGGAGGAGGAGAAGAAGAGAATACAGACTGAGTACTCTGGTTGATATTTACTTGAATTCAGATGATGCATTATAAAAGACAAAATGCTAATCCACGTTGTTACTCATGCTAAAATCTTGTGGAAATTTATGGCAATAGGGAAATCAATCTTATGTGTTCTAATATACAACAATATTGATTTTAGGGATATTTTTTCCTTAACATATTGCTAGAAAAATAGACCCCGATTCGCTAATTGGTGTGCATCAACAAAAACTAATTTCTTTTCTCGCTAAATGAAGTCAGTGACATGAATCAAATAATGCCATAATGTGTTGTTATGAACCATTTCTAAATGGAAGCTATCCTTACTTTTTTTTTCAATGATAACATTTCTAGTCTTATCTTGTACGCCGATGCTATTCATCATGACAATTGAGTTTTTATTTTGTATTTTTCATAAATATTTTATGTTGAAGGTTTAGTTCTTCGAAACCTAACTGGTTAAGTTCTTGACTTCAGTTTGTGTTGCAAAATTTATGCAGGACGTTATTGCTTTTACCTATAAACAAAATGGGTTGCTTGTTGGTTGTAAGTACAGAACAGTGGAGAAAAAATTTTGGCAGGTACCATTTCCAGTTTGAACCATGTTGGCATATTGAAGTTGTACTTTAAAGTTGAGTTATTGGAAAAGAAAATCTTTCGAGGACCAATTAGAGGGTTTACTCTAAGCTACACATTTTCATATGAAATACAATTGATGCTAAATAAACTGATATTGATTCAAATGCTAAACTTGATGTCCAGAGAAAAGGCACTAAGAAAGTACTTTATGGACTTGACGACATTACTCACGCAACTGAAATCATCATTGTAAATTCCCTTTCATCTATTTTTCTCATCCGTCTATTATTTTGTTGGAAACCTCCAAATGAAAACTTCAAAAAGATAATTGAAGATATTCTTAATAGTCTGATAATGATAATAGGTTGAGGGGGAAATTGATAAGCTTTCACTTGAAGAGGCTGGCTATCTAAATTGTGTTAGTGTTCCCATCGGTGCACCTAGAAAGATTTCTTCAAAAGATTTGCCACCAATAGAAAAGGTTTGTGCTATTATTTGGTGTGATGCCTTTGTGATGCAAACATCAGTAATACTACTTGATCATTGTTATCTATTTGTCTTTCTGCATGCTCATCTAAAGTACATGTTTCAAACAATTGATTTATCGCTTTAATCTATTAATTTGTGTTTGTCTTTATGAAATCAGGATACTGCATATCAATACCTGTGGAACTGCAAAGCATACTTGGATAAGGTACATGGATAATGGATTTGATGACTTCCGTTTCAAATAAATCTTTCTAGAACAGAAGGGACATCATAGTAATTTGGTTTCCTCTCTACTATTCTTTTAGGCGGTTCGCATTATTCTGGCAACTGATAATGATCCACCGGGTCAAGCTTTAGCAGAAGAGCTGACACGGCGCCTCGGACGAGAAAGGTCATACGTTCTGTCATTTATTTTTCATTTTTGCATTATCTGGTCCTCATAAATTATAATGACTCTTAAATAATTTATTAGATCTAATGATATGTTTTGCTTTTCTGTTTTGGTTTTCAGAAGAGACATGTGGATTAAATATTCTTTTGCTTGACATATGAGTTACTTATTGTATTTTATGTTTACTAACTTATTTTCTTTCTATTTTTTTGTTAACGGCAGATGTTGGCAAGTACGATGGCCAAAGAAAGACGAATCCACCTTCTTCAAAGATGCTAATGAGGTATAAGTCATGAATTTTTTGCAATTAATGATATATAATGCTTGTATATTTTGTTTTGAAAATGTTAAGTTCATCGTGTGTGTGTGTGTGTATTCAACTGTGGTTTATGGTTCTAGGTTCTCAAATACATGGGAGCGGATGCTTTGAAGAGAATAGTTGAAAATGCAGAGCCATATAGTAGTACACACTAGGTAATTCCATGATTTCCACCTAGGAATGTGAAGATGGTTTGTATGGTTTTAAATTGTAGTGGTCTTTAATATTGCAGTGAAACGTTTCTGATATACCTTAATCGGTGCTCTACATCTGGTCCTCAAGAACTCTCTTCAGATTGTTCCACCTTGATTTATATATTTGATTACAATAATGTAGCAGTCAGTAACATGTAACATCCACATTAATGACCCAAAATGTTGCATGAGACCAACATATGGAGTATCCCACAGGATGTTAGTGTTTTAGGCCCTAGAAGATCAGAGGAAGGTATCAAAAACCACCTGGCCTTCAATAAGACATGCAAATGTGCCACAGATAAACACAGTTGTACCATACAAAGTTATTGTCATACAAATATCAAATCCGATCAATACAAAGATTTAAGAGTTCAAGATTGATCCACTCTTGAAGCTATTTTATCAGACATTGATGGACTATAGACACATATTGTCTGCCATCCGCATAGGAAATGTAGAGTGCCTTTGAATATTGTTGGTCCATTAGATCAAATCTATAGTTGTCATGTGTCCGTGTATTTCTTTCTTTCATGTTGAAACAGACTTGTAATCCATCACTTTTGTGTCATTTCTTGGCCGCTGGTGGCCTAATGTTGTGGCCACCACAACATGATTGACCGACATCCCACTTCTGGTGATGATCTGTTGCAGTTGTTTTGCTATGCCTAAAACTTGTGAATACTTAAAAGAATTCTGATATGTTAAAATCTAAGTTCGTATAAGTTTTGTATCTCTGTTCCAAATCACGATGTCAAACAAAACTGTAGAGATTTTGTAGATAGTGTTGTCATTCAATTTCCAGTGTCTGTCTGATGAAGAGAAAGAAGAGATGTTAGTTTTTAAAATAAGATGAAAAAAAATTGTTTGGTAATCTAAATATAAAACTATTTTAGGAATGGGAAAATCTATTTGATCATCCAATTTTTAAAAACCATCTTAGAAATGATAAAATCAAACAATGTTTTGATAAATAATTTTGTGAAATTTATTATAGGCTTAATTGCAATTTTGGTTCTTCTATTTACCATTTTTGTGTTTTAGTCCCTTCATTTTAAAAATTGAAGTTTTAGTCCTTGTTTTAGATTTTGTTTTGGATTTTAGTCCCCTTTTCAATTTGAGATCAATTATTAATAACATGGCATTGGAAATAACTAAGTGCACTGGTTAGGTGGCATAAATAAAATATCATCTCATTTATATTTATTTTTATTTTAATAATAATATAAATTATTATTTATTTAAAAATACAAAAAAAAAAATCAAAATTAAATCTGAAATTATTTTTTTTAAAGAAATTATTTAAGTTATAGTATATAAACTAAGTAAATATCAGTGTGTCCGCACGTGTTAAAAACATTTTTGTACACTAGAATTGTTTTTAAATGTAAGTTAAGAATAATATTTATGCATATTTTTTATTTTTTATTTTTTGGATTTAAGTGATTGTGTCTTGTGCTTAACTCGTGAAATATTTCAATCACATTGTCGATCATTACAAATAATAAGACTGGATCGGTTATTTAATCATATATAGTATAGATCTTAGACCTTTTGAAAATAATATTTATATATGTTTTCTTATTAGGATGTAGCATACTGTGATGTACAGATGTGGCCATTTGTATAACTTTTTACTATTAATTATGTAAAACTTGTTAATATAAATCTTAGATGATAAATATTATATAAAATATCTATATGCAACTATCATGTCAAAAATAATAATTCACTATCAATTATAGTTCTAGTTGTAAGCATATCAATACTAAATATAATATGGTTTGTGCAATAGATTAAATAAATATGTATAAAAATTGAATGAAGCACGGACTCCATATATTAGAAATCTATTAGAACTTATTTTAATGAAAATATTGTACTTGAGGACAAGTTGTCGGATAACATGGAAAGCATGAGAAACACTTCAAAACTGAAAGCATGGTTACTCTAAATAGGGGTGGAAATAAGTTGGACCGAACTAGTCTTTGACAAGCTTAAGTCTGGTCTGCCAAAAATATTAAAGTCTAAATCTGATCTGTAGTCTGTCATAAGTTTATTTTTAGACCTAAGTCTAACATTTTTTAAGGTCTGCTTAGTCTGTTAACTTACATAAAAGCCTATTATTTTATACATATATAAATAAGTAATTAAAATAATATTTAAATACACTAACAAATTAAAAAATCAATGCGACTAAAAATTTATTTGCATTAACTTATTTTAACTTACCTATTAGCATAAGTTTTGTGAGACTATTTGTTTAAGATAATTTATGAAAACAACTTATAACATTGTTCATAAGGTTTTTTCATCTTATATTCATAAGTTCTCCATAATAACTAATTTTTATTTATGTATTCTAACTCAAAGTACAAAGCATAACATAATGATAATAAAAAATTATTTTTATTTTATTTAAATATGCTGACCTGTTAGGTTTAAAAGACTTTTTTTATGGCCTGAAGTCTAGTATTTTTAACTAAATAGACTTATAAAAAAGTCTAGGCCTTTTTTATTTAAAAAAAAATTTTTGATCTGACCTGAGTCTGTGTAGGCTAACCTGTAGGCTTTTGTTATCTATCTGATCTATTTCCACTCCTATATGCAGCTAAATATATTGGTACACAGTTTTCATCATGAAAGAAGCTAGTTTGACCCATCTGAATTTTTAATATAGTGAAATGAAATTGAAGGTTGAATTGATTAAAATGATTGAAAATTATTAATTATTATGAAAATATAAAGGCATAGAGTAGAAAAGTACCACATAAGCTCTTAAGATGTATACAAAGTAGAGCTGGCAAAACGGGCAACCCGGCCCGTGACGGGCTGACCCATGACGGGCTCGGGCTTTGTGCGGGCCGGGCTAAAAAGCCTGGGTTATAAACGGACCATAATTTGATTGATCAAGCCCGACCCTTCACGGGCTACGGTTTTTTTGGCCGGCCCGGTTTATATTTATAATTTTGTTTTTTTATAATTAGAAAGTGAATGTTTTTATTTTAAAAATAATATAATACTATTAGTATATTGCACACGCCATACTCTAATTTTATCATAACGTCAAATTATAATAGAATGACATTTCACATAGAAAATGCACCGGTATGACATTTCATTTCACTTAGAAAATGATAATAATGTCGTACACACCTAAATGTAACTTATAACATTTCCCTTGGTACATTGTTTGTCTTTTTCATTTGAATAAGGATTTAAAACAAAGTAAAATTCTCAATGATAACAATAAGTTTTACAAATTAAATTAACAATATGGTCTAAAATTCATTAAAAAAACTAAGCGGGCTATCCGCTACCCCGGTTAAACATCGGGTTTTTAACGGTTCGGGCTTAAAAGCTAGAATAATAAATGGGCCTTATTTTTTTTGTTCAAGTCCGGATATTTTGGCGGGCTTTCGGGTCCGGCCCATTTTTCCGGCTCTAATACAAAGGAACAATTCATAAGATGGCACTCTCAAGATATATATACATAGGAACAATTCATAAGATGGCACTCCGACAACAACATGACACAACACGGCGCCTACGGTAACAACATAGAAAATTAATATTGTACTTGTCATAACAATGGTTAACAGGAGAGAAAACTTGATAGTGTTTTATAAAAGATGAAATGAAGAATAAAAATGTAAAATTGAAGTTTTATTTATGATAACCTAAAAACAAAACAAATACTCAATAAACAAACATATTATCTCAAATTTTTAGCAGAATTGAGGGCACCAGTAATAACAATGATTAATGAAACAAAATTAAGAAGAAGCATTAAGTCAGGTTAAATCATCAAATTGAAGTAATGATACGTAACATTTAACATGACAATTCAAATGGTAACATTTGATAACCAAAATGAAATTGAAGTAACTATGCATAATATTTAGCATTTAGCATGGTAACATTTGACAACCAAAATGGAACAGAATCAAGATGAAGCATTAAAAAGTAGGATACTGTTGGCTGGGATTTCGACGCATATGAAGATTTGAAATGGGTTATTAGAGTTTGAAGAATTATTCTGAGAAATAATACTATCTTCGACAGAAAAATATTGAAAATTTAGTCGAAGAAATCTTTGCATAGAAGACGCTACGGTCTAGGACTTAGAAATATTTTTAGCCTAGACTGGAGTTCGACGAAGTTTACCTGAAGTAACGTTCGATAGGTGCAATTCAAATTTGAGGCTGATAACTGTTTTTGTTCTTATCCGTTTCAAGACACGTGGAGAGCTTTGGGCAACGAAACACATGCAGATTGAAGACGTGACGCTTTTTGGCGAAAAGACCGTTAGATAGCGGTTATTTTCGAGTTAGTATAAATTTAGTCTTAGTAGTTAGGATTCGAGGGTGTTCAACTTTATACAACAAACTCTAAATTTACTCTAAGTACCTGTGTGTTAGAAAAAAGTGTTCTTGAGTGAAAATGTACGTATGAATACCATATTTTACACTTTTACCAGATTATTTACGATTCTTCTTGTAATTTACATTTGTTGCAATCTACTTTAAAACCAGTTTCAACATTTAAGATCTTGTTATTTACTTTAAAGCATTTACTTTGTAATATTTACTTTTCTGCATTTCCTTAAAGAATTGCAACGCTTCATTAAACACCTTAAGAATATTGTTGAAATGTTCATAATTAATAAACTCATAAACTAAATAAAAACACATGTTCTATGATCAATCTAGTTGATCTTGTAAGTAACCAAAGACTTAATAACTTTGGAAGACTAGCGGTTGTTTACCAATTTCGATGGTAAATAAATTGGCACACCTGGTGGGACCGGTGTTGTTAGTTTGAATTTGTGAAATATTTAGAAGTTATTCATTTATGGTTTCCTTTAATGTATGAGATTAAAAAGTGGTAAAATAACAATTATTAACGAAGTGATACCAAGGAGACGTGTAAGGATGGCGAATCCACCAAATAATAATGGAGAACCACCCCCTACTCTAACGGGGGAAACTACGGCCACAACGTCTGTGTCCGAAGTAGTTTTATCCGCAACAAGTACGACGACCATACCGTCGAATGCATACAGTGGGCCTATTTTATCCCTTATGAGGACGCATGGTCAACCATTGACTCCTCCCCCAGTGGGTACTAGTTCACTCAGGCCTTTTGTGTCTAGATTTTCAATGCCTTTAAATAGTCGAGAACAACTATATGGCATGCCAACTTCAATGATGGCTAATTTACATAATGCAACTGCTGCATTCGATTACCCAGTGGTGAACACGTTTTCGACTGTGCAAGGGTCTGGATCTGATGCTAATAATATGAGTCGAATTAACCCACCCCCAGGGATGGGATTTCCTACCCAAATGCCAAATTTCACTACGAATTCTGCAGCAGTTTTGAGGCAGCAGATGGATGAAAGTAACCATGATATGGTCCATATGCTTGCCCAACAGATGGGCACCATATTTAATGCGTTGATTCAAAATACCACCCAGACGAATCAGAAATTGGCAGCGCAAATGACTCAAGTTGCATATTTCTTTGGAGTTCCATAAGCACCTCGACAGATTCGAAGGGAATTGATAGTCGAAAACTAGGGGGCAATCCTTGAAGAAAACCCCACAATTAACCAAGCCCAGCGAAACGTACCCCGTGTCGAGGTGGCTGATCAAGGATTTAGAATCGAACCTCCTAGGGTCGAACAATCAGTTCCAAGGGAACATGAACCAATGGTGGTGATAGTTAATAAGAATCAAGATGCGGACGAAGTCGTACATCAAGTTCGAAATGATGGTATGGCAGGTGATAACAATTTGGCTGCCATGGCGAAAGGATTATGGCACAAAATGGGATGAATGTTGGCCTCCATATGCCAAACTATACTTCCCCATTGTCTGATTATATTTTGCAAACTCAATTGACTAGGGGATTAAAAGTCCCAAAATTCACAAAATTTTTCAGGAGATACAAGTGAATCAACTGTCGAACATGTGGCGAGATATCTGACTGAAGCAGGGGATCTTGCGAATGACGAAAACTTAAGAATAAAATACTTCCCTAGTTCACTCACTAAAAACGCCTTCACATGGTTCACTACACTCCCAGCGAGTTCGATTCATGATTAGACTCGTTTAGAAAGATTATTCCATGAATAGGTTTACATGGGGCAGTCGAAGACCAGTCTGAAAGAATTGGATAGTATTAAGCGTAAATTTTCTGAGCCAGTGCCTGAACATGAATTGGTCGAAACAGCCACTGGTGGGTTAGATTATTCCATCAGGAAGAAATTAGACACCCAATATTTGAGGGATATGGCCCAGTTGGCTGATAGGTTTCGACAAGTAGAACGTTTGAAGGCTGAAAAGGCCAGAGCTACTAAGAATAATAGGAGGGAAAAGGTAGCGTATGTCGACATAGATGATGATGATCAAGAGACGTATAATGACCCTTTAGACTTTGACGAAAACGAGATTGACTTGGCCGAATTAAAGCAAGGGTCACCTTATTCATGCAAGGTTCCTGCACCTTCGAATGGGAAGAATCCCGTTGAACCAGAAAAGAATGATAAATTCTCTAAGAGAACGTATACGTTCGACGTCACTAAATGTGATGAGATTTTCGACTTGTTAGTCAAGGATAGTCAAATGATAGTGCCTCCTGGCATTAAAATGCCTCTGTTTGAACAACGAAAGAAACGAGGCTTTTGTAAATATCACAACTTTTTATGCCAAAAAACCTCACAATATTTCCTTTTCAGGGATTTTGGTCTAGAATGCTATCAAGGATAGAAGGATGAAATTTGAAGACAAGACGAAGTCCCAGATGAAGATCGACTCAGACTCGCTCCAGGTGGCAGACACCCACTATGCTGAGCCGATCATTATTAACATGGTCAAAGCATCTGAAAGTTGTAACAAAAATGCCAAGATAGTCGAAAGTACTGAAGGTTTCAAGCATGAGAATGTCATAATTTAGGGCCTTAGGGTCAAAGACACGATTGAGGCTGCTGAGGGCCTTAGGGTCAAAGACATGAATGAGGCTACTGAGGGCCTTAGGGTCAAGTTAGAGAAGCTGAAGATCACTGACGGTGAAAATCTGGAAGTCAATATGGTCGAAATAAGAAAAGAAAGGGAAGCTGGCGAAGAGAGTGCTCGACGAAGTAAGGAACAAATGAGAGTGGCTTACCCTAAAAGTGATGAAAGCTTGGTGGAATTCCTCCACTGCTGCCAGAGGAAGAAATATGAGGTCATGTTGTGCCCCAGGTGCAGTTCAGTGTTCGACAAGAAAGCTGCTGAAAACCTCGAGAGAGTTCGAATAGCCAGACGCAGAGGGAACTGGAGAGATACTCGCAGCCACTATACCTTTGATAAGAGGGGAATCCCTCGAAGGATGGATTAAGTAGGTCCAAGTCTCCATCCAAATAGGTCAGCTACCTTCAAACCAATTGTTGATGCACCTCGAGGAAAATGGGTAAGACCTGCTGAAAAGAGAGAGAGAGAGAAAGAGAGAGAGAGAGAGAGAGAGATGCCAGGAGAAGTGGCAAAGTTTTGAGGCAGGTCGAGGCTCTTCGATTGCTTATCGAAAGGATTTTCAAGTTTCAAAGCAACAAGCTTATAAATCTGAGAACTACAAGGGGAAGAACACTATATCGAGGTCACAATGGCGAAGACATCAAAGGAGAAGAAAAACTGAGAGGGAGGCCAACGAAAAGGCAATGGTTGAGTCGAGTACCAATCAGACTTCAGAGAAAAACAGATTCGAAGAGAATAAACCTGTGGGAAGGAAGTTGTTCCCTACTCAAAAGGAGGAATTCGAGGACAAGTCAAAGTTACTAGCAACTGATATTGACATGCTAATTGACAACTTCAAAGACACAGAATCAGAGCCTTCTTTGGACATAACTTATAATGTGGTTTATGTGTTACCTAGGGAGTATGATCAGATTACAGAGGTCAAAGAACCTGAGGATATGATGGAGGTAGAAATGGCCAGGCATAGGCCAGTTTATTACAACAACATCATGAATAATGGCTGTGTCGAGGAGCAAAATGCCTTCTTCAAAAGGCTGGACGAAGCAATAAGAAGTCATTTGAAGCCTCTATTTATTAGAGGAAAGGTGGAAAATGTGATAATTAATAAGATCCTGGTGGATGGTGGAGCGACAGTTAATCTGATGTCGTACTTTATGTTGCAGAAAGTGGAAAAGTTCGACACAGACCTTAATCCACATAATATGGTCTTGTCAAACTATGAAGGAAAGATTGGACGCACCTTGGGTGTTATCCAGGTGGAGTTGACAGTTGGAACCATTACCAGACCAACCATGTTTATTGTTATTGAATCGAAAGCTAATTACAATCTACTGTTGGGCCGTGAGTGGATCACGACATTGGAGCGGTGCCATCATCAATGCATCAAAGGATTACTATATGGCGAAATGATGGCATAATGGATAATACTGAAGCAGATAAGAGTTATTTCATGGCTGAAGTGAATCATATGGATAGACGCAATTTCGACAGGAATCGGAAAAATATTGCCCCTTGTAGACCTGCTGATTTCGCATTTGACCCTAATGATGCTGCCTACTATTCCCTTCATCTGCACCCAACTTATGGGTTTCAGTGGGATAGATAGGTTGTAGGTGAAGACCTCGAGTTTGAAGGGACGTCATACGTCCAACCAATTGGCTAGGGGATGAATTTGGTGATTATGTATGAATCTAAGACAATAGAAAAGATTTCGATTTATGTAGCCGAAAATAAATTAAAGCAACCTTAGAGGCCGAAGTTAGATACACGGTTGTCGAAGCAAAGAAGCTGATGTACACCTTGAGGGGCCTGGCATAGACTTCGAACCAGAGCCGCCTGATAAGGATAAATAAGAAGTGCAAAGCCAGAGGCTCAACGCAATCTATGACGAAGAGCCTTTGGGATTCGAAAGGAATCCGCCGACACCCAATATAAAATGCTAGCGCAAGATCCTTTAGAAGAAATTGACTTAGGAGAAGGTACAGTAAAAAGGCCAACATACATAAGTGCTAACCTTGGCCAAGAACTCAAAGTCGAAGTAATCCAACTTTTGAAGGAGTATAAGGACTGCTTTTCTTGGGATTACGACGAGATACCGGGATTGAGTAGGGAGTTGGTCGAATTGAAGTTTCCCATCAAACCTAGAAGGAAACCAATCAAGCAAACTCCAAGAAGATTTGCACCAGAGATCTTGTCGAAGATCAAGCAAGAAGTCAAAAGACATCTCAAATGTAAGTTTATTCGTACAACTAGGTATGTTGAGTGGATTACTAACATAGTCCCTGTTATTAAAAAGATTGGGACTTTGAGGGTTTGCATTGACTTCAGGGATATGAAGGTTGCAACCCCAAAGGATGAGTATCCAATGCCTTTGGCAGAGATGCTTGTCGACTCTGGTGCAGGCTGCGAGTATCTTAGTATGCTCAACGGATACTCTGGCTATAATAAGATATTCATCGCTGACGAAGATGTGCCAAAAACGACATTTCGATATCTTGGGGCCTTAGGCACCTATGAATGGGTGGTAATGCCTTTTGGCTTGAAAAATGTTGGGGCAACCTACCAAAGAGCAATGAATTCGATTTTCCATGATTTTATCAAAACTTTTATGCAGATTTATATTGACGATATAGTTGTTAAGGATGTTTCAGGAGCAAATCATATAGACCATCTTCGACAGTCATTCGAAAGAATGAGAAAGCATGGTCTGAAGATGAATCCACTAAAATGTGCGTTTTGTGTTCAGGATGGAGATTTCTTAGGCTTTGTAGTTCACAAGAAAGGAATTGAAATAAATTAGAATAAGACGAAGGCCATTTTGGAGGCGAAACCACCACCAACGAAGAAGGAATTGCAGTCGCTACTAGGGAAGATTAACTTCTTAAGGAGATTCATTTTGAATTTGAGCGGCAAGACTCAAGCCTTCTCTCCTCTACTTTGACTAAAGAATGAAGGCTTCGAATGAGGGCAAGCACAGCAAGAAGCATTTGACAAAATCAAGGAGTATCTTGTTCCCCCTCCAATGGTGTCGCCACCTTATAGGAGTAGAAGTATGTGATTGTATATTTCTGCGTCTGATGTAACCATAGGGAGCATGCTTGCTCAAGAAGATGAAAATGGCATCGAAATATCCATTTACTATCTTAGTCGAGTCCTTAATGACGCAGAAACTAGGTATAGCATGATTGAAAAATTGTGTCTTTGTCTGTATTTCTCATGTACAAAGTTGAAATATTATATAAAACCAGTTGATGTTTATGTTTCGTCCCATTATGATATCATTAAACATATGCTTTCTAAGCCAATTCTTCATAGTCGAATTGGAAAAAGGGCATTCGTTTTAACGGAGTACTCATTAACTTATGTGCCTTTAAAGGCCATGAAGGGACAAGTGGTCGCAGACTTTATAGTCGACCACTCTGTAGTCGAAAGTCCCCAAAATCATCTCGAACTTGAGCCTTGGAAATTATATTTCGATGGTTCAAATCACAAAGATGGAACAAATATTGGGATATTAATTATCTCTCTTGATAAAATTCCTACGAGATTCAAGTATATAATCGAAGAGCCTTGTTTGAACAATGAGGTTGAATATGAAGCTTTAATAGCCAGTCTTGAAATTTTGTTGGAGTTGGGGGCAACTAGAGTCGAAATCGTTGGTGACTCTGAATTGGTTGTGAAGCAGATAATGAAAGAGTATAAATGTGTTAAGTTGAATTTGATAATGTACTTTGTAATAGCCAATAGACTATTACGAAAGTTCGACATGGTGAGTATTAGGCACATTCCTCGACTAAAGAACCAGGAGGCCAATGACTTGGCTCAGATTGCTTCTGGGTACAAAGTTTCGAAAGAGAAGTTAGAGGATGGGATCGAAGTTCGAAGGAAATTAATGGAAACCAGACTGTCTCTAATAGATTTAGAAGCGACAAAGTTAGGTTATGGAGATGATGAGAACTTCAAAATCTTAGTAATCGGCAACCTGACAGATACAGGTTGAAAGAAACCTATTGTGGACTACTTGAAAAATCCAACGATGTTTGCGCAGTGAAAAGTTAGGTATTGATCTCTAAGTTATATTCTTATGGGGAATGAACTGTTCAAAAGACGCCTGAGGGAGTCTTACTTAAGTGCCTTAGTGAGGCTGAGGCTTATTTAGCTTTGTTAAATGTCTATAGTGGGGCATGTGATGCTCGCCAAGTAGGCCATAAGATGAAGTGGCTTTTGTTTCGACAAGGAATGTATTGGGCCCACTATGCTGAAGGATTGCATTGAGTTCGCCAAAGGGTGTCAAGAGTGCCAAAGGCATGCATGTATACAACATGTTCCTGTAAATGAATTGCATTCCATTGTGAAGCCTTATCCTTTTAGGGGATGGGCATTAGATCTGGTTGGTGAAATTCAACCAGCATCTTCTAAAAGTCAAAGGTATATCCTGGTGGGCATTGATTACTTTACGAAGTGGATCGAGGCCATTCCTTTGGCGAATGTTGATCAGGAAGCGGTGATCGAGTTCATTTAAAGGCACATAGTCTATAGGTTTGGGATCCCAAAAATGATTACAACTGATCAAGGATCAGTATTTACTGGTCGAAAGGTCCAGGATTTTGCTAAAGAAGTAGGGATCAAGTTGTTGACGTCTATGCCATATTATGCCCGGGCGAATGGTCAAGTCGAAGCAACAAATAAAGTTCGGATTGGTTTAATAAAGAAGCATGTGGGGAAAAAGCCAAGAAATTGGCATAAGACATTAGAGCAGATTTTGTGGGCTTATCGAACATCCCCTAAGGAGGCTACTAATTATACGCCTTTTCGACTGACTTATGGGCATGATGCGGTGTTGCCGGTTGAAATATATCTTTAATCAACTAGTATTCAAAGACATAATAAAATTCCATCTGAAGCTTATTGGAACATGATGTTAGATGAACTGGTCGATTTGGATGAAGAAAGATTGAATGCCTTAGAATTATTAAAGAGGCAAAAAAAGAGGGTAGAAAAGGCATACAATAAAAGGGTTAAAGTAAAGTTGTTTTCGACTAGAGACTTAGTGTGGAAGGTTATTCTACCTATGGATAAAAAGGATAGAACATTGGGTAAATGGTCCCCAAAATGAGAAGGTCCATTCCAATTTATCCAAGTATTTTCTAATAATGCATATGAAATCGAAGAGTTATCTGAGGATCGAAGACTCCTGAAAGTGAATGGGAAATATTTGAAAAGATATAGGCATGCGCTTCAAGAAGTTAAGATACTGACAAAATAATTCATATGTAAAATTAAAGCCAAAATGGTATTTAAATTCAGATGCCAAAATGGCTAAGTTATTATATTACAAAACCAGAGTTTCAAATAAATTCGAACAAATTACAACGCCAACGTTAACAAACAAAGTACTTAGAAAGGAAGAAAGGCTTTCATGTTTACGTATTTCGACTTTGAAAGCAGCTGACGGCGGTCAATGACAGACTTGTTAGCCGTGAGAGTATCAAATTCTGCTCCCAAAGCTTGAGCTCATTCGACATGATGCATTCCCACCTGAATCTCGCTGTCGAGCTCTTGTTGGTCAAGCCTTTGAATTTCTTCCTGACGCACTTTAGCCTTTTGAATTTTTGCCTGCAACTCTTCAATTTTCTTTTCCCAAGCCGCAACGTTGTTGGCTCAAGTCTCGAGTTCTGCTGATTTTGTTTGAAGCTTTTCTCTATTTCTGCAACCTTGTTGGTTTATTCAGTTGCAGCGTCTCATTCGGCCGTTTGACTATCCACTTTATACTGAATTTTGTTTGAGAGGCCTCTTCGACGGTTGAGATCCACAGTGAAGTGGTCGACAAGCAATCCAAGTTCCATGATTATGTCTGCAACTTCTGGAGGGGTAGTGTTGCAACAGTATTAGGGGGGTGTTTTTATCGTCTCCACAGGGATTGTCGATATTAGATGCTTGTCGTTCAATAGTTACAATGTTTTAATTTCAAAAGTTTCAAATGGTTCTCGATTTCGTTTAACATTAATTGGTAGCAAAGAGTAAATTTGTAGCAAAGAGTTTGTAAGGGTTTTTAGAAAAGCATGTCAAGGTTAGGTTTCGCTAATCCTTTTCATATATATCCGATTAATCATGCATATGAACTCAATTTCCGACCAATACAACCGCGTATCCTCTCGACTAAGTTTATGTCTAAAGCAAAGTCGTGAGTATCGTTGTTTAGACCGTTAGATGATGTCTCATGCTAAAAATCAAAACAACAATCATTAAGATCAACACAAAGCGAATAACAAATCCCAAATCTATGTCTAGAGTTTGGTTTTTAAGAGATGAAATTATTAGGTCATGATTTGTAGAATCTATGTCTAGAGCAATACAAACCACACATAAAGCATTAAGAGCAAATAACTTCATCTATATTGATCCAAAACCTTGTTCATATACAAACGATCAAAAGACATATATATAATCAGGATCAACTACATCTGACCTCAACACAAGAGTGTTTAGCTACACATTCTCATGGTAGCTTGGATGACAAGTTTCAAGAGGAGATGAATGAACATCCAAGTCGAATAATCGAGAATGGATGTGACTTCAGCTTCTCTAGGTGAAAATTCACTCTTGGATGATCAAAAGTAAAAAAGCTATGTTTTTGGGTGAAAAAGAGCAAAAAGATCCTTTCAAGAAAAGTGAAAAATCAATTTATACAACACATAAACTCAGCAGCCTTCGCCTAGCGGAGGAATCATTCGCTTAGCGAATGTATTAAAACATGGCACTTTAAGTGCCTCAGACTTAAACCGCCCACAAAAGTTATCGCGGGTTTGCTAGGTGAACAAAATCATTTGCGACGCGAGCCTTCGCCAAAATCTTCGCCCCAGCGAATTTTGGGTCTTTTCGCCCCTGCAACTTTCTGCCACCCTTCGCTGGAACACTCGCCTAGCGAGCAAAGCAGCGAACCTTCGCTGGCTGCCTCGCCACATCGAATTTACCCTTTTTTCCTACTGAAACTTTCTACCACTCTTCGCTGGAACACTCGCCAATGTTCGCTAGGCGAACCTTCGCTGGTGACTTCTCCAGGACTCGCCTAGCGAATCCTACTGTTGCTTTCTTGCTTCTATGGCAACTTGCATCCACTCCTTGTGTAATACATTCTTGATCATTTCATGCCAATTTCTGCACACTAGCACACAAATTACAAGCACCACAAGTATATTCCAATGTTTGAAGAACAACACAAATCACCACTAAAATCAACAAGTTAAACATGGAAAGTAATGAAAAATGCCAAGAATTGAATACAAATATATAACATGTTTGACATCTAACAAACTCTCCCCAACTAACTCTTTGTTTGTCCTCAAGCAAAGTATGCCTCTCAAGAGGATTTGCTCAAGCTATTAATCCAACCCAAGACAAGAGAAACGGCTCAAATAAACAACAATCACAACAAAGCAACAATTACACAATCCAAGAACTTACAATGTAAAAGAACTTGACTCTTAAACACTTTCAAACAATGTTTCAAGAGACAACTAACTCATCATGCACATGTCATTCTAACATTCCTCTTCGAAAAAGGATTGAAGGAAAACGCGCATACAAGCACGGGACAATTACACTCAAATGACAAATGATGCAAATACTAAGCAATTCATACAATATCTAAATGATCACAAAAGAAATCATGGAAGAAAAAGATCACTAAGGACTTCCAGGGTTGTAGCTTGACCGGGTTAACAATAAAGGGACATTTCTAACGGCCATTGAATCGAAATTGCTGATGCAAAAGAACATTCACTAAACAAGGTATTCACAACATCTCAACTTCATTCACCAATTTTGTCTTTATCACACCTTCATAAACTACCGTGCACAATTATTGAATCTATTTTTTCTCATTCAAGCAAGCATTTTCTCATTTGTACACACATATTCACAACTCTTCTCTTTTCATGCTTGCTTGAATTTTTTTCAAAATTTTGAGTAATTCACCAATCTTCTTTTCATTCTCCCCAACTTATTTTTGACTCAACCTAAAGTGAATGTTCCTTGCTTTTTAAGGCAAGGGAGTTAATTAAAACAAAAGTTCAAAGGTTCAAGAAGAAAACATTTTAGAAGCTCTCAAAAATTCCACGATGAACTCGACTTTTCAAATATGTACAACCCAAAGTTCATCACTAAAAGAGATCTAACAAATTTGGGCACAAAGGGGCTAACAAATTCTCGCTACTCACGGGTAAATTACTGTATGGAAATGGTTGTGCTTAATATCAACAAGTGCCTTGATCATGTCTAAGACTTCCATAAAATCACATACATCACAAGATAAGGCATGAATTAAAAGTATAAAACAAAATTTATCATCAATCCAAAGCATATAGTATAACATGGAGGTTTCTCACTTTTGTGATTTTTGGACCTAAATGACACAAGCATTCAAAGAGAGTTGTAACACGAAACAACATTTTCAATTGTACAAAGACACAAATTCTACTACACTCTAAATTCTAGAACTAGGTAACCATGTACCTTGCCGACAATATCATGCTTAAATTACTATCATCGCCATCCAACTTGGGAGAATCTTCTTTTACGATCAAGACTCACCAACCTAAACTTCCAAAGTTCCATCAATAAAAGAAAGAACGTTAAATATTTACAAGCATACCAACATCAAACATATAAACAATTATAAAAGCTGAACATTCGTAACTGAAGAATTCAACTCTTAATACAATAACTAAAACCAAAATATTAGTAAAAGTGAAACATAATTTTTTTTTTACTGAAAACAACTAACATTACTAATAATAATAAAAATGTGCTTGGTGTAGAAACACCTACAGAGTCAAAAGTACCTCAAGGGTACAAATACATCAATATCCAAAATATTCCACCAAGTGGATAAAATACACTAATAAAAACTGAAATAAACTGAATACAAGCAAACTTCACTTTGGTGACCAAAGGAAGTACAAAAGTCTGAAATCAACAACATTAGTCCTCATCGGACACCTCAATCTCCTCAGAACCGCCAGCAGAACCAGTCGCCTCCTCATCATCATCATCACCAACAATCTCCTCACCAACCTCCTCATCTTCAGCAACATCCTCTTCACCCCCTCCAAAAATTGGCCTGCCCTCAGGCCAACCAGCATGTGCTAGGAACTGCTCCTTAGACATCATCGAGTGCTCAGTGGCAGGGTCGTGAATCTGTAACTGGAGTACCTGCATAGAATCATGAAGGTCAATCATGGCGCGTTGTGAAGCCGCCATTCAATCCCAGTTGTATTGACAAATCTCCTGCTGAAAACGATAAAAGGTCGGTGCTGCAGATCCAGAAACTCCATCATCCCCTGCGCTAGCATCAGTACCAGCACTAGAAGATTCTCCAATTGCCCCTCTGGGCTTACAAAACTTATCCACATATCTATCATCTATCGCCGATGGAATCGTGACCTACCTGCCTGCTGGTATATCAAATCCAGCATGAGCACACAAAGACATAATAAGACACGGAAAAGCAAGCAGGGCATTCTTGCGAGCCGCAGTACCTCCAAGACCACTTAGAACAATGGCCTTGATCTCATTCGCAATTATGCAGGCCACGTCAATCTGTACATTCGTCTGAATGCTATGAATAAGATGAGCCAAAGGTATAGGGATGGTGCTATGATGTGACCTGGGCGAGATGTTGGTAAGCACAAAAATCAAGATGAGTTGGACCAATGGTTGCATATCCACACTTCGGAATCTAATTGCAACCCCGGATGAATTACACTCAACTTCTTTACCCGGAAGGAGTAAATCACGAGTCATCTGAGGAATGTCACAGTGAAGATGCAGGTCTCGATGATAAGCATCCAACTGACTACCGGCCAAAGGTAACGGATCGCCCAGAACCGTGTTAATCGTCCTCTTGTCTAATCTCACAACAGTCCCCCTCACAAGAGAGGTCTAGCTAAAACACTCCCCATCACCGAGAAGGGCATTCACATAAATCTCCCGGACAATATCAGCATTATACCCATCCAAAGGTGTCATCAAACGACCCCACTTCTTTTCCACAAAAAGTGCATCAATTGTTCGGTAACTTCCACGGTCACTAAGGATGAACCTCTTCTCAGCCAAGATATGTTTTCTCTCTAAGGTTTCGTAGCGGGCCGCCTGTTTTGTTCCCCTGAATCTAGCCTCATCAAATCGAACTGGTACCGGCCTTGAAGTTGAGGTTTTTCTTTTCTTTGCCAGGTTGGTTGCCATTTTCGGTGCCATCTGCACAAAACAATCAATAAACCAAAACAACGACAAACCAACGCATTAGTGAACCAAGGCAACCCAACAGAGACTTACACAACATAAAAAAAATAATTAAATTTCTTTTTGTTCGCTCCAGGTGTCGCTAGGCGAAGGCTGGCGAACATTCGCCCCAGGTTCGCGAAGCGAATGCTGGTGAATGCTCGCGCAAGTTCGCGAAGCGAACACAGCGGCGAACCCGCGAAAATGCAGAAAAACAATTCCAAACAACCAGTCCAACAACAACCTCACTTTTAAATCATCTCCCTATTCATAATGCTTTGGTAATTTACAACATGCAACACAAAAACAATATGAACAGAGGTACAAAATTTTTGAAACCCTAAGTGATTTACATCTAAAAATCCAAGCCATTCTCTAAACTAATGTCAAACAGAAATAAACATGGAAAGTGTGAACAAACCTGAACTTTGCAAGTAAAAACGGAGGAACTAGGTGAAATGGGAGATAGCAGAGACAATTGGTGTAACAAGCTCTTGAGAGGAGAGAAAGTTTGAAAAAAAACACGGTGGAGATGCAAATAGTGGCCAAGGAAACTATGGTTTCCCCCTCAAAACTCTCAGACAAGTTGGGTCATGGGCCCAATTGGTTGGCCCACCCAAAAATTACCCTTATTTTTAACTGATGTGGCAAATCAGCATGGTCTGTCTCGCTGGGTTCACGGAGCGAAGGAGCCAGCGAATGCTCGCCCCAGGCTCGCTAGGCGAACGCCAGCGAACATGACAGAATTTTTCAAAATTTTCTGCATTTGACCACATCTTTCAACATTCCAAAACTTGAACCAAAACAAAAAAAACCAGTAACAAAGCAGTAAATACTTACAATGTTGGGGTGCCTCCCAACCAGCGCTAGTTTAACGTCGGCTAAGCTCGACGGTCCAACGCAACCTCAAGGATCGCGAAAAAGAACTACGGCGGGATTCCGCTCGAAATCACCTCCTAGATAAACTTTCAACCTTTGACCATTAACAGTCCAATTCTCCTTTGATGTTGTGTCTTCAATTACATTTTCTCCATATGACTTGATTTCCCAAATCCGAAATGGACCCGACCATTTAGACCTCAATTTACCTGGAAACAATTTCAATCGAGAATTGAAAAGTAGGACCATATGTCCCACTTCAAACTGTTTGATCATAATTTTCCTGTCATGGTAAGTTTTGACACGCTCTTTATACAGCTTATTGGAATCATATGCCTGGAGGCGCAATTCATCCAATTCATGCAATTGCATTTTTCTTTTGTCACCGCTCAGAGTTGGATCAAGGTTCAAAAATTTCAAGGCCCAAAACGCCTTATGTTCCAACTCGACCGGTAAATGGCAATTCTTACCGTAGACCATTTTAAAAGGAGTGAGACCAATCGGTGCCTTAAAAGCCGTTCGATAAGCCCACAAAGCATCATCAAGTTTATTTGCCCAATCCTTCCTTGAGGATGAAACTGTTTTTTCCAAAATTCGTTTTATTTCTCAGTTCGATACCTCCGCTTGCCCATTAGCCTGAGGATGATATGGTGTTGCAACCTTGTGCTTAACACCATATTGCTCCAAAGCTTTTTCAAGCTGAATGTTGCAGAAGTGGGATCCTCCGTCACTTATCAACACTCGCGGAGTACCAAATCGAGCAAATATGTTTCTTTTCAAAAATTTTACTACGGTTTTTTCATCAGCTTTAGCACATGCTATTGCCTCAACCCATTTGGAAACGTAATCAACAGCTACCAAAATGTACTTGTTAGAAAATGAAGATGGAAACGGCCTGACAAAGTCGATTCCCCAACAATCAAATACTTCAATTTCCAACATATTTTGCAAAGGCATTTCATGCAGCTGTGAAATTCCACCACTTCACTGACATTTGTCACAACTTTGGGCATGCGCATGCGCATCTTTGAACAAAGAAGGTCAATAAAAGCCCGATTGAAGGACTTTTGTTGTCGTTCTTAACCCGTTAAAATGTCCTCCATACGAAGAGTTGTGACAATGCCACAGTATGTTCGTGGCTTCATCTACCGACACGCATCTTCTCAAGAGGTTATCGACACCAAGTTTAAACAAATGTGGTTCATCCCACACAAAAGACTTGGCGTCCGACAAAAATTTCCTTTTTTGATGGTGAGTTAGACCATCCGGTATCAATCTGGCGGCTTTGTGGTTAGCCATGTCGGCGAACCATGGTCTAACCTGCACCCTAAACAATTTTTCGTCTGGAAACTTCTCTTTGACCTCACATTCCTTTTTGGTCACGTTAACGTTCACAAGGTGGGATAAGTGATCCGCCACCAAATTCTCGGATCCTTTCTTGTCACAAATTTCTAGATCAAATTCTTGCAACAAGAGGATCCAACGAATTAGCCTCTGTTTAGAATCGGGCTTGTGAGCAAATACTTAATCGCTGTGTGATCTGTGTAAACGACAACTCGCGACCCAATCAAATAGGAACGAAATTTTTCCAATGCATACACTATTGCAAGCAACTCTTTTTCAGTTGTTGCATAGTTAATTTGAGCTTCGTTTAAAACTTTGCTCGCATAGTGTATCACATGAAAAATGTGTGTTTTCCTCTGACCCAAAACTGCACCCACCGCATAATCACTCGCATCACACATTAGTTCAAAATCTAATTTCCAATTAGGTGCGATGATTATGGGTGAGGTAGTCAAACTTTTCTTTAAAACATTAAAATCCAACATACAAGATTCATCAAAGTCAAAAAACTTATCTTTGTTGAGCAAATTGCTCAATGGCTTTGCTATCTTCGCGAAGTCCTTGATGAACCTCCGATAGAATCCCGCATGTCCGAGAAAACTTCGGATGCCTTTGACATTTGTTGGAGGAGGCAACTTTTCAATCACTTCAATTTTGGCTTGATCAACCTCAAGACCTTTGGAGGAGACTTTGTGGCCCAACATTATTCCCTTCATAACCATAAAATTGCACTTCTCCCAGTTTAATACCAAATTCGTCTCAACACACCGTTCAAGCACAACCTCTAAATTTCTCAAACAAAGATCAAAAGACGCTCCGAAAACGGAGAAGTCGCCCATGAAAACCTCCATTGTCTTTTCAATAAGATCGGAGAAAATAGCTTGCACACAATGTTGAAACGTTGCCGGTGCGTTGCATAGACCAGACGACATCTTTCAGTAGGCAAAAATTCCGAAAGGACAAGTAAATGTTGTTTTCTCATGGTCATCCGGGTTCACTGTAATTTGGTTATACCCGGAATAACCATCCAAGAAGCAATAGAATTGTTGGCCTGACAATCTTTTTAACATTTGGTCCATAAAAGGAAGTGGAAAATGATCTTTCCTTGTCGCGGTGTTTAGCCTTCTATAGTCTATGCACATCCTCCACCCCGTCACCATTTTTGTCAGAATCAACTCATTTTTTTCATTACGGATCACGATCATTCCTCCCTTTTTTGGCACAACATGGACCAGACTTACCCAAGGGCTGTCGGAAATTGGGTAAATCATACCGGCATCCAAGAGCTTTACAACCTCCTTTCTTACTACTTATTTCATTGTTGGATTCAAACAGCGTTGCGGTTGAGCGACCAGTTTGAAATCCTCTTCCATGAATATACGATGCATACAATAAGAGGGACTTATGCCTTTAAGATCGAAAAGAGTCCATCCCATTGCTTCTTGATTTTTCCTTAAAACTTGAATTAACCGGTTTTCCTCAATGTCAGATAAAATGTTGCTGATGATAACAGGTTTATTACAATCGTCATCCAAAAAAACATATTTCAAATTCGAAGGTAACACCTTGAATTCAAGTTGAGATTTCGCATCACTCACCTCTTTTTTTAACACTTCCTCTTCACATTCCCAAGGTTGCAACTCTTTCAAAGATTCAAGTTCCTTTAAACACTCTTCTAGTGCTCTTTCCTCTTCATCGGAGAATACTTCAAAGGAATCATCAAGAGCTCTTTGCAAAGGGTTCACAACATGAATTTGTTTTGTGACATCCATAACTACTTCTTCTGTTGCATCTATTCTGAAACAATCACCTTTGTCGTTTTTGTGTTTCATGGCCTCAAATAGGTTGAAACAAACCTCCTCATCTTGGACTCTAACCTTCATGAGACCGTCGTCCATATCAATCGCCATTCTAGCAGTTTTCATAAACGGTCTCCCAAGAATCAATGGAGCGTCTTCATCTTCCTCCATTTCAATTACCTTGAAGTCAATAGGAAATAAGAATTTGTCCACTTTAACCAATACATCTTCCGCTACACCGTGAGGACGGGTAATGGATTTGTCTGCGAGTTGCAATGTCATTTGAGTGGATCTCAATTCCATGTGTCCTAACCGCTTCACAGTCGACAAAGGTATCAAATTGATACTAGAGCCCAAATCTATCAATATGTTGCCCACATAGATATTTCCTATAGTAACCGGCAAGGTGACTCGTCCCGGATCACATTCTTTCCTCGGGAGAGTACGTTGAATGATAGCGCTACAACTAGCATCCACCATGATGGTCTCTTGATCCTGGTACCTCTTCTTTTTTCGTGAGAATATCCTTCATAAATTTCGCATATTTAGGAATTTGCTCCAAAGCCTCGGAAAATTTATTTGTAATTGTTTGAAAATATCCATAAACCGAGCGTAGTGCCTCGCACTATCTTTCTTGGTAGGAGCATGAGGATAAGGTAAATGTTGGATCGGAATATTGTTCAACAGCTCTTTTCCCTTCCTAGTTCTTTTCAATTTTTCCTCTCTCTCTCTCTTTTTTCATCATTCTCACTTTTTTCCTTCTCATTTTCAACTAAAACACCCTCGACATTTTTTTCTACTTCAATCGCATCACTATATTTTTCTTTTTCAACTACAACCTCCTCCTCCGCTACACTTTCACCTACACCCATGTCAATCTCTCTTGCACTTCTTGTTAGAATTGCCTTACAATGCTCTTTAGGATTTGGTAGAGTATTTTCCATAAAGTGTCCTTTTTGTTGGTCGGCCAATTGTTTTGATAATTGTCTGACTTGTGTTTCAAGATTCCTTATGGCTGCGTCGGTATTTTTCTGATTAGATATAGACATTTGTATAAATTGCGTGAGAGTGTCTTCCATCTTTGTATTTCCAACGGGAGCTTGCGGAGGTTGAGTGTAATTTTGGTACGGTTGACGGTTTGATGGTTCGGCTTCTTGTGGTCTCCATGGTTGTTGATAACCTTGGTTACCCCGTTGTTGGTAACCTTGGTTGCCTTGTTGATACGGAGGTCGGGGTTGGTATCCTTGATTTCCAGCATAGTTTACCTCCTCCACAACCGAAGGACAATATCCGATAGGATGGTCGCCCCTACAAAATTCACAAACCAAGACTTGTACATTTTTACTCGAGGAGTCATGAATTTCTTTAAATTGTTGAGGAAGTTTAGACATTTGTTTCATCAACAACTCAACTTGCTGGGATAATAACTTGTTTTGAGCAAGTATCGCATCATTGGTTCCCAATTCCAAAACTCCAGGAGTCCGTTGAGAAGGTCCACGGTTATGACTTCCTTGATGGTCATTAAAAGCCATCTTATCAATAATAGCAGTGGCTTCTGCAGCGGTTTTGCTCAGCAAGGATCCACCAGCGGTGGCATCCAATAAGGTTTTATGCACAAGTTGAAGTCCATTCCGAAAAATATGAATTTGAGACAATTCATCAAAGCCATGCCCCTTGCATTTCCTCAACATAGATTTGAATCTCTCCCGCGCTTCATTGAGAGATTCGTTAGCACCTTGTGTGAACACTTCAATTGCGGTCTTTGCCTCCATAAAACGAGTATGTGGGAAAAATCGCTCCAAAAACTTTTCCTCAAGTGCATTCCAATCCGTCATTATTGTCGTTGACTGATCAAGATACCATTCTTTGGCCTTCCCAATGAGGGAATGCAGGAATAATCTCTTAAACAGAGATTCCTCTTCAGCTTCGGGCGCACCAGTTGCTCCCGCAATCTCATAGAACTTCGTCAGATGTGTAAAAGGATCCTCATGATCCATACCAGTAAAAGGACTTTGATATAGCAGTTGGAGAATACTAGTCTTCATTTCTGAATGACGACCGTTATGCGCATTGCGAGCAAACTGTGCATTGTGTCTCGGACTGTTGGTGCATGGTCTAGAAGCAGGTGGTGGTGGTGGTGGTGGATGTTCCATAACTGGAAGTAACTGTGGAAATGGTGGTGGTATAGAAGTCGAACTTCCCTCTTGTTCTTGCTTTTGTCTCGCTAGTTGCCTCCTTCGTCTCGTTCTGCTATTGATTCTACGAGCGGTTCTTTCAATCTCAGGATCGAACAGAAGTTGGTCCGCCGGTAGTTTCCCTCGCATAAAACAAGGTCTGCACACTAAACAAAACAAATTAACAAGTTCGAGAAAAAGTTAACAAGCTTAAAACAACACAACTATTGCAATGCTTGCAATATCAATGAACAATCCCCAGCAACGACGCCATTTTGTTGCAACAGTATTAGGGAGTGTTTTTATCGTCTCCACAGGTGTTAGTTCCTGGATTGGCTGGAATTTTGGTAAAACAAGGTATGTTCAATGTTGATGTCAAGGTGCTGATGTTACAACATTGAAGTCTTAACACTGGGTTGTGTTAAGTAATTAATTGCTGAAGTTGGATGTCTGATGTCACATGGCGATGTTGTAACATCAGATCTGCAGAATTAACAACAGCAGGCTGTGATGTTGTTAGGGTTGCGTATTAGCTGGAATTGTGGAGAGCAAGCTGTCTCATTGGATGCGAATATCTTGGGATAGATATTTGCTGCTGCATAGGAGATCTGGTGCAGATTTGTAGGAGATTTAAAAGGTTGAAGATTTAAAAAGATTTTAGGAGAGAAAATTTGTTTTAATATTCAGTTTTAAATAACAAATCTGGGAGATATTGTAGCAAGTCCAAGACCAATTCAAGGAGCTATATAAAGCGCACAAGACCAAAGGAAAAAGCGACAGAAAACATTCAGAAGATCAGGAGCTGAAGGCTTAGTGTCTAGAGTTTGTTTAGAGCGCTTGTATTTACACTATTCTAGGGTTTGAATAGGTGTTGAGTTTCTGTCCTCTCTAGAAGCTATGAAGCAATAGAGAGTGGTTGCTTGATCGAAGCTGTGAAGTAAGATCAAGGGTACTCAAAGTGGTTTCTTTGAGAGTTTGTAAGAGATTGAGTGGTGTTCTCATACCTAAGTGGTTTCTTAGGTAGGAAGTCATTAGTAGAGTATAAGTTTAGGAGATTGTCAACGGGTTGTTGAGTCTGTAAATTATATCTACAAGTAGTGAATTCCATCCCTGGCTTGGTAGCCCCTAGAGTAGGTTGGTTGTAACCGAACTGGGTCAACAATTCTTGGTGTTATTTTACTGTTATTGCTGTCCATTGTGCAGAGTGTGTTGTTCTGACATCACACGTCTGATACCAGAATTTCAATTGGTATCAGAGCAGGCATCCTGTCTGTCTCTGGGTGAGATCTAGGGAAGTTACTTTCTGGTGTAAAGATGGACAAAGAAGTTGGAGGATTCGTCAACATACCCCCTATTTTGGATGGATCCAATTATGACTATTGGAAGCCAAGGATGACCACCTTCTTAAAATCCTTGGACAGTAGGGCTTGGAAGGCTGTTATTAAAGAATGGAAAGCTCCTGTCATGTGTGAGAAGGATGATGCTAGCAAAGATAAAGAAGGCACCTCTAAGCCAAAGCCTGAAGAAGAGTGGACCAAGGAGGAAGATGAGCTTACCCTTGGAAATTTTAAAGCTCTGAATGCAATGTTCAATGGAGTGGATAAGAATATCTTCAGGTTAATCAATACCTGTGAAGTTGCTAAGGAAGCGTGGGATATTTTGCAGGCTACACATGAAGGAACATCTAGAGTCAAGATGTCAAGACTTCAGATTTTAACATCAAAATTTGAAAGCCTGAAGATGAAGAAAGATGAGACTATTCATGATTTCCACATTAGTGTTCTTGAGCTGGCCAATGCATCTAGTGCTCTTGGAGAGAAGATGTCAGATGAAAAGCTTGTGAGGAAGATCCTTAGGTCCCTACCTAAGAAGTATAAGATGAAGGTTACTGCAATTGAAGAATCACAAGACATCAGCAAGATGAGAGTAGATGAGCTCATTGGATCTCTTCAAACTTTTGAGCCGGGGTTGAATGAGGAAGAACCAGAAAAGAAGCCAAAGATTATAGCCTTGGTGTCAAATGATGCAGAAGAAAAAGGAAAGAGTTCTGAATCGCATGAGGATCTATCTCAGGCCATGGTGATGTTGGGAAGACAGTTCACCAAAGTATTCAAGAGAATGAATAATAACTCCAGGCCTAATGTCAAGAACATGACTTCTGACACCAGCAAGAAGGATGAAGAGAAAACTGCCCAAGATAAAGGAGTTCAGTGCTTTGAGTGTGAAGGATATGGGCATGTCAAGAAAGAATGTCCCACCTTCTTGAAAAATCAGAAGAAGGGCATGACAGTTTCCTGGTCTGACTCTGATAGTGAAAGTGAAGGCGAGTCAGCAAAGCATGTGAGAGCTTTAACATGAGCTGTGGTTTCTGATGATGATTCTAGTGATGGAGAAGTAACTTATGAGGACTTAGCTTCTACCTATCAAGAGCTGTGTTTAAAAAGTGCTGAGATTTGTCAAGAAAACAAGTGCCACAAGCAACAAATTGCTCAGCTAGAGAATGAAAAGACTGATCTGGAAAATGAAGTGGTGCTAGTTAGAGCTCACCTTGATCAAATGACCAAGTCTGTTAGGATGTTGAGCTGTGGTACAGACACACTTGACAAGATCCTTCAGTCATAAAAAGCTACTGGAGACAAAGCTGGGATAGGTTATGTGGCTGAGGATACGGGAACTTCAGAAGAAAGCACTTCAGGTTCAAAGAAGGAAGTGTCACAACTTTCATCTCAACATCAGCCAAAGAAGCAGGATCCTACCCCTAAGATGGCTGATGTTTCACAACCTAAGAAGATTGAGAAGAAGACCGGTCCCTATCAGAAGAGAAAGCAGCCACAAGGAGCTAGTCAGTATATGCCCCCACAATACCACGAGAGCATGCAAGCTGCTCAGTTCAATCAGCACATGTCTCATCAGGTGTCTCAACATCAGGACAACTGGTATGGTTATGGATATGGATACACCAATGTTGTTCCTCATGGAAGAAGAAAACCACACCATCATGGGAGACAATCCAGGAAACAGCATTCTCAGCCTTCTTATGGGAGAAGATACCAGCATAATAGATGGCAGGGCAGTTATGGTAGGAGGAGACCACATTATGGCTGGCAGCCTAAGCAATCTCATCATGGCAGATGATTCAGAGATGAAAGGGTGATATGTTATTATTGTGGAAGGTTTGGACATATGCAGTACTCTTGCTACAAGCTGCATGGATACCCTCAACCTCAAAACAGATGGAGAGAGTACAGGCCCAAAGTTGTTAAACAATGGGTACCTAAGGAGAAGGTGAAGTGCTTATTGGCTCACATGGCTGATAGAGAGTTTAAAGAAGGAACGTGGTATTTTGACAGTGGGTGTTCCAAACACATGTCTGGGTGTAGATCCATGTTTGCTGAAGTCAGTCATTGTCCCTCTCATGAGGTTATTTTTGGCAATGGAGAAATAGGTGTTGTTGCAGGAGTTGGGAAAATGAAAGGTGATGGTAGACCTGAACTTGACAATGTTCTGTTGGTCAGTGGTTTAAATGCAAATTTGATCAGCATAAGCCAGTTGTGTGATGAAGGTTACAAGGTAAACTACACTAAGCATGAGTGTGTGGTTTCTGATGAGCATAATCAGATTGTTATGAAGGGTACCAGAACCAAGGACAACTGCTATCAGTGGATTTCTCTTGAAGATAGTTCAACTAATGATGTTCAGGTCGATGTTATAACATCAGACTATGACATCAGGATGCTGAAAGGTCACTCAGAGTTAGTGAGTCCTGATGTGAATTGTTTAAAAGGAAAGTATCTATGGAGGGAAAAAGTCATTGACACTCCAAATCAAGCTCCTTGCCTCAGACCCCCCTTTCCCGGTGTTGCAACATCACACTTTTTCAAAGCCCTGTTCTCACAACGAATTAACTTCTTCGTCTTCAAGAATAAACCCTCACTGAAAAGAGTCATGGCGTCTCCATCCAAGAAATCTGAGTGTCAGAGTTCCACAAAAGGAAGAGTTAGGGTTTCCACTGACGAAGGTTCAGCATTCGATCCTATGGACATTGAGCCCCTCTCAACCATTCTTCCTGAATCAGGTACTACGAGACCCACTAAACTTACTCCCAAGAGACCTGCTACTGTCTTTAAGAATCCTGAAACAATGAAAGTTGTTACTAGCGTGTTATTTGGTGACAAACCTAGAACTACTAACCCGCATCCACAAACTACTGAGGAAAAGGTAGATGTGAATAAGTGCATGGGGCAGATCGTGGACAAAATTTTTGAGAAAGGACTTCCTATTAAGGGTATATCTAGACCCCTGAGACAAATGGCTGTTGATCAGGGTACAAGAGAAAAGAGTGACATGCAATCTACTGATACAAATCTTCATAGATTGGCGGTCTCCGTAATCGAAGATGTTGAGAAGGAAGTTGAAGGTAATACTGAAGCAGATGATACTCATGTTGAAGGGGATGTCAGAACATCGCCTAGTAGGGGTGATGAGACTACTTCTGGAGGAGAAAAGAGTACTGATGTGATTAATTTTGATGACCTATCTGATGATGAAGTCATTGGAAGAGCAGTGCCTGGACTGGCTAAGAGACTGAGAACAAGGAAGGAAAAGCAGAGTGAATCTTATCCAAAGAAGGCTTCAGATGATAAGAAGAAAAAGACTGTTGTTGGGCCAACTAAAGCTTAGAGCAAGGTCGAAGTGACTCCAAGAAAGAGGAAGATTATGGAACAATCTGAGTCTGAGCATGATGATGAGGATGATGTTCAGAACATCACTCATGTCAGAAAATCTATCGCAAAAAGGATTGCAGACAAAGTCCCAGATGTGCCTGTGGATAACATCTCCTTCCACCGTGCTAGCAATGCCTATATGTGGAAGTTCATTTGCCAAAGGAGAATTGCTCTTGAGAGAAAGATTGGCAAAGAAGCCATGGAGATTAAGGAAGTGATGGAAGGAATTAAATTTGCCGGGTTAATGAAAACTGTATGTGGATTTTCAAGGTGCTATGATGGTCTGGTAAAGGAATTCATAGTAAATCTTCCTATAAATATCTCTGACCAGAGCAGTCCGGATTATATGAAGGTTTTTGTTAGAGGAAAATGTGTTGAGTTCTCTCCTAATATTGTCAACAGCTACTTAGGAAGAGAGGATGCAGAGTATTCAGAACTGGAGGATACAGATAATGAAGTGTGCAAGGTAATTACTGTTGGACAGGTTAGAGTATGGCCATTAAAAGAAAAGCTACCAACTAGCAAACTGAGTGTGAAGTATGCTGTACTACACAGAATTGGAGCTGTAAACTGGGTGCCCACGAATCATAAAACCACCCTAGTTGTGGGATTAGGAAGACTTATCTATGCTGTTGGTACACAGAAAAAGTTTGACTATGGCACATACATATTTGATCAGACTGTAAAACATGCAACAACAAATGCTATTAAAATGCCCATAGCATTTCCTTCTCTCATTAGTGGAGTCATTCTGAGTCAACAACCAGGAATATTGACTTGTGCAGATAAAGCATGCAATAGGAAGTCTCCATTATCCGTGCATCAGAAATTGTTTATGGGAAGCCATGTTGCAGATATTGTGTCACCATCAAATGCAGGTATCAAGAAGAAAACTTCCAAGGCTGATTTGCTAGCAGAGCTGAAGGTAACCCGCAAAGACTTGGATGTTGTGATTAATACTAGTCTGACTAGAAAAGAAAAGATTGAGAAGATGATCCAAAGTTTGGAACAAGATGATCATGCTGACTCTGAAGATGAAGGACAAGATAGTGCAGATGAAGCAAGCTCAGAAGAAGACTAGCTTATTTTCTTTTGCCTTCAGTAGTTTTAGTTTTTTTTTTTGCAATGTTGTTTTTTTTGTGCTTGGTTATGTAATTTGAATATTGTGCTGTTATATGCACTAGTTTTGTTTTTAGTTTCCTTCTATGATTTGTTTTGCCTGGTTGCTAACTGTGAGGCTAACAATGAGAGCTAGGGTGTAATGACTATAGTTAATAGGCCTTCTAACTGAAGTTTGCCTAATTGTGGCTAAAAAGGGGGAGAAAATAGCCAAGAGAGTCAAGAGTAGCCAAGATAGTCAAGAGTATCAAAGAGTGTTACTGCCAAATGCTGCTAATGTGATGCAGATATTAAGGGGGAGATAAATTGATGCTGCTAAAAGTAAAACGTGTTTAGACTGAACTAGTGAAGATATTATGACATTTGAAGAGTGCAGCCAAGCAGACATCAAGGGGGAGAGAAGTGCTGCACATTGTGAGCTACTGAACAGCTGTGATGCTGGTTCATATTTTAGAGGGGGAGCACCAATTGGCTGTTGTCAAGAATGAAGATGGTGCTGCAGCAGATCAAGTGATGAAGACTATGAGTGTTGTCAAACTGCTGCTGATGGAGTTTCAAATTTTTGAAGTTATTCCGCTGCTGAAGTCTCTGAAGATGCAGAGTGCAGAGATTGTTTTAGCCAAAGGGGGAGATTGTTAGTTCCTGGATTGGCTGGAATTTTGGTAAAACAAGGTATGTTCAATGTTGATGTCAAGGTGCTGATGTTACAACATTGAAGTCTTAACACTGGGTTGTGTTAAGTAATTAATTGTTGAAGTTGGATGTCTGATGTCACATGGCGATGTTGTAACATCAGATCTGCAGAATTAACAACAGCAGGCTGTGATGTTGTTAGGGTTGCGTATTAGCTAGAATTGTGGAGAGCAAGCTGTCTCATTGGATGCGAATATCTTGGGATAGATATTTGCTGCTGCATAGGAGATCTGGTGCAGATTTGTAGGAGATTTAAAAGGTTGAAGATTTAAAAATATTTTAGGAGAGAAAATCTGTTTTAATATTCAGTTTTAAATAACAAATCTGGGAGATATTGTAGCAAGTCCAAGACCAATTCAAGGAGCTATATAAAGCGCACAAGACCAAAGGAAAAAGCGACAGAAAACATTCAGAAGATCAGGAGCTGAAGGCTTAGTGTCTAGAGTTTGTTTAGAGCGCTTGTATTTACACTATTCTAGGGTTTGAATAGGTGTTGAGTTTCTGTCCTCTCTAGAAGCTGTGAAGCAATAGAGAGTGGTTGCTTGATCGAAGCTGTGAAGTAAGATCAAGGGTACTCAAAGTGGTTTCTTTGAGAGTTTGTAAGGGATTGAGTGGTGTTCTCATACCTAAGTGGTTTCTTAGGTAGGAAGTCATTAGTAGAGTATAAGTTTAGGAGATTGTCAACGGGTTGTTGAGTCTGTAAATTATATCTACAAGTAGTGAATTCCATCCCTGGCTTGGTAGCCCCCAGAGTAGGTTGGTTGTAACCGAACTGGGTCAACAATTCTTGGTGTTATTTTACTGTTATTGCTGTCCATTGTGCAGAGTGTGTTGTTGTGACATCACACCTTAACATCACACGTCTGATACCAGAATTTCAACAGGGATTGTCGATATTAGATGCTTGCCGTTCAATAGTTACAATGTTTTAAGTTCAAAAGTTTCAAATGGTTCTCGATTTCGTTTAACATTAATTGGTAGCAAAGAGTAAATTTGTAGCAAAGAGTTTGTAAGGGTTTTTAGAAAAGCATGTCAAGGCTAGGTTTCGCTAATCTTTTTCATATATATCCGATTAATCATGCATATGAACTCAATTTCCGACCAATACAACCGCGTATCCTCTCGACTAAGTTTATGTCTAAAGCAAAGTTGTGAGTATCGTTGTTTAGACTGTTAGATGATGTCTCATGCTAACAATCAAAACAACAATCATTAATATCAACACAAAGCGAATAACAAATCCCAAATCTATGTCTAGAGTTTGGTTTTTAAGAGATGAAATTATTAGGTCATGGTTTGTAGAATCTATGTCTAGAGCAATACAAACCACACATAAAGCATTAAGAGCAAATAACTTCATCTATATTGATCCAAAACCTTGTTCATATACAAACGATCAAAAGACATATATATATAATTAGGATCAACTACATCTGACCTCAACATAAGAGTGTTTAGCTACACATTCTCATGGTAGCTTGGATGACAAGTTTCAAGAGGAGATGAATGAACATCCAAGTCGAATAATCGAGAATGGATGTGACTTCAGCTTCTCTAGGTGAAAATTTACTCTTGGATGATCAAAAGTCAAAAAACTATGTTTTTGGGTGAAAAAGAGCAAAAAGATCCTTTCAAGAAAAGTGAAAAATCAATTTATACAACACATAAACTCAGCAGCCTTCGCCTAGCGGAGGAATCATTCGCCTAGCGAATGTATTAAAACATGGCACTTTAAGTGCCTCAGACTTAAACCGCCCACAAAAGTTATCGCGGGTTCGCTAGGCGAACAAAATCATTTGCGACGCGAGCCTTCGCCAAAACCTTCGCCCCAGCGAATTTTGGGTCTTTTCGCCCCTGCAACTTTCTGCCACCCTTCGTTGGAACACTCGCCTAGCAAGCAAAGCAGCGAACCTTCGCTGGCTGCCTCGCCACATCAAATTTACCCTTTTTTCCTACTGAAACTTTCTACCACTCTTCGCTGGAACACTCGCCGCTGGTGACTTCTCCAGGACTCGCCTAGCGAATCCTGCTGTTGCTTTCTTGCTTCTATGGCAACTTGCATCCACTCCTTGTGTAATACATTCTTAATCATTTCATGCCAATTTCTGCACACTAGCACACAAATTACAAGCACCACAAGTATATTCCAATGTTTGAAGAACAAGACAAATCACCACTAAAATCAACAAGTTAAACATGGAAAGTAATGAAAAATGCCAAGAATTGAATACAAATATATAACATGTTTGACATCTAACAGGTAGTCAAAATGTCGACTTGCTTCAAAAGGTCTTTGATTGCAAAGCAGGCTGAAGAGTTATCTTCTAAAACTTTGAGCAGGTCAACATCAAAGGATGTCTCCTTAATTTTCTTGAGCAGTTTGTCAATAGGCGTACTTGCATATTGACCACCAGAAACAGTCGAAGAGCTAGAACAGTTTTCAATCGAACTTCCTCTTGTACTTAGAATTGCCTTCAAGTACTTTGTTGGTTTGTTTTTCTTCAAATTGTCTAGTTCTTCCTGGGAGAGAGCAATGTTTGTTCCGGTCGAAGGAGCTTTAGAGTCTTTGACGGTCTCAGAGGCCTGGTTAGTCTTGGGCATTTCGGTTAGTCCTGCATCATCATCTTCTTCTTCTTCCTCTTCTCCGTCTTCTTCTTCATCATCCTCAGGGTTGTGCACATAGTCGAACAGGGGTTGACCTTCTTCCTGGTATTCTTCCTCTTCTAGGGCATTGTCGCCTTGGTTGATTTCTGGAGAAGAGTCATCAGCTTTTTATTTCACAATTTCCTCTATGTTTTGGACTACTATTGTTTCTTCAACATCCATGGTATTTTGTTCTTCGTCTTCTTCCTCATGATCAGAATCGGTGGTCTGAGATTGTTGGGTGGTGTCCTTTGGGGGTGAATTTTCTTATTGTTCTTCTGGGGGTTTATTTACCTCACCCATGGATCCTTTGGTTGAATCCTTGTTGGATTCATGTTGGTACTGTAATTCCCTTCTAAACCCCGCGAAATAACTATAAATAAATCAGAGTAAATATCATGCATTTCACAAAAGGGTGTCAACAAATTTTCAATACATCATAAAACACATGTCATGCTCATTAACACTTAAATAATTTATGCTTTTCAAAAACTAACTTCACTTAGCATGTAGCAGCGGATTCAAGTTAATCATAATTGACATAATGAAGTTTTATGCTCATCCCATTCATAATCAATACTTAGGCATAAAAGCCAATAATCCACATAATTCAAAATAAATATAGCAACATAAAGTGAGTACAAAATGTATCTCTCAAAAACATAAATCAAACGATCTCAGTGTTACATGATCAGAGCATGACTCGACCCAACATAAAATAAATACACTAAATAGTCACTCCAACGGCTACCTCGCTCTTTGAGCAACTCTACTCCTCGGTACCTGAGCGATGTTGTATAAAACATCATTCCAACAGAAGGGTGAGATTTCACATAATTATTGAAATTATAAGATAATGATTAATGTAAGGCATACAAACATAAGTACAACCAATCTCACACTTCAAAGTTTCATCAACAAAGTATTATTCAAGTAATCACACAATTCACAATTTTTCTAAATTAACAAGTCACATACTTACTCATGCTTCCATATGACAAATATATATGCAATGTGACTCGATACAAGATTCAATGCAACTCATGCCATGTGGTATAAACACTTGTTATTATTTTTAAGTTTTTACACTTAAATCGGGTCCGTCCCCTAGACCAATAACAAACAAAAACCCGTCCCCCAAGCTTTCAAACCCACTCTAGGTTTGAGACAAGTCACTAGCTCCCACGGAACTAGCAAGCATTGCTTCTTGACACAAATGATGTGTATGCAATCAACAACCATATGCAATTAAGACCATTCCCTAGTCTTAGTATCATGCATATCTCAAATAATTCATCACACTTGAATTATCACACAATTGCACACACAAACACATTTTTATAATCAAAAAATTCTTGCTTCAAACATCATCACCACAATTAGCAATTAATGCACAAGGATCGACTCGATCCAATCACAACTCACAAAACACAAATTACCGATTAAATATAGGATAAATAATTCATCACCAATAATTGAATCCAATATTCAATAAAATTCGATATTCAATAAACAATTCAATATTTAATAAATAATCAATATTCAATAAACAATTCAATATTTAATAAATAATCAATATCTAAATAAATAACTATTATTTAAATATATAATCCATATTTAATAAATAACTAATACTTTAAATAAATAATCAATATTTAAATTAAATAATCAATACTTAAACAAATAATCAATATTTAATAAATAATTCAATATTTAATAAATCTTTAATATTTTAATAAATATTTCAATATTTAATAAGTATTCAATATTTAAAATAAATATTTACTAATTAATAAGGTTCTAAAGTTTCAATAGACATTCAATAGTTTAATAATGTTCCAATTAACTAAAAACCTTTCACTACAGTATATAGAAAAAGAATCACATGGCTTTTCTATTGTTTTTGTTTCCTGCACTACAACAGTATGGTTCACTCAAATTCATTACCTACTTGTTTTGTGTCGCTACAGTAACGGAATACATGAAGTATCGCCAACGTTCATTTTCGCTACAGGACTATTAGCAAATCCCTAATGCCATGCTATACTACATGATGAAAAGAAATCATATTTCATTCTTATTGTTTTTGCTACAGCATATAGTGAAAGGAGAAGGGGCACTTTCATTCTCACTCTTCTGGCTAGGGGTGGCAAACGGGCATGCCCGCCCCGTTTAAGCTCGCTCCGTAAATGTTCACAAAAAATAGGACGGGACGGAACGGTCATAGTTGAGGATGCGGGCCTAAAACTTAAGTCTATTCTGCAAAATAGTGAGGGCGGGGTGGGAAAAACCCGCGGACACTGCATATTTTAAGCTTAAAAATGCAAAATTTTATGTAAATGCTCATGCCCGCAAAAGCCCGCGAAGAAAACGAGGCAGGGTGGGACGGATACATTAGAGGGTGAATGCTTAAATCCTTGGCCCACCCCGCACTAAAATGCGGATAAAACGGGCATGTCTAACGGGTCGGGTCCGTTTTGCCACCCCTACTTCTAACGCTACAGTGTAAACTAATAATATATATACATTCTAAACCAAATTCCAATAATTTCCTTGCTTCTACGCGCCATAGTGTTACAATATATAAATATATTTCAATTTCAATTCCAATTAGGTTTACTTCAAATATTGAATGAAACTCTATTGTATATCAACATCTCAATTTTTTTGTAAATGTACAAGAGTATTTAATATATATAATAGTTCTAATATTTAATGAGGTTTCAATAATTAACATAATTTTAATATTTAATAACCATTCAATAATTAATATACTTTCAATAATTAAATCAATTTCTATTTTGATTGGTCAAAAAGTAGTAAAGGAGAGAAACATAGACAAGTCACAAGTGTTACTTATATTCAACACATCGTTAATATTGGCAGTTTTGGATATTTTGGTACTAGTAGTATGCTATTTAATAGAAACCACACATTTCATTCTACCAGGATTTCTACTCAGAAACAATATCACATTTATTAAAATATTATGAGCATTTCTTAATACACCACTCAAGTTTTTTAGGCACCACGTGAAATTATTTTTTTGTCCCCTGATTATAGATGTGCACATCCGGACGCACCAAATTTTTAAAAAACGCTGAAGTGTTCCGGATATGCATATTCGAAAACAATTTTGAAGTGTACTTTCGAAAGGATTTCATATTAATTCGCGCCAGACCTTCTTCCTCCCCCTCATTCTTCACTTTTTCATTTTCAAACTCCCTCAAACTCTCTCAAACTCTCAAATTTTCAATCACCTTAAATCTTGATTTTTTCCTCTCGAGTTCGACACAAAGCAACATCTACAACGATCAAGAGACTCCAAATCCTCCGTATCTCATTTTAATCGGCAAGTTTTCAAATTTTATAGTTTCAGAGTAATTTTCGAGTAATCGATTTAGAGTAGATATTTAGGTGTAGAAATTGTTAGGTTGTATGAATAACATAGGTTAGAGACAATGTAGGTTTTTTTTACTGCTTCAAACGGACGATCAGGACATTAAAATGTCCTTTTGCATGTTAGAGTGGCCATGGCTGCCATTTTTAAACTTCAAAAAACGTACCGGATGTGCAGATCCGGAAAGATTTTAACGTTTAGTATTCTGAGTGTTTCCGGATGTGCACATCCGAAAATACCCAACGTTAAAAATTATGTGTCCTTCTGGATGTGCACATTCGGAAGACTATTTTTTTTATTTTGTTTGTTTGTTTGTTTTTGTTTAATTATTTAAAAAAAACTAATTTATTTATTATGTTTTGCATATTAGATGGCTGGAAGAGACGATCGTATCATACATGGACAGACAGCTCAACACGCATCTGTCCGACGTGACCGGATGCAGTCTACAACCGAGGCTTCCGGCGCAGAGGGAGTTGGGGTAGACCCTACAGCTGAGGGACATCCTACATCACATCCTACACCACAGCTATCCACATCACATGTTCAGGCCACTTCCACATCTCAGGTACAGACCATGTAACACCCATATATAAAACTCATACATCAAAGCATAAATATTATATATAGATCCAAGTGTTTGGTACTAAAACACATAAGCTCCCAGTTAACACATTGTATACAAATAAATGCCCTAAAGTACAAGTACAAAAAACCTAAGGCATATTATACACAAGATGTTCAAAAGATAAAAACTAAGAACTAGATCAACAATGATCTCAAAATAAACTCCGCTACTGAAGCTAGCCATCAACAAGCAAGGAAAGATCACACGACCTTATCCTTACCCTTCTCGGAACCTGAGGCACCTGAAATACATCAACAACGTGGGGTGAGATACATAAAATCTCAGTGAGTTCCCTATCTTATGGATTCTCTCGGATTAACAAGGTTCTAACAATCCTAACTCAAGTCCGGGGAAAAGGGGAAAGGACTCTTGAGTTCACATTTCAATTCTCACACTATATGGAAACATGCCATGAGTTCATCAACTCAAAGTATCACTAATCGATAACCATACCAAGGTACCTCCTATTCCCGTCCGCTTCTACGTCTAGAAGGCGACCCGAGTCATAGATCCTTGTAACCTACTTGACATACGAATGGATTCGGGTTCTACGGGCCTTTTACCGTTATGAACCGTCACTTTACACGGGCCTTTTACCGTCACAAGCACACACTCCATGGGCACCATTTGTACAGCACGGAGAATCAAACCTGCCAAGTAGTTGTGCATCCATTTCAGAGGAGTCCGAGACTCATGAAACTACACTCAATATAAATCGGTTATGATTACGTGATCACATACAACAAATACGATTGTGTTCGACAATCACAAGGCTATAATGCCTCCCGGCCTCTCTTGCTGGCTCAAACTCACAAAGGTTAACCACATGTTCTATACTAGTGTTTCCAACTTCTAAATTCTCCTATAGTTCATAAGGGGGTCTTCCTCACTCTTCCTATTTCTTTTTCCATATTAACATGCATATTCAATTACAATCATGTTAAACAATAATAGGATAGGCAAGGCATCTCACAATTTCATAATAGAATAATTTATAACAATTACAACATAATTAAAACACTTTTGAACTTTCCCGATTATTTAGTCGGTCGGTAAAATTAACATTTTTCACTTCCATTGAAAAAATATTTTCTTAGCTTCACAACGATATAAAGAACTCTTAAATCGGATAAACGAGTCAAAAGTTACGGATTTTTGAAGAAAAGAAAATATTTGATCCCAGGCAGATTCGCCTAGCGAATCTGTATTTCGCCTGGCGAATCCCCCTTCGCCAGCACTACGCCTGGCGAAACTCCCTTCCGCCAGCACTTCGCCTGGCGAATCTAGTGGCGAAACCCCAATTTCAGAAAATCAAAAGTTCCAGTAGCTAACACATTTCTGTTTCTCCCAATTCGCCTGGCGAATCTGGTTTTCGCCTGGTGAATCTCTTTCTCCAGCACTTCGCCTGGTGAATAGGTGGCGAGACCTAATTCGCCTGGCGAATTCCCAATTCGCCTGGCGAATCACACCAGAACCAGAATTTTCTCCTTACGGGTTCCATGGGCCCAAACCCCAAAATCACCATTTCTTAACCCAAAACAATTTCAAACAGCACAAACAAGCATCAACAATGTTTATATGCATAATGTGATCATACTACACAATTTATATCGACTTTTAACCGTTAAAAACATCGATTCAACATATTGACCTAAAACTCAATCATTCCAAAAACTCTAAAAATGTGGTTTCTAAACTAGAACCCACATTGAGATGAGCAAGATGAAGATGATGAGAAGATTGGTTGAAGATTTGATGAATGGATGATGATGATTCTTGAAGTTCTTGGACTTTTCTTCAATTTCCACTTTCTCCTCTTTTCTCCTTCTTTTCCTTCTTTCTTCTTTCTCTTACTATTCTTTTCTTTTGTTTGGAAAGTGGGAGGAAAAAGAATAAGTAGTAAACTAGTATTAGTAAATAATACTACTAAATGTCCAAAAAGTCTCTTAAGTCCAAATTAATAAAATACCTCAGAGTCAGATAATATTAATTGGATTTATTCTAAGTTCCACAGTTGCTCTAATTATTTTGTCCAATAATTTCTCAGAGTACACTGGCTCAGTCGATCACAATAAAATATTATCCGGAGAAATAAAAATACGGGGTATTACATCCTCCACCCCTTAAATAGAAATTCGTCCTCGAATTTAAAGATTACCTGAAAAGATGCGGGTAAGCATCTCGCATTTCCGATTCAAGTTCCCAAGTTGCATCATCCGGATGAGTTACATCCCACTCCACCTTAACGAGAGGAATCTCCTTGTTCCTTAATAGTTTCGTTTCTCTTCCCACGATGCGGCTCGGTTGAGGTTCAAACGTTAAGTCTGCTTCTATTTCAACAGTATCCGGTAGAATTGGCTGAAGAGGATCTGGAACAAATCTGCGAAGTTGAGATACATGAAAAACATCATGCATTTTCGAAAGAGAAGGAGGTAAGGCCAACCTGTACGCTACTTCGCCAATCCTTTCTAAAACTTGATACGGTCCTACGTATCTCTGGCTTAACTTCCGTGACTTAAATGGTCCTTTCAGTCTTAATCTCGGGGTAACTTTCAAAAACATGTGGTCACCTTCTTCAAATTCTAAAGGTCTTCTTCAATTGTCCGCATAACTCTTCTGTCAATTTTATGCTTGTTTAATTTTCTCGCGGATCATTCGAATCCTTTCCGTAGTCTCTTGGATGATTTCGGGTCCTAAGATTCTATCTTCCCCAACCTCCGCCCAACACAAAGGGGTCCTACACTTTCTCCCATACAATGCTTCATACGGAGCCATACCGATGCTCGCATGGTAACTATTATTATAAGAAAACTCAATCAATGGCAGAAGTTCTTTCCAATTCCCTTTACTCTCTAACACACAAGCTCTCAACATATCCTCCATCGTTTGTATCGTTCGCTCAGTCTGACCATCCGTCTGTGGATGATTAGACGTGCTCAAACGCAACTCCATCCCCATAGCTTGTTGAAAAACTTTCCAAAATCTTGAAGTAAACTTCGGATCTCTATCCGACATAATATCATAGGGAATACCATGCAATCTTACAATTTCCGCAATAAACAACCTCGCAAGATGACTTGCCTTGAAGGTAGTCTTCACGGCCAAGAAATGCGCCGACTTTGTCAACCGATCTACTATTACCCAAATCGAATCATAACCACCTTGCGTACGAGGTAAACCTACTGCAAAATCCATAGAAATACTATCCCACTTCCAAACTGGGATTTCTAATGGTTGTAATAATCCACCCGGTCTTTGATGTTCAATCTTAACTTGTTGGCATACCGCACATTCCGACACAAAGACCGCAACATCTCTTTTCATACCGGACCACCAATAGTCCTTCTTTAAATCTTGATACATCTTTGAAGAACCCGAATGTATAGTGAAGGCACCCTTATGCGCTTCCTCTAAAATCCTTCTTTTCAAAGTCGCATCGTTCGGAACGCAAATTCTTTGGTTAAACATAATCATTCCATCGCTAGCGTGCACAAAACCCGGTTGACTTAGCATCTCTTGCAACTTCTCATCCAATAATTGTCCTTGTTGAATTTCAATTCTTAAAGTAGAATTGACATTCAAATTCCCCATAATCACTCCATTAGGGGTCCACACAAATTGAAGATTTAAATCTCCAAACTTTTCCAACAACGAATATTCTAACATCATCAATTCGGCCTTTCTCAAAACTTTCCTACTCAAGGCATCGGCAACTTTGTTCGCTTTACCCGGATGGTATTTTAGCTCTAGATCATAATCCTTTAAATATTCCATCCACCTCCTTTGACGCATATTCAACTCTTTTTGGTCAAAGAGGTACTTTAAACTCTTGTGGTCACTAAACATTTCAAAATGTACTCCATATAAATAGTGACGCCACACTTTCAAAGTAAACACCACCGCCGCTAATTCCAAATCGTGGGTTGGATAATTCTTCTCGTGAATTTTCAATTGTCGAGAAACATAAGCCACCACGTGACTTTCTTGCATTAAAACGCCTCCTAGTCCCATCTTTGTAATACCCCATAATTTTGTGAGCATTTTGGATAATATTTTTATGATCAACTGGGTTCCGGGGTACTCTGAGCAATTATTGGATAAAGTAATTAGAGTAAACCGACGAACTCGGATTGATTAGATTTAATATTATCTAAACTTGGAATTTTATTAACTGGTGCATTGGAGATAATTTGGAAAATTAGTAGTGTTGCCAATTAATATTTTCTTTGTATATTTCATTTTTCTTTTCTTTGCCTTATTTTGGAAAAGAAGATAGAAAGCAAAAGGAAGGAAAAGAGAAGGGAAGAGAAAGAAGAGAAAATTTACACAAGAGCCAAGAACTTGGATCATCAACCAATCTCCAACCTTTTCATCTCAGTTTCAATCTCCTCATCTTGTAATCCAGGTGGGTTCTAGTTAGACTCTTTAGATTAAGTTTCTATTGAGTTTTAGAGTTATTTGATATTGTTAGGAAATGTGGAATTTTACCATAGAATCTTAATCTAACTGCTGAAATTCGATCTTTAATTGTATGTTATACTGGTTGTTATGATTATATCATGTTTTGATGCTTGGTGGTTGTGGAAAATGGATTTTTGGGTTGATTTTGGGGGAACCCGTAGCAGGAAAATTATGCAGGAAATTCTGCAGATTTCCACTGCCCATACGCGTATGGGGCATGACCTTACGCGTATGGCATGAATGGTACGCGTAATAGAGAAAAAAATGAAATTTTCAAAGGGAAAAGAGCTCTGCCCATACGCGTATCACCTTGGGCAATACGCGTATGGCTGGGCGAGCTAGATGGGCGGTACGCGTATGGTACAAGGCAATACGTGTACGGTCAGGAAAATTGCACACTTGTGTTTTCTCGCGATACTATTTTTAGTTATGTCCATAACTTTTGACTCGGTTATCCGTTTTTAATATTCTTGATACCATTGGAAAGCTAACAGAATGTACTTTCTTATGAAGATGGTTTTAAGATTGTTGGCTGATTTAATTATGTCAGGATTTTTGGAATAATGTCGTTTTGTCTATTTTTCTTATCGTTTAATGGTGTGTGATTATTGTTGAATATGTATGCATGATAAAATATAAAAATAAGTAGAGTGAGGACCATTACTATAAGAAGTGTTGGAAAATATAGAATGAATAAACACTAGTATGGAACATGTGTGTTAACCGTTTGGTTGTGAGAAGGCATAATGGCCTTGTGATTGTCGAATACAATCACGACTGTGTGTGATCCCGTAATCGTAACCGGTTATCTTTGCGAGTGCGTTTCATGGGTCTCGAGCTCCTCTGAAACATGTGCACAACTACTTGGCAGGTTTAATTCCCGTGTGCAGTACGAATGGCGCTCTGGGAGCGTATGCATGTGACGGTTAATGGCCCGTGTGAAGTGACGGTTCATAACGGTTAATGGCCCGTAGAACCCGAATCCATTCGTATGTCAAGTAGGTTCAAGGATCCATGACTCGGGTCATCTTCTAGACGTAGAAGCGGACGGGAAAAGGGGATGCCTTGGTGTGGTTACCGATTAGTGATATTATGAGTTGATGAACTCATAACATGTTTCCATATAGTGTGTGTGTACTCAAAGTCACTCCCCTTCCTTTTGACTTGAGTTAAGTTTAGTAGAACCTTGTAGAGCCGAGAGGACTTTAAGATAGGGAACTCACTGAGATTTGACGTATTTCACCCCACTGTTGTTGTTTACATCACAGGTTCTGCAGGTTCCGCGAAGGGTAAGGATAAGGCCGTGTGACTATCCTCGCTTAGTTGTTGGTTTTGCTTCCGTTGTGGAGTCTTTTGAGATCCTTAGGGATCTAGTTATTAGTTTTATCTTTTGAACATTTTGTACATATAACATGCCAGTGGTTGGTTTTAGGTTGCTTTGGGCATTTTTATGTATACAGTGTTACTAAGAACTTATGTATTTCAGTACCAAATGTACTTTTCAAGTATAATATATGATTTGATGCATGTATGTATATATGGGCGTTACAGTTGGTATCAGAGCAGGTCGTATCCTCGACCTAGCCATGAAATAGAATAAGTTTCCTTTCCGTTTCATATGCGGCGTGTCGCCAGTGGTCTTGTCTGTTATATTTATGGTATTGAGTCTGATCAACTTAATCCTATCTGTATGAAATTCAGGAACATGGCTGACAGGCACAGAAACAACCGTGGTAGACCAAGAACCACTCTAGCAGGGACTAATCCGCCGGGTGACGAGGGGAATGCTCCTTTGTACCAATTTATGCAACAGATGCAGCAACAGCAGAATTAGTTTGTGCAACAAATGGTACAGCAAATGGCTGGTGGTGTGCACCCTCTAGTGGTAGTACCAGAGGCTGCAGGGGGAACCTTTAGGGATTTCATCCGTATGAATCCTCCGGAATTTCTGGGAGGGTTAGATCCAGTAAAGGCTCATGAATGGATATCAGGTATGGAACGGATTTTCCAAATAGTTCAGTGCAGTGAGGAAAACAAAGTGGTCTTCGCTTCTCATTTGCTGAAGGGTCCTGCCATGAGGTGGTGGGAAAGTGCTTCAGCCTTAATGACAATTCTAGAGGTACCAAAGGTATGGGAGCAGTTTAAGGTAACTTTTATGGAGAAATATTTTCCAAGTTCCTTGAGGTCTCAGAAGGAATTCGAGTTTCAATAATTGAGGCAAGGTAACTTGACTGTGGCTTCTTATGCTGAGAAATTTGAAACTATGGCCGCTTATTCTAGACAAGCCATGTATGCTCCTGATGAGAGGTGGAAGATTGATCAGTTTCTGTTTGGTTTAAGGGCTGAAATTTCACATAGTGTATCTCAGAGAGAGTTTACTAGCTATGCTGAATTGTTACGACAGTGTTATGTTGCGGAACATAGTTTGAAAAAGGTACAAATGGAAGGAGATTTGAGCAGGGCAACTCAAAGTGATCGTGGAAGATCGAATCAATAGTTTAGGCAAAGGCAACAATCCTTTAAAGGGAAGCAAGTTCAGAGTTCTAGGACTAGTGTGCCTCCGGTGTGTCGTACTTGTGGTCGAAATCATTATAAACGGTGTGGTATCGAAGGTGTGAGGTGTAATCAGTGTCAGAAGGTGGGACACTTGGCGAGGGATTGTCCTCAGGGTAGGAATCAGGCACAAGGGAAGAATATCGGTCGAGTGTATACCTTGGATGCAAGGAAGACAAAGGGTGATAACTCCTTGATTGCGGGTACGTGTTTCGTAAATGGACATCCTTGTTTTGTTTTATTTGATTGTGGGGTAACACATTCTTTTGTGTCCACGCGTTGCGTGAAGCGACTTGGGTTGCAAGTTGTTCCTTTATTTCCTCCTATGGTGGTTACTACTGCCATGGATGAAATTGTTGAAACACCGTTGATGTGTGAAAATTGTGTGTTATCAGTGAATGAAAGAGTTTTCCAGATTGATCTTATCTGTTTACCGCTTAAGAAAGTGGATGTTGTTCTGGGAATGGATTGACTTTCCGCTAATTCAGTGTTTATTGGGTGCGAGGAAAAGTTGATTATTATTCCGTCCGAAGAGGCTGCTTCGAGGGATGTGTTAACTACTATTTTGGAAGGTACGGTTGGAATGATTAATTTCTTGTTTGAGGAAGAAAAGTCTGTTCTTTTGATTCTTACTAAGGAGGAGAGTAGTAACATCCTAGTTTTGAGTATTCCAGTAGTTTGTGACTTTCCTGAAGTTTTCCCCGAGGATATCACTTCTCTTTCTCCGGAGCGGGAAGTGGAATTCTCTATTGACCTGATACCAGGAACGGCTCCAATATCCATTTCTCCGTATCGGATGGCCCCCCTTGAATTGAGAGAACTAAAGGATCAGTTGGAAGAACTATTGGCTAAGCATTTTGTTCGACCCAGTGTTTCACCCTGGGGAGCTCCAGTGTTATTGGTAAAGAAAAAGGATGGTGGAATGCGATTGTGTATTGATTACCGTCAGTTGAATAAGGTCACCATCAAGAATAAATACCCGTTACCAAGGATAGACGATCTGTTAGATCAATTGAAAGGAGCCTGTGTGTTCTCGAAGATTGACTTACGGTCGGGTTATCATCAGATTCGGGTGAAGAGTGCAGATGTACCTAAGACCGCGTTCGAAACCCGTTATGGTCATTATGAATTTTTGGTAATGCCTTTTGGTGTGACAAATGCTCCGGCAGTTTTCATGGATTATATGAATCGGATATTTCAACCTTACTTGGACCAATTTGTGGTGATTTTCATTGATGACATTCTTATTTATTCTCGTGATCCTCAAGAGCACGGAGAACACTTAAGAATCGTTTTATCCATTTTGCAAGAGAAGCAACTTTTTGCTAAGTTAAGTAAGTGTGAGTTTTGGATGTCTGAGGTTAATTTCCTTGGTCATGTTATATCCCAGGGAGGTGTGGCGGTCAATCCATCAAAAGTTGAAGCAGTAATTAATTGGGAGAGACCGAAGAATGTTTCTGAAGTGAGGAGTTTCTTGGGATTAGCAGGTTATTACAGAAGGTTTATCAAGGGATTTTCGCAGTTGGCTTTACCATTGACGAGACTTACGCGGATGGATTATTCGTATGAGTGGGATTCGGCTTGTGAAAGAAGTTTTAGGAGTTTGAAGAAGAGACTGACTACCGCTCCTATTTTGGTTATTCCCGATCCTAGCAAGTCCTATGAGGTATATTGTGATGAATCGAATAAGGGTTTAGGCGGAGTGTTAATGTAGGAGGGACATGTAGTGGCTTATGCTTCACGACAGTTGAAAATCCATGAAGAGAATTACCCCACGCATGATTTAGAATTGGTGGCAATTGTTTTTACCTTGAAAGTGTGGCGTCACTATTTGTATGGGGTACGTTTTGAGATGTTTAGCGACCACAAGAGCTTAAAGTACTTATTTGATCAGAAAGAGTTGAACATGCGTTAGAGGAGATGGATGGAATATCTGAAGGATTTTGATTTGGAACTAAAGTACCATCCAGGTAAAGCGAACAAGGTGGCGGATGCTTTAAGTAGGAAAGAGTTGCATAGTGCCGAGTTGATGATGCTAGAGCATACCTTAATGGAAAGGTTTAGAGATCTAAATCTTCAATTTAATTGGACTCCTGATTGTGTGGTTATGGGAAATTTGAATATCATCTCTACTCTCAGGGAAGAAATCCAACAAGAGCAAGGGTTGGATGAGAAGTTACAGGAAGTGTTATTACAACCGGGTTTTGTGCGAGCTACAGACGTAACTATTTTGTTTAACCAAAGGATTTGTGTTCCGGACAATACGGAGCTAAAACGAAGGATTTTGGAGGAAACGCATAAGGGTACTTTTACTATACATCCTGGTGCTTCAAAGATGTATCAAGATTTAAAGAGGGACTATTGGTGGTCCGGGATGAAAAGAGATATTGCGGTGTTTGTGTTGGAATGTGTGGTGTACCAACAAGTGAAGATTGAGCACCAAAGGTCGATGGCTTGTTGCAACCTTTAGAGATTCTGATGTGGAAATGGGATAGTATTTCAATGGATTTCGCAGTGGGTTTACCCCGTTCGCAAGGCGGTTATGACTCGATTTGGGTAATTGTGGACCGGTTAACGAAATCCGCGCATTTCTTAGCTGTGAAGACTACCTACAAGGCGAGTCATCTCACAAGGTTGTTTATCTCAGAGATAGTGAGATTACATGGTATCCCTACTAGTATTGTTTCGGATAGAGATCCAAACTTTACTTCCAAATTTTGGAGGGCTTTTCAACAAGCCATGGGAACGAGGTTACGTTTGAGTACGTCGAACCATCCGCAAACGGACGGTCAGACGGAACGGACAATACAGACCATGGAAGACATGTTAAGAGCTTGTGTGCTTGAAAGTGGGAGAAATTGGAGAGAACTTTGTCGTTGATCGAATTCTCTTATAATAACAGTTATCATGCAAGCATTGGTATGGCACCCTATGAGGCGTTGTATGGTAGGAAGTGTAGAACGCCATTGTGTTGGACGGAGGTAGGCGATGATAGAATTTGGGGACCCGAGATTATTCACGAGACCACGGAAAAGATTAGAATGATTCGGGAAAAGATTAAACAAGCCCAAGACCGTCAGAAAAGCTATGCGGACAACCGTAGGAGACCGTTAGAGTTTGATGAGGGTGATCATGTATTTTTGAAGGTTACTCCGAGATTGAGATTGAAAGGACCATTTAAATCGCGAAAGTTAAGTCCACGATACGTAGGACCGTATCAGATTTTGGAAAGAATTGGTGAAGTAGCCTACCGTTTAGCCTTACCGCCTTCTCTGTCAGAAATGCACGACGTTTTCCATGTGTCCCAGCTTCGGAAATTTATCCCAGATCCTCTTCAACCAATTTTGCCAGATACAATTGAGATAGAAGCTGATTTGACATTTGAGCCTCAACCAAGTCGTATCACAGGAAGAGAAACTAAAGTGTTACGGAATAAAGAGATTCCTCTTGTTAAAGTCCAATGGGATGAGGCGCATCCAGGCGATGCAACTTGGGAATTGGAATCAGAAATGCTGGAGGTTTATCCTCATCTTTTCAGGTAATTCTTTTAAATTCGTGGGCGAATTTCTATTTAAGGGGGGAGGATGTAATACCCCATAATTTTGTGAGCATTTTGGATAATATTTTTATGATCAACTGGGTTCCAGGGTACTCTGAGCAATTATTGGATAAAGTAATTAGAGTAAACCGACGAACTCGGATTGATTAGATTTAATATTATCTAAACTTGGAATTTTATTAATTGGTGCATTGGAGATAATTTGGATAATTAGTAGTGTTGCCAATTAATATTTTCTTTGTATATTTCATTTTTCTTTTCTTTGCCTTATTTTGGAAAAGAAGATAGAAAGCAAAAGGAAGGAAAAGAGAAGGGAAGAGAAAGACGAGAAAATTTGCACAAGAGCCAAGAACTTGGATCATCAACCAATCTCCAACCTTTTCATCTCAGTTTCAATCTCCTCATCTTGTAATCCAGGTGGGTTCTAGTTAGACTCTTTAGATTAAGTTTCTATTGAGTTTTAGAGTTATTTGATATTGTTAGGAAATGTGGAATTTTACCATAGAATCTTAATCTAACTGCTGAAATTCGATCTTTGATTGTATGTTATACTGGTTGTTATGATTATATCATGTTTTGATGCTTGGTGGTTGTGGAAAATGGATTTTGGGGTTGATTTTGGGGGAACCCGTAGCAGGAAAATTATGCAGGAAATTCTACAGATTTCCACTGCCCATACGCGTATGGGGCATGGCCTTACGCGTATGGGGCATGGCCCTACGCGTATGGCATGAATGGTACGCGTAATAGAGAAAAAAATGAAATTTTCAAAGGGAAAACAACTCTGCCCATACGCGTATCACCTTGGGCAATACGCGTATGGCTGGGCGAGCTAGATGGGCGGTACGCGTATGGTACAAGGCAATACGCGTACGGTCAGGAAAATTGCACACTTGTGTTTTCTCGCGATACTATTTTTAGTTATGTCCATAACTTTTGACTCGGTTATCCGTTTTTAATATTCTTGATACCATTGGAAAGCTAACAGAATGTACTTTCTTATGAAGATGGTTTTAAGATTGCTGGCCGATTTAATTATGTCGGGATTTTTGGAATAGTGTCGTTTTGTCTATTTTTCTTATCGTTTAATGGTGTGTGATTATTGTTGAATATGTATGCATGATAAAGTATAAAATAAGTAGAGTGAGGATCATTACTATAAGCAGTGTTGGAAAATATAGAATGAATAAACACTAGTATGGAACATGTGTGTTAACCGTTTAGTTGTGAGAAGGCATAATGGCCTTGTGATTGTCGAATACAATCACGACTGTGTGTGATCCCGTAATCGTAACCGGTTATCTTTGCGAGTGCGTTTCATGGGTCTCGAGCTCCTCTGAAACATGTGCATAACTACTTGGCAGGTTTGATTCCCGTGTGCAGTACGAATGACGCTCTGGGAGCGTATGCTTGTGACGGTTAATGGCCCGTGTGAAGTGACAGTTCATAACGGTTAATGGCCCGTAGAACCCGAATCCATTCGTATGTTAAGTAGGTTCAAGGATCCATGACTCGGGTCGTCTTCTAGACGTAGAAGCGGATGGGAAAAGGGGATGCCTTGGTGTGGTTACCGATTAGTGATATTATGAGTTGATGAACTCATAACATGTTTCCATATAGTGTGTGTGTACTCAAAGTCACTCCCCTTCCTTTTGACTTGAGTTAGGTTTAGTAGAACCTTGTAGAGCCGAGAGGACTTTAAGATAGGGAACTCACTGAGATTTGATGTATTTCACCCCACTGTTGTTGTTTACATCACAGGTTCTGCAGGTTCCGCGAAGGGTAAGGATAAGGCCGTGTGACTATCCTCGCTTAGCTGTTGGTTTTGCTTCCGTTGTGGAGTCTTTTGAGATCCTTAGGGATCTAGTTCTTAGTTTTATCTTTTGAACATTTTGTACATATAACATGCCAGTGGTTGGTTTTAGGTTGCTTTGGGCATTTTTATGTATACAGTGTTACTAAGAACTTATGTATTTCAGTACCAAACGTACTTTTCATGTATAATATATGATTTGATGCAAGTATGTATATATGGGCGTTACAATCTTAGACGCATCACAAAATACTTCATACAACTTGCTAGGATCGGGAATAATCAGAACGGGAGCTGTAGTCAATCTTTCTTTCAAACTCATAAAACTTTGCTCACACGCTGAATCCCACTCAAAGGGGCAATCCTTCCGAGTAAGTTTAGTCATGGGTAATGCTAGTTGCGAAAAGCCTTCGATAAACCTTCTGTAGTAGCCTGCTAGACCCAAGAAACTTCTAATTTCTGATACATTCTTCGGTCTCTCCCAATTAATCACAGCTTCAACCTTTGACGGATCTACTGCTACACCACCATGTGATATAACGTGACCAAGAAAACTAACTTCAGACATCCAGAACTCGCACTTGCTTAACTTGGCAAAAAGTTGCTTCTCTTGTAAGATCGATAAGACGATTCTCAAATGTTCTTCGTGCTCTTGCGGAGTACGGGAATAGATAAGAATGTCATCAATGAAGATCACAACAAATTGATCAAAGTAAGTTTGAAATACCCGATTCATGTAGTCCATAAAAACAGCTGGAGCATTAGTCACACCGAAAGGCATCACTAAGAATTCGTAATGACCATAATGGGTCCTAAATGCAGTCTTAGATACATCGGAACTCTTTACTCGGATTTGGTGATAACCCGACCTCAAATCAATCTTCGAGAACACACATGCTCCTTTCAATTGATCTAATAGGTCGTCTATCCTTGGCAAGGGATACTTGTTCTTAATGGTGACTTTATTCAGCTGACAATAGTCAATACACAATCGCATCCCGCCGTCTTTCTTCTTTACTAACAAAACTGGGGCTCCCCACAGTGAGACACTAGGTCTAACAAAATGCTTAGCCATAAGCTCCTCCAATTGTTCCTTCAGTTCTCTCAATTCCAATGGTGCCATCCGATACGGAGAAATGGATATAGGAGCCGTTCCCGGTACCAGGTCAATAGAAAATTCCACTTCCCTCTCCGGAGGAAGAGAAGTGACATCTTCGGGGAAAACTTTTGAAAACTCACAAACTACAGGAATGTTCGAAACTTGAAGGTCGCTACTCCCTTCCTTAGTGAGAACCAGAAGAACAGATTTCTCTTCTTCGAACAAGAAATTTATCATTCCAATCGTACCTTCTAGAATAGTTGTTAAGACATCTTTCGGGGTAGCATCAACAGATGGAATGATGATGAGCTTTTCTTCACACCCAATAAACACCGAATTAGCAGAAAGCCAATCCATTCCCAAAACGACATCAACTTTCTTAAGTGGTAAGCAAATAAGATCAATCTGAATAACTCTACCGTCCACAGACAAAACACAGTTTTCACACGTCGACGGTGTCTCGACTATTTCATCCATGGAGGTAGTGACCACCATAGGAGGAGACAAAGGAACAGACCGTAACCCAAGTCGCTTCATACATTACATCGATACAAAAGAGTGTGTAGCTCCGCAATCAAATATAACAAAACAAGGAAATCCGTTAACGAAGCACGTACCGACAATTAAGGAATTGTCACTCTTCTTCTTCCTTGCATCTAAGGTATAAACCCTTCCTTGTGTCTGAGTCCTATTCTGAGGACAATCTCTCTTCAGATGACTCATCTTCTGACATTGGTAACACTTCACATTGTCTATACCACACCTTCCATAATGCATCCTTCCACAAGTGCGACACACCGGAGGTGTACTCGCCCTTGAATCTTGAACTTGCTTTCCTTTGAAGGCTTGTTGCCTAGGCCTGAATTGTTGGGTGAATCTTCCGCGATCCCCTTGATTCGCCCTACTCGTAACACCTTCCGCTTGGACTTTCTTCAAACTATGTTCAGCTACATAGCATTGTCTTAAAACTTCGGCATAAGTAGTGAACTCCCTCTGAGATACACTATGGGATATTTCAGCTCTAAGTCCAAAAATAAATTGGTCCACCTTCCACCTCTCATCTGGAGCATACATAGCCTGCCTAGAATAAGCAGCCATGTCTTCAAACTTTTCAGCATAACTGGCCACAGTCATACTACCTTGTCTTAGTTGTTGAAAATCAAACTCTTTCTGAGTTGTTAAAGAGCTCGGAAAATACTTCTCCATGAAAATAACCTTGAACTTCTCCCAAACCTTTGGCACTTCCTGAATAACCATTAAAGTCGAGGCACTCTCCCACCATCTCATAGCGGGACCCTTCAATGAGTGAGAGGCGAACAACACTTTGTTCTCCTCGCTGCATTGGACTATCAAGAAAATCCTCTCCATACCAGAAATCCATTCGTGAGCCTTCACGGGATCCAATCCACCACGAAATTCTGGGGGATTCATGTGGATAAAATCCCAGAATTTCCCACCTTCAGCTTCTGGAACAACTACCGTAGGATGCAAACCTCCATTCATTTGTTGCACCATTTGTTGCATGAATAGATTCTGTTGCTGATGCATCTGTTGCATAAACTGATACAGAGGAGCATTGCCATCGCCGCCCGGTGGATTCGTCCCTTGAGGAGTGGTGCGGGGTCTACCACGAGTGTTTCTACGTCCATCAGCCATGTTCCTAAAGGTCATACAAATAGGATTAAGTTGATCAGGCTCAATGCCATAAATATAACACTTAAGACCAATGGCGACACAACGTATATGAAACAGAAAGAAATACTTATACTATTTCATGGCTAGGTCGAGGATACGACCTGCTCTGATACCAACTGTAACACCCATATATAAAACTCATACATCAAAGCATAAATATTATATATAGATCCAAGTGTTTGGTACTGAAACACATAAGCTCCTAGTTAATACATTGTATACAAATAAATGCCCTAAAGTACAAGTACAAAAAACCTAAGGCATATTATACACAAGATGTTCAAAAGATAAAAACTAAGAACTAGATCAACAATAATCTCAAAATAAACTCCGCTACGGAAGCTAGCCATCAACAAGCAAGGAAAGATCACACGACCTTATCCTTACCCTTCTCGGAACCTGAGGCACCTGAAATACATCAACAACGTGGGGTGAGATACATCAAATCTCAGTGAGTTCCCTATCTTATGGATTCTCTCGGATTAACAAGGTTCTAACAATCCTAACTCAAGTCCGGGGAAAAGGGGAAAGGACTCTTAAGTTCACATTTCAATTCTCACCCTATATGGAAACATGCCATGAGTTCATCAACTCAAAGTATCACTAATCGATAACCATACCAAGGTACCTCCTATTCCCGTCCGCTTCTACGTCTAGAAGGCGACCCGAGTCATAGATCCTTGTAACCTACTTGACATACGAATAGATTCGGGTTCTACGGGCCTTTTACCGTTATGAACCGTCACTTCACACGGGCCTTTTACCGTCACAAGCATACGCTCCATGGGCGTCATTCGTACAGCATGGGGAATCAAACCTGCCAAGTAGTTGTGCATCCATTTCAGAGGAGTCCGAGACTCATGAAACTACACTCAATATAAACCGGTTATGATTACGTGATCACATACAACAAATACGATTGTGTTCGACAATCACAAGGCTATAATGCCTCCCGACCTCTCTTGCCGGCTCAAACCCACAAAGGTTAACCACATGTTCCATACTAGTGTTTCCAACTTCTAAATTCTCCTATAGTTCATAAGGGGGTCTTCCTCACTCTTCCTATTTCTTTTTCCATATTAACATGCATATTCAATTACAATCATGTTAAACAATAATAGGATAGGCAAGGCATCTCACAATTTCATAATAGAATAATTTATAACAATTACAACATAATCAAAACACTTTTGAACTTTCCCGATTATTTAGTCGGTCGGTAAAATTAACATTTTTCACTTCCATTGAAAAGAATATTTCCTTAGCTTCACAACGATATAAAGAACTCTTAAATCTGTATTTCGCCTGGCGAATCCCCCTTCGCCAGCACTACGCCTGGCGAAACTCCCTTCCGCCAGCACTTCGCCTGGCGAATCTAGTGGCGAAACCCCAATTTCAGAAAATCAAAAGTTCCAGTAGCTAACACATTTCTGTTTCTCCCAATTCGCCTGGCGAATCTGGTTTTCGCCTGGTGAATCCCTTTCTCCAGCACTTCGCCTGGTGAATAGGTGGCGAGACCTAATTCGCCTGGCGAATTCCCAATTCGCCTGGCGAATCACACCAGAACCAGAATTTTCTCCTTACGGGTTCCATGGCCCCAAACCCCAAAATCACCATTTCTTAACCCAAAACAATTTCAAACAGCACAAACAAGCATCAACAATGTTTATATGCATAATGTGATCATACTACACAATTTATATCGACTTTTAACCGTTAAAAACATCGATTTAACATATTGACCTAAAACTCAATCATTCCAAAAACACTAAAAATGTGGTTTCTAAACTAGAACCCGCCTTGAGATAAGCAAGATGAAGATGATGAGAAGATTGGTTGAAGATTTGATGAATGGATGATGATGATTCTTGAAGTTCTTGGAATTTTCTTCAATTTCCACTTTCTCCTCTTTTCTCCTTCTTTTCCTTCTTTCTTCTTTCTCTTACTATTCTTTTCTTTTGTTTGGAAAGTGGGAGGAAAAGGAATAAGTAGTAAACTAGTATTAGTAAATAATACTATTAAATGTCCAAAAAGTCTCTTAAGTCCAAATTAATAAAATACCTCAGAGTCAGATAATATTAATTGGATTTATTCTAAGTTCCACAGTTGCTCTAATTATTTTGTCCAATAATTTCTCAGAGTACACTGGCTCAGTCGATCACAATAAAATATTATCCGGAGAAATAAAAATACGGGGTATTACAGACCACTCCCCCTTCAACCGCCGATTCTACATCCCGTAGGCGTCGCGTTTCTACTGGTAGTTCATCAGGGTCCCAACCCGCACGCAGACGTCGTCAGGAGACTCCAGCTCCATCAGCTGGTCCTCCTCGTTCCCCTGTTCTTGTTCCTGTTCCAAAGGGTGATCACCCAACACATGAGGGTGTTGACGCTGATGACGATTTTGATGAGCTGGGCAGTTACCTTGGGGGACCGTCTGATATGTCCCTACTCGTGGGGTACTCTGAGCATACTGCTAGATATGTCTGGTTAAGATAGGTAACCTTTCTCGGTTTATTTATAGAATTGTATTCGTTGAAAATATGTTCATTTGTAACATTGTTTTATTTGGAAATTTTCACGAGAAGGATTCACAGAAGTTCTATAACCATGGGGGCAAGGTTATGGACATGCTTGCGGTGCTGCCAGGGGATGAGTGGTTCACGTCTGCACTTGCTACCTCTGGTCTTGGAGGTCTGTCTAGGATTGGGTATCCCCAGATCATGTACGGTATGCTGATGGCCTTTGTTGAGAGATGGCACCCTGAGACATCCTCATTCCATCTACCATACAACGAGATCACGATCACACTCGACGACATCTCGTGCCTTTTACATCTACCGATCACGGGTACCCTTCTCCGTCACGGTAGGATGTCGAAGGGGGACGCGATGGAGATTCTGATTGAGGAGCTTGGGGCTACCCCAGAGGAGGCACTTGCGAAGGTGACGCAGTTGAGAGGCGCACACATCCGGTTCTCCTTTCTGACACGCTGATTTAGTGCGGCGCTTGCAGAGGCAGGACAGGCAGCAGGTGATCCAACTGAGATGGCGGTCCACAGGCAGCGTGCCCTGAGAAGCTACTACTTGTTTTTGCTCGGCACGCAGGTGTTTGTGGACACCAGCGCCTATTATGTTGATGTCGTCTACCTCAGGTACCTTTCGGATCAGACAGAGATCCACGGGTACAACTGGGGGGCGGCTGCGCTGGCATAGACCTATTCCAGGCTCTCTGATGGTTTCCGCTGGGCAGCCAAGACTGTGGCAGGCAGCTGTACGCTATACGTGGTAACGATCTAATATTCTAAGTGATTTTTTCATTTCTTTTCTTTCTATATTCATTATAATGTTTGACACCCATGTTATGTTTTCAATTTCAGGCGTGGATTTTACAGCACTTTCCCAACATTACTGGTTGGGGGAGTGTCGCCGAGTACACTGAGGATATGCCACGTGCTATTGCATTTGTCCTGCTCAGAGGGAACCAGGTGTCGGACCCCTTCAGAGTGTATCTTGATCGGATGGCTGCTGAGGACGTTTTGTATAGCCTCTATGCCGAGCACCGTGTGACGCGCCCGTTCGATGAGGTTTGTTTGTTCTCAGGATGGTTGGCATGTAGTTCGACCGTTACTTCCCGATACCTGCCGGAGCGCGTCTTGCGTCAGTTCGGTTACACGCAGACGATCCCCAGGATGCCTCATGAGTCTGCTGCTCTAGGCTTAACCCGCAGGCAGATAGATGAGCTATATGCTGACTACCAGTCCCACTTGGTACCGAAAGAGGCTGGGGCGACCAGAGCGGAGAGAGACTGGAGGGTTGCTGTCGGGTACATCATGTGGTTCTACACCGTCTCACACCCATGCATGGTGCCCACTGCTGAGGGATCGCCACCCAGACCTACTCATCAGGAGATATTAGAGGAGCGGCAGTCTCAGCTGGACCATACTCAGGATGTCCTACCACGCTGTCGTCAGATAGAGCAGATAGCGCAGCAGGCCATTGAGGCCGGTCACCTCCCTGAGGGCTCTGGTGCCAGACATGTCGTGGACATGATTATTGCGATTGCTCGGGGGGCACTTCAGTACTGCAGACATCGATCCAGGATGGCAGGTAGGGGCAGAGAAGCAGGGGAGCCAGGAGAGATCCTTCGCCATACGCAGTAGTTTTCTATTTGATGTATTCTATTTATATTAGATATATGCACTGTATTTTGACAGAGATTTATTTTATATATATATATATATATATATATATATATATATATATATATATATATATATATATATATATATATATATCATTTTATTTTATACATTGATGTTGTCAAATGTGTATTAAGTTGCGACGATATATTAACATATGCGACCAAGCAACAAAACCGATTTTAAAAAAAAAAATTATGTTCAGCTGTTTTCCGGATCTGCAGATCAGGAAAGTTTCTGGATGTGCATTTCCGAAACGCATCAGTATTTTTTAAAAAAAGTTATGCATTCAGATGTGCACATCCAAAATTATGGAACAAATTCAAAAATTTAGATGGTGCCTAAAAATCCTAAGTAGTGTGATAAGAAATTCTCAATATTATTTGTGAACTCCCTTGGCCACTCACGTTTTGCTTCTACCAAATATTTTCGCTAAGTGGAAAATTCAAGGTACTCATCATGCTACTTCATTAAAGTAGCGCTACAGGAAATGGATAGAAATACTCAAACATGGCCTTGTGTCAATTACTACATTTCACTTCCAATGAATTATAAACCGCTACAATAAGAACAATAAAGGGTCATATTTATTTCCACTACTTCCTCAAGTATTGCGCTACAGCGGAAATGTATATATAATTATTTCAATTTTTCGGCTATTCTAAATATTAAATGGGTCTCTCAAATATTACTAAAATTAATTCTAAACACACAAAAAATTAATAATTTCTAGAATTTCATATTAACCTAATAGTTTCATTCTCATAGAAAATTTTTGGGGATTTCACTCTAACGTTATTTCTACCCATTAATTATCATCAATAGACTCAATAATTGAATGAAAACTCACCCTTACTTTATTTTTGAGAAGAATTTCTTGAGTTGTATTTGATTTTCTCTTCTTCTCCACTCTTCTTCTTCTCTTCTACTCTTTCTCCTCTTCTCTTCTATTTTTCTCTTTGTTCTCAATTTTTCTTCTTACTAATTTTTGTTTCTCTAAAACCCTAACTTGTCTTACACAAAATGGGTCTAACCCAACCATTCACTATTCACACCTTACACTAAACCCAACTAAAGTCTAGCAATAATATTATTCCACCAATTAGAATTAAATTAAATAATTTACTTAATTTAAATAATTCAAATAAATCAAGTAACTAAATAAATCAATTATTTCAAATAAATCCAAACAAATCCATTATTTCAAATAATTCAATAAATCACATATTTCAATTAAATCAATTAAATCATATAAATTAAATAAATTAATTTTTTTCAAATAAGTCAAATAAACCAATTAATCCAAATAACTCAAATAAATCAATTAATCCAATTAACTCGAATAAATCAATTAATTCATATAAATAAAATAATTCATATGAATTCAATAAATCAAATAATTCATTTAAATTGAATAATTCAAATAAATCAAATAAATTACATAAATCAATTAATTTATAAAATCACTCAATTAATTAATATAAATAATTAATTACTAAAATTGGGGTGTTACAGGTACAAAGGAGAGCTGGTGCTCTCAGGGATAGTTTGTTTAACGCTTGATTGTTCGAAACCATCCGCACCACCCTGCAAAGAAAGTCGAATCATTTTAAGTCGAAAATAATAAAGAAAGTGAGGTGAGATTCTTTTACCTTAGAACCTTCTGCACTAGGGCTGGAATTGTCACTTTCGAGTCGTTCAGGAGTACTCTTGGGAGCAGATTTAGGACTAACCTCAGTCACTTTTGGAGTAATGGGTTTCTTGGCTTTGATTTTGATGGTGTTGATTTTCTGTTGGGAGGTGGCATCAGAAACCTTCACTTTCTTCTTCTTCTTGGTGACTTTAGAAGTGTCTGGCGAAAGGTTTTCATCATCTGATTCGACTACCAGAACTTGAGCTTCTTTAGCCTTTCTTTTCTTGGGAATCGGAGGAGGTTTTCGATTTACCTGAAAATAACGAAAACATTAGAATATGAAGATAATACATCAAGCGAAATAAGGAAAACCACAAAGTGTACCTTTGTTGCTGGTTTGGTGTTTTCTTCTTCTTGACCTTCTGCTTTGGTCGAACTGGCAGTTTTCCTTGATTGGCCTTTTGCTAGTTGTTTTCTTTCGACAGCTAGAACAAGAAAAGGTCAAAACAAATGCCACAAGTAAAAAAGTTGTCAAGAAACTGTTAGAAGAAAATGAATTAAATTGAAAATTCCTCTTATTCGACATTTTCATATATAGGATAGAGTGCTTGAACATCCTCTATGCCAATATGAAGATGTCCTTTGAAACTGTCCAGAGTATGCTTAGTCGGAACCACCCGTTTCGCCATCTTTTGAGAGTCTTGTCGAAGGATTTTCACAAAGTCCCCACAGACGAACCAGTCGGAAACAGAGGGCTAAAAGCCATGCTGAACATGAATTAAATTGAAAATTCCTCTTATTCGACATTTTCATATATAGGAGAGAGTGCTTGAACATCCTTTATGCCAATATGAAGATGTCCTTTGAAACTGTCCAGAGTATGCTTAGTCGGAACCACCCGTTTCGGCATCTTTTGAGAGTCTTGTCGAAGGATTTTCACAAAGTCCCCACAGACGAACCAGTCGGAAACAGAGGGCTAAAAGCCATCTGAAATCAGTCGTTGGCAGTCGAGGGAACCTTGGTGGATGTAAGTTAAAAGTTAACTCATACATGTGTTCAGGTTTTATGTTCGACGATAATTTTAAATCTGAGAGTTTCTTCATAAATTTCTCTCTCAAAGTAACTGCTGCTTCACGGATGGTTCGACTAAGGTCATCAGGTCGATAGGCAGTTTCAAAGTATTTTTGAAATTTTTTAATTTCCTTGATGTGAGTCGGAGTACCTTTCTTGGTTATGTCCTGTATAAGAGAAAAAACAGATGTTAAATGTTGATCGAAAGCATTGACATCGAACATTTCTGTAGAATAATATTGTTTCCACCTAGTGTCATATTCTTAGGAGCAGATATAAGATGGTGTGAAAGGAATAGGAATGAGTTGAGTAGTGCCATTGTACCGAGACATTTTGTCCTTGCTTTGAGCTTTAGTAAAGTACATGTTGTAGAGAATGATAGAGCTTTTCTTTGGAAAAAGAGGCTTAGGTAAGATCTGGCTAATACCAAACTGTCGAGATACAAGATTTGGTTGGTAGATGAGGAGGATTACTTGATTTTTTGAAGGTCGAAGTCTTGTTGCGATTATCCTGGGCGAAAGAAATGCCTCCCATATAGCGAAGGATTCTGCTTCTTGATCTTCTGACATGGGAGGAAATTTTCTGGTGAACCATTTTGGGCCATAAGTCCTTTTGGATAAGGGAGCCATATAAGGAGTAAAATGGCAGCGCTTGGCATACATCATTAAATACTCAGTGAAAGTCCTCTGAAGATTTAAGCCTTCGTCACTAGGAGTCAATTGGACAAGGCGTGTCCCTTCGACCCGTCTGTTATTGATCTCGTCAATTTCTTCATTGACTGTATTACGGGTCGACAATGAGGGTTCGAAGGTGGCATTAAGCCACAACTGAAGTAGCCAGAATGGACCATCTAGATTTAAGTTCGACCCAAGTTGAATATGTTTATGGAGTTCCACGCCTTCCCCTAAAGATTCATACAGGCAACCTAGAATCAATTGGCTAAGGCAGAGTTTTCGTCCAACATGTAGTTGGTTGGCCATGGTCAAAAACTTTTTTGCAACTTGTAGGGACCTCGAGCAAAAAACGCAACGGGATAACCAAAGAGCAAGGAAAGCAATGTGTTCCTCAACAGATACTTCTTCAGTATCTTTCTTATGATGGTCAGAGATATAATGGGTGAAAGTGGCTCGATTGTCGTCGAAGCCTATAGTGTCATCCGTCATTTGGTTTGGATCAAAAGATTCTCCAGGTGGTCGAAGACCGGTAATAGCAACGATGTCGAAGAGAGTCGGGGTTAGCATTCCACAAGGGAAATGAAAATTGTTATGTGTATTATCCCAGAAATACAGGGAGGTTAGCAACATAGTCTGACAATAGCTTGGTCCAGATTTTGACAGTTGAATCATGTCGAATATTTCCATATCTTTCCAAAATTTAGTTTTCTTCTTCTCTATCTTCGTCAGCTAAGACACGTAGTTTTCAGGGTCTTTCGACAAGGGACAAGAGCGTTGCTCATGTAATCTAGGTTAATGGGTCTTTCTATAGGCTCAGTCGAAGACGTTGCCTGGGTATCAACTACCTTAGTAGGTTCAGTATTCACAGCTTCAGTACTATCCTTAGATCTTTTCCTACTTGCTATAGGTATAGTTCTATGATAGTTTGGAAAATATTCTATAAGTTTTGCAACGTTCGTATTAACGTCCGGTAACGGACCAGCAAGAACATGTATTTTTCCAGAAACTGAAATAGGAATAAGTACCTGGGATTGATAAATGTGCCTCTTTTCTTATTCAAGAGGAGGTTCTGGGAAATATTGTTGATTTCCCACAATTTGAGGACCTAGAATTTTGTGAACATGAGGGAGAACTGGTTGTTTCTTGGAATCCTTGGGGTTCTTGATCTTGGACGCCATTGATGAGGAAATTGAAAGAAATTTGAGTTTGTTTAAATTTTTATTAAAAGAAGATGAAGGGTTATTCTTGTGCCTTAGAGAGAAGAAAAGAGTTTAGTAGAGTGAAAAGTGAAAAAATAAATAAAATGAGGTATTTATGTGAAGAATCGAAACATTTCATTTCAGCCACTTTGAACACTTGGTAACATCGTAGGACACGTGCTGACCCGTTATGGATTGATGGGACGATTTCAGTTGGCCTAGCCCACTACCTCCTAGGAAGTAGGAGTAAGATGATTACATTTTGGGTTTCTGCACGTCTTGATTAGACTTTTGAAGCGGTGTGGCCATGATGACCATGACGTCACAGCGGTAAAGATGCAGTAGCGTCGAAAAAGCTTCAAAAAATGTCTTTTTCTCTTTATAATCAAAAATTACATTTTTGGGGGGGAATTTTTTGGCTGGGATTTCGACGCATATGAAGATTTGAAATGAGATATTAGAGTTTGAAGAATTATTCTGAGAAAGAATACTGTCTTCGATAGAAAAATATTAAAGATCTAGTCGAAGAAATCTTTGCATAGAGGACGCTACGGTCTAGGACTTAGAAATATTTTTAGCCTAGACTAGAGTTCGACGAAGCTTATCTGAAGGAGCGTTCGATTGGTGCAATTCAAATTTAAGGATGATAATAGCTTTTGGCCTTGTCCGTTTTCCAGACACGTGGAGAGCTTTGGGCAACGAAACACATGCAGATTGAAGACGTGGCGCTTTCTGGCGAAAAGACCGTTAGATAGAGGTAATTTTCGAGTTAGTATAAGTAGAGTCTTAGCAGTTAGGATTAGAGGGTGTTCAACTTTGTACAACAAACTCTAAATTTACTCTAAGTACCCGTGTGTGAGAAAAGAGTGTTCTTGAGTGAAGATATACGTATGAATACCATATTTTGCACTTTTACCAGATTATTTAAGATTCTTCTTGTAATTTACATTTGTTGCAATCTACTTTAAAGCCAGTTTCAACATTTAAGATCTTGTTATTTACTTTAAAGCCTTTACTTTGTAATCTTTACTTTTCTGCATTTCCTGAAAGAATTGCAACGCTTCATTAAACACCTTAAGAACATTGTCGAAATGTTCATAATTAATAAACCCAGAAACTAAAAACTTAATAACCAAAGACTTAATAACTTTGGAAGACTAGCGGTTGTTTACCATTTTTGACGGTAAATAGATACTCATCCAGTAGGAGGAGGAAATGCAGAGGGAGAGAGTGAAATCCAAACTTTATACTTCTCTGAGATACCTGATATAGTGAAGGCCAACGAGATTTTTAATCTTTTTGGTGAGTTTGGTAAGGTTTCAGAAGTTGTTATTCCTCCTAAGAGGAATAAATTTGGAAAGCATTTTGGATTTGCAAGATTTTCAGAGGTGGAAGATGGCAGGGTCCTTGGGATTAACCTTGACAACATTTTTATAGACAATGTAAAGATTCTTGCCAGCATTCAAAGATTTTCTAGAGAAGAAGATAGGGAGAATGGAGGAGCAAACGTTCGTGGGGAGAAACTTCCAAGGGTTTTAGGCAGTGTAGATGGTAGAAGGAGAGATAGTGTTGGTGGTGGAAGATCTTTTGTGGAGGTTGTCAACAATGGTGGCACAGCCTCTGTGTCTTGTCCTCGTAAGACGCCGATTCATCTGAGATACCAAATGATTGTGTCTAATCTCACAAGACTTAGCAAGGAGTTTGTAAGAGTGGTCATCAACCCAGGTATGATATATAACATACAGATTAGCTTTGAGATTGAGGGGTACTTCTCAATTAAAGTGACACCTCGTGGCGCGAACTTATGCTTGTTGGAGGAGAGTGAGGAGGGGGAGATCAGTGATTTAATAAGGGAGGCGTAAATATGGTGGAGGCAGTGGTTTTTAGATATTAGACAATGGAAAGAAGAGGATGTTGATAAGGAGAGGGTTACATGGCTGTGCTGTTATGACATTCCTTGCCATGCGTGGAATTTTTCATTCTTTGAGATATTAGCTAAAACTGTAGGCAAATACATTTATGTTGATGATAATACATTGAAAGAAGAGCGCATGGATGTCGCTCGTATTATGGTGAGAACAAATTGTGCAGTGGTTCTAAACGAGACCATCAAAGTTCATATCAAATAGGAGGTTTTTAGTATCAAAATGACTGAAGATTCGCACGGGCCTTTGCACATTCTTGTAAATCATGCAGCAAAGAAGACGAAGGTTGTCTCTTCTTCTTCAGAGTGGAAGAGACAAAGAGGAAGTAGTTAATGCTTTGGTTCAATCTCAGGCAGTGGATGTAGAAGAGAGAGAGTTTTATTCTTCTACAACAAGGGGAGTGAAGGAGATCAGAAAGTCGATGGATAGGAGGAGTGTTGACTCTTTGCTTAGGGCTATGATGTGGTACCTGTCTCTTTAGCTGACTCTAGGGGGATAGGAAAAGACTTCGATGCAGCTATTGAAGTAGCTAAGGTAGCTAGAGTAGTGGAGGAGGGATTAGTTGGCAGGGATGATTGTGACATTTCGGATAATGCAGGAATTGTACCTCTAGTGGAAGCATAGCCTATGTTTAAGGTTGGCTAAAAATTTGTGTCGGGTAGTGGGAATAAAGGGGACACCAAAAAGGTAAAAGTTAGGACAGTGCTGGATATCATTGGCCCGGTGGGAAAGTCCAAATCCAAGAAGAAAAAAGTCAAAAGGTTATTGGGCTTAGTTTATCCAGATGGCCCAACTAATTCAGAGGATCCAATAAAACAATTTTCACAATCCTCTTTTTGTGTTCCTTTGTAGTGCAATCCTTGTTCAACTCCTGTTTAGAATAGAGCTCTTTTAGTTTCTAATTCAAAGGAGAAATTTTTTGATTGAGAAATTTTCTAATAGATTGGCTAGGTGGAGAGGTAGGTTACTTTCGTTGGTTGATCGTGTAACATTAATCAACTCCATTTTATCATGTTTACCCATCTTTTGACTATCTTTATATAAAGTCCCTATAGCTGTCTTGAATCAGATAGACATGATTAAGAAGCATTTTCTTTGGGGAGGGAGTGACGAGAAAACAAAAATACATTAGGTGGGCTGGGATGTAGTCTGTAGTCCAAAGGATAAGGGAGGGTTGAGTGTTATTAATTTGGCAGATTTTAATATAGCTTTCCTATCTAAGTGGAAATGGAAGATTTTGGAGGATAAGAAATCTTTTTGGAAGGATGTTTGAAGAGGTAGATATGGCTTTATAGAAGAGAAGGTGTTATCAAAGCTAGGAAGAGTGGAAAATTTTGCATCCTTTTGGTGAAAAGACATTCTCAAGGTTGGGGCAGATTCTTCTAATAATGGTTTTTCTTTTGCAGGTTTGGTTAATCATAAGATTGGAGAAGGGAAAACAACCTCTTTTTGGATACCTTCTTGGCTGAATTCGTCTCCGTTGGTGGATCAATATAGAAGCGTATACGACGACAGTACCCTGAAAAACAGATATGTGTCTGCTATGGGGGATTTCTTCAATGATGTTTCGCAATAGGGAGATTTTGGTTTATCCGAATCGTTTCGCAGTGCAGAACCAAACAGTGTTCAGAGTTTTGAAAACCTGTTAGCTACTGTCAAGCCATCGTGAGAGGTGAGAGATATAGTCTGATGGAAATTATGTAACAAATTGGATTTTATGGTGCATGCATTTACAAGCGGTTGTCAGAAGCGAACGAACAATGGTTAGTGCATTCAGACCAGGTTAAATCTTTTAAGTTGATGTGGAAGATCAAGATGTCGACGAGCATAAAAACCTTTGAGTGGAGATTGCTTTGGAAAAGAAATGCAATGGTGGATCAATTATTGAAGCGTGGGGTGGTTATTAATGATAGGCTTTGTGTTCTTTGCAAAGAAAAGGGAGAAGACTTGTATCATCTTTTCTTCCTGTGTCCGCTGGCGGTTTCCGTTTGGAATTCTGTTGGAGACTGGTGTCATTGTGAAACGAATTTTGTAGGTTATCCTTGGTCTTTTTTTATTAATTAGTGTAGGACAGGCAGTAGTAAATCGGATAGTTCAAGGTTGGGGTCGATTTGGTTCTCAGTTTTTTGGTGCCTTTGGAAAGTAAGAAACCGCTTTCTTTTCAATAATGAGTCAATTTGTTTTAATGACATCTGTTGGGAAACTAAGTTTATGGTTTGGAAATGGTCAATTCTTAGTGAATTATCCCATTCCAATTCCAATTTTCTAGCTTTTTGTATGAAGCCTTTAGGTGTTTAAGCTAGTTATGTGTAGGTAGATTTTTTCTCTAGTGTAACAGATTGTTGTAAGGGTGAATACCCCTTGTATTCCTTTTATTGCCAATTGCTTTTAGAAAATAAGATGAAGCATTAAATAAGTTTGAAATCACTTTAAGTGAGTTAGCATAAGTCATATAAGCAATTAATTCATATTAAGTTAGTTAACAGAAAACATAACCATATACATAAACAAAAAATCTTCTTTTGAAATTTAATGTATTAAAGAAAATTATAAAAACGTTCATAAAAAAAAACATCAAATCTAGTTATGCTAATGTTTGTGAAAGTTCTCTGCAACATATTATCAAACATATGGTGTGCCTATCAAAATAGAATAGAGAAACATAAAATTCAAAGAGACGAGTAAATTAATACATCATATTGAAGAACCAAACTTCTAAATTTGCTATTATGTCCTGCTATATTCAAGATGCATAGGCAAATAAGCAAAAATATAATGTCATGTGTTGTCCTAAATCATCTATTAACCTAAAAAACATTTCATTAGCAATGTTAACAAAAGCAGTCTATATCTTGACAAAAAATATCAACAAAACTACAAATAATATTAAGGCATGTTAAACAATGAAATAAAGTGAGAATGAAACAAAGAAAGTTAATTTATAAAAATAAAATGAGAACAAAATATAACAGGAGAACACATGAAACATGGATAAAGAAAATGAAGGAAATCATTGGATAAAAAAGATCAAAGTCATAAATAAACAAATTTTTGACAAAGACCTAAATTAGTATAACGCCTTTTTTAATATGGTATCCTACAATTTAACTGTTGCTCCAACATCATTTTGCAATACTAAAAGACCAAAGTTGGATAAAAGTCCCATATAAGAATGTTGTATGTTGTAGTGTTTGCTAAAATTCTTGTAAGCATTACATGATGAAGCTCTGTAGCTTCCTTCACAAGACATTCAAAAAACTTAAGCAGAAACTTTGAATCAAGTTAAATGACATTGAAGATACTCATGAATAATGGACAAAAAAACGAAGAAAAAAAAAGACAGAACGTTAGCACATAAAATCGATTAGAAGAAAGGAGGAAGAACCTGAAAATGGAGATAGCAACTGCAATAGTAAAAAACCCATTAACGGAAGAGAAGCTTGGAATCTGAAAAATGAAAGAGAATATAGAAGAGTGAGAGAGTAGGAAGATTTATTTTGATTTTCTGAGAGGGAAAGAGAGTGGGAAAAATATATGTCAAATATTAGTTTGAAATTTGAATTTGATTTTGAAATTGGTTTGGTTTTGGTGGGAAGGGGAAAAAAACTTTTATTTGAGGTAGTCAATGGTTGATTGACATTTGACATGCAAATAGAGGCTTGGTTAAGATTTATTTATGACATTTGTTGATTACCTATATGTCCAAATGTTAGTGTAAATTGAAAAAGTTGGAAGGACAATTTTGAAAAATCATGCAATATTATTTTGAAGGGTTGATAATAGATGTTTAATGAAATTAATAAATTGTTATTTGTAAAATGGAAATGTTTCAATCAAGAAAACTTCCACATGAAAAATTAAAATAAAACGTAGAGATACAACCCTCAGTAATTTCCAAATGTTCCAAATATGATGAAAAGGATGTTGAAATCAAAATGCTTAGAAGGGACGTTGATAAGGATGAGAAATACACTAAGGAGATAATGAAGAACATGTTGAAGATGCTAGGCCATGTCATTATGTTGTTAGTTTTGATTTTTGTAGTATTATGTGTATTTTGGTTTTAAAGTGGATATCATTATTAATTTTCATTGTAGGTCATGAGTTTTGGTACTTTCATGTAACATTTCTTGACAATGGTTAATTAAACAATTATGTTCTGCAATTCTAAACAAGTTTAGTTACACTTAAGTTTCTTCAATTGTGCCTATGTTGTGTTCAGCGGTTTTATACCATTATTGTAATAGTTATGTTATAATTTGTACACCAGTCATACCTTGAAGGACCTTATTGTTATAATTTAAAAACATATGGGACGTGTATGTTACAAATTAAAATCAAATGGAATGTGGTTGTTACAAATTAAAAACATGAAGGACCTGTTTGTTACATTTTAAAATATAATAGATATGTTGTGTTACACTATTTTGGACATTAAACAATTACAAGACAACATATCAAACATTACATAATCTAAACATTGTCAAAACATTGTTATAATGTTATAAACCAATACATGCATAAACCAAAACAATTCATAAGACCCCAAAACATAATTCAACAAAACATAAGATCCCAAAACATTACATAATCTAAACACTGTCAAAATATAATTGATGTAGACATTGTTATATAACTCAACAAAATTCTCGAAACATAAGATCCTAAAACATAATTCTAAAAAGACAATCTATTTGGTCTTTCTCCTTATAGCCAACTTTGGTCTCATGGTTGTTGGTGGCTGAAATGTTGTTGTACCAACATGTCTCCCCCTTCTCATAGTAAGTAACTGTGAAACTGAGATGGACTGTCGTGTCTAGATTCTAGAAGATGATGCTGACAGTTTAGTTTGAACCTTTTGAGTTGGTTGGGATTGGACAGTTAGGACTGGAGTTGTTGTTTGGGATTGTCTAGTTTGGACCCTTTGGGGTGGTTGAGATTGGACATTTGGGACGGGAGTGGTTGTTTGGGATTGTCTAGTTTGAACTCTTTGGGTTGGTTGGGTTTGGATAGTTTAAAATTGATGGGTTGTTTGGGATTGTGTTGTTTGAGATTGGACAGTGGTAGTAGTTTGTTATTTGTCAGTAATGCTAGGTTGGGGTTGGACATTTGTTGCAGTTTGGGCTTGTCTTGGTTTTGTAGGACATGATGATTTATTGTGTCCAGAAATACCACATACTAAACATTTATTTGGCATCCCCTTTCTTGAAACATTTGTTGAATCCTTTCTCTTTTCATCAGCATCTTTGTTTCTTCTTCTTTTTGGCCTTCTTGGTGCTCTTCTGGAAGGTAGTGAATCAAGATATTGTGTCATTTCCCATAAGTTTTCTCCATTTGTTTGATATATGAATGGTTGGTAGCAAGCCTGGTAAGTCTCCTTCCTATAACATGGAGGAATGTACTCAACTGGGTCTTGAGTTCTACTTTGAATGCAAGAAATTGCATGGTAGCATGGAATTCTAGTGAGCATCCAACTCCTGCAAGAGCACTCCAACCTCTTGAGATCAACTGTGAATTTTTCTCCAGTCAAACATGTATGCCTTACTTCATAAATCATGTCACATGATAACCTTTGAAACAAATGCAATTCATTGAGTTAATGTTAATAAACTTAATAGAATTGTAAATTGTATAACTAATTTTTGAATTACCTTGCTATAAAAAAACTTGATATATTTTGCCTTCTTTCAAGCACTTTTTTAATTCTTGGAAGAACAGACTCACTATAATCTTCAATCATGGCAATTAATGGTGCTGTTTGGATTTGACCTCAATAGCTCATGTGTGTAGTCATACAATCTATGATATTGCTCCTTGAATGGCCCTTCAACAATATTCAGTGATGTCTTCCATGCCCTATAAGCTTTCATCCTACTCATACCAGCATTCCATTTCTCGTGCACCTTTTCACATATAGCGGTCAGTTTCACATTTGGGTTGATTCTAATTGCTGTGTATAATTTATTCCCAAGCCAATTAGAATTAAACATTCTAACGTTGAACTCTCTATTACAAGTGTGATTGTCATTAAGTGTTCTTAATTTCCATGTATCTACATTAGGCAATTTGGAACACAAGGCCACCCATACACACCCTTCCTTGCAGCCAACTCTAACCATAGTCTTGTCATTCTTCAGATACCTTAAATCCCTTCCATTATGAACAACATAACTTGCAATAGCTTCCTTGAACTCCTCCTTTGTTGATAACAAGCTTCCCAATACCCACTTATAGTCATTAAACCTCTTAGGCATGGCAAATTATCGATATTTAACATTCATATCCCCATCTGAATGATCACTACTAATGTCATCCTCACTTTCTAACTCTTTAGTTGCATAGTCAGAATATGACAAACCATGACATACCTTCTTACATGTATTTCTTTCCCTAACTCCAAAATCAAGGACATCTTCTTCACTTGATGCTACATCACTTCTGAGGGAAACTGAACTTCCTTCATGCATACCTTTTTTCTTAGGTCTTCCCTTGTGCTTTTTGGAAATGCCTTTTTACTTATTTTTTATGGTCTCCCTCCCTTTCTCTTTCTATTTTTAGGTGTTTCATCTGGTAGTATATCATCATTAGGTTGATCACTTTGGCCAGCAACAAAACATCATTCTCCTACCAAGATTTTAGGAAATCCATCATTTAAAACCTCAACATCTGAGTCAATAAAACCTCTTTCTTCTAATGCACTGTCATCACTATCATCAGCTTGGGCCTCATTTTGGTCCTCAGGTTGGGCCTCACAAACATCCTCGTTTTGGTCCTCAAGTTGGGCCTCACAAACATCCTCATTTTGGTCCTCAGGTTGGGCCCCACAAACTTCCTCATTTTGGTCCTCGGGTTAGGCCTTACAAACATCCCCATTTTGGTCCTCAGGTCGGCCCTTACAAACATCTTCATTTTGGTCCTCAAGTTGGGCCCCACAAACATCTTCATTTTGGTTCTCAGGTTGGGCCTCACAAACATCATCATTTTGGTCCTCAGGTTGGGCCTCACAAACATCCTCAGGTTGGGTTTCAGGTAGGTCAACTACTAAATCAGGTTGTTAAATAGGTGGACTATGTATATGTCAACCTTTCTGTTCGTCTTGGACTAGTTCAGTGCTTCTATTGCACCAAAATCATCTTCCAGTGCCTTCAATGTTCTAGCAAAGTCATACTAAATTTCAAGAACTTCTATATACTTCATCTCTTTGACAACCCCCAATATTTCAAAGTAATTCAATCTGTCACCACCACACTTCCAGTTTGAAACTTCACCTTTTATATATTTGTCATCAACAAAGTATCCCCCATGATGAAAGTCAACATAAAATTCATCCATAACCATTTTGTTCCCGTTTACATCAACCTAAAACAAGAAACATACCATAAAATGAAAACTACCATTACAAATAAGCAAAATCAACCTAACCATCAACCTAAATTCTAAAACGCATGATTTTCGTTTTCAAAAAACTAATCATAAAAGGAGAACTGCATAAAACTACCATTTAGTGTAAGTGTAATGTACCTAAGCAGAAAGGTTTCTTCACCTTCAATGTAGTTGCACGCAAGGGGGAGAAGTATCTTCACCAGACGTAACTTCACGAAGGGGAAGAATAAAATTAGGCTTATGTAACCTAATTTGGGGATTATACAGTCTTAATAATTTGAAGAAGGAGACAAATGCCAAATCAGCAAGCTTCAATGACACATCATCCCTGTTAAATAACACATCATCTTCTTTTGTAACACATAAGCGTTTTTGGAACGGAATTTGTGAAAAAGGTCAACAATGCAGGCGTTACTTAACATAAAGGACCAAATTGTAGCAAAAAAACTTAAAAGACTAACTTCTTATAATAAAATAACTTAAAAGACCCAAACAGTATTTTTTCTTTTTTTTTTAAAAGATAGAGCCAAAAATGAATAGTAGGCGTGGGATTTTTAGATAAACATTTCCTGAAAAGTGGTAGCAAGTTATGAACAAGAGAAAGAGAAATCTGTTTTACCACCCACAAATCCTCTATTTATTTTTATTTTTTTCCTTTTTTGACCAATAAAAAATGCATAATTGATGTAGATATTCAAACACCCCCTTTTGGCTTTTGAATTAAGAGAGTCTATTGGTCTCTCTACTCTCCACATGCTTGTCACCAACAATGCTAGGATTTTACTAATTTAAAAAAATAATTCAAAAATACCCCTAATGAGTAAAAATGGTGTAAAAATAAGTGTTTAAAAAACTAAATCAAATCAAATTGAATCAATATAAATAATTAAAATTGAATTGAAACAAAAACACAGAAAATTATATTTATTTATTTCGGGCACGTTGACAAAAAAATAAATATAAACGGACTCAAAATGAATAAAAGTCGGGCGTAAGAAAGCTCAGAAAATTAAACTGACTGCACCAAAATGATCAACGCGAAATAAACTTATTGGAAAAATACAATGTTTGATCAATTTTTGAAATAATATTTGATTGGTTAAAAGGCTCGGGCTGATCAAAATGCGACCGAAAAAGTAGTTGAAAATTAAAACGAGCACGCCAGGATAAACTACACAAAATGTAGATTGATAGAAATGGCATCTACAAGCTTGATTTTGAAATTTTTTGTCCACTGATTTTATGCACAGTTGAGATTCAGTTTGACCGGTCTGTCTGTAAATCCGAAAAATTATTCCAACTGACAATTTGGGCACTATACAAGATGAAATGCATGTTATGATATGCATATGGTGTTAATTGATTCGATAAATGCATTTATTCGGAAATTCAGGGTTAAAATTAGGGTATGACAGAATTCCTTAATGACTCTATTTCTTCAGTTGTAAAAGGAGCAGAGGAATTGAAGATCAATAAGTGAATAACACTGCAACTACAACTTAAATATACATGCACTTCACACTATTTGTATCAGCTCAATAGAAGCTAATCTTTAAGAGTTCTTATTCTTGTATAGCTTAAGAATATTTTGTGTTAAAGTGTGATGTATTATATTTGAACACCTTTGATTGTTAATCAAGTGTTGTTGTAAGTTACTCATTCTCTAAATAGTCAGTTTAGATAAAAGTCTCTTGCCTTGGGCTTAAGCATTAAAGTCTTGGATTTGTGGAATCTGAGCAGGAAGTCTTGGACTGAAGGTCTAAGCAGGAAGTCTTATACTCAAGGGGTATAAGCAAGGAAGTCTTGAATCCGAGGGGTTTAAGCAGGAAAGTCTTAGGATCTGAGGATCTAAGTAGGAAGTCTTAATCGGGTGTTGATTAAGCAAGGAAAACTTAGGATTTAGGTATGAACAAGAGAAAGTCTTATACTTGAGGGTATAAGCAGTTGTAATCTGTTTGATTATAGTGGAAATCTCTTGTGCTGCAAGGGGACTGGACTACTCTCAGTTGGAGAGAAACCAAGATAACTTTTGTGTGTTCTTTGCCTATTTTATTTACTTATGTTATCTTATCTGCTGCACTTGTTATCATTTTATATACTTCTATTTAGATTTTGAACTCTAGTTGAGAAGTAGAAACAATTTGGCAAACACAATTCAACCCCCATTCTTGTGTATTTTTCTCTCCTTCAGTTGGCATCAGAGTAAGGTTTGTGCGTAACACTTAATAGTGGTACAAATAAAGATACAAAGAGAAAAATATGTCTACTTAGGATCCTACTGCTAGTACCTCATGAAGAGGAATTTCCTATGATTACAGTGGTTCTGAGAGAAATCACTATTCTGCTAAACCTCTTATATTCAGTGGTGATTCCACTGAGTACTAATGGTGGAAAAGCAAGATGTACACTTATATCATTGGACTTGATGATGAATCGTGGGATATACTTGAAGATGGTATTGAGATCACCGTTGACAATGTTGGTATGGTATCTGACAGAAAAACTTTGACTCCAGCTCAAAAGAAAATTTATAAAAAAACATCATAGAGTCAGAGATATTCTGGTTGATGCTCTACCACATGCTGAGCATATGAAAATCATTGATAAGTATTCTGTAAAGACTATCTTTGAATCATTGTGCTCTACCTATGAAGGGAATCAACAAGTTAAAGAAGCAAAAGCTAACTTGTTAGTACAAAAATATGACTTGTTCAAAAAGAAGGATGATGAGGATATTGAAACCATGTTCTCTAGGTTTCAAATTCTTGTATCAGGCCTTCAAGTGTTAAATAAGAGTTACTCTACATCAGATCATGTTAAAAAGATTTTGAGAAGTCTCCCTTTATAAATTTTAGACCTAAAGTAACAGTTATTCAGGAAGCTAAAGACCTGGATATGCTATCTCTTGAAAGTCTAATCAGCAGTCTTCAGAGCTGTGACATGGAGCTGAATGAAGATGAGTCTTCAAAGAAACTTAAAACTCTTACCCTAAGATTTACTTCTGAAAAATCTGGGGAAATATCCAAAAGGCTTTCAAAGATCAGTAAACTTGATGAAACTTCTGAAGAATATCCTGATGGTAGATTTGATGACAATGATATGACATGCTTCATCAGAGGATTTCAGCAAATGGCCAGAAGGAACAGAAGATTTTCTAAAAATATTGGCTTTAGAAGGTCTAAAGAGAAAAAAGAAGATAAAAACTTCTACAACTTCAAAAAACCTGGTCATTTCAAAAATGATTGTCCCGATCTTCAGAAAGATAGTCAAAAGAAAGGAAGTCATCTGAAGGATAACTTTAGGAACAGATTTAAAAAGAACTTTATGGAAACATGCGAAGAGTTAGACGATGAAGACTCGAAAAAAGAAGATGAAGCCAATCTGGCGTTGATGGCTCACACATCTGAAGAAGGACTTTTATTTGAAACAGAGTCTGAAGATGAAGATGAGGTATAATCTTATTTTGTCTTTATTTTATGCATGAATGATCTTATGAATCATTGCAAAGATCAAGCCAGTCACATCAAAATTTTAAAAAAGAGACAACTTCATTTTGAACGAAAAATTAAAAGAAATCATCATGTCTCAAAATGAATGTTCCACTTTAGGTAAGCATGATATAGCATTTCATAATTTCATAACATCTGCATTGATAGAACTAAACTTGCATGTATGATTTATGGAATTGGCAAAAGCATTAGAGAAGTTTTGGGGTTCAATGAAAACTGTTCTAGTTCTGATATGTCATTATATAAAGTGTCCCCAGATCCTTGTTCCTCTAGCATTTTTCAGACAGTGTTAAACAACTATTTTGTTCCTGCTGCTGATAATTTAAAAGTTATGAATTTAATAGAACCTATTGATCAGATGTTGAAAGGTATTGTAACATCAGAACCTAGTAGTCCAAAAGTTATTATTACATCAATATTCAAAAAATCTGAATCACGAGCTAAGAGAAATTCATAAACTAAGGTTGAAAATAACTCCAGTCAAAGTTTCTAGAAACATAAAACATGGAGTGAAGCTAAACCTTTTTACATGGCAAAGGGAAATGATAGGAAATAACCTGTTAAGACTAACATGAAAGGACCGATATATGCATGGGTACCTAAATCTTAATTTGTCTTTGCTACAGATATACCTAAAGGAAAATATGGGAAGCCAATCATGGTATGTGGACAGTGGCTGCTCACGTCATATGGCGGGAGAAAGGCATATGTTCCAAACATTGAATCTGAAAGAGGAAGGAAGTGTGGGTTTTGGATGAGGCCAGAAAGGAAAGATCATTGGTACAGGTACCATTGGTAACTCTCTAACCCTTATCAATAAAGTTTGGCAGGTAGATGGCTTCAAGCATAAGTCAATTGTGTGATAATGGTTGTGAAGTAACATTTAATAAGAATTTATGTTCAGTTGTTAATGTTGACAAAACCATTGTATTCAAAGGGAAAAGGAATGGAAATTTTTATAAAATCAATCTTTCGGAGTTGGTTGATTAGAAGGTCGTTTGCCCAATGATAATGAGTGATGAGAAATAGATTTGGCACAAAAGGTTAGGCCACGCTAACTGGAGATTAATCTCGAAACTTAGCAAGCAAAAACTTGTTAAAGGGCTGCCAAATCTTGACTATCACTCAGATGTTCTTTGTGGAGCATGTCAAGTTGGAAAGATTGTGAAAACCTTTTTTAAAACTAAAAACACTTTATCTACCTCTAGACCCTTAGAATTACTTCCCATTAATCTGTTTAGTCCTATTGGACCTGCTTCAATTAGTGGGAAGAAATATGGTTTGGTCATTGTTGATGATTTCAGCTGATGGACTTGGGTAAAATTTCTTCGATCTAAAGATGAAACATACAAAGTATTTAGCATCTTATGCATTCAAGTACAATCTGAGATGGAAGTAAAAAATCTTAAAAGTTAGAAGTAATCTTGGTGGAGAATTTGAAAATGAGCCATTTGAATCTTTTTGTGAAAAATATGGAATTATCCATGAGTTCTCTTCTCCTAGAACTCTACAGCAAAATGGGGTTGTAGAAAGAAAGAACAGATCCTTACAAGAAATGCCAAGAACCATGATTCTTGAAAACAAACTTCCAAAGTACTTGTGGGCAGAAGCTGTTAATATGGCGTGTTATATTCAGAAAAGAATCTATATTAGACCGATTCTGAATAAAACATCGTATGAATTATTTAAAGGTAGGAGACCAAACATCTCTTATTTTCATCAATTTGGATATACTTTTTGCATTTTGAATAATAAGGTCTACCTAAATAAATTTGATGTTAAAGCTCAAAATGATATCTTTTTGGGATATGCTGAACGCTTAAAAGCATATAAAGTGTACAACTCCGAAAGCGGAATGATTGAAAAGTCTATGCACGTTAAATTTGATGACAAAATACCTGACTGTAAAAAGCCAGAGTCTATGGATCAAGATGATAATTTTGCAGAAATTCAGAATTCTGAAGAACAGTTTGTGGTGTGTATTCCGAAAGAAAACAGTTTAGATGATGATTTGTCAGAATCTAATACTATAACTAAAGAAACACTAGAAGCTGCAGAAACTGAAGCTACTCCAGATAATCCTACTGTAGATTCAATAATTGTTCAAAATGGTTCTGAAGCCTCTATTCCACCTAAGAGATAATTTAAATATAAGGCTTCTCATTCAGAAGGAAAAATCATTGGGAATAAAGACGAGCCATTGAGAACCATATTAGATTTCATAAATGATCAATAAATGCTTGGATTTATCTCATTAACAGAGCCTACCTTTATTGATGATGACTTATCAAATAATGGGTGGATCGTGGCTATACAAGATGAACTAAATCAATTTGAAAGAAATTATATGCGGGATCTTGTTCCAAGACCACAGTTGAAAAACATCATTGGCACCAAGTAGGTCTTTCGAAACAAACTTAAGGAACAAGGAGAAGTTGTGAGGAACAAAGCTAGACTTGTAGCTCGGGGCTACAGCCAACAAGAAGGAACCGACTTGTTTGAAACCTTTGCTCATGTGGCAAGGTTAGAGGCTATAAGACTTTTTCTCTCTTATGCTATTAATCACAACATTATGCTTTATTAGATGGACGTCCAAAGTGCTTTTCTGAATGGAGTAATTACTGAAGAAGTGTATGTTAAACAACCTTTTGGATTTGAAGATCCAAACCATTCAGACTTTGTCTACAAGCTTAAGAAATCTCTCTATGGATTCAAACAAGCTCCAAGGGCTTGGTATGAGAGACTGGGTAATTTTCTGCTTGAGAATTGTTTCTCTAAAGGTAAAGTTGACACTACACTATTTAGGAAAACTCTAAAGGAAGAAATTTTGATTGTTCAAATTTAAATTGATGATAAAATCTTTGGTTCCACTTATGCATCTCTTTGTCAAGAATTTTCAAAGATCGTGCAGGCTGAATTTGAGATGAGCATAATGGGTGAATAAAAATACTTTCTTGGAATTCAAATCAATCAGAGAAAAGAAGGTATATACATTCATCAATAAAAGTACACAAGAGAACTTTAAGAAGTTCAATCTTGATGATTGCAAAGTCATGTCAACTCCTATTCATCCTATCTGCAAACTAAATAGTGAAGAATGAAGTACCAAAGTGGATCCGACTAAATATCGAGGTATGATAGGTTCCTTACTCTATCTCACTGCTTCCAGACCAGATATTTTATTAAGTATATGCTTGTGTGCAAGATTCCATCAGATCATAGAGAAACTCATTTAACAGTCATTAAGAGGATCTTTAGATATTTGAAAGGAACGACTAATCTTGGACTTCTTTATAAGAAATCCCCAGATTATAAGCTAATTAGATTCTGTGATGTTGACTATGCCAGAGATAGAATTGAGAGGAAATCCACACGTGGAAACTGTTAAGTCTTAGGTGAAAACCTTATACTTGGGCTAGTAAAAGACAAGCAACTATTGCTCTATCCACAGTAGAAGCAGAATACATCTCAGATGCTAAGTGTTGTACTCAACTACTATGGATGAAGTATCAGCTAGAAGATTATCAGATTTTTGGAAATAGTATTCCTATCTATTGTGATAACATTGCTGCTATTTGTCTAACCATGAATCCTATTCAACATTCTAGAACTAAGCATATTGAAATCAAATACCATTTTATTAAGGACTATGTTCACGAGGGTATAATAGATATTCACTTTATTGATACTGACCATCAATGGGCTGATATATTTACAAAACCCTTAGCTATCGCAAGATTTGATTTTATTCAGAAAAATCTGAACATGGTTTTTGTTGATGAATAATGCATAAAGTCTGAATGGGGCATCAAAAGGAAACTTGGATTCTGATAGCACTCAATTGGAATACAATATATCATTAAGTCTGGAAATTTTCTAAGTGGGGTCCATAAGCTTTGATTGTAGAGTTTTCCGAATCTGCTTCATTCTTCATTGCTTTATTATTTAAGCAAACGGTAAGTGTTTAATTCTACGCTTTGTGCTTTGAATTAACTATTCGACTAATCTTGAGTTCTGATAAAATAAGAATCTTTGTCTTATATATACTCTGATATTTGATTGAAGAACAAGTTTTGTAAAATATTGACTTGATTGTGGAAAGTAGTCTCAAACTCTTTTTCTAGTGAAACTGTTAAATACATTCAACAAGGCAAAATCAAAATGTACTTGCAAAAGTACCTTAAGTAAATACCTTGGTTGTTGTGTTTTCTCAAAAGTAGCTATTCTCAAGACTTAAGGAACCTTTCTACCACTTTTGACTATTTTCATAAACTGTCCTGAAATTTGGTTCTTAAAAGGAGTGTACTGACAAAGATTCTAATTCGTTTTTAATCAGACTCATTATTGTCCAAACATCTAACGCATGCTTGCTTATCTTAAAACAACATCCTATGTGTTATATGATTGTATCTGAGTTTTGCCTGATTTTTATGTATTATCTTCTATATAAGATAGTATTATAAAATCATTATGTTCTACATTCATTTCTTTTTTAATATGGCTTCAAAGACCATTAAAGGAGAAATCGATGATCTACATATTCTGAAGGAATATATTGTTGACCTCAATGAATTAATGACTGCTAATATTTCTCAGATAGCTCAGATATTCATTTTTAGAAAAGGGATGGATATTTAGCAATCCTTAATGGGCCAATCTATCCAGATCTTGTGAAAGAATTTTGGGCAAATGCTCATGTTACTCAGAGTGAGTTAGATGTTTGTTAGATTCTCTCTATTTTCTATGGTTTTCCTATTGTGCTCAACCCTAAACTTATTTCTCAAGCAATAAAATGTGAAGAGAATGGAGTTATGGTTGAAGACTAGAAACATGACAATAGGTTTACTAATCTTATTCACAACATCCATGATAATGAAAGCTCTGCAGCAAGTCCTTCAACTCTTACTCTTATGGCAAAAGTATGGTACCAAATTATGGGGACCAATCTAAGGCCTGGAGAAAGGGGTTTAGGATGGCTTTCTCTTGGTGATAAACATTTCATTTTGTTCCTAGTCTCAAGGATTAAAGTCAATTTGCCTCAAACCATGTTCAATTATCTGAAAGAAGAAATATTAGCATCTAGAAAGGAATTATCTTTTCTCATTTCTTTTGGTAGGGTTCTTTCTATGACTCTTGTTCAACAAGGTGTTGTTGCTCATATACAACATGCTGGGTTGATAGACAAACTTATTCTTGTCTGGTGTTTAACATTGAATTGTTCAAAAACCATTATTAATCTCTAGAGTTCACTTATCTATTTTTCCGTATTTTTTGTTGTCTTTTTGTTGATGACAAATGGGGAGAAATGGATTAAGTATTCTACTGGATTAATCTTGAAGTGAATATAATTATTCTATATAGGGAGAGCTGACAAAACTCACCTCTTAGACTTCATAGGTGGTGTCATACCCCAAATTTTGACCACCAAGATTTCCCATCATTGTGAGAATCATCACCACAGTATGGATGAACTATCATGCCTCATCAATATCCTCAGAGATGTTTGAGCATTCACCACAATTAAGAATTAGGATTTCAAGCCCTCTTAGGGCCTTAGACAAAGGATCAATCAAGGAATGACATGATCTTCAACTTGTCTAACCTCTCAAAACATCCATAAAGGATCAAGAGGACTCCCACATCAAGAATCAAGCACAAGGTTGCAATATTCCAAGTGGATTAAGTCTCAAGATCGCCAGTGTCACCAAATTAGGGTTTTTGGTCGACCAAGGTCTCCAGATGAAAATTTTCCTCTGAACATGAGCCAAGACCTCAAGACATGATTTGAGGCTCTCCAATACACTACATTGATCTATTTGGAAGAATGGATTGATCCAAGAAGCCTGATCCACAAGTTTCAATTTCATCTAGACCACAATTAGGGTTTTGAAGAAAAAGTCAACTGTACCTTTGACTTTTGACCAAGACATGCTCCCAAACCTTGGGACATGATTCAATACACCCTATAACACCTATGGAACATATCCATTGGGTTTGATTTAGGTCAAGGGCTTGATTTCACAAAGGATCGCACAGTTTGGATTTCATCCGATAAAAAGTCAATTGTACAAAAATCCAAAGTTTGACTTTTTGGTCAACCAAGGTTCTTTAACCCTAAAACAATGTTAATATGTGATTTGAATCATCATTCATCAAGAAAAATCAAAGAAAGTGAGTTAACTTGTAAAAGGGGTAACCATAAAAAACTTAGAATTTTTCTAAGTTATGGAACAAAGTGGCTAGGGTACCAACTTCCAAGGACCATAACTTGAGATCCAAGCAACCATTTTGGATGGTCCAAAGCTGGATTTGTAGCTCTCATTACATACTTCAAAAGTGTCAACTACATCTCATTCCAATTCTTCATGGATATTTAGTTATGGAGTGATCAAAATGGCTAAAAACATGAAAATGACATTTTTCCAACACTTAGTGAAATTTTCACTAAGTCAGAATCTGCCTTACTTTTTCCAAAATGTAGGGACATTTTTCACCTTGATCCAAGTCAAACCAGGTCTAGGGGTAAACATCAAAGTTAAAGTATGCCATAAGGGCTTTCCAACAAGTACCAGATCATTTCCAAATTCAATTTGAGCAAGGAGATACAACCCTTGAAACATGGCATTATGAACTGGTTTTACAAGGCAGAATTTGTGCATTTTGCTCTATTTGTCCAAATCTGACAAATCCAAGCCTTGTCATTAATTTGGACACATCTGAGGATCAAATCCAAGGGGGATGATCTGATCTCCAAGCCTCACAAGTCCAAGAATCTACAAGTAGCCATGCCAAACCTAAAAAGGCTAAAAAGTGCCAAGACTTCAATTTTGTTTAAAAGCCTTTAATGAATGCATCAAGGTGGCATGAACTGAGCCTATTCCAATTGAATTCAGTCCAAACTTATCTTTGAACCAAAGCTACAAAGCCTGTACTCTAATCTCAAGTCAATGGCTAGAGGAGACTTGAGATTCCTTTTGCATAACATTGCCCAAAGGGCTGCTGCAGCCTCCATTCACTATTGATGCCAAAACAAACTTAACACACTATAAATAGACATCAATTGTAATCAGTTTGAGTACCCCAAAGCAACCAAACTGATGTTTTCCTCAAAATCCCTCTCTTTAGGCCAAAATGCCTTCTTTTGCAAGGTATCTTTGAGTTTTTGAGTTATAGAGCATTTCCATCACAGTTCATGATCCAAACACCTCTAATATGTTGTATCTAAGCTGTTCAAACACTCACATGTGACCTGTAACACCAAAATCTCAAAGTCCACCTCCAAAACCTCAAAATTGGACTTTTTTGTATTTTTCAAGCCATGTCTTGATTCACTCACTTTCAAAACTAGATAAAACCTCAAACACACTCCAAATATCATTCTTGAATTATCCCAAATGGTTCCCCACATCTGGAACACCATTTGAGAGAGTTGCCATATTGGTCACTTTTGCCCCTTTTGCAAGAAAGTGCCAAAACTTGTTCCTGAGGATTCCAGCTGGTGGTGATCATTCTAAAAGCTTCTAAGGGATCAATTGAGAGTGTCTAAAGTATCAAATTATTTCTGGCACAAGAAACATGGTAGATAGCACAAAAAGCTACTAAAGAGGTAAGCATCACAACTTGAACTCTTTGAATTATGCATTGCTTTGAAGTCCATTGATCATAAACATCTCATACATATTGTATATGTTGTGTTTGAATTAATTCATTATACAATTCTAGCCTATACCATGAGGTAGCATAGAAAATGAAAATCATGGCCTATTTCAAAACCACCATCGGGTTTTTAAATGGAGACCTCATCTGAAAAAACCAAGGGCATCATTGGATTCCTTGTGAAATTCTAGGCGGGATAGACCTAAATTTTGTCCCAATCCATGGAGAAATGAGAAAGTTACAGCCTTTACGTTTTTGGCCCAAGAACTTGCCTTGCCTTGCCTTGGTCAGGCCTAAAACCAGGCACCCCTTATGTATTTATAGGGTGGTTTTGATACACGGATGTATCACCACCCCAGTGGTAGAAGGCGCGCGTTGTAACTTGGAGGTCCGGGGTTTGAATCCCCACACCCCAGACCCTTTTTTTTTACCACTTTTTCCATTCTTTTAATATTTGTCATATTATTTTAAATAATTTGGAAAATTAATTTCTCTTTCAATTTTAATTATTTTTTATTGGTTCTTTTTGCAAAAAATCACAAAAATATTCAAATATTTTATTTCACAAAAAAATCAGATTTATATTATTTATTTAATATAGTTGGTATTTTTGTAAATAAATTCACTTTTTATTGTTTTTAAACATTTCAAAAATGAATATTCATCTTGAAAATCAAGATCAAATGAGTCCTAAATCATCTTGTGATTAAAACTTCATTTTTCAAACCTTAATCAAAAATCACAAGTATTTTATTTAGACTTATTTGGTATTTTTGTCATTTTATTCATTTTATTAAAAGGATTACTTTTAAAAGAAAATGAAATTAGGGTTTCTTTGGTTCTTGATCTTTATCAAACCTTTAAAAACACTCATGGGCCTCTTGATAGAGTGTAAGTCGCATCCCTTTGTAAATAAAACAATTTTGGGCCTCGCACATTGTATAAGTCCCTCTGTACATTTTCAAAAGTTCGGCGCGATCGTCGTCTTTTTAATAAAATCAACTGGGCTTCTCCTTGAGCTATAAGACCTGACTTTATTCATTTTCACACTCATGGGCCTCTAATAGAGTGTAAGACCCAATCCCTTGTTGTACAAAAATAACCTTGGGCCTCAGTCATTGCATAAGTCCCTCTGCGATTCTAAAAAACGACGGTGCAATCACTGTCTTTCCTTGGGCCTCCCTCGTGTTGTAAGTCCCATCTTTCTTTTTCAAAACCTCTTTGGGCCTCTCCTTGAGTTGTAAGACCCAACCTTTTTGTAAACCTTGGGCCTCTCCTTGAGTATAAGCCCTAACAATCTTTCCAAAAACCACTTCTCTTTTGATTTAGATTCAAATATACATGTTGTTATCAAAACTTTCTTTAATTTCTTTGGACAACTAACAATACAGCATGGAAGCTTGCTCACCTGTAAGTTTTAACAGCTTTCATTTACATGCTTAAATATATATAACTGTATTGTGGGAAGCTGCGCACTATAAGTCTTCTTTCATATCATTTTAGATATTTGTCTTATATTAACTGTATATATACTAGTATAGTTATTTAGAGTTTTCCCCAACAACTAGGTCTAGATCTAGGTAAAGCCATGTTGGTCACTCTTTAAATACAGTCAAAACTAGATCCCCATAGGATTTCCAGATACAGTCTTGCCTTCTCTTAGGCTTAAACAATATGGAACAAAGAGAAAGGTTGTATTCTTCGTGAACCTTTTCTCAGGCTGTCATTGTTAGAAATTGTCAAAGAAATTCTACTCCTTAGAGTTGATCTATTCTCGGTGAATAGCATCTCTTGAATTTCTTCAAACCTCAGAACTTTCACTAAATGATCTATTCTCGGTGAATAGCATTTCTTGAACTTTTCTTGGTTTGGGACCCACAGGCTTCCTAAAAGCATCCCCGCCTCCTCTTGGGCTTTGTACAAGGACCCTCCGGCTTCTTAGAAGTTCTCATGCCTTCTCTTGGGCTTAATACAAGGACCCTAAAGACCTCCTAAAGGTATAAGACAGAACTTAGTCATCCTTTGCTAGAGAGGTCTTTCCAGTGTCAAATCTCAGACCAATTTAGGGTTGATTCCCATCCCTTAAAACACCCGCCTCCTCTTGGGCATCATACGAAAGATAAAACTCTTCCACACCAGTAGACTTGGACAGCCTAACCTTGAGTCTCAATGACATTCTCAAGTTCCTTACAAACATAGGAAGAAACCCCAGTCATTCTAGATCAATCTCCAGTAGAGCTAAAACCCAGTATCTCTCCTAAAAATCCCCAAGCCAGGGTCAGTTTATCATCAGTATAACATTATCCTAAATCAGAACCTCAAGGCATCTGATACCTCAACTCTTCTGTAACCCTCAGCAAGAGTTGATTCCCTATTTAGACCTGCTTAGGGATCTCAATAATCCTCAGCAGAAGCTAGCCTTCTCTTAGGCTTTGTATAAGGACCTTTCCTCAGCATAGTCAGCCTCCTCTTGGGCTTTGTACAATGATTCTCCCCAGCAGAGCTAACCTTTTCAGACTCTCTTGTTGAGTTAATCACTTTTCAGACTCTCTTGTTGAGTCAATCACTTTTCAGACTCTCTTGTTGAGTCAATCACTTTTCAGACTCTCTTGTTGAGTCAATGAGCCTTCAAAACTCTCTTGTTGAGTCCATCACCTTTTCAAGATTCTCTTATTGAGTCAACCTTTTTTTTAGCCTCGATCTCGGGCTTTGTACGAGACAAATAAAAACACTCTCTTGTTGAGTCAGTCTTTTCAGCCTTCTTTTAGGCTCGATATAAAGATTTCCCCTAGCAACAACTAGCCTCCTCTTAGGCTTTGTATAATGATTTCTCCAGCTTGTTCAGCTACAATCCTGGGCTTTGTACAGGACAAATAAAAGCACTCTCTTGTTGAGTCAAACCCGTTTAGCCTCAATCTTGGGCTTTGTACAAGACATAAGACTTCATAAACTTCTCTTAAGCGTGGGACAAATATCTTCTCTAGCGGATTCAATTCCTCCTAGCCTTCTTTAGGCTTCGGGAAATAAATTCCCCAAGCTAAGTCAAACTCTTTTCAGCCTCAATCTTGGGCTTTGTACAAGACAGATAATACTCTCCCGCGGAGTCAAACTCATTCTAGCCTCAATCTTGGGCTTTGTACAAGACACTTAAAATATCCTCAGTCAAGTCAGTCTCATTTTAGCCTCAATCTTGGGCTTTGTACACGACAGATACAAATTTCTTTCCTACAAAGTCAGTTTCTTTTCAGCCTCAATCTTGGGCTTTGTACAAGACACATACAAACCTCCTCGGCAAAGTCAAAATCCCTTTTTAGCCTCAATCTTGGGCTTTGTACAAGTCAGACAGAATATTTTCCCTGGAAAAGTTAAACTTTTAGCCTCCTCTTAGGCTTTGTATAATGATATCCCCAAAGAGTCAGTCTCTTTTTTGCCTCAATCTTGGGCTTTGTACAAGACACCAATATATACACTCTCTTGTTGAGTCGGTCTTACCCAGACTCCTCTTAGGCTTTGTATAAGGACTTCCCTAGTGGAGTCAACCAACCTCTTAGCTTCAACCTTGGGCTTTGATCAAGGCACACAAAAATCAACGTTCCCCTCAGAGGAAGTCCAATCTCTCTTTAGAGATGACAAATTCTCTCTCAGTCAAACCTTTTAGCTTCAACCTTGGGCTTCGAACAAGACACCAAAACATCTTTTTCCTCCCTTAGAATAGGAGGAACTAAGATTGCTCTGATTTCCCTGTTTCGTTTAAACGGGAATACGTAGGCATAAGATTGCAAAATCTTAGCGAGCATACTAATAAAAAACTCTAGGTCCAGTACCTTCATACCAATCAAAACTTAGGTCTAGTACCTTACCAAAAACACCGGAAACACCCGAAAATCAACAAAAACTCACTCACTTTCTCATATTTCCCAAGAAGCTTTCCCAACCCATTAACGGATAAACACCATCAAGTACTAAGTGAAACCTAAAGCAAATATTCTGTGGATAACCACATATAGGATGGGTAATTGACAACTCCCCATTGTATAACCTGACCCCGAACTCCCCGAATCTCTTTAAAGCATTTGTTCAATTAAACATTCGCGTGCAAGGTTAGTTTGAGATAACTTCCCTTTCCCTTCCAGCTTCACGGGATAAATAAGAAATCAGAAAGTAGCACCCCCTCCTCATTGTGGGGAGAAACCCAAAAACCAGCGATAAGGTGGTCGCCTCACCGACAAAAATCGCTCGCTACAGGTGGAACTTGGGGGAGCTTACAAACCTCACCTCTAAGACTGTTTGACACGGAGGGAGCTTACAAACCTCAGACCCTGAAAGTTGTTGAGTAATTAATCTGCAATTAATTGTTTTAAAATACTCAAGGTTGTCATCATTAAAAAGGGGGAGACTGTTAAAACAAATTTGGTTCATACCATGTATCTTCTAAGGTTTTGATGATAACAAAGTTTTTGAAGAACAAATAGGATTTCTAACTAGCTGGTTCATGTGTACATAATTCAATTTACTTGATGAAACAGGATCTGCTACGAAGAAGTCATAGTTCAGTTCTGATCAAGTACTTGTGAGAGAGTCTAATCAGAAAGATATCTTTTGTACAGTTTAGAATCAGAAGCGTGCTAACCTTGCTTCTAAAACTGATAGGTGCCAACTCAAGCTTAGAAATCATGGGACTCGAGAGTAGTTGATATTATCTTCAAAAGATTGTGTTGTACTTATTTCACAGAAGATTTCTCTGGACAGAGGCCTTGTTCAGTGGATAATTTCTTGGCTACGAGTTCCAACACCTGCTTTATTGGAAAAGAAGATGCGCAAGAAGATTTGATCTGAATATAGCCATTGGAATGCTTCAACGACTCTATTTCTTTAGATATAAAAAGAGCAAAAGAATTGAAGATCAATTAAGTGTATAACACTGCAACAACAACTGAAATATACACGCACTTCACTATTCGTATCACCTCAAGAGAAGATAATCTTTAAGAGTTCTTATTCTTGTATAGCGTAAGAATCTTTTGTGTTAAATGTAACGCCCCCGATTTATTTAATTAATTTTCGTAAATAAATTTTGTGATTGTCTATGTTGGTTGATTATTTGATGTGTTAGAAGAACCCTTGGGTGTAGGGTGGTAGCCTTAGAAATTAGACTTTAAGGTGTTGGGGGTGCGTGAGCAAAATGGTAGAGATATGGGGGTGGTGGGAGAAGTAGTTGTTGTTACTATTATTTTATTAGAATGATTAACATAAATAATAGTAATAGTTAATAATTGAATGATTATTTTAATTATTATGGTTATAGTGATATATTAAAATAAATATTTTATTTAAACTTATTAAAATAAAGGGTTAAATATGTTTTTAGTCCTCCTAAATATCTCAAATTTCATTCTTAGTCCCTCAAAATATTTCCTTCAATGAATGGTCCTCCAAAAAAATTTCATCCACACTTTTGGTCCCTCTTGCAACTTAGCTAGGATTTTTACAACTTAGCAACTGAATTAACGACGGTTTTAGCGACAATTTATTACTTAGCGACTGAATTAGCGATAATTTTAGCGGCGGTTTCTGTATTAGGGACCAAAAGTGTGGATAAAAAAGTTTAGGAAGACCATTCTTTGAAGGAAATATTTTGAGGGATTAAAAACGAAATTTGAGATATTTAAGAGAACTATAAACATATTTAACCCTAAAATAAATGTTTAGTGGGAATAACATTTATTTTACTTAGTTGGGATAAGATTTTAATTAGAAATAATAATAGAATAAAATAAGAAAATAAGGAAATATGAAGAGAACTATCAGAAGGCGGAATTGAGGAAAAAGGAAGAGAAAGAGAAGAGAGAGCTAGTGCATAGGAGAAGAATAACTTCCATTAGAGAAGCTTGGAATCCATCATCTAAGGTAAGGGTGGGACTTCCTCTCGTATAAGGGATTGCGCGATAACATGTGGGTGGGTGATTTAGTCTCTCTGTGATTGCATTTTTCTTCTCTATGTTATGAATAATTTGATATGTGTGATGATGTTATTATGGTGTATGTTTGGATGAATTATGGGATGGGTGAATGATTGTTATGTTGTGGGTTGTTGGGAATCAGAGTGTGAAACTAGGGTATATGATTTTTCATAAAAATTGGTGTTTTAGGGATGTTTCAGAACTCGTAAAATAGACTTGCAGAAAATTGCCACTGTCTCATTGGTAACCGATTACGGGTTTTTATATAACCGGTTACACCTGAGACAATTTTAAAAAAAAATCTCAATTTTTGAAGGGGTGTGTAAGTTCCTGGATTGGCTGGAATTTTGGTAAAACAACAAGGTGTTCAATGCTGATGTCATGGTGTTGATGTTGCAGCATTGAGTCTTAGTACTGGGTTGTACTAAGTTGTGAAGGTTAACTATGTTTGATGTCATGGGCTTGATGTCATAACATTGCACTTAACACTGGGCTGTGTTAAGGTTGCTAGTTGCTGAAGTGGATGTCTGATGTCACATAGGTGATGTTGTAACATCAGACCTGCAGAACTGAAGCTAATGACAGCATGGGCTTGTTGTTATTAGGGTCGCGTATTAGCTGGAATTGTGGAGAGTGTTGACTCGTTGGATGAGAATATCTTGGGCTAGATATTTTCTGTTACATGGGAGATTTGATTGCAGGTTTGTTGGAGAATTAAAAGGTGGAAGATTTAAAAAGATTTTGGGGATAAAACCTGTTTTAAAAGATTCAGTTTTTAATTAACAAATCTGATCAAATATTGTGACAAATCCAATCCAAATTCAAGGAGCTATATAAAGCGCACAAGACCAAGGAAGAAGGTACAGAAAACAGATTGAAGACCAAGAGCTGGAGGCTTAAAGTCTAGGGTTTGTTTATAGTACTTGTAATCACACTATTCTAGGTTTGAATAGGTGTTGAATTTTCTGTCCTCTCTAGAAGCTGTGAAGCAATAGAGAGTTGTTGATTGATCGAAGCTAGGAAGCAAGATCAAGGGATCTCAAAGAGGTTATTCTTTGAGTGTTTTAGGGGATTGAGTAGTGTTCTCATATCTAAGTGGTTTCTTAGGTAGAAAGTCACTAGTAGAGTATAAGTTTAGGAGATTGTCAACTGGTGTGTTGAGTCTGTAAATTATATCTACAAGTAGTGAATTTCATCCCTGGCTTGGTAGCCCCCAGACGTAGGTAGTTAGACCGAACTGGGTGAACAATTCCTTGTGTTTTCCTGTTGCTTATTCTGTCCATTATTGCAGAGTGTGTTGTTGTGACATCGCACCTTAACATCACACGTCTGGTACCAGAATTTCAATTGGTATCAGAGAAGGCATCCTGTCTGTCTCTGGGTGAGATCTAGGAAAGTACTTTCTGGTGAAAGATGGACAAAGAGGTTGGAGGATTTGTCAACAGACCCCCTATCTTGGATGGCTCAAACTATGAGTATTGGAAGCCTAGAATGACTACTTTTTTAAAGTCATTAGACAGCAGAGCTTGGAAGGCTGTCATTAAAGAGTGGAAAGCTCCAGAGGTATGTGAGAAAGATGAGGCTGGCAAGGATAAAGAAGGCACCTCAAAGTCTAAGCCTGAAGAAGAATGGACCAAGGAAGAAGATGAGCTTGCCCTTGGGAATTCAAAAGCCCTAAATGCTATCTTCAATGGGGTTGACAAGAACATATTCAGGCTGATCAACTCATGTGAAACTGCTAAGGCTGCTTGGGATGTTTTGAAGGCTACTCATGAAGGCACATCTAGAGTTAAGATGTCTAGACTTCAGCTTCTAACATCTAAGTTTGAAAGCTTGAAGATGAAGGAAGATGAGACTATTCAGGACTTCCACATGAGTGTTCTTGAGCTGTCAAATGCATCCAGTGCTCTTGGTGAGAAGATGACAGAAGAGAAGCTGGTGAGAAAGATTCTTAGGTCCCTCCCTAAGAAGTATAAGATAAAGGTAACAGCCATTGAAGAATCTCAAGACATCAGCAAGATGAGAGTTGATGAGCTTATTGGATCTCTTTAAACATTTGAACTTGGGCTGAATGAGGAAGAACCAGAAAAGAAGCCCAAGAGTATAGCCTTAGTCTCCACTCCTGCAGCAGGTAAAGATGATGAGTCCCAGGAGGATCTGCCTCAGGCTATAGTTATGTTGGGAAGGCAATTCAATAAAGTGTTCAAGAAGATGAACTATAACTACAGGCCTAATGTCAAGAACATCTCCTCTGACATCAGTAAGTCAAAAGAGAAAGATGAAGAGAAGACTGTCCAAGATAAAGGTGTTCAGTGCTTTGAATGTGAAGGGTATGGACATGTCAAGAAAGAGTGTCCCACATTCTTGAAGAAGCAGAATAAAGGCTTGACAATTTCCTGGTCTGACTCTGACAGTGAAAGTGAAAGTGAGTCAGCAAAGCATACTGCGGCTTTGACAGGAATTGTTGAATCTGATGATGATAGTGATGGAGAAGTCACCTATGATGAGCTAGCTTCAACCTACAAGGAGTTGTGTTTGAAAAGTGCTGAGATTTGTCAAGAGAACAAGTGTCACAAGGAACAGATTGCTCGGCTTGAGAATGAAAAAGTTGATCTAAAAAATGAAGTGGTGCTAGTAAAAGCTCATCTTGATCAAATGACCAAGTCTGTTAGGATGCTGAACAGTGGTACAGACACTCTTGACAAGATTCTTCAGACGGAAAGGATAGCTGGAGACAGGACTGGATTAGGATTTGTGGTTGAGGGAAAAGTATCTACTGAAGCAAGCACTTCAGGAACCAAAGTGGAGATGTCTCAACCATTATCTCAACATCAGGTGCAGGATCCTACTCCTAAGAAAGCTGATGTTTCACAACCTAAGAGGATTGAGAAGAAGACTGGTCCTTATCAGAAGAGAAAGCAGCCACAAAGAGCTAGTCAGTATATGCCCCCACAATACCATAAGAGCATGCAAGCTGCTAGGTTCAAACAGGGCATGTCACATAAGATGTCTCAACATCAGGTCAACGGGTATAGTCATGGCTTTAGATTTAACAATGATGTGCCTTATGTCTACGGAAGAAGAAAGCCTCACCATCATGGGAGACAATCCAGAAAACAGCATTCTCAGCCTTCTTATGGAAAAAGATATCAGCATAATAAAAGGCAGGCTAGTTATGGCAGGAGGAGACCACATTATGGATGGCAGCCTAAGCAATCTCATCATGGCAGAAGATTCAGAGATGAAAGGGTGAGATGTTATTACTGTGGAAGGTTTGGACATATGCAGTACTCTTGCTACAAGCTGCATGGATACCCTCAGCCTCAAAACAGATGGAGGGAGGATAGGCCCAAAGTTGTTAAACAATGGGTACCTAAGGAGAAGGTGAAGTGCTTATTGGCTCACCTGGCTGACAAAGAAGCTAAAGAAGAAACATGGTATTTTGACAGTGGGTGTTCCAAACACATGTCTGGATGTAGATCCATGTTTGCTGAATGCAGACCGTGTCCTTCTCTTGAAGTGGTGTTTGGCAAAGGGAATAACGGAGTTGTAGAAGGTATTGGAAAAGTAAGAGGACCTGAACTTGACAATGTATATCTTGTCAATGGTTTGAATGCTAATCTGATAAGCATCAGCCAATTATGTGATGAAGGTTACTTAGTCAGCTACACCAAAGAGAAATGTGTTGTAACGAATGAGAAGGGTGAGGCTATAATGACTGGTGCAAGGTCCAAAGACAATTGTTATCAGTGGATTCCTCAAACTAAAAGCCAGTCTGGTAATGATAAAGAAGATATCAAGTGTAGACATCAGAATGATGAAGGTTCCCTCAAGTTGATGAAGGTCAGAAGAAAAGATGATCTGAAATTAGTCAAGGGAAAATGTTACACATCAGTCCTCACCATTGATGGAAGGATTAAAGGCTCTCAGGAGCTAAATAGAGCAACATCTCTCGAGAGGAAAGATGCTGATGTCTTGACATCTGAACAAATCATCAGAATCTCGCATCAATGTAGTGGTCTGACTGTGAGTAAGTCTAAAAGGCTAGAGATTGAAGAACTCACTGAAGTTATGGGAGATATCAGTGGTAACTATAAAAAATTCTATCAGCAAGATCTGAAGAAGATCGATGTCTCAGAAGAAAACCTCCCCTGGATGAATAGCTCTGTGTCGAAAGATACAGATGTCAGAACAGATGCTGAAACATCTCAAGACAAGAAGAGTATTTCTAGCCTCAAGAAGGATGATGAGCAAAGTGCAAAAATGATTCAGAATAGACTAGAGTCTAAGACTGATCCCAATATGAAAATTGACATGCAGAGGACCTCTGATATTGGCTCTATCAGATCCTAGATTAAAATGTCAAGAATAAATACACATTCTCTAGGATGGAATCATGCTGGTCAAAAGATACAAACTGATCTTGGAAGACTAAGAAGAAGAAAGAGGGGCAAAATCAGATTAGTTCTCAGATCTAAGAAGAAGAACAGTCGTAGATCAGTGTTATGTGGAAAGAACTCATGCTATCAACTCTTGTGGAAGAAACGACTGTTGGGCAATCACCATGTCAAGAAAGATGTTACAACATTGCAGAATGTTACTCATCAATGGGATGATGAGCAGGTTGATAGAAAAGATATGGTTAAATACTCAGATTATTTGGTAAATAAAGAGAAATTAGATGATGAGTTCATGTATGCTAACCAATTTGAGAGCTTAAAATTGGGGAGCGTATTACTTCAAAATTAATTGAAAGATGTTTTATGGTGCAGTTGGCCTATAAGATAATGGTTATTCAACTGCAGATAGTATGGTACATAAAATAGTCTGTTCAATTTTTTAGTGTAGTCTCTCTAAGAAACTCATCTTGGTGCTCTGGTTCTGTTTAATGCAGTACAAATTTCAGCAGTTTAGAAAAGTACTGTAAAGTGTTTGGCATGGCAACTGAAAAATCTAAAAATAGGATTTTTATTCAATAGTTGAAAATACAAGATTAGACTACATCCTCATGCCAATCTCCTGCATCCATAAAAGCCTTCCAATCTGCATCCCATTCATCTTCTGAAGGCTGTTGTTGAGCAGAATGGTTCTTACTAGGCTTCATAGTGGTCACTGAAGTCCTGCCAGTTTTTGTTGCTCTTGTAGAAGGACCTGATGTCGTCTGAGATTTGATCTTGTTCTTCAAAGGGTCTGGTTGTGTATCCTCATGCTTGAGGTTCTTGGTTGGTTCTTTGGAGCTTGATTGACTCATGCTTTATTGGTGTGTTGTGCTGAGCATAGGAGAAAGAGTGGTTTTATAATGGTTTGTTCAAATGCTTGGGTTATATCGCCTGACCAATCAAGGGGTTGGAAGTTGTTTTTGATTATGTCATTAATAATGTCAGAACATTGTGCTTGGGGACTATATAGGTCTTGTTGCTACTGACAGTGGGACCAGTATTATGTCACCTTGTAGGGCATTTGACTTGGGATAGTTGCCTAATTATGGCTCAAAAGGGGGAGAGTTAATAAATTGCCATGAGGAGAAGAGTAGTTGCTGCTAAAAGAATAAAAATAAAAGGTGTTTAGTTGAAAAGTAATGATGCAGTTGTGGAGGGGGAGTATAGACAGCATAGTTTTGGAGCTGCTAGTGAAGAATTCATAGCAATTGGAGAGTACAGCAAAGCAGACATCAAGGGGGAGATGTGCTGCACAGTGTGAGCTACTGAACATTTGTGATGCTGGTTCAAGTTTTTGAGGGGGAGCACCAATTGGCTGTTGTCAATAATGAAGATGGTGCTGCAGCAGATCAAGTAATGAAGACTATATGAAGATTGTCAAACTGCTGCAATTTAAAGTTTCAAAATATTGAAGATATTCCGCTGCTGAAGTCTCTGAAGATGCAGAGATTGTTTTAGCCAAAATTAGCCAAAGGGGGAGATTGTAAGTTCCTGGATTGGCTGGAATTTTGGTAAAACAACAAGGTGTTCAATGTTGATGTCATGGTGTTGATGTTGCAGCATTGAGTCTTAGTACTGGGCTGTACTAAGTTGTGAAGGTTAACTATGTTTGATGTCATGGGCTTGATGTCATAACATTGCACTTAACACTGGGCTGTGTTAAGGTTGCTAGTTGCTGAAGTGGATGTCTGATGTCACATAGGTGATGTTGTAACATCAGACCTGCAGAACTGAAGCTAATGACAGCATGGGCTTGTTGTTATTAGGGTCGCGTATTAGCTGGAATTGTGGAGAGTGTTGACTCGTTGGATGAGAATATCTTGGGCTAGATATTTTCTGTTACATGGGAGATTTGATTGCAGGTTTGTTGGAGAATTAAAAGGTGGAAGATTTAAAAATATTTTGGGGATAAAATCTGTTTTAAAAGATTCAGTTTTTAATTAACAAATCTGATCAAATATTGTGACAAATCCAATCCAAATTCAAGGAGCTATATAAAGCGCACAAGACCAAGGAAGAAGGTACATAAAACAAATTGAAGATCAAGAGCTGGAGGCTTAGAGTCTAGGGTTTGTTTATAGTACTTGTAATCACAATATTCTAGGTTTGAATAGGTGTTGAATTTTCTGTCCTCTCTAGAAGCTGTGAAGCAATAGAGAGTTGTTGATTGATCGAAGCTAGGAAGCAAGATCAAGGGATCTCAAAGAGGTTGTTCTTTGAGTGTTTTAGGGGATTGAGTAGTGTTCTCATATCTAAGTGGTTTCTTAGGTAGAAAGTCACTAGTAGAGTATAAGTTTAGGAGATTGTCAACTGGTGTGTTGAGTCTGTAAATTATATCTACAAGTAGTGAATTTCATCCCTGGCTTGGTAGCCCCCAGACATAGGTAGTTAGACCGAACTGGGTGAACAATTCCTTGTGTTTTCCTGTTGCTTATTCTGTCCATTATTGCAGAGTGTGTTGTTGTGACATCGCACCTTAACATCACACGTCTGGTACCAGAATTTCAGGGTGTAACCGGTTACGTGTTTTGGTGTAACCGGTTACACTATCAAACAGAAACGTGAAACTTGACATTTTTTGGGGTGTAACCAGTTACTAGTTTTGGTGTAACCGGTTACCACTGGGAAAATCATATACTCTCTATTTCTGTAATTGATGTAACTGGTTACCTGTTTTGATGTAACCGATTACCACTGATGTGTTAAAACTAAATAAATTCATAACTTGAGTTTCGGGTGTCCGATTTAGGTGTCGTTCGAAGCATTAGGAAGCTGACGCAATGTAGTTTAATTTAAAAATAGTCTCAGTACTTGGAAATTATATAAATGTTGCGTAATATGGTTGTATGGTATGTGGTTTGTATGTTGTGGTGTGGTAATATGTATGGATGGTATGTTGTTATCTGCTATGTTACTATAATGTTATTGTTGAATGCTTGTAGTATATGTATGGTGTTTAGTGGACGGTATTAGTGTGGTACATTGGTTAAGGTGAATATCATTATACAGGTTATTGTTGTGGCATGTCATTGACGAATCATGCATCTTGGTGTTTGGACGGTGGTCCGCTTTTGGTGAGCCTCAATCCCGTGGTGGGGATTAAGTGCAAGTAGTTTATTCCAAGTGGTAATCGGTGAAACATTACCTATGGTCATGGTAACAAATTTTGGTGTGCTCTGATCCTATGGTGGGAATCGGGAGCGAGTGAACCTGAGAATTCATAATTGGTACCACATGCCTTGAGTCATGGAGTTGAGTCTCATCCCATTACATACATGTTGCATTATGATATTTGGATTGTCTGGAGTGAGTTGTGGAACGGGTGATTTTGTATGTGTTAATCGCGTACTTGCGTATTATTATGCAGTTTCATTATATGATTGTGATTCTCACCCCTTCTGTTTGAATATTTTCCTTTTCATGGGCATCGTGCATATAATCCGCAGTAGAGGTGTGGAAGTGAGTGGAGGAGATTTGAAGGCTCTGCAGATTTGAGCAATTTTTTGGTAAAAAAAGGCGTTGGATGTAATGTTCCAACATGAAGAAGACTGGTCATGACATGATATCCTAACGAATGTCCTGACATCTTTAACTTATATAGCAGGTTGTTTCTAAGTCTGGTCCAAGAATTAAGGAAGCAATCAGAACGTGGATCAAGGAACCAGCCAACAGCAGATTCGAAGCCCAAGGCGGAAGAAGCATATAAAAGAAGACCAAGACCTAGGACTAAAGAACTGAACCTATTTGTAACACTTTTGTAATGTAGAAAATAGGGTTTAGGGTTTTGAGAGTCGTAGGCTTTCTTGTAAGTCTCCCTCTGTATCGATTTGATACATTGTGGTAGACATAGGTACTTGTACAAATTCAGAAACCCGTAGGTAATGAATCGTGTATTGTTCTTGGATGAAGCTTTGAAGCAAATCCAAGTTAACTTGTTAGTCAAGGATGCTTGACTGAACTTTGTATTGGAAGGGGTGTCTTTAAATAAGGATGATACATTTATGGTGTAGTAACTGTTAGATAATCACAGGTTGTGATTTAGGGAGTGAGATGGGTTTCTCTTATCAATTAGACGTGACTTCTAATGATAAAGTCTTCATTGGGTAGTGATAGGTAAGCGTGGGTGTTTACTATAAACCTGAGGTTGTTTACATAAAACTATACTACTGATAGTGGAGTCTTTTTCATGGATTGGTATCCCCTAGATGTAGGTGATTTGCACCGAACTGGGTCATCATATTCTGTGTTGTTTATCATTCTGCAATTTACAATTCAGTTTTGATTAACATGTTGGAATAGATGTTGAAACATTTGTGTTTCTGCAGTTACTAATATTTTGGAAATTAGTCTACTGTTTTGTTCTTTGTTTAAATAATTATGCAGAACAATGTCTTGACATGTGTTAGGACATCTGCTGTTTGCTATGCCAGAATTTCAATTGGTATCAGAGCAGGCATCCTGTTGTTTCTGGATGAGATCTTTGGGAGATACTTTCTGGCGTTTAAACAAGGAGGAGTTTTGGAGATCAGATCATTCTACTCAGACATACTCAAGGGTATTAATGGATGGGATGAATGTTCTGGATCGAAGGTAACAACCCGGTGGTTGTTCATGTTGTTGAGGAGGTTCTATAACAACTGCAGAAGAAGTGGTTAGTTCTCTTGTTGGAGTGTCTTGTAAGATGTTCTGACATCTTATTAGGGCAGGTTAAATTTGTTCCTTGGTGGTTCCGCAACATATATTTCTGATTGAAGAGCTATGTAATTTATGGGGTTCTGGAGTTGTTACTGAAGACAGATGGTGGAAGATCTCAATCGTCGGCCTCTATATTTGAAGATATCTGCATCTTTTTATTCCAAAGTCGGGAGCGATGGAATGAAGAGAGTTGTTGGAAGATGTCTGTTATGGTGACTTAGTACTTGGAAGCTTGGTTCCATTGTGCAACTTGAAGTCGGTTGAAGAAAATGGGAGTTGAGATTAGGTTTATCAAGTTCTTGCTCTAGGAATTTGGTGAATTATTGATCGGCTAAGTTGTCAAATATACTTGAGAATTCTCTCAAGTCCACTCATAAAGGCATATCAGTCGTGTATCTTGAGTCTTCTAGTTATTCTTCTGACTAGAGGGTGTTTCTGTGAAACATAAACCTGAAGAAAGTGGAGGTGATTTATTTTCACCATCCAAAACTGCAAGGAAGGATTCATCTCTCTTAATCCTAAGGGTGGATCCAATCTGAATGGAGATTTCAGAATTGTTGAGGTAAATAGGGTTCGTTCAGAGAGAATCTTAGTTACTTGAGTCAAGGGTGGCATCCTTGGTATCCCGACACTTTGTTTGTCAAATAAGATACTTGCAAAAGATTGAATACTTGATAAGTGTTCATGGAGTGATCTGTTGGAGTATGCCTTCAACAGTGAAGCAGGGTTATTGAACAAGGATTTAAGATTAATTACTATTTGTGATGCTCATAAGTATTTAATTGATTATCCTTGTATGTGAAGTTCAAGATTGTTGATGTTCAACAGGATGTTGGAATATCTCTTCATCTGGTTTGTGCAGAATCATGGGAGGGGTACTGCATAAGCTTTTGGATCTATTTCTCTTGGGTGTTGACCTAAGAATCTGCTTCAGTGTGGTGTGGCAGAAGCATCTGATCTCTGGAGAGTTTCCTGGCAAGAAACTGGTCTATACAGTGGTGATGTTGAAGATGAAGAAGAAGACATCATAATCTTGATGAGTAGTTCTTGGATCAGTTTATTTCTGATCTAGGTACTTAGGAGCATGTGATCTTACTCATCTTGGAGGTCAAGATTAAGTGGCAGTTATCTCTGACTTTCTACAGACTGCTCTACTTAAGGAAAGTGGCATCCTTTGGTATAACTATGGTGTAGTCTGTGACTACTTATCTTCTGAAGAATCAAACTTGGCACATTGAGTTCTTTGGATTTGTGAAGCAAATATCCATCAAGGTGTGAGCTTGAATGGAATACCTGTGATAAGATTAAGCAGGATGGAGGTTATCTACTCAAACTTGGTTGTTGAATCAAGTCTATGAGAGCATGTAACTCTTGTTCTGTTAAAGAGAGGAGGTTCTTCTAAGGGGCAGAATGAGGAGCTGAATTCAGCAGCTGGATGTCGTATCAGAATGTTCTGACATCAAGCTTAACATCAGGATCTCAGCTGGTGATGTGGCACATCAGCTTAAGATAAGTTGATCTACAGGAGAATGGAAGTTATGGATGCTTCAAAAAGGTATGTCTCATAGCAGTTTGCGGGAGCTGCAAGTGTGAAAAGTTGTTACATGTATAAGGCTTAGTGGATCCAAGATGGCTTGCTATGGAGCAAGTAGTTCATGTAACTTGAAGATCAGATTTCATTGGTGGATCAGTGTATCTTGTGGGAGTTCTGAAGAAGGATGAGGCAATCAAAAGTGGCATTTGGTGGTTCTCATATATGGATTCGAGAAATCAAGATAATTAAACAGTGGCATTTGATTACTCTTGAGGAGTGTTGGTTGAAGACTTGAGGATGTGTTTATTCTTTTCTATCTTGGAGCTTGTGGCAGAAGTTCTCAGTTTATGGAAGATTACCTTCTTTTGGTGGATGAGATTTTATTTCTCTCTTTGGTTACTGGAGTTCTTGTTGATCAAGCTGGTGGCATAGTGTTGTTTGAAGATCTTCAGTTGGATTACTATGCAGATAGTAAGTCCAGTGATGGAGCATATCTAGAACTATGTTGATTAGTGTCTATGATATGTGAAGGATGTCCTAACTCATGCTAGAACATCTTCTGGGTTAGTTATCCTTGGAGTAGGATCCTTAGTTCACATCTTGTCTAAGAGGTATTTATCTTGTCGTAGGGGAGAATGATGGGTAAAGGACTGTCTTGGAAGTCTGATGTGAATGTGACATGCTAGAAGTTGACCAGTTTGGTGTTTGTGGAGCAAATGGACTGAAGATTTCTGGATCATGTGTTTTATGTCCTTCAAGTGTGAAGAACATCTGGCGAGCTAGCAAACTAAGGGGCTCTGTATGTCTCTTTGAGGAATGTGAAGTATTTCATATTCAATTGGGTTGTATCTCAAGGAACAAGGAAATCTATACATGAGAATTCAGGAGGAATTCATTTGGTGTGTGGATGGTTTCTGGACGAGAGGGATCAATGGAGCTTAGGTCTCAATCCAGCGTTTGTTAGTTATGGTACAAGGATGTGTTCCTGGTACTTTCACTATATGATCATGAAGTTGTCATGGGATATTATGTGGTGATTTTGGGTATTTCTTGCTGAAGAAGCATCTGTTGAGAAAGATAGGGGGAGAACTTATGTCTGTTAAATGTACTGGTGTGGTACATGGATTGCTTGAGGGTCAAGCATTAGGTGAATGCGTTCAGCAGGTGTGTTGAATAGAGGGTGCGCTCTTGAAGACATGAAGATGCGTCTTATGTTTTCCATTCATTTAGGGTGTTCTTCTGGCAAATGAGCACTGGTTATTTACGACAGGGGGAGTTAGACTTCTGTTCTAGATATATGACTGCAAAGGTGCAGATTATTTATCAAGATTGTTTGTGGTTTTAAGCAGTTTGTGATAGATTGCCTCAGGTGAGGATGATATGTCAGATGAGATATCGTGACATTGTCCTACTGGTATAAGTTCTAGGTGAACTTATCAGGTTGTTCTGATTCTGTCGTTGGGTGTCAATGGATTGAATCAGGAGGAGTACAAGTATCTTGAAAGTTGCTGCTGCTAGCTGAGAGATGTTTGAAGAAATGACTTAACATCTTGGTGAGTTATTCTTGGTCTTCTATTTAAAAGGATTATCCTATAGACAAAACACAGGAACTATAACTTTGCTAAACAAAGCCTGACAAAGGGTCAGGACAGTATAGGTATGACATGATTGGTTGTTTTGGACAGTAGGGGTTGTATACGTGTTAAGCATGTGTCTTGATGCTAGTGCATTCTTTGGACAGTCTCTCATAAAGTTGAATCAGTCAAACTTTAGTTGGACGGTGCACAGTCATTTATGTTTACCTACCCTAATTTATGTCTCCACATGAATTGCTCTGCGGAAACTTCTATGGACCATAATTTTCAAGAAAAATATGTTTGAGTATTTAAAGGTGGAATTTGCTTCTGGTTTTCAAAGTTAGTATTCTAGGCAACCTCGTCATGGTTTTTGTTAAGGTCTGGATTAGTATCATGTGGGTACAGAATTGCGCTGGCTACTTTTGCCAATTTTTGGCTAAAAAGGGGGAGAAGGGGTATGGATTCATCTCAGTTGTGTGGTTTATACAACACATACTCATTTGTGCAAGCGTTATTCTGCAGGGGTGTTGGATAAGAGATTCTGACATCCTTGAGTTCTTCCCTTGTGCCTTGTGATCTGAGTTATGAAGCAGATTGTGTCTTGTGACCTGAGTTACATACTCTATGGACTCCATGTTACGTACGATACAACTGTTTCTTCTTAAGCTCTTTCTGGACCTTCTTGTGGGTTCTCTTATGCCCCTCAAGAGGAAGATTTATCCCTCATTGGCAAGTACTGGTTTGAGGGGGAGATTGAAGGCTCTGCAGATTTGAGCAAATTTTGGTAAAACAAGGCGTTGGATGTAATGTTCCAACATGAAGAATACTGGTCAAGACATGATGTCCTAACGAATGTCCTGACATCTTTAACTGATAAAGCAAGTTGTTTCTAAGTCTGGTCGAAGAATTAAGGAAGCAATCAGAACATGGATCAAGGAACCAGCCAACAGCAGAGTCGAAGCCCAAGGCAGCAGAAGCTTATAAAAGAAGACCAAGACCTAGGACTAAAGAACTGAACCTATTTGTAACACTTTTGTAAAGTAGAAAATAGGGTTTAGGGTTTTGAGAGTCGCAGGCTTTCTTGTAAATCTCCCTCTGTATCGATTTGATACATTGTGGTAGACATAGGTACTTGTACAGATTCAAAAACCTGTTGGTAATGAATCGTGTATTTTTCTTGGATGAAGCTTTGAAGCAAATCCAAGTTAACTTGTTAGTCAAGAATGTTTGACTGAACTTTGTATTGGAATGGGTGTCTTTCAATAGGGATGATACAGTTATGGTGTAATAACTGTTAGATAATCACAGGTTGTGATTTAGGGAGTGAGATGGGTTTCTCTTATCAATTATATGTGACTTCTAATGATAAAGTCTTCATTGGGTAGTGATAGGTAAGCATGGGTGTTTACTGTAAACCTGAGGTTGTTTACATAAAACTATACTACTGATAGTGAATTCTTCTTCCTGGATTGGTATCCCCCAGATGTAGGTGAGTTACACCGAACTGGGTCATCATATTCTGTGTTATTTATCATTCTTCAATTTACAGTTCAGTTTTGATTAACATGTTGGAACAGATGTCGAAACATCTGTGTTTCTGCAGTTACTAATATTTTGGAAATTAGTCTATTATTCTGTTCTTTGTTTAAATAATTATGCAGAACAATGTCTTGACATGTATTAGGACATCTGCTATTTTCTATGCCATAATTTCAAGATTACTCTTTTTTATGCTTTTGTTGAGTCGGTGTCTGCTCTTATATGTAACACTGGGGGGGGGGGGGGGAAGAACGCTTATTTCTTTATTTTATGTTTGGTGGAGATTATTATGTGAATCTCTTATGTTTGTTATTTCCTTATAATTACATTGTGTTATGATTAGGTTTGAAAAGTTAAACTAGCCTGTTTGTCTAATGTTTTTCCGCTGCTAATAAAATGTTGAAGTTCAGACTTGCGTTATGATACCTATTATTTTTTAATTTCATATGTGTTATATATCCTATTATATGAGTTGGTTGAAGTTGAATGTAGCATCCTAATTGCTTAATTGTTTTAATTTACTTTGATTTTTATTTATAAATTACTCCGGAGAAATTAGGGTGTTACATTAAAGTGTGTTGTATTATATTTGAACGCCTCTGATGGTTAATAAAGTGTTGTTGTAAGTTATTCCTTCTCTAAATAGTCAGTTTAGATAAAAGTCTCTTGCCTTGGGCTTGATCATTGAAGTCTTGGATTTGTGGAATTTGAGTAGGAAGTTTTAAACTGTAGGTCTAAATAGGAAGTCTTGTACTCGAGGGGTATAAGCAAAGAAGTCTTGAATCCAAGGGGTTTAAGCAGGAAAGTCTTAGGATGTGAGGATCTAAGTAAGAAGTCTTGATCTGGTGTTGATTAAGCAATGAAGACTTAGGTTGTAGGTCTGAGTAAGAGAAAGTCTTATACTTGAGGGTATAAGCAGTTGTAATCTATTTGATTATACTGGAAATCTCTTATGCTGCTAGGGGATTGGACTACTCTCAGTTGGAGAGGAACCAAGATAAATTTTGTGTGTTATCTGCCTGTTTTATTTACTTCTTTTATCTTATCTGCTGCACTTGTTATCAGTTTCTAAACTTCTGTTTAGATTCTAAACTCTGGTTCAAAAGTAGAAACGTTTTGGCAAACACAATTCAACCTCCCCTCTTGTGTATTTTTCTCACCTTCAATATTGATGCAGTATTGTAAATAATTTTGGTTTGAGGGTATCCTGCTATTTGTTGTTTTCATTACGTTGAAATCGGAACGATCCGCAGGTTTAACATGATTGATATGTTGTGACTCTGCTGGATTTTCTTTTGATGTAATGATGTAAATATTTGGTATATGTGTTGTAGTTTGTTGTTTATTATTGCGCCGAAATCGGATTCGAGCATATTACATGTGTTCAACTTGGTTTTGTTTGTCAACAATGTATCACATGTATTTTGTTTCGATTGCGATAAGTGCATTTTGCTTTGGCAGTTTGCTGGTTCTTTTATTTACATGCGACATCTTAATTTTGTTGTTGTCGCGTTTAACTTAGATTTGTACACGCTTTTGTTAGTTCGACATAACGTCAATTCGTGTTTGCTTTTGCTACTTTGCATTTCGTCGCATGACGTTGCTTTCGTTATGATACAATTTGTTGCGTTCGTTTTATTTACGATGATCCCGCTTCGCGCTAACAACTTGTTGTTCGATTTGTGTTAGTATTCAACATTTTGATTTTATTGCATTTTAATCAGATTTAAATTATGCATTGGAAGTCTCGTATTGCATGATCTCGCATTACGTGAACTTAATTTGCGTCCTCGCGTTGTGTTTAATTTAACACGCGCACATTTACTTTTTAACTCATTTCTAAAGAATGCGTGCTATTAATGTTTGTTGTATGCACATTGTTATCATTTTGTCGCGTGTGTCCGTGCGGCATTGCGTTAACTTTCTTGATGTTAGAATTCACGGCCCGCGTTAGAATTCGCGACCTAACGTTAGAATTCATGGCCTTGCTTTACAATCCACACGTTAACTTTTGCGAAGTTAGAATTTGCATCCTCGCATTAGAATTCGTGCCCTTGCGCTAGAATTTGCGACCTTGCGTTACAACTCGTGTTGTTCATTTATTTTTCAATCATCGATTCAAAACCACTTTAAAATCACAGTCAAATCAACATTCACAAAAATAAATCAAACACTTGATCTCATCAATTTATCCTTTTCAAATTAATCGTTTCTAAAACTTCTTTTGCAATAAACATTCGTTTGAAAAAGGATTAGTTAGACGTAATTGTTCTTCCTAATCCCTGAGTATTTGGATGATGGTTATACTTCGCCTACCATTCAAGTACTCATCATCTGTTTCGAAATACATTAAATAACTTAATCTAGTTCATTCTTTCGTGGATGAAAAATATTAGTTGAACGTAATTATTCTCCCTAGTCCTAAATATTTGTGTGTTGGTCGTACTTAATCTCCTGCGTGAATACTCTTCATCCGTTGAAGAAACGTGACTTAATTCGCCACACAAATTTCACAAACAACTTGGATGAAAAAGGTTAGTTGGACGTACATGTCCCTCATAATCCCGAGTATTTGGATGATGGTCATACTTAACCTACCGTTCAAGTACTCGTCATCCACCTCAAAACATACTCAACCAATCAAACTTATCTTTCCTTACTCCACGTGATTGAAAATCTTTTCACAAACAAACAATTTTTATTTGTTATATCACGATACAAACTAACTCTTAAGCCTCCCATACACGATCATACAAGCAATGTTTAACCCATAAATATTTTGGGAGATTTGTTGAAAATATTAGAGCTTGTACCATCTCAAGTAGGCTTCAGTTTTCTCTCTCTACGACTCCATTTTGGTGGAGGGAGTTAACACAAGAGCTTTAATGTACAATTCCATTTTTTAGAAAAAAAAAATCGCAACTTTGTTAACATATTCAGTTCCATTATTAGTTCTAAGCACTTGTATTTGTAAGTTAAATTGTGTTTGCACCAATTTACAAGATTTTTTTTTATTATATGACTTACCTTTGTTTTAATTTAATAAGTATGTCCAACTAAATCTAGTATGATATTTCGTAAAGGTGATAAACCATTTTTTTGGGATAAAAAGTTTATTCTATTAGGTCCCCAAACATCGCTATTAATAATTGAAAAATGTTTCAAAGGTTTGTATGTTTGTTTTGGAAAAGAATTTCAGGGATGTTTAGCAAATTCTCAAACCTCACACGGAATGTCGAAATATATTGTTCAACAAATTTTTTAGGAAAAAGACACTTTAAATATTTAAAACTAGAGTGGCCTAATATCAAACTAGCGTCCAAATGGGCACTCCTGTGCCCGTTTGTCCGCTTTTTCATTGTGTTAATACGTGTATATTTTTAATGAGTTTTTTTTGTGTGTATGTACCATAAAAAATAATATTATTTATAAACAATAATTAAAAGTAAAAGTAAGATTATAAATATTCATTTTTAATATGCTTCAATATTCTATAATCTCTCTTCTTTCCGTGTCTATCAGTCTGTTTTTTTATACACACACGTAAAAATATGAATATTATAATTTTTTTAATTTTGATATCTTTCTCAATTATTATTGAAAAATACAATATCATTATATTTTATTTATTTTTTAAATTGCAATCCATAAACATTAAAATTGACCAATTATTACACAAATGTCCAATATTATAAACAATATTTTAAACCATAAATATTTAAAATACACCATCTTCTGAGTTAATTAATAAATATAAAAGAACACATTGAACCATTTCATCGGAGCATACTTATTGTCTACTCTTTATTCAACAAATTTATTCAAAGAATCAATTATTTGCGGTAAATAAAGGGAAAGGTGAAATTAAGAAAATTTATATTGACTTTGCTTAAAAAGTGTACATTGTGTTTCTCTTTTAACTACTTTCCTACAATGAAACAAATAAAAAAAAATTAGTATGAAAAATATTAATTTATAAAATATAACATAGACTAAGGTTTCTTTTATAAAACTTAACTATATTATATCTATAACCTTCATACACTGCTGGATATGCCTTTCACTATTAAATGTGAAAAAAAAAATTATAAATAAATGTTGAAAAATATTAGATATTAAAACATTTTTTTCAATTTATTTTATATTTGTGTCCGCTCTTTTTATTACGCTAACGGGTTATAATATAAACGAATATTTTATATTTAATTTAAATTTTAATCTAAAGATTTAAACATTATACTGTTCACTATACAGATTTAATAGAATTAAATATGATTATATATTTCTTAAAACATATTATATTTTACAAATTAAGAACTACATAGAGAGTATAGAATATGAAAATCAACCGGACTCCAAATGAAAAACAACACATCAAACTATGTATTCATAATCATTTTCAAAACACTTCTACTTTCAAAAGATTTCAAAACCAACCATTAATAAGAGAATACCATTAAAATAATTGATGTTCAGTTTAAAATACATACTTTATTCTTTCATACAATAAATAGATAACAATAAAAGTATGCATTCAAAATTAAGAGAAGATATTTAAACAAATAATCTAATAAATATGAATATAATGTTATTAAAAAAATAAAACAGAAACAAATATGTTTCAATAAATCAATCTTATTTGGTGTGACCAATGTGTGCATCTTTTTAAAATTGGTAGTTTGTGTTCTATCCACTAAAAAAAATATAAAGTAATAAAAAAGAAAACAAAAGAATTAGAAGGACAAGATGGCTCCGTCTATGGTGCGCAACGCCCATAGGTCTCACGTGAGAGACCTTTTTTTTTTGTTCTCCATTGAATATCAGCCATTGGATATTGCTGTCTATGGTATGCTTGCAATGCCCACCATGTGCAACACTGCACTGAATCACAAAGGCCTTAAATTTTGTACTTTATAAATGTGTCTTTTAAATTTTGTATCCTATAAAATATTAATGTTAAAAAAACAAATTAAAAGAAAATATTAACATTTTAAAAAGAAATTAAACTAATATGAACATTTTTTATTCAATTGATAAAATATTGTTTTAAAATTTTCATATTTTTATATTAACGTTTTTTAAAATGTAACATAATAAAATTATTTTTTAAAATTTATTTTAAAAATAATTATGTGATTTTAATATTAATTGGAACAATATTTTAAAATATTGTTTTAAAAATTTCATATTTTTACTATAACATTTCTTAAAATGTAAGATAATAAAATTATTTTTTAAAATATATTTTTAAAATGATTATGTGATTTTAACATTAATTGGAACAATTTTCAAAATATTGTTTAAAAATTTCGTATTTTTACTATAACATTTTTTAAAATGTAACTTAATAAAATTATTTCTTAAAATATATTTTAAAAATAAAGCTAAATTACATTTTTAGTCCCCCTATTTTAATTCATTCACAAAATCAAATCTCATATTTTAATTTTAAACAGTTTTGATCCCCTATTCTGTTTTTGATTAAAAAAAAAATTGATGTGTCATTTTTTTAAATAGGTGGCACAATTTGTGTGATGTGTTCACCACCAAATATCACATCTATTTTGCATGTCATTTTCTTTTTGTTATATTTATTTATTTGACTAAATTAATTTTAAAAAGTAATAAATAATTAAATAAATACAAAATTTGAAAAAGAAATGAAGTTTAAAATAATAATAATAAATAAAAATCAACAAATGAATTCTATTTTAATAAAATACAAAATTTAAAATAGAAGGACATGTTATTTAAAATACTTTATAAGAAATCAAATTCAAATTAAAAACTCATTAAACTAACATATTGAAAATGAAAATAAATAAAAATGAATAGAAGAAAAACTCCTTAACATAAGGAGGAGTTATTGAAAATAAAGGAAAATAAATTAAAATGAATTGGAAAAATCACCAAGATTTTTTCTCATTGAATACGTTCTTTTCACTCCAGATGCACTTCAATATCCATGGCTTCTGTTTTTTCCTACGAAAAAATTTCAATTTCCAGTTTTTCTTCGACTAATTTTTAGATTTGCTTTTAATTTTCTTTTCCATTTTTATTTTCTCTTCTCATCCCTCTTTCTACTATGCATCTACGGATTTCATTCTCTGCTTTATTTGTGTTTTTGGGATTTAGATCTGAATTTTTGGATTTGGATATGCTTCTACCGATTTCATTCTATGTTTTATTTGTGTTTTAGGGATTTGGATTTGGGAGGATTTGAGAGATGGAAGAAGTCAAACAGTGTTATAGGGATTTAGATATGGATTTTTTTATTTGGATTTGGGAAGATTCGGGAGATGGAAGAAGTCAAACAAATACATATTCAGCATGTTGAGATGAAAGAAATCAAACACATTCATATAGGAACAAACACAACTAGGGCAGAAATCAGAACACAAATAGATGTAGAAAAAACCCATGTATTGTGAGCAGACACGAGCATTCAAGTATGCAGAGATGGAAGAAATTGAGATGGAGACCGTCGAGCCCATCCTCAAACGATTGCCTTAGAATCAAATCCCAACAAATATTCTGTTTCATTTTCATTATCCAATAGAAGGAAACCCAGATTCAGAAAAATAAAAATTAGAAATAGGTGCAATAGAGGTTTTCATTTGGAAAACCCCTAAAATTTTGAAGAAGGGTGCTAGATTGAGAAATTACTAATTACAGATGATTCAATTAATAAATAATTAAGTCTCTTCATTTTGAAATTTATTATTTTTTAATAGAAAGTTTTGAGTACATAATAGATTTTTGGCTTAAATAATGATTTAGTCCCTGTAAGTTGGCGAGATTTTGGTTTTAGTCTCTGAATCTTTTTTTTTTGTCCAAGTCCCTATATGTTCTATTCCTTTTAGCGTTAGTCTCTGCTGTTACTCTTCCGTTTAAAAAAAGGTGACTTGGCAGACGGTGGTGATGTGTAATATTTTTTTTATTTCTTTTATATATTTGTTTAACACACGTGGCTATTAAACTTTCCCCCCATAACATGTCATCTAATTCTCATTTCCATATTTTGTTTTAAGTCCCTGTAAATTAGGGCTTGACTTTTCCATCTCCAAGTTTGTCTCTTCCATTCATTTATAGTTCAGGTAAGCTTAACGGTGGTTGTACGTCTGCGTTTGAACTTCCAAGAAAGAATCTTCCAGGTATGTCGTTTACTGTTAACTTACATTATAGGGGAAAGTTTGTTAGGGATGGTGTCGTGTACTACCTAGGTGGGGATAAAGTTGAAGTAGACATTGACCCTGATAAGTGGAGCTTCTTTGAAGCAACCGGTATTGTTATTGATGTTTGCAAACTTGAAATCAATTATTTCTGGCTATGGTGGTATAACATTGTATCGGGTAAGCATGCAAGGGTAGTTAGTGATGTTGATGCTGGTAAGATTTATGAACACTATGTTGAAACTAGCGTTAGTGTAGACCTTTTTATTGAGCACATAATTATGGAAGATGTTGTTAATGATGTGGAAACTAACAATGTTATTGAGGATGATGCTGATAATGTTAAAGCTGACACAAGTGGTGAGGCAAATGTAAGTAATGTTGAAGGTGATGCAGTTGCTGAGGAAAATGTAACTAATGCTGAAGTTGAGACTGGTATGGATCATGGCGTTTTTTATAATGTAGATGTTGACACAGTTCATGAGGAAAATGTAACTAATGTTCAAGCTGAGACAGGTATTGATGATGGTCAAGAAAGTGATAGTTCTGATAGTGATAATAGTGATGACAATGATTACACTGGTTTATCATTTGAGGATAGTGAGGATGAAAGGGCCCTTGGTTTGGATGATGGGTTTGATGTGGTAGAAGAAACTCCTGCAAGGGTTAAGCTGATAGCAAGGAAACATAGGAAAACTCCAACAAAGATAAGAATTGTTGATGCTGCTGGGGGTTCATCTAGTGGAAGTAAAGTTGGTAATGAAGGGATTGAAACTAATTACTTAAGTGATGATCTTGGGAGTAGTGATCCAGATGCATCAGATGAAGAGAAAAGACCGTCATATCCAAGGTTCAAGATGGAGGAATTAGACAAGGACTACAAGTTCAAAGTTGGGTTGGAGTTTATTTCTTTGTATGAATTCAAGGAAGCAATAACTGAAGGGTCAGTCTTAAATGGTAGAGAGATAAAGTATGTGAAAAATGACAAGGTTAGAGTGAGAGTGGTGTGCAAGGGAAAATGTGGTTTTTTGGCTCTGGTTAGTAAAGTGGGGAATAAACACGCGTATAGAATGAAGAAATGAATTGGTACTCACACGTGTGGAAGGGTTTTGAATAATACAACTGCTAACTCAAAGTGGATTGCTAAAACTGTGGCGGCTAGGATGGCTTCTTCTGATGGTCCCAAGCTTCGTAATATTGTGTCTGAGATTAGGACAACATATTATGTAGGTATTAGTATGAACAGGGCATGGAAGGCTAAATAAATAGCAAAGGCTTTGGTTGAAGGTGATGCCACAAAGCAGTATACTCTTTTTTGGAGGTATTCAGCTGAATTGAGGAGGGTCAATGCAGGTAATACTTGCAAAATTAATGTCACAAAAATTACACCCACTATTCAACCAAGATTTGGTTGTTTTTACTTCTACTTTGATGGAATCAAGAAGGGATTCACCACTACTTGTAGACCATTCATTGGTGTTGATGGATGTCATCTAAAGACAAAATATGGAGGAACTTTGCTTGTTGTTGTTGGAAGGGATCCTAATGACCAATACTATCCATTGGCCTTTGGTGTATGTGAGACTGAGACTAAGGAGTCATGGAGGTGGTTCTTAACCTTGCTTTTGGAGGACATTGGGCATGATAAAAGATGGGTATTCATTTCAGACCAACAAAAGGTACTTGTCACATCTATGTTTTTTTGCTTTACATCCTTATGCAATGTTTGACTTTTTAAATTCATCCATGTATTATTAGATTCATTTTTTATTTGGTCCCTGATTTTATTGTTTATTTTGTTTTCAAGGGGTGGATACCAGTATTTGAGGAGATGTTTGAGAGGGTAGAGCATAGGTTATGTCGTAGGCATTTATATGCCAATTTCAAAAAGAAGTTTGGTGGTGAGACCAAAATCAGAGACTTGATGATGTTTGCAGCAAAGTCAACATATATACAAGCATGGGAGGCAAAGATGAAAGAGCTGAAGGCATTTAATCCTAAGGCTTGGGAATGGTTGGCCAAGATCCCAACAAAGTCATGGTGTAAGCATGCTTTTTCATTCTATCCCAAATGTGATATGTTAATGAATAATGTATATGAGGCTTTCAATAGTACAATACTTATGGCTAGGGATAAACCAATATTGTCAATGTGTGAATGGATAAGGAATTATCTGATGAATAGAAATTCTACATTAAGAGAGAAAGCTGATAGGTGGGAACATAGGATTATGCCAAGATCGAAGTTCAGCATGCTGGCAACTGGATACCTAATTGGTCTGGTGATAGTATTTGGCAGGTTGAACATATTTATAGCAAACATATGTTCATTGTTGACACATCTAAGAAAACTTGCACTTGTAACTTTTGGGAGTTGGTAGGCATACCATGTAGACATGCAGTTGCTGCCCTAGGATATAGGAATCTTAAACCAGAAGACTGTGTAGATGATTTCTATTCTAAGGAGACCTATGTGGCATGCCATGACTACAACATTATCCTAATTAATGGCCAAGACATGTGGTCTGAAGTTGACACTGAGGAAATGTTGCCTCCATCTTACAAGAGAGAGCCTGGTAGGCCAAAGAAGTTAAGGAGAAGAGAACCTGATGAGGATCCCAACAAAGTGAGGACACAAACTACTTATTGTTGTACCAAATATGGAGTGCATAGACATAATACCAGGAGTTGTTTGGTTCAGGTGCCATGCCCTGAACTCAGAAAAGAAAGGTATCATTTAAAGTCAGTTATGTTTACAAATTTTGTTATTTTGTCATTGATATTGATTGAGACTTTGTTTTTGCAGAAAAAACCTAAGAAAACTGCTACACAAGCATCACAACCTGGGAATGAGCAATCAACTAAACAACAACAGAAACCAAGTAATACTGAGAATGAGCAACCAACTGAACAACAACAGAATCCAAGTAATGTTGAGAATGAGGCTCCAACTGAACAACAGCAGGGAACACAATGTGATGTGGATCCAGAATTTGAGATGCTTGCAGCTGATCTATGTGCAGCTTTTGAATCAACACAAACCCAACCCAACATCAATGACATCACAACAGAAATTCCAGATATTCCCCACGTTCTTATTAATATACAATCAACTGTTGAGGTTTCTAATGAACAGCCTGCACAGGCTTCACAAGGACTTGGTGGCTCTCAGCCAAATTACATTTTGTCTGCACCTGTCAAAGAAGGTGGTGGCTCACAGCCAAGTGTTGAAGTTGGTATGGTCCCACCTCTGTCATCAACTCCACCAAAACAACCTGTTGCTAAGCATCATAAACCAGTTGAGTGTAAAACTTAGTTGTTGTCTATGTTGTTTAGTCTGCTGATATTTCTCTGATTGTGTGTGTTTTTTAATGTGACTTTGTAGGCCAAACAACCCAGACAGAAGGTGGCAAGGAAGTTAGAACTGAGGAGAAGTGACAGAACAAGGGTATTACAATGCAAAAAGCTTAAGGGAGAGGGAAGTAGCAAAGACCAACCATGGAAGTATTAGACAAGCACCTGTTTTGAATTATGTTGTACTGCTTTGGCTTACAACTTGTTGTTAAAGCCTTTATGTGTTATGACTTAAGAATGTATTTTATTATAACTTTAAGTATGTACGGGCTTAAGATGGTATTTTGTTAAGACTTTAAGTATTTTGTAATAACTTAAGACATGTATTTTGTTATTCCTTTAAATATAAAGCTATGGTTTAAGTAATACTGAAAAAGCACTTATCAACTTAATTGAATACTTATACTGAACAATATAATCGCATAAAGTTTTATGAACAAAATAAAAACATGTTTTTCATTCAAAATATGGTACAGGGACCAATTCCAAAATACATTAATGTTACAAGGACTTAAAAGCAAAATAACATCAACAGCAAATACAACTGCATTCACCATTTCAGATAACCACAAAAAATCCCCCATGAAATAACCAAAACAATCTTCAACAGAGTCACTTTTCTCTTCTCCTTCTCCAGCTTGATCTTCATCTTCGTTTTTTTTACCAGCTTCAATCGCCTTGACCATGACCCCAATATCCTTCAATGCTTCAGAGCAGTTGCAACCATCAAAACATCTAACATCACTAGCTGGATTTCTTTCAAGCTCATCGTCCCAAATAAACAACTTGCAACCGGACATTAATCCTGAATTTTGACACTTCCAAAATCGTCTTTTAGGGTTTTTCATTGAATTTGACATAAACATTTTCATGCTTCTATTGCAACCACACACCGGTGCTTGGCCATGATGATAATTCGCAGAAGAAAAGGACGCCATGGATGTTGAAGGAAGTGGGTAGAAGAAGAACATAACTGATACAAGTGTAGAAGAAAGAAGAAGTTAACTTCTAAAAGAAATCATTAAGCAGTATTCCAACTCAGCACCGTTTGCCAACTAGGCATTTTTTTTAACGTTCCATTGACGTGAGGGACTATTACCAAAAGGAATAGAACATATAGGGACTTGGACCGAAAAAAAAAATATTCAGGGACTAAAACCAAAATCTCGCCAACTTACAGGGACTAAATCACTATTTAAGCCTAGATTTTTTATTGTGAACACTCTGGTACCCTCCAATTTAATTGAATACCAGTACCTTTAACCAATCAAACACTATGATTCAATGCCACATCATTTTTTTTTTTTAAATAAATTAAAATTTTATCTCAATTTGCACTAAAGGTACGAGTACCTAACTTAGATTCATGGATACCTAAGAATTTACCTTTTTTTTTATTATGTTACTATCATAATATCATTAATAATATTTCTATTTTATATTTTTTAATAATATTTATATTTTATATAGTTATTATTTTTATTATTAATATTATTAGTGAAATTATTATTACATGTCATTCTATTTAAATTTTTGTAAATTATTTTAATGTTTAATGATTTTTTAAGGTGAACACTCTGGTGCCCTTGAATTTATTTGGATACCGGTACCATCATCCAATGAAATAATTATATTCAATGCCATGTCATTTTATCTATATTTTTTATTTAAAAATAAATTAATATTTTAAATCAGTTTTCACTAAAGGTACCGGTACCCAACTATTTATCATGGGTACCTAAAAATTTGTCATTTTTAATTAATTTAAGTTAAATAAAAAAATATAAGAAAAAAATAAATGACATGGAAAATAAGATGACATAGTTAGCAGTGTACACATCACACAAAATGTGTCATCTGTTGACTATCTTCCACGGTTCACACATAGTTGACCATCATCTAAGCATCTCACACATAGTTAACCATCATTTATGCATCTCTGACATAGTTCACCGTCATTTGTTGACTATCTTCCATGGTTCACACATAGTTGACCATTATATATGCATCTCTGGCATAGTTCACCATCATATGTTGACTATCTTACATTGTTCACACATAGTTGACCATCATCTATGCATCTCACACATAGTTCACCATCATCTATGCATCTTTTACATAGTTCATCGTCATCTGTTGACTATCTTCCGTGGTTCACACATAGTTGACCCTCATCTATGATTCTCACACATAGTTGACCATCATCTATGCATTTCATACATAGTTCACCATCATCTGTTGACTATCTTATATGGTTCACACATAGTTGACCATCATCTATGCATCTCACACATAGTTCACCATCATCTATTGACTATCTTCCATGGTTCACACATAATTGACCATCATCGATGCATCTCTGACATAGTTCACCATCATCTCTGACATAGTTCACCATTATCTCTTGACTATCTTCCATAGTTCACACATAGTTGACCACCATCTATGCATCTCACACATAGTTCACCATCATCTCTTGACTATCTTCCATGGTTCACATATAGTTGACCATCATCTATGCAACTCACACATAACTCACCATCATCGTTTGACTATCTTCCATGGTTCACACATAGTTGACCATCATCTATGCATCTTTGACATGGTTCACACATCATCTCTTGACTATCTTCCATGGTTCACACATGATTGACCATCGTCTGTGCATCTCAAACATAGTTCACCATCACCTGTTGACTATCTTCCATGGTTCACACATTGTTAACCATCATCTATGCATCTCTGACATAGTTCACACATCACCTCTTGACTATCTTCCATGGTTCACACATGATTGACCATCATCTGTGTATCTCACACATAGTTCACCATCACTTGTTGACTATCTTCCATGGTTCACACATAGTTAACCATCGTCTATGCATCTCTGACATAGTTCACACATCACCTCTTGACTATCTCCCATGGTTCACACATGGTTGACCATCGTCTGTGCATCTATGACATGGTTCACACATCACCTCTTGACTATCTTCCATGGTTCACATATGGTTGACCATCCTCTACGCATCTCTGACATAGTTCACCATCACATGTTGACTATCTTCCATGGTTCACAAATGCTTCATCATCGTCCATGCATCTCTGACATGGTTCACACATCATCTCTTGACTATATTTCATGGTTCACACATAGTTGACCACCATCTATGCATCTCACACATAGTTCACCATCACTTGTTGACTATCTTCCATGGTTCACATATGGTTGACCATCATCCCTGCATTTCACACATGGTTCACCATCATCTGTTGATTATCTTCCATGGTTCACACATCGTTGACCATCATCTATGCATCTCACACATAGTTTACCATCATCTGTTGAATATCTTCCATGGTTCACACATGGTTGACCATTATCTATGCATCTCACATATAGTTTACCATCATCTGTTGAATATCTTCCATGGTTTACACATAGTTGACCATCATATATGCATCTCTGACATGGTTCACCATCATCTGTTGAATATCTTCCATGGTTCACACATGGTCGACCATCGTCCATGCATCTCACACATAGTTCACCATCATCTGTTGACTATCTTCCATGGTTCACACATAGTTGACCATCATCTATGCATTTCACATATAGTTCACCATCACTTGTTGACTATCGTCCATGTTTCACACATAGTTGACCGTCATTTATGCATCTCTGACATGGTTCACACATCATCTCTTGATTATCTTCCATGGTTCACACATGATTGACCATCGTCTGTGCATCTTACACATAGTTCACCATCACCTGTTGACTATCTTCCATAGTTCACACATAGTTAACCATCATCTATGCATCTCTAACATGGTTCACTCATCATCTCTTGACTATTTTCCATGGTTCACACATGATTGACCATCATTTGTGCATCTCTGACATGGTTCACACATCACCTATTAACTATCTTCCATGGTTCACACATGGTTGACCATCCTCTACGCATCTCTGACATGGTTCACACATCACCTCTTGACTATCTTTCATGGTTCACACATGGTTGACCATCCTCTACGCATCTCTGACATAGTTCGCCGTCACCTGTTGACTATCTTCCATGGTTCACACATGGTTCACCATCATCCATGCATCTCTGACATGGTTCACACATCATCTCTTGACTATCTTTCATGGTTCACACATAGTTGACTATCATTTATGCATCTCACACATAGTTCACCATCACCTGTTGACTATCGTCCATGGTTCACACATAGTTGACCATCATCTATGCATCTCTGACATGGTTCACACATCATCTCTTGACTATCTTTCATGGGTCACACATAGTTGACCATCATCTATGCATCTCACACATAGTTCACCATCACCTGTTGACTATCGTCCATGGTTCACACATAGTTGACCATCATCTATGCATCTCTGACATGGTTCACACATCATCTCTTGCAGTGGCGGAGCCAAAAAAAATTTGAAGCCTGGGCAAAAATTTAAAGACTGCAAAAATTTGTATGAAATATGACGGTTTTAAAATTGTGTTTAATAAAACCGCCACTATTTACATTAAAATATGACAGTTTTATAAACTGACATAGTGTTAATAGAAAAATGGCAGTTTTGACCGCCTTTATTTTGACACGTCAGCTCCTTTACAGTGAATTTTGTTTTTATTATTTTTTTAAATCAAATATTTTCTTTTATAATTGTAGAAATTGATCTATAGAATTGTATAGAGTCCTAATATATTTTTTATACATTTGAGGATAAAATTTATTCTTTTCTACTTCTTTTTTACAACAATGTACATGTTTTTATTTTAATTTTAATAATTGCTACATTTATGTTAATTTTTATTTCTTCTAAGTATTCATTTTTAATTTTTGGTTAATTTAGTCATAAATTGCAACTTTAATCTTTATTTCAATTCTTGCACTTTTTGTAATGTAGTTGAATCTAAATATTATAATATAAAAAAATTGATGTAATGTATACTTAATTGCATAAAAATATAATTTTTTTGCATAATTTATAATTTTTTGGTTTAAACCTGTATTTTTATACATAAAAATATAAATTTTTTGGTTTTAAACCATAATTTACAACATTATACATGTATTGTTTTTCATAATTTACAATTTATAATTTAATATTTGGTTTAAATTTGTATTTTTCTGCATTTTCATTAATTTTAGTGGTTTAAACCGCCATAATAACACTTTTATCATTTAATTTTTGGTTTAAATTTGTATTTTTCTGCATTTTCATTAATTATGGTAGTTTAAACAACCGTAATAGCACTTTTATAATTTAATTTTTGGTTTATATTTGTATTTTTCTCCATTTTCATTAATTGTGGCGGTTTAAACCCGCCGTAATACTACTTTCATAATTTAATTTTTGGTTGAAATTTGTATTTTTCTGCATTTTCGTTAATTGTGGCGGTTCAGACCGCCGTAATAGCACTTTTTAACCGCCGCAATTTTCAAAATTGTGGTGTAAAGAAAGAATTTTTTTTGGCTCTAGCTGGACCTTAAAACCGCCCATGATCTCTTGATTATCTTCCATCGTTCACACATGATTGACCATCGTCTGTGCATCTCACACATAGTTCACCATCACATGTTGACCATCTTCCATGGTTCACACATAGTTAACCATCATTTATGCATCTCTGACATAGCTCACACATCACCTCTTGACTATCTTCTATGGTTCATACATCACCTCCTGACTATCTTCCAATTAATGTTAAAAAATAATTTTAAAATATATAATTTAAAAAAAAAATTAAAAAACGTCAATATAATTTAATGAAATAAAAAAAACGTCAATATAATTTAAAAATAAAAAACGTCAACATAATTTAAAAAATATTTTTATTAAGCTATAGTAAAAATAAATTTAATGAAATTAATTTAAATCAAAATATATAATTTAATGAAATTAATTTAAATCAAAATATATAACTTAATGTCAAATATATCCAATTAATGTCAAATTAAAAAAATTAATGTCAAATATAATTTGTGAAATAAAACCAATTAATTTCAAATTAAAAATATATAAATTTAAAAATAATATTTAGAAATTTTGTTCCAATTAATGTTAAAAAATAATTTTAAAATATATAAAACAAAATTAAAAAACATCAATCTAATTTAATGAAATAAAAAACGTCAATATTTAAAAAATATTTTATTAAGCTACAGTAAAAATAAATTTAATGAAATTAATTTAAATCAAAATATATAATTTAACGAAATTAATTTAAATCAAAAAATATAATTTGCTGGTTCTTGTAATTGACTACAATTTTGGTAAAACAATGTTGCTGTCATGTGATGGTTAATCAAGATGTTGAAACAAGATGTTCTAACTTACTGCATTCAACATGTCGCATAAAGATGTCTCATCCTGGATCATAGGACATCGCGTCTGTTTTTGGTTTAAAAGGAAGATTCTGTTAGTTGTTATTTGTTTCTGAATATTCTGTGAATATTTAGTTATCCTATGTGGCCTCCAGGTTAATTGAGTTGAGTTTTTGTGTTTTCACTACTTTCTAAATATGGAGACATATTAGGAAATATTATATTGAAGACCTATTTTCTTGGAGGTTAATTTGCAGACTTTGTGCAGCCTTGTTACTGCTGTTTTGAAGGCCCAAATCCAGTTGGGAAATAGGATATAAGTAGAAGCTTGTAACCTAGTTTTTGGTAGAGAAGCCGTGAATAGAAAATATGTAATCATTAGGGCTGAGTTCGTGAACCACTCTCTAGGAAAGTTGGTATGTGTGAACCACCCGGTTTGTGGCATGGTCATCGTGTTTATCTCGAAGCCTGTAGGTAAGAGATGTGTTGTTCTTGGAGAAAGCTGTTAAGCAACTCTACGTATTGTTCTTAGTCATGTGTGTCATGTCTAGGTATTGTCATGGAAGTATGCCTTCTACTTTGTTGTGTTTGAAGAGTTGTTGGTGAAATTCTGGTACCAGATGTGTGATGTTACGTGTGATGTCACAACAACACACTCTGCAATGGACAATGTAAAACATCAAGAGAAACACACAGAATTGTTTACCCAGTTCAGTTTAACAACTTAATTTGGGGGCTACCAAGCCAGGGATGAAATTCACTACTTGTAGAATTAATTTACAGACTCAACAACCTCGTTGACAATCTCCTAAACTTAATTCCTACTAATGAACTTTCTACCTAAGAGCCCACTTAGGTATGAGAACACTACTCAATCCCTACAACCTCTCAAAGATCAAACACTTTGAGAAACACCTTGATCCTGCTTCACAGCTTTGATCAAGTTACAAAACTCTCTTGCTTCACAGCTCTAGAGAGGACATATTACACTCACCAATTCACTCTTGAATAGTTAACACAATACTCGAATAAATACAATGCTTAACCTCCAGTCAAAGCTCTCTATCTTCTATCTATTTTCTGCGTCGTCTTCCTTTGGTTGATGCGCTTTAAATAGCCATCTGAATTGGGCTTGGACCTGCTACAATATCTGACCTGATTTGTTATTTAAAACTGAATCTTCAAAACAGATTTTATCCCCAAAATCTTTTTAAATCTTCAGCCTTTAAACCTCCCCACAAATCTGCATCAAATCTCTATGCAGCAGAGAATATCTATCCCAAGATATCTGCATCCAATAAGACTAACAGCTCTCCCAAAATCCAGCTAAAACGCAAACCCTAACAACATCACTAAACCTAATGTTATTAAACTTCTGCAGACCTGATGTCATGACATCGCATGTGACATCAGACTTCAAAACTTCAACAACTTAAATCCTTAACATAAACCAATGTTAAGACTCAATGTTAAGACATCACCCATGTGACATCAACATTGAACAACTTTGTTTTACCAAAATTCTAGCCAATTCAAGGACCAACAATCTCCCCCTTTGCCTAATTTTGGCTAAAACAATCTCTGCAACATCAGAGACTTCAGCAGCGGATAAAAAATTTAACAAACAACCAGCAAACAACTCCCATCAACAAAGAGCAAACTCCCCCTCAAAACCAGAACCAGCATAACCAGCTGTTCCACATGCACACTCCCCCTCAACATCTGCACCACACCAGATATAGGGTACACTCTACACAAACCTAGGCTAACTCTCCCCCTTTTTAGCCACAATTGGACAATTACCAAACACAATGTCCTGACATAAAGTCATGGTCAAACATCAGTCTTCCCAGATACTTGTTGATAGTACTAGGAGAGAAAGTAATGCACTTTCCCCTCACATAGACTTTCATGTAATCAATGCTCTTTTTATCAACAATTTTTCCAGAAATGTTGACAACAAATTCTTTGACAAGACCCTCATAGCACTTACGAAATTTGGTCACAGTCTTCACCAACCCAGCCTCATTATTCAGCTCCATAATATCCTTCATCTCTAAAGCTTCTTTCCCAAGCTCCCTCTCTATGGCTAGTCTTCTCTGACATACAAATTTCCACATTGATGCACTGCTGGCATAATGAAAGGAAATGTTGTCAACTGGTACTTCAGGGACTTTGTCAGAGATTCTCTTCAAAATTGTTCTTCTGACAGGTGTGATGTCATGATCATCATCCTCAACATCAAAGTCAGAATCAGAATCTTCCCTGATCTTCCTCTTTTTGGAGGATGTAGCAACCTTGCTCCAAGGTTTTGTAGGACCCACAACAACAGTTTTCTTCTTTCCTTCAGAAGACTTCTTTGGAGAGGATTCAACAGCCTTTTCTCTCCTTGTCTTTAGTCTCTTAGCAATACTTGGAACAGCTTTACCAATGACTTCATCATCAGATAAATCAACCACATTGATCACATCCTCATTCTTTTCTTCACCAGGAGTAGCTTCAACAGGTGATGTTCTAACATCCCCCTTAACATTAGCTTCCTCATGCACATCATCTTCTTCCACTCCCACTTCAGAATCTTTAATAACAGACATAGCAAGTCTATGAAGATTAGTAGCTGCACTTTGCAGGTCACTCTTTTCCCTTTCAGAATGTTCAGCAGGCATTTGCCTCAGTGGTCTAGATATACCCTTTATAGGAAGCCCTTTCTCAAAGATCTTATCGACAGTCTGACCTAAGCTTTTGTCAACATCTACCCTTTCTTCAACAGTTTGAGAAGTGGATGACCTAGGTGCTGTTTTATCACTAAATAGAACACTAGTAACAAGCTTCTTTGTTTCATTATCTCTAAAGATAGTCCCAGCCCTTTTTGAAACAAGTTTAGAAGGTCTAGATTTACCTGACTATGAGAGCATCATGGAAATAGACTTTATGTTCAAAGCATCAGCTGCAGAACCTTTGTCTGAAGAAACCCTAACTTTTTCCCGCGAAGAGCTTTGAGAAGCAGATTTCTTTGATGGAGAAGACATCTGTTTTGACATGGTTCCCTTGAAGCAGTATAGGTTCAGAGACAGATGATTCTTCTTGTTGAAGGAGACGAACAGTCGAGAGATATGAGCTTTGATGAAACGTGATATTGCTACAAAAGGGAATGATGGTCTAAGGTATGGCGCCTGATTTTGTGTATTCCTTAAAGACCAATCAATGAGTTTCTCCCTCCAAATTAACTTTCCTTTTAAAAATTTAAAAGGATTCACATTAAGAGTAATTAACCCTAATTGACCTTTTAGCAGACTTTCACACTTGTTGTCACAATCTGATGTTACAACATCAATCTTAACATCACCAGATAAGCTGTCCATTTGAGGTACCCATTGATAGCAATTATCTCTGGATCTTATTCCCTTCATCACTACCTCATTCTGCTTATTTGTCACCACACACTCATCTTTGGTGTAACTGACCTTATATCCATCACCACAGAGCTGACTTATGCTAATCAGGTTAGCACTCAAACCTTTGACAAGAAACACATTGTCAAGTTCAGGTCCACCATGACACTTTACTTTTCCAACACCTTTCACCACACCTTTCTTTCCATTTCCAAAAGTCACATCAATTGAGGAACAAGAATTGACTCCCACCAATTGGCTTTTGAATCCAGTCATATGCTTTGAACAGCCACTGTCAAAGTACCATCCATCTTTAGCTGAGTGTCTATCTGAAACGTGAGCCAATAGACACTTAACCTCTTCTTTAGGAACCCACTGCTTAACAACCTTGGGCTTGTTCACCTTCTGTCTGGGTTGAGGGTTAGAATTGGGATAACCATGTAGCTTGAAACAAGAAAACTGCATGTGTCCAAATCTGCCACAGTAAAAGCACCTAACTCTGTCTTCTCTGAAGTGGTTAAACCTTCTGCCACCTTGAGGATGATACTGTTGTGGATGTCATCCATAATGTTGTCTTCTTCTCCCATAGTTTGATTGTCTTCTATGGTAAGGATGATGTCCTTTTGGCTGTCTTCTATGGTGATGAGGCTTCCTTCTTCCATAATAATAAGGCATAACATTATTATATCCATAGCCATACATGTTTCCCTGATGTTGAGACATCTGATGGAACATGTTTTGTTTGAACCTAGAAGCCTGCATGCTCTTATGATATTGTGGAGGCATATACTGCCTAGCTCCAGAAACATGTGCCTTCCTTTGATGAGGACCATGATCATGCCTCTTCCCAACATTTTGAGGTTGTGGATGATCAACTTGCTTAGGTTTAGGATCTTGTCTCTTTGTGTAATGTTGAGACATTGGTTGAGACATCTCCTTCTTGGTTCCTGAAGTGCTTGCTTCAGCAGATACCTTTTCCTCAACCACAAATCCTATGCCTGACTTATCACTAGTAACCTTTTCTGTCTGAAGGATCTTATCAAGTGTGTATGTACCACAGTTCAGCATCCTAACAGATTTGGTCATATGATCAAGATGAGCTTTGACTAATAAGGCTTCATTTTCCAAATCATCTTTAGCAGTCTCAAGCTGAACAATCTGTTTCTTCTGTTTTTCACTTTCTTGACAGATTTCTGCACTCTTTAGACAAAGCTCTTGATAAGTGGATGATAACTCCTTAAAAGTCAGTTCCTCATCACTTGAGTCACCATCAGAAACAACTGTTCCAGTTAAAGCTTTGACATGTTTGGCTGACTCTCCTTCACTTTCACTTTCAGAGTCTGACCAAGAAACTGTCATTCCTTTCTTTTGCTTCTTTAAGAATGTGGGACATTCTTTCTTAACATGTCCATGACCTTCACACTCAAAGCACTGAACACCCTTGTCTTGAGCAGTCTTCTCTTCATCCTTTTCCTTAGACTTGTCAGAAGCGATGTTCTTGACATTAGGCTTGAAATTCTTGTTCATTCTTTTGAACACCTTGTTGAACTGCCTTCCCAACATAACAATGGCCTGAGATAGATCCTCCTGGGATTCAGCATTATTCCCTTTCTCTTCTTGAGCATCTGAAACCAAGGTTATACTCTTTGGCTTCTTTTCAGGTTCTTCCTCATTCAACCCAAGCTCAAAAGTTTGAAGAGATCCAATGAGCTCATCAACCCTCATCTGGCTGATGTCTTGTGCTTCTTCAATGGCAGTCACCTTCATCTTGTACCTCTTAGGAAGGGACCTAAGGATTTTCCTTACAAGCTTTTCTTCTGACATCTTTTCTCCAAGAGCACTGGATGCATTGGACGGCTCAAGGATACTCATGTGAAAGTCATGGATAGTCTCATCTTCCTTCATCTTCAGACTTTCAAACTTTGATGTTAGAATCTGAAGTCTTGACATCTTAACTCTAGATGATCCTTCATGTGTAGTCTTCAAGATGTCCCAAGCTTCCTTAGCAACTTCACATATATTGATCAACCTGAATATATTCTTATCTACTCCATTGAAAATAGCATTTAAAGCTTTGGAATTACCAAGGACAAGCTCATCTTCTTCCTTGGTCCATTCTTCTCCAGGTTTCAGCTTTGAGGTGCCCTCTTTATCTTTCCCAGCATCATCTTTTTCAAACACAACAGGTGTTTTCCATTCTTTTATGATAGCCTTCCAAGCCCTGCTGTCCAAGGATTTCAAAAATGTGATCATCCTTGGTTTCCAATAATCATAATTCGAGCCATCCAAAATAGGGGGTCTATTCACAAATCCACCAACTTCCTTGTCCATCTTTACCAGAAAGTATCAGCCCTAGATCTCACCCAGATGCAGAGCAGGATGCCTGCTCTGATACTAATTGAAATTCTGGTACCAGATGTGTGATGTTACGTGTGATGTCACAACAACACACTTTGCAATGGACAATGTAAAACAACAAGAGAAACACACATAATTGTTTACCCAGTTCAGTTTAACAACTTAATCTGGGGGCTACCAAGCCAGGGATGAAATTCACTACTTGTAGAATTAATTTACAGACTCAACAACCTTGTTGACAATCTCCTAAACTTAATTCCTACTAATGAACTTTCTACCTAAGAGCCCACTTAGGTATGAGAACACTACTCAATCCCTACAACCTCTTAAAGATCAAACACTTTGAGAAACACCTTGATCCTGCTTCACAGCTTTGGTCAAGTTACAAAACTCTCTTGCTTTACAGCTCTAGAGAGGACAGATTACACTCACCAATTCACTCTTGAATAGTTAACACAATACTCGAATAAAGACAATGCTTAACCTCCAGTCAAAGCTCTCTATCTTCTATCTATTTTCTATGTCGTCTTCCTTTGGTTGACGCGCTTTAAATAGCCATCTGAATTGGGCTTGGACCTGCTACAATATCTGACCTGATTTGTTATTTAAAACTGAATCTTCAAAACAGATTTTATCCCCAAAATATTTTTAAATCTTCAGCCTTTAAACCTACCTACAAATCTGCATCAAATCTCTATGCAACAGAGAATATCTATCCCAAGATATCCGCATCCAATGAGACTAACAACTCTCCCAAAATCCAGCTAAAACGCAAACCCTAACAACATCACTAAACATGATGTTATTAAACTTCTGCAGACCTGATGTCATGACATCGCATGTGACATCAGACTTCAAAACTTCAACAACTTAAATCCTTAACATAAACCAATGTTAAGACTCAATGTTAAGACATCACCCATGTGACATCAACATTGAACAACTTTGTTTTACCAAAATTCTAGCCAATCCAAGGACCAACAGTTGGAAATCAAGCTGTTGATGCAGTGGCTGAGGTGTTGACTGCTAGACATCGTTGCGATGATTGGAAGTGAGATAAAGTCTCTTACCTAGGGGGACTTAGGTAGAAGGGTCATTGGGTAGGGATTAAGTGAGTAGACTGTCAACTGGTATTGTTGAGTCTGTAATTTAATTCTACTAATAGTGGACTTCCTTCCTGGCTTGGTATGCCCCCAGATGTAGGTTGTTAAACCGAACTGGGTGAACAATTTCTGTGTGTTGTTTATGCTTTTCAGTACTGTTTTCATATGTTTTTACCTTGCCATGTTTTTGTCAGACCGGATGTCTCGACATCCTGTAGAACATCTGGGATTTGTCATACCAGAATTTCAATTGGTATCAGAGGAGGCATCCTGTTCGTTTTTCTGGGTGAGATCCTAGGGAAGATACTTTTTGGTTATGGGCAAGGTAGGTAATACCTACTAAAAAGTTGTTTGAACTTGGAGAAGTTCATATTGTTGTTTGAATGGTCCTTAGAAGTGGAGGATGGACTGTTCATGACATGGTGTATATTGGACCTATCTGTAGATTTGGTGGTGAGCTGTTGTGTGGTTTGATTTATTCTCAAACCTATGGATTGTGGTGTTTGTGCAAAGGTATTAAGTTTTGCCTGAAGGTTGTTGAGGGGTTTTCTTCTTCTGTGTTCCTCTGCTTATGTATCTGTTAGAAAACTCCTGATGGTTTTGGTTGAAGGTATATCACATGGTGTGGTGATACTTGAGGATGGCTTCAACTAGCTTGTTAGAGTTGCCAAAGATACTTGAGGCTTATCCCAAGTCCACTCATAAAGGCACTCTTATATGAGTTTGTTGAAAAGAGACCTAGAAGCAATTTAGTCTTACTTCTAATCCTAAAAGGCCAGTCTCTGGGCTTTAATAAAAGATCTCTTGGTGTGTTTCTTGAGAAGGGAACTAATGTCCTACCAGATGTTGGAACATCAAACCAGCAGATTGTGCAGAATCTTGTTGGATAAAGGTATGGCATAGCAGATGCTTGGGGGCTAAACAAATGTGTATTGATCACATCTGTTTGGAACCTACTCCTGGCTTGGAAGAGGAGGCATCTGGGTTGGTTGAAACATGTTTTAGATAAGTGTATTGGATTAGTGTACAAAGGTTGTTTGTTTTGTGTGGAGGTCAAGCTCAAATGTCAAGGACACTCTCTTTGAAATCTAGAAGTTCCTTCTGATCTAATGGGCCAGATGTATGGAATCTTACTTATGGCCATGGAGCAGATTCTATTTAAGTTATATGTGTGTACCAAACAAAGGATGTGTAGCTATTGGATGGGAGAATGAATAATGCCCTTAGGAGTTCTTAGCAGTTAATAAAGGAGAGTCCTTAATCTGATGATGGAAGAACTCGAAGAAATGTCAGACATAATGTCTTGACATCTTTGTACTGAGAATTTTTTTTCAATATGTCTGGTGGTTTTTCTCAAAAACAGGATGAGGGTTGTTTACTCAAACTTGATATCACTATCAAGTCTATGAGAGCATGGAACTCTTGTTCTAGTGGAAGAGAAACTCAAAGGGTTGTGCACAGAGGAGATATATTAACCTAATTGGTTGGCTGGTGTCTTCATTGTTGGGTTGTCATCCAAACCATCTAGGAGGAGCATTTCAGATTTGTGTTTGGAGCAAGGAGGAGTTGGTGTTTGTGGGACCAAAGGATTATGGTTCCTTGGTATCTACATGAGAAGTTTGAAAATAAGTTTCTTGAGACGTAGAGTATGCAGGTTCCTGCATATGTGTATAATCTGGTTTTGAATGGTTGTCATGATGGTTTATCATGAAGAAGGATCAGCAGATGCCTGATGTATGCAAGAGAAGAATGTCAGACCAATTGTCCTACCTTGTGCGAGAAGGTAGTCATATCTGACTAACGATAGATATTTTGACGGGAGCTTCTTGAAGGACTTCTATGCGCAATGAGTCCTTTGATTGGTGATGTCCCAAATGATGTTCTAACATTATGATTGTTGATGGTTATATTTGGAATATGATTGAGACTGTGCATGTGGAGTTGGATGCTCAAGCATCTTTTTCAGATGAGGTGATTTGGTCAGGAAGGTTTGTTTAAGAGTTGTTCCTTCTCTTGAAGAGATTAGATCTCAGTAAAGCTTGTAAGTAAGCTGAGAATTCATGGATTTTGTGAGCAGTGTCAGTCTTCACTAGGATTAAGAGTATAGTATGTGAATGTGTTCAGCAATTGTGTGAAGATCTGGTGCTCAAATGTTAATCTTCATCTAGAGCATTGAGTATCCATGACAAGGGGAGTACTTATATATGGATTTTGCTGCAAAGGTGCATATATTGTGAAGCTTGCATGCTTGTGGAGATTGGTTGCCTCTTGTGAGGATATAATGTCAGATAACATGCTATGACATTAGGCTGCTGGATGGTGTTTTGGTGTGTGTAGCTAATTGTTTGAATCATGTGCGCACATGCTTCTGAGGAGGAGTGTGAAGGACAACTTTGTTTGTGTCTGGGAGAATTTATTTTTCTCTGTAGATTTTGGAGATGTCACACTCCTCTTGGTGTGTGTTATTAATTATAAGTAAGAGGAGTTTACTTAAAGTTCAGTGGAAGGCAGTGGGTTTATGCTTGAGGATGATTGGAACTGATTGCTCTTGTGTTGAAGAGGAGTTAGTTGAAATTGTCAGGTGGTTCTGGCAGAAGTTCTGGATTGAAGCATACCTTCTATTGGTGAATGAGAGTTTTTTTTGGGTTTCTGAAGTTTTCTTTGTTCAAGCTGGTGGCGCAGTGTTGTTTGAAGATCTTCAGTTGGATTACTATGCAGATAGTAAGTCTAGTGATGGAACATATCCAGAACCATGAGGTATGGTGTCTATGATGTGTGGAAGATGTCCTAACCAATGTTAGAACATCTTTGGGATAGTTATCCTTGGAGTAGGATTCTAAGATCACTTTTTGTCTAAGAGGTGTTTGTCTTATCATACGGGAGAATGATGAGTTAAGGACTGTCTTGGATGTCTGATGTGCATATGACATGCTAGAAGTGGATCAGTTTGGTGCTTGTGGAGCAAATGAGCTGAAGATTTTTGGAGTATCTTTCGTGAAATATAGGGGGAGAACTTCTGTCTGTTAATTGTACTAGCGTGGTACTTGGTTTGCTTGAGGATCAAGCATTAAGTGAATGCGTTTAGCAGGTGTGTTGAACAGAGGGTGCGCTCTTGAAGACATATAGATGAATCTTATGTTTTCCATTCATTTAAGGTGTTCTTCTTGCAAATGAGCACTGGTTATCTTAGATAGGGGGAGTTGGACTTCTGTTTTGGATTTGTTGCTGCAGTAGTACAGTTGTTTATCAAGATTGTTTGTGGTTTCAATAATCTATGATAATGTACCTCTGGTGAGGGTGTAATGTCAGACAATATGTCAAGACATTGTGTGACTGGTTTAGTTCTGGGTGGACTTGACTGGTTGATCTTGGTCATGTCATTGGGTTGTCATTGTATTGAATCAAAGTTGTATGTGTTCTGCTACTAGTTGATTGCCCTTATCGCATAGTTGCTTTGTTTGCCAAAAAAAAGGGAGAGTAGGTTTGTTCAGTATAGTCTGAATTTTGTGTTTAAACCAGTTTCTCAAGGATGTAGAATAATCTGTTATATCCTGAGTATGCTGGGATGTGTCTTGTGCAGTTGTGAACTTTATTGCATAGGTTTAGTTTAAAGGAAACAGAATTTTATTCAACTGCTGAAAGCATACAAGATTAGATTTGAGTACATCAAAAGCAACAAACAAAGGGTCTAAAGATTATCCCAACCCCCTGAATCAAGAAAAGTTTTCCAATCTTCATCCTATTAATCATCAGAAGCATGAAGTTGCACTGGAGGTTTTTTGATGGTTTTCATCCTTGTCTCTGATGTTTTTCTTGTTCTTGTTGCTCCTGGAGTTGCCCCAGCTGTAGACAGTGTTTTGTTCATCAACTTCTGTGGATCTAGTTTTTTGACTTCCTGCATGTGTCTCTTTCCTGCATCTTTGTTAGACTGACTCATGGTTCTATCTGTGATATGTTGTTAGACGCAAGGAGGCTTGGTTTTTATACTGCGTAAAGAGTCTTTGTTTGTATCGCCTGACCAGTCAAAGTGGTCTTTGGTTTGGGATCTTGTTTTTCTTGGGATCTTGTCAAATTGGATGTCAGAACTTTGTGTTTGCTGCCTTGGTAGGTTAAGAGGTTGTCCAATTGTGGCTAAAAATGGGGAGAGTTAGCTTAGGTATTGTCTAGTTGTCTGGTGTGATTCTAGTTTATGCAGCTGTTATACTGTTTGAGTTTTTTTTGGTACAGCTGTGGGATGTTGCTGATGCTGGTTGTGTAATGAATGTTAGTAGCTGTTTGGAGTTTGGTGTTTATCCGCTGCAAGTTTTTCTGATGTTGGCTGAGATTGTTTTAGCCAAAATTAGCCAAAGGGGGAGATTGTTGGTTCTTGTAATTGGCTACAATTTTGGTAAAACAATGTTGCTGTCATGTGATGGTTAATCAAGATGTTGAAACAAGATGTTCTAACTTACTGCATTCAACATGTCGGGTAAAGATGTCTCATCCTAGATCATAGGACATCGCGTCTGTTTTTGGTTTAAAAGGAAGATTCTGTTAGTTGTTATTTGTTTCTGAATATTCTATGAATATTTAGTTATCCTATGTGGCGTCCAGGTTAATTGAGTTGAGTTTTTGTGTTTTCACTACTTTCTAAATATGGAGACATATTAGGAAATATTAGATTGAAGACGTATTTTCTTGGAGGTTAATTTGCAGACTTTGTGCAGCCTTGTTGCTGCTGTTTTGAAGGCCCAAATCCAGTTGGGAAATAGGATATAAGTAGAAGTTTGTAACCTAGTTTTTGGTTGAGAAGCCGTGAATAGAAAAGATGTAATCATTAGGGTTGAGTTCGTGAACCACTCTCTAGGAGAGTTGGTATGTGTGAACCACCCGGTTTGTGGGATGGTCATCGTGTTTATCTCAAAGCCTGTAGGTAAGAGATGTTTTGTTCTTAGAGGAAGCTGTTAAGCAACTCTAAGTATTGTTCTTAGTCATGTGTGTCATGTCTAGGTATTGTCATGGAAGTATGCCTTCTACTTTGTTGTGTTTGAAGAGTTGTTGGAAATCAAGCTGTTGATGCAGTGGCTGAGGTGTTGACTGCTAGACATCGTTGCGATGATTGGAAGTGAGATAAAGTCTCTTACCTAGGGGGGACTTAGGTAGAAGGATCATTGGGTAGGGATTAAGTGAGTAGGCTGTCAACTGGTATTGTTGAGTCTGTAATTTAATTCTACTAATAGTGGACTTCCTTCCTGGCTTGGTATGCCCCCAGATGTAGGTTGTTAGACCGAACTGGGTGAACAATTTCTGTGTGTTATTTATGCTTTTCAGTACTGTTTTTATATGTTTTTACCTTGCCATGTTTTTGTCAGACCAGATGTCTCGACATCCTGTAGGACATCTGGGATTTGTCATACCAGAATTTCATAATTTAATGTCAAATATATAATATAATGTCAAATATATTCAATTAAAGTCAAATTAAAAAAATTAATGTCAAATATAATTTGTGAAATAAAACCAATTAATTTCAAATTAAAAAAAAATCATTAAAAGTGATATTTATTATGTGTGTAAGACATATGTTAATATGGTATGCTTGATCTTCATCTAATGGTCTATATTGATTTGAAAAGAAAAAAAAAGGTCTCTCACGGTAGCCTAGGCCGGAGAAGACATAGGAGTTCGTTCTCCTCAAACTATTGAGTTCATTAGTCAGTATATTCAAGGAACATTGGGAGGCTTATTAAATTTCTTCAAGATTTACTCTCTTTCATCCAATGCCTCATTTTCTTTTTCATTTTGTAGGAGGCGATGGAGTTGCTATATCAAAGTGGGAACATCTCTTTTTTTCCATGGTTCCTCATTCTCCTTTCTTTCTATATGCAGATGTACATCTTCAAATAATTTTTGGTTGCATTAACTTCAAAGAAAGATTTCAAATTGAAAAAGTAGAAAAATTATAGAAGTTATATTTCTAACACATCAATCAAGAAATTATTGTAATTTATAACTGATTGATTTGAAGGGGGTATAATTTAAGACGTTATTATATATTGTCATGCAGTTAGTAACTGCACATTGGAAGTTACCAATACTATTTTTATAATCTTTGGCAATAAAAAAAATAACCACAAAAATGAAGATGAAACAGTAATAGTTAACAGGCAAAAATGGAATAAAAATATGTAAGGCCAAAATAGTATATTCCCTTTATATATAGTTATAGATATACATACGCATAAAAATATATATGATGTTTTTTTTTTTAATTTTGATTTTAATTAAAATTATGTGTATTTAAATTTGTGATATGTGTATAAATATAATTTTTAATCGGAAGTTAAAATCAGTTTCTTTTCAAATAACATATTACTTTTAGGTGTGTATAAAATTCAAATATAAAATGGGGGGAGTAGTTATTTTTTCTTTGTGTAACTTTTAAGTAGTTTTGAAGGGCAAAAGAGAAAAGAAAATATGTTACACCAAAAAGATGTTTTGCCTTTATATATTGTTATAGATGCCATATCATAATGGTATCCTTATTATTTGAAACAAAACAAAATCAACAAAAGAACTTATTTTTCAGATAAATGCTTGTTTTCTGGTCCCCAAGATCAAATCTTGTAACACACAATGGGTATCAAAGAAATGAGCTTGACAATTTTTATTTTGTGTTACCTTACTAACAGATAACAAGCTACAAGACAAATTTGGAACATGTAATATGTATTGGGTGGGTATTGATGAAGACAGAGCAATAAAACCTTTGAATACCACAATTGAAAGAGAGTCATCAACAACTTTAATTATGATATTTCCTACACAAGGTTTATACAAGAAAAATAAACTAGATTTTATGGTCATGTGATAAATGTCTCTGGAATCAACAATCCAACTATGGTTATGAATGTCATTGAGGTGGGATGTTTGTTAGAAATTACCTTTCCGAACTACAAATTAGGAAGAAGTTTGATATTCAATGAGTACATACAATTGATCCAGTTGTTCCTTGGTGAGTGAAAATATAGTTGAGAGAGATTTTGGCTCTTGAATAGTAGTAGCTTGAAGTGTGAGACCTTCACCTTTCTTCTTTGCATTAAGAGGCTTTTTAAGGAAGTTCCAACAAGTCTCACGTGTGTGGAAATGACGTTTGCAGTGTTCACACTAGGGTTTGTTAGATTTTTACCATCTTTCTTGTCCTCTACGAGGTTTTGTGTGATAAGCGTTGATCAGTTCACAGTTGATCTTCCCATCATCACTTCTTGTTTTTAATATTCTCTTCGAACCTCAAAAAAAGTTTCTCGAGGGGATAGTAATGGACTTTTCTTAGAATATGAGCTCTAACATCACCAAGCTCCTTATTTAAACCAGCAAGATAAATAAAAACATAATCATTTTCCTACCTCTTTATGAATTGAACAATGTCTTTGGTGCACTTTCAATTGTCTTCGTAGCATAAATGCAATTCTTGCTTGAAGGTACTCAACTTATTATAGTAGGATTTTACACTCTTTTAACCCTGCCTTAAGCTCCACAACTTTGATTTCAAACAATATATTTGAGAAGAGTTATGAACATTAGAGTAAGTATCCTTTACAATATCCCACACATATTTTGTCGTAGGTAAGAACCTAAATGGCTTCACAATTCCTGATTCCATTGAACCATCAACAAACAATAATGATTGAATTTTATGATTTCAAAAACATGTAATTAGGGTATGCTGTTGCAGGTTTAGGAACATCCCCGGTAAAAAAAAAGTATTTTTCATTGTCATCTAAAATAAGTTAGACAGTTTGGGACCAATATACGTAGTTTAAGCCATCTAGTTTCTGAACATTAACTTGAAGAGAGTTATTTTGACCCCACCTCCAGAGTTGAATGATCCATCACTAGTGTAACCACCATCATAGCCATAACAATAATAGCTATTAGGAATACCTCTGGCATAACTGAATCCACCATAAATGTTGTTATGTGAGACAAACTTTAGTGGAACAAATCCCTGTCCGCCACCCAGGCTAAACTCTAGTAGATCAACTCCCGTCTACCACCTAGGTCGAATTCTAGTGGAAAAAATTACGTTCACTACCATGACCAATAGCTTGAACTTTTAGATGGCCACAGCTAGCGCTGCCTTTGTCTAATGGTTCAACAATCAACACTGATATTGCCTCCTTTGTTTATGGTAGTACCTACCATTGATAAGATTGAGTTGGAATAATGTTTAAGAAGAATAACATATATGTAAGGAACTTTACAGAGACACTTTAACCTTAATCGGACTCACGATACTATGTAAATAATAATATTGTGATATATTATTATGAATGAATACATGGGCTCATTTTATAGGAGAAAATACAATCAATCAACTTCTTAATTTCATGAGAAATATAGGGAAAATAAAATAAACATAAATTTAAAATAATAAGAAAATAAAATAATATGTTATACTTCAACACCTTGCTATTGACTTATACATGTAATATGCAACTTACAAACAATACTTCCCCCCACCCCACACAAGTTTCAACTTGTTCTTCTATAGAAAATGAGAAAACTAATGATCAAAGGAGCTATATGACTCCCAAGAAGCTTCAAAATTTGGAAAATTCCTTGCACTGAATCGGATTGGATAGGAACATAGACATTGTCAACATGATATGTTTGAAAAGCCTAAACAACATTTGGTTCAACTTATAAATCCAATTCTCCAGTCAATACAATAAATACAATAGGTAAAGATTACGGTTTTGCAATTGTTCAAATTGATTTCTTCATGAACAAAACATGAACGACCTGATTAACCTTAGTGCCTTGAGGTAGATCTTGATGGTAAGCGACATTTTCCAATTCTCTTTGTTATATGGTTTGACCTAACCACTTAAGAGTCCTCCAGAGTTTTTCTCTTCAGAGCTCCAATAAAATAAAACTTGAGCTTTTATAGGATTAACTCAAACAATCTTCTATAATACTTGAAGCTTTTACACATGATCAACCGACAAATTTTCAACAACAAACACAACTTTTGCACAAACTTAGCTTAAGAATCTTCACCTAAACTTTTTTCAGGTTTATCTTACAATCTTTAAATCCTTTACAAATATATTTAACTAAAGAATCACACTCTTGAGTAAAATAAATTAAACATAACGTGAAATACAACACAACTCTTAGAAGGACTTTTCACTTTTTCAACATTATGACAATTGTAGTGAAAAAAATAGAAAGAAATGTAGTACAAAATAGTATAGAGGTTTCTTATTTTAAAATCTAGCGTAAAACGAAATTGTTTGGTAACATTCTCTTTTTATTTTTGACCCCTTTTTTATCAAAAATCTTATCTTCAACACAGATAATAAAAAATAAATATAATGAATATGCAATAGTTTAATATTTATTAGAAGAATAGTTAGTACTTTTCAAATTCATTTTCTACCAAATAATTTACTTCTTACTCAACATTTTTTCTTTTAAAACTTTCTAAATCTTTTAATACGAAACAATTATAAAATTAATTGAAATGCATTGAGTATATAAAAATTTTACTGAATCAATTAATTATAAAGGTTGAAAAATTTCTTCCAGTAATTAATCTAATAGTCTTGTATATATAAGAAGTGGTTGGAAAAAATATTCTAATTGTAAATGTTTACAACTTGGTTAAAAAGAAATTCAAAAAAAGGGTGGGGAGCAAATGTATTTTAGCCCTTGGAGAGTAAGTACAGAAAGCACATCAACGGTTCTATTTGCACCCGACGTTCCAAACGCGCTTATTTTCAAAACGTTCCCTCTTCCGCTTTCTCACCGTCGATGTTTCTTCAGTTCTTCTGAACTTCCACATCCTTCGTTCATCTCTTCTGCATCTCGGGATGCTTAATTCGAACGAACCAGAACCTTCAAACGCCGATTTATTGGAGCGCCGAAATTGGAGCAACATATTCAATTTACTGGTTCAGATGGTGAAGAATCAGCAAAACCAGCTCCAAGCATTCGCTAATCAACAGAAGTTTCTAGAAGATCGGTTGCAAATGCAGAACCAACGCTGGGCTTCTGATGTTAAACAGTACAGGAATCAAGTTTCTCATGTAAATTAAATCATTGCTCTTTTTTAGGGTTTCCCTCTTGAAAAAAAAACCCAAAAATTAAATTATATATTTTTAAATGTTTTGTTTGAAACTGTCTTGTAGATAAAGAGCTTATTGATTTTTGAGGAGAAGAAACGGGTGCTTGAAGCTGCTAAGGCTGATTTGATGATGGGTTATAAGGAGAGAGATGCTTCTGTTTTGAAATGGATGTTGGGTCAGTTCCTTTTTCTTTCATGCTTTTGATAAATTGGTTGCTTGCAATAGGTTTTGTTTTGGATGTTCTCTTTAATTTTGGGTTTGTGAAAAAAAGTTGGTGTTTGGCTGTTTAATAAGATGAAATAGGTTTGTTGTTGTTTTGTTTCGGTTTTTGGTGTTAGACCCTGAAATTGTTGTTATGTTACTTTAATGGTTTTGCTTGATTAGAAAACAGCTATTTTCACTGTGTTTGAAGTGTTGTCTGAATAACTGTAGAAAATTTGGAAGTTCTTTTTGAAGCAGCAGAAAACAAACTGGTTTGAATGTGTTGCTCATAGTAGTTATTATTCTAGTTGGATTTTTTTTGTATTGTAGTGTATTGATGTTTTTTGTTATTTTGAATGCTTGAGAAAGATTTTTGTTACCTCTGACTCTACACACTAGGAACATTCAACTTTGTTAGAAAAGAGAAAAATATTACTAGTTTTTTTCTTTGTTTCGACACTCTCTGGATCAATGGTTGACACCCGTATGACACTCATAACGCATATGCCAACCAATGCAGACAAGCGTTTTAAACAAAAAATTGTTTTTTCTTTGCTTCAACACACCTTTATACATATTTTGGACAAATCTCACAAATTTAAAATTGTTAAACGTGTATTTAAGCAATGTTATCAATAAATAATTAAAGACATTAATTTTTATTAGAATATTTTCAACTTTTTTAATCATAGATAGATAAATAAAACTCAAATTCTCTTATATATAGCGGTGTCGGTGTCCTATGTTTTAACGTTATCGGTGTCGGAGGGTCTGTGTCGTGCTGTGTCTCGGTGTCCGTGTCGGATAGGGGTGGGAATAGGCCAGACCAACTAACAGGGGCCTACGGCCTAGCCTACATAGGCTCAGGCCAGGCCAGGCTTTTTCTTAAATAGAAAAGGCCTAGGCTTTTTTATAAGCCTATTTAGCTAAAAAGGCTAGGCCACAGGCCGTAAGAAAAACCTTTTAAGCCTATCAGACTGACCTTTTTAAGAAAAACTCAATAAATTTATTATTATTGTATTCTATTTTATACTTTGAATTAAAATACGAAAATAAAACTTAGTTATCTTGAAGAACTTGTGAAAATAAGTTGAAAAAACATTATAAACAATGTCATAAGTTGTTGTCATAAGTTTTTCTCATAAGTTCTCTCCAACAAATAGTATCACCAAACTTATGCTAATAGGTATACTTGAATGAGACAATGAAAACAAACATTTAATCTCATTGATCTTTTAATTTGTTAGTCTATTTAACATTAGTTGAATTTCTTATTTACAAATGTTCAAATGAAGTAGGCTTTTAAATAGGCTAGTAGCCCAATCAGGCCTTCAAAAGAGTCAGGCTCAGGCCTAAAAAGAAGCCTATGATAGGCTACAGGCCAGACTTAAGCTTTGAATTTTTTAGCAGGCCAGGCTCAGGCTTGGCAGAGCCTAGCTCGGCCCAGCTTATTCCCACCCCTAGTGTCGGTGTCCTATGTTTTAATGTTATCGGTGTCGGAGGGTCTGTGTCGTGCCGTGTCTCGGTGTCCGTGTCGGAGTCCATGCTTCATACTCTAAATCAATATAAAATATATTATAAGATATTTTATAATATTCTAACAGGATACGTAGTTGTAACTTGTAATTCTATCCTCACTGACAAGGATGAATGATAGTTTGCTAGTTTTTTATTTTTGTGTTTTTTTGTTTAGGCTCTTAAACTATTAGTTGAGTTGATATTGTTATAACTAGATTTGTGGCATTCATATTCACCATCTTTTGGTTGCAGATAGTGCAGAGGACGATTTAGAGGATTTCAAAACTGGGTTTGATATCCTTGCTCTTAAAGGTACCTCAAGTAGCGGGAAGAATTCGTCTCCTGATGAAACAAAAGATAAACATGATAAGCTTGCTGCAGAACAAAATTCTGAGCTATTAGCACTGTTGGAAGAAAAGAAGTTTGTGTGGAATCAATTTAATCAAATGGAGGCTGACTACAGTAATAAATTGAGAAGCAAGCAAGATGAAGTAATAAAGGCAAATGAGAAGATAAACATACTTGTTTCCAGAATGGATGAACTGCAGTCTGAAAATAGTAAAAAGGATAGTAGAATATCAGAGTTGGAAAGTATAGTGGCTGATATGGACACAGAAACAAATAGTAAAAAGGATAGTAGAATATCAGAGTTAGAGAGTATAGTGGCTGATATGGACGCAGAAACAAATAGATTAAACAAGGAAATATCTGGACTCTCAGCGGAGATGGAATCTTTAAGAAAGTTGAAGAACAACGAAGTTAAACCCTTTTCAAAACGTTGCACGGCAGGATCTAGTGGCTCTGGAACAATTGAGAGCAGCAGGAGTAGAAGAAAGATCACTTTTGACAAAGAGTTATGTACTCCTGGTGAACCTGCTTCCACATCCACAAATTTCTCCAAAAAGGTATCTTATGTGCTTTTGCTATCCGCTTGTCTTCCTTATTTCCTGCATTAAATCAGTCATGCTCATCCCCTTTTGCTTGTAGGATCCATTAGTTTATGTTTGCTTATTTTATGGGCAATGATGTAGATCTCTGGATTCTGTTCTTGGTAGAATTGTCTGCTTCTAAAACACAATATTTGAGATGAAATTTCACAAGAAAGTGCAATTGTTGTAGTCTTCACATAAACCATAACTGTGGTAGAACTGTACTTTTAAAACACAATATTTGAGATGTAATTTCACAAGAAAGTGCAATTGTTGTAGTCTTCACATAAACCACAACTGTGGTAGAACTGTCTACTTTTAAAACACAATATTTGAGATGAAATTTCACAAGAACATGCAATTGTTGTAGTCTTGACATAAACCACATGTTTAGTATTACTCACCTTGAAAACATAGATTTCCTTTTGTTAATCATTTAAGATGTGTATTTTATGTTGGTAATATTCTATATGCTCTATATGCTCTATAAGGTCGGTTTGGCCTGTTCCCCATTATCTCATGTTCCAGCAGTGTATAATGATATTCTTCGGTATCATTTCCTATTCTCCTTCCTATGCATATTCATATTCACCAAAAAAATTCTTATAATTTGAAAATGAAGTGTTTCTTATGATTTGTTTGTTTTCCCTTCCATGAATATTTTTGTTGTCCAGGAGAAAAGAAGATTGAAGAGGAAAGAATCTCCGGTTATTCCCTCCTCCGAGACACCCAAATTGTTCTCTTCCGGCTTCAAGGTTCCAAAACTAAAGCCATCTTTAAAGACGATATGACAGATGATATCTTATCATTAATGTTAACTTATTAGAAGATGTTTTAGTGTGTTTGGAATCATGGTTTTTACGGCGTGGCCTAACGTCTAACCAAAAGTTACAACCAGTAGCTTTGCACTCACCACACGTTAAGCTCTCCGTGCCATATTTCCAAACACACTTGGTCTTTTATGTGTTGCATGATGTGCTTTTGTAGTAAATTATGTGTGATTAATGAGCTTTCTGTTTGGAATAGTTAGTTCATAGTTGTTGTAATTAACATTGAAATTCCACATTTTATGTATATGATTAGCCTTATAGATTGGGACAGTTTTATTAAACAATCATTTAAGGAAAACAATGGATTTGTTAATCTTATTATCGTTATAGTAAAGTTGATTTGTTTTCTTTGAAATAACCAGGACTTCTCTTCCAGAGATCGCAGTCATGCTCGAAGAGGAGTCGACAGAAACTAAATATGGATGTCTTCTCCTGGGAAGATTCAAATAGTGATTAGCTGCCTAGTGGTGAATATTCTCTTGGCAATATAACTTCTCATCACTTTGAAATAGTGTTGGTTATAAAAAAGTTTTGGTGACATGTATCTTTTTGCTTCTTTATATGATAAGAGCACACAAATTGTCACACTTTCATCATCTATTGACACATCCACCATCATTTTTCAATCAATGTTTATAGGAAAAACATATTTAAGTAAATAAATAAATTTGTGTTGAACTCAACTTCTTTGAAACAACTCACAAGATAAAATGTGAGCACCATTTTTTCACCGTTTTACAAAGTTCCTCTCTAGTTGGTAATCATGACAACAAACTCCATCCAAAAACATGAAATTTGGAAGGAGCAAATGGTCCCACAAAACTATCATAGTTTTCTTCATATTACTGTCCAACTCTTCTTTGTTTGAAACTTGAATTGGACACCTTATATAACGAGTTTTGAACTGCGAAATTTTAAACTCCACCTGTATTTGTCAGTTTCTTTTTGCATAAGATAATTCCCTAGATAACTCCTGCCACACAAAAGTGCGGCTCTGTCTCCGAATAGATCTCTCACGTGAGAGACCTCATTAGCGACGGACTTTTACCGTTGCTAAATGTTACTATTTATTTAACGATGGATTTTTTCCGTCGCTAAATATTACTATTCATTTTACGAACGGATTTTTTACCGTCGCTAAATATTACTATTCATTTTTAGTGACGGTAAAAATTCGTCGCTAAATGTTACTATTTATTTTTAGGGACGGAAAAAATTCGCCTCTAAATAAATAGTAACATTTAACAACGGTAAAAATCTGTCGCTAATGAGATCTCTCACGTGAGAGACCTATTGGTAGTCTGTCGCTAATGAGATCTCTCACGTGAGAGACCTATTGGTAGACAGCGCCTAAAAGTGCCATAAACTAAATTAGTAACAAATATTGTTATATAAAAAACAAGCAAAAATAAATCTTTCCTAAGACAATTGCATTCAAAGGATAATCCTTTCCAAGGACTGATCCTAAAAGAAAATCTTCCCTATTTTTGAAATTGAAAGAAATGGGTAAGAAATCAAACAATTTTAGAATCATAATTTATTAGAACAAGATTTGGTCATGGCATATAATCTTTGGGTTTTGATAATAACAAAAGTATTAAAAAAACAATGATATTATTTGAGGTGTGTTTCAAGTATGCAGGTTCTAATGCTTAAAAATATACATTCAGAATCTGATATAAGGAGGCACTTGAGAGGAGTTGAATTACTAACTTCTTGTGGTGCAGAATCTGAAGAACACTCTCTAAGTGATGTCTAGCGTAAACTTTGAAGCTGAAAATGTCAGCATCAGAACAAACAACATGTTGTCTCTACACTAGGTGAATGTAATTAGCTTCTGGTGATCATTCAGAGTTAGTGATAAAGTTGAAGTTACCCGTACTGCAGAAAGTAAGTTGCATTGTCAAATCAATTTGTCAGCTAGAGTTTAAGATCACAAGGCTCAAGAAGAGTTGACATAGTTTACGGATATATATTCTCAACGGCTCTATAGTACAAGATCTCATGGAAGACGCAATGGTTAAGCATGTTACACAATGAATCAAGATCTTTTGGTGTATCTATCTTCAACGTCTCTTGCACTATGGAGAAAGCAAAGACACTTGATCAAGTTATTTCTTCCAACGACTAGTCTTCTCCAACTGCTATATAAGTAGCTGAAGGTTCAAACTGAATCTTTAACAAGGATCAACCAGATTGAGGAATAACAAGATCAACAATGAAGTAACACAATCGAGTATGCAAAATCTTCTGTTATTTGCTGTAACTTGTAAAAGTTTTAAGATTTTTTAAACATTGAATATCTTAAAAATCTTAAGAGCTTTAGGTCTTTGTTATGGTGATTTCCCTGTACCTCTGATGTTTGTATCAAGTACACCTTGTTCTCTATTCTGCTGAACATGTTGTTTAGCAATTTAGATTAAGTTTCTCGCCAAAATGCTTGAGTCATGTAAGTCTCCTACTATGTGCTAGAGTATTGAAAGTCTTAATCAAGTGGATTGATTGAGTACCTAAGTCTCTCGCCAAGATGCTTGAGTCATGTAAGTCTCCTGTTATGTGCTAGAGCATTGAAAGTCTTAATCAAGTGGATTGATTGAGCACCTAAGTCTCTCGCAAAGATGCTTGAGCCATGTAAGTCTCATGTTATGTGCTAGAGCATTGAAAGTCTTAATCAATTGGATTGATTGAGCACCTAAGTCTTTCGCCAAGATGCTTAAGCCATGTAAGTCTCCTGCTATGTGCTAGAGTATTGAAAGTCTTAATCAAGTGGATTGATTGAGCAAGAAGTCTTGGACTGTGAATCTGAGCAGAAGTCTTGGGTTCGTGAAACTTGAGCAAGGAAGTCTTGGACCGAGGGTCTGAGCAAGAAGTCTTGGATTCGTGGAATCTAAGCAGAAGTCTTATGCCCGAGGGGCTTGAGCAATAGTCTTAAACCTGAGGGGTTTAAGCAGGAAGTCTCGGATCTGAGGGACATATGCACTAAAGTCTTAGGTTGATGGTTTAAGCAAAGAGGTCTAGAGCCTTGGGGGTTTAAGCAAGAGGTATTGGGCTAAAGGTCTGAGCAATGTAAAGCCTTATGCTGAATGCATAAGTGATTGTAATCATGATTTGATTATAGTGAAAATCTCTTGTGATGCAAGGGGACTGGACTACTCTCAGTTTGGGATGAACCAATGTAAATTTCTGCGTGTTTTGTTATTATTTATTTACTTCTGTTAACATTTCACTGCTTAATATAATCAGAATCTGAAGACTAGTTTAGATTCTGAACTCTGATCAGAAGTAAAATAAGAAAATAGAAAACACAATTCAACCCCCATTCTTATGTACTTTTCCTTACCTTCAATTAGTATCAGAGCATGGTCTGTGCATAACACTTAACAATGGTGCAGATAATGATCCAATGAGAAAAGTATGTATGTTAAAGACTTTCCTTCAAGAAGGAATCAAGTGGCACATGAAAAATATTACATTATTTTTCCTACCATATTCAAAAGTGATTCTGCTGAATTTAAATGATGGAAAGGCTAAATATATTTTTAATTCATTGGTCTTGATAAAGGGTTTTGATGAAGGTCTATAGAATATCCTTGAGAAAGGTGTTACTATAGAAGTTGATGGTGTATGGATGATCAAAGTTTGAAAGTCCCTTTCACCAGCTTAGAAGAAGCTTATTGAAAATATCTTTAGAGGTAGATGCGTTCTGGTAGGTGCTCTATCTCGATTCTGAGTATAACAACATCATGATACGTCAAATGCTCAAACTATCTTTGAATCATTGTGTTCATATTTATGGGAATCGGTGAAGAATCTTGTCCAGTTACACTTCATTTAATCTCTCCAAGCGAATTCTGAAAAGATTGTCCTTGGATTCAAACCTAAATTCACAGTTATTCAAGAAGTCATACAACTTGAGTTTACTGTGTCTTGTAGGTTTATCTAGCAATCTCCAAAGAAAAGAAATGGAATTAAATGATGAAAATCTATCAAACAGATCACCCTTCCTAAAAACCTATTTAAGTAAATTCCTATGGAATGTCTGATGATGAGGAATTAACAGTCCTTATCAGAAGATTTCTATAACTAGAAAAATGGAATGTGATATCTGTTGATAGAAGAGTAACTTCATAAGCTTCTGAAGTATTCTTATTTCAAATGATTTCCCAAATTTTAAGAACAAGGAAAAACACTACCAGAAACCTATGTCAGCAATTTTCACTACATATTCAAATGAAGCTGACATAGGGCAGGATTCAGAAGATAGAGTAATCTGGCTCTACTAGTCATTACTGCTTCTGAAGAAGCATCTGAATCCGAGAATAAAAATCAATTATTGAAGAGAAAGAGATAATGTCAAATCTATCTTGCTTCAATATTTAATAATAAGGAGTCTACACTTCAAGGTGATATCTTAAGTGACTCCATTGCTCCTTGATTAAAGGTCATTATTGAATTTGTGTTAAAGGACAATTTTATGAGAAACCTTCAGTTCTTATTCATGTTCTGCTAGCAATGCTATAACAGTACTGTGAATTTTTTTTATGTCAATCTCTAATAGTAAACACTATCTGGTTCTATGCTTGTCAAAGATTTCACTGTCAAAAGATTTAATCTAAGACAATGAAATCAATGACTTTGCTAAGAACGAGATTTTGTTCATACCATAACTCATCCTAGACTCATTTTCTGGAATGGATCATGATACTACTATCAGATTGAGGCATAGCAACGGAAAGTGTATCAGAAATAACATTTATGGTCTCATAGGAAAACGGGTACCATTAATCAAAATGTATTTGTTGTAGATATCGAAGAAAGGAGCAAAGACATCTTCCATGGTACTTAATCAAAGGTTGTTTACAATATTTGATGGAAGAAGAGCCTACATCCCAGAATTAAGTGCTAGAGTTACTGAGTTTGGTGAAAGAAGTGGAGTCAATGGTTAACAGTCATTGATACAGAATCCACTCAAGACAGTATTCAGATTCTATGGTTAAATCTGAATACTCGTATCTGTCTGACTGGAAAGAAAATATGTTTGTTCTTTTCTGGCTTATTTCTTGATTCAATGAGATATTTGTGTATGAGCAAATACAAAGTCTCTATTAGATTTCTAGAGAAGTTCTTTTGATTAAAGAATCTTCAGAAATCTTTAAGAAGAAACTATGTTGTATTTATCTATACTGAATATATCATTAGCTAGATGATGGTCATATTTATGGAAACAATTTCCTCACTTTTTGTGATGATACTGCTGCTTGTTAGCTGTCAAGAAACCAATTCAATATTTATTAATTAAGCATGACTCTGCTTCAAGAGAAAATGCTTGATTCTGAATAGAATCTCTAAGATTGATGACTGACAGAAGATGTCTTACTCGAAGTCTAGATCTACTAGACTCTGATGGATGACAGCTTCTGAAAATTGTCAGACTCTGATATTCAGAAAAGGATTCTTTACTTGTGATAAAGCAGTTTAAGTAAAAGGTTTTTCAAAACTTTTATATTACTTAAATTTCATAAAATTGACAATCATCTAGTGGATTCAGGAAATTTGCTGGATAAGAACCTTTGGGTAATGATGTTTTTCTTTTTATATATTATTATTATTATTATTATTATTATTATTATTATCTTTATCCCTTGTCTTGTGAAACATCATTTTGTGTCCTTTTTCTCTGATAAGATTCTTATTCTTTTAGAGTCTTGTTTAGTGTTCTTCTTTTTAGTTTTTTTGGTTGTGTGTTGATGAAACCAAACTTGAGATGAATTCTCTAGTCAAATCTTTTTTTAATCAACTAGTTGTAATCAATGAAAAGTTTATGGATTTTGATGAATTACATAAGCTAGGTTTTAGCTTCTGGAAGATTGTGTCTTAACAAAGTTGGAATGGATACTTTGAGATGCTCTGTGGTTTCACTTATCCAAGTCTTGTCAAAGAGTTTTGATTTAATGTTTCCATTGTTGAGCTGAATTTTGTGTGTGCTAGTCTTTGTAGGGTGTCTGGTGTTTCTATAACAGTAACCTCTAAATCGTTTGCTAATGTAATCAATTGTGATGAGATTAGAGAAATCTTAGGTACTCTTGTTTGTGAACACTATCTTCCTACTTAGCGCATTTTTGTAGATCCTTCTAACACATCTATGGTCTTAAATATTTGTTCTGATGCAATTGTTTGAAATCAGATTCTGAATTCAAACCTACTTCCTAAAGACAAGAATCTAGACCTTGTGGACTCTATTAAAAAAGATTTGCTACTTCTTCTCAATTAAAACTTATAGATTGATCTTCCTCAAGTTATATTTAACTATTTGAAGGAGAATCTTTTTTCCTTTCACAAGGGAAAGACATTCTTCATTCCTTATGGACGAGTTCTTTCAAAACTACTAGTCCAACAGAGAGTTATCATAAGTTCAAAGGCTAATTCTTCTAAAATCTGGAGAGACATGATTGAAGCTATCTATGAGAGATTCTGATGTTAGATTTATGCAAATTTATGCCTTGTAACTGTTAAGACTTTTTGTAATAAACAAACTTATTATTAATCCAAATTCGTTTATGCTTTTGTACATCTTAGCTGTTATAAAAATATATATATATATATATATATATATATATATATATATATATATATATATATATATATATATATATATATATATATATATATATATATATATATATATATATATATATATAATGTTATTCAAGAGGATAAAATAAATAGGATTAAAAACTCAAAATATGCAACATTCTCATTAATAATTGGAAGCTATTACAAATTGTTAAGACTCTCTAGGCATTCAGATTTGCCTCAAGGTATTTCGTAGGATTATCTGACATGTCTATATTGTCTAAATAATCTTGCCATTCTTCCTTTGCAAACTCTACAACTTCCTTTCTCAGTTGATTTCTACATTTTGACTTATAAGGTATTCCTCTTCTCTGTGTCTCAACGAAGGTTGCTGAAGAAGTGTGTGCTTCTGAAGTCATTTGCTAGTTTATAGATCCTTCAGTTGCTGCATTACTCTTGTTTGCTTGAGCTGCTGCATTTAGTATGCATGTCTTTCTGAAATCTCTCTTTGGGACCCAAATTTGTATGTCCTTATACATTTTGGTGTTCAGAAGATTAAGTGATTATGAAAATAAGTCTGCTGAGGTTTTTATAGAGTCTTTACATTCATTGCCTTGAATATTCATTATTTTAATATTGCTTTAGTCAAATCAATTTTAAATACCGACTATTGGAATAATGTTTAGTATTCTGACCTATTAAGATCCTCTTAACAAAATTATTAACATGTTTAAATGCTTGTCCTGTTCATTACTTCAATAATATTCATATCAGAAAATCTAAAGGGTAAATGAAGTGTTTGTATGATTGCATAATATTTACTGGTCAAAATAACTTTTCATTAATCAAGCATAAAGGATTACAAAAACATAAGGAACTGGTTTGAACTAAGACTAAGTTATCTAAGTCATCCAGTGCCTTGTAGCAGAAGCAGTTGCCATAATTGATATTTGGTTCATCTACATTTATGTCCTTCTCTCCTACTTCTGAGATGACAAGAAGGTAAAACATCTCGTTGATCCTCTTTGTAACGCCCCGTTTTATTTTAAATTATTTTTCAGAATTTAATTACATGAAGATGTGTGTATAATTGTGATTATGTGTGTTTTGTTGTGTTTGGGGATGCTCTTGGTGTGGGGTAGTAACCTTAAGAGTAGACTTTAAAGGTGGAGAATGTGTGAGCATTGAGTAGAGATTGGTGGTGTGAGAAGTAAAACTAAATAGAATATGTTAATGATAATTAGTTAATTATTTAATATTAGGTGAATATTAATTTAATTAAATATTATTGAGAATTATTATTATTATTATTATTATTTTAATTAGATGGGATCAAAAATAATAATAATAGAATGAAATAAAATAAAATGAGAGATTAAGTGTGTAGATATTTGAAGGGCATGATTGTAATTGCATGAGGGTGAGTGAGGGTAAAAGAGGAAAACTATAGTTGAAAGATTTTATAAAGGAATTGGAGAAGGATAGAGTCAGTTTTTTATCGTACGTGAATTTGGAACTGAAAATAAAAGAGGCTAGGACAAGGAAGAGGAAGAACTCCGTTAGAGAAGGGAAAAACTCATCAAATATAAGGTACGGGTGGGGTCACTACTACTAAAAACCCATTTAACAACGATTGGGAATGACATATAATGACGCGGGCGAAGGCGTTGTTATGTAGATTGTTGTTGTATATATGATACTTACAACCACAAACTAGTAGACGTTGTAATAAACTGGAAAGCGCGCTAACTATCACAACGAATTTTACAATACACCATTGTAATAAAAATAATTGTCCTCGGTTCGATTCCCTGCAGCGCAGTTTTGATATTTATTTTTTCCTGGACAGCGCGCCAGATATTATAACGGTTATGAAATATAACCGTTCGTTAAAGTTTCTGCAAAATTAACAAATATGATCCTGCTTTTATAATTAATCCCATTTTTTACCTGTATTATTGTTCTCCATATCACAGAACAGCAGAAAATACAATTCACATTTTGTGATAAAGTTTTCATAATAATATTAATCGTATCATATTCATAATATCACATATACCACATTACAGTTTATCATAACAAACAACTTACATAAATAAAATATCACATATACCATATTACAGTTTACACACATTACATAACTTCACATAATTGTAACTTGGTGTATTGGTATCTTGTCTCTTGGTGTCTTGTCTCTTGGCCTGGTGTCTGGACTCAAAATACCTATGATTTCAAATAATTATACTTGTTAGTAAAAATACTTCTAAACTATAACATACAATTAATATATTATGAATAAATAATAAATTACGTACTTGTTAATTTTCCCATATGCCTTCTTCATGATCGAGTCGTATAGCATGCACGACATCTCCATCAACTTCATCATATGAGGTAGGAACTTGTGTTGTGTAAGAAGGTGTGGACGGAATATCAAGACTTTCATCACTAAGAGGAATGTATTTTCCTTGGAGAACGATTGACCATTTCCCCGATATGTCCGATGGATCGGTAACATAGAAAACTTGTTTTGCTTGAGAAGCCATGATGAATGGTTATGTATTAAAAGATGCCTTGCCAAGGTCGACCCGGGTGAATCCTAAGTCATCAATGTCTACACCATTACTATTATTAGGAACCCACTTGCATTTAAATAAAGCCACTTTGAAAATAGCACAATCAATCTCCCAAATCTCATCAATGACACCATAAAACGCGGTAGTTGCCAATACCGGATTCTTATCTTTCGAACTAGAGAAATACATCGATTCGGCTTCAACCATAACCCCATTATTTTGCATTGTACTATGATCATCTTTTGATTTTGTATAAAAGGTATAATGACCAATGTCGTATGCACTCCAGGTAATGACACAAAATTTTGGCTCGTACGACAACCATTTAAGTATCTCGGATGCATTATGATCATTAGACACACTTTTATTAAACCAATCCATGAATCTATTGTTATGCTCTATCAACAACAACTTGTCACTCATTCTGGGATATTTTTTCTTCAAAAGTCTTTTGTGAGTATCTATGTAAGGCCGAACCTCATCTATATTATTCAATATATAGAAATGTGATTGAATAACTACATCCCGAGCCATTCACCTAACATTTAGACCTTGAATACCTCTTTCGTCTGTGTCAGCATGACGAGACTTTGGAATTCCTATAGAATCTGCATCCGACAAATAGTTTGTACAAAACTCAACAGTTTCTTCTGTGATGTACCTTTCAACAATCGAAGCTTCCGGTCGGTGATGATTCTTCGTATATCCTTTAAAGATATTCATATATCGCTCTATTGGATACATCCACCTGAAATAAACTGGACCACAAATTCTGATTTCTCTTACGAGATGAACAAGTAAGTGAACCATAATGTCCAAAAATGATGGCGGAAAATACATCTCCAATTGACACAAGATTATGGCAGCCTCGTCTTCTAATTCATCCAATTTTTTGAAATCAAGAACTTTATTACATATGGCATTGAAGAATAAACACAGTCTCATTATAGTTACTCTCACATTTTTTGGAAGGATCTCACGGATAGCCACTGGTAAAAGTTGTTGTAATAATACATGACAATCATGAGATTTTAAACCAATTAACTTGATATCTTTCATTGATACAAGTTTCTTGATGTTTGATGAGTAACCTTGCGGAACTTTAATACCTTGCAAACACTCGCAGAACATCTTCTTTTCCTTTTTAGATAGAGTGTGACATGCTGGAGGCAGATAAGTTCTTTTTCCTTTCTCTATTGGAGCCAACTGTTTGCGTATACCCATCTTCTCCATATCAAGATGGGAAGTCTTACTATCTTTAGTCTTTCCCAGAATATTTAGAAGTGTGCCAATCAAACTATCACACACATTTTCTCCACGTGCATCACATCAAGACAATGTCTAACATCAAGACTTGACCAATATGGAAGATCAAAGAAGATTGACCTCTTTTTCCATATATTTTTCGCAACTGCCCCTTTTTCTTTTCCTCTCTTCCCACCTTTTTCTTTTTCTCTCTTCCCACCTTTTTCTTTTTCTCTCTTCCCAAAGACAACATTAATGTGTTCCTACCGTTGATAAACTTCATCCCCAGTTAAAGTTTTAGGAGCCTCACCAAACTCTTGCTCTCCATTAAAAGCCTTTCGCAATCTACGATAAGGATGACCCGGTTTTAGAAATTTTCGATGCCCAAGGTAAACGGTCTTTTTTCCAAACTCAAGTTGGTGATAAAAAGTATCATCTTCACATATAGGACACGCTTTATATCCTTTGACACTGTATCCAGCCAAATTACCGTAAGCCGAAAAGTCGTTAATTGTGCAAAACAACATTGCACGCATATTAAACTTTTCCCCAGAATATGTATCATCAACTTCAACGCCTTCATCCCACAAGAGTCGTAAATCATCAATTAATGGACTTAGATAAACATATATGTCGTTACCAGGTTGTCGTGGTCCATAAATCATCATGCTTAACAGTCTATACTTGCGCTTCATGCACAACCAAGGAGATAGGTTGCAAATAGTGAGAAGAACAAGCTACGGAGTATGATTAGTGCTCAGATTACCAAAGGGGTTCATTCCATTGTGGCAAGCCCAAGCCCAAGGTTTCTTGGCTCGACTCCAAAATCCGGAAACAACGAATCAATTTTCTTCCATTGCAACGAATCAGCTACATGGCGAATGTTTCCATCACGAATCCTTTCATCTGCATGCCATCTAAGATTCTTTGTGTCATTAGAATTAGCAAAAAGTCTCTTTAATCGTGAAACTATTGGCAAGTACCATAACACTTTAGCAAGAGGATGCTTCCTACTAACATTGTCATAGTGATCATTGTCATCACCATTGTTAGCCTTCAGTTTGTAACGCGACACACCATATTTCGGACATTGAAACAAGTCTTCATACTCTTTCCGGTATAATATACAATCATTAGGGCAAGCATGTATCTTCATATAATCCAGACCTAGTGGACACAATATCTTCTTGGCCTCATAACAACGATCCGACAATTTTTTATCTTCTGGTAACATTTGTTGTAGCAATTCTAGTAATTCCGTGAAACTTTTATCCGACCATCCATTTTTTGCCTTCAGATTAAACAACTTTAACACCGCCGACAATTGTGTGAACTCTGTGCATTCCTTAGATAAAGGGGTGTCTTTATCACTACATAAATTATCATAAATATGAGCATTCATAAAAGAAGATTCCTCAATATCACGGAACATATCCTCTAGTTGATCTTCTATATATTCATCTTCCTCCACTCTTTGACTTTGTGACGCCCGACTTTCCTTATTATCCACCTCACCATGCCACGTCCATATTATATAATTTTGACATATACCATCACAACAAAGGTGATTGTGTATTTCTTTCTTTGTACCCTTTTTTATATTCGCGCAAACAACACAAGGACAATAAAAGATACCATTATTGCCAGGAAGATGTTTATCAGCGTATTCAAGGAATCACGAACTCCGTTCTCATAAACCGGACCTAATCTATTGGCTTTCATCTAACTACGATCCATTACAACTTCTAAAATTTATACATGTATAATAATGTGAATGACACACCAAAATCTAATCCAAAAACTCAAGCATATGCATATACAATATGAACAAAGAAAAAATCAATGAAGATGTACTCTCATACTAAACGTAAAACATATGAAACAACTCATTCTGGCTTGAGCATATACAATATGAACAAATAAAAAACGAATAAAGATATTGAAGAATATCGTACTTCAAAGTTGTAATCAAATTAACGTAAGGAATGAAGATGTTGAAGAGTACCGTACGTCGAAGCTGAAGAATCAAATGAACGAAGACAGTCAATATTTAAGCATAAACCAAGAAAAAAGGAATGAAGATGTTGAAGAGTACCTTACTTCGAAGTTGAAGAAGCAAATGAATGAAGACGATCAATATTTTAGCATAAACCAAGCAAAAAGGAATGAAGATGTTGAAGAGTACCTTACTTCGAAGCTGAAGAAGCAAATGAATGAAGATGGTCAATATTTGAGCATAAACCAAGAAAAAAGGAATGAAGATGTTGAAGAGTGCCTTGCTTCGAAGCTGAAGAAGCAAATGAATGAAGATAATCAATATTTGAGCATAAACCAAGAAAAAAGGAATGAAGATGTTGAAGAGTACCTTACTTCGAGGCTGAAGAAGCAAATGAATGAAGACGGTCAATATTTGAGCTCCAAATGAATGGATACGAAGAGGGTAAAGGTTAGGGAGTCTCTGGCTCACTTGTAGGGCGTCTTATGAAAGAAATACAGAATAAGTTTTGTTTTAATTTATCACTAAAGCTTTTAATCTCGGTTCGAGAAACAAACCGTAGTGGAATCTTAAGTGACACACGCTAAATGTATCCTAAAAAATGGAAAATATGTGTTGCAAGGAATCTAAGCTTGTTACATTTCATTTATTACTACGGTTGTTCATCTTAACCGTTGTAAAATCATTTACAATTTTTTTTTAAATAATGGACTTAAGTGACACACGCTAAATGTACTCTAAAAAATGGAAAAAATGTAGTTGCAGGGAATCGAAGCTTGCTACATTTTATTTATTACTACGGTGGTTTAAGTCAACCGTCATTAAATGACTCAACTTTTGTCTGAGCGTAAATTTTTAACCTATTACAACGGTGTAAAAGGATGTTTTGTAAGCCTGACGTTGTTGTTTTAGCGTTTTGTAGTAGTGGGTTCTGATCTTGTAAGGGTTAGTATGTTGAATGATGGGTAAAAGTTAGATTTTGTCTTATGGGTGGAATGTTGTTCTATGTTATGATTGCTATGAATAATTGATGAATGGTGAAATTGTTAGTTGATTTGTGATAAACGGTGTTTTGTTAACTAATATGTGATGGGTTCTTTACCTATAGGAGTGTGTGGTGTTTCTGTTTTAGAAATTGTTGAAAGTTCTCCATTGTTGAGTTTTGGAGTTTCGAGTCGGAAGTATGAAATTGACGATGATATATTGTTAATCCATGAGTAAAACATAGTATAATTGATTTTTAGGACGTTATTTTGGTATAAAATTGGGCCTATGATGATGGGGTTTAGTGGCATAGGCTCTGGTATGAAAAGCTGGTGTGAAATAGCTTTTAAAAAAAGTGATTTTTGGGGTTCGGAACAGCGTGCGTCGACCTCCAGGATCCCCTGGGTCGACCTGATGCTACCAGAATGAAATATTGTGGAAATATGAATAGTATGCATTGACACACAGGCCTTGCATCGACCTACGTACCCTGCACGTCGACCTTTGTGTCGACTCATAAGTAGAAAAACGCCAGAAACAGTTTCGATCATAAATTTTAAACCGTTAATTCAAATGACGAACCGTTCGAAGCGTTAGAAAGCTAATAAGTAGAAATTTAACATGGTATAATTAGATGAATAATTTCCCTAATATTTTTATGTCTAATATCTTGAAGAATGTGATTGTTGCTTGTTGTGTACCTTGAGAAGTTGTGTTGTAAGCAATGAATCTTGAGTGTTGTTGTAAAGATGTTAATTATGTTGTTGTGATGTTAACCATGGTAATATGAAGATATTTTGATGACGTTGTTGTGATGTTAATGATGGTAATATGAAGATGTTCTGATGATGTTGTTGTGATGTTAATGATAGTAATATGAAGATGTTTTAATGATGTTGTGATATTAATTATGGTAAAATGAGCATGTTTTAATGATGTTGCGGTGATTGCATTATATATATATATATATATATATATATATATATATATATATATATATATATATATATCCAAACTGTATGAATTATATTTTGTGCTTGTTGGCCAATTTGGGCGGTGTACAATAACCATGGTGGTGGGTTATTGTGCACGATGCTTGTTTTGTTTTCCATTTGCAGGTTGGGAATGAAACAAGTGGGGGAGAAGCATCTGCTTTTCTTAGATATTCCAACTATTTAAAGCTTGGATATCGTGTTGGTGCATGCGAGAGTGCATTGTTGGATAGTTCAACTATTTTGAGAATGATGTGATCCTTGAGGGAAAATGGTCAGGTGTTCTCATTGGTCGCTTCCTAGTGATGGGGAATGCGGTGTTTTGGCTAGAGATGGGTCATTGATGTGTGGAGTATCCTGACATGTTTCCTAAGGATGGACAGAGTTTATCTTTATTTGGGACTAGTTGATGTTAGTCTTGGAACGAATTGGTGGAAGTTAATCCATATGTATACCAATCCTTTGGATGGTGGTGTGGTGTGTTCTTGATTGGAAGAGCTCAGGAAATGCCGAAGCTATGTTGTTTCTGACACTGAAGATGTTGTGGATTCGAGATTCATGTATGTTGGCTAAGTTAGGATGTCTTTAGGGAGAACGATCAGGTATCGTTGATGTTGGATTCTTTGAGAGTATAAAGCGATGTGATGGCTAGTGTTATGTCAGTGGTGTGTGATCCGTGATGCTTTCTTGAAAGATATATGTGACTTGCCTTTAGACCATGAAGTTGAGTTGAAGGTAGAGAGTTTTCAATCCGCTACGCAGGTAGAAGGATTATTGGAAGGCGAGGCTTGTGTGAAACGGTTAGGCCTAAGTGTATCTCTGATGAAGGGAGAAATGGTTATCATAACTCCTGCAAATGGATCGGTGGCTACTTCTCTTGTTTGCTTGAATTGACCTTTGAGAATCTATGATAGGGATTTCGATGTGGATCTCATTTTCTTTCCGCTGATGAATCTCGATATTATCTTGGGAATGTGTCATACCCCAAATTTTGACCACTAAGATTTCCCATCATTGTGCAAATCATCATCACCATATGGATGAACCATTAGTCTCCCCAAAGATGGGTGAGGATCCACTACAATCAGGCTTAGGGTTTCAAGCCCTCTCAGAGCTCTTAGACAAAGGATCAATCAAGAAATGACATGATCTTCAACTTGTATAGCCTCTGAAACATCCACAAAATATCAAGAGGACTCCCACTTCAAGAATTAAGCACAAGGCTTCTCCCTTCTAGGTGGGTCAAGCCTTAAGATCGCCAGTGTCACCAAATTAGGGTTTGGTCGACCAGGGCCTCCAGATGGAAATTTTCCTCTGGGCATGAGCCAATGCTTCAAAGCATAACCTATGATGCTCCAAGGGATCTCATGAACCTAATCATCAAGTCAATTTAGCCTCAGGGGATGCATTCATAAAAAATCAGGAATTAGGGTTTCTTGACCTAATTCACCCCTAAGATGATTTTTGGGACAAATCATGAGCCAAGACCTCAAGAGATGATTTGAGGGTCCCTAACACACCACATTGATCCATTTACAACAATGGATTGAGCCAAGAAGCTTGAGCAACAAGTTTCAATTTCATCTGAACCCCACTTAGGGCTTCGCGAGAAAAGTCAACTGTATCTTTGACTTTTGACCAGGACATGCTCCTAAACCCTAAGACATGATTCAATACACCCTATAACACCTATGAAATCAATCCATCAAGTTTGATTTAGGTCAAGGACTTGATTTCATATAGGATCGCACAGTTTGGAGTTCATCTGACAAAAAGTCAACTGTGCACAAAAGTCAAACTTTGACTTTTTGAGATTTTTCACAATTGTGGTTCTTTGACCCCAAAATGATGTTAATGTATGATTGGAATCATCATTCATCAAGAAAAATCAAGAAAAGTGGGATAACTTGTAAAAGGGGTAACCATAAAAAACTTAGAAATTTTTCTAAGTTATGGAACAATGTGGCTAGGGTACCAACTTTGGAGGATCATAACTCCTAAACCACAAGGCCATTTTTTCCCATCCAAAGCTGGATTTGTAGCTCTCATTACCCTCTACAAAAGCTTCAACTACACCTCATTCCAATTCATCATGGATTTTGAGTTATGGAATGATCAAAATCACAAAAAGTGAAAATGTCACTTTTTTCCAACACTTAGTGAAATTTTCACTAAGTCAGAATCTACCTTCACTTTTTTCCAAATGTAGGGGAATTTTTCACTTGGATCCAAAAAGCATCAAAACCAATTATGATCAAACAGTTATTGTATCATATGAGGGCTTTCCAAAATGGCCAAGAACTCCATCAAATTCCACTTGAGCCATGAGATATGACAATGGCAATATGCCTTGCTGAAAACTGCCAAGGCTAGGCAGAATTTTGCACTTTTGCTCAATTTGGTAAAATCAGATAATTCCAAGCCTTGTCATCACTTTGGACACATCTGAGGATCAAATCTAAAGGGAACAAACACTGATCCAAGCCTCCAAAGTCTTTGGAACAAGAAGTAGCATGCCAAACCTAGAAATCCCTAAAAAAGGGACAAGACTCCAATTTTGGATTGGAGCATTTAATGGATGCACCAAGGTGGCATGGACTGACATATTTGTAACTGAATTCAGTAAAGAATGATCCAACAACTAGGGAACCACAGCTCTGTGCCCTAACCTCTAGTCAATGGCTATATGAGACTTGGATTCCCATTGATCAACATTGGCCAAACCTCTGTTGCAGTTGCCATTCACTATTGATCCCAAAACAAACTTGCTCTACTATAAATATAGCTCATTTGTGCTCAGTTTGAGTATTCCAAAGCCATCAAACAGATGTTTTCCTCAAAATCACCTTCTCACTTCCAAATTTGCCTTCCAAAGCAAATCACTATCGGGTTTTGAGTTTGAGAGCAATTCCAACCAAACCAATCACACACAAACACCTCATAAACATCATATAGAAGTGATCCAAACACTCACATAACATCTGGAACATCAAAATCACAAAATCACTAGCCAATTGCTCAAGCCTTTGACAGATTTGCAGTTGGGATACCATCTCAAGTTCCAGATCATTTCAATCCATTCCAAGCATCCAGACACACTCCATGGCGCCTAGGGAAGCTATCCACATCATTGGAACCTAGCTGTAACACCTCCAACCTAGAACTCGATCACCAGCTGCAAGTGGTAAGCATGAGCTCTTCTAACTCTATGATCCATGCATTTTTTGCTGCACAATAATTTGGCCATATGTTCATAATCATGCATAGAGTGTTTACCCTTAATCAATTACTTTGTATGAATCGTGTATGGAATTTATGAACCTTCATGCAGAGTTTAGGGTTCTTGAGGTTTCTCTTTGATTTCTTATTCCATGTTTAAAATAAATGAAATTAAAGACCATAGACATGATCGTGAGGTTGAAACGAGTAGATTGATATGTAGATTGCATGATATAATCAAGTATTTAGTGAGATTGGATAGAAAATGCAAATCTGCAGAAACAGACGAAGGGCGCGTGTTCTTGCCATGTTCTTGGCGCCCTTTTTCAAATATTTGAATATTTGAATTATGTGATTTTATTTAATTGATTCAAAAATTAATTTCTCTCTGAGTTTTAATGATTTTGAGTTGATTCTTTTTTTAATAATTCACAAAAATGTTAAAATATTTTATTTTACCAAAAATCTCAAAAATATTATTTATTTCATATAATTGATATTTTTGCCAAGAATTAATATTTTAATTGTTTTTGACATGTAAAATATTTTTTCCTTCTTGATTTTGCAAATTTTAATGATTTCTAATCATTTTGTAGGTCAAAACATGATTTTTGAAACATTAATCCAAGATCATAATTTGTTTTCCACATGTTAAACAATTTTGATCATTTTTATTGAATTTTTTATTCAATTAAAATACATTTTGAAAACAAATTAGGGTTTTTGATTAATTTAACCCTCATCAAACTTTTTCAAACACTTTTGGGCCTCTATTAGAGTATAAGACCCAACCCCCTTTGAAAACCAAAACATTTTGGGCCTCAGTTATTGTATAAGACCCACTGCGTTTTCAAAAATCTCTGTGCGATCGCCATTTTAAACGAAAACCCTTTGGGCCTACCCTCGTGTTATAAGCCTCATTCTTTTCTTAAAACACTTGGGCCTCTAATAGAGTGTAAGACCCAATCCTTTGTAAATACAAACCTATTTTGGGCCTCAAATGTTGTATAAGTCCCGTTGTATTTCAAAAGTTTGGCGCGATCATCGCCCATTTAAAACAAACCATCTGGGCCTCTCCTCGAGCTATAAGACCCATTCAAAATCATTTTGGGCCTCTAATAGAGTGTAAGACCTAATCCCCTTTTGAAACCAAAAACTTTTGGGCCTCAGTCGTTGTATAAGACCCACGGTGTCTTCAAAACCTCGGCGCGATCGTCGCCCTTTTTAAAATTAACCATTGGGCTTCTCCTTGAGCTATAAGACCCATCTTTGTTCACTTTCAATCATTTTTGGGCCTCTTGAGAGAGTGTAAAGACCTATCCCTTTGTACAGAAAACCTTTCTTGGGCCTCAGTCACTTGTATAAGTCCCTGTACAAAACGACAGTGCGATCACTGATAAAACCTTGGGCCTTTCCTTGAGCTGTAAGCCCCAACAATCTTTTCAAAGCACTTTCTCCTTTGATTTTGAATATAATATTGTTATCAAAGTTTTCTTTCTTGAACAACTAACAAAACAACATGGAAGCTCTACAACCGAGTAAGTGTTTACCCGCTTTCATTTACCGCTTTCATATGTATATAACTGTATTGTGGGGCTGTTTCACTGTAAGTCTTCTTTCATAAACTCATATCGATTGTGTAATACTAGTATAAATATTTAGAGTTTCCCCGACAACTACGTCTAGAACTAGACAAAACCTCGTCTCCTTACATCCGATGTTCTCCCGGATATTTCAAACCATGAGAATTTTCTTTTACAACAATTTTAGATAACTAGATCTAAGAAATCTCCCCCTTGAACAGTTCATATACATAAGGCCAATGTTCCAAGTGAAACCCCTTCTGGAACTGTTCATCAGCCTCCTCTTGGGATTAGTGCAAGGACCCACAGGCTTTCTAAAAGCATCCCCGCCTCCTCTTGGGTGTTGTACAAGGACCTGTCGGCTTCTTAGAAGTTTTCACAGCCTCCTCTTAGGCTTCGTATAATGATTCTTCCTCCGAGAAGATAGCCTCCTCTTGGGCTTCGTACAAATTGTCCCTTCGGCTTCTTAAAAGTTTTGCTCGCCTCCTCTTGGGTTTCGTACAAATTGTCCCGACGACCTCTTAAAGGTATAGGAACAGAAATTAGTCATATTAATAGAACATTCTTTCAAAGAGTCTAGATATTTCTACCGCGAACGTACTGTCTCTTAATCTCTCTTAAGCATAGTACAAAAGATAAAACTCTAGACTTGGACAGTCTAATATCCTTGAGTCTCGAAGACATTATCAAGTTCCTTTCAAAAATAGGAAAAAACACCCGTAGACCTGGGCAGTCTCAATACCCTTCGGATTCTCCGTTTCCTTAAAGAACAGGAAATAATCCCGGTCCTCAGATCAAATCCATGAGTACAACATTACCCATATAAGAGCTGATTTTCTCTTTTAACCAATATACTGGACCTGTCACTCAACTAAAACAGTAACCCTAGCCTCCTCTTGGGCTTTGTACAATGATTCTCCCCAGTGGAGTTAACCTTTTTAGACTCTCTTGTTGAGTCAAACATCTTTAGCCTCTATCTCGGGCTTCGTACGAGATACAAATCACTCTCTTGTTGAGTATAAAAGACTCTCTTGTTGAGTCAAACCTTTTCAGCCTCTATCTCGGGCTTCATACGAGATACAAAAACACTCTCTTGTTGAGTTTAAAAGACTCTCTTGTTGAGTCAAACCTTTTAGCCTCCGTCTTGGGCTTCGTACAAGACACATATAAAAACACTCTCTTGTTGAGTATAAAAATACTCTCTTGTTGAGTCGATCACCTTTAGCCTCTATCTCGGGCTTCGTACGAGATACAAATTACTCTCTTGGTGAGTATAAAAGACTCTCTTGTTGAGTCAAACCCTTTTAGCCCCCGTCTTGGGCTTCGTACAAGATACATATAAAAACACTCTCTTGTTGAGTCAACCTTTTTAGCCTCTATCTCGGGCTTCGTACGAGACACAAAATCATCCTCTTGTTGGGTCAATAGCCTCCTCTTAGGCTTTGTATAAAGAAATCCTCGTTTGATTCAATAAACCTTTTAGCATCAAATCATGCTTTGGTCACAGCATACAAACATCAACAACTCCTTTTCCCTCATCTAATTGTTGTAAGCGGCAAACCTCTGGATTATTTACATCCATGCCACTGTCCCTCTTTTAGCATGAGAAATTCCTAAGGAAAGATGGCATTGCTCTAAACTGAGTTAAAGTCTTCTCCTTCAGGTTGAAAAGCCCCTATAAAGGAAATTATGGCATTGCTGGATTCGCATGTCCCAGTTAAAGTAATTCTCCTATATAATCAGTCACCCAACAATTGTGACAAATAGACCCCTTTAGAGACGACAAATTCTCTCTAAAGTCAACACCCTTTTAGCTTCACATCTTGGGCTTCGAACAAGATACAAATAGACTCTTCAGCTTCACATCTTGGGCTTTGAACAAGATATAAACCACCTTTAGCTTCATGTCTTGGGCTTTGAACAAGACACCAAAACACCATTTCCTCCCATAGAATAGGAGGAACTACGCTCGCTCTGATTTCCCTATCCCGGGAATACGTAGGCATAAGATTGAAAAAGAATCTTAGCGAACACACTAATAAAAAAACCCCAAAGTCCCCTACCTCCATCTAATCTGGTGCAGGATCCCAACAAATTCCCCATGAACAATCTCGGTATTTCATTCAGAACAAAATAAGAAGAGAGAGGCCCACGAACTAAAGCCGCATTTGTAAACCAACAGTTTTGACTGTTTAATCTCAGTTTGCAAGCAGGGTTAATTGGAGACATCTATTTCCCTTCCTTCATCAGCTTCAATAGGATAAAAAATGAATCGAACTGTAGTACCAAAGCGATAGTGATTCGAAACCACAAAAACCACGCTACAGAATGAACTGGTTGATGTTTAACCATGTTTAAGTTAATTATTTTAATCAATCAGTGTGGTTTCCTACTCCTGGTGATGAGGAGGGATCTGATTTCTTATCTAGGGAAGGGTTGAATGAGATTTTAGAAGAGGACACTCAGGTGTTTACGATGTTCGCATCGCTATCTGTTGACAGCCAAGCTGTGATCGATGAAGTGCAGGTGGTACGAGAGTTTCCAAAAGTATTTTCGGAGGATATTTCAGATGTACCGCCAGAAAGAGAAGTGGAATTTACTATTGATCTAGTCCCTGGTACCAGAACTATTTCTATGGCACCATACAGAATGTCGGCTTCAAAATTAAGACCAAGTGTGTTACCTTGGGGAGCTCTGGTATTGTTGGTAAAGAAGAGAGATGGTAGTATGAGATTGTGTATAGATTATCGGCAGTTGAACAAAGTGACGATTAAGAACAAGTATCCACTTCCCAGGATAGATGATTTAATGGATCAATTGGTGGGTGCTCAGGTGTTCAACAAGATAGACTTGAGGTCGGGTTATCATCAAATAAAAGTAAAAGATGAAGATGTTCAGAAGACAACTTTCAGGAATCGTTATGGACATTATGAATACTTGGTGATGCCTTTCGGTGTTTCTAATGCACCCGGTGTACTTATGGAGTATATGAATCAAATTTTTCATAACTACTTGGATCAGTTTGTTGTAGTGTTCATTGATGACATTATGATATATTCTAAGTAAGAAGAAGAGCATGAGAAGCATTTGAGGATTGTGTTACAGGTTCTGAATGAGAAGAAGTTTTATGTTAAGCTATCGAAGTGTGAGTTCTGGTTGAAGGAGGTTAGTTTCCTTGGCCAAGTTATTCCAGGTAATGGTATTGTAGTGGATCCTTCCAAGGTAGATAAAGTTCTACAATGGGAAACTCCGAAGTCAGTTATCGAAATTCGAAGCTTTTTAGGGTTGGCTGGTTACTACCGCAGATTCATTGAAGGTTTTTCCAAGTTAGCACTTCCGCTAACTCAGCTGACCTACAAAGGTAAGCCGTTTATATGGGATATTCATTGTGAGAATAACTTCGTAGAATTGAAGAAGAGGTTGACTACAGCTCCGGTTTTGGTTTTTCCTGAACCAAATAAACCTTTTGTAGTATACTGCGATGCGTCATTGATGGGTTTGGGAGGTGTGTGATGCAAGATGGAAAAGTTATGGTTTATGCTTCCCAACAATTGAGGACTCATGAGAGGAACTATCCTACTAATGACTGAGAGTTGGCTGCAGTTGTGTTTGTATTGAAAATCTAGAGACATTATTTGTATGGTTCGAGGTTTGAAGTGTTTAGTGACCATAAAAGTCTGGGGTACATGTTTGATCAGAAGGAATTAAACATGAGGCAGCGTAAATGGTTGAAATTCTTGAAAGACTATGATTTTGGCTTGAACTATCATCCCGGTAAAGCCAATGTTGTAGCTGATGCTTTAAGTCGGAAGTCGTTGCACATGTCAGCAATGATGGTTAGAGAGTTGGAATTTGTGGAACAATTCAGAGACATGAGTTTTGTCTGTGAACTAACACATCAAAGTGTGAAGTTGGGGATGCTAACAATCAACAATGATTTTCTCGCTAGAGTTAAAGATAATCAGAAACTGGATGTGAAGTTGGTGGACTTGATGGGTGGAGATGATCAACTTGCAGAGAATGATTTCAAAGTAGATGAACAAGGTGTGTTGAGATTCAGGAATATAATTTGTATTCCTGATAATGCAGAACTAAATAAGATGATTTTTGAAGAAGGTCATCGGAGTAGCTTAAGTATCCATCCGGGAGCTACTAAGATGTACCAAGATCTGAAGAAGATATTCTGATGGTCAGGAATGAAGCACGATGTTGTGCAATTTGTTTATGCTTATCTGACTTGCCATAAGTCGAAGGTTGAGCATCAGAGACTTGCAGGGTTGATGTAACCATTGGATATTCCATAATGAAAATAGGACAACATTTCTATGGATTTCGTGATGAGATTGTCAAATACTCCGAGACGGCATGATGTTATTTGGGTGATTGTGGATAGAATAACGAATTCGGCTCATTTTATTCCGATTAACATCAATTTTTCTATGAAGAAGTTGGCGGAGATCTACATCCGTGTAATTGTTAAGTTGCATGGAATTCTGTTGAGCATTGTGTCAAATAGAGATCTAAGGTTCACTTCTAGATTTTGGGAGAGTTTGCAAGAGGCACTGGGTTTTAAGCTGAGGTTGAGTTTGACTTATCATCCACAGACGGATGGTCAGACGGAGAGGATTATTCAGTCGTTAGAAGATTTATTGAGGGATTGTGTTCTAGAACAAGGAGGCGATTGGGATAGTCACTTGTCGTTGATTGAATTCACTTATAACAACAGTTTTCATTCTAGTATTGGGATGCCACCTTTTGAAGCATTTTATGGTCGGAGATACATGATGCCTTTATGTTGGCATGAATCCGGTGAAAATGTGGTGCTTGGACTTGAATTAGTCCAACAGACTACGGAGAAAGTGAAACTAATTCGAGAACAGCTGAATGCTTCCAAGAGTAGACAGAAAAGCTACCATGACAAGAGAAGAAGGGATATTGAGTTCCAAGAAGGGGACGATGTATTCTTGAGAGTCACTCCGGTGACCAGTGTTGGACGTGCCTTGAAGTCGAAGAAGCTCACTCCTCGGTTTATCGATTCATATCAGACATCCAGGCGGATAGGAGCTGTTGCTTTAAAGTGGCGTCGCCACAAAGTTTGTCCAATTTATATGACGTATTTCATGTTTCGTAGTTGCGGAAGTACATTCCAGATCTGTCGTATGTGATTTCGATGGACGATGTGCAAGTAAGGGATAACTTTACTGTGGAGGCCTTACCTGTGAGAATTGATACTCACGAGGTGAAGTAGTTGTGAGGCAAAGAGATTGCTCTCGTGAAGGTCGTGTGGGGAGGCGCTGCCAGAGGAAATATGAATTGGGAGTTTGAGGGCAGGATGTGAGAGTCATATCCTGAGTTATTTGCATCAGGTAATTTTCAAGGACGAAAATCTTCTACGTGGGGGAGAGTTGTAACGCCCCGTTTTATTTTAAATTATTTTTCGGAATTTAATTACGTGAAGTTGTGTGTATAATTGTGATTATGAGTGTTTTGTTGTGTTTGGGGGTGCCCTTGGTGTGGGGTAGTAACCTTAAGAGTAGACCTTGAGGGTGGAGAAGTGTGTGAGCATTGAGTAGAGATTGATGGTGTGAGAAGTAAAACTAAATAAAATATATTAGTGATAATTAGTTAATTATTTAATATTAGGTGAATATTAATTTAATTAAATATTGTTGAGAATTATAATTATTATTATTTTAATTAGATGGGATCAAAAATAATAATAATAGAATGAAATAAAATAAAATGAGAGATTAAGTGTGTAGAGATTTGAAGGGTAGGATTATAATTGCATGAGGGTGAGTGAGGGTAAAAGAGGAAAACTATATTTGACGGATTATATAAAGGAATTGGAGAAGGTTAGAGTCAGTTTTTGATCGTACGTGAAATTGGAACTGAAAGTGAAAAAGGCTAGGGCAAGGAAGAGGGAGAACTCCGTTAGAAAATGGAAAAGCTCATAAAATCTAAGGTAGTGGTGGGGTTCTGATCTTGTAAGGGTTAGTATGTTGAATGATGGGTAAAAGTTAGGTTTTGTCTTATGGGTGGAATGTTGTTCTGTGTTATGATTGCTATGAATAATTGATGAATGATGAAATTGCTAGTTGATTTGTGATAAATGATGTTTTGTTAACTAATATGTGATGGGTTCTTTACCTATATGAGTGTGTGGTGTTTCTGTTTTAGAAATTGTTGAAAGTCCTCCATTGTTGAGTTTTGGAGTTTCGAGTCGGAAGTATGAAATTGATGATAAAACATAGTATAATTGAGTTTTAGGATGTTATTTTGGTATAAAATTGGGTCTATTATGATGGGGTTTAGTGCCATAGTCTCTGGTATGAAAAACTGGTGTGAAATAGCTTTTAAGAAAAGTGATTTTTGGGGTTCAGAACAGCGTGCGTCGACCTCCAAGATCCACTGGGTCGAACTAATGCTACCCGAATAAAATATTGTGGAAATTTGAACAGTATACGTCGACACACAGGCCTTGCGTCGACCTATGTACCCTGCGCGTCGACCTTTGTGTCGACTCATAGGCAGAAAAACGCCTGAAACGGTTACAATCATAACTTTTTAAACGTTAATCCAAATGACGAACCGTTCGAAGCGTTGGAAAGCTAATAAGTAAAAATTTAACATGGTATAATTAGATGAATAATTTTCCTAATATTTTTATGTCTAATATCTTGAAGAATGTGATTGTTTCTTGTTGTGTACCTTAAGAAGTCGTGTTGTAAGCGATGAATCTTAAGTATTGTTGTAAAGATGTTAATGATGTTGTTGTGATGTTAATGATGGTAATATGAAGATGTTTTGATGATGTTGTTGTGATGTTAATGATGGTAATATGAATATGTTTTGATGATGTTGTTGTGATGTTAATGATGGTAATACAAAGATGTTTTAATGATGTTGTGGTGATTGCATAATATATATATATATATATATATATATATCCATTCCGTATGAATTATATTTTATGTTTGTTGGCCATTTTGGACGGTGTACAATAACCATGGTGGTGGATTATTGTGCACAATGATGTTGTTGTTGTTGTGGTATGCATAAGTAGTCGCGTTGCATACATCGTGGACAAATGGTCCGTTGTTGGTGAGCCTAAAATCTCATTGTGTGGATTGGGTCGGTAGCTGATTCGGAGGTGATGGATCAGTGAGTGATTCTGATCATAGGAGGTGGGGATCAAGACGGTGAACCCGAGTGTTCACGAAAATTGGTAACACATGCATAAGTATTGAGTCGAGTGTGAGTCTCATTGCATTATATGTTATCCATGCAGGGCCGGCCCTAGGGGTAGGCCACCAAGGCTACCGCCTAGGGCCTCAAAATATAACTTTTATATTAATTTGGTTTTTATAAATTGTTTTTTAAAATATTTTTTTTAATTATTTAATATATCAATTAGATAATAACATATTTTAAATTATATAATAATAATTATTATTTACAATAAATATTCTTTGATTTATTAATTTAAAAATCATATTTATGAATATTAAAATTTTAAAATATTTAAGATAATATGGAGAAATTATATCTATTTTTATTTTATTTTTATTTTAGCATTGTTTTTCAATTATAATTTTTAAATAATAATAAGAGTGTTTAGACGAATTAATTTTATTATTAATTAAAAATCAAATGTTAAATAAAATTAATTATAATAATTTAATGCTTTTATATTTAAAAATATCTAAAATATATATTAATTTAATTAAATAAATGAATTATACTAATTTTATTATATTAAAAATATTTAATTCTAAATTCCGCCTTAGGCCTCCAGATGTGTCGGGTCGGCCCTGTATCCATGTTGTTATTTTGATAAATATGTGGTGTTGTGTGATTGATCAATTTGTTATCGTGTGATTCCTTGTTGGTTGGTGAATAATTGGTGATGATATTGCTGCGTGATTAATGTGAGATGTTTAGTTGAATTATTGTTGTGATTAACTTAATGCATGCCGTTTAACATGCTTTCCTTTATAATATCATGATATCTCACCCCTTCTGTTTGAATATTACCTCCACATGGGTAATGTGCAGATAATCCGTAGTAGGAGCTCAAATGTGAGTAAAAGATGAAATCTTCTGGTTATTCTTTTAGTTTGGCGTCTGCTCTGATATGTAACACTGGGGTTATGGAACGTTGTGTGCTTTTTATTATTGGTGGTTGATTAACATGTTTTAATTCCTATGACTGGCTTTTCTTTATGACACTGTCAATCATGGTATGCCTCGAGTTGTTAACTTGAATGATTAAATGTTGTTTCCGCTGCTATTTGAATTAACCTTCAGCTATGTTATTATAAATAATTTTTAAAAGGACATGTGTTACATATCTGATTGAATGAGTAAGTGAATGTTGAAAGTGTGACATTCCTAAATATGATTTTGTGGATAATTACTCTGATTTTATTTATATTACGCGGGGGATTATTTAGGGTGTTGCACTCTTCCTCCTTATCTTTTTCATGGGCTTCTTCCTTGGCTTCAAAAAAGCTCCTGATTGATATGCTTTTGTAGGTTTTTGAGGTACTAATGACAAAACCTCGTCTGAATTGTTCAGAGTAAAGAACATAGGCCTAGTAGCAGATGCTTCAAAAACTGCTGGCTTCTGAAGGTCTTGATTATTCAGACTCGTAGAGTTCTCTGTGACTTCTGTTACAACAGAGATTTCTTCGCTCTCAGATGAAGATTCCATGATGTTTTGGTATTTATGAAAATGAGTTAGGCTTAGGTTGCTTGTAAAATGGCTTTTGAGTAACCTAAATGACATAATAAAATCTTTTTCTTGATTCTTAAAACTGTTACGACCAATAAATATTTAACATGCACTTTACAATCCTTAATGACCCCTGTTACTTGATTGTTTTCTCTTCCTTGGAAACTGATCATGTAATGATGCTCTGCTACGCATTTATGAGTGTAATTATTTTCTTTTTCTTTTATTCTTTTTTATGTCACAAAAGGGGGATTAAGATATAGTAGTATTTAATTATAAATTGAACTCATTCAGTTTATACATATTATTCATTTATAATTTATGTATTTAAATTTTTGTTATTATGGTTATTTTGCCCGGGCGACACATTTTAGCTTTCTTATACATAGAACTAAGGAGGAGCTTACAAACCTCAACCTTAGACTATTAGATTTAGAAGGAGCTTACAAACCTCATATTCTGATGTTGCCAAAGAAAGTTAAGATATTTTTTTGGTTTTATTAAATATAGAACTAACAGGGAGCTTACAAACCTCAACTTTGGACTATTAGACTCAGGGGGAGTTTACAAACCTCAAACTTTGATGTCACTAATAAAATACTTTTTCTTGAATATAGTACTTAGAGAGAGCTTACAAAACTCAACTATGGACTATTAGACTAAGGGAAGAGCTTACAAACCTCATACCCTGATGTTGCCAAGAAAATTATAAATGTTCAACGTTGTCCTTTAAATACTTATATTTGTCATCATCAAAAAGGTGGAGATTGTTATAACAAGATTTGTTCATGACATATAATCCTCGGGTTTTGATGATAACAAAAGTATTAAAAGAACAATGGTATTATTTGATGTGTGTTTCAAGTATATAGGTTTTAATGCTTAAAGATATACATTATGAATCTGATAAAAGGATGCACTTGAGAGGAGCTGAATTACTAGCTTCTGGTGGTACATAATCTGAAGAGCATTCTCTAAGTGATGTCTGACGTAGACTATGAAGCTCATGGTTTCAGCATAAAAAAAAGCAACATATTATCTATACACTTGATGAATGTAATTCGCTTCTGGTGATCATTTAGAGTTAGTGATAAAGTTGAAGCTATCTGTACTGCTAAAAGCAAAGTGTATTGTCAAATCAGTTTGTCAGCTAGAGTCTAAGATCACAAGGCTCAAGAAGAGTTTACGTACTTTACGGATATCTACTCTCAATGACTCTAGTATAAAATCACATGGAAGAAGCAATGGTTAAACATGTTAGACAATGGATCAAGATCTTTTGGTGTATATATCTTCAACGTCTCTTGTACTATGGAGAAAGCAAAGACATTTGATCAAATTATCTCTTAAACGGCTAGTCTTCTGCAATTGCTATATAAGTAGCTGATGGTTCAAACTGAATCTTTAACAAGGATTAATCAGATGGAGGAATAACAAGATCAATAATGAAGCAACACAATCGAGTTTGCTAAATCTTCTGGTATTTGTTGTAAATTGTAAAAGCCTTAAGATTTCTTAAACATTTAATATCTTAAAAATCTTAAGAGCTTTAGGTCTTTGTTATGGTGATTTCCCTGTACCTCTGATGTTTGTATCAAGTACACCTTGTTCTCTATTCTACTGAACATGCTGTTTAGCAGTTTAGATTAAGTCTCTCGCCAAGATGCTTGAGCCATGTAAGTCTCCTATTATTTTCTAGAGTATTGAAAGTCTTAATTAAATGGATTGATTGAGAACCTAAGTCTCTCGCTAAGATGATTGAGCCATGTTAGTATCTTGCTATTTGCTAGAGCAATGAAAGTCTTAATCAAGTAGATTGATTGAGCACCTAAGTCTCTCGCCAAGATACTTGAGCCATGTAAGTCTCCTGCTATGTGCTAGAGCATTAAAAGTCTTAATCAAGTGGATTAATTGAGCAAGAAATATTAGACTGTGAGTCTGAGCAGAAGTCTTGGGTTTGTGGAACCTGAGCAAGGAAGTATTGGACCGAGGGTCTGAGAAGGAAGTTTTGGATTCATGGAATCTATGCATAAGTCTTGGGCCTGATGTGTTTGAGCAGAAGTCTTGAACCTGATGGGTTTAAGAAGGAAGTCTCGGGTCTAAGGGACCTGAGCAGTAAACTCTTGGGCCACTGGTCTAAGTAAGGAAGTCTTGAGCCTTGGGGTTTAAGCAAGAAGTCTTGGGTTGAGGGTCTGAGCAATGTAAAGTTTTATGCTGAATGCATAAGCGATTATAATCATGATTTGATTATAGTAAAAATATCTTATGATGCAATGGGGCTGGATTGTTCTCAATTTGGAAGGAACCAATATAAATTTTTGTATGTTCTTTTATTATTTATTTACTTCTATAAATATTCTGCTACTTAATATAATCAGAATCTGAACACCAGTTTAGATTCTGAACTCTGATCAGAAGTAAAATAAGAAAATAGAAAACACAATTCAATTCCCCCTTCTTGTGTACTTTTCCTCACCTTCATAATTGTTATCAACTATCAAGTGTGGATGATGATGACATGTTCGATGACAAACTCAGGTACCGAAGTCTTCGAACATCGTTTGATGGTGAGAGTGTATGTTTAGAAACTCTGACGATCAAATCAATGATGATTGTAAGTGCAATGTTTAAGTTTAGAATAATATATGGTCGAGACTAAATATCTTTTAAACCTTTATAGTAAGTTTGAAGGGTCTGAGGCCCTGGAATCTTCTTTAGAGGGAGTTGTCTAAGATGAAAAGTTTTAAGAGATCATATGAACCTTTGTATTTGACGACCCATGATTATTTGGTGGCCTTAATCACGGTATTCCTCTAGGTAGACTGTATCTCACTGTCCACTCTTAGTATAAATTGGTGTAACAAACATATTACTTGAATTGGATGTTTTGCCAGTATATCCAATTTCTTTCATGTCTTTTGATGATTTACCCACGCCTATAATTTCATCAAGGCTCTCAACTTCAGAATTTAAATTGCGAACATACTTGATAATGCTATCAAGGTTAAAATTGAGATGACCGACTTCTTCCTTTAACTCTGAAATAGTTAGCATGAGACGAATTTTGTCTTGAAGAAGGTTTTCAATCCTCTTTCTCTTTTTCAACAGCTTGATATTCTTCAGTACATTTAAGATACACATTCTTGTAAGCTTCAACAAGCGCATCATCAAATAGTTCATCATCACTAGTATCTCTATAATCATCCGACAATTATAAAATTAAGCTTTCCTTGATGTGAGTAGTGAATACCGTGACAATAATACCCCAAAAATAATTAAAATATTATTATTATTATTATTATTGTTGTTGTTATTATTATTATTATTATTATTTCAACTTTGTTGTGTTTTTTATGATTTTATTATTATTATTATTATTTGGGAGTAATTTTATAATTTATAATTAATATAGAGAGAGAAATGAGTTAAATAGAGAAAATAAAAATAAGATTTTAAGGAGAGAGAAGAGTGAAATAGAGAAAAGGAAAGGAAAAAGATAAAAAGATGTAAACAAAATAAAAACGCATGTTTCTCTGAGAAAAAGACGAAGAAAAAACCTAGTCACTCACTTCTTCTCTAAAGAAACATTTCTTCTCTAAAAACCCAAGCGAAAAATATCGATTCACTAAAAAGCTTGTCGTAGAGATTGTGCAATGGAGGATTTCCGCCATTGTTGAGTGCTTCGTAGAAGAATTTATGCAATACCAAGGTAAGGGGGGAAATTATTCTATAATATATATATATATATATATATATATATATATATATATATATATATATATATATATATATATATATATATATATATATATATATATATATATATATATATATATATATATATATATATATATATATATTAACGTTTAGGATAGTGGGGTTTCTCTTGAACTCCAAATTCGTCCAAATTCCTATGAGAATTACCCTCTGAGATAATTATTCATAAACTCTAGGTTATGAATCTCTCTCATATTATCAATGATATAAGTTATTAAGATAAATTGATGTGTTTATCTCAAAATCATGTATATGGATGTTATTATCATGTTTTGATTGATGAAGATGTGATATGATGAATTGATATTGTTAAATTGATCTCAAATTGATGATGTGATGTATGCACCATTTTTTCACTCGTTTACAAAGTTCCTCTCTAGTTGATATTCATGACAACAAACTCCATCCAAAAACATGAAATTTGGAAGGAGCAAATGGTGTACCACAAAACTATCATAGTTTTCTTCAAATTATTGTCCAACTCTTTTTTGTTTGAAACTTGAATTGGGCATTTTATATAACGAGTTTTAAAGTACGAAACTTTAAACTCCACCGTGTATCCGTCAGTTTCTTTTTTGCATCAGATAATTCTCCTAGATAACTCTCCCGCCAAACAAAAGTTCCATAAACTAAATTATTAACAAATATTTTTATATAAAAAACAAGCAAATATAAATCTTTCCTAAGACAATTCCATTCAAATGACAATCCCTCTCGAAGACAATTCCTCTGAAAGAAAAATATCTTCCCCATTTCTGAATTTGAAAGAAATATGTAAGAAATCAAACAAATTCAGAATCATAATTATTATCAAACACAAGTACGAGGGTTTTCAAACTTTGTTTGATGGTGAGAGTGTACCTCCAAACACTCGGATGATCAAATCAATGATGATTGTAAGTGTAATGTTTAAGTTTAGAATAAAGTGTAATAGACACTAAATAATTTTTTTGCCTTTATAGCAAATTTCTAGGGTTTGAGGCCCTAGAATCTTCTTTACGATACCATACGAACTTTTGTTTTTGTATTTGACAACCTATGATAAATGGGCAACCCTAATATAGTATTCCTCTAGGTAGATTGTATCTCACAATCCCCTCTTAGTCTAAATAGATGTAACAAATACATTATTTGAATTAGATGATTTGCCAGTAAATCTAATTTTTTTAATTTATTTTAATGATTTACCCACACCTATAATTTCATCAAGACTCTCAATTTCAAAACTTAACATGTGAACCAACTTGGTCTTGCCATCTAGGGGTATTCGCAGGCCGATTTTGTTTGATTTTGAGAGAATTTGATACCCGAACTGATAAAAAATATATGGATTGGTTTGACTTGAATTTCACATTTTTGCGATAAAAACCAAACAAAGCCAAATTGATAAATAACGTGTTGATTTGCATTCGATTGATCGAATACATAAGAAACAAATGTGCAAAAACATTCTTAAAAATATTTAATTTACATCAACTAATTTTCCATAACAATATAAAATCATTAATTTTTTGTGTCTCCATATGGGCTGAGAATGTCACAAATGGCGTTTCATTTTTTTTTATTCTAAACGTTGAATGCTTTATACTAGTTTTCATGATAATGATGTTATAAATGGTACAAACTAATTATGGTTGGTTCGGGTAGACTGACCCGCGTGTAGAATTTTGAAACCTGTTGTCTGAACCAATTAACGTTGAGTTTCATTGGTTTTGTTCGGGTTTGACCGAGCTAAAAAAATGCCTCAACCCAAACACTTCGGCTTGGTTTGAATTCCGATTTGGTTCAGATTTGCCCAAACCAATGAACACCCCTAATGCCATCAAGGTTAGAATTGAGATGACCAACTTCTTCTTTCAACTCTTAAATAGTTAACATGAGACGAGTTTTGTCTTGAAGAATAGTTTAAATCCTCTCTTTTTTCAACAACTTGAGATTCTTAGGTCCATTTAAAATACACAATCTTGGAAACTTTAATAAGAGTATCATCAAATAGATCATCATCACTAGTATCTCCATGATCATCAGACAATTCTAAATTTGAGTCTTCCTTGATGTGAGTAGTGAAGGACACAATTGTAATACCAAAAAAAAATTAAAATATTATTATTATTGTTCTGGACTGAGCAGGCATGTAGCCCACAGTAGGGCAAGGCCCAACCCAGTCCAGCTTCTGGCAAGGCCCAATAACGAGGTTCAGCCAATATAGTCGTTGGGTAGGATATAGCCGTTGGACACAATATAACCGTTGGGGGCATCCCCCTCACGCGCTTGACAGTTGATAAGTGTTTTATTCATGATAAAATAGCACATAAAATAGGGCATTTATCTTACTTGAATGACAAGATTCTAACATAAACACCTCAACTAATGAATAAAATTAATATGGTGCAAAGTCTTCTTGGTTTGGTTGACAGTTGTGCAGGAAAAAGCTAAAGAATGCATCAAAGAAAGAACAAAGAAAAGTCATGCCCTGCAACTTTCGCACCATGGTCAAAAGCTTCGCTGCGCGAAGTTTCGCTATGCGAAGGAAAGCGACAGAAGGCAAGCCAGGCAAAGCAAAACAGAATCAAATCTAGAAGACTTCGCTTGAAGTGCGCGATGCGACAGGAAGCGACCGAAAGCGGTAGAAAGCGATAGGAAGCGAAATGAAACAGAATCAAACTAGTCAGACTTCGCTTAATGCAACAGAAAGCGACGGAGTTCGCGACGCGAACTATATTTCGCATAGCGAAGTAGGGCGGTCAAATAAGGGCGGTTTGAAGAGTTCAAGACTTAATGGAGAAGAAAGGCAGGTTCGCATAGCGGACATACTTTCGCATAGCGAAGTTAGGCGGCTAGAGCTGCTATAAAAGGGGATCAAACTCAGTTCAAAGGGAGAGAGTCTTGATATCTTGTAATTTATCATTGAGAACACTTTGTAATAGATTATGAGAGGAGGAATAGAGATTTTGTAAGGAGAAGGAGCTGGATACACATCAAGAGTCGGGAAATCGTCGTTGATGTTAGTTCAACTCCATTCTTCCATTGTGCTTCAAGCTACCATGAGTAGCTAAATCCCTCTCTTGTTGGGATCGGTCATAGTTCACTAAAACAGTATGTATTTTCGTTAATCATGGCGTTATATGCAATTTATGTATGAATCATTATTGATGTTATCTTTGTTTCACCGTTTATTTCATGGATTGAATTGATATTGACAAATATGATTCTAATCTCGATCTAAGATAACATCTATTAAACCTTAAATGCTAGACATAGATTTAGGTTTAATATTCACAAAAAGTATCGAATCTTAACGCTACCGTATTGTTTAATAGGGTGAGAAATCGTCGATTAAACTATAAGGTGGAACTCTCATCAAGGTTTAGACATGAACTTTGTTTGTAAGCGATATGTGATAATATTGAAACATGCTTAAATTGTGTATAACTGATTCGTGATATACATATTTAATCGGTGAATGAAAACCAAATTCCCAACAAGCCTATTCCTCTGAAAACTATCTTCTTTTATCATACGCATTTACTTTTCGCAATTTACAAACCAAACATCTTGAAACTTTTACTTAGAATCATAGAGAATATTGAACGGTTTTGATATTGCTCCAATCCCTGTGGATACGTTAAAAACAAATACTTACATTTGATTGTACTCAACACCAAATTGGCGCCGTTACCAGGGATTGGCGTTAAGATATTAAAACATCGCAATAGTTTCTATACTTCTAAGTTGGTATATATTGTATATATTTGTCTTTCGCAACATTTGTTTAAGTGTTGGATAGGTGGTGAAACTTCTGTTTATGCTTCGAGGCAAGACTTCGGAAGAACAGCTTCTTTTTGATCCCGAGATCAAAAGAACCATCCATAAGAACAAAAGACAAAAGAAGAAACAAAAACAACTATCCAAGAAGAAAAGTCACAAAGGAGCTTTAGCATCAAATTCTTCAACAAATCCAACCAAAGAAACAATGGCTGAAGTTGTCAACAATGAACCTTGTCGGAGTAGTTTGAGACGATTGGCTCGTCTCACCACCACTCCAAACAACCGACGAGCTGAAATGAAAACGGGACTGCTACAACTTATTTATGCTAAACCTTTTGCAGGTTTAGATCATGAAGATCCATACAGCCATCTCACCAAGTTTTACGAGTTAGCTGGTACATTAGGAGCACCGGAAGCTAAAGAAGAGGCAGGCTTCATGAGACTGTTCCTACACTCTTTAATCGGAAAAGCAAAGGAATGGTACTTGGACCAACCTACGGACATCATGACCAATTGGAATGTACTCGAAGAACACTTCCTGAATAGGTTCTTCCCACACAATGGGTTCATGGATGCCAAGGCAGCAATTGCCTCGTTCGCATAAAGTACAACTGAAACTCTGCGCGAGGCTTGGGAGCGGTACAAATCTATGTTGCGGAAGTGTCCTAATCACGAGTTTGATGAGCGTACACAAATCCACATTTTCAAAAATGGACTTCGGCCATAACCCAAGCTTTTACTTGATGCAACCGCAGGTGGATCTTTGTTATCTAAAAGCGCAGAGGATGCGGTATCTATCATCAACCGTATGGCCTTGAATGATCATCAGGTGCAGTATAATCGTAGCACAACACAAAGACAACCTGGAATCCTGGAGTTAGGTACCAATGATGCAATCTTGGCACAAAATAAAATACTCACTCAAATAGTGGAAGAATTAACAAAACAGTTATCCAAACTTCCACAACAGCTGAAGGAAATGCACGGTTCAACCAACAAACCACAACAAGTAGCCATGTGTGAACTTTGTACAGGAGACCACCCAACCGGTTTTTGTCCTCCAATTAATGAAGAGGTCAATTATGTGGGAAACCAGCAGCAGAGGCAGGCCCCGTACCAAAACAATCAAGGGTATTCCTACAACAACAATGCAAGCTATGGCCAAAACAGGCAGAACCAATACCAAAGCTACACCCAGCCAGACAAGCTTACAAAGATAGAAGATACCTTGAACCAATTTATACAGATGTCCATGGCAAACCAGAAAAACACGGATGCATCGATCAGAAATCTGGAAACGCAAGTAGGGCAAATCGCAAAACAGCTGAATGAGCAACAAAAAGGTATGTTTTCTGCTACCACTCAAAATAATCCTAAGGAAACTTGTAATGCAATTAGAACAAAGAGTGGTGACACGGTTCAAAACAAAGTTGGGGAGAATTCAAAAGAGATGGTTGTGGAGGAAAATCAAGAAAAAGAGAAAAATAAGAAAAATGAGGTAGAAAACAATGTTGATCCTGGAAAAGTCACCGTACCAGTTACCATTGGAAGAAGCCACTTTGATAAAGCCTTGGTTGATCTTGGTTCAAGCACCAATCTTCTTCCGTTATCCGTTCTTAAAAAGATTGGTGACTTTGAAATAGAGTCGACAACAATGTTGTTAGAACTTGCTAACAAATCTATCACAAAACCAATTTGCATGGTAAAAGGTGTAATGGTGAAACTCGAAAGCTTTCTATTCCCGACAGATTTTTTGGTGATGGACAATGATGAGAATAGAGACACACCTCTGATTTTAGGCTGTCCATTCATAAAAACAGCCCGAATGATGATTGACGTCGATGAAGGCAAGATGAAGGTAAGGTACAAAGATGAAGAAGACAACTTCAAATTGTTTCAACACAAAGAGGATGATTATTGCAAGATTGAAGCTCCTGATGAAATAGGCCGGGAATGGAAGAATGACAAAGAAAGACCAAAGGATAGTGGCATAGATGCTTTGGCAAATTCATACAAGCCACCTTGATTTTACGCGAAACAGGCGTCGGGCTAACGACATTAAACAAGCACTTGTTGGGAGGTAACCCAACCTTTTTATTTGTTTATGTTTGTTTCATATTGTATAACTAGTTTAAATGGTAGAAAGAAAATAGCATGAATGAGCCAAAGGAAAATTCTGCATAAAACTGAATTCTGCAGATTTCACATCGCGAAATATACTTCGCATAGTGAAAGTAGCAGAATCAGCAAAAATGTCATTCATGCCATTCTCCTTCACTTTAATGTTTTTCTTTTGGTTCAGCTGTGGGTGTCATATGACCAATCCATATAGTTGATATTTGTCCTTTAAATGAAATTGGAAAAGCAAAAGAGTGGATGATCACATTCACATGATTCAACAAAGGTACAATGGTAATGATACAAATTTTTTGAAGAATCACACATTCCAAGGTACTTGTTTATTGCTTTCTTAGAACTTAGCATGATTATGACATGAGTAGTCTACATAAAATCAAGTCATTCAAGCTTATGCAATAACATGTTTTCATTGTGGACCACGTAGTTCCAAAACCAGAAAAAGTGAGGTAACCTTTCATTGATTACTATATGCTTAAGAGACTGATACATTCTTGTTTTAACTCGTTTGGTTCATGCTTAATCTTGCATTTATGTTAATAATTGTGGAGACATGGAAAGGATTAAGGCAATTCTTCAAAGTGAGCATAACTAGTAAACCAAATGAAGCCTAATTGTCCCTTGTGAGCGAGTGAGCATTTGCAACCCCTTTTGAGCCATATGACATTGAATCCATCATTGATGAACTGAGCAATGCATTAAGTAAACCACTTAATGGATATTGTTCCACATCTTGAAAACTCATAAAAGTTCCTCCATGATGGATTCACAATCTTCTTGAATTAAACCCTTGAAACCATTGCCAAATCTTGAAGAGCATTCAAAGTAAAAAGAGAGGTTTTTTTCAAGTTGGGGAGAGGAAGAAAAATTCTTTTGTCAAGAAAAGAAAAGTAGAAAATAAAGAGATCAAGAAAATATGAAAGAAAAAGAAAAGTAAGAAAAGAAAAAGGCAAATACCAAAAGATGGATATATTCAAAAGAAAGAAACAAGGAAGGTTTGAAGGAGTAATATGGTACAAAGAATCAAATTCTATGAATGCTCTTCTAAAAAAGAAAGAAAAACTCAAAAACCACTTTGTTTCCACTAGCCTTAAAAATGACACTTCCTTGGTACCTTGGCCACATTACAACCTTAAAAAGACCTTAGTGATCTATGTTTTTGCTTATTGACATATTTTGCTCAAGATGAATGCATGAATTAATCTAGATGTTAGTAAGTTTGTCAAGTGAGAGTTCAAAAGACCTTGATATTTCCACTTGTACAAAAAGTGTGATAGTTGTGATTCATGATAAGACATGCTTATTGCTTGGACTGATTGACAAAGAACTTTATGTGGAAAACTTGTTTCATAAACATGTCTAAATGTTTGGAAAGTAGTAGTGCATAATAACTTGGATGTGGAATTCACCATGGAACCATGTACTTCATTGAAACATTTTTGGTTGATCATGTGAAAAATGGTATAGAAACTCTTGCTTTTATATAGCTTTGATTGAGGACAAACAAAGACTCAAGTTGGGGAGAGTTTGATAAGTGTTTTATTCATGATAAAATAACACATAGAATAGGGCATTTATCTTACTTAAATGACAAAATTCTAACATAAACACCTCAACTAATGAATGAAATTAATATGGTGCAAAGTCTTCTTGGTTTGGTTGACAGTTGTGCAGGAAAAGGCTAAAGAATGCATCAAAGAAAGAACAAAGAAAAGCCATGCCCTGCAACTTTCGCATCGCGATCAAAAGCTTCGCTACGCAAAGTTTTGCTATGTGAAGGAAAGCGACAGAAGGCGAGCCAGGCAAAGCAAAATAGAATCAAATCTAGCAAACTTCGCTTGAAGTTCGCGATGCGACAGGAAGCGACCGAAAGCGGTAGAAAGCGATAGGAAGCGAAATGAAACAGAATCAAACTAGTCATACTTCGCTTAACACAACAGAAAGCGACGGAGTTCGTGACGCGGGCTATATTTCGCATAACGAAGTAGGGCGGTCAAATAAGGGCGGTTTGAAGAGTTCAAGACTTAATGGAGAAGAAAGGCAGGTTCGCATAGCGAACATACTTTCGCATAGCGAAGTTAGGCGGCCAGAACTGCTATAAAAGGGGATCAAACTCAGTTTAAAGGGAGAGAGTCTTGATATCTTGTAATTTATAATTGAGAATACTTTGTAATAGATTAGGAGAGGAGGAATAGAGAGTTTGTAAGGAGAAGGAGCTGGATACACATCAAAAGTCGGGAAATTGTCGTTGATGTTGGTTCAACTCCATTCTTCCATTGTGCTTCAAGCTACCATGAGTAGCTAAATCCCTCTCTTGTTGGGATCGGTCATAGTTCACCAAAACAGTATGTATTTTCGTTAATCATGGCGTTATATGCAATTTATGTATGAATCATTATTGATGTTATCTTTGTTTCACCGTTTATTTCATGGATTGAATTGATATTGACAAATACGATTCTAATCTCGATATAAGATAACATCTATTAAACCCTAAATGCTAGACATAGATTTAGGTTTAATATTCACAAAAAGTATCGAATCTTAACGCTACCGTATTATTTAATAGGCTGAGAAATCGTCGATTAAACCATAAGGTAGAACACTCATCAAGGTTTAGACATGAACTTTGTTTGTAAGAGATACGTGATAATATTGAAACATGGTTAAATTGTGTATAACTGATTCGTGATATACATATTGAATCGGTGAATGAAAACCAAATTCCAAACAAGCCTATTCCTCTGAAAACTATCTTCTTTTATCATACGCATTTACTTTTCGCAATTTGCAAACCAAACATCTTGAAAGTTTTACTTAGAATCATAGAGAATATTGAACGGTTTTGATATCGCTCTAATCCCTGTGGATACGATAAAAACAAATACTCACATTTGATTGTACTAAACATCAACAATTCACGCGACCAACTGCCTCTCCGGAATCCACGGGGACAGTCGGACCAGGTCATAAGGTTACACGCTAGATCTTCCACCTGGCAGTCTCCCGTTGGTCGACCAGATATTTCAGGCATATGGGAGACCTTGGCCCCGCAGTGGGGGTTTTTTATAAATACCCTATCACTAGAGAGGGTCAGGTATTCAATATCTAATATTCACTCTAACTCACACCTACACACTTTGTGCTTGCCTTTTCTCTAGCCCAAAAGCTTACTTAGGCATCGGAGTACCTTGCAGGTACACCCTCATCCTCTCCTACAACCATCATCGTTGCCCTACACAGAAGGCCACGAAGATCCATTCTGATCGCCCATATCAGTGGCGCTGTCTGTGGGAAACATCGCTTCCCCGTCTTTTTGAACTAAGATCCTCTATCTTTTCAACCTAAAGACCAAAGCTTACTCTCTAAAATTTCCTCGATCATCATGGCCTCTAACTGAAACAATGATGCCCATCAAGATTCTACTGTCGTCGTTACATTGGATACGTCGATCACCACAATCTCGAAGTTGCGGTGTCCGAGGCCAACCACAGGGACGGAAATACTGTGTCTCTTTTCTCTGACGACGTGAAACCCCCCATGCCGACTCCCAGTCACGTCTTCGAGCCCATACCAGTCCCTCAAGACGCTGACCCCAGCACTGCGACCCTCATCGCCTCTCTCGACAAGTCCAACTACTTGATCATCCAGCAAGGCGAGAAGATCCATATGCTGGAACATGCCCTTCAAAAGTGACTTCCTTCACAAAGGTCTCGCAGTCCATCTCCACGCCCTCCTTCTTCCCCTCAGAAGTGTCGACGAGACAAGTCCTGTAGCATTTTCCCCGTCTAGGGACGATCAAAATTGAAAGAGCCTGATCAAGAGGTCGCTAGGAGACGATATCGTACCCCTCCTCGGAGGTCCAGACGTTCTCCTACTCCGAAGAGGACCAAGCCTTCAGAGAAACAGCGTGAACTTCGTCGTTAGTGGAGACACTCTCCTCGACACAACCAAAGCCGTGGGTGCAGCCACTCCCCATGCAGGTCATCGAGCACGAGCGACGAGGATAACTTTCGTGGACCTCTATCCCAAGAGATCACAGACACCCGTATCCCTCACGGACTGGAGAAGCCCCCCTCTAGCTCTCTATGATGGCACCAAGGATTATCACAACGTGAATGGAGCCATCAAGTGTAGGCTATTCCCTATCACCCTCAGAAAAGGAGCCATGACCTGATATAAGAGTCTTCCCCGAGGCTCAGTCACCTCGTGGAAGGACCTGAAGAACCAGTTCGCCCGACACTTCACTGCTTCCAGACATCATCCCAAGTCAGAACCCACTCTCGAAGGCATTATTCAGGGCAAGGATGATTCCTTGCATGCCTATATTGAGAGATTCAACAAGGAAGCTATTGAGGTCCACACAACGGAACACATGAAGAAATACCTCCTCGAGAAGGGGATGAGGCCGAAAAGTGAGTTCCGCAAAGCAGTGGGCATCGAAACACCTCGTACCCTGACCGAACTCCTCCGTAAGTCCCAAGCTTATATACAATACGAGGAAAAGAAGCCACCTACAAGGCCTAAGACTCAAGGGATCAAGAGAATTCTAGGGCAACAAAAAAGGATGACTCAGAGGCTCCCCGACGCGAGGAGAGACGACGAGACGATTGTCCTCGCGAGCATAAGGGACCCGCTGGTCACTTCATATAGTACACCTTGCTGACAGCTCCTTGCAAACATATTCTGTCCGAATATATTAACGCAGAGTTTAAGCAAGGGGGTTTCGTTTCCCCAAACCAACATCATCGAAGGGCAACACGAACAGGAGCAAATATTGTCGCTTCCACCACAGTCACGACCACGTGACCGAAGATTGCATTCATATAAAGGACGCCATTGAGATCCTCATCAAGGAGGGTCACTTAAAACAATACACGAAGAATGTAGAAGCTTCCCGAAGAGAGACCTTGGAGTTTAAGAAGGAAACGGAAGCATCGCCACCTAGTCTTCCCCCGCAAGTTGCTATGTCTGTCACGCGGCCAGAGGACTTCTTCGTCCCTGACTACCTCGAGGATCCTCCTCAATTTACCACACACAGTTCCTGGGCGGCCTTCCCCACTGCAATGGTCATCTCCTGTGGTGGGTATAATGAGCTCACTATAGGGTCAGTCAAAAGAAAGTTCGATCAGCTGATCGGTTGCAGCCCTGACCAACTGTCCACGCTCGAGAAGTTCTGAGTACGTTCTCAGCCCATCACATTCTATCATGAAGAACTTCCTGGAGGTTCCCCAAACTTACACATCCCTCTGCTCATCAGGGCCAGACTGGCTAGCACATATGTCTGACGAATCCTGGTCGACCAGGGCAGTTCGGTGGACATCATGTACACCAGTTTGTTCCGCGCACTGAAGCTTGACCAGAAGAATTTTTCTTCGTACGTGGGATCAGACCTGCAAGGATTCAATGGGGCCACCACCATACCTTGGGGGTATGTGGAACTCATAGTCGCATTCGGGGAGGAGGAGGCCTCCAAGATGATCAAAACTTAATTCCCGATCATCGACTGTCCATCATTTTACCAGTGTATCCTGGGGAGACTAACCCTCGCAGAGCTGATCACCGTTCCGTCAATAGTTCATCTCAAGATGAAATATTACACGGAGAAGGGTCACGTCGCAACTTTGCATGGAGATATAGAGGCTGCAAGGAGATGCTTTGAAGTAGCTACCAGAGGGCAAACCTCGATTGGCGCAACACCAAAAGCCGTCAAACGGGCAAGAGACGAAAATCTTCCCAGCGAAGAAAGCCATCCTGACAAAAATCCAACTCTCCCAGTGCACACCATCGACCTCGACAGCTGAATCTCTGAAGAAGGCGAGGAGGACAACAATAAAGACACTCCAGCAGTGACTGGCGGCTCCCTTGCATCAACCATCATGCATTCTATACCAGATGGGGAATTCGAAGTGATCACCTTCGGGGACAACCCCGACAGAGGAGTCAAGATAGACGCAGGACTTCTCAAAGAGGTAAAAGAGCAACTGAAGACATGCCTGAGAGACAGCACCGACTTATTTGCTTGGAGAACCGCGGACATGCCTGACCTCAGCCCTGAAACTGGCTTCCATAAGCTCACCATCGACCCAACAGCACGAGCGGTAGCGCAACGCATACACAAACAGTCCGACAAAAAGGCACAGGCTGGTGAAAAACTTGTAAAAGACCTCTTAGAGGCAAAATTTATCTCGGAGGCCAGGTATACAACCTGGCTGTCCAATATTGTACAAGTCAAAAAACATAATGGAAAGTGGAGGATGTGCATTGATTACACTGATCTCAACCGGACTTGCCCGAAAGACGTTTATCCTTTGCCTAGCACTGATAAGTTGGTAGATAATTCCACAGGTTTCAAACTCCTGTCTTTCATGGACGCCTACTCGAGATACAACCAAATCCCCATGGTCAAAAAGGACAAGAGATATACCGCTTTCATGACCTCGTCGGGGAACTATTACTACAACTAGGGCTGGACATCGGGTCGGGCCGGTTCGGGTTCGGGCTCAAAACTCCAATCCGTTTTTAACTTCGGATGAAAAATACAGGCCCTAATCCGACCGGTTTATTTTCGGTTTGATTCGGGTTCGGTTTAATTCGGTTTCGGTTAATAAATTCGGTTTTTTCCGGATAACTGGGCCAACTGAAAATTAAAGCCCAAATTTAAAATCATCAAACTTTTTATTATAAATGCAAAACACTATTTTTTTTTGTTATTGGGCCATAAATATTTAATACTCAAGTTAATTTAATTATATATTTTTTTAATTATATAAAGCAATTTCACCCTTTAAAATTGAGATAACAATTTGTTAAATTATTCAAATACAAAATTAAATAGCATTAAATATAAATAAATTCTTACCCTTTTTTTACTAGCAATAAATTCTTACCTCAAAATTTTTAAATAACAAATCACAAACTTAATAAAATAAAAATATTACAACACCACAATAAATACAAGTAATAAATTATCTTCAATATTTAAAATCCAGAAGTTTCTCCTTTGAATTATTTTAAATCCTGTAAAATCAAATAATCAAAAGAGTAATTAAAAATTACAAGTTGTTGAAAATTATAATAAATTAAATAATAACAAAGACAAAAACAAATAAAATAATACAAACCACTTGTTAATACTCTTTTATCCTGCTTCTTAATATGCTAAAACCACTTTGTATATCTCCATCATATACATCAAAATAACACAATAGCAAAATATTTACATAAAATTGATCGCTATCAATAGTAAATTAAAATGGAATAAAATTCAAAATTAATAAATAGAAACAATACTAATTTAATGTTATTTAAGCTTAATTAGCATATTAAAATTAAAATTCATAAATTCAAAAGCATTATACTATACTAGAATTATAAATAACTTATTATAATAAATATTGCATTTAACTCCCTAATATTACAACTCACAAACTCTATTAATCATCCATAAAACACATAAATAAATTAAATTAAAACATTATACCCATCCAATAAGTTTCACATATGGAACAAAACAATTATAACCAAGTATAATAAAAAATATAATCAAGTACCTTGTGTTGAAATCATTTTTCAACTTACAATAACTTGTTCACAGCTCCTCCAACACACAATGGCTTTCTACAAATTTAATAGCATACACTTAATTATGAAAACATAAAGAATACAATTATCAATGTACAATATTAACAGTAGAATAAGATCTGAGGAATTCATAATTGTAATTGCATCATTTACATAAGCTTTTAAGCCAGGAACAAGTTTTCTACATTTAATTTTAATTTGAGGTTTGCTTGTCTAAGCCACATTTGACATTTTTAAGGGTGCTCGTTTGACATTTTAATTTGTGGAAATCAGCATAATGCTAAAGGCCTCTACCACAAAACTGAGAAGCAAAAGTCATCCACCTTTGGCCAACAGATATCTTGCAGTTTTCTTACAACCATTAATTGTACCATTTCCTATCATCAAATATGTTTCCACTGCCAAAAAAATCAACACTTTTCAATAACTATGGAAAACCCTCTTCTACCAACATTATTATTCAATTAGGAAAAGATAATTTTAAAAAAAAAAATACAATTTCACAAATCCTAAAAATCAAGTACAGACATTTTTAGCAAAATAACACAAACTCATATTCTACTCCAACATGAAAACCATCCCCAAAAGACAACCTCAACCCAACCAAATTCTAACATGTAATCTGTAATGAACATCATAAAACCAAAAAAAAAACTAGAGAATTAAAATCTAATGAAAACATAAACATCATTAACACGACAATAAAACCATGAACTGAAATCAAACAAAAAAGACATACCTGAGCTAGACATGTTATCTGTGTTGACGGCTGATATGCGTTTCCACTCTCAATAGGAAACATTGGCTGGAAAAAGAGAATAATTATTTTAATTAAATGTTCTAAACACAACCAAAACACAACCAACAGACCGAGCATCAATAGCTGTAGTATATTCAATTGTTCTAAAAATAAGCTCAGGTGCTCTGTAATATCTTGAACATATATATATATATATATATATATATATATATATATATATATATATATATATATATATATATATATATATATATATATATATATATATATATATATATATATATATAAGATATTTTCAAAACACGATCAAAAAGTAAACTAAGTGAATATAAAATAATGTTCTAAAGATATGCAAGATAACAACAAAATCATTACAACCACAACAAGGTAAAAGCTGAATAAAGAAGGGAGACTGACATACCTGGTATGAATAGAGCTTCACATAAATATATTCTATTTCTAGTCAACAGGAAGCTGAACATTTATAATACCAAAACCCTGAAGATTTGTTTCGTGATATGTCTAGTTTCCGTTCCATTGCCGCTGTCAACAACGGTAGCTTCCATTTCCTATAACAGAATAAAGTTGTAAGCAACACTGCCTGAAATTTAACATCAAACAACACACCAAAAATAAAACTAGATGGAAAGATAGATCTGAATGAGCACCATACCTTATCATCCCTAAATTTACAAAATCAAAATTAACGAACAGAGAGAGTTAACACATACGAAAAACAAACAAGTAAACATCAGTTAAATCAGAGTTAACAACCCTTAAAAAATTAAAAACCAACAAAAACCATTCTTTTGTAGAGTTTCATTTCACCAGAGTGGTAGATCCATATCTCGTAGCTTCAAATCAACAAAAACAAGGAAGAGTGATGAAAGTTTGGCACGGCGGCGGCAGAGAAAAGGAATACGAGTGAGGGAGTGAGAGAAAAATTTTAGGGTTTTTTCCATCGGTTCAGAGAGTGAGAGAAAGAAAAGAGAAATAGTTGTAATATATACTAATTGGAATCGGTCGGGTTCGGTGACCGACGAACCCAATATTTCCATCCGAACCGAACCGAAGTAAACCATATTAAACCGAAATAATCACCCGCCTGAACCGTTAACCCGATATAAACCGACCCGGAATGGCCAATTGGATTCGGACCGGTCGGATACCGTCGGATGGTTTTATTTTGTCCAGCCCTAACTACAACATAATGCCATTCGGTCTGAAAAACGTTGGGTCCACATACCAGCACATGATGAACAAAGTCTTCCGATCAGAAATCAGAGACATGCTCGAAGTATATATGGACGACATGATCATGAAATCCCAAGAGGAATCCGATCACATGATCTAATTGCAAAAGGTCTTCAACCAAGCGAGGAAATGCAAAATACGATTTAACCCAGAAAAATGCACCTTCGGCGTGCGGGCAGGGAAGTTCCTCGGTTTCTACCTCACCGAGAGGGGGATCGAGGCCAACCCAGATAAATGTCGAGCGTTCACTGAGTTCCCCATGCCAAAGTTGAATAAATCCATACAATTCCTCAACGTGATGCTCGCCTCGCTATCGCGCTTCGTGGCCAAGTCTGTCCAACACGCTCTGCCCTTCTTCAAGCTTCTACGAAAAGAGCCAACATTCTAATGGATAGAGGAATGTGAGCAGGCTCTGCTCCAACTTAAGCGAGCCTTGTCTGAACCGTCAGTCCTATCACGACCAGACAGCGGGGAGACGTTGTACCTGTACCTCTCTGTAAGACCCTAATTTTCGACCCCTAAGATTTCACATATCATTCATATCTCATTTTTGCATCTTATACCACAAACAAGATCATACTTTGGTTCCTTTATCCCTCTATTCTTTGGGTTTATGCCTTGCAGGGATCGCCGAGCATCTGTGTGTTTCTTATTTGCCTTTATTTGCTTATGTTTACTAACCTTTAATTAAAATCCACAAAATATGTTTGTTTTTGTCTTCACTAACTTTTTCAGGAAGGAAACCAAGGATATCAAACAGCCCCTCAGCTCGAATGAATTTCATCTGAACAAAGTCAAAGTTGATCTGCAAACAATTCAAAATTATCTGATCAAGAGTTTCCAAGATTTAATTGATTATTATTCAAGAGACTCCAAGGTTCATGTGTTTATTTCCATGCCTTCTTTGATAAATCAAAAGAATCGAGCCAGAGCCAGAACAATCCAGCCAACAGGGTATTTTTCAAGTTTTTAATTTGTGCAATCGATTGCACTAGTGGTCCAATCGATTGCACCATGTTTTTTACCTAGATTTTGAAGTTTTCAGCAGTGCAATCTATTCGCGCTACAGTGCAATCGATTGAACAAGGATAGAACTGGCCAAAATCAACATTTTTCAAATTTTGAAGCATTTGGCACCAATTTCATCATTTGAAAATATTCTAGATCACCCAAAAATAATTCCCCTACATAATTAAAATTAATTCCCACCGTACACCTTCACTAATCACCACTTAATCTTGATTTTCCCTCCAAATTCAAATTCCAAGCCTAATTTTCATTTCCAAACCAAATTCCAGTCCACCAAATTTTCCAAACCTAAACACTATAAATAGAACCCTCATTTCATTCATTCTTCAAGCTTTTGATAGCCAAATTCACCTTGTCAAAATTCTTCTTGACTCTTTCAATTTTCTCTAACTACCAAATTCACTCAAAGCTCACTTTTCTTCTTTTGAAAGTTAACAAGAATTCACATTGAATCTTGTTCAACTTTGAGCTAAACCTTCATCCAAACTTGTTTTCTTCATCAATTCTTATAGATCAAGGCTTTGGAGTTTGGATCTTGGAGTAATTTGAAGGAATTTTCAGATTTGAAGTGGTAATTCATCTCTCACCATTGTTGAAGCTTCATCTTCATCTTCCATAACGTAGATCTCTGGAGATCCTTGTTACTTGATCCTTTGGATCTTGTAATTGTGTTTAATCGCTGTTTTTCACAGTTATTTTACTTAAAATTTTGTGCACATTTGATTCCATGATCATGAGGTATTTGAAGAAAGTTTTAGATCATGATCATGTTGAATTTTGCTAAATTTTTGCTGTCACAGCATGGTGCAATCTATTTGCATTTTCGTGCAATAGATTGCACAGTGCTGTTTTTTGCCTTGTTTTTGCAATCTGTCAGTGTGCAATCGATTCGCACACTGGTGCAATTGATTCGCACTGAACAGAATGGTGTTTTTCACCAATTTTTGGGACTGTTTTGGTTGTTTCTTGAATCCTAACCCCTTCCCTTTGTTCTTAGCCTTACATTACATAATTTTGTGGTTTAATTTGGCTTTCTCTTTATCTATTTCTCCTTTCTTTGGATCGATTAAAGTCTTATGGATCTTAGAATTTATTTGTTGAATTCTTGATCAAGACGAGATCGTCACCTATTTTTTCTTTTCGTGCGGTATTGCTTTTGGATGACGATCTACATATCGTTCATCTAGCATGCATTAGCACAAAGATCACTATTGACCGACCTCATTGTAGGGTAATTATTACATAAATTACTTGGTGATTGCTTAACATAGCACTACATTTGTCCCTCTTTATCCAATTCGGAACTTGAACTTTCGTGGTCCGGGCCTTGATTGGTCGCGTCAACCCAATGATGGTTAATCTTTTGTATTAGGTTCAAAATCTTTAAAGCTTGTTGTTGTAGAGGCTTTGATTCTATCAATCTTCTAACAAGTCTTCATTAACCTTGACCTAAGTACATTGTTTAATCACTATAGTTCAAGACGCGAAACGGAATACTCGGTGAAGGCTTATGGCATTAGAGCCCTTGTGCTACTAATTACTAACTTCTAACCTTACTTTTATGCTTCCTTCTTGCTCCCTATCTCTCTTTACTTTTTATGCTCTATGTCATTATATCATATCATATCTTATTTATGCTTCCGCAATTTTTCCTTTGTCCGTTGGACACATGTTTATGCTTCCACAATTTTTGTTTTGTCCGTTGGACACAAGTTTATGTTTATGCCTTTTTCTCTTTGTCCACTTGGACCAAAAACATTAATAAAGGCCAAAACCTCTAAAAAACTTGTGCTTCTAATCTTGGACTATGGCTACTATCCTTTACATCGGACATGGAATTTTGCACCTAGACCTTGGACTTCAATGCTATTCTTGGATCCTTGGACTTAGAACTATGACTTTTTCCCTTTACTTTGGAATTATGGTTCGAAGACTTTGAAGCCTTGTGCTTTTGCTTGGTTTATGGTGAAGACAACTACATTTGTGGTTAGATCATTCTTATCCTTAGCTTTTACTTTATGTTTTAGGATAGTCACTTCTTCTCCTCCCCATTCTTCAATTTTCAAAACTTTCTCCCTTTTTCAAAACATTCTTGTTTTCAAACTATCACCTCTTTCATAATCAAACCTTGACTTTGTCAAGTGATTTTACTCTTTTCTTTTCATTTCTTAACAAATGCTAAACTACATAAGCATATTGACACCTTTTTCAAAAGATTTTAAAAAACATCAAACTCATCAAACCCTCTTTTTTTGTGCCCTTGTGCACTTTTCCTTTAAAACTTTTTCATAAGTTTAGACATGATTCATTTCTTTAAGCGGAATTTTTCGCTTGGAAATGACGACTTGTCTTTACATTTTAAAATAAACCAAAATAAACAAATTTCATTCTTTGTACCACGAACTACGGGGTTTTGATCCTACATTGCACATCGTGGGTACGTAGGCATGAGGCGACAAGTCTCTCCAAACACAAAAATCTTAAAAAACAATTTCTCTTCTCATCTCCTTAATCTCTTTTCAAGCAATTTTCAAACCAAAAAGCGTAGATATTTCAAAGGGTTCTTATAGATTACTATAGACATTTTGGGTGCTAACACATTCCCTTAATATAACCAACCACCTTACCCAGACTCTGTTTGTTCTTTTTTTTAAGAACTTTTTTGGTTTTGTTCGCTCTTTTTCCTTTCCATTTTTTGGATAAAATAAAAGTGTGGTGACGACTCTTGCTTTTCGAGTTAAGTTAATTAATAGCTTACACTCACGATTTTGCCGCTACAGAAAAGTGGTGACTCTGCTGGGGACTTTAACTCCCTTGAGGGGTTTAGCCTACTTTGATTTATTTACTGCTTTTCATTTGATTTACTTGTTACTTGATTGTTCTGTTTGGGAGTTCCTCTGTGTCTGTGAGATAGGTCTTATACCCGGACCAGAGTGTACTTTGAGATAAGAGGATGGTATAGTCAAGGGAGCTTTGAGGGAGTCGAATCCCGAAAAAGCAGAACTTGAGAATCCATCCACTCGGTGGTTTCCTCTTTGGAATTACTGATGTCGATCGAGCGATCGTTGAAGGCATTACTTTTTCCATAGAAGCCTATAACACTGAGGACCCCTTAACCCATCTTAGCCTTCTTAGGATCGTGGCGCGGAAGCTATGAGGATGCAAATCCGACTTAGCTGTTACGCGATGCCACACTCAGGTTAGATTCTCTTGAGGATAACTACTAACCTCCGAGTAAATCGGTGCGCTGGCGTGTCTGATAGTGGATTGTGGACCCTGGGCACTCTGTTAGAACCGATGTTTTTTGCAGGTACAATGAAGACAAAACCTTAGTACATACCTTTGTGGATTGGTTCTTAACCTCGACTTCATGCTCGTGACTTGACCTTTGACTCGTGTGCTTTAAGTGATATTGTTTGTGGTTGTTGCATCCATGCACTCTTGCATCCATGAGCATACATATGCATTCTTCCCAGTTGCCTCAGAAACTCATTTCAACTATCTCCTTCTCCAGTTATCTGTTCACCGTCAAGTTGTTTCCTCAACACAACTACGAAACTAAAGTTGCCGTCAAATTAAGAATGGAAAATCAAGAACAACACAACTCCAAAGTCAGAATGAAAATTGATAAGTTGAAGGCCAGCATGACCAAACTCACAGAAATGATGGAAGTTCTGATTGCTTGAGGTGAACCACATCAGAGGACTGTGATCTCTAAAGTCTCACCAACTGCTGTTGTTAACCCTCAAGCTCCTCATCCAAATCCTCTCCCAGCCGGCTATAGGGTTGATCTTCACTGTGAGTTCCATCAAGGTGGGGCAAGCCATAACTTAGAAGGTTGCTATGTATTGAAAGCTAGAGTACAGGAATTGGTGAACTCAAAGATGTTGTCCTTTTTTTATGACAATCCCAATGTTGTCAACAATCCTTTGCCAGAGCATGCCAAGTGAAGTTTGATTCAGTTCAGACAAATCATCTCCTAAAGCCAGTATTTCAGACGGGACAGCTCATCCTTGTTGCTGATTAGTCACTAGGCCTTGTTTCTTTCTGTTTTCATTTTTCTTTGATTGTATTGTTTGTTTGCTTTCGAACTTTATTTGTACTTTCATGGTAATTTCAATGAAATGAGCATTGCAATGTTTTGATTCAATTCATTTATATCCACTGTGTGCATCTTTATGCTTTCTTTTTCACGAACAAAAATATATCTCCTGTTCACTCTCTTTATCAAACTTTTGTTCATGCAAAGATTGGAGGGAGGATGATGAAAACGAAATACCTGAAATTGTTGGATTGTATGCTTTCAATTGAAACTTGGCTAATGATGTACAGACATTGTTTCAACTCCCAAACACTGGAGAAATAAGGAAGTTAATCCCTTGTCAACCCCTTTGAGCCTAGAAGTTGGAGTTTCTTTCTGTATGAAAAAACCTGCAATCTTAACCCGGGGATGGGTAGTTCTTAGTTAATTTGACTGTGTATTTAAACACAAGAGAATCATTGCAATCACAAACTTTCCTTCACACACATCAAAGAAGTGTCGAAGATGTATTTCAAATCAAAAGCCAATGATGGTTCACTGTAATCATTAAGTCAGACAGTCACTATCTTTCAAAAAAAAAAGAGAATAAAAAAAATCAAAAGAAAAGCCCGCTAAGTTAAAACCTATGAAGGAGACTTAGGCAAAAATTGGGGCATCCTGCTGACTGTAAGCTCAAATGACACAGTTCAGGCAAAAGTTAGGGATAACAAGAAAAAAATCAATCAAGAGGTTACCAAAATCCTCAAAGACAAAACGAGTTGACCAAGGTCCTCATCAAAAACAACAAAATGTTGTAAGAAAGAGCGACTTCCATCTCAAAAAATCCCTTGGCCCTTGAGCCATCATCATAACAGTGTTACAATTCCAAAATCGCTTGGAACCTGAATGCATAGTTTGAATTAACTAAGCATAGGACTGGAGATCATCATGGAGAATGCGTTGGGTACGAATAAACTTTAAGCCTATATCCTTTGTTTCAAAAACCATGAACCAGACCACGTCACAACCTTCAAAAGACCTAATTGAAGCCAGGTTTCTTTTGAAAGCATACTACAACAAGGTTGTATAAATTGACTCCTAAGTTTGTTGCCAATCATTTGTTTTGCTGTCTTTTTCACTTTGTATGTCTAAATCACCGTGTTGTGACAACTAATTCATTTGCTTTACATCATTAATATTTTTTCCAAAAATGATTTTTGATTTCAAAATTGCATTGAGCTTTGCATTAAAACTACCATGTTTGTTTGAATAATCCTATTTGTAGACAAACTTTCCTCATCAAGAAATTTCAAACAATTGAGAAACTTGGTCAGTGATCCTATCAGGGGCACATTACTTCCAGATCCTGTTGTGAATCAATTCAAGATTTGTTGCTCAGTGAAAGTTATTCTCAGAATTGGTTAACCAGAATATCTCTTTCAAGACTCATACTGAGTTTAGCCTCCTCAACATTCATTTCAAGAACTGAAGCCATAATCAGTTCATCCCCAGCAATGTTCAAGCTGAAGCCATGATCAGTTTATCCTCAGCATTCATTTCAAGAATTGAAGCCATGATCAATTTTCTCCCTACAGCAGTCAGACTGAAGCCATGATCAGTTTATCCTCATCATTCAATCAATCTAGAGCAGTCTTCTTCAAGAATCCTCAAGATGTCTTTCCTCAAAAGACCATCACTCTGATACAATTCATAAGTGTGGCAGAGATGTGCTTAACATTTTCTCTCCAAGCAGAGTTGGCAGTGTTCCCTGTGTTGAGGAATCTGAGTTCCATTCTTCCCTCACAAAAGAGTCTATCTCAGTTGTCCCTATCATATGCATTGCATACATAAATCATTCATATATCATACATAGAAATACTTTCATAGCTCGAAGCGTGTTTCGTGCTCATATGCATTTTTTCGAGGTTCTGTTGCTGTCAACATCTTACCTTGTGATCAAAGACCAACTTACTTGGCGCCTACCCAAACAGTTACCTGTCTTTTCACCCAGTGTTATTCCTGGATGTCTTATTTATTTTCTTTCTTTCCAGTGCCATTCCTGGATATTTTTGTTTCCATGTGCATCCAGTGCCATTCCTGGGTCTTTGTCTTCTTTCATTCCAGTGTTATTCCTGGATCTTTGTATTCTTTCACTCCAGTGCCATTCTTGGATGTCTGTCTCTTTTGATCTCCAATGCCATTCCTGGATATCTTGTTCCTCTTGTTTCTCCCAGTTCCATTCCTAAAAGTTTTATCTGTTCATTCAGTGCCATTCCTGAATGAGTTTTCTCCTTTTGCATTCAGTGTTATTCCTGGATGTATTTCTCACTGTCATTCAATTCCATTCCTGAATGTGGTGATTTACCTTTACCTTTAAGTGCCATTCCTGAAAGTCCCTGCTCACTTTATTCAATGTCAGTCTTGGATATTGTGAATTCTTTTTATCCAATGCCATTCTTGGATAATTTTGATATATTTTTCCATAACTTTTCTCTTTTTATCCAATGCTATTCTTGGATATCTTTGATGTTTATCCTCTTTTATCCAATGCCATTCTTGGATACCTTTTCCCCAGCCAAGTCCAATGTTATTCTTGGATATCTCTGATTGTTTAACCTTGCCATCCAATGCCATTCTTGGATGTCCCCAGTGAAGTTTCAAATGGAAGTTTTGTTACCATTCAATGTCATTCTTGAATGTTATAGTTCCTTTCATCCAATGCCATTCTTGGATATCTTATCCCCAATAGAGAGTTTTTCACCTCCATCCAGTGCTATTCTTAGATGACGCTGTTATTTTTACCAGAAACTTTATTGTTGATTGTCCTGTGCCATTCTTGGACATCTTTTGACATACCTTTTGTCTCGTTCGTAGTTTTTATCCAATGCCATTCTTGGATGTCACTACTCGTCTTCTAGGGTCTTGTCACTCTGTTTCCAACTATTGATGGATACTTCTTGTCACCTTGACAAATATCCAGAAATATCTTGTGTTCCCCGGCGTGTCTTTTTGCGTCATCTCTCTCAATTTACCATAAATCCCTTGTTTCGAGTTTCCCCGCAGAGTGTTTCATCCTTTGCATTCATATCATCTTGTGGCATCTTAGGGCTTAAAAATGTCGCTTTTTGTATTTAAGTATCTTCATATCTCCCGATAGAAGAAACTTAAATAGGGGCAGCTGTAAGACCCTTATTTTTGACCCCTAAGATTCCACATATCATTCACATCTCATTTTTGCATCTTATACCACAAACAAGATCATACTTTGGTTCCTTTATCTCTCTCTTCTTTGGGTTTATGCCTTGCAGGGATCGCCGAGCATCTGTGTGTTTCTTATTTGCCTTTATTTGCTTATGTTTACTAACCTTTAATTAAAATCCAAAAAATATGTTTGTTTTTGTCTTCACTAACTTTTTCAGGAAGGAAATCAAGGATATCAAATAGTCCCTCAGCTCGAATGAATTTCATCTGAACAAAGTCAAAGTTGATCTGTAAACAATTCAAAATTATCTGATCAAGAGTTTCCAAGATTTAATTTATTATTATTCAAGAGACTCCAAGGTTCATGTGTTTATTTCCATGCCTTCTTTGACAAATCAAAATAATCGAGCCAGAGCCAGAACAATCCAACCAATAGGGCATTTTTCAAGTTTTTCAACTGTGCAATCGATTACACTAGTGGTGCAATCGATTGCACCATGTTTTTTTTGCCTAGATTTTGAAGTTTTCAGCAGTGCAATCTATTCGCGCTACAGTGCAATCGATTGAACAAGGACATAATTGGCCAAAATCAGCATTTTTCAAATTTTGAAGCATTTGGCACCAATTTCATCATTTGAAAATATTATAGATCACCCAAAAATAATTACCCTACACAATCACAATTAATTCCCACCATACACCTTCACTAATCACCACATGATCTTGATTTTCCCTCCAAATTCAAATTCCAAGCCTAATTTTCATTTCCAAACCAAATTCCAATCCACCAAAATTTCCAAGCCTAAACTCTATAAATAGAACCCTCATTTCATTCATTCTTCAAGCTTTTGATAGCTAAATTCACCTTGTCAAAATTCTTCTTGACTCTTTCAATTTTCTCCAACTACCAAATTCACTCAAAGCTCACTTTTCTTCTTTTGAAAGTTAACAAGAGTTCACATTGAATCTTGTTCAACTTTGAGCTAAGCCTTCATCCAAACTTGTTTTCTTCATCAATTCTTATAGATCAAGGATTTGGAGTTTGGATCTTGGAGTAATTTGAAGGAATTTTCAGATTTGAAGTGGTAATTCATCTCTCACCATTGTTGAAGCTTCATCTTTATCTTCCATAATGTAGATCTTTGGAGATCCTTGTTACGTGATCCTTTGGATCTTGTAATTGTGTTTAATCTCTGTTTTTCACAGTTGTTTTACTTAAAATTTCGTGCACTTTTGATTCCATGATCATGAGGTATTTGAAGAAAGTTTAGATCATGATCATGTTGAATTTTGTTGGATTTTTGCTGTCACAGCAGGGTACAATCGATTTGCATTTTCGTGCAATAGATTGCACAGTGCTGTTTTTTACCTTGTTTTTGCAATCTGTCAGTGTGCAGTCGATTCGCACTGAACAGAATGGTGTTTTTACCAATTTTTGGGACTGTTTTGGTTGTTTCTTTAATCCTAACCCCTTCCATTTGTTCTTAGTCTTAGATCACATAATTTTGTGGTTTAATTTGGCTTTCTCTTCATCTATTTCTCATTTCTTTAGGTCGATGAAAGTCTTATGGATCTTAGAATTTCTTTGTTGAATTCTTGATCAAGACGAGATCGTCACCTATTTTTTCTTTTCGTGCGGTATTGCTTTTGGATGACGATCTACATATCATTCATCTAGCATGCATTAACACAAAGATCACTATTGACGGGTCTCATTGTAGGGTAATTACTACGTAAATTACTCGGCGATTGCTTAACATAGCTCTACATTTGTCCCTCTTTATCCAATTCGGAACTTGAAATTTCGTGGTTCAGACCTTGATTGGTCGCGTCAACCCAATGATGGTTAATCTTTTGTATTAGGTTCAAAATCTTTGAAGCTTGTTGTTGTAGAGGCTTTGATTCTATCAATCTTCTAACAAGTCTACGTTTACCTTGACCTAAGTACATTGTTTAATCACTATAGTTCAAGACGCGAAACGGAATACTCGGTGAAGGCTTATGGCACTAGAGCCCTTGTGCTACTAATTACTAACTTCTAACCTTACTTTTATGCTTCCTTCTTGCTCCCTATCTCTCTTTACTTTTTATGCTCTATGTCATTATATCATATCATATCTTGTTTATGCTTTCGCAATTTTTCCTTTGTCCGCTGGACACATGTTTATGCTTCCGCAATTTTTCCTTTGTCCGTTGGACACATGTTTATGTTTATGCCTTTCTCTCTTTGTCCACTTGGACCAAAAACATTAATAAAGGCCAAAACCTCTAAAAAACTTGTGCTTCTAACCTTGGACTATGGTTACTATCCTTTGCATCGGACATGGAATTTTGCACCTAGACCTTGGACTTCAATGCTATTCTTGGATCCTTGGACTTAGAACTAGGACCTTTTCCCTTTGCTTTAGAACTATGGTTCGAAGACTTTGAAGCCTTGTGCTTTTGCTTGGTTTATGGTGAAGACAACTACATTTGTGGTTATATCATTCTTATCCTTAGCTTTTAATTTATGTTTTAGGATAGTCACTTTTTCTCCTCCCCATTCTTCAATTTTCAAAATTTTCTCCCTTTTTCAAAACCTTCTTGTTTTCAAACTATCACCTCTTTCATAATCAAACCTTGACTTTGTCAAGTGATTTTACTATTTTCTTTTCATTTCTTAACAAATGTTAAACTACATAAGCATATTGACACCTTTTTCAAAAGACTTTAAAAAAACATCAAACTCATCAAACCCTCTTTTTTTGTGCCCTTGTGCACTTTTCCTTTAAAACTTTTTCATAAGTTTAGACATGATTCATTTCTTTAAGCGGAATTATTCACTTGGAAACGAAGACTTGTCTTTATATTTTAAAATCAACCAAAACAAACAAATTTCATTCTTTGTACCACGAACTACGGGGTTTTGATCCTACATTGCACATCGTGGGTACGTAGGCATGAGGCGACAAGTCTCTCCAAACACAAAAATCTTAAAAAATAATTTCTCTTCTCATCTCCTCAATCTCTTTTCAAGCAATTTTCAAACCAAAAAGCGTAGATATTTCAAAGGGTTCCTATAGAGTACTATAGATGTTTTGGATGCTAACACCTTCCCTTAACGTAACCAACCCCCTTACCCAGACTCTGTTTGTTCTTTTTTTTTAGAACTTTTTTGGTTTTGTTCGCTCTTTTTCCTTTCCATTTTTTTGGATAAAATAAAAGTGCGGTGGCGACTCTTGCTTTTCGAGTTAAGTTAATCAATAACTTACACTCACGATTTTGCCGCTACACTTTCCATCACTAGCGAAGCCATTAGTGTCGCCCTCATTCGAGAAACCCTCGAAAGGCATAAGCCAATATACTTCACCAACAAGGCCTTGCAAGGGCCAGAACTTAGAGACCAACAGATTGAAAAAAGTTTCCCTGACCCTCATCAACGCTGCAGAAGATTAAGGCACTACTTCCTAACCCATACGATAGTGGTGCGAACAGACCAGCCCATAAGACAACTGCTTAGCCGGCTAGACATGGCCGGTAGAATGCTCAAATGGTCTTTGGAGCTGTCATAATTTAACATCGATTACGAGAGTAGGAAGGCCTTCAAGGCACAAGTCCTAGCCGATTTCGTGGCAGAAATGACGCCTCTAGCGTCCCCATCAAGCGGAGCACACAAATGGAGCATCTTCGTCGACGAAGCTTCCAGCTCCACAGGTAGTGGTGCAAGCATCATTCTTGAGAATGAAGAAAGGATCCTAATCGAAGTATCATTAGTCATATCCTTCCCTACCTCGAACAATCAGTCCGAGTACGAAGCATTCATCGCAGGCTTACGGTTGGCCGAGGACCTGAGCGTTTAGGAAGTAAAGATCTTCACGGATTCCCAGCTCGTGACATCCTAAGTACGAGGAGAGTATCCGGCCAAAAATGATCATCTCATAGAATACCTGACATTGGTCAAAGAGAAGATAGCTAGGTTCAACGCGTGGGAAGTCCATGACATCCCCCGAGAGCGAAACACTCGGGAAAATGTCCTGTCAAAACTGGCCAGCACCAGAAAGAAAGGTAATAATAAGTCTGTCATACAAGAGATACTTCCCCGCCCAAGTATCGAAAAGCCATCAGGGTTGCTCGACGTCTACGCCATTAGCAACAACAGCTGCTGGATGACCCCAGTATACAACTACCTCACCATAGGGGAGTTGCCCAAAGACAGTAAGAAGGCCAACATAACTAAGCGAAGGGCCTGCTCATACGTCTTGGTCGATGACAAGCTCTACCGACGGGGATTCTCCATTCCCCTCCTAAAATGTGTTAAGGAGGACAAGGTCCCTGATGTTCTCCAGGAAATTCACGACGGGATCAACGCACAACATTTGGGAGGGAGATCCTTGGCACGAAAGGCCCTCCGAGCAGGATGCTACTGGATGACCATGTAGCACAACGCTAAGGAGCATGTAAAAAATGTGAGAGTTGTCAGCGCCACGGGGACACGCACTTGGAACCCCCTAATGAGTTGAAGACTTTGTCCTCCCCGTGGCCCTTCGCCTGATGAGGGATGGACATTATTAACTCCTTCACAATGGGGTCCTATCAGAACAAATTTCTGATCGTAACAGTCGATTACTTTACAAAATGGATCGAAGCCGAAGCTCTCGCCAAGATCACAACCTTCAACATACTTTATTTTTACAAAAGAAACATCCTCGCACGATTCGGGGTGCCCCAGGCCCTTGTAACCAATAACGAGACCCAATTCACGGACAGGAAGTTCAAAGACTTCGTCTCCAAATTAGGCACGAAGCAACACTTCACATCCGTCGAACATCCCCAGACTAACGGGCAAGCAGAGGACGCAAACAGGGTGATCCTTCGAGGTCTGAAACGAAGACTACGTGAAGCCAAAAAGAGATGGACCGAGGAGCTACATAGCGTGCTCTGGGCCTATAGAACAACCCAACACTCAACCACCAGGGAGACTCCCTTCCGACTAGCGTACGAAACCGAGGCAGTAATCCCGGTGGAGATCAAGGAACCTTCCAGGCGAACTGAAGCTCCTCTCAACGAAGAGCTGAACGATGAAGCTTTAAGAGAAGAACTCGACCTGGTCGAAGAAATTCGATCAAAGGAAACTCTCCGCGAAGCCTCACTAAAACAAAAAATAACTCTACGCCACGATGCCAAAGTCATAAAGCACGAATTCCAAGTTGGCAGCCTTATCTTACACAGAAATCAAAAAGATTCACGCGAGGGCAAGCTGGCCGCAAACTGGGAAGGACCATACAGGGTCAAAGCAAAAATAGGCAATGGCGCCTACCACCTCGAATAGCTGGACGGAGAACCATTTGCTCGACCATGGAATGCTGAAAAGCTCAAACAATATTACAGTTAGGACCAACAATAAGTCAGGACTAACTGCCGACAAGCTCCCCCCACTTCAGAGTGGTTGCTCGGCCACGAGAGCGTGCCCTGGTGCAAGCACAATGCTTAAAATTACAACGGAGGCAAGTTTCTGCTCATGGGACGAGCAGACTCCGTGCCCCATGGGGATACCTCAATCGAGCTCCGTCGTTGCCATAGCAGCGTGGCAGGACACCTAACTCACGATGGGAATAGTCTAAGCCCTGTGCAATCAGGACCTCGACCGAGATCCTAGTCCCACGATTGGCGAAACTACTTCGCCTCCTCGACGAGTTCCCCAAACTGTCGAGCATCAAAACGAGTCGAGCAAACTCCTACATCTATCGAGCATAATTCGCAAATATTAACAAAGCACAAAATAAGGTGCAAGGAATATAATGTCGAATACAAATATATATAAGTACGACCACAAGGCCGGAAAGTTGTCAAAATATATTACTAACGTGGGCCAAACCCAATCATCAAGTACAATCAAAATTGCATGTAGGCCAATAAAATACTAAGGTACAAAAACAAAAGCTAAACTTCATCAGTGGGAAGCTCGGGAGGAACCACCTGGCCATCAATAACTTGGTTTAGAATGCCTATTCCCTTGGTGACCAACTGGACGTCAGAATTAAAGGCCTTCATCTGCCCTACTGCAGCATTGAACCCGAACTCAGCCGCTCCTAGGTTATCCTGCTCGAGGATGCATATTCTTTCAATTAAGTCTCTCCGGGTCTTCAAGGCCTTTTCCTCCTCGGTCTCATCTTGACCAACCATCGATGAACCCTTCAGCCCAGCAACCTTCATCTTCAGAGTTGCATTCTCCTCTTTCACCTTTTTCAGTTCTTCCGTCATCTCGTTCATGTCCTTCAAGAGTTTGACCTTGGCCTCGTAATTACCCTGGAGGGTCGTCAGTTTGTTGAACAGATCCGCAGTCTCCAGCTCAAGCTCGGTTTCCCTTGCCTTGACCTTTTTAAACTCCACAACCGGAACTGTCTCTGCATCCCCAAGGGCCAGCCCCTCCTCCAGTACTCTCATCACAGCAGCCGCATCCTGGCACAGGAGTTTCCTCCTCATCTTATGATCAGTAGATAGAATGGTCGAGGCATCAAGGTCGGGGACAACGACTGAACCCTCCCCGTAAAAAATATTTCCTTGCAGATAACAGGGGGCAGCACAAATTTTCCCCCGATAGAGCCGCTCGAACCATCAATCGAGGAAGAGCTGAATCATCCTGCCTCCTTTTCTTCTGAGTGTCTGGGGCAGGAGGATTCGACGTGCTGCCCGGAAAAGAGGTAGAACCGCCGACAAACTTTTCTAGCGTCGCTTACTGCTTGGCCGCGTCGACCCTCAGCACCGGCGCCTTCTTGAGATTTTTGGCCGCTGCAGACCTGACCAAGCGTTCCCGCATGTTCGACATTTTCCCTGCAGAAATAAAAAAGGATTAGCACATGGTACAAAACATTAACAGTACGGGCAAAAGGTTAATATGTACCAAGGAGCTCGAACGCGACATCCTCGTTCTCACATTCGAGGAGGGCCTTGGTATTTATATAGCGGGCCGCCCGAGCAGGCTCCCCATCCTCCCCGAACAACACTTTGTTTTCCTTATCCCTTACAAAAGCAGGGATAAAACTCTCCATGAATGTCGTCAACGCTCGAAAGGACTTCTTGTCCTTAGTGCTCAGCTGGTCATGCTTAACGAGGAACTGGTCGATCCTATATCTAAAATGAGCAAACACTCATTCTAGTGGTAATTTTGATACCGACCTCATTACTTCCTGACCATCAACCTCCACGGTATCCATGGTAGCCAGAGATTCCTTGGCTGCCTTCGAGACAAGCTTCATGACTAAGAACCTATATTTGAAGTTTCAGACAGACTCCAAATATGGCCAGAACAACCTGCTCTATTGTTTAAACGACACCCAACTTTGCTTTGGACCAGCCGTGCTCCTCTGAATCTGGAAGATGTAGAAGAAGAGCTCTAATGTAGCTCCAATCTTCAGATACCGATACACCAGCTCGAAGGCCCTAATAAACGCCAAAGCGTTCGGATGAAGTTGGGCAGGACACAACTCGAGATGACAAAAAAATAGCCCCTTGAAAATCAGTGAAGGGCAGACGATACCCTGCCTCCGTGAAAGCGAATTCGTACATTAGAATCTCATCCCCGGATACACCGAACATATCCGGTCATCCTCTAAGGGATAAACCGCTTTATAGCCCGTTGGTGCATCCTCTGCCCAGTCCTCAAGGTAAGGGAACGAACGAGCCTCCTTTTTGGTAAAGGTTGATCTTGTTACCAATAGCTCTTGGGCGATCCAGCTAAGATCCCCTTCAGCCACCCTGACGTTGGAGTGCTGGACAGGTGCGTAGCCTCCCCGTTAACAGTCCCAACGTCCGGGACGACTCCCTCGTTCTTATCGGCCATTTCACCTGAAAAGCAGAAGAAACAAAGTGAATTCGACGACAGAGATCAAATCCACCCTTCCACCATAAATCAAGTGAAAGGGCGAGAAATAAATATGAGGATGCCCTCAAGCCCTAGTCGACAGTACTGGGACACGACGAAATCTTCTCTCCCGAAGAACGGGTACGAGTCCCCGCGACTCTACGCAGGGCTCCTACGCGGACGTGTCTCCTCGATAATTTAAACTTACGCGAAAATCAATTCTCGCGTCGAAGAGGCCTAATGCCCGACTACAAATGTGACATACTTCTAACCAGAAACCTACGAAGATCTACACAGTTCTACGCAACATGCAAAAATATTCATCCTAGGTTCATCATGTTCTTCAAGATCTTCATGAATTTTTCATAAAATTCATGTGTTCATCAACGAACGCACAAACTTCAACCGGAAAGTTTATGTGTTCATCAATGAACGCATGAACTTCAACCGAAAAATTCATGCATTTCCAGAAAATTAAGAACTATACTAAGATTAACAAGCAGGGATGAAGAACTTACTTGAAGATCTGGAACTTGGAGATGAAGATCTGGAGGTAGGAGATGAAGGTGACAGCGACGAGATAAGTTGCAGAGTAAAAGAGGGTGGGGAGATAAATTTATGCGAAGTGTGCAAATGAATCCTCCACTACAACAAATAAGACCTTAGACAGCGCTTTTTTTGGCCTTAGACAGCGCTTTTAAGCGCTGTCTAAACCTGCGCTGCTATAGGTTTAGACAACGCTTTGGGTAATACCAAAAGCGCTGTCTAAAGGGGGGTATATTTAATGAAAAGCGCTGTCTATGGTACCTTTAGACAGCGCTTTTTGACATTATAAGGTATACCTTAGACAGCGCTTTTGTCAAAAGCGCTTTCTAATCCCCACCTTAGACAGCGCTTTCACCAAAAGCGCTGTCTAAGGTATACGAAAAATTTTATATAAATTTTTTTAAACCACAATTTTTACCAGGTTTTTTCAACCAGAATTTGACCTGTTTTTCAACCAGCAATTTTTTTTAGAAAAATACCACAATTTGGAGATTCAAATCAATCCAATTTATCCTATTTAAATGTACCAATTTACACCAAAATTATATATCCAAAACAATTGGCAATTCAAACCAATATATATATTTAAAATTACAAACCAAAATTATATATACACCTATTTATAATTACAAATCATTACATTTTTTCTACAAATGCACATATTACTTATACTAGTACTTTTGCATCCAACCAAAGCATTGCTTCAAATCTACATTATAGGTCCTGAAAACACAAAGATTGTAATTCAATTAAAAGAATACATAAACAAAGTTACACATATTTAAATTCTCATCAATTAAAGTAAGAGTACAATATTATACCTTGTAAAATTCCGAGCTCCATAATGTATTGACACCAATCCTCTTTAATTTCATCCAATTGAGAAATTGAGTAATGAGCACACTTGCATTCTTCAAAGTACTACATAATAATATAACATAGTTTCATTTAGTTTTAACTATTTCATTAGACATGAGAGATATGTGTTAATACATAAATAAACAAACAAATAAATATACACATTCATATTTAGAACAATCTCACTTACGTGTCAATACACTTCTTCAAACCTCCCCTAAAATTACACGGAAACATATGTTTTAAAGAAAAATTAATAATTAATAATAATAATAATAATAATACTAATAATTATAATTATAACTTTAAAACAAAATAAAATAACAATAGTACAATTATTAAATTTGTAGCAGTATCCTGCACCAAAAATAGTTAAGTGTTAATGATGTAAAACCAGTATGTTGTAAAACCAGTATGATATAAAGCTGGAGATTAAAGGCTGTAGATTAAAGTCAGGATGTAAAACCAGAAAATTATAGTTCCAAACAAACATCAAATAACAAACAAACCTTAATATTTATACTATTCTCAATTCTTTCTATACAAACTATACAAACCTGTTATACCTTAGAAATGAGAAACTAATAATTTGCAGTGCAAGCCATCACTATAATTGTAAAATGTAACTAATAACTTTGGTAATGTTTCCTTTCATAAAGAAAAGATCTTGTGATGCGTTTTGTTTTCACAGTAGCAACATTTCTCAGCATATTAATATGCTCAATAACAAAAACCAGTGGGGATAAAACCAAATTGCAACCATAAACGAACATGAAAATTTTGATAGTAAAACAACATAATCAGATCGAAAATAGCATTTAGTCGAAGCAACATACACACCACAAGATTCTAACAGCACACACAATATTCACAGACGCATAATCAGTGTGCGAAAATTAACAAAATAGAAGAACTCAAAACGCGATACAATTTTATAATCGTTACCAATTTGCCGAATTAGAGACACAATTCAACAATTCAGCAGCAGCCTACCGTTACTATGTTCGTCGAACCGGCATGCTTCGTAGTGTTCCAAATGCGCACAAAATCACACTTAAACCTGCACAGATAATGGACAGCACCGACACAGCATAGGGAAAATAAGTTTTGCGAGTTTGAAACTGACAAAACAAAGTATAACAACCTTATTTGTATCATATTTGCACCTTCTCTGATGTGTTTCTGATTTCTTTTAATTCTTATTCCTACAACATCAACTGTAAATAGTGTTGAAAGCAAAATGTTTGAAATGCAAACACTTTAGTAATGCTTTTCAAATAACATAATCAATGTATTTGAGTGATGCAAATTCGAGAACATGAGTGATGCAAATTCAAATAACACACGCTCAGTTAGAAGCATGTTTTGCAAGGTATGATGCCATCCATTACCTGCTACTGGACTTGAGGCATGATTCATCACATCTCTATTTGAAACAACCTCTTCTGAAAATGTGGATCCAGAGTTATTGTTGTCCACATTGTATAACATCAGTAATAACCAAGTCAAAGTTATTTTTGTTTCTCCTCAACATTGTCAGCGCATCAATTGCATTTGTAGATGTAGTAACTGGAAAAACAACCACAAAATCAAACATTTGATTCCACAAAACTAAACTCTATTAGTAACTTAAAAAAAATAAAAATCACAACTTTTTAAATTTTTTAAAAATCACAAGTTGTAAGAACATTAGAAATATTCAAAACTTAGTGCTTCAGATCCATACCTCAAGTCCCCTTTTTAACCAAGATCCACCACAGATTTACCACTGCGATATCGCAGAAAGCTGTAAAATTGACGAAAACACCGCCACCATCATCCCTCGTTCCTGCAACACCAACAATGTGAAATCAAAACAAAAGAGTATAAACCCTAAAAAAAGTTAAAAACTTAAACTATCGATAGTGGAAGACGGTTGACGGCAACATGCAACAACGACAACAACGAACGACGGCACGGTGGAGGACGGTTGACGGTGAAGGTTTGAGTTCGCAAGGGTTTTGAGCTCAGTTCGCATGCAGGGGAGAAGAAAGAGCAGAAATATGAAAATGAATACTGACTATTCATATATTTTAATTTAATTAGACCTTAGACAGCGCTTTTCATAAAAGCGCTTTCTAAGGTGGACCTTAGACAGCGCTTTTAAAAGCGCTTTCTAAGTTGGCCTTAGACGGCGCTTTTGATTTTTTTTTTTTTTTTTTTTAAGACCTTAGAAAGCGCTTTTAAGGAAAGCGCTGTCTAATATTTTCCTTTAATTTTTTTTTAAAATTAATAAAACTTTAGAAAGCGCTTTTTACCGAAGCGCTGTCTAAGGTCTTATATTTTTTTTAAAATTTATAAGACCTTAGAAAGCGCTTTTAACTAAAGCGCTGTCTAATATTTTCCATTAAATTTTTTTTTTAAATTTATAAGACCTTATAAAGCGCTTTTGACCAAAGCGCTGTCTAAGGTCTTATATTTTTTTGCGCTTTTATTTTTTTAAATGAATAGTTTCCTTGTTTTTAACTTATAGGAGCGCTTTTGTATTAAAGCGCTGTCTAAGGTGCGATGTTATAACTTACTTTTGTTGTAGTGCTCGTTCCCCCTTTTTGTAAGCATTTGCTCACATGGGGAAGTGCAAAGGGCAAGCCATCATTGCCTAACTATCCTAGACCTCCTAGGCATTGACAAAAATTAATTACGCTATCACACGTGTCAGAAGGGAATCTTCTATTAACATTCTAAAGGCTAAAACGTTGCATTCCCCAAGGAAACACCCCTTCATCTCCCCACGAGCATACTCTCCTCGACAACTCATACAGACACGTCTCACTAAGGCTGGTCGACATAAACATCATTTTCGCGGATACACTCTCGTCGAGGTTGGTCGACATAACACATCCTTTCCACGGGCACAACCTTTCTAAGCCTGGTCGACACAAAAACGTCCTTTTCGCGAGCACGCCCCCGCATGCTAAGGAACAATCGGACTCATAAGCGACCAGCTATCGACCGCGTTTACCATAGACAATAAAAGGGCATGTCCCCGAACATTTTCATTCGAAAGTATCGACCTCAAAAAGCTACCCCGCGTCACAACTCTTGCCCCTCGATCGACCAATAAGGCTATCTCAAGTCATTACTCTTCACCTTAGAGCAAAGACTTTGGGGGCTCCTGTTCTGGTCTGGGCAGGCATGTGGCCCACAATAGGGCAAGACCCAACCCAATCCAGCTTCTGGCAAGGCCCAATAACGAGGTTCAGCCAATATAGTTGTTGGGCACGATATAGTCGTTTGACACAATATAGCCGTTTAGGGCGTTTCTCTCATGCGCTTGACAGTTCACGCGACCAATTGCCCCTCCGGAATCCACGGGGATAGTTTGACCAGGTCATAAGGTCACGTACTAGACCTTCCACCTGACAGTCTTCTGTTGGTCGACCAGATCTTTCGGCCACATGGGAGACCTTGCCCCCGCGCTGGGGGTTTTCTATAAATACCCTGTCACTAGAGAGGGTTAGGTATTCAATATCCAATATTCACTATAACTCATACCTACACACTTTGTACTTTTTTTTCTCTAGCCTAAAAGTTACTTAGGCATCGGAGTACCTTGCAGGTACACCCTCTCCTCTCCTACAACCATCATCGCTGCCCTACACGGAAGACCACGAAGATTCATTCTGATCGCCCAGATCAATTATTATTATTATTATTATTATTGTATTTTTATGATTTTATTATTATTATTATTATTATTATTATTATTATTATTAATATTCGGGAGTAATTTAATAATTTAGAACTAATAGAGATGAAAAATAGTGAAATAAAGAAAATAAAAATCAAATCCTGACAGAAAAATATCAATTCACCAAAAAGATCGTCGTAAAGATTGTGCAAATGAGGATTGCCGCCAAAGTTGAGACCTTTGCGGAGGAATTTCTGCAATAACAAGGTAGAGGAAGAGAATATTATATAATATTGGTATTTTAGCATTTAGAGTAGTGGGGTTTCTCTTGAACCCCGAATTCGTCCAAATTCCTATGAGAATTACCCTCCTAGATGATTACTCATTAACTTCAGGTTATGAATCTCGCTGATATTATCAATGATATAAGTCATTGAGATAAATTAATGCGTTTTCCTCGAAATCATGTATATGGATGTCATTTTCATGTTTTGATTGATGAAGATGTGATATGATGAATTGATCTCATTGAATTGGTGTCAAATTGATGTTGTGATGTATGATGTTCTATGATTTTGTGCTTGCATTGTTTTTTGAGTTTGGATTGGATTTGTGTGCGATTACTATTATATTTGTAATTCAGTTTTCAGTAAGTGGTTACTGGTAATTCAATATGTGGTTACTGCTAGTTCAGTATGTTGTTGATGTCGAGTACAACCAAATATAAGTATTGTGTTTTATCGTATCCACAGGGATTGTAGCGATACCAAAACCGTTCAATGAGTTCTATGATTCTAAGCAGAAGTTTCAATATGGTTTGGTTTGTAAATTGCGAAAAGTAAATGCGTATCATAAATGGAGATAGTTTTCAGAGGAATAGACTTGTTGGGAATTGGTTTTCATCCACCGATTCAATATGTATATCACAAATCAGTTATACATAATTTAAGCATGATTCAATATTATCACGTATCGCTTACAAACAAAGTTCATGTCTAAACTTTGATGAGATTTCTACCTTACGATTTAATCGAAGATTTCTCAGCCTATTAAACAATACGGTAGCATTAAGATTCGATACTTACGGTGAACATTAAACCTAAATCTATGTCTAGCATTTAGGGTTTAATAGATGTTATCTTAGATCGAGATTAGAATCGTATTTGTCAATATCAATATTATCCATGAAATAGACGATAAAACAAAGATAACATCAATGGAACCCCATGCAATTTCACAATCACACTGATGTAAATCTCAGCTAACCTCTCCAAAGAAAAATTGATGTCAATCGGAATGAAACGAGCCGATTTAGTCAGCCTATCCACAACCACCCAAATAGCATTATGCCCTCGCTGAGTATTCGGCAACCCCGTTACAAAATCCATGGAAATGCTATCCCACTTCCACTCAGGAATATCCAACGGTTGCAACAAACCACTAGGCCTCAGATGTTCTACCTTCGATTTCTGACAAGTCAAACATGCATAAACAAACTGAGCCACATCCCTTTTCAATCCAGACCACCAGAAAATCTTCTTCAAATCCTGATACATCTTATTCGCTCCCAGATGTATACTCAAGTTACTCCGGTGTCCTTCCTCCAAAATCATATTTTTCAACTCCGCATCATCAGGAATACAAATTCTACCACGGAATCTCAAAACACCATTAATATCCACTTGAAAATCACTATTCGCATATTTTTCTCCCACCAACATCAAATCCATAAATTTCATATCCAACTTCAGTTTCTCACTAACAGTCATCAGAAAATCATTAGTAACCTTTAACATTCCAAGCCTTACGCTATCCGACGTCACTTCACAAACCAAACTCAAATCTCTAAACGATTCTAAAAGTTACCACTCCTTAACCATCAAAGCGGACATATGTAACGATTTCCGACTCAACGCATAAGCTACCACATTAGCTTTACCAGGATGGTAATTCAAGCCAAAGTCGTAGTCCTTCAAGAATTCCAACCATCCACGTTGCCTCATATTTAACTCTTTCTGATCAAACAAACATTTTAAACTTTTATGATCACTAAAGACTTCAAACCTTGCACCGTAGAGATAATGCCTCCAAATCTTTAACACAAAAACCACAGCCGCTAATTCCAGATCATGAGTAGGATAATTTTTCTCATGCACTCTCAATTGCCTCGAAGCATAAGCCACCACCTTACCTTCTTGCATCAGAACACCACCTAGACCAATCAAAGAAGCATCACAATAAACCACAAATGGTTCATTAGGATTCGGCAAAATCAAAATCGGAGCTGTCGTCAATCTTCTCTTTAGCTCATTAAAACTTTCCTCGCACCGAATATCCCAAATGAACGCTTGCCCTTTACAAGTCAACTGGGTCAAAGGAAGTGCTAGCTTAGAAAAACCTTCAATGAACCTTCGATAATAACCAGCCAAACCCAAAAAGCTTCGAATTTCCGTAACAGATCTCGGAGCCTCCCATTGTAGAACTGCTTCTACTTTAGATGGATCCACAGAAATACCATTACCTGAAATTACATGCCTAAGAAAACTCACCTCCGACAACCAGAACTCACACTTGGATAATTTGGCAAAAAGCTTCCTTTCTTTCAAAACCTGCAAAACAATACGCAAATGCTCCGCGTGCTCCTCCCGAGACTGAGAATAAATCAAAATGTCATCAATAAACACCACCACAAAACGATCCAACTGCTCGTGGAAAGTACGATTCATGTACTCCATAAACACACCTGGAGGATTAGAAACCCCGAACGGCATCACAGAATATTCATAATGACCGTAACGTGTCCTAAAAGTTGTCTTATGAATATCTTCCTCTTTCACCCTAATCTGATGATACCCTGACCTCAAGTCAATCTTACTAAACACACACACACCAACCAACTGATCCATCAGATCATCAATCCTTAGAAGAGGATACTTATTCTTAATCGTCACCTTATTCAGCTGGCGATAATCAATACACAACCGCATACTGCCATCTTTCTTCTTCACCAATAAAACTGGAGCACCCCAAGGAGAAACGCTTGGCCTCACAAACCTCGTCTCCAACAACTCATTCAACTGCTTCTTTAACTCAACCAACTCAGATGCCGACATACGATAAGGTGCCATAGAAACAGGTCTAGTACCAGGAACTAGATCTATAGAAAACTCCACCTCTCTCTCTGGCGACAAGTCTGAAATATCCTCAGGAAACACTTCAGGAAAATCACACACAACAGGAAACACATCAAGTGATACTTGACTATCCACAGTTAAAGATGCAAACAACCCAAACAACTGAGCTTCCTCCGCCAAAAGTCTCTTCAACTCTTTGGTAGATAAGAAACTCGAGTCTTTGTCTTCCTCAAGAGAAGGAAACCTTACTAACTTATGATAACAATCAATATGAACCCGATTGAATTGCAACCAATTCATTCCCAGGACCACATCTAAACCTTCCAACGGCAAACACACCAAATCCATCTCAAAGTCTTTACCATAAATGGTCAAAAGACAACTCAAACAAACCAAAGAAGTTGTTACTGACCCCATTGCTGGAGTATCAATAACCATTGCACCACCCATCAAAGACAACACAAGATTCAAACGCTTCGCACACTCAGACGAAATAAACGAATGAGTCACTCCAGTATCAATAATAGCAACTAAAGGCGTACTATTAATAAAATAAGTACCTCTGATCAGACGGTCTGCACTTGAAGTCTGAGTCCCTGCCAAAGAAAATACCTTCCCACTAGCTGGAGCTTGCTTCGGTTTCTGACACTTTGTACTAACATGTCCAAGCTCACCACAATTAAAGCACTTCACCACGTTCCTCTTACAATCAACTACAATGTGTCCTATACCTCCACAGTTAGAACACTTCCTAAAATCTTTCTTACATTCGAACTGACAATGCCCCACTTCACCACATTTGTAACATTTCGGAGGACCAGACATACCTCTTCCACCTGATCTTCTATCAAAAGTACCCCTTTGTTTACCTTTATCAGCTGGTGTCACATACGGATCACCACGAAATTGTTGCTTCCCTTTTCTGTCACTCACACTCTTGTAATGAGTAGAACGAGCCTTACTATCCTCTTTATAAATCCTGCAACATTCCACCAAATCAGCAAACCTCCTTATCCTCTGGTAACCGATTGCCTGCTTAATCTCAAGACGCAATCCGCTCTCAAACTTCACACACTTAGAGAACTCTGCGGTCGCTTCAGCATAATGAGGATAAAACTGCACAAGTTCCACAAACTTAGCAGTATAATCAATGACAGACATATTACCTTGTTTCAATTCCAAGAACTCAATTTCCTTCTTTCCTCTTACGTCCTCGGGAAAATACTTCCTCAGAAACTCCTGGCTAAACAATTCCCAAGTTACCTCTTCATCACCAGCTTCTAACACAGGACGCGTACTAACCCACCAGTCATCCGCTTCTTCCTGTAACATGTGAGTTCCCAGCCTCACCTTACTGTCCTCAGCACAATCCATCACTCTGAAAATCCTCTCAATCTCTTTCAGCCAAATCTGTGCTCCATCAGGATTATGTCTCCCTTTGAAGACAGGCGGTCTATTCTTCCTAAACTCATCATTCTCTCCAGCATTAGGTGCACCCTACACAGCACGAGCCATATCTTGCATAGCAGCAGCCAAAGCAGCATCGTTCCTACCAGCCATATTCTGTTCATTTCCAATAACAGAAACTATGATTAAACAAACAGCTCATCCAACCACAACGACCAACAAGGACTGACACAACTGACACGGACTGGCAAGGACTGACACAAACTGTCTCTGATACCACTTAATGTGACGCCCCTAATCTATACCCCCAATTAATTAAAGCAGTAAAGGAAAATTCAAAATTTCATCAGAGTATATTTAAATTATCATGGCATAGACAGGGAGAATCACATTATATTGAAACAAACATACAACACCTGCTCATAAAGATATGCAACAGTGGGGTAGCAATCAACAGAGGAACTCAGTTCCTTACACCCACATTTCAGATTTTAGAATAAAAGCGGAAAATCTAAAACTGAATATCATATATATATATATATATATCACTTGAAAAGTTTGTCATACATCAAGTTATACATGCACAAGCCAAAAGATATATATACATAATACACAATAATCACAAACGGCCTCCCTAACTACCCGGTGTCACATATCAGAGTCGACCGACAAAAGAATGAAGTCTTAAGCTTCACAAAAAGACCTCCAGCAAATCTAATCTGCAATGCCTCGTAGAGCATTATAAAACAACAGAAGGGTGAGAAAAACAATCATCATATAATTGCATACAATTATATATAACACAAAATATGCATATATACGGTTCTCACCATAATTACACACCCCAATTCAAACACAATACAACACAAGGTATAATTCATATTTCCATCACCAACACATATCCATATATCAATTTATCGATTCCATCCCCAATTCCACACATAAACAAAACATTAATGATTTATGCAAATGCAAGAGACCGACACCACGACTCTATGCATATGCACATGCGGTACCGACTTCCATCAATTCTCAACACCAGTTCACTCAGGAACTATTGGAACCATCGCTCGTTACTTAATGTAACTCCCCGTCGGGCATACGATGTTCCCCATCGCTCACACCTCTTTGTATAAGGCACACGATGTTTATGGATCGCTCACACCTCTTTGTATAAGGCACACGACCCGATCGCTCACACCTCTTTGTATAAGGCACATGATCGTCTATAATCATCGCTCACACCTCTTTGCATAAGGCACACGATGTTATAGCGGATTCCCTCTGGAATCAATCCGTCACTCAGGACGTCTCAAGAATGCATATCATGATGCTTAGCATACAATGACTCATGACATTCAAATACACATATAAATGCATTCATCTCCATCAACAAAATCACACTTTGCACTTAAGCCCAAAACAATGCATTTAATTGCCATACAGCCACAAATCATCACAACACCACCTAAACACATACATTTACATCATACAACAGCACCTTGCATGATACACATTAATTACGCACAATTACACGACAAAAGTCGACAAATCGACACTATTCCAAATTTCTGACATAATTAAATCGGCTAACAATTTCCAATTCATCATAATAAGAAAGTACTGCTCAATAGCTTTCCAACGATACCAAGAATGTAAAAATCGGATAAACAGAACCCAAGTTACGAAAGAAAAACGAAAACGATATTTTGAAAAATCCCATTTTACAATTTTCCTGACCATACGCGTACGGCCCCTTGTCATACGCGTACGGCAAAATCTCATACGCGTACTATACGCATCTCACCAGAAGGCCGGGAAAAGTGACATCTCATACGCGTACTGGACCCAAAACTCGCCAATGATACGCGTATCACCAAGGCCCATACGCGTATGAACATGCCCCATACGCGTATGATCTGGGCGAAATCAGAAATTCTGCAGATTTTTACTGTTACGGGTTTCACACCCAAAATCCTCCAAATCATCATCCAAATTCAGAAAAACACCCATTTGAGGTATAACAATACATATCCAACATGTATAAACAACAAGGAACACAACTACATTAGTTTAAACACATTTGAAATCAATTTCTACCAATTTCTAAACATTATGATTTTTACTATATTTCTCCATTTCAATCCAATAACAATAAAAAACACACATACATAATCATACACAAGCATATAATAATCGAGTTTCGCACCCTTACCCGATTAAATCGATTCTAGAAGTTGATTTCTTGAATTTCCAAGTTTTTCTCATTATTTCTTCTCTTCTTCTCTTTTCTTCCCCTTGTCCTTCTTCTCTTTTTCTTTCTCTCTATTTTTCTCTCTTTCTATTTTCTATTCTTTCTAACTTAAGAAAAATATCATGAAATGACCAAAATACCCCCACACTCAAATATCTCGCAAACGTTCCCAAAACCCGATAAAATATCACAACATTGAAAAATAACATATTTCCAAATAAAAGTCGAAAATAAAATAATATAATAATAAAATAATCAAAACGACTCGATTAAATAAAAACTGACAAAACTGGGGCGTTACAATCAGCATTGTTTTCTACCTCCTTTTTCTTATTTTTTTTCTTGATTTTCCTCCACGACCATCTCTTTTGAATTCTCCCCAACTTTGTTTTGAACCGTGTCACCACTCTTCGTTGTAATTGCATTACAAGTTTCCTTAGGATTATTTTGAGTGGTAGCAGAAAACATACCTTTTTGTTGCTCATTCAACTGTTTTGCGATTTGCCCTACTTGCGTTTCCAGATTTCTGATCGATGCATCCGTATTTTTCTGGTTTGCCATGGACATTTGTATAAATTGATTCAAGGTTTCTTCGATCTTTGTAAGTTTATCTGGCTGAGTATAGTTTTGGTATTGGTTCTGCCTGTTTTGGCCATAGCTTGCATTGTTGTTGTAGGAATACTCTGGATTATTTTGGTACGGGGTCTGCCTCTGCTATTGGTTTCCCACATAATTGACCTCTTCATTAATCGGGGGACAAAACCCGGTTGGGTGATCTCCTGCATAAAGTTCGCACACGGTTACTTATTGTGGTTTAGGCACTTCGTGCACTTGTTTGAGTTGTTGTGGAAGAGTGGATAGTTGCTTGGTGAGTTCTTCCACAATTTGAGTGAGAAGTTTATTTTGTGCCAAGATTGCAGTGTTTGTATCTAACTCAAGAATTCCAGGTTTCTTTTGCGCGGTTCCTCGATTATATTGGACTTGATGATCGATGAGAGCCATTCGGTTGATAATTGTAACTGCTTCTTCTGCACTTTTTGCCAATAAAGAACCACCAGCTGTTGCGTCAAGTAGGAGCTTTGGTTGGGGCTGCAATCCATTGCGAAAGATGTGGACTTGTGTTAGGCAGTCAAAACCATGATTTGGACATTTTTGTAGCATGGAGTTGTAACGTTCCCAAGCTTCACATAGAGTTTCATTTGCAGTCTGAGCAAACGCGGCAATGGATGTTTTCGCATCCATGAACCGGTTGTGTGGAAAGAATCTGTTAAGAAATTTTTCTTCCAAAATATTCCAGTTTGTCATAGTTTCAGTAGGTTGGTCAAGATACCAATCCTTCGCTTTGCCGATCAAGGAATGCGGGAATAACCTCATAAACACTGCCTCCTATTCAGCTTCGGGTGCACCTAACGTACCGGCAAGTTCATAGAACTTTGTGAGGTGGGAATATGGATCTTTATGATCCAAACCTGTAAAAGGGTTAGCATAAATAATCTGTAGCAGTCCCGTTTTCATTTCAGCTTGTCGGTTATTTGGAGTATTGGTGAGACGAGCTAGTCATCTTGGACTGCTCCGACAAGGTCCACCGTTGGCAACTTCAGCCATTGTTTCTTTTGTTGAGGAAGTTGATGTGGAAATTTCTTTGTGATTTTTCTTTTTGGATAGTTGTTTCTGTTTCTTCTTTTGTCTTTTATTCTTTCGGATGGTTCTTTCGATCTCGGCATAAAAAAGAAGCTGTTCTTCCAAAGTCTTGCCTTGAAGCATAAACAGAAATTTCACCACCTATCCAACAATTGAACACACGTTGCGAAAAACAAATATATACAATATATAAAAACTTAGAAGTATAGAAACTATTACGATGTTTTAATATCTTAAACGCCAATCCCCGGCAACGACGCCAATTAGATGTCGAGTACAATCAAATGTAAGTATTGTGTTTTATCGTATCCACTGGGATTGGAGCAATACCAAAACTGTTCAATGAGTTCTACGATTCTAAGTAGAAGTTTCAATATTGTTTGGTTTGTAAACTGCGAAAAGTAAATGCGTATGATAAATGAAGATAGTTTTCAGAGGAATAGACTTGTTGGGAATTAGTTTTCATCCACCGATTCAATATGTATATCACGAATCAGTTATACACAATTTAAGCATGATTCAATATTATCACGTATCGCTTACAAACAAAGTTCATGTCTAAACTTTGATGAGATTTCTACCTTACGGTTTAATCGACGATTTCTCAGCCTATTAAACAATACGGTAGCATTAAGATTCGATACTTACGGTGAATATTAATCCTAAATCTATGTCTAGCATTTAGGGTTTAATAGATGTTATCTTAGATCGAGATTAGAATCGTATTTGTCAATATTAATTCAATCCATGAAATAGACGATAAAACAAAGATAACATCAATAACGATTCATACATAAATTGCGTATAACGCCATGATTAAAGATAATACATACTGTTTCGGTGAATTACGACCAATCCCAACAAGAGAGGGATTTAGCTACTCATGGCAGCTTGAAGCACAATGGAAGAATTGAGTTGAACGAGCATCAACGATGATTTCCCGACTCTTGATGCGATTCCACTCTTCTCCTCTAAACCTCACTTTTATTCCTATTACAAAGTATTCTAAAATAGTAAAATTACAAGATATCTCATTTGCAGTGCCTCTGATCTCCTTTTATAGTGTTTTTGGCCGCCTACTTTCGCTATGCGAAGTTCTGGTCGCTATGCGAACTCCCTTTTCTTCTTCAGTAAGTTTTGAACTCTTCAAACCGCCCTTATTTGACCGCCATACTTCGCTATGCGAAAGATAGTTCGCATTGCGAACTTCGTCGCTTTCTGTTGCGTCAAGCGAAGTCTGACAAATTTTGATTCTGTTTCATTTCGCTTCCTATCGCTTTCTACCACTTTCGGTCGCTTCCTGTCGCATCGCGAACTTCAAGCTAAGTCTGCTAGATTTGATTATGTTTTGCTTTGCCTGGCTCGCCTTCTGTCGCTTTCCTTCGCATAGCGAAGCTTCGCGTAGCGAAGCTTTTGGTCGCGATGCGAAAGTTGCAGGGCATGAGTTCTTCTTGTTCTTTCTTTGATGCATTCTTTCGCCTTTTCCTGCACAAATGTAAACCAAACCAAGAAGACTTTGCACCATACTACTTTTATTCATTAGTTGAGGTTTTTCTGTTAGAATCTTGTCATTCAAGTAAGATAAATGGCCTATTTTATGTGTTATTTTATCATGAATAAAACACTTATCAGTTGTTATTGATACTCTGATAATTCAGTAAGTGGTTATTAATAGTTTAACATGTGGTTACTGTTAGTTCAACATATGGTTACTAATAGTTTAACACGTGGTTAATCTTATTTCAATATGTGGTTACTTATAGTTTAACATGTGGTTATTGCTAGTTTAGTATGTCGTTACTGCTAGTTTAGCAAGTGGTTACTGCTAGCAATGTTTTAAAAACCGACCAATTAAATTGGTTGGATCGGGAACCGGAGATGAATTCGATTGGGTCAACTATTCAAAACTGCTAGTGGGTCAAAACTGGAGTAAAATCGAAAAAAACCGGGTTGAACCGTCCAAAACCATTCGAACCAAATAACCGAAGTCAGTTTTGTAAAACTGTCCAGTTAAAAAGAAACATCAAATTGGTCTTTTTTATTTTTTAAAAAGTTTAATATGTCAATATCAAAACTTAACATACATTCCCTAATCACAATAAAGAATTCAGTGGTTTTTTACAACCATATAATTTTCTAAGTTTAGTCACACCGTTATAGTTTTTCTTTCAACCACACTCCACCATCATTACGTCGTCTCTTTCAAATATAGTTATATTGTCTAACTCAATATTGGTTGTCATTCAAGTCAATATTGTTTGTTGTTGTCAATTATGACTTTTTGTAATAGTTCAACTCGAAAATGCTTTTTTGTTGTTTAATTAAGTATATTGTATTGTTTACTCCCTCCGTCTCACAATAGGTGTCCTCTTTGATATTTTCACACTTTTTAAGATAATGATTAATTGTGTTAATTTCAATGATAAAACGAGTGTCATTTACTAAAATAACCTTATTAATAATAGATATTGGAGTAGTTAAATGAATTAAAATACAATAAATAAGGGTAAGTTAGTGGAAAAAAATAATAAATATTACATTGGTATTCTAAAGGGACAAATAATTTGAGACAAATAAAAAAATGAAAGAGGACACCTATTGTGAGACGGAGGGAGTATTTTTTATATTCTATCATATTTAATTTATGTGTTCTTAATTATTTGAACTTTATCTTAGTTATTATGTTCTATTATTTAACTTTGGTGTGAATTAATTTAACATATTAGAATTCTTTAATTTGTTGAAATTATCCTTAAATGGAGGTTGAAATGAAGTGTACAACTATGTTGTGTTATTATATGTACTATCCATATTGTTGTATTAAATTTGTAATGGATTTTTAAAATTTTTATTTTATTAAATTATTGTGAATATATGATTATGTGTGAAACATCTATGAAATTTAATTTCACATTATTAGTTTATTTAATAAACGGTTCGACCATAGGTTTAACCGGTTGAAACAGTTGAACCTTAAACCAAGAATTTTCCCGGTTCGATCTCTGATCCGATTTTTAAAACATTGACTGCTAGTTTTGTAAGTGGTTACTGCTAGTTCGGGATGTGATTACTAATAGTTCAGTATGTAATTACGTGTATGAAAAGTTTAAAAAATTTATAACTTGAGTTTAGAAACTCAAATTGAGGTGCAGTCAGATGCGTTAGAAATCTAATGCAAAAACCTATCTTGGGGTAAAGCTTTCATGATGTTTATATGTATGAATCACATTGTGAATGATGAATAATTGTTAAGTGAACCTTAAGAAATGAGTCCAATATTTTGATAAGATACTTGTTATGGATCATGTTGTGAATGATGAATGATTGTGAGAACACTCTTAGGACATGAGTTCAATGTTTTGATAAAATATTCGTGAAGCCTAACATGGAAAATCAAAATAAATGTGTGGTAAATTGTGAAGCCCAAATGTGGCAATTATGTTGAAGGTTTGATAAGAGCCAATGTGAAGCCCTAATGTGGCAATTATGTTAAAGGTTTGATAAGAACCACTCTGAAGTCCTAATGTGACGATTATGTTGAAGGTTTGATAAGAACCAATGTGAAGCTCTAATCTGGAAATTATGTTGAAGGTTCAATAAGAACCAATGTGGAGCCCTAATGTGGTAATCAAGGTTACTGTGTTTCAAATATGGTTTGGAGGTTCGGATGGACATTGTGTTTGTTTGATCATTATGCATCATACTATATCGAAGTAGGTATTGTCTAGAGAGAGCATGTAGTACGACTTAGCTTGCATGCACTCATAGACATTACATGTTTACATACGTCTAGGAGAGTGTTGTAGTAAGAATGTTTCTCGCATGTACTTTTAGAAGTATAGTTTAGAAAATGATGTTGTAGTGCATACGTAGCTCACATGCCCTCGTAGACATTGCAGAGTCTACGAATGTTTAGGAGAGTGTTGTAGTGCGAGACGTAGCTCATATGCCCCTATAAACTATTATAACTCATGAAAATAAGCTATGAATTCAGTGATGGTACCACATGCATTGAAGTAGAGGATAAGTGAATTGCATAAGCATTCATGTGCACATTATATAATGTTGTATGTTGTGATTTATGCAGTCCTTTGCTATTATTATACCATGTATTTTGTATAATGTATTCTCACCCCTCTATTTCCATGTCCTCCAATGTGGATATGTATTCAGAGTATTCTCAAGCCGAGACTGAGGAGTACTTGCATTGCTGTAAGGATATTGGAGATGGTGTATGAGACCACTTCTTTAGTTTTCTTTATGTTTATTGTTATTGAATTGTTAATTCGGCTCGTATGTTGGTGATAACGCGAAATTATATCGTGTATTTGACTTGACATGCATGAATTTATATTGTGTTTTTAATGGGTTTTTCCCGATTTATGTTTTATTCTACCCGTATTTGTTTATGTTTTTCAGGCACTCGAGTCGAACCGGGATTTAACGGAAAATAAATATTTATTGAAGAAATTGAAGAGAAAAGAATTGAAGAGGAAAGAAAATGAATTGGAAGAAATTGGAATGGAAAGAAAAGAAAATGGAAAGAAAGAAAAAAAAGAAGAAAAGAAAAAAAATATATATATAAAGGTGGGCCCACCACCACACATATGGCGCAAGCCACATTGTGGGTGGCGCCCACCACCAGCAGCTAAAGTGGCGCAAGCCACATTTGGAGAGAATGAAGAGGTGGCGCGAGCCACCTATTTCTGGGGGAAAATAACTTCCCACTTTCCGGCATTTTCTAGGTTTTCCACTCTTCTTCCGGTCTTCTCTCAATCCGGTTTCCACGCGCACCTTCTTCTCAACTGCCAAGGCAACTCATATAAATGGAACTGAAGACCTCCATTTAAGGGGTCGGCGAATTTGGAAGAGAACTCTGAGTGAATTATTTTCTGCACTATTTTTCGATCAAACAATTTGTTTTCTTTCTGCACTTTCATTTCTTTGTTTTTCCTCGTGTAAGCAACTGTGTTGGATCACTTCAAGTTTGTACCAAGGATTCGTTTGCCAGTTATTTCAATTCCAGGTTTTTATTATATGCTTTATTCTGTCGTTATTTGCAGCATGATTTGTAGTAGTTATATATATATATTGTTAGCATGTTTTCCATTCCAACCATGTATGGCTAAGCTATTTGATATCAGTATGTAAACAAGTTATTCAGATGGAATTTAATAATAATCGGTGCTATATTTTTACAAATTAGTTTTTAGGCCGAGGTTTCTTATTTTATCAAGTAGTTTTTCTTACGAAAGTAAAAAGACATTTAAGGTCGAAGTCAAGATAAACGAGAGTTTGAGAGTTTAACCAGATAGCTGAAACTAGGCATTGATTTTAAACACAGCGGAAGCAATTTGGAATCGATTAGGACTTGTTTATTTTCAAAAAGTATTTTTAAATGCAAATGATACAGCGAGAGCGCTCATTCTGATTTAACGGTATAGTCTGAATCAACAAACACGAGAGTGTGAGGTGAGGTCTTTTAAATGAATATTTTCTACTGAAAAGTAATTTGACATTTAAACCTGCACCGATGACTTATTAAACTCCAGACGATTAATGCGTTACATACTGATATCTCGTTATTGATTATTTTTATTCAAAGTTAGTACTCTTAGATTTATTTTCTGTCGCCTTACTTCCCTTAGAAATATTAGTCTTAGCTAAACATAGTAACATTCTGATAGCACTAGTTTGATTATCAGTCCTTGTGGGATCGATATCTTTTTAAAACTACGCGATAGACTGTGCGCTTGCAGTTAGTAACCCCATTCGACTCATAAAGTCGCGATCAAGTTTTTGGCGCCGTTGCCGGGGACTTTGATTTAGTCATTAGTGCGATTCATTTGTTGCGCAGTATAGACTAAGGCAACAAATTTTATTTTCCTTTTTTCTCGATTGTATGCCAAGTACTCGCTCACAAAGCGAAGACTTGCAACCCCCAATCGCCGAACTAGAGCGTTTCTTACATTTAAGACGCAGACTACTTGAGTATCAACGCAAGTATAATATTCCTGATCTCCCTGCTTACCCCCCTGAACCAGTCAAGGAACAAAACATGGGTGAGAGACCACAAAACCGTCCTCTTAAGTTCTATGCCACACCGTCTGAGCAAGAACCACATAGTAGCATTGCTGCCCCTGCTATCAACCGAAACGATTTTGAGTTGAAACCTTCATTGCTGTCAGCCGTACAACAACATCAGTTTTCTGGAAACCCTACAGAAGATCCCAACGAACATCTGACAAAGTTTGTGCAGTACGCAGACACAGTAAAGGCAAATGGTGTAACTGCAGACGCAATAAGACTACATCTTTTTCCTTTCTCATTAAGAGACAGAGCTTGGGCTTGGTTGCAATCCTTGCCATCAAACTCTGTTACTACGTGGGATGAGTTGAAAAAGGTATTCTTAGCACGATATTTCCCCCCGAGCAAAACAGCTATGTTGAGAGCCCAAATTAATAGTTTTCGACAGAAGGATAACGAATCTCTTTACGATGCATGGGAAAGATATAAAGACATGATGAGGATGTGCCCACATCACGGTCTTGAAGATTGGTTAATTATCCATACGTTTTATAATGGTCTCTTGTACAATACAAGATTGACAATAGATGCCGTCGCTGGTGGTACGCTTATGGATAAACCATATGAAGAAGCCCACCAACTGATCGAGAGCATGGCTCAAAACCACTACCAATGGGGAGGAGAAAGAACTGAAGTGGAAAAATCCCAAACAAAAGGTGGAATGTACGAGGTAAGTAGCCTTGATCATGTCAATGCTAAGGTAGATGCCCTTGCCCAAAAGATTGATAACTTGACCATAACACCTGCAGCCATCGTGGCTGCTGTAGCTCAAAACTGCGAATTATGCGGAAACCCTGGACATGTTGCCACTGAATGTCAAATTTTGGCAGGAGTCTCCAGTGACCAAGTAAATTATGCACAAGGTAACCCTTATGCAAATACCTACAATCCGGGATGGAAGAACCACCCAAACTTCTCTTATAAAAACAACAATGCATTATATGCACCTGGTCAGGCACCTGCTGCGCCACCAGGCTACCAAAAGGCTGCTGCAACTTCCCCTAATGTTCCTAGGAAGTCCAACCTTGAACTACTGATGGAAAACTTTATAGCTACCCAGGCTCAAACAAACAAAGACTTCCTGAATCAAAATATACACACTAGTGAGCAAATTAAGCAATTAGCAAACAAAGTAGACGCTTTAGCCACCCACAACAAAATGCTTGAAACCCAAATTTCGCAAGTGGCACAACAACAAGCACCTACTGCCGCCCCTGCAGGAACATTTCCTGGACAGCCACAACCTAACCCGAAAGGACATGCAAATGTCGTTATATTGAGAAGTGGTAAAGAACTAGAAGGACCCGTTGATCCAAGACTTCAGAATCCGCCCATGTACCAAAAGCCTAATACTGAGAAGGAGAATGAATCCAAGGAAAAGGAAGATAATGACCAAGAGGCCGTGGAGAAGCCTTATGTGCCTCCACCACCATATAAACCACCGATTCCGTATCCTCAAAGATTAGCAAATTCTAAAACTGCAGGGCAATTTAAGAAATTTGTCGAACTTCTGAAACAATTAAACATCACAATACCTTTTACAGAAGCTATCACTCAGATGCCCTCATATGCTAAGTTCCTTAAAGAAATCCTATCTAATAAGAAAAAGATTGAGGATAACGAAACAGTTACGCTTACTGCTGAGTGTAGCGCAATAATCCAAAACAACATGCCTCCTAAACTGAAAGACCCAGGTAGTTTCTCCATACCCTGTGTAATTGGAAAGTTCGTCATATACAAGGCTCTGTGCGACTTAGGTGCCAGTATCAGTGTAATGCCCTTATCCATATGCAAAAGGCTTGATATGGGAGAATTAAGACCAACTAAGATGTCCGTTCAATTAGCCGACCGCTCTATTAAATATCCCGTTGGTATACTAGAGAATGTTCCAGTTCGAATCGGACAATTCTATATTCCTACCGATTTTATAATCATGGACATTAAAGAAGACTCCACTACGCCTATCATATTAGGAAGACCATTCTTAGCTACCGCCGGAGCCATTATAGACGTAAAAAGAGGTAAGCTAACCTTTGAAGTCGGTGAGGAAAAGGTTGAATTTATCCTGACACAGTTCTTACAAGCACCAGCTATAGAGGACACATGTTATCTATTAGATGTCATAGATGAGTGCGTAAGAGAAATGGAAATGGAACCGACCATATACTCAGATATTATAAAAATTCCAATACCTCCGATTTTTGAAGATGATAATTGGTGTGAACCATACCAAGATGATAGCCTAAGCGAATGTTTAGCACTTACACCCGATCATTTTCCTTGCCCAAAGAAACCAGCGTTAGAACTGAAAACGCTACCCGATAGTTTAAGGTACGAATTCCTAGACACGGAACTCGAACGACCTGTAATAGTCAATGCAGACTTAGGACAATCCGAAACCAAGAAACTTTTAGATGTCTTAAGAAAATACCCAACTGCGTTGGGCTACAACATCGCTGACCTTAAAGGAATAAGTCCTTCTATCTATATGCATCGCATTATGCTAGAGGAAGACTGTAAGACCTCTAGAGAACACCAGAGAAGGATTAATCCAATCTTAAGTACTGTAGTTAAGGATGAAGTGAAAAACTTTTAGAAGCGGGAATTATATACCCGATATCAGACAGTAAATGGGTTAGCCCAGTACATGCCGTACCTAAGAAGGGAGGTGTTACAGTTGTTAAGAACTCAAAAGGTGAATCTATAACGCAAAGAGTCGTAACTGGAAGTAGAATGTGTATCGATTATAGAAAATTGAACAAAGCTACTCGTAAAGATCATTTTCCATTACCATTTATTGACCAAATGTTGGAACGATTGGCAAAACATTCTTACTTCTGCTATTTAGACGATTATTCAGGATTCTTTCAAATCCCTATTCATCCTGATGATCAAGAAAAGACAACTTTCACATGTCCCTATGGTACATTTGCTTACCGACGAATGCCGTTTGGACTATGTAACGCTCCCGCAACATTCCAAAGATGCATGATGTCGATTTTCGCTGATTTTATAGACGACATTATGGAAGTGTTTATGGACGATTTTTCTGTTTGTGGGCAGAGTTTTGAAGGATGTCTATCGAACCTAGAAATGGTACTTGAAAGATGTGTAAAAGTCAATCTCGTACTAAACTGGGAGAAATGCCATTTTATGGTAAATCAAGGAATCGTGCTTGGACACGTAGTATCTGATAGAGGGATTGAAGTTGATAAAGCAAAGATAGAGATTATAGAAAACCTTCAACCTCCAAAATCCGTACGAGAAATAAGAAGTTTCTTAGGACACGCGGGTTTCTACCGACGATTCATTAAAGATTTCTCGAAAATTACCAAACCACTGACAGGTTTATTAATGAAAGACGCTGAATTTATCTTCGACGAGAAATGCCTAAAAGCGTTTGAGCAATTAAAAATGGCTCTCGTTACCGCACCTATCATGCAACCACCTGATTGGAGACTACCATTTGAAATCATGTGTGATGCGAGTGACTATGTCGTAGGCGCGGTCTTAGGACAAAGAAAGGACATAAAGCTCCATGCAATTTACTACGCAAGTAAAACCTTAGATCCTGCCCAAATGAACTACGCCACCACTGAAAAGGAACTCCTAGCTGTCGTGTTCGCTCTGGATAAATTCCGATCCTACTTGGTAGGAGCGAAAATCATTATCTATACCGATCATGCTGCGATAAGATACCTATTAAGTAAGAAAGATGCCAAACCTAGACTTTTAAGATGGATCCTACTCTTACAAGAATTCGACCTAGAGATAAAGGATAAAAAGGGCACCGAAAATGTAGTCGCAGACCATTTATCAAGAATTGAAGGTATTAAGCCTGAACAAGTGCCTATTAATGATGACTTCCCATATGAGCGACTGATAGCCCAATTGGAAAGCAATATGTCTGAATTAACCTTGAACGATACCAGACCAAGGGAATTAGTGGAAGAAATTCAAACGAACACAACACTGCCATGGTATGCTGACTTTGTTAACTACCTAGCTGCTGGGGTACTTCCACCAGATCTAACTTACCAACAAAAGAAGAAATTCTTTCATGACCTTAAACAATACTATTGGGATGAGCCCCTACTTTTTAAGAGGGGTGCCGATGGAATTTTCCGTCGATGTGTACCCGAAGATGAAATAGAAAACATAATCTCACATTGTCACTCTGCTCCTTATGGCGGACACGCAAGCACTTCAAAAACTTGCGCTAAGATCTTACAATCTGGCCTATTCTGGCCTAATCTATGGAAAGATGTCCATATCGCGATATTAAACTGCGACAGGTGCCAACGCACCGGTAACATCTCCAGACGCGATGAGATGCCACAAAAGGGTATTTTAGAAGTGGAAGTTTTTGATGTGTGGGGGATTGACTTCATGGGACCATTCCCATCTTCTTTTGGTAATAAGTATATACTCGTTGCTGTTGATTACGTTTCAAAATGGATCGAGGCTGTAGCTTCTCCAACAAATGACACACGAGTAGTAATCAAGCTTTTCAAGAACATAATCTTCCCTAGATTCGGTGTGCCCAGACTTGTCATCAGTGACGGAGGCTCCCATTTTATATCTAAGATATTTGAAAAACTTCTACTGAAGTATGGAGTCCGACACCGTGTAGCAACACCGTATCATCCACAAACAAGTGGACAAGTCGAAGTCTCGAACAGAGAAATCAAACAAATCTTAGAAAAGACTGTTGCAACCTCTAGAAAAGACTGGTCATCGAAATTACACGAAGCTCTGTGGGCATATAGGACAGCTTATAAAACCCCAATAGGAACCACACCTTTTAAGTTAGTCTACGGAAAATCATGCCATCTCCCTGTAGAATTAGAGCACAAAGCTTACTGGGCCATTAAGACCCTCAACTTAGACCATAATGCCGCAGGTGAGAAAAGAATCTTAGACATTCACGAACTAGAAGAACTTCGACTAGACGCATACGAGAATGCTAGGGTATATAAAGAAAGAACTAAAAAATGGCATGACAGACGCATTTCCCGTAAAGAATTTAATGAAGGCGACGTAGTGCTCCTGTTTAATTCACGCCTTAAACTCTTTCCAGGAAAACTTAGATCTAGATGGTCAGGACCTTTCATAATAAGTAAGGTTTTCCCGAGCGGTGCCGTAGAAATAAAAAGTAGATCTAGTCAACCATTTATAGTAAACGGACAGCGTTTAAAACATTATCACTGCGTAGACAATAGAGATTACTCGGCCAGTCTAAAGCTCCTAGAGCTGCCCGTTCATTCTGAAAACTGACATTGCACTAGGACTATGTCAGGCTTAAGATATTAAAAACAGCGCTTGGTGGGAGGCAACCCACGTATTTTAATTACCCAAATTTTAAATGCTTTATCTCGTTTCATTTTATTTTATTTTGTTTTATTTGATTTTTGTTACTCCTTGTTTAGTTTTTACCTTTTATTGCAATTTTATTTTTTTCCTGCTTCCTCTCCTTCTCCCCATTTCTTGACACCCTAATTTACATGTTCATCACTAACTTTGCATGATTCTCTACTTACTTACAGGCTAACTTAGCTTAGTTAGTAACTAACTTTCAAGATGCAACAAGTGGATTACATGAACATTGTTTTCAGAGGCAGAGCTAAGAGGAGGAGATTTGAGATGTTAGCTCAGAGAGATATGGCTTTGACTATTTACTATGATGGACCTACCATGGCTGAGTTAGGTATCAGGGACAGCATCCTGTTTCTGTTTAGCCAGCTGGGGTGGGAGACTGCTTCTATCAGACGAAGGTTTACTTCTTATCGTAGGCTGACACTTGAGTTCCTTAGCTCACTTACTCACATACCTAACCATGGCTACGGATTCCATAGAGGGCTGGTTACTTTTAGACTGTTTGATAATGACTATACCTATAACCATAGAGAACTTGCTGAACTCTTAGGATTTCCTAGTGGACCTGATGTGATTACCGCATACCAAGATGAAGTGCTCCTTGACCTTGACTTGAACTACTTTTGGGGAAACATAACTGGTAATTATAATCCTGAACCCTTTGGCATGTTTTCTGAGAGTATCCACAACCCAGCCATCCGGTATTTTCACAAAATCCTAGCCCATACCATTTTCGGTAAGGAAGAAAATGACACCTCTGTATCCAGAACTGAGCTTTATATTTTGTATTGTGCTTCACAGGGCCGCCCAGTAAATGGTGCTACCTTTATGATCACTAATTTGGTGAGTCTTATACTGGATGCTCGAACCCCTATCATAGTAGGAGGTTTAGTCACTATGATAGCAAATGCCATAGGATTGAGGCAGCCTCTGATCAGGTTTAACCCTCTTGGTACCTTCCGACCTATGAACCTTAACTTCTGCTTTAACCGCCGTATCATAGGAAGCCTCGGGCCGGATACCTTTGACTACCTAATTAATAATGAGGTCGTCCGTCTTTTCACTTTACCTAACCATGAGCACACCAGTGTCCACAATAGAAACAATTGGTTTTATGACTTGACCGACCCACTTCCTGCTCCACCATCACCACCTGATACACCACAGATTTATGAATTTGATGCAGACTATATTTCTGATGCTGAATCTCACACTCCTACTATAGCTCCTATAGCTCCCCCTCCACCAATTGATCTCACTACTGCCATAACAGCCTTGGAAAACTGAGTGACTGACCTTCAAACAGAATTCACCACTATTCGCACTGAATTTCATGGATTTATGGATATAGTGGTAGAACAATTGGATCATTTTCATCAGCAACTATTTTCTAGAGGACTTGCTAATAATCCAAATCAACGTGGCTAGGGCAGTACTTGCTTCACATCCGAGCTTCTGCATTTAACAATGAGGACACAGTTAATTCTAAGTGTGGGAGACGGAAGCTAACTTTTCATTCAGTTTTTTCTCATTTCCGTAATTCAATTCAGTTTTTCCAATTCCGTAATTTAATTTTTACTGTTACAAATTTTTCATTTCAGTTGCACTTGGGTTTAATGTATTTTGGTTTAAATTGACTAAAGTTTCAAGTTTAAATTGCTTTCAGTATGTTGGTTTGCTTTGGCTACATTTATTGTTTTGCTTTGGTTGCATTTATTTTTATTCAGTTCAAGCATGTGAATCTGACTGCTATTTCATTGATTTTCTGCTATTTCATTATTCATATGTTTGCTATATCATCTATCATCACTCTGCTCTATAATTCAATACTGATAAAAGGACATGCATGGTCTTGATAAAAATCTAGTAGCCTGCTAGCATGACAAATCTTATCACATGCAGAAAATTATCACATGCAGAAAATTATCATATGCAGAAAAGAAACAAAATTGAAGGAATCTGCATGTGAAGTGTGGAAGTTGCAGTTCAAAACGAAAAAGAATAATAACGAAAAAAAATTATTATTATGTTTTAATGTGGCTCCCGCCACCATGTGTTCATGTGGCGCTCGCCATTTTGCTCCCATGTGGCTCCCGCCACCCTTGGCCTTGTGGCTCACGCCACCCTCCTTTCATGTGGCTCTCGCCACTTCTTAAAATCACGTGGCTCCCGCCACTTTGCAAACATGTGGCTTCCGCCACTTGGTACTTTGTGGCCCCCGTCACCTATAATTTAACCCCTGCATGTTCACATGCATGCGCATGTGGGACACTTGTTCCCCACGTACAATGCATGCAGAGCACATGGCCTTCCTTTGACCAATTTATTCCACACTAATCTGCAACTATTTCACACTTTCCTCTATTTAAACTGATATCTACACTGCTCAGCCACTCACTCGCAAATAACCATTCCTCTTCATAAACACACTAAAAAGTTCTGTGAGTTTTGCACTGCACCATATTCAGAAAATGGAACCAGCAGCAACAGCACAAGGGTTTACATTACTTTGCAGAGATCAAAACCAAGCAGCCCTTCTCCAGTCGCTTAGACAACGCGAGATCGAGCCAACAAGGTATGCGGATACTAATTGTTTAGAAGTTTTAGGACTTACCGAAAGCGTAGACTTTTTATTGAAAAGAGTAAATTTGCAACAATTTTTGTCTAATAGAGACCCCGTCTATGTCCCGCTTACCTTAGAATTTCTTAGCTCTCTTATTTATGACCCCGAAGGGACGGTCCAGTTTCGAATGTTTAATATTGAATTTAATTTCACTTTTGATGAACTGGACGCTAAACTAAATTTCCCAGTAGGAGACAATGTATGGTATAGTATCCCGTGTGGGTCTGACTGGGTTCACAGTTACAAGTGTCTTTGGAGAGGTCTGACGGGCACTCATACGCAAAGTTGTGAAGGAAATAAGGCCACGCTCATTCAAAACCCGACTTTTCATTATTTTCGCCAACTATTGGCCACTACAATTTTCGGCCGGTCTAATTCAAACAAAGTAAACGAGAAGGAGCTTTTCTATTTACTTAGCGCATTTGCAGACCGCCAAATAAACCATATTCCGTTCATGTTTAACCATATGTGCTCCATTACCGCCGCGAACAAAGGTTCTATCACATTCGGCGGTCTAGTAACAACTATAGCTCGAGCCCTTGGGCTCGAAGCCCATCTCGCAGCCTTAACACCACTTCCTTCTCTTACCATTGATTTGAAAATGACTGAACGTATGAAGCTAGTCAAGAAAAGAGAAGACGGTATATATGATCTACTGATTGACAATAAAGTTTTCCCAAATTTTACACTTCCTAACCCAAGTCGCACAGATGTGCAGCGAGAGGAAAACTATTGTTATACTGATAACCCAGGCCCCGCGCACATTCCTAAGAATGTTGCTGCTGGCGGGGACGAAACTAACTCACAAGCACACACCGCACCCTCCTCCTCTAATTTTATTGCAGGTACATCATCCAGACGCAGGCCTAGGAGACGAGAGGAAGAACCATCCAGAAATCTAGAGAGCATATACGCTGAGGTGATGAGACAGAGTGAAGCAAACACACTCCGCGACCAAACCATACAAAGCATCGCAGCTCAGCAAGCTCAAATGATGGCTCAGCAAACCCAGATGTACAACCAACAAGCGGAGATGATCCAGGTTTTACAACGAATGCAGCGAAGCCAGGACGACATGGCAGAGCTGATCCAAGGGATGGCCGGTATGAATGTGCAAGCACATGAACAACATCAGGATCTGGGTGCTTCAGAACATCAAACCAGAAACGCCAGACGAGCACGGACTCGAGGAAGAGGCCGCTAGTAGGCCGTTTTTTTTTTCCAGGTTTCTCCTTCCTTTTTCACCTTACGTTGTTGCATTGGGGACAATGCTCAATTTAAGTGTGGGGGAGGAAGTTTTATCGCTTTCATTTAAATTATTTTGTTTCATTTAAATTTGTTCTATTTACTGTTTTTCTAGGTAGATTTAAAATTTTTCATGCTTATTTCCCTTTCAATAAAAGAAATTCATGTGCCGTCGAGTCTTTACACATAGTTTCTGCTATTACTTAGATTCTCCCAACTTTCTTGAGCCATAACAAAAAAAAAATATATATATATTTTGGTTTGATACATGACATGGCACTTTAAAAGCTTAGAAGGCTAAGTTAGGAAGACTTGGGAAAGTGTTAATAAAATCGGTACTGTTTTAACACCTTGAACCCCCGAATATACAGATGAATCTGAGTACTTATTATGCCGAGGCCTGAAATTTTAAAATAACCTCTTGATTAGTTTATACTAGCAGTCAGCACCATCCTAAGGCACAAACTAAGTAATAAACTGATGCAAATATGTGTTCGATCTCAAAAAGGGAATTAAATGAGTTAATAGAAAAGGAGAATAAAAGACATGTTCCCTCTAAGTTAGGTGGTCCTCGCCCGACCATTTAGCCCAACGGATCGGACTCTGGAAATTCGAAACTGAAGGAAAATTTTTTGCAAAAGATTTTGAAAATGAGATCACTGAACACTAACAGGTTTACTTACCATGAGCGTGCGTGGATAACGGGCTTAATGTGATTGCGCGAGAATGAAAAAGAGGTGAAAGAGAATAGGTCGAGTTATAATACCATGATTCAGATCTGTCTGTATAAGGTGGGAGTTTTTGATTACATGATGTAATTTTGTGTCATTACGGTATCCTTGGTGTTGATATTTAGTACCTATCTTTCTGACAAGGCCTAGCATCATTGTATGATCTGTGTCGTGTTTTTGTTTCAAACCCGTGTTTAGATGTTTCATTTGCTTGAGGACAAGCAAAGGTTCAAGTGTGGGGGAGTTTGATAACGCGAAATTATATCGTGTATTTGACTTGACATGCATGAATTTATATTGTGTTTTTAATGGGTTTTTCCCGATTTATGTTTTATTCTACCCGTATTTGTTTATGTTTTTCAGGCACTCGAGTCGAACCGGGATTTAACGGAAAATAAATATTTATTGAAGAAATTGAAGAGAAAAGAATTGAAGAGGAAAGAAAATGAATTGGAAGAAATTGGAATGGAAAGAAAAGAAAATGGAAAGAAAGAAAAAAAAGAAGAAAAGAAAAAAAAAATATATATAAAGGTGGGCCCACCACCACACATATGGCGCAAGCCACATTGTGGGTGGCGCCCACCACCAGCAGCTAAAGTGGCGCAAGCCACATTTGGAGAGAATGAAGAGGTGGCGCGAGCCACCTATTTCTGGGGGAAAATAACTTCCCACTTTCCGGCATTTTCTAGGTTTTCCACTCTTCTTCCGGTCTTCTCTCAATCCGGTTTCCACGCGCACCTTCTTCTCAACTGCCAAGGCAACTCATATAAATGGAACTGAAGACCTCCATTTAAGGGGTCGGCGAATTTGGAAGAGAACTCTGAGTGAATTATTTTCTGCACTATTTTTCGATCAAACAATTTGTTTTCTTTCTGCACTTTCATTTCTTTGTTTTTCCTCGTGTAAGCAACTGTGTTGGATCACTTCAAGTTTGTACCAAGGATTCGTTTGCCAGTTATTTCAATTCCAGGTTTTTATTATATGCTTTATTCTGTCGTTATTTGCAGCATGATTTGTAGTAGTTATATATATATTGTTAGCATGTTTTCCATTCCAACCATGTCTGGCTAAGCTATTTGATATCAGTATGTAAACAAGTTATTCAGATGGAATTTAATAATAATCGGTGCTATATTTTTACAAATTAGTTTTTAGGCCGAGGTTTCTTATTTTATCAAGTAGTTTTTCTTACGAAAGTAAAAAGACATTTAAGGTCGAAGTCAAGATAAACGAGAGTTTGAGAGTTTAACCAGATAGCTGAAACTAGGCATTGATTTTAAACACAGCGGAAGCAATTTGGAATCGATTAGGACTTGTTTATTTTCAAAAAGTATTTTTAAATGCAAATGATACAGCGAGAGCGCTCATTCTGATTTAACGGTATAGTCTGAATCAACAAACACGAGAGTGTGAGGTGAGGTCTTTTAAATGAATATTTTCTACTGAAAAGTAATTTGACATTTAAACCTGCACCGATGACTTATTAAACTCCAGACGATTAATGCGTTACATACTGATATCTCGTTATTGATTATTTTTATTCAAAGTTAGTACTCTTAGATTTATTTTCCGTCGCCTTACTTCCCTTAGAAATATTAGTCTTAGCTAAACATAGTAACATTCTGATAGCACTAGTTTGATTATCAGTCCTTGTGGGATCGATATCTTTTTAAAACTACGCGATAGACTGTGCGCTTGCAGTTAGTAACCCCATTCGACTCATAAAGTCGCGATCAGTTGGTTTTAATAAGGCTATGATATTGTGACATCGGGGTCGAGATTAATAATTTTCACATTGTTAAGTTTGATTATCTAGTTTCATCAAGTACTCAGTTATGAGAAGTTTTACGTTACCTATGTTAATGTGATGCACTAATTCAAATAGTCAGTGAACAAAAGCAACCATGTCAGCCTTCCAAGAATTGATAGACGATTAACAAATCCTCATTCTTTAGCATTGTCCATCTTGAACAAAATAGATTAAATATCCTAGAGCTCAACCAACCAGAACAAGATGCATACTCTGGTGTTAATTAAAATTCTGTCCGGTCAGGTACAAGATGTCACACACAATGTCGTGATAATGTGTGAGACAATATGACATGAAAAATGCGACGAACAAATAAACAAGATAAATAACATTGATAATTTGTAACCTAGTTTCGTGCAATGTCACCTACGTCTAGAGAGCTGTAGGTCAATGAAAAAAAATCCACTAATTCAAATAGTCAGTGATACACGACTGTCTCGTCTAAACTCTCATAGTTTAATGCATTTTTCTTAATACTATTGTGATTTTTAACCTAACCCCCTAAATAAGCATTCACTTTCACTCAATTTTTCTCCCAAGTGTTTACAAGAAAACAATTCTATGTTAGGTGATTGAAATCACAATTACAAACTAAATACTCTATCATTCTAAAATAAGAGATACTCTCAAGATAAAGTATTACACAAGCAAACACAAAATACTCTAGTAGACAAAAATACAACACTCTAATAATTCTTCAAAACATTGGCGATTCTTGATCAAGGAGAACCATCCTTTAAATAGCATAAGTGACCCATCAAAATATTTTTCAAAATTATTTTATAAAATTTTCTTTAAATATTTTTAATTAAATCATATCCAATCAAAATTTTCTTCAATAACACGATTTAGTAAAATCTTCTTCAAACTGATTTGATATATATATATATATATATATATATATATATATATATATATATATATATATATATATATATATGTGTGTGTGTGTGTGTGTCTGTGTGTCTGTGTGTGTGTGACATACAGTTGTTCATTATTTTTTAATGTACAAATAAAAAATAAATGTCTTATATTTTATTTTTAATTATCAAAGATAAATATTAATCATATATTTATTTTAAAATAATTAATAAATCTTAATTAATTATTTAGTTTGATTTTTGTTATAAACTAGTATTACATTCATTAGCATATATAATACACCAGTTTTAATCAGTCATTAAATCTAACGGTTCTTACTTACTTTAGTTGATACTCCTATAATACTATAGAACCGAAAACACCGAATCATTTCTCTCAAGGTTTTTGTCCTCAACATAAACCCTTTCTTTTTCCCCTTTCACGCTTGCACCGTTCCATGGCACCCTCTTCATTACACTAGCAGTTTTTCTTTTGAAAATTCTCCATTCTTCTGCATTTCGCAGAACATGCGTTTTCGTTATCCTCACGCTGTAACTCCATTACTAACCTTCCCTTCAAAACTCTCCACTATGAACACTCAAACCCTCTCCAATTCCACTCCATTTTCAAACCTCAATAAACCCCTCTTTCGCCGTTTTCAACCTAAAAGAGGATTTTTCACCGTTTATTGTAACAAAACCTCTTCCAAACATCGTCCTTCGCCGCTTAAAATCAATGGCTACCATGCTACTTCTATTGTTAAGGCTACTAGACCAGGTAAGGTTCATAGAATAGAATAACTTTGAATGTTCGCTATGTTATGTTACTGAATTTTTATTGATTTTTTTTTTTGATTTGGATAAGTTTATTTGGATGAGAGTGTATTGGAGGCGAATATTGATGCTTTGAAGAAGAAGTTGGAAGTTATTGGAATGGATGATGAAATTTGTGTTCCTGGCCAACAATATAATCACTTGATTTGTCCTGAGGTTTTTTTTTCTTTCATCATCACCATGTTTCTATTTTTTTTTTGTTATTGTGCAAAGTTGAATAATTTTTTTGACATTATATAGGCTTTTCAAATAGAAATTGTAGTGTTTTTTTAATATATGCTGGAAAGTTCTGCAGTTCTATTAAACTTAGGGTGGTAACTAATAGTCTAATACTCTATTCGTTTCAAAATGACTCTCGTTTAAGATTTTTGTACGCTCACAAAGGAATGCAATAAGATTGTCATAAGATATTACACTTTTACTACTATATTTGCATTGAAAGTAGTGTACAAAGTAATAATTAAAGGATACAATTGAAAAAATAGCAATCATTTCTACATTGAAAAGTGAGAATTGAAGAGTGAGAATGACAGTTATTTTGAAACAAATTTTATTTGGGAAAAGGACAATAATTTTGAAACAGAGAGAGTAATAACTTTGTGTGCTTGTATAGCAAAATTGAATATGGTTTCAGTTGAAGACATTTGCTAACCAATTTTAGTTACAAACTAAGTTTGAAGCGGAAGGAATGTGAGGGTTGTTTTTTTTTTGTAAACTTAGTTTGCAAAATGAAGTTGGTTCAAAGTTTATGAAGTATTTACTACTGGCATGATAACTGCCCTCAATTTTACATCTTGTTGTTTTTTTCCTTTGGTCTGAATTTTTGATCTAAAAACAAAATTGTAGTATGCTTTAATTTATTTATTGACATAAAGGCAGAAAATTGTGTCTTTGTCAATAATTATGTTTCCAGTTTGGAATTGAGTAGAGAGAGTGGATTATGCTGTCAAAATGACAGTCCCTGAAATTTGATTTGAAAAGTGTGTATTAATATTTTTTATTTATTACAAATTACAAACAACCTTTTGGAATGTGTCTCGCTGCATAGATTCCATTTCCTTACATTGCAATGCAATTCAACCATGTTATTTGTTTTCATTCTTGTACGTACCTTTAATATTTTTTTGTTAGTGCCAAGGCGGTGACACGGGAGAAAGAACATTTGCCGTTATCATTGCACCAGACGGGTATCTTACTTACCTTTTTTCATCGACTTATCTAGTTCTATTTGTTAGTGATCTTGATTCCACTTTGTTTTAATAACTGATTTTTTGAGCTTAGGGGGTCCGCTGCATGGAAGTGTTTTCGTGCAAAGTGTGGTTGGAAAGGCAGCACTCAGGTTAGATATTTTGTTTTTTAAAACAATTTTGCACGGTCTGTTTAATACAATGGGATGTCTCAGTGTTAGTCACTTCAAGTTTTACCCTTCTGTTGTAGGCCTTTGCTGGTAGAAATCCATATTCTACAACAATGACTCAATTTATCCCAGCTAAGAAAAAAAGAGAAATTAAGGAGGAGGACTTGCAACTTGAACCACTTTGTGCCGAGGTATTAGATTTCACCATACTTAATTTTGTCCATGTTTTTTTTTTCAAAACTATGGATGTGCTCTGCCATTGCTCTGTGCGTAAGATATTGCTCATGAGAAAAATCTGTTGCATTTGCTCAATATCTCATCTTATTTCATACATCTGGATGTATGATTCTTTTACAAGAAATAAAGGTTTCTTTTCAAAGGGACTAACACCCACACTCCTTGCGGATGACTTAGAAATATTTTATTAAGCTTCGTTTGGTGATCAGTCGTTTGTATTTAGTTGTGACCGGTTTGTTTTGATACATGCAGACTTGAAAATGCATTACTAAAATAGCAAACTCAAATCTGTGGGCCATTGCTCACTTTCAGACAAGCATTTACTGAATAAAGTTGATATCTGATGTATCTTGCTTTATATATTTTATGCTCACCATGTAGAGTTTCAATTTTAATTGTAATAAATGTGATAATTTATTTGTTCATTTCAAGCAATGTAGTGAATACAACTCTGTTTGCCATATTTCAGCTGGTTGGATATTTTTCAGAGCGCTTGATTTCGAACAAGACTCTGAAGAGAAATGGTGTCAAGCAGAAAAAATATAAGGATGATCAGGTGCATTTAACAGCTAAAATTTATGCTTTATTTAAGTTGCATAGAAAGTTACTTTTTAAGATGACAATAATCCAGTTAGTGATCTAGGCTGGTACTGTTATCAAGTCAAAATAAATTGTACATATGATTGATGATAATCAAATTAAGAATATAATATTCTTTATATGAACATCTATCTTCCGTGTTTTATTAGTTCCTCTATATTCCTTATTTTTGATTAGTTGATTAGTTGATTGATGATAATCAAATTAAGAATAGAATATTCTTTATATAGACACGTGTCTTCCATGTTTGTTTAGTTCCTCTATATTCATTATTTTTGATTAGTTGATTTATTTTGTTGAAAGTCCAAGAACAAACATCCAACATTTATTTTACTAACCATGACAGATGTGTAATAATTTTGAATTTGGTAATATGAATGATACTGGTTGTACCACCTACAAGCTGATATAATGCCAATATTAAACAATAAGGACTTTACCGTTTCGTATTCACTTGAAAAATATGTGGTTTTATTGATCCACCAGGCATTAAATTTCCTAGATTTCACACTGAAGATTTTAAATATACTCATCTTATGCTCATTCTTTTACTTTATGAGTGACTAACCAGTGTTATAATTGTTTTCGCAACATTTATTTTTTAGATTGCCATTGCATTCCCCTATCGCCGTAATGGAGCGCTTATTAGTTGCAAGTACCGAGACATCAACAAGAAATTTTGGCAGGTATAAGCAATTGCTGTTACTGTCTGTAATTGAATTTAGTATTAAATTTAATGCGTAACATTTAATTACCGTAAAAAAGGTGAATTAGCATTTGTACATCTATTTTATTTGTACTTTATTGAAGATGGGCATATGATTCAAAATATTCCCTTCACAACTCTAGTTACACTTTTATTCCTTCCATCAACTCTCTTTTGAGGACTACATAATGTTAGCTACGGCTACTGGATATGCTCCATAAGCATGTGTCTAAATCCATGAAAAGATAAGGGCTTAGTTGACTATTTGTGTGCATATTCATTGTAAAGCTCTTCACGGCTTGATTGAATATTGCAATGTTAGTTTTAGCCCTGCCACACATATCCTTGATAAGCTACAAGAACTCCCTTTTTATCTAGAGCCTACATGTCTTTTGTTGGCACTTTATCATATGCCCTTTTCAAATCAAAGAAAACCATTGAATATTTTTGTTTCCTCTGGTACCTCTCCATCAAATTTCACTTGATGTATATTGTTTCCATTGATGATCTCATTTGATATAAAACCAAACTGTTTTGCTGACATATGAGACTTTAATCTTAATCGCACTCAAATATTCAATCCCATAATTTATGTTGTTTAACTTATTATGCTTGAAGATATTGTCATATTGTCTATACTCAATATCGTCTGTTTTACAAGTTTTTAAAATCTCTTTCCCCTCATTCTTTTTTTTTTTCTTTCAGGAATCAGATACTGAAAAGATCTTTTATGGATTGGATGACATAGTTGGAGAAAGTGATGTTATCATTGTATGCATTCCGTCTGCTGCACAAATTATAAAGTTGAAGTTTTGTTTTATTCTTAGTATTTTGACTGTGTACTTTAGGTTGAAGGTGAAATGGACAAGCTGGCAATGGAAGAAGCTGGCTTCCGAAATTGTGTTAGTGTTCCTGACGGCGCACCTCCATCAGTCTCTTCAAAGGAATTGCCACCTGAGGATAAGGTCTTTTTTATGCTCAACATGCTGGACACATTTATATAAATTTAAATTCAACAACATTTTCTTATTTTTCACTTACACCTTGTTTAACTATACTGTGATCTGTTGTGCAATGTTAAAATCTGATGCTCTTGTCATAATTATAATTCTGTAAAGCTAGGACACGAAGTATCAGTATCTGTGGAACTGCAAAGATGAACTAAAGCAGGTCTGCAGTTGTTGTTATTCCACTCTTTTGTATGTATCGGTAAAAGCAGTTTTGATAAACATCTCTCATTTTCTCTCTTTATGTTTATATTGGTAGGCATCCCGTATAATCATTGCCACTGATGGGGATCCACCTGGTCAAGCCTTGGCCGAGGAGCTTGCACGACGCATCGGGAAAGAAAAGTTAGCATGTTTATATCTTGATATAATTACTTCCATAAAATTTCTTACAACTATTATCCTTGTACTTATGCTTTCATTAGCGGATGATTCCTTTGTTTCAGGATTAGTTTTCATTTTTGTAGAGATGAACTACTTTCGAGTTGCTTGTGTGTTTAGTTCCAATAATTGCTTTTTAAGATAAAGGGCGCCCCTAAAAATCTTTTATACTAAGATGATTGTCGGATTGTCTAATTTTGGCATTCTTTTGATTCATGGTTATATGATAGAATGGATGCTTCCACTATTCTATGTCATTAGTTTATTCATTTATTTTTATTTATGGGAGGAATTAGTCCAGGAATTAGTCCCCCCTTTACATAAGTTTATCATTCTCTGTTGATTATACTGTTCTAATGACTAGTAACATTTCTGTTTTGTTTATTTGCAGATGCTGGCGTGTACGGTGGCCTAAAAAAGGGAAGCTTGATGATTGCAAAGATGCAAATGAGGTTAGATCCCAGCATGATTGCGCAAGTTCTACTTTACCCGCACCTTTCCTCTGAACTCCCACTCCACAAATCTGAAATCCCCAAAATATAAAAATGATATGGCACATGGAACTATTTTCTAGAGTTTAGACTTTAGACTGAGTACAATATCAACTGACAATGAAGATGAATGTAAAATACAGAATTGTGTTGGTTACTCTTCTTTACCTGCTTTGTGTTTTCAATTGTTCATGCATGATTTGTGAATTTATTATTTACTTGGCTTGTTAATATGGATTATATTAGTAGATAACATGGATGTCTGAAACATGGGAATGCAGACTTGAAGTTAGAATTAGGCTTATCCATTTTCTTTTCTGATGCATGCCATTTGAAGATATTTGTTCGTAATTTTGCTTTTTGACAACCATAGCAATCTTATAATATATTCGCAGGTTCTCATGTATTTGGGCCCTGATGCATTGAAGGAAGCGATTGAGAATGCAGAATTATACCCTATACGTGGATTGTTTAACTTTAGAGATTACTTTGATGAGCTTGACGCATATTATCATCGAACTTTGGGATATGACATTGGTCTCTCAACTGGCTGGAATAATCTGAATGGTTTATACAATGTAAGGGCTGTTTATTTAATTTCTACATCTCCTTACTATCATACTAATGTTCTAAATTGTAGTTGGAAGTGAACACTGAATTTTAATTTCAATTCTGATTAGATTCTAAATTGGTTCAGAATCTTAAATTTTATGTTTGTGTAATGCTAACTTAAATGCACAATATAGAGCTTCAAACTATTATTTACGAAATGAAAAGTAGGATAATGAGTGGCGTTCTCATTATTTTTTGCTTCTATCTTTAAAATGACTAACTACCATGTCATTACCTTTTCTTGCATATCTTCTTATATTTTTTCCAACTAAATTTTTTTGCTTATTATTACCGACCAGAACTCCTACTTTTATTATGCTTCTAAATACTGATAGGGTCCGGGGTGAGAAGGTGAACTCAAAGACACAGTTAGCACATAAGTTGTCTATGTACATAGTGAGTTTGTGAAAGGAAGGCGAAAATGATTATTAGTAAGGTGGCTAAGTAGGGTTAAACAGATTATTAGTGAGTTGGCCCATTAGGGTTAGATAATAGGATGTTCTCTTTATTTATATATGAGGAGGAATTCTTAGTAGTTTTAATAGTATGATGGAATAATTTGCTAGTAGGGCCAGAGTAGGATTTCTCTCTGGGTTGGAACTTTGCTTTGTGAGTAGTTAGAGAAACCCTATATGACAAGTATTATATTGGTCTATTATCAAAAAAGTACTCCCTCCGTCCCACAATGAGTGACCCATTTAGAATAAAAGAGTGTTCCAAAATGAATGACCCGTTTCAATTTCCAATGCATTTATTTCAATTTTACCCTTTAATTAATATTACTTTCATCATTTCCAATACATAAGGGTACTTTTGTAAGAATATCATTCCCTCTCTTTCATGTATTCCTTTTTCTTAATCTGTGTGAAATGGTCAACTGGGTCATTCATTGTGGGATGGAGGGAGTATTATTTATCTAAGGTTGTATACATACTTTTTCTCGTTTCTTGCTCTGTAATATCTTGTTTCGGTTAAGGTTCCATTGGTTTGTATCAAATACCCTGTGTAGGAATCAAAGCCCACTGACTAAATTAACTCAGGATATTGGACATGAACTGGCTCTATAAAGCATATTTTTGAATCCTACTATGACTTGAACTTGAAGCTTTTGTATAAGTAGACTTGTGAATCTGTCATTTCTTGTGAATCTGTCAATTCTTGTAACCTTTTGTATGCACTGATTTTGAGGTAGGAAAACATTCTTTCAACTGTCAACAAACTGGATAAAATGTCATTCTGAATGCTTAGTGAATTCACTACACATCAAAGGTGTTGTGTGTTATGAATTGTGATTGGATTTAATTGTAATCTGATTTCGAGCTTGTATATTCAGCAGGATATTATATCATATGTGCATTTAATTGTAAATTACTTTTCAGTTCCTTGCCTTTTCTTTTTTCCATACAATATCTTGAATTTATAAAAAATGATACACTTTTTGAAATTGTTTGTTACTAAAATTTGTTCTTGGCCGTGTCATTTTAATGATTTCATCTACAGTCAAATATAAACTACCAAGCTTTATTCCCACTATGTGGGGATATGTGATTTGATCTATTTGAATTTTGAATGATTTTATCAAAATTATTCTGGAAATATTTTTTTTTTTTCCTAATTAAATTACTTTCACCAGGTTGTACCAGGAGAACTGACCGTAGTAACTGGAGTTCCCAATTCAGGGAAGAGTGAGTGGATTGATGCTCTTCTTTGCAATCTTAACAAAATTGCTGGCTGGAAATTTGCACTTTGTTCCATGGAGAACAAGGTCAGTAGATAGTTTTTGGCCAACTTTTAAATTTATCTTATTCACCAAAGAAATTGTCTTTGTAACTTTTAACTGGAACAAAATATGTAAGTGCTTTATTTAAGTTATTTGTTTCTGATATGCTTCTTCATACTAATTAAATGATAAAAGGATGATGTGGGGTTAGGTACATCAGAATGGCTGGAGGCAAGTCCATAATTGTTTCCATGGATATATGCCCCAAAGAATATGTCTGTTCTTAGGACATGTTAGAAGAGATAAATAAATAAAAAAAAAAATGCTAAACCTAAGTCTTATTAGTAATTATACCAAGGCTTTTATCTGAACTGGTTCCTTAACACAGAACAAAAACCTCATGCATCAAGTGGTCAAGGTTGTTAACTACCACCCACATTCTTTGACTACAAAACAACATCACAACAAGGAACTGTGTGCTTGTGCTTTACTCACACTTGAAGCTCAAATGACTGTTTGCAAGAAAGATTTAATTTTAGGGTTGTCTATTTTTCAAATTTCCAGGCGTACCAGAAACCTCTGACATCTGTTTTCTTTTTTCTAAAATATTCTTTATTCTCTTAGCTTGTTTTTGGCGGATGTCTTGTCATATAGCCATATATATCTTATGTATGTATTCCATATATATCTTATGTATGTATTCCGTAGTTTGATCTGTAACAACTGACCTTCAACAGGGAATGTTGAGTGTTTTGGATTACTGTTTCAGTGTTGATTGGCTACTTGTATTCTTTAAGATTCTGATTTACTGTCAGTTGTTGTAGGTTGAACAGAGTTAAATTAGAATTGTCATCCACTGTGTGTTTAGTTCTTCTATATTGTTATGCAAACAATGAATGACTTTGGTTGTGGTTATTTTTGAATTATTGCCTCTCATATATTTGTTGGATTTTGTGCTTTTGTTTTGATTCTTTTTACTGCCTGTAGGTTAGAGAACATGCTCGGAAGCTTTTGGAGAAACATGTGAGGAAGCCTTTCTTTAATGATCGGTAAGATTTGAACTGTATGACTTTTACTATATTATCACTCACTATTTTTGTCGGGACTTTTTTTTCTTCATATTGTTTTATTATCGTCTTAGATTTTGAGTGCTGGATGTCTACTCCTATCTATCAAAAGGAGGTTTTCTTACTCACAAGAAAAATTTCTTTGGGTCCCTCTAACCTATAAAATAGTTGTTTGAGTTTTCTCTTAAAGGATTATAATGAGCTTTAGTTACTTAAGTTATGATGAACTACTATTTAGTGTTTGTTGCTATCATCCAATTTCTAATTCATAACCTTGCGAGTGTACTTTTGTTGTACCAAGACCCTTATATCAAGGAGTATTTGACTGTTCTTTAATTGCAATTGTTGTGTTTGTTATTATGTACAGTTATTTGATTGTCTATGTTCACTTGTTTATCTAAAATAGCTACGCTGAAGACGTTGAACGGATGAGTTTGGAGGAATATGAACAAGGCAAGATCTGGTTAAATGATACTTTTCATCTTATAAGGTATGTCCATTACAAGTAGCTCAACTGATGGTAGTGCTGTATCATATTTTAACGTTTTCTGACTGCACTGAGATAATTTAATCATCTATTCATGTTTGGTTGTACTTTTTAGTTTTAAATCTAGCTCATACTGATGATTTTAGTGCTGCACTACTTGTTTGTTCATACTACTATACTAGGTGTGAAGATGATGCTCTTCCAAATATAAAATGGGTTCTTGACCTTGCAAAAGCAGCGGTATTAAGACATGGGGTGCGTGGACTTGTAATTGATCCTTATAACGAGCTTGATCATCAACGATCTCCACACCAGTAATTCTCTTTACAGAGTTCATTCTTAACTTTGATTTATTTTGCTTTTGTTATGTTATACTCATCAGAAGAATACTTAAAATTGTCTAGGGGATTTCTCTCGGCTCCTATGAATTTGTATAAAAGGATTACAATTCAACTTTCATTAAAATTGAAATCCCCAATGAAGTATAACTACCAAATTGCAGGGATAAGAAATAAGGATTATCTTCTCTTATACACCAATTCTCCCCTTCAAGCAGATGCATAATGATATATAAATCAAGCTTGTTAAATATGTCTATTATACTTTGTTGAGATCCCATATTAATTAAGATGTGGCCAAACTAATCATTACAACGCCTAATCAATCCTTACTTTTTATGCTGACTTTTGTTGTTATGTTAGAGTATCATTTAGATCTTAATTCAACGTATTGCATATCTATAGAAAAATTTATTGCATCAACAACTTGCAGGACGGAAACTGAATATGTGAGCCATATGCTTACCTTAATCAAACGTTTTGCCCAACATCATGGATGTCATGTTTGGTTTGTAGCACATCCCAGACAGGTTGGTAAATACGATTTTAGTTTATCTATTGCTGTATAACTTTTAAAAATTTGTTATCTTGATTTTCTTGCTTCTCATCTCATAGCTGTATAATTGGACTGGGAGTCCTCCTAATCTTTATGATATAAGCGGAAGTGCGCACTTTATAAATAAGTGTGACAATGGAATTGTCATTCATCGGAACCGGGATCCTGAGGTTGGGCCTGTTGATCAAGTGAAGGCGAGTGTTTGTAACGTCATTGTTTATATTTTGGTCATCATTTATCATTTTAATTTATTAAACAATTATATGCTTTTCCTGACTCGTCGTTGTTTCAGGTTTGTGTTCGAAAGGTACGGAATAAAGTTGCAGGGACAATAGGTGAAGCGGCTTTGTTGTATAACAGGTATAGAGACTCTTGCACTTGATTATTGTTCTGCATGTATTCATTTATGGTTTTGTAGAATACATTTCATTTATGATCATTTACTTGAAACTTTTAATTAATTGTATGAGTGACGTGTTAGGTATTTTTCAATTTTTTGAAACAATCAAGCCTGTTAGTTGTTTGTGATTGTTACAAATTTACTTTCTCAGGGTAACTGGCGAGTACGTGGAAGATGATACTGAGCACGTGAGAGATGATACTAAGAGATAGTAGTCACACAAATCATTTTTGGCAGGCTTATATACGGGCAGCTTGTAGGTGTTGAATTGAAGTTATCAGCTCTAAACATGACTAATGTTTCCATTTTTGAGGTGCTGGATGAATATCAAGAGTGGTAAATAATAACATCATATCACGGGTAGTGAAATTTGGCTTTTGATTATTTGTATCATGTAGTTGTCCTTTTTATAGGTGTTAGTGTTACAAACTAAAGTTATGCATTTGCGTCCTTGTATATAGTATAGGATTTTTCTTCTTTGCAGACTCTTCAATCTCAAACGATTGAACTTTATCATGTACCGTAACTGTTGATTTGGTCTATTGGGCAAAACTCGGTTAATGTTATTGATGGTTAATTCTATAAATAACAGTTAAGTATCAGTGAAGTAGTGATATTTACATGTTTCAAGTGTGACATGTTAAGATATACAACTGATTGGTTATCAAATTGAAGTTTCAATTTTGAATTGAGACTTTCTTTGAATTGTGAATCTCCTTATTACGGATTGTTAGATATATTACTCGTACAAAAAAACCTTATGACTACAGGAGTCTAATGCTGGTGTGTGTTGTACGTAGTTATTTAAATATTTTAAACTCCAAGGTTCTGAGAATGATTCTAATGCTTGTGTCCTTGCTATATTTTGAACTATATTTTATTTTAATTTAGATATAGTTCAAAAGTTTTATAATATAATATTTATTATATCAAATTTAAATGTGAATTCATGGTATATTTTTAGAATAATTTTAATATTTTCAAATCAATCATATTTATATATGCATCTATATTTCATACCTTATTCCATGCATTCTTTTCAACGTTCCTGTAAGTTTCTCCTGCTATAACCTTTGCATCTATGTTATATTCTTAAGAAGTGGGATCAGGTCTTCAGACTTTCTTTTTGAGAGGATCCATGAGTAAGGACCTTTCCTTTCTCTCTTAAGAAAATGTTTCAAGGTCTTTCTTAAATTCCGCTTAACAAGAGGGTTTGGTGGGAGAGATTGGCTGGATGAAGAATGAGAATCTTGTTTGAGATCTTAAGTGAAGGAAAATCTTTTTTCTCTGCAAGTTACATGTGTGGTTGATAACTTTCTTTCTATGTTTCGTAGTTCTATTCTCACATAGGACAAAGATAAGTAGAAGTGAAATCGTACATGAAATGATGTTTTCTCTACCGCCTTTGCTTATCATATTCAGCTGGACCTCCTTATCCTTTCTTTATCATTTGAGCTAATTGAGAATTCGCCATCCCTCTAATCTGGATTAGATTGACTTCTTTTAAGATGATAGTCATTTTTTAGCAGCTTGTGCAAGATAGAATTCTTTATACAGAAAACCTGTTCAAGAGGGGTATGGGGTGATTGCTAATTTTAATGGGATTGCATGTCCCTTGTGTGATGGTATGGTTGAGTCGGTTTTCTATCTCTGTCATTTGTGAGTTAGCGTTGTTAGTTTGATATATGATCTTTCATTAGTTAGATTGGCAAGTGGTTATTCCTAGTGACCATAGACTTTTGTTTGAATATTTTCTTTCATTAAGTGGTGGGGCTAAGTCTGGGCGTGGTTTTGTTATAATTTGACATTATGTTGTCTAATATATTTGGATGGTTCATAATGATGATATCGTTAATGACATTTCAATAACTATGAAAGAAGTGAAAGAGAAAAGTACTTTTTTTGGCCTAAAGAGTTTTTAGATAGAGCAAAAGTGGACTCGTGCGCTTTTTCTCTAACTGACTCCAGAACCTTATCATAAGCCTAAACAACATCAGATTAAGAGTTTGTCTTGATTCTACGGTTGGTAGTGGGTTGTGTAGCGTGCGGTTTTTTCCGGTGATGCGACCACTTTACCGCAAATTGGATTGGGTGCTACTTTCTGATTTTTGTATTTATCCTATGAAGCTGGTTAAGGAAGGAGAAGATATCTTAAACTAACCCTGCACACAAATGTTTTCTTTAACAAATGCTAAGAGATCGGGAATTGAGGTCTGGTTATACAAAGGGAAGCTATTAACACCCAGTGTATCTATGGTAATCCATAGGAACCTTTTTTTTTGCATGTGTTTCTGTTAACTTGAAATGCTTTCTTGTGTTTATCTACTGTGGATTGGGAAAGTTTCTCCTTTGGGAGAATTGAGAGAATGTTTTTGTTGTTTTCGGGTTTTCTGTTGTTTTTGGGTAGGTACTAGACCTAAAATTTTTGATTTGTGTGCTCGCTAAGATTTCACAATCTTATACCTACGTATTCCCGTAAAGAGATTTGAGAAGTCAGAGCAATCGTAGTTCCTCCTATTCTATGGGAGGAAAGATATTTGGTGTCTTGTTTAAAGCCCAAGATTGAAACTATCAGAGTATTTGTGTCTTGTTCAAAGCCCAAGATTGAAGCTAAATGTTGACTGAGAGAGAATTTGTCATCTCTAAAGGGAGATATCTCACCTATTCATCACAAAGGTTGAGAGATTGGTTATAAAGGGAAATTACTTTAACTGGGATATGTAGAATCCAACAATGCCATAATTTTCTTTATAAGAGGGATGTCATGAAGGAAGAAAGCTTTAACTCAATATAGAGCAATGCCACTTTTCAATTTATGAATCTTTCATGCTAAGAGAGGTACATTGACTTGGATGTATGGAATCCAGAGGCTTGTTACTTATAGCTGTTAGATGAAAGAGAGATTTTATCCAGGATAAAGGAGGGACTCCAGCTTGGATTTTGATTCAACAAGTGTGCCACTTACAACAATTATCTGGAAAAAGGTTTTGATTGTTTTGTTTTGATATGTGATGTATAGAGGATATATCTTCATGCAAAGAGGACTCATGATCTCATATGAGGGGATGTTGATTTTTGTGTGCCTTGATTAATGCCCAAAGTTGAAGCTAAAGGAAACTGACTCCACTGGGGATGATTTTATCTGTCTTGTACAAAGCCCAAGATTGAGGCTGACTGGAGAAAGTTTATATGAAGCCTAAGAGGAGGCTAAATTTTGCTGAGGATTATTGAAATCCAAAAGCAGGTCCAAATTGTATTAGGGGGTTTAAGGGGATTTCACTCTTGCTGGGAATCAGGGAAGAGTTGAAATACCAGATGCCATGAGACTCTGATATTATTGGGGATTTTTTGATGGTAAATTGACCATGGCTGGGATGTTCAAAATGAAAGTCTAAGGCTTGTTGGGGGTCAGAGGAGTTTAAAGGTAAGTTTGAAAACCTTAGAGGTTTTAACTCTGTTGGAGACTGGTGTATTGGTGAAATGATCAGGGTTTCTCCTATTCTTTGAGGAAACTTGAGGGTCTCTATGGGAGATCCAAGGAGGAGATGAGACTTTTCAAGTCTTATTTGTATGAAGCCCCAGAGGAGGCTGAGACTATCCAAGTCTCTTAAGAAGTGGTAAACTCTGGTGTAGAGAGATCTTTGTATGATGCCCAAAAGGAGGCTGTTGGTTTAAAGGATGACGATCAACCCTTAGAATGATATGATGTTTTGAAAATTTGATTCTCCTGGGGATTGAACTAGTAGAGATAACTAATTTCTATCCTATGCTTTTAGGAAGCCTTTAGGTCTTTGTATTAAGCCCAAGAGGAGGCTGGGGAACTTTTAAGAAGTCTGTTGAACCTTGTACTAAGCCCAAGAGGAGGCTGGGGAACTTTTAGCAAGCCTGTTGGTCCAAGCCTAAGAAAAGTTCAAGAAAGGTTTCACTGGGAATTAATCTTTTCTTTGCTGAACAGTTCTAAGGTTTGAAGAAATTCAAAAGAGGTTTCACCGGGAATTAATCCTCTATGGGGAAATGAATTTCTTGTATATATATATATATATATATATATATATATATATATATATATATATATATATATATATATATATATATATATATATATATCTAAGTTTTAACAATCTTGAGAAAAGTTTCATCGGGAATAATGCCTTTCTCTGTTTCATATTGAATAAGCCCAAGAGGAGGCAGACTGTATTGAGGGAAGTTTCTTATGAGGGAATTAGTTTTGACTAAGTTAGAAGTAACCTCTAGTTTGACCTAAGTGTAGACCTAACTGCTGGGGAAACTCTAAACAAATATGCACAGGAATATATACAAATAAAAAAATTGACAGGTATATAAACAAGTATGCATTGAATTGAAAAGATGTTGGGACTTACACTCTGAGAAGAGGCCCAAGTGTATTGTGATTGATTGTGTGATTTTAACTGTATGATTAGGGTTTTAAGAAATTGAAGAAAGTTTTGAGAAAACTTTGAATTTGAAATTGAATTAAAAGAAAGTTGTTTAAAAGAAAGAATGTCTGGGGCTTATAACTCAAAGAGAGACCCAAGTGGTCTAAGAGCAGTTTCACCGGGAATAATGCTCCTCTTAGTACCAGTTAAAAACAAACAAATAATTTTGAAAACAGAGGTATAAGATTACAACTCAAGGAGAGGCCCATGAAAGTTGTTTATTGTTTAAAACAAAGTTTATGTACAAAAGTTTGGGGCTTATACTCAAGGAGAGACCCAGATGACTTATTTGAAAAGACGAGGATCGTATTGCGGTTTTGAAAACCACCGTGGGACTTATACAATGACTGAGGCAAAAAATTATTTATTTTACAAAGGGATGGGTCTTACACTCTACAAAAAGGCCCAAAAGGTTATTTTTATACAAAAGTGGGGGCTTATAGCTCAAGGAGATGCCCAGATGAAAAATAACGATCGCACCGTTTATTTTGAAAATCGTGTCGGGACTTATACAATGACTGAGACCCAAAATTATTTATTTTACAAAGGGATGAGTCTTACACTCTAAAAAGAGGCACACAAGTGTTTCAAATGAAGTTTGAAAAATTAAAATCAAGGAAAACCCTAATTTTAATTTAAAAAACAAATTTTTCAAAGAAAATTAAATAAAAAATGATATAAATATCAAACATATTTAAAAACAAGTTGTGAACTTTGAAAAATATTTTGAAAAATCAAGTTATGTTTATATGAAAGTGTGAAATTCATTTGAATTTGAAAAATCAAGAGGAAAATTTCATTAAAAATGTTAAAAAACAATTGAAATGAAATTCTTTACAAAAATTCAAACTATATTAAATAAATAATATAAATTTTATTTTTTTGTAGAATAAAATATTTTAACATTTTTGTGAATTTTTAAAATAGGAACCAATAAAAAATGATTAAAATTGAGGGAGAAATTAATTTTTGAAATCAATTAAGAAAATAATTTAAAAATTCAAAAATTTAGATAATTTGAAAAAGGCGCCAACGGTCACCTTCTTCTTCCCCGTGCCCGTGCCATGGATGATTTGCAAAACCTCACTTTTCTCTCTGATTAGTCAATGATTTTGCACGATTCAAATATCAATCTCACTCGTTTTTGAACAAGGATTCCAATGGTACCAATTAATTGCATTTATTTTTAGCGTGGAGTGAGAAATTAAGTGATGAACATATGAACTCTAATTTCTACAAGAACACTATGAAATCCTATACACGATAGCTACAAAGCAATTGATTGAGGGGAAGCACTCTACATAAGTGCAGAAACATGTTTATAACTTGAAAACACATTTATGATGCATGGATCATAGAGTTTGAGAGTTCAGACTTACCTCTTGCAAGAAGAAACCGAATTATGTGTTGGAGGTGTTACAGATGTTGTTTGATGACTTGGACAACTTCAATGGACCTTATGTAAGGTGTTTGGAAGCTTGGAATGGATTGAAACAACCTGGATCACCTTGTGGTAACTCAACTGCAAACAAGCCTGAGTTTGATTTTGAGCTTTGTGATTCTGAGGTTACAGATGATGGAGAAGTGTTTGGATAGCTTATATATGATGTGTCTACACTCTTGGTTTTGGTAGAATTATTCTCTATTTGAAAATTCGAACCCGACTTGCTAAAGAAGCAAAATCTGGTTCATGAGAAGGAAATGAGAGAAAACATGAGTGGAGATGTTTTGGGGTGGTTTGATCAGTCACACATGACCTCTATTTATAGTAGATGAAGTTTTTTTTGGGAGCAATAGTGACTGGGGGCTGATCACGGTGTGTAGCTTCTAGCCATTGACTTGGATGTTCCAAAGTGCCAAGTCAACTCTTTATCTTGACTCCATTCAATTTCTGCAGGATTGAATGCTCAGAGTTTGGACTGAATCTTGACTGGTTTGGATTATCATGGCTTGGTTCATGACACCCCAATGCATTGTATTGATGTAACCTTTCCAAAATTGAATTCCAAAGTTTATGTCATGATGGTTTTGCACATGCCAAGTTGAATTCTTGACTCCTTGATCAAGAAACAAGTGAGTCATCATAAGTTTTGTGTTTTTGGAAGATGACAAAGTTGGCAAAATGACAAAACTTGAGTGAAAAATCGTGTGGCACAAGTTAGGTTTTCATGCTGTTGTGTAGGCAGGGTGAAAAATGCCATTTTTGAAGGCTTATAACTTCTTGCTCAAGTTGAATCATGGGAGGCTCTTGTACATTTTGGAAAGCCCCTATATTATACTTCAACTTTGATGTTTAACTTTGGTCTTGAATCATCTTGGATCATAATGAAAAATGGCCTCAAAGTTGGAAAAAATGCAAACAGATTTTGTCCAAAATTTCACTAAGTGTTTGAAAAATGTCCATTTTCCATTTTTTGTGGTTTTGATCAATCCATAACTCAAAATTCATGAGGATTTGGAATATGTTGTAGTTGAGAATCTTGAATTATGTAATGAGAGCTTTCATTTGAGCTTTGGATGGAAGAAAAAGGTTACTTGGATCACAAGTTATGGTCTTGCAAAGTTGGGTAAAAATCACTTTTTTTCATGACTTAGTGAAATTTCAAGTTTCTTAAGATTGCCCCTTTTGCAAGTAACCCAACTTTTCTTGATGGATGATGATCAAAACCATAAGTTAACATTGTTTTTGACTTAGAGAAACCATGTTTGTCAAAAAATCCCAAAAGTCAAACTTGGTTTTTTGGCACAGTTGACTTTTTGTCAGATGAATTTCAAACTTTGTGATTTACTTTGTAATCAAGTTCTTGACCTAATTCAAAACTAATATATAGATTCCATAGGTGTTTTAGAGTGTTTTGAATCATGTCCCAAAGTTTGAGATCATGTCTTGGTCAAAAGTCAAATGTATGGTTGACTTATTCTCAAAAACCCTAGTTTGTGGTCCAAATGAATTTGAACCTCTGTATTGCTCATGAACCAAGTTCTTTGTGTCTATTTGAACTTATAATAGGATCAAAACAATATATTTGAGGTCTTCAAAACATCTCTTGAAGTTTCGGCTCATGTCTTGCTCCAAAAGTTAACTTAGGGGTGAATTAGGTCAAGAAACCCTAATTCCTGAATTTTGATGAATGCATCCCCTAAGGCTATTTTGAATTTGTGATTGGATCCATGAGGCCTCTTTGAGCTTCTTGGATCATGTTTTGAAGTATTGGCTCATGCCCAGATGGAAATTTCTCTCTAGAGGTCTTGGTCGACCAAAACCCTAATTTGGTGACACTGATGATCTTGAGGCTTGATCAACTTGAAATGTTGCATTTTCATGCCTGATTCTTGATATGGGAAACCTATTGATCCTTCATGGATATTTGAGAGGGTTGACAAGTTGGAGATCATGTCAATTATTGATTGAGTGTTTTCTCTATGAAATCATTTTGGAATTTTAGTAGTTCTAATTTTTTGTCTGTTTTTTGTTTTTCTTGTTTGCTTGTTGTATGTTTTATTTTTTTTAAAGGAGGCTTGCTTAGCACTCCTTATGTTATCAGTTAATTCTTTTATGTAATTTGGTGATTTTCACCCCCTTATTAATATATTGTTTTTTCTTTCACAAAAAAATAATAATCTAAAACACTCTATGATTTTGCTATAATTTGACATTATGTTATCTAATCTATTTAGATGGTTCGCAATGATATCTTTAATGGTGTTTCAATAATTGTGAAAGAAATGGAGGAGAAAAGTACATTTTTTTAGCCTAAAAACAGTTTTCAGATAGAGCAGAGGTGGACTCGTGCGCTTTTTTTGACTGACTTCAGAACCCTATCATCTTCCTAAACAAACAACTAATCAAGAGTTTCACTTAATTCTAAGGCTGATAGTGGGTTGTGGTTCTCTTTTGTTGTCCTCTGATTTGATGATGGTGGTCCTGGTAGTCTGAGATCTAGCCTGAATCCTATGGGCGAGCTTTCTAGTTGCTCAAGTGTTTTCCCTATGAAATCCTTTTGGATTTTTAGTAGTTCTAATGTTTTGTCTGCTTTTTGTTTTTGCTTGTTTGCTTATTATATCTTCTATTTTTTTTAAAGGAGGCTTGCTTAGTACTCCTTGTGTTATCAGTTACTTCTTTTCTGTAATTTGGTGATTTTCCACCTCTCTATTAATATATTATTATTTCTTTCACAAAAAAAATCTAATATACTATACAATTTTGCTATAATTTTATATTATGTCGTCTAATCTATTTAGATGGTTTGTAATGATGATATCTTAAATGATGTCCCAACAACTATACAACTATGAAAGAAGTGGAGGAGGAAAATACTTTTTTTTGGCCTAAAAATGGTTTTTAGGTAGAGCAGAGGTGGACTTGTGTGCTTTCTCTGACTGACTTTAAAATCCTATCATCTGCCTAAACCAACAACAGACCGAGAGTTTGTCTTGATTCTAAGGTTTGTAGTGGGTTGTGGTTCTCTTTTGTTGTCCTCTGATTTGCTGTTGGTGCTCCTGGTAGTCTGAGATCTAGCCTGGATTATATGGGTGAGGTTTTTTAGTTGCTCCAATGTTTTCTCTATTAAATTCTTCTGGATATTTAGTAGTTCAAATATTTTGTCAGTTTTTTGTGTTTGCTTGTATGCGTAGTACATCTTTTATTTTTCTTAAATGAGGCTTGCTTAACACTCCTTGTGTTATCAACTACTTCTTTTATGTAATTTGGTGATTTTTTACCTCCTTATTAATATATTATTTTTTCTTTCACAAAAAAATCCAATACGCTATATGGTTTTGCTATAATTTGACATTATGTTGTCTAATCTATTTAGATGGTTCATAATGATGATATATTAAATGATGTCCCAACAATTATGAAAGAAGTGGAAGAGAGAAGTACTTTTATGTTCTAAACAAGGTTTTTAGATAGAGTAGAGGTGGATTAGTGCGCTTTCTCTGATTGACATAAGAACCCTATCATCTGCCTAAAGCAACAATGGATTAAGAGTTTGTCTTGATTCTAGGGTTGGTAGTGGGTTGTGATTCTATTTTGTTGTCCTCCGATCTGTTAATGGTGGTCTTGGTAGTCTGAGATCTAGCCTAAACCCCATGGGTGAGGTTTCTAGTTGCGCTAGTGTTTTCTCTATGAATCCTTCTGGGTTTTTAGTAGTTATAATGTTTTGTCTGCTTTTTGTTTTTGCTTGTTTGCTTGTTGTATCTTTTATTTTTCTTCAAGGAGGATTCTTAGCACTCCTTGTGTTATCAGTTACTTATTTTCTGAAATTTGGTGATTTTTCACTTCCTTATTAATATATTATTTTTTCTTTCACAGAAAAATCTAATACACTTTATATTTTTGCTATAAATTAACAATATGTTGTCTTATCTATTTAGATGGTTCGTAACGATGATATCTTTAATGGTGTCTCAACTACTACGAAAGAAATGAAAGAGAAACATATATTTTTTTTGGCCTAAACACATGTTTTTAGGTAGAGAACAGGTGAACTCGTGCGCTTTTTATGACTGACTTCAAAACCCTATCATGTGCCTAAACCAACATCGGATCTAGTATTTGTTTTGATTTTAAGATTGGTGGTGGATTGTGGTTCTTTTTTATTGTCCTCTGATATGTTTATGGTGGTCCTGGTAGTCTGAGATCTAGCCCGAACCCTATGGGCGAGGTTTCTAGTTGCTCGAGTGTTTTCTCTATGAAATCCTTTTGGAATTTTAGTAGTTCAAATTTTTCGTCTGTTTTTTGTTTTTGCTTGGTTGCTTGTTGTATCTTTTAGTTTTTCTAAAGGAGGTTTGCTTAGCACTTCTTGTGTTATCAATTACTTCTTTTCTGTAATTTGGTGATTTTTCACCTCATTATTAATATATTTAATCTTTCTTTTAGAAAAAAAGTCTAACATATTCTATGGTTTTGCTATAATTTGACATTATTTTGTATAATCTATTTAGATGGTTTGCAATGATGATATCTTTAATGGTGTCCCAACAACTATGAAAGAAGTGGAGGAGGAAAGTACTTTTTTTTCCTCCTAAAAACCGTTTTTTGGTAGAGCAAAGGTGGACTCGTGTGCTTTCTCTGACTAACTTCAGAACCCTATCAGCTGCCTAAATCGATAACAGGCCGAGAGTTTGTGTTGATTCTAAGGTTGGTAGTGGGTTGTGATTCTTTTTTGTTGTCCTCTGATTTTTTGATGGTGGTCCTGGTAGTTTTAGATCTATCCTGAATTCTTTAGGTGAGGTTTCTAGTTGCTTGATTGTTTCCTCTATGAAATCCTTTTGGATTTTATTATTTCGAATGTTTTGTCTGTTTTTTGTTTTTGCTTGTTTTCTTGGTATATCTTTTATTTTTCTTAAAGGAGGATTGCTTAACACTCCTTGTGTTATCGATTACTTCTTTTCTGTAATATGGTGATTTTTTACCTTCTTATTAATATATTATTTTTTTCAAAAAAAAAAAAACTAATACGCTTTATGGTTTTGCTATAATTTTACATTGTATTGTCTAATCTATTTCGATGGTTCATAATGATGATATATTTAATGGTTTTTCAACATCTATGAAAGAAATAGAGGAGAAAAGTTTTTTTTTTTGGCTTAAAAATAGTTTTTAGATAGAGCAGAGGTGGACTCGTGCGCTTTCTCTGTTTGTCTTCAGAACCCTATCATCTGCCTAAATCAACAACAAATCAAGAGTTTGTCTTGATTCTAAGGTTGGTAGTGGGTTATGGTTCTATTTTGTTGTCCTCTGATTTGTTGATAGTGGTCCTGGTAGTCTGAGATCTTGCCTGAACCATATGGACGAGGTTTCTAGTTTCTCTAGTGTTTTTCTCTATGAAATCCTTCTAGGTTTTTAGTAGTTCTAATGTTTTGTTTGCTTTTTGTTTTTGCCTGTTTGCTTGTTGTTTCTTTTATTTTTCTTAAAGAAGGCTTGCTTAGCACTCCTTGTGTTATCAATTACTTCTTTTCTGTAATTTGGTGATTTTTCACATCCTTATTAATATATTATTTTTTTCTTTCACCAAAAAAATCTAATACACTTTATAATTTTGCTATAATTTAACATTATGTTGTCTAATCTATTTGAATGGTTCGTAATGATGATATCTGTGTCTCGACAACCATGAAAGAAGTGGAGGAGAAAAATACCTTTTTTGGCCTAAACACGAGTTTTTAGGTAGAAAATAGGTGAACTCGTGCGCTTTTTATGATTGACTTTTGAACCCTATCATCTGCCTAAACCAACATCAAATTGAGAGTTTGTCTTGATTCTAAGGTTGGTAGTGGATTGTGATTCTCTTTTGTTATTCTCTGATCTGTTGATGGTGGTCTTGGTAGTCTGAGATCTAGTCTGAACCTTATGAGTGAGGTTTCTAGTTGCTCGAGTGTTTTCTCTATTAAATCCTTCTGGATTTTTAGTAGTTCTAATGTTTTGTCTGCTTTTTTGTTTTTTCTTATTTGCTTATTGTATCTTCTATTATTCTTAATGGAGGCTTGCTTAGCACTCCTCGTGTTATCAGCTAGTTACTTCTTTTATGTAATTCAGTGAATTTTCACCTCCTTATTAATATTTTTTTTCTTTCAAAAAAAATCTAACACACTCTATTTTACCTTTGTTATATCTATATTAATAACCATGGTATGAATATTTAACCAACACACCATATTTATTATTACAAATGTCAAATAAATATTGTCATTGTTTATAAATTAACTACATCTAATTGTCCACTATTTTAGAAATATTCAACATATTCCATTCTTATATATATATATATATATATATATATATATATATATATATATATATATATATATATATATATATATATATGACATGTGTAGGACCCGTTTGTTTTAATTTGTTTTTTTTCTTTAAAATAATTTCTTACAGTGTTACATATTTAAAAAAAAAAAAAATTAGAAAGAATTTTTTAATAAAAATTTATGAAAATTTGGTTTGAATAATTATTTTAAAAAATGTTATTTTAGGTATTAATCATTTTATTGAATTTTGTTTGAATATTAAAATTTTAAAAAATCACTTAATTTTAAAGATATTTTAAATAGTCTTTCATAAAAAGCAATTTTGAGATACAACTCTTATAAGAAAATTACGATTTTGATTATATTTAGATATTCAATAATATATGTTATGTTATAAGATGTAAAAATTAGTGTTTAAATTTATAAAAAATGAATTTGAAATTTTTTTAATATTTTGAATTTTTTTATAAAAATCATTTTTAAAATTCAAAATAAAAATATATATTTTTAAAGGTAAAACAAACGGTGCCTAAAATTAATAGTTGAATATTTTAACTATTATTTTTCTCAATTTCATGGACAAATAAATTAATTTATTTTGTAATTTATACGAACGTTGAATATTATATTAATTAACACACTTATTATTTTTAGTCTGAAACTGCAAACACCTTTTTCTTTAAAAAAATTCTTCTAGTTGAATAACACGTAAAATAAATATAATTAATAAAAAATAATAAAAATAAAAAGTTTAGTTCTTTATCAAAATGATTAAAAATATAAAGATTTCATATTGTGTACGAAGATTAATGCATCTAGTGAATGTGATATTGTTTTGTGAGGAAATCAATTAGTTTGCTAATGTGTTGAGTGAATTGTTTCATATTTTTGGATCCGGTGTAGAGTTTTTGATTTGAAGTTCCATTGAAAAAAAATATTGGTCTTCTCTAAGAAGTTGGAGTTTCTTGTTTTTATTAACCATTTGAAGGTCAAGTTCCAAGCAAAATTTTAAAGAAATTACTACAAGTGTGGAGTTTGAATATTATAAAGGTTGAAGGATTCGTTGAAGGTATTGTAATCAAGATCAAGTTGGTGATCAAGATTTGTAGCCGTGTTAGCTGGGTTGCATACAAAGGATAACCAATAATGAAGATAAGATTAAGGCTTAATAGATCTTTTGGTCCTTTAATTTAATTTAAAATTTCGAATTAGTCCCTTATTTTATAAAGGTTACATTACATATTAGTCTCTTAACAATTGTTCCGTTAACCAACTTAATCCTTTCCGTTAAATATTCAACAAAAACGTTAACTTAAACATATGTGGCAGTCTAGCTGTAATTGAATTATTTGACCTAGCTTTTACAATACTCATAGTCTCACACTAGGCTCTCTCTCTCTCTCTCTCTCTCTCTCTCTCTCTCTCTCTCTCTCTCTCTCTCTCTCTCTCTCTCTCTCTCTCTCTCTCTCTCTCTCTCTCTCTCTCTCTCTCTCTCTCTCTCTCTCTCTCAAAGCTCAAGACTATATCTCATATAGAACCCTAATTCCCTTTCTTTCTTTCAATCTCTGACCCAACTCTCGCTCAATCAATCAACAATAACTCTAAAATTCCTGAACACCATCTTCATTTCAATGATTTTCTTACCATCGATTTTAAAAGCAACGTCTTGGTGATCATATCAGCAGCATTATGATCTGTCAAAACCTTCAGCACTTAGACTTCTCCACGTTCGATTACCCCTCTGACGAAATGCAGCCTCACATCAATGTGCTTGGTTCGCTCATGATAGGCCGAGTTCTTCGACATGTGTATTGCACTTTGACTATCACATTTAACAGTGATAACTGGACCTTGAAGTTTCAGCTCCTTTGCAAAACCTTCAAGCCATAATGCTTCCTTCACAGCTTCAGGCAAAGCAATATATTCCGCTTCAGTGGTTGATAAGGCAACCACCTTCTGAAGTGTTGCTTTCCAACTAATTGTTGTCCCAAACATAGTGAACACATATCCAGAAATAGATTTTCTAGAATCCATACAGCCTGCATATTCAGAGTCGACATATCCTTCGATTGCTGCTTTACTATCTTCACCCAAGGCTCCACCATAAATTAGGACTCTATTCAGAGACCCATTTATGTACCTTAAGATCCATTTCAATGCTTGCCAGTGAGCCTTTCCAGGATTCGCCATGTACCTGCTTACAAGACTTACTGCATATGCTATGTCGGGTCTAGTACAGACCATAACATACATCAAAGAACCAACTATATTAGCATATGGAATGCTATTCATATAAGTTCTTTCGACATCAGTACTGGGACACTGATCTATACTCAGCTTGAATTAAGGGTTTGTCAGAGTCACAACAAGCTTTGAATTCGACATACCATACTTTTCGAGAATCTTCCGTAGGTATGCCTCTTGAGATAAGCATAATTTTGACTGCTTTCTATCTCTTCGGATGTCAATCCCAAGAATCCTGGACGCAGCTCCCAGATCCTTCATTTCGAACTCCTTATTGAGTTCAGCCTTCACCCTCATTATCTCTTCGACATTGTTGCTTGCTATTAGAATATCTTCCACATAAAGCAACAAAATAACAAATGAATTACCAGGTCGAAATCTGAAGTAAACACAGTGGTCGAACTGACTTCTAATGAAACTTATGCGTGCCATGAACTTGTCGAATATCCTATTCCACTGTTGAGGAGATTGTTTCAGTCCATATAATGATCTCTTCAGTTTGCACACATAATCTTCCTTCCCCTTTTTGACATACCCTTCAGGTTGTCTCATCAGGATCGTTTCATCTAGATCACCATACAAGAACGCAGTCTTCATATCCATCTGTTCCAGTTCAAGTTCGAACTGTACCACCATGGCAAGCAACATTCTAATGGACGTGTGCTTCACAACAAGAGAGAACACATCATTGAACTCGACACCTTCTTTCTGAGTGAACCCCCTAGCAACCAACCTTGCCTTGTATCTCTTTGAAGCCACTCATTCGATTCCTTCATTAACTTTGAAAATCCATTTACAGCTGACTAACCTGGCTCCAGCAGGTTTCTTGATCAGTTCCCATGTGTTGTTGGCATGAAGAGATTTCATCTCATCATCCATGGCCTTCAGCCATTCAGTCTTCTTTAGACTCTTCATAACTTCCTTATAATCTCTAGGTTCTTCGTCGAGAACCTCACTTGCAGAGATTAAGGCATAAGCTATAAGATCTGCACACCCAAGTCTCTGAGGTGGCTTGATGACTCTTCTCGACCTGTCTCTTGCTAGCAGGTAGTCATTATCAGTCTCCTCATCTTCGACAACATCTTCTGCTTCTTCTTCGACTTTATCTGGGGTACGCAATTCAACATCAACATGCTCCACGTCAATAAGAATCTCTTCCTGTTCCAGCTCTTCCTCAGCATCATCAGTTTTCTTGAAATCCATCTCAGCTTCATTGAAAACTGCATCTCGACTGGTGATACACCTCCTGTGACCTAGCTCTAGGCACCATAGCCATAAGCTTTGACTCCTTCAGGGTATCCCATGAACATGCACTTCAGAGCTCTAGGTTCTGTAACGCCCCGAATTTAATTAATTATTTAATTAAATTAATTAAGGATTTAATTATTGGAATTTGTCGGTATTATTCTAAGAGGAGAAATTGGATTATTATGTTGTTTGAGGGTTCAGTGGATAGTCGAGTAATTAGTCGGTTTAATCGGAGAAATAATATTAGAAATAATATTATTATTTATGTGGGCTTATTTATGTGGGCTTATTTGAAAGAGGATGATCCGACGTTGTTGATGTTTATCTCTCGAAGGATGAGGAGCAATGTAACGGTTGTTGATATACGAGTAGAGTGTAAATCCCTGATGTTTTTGAAGGTGATTGTTAAGTAACAAGGATAATTTTTAGAAGATGGAATTTAGAAAGTTGCGATGTTTTGGCGCTGCTGATGGACTGTGAAGTTGTCGGTTTGAGTAGCCTTGCATAAGATGTCGAAGTTTGAATGGTGATAGAATGACAGATTGCTGTAGACCTTGTCGTGGGATTCTTGTGATGACTGTAAAGGTTGTTGATATTGTTGGAATGTTTTGAATCGCGAGTCAGAGTCAGAAAATGCGAGGAGATGAGTACGATTTCAAGGATGGTAAGTGTTGGTACTGGTGCAAAGAAATTTTGTTCTGATGCATCGTAAGGTGTGTAATAGTATGTCGCTGCATGACGTCGGTGTTCGCATTTTCGGATAACTTTGGAAATTCATATCTTGTGTTCCGAGTATCGGATTGATGTTCCGTTTGAACCTATGGGGAGATAAAAATATACTCTATCCTATGAGAGTGTTTTCAAATACGGTAGATGCATCCCTATACGGAGGGACTCTGAAGCCGGTTACGGAACTAAAGGTTTTTTTTGGGCATAAATGGTTATTATCGCAGTTGTTCGAGACGAGGTCAAGCGTAATACGTTGTTGGCGAATAAGCTGAAAGTATTGGAGAATCGCATAGAGGTGCGACTTATGATGATTAACAATGATTAGAATGAAGATGTCCTTTTAAAGGAAGATGCTTTTAAGAGGAATTAGAGTCGTGTTTATGATGCCAAGGTAGTGGCATGTGTAAAAGAAGAAGTGGAGGGGTTCTATGACCAAAACGGCGTGGAACGGCATGGTGAGGATTCAATTGGAACGAGACGATGTGTAATGTACTGGCATAGTAGTAATTCTTGAGTTGGAGAATACTTAACCTTCGTGTGAGGCTAAGTGAGTTAATATGGACCGTGTAATATGTTGAGCATTGGTCTCTCATCGACAAGATCGAATGAGAGGGAAATTATGGACGTATTTGTAAACCTCATTGGAAATTATTGGATTTTGGTGCTTTAAGTGACTTGAGCACAAGCCCTAAAGGAACACTATTATAGTTTGGTAACGAGGGTTTATACTTCATTATGGTTGTTGGCTATCTATTGACAAATTGAGGAACTGATCACCCTTAATCTCTTGTTGATAGTAGACGAGATCGTGTTGGATGGTATAGACTTGTCTTGCTATCTTAATAGTGTGTAAATTGATAGATGTTATATCGTGAGGATAGTCGCTCACCAGTTGGTGTGGATTAATAGAGGAGTGGCTAGGAGAGGGTTGAGACGTATTGAACAATTTGGAGTAGCGGGTTTATATGCGAGTTAACGTCGCAATGTGAAAGATTGAGAATATCGAGTGAACAGTGATTTTATGGTGGATGTTAAAGAAAGTCCGAAACTAGATTGAAGTTGTAAACCATATAGTTGACGAAAACTTTAATGAGGACGATGACTTGAGATGGATGATCAGAGTTGCGCAGCTGAAGCGTGAAGTGGTGCAGTTGTTGTGCTTGTGCGACTCGTTAGAAGTGAAGGACTAAATATTAGAAGCCTAAGTGAATGATGTGTCTTGATCTACATGTTAGATTTGGTGGATTGTTGATATAATGGATGACGTGTCAGAATAATGTGTTTCTCGTAAATTTCGCTGATTTTATAATAATGTTATTATGGTTGTTGGTTGATGGGGAGTTGTGCGTATATTCGTGAATTAAGCTGCTAAGTTGACGTTATAATTTTGTTCTCGTCGTCATGATGTTGTAGTTGGTTACTGTAAGTAAGGAGAATATTTCATAATATGACGAAGTGGATTATGTTGGCTATGTCGATGTCACTATAAGAATGATGCGACGATATGAGTAGAGATATGGGTGTGTTGTTGATAATTGACATGTACATTATGCGATTGGAGTCGGGTATGAGTTGTAGTGTTGAGAATGTTGTTAAGATGATGATGTGAAGTTGTATATCCAAGTATGAGTAAGTATGGTTGTTACTACTCTAAATGTTGATATGTCAAGATATTCTTGAAGCGGTTGATATGTTATTAGCGATTAAGTCGCGAAGGTGTTGAATGATTAGCAGGCGTGTATCGGAGCTAAATCATGGTAAGTTATTGCTGTGTCGGAAAGTAGTAGTCGGAGTGTTGCCAAACGCAACTGCGGATCGGAGAGTTGGAAGCGAAGTTGAGGAAGGTGTGTTGGATAGATTTTCGAGGACGAAAATATCCTAAGTGGGGGAGAGTTGTAACGCCCCGAATTTAATTAATTATTTAATTAAATTAATTAAGGATTTAATTATTGGAATTTGTCGGTATTATTCTAAGAGGAGAAATTGGATTATTATGTTGTTTGAGTGTTCAGTAGATAGTTATTGAAATATGCTTTATTATTTCATATCAGTAACACAGTACAAAGAGGTATTTATAGAATATGAATTACATTAGAAAATAGGGGTAATTATTCTCCCTATAAATGCTAATCCTAAATAAGGTAAAAATTGAATAATACAGTTGATTACTATTAATTACAATATATATCCAGTCATAATTAGCTTTACAACAGAATTTCAACACTCCCCCTCAAGCTGGCATGAATATATCGTTCATAGCAAGCTTACACACCATGTTATCAAAAAGTCTCTTTGGAAGACTCTTTGTGAGCACATCTGCTACTTGATTTTTGGTGGGTATGTAGGACATACAAATCTCACCACTGTCAATTTTTTCTTTGATGAAATGCTTGTCCACTTCAACATGCTTCGTCCTGTCATGTAGGACATGATTATGGGCAATAGAAATAGCAGCCTTATTATCGCAGTAAACTTTAATTGGAGTTGGACCAAAAAAATTCAATTCTTCCATGAATTTTTTGATCCATAATACTTCACAAAAACCATGGGCCACAGATCGGAATTCAGCTTCTGCACTGCTCCTGGCTACAACATTTTGTTTTTTACTCCTCCATGTTACTAGATTTCCACCTATAAAGGTACAATATCCCGAGGTAGACCTTCTATCATTTATATTACCTGCCCAATCAGCATCTGTATAGGCTTCAATCTGTATATGCCCTCTATTTCTGAATATCAACCCCTTTCCAGGAGTACCTTTCAAGTATCTTAATATTCTGAAAATAGCTTCAAAGTGGGCTGCCCCTAGTGCATGCATAAATTGGCTTATTACACTCACTGCAAAGGCTATATTTGGCCTTGTATGTGACAGATAAATTAGTCTTCTAGCTAATCGTTGATAGCGTTCTCTATCTACTATTTCATCTTCTGCAACTGACTTTAGTTTCACATTGGGATCCATTGGTGTTTCTACTACTTTACACCCTGTCATCCCTGTTTCCGCGAGTAAATCGAGTATATACTTGCGCTGGTTGAGAAAAATTCCTTCTTTAGATCTTGCGAACTCCATCCCAAGAAAGTATTTTAACTTTCTAAGATCCTTGATATCAAACTCAGCCTCAAGTTTTCTCTTCAAATCACTAATTACTTTAACGTCATCTCCTGTAATAATAATGTCATCAACATACACTATTAAGATAGCAATCTTACCTTCACATGAGTGTTTAAAGAACATAGTGTGATCTGCTTGACTTTGGGTGAAGCCATGTCTCTTAACAACACTTCCAAATCTCTCAAACCAGGCCCTTGGCTATTGTTTCAATCCATATAAGGATTTTCTCAATCTGCAGACTTTGTTTCTTCCAAGATTTTTTTCAAATCTAGGAGGTAAACTCATATATACTTCTTCATGTAATTCACCATTTAAGAAGGCATTTTTAACATCATATTGATATAGTGTCCAGTTGAAGTTTACTGCAAGAGAGAGAAGAATTCTGATGGGGTTGATCTTAGCAACCGGAGCAAAAGTCTCTTGGTAATCAATACCATGAGTTTGAGTAAATCCTTTTGCTACTAATCTCGCCTTGTATCTTTCCACACTTTCATCAGCCTTGCATTTCACCGTAAAGACCCACTTACACCCTACTGCCTTTTTATCTTGTGGTAGATCAGTGATACTCCAAGTATTACTTTTGTTTAGAGCATCCATCTCTTCTTTCACCGCTAATTTCCAATTCGGATCACTTAATGCTTCCTGAATAGTTATGGGCACAAACAAATTAGAAATCCTAGACACATATGCCTTGTGGGTGTGTGATAGTTTGTCATATGACAAGTAATTAGACATAGGATGTTTAGTGCACATACAAGAACCTTTCCTCTCAGCAATTGGGACATTGAGGTCAGGAATATTTTTTCTCACAGAAATTGGAAGATTAATATCAGGAAAAGACAAATCAGGTAAATCATTGGATGAGTAAGAAGGATTGCCAGATGAAGAACTAGAAGGCAGATTATCGGTAGGACCTTCACTTGGTAAATCAGATTGGATTTCTACCGGAGAGACAATAGGCCTTGCACCACCTTTGTGGAATTTTTTTCGAACATACACTTTAATTTCACGATTATCATCCTTAATCAATGTTTCTCCCCCCGTTTCAGATCTCTTATCTTGGAACTTGGGTGATTAGTAGTCACAATATCATCTAGAGCAGGCAAGGTTTCCCAAAAATTATCTTCTTTATTATTACATTGACTCTCCCTCTGAAGAGAATTAAAAAAAAAAGGTTGATTTTCAAGAAAGTGAACATCCATGCTTTCAAAAAATTTCTTTGTAACTGGGTTAAAACATTTGTATCCCTTTTTGTTGGAAGCATAGCCAAGAAAAACACATTTTTCGGCTTTAGGATCCAATTTAGAACGAAAAACATTGGGGATGTAAACATAACAGAGACAACCAAAAACTTTAAGGGGAAGATCCGTAATAATACGAGATGTAGGAAAATTGTTTTGTAACACTTGTACAGGACTTTCATATTGTAACACCCGAGATGGCATTCGATTGATGAGGTGACAATCAGTTAATAAAGCATTTCCCCAAAGATACTTAGGTACATTCATAGAAAACATAATAGCTCTCGTAACTTCGAGGAGATGTCTATTTTTTCTTTCAGCAATACCATTTTGTTGTGGAGTATCGCGACAAGTGGATTGATGAATTATCCCCTTAGTTACAAGGAATGTACTTAAGTATTTGTTGAAATATTCAGTGCCATTGTCAGACCTTAGAATGTCAATCTTGGTTTGAAATTGATTGTTAATCATGTTAAAAAAATCTTGAAATCTTTGTTCAACTTCTGATTTTTTCTCCATGAGATAAACCCAACACAGCCGTGTATGATCATCAATAAATGTCACAAACCATTTTTTTCCAGACATAGTTTTAATTTTTGAAGGACCCCAAACATCACTATGAATTAAATAAAAAGGTTTGGAAGCAGAATAGATTTTTGATTTAAAAGACACACAATGATCTTTAGCTAAGTGACAAGCTTCACAATGAAATTGTGAGGAATTTATTTCTTGTGAAAAAGCAGGAAACAAGTGCTTAAGATACGAAAAACTAGGGTGGCCTAATCTTTTATGCCATAACATAACTTGATTTGAATCAGGAGATGAGCTTGTACTGTTTGAACCGAAAAACACTGTATTGCCAAACTGAATTCCATCAAGGTAGTACAGTCCATTCATCTCTCTAGCAGTTCCAATCGTCTTCCCCGAGTTCTGGTCCTGAAAAACACAAGTAGAAGGACGAAAAAGAACAGAACAATTAGTGTCCTTAGATAATTTATGAACAGATAGAAGATTACAAGCGAATTTAGGAACATGTAAAACAGATTGCAAAGTGATTTGCTCTGAAATTTTTATGCTGCCTTTGCCTGCAATACTTGAGTAACTACCATCAGCTATCCTAACTTTTTCAAAACCTAAACTAGGAAAATAGGAACTGAATAGATGAGAGCAATTAGTCATGTGTTCAGATGCCCCTGAATCTATTATCCAAGGGTTAGAGTGGTTGTAGGCAGATAGTGCCCAAGAATCCTTACCTGTTTGTGCTACAGTTCCAGTAGGAATATTAAGAGATGAATTGAGCTTTAGAAACTTAAGAAGGTTATCCATTTACTCCTTCGTACATGGAGACGAATCAGCCTCATTGGCTGTAGGCATGGGACGGTCACCGAACTTACCAGCCTTGCCATGGTTTGGTCATCCATGTAGTTTGTAGCAAGTTTCCCGAGTGTGGCGATTGCCACAATAGTCACAGAATAAATGAGTCTTATCTCTACCTTGTTGATTAGGAAGTGGTTTACGATTGACATGGGGAATTGCCAAGGCAGATCCTTCAACTAGTGGAGGGACAGCTGCTGTATTTTTGCCAAGCATCACTTGTCGACGACTCTCTTCGCGACGTACTTCTGAAAAAACTTCACTAATTGGAGGGATAGGATTTCTGCCTAAAATACGGCCACGAACCTCATCAAAATCAACATTTAAACCTGCAAGGAACTTGAAAACACGACTAGTATCCACCATCTTCTTGTAATGTTTGTTGTCGGCAGGTGATTTCCACTCATACTCATTGAAAAGGTCCAAATCTTGCCAAATACGTTTGAGACAATTGAAGTATTTGGTGACTGAATCTTCACCTTACCAAATTTCTCCCAGTTTGAGAGTTAATTCATAGATTTGGGATTGATTTTCCAAATCAGAGTACATTTGGGAGACACCTTCCCAGAGTTCTTTTGCAGTATCATAACAGAGATAATTTGCACCTATCTCTTCATCCATGGAGTTGACTAACTATGTCATGACCATGGAGTTTTCAACATCCCATGTATCATAATATGTACCTGCCTTGTCTGGTTGTTTTTTTTCACCAGTGATGTAGCCAATCTTTCCTCTCCCCCTGAGATACATACAAACGGATTGCGACCATCGAAGATAATTACCACCGTTCAGCCGAATTGTTGTGATCTGAACAGGGTGGTTTTCATGGTATGTCCGGACTAATTGAGGTGTTTCAGGTTTGGGTGAGGAATGTTTGGGTGAAAGTGAATGTAATACCCCAAATTTTGACCACTTAGATTTCCCATCATTGTGAAAATCATCATCACAATATGGATGTACCTTTATGCTTCATTAGTCTCCCCAAAGATGGGTGAGTGTAACACCCCAAATCCCATCTCGAATACATAATACATAAATAAAATCAGAGTAACTAAAAATTTATTTTTCCGACAGGAAACAGGGATGTCACACTTAAATGAACAAAATACAATCCCTGCTCATAAATTTGATACATAGCATAAAATAGAGTACCCTCAAAGGGGAAATTTTTTCCATATAAAGGAAATGTCAATTATGGAATAAAGCGGAAAGATCCATAACCGACTTATTTTAAAAATAAATGGTTTTGAACATCAACATATTCATACAAAATAATATTTAATATATTCAACAAAATATACATATAACAAAACGTTTCCCGACTCCCGTGCTACGTATCAGAGCAGACACCAAGACCTAAGCAAACGGAGATCTAACTCGTCCACTTGCCTCCACGCCTCTAAAGCTGACAATCTGCACTATGCCATAAAAGCATATTCCAGCAGAAGAGTGAGAAATAACAACTAAACCAGGATTGCATAATAATATGCAAAAACACATAAAACTCACACACACAGTTATTCTCACCACAAGCATCACATATCGATACATATAGCACGCCACGTATACTTAACATATTTCTAACATTTCCAACAACATAGCATATATCAATTGTTCCAACATAATCACATAATCAATCAAATCATGATTTTCCACACATAATGCATCCATTCACAATTCTCACACATAATCAATCAAATCATGAATTTCCACACATAATGCATCCATGATTTATGCAAATGCACAGAGACCGACACAACGACTCTATGCAAATGCCATGCGGTACCGACTTCCAACATTTCTCAAAACCAGTTCACTCAGGAACTATTGGAACCATCGCTCGTTACTGAGAATCTCAAGTAACACCCCGTCGGGCCTACGATGTTCACCCGTCGCTTTAGGTCCTCAGGCAGCGCCTCATATTTTCGAGGCACACGACGTTAAGGATTGCTTTAAGTCTCTAAAGGAGCCCACAATCATCTATAACCATCGCTTTCGGTCCTCAGGCATCGCCTCATATTTTCGAGGCACACAATGTTATAGCAGATTCATCGCTTTCAGTCCTCAGGCATCGCCTCATATTTTCGAGGCACACGATGATATAACAGATTCCCTCTGGAATCAAACCGCCACTCAGGACGTTCCAACAATGCATATTATGATGTTTGGCATACAATGACTCATGACATTCACATTGCACCCACATACACATCCATAATCATGCATAAATCAACAATTACCACATATCGCATTTTCTTGCCCTTAGGCCACAAATCAACAACCACAACAATTATAACAACTTGTCACATGATTCAACATCATCACATTCATGCATTGCAAAACAATTCAAACAATGCATTTCAAACCATAAAGGCCACCGCACAACATACATTGAATTTCACATAAGCAATGCATATTATCACAAACCACAACAACAAACCACGAACCAACACAACATCATACCCACATACATTGATATTCAATCAAACAATGTATATTACTACACCACAAAATCATTAATTCCTCACACAAGGGATTCACATATCAAATGCTACTCACAACAAATCATTATCGCACATTGAAATCAAAACCCAAAACACACATTTATTCCTCCATAACACCACAGACCATCATCACCAATACTTATCATATATATTCACATCAACACAATTATTGCCATAAAGCCACAAATCACAAAGAATTCCCCAATCAAGGGTTCACTTCACAAGCATATCCACAACACATTCATAACCACACATTCATTTCATCATAAACAACTATTCACGATTAATCGGTAAAGTCGGCTAAAAATAATATTTCTTTTCACCAAATGATAGAACATATTTTTAGCTTCAGATCGATATAAAGAACAGCTAAAACGGATAAACGACGAAAAAGTTATGCAACTTTTAAAAAAACCAAATTTTTGAAAAAGAACAGCAGAGTGCAATCAATTTACACCTGTGTGCAATCGATTGCACGGCCCCAGCAATCACATTTTTTGCCCTTTTACACATGTGCAATCGATTTGCATCCTGCTGCAATCGATTGTACCTGTTAAAAATCAGAAAAACAAGCTGCAGTCCCTACACAAAACCCTCCGGAAACCCGACCGATTCAATTACTTTCTTCCGAATAAATACATGGTAATATCACATAAATACATACCAACATATTAGGATCAAGAAAAACCCGATTCCACGACTTTTATTTTTCACCAAAATCTCACATTTTCAAAACCCAAAAATGTCAAAACTCACAATATCAACCGATTTCAACTAAACGAGTCTCTATAATCTCGGCCTAACCTCATACGACTAATCTACGCAATTTATTTCGAAATTCATCCGTGAAAACATCGATTTCTAGCCATTTTTACCATTTCGACCTAAAATGAAAACTATATGAAACTATCCAAAACAATCAAGAAAACATACACATATACATACACAAGCATGATATAATTGAAACTTCTCACCCTTACCCGATTATTCGCGCTTGAAACGGAGTTCCCGCGATTTTCCTCTTTTCTCTTCTTCTCTCTTTCTTTCTTCTCCTTTCTCTTCTCTTCTTTTTCTTTTCTTTTTCTTTCCTCTCTTTTTCTCTCCACTTACTATTTATTCAAAATATCTAATCCCCTAAAAAGACCATTTTACCCCTCAACTCAAATATCTCGCAAACGCTCTCAAAATGCGATAAAACATAAACATACTGATGAATTATATTTCGGGAAATAAAAGTTGAAAAGAAGTAATAATTTAATACAAATATTTTATCTATCTGAGAAATTAACCAATTAGCAGGTAAAATACCATAATTCACACAATTCACAAAATTCAAATAAATGAAATATATAAATAGAATTAAACAAATTGGGGCGTTACAATTCTCCCCCACTTAGACATTTTCGTCCTCGAAAATCTAACCGATACGAACAACTCCGGATACGACTCTCGCATCCGCCCAACAAACTAACATGCCAACAAAAGGCACACCACGAATAACACAACTGACAAACCACCTTGCTAACAGCAGATACAACAACACGACACGACGACAACTACAACGACAAGATGCAAAGCCCATACAATGCACTTGACGACCAACTCACAACTCAAGGAATACCCAAGTTACTAACACACAGGTTCACTCTTGAACCAAAACACAACAAGATCGTTACCCTACCCTAGGTAACACTCCCCTAATTCCCCACACAGGAATTAGCCACACACACTCGAACCATCACCATGGAAACGAGGCAACAACACAAACAAGAACATAAAGTTCCACGACACCACATTGTCTCAACAACAACAACAAAACCAGAACACCAACAACAATGCTACGATTCACCAATCGAACATGCAACCAAACATCCATCTACATAGTAGCCCATGGATAACATTTAAACCTTTCACCTAACACTTCCATTCTGAAACATCCAATGGTCTCTTCACTCCTACATGTTCCCAATGTTCAACCTATGAACTCTTACAAGTCCCACACGCAAATACAAATTGTGCCACACCACGCATCCGCTGCGCACTCTGATTACTCGTAACCATTAAAACTACCAATCTCACGTCCAAAGTCTAACTCTTTCTCATATTCACCAAAAATCACTATTCACTTTTAATATACCCAACCTTACACTCTACTGCATTATCTCTCACACCAGATACGAGTCTCTGAACTGCTCAAATAATTCTCATCCATCCAAACAGACATGTATAAAACCTTCGACTTAACTCATCAGGCACGACATCAGCTTTTCCCCGAAGGATAATCCAAGCCAAATTCATAACTCATCACAAACTCTAACCATCCTTGTTATCTCATACTCTATTCCTTTAGACCAAACAAGTACTCAATATCCTTGCGATTACCAAACACTTCGAACCTAGAACCATAAAGTTAATACCTCCAAATATTCCAACACAATACCACCGCAACCAATTCCAAATCCATAATAATACAGATCCTTTTATAAATCCTCAATTGTCGTAAAGCATAAGCCACGACTTTACCCTCTTGCATTAACACACTGACTAAACTCTTCAAAGACACATCACAATACCTCACAACGATTCATCAGGATCACGCAGAATCAAAACTGGAGTCGTAGACAAATTCCACTTTAACCTTCTTAACTTTCCTCACAATGAACATCCAAAGCAAACGACTCACCCTTTGCAAGTCCACCGAAGTAACAAAAACGCTAAATTGGAAAAACCCTCCATAACCTCCGGTAATAACCAACTAATGTCCAAAAAGCTTCTAATCTCCTTAAGCAACTTTGGAACCTCTCATTGTAGAACTACATCTACTTCCGATGGATCCATTAACATAACCAAGAAAACTAACCCTTTCCACCAAAATTCTCACTTGAATAACTTCGCATAAAACTTCGTCTCTTTTCAATACTTGTAATTCAAATCCCACACACTTTACTCATTCTTCCTCTGAGTTTATAACAAATCCAAATATCCTCAATCGAAACCACTACGAACTTATCCAATTAAATATGGAAGATACGATTCCTCTACTCCATAAACATTAGAGACGCGTTACTAACACCAAATATCATCACTGTACGTTGCAATTCCCAACCAAAATCCAAAAGATATAAATCCTTAAAGCTTTTGCAAAACTTTTCACTGGGTAACTGGTTACTCACATACAAGCTTAACCGAGTAAATAACAACCTATTCCGAGGATAACAAACCTAACCAGTCACATTAAATCGATCAAAGCCTCAACTCACACAATTCACCACTCTTATCAAACATTCCAAACATTTGTAATTCACTCAAACTCAACCAAACCATTCTAGTCATCTGTTCATGAAAGTGGACACTTATTCTCAATCATTACCTTATTCAACTATTAGTAATCCATACCCAATTTCTTCTCCTGACCGTCCAATTCCGCAATTCCAACATGTATCAACAACCAACCAAAAAGAATTCTCAAACACAATGTTACATCTTCCCACAAGGGTTTCCTCGCAATTTCCATTAATGCCTTAAAACTCCAAAGACTCCAAACCCACCAGAACTCTAAGTTTGCTGTCCATAGTCTCAATACCATTATACTTGTTATTCCATTCCATCTTCCGATATTAGCATCTTCATCGACTCATCAAAACAATCTGTAATCATCTCCTTAAATTCCAAACAACTCATTTCACACACTATCAAAGCCGGAAAGACCCGCCTATTCCATCCAACATAATTTCCGTCTGCTATCAACAAGAGATTAAGGGTGATCAGTTCCTCAATTTGCCAATAGACAGCCGACAATCATGATGAGGCATAAACCGTCTTTACCAAACTATAATAGCATTCCTTACATCCTGTGCACAAAACTACCTAAGGCACAAATCCTTAGTTGACATAAACCTTACCTCCGCATTCCCTTCGGAACCGGGAACAACACTGTCCAAACAACACTTACAATCTTGCAATTCACAATACACTGAGCCAACGCTCCACACCTGAAGCAACTTGGAGAAGTTCCAGCTTCTCCCCCACTTATCTCATTCTCAATCCTGAAGACAAAAGAGCAGAAAACTAGAAAGCACTGACAGTGTTTCACACACATATCACGTACTAAGGGACAAACAACAATGACAATATTCAACTGTCACACAAACTGACTCAACAACTTGGCCGGACGGACCGACCTGCTCTGATACCACTAATGCTACACCCCAAATCCCATCTCGAATACATAATACATAAATAAAATCAGAGTAACTAAAAATTTATTTTTTCGACAGGAAACAGGGATGTCACACTTAAATGAACAAAATACAATCCCTGCTCATAAATTTGATACATAGCATAAAATAGAGTACCCTCAAAGGGGAAACTTTTTCCATATAAAGGAAATGTCAATTATGGAATAAAGCGGAAAGATCCATAACCGACTTGTTTTACAAATAAATGGTTTTGAACATCAACATATTCATACAAAATAATATTTAATATATTCAACAAAATATACATATAACAAAACGTTTCCCGACTCCCGTGCTACGTATCAGAGCAGACACCAAGACCTAAGCAAACGGAGATCTAACTCGTCCACTTGCCTCCACGCCTCTAAAGCTGACAATCTGCACTATGCCATAAAATCATATTCCAGCAGAAGGGTGAGAAATAACAACTAAACCAAGATTGCATAATAATATGCAAAAACACATAAAACTCACATACACAGTTATTCTCACCACAAGCATCACATATCGATACATATAGCACGCCACGTATACTTAACATATTTCTAACATTTACAACAACATAGCATATATCAATTGTTCCAACATAATCACATAATCAATCAAATCATGATTTTCCACACATAATGCATCCATTCACAATTCTCACACATAATCAATCAAATCATGAATTTCCACACATAATGCATCCATGATTTATGCAAATGCACAGAGACCGACACAACGACTCTATGCAAATGCCATGCGGTACCAACTTCCAACATTTCTCAAAACCAGTTCACTCAGGAACTATTGGAACCATCGCTCGTTACTGAGAATCTCAAGTAACACCCCGTCGGGCCTACGATGTTCACCCGTCGCTTTAGGTCCTCAGGCAGCGCCTCATATTTTCGAGGCACACGACGTTAAGGATTGCTTTAAGTCTCCAAAGGAGCCCACAATCGTCTATAACCATCGCTTTCGGTCCTCAGGCATCGCCTCATATTTTTGAGGCACACGATGTTATAGCAGATTCATCGCTTTCAGTCCTCAGGCATCGCCTCATATTTTCGAGGCACACGATGATATAACAGATTCCCTCTGGAATCAAACCGCCACTCAGGACGTTCCAACAATGCATATTATGATGTTTGGCATACAATGACTCATGACATCCACATTGCACCCACATACACATCCATAATCATGCATAAATCAACAATTACCACATATCGCATTTTCTTGCCCTTAGGCCACAAATCAACAACCACAACAATTATAACAACTTGTCACATGATTCAACATCATCACATTCATGCATTGCAAAATAATTCAAATAATGCATTTCAAACCATAAAGGCCACCGCACAACATACATTGAATTTCACATAAGCAATGCATATTATCACAAACCACAACAACAAACCACGAACCAACACAACATCATACCCACATACATTGATATTCAATCAAACAATGTATATTACTACACCACAAAATCATTAATTCCTCACACAAGGGATTCACATATCAAATGCTACTCACAACAAATCATTATCGCACATTGAAATCAAAACCCAAAACACACATTTATTCCTCCATAACACCACAGACCATCATCACCAATACTTATCATATATATTCACATCAACACAATTATTGCCATAAAGCCACAAATCACAAAGAATTCCCCAATCAAGGGTTCACTTCACAAACATATCCACAACACATTCATAACCACACATTCATTTCATAAAAAACAACTATTCACGATTAATCGGTAAAGTCGGCCAAAAGTCGGCTAAAAATAATATTTCTTTTCACCAAATGATAGAACATATTTTTAGCTTCAGATCGATATAAAGAACAGCTAAAACGGATAAACGACGAAAAAGTTATGCAACTTTTAAAAAAACCAAATTTTTGAAAAAGAACAGCAGAGTGCAATCGATTTACACCTGTGTGCAATCGATTGCACGGCCCCAGCAATCACATTTTTCGCCCTTTTACACATGTGCAATCGATTTGCATCCTGCTGCAATCGATTGTACCTGTTAAAAATCAGAAAAACAAGCTGCAGTCCCTACACAAAACCCTCCGGAAACCCGACCGATTCAATTACTTTCTTCCGAATAAATACATGGTAATATCACATAAATACATACCAACATATTAGGATCAAGAAAAACCCGATTCCACGACTTTTATTTTTCACCAAAATCTCACATTTTCAAAACCCAAAAATGTCAAAACTCACAATATCAACCGATTTCAACGAAACGAGTCTCTATAATCTCGGCCTAACCTCATACGACTAATCTACGCAATTTATTTCGAAATTCATCCGTGAAAACATCGATTTCTAGCCATTTTTACCATTTCGACCTAAAATGAAAACTATATGAAACTATCCAAAACAATCAAGAAAACATACACATATACATACACAAGCATGATATAATTGAAACTTCTCACCCTTACCCGATTATTCGCGCTTGAAACGGAGTTCCCGCGATTTTCCTCTTTTCTCTTCTTCTCTCTTTCTTTCTTCTCCTTTCTCTTCTCTTCTTTTTCTTTTCTTTTTCTTTCCTCTCTTTTTCTCTCCACTTACTATTTATTCAAAATATCTAATCCCCTAAAAAGACCATTTTACCCCTCAACTCAAATATCTCGCAAACGCTCTCAAAATGCAATAAAACATAAACATACTGATGAATTATATTTTGGGAAATAAAAGTTGAAAAGAAGTAATAATTTAATACAAATATTTTATCTATCTGAGAAATTAACCAATTAGCAGGTAAAATACCATAATTCACACAATTCACAAAATTCAAATAAATGAAATATATAAATAGAATTAAACAAATCGGGGCGTTACATGAGCATCCACTACAATCAAAATTAGGGTTTCAAGCCCTCTCTGAGTGCTTAGACAAAGGATCAATCAAGAAATGACATGATCTTCAACTTGTCTAATCTCTCAAACATCCACAATGGATCAAAAAGGACTCCCACTTTAAGGATTAAGCACAAGGCTGCTCCCTTCTAGGTGGATCAAGTCTCAAGATCGACAGTGTCACCAAATTAGGGTTTTGGTCGACCAGGGCCTCCAGATGGAAAGTTTCATCTGGGCACAAGGCAATGATCCAAAACATGACCTAATATGCTTCATGGAACCTCATGAACCCATGCATCAAGTCAATTTTGCCTCAGGGGATGCATTCATAAAAAATCAGGAATTAGGGTTTCTTGACCTAATTCACCCCTAAGTTGACTTTTGGGACAAACCATGAGCCAAGACCTCAGGAGATGATTTGAGGGTCTCTAATACACCATATTGATCCATTTGGAACAATGGATTGATCCAAGAAGCTTGAGCAAAAAGTCTCATTTTCATCTGCACCACAATTAGGGTTTTAAGGGAAAAGTCAACTGTAACTTTGAATTTTGACCAAGACATGCTCCCAAACCCTAATACATGATTGAATATACCCTATGACACCCATGGAACATGTCCATTAAGTTTGATTTAGGTCAAGGACATGATTTCCTGAAGAATTGCACAGTTTGGAATTCATCTGATAAAAAGTCAACTGTGCACAAAAGTCAACTTTGACTTTTTGAGATTTTTCACCAAAATGGATTTTTAACCCTAAAATGATGTTAATGTATGATTTGAATCATCATTCATCAATAAAAATCAAGAAAAGTGAGATAACTTGTAAAAGGGGTAACCATAAAACTTAGAAATTTTTCTAAGTTAAAAATAAAGTGGCAAAGGTACCAACTTTGGAGGACCATAACTCCTAAACCACAAGGCCATTTTTTCTCATCCAAAGATGGATTTGTAGCCCTCATTATCACCTACAAAAACTTCAACTACAAGTCATTCCAATTCATTAAGGATTTTGAGTTATGGAATGATCAAAGTGGTTGAAAAGTGAAAAAGTCACTTTTTCCAACACTTAGTGAAATTTTCACTAAGTCAGAATTTGCCTTCACTTTTTGCCAAATGTAGGGGGATTTTTCACTTGGAATGAAAAGAGATCAAAACTAAACTTGTTCAAACAGTTGTTGTATCATGTAAGAGCTTTCCAAAATGGCCAAGAACATTGCCAAATTCAACCTACATCATGAGATACAACATTGTCAAGTTACCTTGCTGAAATCTGTCAAGGCAAGGCAGAATTTGCATTTTGGCTCGATTTTCCAAAATCAGCCAATTGCAATTGCTCCAATCCACTTGGACACCTCAGAGGATTGAATCCAAAGGGGACAATCACTGAGCCACGCCTCCAAGGTCCAAGGAACAAGGAATAACATGTTGAACCTAGAGTTGCCAAAATAGGGACAAGACTTCAAATTTGGAATGAGGCATTCAATGGAACCATCAAGGTGGCATGGACTGAGCCATTCTCATCTGAAATCAGTCAAGACTTATCCAAGACCAAGGGGACCAAAGCTCTGTGCCCTAACCTCTAGTCAATGGCTAGAGGAGACTTTCATTTCCATTGGCCAACATTGAGGAAACCTACTTACCAGCTGCCATGCACTATTCCTTGCAAAAGAAACTTGCTCTACTATAAATAGAGCTCAATTGTGGTCAGTTTGAGTACACCAAAGCCATCTAACAGATGCTTTCCTCAAAATCTCTTTCTCTTGGCAAAAATGCCTTTCTTAGCAAGGTAGCTATCGGGTTTTGAGTTTGAGAGCAATTCTGCACTAACCAATCACTCACACACCTCACATACATCACATATGAGCTGATCAAACACTCACATAACTTCTGAAACATCAATTTCACAAAATCACTTGCCATCCACACAAGTTTGAAGTGAAGTTGCAGCTGAGATGCCATGAACTGATCCAATCCATTTCAATTCAATCCAAGTATTCAAACACACTCCATATGGTGTAGGGAAGCTGTCCAGATCATCACCACTCATCTGTAACACCTCCAACTCAAAATCACATCTGCTCTTGCTGTCACGACTTGGAGGTAAGCCTAAACTTGGGCATCTCTCAATCTATGCATATTTCCTCGCACAATAATTTGGCCATATGTTCATAATCATGCATGGAATGTTTTCCCTCAATTAATTGCATTGTTTGAATCGTGTATCAAAAATCCTAGCCTTCATGCAGAAATTAGGGTTCTTGAGGTCTCTTCGTGATTTCTTGTTGTATGTTTAATTTAAATGAAATTAAAGTACATAGACATGATCGTGAGGTTGAGACGAGCATAATGATATATGGATTGCATGTTATAATTACGTATTCAGTGAGATTGGATAGAAAATGCAAATCTGGGCAAACTGAAAAACGCGCGTGTTCTTGGTGTTGTTCTTGGCGCCATTTTCATATATTTGAATATTTGAATTTTGTGATTTTGTTTAATTGATTCAAAAATAAATTTCTCTCTGAGTTTTAATGATTTTGAGTTGATTCTTTTTTTAATAATTCACAAAAATGTTAAAATATTTTATTTTCACAAAAAATCCCAAAAATATTATTTATTTCATATAATTGATATTTTTGCAAAGAATTAATATTTTAATTGTTTTTGGCATCTTAAATATTTTTTCTACATTGATTTTGCAACTTTTAATGCTTTCTAATTATTTTGTAGGTCAATACTTAATTTTTGAAGCATTAATCCAAGATCACAATTTGTTTTCCATGTGTTAAACAATTTTTGATCATTTTAATTGAATTTTTATTCAATTAAATACATTTTGAAAACAAATTAGGGTTTTGGATTAATTCAACCCTCAAAAATCATTTTCAAAACACTTTGGGCCTCTATTAGAGTGTAAGACCCAACCCCTTTTTTTTGACCAAATCATTTTTGGGCCTCACTTATTGTATAAGTCCCGATACCGTCAAAAAACAAACGGCGCGATCGTCGCCTTTTCAAAAATCACCTGGGCCTACCCTCGAGTAGTAAGACCCATTTCTTTTTCTTTAAAACTTTTTGGGCCTCTTGAGAGAGTGTAAGACCCATCCCCCCTTGTACAAAAACTTTTTGGGCCCCACTCATTGTATAAGTCCCTCTGTACAAGTAAACGGCGCGATCGCCGCCCGTTTAAAAATAAAAATCATTTGGGCCTACCCTCGAGTAGTAAGACCCATTTCTCTTTTCTTTAAACACTTTGGGCCTCTTAAGAGAGTGTAAGACCCATCCCTTTGTACAGAAAACCATTTTGGGCCACAGTCACTTGTATAAGTCCCTCTGTACAAATTCAAACAGTGCGCTCACTGATAAAACCCTGGGCCTCTCCTTGAGCTGTAAGCCCCAGATCTTTCTTTTTCAAAGCACTTTCTCCTTTGATTTTGAATATACTGTTGTTTTTAATCTTTCTTTGTTGAACAACTAACCAAACAGCATGGAAGCTCTACAACCGAGTAAGTGGTTATCGCTTTCGTTTACTGCTTTCATATTATAAACTGTATTGTGGGGCTGCTCACTGTAAGTCTCCTTTCATAAACTCATATCTACTGTGTAATAATAGTATAGATATTTCGAGTTTCCCCGGCAACTACGTCTAGAACTAAGTGACGCCGTTTCATTTATTCGTAGAAATAGACGCCTAGATCCCCAATAGGAGCACCAGATACAGTCTTCTCTTCGGCTGTCCTCGTTAGGAATCGTCAAGAAATTCTATCCCCCAGAGATGAATTATTCTCGGTGAAACTTCTCTTGAATTTCGTCAAACTGCCGAACGGTTCGGACTCTCTCTAAAAGTTAAAGTCACTGGATAGTAAACCTCGCACGTTTACCAGTGGTTTTAACTCTAAAAGAGTTTTCCTGAACTTTTCTTTGGTTTGGGACCCACGGGCTTCTTAAAAGCATCGACCTCCTCTTGGGCATCATACAAGGACCCACAGGCTTCCTAAAAGCAACCCCGCCTCCTCTTGGGCATTATTCAAGGACCCTACGGCTTCTTAGAAGTATTCACAGCCTCCTCTTAGGCTTTGTATAATGGTCTCTTCCTCCGGGAATGATAGCCTCCTCTTGGGCTTCGTACAAGGACCCGTCGGCTTCTTAAAAGTTCCCAGCCTCCTCTTGGGCTTCGTACAAATTGTCCCGACGACCTCCTAGAGGTATAGGAACAGAACCTAGTCATCCTCATAGAACAGTCCTTTCGTAGAGTCTACTACTGTTTCTCGAAACATAGTGCAAAAGATGAAACTCTAGACACAGACAATCTAACTTCCTTGAGTCTCAAAGACATTCTCAAGCACCCTTCGTTAAATAGGAAGGAAACCCGCAGACTCGGGTAGTCTCAATACCCTTTGGATTTCCCGTTTCCTCAAAGAGAAGGAAATATCCCTGATCCTCAAATTAAATCCCTAAGTACAGTGTTGCTCATATAAGAACTGATTTTCTCTTTTAAATCAGTATATTGGATCTGTCACTCAACTGAAACAGTTACAATAGCCTCCATCTCGGGCTTTGTACGAGATACCAAAATTCTCTCCAGTGGAGTCAAAATAACCTTTTAGCCTCTCTCTCAGGCTTTGTATGAGACACAAAAGATTCCCTCGTTGAGTCAATCACCCTTTTTTGCCTCCCTCTCGGGCCTCGTACGAGATACAAATTCCTTAAGCAAGAGTCAAACTCTTTTAGCCTCCTCTTAGGCTTTGTATAACGATATGCCCCACTGGGTCAAAAACTTTTAGCCTCTCTCTCGGGCTTTGTACGAGACACAAAATAGCCCCCTCTTAGGCTTTGTATAATGATTTTCCTATCGGAAATTAGCCTCCTCTTAGGCTTTGTATAAGAAAACCACTGGTTGATCCAATCGACCTTTTAGCATCAAAGCTGTGCCTCGTTCACAGTATACAAACATCAACAACTCCTTTCCCTTCATCTAATCGCTGTAAGCGGCAAGCCTCTGGATCATCTACATCCATGCCACTGTCCCTCTTTTAGCATGAGAAATTCCTAGAGAAAGATGGCATTGCTCTATACTGAGTTAAAGTCTTCTCCTTCAGGTTAAAACCCTTTCTTCGGAAATTATGGCATTGCTCGGATCCGCGTATCCTAGTTAAAGTAATTCTCCTTCTCCCCTCTTTAGAGATGACAAATTCTCTCTAAAGTCAAGGTCTTTCAGCTTCACGTCTTGGGCTTTGAACAAGACACAAATAGACCTTTCAGCTTCACATCTTGGGCTTTGAACAAGATACAAATCACCTTTCGCTTCACGTCTTGGGCTTTGAACAAGACACCAAAACACCAAAACACCCATTTCCTCCCATAGAATAGGAGGAACTACGAACGCTCTGATTTCCCTGTTTCGGTAAACGGGAATACGTAGGCATAAGATCGAAAGAAAAGATCTTAGCGAGCGCAATCAACGAAAAACCCAAATCCCATATCTCCATCAATCACAAGCAGTATTTCAAAAGCATCAGTCCTAACATCCTAATCCTTATTCCCCGCCAGAAACCTTTTGCCCCAACCCTAGAAAGAAAGAACCTGTATTGGCGAAATACGAATAACCAGTACAAAAGCCCCCCCACATTGATAGCATCCGTAACCTAACAGACCGCTGTTTAAACTCAGTATGCAAGCAGGGTTAATTGGAGACATCTATTTCTCTTCCTTATTCAGCTCACAATAGGATAAAAAATGAATCGACCTGTAGTCAAAGCTCAAACCGCAGAGAGCGACCAACGCTTAAGAACCGCGTCCAAAATCGCTCGCTACAGAAAAGTGGCGCCCACCGTGGGGCCGTTCACTGACTTTCTTAAAATTTAAGGTGAAAACCTTGGACGAATCTTTTTCATGGCGGTGGCCACCACAGAAAAGTGGCGCCCACCGTGGGGCTAGTTTTTCTTTCTGTTTGTTTTTCTTGTAAAATGGCGACTCTGCTGGGGAGTCTCCTTTTCTGCCTTAGGGCATCATCCCCGTTTTCCACGGAAAATGGGAACTCTGCCGAAGAGAAAGATTGACCTATGCTGGTCCATCTCTTAGGCAGGGAACCACAGATTGGGGCTTCCGCCGGGGAACCCATTTCTGTCAGGAACTTAAGAATCATAGCTTTATAAGTCTAGGATGATTAGGACAAATATATATACTGCTTTTCCTAATTGCTATACGTGTTTATTTTTCTGCTACTGGGAATGCGTGTGATGCCGCATGTGGTGAGATTGAGTATACACTTAAGAAAAGCCAACCTTTTTCGTAGTGCGGAAGCTATCGGAAATAGCTGTTACGCGATACTACCCTTATTTGAGGCTGGTGATCTATTCTCGGTGAATGGCACTTACTCTAAGATTGCACACAACTCGCTAGCGATCCACTTGTTGTTTTGCTTTCCTGGGAGGAGCTGATGATAATGAGTACAGGTACAAAAATCACCCTAGTATAAACCTTTGGGGATGGGTAGAGCCTTGACTTCATGACAACGACCCTTTGACCCCATGTTTTTTCTATGTTTTTGTGTGCTGCATTCATGCATTCATTTAATAAAACATTAAAACATTCAAAAAACTTTCTCTTCTAGTCTCTCTGTTTTTCAAATTAAACTAAGACTGTGATTGCAAATATCAGAGAAAAAGATTGCATTAATGGATTTCGGTAGAAGGAGAACTCACCAGTATACCTTCAAGGTTCCAAAACTAGGGGATCTGAGAAAGTTAGCGAGGATGATCGTTAACCCAGAGGCTTTCAGAGCCAAGCACGGTGGTTTACTACCACTGTTACGAGTCCATGTGATTAAGGGAATCATGGACGCGCTCATTCAGTTCTACGATCCGGTTTATCACTGTTTCACATTCCCGGATTACCAGCTATCACCAACGTTGGAGGAGTATTCTCATCTGACTGATTTACATATCACTGATCGAGCTCCATTTTCTGGACTGGAAGAAATTCCAAAGAATCAGACTATTGCAAGAGCAATTCATTTGGACGAGTCTGAGGTCAGGACTCACATGACCACTAAGGGTGGCATCCAAGGTTTGCCAGCCCAGTTCTTGACAAAAAAGGCTCTATACTTTGCTAGTATAGGGAACGAGACTGCTTTTGAAAGCATCTTTGTCTTGCTCACCTACGGGTTATTTTTGTTTCCCAACATCAATAACTTCGTCGATATCAACGCTATTAAGGTTTTTCTCATTGGAAACCCTGTGCCGACTTTGCTTGCAGATGCGTATCATTCTGTACACTTAGGAAATTTGTACAGTGGAGGAGAGATCACATGCTGTGTACCTTTGCTCTACAAATGGTTTATCTCTCACTTGCCCAAGTCTGCTGCTTTATGGGATTGCAAGAGTGTCTTACGTTGGTCATAGAAGATCATGTCCCTTACCAACTATGATATAGATTGGTGTAATAGGATTTATGAGGGAATCAGAATCATTGACCGTTGTGGAAACTTCCCCAGCGTACCCCTCATAGGAACTAAAGGAGGAATCAACTATCATCCGATATTAATTCTTCGTCAATTTGGATACCCGATGAGACACATCCCACTGGGTGTTCATCTGGAAGGTCTTTTCTTCAAAGAAGGAGAAAGTGACAGAGCACTAAAGATGGAAATAGTGCAAGCTTGGAAACAGGTTCATAAGGAAGGACGAGAGTCTCTGGGAAAACCGGACTGTGTCTCGGTGGAGCCTTATCTCCATTGGGTACAAACTAGAGCTCTCAAGCTAAAGATGCCTTATCCTCATTACGGAATTCTTCCGCCGAGGGAAATTGTCATGTATTTCATGACGGAAACTGAAAGGCTTCAGGTTACTCTCAACAAAGTTCAAAAGGAAAGAAGATCTTGGAAGAACAAGTACCGCACCCTCGACGTAGAGTGTATCCAAATACAACAATTACTGAAAGAGAAGGATGCTCTGATTGAAATTTTGGAGCAGCATGCTGTAGAGAATCAAGATGACCAAAGGAATTTGCTCACTCCTTTCACTTGGCAAAGGAATGACAACCCGACAACGGCCCAAGAGCCCCGGTCAAAGAAAAGGAAGATACCAGAATCAGCACCCGATTTCTCCTCAGAGAGGACTCGGGACCCATTAGTTTAGGTTTCTGTTTCTGCACTTTGTAATCTACTGTATTTCCATTTCTGTAATCCTTTGGAATTCAATAAAAAGGGGTTTCCCCAGTGCTTGATATTTGCAATCTAATTGTCGAAGTTTATTTTGATTAAACCTAAAAACAATTAATATAATCATTGCATTCATCATTCTCACATCGCGTATTCTCCTTACCTACGAATCTCATGTTTGTGTCTCGATTCTAGAGTCAAACTATCTTATTCGTATAATACTCGGGCCAATCGTCAGAAAAAGATGGATGATCTTGAGGAAGAAAACAGAGAGTTGAAAGAAGAGATCGACACTCTGAGAGAGGATATGAGAAAGCTTCGTAACGACATGCAAGCCATGGCAGAAGCTCAGCTACAAAGAACTGTGATCTCAGAGATCACCTCAACGCCCATCATAGAAAAGTATGATCCTAGGTATCAGATACCGAAAGATCGTCCTTGGGGCATGCCTGTTAACTATATCCCGGAAGGATATGTTCCGCCGATCACTGAAGTTCAGGAAATCGCAACAGAAGCCGCTGGGCCTGAAGGTTACAAACTTCGGGAAAGCGAAGATGCCAGGGGCATACTCAAGACTCCTGAAGGTTACAAACTTCGGGAGGCGCCAAGACTTACTGCCGTAGTCACGGTACCACCCCCTGTGGTGCACACTGTCCCGGAAGGACAGATTCCACAGACACCTTCTGGTAAGAAGGAAACTATGTTTGACAGAATGGAGGAATTCCAGGAACAGTTCTTGGAAATGCAGAAGAGCTGCAAGCCATTCGCGGTCAGGATTTATTCGGAAAGGATGCCGCAGACCTCTGCTTGGTCCCCAATGTGAAAGTCCCGCACAAGTTCCAAGTGCCCGACTTTGAAAAATACAAGGGTAACTCTTGCCCTCAAAGCCATCTGGTGATGTACGCTCGGCGGATGTCAGCTCAGACGGAGAATCAGGACCTGCTGATTCACTACTTCCAGGATAGTTTAACCGGCGCCGCACTCAAATGGTACATGGGTTTAAACCGTACTACGATCAGTACATTCAGAGATCTTGGTACTGCCTTCGTCCAACAATACAAGTACAATTTGGACATGGCACCCGACAGAGATCAACTCAGATCAATGTCACAAAAGGAAAAGGAAACCTTTAAGGAGTATGCTCAAAGGTGGCGTGAAATTGCCGCTCAAATTTGTCCACCTCTTGAGGAAAAAGAGATGACAAATATCTTCTTAAAGACCTTAAGCTCATTTGACTATGACCGAATGGTTGCCAGTGCGCCCAGTGATTTCACCAAAATGGTCGGCATGGGTGTACGTCTTGAGGAAGCCGTCCGAGAAGGACGTTTGGTAAAAGACACTGGATCAACGAGCGGTACTAAAAAATACGGTAGTGCTCTCCCTAAGAAAAAAGAGCAAGATATTGGGAATATCTCTCTCGGAAAGAAAAGGCGACGTTATCAGCCAGTAGCAGCTGTTACTCCTGCTATCGGCCCCGCGCCTGTTCCTATGTATCAACCTCAGGTTATGCAGAGCCAACCTGACCAACAAAGGACACAACAGCCTCTTCAGCAGGCTCGTCCTCCATATAACAACAACCGTACAACACGGCCACCAGGATTTGATCCTATACCCGTAACGTACGCAGAACTGTTTCCGTTACTGCTGGCTAAGGGGCACATTCAGACTAAGTCTCCCCTTTCAGTTCCGGAAAATCTGCCTTTTTGGTTTAAAGCAGATCAAACATGCCCTTATCATCAAGGAGGTTCAGGGCATAACATTGAGACTTGTCTCAATTTCAAATTCGACGTGCAAAAGCTTGTTAGGAGCGGGCTCTTATCTTTCAAAGATACGAATCCTAATGTTCTTACAAACCCGCTGCCTCAACACGAGAAAGCTGCAGTCAATCTGATTGAGAAAGAGACTAACAATGTCTATCAAATTCATGATGTACTCTTATTGGGGACCAATCTGGTCAAGATGCATTGTAGATAGAATGGATATGGCCATGTGCCACCTCATAATTATCACCAGTGTGATATCTGCTCTAAAGATAACCAAGGATGTTCGGTAGTGCAATAAGCTCTACAGGAACAGATGGATCTCGGATGGATCCAAGAGCACCGAGTTCGTGGAGTTAACATGGTTTACACGAATTCCAACGTCATTCAAAACCACGACATCCGTGCGATGAATATCAACTTGGTGGCGATGCACTCAAGGCAAAGCCAGTATCATAATCTGCCGCGACACGATTGCAGTTCCTGTATGATTTTCTCGGTAAACAAACAGGGATGCTCTTTCATACAAGAGGCCCTCCAGCGTCAGATGGATCTTGGATGTATCCAAGACTACCATGATAGGAACTCCTATCAAATCAACATGGTTCAGATTTTCGACATTCGCGTGATGAATACCAACCTGGTAGAGTTACATGCTGAGCAGGTCCGACTCGAATTCTTAATATCACATGATTATCAAAACTGTAAAGCGGGTTGCGAAAACGATCGAGGTTGTACCCTTGTCCAGGAGGCACTTCAGCACTTGTTAAATCATTGGTGGATGCCAATCTACATGGATGAAGATACTCAGCAGATTAGTATCAGTAACAGGAATCCTACTCGTCGTCAAAGTCAGGATGTCCGATCGATGGAAGGTAACCTAGTGAGGTTACATTGCATTCAAAGTGGGCGTGGCCAGGTGCCACCACACAACTATGACAGTTGTAGCGTCTGTTCGGAAAGTAACCAAGGGTGTTACCTTGTGAGAGCAGCTCTTCAGGGTCAGGTCGCTCATGGAGAAATTCATCCATATCCAGGTTCAGGACCCATCATTTGGTCGCCGAACTACCTTGCCGATCAAGTTGAGGATATTGTCACGATCTCTGGTCATCACCAGATCAGGGATGTTTTTGCCATCGTCCCTCTACTTGACGAATCTAGAGTTCCCAACCGGGAACGGATCAAGGTTACTTATGATGGTCAGAAAAATCAGAAGGTTCCCATAGTCATCTATCTACCGGGGCCACTACCGTATGAATCAGCTAAGGCAATCCCTTACAAATACGGTGCAACAATAATCGAGAATGGAAAGGAAATTCCATTACCCTCCGTCGTGAATATCGCAGACATCAGTCGTGTAACACGGAGAAGTCGAATCTTCAACCGAGGGGTTGGAGAATCCAACAAAGAAAAGGAACTTTAGGCAGAAATTCCTGATCCACCAGTCGGTCAATCTAGTAATCCCGACTTTTCAAAAGACAAAGATGAGATGCTAAAGCTCATCCAAATGAGTGAATACAACATTGTTGATCAACTGTTACAGACTCCTTCAAAGATCTCAGTATTATCACTGTTACTCAGTTCAGAAGCACACAGAGAGGCTCTACAGAAAGTCTTGGAGCAAGCCTTTGTGGAACAGGATGTAACAATCAGACAGTTCGATAGTATTGTCTTTAACATCACTTCCTGCAATAATTTGGGGTTTAGTGATGAGGAATTACCTGAAGAGGGTCGCCGTCATAACATGGCGCTCAACATTACAGTTAACTGCCAGGGCGATGCTTTAGCCAACGTACTAGTAGACACAGGGTCAGCCCTGAATGTTATGCCGAAGTCCACTTTGACGCAATTATCATTTAAGGGCCCTCCGATGAGAGTCAGCGAGGTCGTCGTCAAAGCATTCGACGGATCCAGAAAAACAGTTATCGGCGAAGTTGATCTTCCCATAACTATTGGTCCTCACACTTTCCAAATCACTTTCCAGGTCATGGACATCCGGGCAACATACAGTTGTTTATTAGGAAGACCTTGGATACATCAGGCTGGAGCGGTTACTTCAACCCTCCACCAAAAGCTAAAGTTCGTCAAGAACGATCAACTTGTCACAGTTTGTGGGGAACAAGCCTTGCTTGTGAGTAACTTATCATCATCTACTTGTGTGGAACCCGAGGAGGTTATTGGAACTCAGTTCCAAGCACTATCGGTGAGCAAGGACAATCAGTTCAAAGAAGGAACTTCAATTTCTTCATACAAAGATGCTATCAAAGTGGTCGAGAGTACCGATACGACAGGATGGGGACGGCTTGTCATTCCTATTGACAATAAAACAAAGAAGGGTCTTGGTTTTTCTGCAACCTGTACCCAAACAACCGCCAGCGATGAAAGTCTTCATCCCCTTCAAAACTTCTTCCACAGTGGAGGTTTTCTCTACCCAGTGTCTCAGATAGTTCATGCTATCAATGAGGAAGAGCCCTCTGACACAGATGAAGAATGGAAGTCCTACCTTAACAAGGACGACTATATGTCTCAGGAAGAGGTGCCTACGCCTTTTTGCTTTCCTACAGAAAGTCCGAGATTTATACCAAGATCAGATGTCAAAATGATCTACGGAGATTGTGATCCGGAAGGATGCCGTGCTCCGCCAAATTCATTAGAGGAAGACACTCTGATGAAAGAAAACTTTGACTCTACCTACTATGGCCCGATGGATGGTCTGCCAATGTGGCAACCTTACCCAGAAAACTTACGGCAAGAAAGTCAGTCGAGCAATGAAACTCAGCTGACCATCATTGAACAGAATACCTGTGTCCCCACCATGTCATGGGATCAACACTCAGGTCATTCGGAAATTACTCAACATGAAGATGAATTCGCAACGTTTGCAGGACTTGAATTCATCAACTATGCTTTTCCTGAGGTCAACGTCATCGAGAGGGACGACTTCTCCAGTTCCAAAGAAGTTTGGGGCACTTTGGGACAACCAAGTGGAAAATACGACTATATGGTCAAGTACACCGCTCCCGAAAGCTCTCGTATCAGGCTCAAAGATATCCAGTCAACTAGATGGGGAGATACAGCTGAGAGCACAAATGCTATGCAAAATACAACTGAGGAATTCTCCTACGACAATTCTGCTTGGGAGACAGATTCCAATGATCCTACTCCACCAGAAATCAGCGTCATTTCTGAAGACAAATCAAGGAAGGTGCCAGACTTTGTGATTCACCGAGGAGTTCGCCGCCAATGGGTTGCCGTCGAGGTTCCGAAGGTCGTTCGTCTGTCAAAGTAATTGCCATCTTTAAACCTTTCGCCCTGCCCAGGTGAAACGGATGTTTTGATAGGGCTCGTTTTCTGTAAATTTCCCTCTTCGCTTTGCCCAAAGCGACAGAGTTTTGTTTTATAGGGCTGTAATTTCAAGATTCGACTTGTTCATTAATAAAATAACGTCATTCTGTAATTTCCGCATTAATTGCTGTTTTCTCTTTTTGCTTTTTTTCAGAAAATGGTAATCCTAAAAAAAAAACATTCAATAATAAAAACAAGCAGTAAAATAAATACACTGCACACACTTGCATTTTCTCTATCTCTTCTAAACACGAATCATCACGTCAAGCAGATTGCTTGTTTTATACCCCGTTGAAACATACGATCCGATGCCTTCTTCCAACTTTGAGTTCCCGGTATTCGAGGCTGAAGAAGAAAATGACGACCAAATTCAAGAAGAGATCTCCTGACTACTCAGACAAGAGGAAAGGTCCATTGAACCTCACAAAGAGCCGTTGGAAACGGTAACCTTGGGTTCAGAAAAAGAGAGAAAAGAAGTCAGGATCGGGGCATTGCTCAGTCCAACTGCCAGAGAGGGTTTGATAAAGCTTCTCAAAGAATTCCCCGATGTGTTCGCTTGGTCCTATCAGGATATGCCAGGGTTGGATACCAGCATCGTGGAACATCACTTACCGTTGAGATCGGAATGTCCGCCAGTAAAGCAAAGGTTGAGACGGACTCACCCGGACATGGCCATCAAAATCAAGGAGGAGGTACAGAAACAGATCGACGCGGGTTTCCTCGCTACATCTGAATATCCTCAATGGTTAGCCAACATTGTACCCGTTCCCAAAAAGGACGGAAGGGTCAGAATGTGTGTTGATTACAGAGATCTGAACAAGGCAAGTCCAAAGGATGACTTTCCTTTACCACACATTGACATGCTGGTTGACAGCACGGCAAAGTTCAAAGTATTCTCCTTCATGGATGGATTCTCGGGCTATAACCAAATCAAAATGGCGCCGAAAGACATGGAGAAAACTTCGTTCATTACCCCATGGGGTACCTTTTGTTACAAGGTAATGCCGTTCGGTTTGAAGAATGCCGGGGCAACCTATCAAAGGGCCATGACTACTTTGTTTCATGACATGATACACAAAGAAATCGAGGTATATGTCGATGATTTGATTGCAAAATCAAGAACAGAGGATGAGCACGTTGAACATCTGTCAAAATTGTTCGAACGTCTAAGAAAATTCAAGCTCTGCTTGAATCCCAACAAGTGCACCTTTGGTGTCCGTTCGGGGAAATTAGGGATGACCGCGACATGTGCGCCGATTTTCAAGTTACTCAAAAAGAACCAGGATTGCGTTTGGTCAGAAGATTGCCAAACCGCCTTCGACAGTATCAAGGAATATCTGTTGAATCCACCGATTCTATCACCTCCAGTGGAAGGCAGACCACTGATCATTTACCTCACAGTCCTAGAGGACTCAATGGGATGTGTACTTGGCCAACAAGACGAAACTAAAAGGAAAGAGTCTGCCATTTACTATCTGAGCAAGAAATTCACCGACTGTGAAACTCGGTACACGATGCTTGAAAAAACTTGTTGCGCTTTGGCTTGGGCAGCCAAACGTCTTCGCCAGTACATGATTCGTCATACTACTTGGTTGGTCTCCGAAATGGATCTAATCAAGTACGTTTTCGAAAAACCTGCTCTCACGGGAAGGATTGCCCGTTGGCAGATGTTACTATCAGAATATGACATAGAGTACCATGCTCAGAAAGCCGTTAAAGGAAGTATTTTAGCCGATCATTTGGCTCATCAACCGATTGACGATCAGGAATCAATCGGGTTTGACTTCCCAGACGAAGATGTCATGTATCTAAAGATGAAAGATTGCGATGAACCGCTACCCTGTGAAGGGCCAGAACCAGGTTCCCAGTGGGGACTTATCTTTGACGGAGCAGTCAATCATTATGGAAACGGAATTGGGGCAATCATTGTTACCCCTCAGGGTTCCCACATTCCTTTCACTGCCAGACTTACGTTCAAATGTACGAACAACGAGGCCGAATACAAAGCATGTATTATGGGTCTCGAAGAAGCGATTGATTTAAGGATCAAAAACTTGGACGTATACGGCGACTCAGCCTTGGTTATCAATCAGATAGAAGGAGATTGGAACATATACCAATCAGGATTGATTCCTTACAAAGACTACGCGAGGAGGTTGTTACCTTTCTTCAACAGAGTTGACTTTTATCACATCCCTCGTGATGAGAATCACATGGCTGACGCATTAGCCACTCTCTCTTCCATGATTAGTGTAGGTCGATGGAATGACATACCTAAGATTGACATCATGCGCCTTGAACGACCCCCTTACATCTTCGCGATTGAAGCAGTCATAGACGACAGACCTTGGTATCACGATATTAAATGCTTCCTTCAGAAACAAGAGTACCCATCTGGGGCACTCAGAAAAGACAGGAAAACCCTCAGAAGATTGGCTGGAAACTTCTTCCTGAGCGGTGACACTCTTTATAAGAGAAATTTTGACATGGTCTTGCTCCGATGCGTCGACAGACCAGAAGCAGACATGCTCATGAAAGAAATTCATGAAGGATCCTTTGGCACTCATGCCAACGGACACACAATGACGAGAAAAATTCTCAGGGCCGGGTATTATTGCTTGACCATGGAATCCGACTGCTACAAGTACATGAGGAGGTGTCATAAGTGTCAGATATACTCCGACAAAATTCATGTACCGCCATCACATCTCAAAGTTCTTTCTTCCCCATGGCCTTTTTCCATATGGGGAATCGATATGATTGGTATGATTGAGCCCAAGGCTTCAAACGGACATCGGTTCATCCTAGTAGCCATTGACTACTTCACTAAGTGGGTCGAAGCGGCGTCATTCGCCAATGTAACCCGACAAGTGGTGGTCCGATTTATCAAAAACAATATCATCTGCCGTTATGGTGTTCCAAGCGAGATCATTACTGATAATGGATCTAACTTGAACAATAAGATGATGAAAGAGTTGTGTGCTGAGTTCAAGATTGAACACCATAACTCATCTCCCTACCGACCCAAGATGAACGGAGCGGTAGAAGCGGCTAACAAGAACATCAAGAAGATTGTTCAAAAAATGGTTGTAACCTATAAAGATTGGCACGAGATGTTACCCTTTGCTCTTCATGGTTATCGTACATCTGTCCGCACTTCAACAGGGGCTACCCCTTTCTCTCTAGTATATGGCATGGAGGCAGTGCTCCCCATAGAAGTAGAGATCCCGTCAATCAGGGTATTGATGGAAGCTAAGCTCACCGAAGCTGAATGGTGTCAAAGTCGACACGACGAACTGAACCTGATCGAAGAAAAGAGAATCACGACACTATGCCACGGTCAGTTGTATCAGCAAAGAATGAAGAGGGCGTTTGACAAAAAGGTCCGACCTCGTGTCTTCAGAAAAGGAGACCTTGTGCTCAAGAAGATACAATCATTTCTCACTGACTCTTGGGGCAAATGGACCCCAAATTATGATGGCCCCTATGTGGTCACGAAAGCTTTCTCAGGCAGTGCCTTGAGACTTGCAACCATGGACGGAGAGGAATTTGCCTACCCCACGAATGTTGATGTAGTCAAGAAATACTTCGCCTAAACTAAAAAAAAACGTCTCGGTGGATTGAAAACCCGAAAGGGCGGTCCAGGAAAAAATTAGAGACATGAAAAAAAATCATCCCGATGGATTGGAAATCTCATAGTACAATCCAAGCAAAAATTAGGGATAATGGCAAGTAACTATGTTCAACAGAGGCAAGTCCCTCAGCAGCATCAGCAGTAGTTACATCATCCATCAGAGGAAATCTCCAGTCAAAGGTCATCTTCGACGGAAGCTCAGGATGCCCTGAATTCAAAGTTGGTAGAAGGATAGTGGTCGTTATGTTTTAACGTAGCCCTTTTCCCTGTAAATTACCATTTTCTAACTTTGTATATACTCTTTGGAATCACGCGTTTGGCTGATCTCCATCTTATCAATAAAATTTGAGCCCTTGTGCTTTTGTTTGTAATTCTTGCTTGTTTTAGCTTTACAGAACGACGTTGTTTAAACTTAATCAGCGATTCTTGAAATAAAACAAAAATGAATTTACTTGTTAAAACTTTTTCTGCTTTTAAATTAAAGATGGCAATTTCTTTTGACTGTTGAACATCAGAAGAACATCGATTGCTTCTCCCGAAGTAAGCAAATTTCAAAGTGTAGAATCAAAGTACTCCTTCTAAGCCAGTATGCCTGAATGAAGGGATCAACTGTGTCAGAGACCTTGTTTTGTCTGACACGCCTCGGCCGAGTTCTCATCTCTTAAGCCCGATCAACATAGCTCCCAACGGGACTATCTCTCCTAAGCAAGGTGGAATTGCTATTATTGAATCAACGGTACTTCTTCGCCCCGCGATGGCCGAGTATCCAATTGTGTTCATCCATTAGTCTGTATGTCGCGTCTATTTTATCAGCATATACATACATACTTCATGCATTTTGTTTGCATTCGCATTTCGTATTGCATCACTATCACTCTAGTCGGTCTTGTCCCCTAGTGATAAACAATTTTCTCAATCGAGTTTGTCAGTTCTTTCCTCGTCAGGAAGTGTTGCGTCTGCACAATCTCGCCACCAGTGTATCTTTAGATCAGAGTCGGCACGTGGCCACTTTGATAACTTGAACCTCTGAAAGATCAGAGAACCTTTAACAAATGTCACTCTTCGCCATTGAAGATGATATCCTTGCTTTCCCGGATTAAGGAAAATCCACAGAGAAAGCCTCGTGATCAGAGATTCGGCAGCATGCCAGATTTTCTCCGAAAAGTCGCTGATGAAAAGGTCATCGACACCTCAAAATTGGACCCCATCATATGGCGTTTCTCCGGGAAAATCCCGAAAAAAGTATGATGAAAGATCCCAAATGAAAACAGTCTCTCAAGAGAATCGTTTTCCCCAGTAGAAACAAATGGCGTCTCCAACAGAGAAGTTTATACAACTCTACAAATCAGACGACTGGGTTCCCCAGCAAGCCTGACATCAAAACTTTTTCCACTCAAATGGCATCTCCCCAGGAAAATTCGGCGAGAATTTTGAAGGAAAGCCGCTATGAATAGCGTCCCTTGTCAAGAAAGTTTATTGACAAAAGAAACTAAGACCAGTTCTGGGTAGAAAACCAGGATCGAGGGGAAGTTTAAATCAGAAACTAAGACCAGTTCTTGGTAGGAAACCAGGATCGAGGGGAAGTTTAAATCAGAAGCTAAGACCAGTTCCTTGGTAGGAAACCAGGATCGAGGGGAAGTTTATTTCAAAAGAGACTGAGACCAGTTCTTGGTAGGAAACCAAGATCGAGGGGAAGTTTACCTTTTCTAAGCATCATCGCTTAGCTAAAGAAGATGAATGCGTAAGCTACCATTCATAACCACCATCAAAATTTCGATATTCCGATATTTAATCCTCTTGCACCCCGAATGCCCGAATACCTTCGTCATTCACACCTTCGGGTCCAAGAAGATTAAATAGGGGCATCTGTAATACCCCAAATTTTGACCACTTAGATTTCCCATCATTGTGAAAATCATCATCACAATATGGATGTACCTTTATGCTTCATTAGTCTCCCCAAAGATGGGTGAGCATCCACTACAATCAAAATTAGGGTTTCAAGCCCTCTCTGAGTGCTTAGACAAAGGATCAATCAAGAAATGACATGATCTTCAACTTGTCTAATCTCTCAAACATCCACAATGGATCAAAAAGGACTCCCACTTTAAGGATTAAGCACAAGGCTGCTCCCTTCTAGGTGGATCAAGTCTCAAGATCGACAGTGTCACCAAATTAGGGTTTTGGTCGACCAGGGCCTCCAGATGGAAAGTTTCATCTGGGCACAAGGCAATGATCCAAAACATGACCTAATATGCTTCATGGAACCTCATGAACCCTAAAATGATGTTAATGTATGATTTGAATCATCATTCATCAAGAAAAATCAAGAAAAGTGAGATAACTTGTAAAAGGGGTAACCATAAAACTTAGAAATTTTTCTAAGTTAAAAATAAAGTGGCAAAGGTACCAACTTTGGAGGACCATAACTCCTAAACCACAAGGCCATTTTTTCTCATCCAAAGATGGATTTGTAGCCCTCATTATCACCTACAAAAACTTCAACTACAAGTCATTCCAATTCATTAAGGATTTTGAGTTATGGAATGATCAAAGTTGCTGAAAAGTGAAAAAGTCACTTTTTCCAACACTTAGTGAAATTTTCACTAAGTCAGAATTTGCCTTCACTTTTTGCCAAATGTAGGGGGATTTTTCACATGGAATCAAAAGAGATCAAAACCAAACTTGTTCAAACAGTTGTTGTATCATGTAAGAGCTTTCCAAAATGGCCAAGAACATTGCCAAATTCAACCTACATCATGAGATACAACATTGTCAAGTTACCTTGCTGAAATCTGTCAAGGCAAGGCAGAATTTGCATTTTGGCTCGATTTGCCAAAATCAGCCAATTGCAATTGCTCTAATCCACTTGGACACCTCAGAGGATTGAATCCAAATGGGACAATCACTGAGCCAAGCCTCCAAGGTCCAAGGAACAAGGAATAGCATGTTGAACCTAGAGTTGCCAAAATAGGGACAAGACTTCAAATTTGGAATGAGGCATTCAATGGAACCATCAAGGTGGGATGGACTGAGCCATTCTCATCTGAAATCAGTCAAGACTTATCCAAGACCAAGGGGACCAAAGCTCTGTGCCCTAACCTCTAGTCAATGGCTAGAGGAGACTTTCATTTCCATTGGCCAACATTGAGGAAACCTACTTACCAGCTGCCATGCACTATTCCTTGCAAAAGAAACTTGCTCTACTATAAATAGAGCTCAATTGTGGTCAGTTTGAGTACACCAAAGCCATCTAACAGATGCTTTCCTCAAAATCTCTTTCTCTTGGCAAAAATGCCTTTCTTAGCAAGGCAACTATCGGGTTTTGAGTTTGAGAGCAATTCTGCACAAACCAATCACTCACACACCTCACATACATCACATATAAGCTGATCAAACACTCACATAACTTCTGAAACATCAATTTCACAAAATCACTTGCCATCCACACAAGTTTGAAGTGAAGTTGCAGTTGAGATGCCAAGAACTGATCCAGTCCATTTCAATTCAATCCAAGTATTCAAACACACTCCATATGGTGTAGGGAAGCTGTCCAGATCATCACCACTCATCTGTAATACCTCCAACTCAAAATCACATCTGCTCTTGCTGTCACGACTTGGAGGTAAGCCTAAACTTGGGCATCTCTCAATCTATGCATATTTCCTCGCACAATAATTTGGCCATATGTTCATAATCATGCATGGAATGTTTTCCCTCAATTAATTGCATTGTTTGAATCGTGTATCAAAAATCCTAGCCTTCATGCAGAAATTAGGGTTCTTGAGGTCTCTTCGTGATTTCTTGTTGTATGTTTAATTTAAATGAAATTAAAGTACATAGACATGATCGTGAGGTTGAGACGAGCATAATGATATGTGGATTGCATGTTATAATTACGTATTCAGTGAGATTGGATAGAAAATGCAAATCTGGGCAAACTGAAAAACGCGCGTGTTCTTGGTGTTGTTCTTGGCGCCATTTTCATATATTTGAATATTTGAATTTTGTGATTTTGTTTAATTGATTCAAAAATTAATTTCTCTCTGAGTTTTAATGATTTTGAGTTGATTCTTTTTTTAATAATTCACAAAAATGTTAAAATATTTTATTTTCACAAAAAATCCCAAAAATATTATTTATTTCATATAATTGATATTTTTGCAAAGAATTAATATTTTAATTGTTTTTGGCATTTTAAATATTTTTTCTACATTGATTTTGCAACTTTTAATGCTTTCTAATTATTTTGTAGGTCAATACTTAATTTTTGAAGCATTAATCCAAGATCACAATTTGTTTTCCATGTGTTAAACAATTTTTGATCATTTTAATTGAATTTTTATTCAATTAAATACATTTTGAAAACAAATTAGGGTTTTGGATTAATTCAACCCTCAAAAATCATTTTCAAAACACTTTGGGCCTCTATTAGAGTGTAAGACCCAACCCCTTTTTTTTGACCAAATCATTTTTGGGCCTCACTTATTGTATAAGTCCCGAAACCGTCAAAAAACAAACGGCGCGATCGTCGCCTTTTCAAAAATCACCTGGGCCTACCCTCGAGTAGTAAGACCCATTTCTTTTTCTTTAAAACTTTTTGGGCCTCTTGAGAGAGTGTAAGACCCATCCCCCCTTGTACAAAAACTTTTTGGGCCTCACTCATTGTATAAGTCCCTCTGTACAAGTAAACGGCGCGATCGCCGCCCGTTTAAAAATAAAAATAATTTGGGCCTACCCTCGAGTAGTATGACCCATTTCTCTTTTATTTAAACACTTTGGGCCTCTTGAGAGAGTGTAAGACCCATCCCTTTGTACAGAAAACCATTTTGGGCCACAGTCACTTGTATAAGTCCCTCTGTACAAATTCAAACTGTGCGCTCACTGATAAAACCCTGGGCCTCTCCTTGAGCTGTAAGCCCCAGATCTTTCTTTTTCAAAGCACTTTCTCCTTTGATTTTGAATATACTGTTGTTTTTAATCTTTCTTTGTTGAACAACTAACCAAACAGCATGGAAGCTCTACAACCGAGTAAGTGGTTATCACTTTCGTTTACTGCTTTCATATTATAAACTGTATTGTGGGGCTGCTCACTATAAGTCTCCTTTCATAAACTCATATCTACTGTGTAATAATAGTATAGATATTTCGAGTTTCCCCGGCAACTACGTCTAGAACTAAGTGACGCTGTTTCATTTATTCGTAGAAATAGACGCCTAGATCCCCAATAGGAGCACCAGATACAGTCTTTTCTTCGGCTGTCCTCCTTAGGAATCGTCAAGAAATTCTATCCCCCAGAGATGAATTATTCTCGGTGAAACTTCTCTTGAATTTCTTCAAACCGCCGAACGGTTCGGACTCTCTCTAAAAGTTAAAGTCACTGGATAGTAAACCTCGCACGTTTACCAGTGGTTTTAACTCTAAAAGAGTTTTCCTGAACTTTTCTTTGGTTTGGGACCCACGGGCTTCTTAAAAGCATCGGCCTCCTCTTGGGCATCATACAAGGACCCACAGGCTTCCTAAAAGCAACCCCGCCTCCTCTTGGGCATTATTCAAGGACCCTACGGCTTCTTAGAAGTATTCACAGCCTCCTCTTAGGCTTCGTATAATGATCTCTTCCTCTGGGAATGATATCCTCCTCTTGGGCTTCGTACAAGGACCCGTCGGTTCCTTAAAAGTTCCCAGCCTCCTCTTGGGCTTCGTACAAATTGTCCCGACGACCTCCTAGAGGTATAGGAACAGAGCCTAGTCATCCTCATAGAATAGTCCTTTCGTAGAGTCTACTACTGTTTCTCGAAACATAGTGCAAAAGATGAAACTCTAGACACGGACAATCTAACTTCCTTGAGTCTCAAAGACATTCTCAAGCACCCTTCGTTAAATAGGAAGGAAACCCGCAGACTCGGATAGTCTCAATACCCTTTGGATTTCCCGTTTCCTCAAAGAGAAGGAAATATCCCTGATCCTCAAATTAAATCCCTGAGTACAGTGTTGCTCATATAAGAACTGATTTTCTCTTTTAAATCAGTATATTGGATCTGTCACTCAACTGAAACAGTTACAATAGCCTCCATCTCGGGCTTTGTACGAGATACAAAAATTCTCCCCAGTGGAGTCAAAATAACCTTTTAGCCTCTCTCTCAGGCTTTGTATGAGACACAAAAGATTCCCTCGTTGAGTCAATCACCCTTTTTTGCCTCCCTCTCGGGCCTCGTACGAGATACAAATTCCTTAAGCAAGAGTCGAACTCTTTTAGCCTCCTCTTAGGCTTTGTATAACGATATGCCCCACTGGGTCAAAAACTTTTAGCCTCTCTCTCGGGCTTTGTACGAGACACAAAATAGCCTCCTCTTAGGCTTTGTATAATGATTTTCCTATCGGAAATTAGCCTCATCTTAGGCTTTGTATAAGAAAACCACTGGTTGATCCAATCGACCTTTTAGCATCAAAGCTGTGCCTCGTTCACAATATACAAACATCAATAACTCATTTCCCTTCATCTAATCGCTGTAAGCGGCAAGCCTCTGGATCATCTACATCCATGCCACTGTCCCTCTTTTAGCATGAGAAATTCCTAAGGAAAGATGACATTGCTCTACACTGAGTTAAAGTCTTCTCCTTCAGGTTAAAACCCTTTCTTCGGAAATTATGGCATTGCTCGGATCCGCGTATCCTAGTTAAAGTAATTCTCCTTCTCCCCTCTTTAGAGATGACAAATTCTCTCTAAAGTCGAGGTCTTTCAGCTTCACGTCTTGGGCTTTGAACAAGACACAAATAGACCTTTCAGCTTCACATCTTGGGCTTTGAACAAGATACAAATCACCTTTCGCTTCACGTCTTGGGCTTTGAACAAGACACCAAAACACCAAAACACCCATTTCCTCCCATAGAATAGGAGGAACTACGAACGCTCTAATTTCCCTGTTTCGGTAAACGGGAATACCTAGGCATAAGATCGAAAGAAAAGATCTTAACGAGCGCAATCAACGAAAAACCCAAATCCCATATCTCCATCAATCACAAGCAGTATTTCAAAAGCACCAGTCCTAACATCCTAATCCTTATTCCCCGCCAGAAACCTTTTGCCCCAGCCCTAGAAAGAAAGAACCTGTATTGGCGAAATACGAATAACCAGTACAAAAGCCCCCCCACATTGATAGCATCCGTAACCTAACAGACCGCTGTTTAAACTCAGTATGCAAGCAGGGTTAATTGGAGACATCTATTTCCCTTCCTTATTCAGCTCACAATAGGATAAAAAATGAATCGACCTGTAGTCAAAGCTCAAACCGCAGAGAGCGACCAGCGCTTAAGAACCGCGTCCAAAATCGCTCGCTACAGTGAGGACTCAGTGTCAGACATTATGTGGGATGAAAAAAAGATAAACAATGCGGAAGCAAAAACAAAACCCTAAAGGATTCTTTTTCCTTTGATACCATATTGAAATATGCTTTATTATTTCATATAAGTAACACAGTACAAAGAGGTATTTATAGAATATGAATTACACTAGAAAATAGGGGTAATTATTCTCCCTATAAATGCTAATCCTAAATAAGGTAAAAATTGAATAATACAGTTGATTACTATTAATTACAATATATATCCAGTCATAATTAGCTGTACAACAGAATTTCAACAATAGTCGAGTAATTAGTCGGTTTAATCGGAGAAATAATATTAGAAATAATATTATTATTTATGTGTGCTTATTTTAAATGGTAGTATGAAGTAATAATGGAGGTGTAAGAATTAGGCCCAATAGATTAAATAATACTATTACTATTATTATTATGAATTAAAGAAATAAGGGTTTTGTAAAAGAGAAGAAGAAAGTAGCAGTAAGAGGTAGAACGTGGAAGTTACAGGAGAGGAACAAGGGTTTTGGAAGAAAATTCGTAGAGGCTGCTAGAGCAAGATTTCGACCAGAAATTTAGAAGCAACCTTCAATCCAAGGTAAGGGTGGGGTTCTGACTCTATAATTGGGTAATTGATGAATAATATGTGGGAATTTTGGGTTGTATAAAATTATCATTGTGTGTGCTTTGTATCGAGACTACTCCGAATACCGGTTGTTTTAGTATCCGATTGTTAATTCTGGAAAAATTGTAGTTTTTGTAATGAGTAAAACTAATGGTCTTGTGTTGTTGTTTGGTGTCTGTAGTCGGAAGTCTTGAACTGGTTTAAAGAAAAGGGGGGGGGGATGGCGCAAGCCACCCCCATGTGCAAGGAATGGTGGCGCAAGCCACCTTATCATTGATGGATGGTGGCGCAAGCCACCTTGTGAATGAGAGATGGTGGCGCAAGCCACCTGGACCCTTATGAAAAAGGGTGGCGCAAGCCACCTGTTCCCTTGTGGAATAATGGTGGCGTAAGCCACCTTGACTTCTGTGTGTGTGTATTTTTTTAATATAATATTACTATGCGTGTGTTTAATAATATTAACATGTGTGTTTAACATATTCTTGTGTAGTACAATTAGTAAGAATTAAAGATGAATATGTTAGTATCAGTAAAGTAAAATACCAGAAAAACAGAGCTAATAATTTAGCAGGACAATAATATAACCACTATTAGTTTCAGTTAACAGAAAAATTAACAGCAAGGCATGGATTAACAGGTAGTTTTCAGTAGTAGCAGTGATAATTTAGTAGGAACATAAACCGGCAGTATAGTAACATAGCAGAACTGGTATAATAATAGTACGGTTATGATCTAGCAGATAGTATTTTAGTAACAGTAGTAGTGTTAATTAGTAGAAGGATAATCTGGCAGTAGTGAGTAAACATAACAGGATTTGTAGTATGACAGTACCAGAATATTCTTAATAGTATTAAAGCAGAGCAGAGCAGAAATATTAGTAACAGGTTTTGGAAATTTGTTTACTGGCAGTGTAGCGTAAAGTTAATAGAGGTATACTAAAGACCTTAATGCGAAGTAGGAATAACATGATTTTAGTAGAAGAATAATTAACCGGTTTCGGAATCCTGGTCCGAATAAATTCAAGAAGCGTTTGTGGTATAAGATGGTTGGTACCGAGTAGAAAATATTAGTACTTGTAGCTGATAGTTAATTAACCGGTTTTAGTAGAATTGTCTGGAACAATTACGGATCGTTGTCGTATATTTTTGTTGATGTTGAATTATTGTTGTTAACATGTCGTTGTTGATAAGTTGTATATTTTTGGGCGATGTTGAATTATTGTTGTTAACATGTCGTTGTTGATAAGTTGTATATTTTTGTTGATGTTGAATTATTGTTGTTAACATGTTGTTGTTGATAAGTTGTTGTTGATGTGTTGTATTGTTGTTAAGTTGCTGTCGAATTGTGGTTGTTGCGTTGTTATGGTTGAGTTGCTGTTGGAATGTAGTCTTTATGTCGTTGTTGAGATGTTGATACCAAGTTGTAGGCCGATGGCCAATGTTGATTTGTGGTTGCTGTTAAGTTGTAGGCAAATGGCCAATGTTGATTTGTTGTTGCTGTTAAGTTGTAGGCCGATGGCTAATGTTGATTTGTTGTTGCTGTTAAGTTGTAGGCCGATGGCCAAAGTTGAATTTGTTGTTAAGTTGTAGTTGTGTGGTTGTTGTGTTATTGTTGAATAAGTTGATGCTGTAGTTGTTGTCGCATGCATAGCATAGCATACTAAGTTGGCCTGGATTGGCAAAATTTGAAAGTTGAAGGCTTATGCCTTGTTTGATGCCTCTATTAATTGGCAGTTTCTAAGTTGGGAGTTCTGCTCCGTTTTTAAGTTGGGAGTTCTGCTCCAATGGTACCACATGCATGTGCATTGTATGATTCACATTCTAAGCTGCATATTCCAGTGTTGTGATGATATATTCGTTGTTATTATGTTGTTGACTTGTTGTGACACGTAATGTCTGAAAGTTAGGAAAATGTTGTTATAACCTGTTGAGAGATTTGTTGTTATAATTGTGGTTTGAAAGTTGTTATATTAAGTTGGTTAAATTGTTGTGATATTATGCTGATGACTGGTTGTGCTAATTGTTGTGATAAGCTGTAAAGTGGTAATTTTGTATGATTTAAATCCTAACATATTATTTATCATACATCTTATTATATTGTTAGATATCTCACCCCTTATGCTGATATTTCCCCTACCATGGGAAATGGGCAGGTACTCAAGATTTGCAGTGGAAGTTCGAAGTAACTTTATGAAGTCTTTTGTTGCTCTATGACAAGTCAAAAGGGCCTTGCTCTGATACGTAACACTCGGGGGATGGACGCTTGTTGTTATTGTTGAATATGTTTTATGTTGCTGAATTTTTAAGTTGAATTTATTAAGTATTATGTTGTTTTGAAGTTGTTTTAGTCGAACGGAAATGTTAAGTGAATCAAAGTTGAATATTCATATCTTGAAGTTGTTTTGCTTTGAAAAGAAGATATATATGAATTTTGTTGTTATCGGTTCATCCGATCAAAGTGTTATGTATCTGTTCATATGAAATTAATCGAAGTTGTTTTTAAGATGAAAGTGTAGCATCTCATTTGTATGTTGAAATTCTGAAACTCTGATTTTACTATTATCCGCCGGGTAGAAATAGGGTGTTACAGGTTCGACCTTGTCTTGCCTAATGTGAGCATATGCCACACAGCCAAATACTCTCAGTCTGTCGAGACTAGGTAGATTTCCTGACCAAAATTATTCAGGTGTCTTCATTCCCAAGGCAGTCGAGGGACATCTATTTATTAGATAAGGTGTTGTCGAAACAGCCTCTACCCAAAACACCTTCTTCAATCCAGCACTAACCAACATGCATCTAACCTTTTCAAGGATTGTTCGATTGAATCTCTCAGCTAAGCCATTTTGTTGAGGAGTACCTGCTACAGTCTTATGCCTTGCAATCCCAGACTCAACACAATAACTATCGAACGCTTCGTTGCAGAACTCAAGGCTATTGTCGGTTCTCAACCTCTTAACCTTTCTGCCAGTTTGAGTTTCGACCAGAACCTTCAAACTTTTGAAATTCTCAAAAGTTTCATCCTTCGTCTTCTGAATGAATACCCATAACTTTCTAGAATAACCATCAACGATAAATAGAAAATACCTTGCACCTGAGTGTGAAGGATTCCTTGCAGGCCCCCAAAGATTAGAATGAATGTAATCCAGAGATCCATGTGTTCTTTGCTTGCCTTTGTTAAACTTCGCCTTACACGAGTTACCAAATACACACGATTCACAAAACTCCAACTTTTTGACTTTGTCACCACCTAGCAGGTTCTGCTTCCCTAATTCGAACAAGCCTCTTTCACTGACATGACCCAATCTCATGTGCCATAATTTTGTCTTCGATACAGGTTTCATGTATGCAACATTTGTCGAACCACTTACAACCTCAGCCTCAAGGGTATACAAGCCTTGTTTCTTCACGCCTCTCAAGACTTCCTTCGACCCCTTCATGACTCTTAGGATACTTTTCTCTCCATGGAAAACATATCCCTTTCTGTCGAATTCACCAAGAGAAATTAAAATTCTCTTCAAGTCAGGTACATACCTGACTTCAGTCAATAACCTTATTGACTCATCATGGAGCTTGGATCTCACAGATCCAATACCTGTAATTTTACAGGATTTGTTGTTTCCCAGCAGCACCGATCCACCATCTTGATCACATAGCTCCTCGAATAATTCTCTATTTAGAGTCATGTGCCAAGTACAATCTGAATCCATAATCCACTCTTTTCTTAAGTCGCCGCTTGAAACTACAAGGACATCAGATGAGTCGAAGTCATCTTAAACAATGGCTGTGTTGCCATTATCCTTACCTCCATGATCTTTCAGGCGTTCAGGGCACACCTTTCTTGTGTGACCCTCATTCTTACAATGATAACATCGAAAACCAGATGTTTCGCCACTATACGACTTCTGCTGACTTTTACCTTTCTTCTTGTCGAACTTACCATCCTTTCGCAAGAATTTTCCCTTAATGACCAAACCTTCACCAACCGTCGAAGGTTTATGCTCCTTTCGTTCGTTCAGGTCCTTGGAATACAAGGCTGATTGAACTTCTTCAAAGCTCAGGGACTCCCTTCCATACAAGAGAGTTTCTTTGAAGTGAGCATCTGTTCTGAGCAAAGCACACAACAACAACAGTGTCTGATCTTCGTCATCGATCTTCGCATCAATATTTTCAAGATCAAGAATCATCTTGTTGAACATATCCAACTGCTAAGCCAAAGCTTTGTCTTCACTCATCTTGAACGAATACAAAGCTTGCTTCAGGTAGAGTCGATTCACCAGGGATTTGGTCATATACAAACTTTTGAGTTTCGCCCATAATCCTGACGCCGTAGTCTCCTTTGATACCTGTTGAAGAACCTTATCACCAAGGTTCAACAATATTGCGCTATGAGCTTTCTTGATCATGGCCGTCTTTTCTCTTTCCGTTAACGCAGCGCCCATGTCTGTCTGTCCCTTCAACGCTTCTAAACAACCCCACTGAACTAGTAGGGCTTTCATCTTCAAGCGCCACAGACCAAAATCCTTCATACCGGTGAACTTTTCAATCTCATACTTTGTTGAAGACATCTTCTCCATGCTCACCGCACCAATATGTTGTGAATAAGGATGTCTTGAAACAAAGTATAAACGGTTTCTTTATGATCAAGAAACACACAAGGGTTAGGGTTAACGGAAAAACAAGGGAAAAACAACAAGGATTGGTTATAAACTGTTATTCTTTCCTTTCTCCTTAAAACAAGGATTACAAGTATACAAGAATAAAAAACTAACCTCTCTCACCCTTATTAGGTTTTGTCACACTTTAGAATGAGAGACTAGCATGCTATTTATAATAAAACCTAGCACACTAAACTAATGGGCCTTTAACAAATTACCCATTACAAGCTAACTTAGGGTACAAGCTAACTTAAACAATTGGATCCTTAACACAAGACCCTATTCAATATGCTAACAAACCTAGCAATATTAACTAATACATGTTAGAACAAACTTCGACTACAACATGCATTACTTCGCCAACAGCATGCGAACGGACTTCGACATCATGCTTAAAACTAGAGTTCGATCCAAATCTCACAGTTTGTTTTTCCATTTTGACTTAATGCTTTTTTGTTTTAATGAAGAATGTAACAAAATTCTAATTTAATGCCATTAAATTCAAGATTCCATTGATATGAAATTTTGGAATGGAAAATAATACGTTATGATAAAGTAAAATGTGATAAAGTTCTGGTCTGGTAACTTTAATCGCAACTTGGTTGAAGTCCTGGTCAGATCCCTTAATTAACTATAAAGTTTCAATTTAGTCTCTTAACTAAATTGTTGATTCAGCATTTTGACTTTTGTCATGCTGTCATGCCACATCATCACAAGTCAACATTTTTTCTCAACATTTAATAGAAAGGATTAAGTTGGTTAACATAACAGTTTTTAAGGGACTAAACTGTAACGGTTATTAGATAAGGGACTAAAGTGAAATCTGAAATTAAGTTAAAGGACTTCGTCACTAATTAAGCCTAAGATTAATTATGATTGGATTATTTTACTTGGGTAATTTTCCGTGATTTATTATTGTAACCAAACTTTGTATCGAAAATCAAAATTAGTGGAAGATAATATCTGATGGTTTACCATTGAAGACTAAATTAAATGTCGAGCGAAGACGAAGACATGGAATCAGTATAAACCCTAATTCTCTCTCTAATTTACATGTTGTAGAATTTCTTGTTTTAATTAGTTTGCATGTTCTAGTTTTCTCTTTTCTGTGTTCATAATGTTTAATTTGTTAAAAATTAGTTCTGATTAGATAAGTTTTCAAAGATATATTTTGGTGATTAAGCCGTATAGTTGTCATATTAGATTGTAAATTTGATTAATTTAAAAGAATTCATATTTCTCTATTTGAGTTGTAATAAATTAATATACATATTGCTATTCCATCATCATTATCCATTTGGCCATTTGATTCATTGCATTTCCAACTGTGTAAAGTCCATTTCAAACGATTTTTCACCAATTTAGCTTCCGAAATTTAACTTTAATTTTGAAAATTAAAACAATAAGAATCAGTCTATTCAACTCCCTTCTAGACTTTGACAACCATATTCAACCAATAATTTACATCAAGAGTTGGTAATTTGATTTATTTATAACGACCTCAAAATTTATTTAATATGATGCAAATTTATTCGAATGGTGCTTACAATAGAACCCTCACTTTCATCGGTGAAAGTTACAAATATTAGAAGGATTGCATGTACATACATACTATTTTAGTGGATTTATAATTATGGGTTACCATAGAAGAAGGACCTTTTGTTCCTCAAAATTTATTTGATTGCGTATCCGTTAAGAAATCACAAAATGAATGGAATGATAATGATATTTAAAAGGCGTCTTACGATTTTAAAATGAGGAATATACTCATCTCTTCTTTGAGTGTTGTTCTGGACTGGACCAATAGTTAGACATGGTCCAATCTGCTTCTGCTCTAGAGTGGTCCAAATTGCCTAAAATAGGACCGACGCGCTGTGGGCTCTATATAAACCCTCTCGCTTGAGAGGGTTAGGTATCCAATATTCACCCTAAGAACTCATACTTTGTACTTACCCCTTTTCTCTGACCCTTTCTTACTTGAGCGTCGGAGTGCCTTGCAGGTACACCCCCTCCTCTCCATACGACCAGCATCCCAGACGCACTTGGTGGCCCACTACTACAGGATCTGATCCAGCCTTCACGATCAGTGGCGTCGTCTGTGGGAAACATTGTTCTCCCCATCTTTCTTTACTCGAAAATCGAATATCAAAACAATTCTCAAAGATCATCATTATCATGGCCTCTCAAGATCGTGCCAAGGATGCTTTCCAAACCACTGTCCTCCCCGTCAACAAATCTGACGTTGACGGCCAATCATCTCTCCCCAGAGATGTCCGTTTTCTAAGGGACGGAGCCACTGCTTCTCCTTCCCCTACCCCTACCCCCGCTGATCGTAACAACGATCAGTCTTCGCTTGACGTCCAACCTGTTCCTATTCCGCCCAACGCCGACCCGGCCGTGGCGGCCCTCCTAAAGGCGATCAACAAAACCAACACCCTGATCCTGCAGCAGAACGAGAGGATCGGGGTGTTAGAAGAAGCCAAGCATCCAAGATCCCCTCCTCCGCGGAGGAACCAGCAACGATCAAGGAGCTCGTAGCCCCGGAGAGATATTGACCGGAGACTGCGCCAAGAGCCTGACCCTCGCGCAGCCTGGAAGCCTGACCAGCACTCTCCCGACCACAAGAGGACTCGAAGGAACGGGCAATCTCCCCCGGTCAAGTCTAAAGGTCGGGCCCGTTCACCTTCTCCCTGAAGGAACCGTTCGCTACTCCCTGAAGGAACTGCTCACCTTCTCCTCGAAGGAACCGCTCTCCTTCTCCTCGGAGGAACCGCCGCCGCGAGTGTCCCCTTCGATCCCCAATGTTCACCAGTTCTAGCAGTGACGATGAGCCTCACGGCCCATTGTCCCAAGAAATCTTGGCTACCCGTCTCCCCAAAGGCCTGGAGAAGCCTCCATCACTAGGCACGTACGACGGAACCACTGACCCCGACGAGCACATCGAGAACATCGATGCTCTGTTGGACTACCGTGGAGTACGAGGCGCCATTAAATGCCGACTATTTCCAACCACGCTCCGAAAAGGAGCGATGACATGGTACAAGCAGCTGACCGAGGAGTCCATTACCTCATGGAGACAACTGGGCAGGATGTTCTCGCGGTATTTCACAGCATCTCGCCGTCACCCCAAAACTGAGACCTCCCTTGGGGCCATAATCCAAGGAAAAGACGAACCTCTCCGCACATATATCGAGAGGTTCAACAAGGAAGTAGTACAGGTCCCTACAACGGATGAAATGAAGAAGTTTCTGCTCGAGCAAGGGCTCCGTCTGGGCTCCGAGTTCTCTAAAGCCGTTGGCCTCGCTCCACCTAGGAACCTAGACGCCCTCCTCCTCAAAGCCCAATCACATATTCAGTACGAAGAGAAGGTTGCGGCCTGCAACTTCCGAGCATCACGCCATCAGGAGAACGCTCGGACCTCCAGAGGTGAGGAGGCCTCAACATTTCGGCGAGCCGAACGGAGACGCGAGGACCGTCCTCGTGACTCCCGTGACAACAAGGGGACCTCTGGGCGGTTCCACGACTACACCCCCTGACCGTCTCTAGGGAGAAGATTTTGTCCGAATGTGCCAATTCGGAGTTCAAGCAGGCAGGGTTCCGCTTCCCCAAACAACTGCCGAACAGACCAAACGTGGACAAATCGAAATACTGCCGTTTCCACAAGAGTCACGACCACACTACAGAAGACTGCATCCATCTGAAGGATGCCATTGAGAACTGATCAGGGACGACCACCTGAAATAGTTTGCGAAGAAGAAGGACACTCCTCGGCAGGACACCCAGGAGTCCAAGAAGATAGAGGAGGAGGTACCCTCCTCAGAAGACGCCAACATACAGGTCGCTATGTCCGTATCACGACCAGAGGACTTCTACGTCCCGAACGGGCTCAGCGCCCCGACTTATTTCGCGGCCCACAACCCATGGGAGACGTTTCCCTCCGCCATGGTTATCTCCGGCGGGGGCTTCAACAAAGTCACGGTGGGCTCCGTGAAATGAAAATTCGAGCATCTGATCAACACAAGCTCCAATAAGGTGACCACGCTTGATCAGGCCCAGAAGGGGTCAGTCCTCATCTCCTTCTACCGGGAAGAGCTCCTCGGGGGATCCCCAAACTCGAGCATTCCTCTGCTCGTCCGAGTCCGAATGGCGAACTTCGACGTTCGCAGAATCCTCGTTGACCAGGGAAGCTCGGCCGTCATCATGTACTCCTAGTTGTTTGCAACACTTCAGCTGGATGAATCGCACCTAACCCCCTACGTAGGATCTGATTTACAGGGGTTCAACGGACCAGTGACCAAGCCTTGGGGATACGTCGAATTGATCGTTACCTTCGGATTAGCTGAGATGGCCAGATCAGTCAAGGTGCAATTTCTGGTGATCGACTGCCCGTCGCTTTACCAGTGCATATTCGGAAGGCCAACTCTGGCCGGGTTGGTAGCAGTTCCTTCAACAGCCCACCTGAAGATGAAGTATTACACTTCAAAAGGAATGGTCACCACCCTCCACGGCGACATCGAAGCTTCCCGACGGTGTTTCGAGGCAGCTACAAAGGGGCTTAACGCCATTGCGTCCAAGTTGAAAGCGTCGGGCAAGCCAGCGTTGCCAAGCAGCTCCGAGGAAGCCAAGCCTCTGCCCCAAGTCGACTCCATCAACCAAGACAGTCACTTCCCCGAAGAAGACCAACAGGAGAAACGAGCAGCTTCAGCCATCCCGTCTACACCGTCCAGGAGCAGCTCCCATCCGATGCGCCCTATCCCGGATGGCAACTTCGAGATCGTTCTGTTCGGCAAAGATCCCCAACGGGGAGTAAAGATTGGAGCAGACCTGCCCGACATCGTGAGGAAACAGCTCAAAGCATGCCTCCAAGAGAATGCCGACCTCTTCGCATGGAGCGCCGCAAAAATGCCCGACTTGGATCCGTCCGTCGCCTGCCACCAGTTGACAATCGACCCGGCCGTCAAGGCCGTAGCACAACGAAGGAGAAATCAGTCTCCGGAGAAAACGGAGGCTGCTGAAAAAGCTGTAAAGGACCTCCTCGAGGCCAAATTTATTTCGGAGGCCAAGTACACCACTTGGCTGTCCAACGTTGTAATAGTTGAAAAATCTAATGGAAAATGACGCATGTGCATTGATTACATCGATCTCAATAAGGCATGCCCGAAGGATGCCTACCCCCTCCCCAATATTGATAAACTTGTTGATAATTCTGTTGGTTTTAAACTTTTATCGTTCATGGATGCCTACTCGGGCGATAATCAAATTCCGATGGCAATGTCCGACAAAAAATATACGGCCTTCATGACCGAATCGAGCAACTATTACTACAACGTAATGCCCTTCGGCCTGAAGAACGCCGGAGCAACGTACCAAAGAATGATGAACAAGGTATTCCGGGGAGAAATAGGCGACATGCTCGAAGTCTACATGGACGACATGATCGTGAAATCCTACGAGGAAACCGTTCATACTGCCCATTTGAGAAAGGTTTTCGAACAGGCCAGGAAATACAAATGCGTTTTAATCCGGAGAAGTGCACGTTCAGCGTCCGGGCAGGCAAATTCCTCGGCTTCTACTTAACGGAACGAGGAATCGAAGCCAATCCCGATAAATGCCGAGCATTCTCCAATTTTCCTCGCCCAAGTCTAAGAAATCCATCCAGTCCCTCAACGGGATGCTCACGTCACTATCTCGTTTCGTGGCTAAGTCTGCCCAGCACGCCCTACTGTTCTTCAAACTCCTCCGCAAGGAGGCAGCATTCGAATGGACCGAGGAGTGTGGCAAGACCCTCCTCCATCTGAAACAAGCACTCTTAGAGCCACCGGTCATCTCTCGCCCGGACGATGGCGAAACATTGTACCTGTACCTGGCCGTAGCAACCGAAGCAGTGAGCGCCACTCTCATCCGCGAGACACCTGACGGGCAAAAACCCATATATTTCACTAGTAAATCGCTGCAAGGACCAGAGTTAAGATACCAACAAATAGAGAAAGTAGCACTGGCCCTCATCAACGCAGCCAGAAGATTAAGACACTACTTCCTGGCTCACACGATCGTGATTCGAATAGATCGGCCCATAAAGCAACTGCTCGGACGACCAGATATGGCTGGCCGAATGCTTAAATGGTCGCTAGAACTGTCCGAATTTGACATCCAATACGAAAGCAGGAAAGCCCTCAAGGCCCAAGCTCTGGCCGACTTCGTCGCGGAAATGAAATTTCGCGGACTCCCCCGCGAGCGAAACGCGCAAATGGACCATTTTCGTTGACGGTGCCTCAGCTCGGCAGGGAGCGACGCGAGCATCATTCTAGAAAGCGACGAAGGAATCATTGTTGAAGTATCACTCACACTGTCATTCCCAACCTCCAACAACCCGGCTAAATACAAGGCCTTCCTCGCTGGGCTACGCCTGGCCGAGGACCTGAGCACAGAAGAGATCATCATTTGCACGGATTCACAACTCGTGGCCCTCCAGGTCCAGGGAGAATATCAAGCCAAAAATGACAACCTGACCAAATACTTGACCCTGGTCAAGAAGGAGATGGCGAAGTTCACAACGGTGGAAGTGAAACATGTTCCCCGCGAACATAACGTGCGAGCAGACGTGCTATCCAAACTAGCCAGCACTAAGAAGAAAGGCAGAAACAAATCCGTCATACAAGAAGTACTTCCTCGACCCAATATAGAGAAGGCCTCCCCGACCCTTGACGTGCAGGTGATCGGTGACAAAAACTGCTGGATGACCCCTGTCTACAACTATCTCGCCAAGGACGAACTTCCGTCCGACCCAAAGGAGGCCAGCACATTTAGGTGAAGAGCCTGCTCTTATGTCTTGGTCGAAGATAAACTCTACAGGAGGGGATTCTCCATTTCGCTGCTCAAATGTGTCGAGGAGGAAATGGTCGCGCATATCCTGCGCGAAATCCACGTGGGAATCAACGCCCAACATCTCGGAGGAAGGTCCCTTGCTCAAAAGGCTCTCCGAGCAGGATACTACTGGCCGACTATGCCATACGACGCAAAAGAACACGTGAAGAAATGCGATAAATGCCAACGGCATGGGGACATGCACCTGGCTCCGCCTAACGAGCTCAAGGCTATGTTCTCCCCGTGGCCATTCGCCTGGTGGGGCCTAGACATCCTTGGACCCTTCGTGATAGGATCAAATCTGAACAAATACCTAATAGTGGGCGTAGACTACTTCACAAAATGGATAGAAGCGGAAGCTCTAGCCAAAATAACTGCCCTCAACGTACTTCGTTTCTACAAATGAAACATCCTTGCACGCTTCGGCATTCCCCAGGCGATAGTAACGGATAATGAGACGCAATTCACGGACATAAAGTTTCAGGACTTCGTCGGCCAACTGGGCACGGAGCAGCACTTCGCATCAGTCGAGCACCCCCAAACAAACGGGCAGACTGAGGCAGCTAACCGAGTCATCCTTCGAGCCCTCAAACGAAGGTTGGACGAAACGAAGAAGGCTTGGGTCGAGGAACTGCACATCGTATTATGGGCATACCGTACAACCCCACACTCTACGACCGGGGAAACACCCTTCTGTTTAGCATACGGAATCGAGGCTGCGATCCCCGTCGAAGTTCACGTACCCTCCAGGCGGACAGAGTCGCCCCTAGGCGAGGAAATGAATGACGAATCCCTAAGAGAAGAACTCGACCTCGTCGAGGAAATTCGAACCGGGGAAGCCCTCTGCGAAGCCTCACTAAAACAAAAAATTACCATCAGGCACAACGCCAAGGTGATACGGTGAGAGTTCGACGTGGGAAGCCTTGTTCTAAGAAGAAACCACAAAGACTCTCGCGAAGGCAAACTAGCAGCCAACTGGGAAGGACCCTATCGCGTTCGAGCAAAGACGGAAAATGGAGACTACTACCCAGAACATCTCAACGGGGAAGAACTTGCTCGACCATGGAATGCCGAAAAGCTAAAACAATACTATAGCTAAGGCCCTAATTCTCGGTTCGACCCGTCACTACGACGAACGTCAGCTACCGACCACTATGTACGCCTAGGTACAAGCGTCGCATACCAATAAAGCAGAACCACGCTCAGTAACGAGCCGAGTAAATGCTCGACGGCGGTCCTCGATCGAGCATCGCCGTCGTCAAAGTACCATAATTGGCAGAACCCCAGCTCGCGATGGGACGTTCACGCCGCGAACTCAGGCCTCAAACGCGACCTGAGCTCCGCATCCCTGCCAGGGCATTCCCCGACCGTTCGACCAGTTCCCCTCACTGCCAAACACATCTATAACGAGCAATCCCCTAAAACACTCCCAATCACGGGCAGATATACATTCACAGCGAGCATGAGTACAACACTTAGAAAAAAATAAAAGCAAGTAAAATCATGCAGATAACAAAATCGAGCGTATAAGTTAAACATAAATAAGTGGCCACTAGGACCACAGCTGTACTAGATTACATAAAATGGGGGCCATGCCCCCCCCCAAATTAAATTACAACAACTACGCAACACGCAGGCCGGACAAATTACAACAACAAAAACAGACTCCTCACTCGTCCACGTGCTCGGCTGGCTCAGACTGGGGTCCCTGGTTCTCCGCGGGCTGATCCTCGGTATTCCCTTTAAGGAGAGCGTCGGGCATAACGATCTGGCCATCCTCAACATGCGCTAGATAGTGGGTACCCTCGACAGAAAAGTCAAGCCCGGGTTTCACCACCCGCAGTTGAGCCACGACGTTTCTGAAGGATTCGTCCGCAACGGTAATGCTGTCATCCTCGGCCACCAACATACGGGCGACCAGCTCGGATCTCGTTTTCAATTCCTTCACATCTTCCGGCTCATCCTCACCCGGGGAATTGGCCGACCTCAACTGCTGGACCAGCTCCTCGGAAGCTTTCTTCTCCGCCGCCAACGTGGAATTCTCCTTCTTCAAATGAGCTACCTCCTCCTCAGCCTTCTTCTGAGCATCATCGGCAACCTTGGCTTCTTCTCTGAGGGACGTCATGGTAGCCCGAGCAGCGTTGAGTTTAGTCTCAGTTGCAGAGTCCCCTTCAGCATAAACGACTGCCACCTCCAGCATCCTAACCAAAGCTGAAGCACCTGAGCCACCAACGCCCTCTTGCTCGGGCGGTCCATACTTTCCAAGTGAAGAGACTCCGCCCGAGGCACGATCAAAGAATTCCCCTCGAAGAATTTTCTGTCAAGGATGCAAGGAGGAAGCTCGAACTTCCCCTTCTCCGATGCCCGAGTGAGGTCCACAGCGTCATTAAACCTTGGCTGTTTGGATCGACCGGTCAAAGGAAGAGGAGACCCCCGGGGAGCGGGAGTAGGAGAAGAAGAGGTCCCTGCAGCAGACTACGCCGGAGGAGGGGCACGAGCACCAGCAAACCGAGACTTCAGAGGAACCGCTCCGGCCTTGTTCCTCGCAAGGCCGTTCTTTACAACCCTCTCATGGGCCTGAGGCATCTCACCTGCACAAACAAAAGACGAACGTGTTAGTCACAAGGGAAAGAAATAACACGAGTAAATCTAAAATAATTAAAACTACCAAGCAGCTTCTCGACATCCGCAGGAGTCTTGCACTCCAGCAGTGCCTTTGTATTGATAAACTGGTACTCAACCCTTTAGCTACCGTCCTCCTCGAAGATCGGGCTACCCTTATTCGTCCAACACTCAGTGAGCCGGAAGGAGTTAATGTACTTCACCAAACTCCTCATACGCCACGGCGTCTTGCCCATGTAGCTCGTTCGGTTGGAGAACGTAGTCGCTGGGCTTCTTGGAGAAATGTCCAGGTGCCCAATGAATGGGGAACTTGTAGATTCTCTGCCTGATAAACTTCCCCTCCTCATCGTGCAAGTCGTTCCCATCCTCACCCCCCTTAATCTCCCAGACGTATGCACTGTCCTGGGCAGCTTCGGACACGGGCTCGACAACGTAATAACGCTCCTTGAACGTCTGTATCGACTCCGAAAATGGTTTAAACAATTTGCGAGGCTGCTTCAGGGAAACCCAACCATACTTCATCCCTGACAACTACTTTTGAAGATGGAAGACGGTAAAGAACAAAGGGAGAGTAGCCCCGATAGAGAGGTATTCGCACACCAGCTCGAACGCCCGAATGAAGGCCAACGAGTTGGGATGCAGCTGCGTTGGAGCCAACTTCAAGTGCGTAAACACCGACTGCTGAAAATCGGTGAACGGCAGCCTCAGACCTAGCTCCTTAAAAGCATATTCATACATTGTGAAGCGGTCCCCGAAATCTGTGCAGACCCGCTCATCCTCAGAAGGGAAGTGCACCTTCCACTCCCCCTCCGGTCCAACCTCCGTAAAGACGTCACCCAAATACGTGGCAAAAGTGGACACATGTTCGGCAGGCTCGACCACCTCCCACTCTTCCACGGGACCCTCAACGGCGTCCTCGTCCATGACTTCCAATTATTCTTCCTCCCCGACATCACTGGAGGAACTCGAAGTCGTCGAGCTACTGTTTTTCGAAGAGCTCGTCTCCCCTCAGACGTATCTAAAATAATCTCTCTATCTGGCCCCATCGCCATGTCGATCACCTGAAAAGCAGAGAAGAAAAGTGTATTCGACAACAAATTAAATCCACCCTTCCACCGCTAAGTCAAGTGAAAGGGCGCGCAAAGGGCTGAGGACAACGTCCCGAGCCTAAGCCCTAACATTAAAAAGCTGAAACCTCCCCACGAGGAGACGCTCGAAACAAATCGCCCCAAACGAGGAGCTTCCCCAAACTCATACCCAATTTCCGATCGAAGCTTCGCCGAAAACCGCAAAACTTCACCGGAATCTGGGAGCATTCTACCGGAAAACTCATCACTCACTCAGAAGATGAACAATCACGACGGTTACACAAGCGTCGCCATCGCAACGACGCCGTCAACCGTCCTCCTAACCAAATCATACTAACACGTCCGGCGATATGTCAGAAGTGGAAAAATGGCACAACCACCGTCCACCATCAACAATCGTCAGAAATCAACCTATTTCGTCCTCTAAACTTAGCCCTAACCACATGCAATCTACCATTGACCACCAAAAGGAGTAGAACAAGCACAGGATCAGAAACTTACTTGATTTAAGAAGACAAAAGCGGCTGCTCGAAAGCTTGGAACGGTGGTCGGAGAAGCAGACGGCGGTGACGGGCAGAAACGTTGAAGGAGACGAAGAGAAATCAGAGCGAAAAAGTTCCAAATGGAACAAATTTCCCCCTTTTATACAAAGGGGCACGTGCATACACGCGCTCGTAGGCCATGATGACTATCAACTAGCCATCATTACCTAGCGACTGCTACACGACGCTCTAGGCACACGTGGCGCCCCAACGTTTCCAATTCTGACTGACCTTTAGTCTCCCCGGACACCGGGCAACAAGGTCACGATCACGAATCCCACGGACACCAGGGGTCGCGGGCACACTGAGACAACCTTCCTCGTCACCAAACGCGACTTCACACTAGATCCCCGGAATGAAGAGCTGTCCTTAAGTCATCACTCTCATACTCGGGAGCAACGACTTGGGAGGCTCCTGTTCTGGACTGGACCAATGGCTAGACATGGCCTAATCCGCTTCTGCTCCAGAGCGGCCCAAATTGCCTAAGTCCAATCCACAAAGGGGGGGGGGGGCGAAAGTTACCTTTCTGCCCCTCCAACCAGGCAAGGAACGCGTCGTTCCTCCCCGGAATTACTGCCCGTTACGCACAGCTCCTTTGCTCCCCGAACAATCAAGGGCAGGTGCCCGAAACCATGTCTGTGCCCGACATAACGGCTAATTTCGGGCACTCTGCCCGACATAACGGCTAGTTTGGGTAGATATCTATTCTTTGGGGAAAACGGTTATTTCGCCCCGAAAATAGGACCGTTGGCCACGCGCTGGGGGCTCTATATAAACCCTCTCGCTTGAGAGGGTTAGGTATCCAATATTCACCCTAAGAACTCATACTTTGTACTTGCCCCTTTTCTCTGACCCTTTCTTACTTGAGCGTCGGAGTGCCTTGCAGGTACACCCCCTCCTCTTCATACGACTAGCATCCCAGACGCACTTGGTGGCCCACTTCTACAGGATCTGATCCAGCCTTCACGATCAAGTGTAAATGTATATTTTTCAATATCACATTGTAATAAATACAAAACAATATGGGATGGATGCTCTTCAAGTTTTCCACGAGGGAATTGAACACATTAAGTAATTTAAAATTAACACCTTGTTAGAAGAGCATGAACTTTTCAGTATAGATCCCAAGAATAAGTGGCCTCCATGCAAATGAGATTCTCTTACATAATAAAAAAATAAAAAAATTTAGGCATAATTATATCTAATTAGGATCGTGCTAATAAATTCTAAAGTCAATGTGCATAAAGTGGCCGCCAAAAGTAACTGCCATTCAAAAATCTCATGATCTAAAGTCACATGATATGTCAACACTATTTGAAAAGCTCACTGAACATGAACATGAACTGAAAAGATTTAAAGCAAGTGAAGAAAATACAAAACAGAAAGAAAAAAACTAAGATTAAAAGAAAAACATATTTTTGAAGGCCTCATCTCCCAAAAAAAAAAGTCGAGGACAATGAGAATGATACTAACAAAGACTCTTCAAAAGATGAAAAATATGGAATTATTTATTATAAGTTATAATAGATATATAAGGAAAAATGGTCTTAAGAATTATGACAAGAATTAAATGAATTTTAGAAAGTCTAATTCATCAAAAAGAGTTGGATTAGAAAAAGAAGGAAGAAATTCAAGTAACATGTTATGAGTGCGGTAAACCAGAACAAATCAAAAGTGATTTTCCAAGTTTTCTAAAGCGCAAACGCAAGCTACTTTTCTAAAAGATAGTGAAAAAATGCAAAGGGTCATAGAGCATACATCACTTGGGAAGACGATGAAGATTACTCATCTTTCGATAACAACTATGAGGATGATGAGATAACTCATCTATGTCTGATGGCACGTCACAAAAACAATTATTCAGAGGTAATTGAGTCTGAGTTACATTATGCACATTCTTATAATGAGTTATCAAATTCTTTTAATGAAATACATTATGAGGAATTAAGTACTTCTGAGAAGATCTCCTTTCAAAATAAAACGATTTTGAAACTTGAGGAAGAAGTCTTAAAACAAAGGGTGCTCTAGAACTTAGGCATTGATGAGTTTTTGTGTGTTTCTCATTGTGATAATGCAAAAGAAATATAGAACATAATTCAACTTATCCATGAAAGTACAACCGAGGTAAAAAAGGGATAGAATGAACATATTGACTCATGAGTACAAACTATTTAGAATGAAACACGAGGAAAACATTCAGGACATATTTTTTTTTATTCACATTGTAAATCATATGAGAATTCTGGGTAAAGTTTTTCAAAATGAGGATTTGATTATCAAAGTACTTAAATGCTTAAACTTCACATGGCAACCTAAAGCCATTGCGAGTTACAAATTTAAAGATTTATCTTCTATGAATTTGACTACTTTGTTTGAAAAATTGCAGAAATGTGAAATGGAACTAACAAGACTTGCTGAGAATGAAGAAGGCGACAAAAACAAGACAAGTCTTGCACTAAAAGTTGCTAAGGCCAAAGACATGGATTGAGATGATGAAGACTACGAAAGTGAAAGTGATGAAGACATGAATTTCATGTTGCAAAATTTCGAGGAATTCCTAAGGCATGATAAACAAACTCTGAAGTTTTAAAGTAAAGAAAGATCAAACTTCATTCCAACTTATTTCCAGTGTGGAAAAAAAGGTGATATAAAGTCAGAATGTCCACAAAATCAAAGGAAATCTAAAATGTACAAAAGATCACAAAAATATTCAAAGAAAACTTACATTGCATGGGACGACAACGACATAAACTCATTTAATGAATTTGAAAAAGAGGAAGAAATTAACCGTTAAGAAAATGAGGTAAATAATCTAACTTTTGAATTTACTTATAATAAATTATTTAGAATATGTAAAAAGTTAGATAGGCATTTAAGTATATTAAAACACATTGTTTATACTTCTAAGACTAATATCTCTTACATTGAAAAAGAAAATAAAAATTTATTGGAAGAAATAGATAGCCTTAGAGAAAAAAAATATTTTAATTCAAAAGTCTTCTCCCTCCGCTCCTTCACATGAGGGTATGGTTAATCATACTAAATGTGAACATTACAATGTTTTAAAATAAAATTGACGATTTGCATAACCCATTTGATAAGTTTACCAAAGGAAGATATAACTTGAATATTCTTCTAGGTAATCAAAGAGCATCTTACGACAAAGCCAGTTTAGATTATGAACCTAAAAATAATGTTACAAATTTAGTAACAGATGCCATGAAAATAGTACCTCTAAATGAAATATTTTTAAATGTATTTATTGTAATAAAAATTACCATGTTTCTCTATTTTGATTTGTTAAGAAAAGTCATGAAAGCAAGAATGCTTATGCTCATTCTTATTTCTATGAAAAATACCATGAAAGTAAAATGATAAATATGTCTATTTCATCTTATTTATGTAACTATGATCCTAATTAGAAATCTAGAGAAAATGTTTATCATACTTACATTAAAGGACTAAAAAATATTTGGGGGTATCAAAAGTTGTCAAAATATCATGTTGATAGTGACTGTTCAAATCATATGACTGAAGAAATAAATATTTTGTCTTATTTTACTCCTACGAGAGAATAAATTTTCTATTATTCTAACAACAAAGGTAAGAGTAATAATCCTATCATTAAGCTGTTCTGATTATTAAATTTTTACAACACAATTTACTTAGCTTTTGCAAGATCTTTAAAAACTCAGAAATAAAATTTATTTTTCTCCTAAAAGAGCATGGCTATAGAAGAATTTATACACATTACCCTTGATAATATAACTCCTTTTATGGTAGAGGTAGAATTATTTGTGACTCTTCTAAAAGATAAATATCAAGATAAAAATAAAATTCAAGATAAAGATAAAGATAAAGATAAAGATCAAGATAAAGATAAAGATAAAGATAAAAGTTGTCCAAAGAATTCATCCAAATATTTCTCATCCAAGGAGAAATGATTTCGATTGTAAGAATTCTTTGGAAGGAATCTCAACAAAAACAGAAATGGATTCTAGATTTACCTATTGTATCAAATGATTCAGAGAGCTTCAAAAAGAACATAATAAAATATGACTTATTTACGGGTAGTAAAAGTGGAGGTCAAAAACTAGAAAAGGGGAGCTTTTGTACTTTCTTAGGTCAAAAATCTGAGGAAGGCCTAAGGAATTTGAATACTAAAAGAAACCCATGACTTTAAATCAATAAAGAAGAAGAAGGCGAGCAAAGACTTTCGCTCAATAGTCTAGTATCAAAGCTGAATGTTGTCATCTGTGGGGAGAAGTATGGTCTTACGTCATGCCTAAATATGTCTCTATGAGTTTATATATATATATATATGCATTTATCAGATAACTCAGTCCTTTTATGTGAGTTATTATATCATGTTCTATATGTTGTTTTTTAATCCACATTTTTGATAATGACAAAAGGGGAGAAGTATATTTTTTTTATCTGTGAGGGAGAGTTTAACCACTACAAATTTTTATATATCTTTTTCCATTTTACCACCTTCTAGAAAAATGTGTTGTCATCATAGAAAAAGGGGGAATATGGATTTATGTGTTGTGCAAGTATAATCGTCAAATGACTTTTGGTGTTGATAGCTATTTTCAAAAGTTCTTTGTGACATTTGTCAAAGGAGAATTTGATATCAACTGTCCAATAATTTCTAATGAGGGAATTTAATCAAGAAGAAGATATCTTAAGTCTCATTAGTCAGATGATTAAAAGTTCTAATTGATGTGCTAACAACGTAGAATCAAGCAAAGGAACATGAAGTCTGAAAGAGAGAAAATGTGAAGGCTCGTCTAGTTTCGCGCTTAAAGTCTAAGTTTGATCAGTTTAAATTGTAAAAGTGCGCGTGTGCACACACACACACACACACACACACACACACACACGCACGCACGTACGCATATAAACACACACAAACATTTTCAAATGATTTTTGATTTTATTGAACTTATTAAAGTCTATCAAAGCAAGTATGGAATTGATTAAGAAGTGTTTCATATGAATTAGAAATGCTAACTCACTACCTAATCAATTAAAAACTTGGTCCAATCAATTAAAGCAATGATAAACGCTTCCTAAAAAAATTAGAAAAGCCATTAATCGCCTTAGAAATCAAGTTGTTAGGTCGAACTTGTATAAATCTTTGGTGGTAATCTCTGTCCATTCTCTATTTTTTGTTGTTTATTTTATTTCATATGTGCATCTGTCTTCTTCTCAATCTTTTTTCTATCTTTTCGCTGTTATTTATCTGTTTGTTTATCGTAACTAATATAAATATTTTAAAAAGACAAAGTTGTTATAAATTATTCTCGTATTTTGAGTATCGCAATTCACCTTATCTAATATTTGGATTCACTTTGTCAACAGTTGTGGCCTTCAAGGCGATGTATTTCTTCTCATCTTTGTTCTTGTATTTTTGTTTTGCATTGCCTTCACCTGCTCCAAATCTTTCCAGCTTGTCTTCATGTCTTGTTAACTCGCTGAAAAGAGTTAACATATCAAGTGTCTTTAGTCTTGAGATTCCTTAATGTCAGTTACCTTTGGTTGCCACTCCCTATATATAGATATTAGGGTTTTGTTAGCGCAATCATGATTAGAAGTAGTCTTACCCAAATTTTCTAGTTTGCTGAATATGTGACATAATCTCATTTGTACGAAGGTCGTTGATTCTCCAAACTCCATATATAAGAGTTGATACTTTTTTGCCAGTAATAATTTTAGACTGTCTAACGTCTTTAATTTCTTCATGGAGAACTTGAGCACACCCCACACTGTTTTAGCTATTTTACATTGTGATGTACATTAACATTTAAAGAAGATATAAGTATATTTCCCACATTCAAAATATAAAATATTTTCTTAATTGCATTATTATTCCAATTTTGTAGAAGTTTCTTTAAGAAAACGGCATCGAGGATTCTTTTACGAATAAAATAATTTTTTTTATTGGATCCATAATTGTAAGTTACTCCCTCCATCCGAAATTATAAAATATTTTGGATATTTCATACGAATTAAGAAACACAATCAATATTATATAGGAAAAATAAATTATGCATGACTTTATAATATTGTCTTTTATTTATTATAAATGAAAGAGAAATTTAAAAAATTGAAAAATAATAATAATAAATAATAAAGCGTATATTGAAAAAATGTCATCAATGTTCCAGAAGTGTATGGTAATGTGCTGGTGTACTTAGATGACCCATAATCACACCTTCTACCACTAGTAGAATCTATAATATAGGAACTTCTTTGGTTCTGGATAATACTCCACTAACCTTCTTCCTATCAATGCCACCTCATTGTTTAAGGGGTATTAAGCGTCTAAATGTAACTATTTGCAACCAGATTAGTGTTTGTTTAGCCACTAACTGGGTACTTGGCAGATAACATGCAATGTATGTACACTCATGTAACCGAATTGATAGGAAACAAATTCTGTAAGTCAACTAAAAAGTAGGAGTTTGGCATCACATGTGGAGTTAACCTATATGCATGTCATAATCAGCGCACGTCCCAAAGCTACTGCAAACCACCAAAACCACACCTACCTGTTGCTTTGCTTTACCAAGGCACAAGGGTGATCATTTCACTTGCAGTCTATGTATGTTTGAAGTAACAGCACATAACACTACACTTTGTTTCAACATCCAGTGTCTCTGTGAACAACCACAAACCCTAATGTTTTTGAGAAAAACATCAGACCTCCAACATCATCAATAGCAAGACCTTTTGCAATGATGCGGGATTTAAATGATGGGAAGGAGCTCTGGAAAATAGCGGTTCGAGTACATCACAAATGGAGTGTTGTTTCGAAATCAAAGGAACATTTTGAGATGGTTGTGGTTGATAACGAGGTATGTTATATTCCATTCACTTCTTAAAAAATGTTGTAAACTTGGTTTCGGAGAGTCATTTGTGCATGTCATCATGTCGTGTGTACACTGGTTTTCTGCAAAGTTCTATATTTTGGTTAGTCAATGATAGTTCATAAAAAGTTTAGGGTTATGATATTCATGTCAAGGTCCCAACAATGCTCAAACATGCCTTTGATTCCGTGTTATCCGTTAATAACACTTACACTATTGCAAATTTTCAAGTCATTTCTAATGAGCTGCTATTCAAGGCATTTGAACACAAATTTATGTTGGTTTTTACTGGTGGCACCTCCGCCTGTGACAAAAACAAGCACAACATTCTCCTAAAAAGTTTGAGGTTCACACCCTTTGCTGATATTATATGTGGAAAGTGTAAAAGGGATATATATATATATATATATATATATATATATATATATATATATGTTTTAATACTTTGAATACATTACTTTTAATTACATTGTTTTGAAATGTTTCTGATCTGTATGCACCCGTGCTTTGCAGACGTCATTGGTATGGTCACCGACATTGGATACACATAACTTCAAAGTGGAACCAAGAAACAACAAATTAATTTGGTGTTGAAAGATTTGGGGTACTGGCTCACTTAATCACTTATTTCAGTTTCATTATTGGACATTTTGCCATGTTTCTAATTTAGTCATTTTTCTGTGTTTCTTAGTAACAACACAATCCATTGTACATTGTAGGAGGGATATGCTTTGCAGTTTAATGAATACTTCCAACAGAGAAAGGACACTTCATTACCTACGATAATTATCTTACAATTTGCTAGGGTCAAAGAGGAAGGTATACATTTTATTCATGTGTTTTCCTCCTTATGTAACTTGACATTTTTTTTCACCTCCGCATTGTATATCTTCTTTGCCTCCCATGCAGGAAAATATCCTTTATGTGTTTCTAACACATTCAATGTGACTAAGTTGCACATCAACGATGACTCCCTTGAAATTAACGATTTCCTCAATAAGTCCTAAGTTATTTCATACAATTTACATTATTTGTTAGTCATTATGCATATGGTTTACATTATGTTATTGAGTCTAATTCCAATTAATTTTTTCAACCATAGCATCCGACACATGGTTGGCTTTCAGGGTTCGTCGCAGACTTTGACTACCCAATCAAGTAACTAGTCTCAATCTTCTGGGAGTTCACAACTCACGCCTTATGACAAATTCATGTATAAGGCTGTTGTACTGCCGCCTGCTCAGATTATACAACTTAACGACGTAATTATTTTTTCTTATTCATAACTTACGTTGATAGCATGTTATACTCCTGCTTGTGACTAATTCCTTATCTTATTCCATTATTCAAAATAGATCACTCAGTGTGTTACCGTTGCTACAACCGACATACTAAAAACATGCCAAGGGGGTTGGTATTATCAGGCATGTCACGAATGTCCACGGGTTGCAAAGGGACAAAGTCCTCCTTACATCCGTGGTGCTAGCCATAACACTGAGACTGAAATTTTCAAGTCTTGTTTTAATTATGTTTTCTTCTTAAACATGTAAAAATTGTTTCACTTTATCATTTCGTCTTCTACATTACTGAATTACTTTGATTTTCGGACTTCGATGAATTCCCTGTATAGGTATAAGATTCTGTTTGAAGTCGTAAGTCAAGGCTGTCGAGCCACTTTTGAGTTGTGGGATCGTGAGTGTTCACAACTGTTTGCCATTTCTGCAGATCAATTGCGCGCCAACATGCTTAATGTAAAATTCTACACTATATTATTCACATTTACATTACTGTTATACAAACTGTAACCACCCATAATATTGGTACCATGTTTACATTAGGCCGGAGTCACCGACCCACTCGAATACCCTTTAGCACTTGATGCTTTGGTTAGTTTGAAGCTGGCTTTCAAAGTTAAGTGGCAACCTTCATAGAAGAATGCATCCATCGTCTCCATGTATCGGGATGAAAATGTCGTCAAACAACTTGAATCATCACTAGCACCTGAACCGGTATTAAAAAATCTAACTATACATACTCATTCTGCGATGCCTCAACTTTAATTCTGAGTTGTTCATTATCTTCCTTTTTCAAATAGATGAATTCGATATCCCCGATCAAGGATGACATGCTGCAGGTATATATACGTGTATTATTTAAGTGATTCCTTGGATTTTGACACATGTATAATGTTGTATATTAATACAGTTTTTTGTTACCTTCTGTTTTTTTAGATCGTCGAAAGCGTTTCTGATGTTGTTCCAATTGGGGAGTGGGAATTAGTTGCTGTAAATTACAACTTTAACTCCTTCAATAATTCAATTTAGTTTCTAAAAGTGTTATATCAACTTCATGTATTTGACTATAAATTATATATGATGTTCAGGAGATTGATGTTACTCTGAATCTTATTCCTAATCCGGTTACACCGTCCACTGCTTTGAAGCGGGTTGCAACAACTGATTCAAATGCATCTGCAGTATCAAATGACTTGGATGATTCTCAACATCCATCCACCAAACTTAAGAAGATCATTAAATTGGAGAAGTAATGGTTGCACCAATGGAAAATTACTATTCAATATTCTGTAGCTGTCATAGAATCTCAATTTGCAGCAGCTTTTTTGAAGACAACATTCTTCCTCAATGTTGTATTTTGTTATGACCATACCTATGCAAAAATGAAGTGTAATTTCTTGATGTCTAAACAATGCTTTCATGTATATGTTATGTAATGAATCTTTAATGCATACTTTTGTATTTGCAATACAAATTATGTCAAGTTTTTATAACTATGTATTATTTGATTGAATTTTGAATGTCCTAAACAAATGTTAGACCTATGTAGCATGCCATACCCTTTGCTTTAATAGTATTATACCTTCTTCAAATATCTAGCCATGTGAATTCATTCATTCCTAGCATGTTTTCCATCACTTTATGCTACATATTATCATACGTCATTTTTATGGTATACTGCTTTATTCCTTCGTCCTCACACTAACGATATCAGTACTAAGACTATAATGGGTTGCATAACTGTTAGTTGCTTTTCAAAATTACATATGTCACGTACTATATGGGGTGTGTGATATTATTTTTTATTGCAGTATCCCAACATCATTACAACTTTACTGCCATATTTTCTTAGGTACTCAATTGCAACCTAATACATCACCTCATTACTTTAAATTACAATATATTATACACTTCCTGTCTTTCCAACAATTAGACACATTTCCCCGGGACAAATTTTGTACAGTCTGTACTTATAAGCATTTGTCAACTCCTCTACTTGAACTATTATTTTAACATTTAATATTCATCTCACATCCCACATAATTTGCTGCTACCAAATCTTATCAACTTCACGTTCTTCACTAACAACATTTGAACATGCCACTCATGGACTGGTTTCACATTCTTTTTTTTCTCTGGCCAATGTAGTTATTACTTACCACCTTATTCTATATGGAAGCATGGACGAATACAACAACCACCCATAAACTATTTGTATCTGCTGAAACATTTACTCAACATCCCAACCTTTTCAAGGTTATGTGAGCTGGGGAGAGTATCATCAACTTGGAGAATGAACACATGACGCATTAAAGGTAATTGTTTTTAACCTCCTTTCCAGCTACTGATGACAACTGCCTTCCCACTATTAATGGTATTCAATATTGGATTAATTTTTCTTTCAATACGGATTTTCATATCTCCATATAGAAATATAAACACCTTCAATGGAGGATTCAAATAATATCAGGAATGCCACTGCAGCTGCTATTGCAAGAAAGAAAAGAAAACTTTGTATATACAACAAAAGAAACAAACAAAATCATTGCAACAAGGAGAATAATGTTCAACAACAATATCATTCAACATTGTCCACTCTAGCTTCAATGTCTCGAACTGAAGTCGTTACACCGCTGGCTACAGACATATCAAATACACTACATACTCATTTATCTGACCGTCATCACTTGAACAATCAAAGATTCAAAAGGCCTAGAATACCATTCCCCTTGAGCATTAATCTGATCACTGAATTCAATGCCGCCACACCGTATTATCGCACCGCTATCACTGAACGAACCATAATTCTGCAGCCTTCAACGTCGGTATCAATGGTTTCAGACAATCTCCTCTTCATCCAAACACTACGACAAGGGCCACTTCAAACACCGACAAATCGGATAATTCTGGTGACGAGGATGTATTTGATCAAACTTCGGGTGATGACAACGACGAACACTCTCCCCCGTCAGGAAGTTCTTATGCTCAAGGTTCAAATGATTTCCCATTACATATCATTACGATCATTTTAATGAAACCATGCTATTTGTTAAACATTTATATGTAACATACTCATGACGTATCAAAACTTTGGTTGTTACATTTATTTTCAGAATATTCGGACATTGGAGATCCTTTATGGGAAAGCTAACACTGTCACGCCGCTATGTGCTATCAAGAGTGTACAGATAAGGCAAGACACTCAATTGTTCCAATGTTTAAACTGTGTTGCAAGGGAGGAAATGTTGTGCTTCCTGAACTTGGTCAAAAGCCAAAATATGCACAATTATATATCCACGACACTGACAATGAAATTCTCAACAGAATGAGGTGTTTCAGGTTACATTCTTAATACATTTATATTAATTATACGACATCTCCATTATTGGTTTATCCATAACTTTTGATTTGTTTCTTTTTTTGGTAGTGACAATAAATACATTGATAGTTCCATAGTAACAACTCTCAAATTCACGTTGGGTGAACACAACCCGCATGCTAAAGCTTTTCGTATGGCAAAAGATATGTTGAAGAATAACACTTTCCAGGATTTAAAACTGAGGCTAATCTTTAAAAGATCCACCGACGGTCGCATTTATAATTGCCCGTCCTTCTCTGAAGTGGCGGCTTTAATAGTTGGGGATATAGATTCCGCGTCGAAAAGAGACATTATAGTTCAGCAGCGTGATGGACAATTACAAAGGATTGACGAATTCCACCCGACTCACTTGGCGTATCAATACCCTTTGATTTTTCCTTATGGTGAAGATGGATATAGGCCAAACATACTCCACAACTTTATACATCATAAGGTTGTTACGAAGTAAAATCGTCAAACCATCAAGGATTGGCTTTGCTTTCGCTTGCACGCACAAACTGAAGAGGTAAAAACACTTTTGAGTTCCAGGCGACTTTTCCAACAATTTTTGGTTGATGGATACACAATGATGGAGACCGAGCATCTAAAATGGCTGATAAAAAAACAATCTAAACTGCGAGTGGGGAAGTATAGATAACTTAATGAGGCTTATGGAAGTGATCAACAAAACAAAATGGGGCGAAGAGTTGTTTTGCCATCTTCGTATGTTGGGGGAAAACGTTACATGGATCAACTTTACTTTGACGGTATGGCTATCTCAAGTGCACTGGGTTTTCCTGATTTATTTATTACATTTATGTGCAACCCGACTTGGCCGAAAATAACGAGATTGCTTTCAAAGGATAACCTAAAAGCACACGACATGTCGTATATTGTTTCCAAAGTTTTCAAGATAAAGTTTGATGAACTTATAACAGACCTCACCAAACGTCATGTACTGGGAAAAGTTTTAGCATGTGAGTGATATCACATTTCATAGTTCTATAAATGCTCTTTTTTCCACACTTAACTGCTTTTCCATTCGTTTGTTTTATAGACATTTATACCATTGAATTCCAAAAGAGGGGCCTACCACACGCACGCATTCTACTATTCTTGCATCCGCACAGTAAGTATCCTACACGCCGGACATTGACAACATCATTTCTGCTGAAATCCTTGATCCGGTCCTGCATCCTAAGCTGTATCAATTAGTTAAATCGCACATGATGCATGGACCTTGCAGTTTCGCCCGTTTGACTTCCCCATGCATGAAGAATAACAGATTCTCTAAGTTTTTTCCAAAAAAATTCAATGAAGAAACAATTGTTGATAACGATGGATACCCACTCTACAAAAGAAGTTCTCAAACTTATACAGTTGTCAAATCAGGAATTTCACTTCCCGTACAACACACGATTGCTCATAAAGTAAGAGGCCCACATCAACATGGAGTGGTGTAATCAAAGTACTTCCATAAAATACATTTTCAAATATATCCACAAGGGGTACGACAGAATCACGGCTACAGTTGTTCCTGCATCTAATTCTTTTTCAGCTGGGAAAAATGTCGTTGATGAGATCATGGAATATCTTGATTGTAGGTATGTTTCCCCAAGTGAGGCATATTGGAGGATATTTTCTTATAAAATTCATGGGAGAAAGCCTGCGGTTGAACACATGTTTTACCAGTTGATAGGTGAAGAACCTCTTTACTATACTGATTTCAAAAGAATGGAAAATATTTTGGAAAAGGCTAGCGTAACGGAATCGATGTTCACTTCATAGTTAGTAGACAACCAACCTTTTGCAGAGGCTCAACATTTAACTTATGGCCAATTCGTTTCCAAATTTGTTTATGTTAAAACAAAATGGGCATGGAAGCCACATGAGAAAGGTTTTACCATTGGGCACTTGATTTGGGTACCTCCGATAACTGGAGAACTGTTTTACCTCAGGATGATGCTCACAGTTGTAAAAGGACCAAAGACTTATGAGGACATTCGTAATGTCGGAGAAATACAATATGACTCTTTTAGGGATGCATGCTTCACAATGGGTTTCCTTGATGATGATCAGGAATACATTGGAGCCATTAAAGATGCAAGTCACTGGGGATCCGGCCATTTTATAAGAAAATTATTTGTTGTTATGCTTCTTTCAAGAACTATTAATAGACCGGCACATGTGTGGACTGAGACGTGGCCCTTGATGTGTGATGGAATTCTGCACAAACAGAGAGGTGGCAGGTAACCAAGGTATTTCTTCTTTCCTCTTCCATTCTGGTTTGTTCTGTCCCTTAATTCCGTTTCTGCTGCTACTATCCCTTATGTTACAATTACTGTTGCATATTTTTCACGCATTCTACAGAACTGCTCTTGCAAGAGGACGAGTTAAAGAACTTGACACTGATTGAAATAAAATCATTACTTCAGGCCAACCGCAGGAGTCTTGCCGAATTCAAAACCATGCCATATCCTGATGGTTATGTTCTACAATAGCTGAGAAACAGGCTTATCTATGACGAGAGAAGTTACGACACTGCTCTAATGAAATCTGAATTCAATTCTCTTTTCATGGCACTGACAGGTAAAGTCTTCTTTTAACTACTATTGTATTTTAAGTTACACAATCATCATCTTATATTGCCTATTGTTTCTTATTATTTATTAGACGAACAATGGGTTATCTACGACAAAATCATGTTGGAAGTAACTACTCAGAAAGGAGGCGTGGTCTTCCTTCATGGTTATGGCGCAACTGGAAAAACCTATATGTGGAAAACTCTGGCAACTTCATTGCGATCGAAACACGATATTGTCTTGACTGTTGCATCCAGTGGGATTGCTTCACTTTTATTTCCAGGCGGTAGGACTGTACATTTTAAGTTTAAAATACCAGTTCCAACATTGGAGAATTCAACATGCAAAATTGATTATGGTGATGGCCATGCCAAACTGCTTCGACAAACAAAGTTGATTCTTTGGGATGAGGCCCCAATGTCAAGCAAATTTACTTTTGAAGCTCTTGATAAGACTTTACGGGATGTCATGAGTAAGCATGGGAATTCTGACGTAATATTCAGAGGTAAGGTCATTGTATTCGGTGGAGATTTCAGACAAATTGTGCCGGTCACTCCACGAGGGAGTAGATCGGACATTGTCCACTCTGCCATAAACGAATCTTACATATAGGACTCATGTGAGTTCTGACTTTGACTCGAAATATGCGTATGCAGTGTGGTGCCAATTACCAAGACTCAATTGAAATTGCCGAATTTTCTGATTGGCTTTTAAAATTGGGTGAAATGAGGTTAAGTGAACCGAATGACGGATATGCTAATATTGAAATTCCACCAGATCTCCTTATTTCAGAGTTTGATGACCCCATTGTCGCAATTGTCGAAAGCACATATCTTTCTCTGTTGCAAAATTATACTTCTTATGACTACCTTAAATGTCGGGCCATTTTGGCATCCACTCTTGATGTGGTTGATAAGATCAATAATCATATTCTAAACATGATGCCCGATATATACACTTACTTTTTTTTATAATTTTTTCGTACTTCATTCAAGACTCCGACACTTAACCCCTTCCTTTGATTTTTCTAATTATTTCTTTTTTTTTGGCATTTCATAGGCAATACCAAGGATTATTATAGCTCCAACTCAGTTGATCGCTCGGAAATACATGACAATAGCATTATGGAAGTCATTAGTCATGAGTTTCTTAGCTCTCTGCGGACTTCAGGGTTGCCCAACCACCACATTAGATTGAAGATTGGGACTCAAATCATGCTTATGAGGAACATTGATCAAGCTGAAGAATTGTGCAACGGAACGAGACTGATTGTTACGAGAATGGCTAACCACGTCCTTGAAGCTGAAATTATGGGTGGCAAAGGTCATGGAAAAGTCATATACATACCAAGAATGGATATGTCGCCTTCACAGTCACCTTGGCCTTTCAAGCTAAGCAAACGACAATTCCCGATCATTGTATCCTATGCCATGACGATTAACAAGTCTCAAGGTCAGTCTTTGGATTAGGTTGGACTCTACATTCCTAAGGATCTCTTCAGTCATGGGTAACTTTACGTGGCTATCTCGAGGGTAACTCGCAAAAAGGGTATCAAACCGAAGTCTACCACTGCTAACGTCGTCTATAAGGAAGTCTTCAACAATGTTTAGCCGGTACTAAGATTTCTCTTTACAATGCACAATTACATTCTTTGTTTTTCATACTAAACCCGCAATGAAGTTGTCAGTTACTTATTTGTGTTTTGATTGAGGATGTGTGGCAGTTTCGTTGATTGCCTTGCACTTTGCCATTTTCTTTGTATTTTTCTTCCTGTACTGATACCTCTCCCTCTTTCCGTTGCCTTATGCTTATGGATGTACTTCATAATCGATTTTGTGTTAGATTTTTCAAAAAAATTTCCATTATCGGAAATCTATATTGTATTATCGCAAACCACTATTAGGTGGTGTGTTGCAACTTCTTTAAATTTCACCACATATATCCTTATAATTTTCATTTTTTTCCTTACAGGCTCATGCTGAATGCTACATTTTGTACCAAATGTCTCTGTTATTCATAAAGTACATGGGATGTTACTGATACTTTTGTTTCAAATGATTCAGTCCTTCATATTTCACATTGGATTACCAATATTAAACTATATCCCTACTTTACTAACTCTTCCATTGTCTCTACAAAAATATTTTTGATCATAATTTCCAATATCACGACTTTTGTATGACACGATTAAAAGCTTAAATATATAACCCATTTTTTGATGGATCTAATTACATTTATATAATATTTAGAATATCATTATCTTTATCATATATCATTATCTTTCCATAACATATACATACAACCCACATATTTAAACTACAGTACTTGTGAGATATTGGATCGAACTCTAGTTTTAGCATACCGTTGAAGTCCGCTCACATGCTGTTGTCGAAGACCTACATGCTATAATTGAATTGTGTTCTAGTATGTAGGAGATAGAATTGGGCCTTGTGTTATGGATCCAATTGTTTAAGTTAGCTTGTAATGGGTAATTGTTAAAAAGCCCATTAGTTTAGTATGTTAAGTTTATTATAAATAGGATACTAGTTTCTCTTCATAAGGTGTGACAAAACCTTATTAGGTTGAGAGAGGTTAATTGTTGGTATTCACTTGTAATCTTTAAACCCTATAGAGAAAGTGAATAGTAAAACAAATTTAACAAATTCTCTATTCTTCTTCCTCTTTTCTCTTCCTTTGTGAACTCTAATAGGGTTTCAGTTGTTTTTCCTTGTTAACCCTTGCGTGTTTCTTGCCCATAAAGAAACCGTTAATATTTTGTTTTAAGGTATCGTTTTTCACAACAAATTGGTACAGTGAGCGTGGAGAAGATGCCTTCAACAAAGTATGAGAATGAAAAGTTCACCGAAGTGAACGATTTTTGTCTGTGGAGCTTGAAGATGAAAGCCCTAGTGGTTTAGCAGGGTTGTTTGGAAGCGTTGAAGGGAAAGACAACCATGGATACTGCATTAACGATAAAAGAAAAGATGGCCATGATAGAGAAAGCCCACATCGCAATATTGTTGAGCCTTGGTGATAAGGTTTTTCGACAGGTATCAAAGGAGACTACGGAATCGGGGTTATGGTTGAAACTTGAAAGTTTGTACATGACCAAATCTCTGGTGAATCGACTCTACCTGAAGCAAGCTTTGTATTCATTCAAGATGAGTGAAGACAAATTTTTGGCTAAGCAGTTGGATATGTTCAACAAGCTGATTCTTGATCTTAAAAATATTGATGTGAAGATCGATGACGAAGATCAAGCACTGTTGTTGCTGTGTGCTTTGCCCAGAACACATGCTCACTTCAAAGAAACTCTCTTGTATGGAAGAGAGTCCCTGAGCTTTGTAAAAGTTCAATCAACCTTGTATTCTAAGGACCTGAATGAAAGGATCATAAACCTTCGACAGTTGGTGAAGGTTTGGCCGTTAAGGGAAAAATTCTTACGAAAGGATGGTAAGTTCGACAGGAAGAAAGGTAAAAGTCAGCAGAAGTCTTATAGTGGTGAAACATCTGGTATTCGATGTTATCACTGTAAGAAAGAGGGTCACACATGAAAGGTGTACCCTGAACGCCTGAAAGATCATGGAGGTAAGGATAATGGCAACGCAACCATTGTTCAAGATGACTTCGACTCATATGATGTCCTTGTAGTTTCAAGCGGCGACTCAAGAAAAGAGTGGATTATGGATTCAGGTTGCACTTGGCACATGACTCCAAACAGAGAATTGTTCGAGGAGCTATGTGATCAAGATGGTGGATCGGTGCTGCTGGGAAACAACAAATTTTACAAATTTGCAGGTATTGGATCTGTGAGATTCAAGCTCCATGATGAGTCAATAAGGTTATTGACTGAAGACAGGTATGTACCTGATTTGAAGAGAAACTTAATTTCTCTTGGTGAATTCGACAGGAAGGGATATGTTTTCCAAGGAGAGAAAAATATCCTAAGAGTCATGAAGGGGTCGAAGGAAGTCTTGAGAGGCGTGAAGAAACAAGGTTTGTATACCCTTGAGGCTGAGGTTGTAAGTGGTTCGACAAATATTGCATCCATGAAACCTGTGTCGAAGACAGAATTATGGCACATGAGATTGGGCCATGTCAGCGAAAGAGGCCTGGTCGAATTGGGGAAGTAGAACCTGCTAAGTGGCGACAAAGTCGAAAAGTTAGAGTTTTGTGAATCTTGCGTATTTGGTAAATCCTATAGGGAGAAGTTTAACAAAGGCAAGCAAAGAGTACATGGATCCCTGGATTACATTCATGCTGATCTTTGGGGGCCTGCAAGAAATCCTTCACACTCAGGTGCAAATTATTTTCTATCCATCGTTGATGACTATTCCAGAAAGTTATGGGTATTCATTCAGAAGACGAAGGATGAAACTTTTGAGAATTTCAAAAGTTGGAAGGTTCTGGTCGAAACTCAAACTGGCAGAAAGGTTAAGAGGTTGAGAACCGACAATGGCCTTGAGTTTTGCAATGAAGCGTTCGACAGTTACTGTGTTGAGTCTGGGATTGCAAGGTATAAGATTATAGCAGGTACTCCTCAACAAAATGCCTTAGCTGAGAGATTCAATCGAATAATCCTTGAAAGGGTTAAATGCATGTTGGTTAGTGCTGGATTAAAGTAGGTGCTTTGGGCGGAGGCTGTTTCGACAACAACTTATCTGATAATAGATGTCCCTCGAGTGCCTTGGGAATGAAGACACCTGAAGGAGTTTGGTCGGGACATCCACCTAGTCTCGACAGACTGAGAGTATTTGGCTGTGTGGCCTATACTCATATTAGATAAGACAAGGTCAAACCTAGAGCTCTGAAATGCATGTTCATGGGATACCCTGAAGGAGTCAAAGCTTATAGGCTATGGTGCCTAGAGCCAGGTCACAGGAGGTGTATCACCAGTCGAGATGTAGTTTTCAATGAAGCTGAGATGACTTTCAAGAAAACTGATGATGCTGACGAAGAGGTGGAACAGGGAGAGATTCCTCTTGAGGTGGAGCATGTTGATGCTGAATTGCGTACCCCAGATGACGTCGAAGAAGAAGCAGAAGATGTTGTCGAAGATGAGGATACTGATAATGACTATCTGCTAGCAAGAGACAGGTCTAGGAGAGTTATTAAGCCACCTCAGAGACTTGGGTATGCAGATCTTATAGCTTATACCTTAATCTCTGCAAGTGAGGTTCTCGACGAAGAACCTAGAGACTATAAGGAAGTTATGAGGAGTCGAAAGAAGACTGAATGGCTGAAGACCATGGATGATGAGATAAAATCTCTTCATGACAACAACACATGGGAACTGATCAAGAAACCTGCTGGAGCCAGGTTAGTCAGCTGTAAATGGATTTTTAAAGTCAAAGAAGGAATCGAAGGAGTGGCGTCGAAGAGATACAAGGCAAGGTTGGTTGCTAGGGGGTTCACTCAAAAAGAAGGTGTCGACTTCAATGATGTGTTCTCGCCTGCTGTGAAGCATAAGTCCATTCGAATGTTGCTTGCCACGGTGGCACAGTTCGACCTTGAACTGGAATAAATGGATGTAAAGACTGCGTTCTTGTATGGTGATCTAGATGAAACAATCCTGATGAGATAACCTGAAGGGTATGTCGAAAAGCGGAAGAAAGATTATGTGTGCAAGCTGAAGAGATCTTTATATGGACTAAAACAATCTCCTCAACAGTGGAATAGGAGATTCGACAAGTTCATGGCACACATAAGTTTCATCAGAAGTCAGTTTGACCACTGTGTTTACTTCAGATTTCGACCTGGTAATTCATTTGTTATTTTGTTGCTTTACGTGGATGATATTCTAATAGCAAGCAACAATGTCGAAGAGGTAATGAGGGTGAAGGCTGAACTCAATAAGGAGTTCGAAATGAAGGATTTGGGAGCTGCATCCAGGATTCTTAGGATTGACATCCAAAGAGATAGAAATTAGTTGAAATTATGCTTATCTCAAGAGGCATACCTACGGAAGATTCTCGAAAAGTATGGTATTTCAAATTCAAATCGTATTGTGGCTCCGACAAACCCTCAATTCAAGCTGAGTATAGATCAGTGTCCCAGTACTGATGTCGAAAGAGCTTATATGAATAGCATTTTATATGCTAATATATTGGGTTCTTTGATGTATGCTATGGTCTGTACTAGACCTGACATAGCATATGCAGTAAGTCTTGTAAGTAGGTACATGGCGAATCCTGGAAAGGCTCACTGGTAAGCATTGAAGTGGATTTTAAGGTACATAAATGGGTCTTTGAATAGAGTTCTAATTTATGGTGGAGCCTTGGGTGAAGATAGTAAAACAACAATCGAAGGATAGGTCACCTCTGAGTATGTAGGTTGTATGGATTCCAGAAAATCTATTTCTGGTTATGTGTTCACTATGTTTGGGACATCAATCAGTTGGAAAGCAACACTTCAGAAGGTTGGTGCCTTATCAACCACTGAAGCGGAATATATCGCCCTAACTGAAGCTGTAAAGGAAGCTTTGTGGCTTAAAGGTTTTGCAAAGGAGCTGAAACTTCAAGGTCCAGTTATCACTGTTAAATGTGATAGTCAACGTGCAATACACCTGTCGAAGAATTCATCCTATCATGAGCGAACCAAGCACATTGATGTGTGGCTGCATTTCTTTAGAGGAGTAATCGAGCATGGAAAAGTCCAAGTGCTTAAGGTTTTGACAAATCATAATGCTGCTGATATGATCACCAAGACGTTGCCCAGTTACAAGTTTTTCCACAGTATGCAGTTGATAAAGCTGCATGAAGAAAGCTAGTTTATTTCTTGAGGATATAGAGTTAGATCTAAGGTGGAGATTTGTGAGATATTGGGTCGAACTCTAGTTTTAGTATGTCGTTGAAGTCCGCTCACATGTTGTTGTCGAAGACCTACATGCTGTAGTCGAATTGTGTTCTAGTATGTAGGAGATATAATTGGGCCTTGTGTTATGGATTTAATTATTTAAGTTAGTTTGTATCCTAAGTTAGCTTGTAATGGGTAATTGTTAAAAAGCCCATTAGTTTAGTATGTTAGGTTTATTATAAATATCATACTAGTCTCTCTTCCTAAGGTGTGACAAAACCTTATTAGGTTGAGAGAGGTTAATTATTGGTATTCACTTATAATCTTTAAACCCTATAGAGAAAATGAATAGTAAAATAGATTTAACAAATTCTCTATTCTTCTTCCTCTTTTCTCTTCCTTTGTGAACCCTAATAGGGTTTCAGTTATTTTTCCTTTGTTTTTCCTTGTTAACCCTTGCGTGTTTCTTACCCATAAAGAAACCGTTAATATTTTGTTTCAAGGTATCATTTTTAACAACAACACTTATACAGGTATTCAATCTGCCACCAATAATTCATGCCAATCAATTTAGAACAAAATACTTCTTAAGAAGTTTTTGGAATATTGTATTGTTCACTCCATTTTTCTTCTCAAGTTCTTATAGATTTTTGAACTTTGTATAAAACTTTATTTACATGCAACAACATTGAACCTACTAATTTTTGTGTCGTCCAATACATTGACGTTAGCCTACATAACATAACTTTACTATCCAAATAAATTCAACACAACCAGGAAAACTGCCTACCATTCCTCATTTCACAAAACATCTGCTTATATTACCATACGTAGTGCATGTTAAAGAACAACACATAATACAAATCTTCATCACAAGAGGCCCATTTCTGTAACTAACTAAATAAGCTTCATTCTACATAATAATCCTGAAAGATCACCCAAACAAGTTTAATATTACGGATGTCTCAGAGAATACTAACCCCAACCATACTATCCTACTAATATTACGACCAACTTCCGAATTTCAAATATACTTCAATTTTCCCTTCTTACAACGGACACATAAACTCTTTCTCCTGGAATCGTTATTTTGAAACGAAGTTTATCGCCCCTCCCAAGCCTCATATACTGTGCAAACTGGTACCAGCCACGCCCCATGAACTTTTCCGTCTTCACAATATTTTTGTCACGCCGGGCTGAATGAACCTTCGCACGGTATAGTCTCCCATTGTCCAAGTCAACCAACTCTATGGTCCTCTGGTTCACTCCTAAGATATTCTTGGTAACATATGCAGGAAAATACTGCAATATAGTAACCAGAAAGTTTTTCAGTATCTCTTTCAACCAACTATTTATACATCTACTCAAATGTATTAATTTGTAATATATTACAGATGTCTTACCATCACGTTCCTCATGGCTTTGTATCCATAAATGAGAGTCTTTTCCCAACAGTATTCTTCCTCTGCATCATCTTCGTCTGAAGCATCTCTGTCTTCCTCAACTTCCACAGGATTTGGATGACCAATTCCTACAGTAACCTGCCGAACAGGTTCTGCATCTGTCCTGTCTAAAACAGGGTCTCCAATACCATTGAACCTGCTATTCGACCTTACATGTATAAGCTAAAGAAACACACGCTAATTCCATGAATCTAACAATATGAAACTACAAATTTTATTAATACATTTTACGATTTTGGTTCCTGATACTATCCCAAACAATTCACAAATTAAATAAACCTATCAATAACTGACTATATTTACACATTCATATCTTACTTTATTCAACTTTTTGATACAACAGTAATTTATTTATATTTTCTACAAACTTCAACCATAATTTCAATTTTGTAATTTTTCATTTATTTTATATGCGCCACTTTTTTTACCTGACACGATTTTGGTCACCTCTTTCGTCACGATTGCCACCGTCGGTGTTACTGCCACCAATCAGTTCCACTGTATCTTCGGCAAATGATACTTTCTTCAATGCCTTACCTTGCTTCCTTTCCGACATTTCACCGTATGGTTCCGCCCCCAACTCACGGAGCTTAGCATCGATTACCTATTTTTCTTTCAACCAGGCCTCAACATTTCTACATATCCAAAATGATAATAAAAACATTATTAACTTACAAATCTTTACAACACATACGTCTACCAAAACTTCCTACAACTGTTTAACACCATAAAGACTTGTTACGAAGCTTATTCAAAAACTTTTAACGATGCATCTATATTATAGATGAATGATGTACCTGCCTCTCAATTTCTTCAGGTTTTCACCTTTTGTATCTTCTTTGACCGACATCGCCACGCTCACTTCAACAACTTCCATAATCCTATTCAATGTCGTTTCATTATACTTTCAATTATTAACACAATTTGAACAATTCCAATTCTCAAAAACCCCATTTTTTTTGTTATTTTCTGTTTCACAAAAATTCCAGTCATCCTACGTTTTTCTAACGATTTACATCACATGCATGTCAAAATCAAATTAATTTCTTACCTTCCCTTAAACTTTCCTGTCTTCTCTTCCCCATTGCCTTCTTCTTCCACATTTTCAACGGTTAGATCAATAAAATCCTTCTTGCATAAAGTTCCTTTTCCTTTCCAATGACCTTTCGTACTACCAGACACTTCCTCAATCATACGTTTCAGTGTCTCATCAACATTCAACTTCTCTGCGGAACTATTTTTACAGCATCAGAACAAGTTATCATTTCGTGTGAACAACATTATAATCATATTCATCATACTATTTCTACATGCAATCCATAAAACTTACGGCGGATGACTGTCGTTTCCTCTTTGTTGCGCCATTCTTCAAATCGTCTCTAAGTTAAAAGATCTGCTTCATATGAAAAGCTATTAAACCGACTTTTTTTCCATTTCTATTCTTGAGTGTCACTATTTAAGTAGTTTAAAGTTTTATTTTCCCATGGACAAAATGGTCCAGTTTTCAATATTAATACCGTTTAATATATTACTCTTTAAGCTTTGGTAACTTTGGCTCGATGCAATGTAACTACAATATATTGTGTGTGGAATGTAAGTTTAAGTTATTTTATTCCTTGACATAATGTTTTATCTGATACTTTGTAGATATGGCCTTCAATAACATCTATATTAGATATAAACATTTTGCTGGGCCTATACATAATTTCACCAGGCCCAGACCCACACACACCTATTACTTACTCACTACTACGAAAAACCCATTTAACAACGGTTGGGAATGACATATAATGACGCGGGCGAGGGCGTTGTTATGTAGATTGTCGTTGTATGTATGATACTTACAACGACGGCCTTGTAGGCGTTGTAATAAACAGGAAGTCGCACTAACTATCACAACAGTTTTGCAATACACCGTTGTAATAAATTTAATTATCCTCGGTTCGATTCCCAGGAATGCAGTTTTGATATTTATTTTTTCCTGACCAGCGTGCCAGATATTATAACGGTTATGAAATATAACCGTCGTTAAAGTTTCTGCAAAATTAACAAATATGATCCTGCTTTTATAATTAATCCCATTTTTTTACCTGTATTATTGTTCTCCATATCTCAGCACAGCAGAAAAATACAATTTACATTTTGTGATAATGTTTTCATAATAATATTAATCGTATCATATTCATAATATCACATATACCAGATTACAGTTTATCAGAACAAACAACCTACATAAATAAAATATCACATATACCATATTACAGTTTACACACATTACATAACTTCACATAATTGTAACTTGGTGTATAATTGGTATCTTGTCTCTTGGTGTCTTGTCTCATGGCTTGGTGTCTAGACTCAAAATACCTATGATTTCAAATAATTATACTTGTTAGTAAAAATACTTCTAAACTATAACATACAATTAATATATTATGAATAAATAATAAATTACGTACTTGTTAATTTTCCCATATGCCTTCTTCATGATCTAGTCGTATAACATGCACGACATCTCCATCAACTTCATCATATGAGGTAGGAACTTGTGTTGTGTAAGAAGGTGTGGACGAAATATCAAGACTTTCATCACTAAGAGGAATGTATTTTCCTTGGAGAACGATTGACCATTTCCCCGATTTGTCCGATGGATCGGAAACATAGAAAACCTATTTTGCTTGAGAAGCCATGATGAATGGTTCTGTATTAAAAGATGCCTTGCCAAGGTCGACCCGGGTGAATCCTAAGTCATCAATGTCTACACCATTACTATTATTGGGAACCCACTTGCATTTAAATAAAGCCATTTTGAAAATAACATAATCAATCTCCCAAATCTCATCAATGACACCATAAAACGCGGTAGTTGCCAATACCAGATTCTTATCTTTCGAACTAGAGAAATACATCGATTCGGCTTCAACCATAACCCCACTATTTTGCATTGTTCTAAGATCATATTTTGATTTTGTATAAAAGGTATAATGACCAATGTCGTATGCACTCCAGGTAATGACACAAAATTTTGGCCCGTACGACAACCACCTAAGTATCTCGGATGCACTAGGATCATTAGATACACTTTTATTAAACCAATCCATGAATCTATTGTTATGCTCTATCAACAACAACTTGTCATTCATTCGGGGATATTTTTTCTTCATAAGTCTTTTGTGAGTCTCTATGAAAGGTTGAACCTCATCTATATTATTCAATATATAGAAATATGATTGAATAACTACATCCCGAGCCATTGACCTAACATTTAGACCTTGAATACCTCTTTCGTCTGTGTCAGCATGGCGAGACTTTGGAATTCCTATAGAATCTGCATCCGACAAATAGTTTGTACAAAACTCAACAGCTTCTTCTGTGATGTACCTTTCAACAATCGAAGCTTCCGGTCGGTGATGATTCTTCGTATATCCTTTAAAGATCTTCATATATCACTCTATTGGATACATCCACCTTAAAAAAAATGGACCACAAATTCTGATTTCTCTTACGAGATGAACAAGTAAGTGAACCATAATGTCAAAAAATGATGGCGGAAAATACATCTCCAATTGACACAAGATTATGGCAGCCTCATCTTCTAGTTCATCCAATTTTTTGAAATCAAGAACTTTATTACATATGGCATTGAAGAATAAACACAGTCTCGTTATAGTTACTCTCACATTTTTTGGAAGGATCCCACAGATAACCACGGGTAGAAGTTGTTGCATCAATACATGACAATCATGAGATTTTAAACCAATTAACTTGAGATCTTTCATTGATACAAGTTTCTTGATGTTTGATGAGTAACCTTCCGGAACTTTAATACCTTGCAAATACTCGCAGAACATCTTCTTTTCCTTTTTAGATAAAGTGTGACATGCTGGAGGCAGATAAGTTCTTTTTCCTTTCTCTATTGGAGCCAACTGTTTTCGTATACCCATCTTCTCCATATCAAGACGGGAAGTCTTACTATCTTTAGTCTTGCCCAGAATGTTTAGAAGTGTGCCAATCAAACTATCGCACACATTTTTCTCCACGTGCATCACATCAAGACAATGTCTAACATCATGACTTGACTAATATGGAAGATCAAAGAAGATGGACCTCTTTTTCCATATATTTTTCACAACTGTCCCTTTTTCTTTTCCTCTCTTCCCACCTTTTTCTTTTTCTCTCTTCCCATCTTTTTCTTTTTCTCTCTTCCCAAGGACAACATTAATGTATTCCTTCCGTTGATAAACTTCATCCCCGGTTAAAGGTTTAGGAGCCTCACCAAACTCTTGCTCTCCATTAAAACCCATTCGCAATCTACGATAAGGATGACCCGGTTTTAGAAATTTTTGATGCCCAAGGTAAACGGTCTTTTTTCCAAACTCAAGTTGGTGATAACAAGTATCATCTTCACATATAGGACATGCTTTATGTCCTTTGACACTGTATCCCGCCAAGTTACCGTAAGCCGGAAAGTCGTTAATTGTGCAAAATAACATTGCACGCATATTAAACCTCTCCCCAGAATATACATCATCAACTTCAACGCCTTCATCCCACAAGAGTTATAAATCATCAATTAATGGACTAAGATAAACATCTATGTCGTTACCAGGTTGTCGTGGTCCAGAAATCATTATACTTAACAGTATATACTTGCGCTTCACACACAACCAAGGAGATAGGTTGTAAATAGTGAGAAGAACAGGCCAAGAAGTATGATTAGTGCTCATATTACCAAAGGGGTTCATTCCACCGGTGGCAAGCCCAAGCCTAAGATTTCTTGGCTCGACTCCAAAATCCGGAAACAAAGAATCAATTTTCTTCCATTGCAAAGAATCAGCTACATGGCGAATGTTTCCATCACGAATCCTTTCATCTGCATGCCATCTAAGATTCTTTGCGTCATTCAAATTAGCAAAAAGTCTCTTTAATCGTGAAAGTATTGGCAAGTGCCATAACACTTTAGCAGGAGGATGCTTCCTACTAACATTGTCATAGTGATCATTGTCATCATCATTGCTAGCCTTCAGCTTGTAACGCGACAGACCACATTTCGGACATTGAAACAAGTCTTCATACTCTTTCTGGTGTAATATGCAATCATTAGGGCAAGCATGTATCTTGATATACTCCAGACCCAGTGGACACAATATCTTCTTGGCATCATAGAAACGATCCGACAATTTGTTATCTTCTGGTAACATTTGCTGTAGCAATTCAAGTAATTCCGTGAAACTTTTATCTGACCATCCATTTTTTTCCTTCAGATTAAACAACTCTAACACCGCCGATAATCGTGTGAACTCTGTGCATCCCTTATATAAAGGGGTGTCTTTATTACTACATAAATTATCATAAATATGAGCATTCATAAAAGATGATTCCCCAATATCACGGAACATATCCTCTAGGTGATCTTCCATATATTCATCTTCCTCCACTCTTTGACTTTGTAACGCCCGACTTTCCTTATTATCCACCTCGCCATGCCACGTCCATATTATATAATTTTGACATATACCATCACAACAAAGGTGATTATGTATTTCTTTCTTGTACCCTTTTTGATATTAGCGCAAACAAAACAAGGACAATAAAAGATACCATCATTTCCGGGAAGATGTTTATCAGCGTATTCAAGGAATTCACAAACTCCGTTCTCATAAACCGGATCTAATCTATTGACTTTCATCCAACTACAATCCATTACAACTTCTGAAATTTATACATGTATAATAATGTGAATGACACACCAAAATCTAATCCAAAAACTCAAGCATATGCATATACAATATGAACAAAGAAAAAATCAATGAAGATGTACTCTCATACTAAACGTAAAGTATATGAAACATCTCATTCTGACTTGAGCATATACAATATGAACAAAGAAAAAGGAATGAAGATGTTGAAGAGAACCTTACTTCGAAGCTGAAGAAGCAAATGAATGATGAAGACGATCAATATTTGAGCATAAACCAAGAAAAGAGGAATGAAGATGTTGAAGAGAACCTTACTTCGAAGCTGAAGAAGCAAATGAATGAAGACGGTCAATATTTGAGCATAAACCAAGAAAAAAGGAATGAAGATGTTGAATAGTACCTTACTTCGAAGCTGAAGAAGCAAATGAATGAAGACGGACAATATTTGAGCATAAACCAAGAAAAAAGAAATGAAGATGTTGAAGAGTGTAAAGGTTAGGGCGCCTCTGGCTCACTTGTTCGATTAGGGCGTCTTATGAAAGAAATACATAATAAGTTTTGTTTTAATTTATCAGTAAACCTTTTAATCTCGGTGGAGAAACAAACCGTAGTGGAATCTTAAGTGAAGTGTATCCTAAAAAAAGGTAAAAATGTGTTGCAGGGAATCGAAGCTTGTTACATTTCATTTATTACTACAGTTGTTCATCTGCACCGTTGTAAAATAATTTACAATTGAAACACGCTAAATGTACTCTAAAAAATGGAAAAAATGTAGTTGCAGGGAATCGAAGCTTGATACATTTTATTTATTACTACGATGGTTTCATTCAACTGTCATTAAATGACTCAGCTTTTAAATGGGCGCGAAATTTTTAACCTATTACAACGGCATAAAAGGATGCGTTGTAAGCCTGGCATTGCTGTTTTAGCGTTTTGTAGTAGTGCCTGTTTGACTTTCCCATATACTTCTTTTCACTGCAAACTTCACAATCACAAGTAAAACGCAACTTTTACCCAGGAAACGAAACATGGCCAACAACGTCAACATCGCGTCTCCCATGGGGTAAGTCTTTTCTATTATTACACTAATCTTTATGTTATAAGTCTGCTACGATTATTGCTGAGTGGGGTGATACAATTTTCGTTCATTATTTTGAAATTTGTTTGACATGTACAACCCGATTCCTTTGTTTCTTTTTAGATCAACGGTTTACAAATGCCTTATAATCTTCGTCCTTGCAAATGTAATAATAATGTCCTCCCAATTTTATCTCCCATTTTGTTATGTAGGGTTTTGGACGCATTTGAGTTTTGCAACATATACAATTTGTTTTCCCGGTCTTTTGTTATTTGATGTTATACGGTTTACACTTCCTGACGTTTTCAACTTGCCCCCTGATTATGCGGTTTAACATTCTTCCAGACTCCATAATGATCGAACAATAAGGGAGGCTAAATGCAAAGACATTATGCTGCAACTTGATTATCTAGAGTACCAGGAGACACAGGAGCTAAAGAAACAACGAAAAAATATCATGTCCTTCGAAGAATTTTAAATGCTACGTCAACAAGGACATTCTTCTACAAAACCAATAACCATCGGATGGTATTTTTGGTCTTACCATTACATATATGTTATCTTTTACATCATTTTAAGTTATCTTCTGTTTCCATACATCTAATTATGCTACTGTTGTTTTACATTAGAACTATTCAACTTCAACAATCCACTCCTGTTTCTATGCCACCACATATAATTGACGTAGATAAAGATCCAAAGGCCAACCGTGCGGTTCCAGTTTGACAAACCAAGCACAATCAACCCACAGTCAACTCACGTTCTCGATCGTCCCGCATCACAGTTTCATCTGATAGTGAACGATACTTCTTTATATAATTGTTTAGAAATTTTTCAATTACAACACTTCTAATTTTTGTTTCTTTCTTATAGCATTTCTCTGTCGTGTAAGAAACTTTACTTCTTCCTCTCATTTTAACATAAATGTTTCGGAGTAGTTCCGATGCGGATGCCTGTGCTAAAATTACTCGTGGCCGTCCGAAGTTTTTTGTTTGGAAATGCAAAATCAGGCCTGGGAAAACGTCAAGAAACAACGTGCTTATAAGTCACAACCTTTTCTTTTTTTTTACCATCACTACTACACTTTTACATTCCTTCTGAAGATTAATTCCACTTTTCTATTTCCTTTAGCAAATCCCCCACATGGTCATTAAGGAATGCTGCCAATTTGGGGACATGTGTATTAAATTATTTGATGCGGATACTCGGGAAGGTTATGACTGCGAACTTCACCGCTCTGAAAGAAAATATGGTGTTGACATGTTCATTGGCAAGGGATGGTATGAGTTCGCCAAAAAGAAGCGTCTCATAAAGGGTGATCGGCTGGCTTTCATTGTGAGGGATCCTCATGGTGACACGGTTGTTGTCAAAGTTTTAAATCGCTGATGCTCTCTTTAAACATATCTTTTATTACTTTGTTTTGTTTGATGGAATGATGTTCTAAACAACCAATGTTATTCATGTGTGCTTGTATTGACCAATATATTTTGGTTTTTTTGGTCTTCTAACTCATTACTGTTCTCTCATTGTAATTTAACTTGGTTTTTTGGTTTAATTGTACTGCCTTCTATTAATAGCACTACGTGATTTTGCATTCATCTATCCCTATTTATTTTACAAATATTATATTCTCTAATTACTTACTTTTTACTTTCTTCTTCCAACTAAACATCACTTATGTCTTACATTATTAATATTTTTTTCCGGTCCAATACATTTCCTTTTCTATTTCTTAACTTTCTCTCGCAATCAATGCACGTCCCATATCAATATCCGTGCGAATGCACGTGTCTCCCACTAGTACTCATTAAATACATTAGTCATTTCATTTTGAAGCATACAAATCCCAAATAAAAATAGGATTTATATCCTACCATTCATTCATCATGTACATATTAGTTTTTAGGGTCTAACAAATCCTAAGAGCAAAAAGAAACTAATATCATTTTATTAAAATTAATTAATGTTAAACTTCAAAAAGTTGAATACACAAATTTTCACCTCAAATTAAGGAGCAATAAACAGAGGTCCTTTCCAGCTTGAATGGTTTGACTATGTCCCATATCTTAGTCCATCACAACACATGCATGAATGATATACTCGTACCACACTAATTTGATTTAATAATTCATGTTAGTGCAATTATTCAGTGTGAAATACTAGTAATAAATCTCTGTCTGAAAATATTGAAACGCTTTTCTCTTAAACAATTCGATTCCATATCATTTACACAGAATAGGACAAATCTGACACATGTAATGTTTTGTCGTTAGGTGGGGAGAGACCAAGTCAAAGAAAGGAGCAAATATTTGGTAATCATAAGATACCACGTTCCAAGATTATAGACGGTGGACAGGAGGTGTGGTGTAGTGCAGGGGGTCTTAATATCATGAGATGTATTTGTATTTTCTGTTCTCATTTTTTCTATCATAAAGAAAAGGAAAAATATATTCATCAATTTTAATTTTTTATTTAATGAGGAATAATAATATTCTTTAATAATTTATTTTCTAAAACATACTTTTATTAGTATTTTATGATTTTCTCAAAAACATTGCCAATGTTTTTATATTTATAATCATAAAATAGTTAAAAAGTACCCTATTTATAGCAATATTATCTCTGTCTCAAGACACTTTAGTCGAATTTATTTTTTCAAAAAACAACTTTTTTAAATTATATATCAAAATAATCAAATTTTCAATTTATTCACCAAATTATAATATATTTCAAGAGTAGGCACCAACCATTATAGCACATGAATAAGATTTTTACACACATGTGCCATTGCAATTGGCGCATGCATGTAAAATGTAGGAGCATAGTGACACCTGCATGTAAAATTAGGAGCATGTGTCATTACAATTGGCGCATGTAAAAATTAGGAGCACGCGCCACAACAATTGACACATGCATGTAAAAAATAAAAGGAGGGAATAGCTACATTTTACATGCATACGCCAATTACAGTGACGCATGGTCTTACATTTTACATGCATGCGTCAATTACATTGACACATGCTCCTAATTTTACATGCATGCGTCATAAGAGTTGGCGCTAATAAATTAAAAACGTGGTTAGTTTGGTATATAATTTAAAAAAGTTGGTTATTTTAAAAAAATTCACTTTAGTCTTCATACAATAAATTGAAAAACTTAAATATAAAAAAAAAAGGTTAAATATACAACACCCTCTATAATATAGGCGAGTTTCGGTTTATGCATATAAAAAAATTATTTTGGATCCCCTTGAAATGTTAAAATTCTATGTCTTTTGTCCTTTAAACGTCAAAGTTATCATCTGTAATATATTTTTTTGTTTACCCCAGATTCAGTGTTCAAATTGTACGTTTAGGGGAGTAAAAAAAAAATTATAGGAGAAATTCAAAAAAAAAAAATTATAGAAGATAAATCGAAACTCGTCTATGTTGCAAGGGATGTTGTATATTTAACAAAAATAAAATTAGAAATGATTTTACAAAATAATATTTTATTAATTATATGAGAAAAAAGATAATAAATTATGATGATAAATTAAATATTAATGTTTTATTAACGGTATTATAAAGTGACATATAATTTATAATCTTATTTTATAAAATAAAGGCTTAAATAGGTTTTTCGTCTCTGTAAGTTGGCGAGATTTTAGTTTTCGTCCCTGTATCTTTTTTTTTTCAGTTTTAGTCCCTGTATCTTACTTTTTGTTGGTGTTTAGTCCTTACAGAGGTTTTCTGCGGATTTTCTTGCAGATTTTCCTGCGGATTTTCCTGCGGAATTTGATTTTTAGGAAAATCCGCAGGAAAATCCGCAGGAAACCTTCGGATTTTCCTGCGAATTTTGGCTTTAGGGACTAAACACCAGCAAAAAGTAAGATACAGGGACTAAAACCGAAAAAAAAAAGATACAGGGACGAAAACCAAAATCTCGCCAACTTACAGGGACGAAAAACCTATTTAAGCCTAAAATAAATTATAATTTGAAACAAAAATAGTATACAATATTCTATAATTATTGAAAAAATTATTTTTAAACATGCCTCATACTCATAGTCTCATAATTTACGTGTGGTTGTCTCTAGTTACAGTTTGTGTGGAGTGATTAGAGAGACATCTGCTAATTTATTTCTACATTGCATTTTTGCCGTTTGGGTTTGAAATTGATTATCAAATATTTTTTTCGTTTTAAAATTAATATAATAATATTGTCATAAAATATTACACTTTTATTAAATTAATCTTATAAATATATTAGAACACAGTAATAATTAAAAAATAAAATTGAAAAAATAACAATTATTTCAACATTAAAAAGTAAGAATGACATTCATTTTAAAATAAATTTTTCTTATTAAAATGACCGTTATTTTGAAACAAACTTTACTTGTTAAAATGACAATCATTTTGAAATAAATTTTATTTATTAAAACGACAATCATTTTGAAACGTAAGTCGATTGGTCTGATAGCAGTCAAGTACCTGATACTATGTTAATTTATGTGACTATATTGAATTCACTTTTATCATTTCTTGAATGTTTTGCACAAGATGGAAGAATTGTATTTGCATTTGTTCTCATGTAATTTTATCTTTCTCTTGTTTACATAAAAGGTAATCATTATGGTTTTAGCCTGGTTAACCTAGGTGATCATTGGTGGAATGATGATGTCCCTTTTTTATTATTGAAAATTTTCATAGAAAACCGGCAAATCGCTTATACCCAATATCTTGTTTGATCTTGGGATGCAAGTTGCTTTCAAACTTGATACACTTCGACCCTTCAGCTGCCACAATATTATAGTGTGGACAAAATTATACCAGCTCTCTAAACTTAGCAGCATACTCAACAACCGTCGAATTTCCTTGTTTCATTTCAAGGAACTCGATCTCTTTCTAACTGCGCACGTCCTTTGGAAAGTACTTCTCTAGAAAATTAGTTCTGAACATAGCCCAAGTAATCTCGGTACCTTTATCTTCCATTCTCTGACGCGCGTTGTCCCACTAATCTCCGACCTCCTCTGGCATCATATGAGTACCAAACAACACTTTCTGGTCCTCAATACAAGCCACCACTCGAAAAATCTTCTCAAACTCTCTGAGCCATGTCTAAACACCTTTTGGATCATATATGCTCTTGAAGGTCGGCGGGTTCTTTCTCTGAAATTTTCCTAATCCACAAAATTCATCGCCAGCCAGATTCAACTAACCCTGCAGCGCCTAAGCCATCTCCTCCAAAGCATCAACAATAGCTTGATCGTTTATTCCTCCATCCATATTTATACACACCAGTAAACAGCTAATAAAAGAAACATGCATCGATAGTGTTCATACACATGTCGCATATTAGGGAATAAACAATATGACAAAAACCTTGTCGAATAGACCAACCTTATTTGATACCACTATGTAATACCCTAGAACTCTCACTCAAAATTATACGGAATAAATCAATTATTAACAACTATTTCATATAAGATTTTACACAATCTCTACATTCAACCTACTATGTAACACTTATTAAGATAAAACATTTAATTCAAAACACCTGTCACCACATGCTCGCATTTACTTAGACTCATCGCAGCAAAATTAATCATTAAAAATACTACCCAATCAAATAAGTTCAAATATAACTTTTATTTAAAATTAAACTCAATCAGGGCAATATGCCTTCAACATCAAAGCAGCTTAAATCCAGGAGTCATAACATTTAACCTCGCAATAATAGCTTAGAATAAAACAAAACATAACGTTCGCCCACTTAGTGTTATTTACCAGGGCAACGATAATCTAAAATGCATAAAACTGGAAAGGAATAATAGCCTTAGCATCATCCTTCAGCTCTAAAGCAACTACTTATCTACCTGTTTGTCTGCACTCTAAGAAGGAGCACATGACACCACAACTAAACAAAGAGGTGAGAATACGCTTAAAATATATAGTGGTGCAAAAGAATGTAAGGGTATCCTAAAGGAAAAACATCAACTTCCATTCAATTCAATTACATAAATCAATACAACAATGACTCAACAACACCCAAAATAACTCATATGCACAACCTTTATGCAATGCAATGTAACAACGAATCAACTCATGCATGTGGAACCAACTTAACAAAGGTTCTTCATACAAACTAGGTCCCAACATCTGAACCCCGAACCCCCTTATCTGAGCTCCGGACGAATCACTAGTTCCAACATCTAAATTTGTGACTCGCCTCTTTCACAACAACAACAACATATGATGCATGTCTAATATAATGCACAACTACAACAACTCAACAACAAATTTACATTTCCACATCTAATTGTAAATAACAACATCAAAGTAGTCCCCACAGCTGGACTACCCACCACAATCTCAATTATACGTTCATCACATAATTATCTCATCATCAACACAATTCAACATCATTAGATTAATCAAAAAATTCAATTAGTCAACCAAAATTCATAAAAAAACACACCAAACAATAACCAAACATCGACCACACTACAAAACAACACCAAAAATATAACTCAGCAGGCCAAAACACGCCCACTGACATGATGACGGGTAACTCGTCACCTGGGAGACGCCCGTCATCACCTTTTTCCATCAACCATCACCCTTGTGATGTCTGGAAAGGCTTAACGCTTTTCTGGAGACCATGACAGTCTCCCTGTCAGATGGCTGACACCTGTCAGTGTCCTAAGGTGCATGACGACCAGGTCGTCACGCAGATGACGCCCGTCACCTGTGTTACAAAAGCAAAATTTATGTTAAGCTATGGAGTTCAGTTCAGAACTCTGATTTCCCACCCCAGGTCTTCCAATCGATCATAAACATCAGAGAATAACATGTTATCATTACAATCGTCATATACGTATCGATTAACACACAATTTCATCAATTAATCACACATTTTAACACTTTATTCATCATATTCATGCCAACCATATGAACAAAACTCATATCACTTTTTTGAATTCAAACATCTAATTTTCATGGTAAATTAACACACGAAATTCATGATAATTATAGAAATCACTTCATGTTATCATAATAGTTTCATCCATATCATCAAACATTCAACATTGGAAGGAAATAGGGAAACACCTAATGGAGATTAAGGACTTCTCCCTACCCATCATGTAATTAACACCATATTTTGAGTAACCCTCCCCTTACCTTGGATTTCCAGTAGCAACTCTAAGCTTTGACTATGATGATTTCCTCCCAAACCCTTTTTCTCACTTTGCTTTGCCTTGTCTCTTTCCTCTTGTCCCAAAATAACACGTATTGACGACTCTTAGGTTTTCTAATATTTTTTTATTAAGAAAACCTAATTTAATCTTCTAATAATTGTACATTGCCCCCAAATTATTATAATTCTCACCACTTACCTTATTTTCTTCACAATTTCTATTTTCCACCAAAAACCTCTATTTTCTATTTAATTTTAATATTATTTAATGATCTAATTATTTAATTAAATAACTAAACACTTTTCTACCAATTCCAACATATCATAAACATGTCAAAACACCAAACCATCAATCCAATGCATATAAAATTCATTTAGATAAATAAATAAAGCATAAGTTCAATAATTAAATAAATAATTTAAAGAAAATGGAATGTTACAAGCTGCACCCTAGTCGATTGGTGTTCGTCGCGATCTAGGGATGTAGTATGATTTCCTCAGTCTCCGCCCGGGCGCTGGGGAGGAGAATTGTGTTTTCTTCCTTTCAAACGGTATTTTGATTTCTGTACTTTACTTCCCCATGCAGCGGTTATCTCTAGACCAATGGAATGATTTCTTCTAGATATGGCCTCTTGAACTGTGTTCACTCGGGGCTGAGTGTAATGGAGGCTTTCTTCTAAACGAAGAAACCGTTCCTCAATCTTCTTGGAGTTCTGTTGTTGAACGATGTTGTAAATGCCATTGAGTAACTCATTCGCACCTTGAGCGCATATGTTCGCTTCAAGAATGCTGAAAACATGCAACATCTACGGTTACTCAACAGGAAGAGGAGTTGGAGCTCTAATCTGTGATGCTTAGGAAGTCCTTGTTCCTGGAGGAGGAATAATTAGATCTGGAAGCGGAGGACCCTCAATATCGAGATTCATTTCGCCAGAAGGAGAATGAGTCGTGTTTCATTAATTGTCAATTGTCTGTACTGCGCCAATAATAACTAGAGTGGCTTCGCGTGTGGTGGAAGAACGAGTAACTCTAGATCTAACCATTTCAAAGGATCGAAGAGATCAGAGATACATAAATCTAAAGATCTAAAGAATCAGTGAGTTGTAGTTGGTGTAGAGTTCGAGTTGATTGAATTAGGGATGACAACGGGTCGGGTCGGGTGCGAGTTTCACACTACCCAAACCCGCACCCGAAATCACCACCCGAACCCGAACCCGAACCCAAAGGCTATTCGGGTGGCAAAATAACACCCACGCCCACACCCGTTGGGTTCGGGTTTTTCCACCCAAACCCGAACCCCGTAGCAAAAACATAAAAATACAATATCAACATTGAAATTTGAACACAAAAATTCCATCAAGCTCTCTCAAAGAAATTAAGGAATTAAATTACAACTTTCTATTAAGTTTGGTAACATTATAATTAAAATTAAAGTCTTCAACATCTTAACATTTCAATTAAAATTAAAGTCTACATATATATTTAGGGGCACTTATGTAATTTCATGTCTAAGCGGGTGTGGTATCGGGTTGGGTGCAGGTTTCACACTACCCAAACCCGCACTCGAAATATCGGGTGGCACCCGAACCCGAACCCAGTCAACTCGAGTTTTCACCTGTTGACTCGGGTTTGGGTGCAGGTGGGCCCCGCAGGTTCGGGTATGCCTGCCATCCCTAGAGCGAATGCAATTGAATTTTGCTCTCGATTTGCGAGATCTCCGTTTAAAGGTTGAAGAAAACTTCACACTGAAAAAATTAAGGCAGAGATAAAGAGTCATAGAAAACGTGAGAATTAAAATGCGTTTCCCACAAACGACACCATTGTTCAGTTCTGGAACCAGAAATAGAGAGATGCAGAAGCATCGACAAAGTAGAGTTTTTGATGCAACAAAGAGAGAAGGGGGGGTGCACCTGAAAGGCTAGCAGTCTAACGCTCAAGTCAGTATATGAAAGAGTAGAATGTATTCAAATTGTGTTTGAAAGTTATTACATGATTCATAGCCATTCCCTATATATTGGGGAGAGAAAGAACGATCTCGCTATCTTTCACACGTGGTGCACGAGGCGTAAATCTTTTGTAGAAAAGTTTAGGATAATCATATGGTAAGGAGAAGATTCTAGAAACATGACATGTAGTCGGTCAAAAGGCTTTGACTCGAAATGAGCTATTTTAGGTGGTCGGTCCAAGACGAATATGACCAGCCAAAAACAACTTCTATAACACATTATACAACAAGTACAATAGCTAGGCTATCTGTTAATCATTGGAGGATTTCTTAATGCACCATATATTTTTTAGGCACCACGCAAAAATTAAAAAATGCTCATAGTTTCCGAAGATGTATCTTCGGACGCACCCCAATACACACATTTCATTCATTTTTGAGTCACACCCCAATTTTATAAATAAATTTATTCTAGAAATGCATCTCCGAAAAATTTCTAGAACATAAAAAAAAACAGAAAAATACAATTAAATATATTGGGTACCTATTTCATGAACATTCTTTTGTTTCACTTTTTACTGCATGTGTTAGTCTTGCATTATTGACGAAGGAAGACACGCTAACGCTCTTGTAATTAAGCATGGCTTTGATTCAGATTTGTCTGTGAGCAATGTCTTGGTTACTATGTACAATAAATATGGTGAAATTGTCAACTTTTGACTAGCCTTTAGACAAATTTCTCATCCAGACATTGTTTCAGGAAGACCCAATACGAAGTATTATAAAAGAATGTGCATGAAATAGGTATCTAATATATGTAATTGCATTTTTCTGTTTTTTAGGTTACGAAAATATATTATTCGAAATTTTTCAGAAATATATTTCTAGAAAAAATTTATTATAAAATTGGGTGTGACTCAAAAACGAATGAAATGTGTGTATTTTGATACGTCCGAAGATGCATTTCCAAAAAACTAAAATCATTTTTGGATTTTTGCGATGTGCGTAAGAAACATATATGATGCATTAAGAAATCCTCTAATCATTATGCTATATAAACTATATTAATTATGATGATCAATTATTTTTTGGCAAAATACCCCTTTTCGTCCCTTAACTTTAGCTCGGGGTCCAGTTTGGTCCCTTAACTTTAAAAAGTGGCAAGTTGGTCCTTTAAATTTTAAAATGGTGTCACTTGAGTCCTCACCGTTAGTTGACCTCAAACGTCCGTTCATTGTGAATACGTGGCAGATAGCTTGGCAAGTTTACTTCATCATCTTGTTTAGTTCTTCTTCCTATACAGTATCAGAAACCTTGTTCTGTTCTTCTTCCTCCCAATCCCAAATCCCAAAATCAAACCTAGGGTTTTTTGGCAAGCATGAAATCTGGTTGTTCGTCCTCGATGATGAAACAAAAAAGTGGAGATTCAAATGTTTGTAGTAGGTCACGCTGGAAGCCCAAATGTCATTGTGGAGACATGGATGTTCTTCAAAGGGCAACTACTGTTAAGAACATGGGAAAACTTTTATGGGGTTATCCAAATTATAAGGTATGCAGGTTTTTTAATTTGTTAATAAGTTATGTTTAAGTTTCATTTTGTAGGTAGCCTTGACCTCTAAACAATGAAAATTTCAGGGAGGTATGCAAGCTAGGTGTGGTTTCTTTGTGTGGTTTTATGAGGAGGTGGGTGATGAGAAGGAGCAATTCTGGATGCATAGGCTGGGTGTGGTTACTAAGGGACTTGCTGAAGCAAAAAAGGACATTGAAAAAGTGACAATGGTGAATGAAGAATTAGGGAAAACGTTGATGAAACTTGAAAATGAAATGAAGAATATCATGAAGTGGAAAAAGCTTTTGAATTTGATGTTTGTGATGATTATCATTGTATTAGTTTTTAGAACGAGTTAGGGTATTATGAAGAATAGGTTAAGGTTTGTTTGTAAGAATTTTGTTAAGGTTTGTTTGTACGAATTATGTTATGGTTTGTTTGTAAGAATTATCTTAAGTTTTGTTTGTAAGAATTAGCTTTAAGTTCTGTTAAAGTTTGTAACTTTTGGATTGTATCAGTTTAATATAAATTCAATAGTTGGGTTGAATTTGTATCATTTGAATATGTTTGCAATATTTGGTTTGTTAAGAGAATGACCTGTAATTTTGTATCATGGTTTCGACACTGAACATGATACATTTGTTCCAATTTTTGACACATAATTTTTGAAACATTTTTTTCAACACATAATTTATGACACAATCTGGTTCCATTCCATAATAGCTACATAACCTGATACACATGTTCCACAAAATACATAAAGTGGTTCCAAACAACACCAAAATACATAAACTGGTTCCAAACAACACCAAAATGAAAATACATTCCAAACTGATATCCTGATAGCCTAATTAAACAAGTCAGTTGTTTCCAAAATACACAAAATACATGAAATGATAGCCTAATTATATCTAGAGGTTCTTCTTTGGTGTAGTCCTCTTTGTTGGAGTAGACCTCCTTGTTACTGGGCGAACAACATTCTTGGAAGCACTCAACCTAGTTGTAGGCCCAGGTGGTACAAAAGGTATTGTTGGCTTCCTAACAGGAAGCTTTTGTGTCTTGCCCTTAGCAGGTCCATGAGTCTTCTGAGTAACCTTTCCCTTAGAAGTCTGAGATGTTTGGCTAGATTGTTGAGTAGTATTTCCCTTAGAATTTAGAGAGGGTAGGCCTGAATTTTGAGCAGCCTGAGTTGGATTCTGAGAGGGTTGGCTTGATTATTGACCAGTTTGGGTTAGAGTCTGAGAGGGTTGGCTTGATTGTTGAGCAGCCTGTGTTGGAGTCTGAGAGGGTTTGCCTGATTGTTGAGCAACCTGTGTTATTGTGTCCTTACAAGTAGACTTGTAGTGTCCGACTTTCTTACACCCACTACACTTCACCACGAAACCTGTTCTTCTCATTTTGCGATCAGACCCATCAATTTCTCCTTGTTTAAGATTCCTCCTCTTTTTAGGTCTACCAGGCATCTTCCTGAACTTGGGTGGTTGCACATCTGGATATGGTGTCTTAACCCACAAGTTTGCTCCATTAACAGGGTAGATCACATGCTTATAAACTGACTTGTACCTTGAAACCCTATAATACTCTAGAATGTAACTATCAATTTTGAAATTCCTACTCTTCATAGCAGACAAAGCATGAACACATGGGAGTCCTGTGAGTTCCCATCTTCTGCATGAACATATATGATCTTTCAGGTTTACAACAAATTTATCATCTTGATATTCCAAGTGCCTTACTTCAAATATATGTTCATGAGACATCCTAAAGAATTAAACAAACATAATATATCAGTCACATGTTTGGACTGTAATGTTTGGAATTAAGTAATAATGTATGCTGATATTACATACCTTACTAGCCAGTTGTTGGTGTATGTGCTTGTGACATCAATTTTCTTTCTAATATTAGGCAATATATCATTCTCATCCAAAATACCAAATCTCATTCTGATATTTTCCCATCTCTCCATCATGTATATTATGATGTCTTCCAACATAATGATTAGTGGTTTTGCCCTTGCATCAAGAATGACACTATTAAAGGATTCAAACATGTTGTTGAGAACATCTTCACATTTATTTGTGGTTTTAAAGTAAGATCTACTCCAAAACCTTGGTGGGGTATTCATCATATGTTTAAATGCTTCTTCATTGATGGCACTCATTCCCTTCATCTCTCTTTCCCATGCCCGTGGGTATGTTGACTTGGCAGCCTTCCATATTATGTCCTTTAACATCTTTCCAAGAAACCTCTTCCTAATATTGTTATAGAGGTGCCTAACACAAAACCTGTGCTCCACCCTTGGCAATAACTCATCCATAGTAGGTAGCAGACCCTGCATCAACATTATGGCATAACAGTAGTCAGCAGGGCCCTCATCAACATTATCAACAACAACATCATAGTAGTCAGGTTGAGACAAGGTGTGTTGAATGTAAATATCAACACTTTGGTGCACCCTATAAAGATTTGCAATTTCTAAACCACCCTTGTCATCAACAAGTGCATTCATCCCAAATTGAGGGTCCTTGTAATATATTGTTTCAAACTCCCTATAACCCAAGCCTTTCAATACACCAAGTAGCTCAAAATAACTCCATTTGTCAACATCCACTCTCAAATCATCTACTACTCCATTCTCATATACACTAAGACCTTCATCGATGAAATCACCACTATGATGAATTTTGAGATTTATGTATTCATCCATGATACCTAATCATATTACCTAAATAATTAGAGTTTACACTAAAACAATTACATAAACCCTAAATCTTAACATAACCAAATATTGCCCTAAGAGATTCGTAAACCCTAAATCAGAAAGAAATAAACGAACCTTTTGATAAACACGTCTTGAATCGTCTTCAATCCTTCACGTCGTTGATGCAACAATCCTTTGCACCCTCAATGCAGCTTCATTCACTGAGATTATAAGTCGTTTGAGTTTACCCTAACACAACTTCGTTGAGTTTACCCTATATCTACAGTTCTTTGATTTTCTGGGTAATGGAAAGCAAAATACACTTGGATTTGTTTTAAGACATCTTATATCCACGTCAACAACATAAAATCCACCTGGACAAACGTGACACCTATTTTTAAACTTTGACTAACGACAACAGACGGAAGGATAAACGTGACACTATTTTAAAAGTTAAAGGACCAACTTGCCATTTTTTAAAGTTAAGGGATCAAACTGGACCCCGACCTAAAATTAAGGGATGAAAAAAGTTATTTTGCCTTTTTTTTAATAGGCCTCCCTGTTAAACTTTGCTCTTGATTATTATTTATTGCGAATATATGTAAAAATGTTTTATCCATCGACCAACTCTTAGTAATCCTTTCAATATTATTATTATTATTATTATTATTATTATTATTATTATTATTATTATTATTATTATTATTATTATTATTATTATTATTTTTAAATATTAAAAAACATTTTATAAATTATAATTAAATATGTAAAGATCCATTGTACAATTAACTGGTTTATTATTAAATTGTTATGATGTAATATAATGCATTATTTTCTTTCCCTTGACATATTCTTTTTTATAGAAAAATATATTGTTAAATTATATTTTATAATGATATTTTATATTGTCATTTTAAAACGGATAGAATATATTAAAAAGTTAACAAGATTATTATTATTAATTTTAATTAAATTATTATAATTAAACATATAATAAACTAATAAATTAAATTAGGTGAACATTCCGATATTTTAAATTAAATTTAAATTTAATTGAATATTTATATTTTCAACCAATTAAATATTATAATTTAATGTCACATTATTTTTTTCATTTTATTTTAAAATAAATTAAATTCTAAAATAAATTACACTAAAAATATAGATAGTCAACCTAAATTTATAGATACCAAAAAATTTACCATTACATTATATGGTAACTATTAAATACCTATGATAAGTAGTTGAGTATGGTATCTTTAGTGTAAATTGATTTAAAATATAGGGTTAATACTTATTTTCACCCCTGCCATATGGGCGTGTTTTGAAAAAACCCCCTACGAAAAAAAAAAAAGTTACAAGATTGGCCTTAACAAATTTCCAAAGTTACCATTTATACCTTCATCAAGCCACATCATCAAAAATAATGATGTGATAATCATTTTTTTAATTTTTTAATGAAAAGAAATTCCACATCATTAAAAGGCTTTGTGAAATGACTCTTATACCCCCACTTTTTAATTTTTTTATTTAGTTTTTTTTATTTAATTTTTTTAGATTTTATTTAATATATTTTTTTTTTATTTAATTTTTTCTTTAATTATTTTTCGTATTAATTTTATTTATTTAAATTGTTATTTTAAATTATCAAAATATTAAACTTGGGCCTAAGCCCATTTTTATTTCAAGACAAACACATATGGCAAGACCATTTTCAATTCATTGATATATATGAATGATTGGTATATAAACACTTGTTTTTCTTATATACCAACCGATGTGGGACTTTAGCAGCAACTAATGTCCACCATTCTTATATAACCCCCATTTTCTCTACCCATTTTCTCTACCCATTTCTCGCCCAGGTGTGCAAACAACCCCACAGCCGCCCCAACAAAAGAGGAATATATTGAATACCAAATATGTATATCCATTAGATAAATCAAAACAACTGGAATCCATAATATTCCAGCAGAAAATCGGTTGATGTGGAAAAATTCAAACCATTCATACTCAACATTCTTGAGGTCCAACATTGCTTTTGATGGAGCAATCATGGGTTTGATCTGCAAAAAGTAACTGAAGCAAAACTTAGTGGCTAGCATCAAAATCCAGAACAACGAATACTTAATGTTATCAAGAAGGCCTTCCCTCAAACCACCACCACGATAACATGTAAAAGATCCTCCAATTTGTATTCTCCACAAAATTCCTAATCCAAGGAAGTATAAAGAGGGCTATGGCCAAAAGCTCTGGAAGGATGAAGACAAACACGGCCTCCAGAAAATTCAGCACCCGATCATTAGCCGCCTTCGTCCACCTTGTATCACGATTTCTCTGCTCCCAAATCCTTGCATAAAACACTCCGAATACAAGAAGCCACGCGGCAACAACAATACATTTCAGCACCATCCTCACTCCGAGCATCTTTGTCTCCCTGGATACCAACTTAAACTGCATCCCTGCATCGAGCAGAGACTTCAAAAACCTCAAACCACTTAAACTGCAAAAATGGGTAGAGAAAATGGGGGTTATATAAGAATGGTGGACATTAGTTGCTGCTAAAGTCCCACATCGGTTGGTATATAAGAAAAACAAGTGTTTATATACCGATCATTCATATATATCAATGAATTGAAAATAGTCTTGCAATATGTGTTTGTCTTGAAATAAAAATGGGCTTAGGCCCAAGTTTAATATTTTGATAATTTAAAATAACAATTTAAATAAATAAAATTAATACGAAAAATAATTAAAGAAAAAATTAAATAAATAAAAAATTATAAATTAAATAAAATCTAAAAAAATTAAATAAAAGAAAAACTAAATATGAAATGCAACGTTGCACTGTAATGCAACGTTGCATTGAATCACTTTCTTCAAAATAGTGGGACCCAAAATATTAATATATAAGATAAAAGTGTGAGACCCAATATGAGTTCTTTAAAATTGCATTATTGGAGTACAAAATTGGATGAATTTCTTAAAGATGATGTGTCTTAATGAGTCTCACAAAGAACCTAAAAATAGGTTGCACCAATGGAGATGCTCTTAGTACTCCAAATTAAAATTAGACATACTCCCTCCGTCCCAAATTATAAGACGTTTTGGGCTTTTCACACAAATTAAGAAACTTAATTATTACTTTATGGGAAAGACAAATTATGTATAACTTTACAGTAATGCCCCTCATAATTATATAGGAGAGAGAAATTAAAAGAGTTGAAAGAATAAATAATAATAAATATTTGAGGGTATATTGGGGAAGATGTCATTTATATTGCATTGGGAATGTAAAGTGACTTATAATTTGAGACAAATATTTTTGGCAAAATGACTTATAATTTGGGACGGAGGGAGTAAATTAAAATAAGCATAAATCAAAATTAGACATATTTTTCAACCAAAAATGAAACAAATATAGAGAAGATTATGAAAACAATGTAATACCTGTGGACCCTAGTCCATAGTTTCACGCCACAATATGCTGTCATACAGAACGGCAAAAACCTCGTAAAAAAGAATCTCCAACGGCTCTCCTCATCGGTGGATCCAGTTATATGACCGTTTCTGGGTCCCACTTTTTCCTTTCAAACTACATATAAACCTTCACAGACCACACCACATTTCATAACACACAACACAGCGCAAACAACATTAATCCTCAAAGGTCTGTCTCTCATAAATTTTGTTTATGTTTTTTTTGTTTGTTTTCACTTTTAAATTTCTGGGTTTGTCGCAAGTTTTATTTTTTTGGTCTTATTTTGTTGTTTTTGTGTAGAAAAACATGACTGCTGAAACTATGGCTCAAGAAGAAACCACCCAGAAAGTTGAGGTTGTTGTTGATGTTGAAGCAAAAGAAACATTGGATGAATCAAAACCTGCAAAGACAGTTGAGAAATGTTCTTCTTACAAAGAAGAAAGCAACTTTCTTTCTGATCTTAAAGAGTTTGAGAAAAAGGCTTTGATTGAGTTCAAGTCTAAGGTTGAGGAAGCGATTTTAGGGAACACCCTTTTTGAGAAGAAGGAAGAGGAGGCAAAAAAGGTTGAAGCTTTACCAGAAGGTGGTGAAGAAGGTGAGAAAGTTGTGAAGGAAGAAGAGAATGTTGAGGGGAAGAATGAGAAAAGGGTTGAAGAGGAGGAGGAGAAAGATTTGTCTTTGTGGGGTGTGTCACTTTTGCCAAGCAAGGGAGATGAAGGAATTGATGTGGTTTTGTTGAAGTTTTTGAGGGCTAGAGATTTTAAGGTGAGTGAGGCTTTTGAGATGTTGAAGAAGACACTTAAATGGAGGAAGGAGATGAAGATTGATTCTATTTTGGATGAAGATTTTGGTTCTGATTTGGTTTCTGCCGCTTACATGAATGGTGTTGACCGTGAAGGGCACCCTGTGTGTTACAACATCTATGGAGTTTTTGCAGGTGAAGAGATTTATCAGAAGAGCTTTGGGAGTGAAGAGAAGAGAAGAGAGTTTTTGAGATGGAGGTGTTATGTTACTGAGAAATGGATTCAGAAGCTGGATTTGAAACCAGGTGGTGTTTCTTCTTTGCTTCAAATCAATGACCTTAAGAATTGCCCTGGTCCTTCGAAGAAAGAGATAAGAATAGCTACAAATCAAACTGTTTCAATTTTGCAGGACAATTACCCTGAAATGGTGGCCAAAAATGTAAGTTTTTCTCCACATCATTGCTTAATTTCCCTTTTTTCTATGCATTGTCTATGTTTATAATGACCTCACCAGTGTTGGTGTTTATGTCAATATCTGTGTCTGATGTCCGTGTTTATGTCAATGTTTGGTGTCTAATGTCCGAATCTATGTCAATATCCGTGATTTTGGCAATGTCTGGTGTCCGTCATTATGTCAATGTCTGGTGTTTGGTGTCTAATGTCCGTATATATGTCAATGTCTCTTGTCTGTTGTCATGTGTCTATGTCAATGTCTGGTGTCTGATGTCCGTATATATGTCATTATCGTGTTTGTGTAGTGTCGTATGCTTAGTATTGTCATTTGATAGATGTTCTCAAAGCTATTGGTTAAGGTTAAGGTGCTTATGTTGTTGTGTTTGCTTCATTGTAGATTTTCATCAATGTCCCATTCTGGTATTATGCACTCAATGCACTTTTGTCTCCATTCTTAACTCAAAGAACAAAGAGCAAATTCGTGGTGGCACGTCCCGCTAAGGTCACCGAAACATTGATCAAGTAAGTCTTCAAAATCCATTAATCTTAACTTCAAAAATAGCTACTTCAACCTCAACATGTTAATAACCTTATTTACTTTCTGTATCACAAATAGGTACATTCCAATTGAGGAGATCCCGGTTAACTACGGTGGTTTCAAGAGGGAAAACGATTCCGAATTCTTCAGCCAAGATGCTACTGTTTCTGAAATAACTCTCAAGGCTGGATCGACCGCAACCATAGAGATACCTGCATTGGAAGCTGGAAACACTTTGTGCTGGGACATAGCTGTTTTGGGTTGGGAGGTAAGTTACAAAGAGGAATTTGTTCCCAATGATGAAGGCTCCTACACTGTCATTGTTTCGAAAGTGAAAAAGATAGGTTCACAAGAAGGAGCTATTAGGAACACATTCAAGAACAATGAAGCAGGAAAGGTTATTCTCACTGTTAACAACTCGTCGAACAAGAAGAAGAGGGTTATGTACCGTTACCAGATCAACAAGAACTCGCCATGAAAATTCAATTATTAAGTTCTTTTAGGTTTTGTCCATTGTTTATTTGGTTTCATTTAGGTTTTGAAAGTAGGTGGTGGAATGTGTGAAGAGTTTTGGAGGCTGGAGGAAAGGAAGGGATTCTTTGATTTGATATTACATATTTTTTTAACGTGTTAAAATTGATTTAGGATTCATTCATTTTCTGTGTCTATTATGTATCTATCTATCTTATTTTGTAGTGAATAAGTTTCTTCTTGATTTCTTGAAGACTTGCTTGAATACAGGTTTTTTAGTTAGAATTTAATTGGTATGCATTGATCAGACTCTACATTTTATGTAAACCCTAAACTCTAAACCTTAAACTGTCAACCAATCATTCTCATGTAGCTAGATCAGACTGTAAATTTTATGTTAATGATATGATATGACATATTGATAAATACCAATTAACTTAAAATTTACAGGTAAGTGCATACCAATTAGTTAACTGTTTGGTTTATAAGAGTACATCCTAAATGATTTCTTGCTATTAAATGTGGGATTGTATTTAAGAACTACAAAAGGCAGTTCAAGATCAATATAAGGATATATAGAAAGGTAAAAAAGGACAACAAACTATTAAATTAGTTATGAATTATATATTTTTTGTTATCCTATTTGATTAAGAATTAGTGCTGCGATCTTATAAATTAACTTTAGTATTTGGGATATAATAAAGTTTATAGAGAAATAGGAGGGAAAAGCACAAAAAACTATTAAATTAATTTTATAGTATTCCAAAGGTGTATGCTTTTTATTTTATTTTTATATGATTGAAAATTCAATAGAGGTTTATTATGGATGAATTTTAGTATTCCAGCTATTGTGTCATTCAATTAGGAACTAATTTTTGAAAATATTTGCGATGCAAGTTATTATACTGTTGGCGCAATGTTTGGCCAACAACACACAAATTTTTTCCATGCAATGTACTATCTAAGCAAAGTTTTAAATGAAAATCAAGTTAACTCCACCAATATTAAAAAAGAATTGCTAGCAGTAGTATTTGCTTTGAAAAATTTCGCCCATATTTAATATTCAAAGGTTATTGTTCTGGACTGGACCGGGGTCTGCCCTTCAATCGAGCAGGCTCAACCCGCACGTTCCGGGATGGCCCAACAAGGGCCTCTTAGCACGACCTATGTCGGGCATACGCCCTTCTCAACATTGTCGGGCACACGCACGGTATAGAGCGTCGGGCAGGGCGCTAGGCCTCCCCGGCCTCGCTCCTCCCCGACACTCAGGTTCTCCTTCCCGCGAGGAGCCATCTCCTTCTGCACATAAGAGTCCTCCCCGACACGCAAGACTCTCCCCGCGAGGACACGTTCTCATGTAACCACCCACTCCCGATGGAATCGGTCTACCCTAATTCCGGAGATCTAGGAACGGTTACCCCAGGGCGAAGACCACGTGCTGGTCTTCACTACGCCACGTAAGCCCTATTAGTTACTTGGATTGGGCCTGACAATCCAGCCCAATGCAAGTAACCGTTGGCCCCGCGCCGTGGGCTCTCTATAAATATCCTCTCACTTGAGAGGGTCAGGTTACACACTTTCTTACTCTCTAACCTTGTACTTGCTTTTACTTGTGACCCTTGCCTTACTTGAGCGTCGGAGTACCTTGCAGGTACCCCCCCCCCCCCCCCGCGTCGTCTTTCAACCGCACCGGAGCTGAAGTCCACAAGACGTTGCTGGCCATCAAATACTGTCTGATCCAGGTACGATCAGTGGCGCCGTCTGTGGGAAACCTTTGCTTCCCTGTTTTTCCTCCGATAAACCAAAGCAATCCTCTCGTTCATCACCATCATGGTCGGCAACCCGTCTGCTAACAAAGCTCTGAACACCGTCCTCGCGCAACTTGAGAACGGGAACCACCGCGAAGACGCTGCTGCCCTCCACGTCGAAGAGGGCGATGTGAGAGACGGGCATACCGCCTCCCCAGACTCCCAAGACGCGGCTTACAACGCTGCCCAACAGGACAACCAACAAGCCGTCTTTCAGCCAGTTGCTCCTCCGTCCAATGCAGACGCGGGCACCGTGGCCCTATTTGCCTTGATCAATCAGTTGATAGCACACTAGAATACCAGAATTGAAGCACTAGAGCAAGGGCGGACACGACGATCTTCCCCGCGAAGACATCGTCGTCCACCCTCGCCTCGCCGCTCCCCTTCCTCGCGAAGGACTCCATCCGAAGAATCTCGAACCCCCTCACCGGTGCGCGAGGGCCGTCGTCCACGCCTTGAACGCCCCCAGCCGACGGTCTCCCAGAAGCGCCATCGTTCCCCACCTCGGAAGGAACCCAGACCCTCCGCAACTACCAAGAAGTCCAAAACCACGGAGGAGAGACCGAGGAACCGTTCGAGGAATTCCCCTCCATGACATCACCGATCCCCTTCGAGATCCCCGGCCGGAAGCGACGACGATGACCAGAGGACCCCTTTGTCGTGGGAGATCATGAACGCCCCAATTCCTGCGGGCATGGAGAAACCCCCGCCACTGGGGACCTACGACGGTCTGGCCGACCCAGACAATCATGTTGAAAGTTTTGAAGCCATGCTCGACTTCAGAAACGTCAGGGAAGCCATTAAGTACAGGCTTTTCCCCACCACCTCGCGGAAGGACGCCATGACATGGTACAAGGGTCTGGCACCCGGGTCGATCACATCCGGGAAGCAACTAAGACAACGCTTCACCAAACACTTTACTGCGTCTCGTCGACACCCGAAGACGGAGGCTGCCCTAGAGAGCATCTTTCAGGGGAAGAACGAATCTCTCCGAAACTACATTGAGAGATTCAACAGAGAGGCTGTCGAGGTTCATACGATCATCCACGGGCTACGTTTTGGATCTGATTTTGCCAAGTCCGTGGGCCTCCGCAGACCCCGCCATCTTGAGGACCTCCTCCAATGAGCTCAGTCGTATATCGAGCTCGAGGAATCAGAGGCAGCGCAGATCGCCCTTGAGTCGAGACGCAAGGAAGGCCCCCGCGGCCACAAAGATGAAGACTCTCCTCCCCGATGAGGAGGAGAAAGAAAGAAAGAAAATCGCCCCCGTGATCCTCGTGAACCGCGCGGACCAGCTGGCCGGTTCACAGAGTACACACCGCTCAACGTTCCCGGGCGCGAATCCTCTCCGAGTGCCAGAACTCGGAATTTCTGAAAGGAGGCGTCCGTTTTCCGAAGCCGACTACTCCTAAATCAAATACTAACAAGTCAAAGTACTGCAGGTTCCACCGGAGCCACGGGCATGTTACAGAAGACTGCATCCATCTCAAGGATGCAATCGAAATTCTCATCAAGGAGGGGCACTTGAAGAAATACGCCCAGAAGAATGATACTCCTTGTCCTAGCTCTCGGGAAGCCCAGAACGTCGAGGAGACGACACCTCCTCCCGATGAGAGTCGGCTTCAGGTCGCCCTCAGTGTCACACGACCCGAAGATTTCTTTGTCCCCGTAATCATTGAAGGCCAAGAAGCAATTCGCAACATGTGGGCAACCTTCCCCCACGAGGACCCCGTCGCTGCCCGTAGCACCTGGGAAAGCTTCCCCAAGGCAATGGTCATCTCCGGGGGTGGCTACGAGAAGTTGTTCGTCGGGTCGATCAAGAGGAAATTTGATGAACTGGAATCACCAACGTCGGCGAAGACAACCACTCTCGAGAAGGTGCGAGGGAACTCAAACCCTATCACCTTTTATCTCGAGGAGCTCCCTGAAGGAGCGCCCAACACCACTATCCCCCTCCTGGTCAGGGCCCAGATGGCGAACTTTGACGTTCGAAGGATCCTTGTAGACCAGGGCAGCTCGGTCGACATCATGTACGCTCACCTTTTCGGGACTCTCCAACTCGACCAGAGACATCTGACCCCATACGTTGGTTCAGACCTGCAGGGATTCAACGGAACCACCACCCGAACATGGGGCTACGTTGAGTTGATGGTCACATTTGGGGCCGAAGACACAGCCCGATAGGTGAAAACCCGCTTCCTGGTGGTCGAATGTCCATCCCTTTATAACTGCATCCTCGGAAGGACCACCTTGGCCAAGCTTACGGCGGTACCATCAACGGTCCACCTCAAAATGAAGTACTACATGGCCAGGGGACGAGTAGTGACGATGCACGAGGACATAGACGCGGCCAGAAGATGCTTCGACGCCGCCATCAAAGGCATGAGTTCCATCGACACCAAACCCAAGACCGTGGCCAAGCCACCCCCGGACGCCGAACAGGTACCTCTCCCGCGCTTCAACGCGGTCGAACTCGACAGCAGGTTCCCGGGCGCATGTTAGGTGTGAAAATGTGTTTATTTTCATAGTTTATTTTGACACCTTTTAAGCTCTTTTAATTGCTTTACTCGGGAAACGACTTATTATTTAAGCAAGTCTTTCATTTTTTGTGAATATATGGTGGTTTGATGTGTTTGCTACTTTTTGTAGAAATTCTGGTATTTTGATCGCTAATCGTTTCGACCGGATTTGGAATTGGTGAAAATTCTAAGTTTTATTTCTGAGGCCTCTTGACCGCCCGGTGCAGTAGAGGCGGTTGGGCACCCCATTTTCTATTTCAAAGTTCCAGAATGGTGACATTGCTGCACCTCTGGATTTCGCCCGACACAATTTTGCATCGCCCGACGCTTTTGAAGTTTCGCCCGGCACTCCACATGCGATGCCTCATCCCATGTTTCCTCTAATTTTCCAGCCAAGTTCCAGAATGGTGACATTCCTCCGCCTCCTGATTTCACCCGGCACAATTTGCACCGCCCGACGCTCTCATCCTTTCGGCCGGCGCTTTTTGGAAAATATCTTTGCCACTTTTGGCACTGTTGCTGTCACGTGGGCTGTAAGGTGGATTTCGCCCAGCACAATTTCTCACCGCCCAGCACTCCTTGCTGGGCTGAACTTTTATTTAGCCTTATGTTTGTGTCATTTTGGAAGTACAACCTACTACTTTTGATCTTTCACTTTGTACCTTAGATATTTTTGGAGAGAAAACTCCATTAAAACCCATTTTCTTGCTTTCTTAGTTTTTATGCTTCAATCCTTGATTCTTGAAGATTGATGCTCTAAAAACTTTGTCCATTACTTGTTGTGCAAGCTACCATGAAGATGTGTAGCTAATTTCTCTCTTATGTCAAGGTTAGATGGTAGGTAAACCTCTCATTTGTATGTATATGGATTGATTCTAGGTTATGAACTCTTGGATGATGAATGTATGATGAAAAACTTTGCTTATATGGTTTATTCTTTGTGTTGGATCATGATTGAGAAATGTGTTCCTACTCTTTACCTAGGTTTTTCATCCATCAATATCCATTAGCTAGAGATAGTAATGTGTGTTGATGTTCACCAAATATTGAACTTTAATGTTGTCATTTTGATAGTTTGTGTGAGAAATCAACAAAGGATCAAAATGGCAAAACTCACAATATGTGTTAGAGATAAACATATTGGGAGGGTATGTGATTGTATTTATCATTTAACCGAGTTCATTAGCTTATCGATTATATACGTGTAAAGTGGTTTGTTGAACCCTAATCTTGACATGCTTTTAAAAACCGTTAAAATAATCTCTTTACCGCTTTTAATTAAATTTGAATGCAAACGCTACGAAACCAACCTAAAACCCCTTGTTACTTTAAAGTTTGAAACGTTACGACTGTAGAACGACTGTAATATCACGAACAATCTCTGTGGAACGATAACACAAAACCCGAACTCTATTTGTATTTCAACAAATTGGCGTCGTTGCCGGGGATTGTAGATTGATATTGCAAGCATTGTAATAGTTGTGAAATTTTAGACTTGTTACAAATTTTTCTTGTGCTTGTTGATTTGTTTTGTTTAGTGTGCAGACTTTGTTTATGCGAGGGCAACTACCGGCGGACTAACTTCTATTCGATCATGAGATTGAAAGAACCGCTCGTAGACTCAATAGCAGAACTAGACGGAGGAGGCAACTTGCAAGGCAAAGACAAGAGCAAGAAGGAAGTTCTACTACAACACCACCATTCACACCAATCATGGCGCAACCACCACCTCTACCTCCCGCATCCACACCTTATGTGAACAGTCCATGACACACCGCTCAGTTTGCCAACAACAATCAAGGAAGGCAAGCTGAGATGAAAACTGGAACTTTGAACTTGTTGTATGGAAGTCCATTCACCGGAATGGACCATGAAGACCCTTTTGCGTTTCTCACAAAATTTTATGAGATTGCATTAGCGGCCGGTGTAGATCAAGCACAAGAGTTACCTCTCTTTAAAAGATTATTTCTGCATGCTTTGCTTGGCAAGGTAAAGGATTGGTACCTCGATCAAACTCCCGCCGTGATGACCGATTGGAATGTCTTGGAGGAAAAATTTATTGAACGGTTCTTCTCTCATAATCGTTTCATGGAGTCAAAAACCTTAATTTCGGTGTTCTCTCAAGGCACTAATGAATCCCTCAATGAAGCATGGGAATAATTCAAGTCCATGCTTCGCAAATGTAAAGGTCACGGGTTTGATGAGTTAACACAAATTCATATTTTCAAGAATGGTCTCCAACCGAATTGTAAGACTTTGTTGGATGCCACTTCGGGAGGAAGTTTGTTGTCAAAGAGTGCCGAGGAAGCAACTGATATTATTAATAGAATGGCTCTTAACGACCTTCAAAGTCAAAGCCGAAGTAACTCTCAAAAGAAGCCCGGGGTACTTGAATTGGGAACTAATGATGCAATCCTTGCACAAAACAAGCTCATATCTCAACAAGTGGAACTTTTGACTCAACAAATAAAAGCATTTAAGGAACCTAACAAGAGTAAACAAGTTGCTTGTTGTGAACTTTGCAAAGGAGAGCATGACACCGGATTTTGTCCTCCTCCGGGATTTGAAGAAGTGAACTATATGGCAAATCAAAGGGATTATCAAGGCAAACAACAACAACCTTACCAACAACAACAACAAAATTATCAAGGAAATCAAGGATTTCAACCGAGGGTGAACTATCAACATAATCAAGGTTAAGGTGGCGGTTCTTCAAATCGGCAAAATCCGTATCAACCTCCGCCACCTCCGGTTGCTAGCTATAAGTTGGAAGACACTTTGAATCAATTCATGCAAATATCTATGGCCAATCAAAAGAGTAGTGATGCGGCGATTAAGAATCTAGAAAATCAAGTGGGGCAGCTTGCCAAGCAACTTGTCGAGCAACAACCGGGTCCTTCATTCTCCGCAAATACTCAGGTGAATCCTAAGGAGCATTGCAAGGCAATCGTTACACGAAGTGGAAAGGGGTTGGTGACTAAAAATGAGAAAAAGGTTGAGGAAGAAAAAATTGATGGTATTGTGGAGGAAGATTGTGATGAAGAAGTAGTTGAAAATAAAAGTGAAAATGAAGGTGTAGTTGAAAATAAAAGTGATGAAATAGTTGAAGTTGAAAATAATAGTGGTGAGGAGTTGAAGAAAAAAGAGAGACTTAGGAGAGTGAAGAAGGGAAAGGAAGTAGTGAGCACTATTCCGATCCAACATTTACCATACCCCCATGCTCCTTCATAGAAAGAAAATGAACGACACTATGCGCGTTTCATGGACATTTTCAAGCAATTACAAATTAACATTCAGTTTGCCGAAGCGTTGGAACAAATGCCGAAATATGCAAAGTTTATGAAAGACATTCTCACAAAGAAGCGGAGGTATTCGGAACCGGAAACTATTGTTCTTGATGCGAATTGTAGTGCCATCATCCAAAGAACTCTTCCTAAAAAAGAAGTTGACCTGGGGCATGTGGCTTTGCCGGTAACCATTGGTGACGTCTATGTTGGAAAGGGCTTAATTGATTTGGGCTCAAGCATTAATCTTATCCCATTGTCCATTGTAAAGAAGCTTGGGAACATTGAGATGAAAGCCATTCGTATGACTTTACAATTGGCCGACAAGTCCACAACTCATCCTCATGGGTTAGCTCAAGATGTCTTGGTAAAAGTTGACAAATTTTTCTTCCTGGTTGATTTCGTTGTTATCGATATGGAGGAAGATGAGGATGCGCCTTTAATTCTTGGGCGACCTTTCATGAAAACCGCCCGCATAATGATTGATGTGGATGACGGTTTAATGAAGGTGAGGGTTCAAAATGAAGAGGTTTGCTTTGATCTTTTCGAAGCTATGAAGCATTCAAAAGATAAACATGATAGCTTTCGGATCGATGCAATTGAAGAAGCAACTTTGGAGGTTTCTAAGCATGTTCATATATTATCTCCTTTGGAAATGGCTCTTGATGAATCTTTTGAGGTATTTTCCTATGAAGAAGAAAGAGCTCTTGAAGAATGTTTAAAAGAGCTTGAATCTATCAAAGAGTTGCAACCGTGGGAAGTAGAATTGGAAGAGTTAAAGAAGGATGTGAAAGAGGAGAAATCACCACTTGAATTAAAGATCTTACCTTCGAATGTAAAATATGCGTTTCTTGATGATGGTGGTAACAAGCCGGTTATCATTAGCAACATTTTGTCCAAAAATGAGGAAGACCGTTTAATCCAAGTTTTGAAGAAATACCAAGATGCAATAGTTGGGTTCTTTCCGATCTTAAGGGAATTAGTCCATCTTATTGTATGCACAAGATTCTTATGGAAGAAGATTTCAAGGCGGTTGCTCAACCACAACGCCGCTTGAACCCAACTATGAAAGAGGTGGTGAGGAAAGAAGTTGTGAAGCTTTTGGATGCGGGAATGATCTACCCGATCTCTGATAGTCCATGGGTAAACCCCGTGCACGTTGTTCCTAAAAAGGGCGGCATTACCGTTATCCGAAACGATAAGAATGAATTGATACCAACCAAGATTGTGACGGGGTGGAGAATGTGCATTGATTATAGAAGGTTGAATACCGCAACTAGAAAAGATCATTTTCCCCTTCCATTCATGGACCAAATGTTAGAGAGGTTATCCGGGCAGCAATTCTATTGTTTCTTGGACGGATATTCGGGGTATAACCAAATTACGGTTGACCCGGCGGATCATGAGAAGATGACCTTTACTTGTCCCTTTGGCATTTTTGCGTATCGGAAGATGCCTTTTGGTTTATGTAATGCGCCGGCAACTTTCCAATGGTGTGTTCAAGCTATCTTCTCCGACCTTATAGAAAAGACGATGGAAGTGTTCATGGATGACTTTTCGGTTTTTGGAGGCTCATTTGATTTATGCTTGACAAATTTGGAAACCGTTTTAGAGAGGTGTGTGAAGACAAATCTAGTGCTAAATTGGGAGAAGTGTAACTTCATGGTGACGGAGGGAATTGTGCTCGGCCACAAAGTTTCGTCCAAAGGCCTTGAGGTAGATCAAGCGAAAGTTGAAGTGATAGAGAAGTTACCTCCTCCGACCAACGTAAAAGGGATCCGAAGTTTCCTTGGGCATGCCGGATTTTATCGGCGTTTTATCAAAGACTTTGCAAAGGTGGCTAGACCATTGAGCAACTTGCTAAACAAGGAACATGTATTTCTTTTTAACGATGAATGTCTTCATGCTTTCGAAATTTTAAAAGAAAAGTTAGTTACCGCTCCAATAATAATCGCTCCAAATTGGACTTTGAATTTTGAACTTATGTGCGATGCGAGTGATTATACTGTTGGAGCGGTACTTGGTCAGAGGAAGGAAAAAAGTTTCCATGCCATACACTATGCAAGTAAAGTTTTAAATGAGGCACAAGTTAATTATGCCACTACTGAAAAGGAATTACTTGCTATTGTGTATGCGCTTGAGAAATTTAGATCCTACCTCATCGGGTCAAAAGTTGTTGTTTACACCGACCGGTCGGGGATCAAGTATTTGCTAACCAAACCAGATTCGAAGCAAAGGCTCATCCGATGGATCATTTTATTACAAGAGTTTTATTTAGAAATAAAAGATAAAAAGGGTTCAGAAAATTTGGTGGCGGATCACTTGTCTCGCCTTGTCAATGTTGAGGTCACCATAGCTGAAAAGGAAAGCCAAGAGGAATTTCCTGATGAAAAACTTTTTAAAGTCCAAGTTAGGCCTTGGTTTGCAGATTTTGCTAACCATAAGGCTACTGGTTGGGTGCCCGAAGACCTAACTTGGAACCAAAAAAGGAAGTTCCTTTCGGATGCTAATTACTACGTGTGGTACGACCCGTATTTGTTTAAATTAGGAAGTGACAACCTTTTGAGAAGGTGTGTCACGAGCGATGAGGCTCAAAGCATTCTTTGGCATTGCCACAACTCGCCGTATGGAGGCCATTTTAATGGTGCGAGGACGGACACTAAAGTCCTTCAATCGGGCTTTTATTGGCCTTCTCTTTTTAAAGACGCACATCTCCATGCCAAAAGTTGTGGCATGTGCCAAAGAACGGGTGGAATTGGACAACGTGATGAAATGCCTCTCCAAAACATACAAGAGGTAGAAATTTTTGATTGTTGGGGTATCGATTTTGTTGGTCCATTTCCACCATCTTTTGGTAATGAATACATGTTGGTAGCAGTTGACTATGTTTCGAAGTGGGTTGAGGCGATTGCCTCACCTAAGGCGGATGGCAAAACGGTGATCAAATTTTTCAAGAAATACATATTTTCCCGTTTTGGCACTCCTCGGGTGCTCATTAGTGATGGTGGGTCACACTTTTGTAATACACCTCTTGAAAATGTCTTAAAACACTATGGTGTATCGCATAAGGTGGCGACCCCTTACCACCCGCAGTCGAATGATCAAGCTGAGGTAACGAACCGTGAGGTAAAACGAATCCTAGAAAAAACAGTGTCAAGTTCGAAAAAGGACTGGTCGCAAAAATTAAACGAGGCTTTATGGGCATATCGCACTGCTTATAAAGCTCCAATCGGTCTAACTCTGTTTCAATTGGTTTATGGTAAAACTTGCCATTTACCGGTTGAATTGGAGCACAAGGCTTTGTGGGCTTTGAAAATGTTAAATTTTGACAAGGACTTGGCCGGTACCAAAAGAAAAGTGCAACTTCTTGAGCTGGAAGAAATGCGTAATGCCGCATACCACTCAAGTTGGTTGTACAAAGAAAAAGTGAAAGTATACCACGACAAGAAGCTCCGACAAAAGGACTTCAAGGCTGGACAATTGGTGTTATTGTTTAACTCTCGGTTAAGACTCTTTTCAGGAAAATTAAAATCCAAGTGGTCCGGGCCTTTTCGTGTGAAGGAAGTGAAAAACTTTGTAGCGGTTGTTATCGAAGACTTGGAAAAGAAAGACTGTTGGACCGTAAACGGTCAGCGTCTAAAAATTTACCTTGTAGGGAATTTTGATCGCGCTTCAAGTTCTGTTCTCCTTGATGTTCTTAATTGAGCATCTTGGACCGTCGAGCTTATCCGACGTTAAACAAGCGCTTGTTGGGAGGCACCCCAACATTGTAAGTATTCCTTTCAATTTCTTGATTTTTAGTGTTTTTAAGTGTTGCTTTACCTTTTGATGTTATATGAATTTTTCTGCATAAATTAAGATTGAGCTTTGGTGCATTTGTTGATCTGCTGCACCAAAGCAGAAATTTTTTTTCTGGTGTAAAGCGCCCGACGCTTTAATTGCGTCGCCCGACGGTTTTGTTTTTGATGGCCCCTCCTGGGCCAGGCGTGAGAATAAGGGGGGAATTTGAATGGGTTTGTCTTTTGAATTTTTCTGAGGGTTTTTGATTTAATTTTTATGTTTTATTGGTGCTTTTACCATTGTGCCCCTTTTACTTTAAAACCTTGGAAAATGTTTTGAGGGTTCTCTCTCTCATTTGGAAAACTCAAGCGCAAAATTTTCTCTCCCTCTGCTCTCACGAATTCTCAACCTCAGTTTTCTTTTTCTCAACACTCAAGGTATGCATGTTATTGTTTTGCTTTGAATCATGCTCTTTTCATCATTGTGTCATTAAAAACCTTTTGGTTTGTTTGTTTTTGAAGATGATTTACTCAAACCCTAACTCTATTGCATGTTCTGATTGAGAAACAAATTGATTGAGAAACAAATTACATGTTCTGATTTTTCCATGATTTCTATTTAATTTTTCTGGTGTGGGTTTGAGTAAATGTTGAATTTGTAACATCTTGCTGCTGCTGAAGTGTTTTATTTTTTTTCCGGTTTTCGCGATGTCGCCCGACGGTTGAGAGGCGCTGCATCGCCTGCACGTCGCCCGACGGTTGAGGGGCGATGCAATGCCTATGCGTCGCCCGACGGTTGTTGAGGCATTTTACCCTGTCCTGATTTTTTGCTGCTGGTCTAATCTTTGTTTTCTGACAGGGCTGATGGTTTCTTTTGTCTTTGCATGCTGTTGTTGTTGTTTTTTGTTGCAGATGGCTTCTTTTGCACCTCAACGGCGAAAAGCGATGAAGAGAAGTGTAGCATCCACATCCAATGTTCCAACGGAATTTGATAGCTCCCGATTTATCTCCGCTTACCATGAATCAAGGATCAAGTCTCTAGAGGGCAGAACTGTCCTCTCTGAAAAGAAGTTTGCTATCAACCGTGAGGGGGATTATCGACGAATTCAAGCCATCTTTGAAAAGAAGAAGTGGGAAATTTTGTTGAACCCTGCTGATCGTGTTTGCTATCAGCTGATAAGAGAATTTTATGCAAACGCGATTCAGCCCGAAGACGAATTTTACAAGTTCAAAACCTTCGTAAGGGGCATGGAAATTAGCTTTAGCCGAGATGCCATCAACAAAATCTTGGGAAAGCCGAGTTCCTTGGGTAGCTTGTAAACTGACGATTACTTGAAACTGTTAACGGAGTTGCATGATCACAAGGCTGTTGGTAGTGTGCTTCTAAAACCGGGATGCAAGGTGGATAGAAATGCTAAAGGGGAGCCGATTAAGTATAGTCGGAAGTACATGACTCCGGAGGCACAAGCCGTCCTCCTTTTGCTGTGCTACAATGTAAAGTCGCGACAACACCGTTCTTTTGTCCCGCTTGATGTAGCACTCCTCATGTACTGTATTATGACGGATAAAGAGGTGGATGTTGCCAAGGTCATAGCGGGGGAAATGAAAAATTTTGTTGAAAATACCCGGAGGCCAGGAGTTCATGATGATGCTCCTATTATTTTTCCTTGTTTGGTTCAATCTTTAATCTATCAAACTGATATCCTCATTCCAAGCGTGATTAACGAAAAACTGAAGTTTTTGGTTGATGACAATTATTTGGATCGGTTTTGTAAACCAAAGGAGGAAAGGAAGAAGAAGGAAGCAGCGGAGAAGGGAAGTAGTTCAGGTGTCCAGGCGGATACGAGTGACTCATCCGTTTTCGATATGAAAGCGGCATTCAACTACACTTGGGACATGGGTGAGTCACTCAACAGGTCTAACCAATTTAATTTTGATTGTATGCAGCAGTTATATCATTATCAGATGCACCCGGCGGAGTACCTTCCTTTTCCTACAAGGGAGGCATACGACGCTTATGCAAATTGGCCTGGGGACAGGCGCCCATTCTTTTCGGAGGGGGCAAGCACCGGTGGTGTTGTTGCAGAGGATAATGATGATGATGATGATGACGATGGTGATGATGGCATGGGTGAGATGCATGATGATCTCAATGATTTGATTAATTAGGCTTCAGAGGGAAGGAATTTAAGTTTGTCTTGTCAATTAATTATGGAGTTATTTTCAGTTTTAGTATGAACTTTTGTTTCAGTTTTAGTATGAACTTTTGTTTTAGTTTTTAGTATGTACTTTTGGATCGCTTTGGCGAGTACATTTTCAATGTTGTTAGCACCATAATTATAATATTTTAAGTTGGTTAAATTTGGTTTAGTATAAATTCTGTTTATATAGTGTTAAATTCTATTTTTATGACGGTTGTCCTTGAAATGTTGGAAAATTTTGTGTGTTAACACAAGGAAGAGAAAAGAATACCTTGTTGGCTTTCAACATGGATGGTGATGATATTATTCTTGATGGTGTGCACAACCAAAGTTTGGAATTTTGTGTGGTAGAATCATAGTGTGAATGTGAAGTTTTTACTTTTTGTAAAGTTTATCAATGCAATGTTTGGTAAACTCATGTTCGATGTGATTCAATTAGGACATAACCATATATGTGAGTGCCCTCCATTGTTAAAAAATTAATGAGGGATTTTAGTAATTGTTGCTTACTCAAACTTTTTATGTTTAATCTTACATTTTGTTTTGAATTATGGAAACTTTGAAATTATCAAGGCAATTTTTGAGTATTATGAGTAGAACCACTTTTCCAAAAATTCACTTCAAGATTACCTTGTGAGTGTGTGAACATTTGATACCTCTCTTGAGCCTAAAATGAAAAATTTTGTTTTCTTGAAGCATGAACCCTTACTTTAACCGTTTTGATGAGCATTTTGAATTGAGACATAATATTGTTGAAGTAGGGGAGATTGGTTCATTTTGATAAGAGAAGAAGGAATTGTGGGCAATGCATTCTCAAAAGATTGAAATAGAAAAAAGTGATTGAAAAAAAAAAGAAGAAAAAAATATAATAAATAAATAAAATTGTGAAATTCAAAAGAAAGGGAAATAGAATGCATTGTGAGAAAAGTTAGGAAGTTTGAGCATGAAGGATTGTTTTGAAACAGAAAATGCTCTTCACAAATTGTACCCCTTTCGTGTTCAATGGCCGTGTACATATGTCCCTTATTTCTTAACCCAGCCAAGTTTCAACCTATAAAAGTCCTTTTGTGATCATTGTTTCCATTTTTGCTTGATTAATTGTGAGATGAGTGCATAAATTGTTTTGGATGTGGCACTGTTGCTTTGAGTTTGTTTTGTCCTTTGTATATATTGAGCTAGGCTCATTTGAATAAGTTAGGTGATTCGTTTCGAACTTGAGGATACTTTGTCTTGCATTGTATGATTTTATGATTAGGATGAAGTCATATTCATGTTTTGATCCTATGTATATTTTGAAAAATTTTGCGCGTGCATCTTTCGAGTTTGAACCATTTATGGTTTCGGGTAATTTGGTATTTGGAAATCTTGTTTGTGATTGATTAACACTTACTTTTGTTTGAGGACAAAAAAAGATGCAAGTTGGGGAGAGTTGTTAGGTGTGAAAATGTGTTTATTTTCATAGTTTATTTTGACACCTTTTAAGCTCTTTTAATTGCTTTACTCGGGAAACGACTTATTATTTAAGCAAGTCTTGCATTTTTTGTGAATATATGGTGCTTTGATGTGTTTGCTACTTTTTGCAGAAATTCTGGTATTTTGATCGCTAATCGTTTCGACCGAATTTGGAATTGGTGAAAATTCTAAGTTTTGTTTTTGAGGCCACTTGACTGCCCGGCGCAGCAGAGGCGGTTGGGCACCTCATTTTCTATTTCAAAGTTCTAGAATGGTGACATTGCTGCGCCTCTGGATTTCGCCCGGCACAATTTTGCATCGCCCGACGCTTTTGAAGTTTTGCCCGGCACTCCACAGGCGATGCGTCATCCCATGTTTCCTCCAATTTTCCAGCCAAGTTCCAGAATGGTGACATTGCTGCGCCTCCTAATTTCGCCCGACACAATATGCACCGCCCGACGCTCTCATCCTTTCACCCGGCGCTTTTTGGAAAATATCTTTGCCACTTTTGGCACTGTTGTTGTCACGTGGGCTGTAAGGTGGATTTCACCCAGCACAATTTCTCACCGCCCAGCACTCCTTGCTGGGCTGAACTTCTATTTAGCCTTATGTTTGTGTCATTTTGGAAGTACAACCTACTACTTTTGATCTTTCACTTTGTACCTTAGATATTTTTGGAGAGAAAACTCCATTAAAACCCATTTTCTTGCTTTCTTAGTTTTTATGCTTCAATCCTTGATTCTTGAAGATTGATGCTCCAAAAACTTTGTCCATTACTTGTTGTGCAAGCTACCATGAAGATGTGTAGCTAATTTCTCTCTTATGTCAAGGTTAGATGGTAGGTAAACCTCTCATTTGTATGCATATGGATTGATTCTAGGTTATGAACTCTTGGATGATGAATGTATGATGAAAAACTTTTCTTATATGGTTTATTCTTTGTGTTGGATCATGATTGAGAAATGTGTTCCTACTCTTTACCTAGGTTTTTCATCCATCAATGTCCATTAGCTAGAGATAGTAATGTGTGTTGATGTTCACCAAATATTGAACTTTAATGTTGTCATTTTGATAGTTTGTGTGAGAAATCAACAAAGGATCAAAATGGCAAAACTCACAATATGTGTTAGAGATAAACATATTGGGAGGATATGTGATTGTATTTATCATTTAACCGAGTTCATTAGCTTATCGATTATATACGTGCAAAGTGGTTTGTCGAACCCTAATCTTGACATGCTTTTAAAAACCGTTAAAACAATCTCTTTACCGCTTTTAATTAAATTTGAATGCAAACGCTACGAAACCAACCTAAAACCCCTTGTTACTTTAAAGTTTGAAACGTTACGACTGTAGAACGGCGGCAATATCACGACCAATCTCTGTGGAACGATAACACAAAACCCGAACTCTATTTGTATTTCAACAGCGCACCCGACGAAGACGGGGCAGAAGACCTCGACCTCCAGGCGGAAAACAACGGGCGGCCTCTCCACCCAACGCGCCCCATCCCCGACGGAGACTTTGAGCTCGTGGTACTCGGGGACGATCCAGACTGTAACATGAAGATTGGCACCAGAATCCCCGACCTGGCGTAGGAGCAGCTGAAGGTATGTTTAAGGGAGAACGCTGATCTCTTTGCATGGAGCGCCTTCGAGATGCCTGGCCTCGACCCCGAGGTGGCTTGCCATCAGCTCGCAGTAGATCCGGCCGCTAGGGCCATAGCTCAACGTAGGCGTAAGCAGTCTCCCGAAAAAGTGGAGGCTGCTGAAAAAGCTGTAAAAGACCTCTTAGAGGCAAATTTTATTTCGGAAGCCAGGTACACAACGTGGCTGTCCAACGTTGTACTCGTCAAAAAGAATAATGGAAAATGGAGGATGTGTGTTGATTATACTGATCTTAACCGGGCTTGCCCGAAAGACTGCTATCCCTTGCCTAACATCGACCAGCTGGTCGACAATTCTGCAGGTTACAAACTATTATCCTTCATGGACGCATACTCGGGATACAACCAAATTCCCATGGACAAGGTCGACAAACAGCACACGACTTTCATGACCGAGTCGGGTAATTACTACTACAACTTAATGCCTTTCGGCCTGAAGAACGCCGGTGCGACCTACCAACGGATGATGAACAAGGTTTTCCGGGTTGAAATCGACGACATGCTCGAGGTCTACATGGACGACATGATCGTCAAATCGGCGGAAGAAGTCGACCATGCCGCACACCTCAAGAAAGTGTTCGACACAGCAAGGAGGTGCCGTATGAGGTTTAATCCCGACAAATATACCTTCGGCGTTCAGGCAGGTAAGTTCCTCGGTTACTATCTCACAGAGCAAGGAATCGAAGCTAACCCCGAAAAGTGTAGAGCTTTTCCGAGATCCCTACTCTGGACTCAAAGAAGTCAAAACAATCATTGAACGGGATGCTCACCGCCCTTTCCCGCTTCGTCGCCAAGTCAGCGCAGTACGCACTCCCATTTTTCAAACTTCTCCGACAAAAAGCGGAGTTTAAATGGAGCGAGGAGTGCGAGCAGGCCCTCTTCCACCTAAAACAAGTCTTATCGCAACCCCCGGTCCTCTCACGGTCTGAGAGCGGGGAGATGCTTTTCTTATATCTCGCAATCACGAGTGAAGCAGTCAGCGCCGCCCTCATTCGAGAAACCCCAGACGGACAGAAACCAATTTACTTCACGAGCAAAGCCCTCCAAGGCCCCGAGCTTAGGTATCAGCAGATAGAGAAAGTCGCCTTGGCCCTCGTCACCGCGGCCAGGAGGCTATGCCACTACTTCCTCGCCCACACTATTGTCGTAAGGACTGAACAACCCATAAGGCAACTCCTTGGACGACCGGATATGGCAGGGAGGATGCTCAGGTGGTCGCTCGAACTCGCCGAGTTTGACATCCAATACAAGGGAAGGAAAGCCATGAAGGCTCAGGTACTGGCCGACTTTGTGGCAGAGATGACCGTCCCGGAACCCTCGACCAACGGATCCCAAAAATGGATGATCTATGTTGACGGAGCATCCAACCCGAAGGGAAGCGGGGCGGGCATCATCCTCGAAAACGAGGAAGGCATCATGACCGAGGTATCCCTCGAACTATCCTTCCCGACATCAAACAACCAAGCAGAGTACGAGGCTTTCCTCGTCGGACTTCGGCTGGCCGAAGACCTCGGCGCCAAGGAGGTCAAAATCTTCACCGACTCCCAGCTCGTGGCCTCGCAAGTCCAAGGAGAGTACCAGGCCAAGAACGAAAATCTCATCGAATACTTGACCTTGGTGAAAGAAAAGATGAAAAAGTTCACCTCCGCGGAAGTAACTCACATCCCCCGCGAGCACAATGCCCGAGCAGATGTTTTGTCCAAATTGGCAAGCACAAAGAAGAAAGGCGGGAACAAATCCGTCATACAAGAAGTGCTTTCCTGGCCGAGCATCGTCAAACCCGCTCCAGTGGCGGACGTAAACGCCATTGGTGACAGCAATTGCTGGATGATCTCTGTGTACGAATACCTCATGACGGGCAAGCTGCTCGAAGATCCCAAGGAAGTCGGCATAGTCAAGCGATGGGCAATGCTCATACACGATAGTCGAGGACAAACTATACCGGCGAGGGTTCTCTATTCCCCTCCTCAGGTGGTCGAGGAGACCAAGGTCCCCGGCATCCTCCAGGAAATCCACGAAGGAATCAATGCACAGCACCTCGGCGGGCGATCGTTAGCCCGTAAGGCACTTCGAGCAGGGTACTACTGGCCCACCATGCAATAGGACGCCAAGGAACACGTCAAGAAGTACGATAGATGCCAACGACACGGGGATATGCATCTTGCTCCTCCTGACGAGCTCAAAACACTGTCTTCCCCGTGGCCGTTTGCATGGTCGGGGATGGATATCCCCGGACCCTTCGTCCAGGGGTCGTATCAAAACAAATACCTCATCGTCGGGGTGGACTACTTTACAAAGTGGATTGAGGCGGAAGCATTGGCCAAAATCACGGCCTTCAACATACTGCGTTTCTACAAAAGGAACGTCCTCGCCCGATTCGGCGTGCCTCAAGCTATTGTCACCGACAACGGAACACAGTTCGCCGACAAGAACTTCCAAGACTTCGTCTCTAAGCTAGGCACGAAGCAGCACTTCACGTCAGTCGAGCACCCTCAAACGAACGGACAGGCTGAGGCGGCGAACAGAGTAATCCTACGAGGATTGAAATGTGGATTAGGCAATGCCAAGCAACGGTGGGTCGAGGAGCTACACAACGTCCTCCGGGCCTACCGAACGACCCCACATTCCACGACCTGGGAGACCCCTTTTCGTCTGACCTAAGGAACGGAAGCAATGATCCCCGTGGAAATCAGGGAGCCCTCGAGGAGGATGGAAACCCCCTCGACGGGGACGCGAACAACGAAGCCCTGAGGGAAGAACTCGATTTTGTCGAGGAGACACGTTCGGCCCGCTTCTCTTCGAGAAGCTTCACTAAAACAGAAAATAACACTGCGTTATAATGACAAAGTTATCAAACGTGATTTTCAGGTGGGCACCCTCGTCCTACGAAGGAACCAGAAAGACTCGCGAGAGGGAAAACTCGCCGCGAACTGGGATGGCTCGTACCGCGTCCGCGCGAAAACGGGGACATGAGCCTACTTCCTCGAAAATCTGCACGGGGAAGAACTTGCTCGACCACAGAACGCTGAGAAGCTCAAACAATACTACAGTTAAGCACTGCCCGCGACTCACGAACACCGCGATTACGGGGACGCACTAAGGTACGAGCGCAACACCCCTATACAGAACACGATGATCGAAGGCCGCGTTGTGTGTGAACGAGGACTTTTGATCCGACGGGGATACCTCGATCGAGCTCCGCCGTCGTTGTACCAATTAGGCAGAACACTTAGCTCGCGATGGGAAGTTCACGCCACGAAGCTAAGACCTCGACCGAGCTCTTAGCCTCGTTGAAGGTCGGAATACGTCTCCGACCACCCGACCAGTTCTCCACGCGGTCAGGGACTATCAAGGTTGAGCAAATCCCAAAGTCTTTATTACTTAGGCAAAAAAAACAAAGTATAGAAGTCTTTATTACTTAGACAAAAACAAAGTATAACAAATGCTATAACATCACACACAGTATAAACCATACAAACAGCACACGAGCAGATAAGCAAAAATGCATTGAAGCAGGCAGAAGCCCATTGTACAAATATTACAAACAAGTATTAAAAGCCCCTGGCACGCAGGCCGGGCATACGTATTGAAAAATAAATAAAATGGCTTGCAGGCCGAACAAAACGAAGAAGAAAAGCCTACTCGGCGACAGTCCCTTCAGGCTTCTCGCGTTCATGAACCTCGTCCACCTGCATCGGCTGCACGATCTGACCGTCGACCACCTCGGAGTCGGGGTCAATCCCTTCGGTTGTGAGGTCAGGGTTGAGAACTCGAAGCTGCTGCACGGCGTTTCTGAATCCTATGTCGGCCGCTACGAGGTTGTCCTCCTCGAATTCCCAGAGCTTCGCTATGAGCACTGCCCGCGAGGTCAGCAACCTATCTTCCTCGGTTTCCTCATCAGCGGGGCGGACAGCCTTCTCCAACTCGGCATTCCTCGCCAAGAGATGATCCCTCTACTCTTCAATCCCGACGAGACTTCTCCGCTCTTCCTCAACATTTTTCAACTTTTCCTCTAACTTCCCTTGAAGCTCGACCTGGGCCTGGTTCTGACTCTTCCAGTCGGCCAGCTCCTTGCCCACCTTCTCCATTTCGACTGAGATAGACTGGAAACTCTCGCACAACCTGTTCAGTTCGCCTTCCAGGCACGCCTCATCGTTCAGAACCAGGGCAGCCGCACAAACCCGCATCACAGCGGACACATCCTCCACCAGTGCCTTTCTCCGAGAGACCTTGTCGATGCCTAAGATGGCCTGAGCTTCGGGGGCACCCACGCAAAGGGAAATATTCCCCATGAAAAAGTTCGGCCTCGAGTGACAAGGCAAGAGCATGAATTTTATAGCAGGGGGACCCTCGTTCTCAGTAAGGTCGATGGCCACTGTGTCCGCAATCCGCCGCCTCTTCGGGGAGACCTGGGGGCTGGGAGAATCACTTTCCTGGTGAGATCCAGAAGAAACCCCGGTTGTCTGAGTGGAAACGGATTCCTGCACTCGGATCTGCTCGAGACGGCTTTTGCCTCCCTTCTTCGTAGCGCGGTTAGCCTTCAACTTTTGAGGCGCTCCTCAGCAGACGACATCTTACCTGCACAGAAAACAAAGAGGTCAGTAATTCGAAAAGAAGGACGAAGGGAAAGGCAGGTCGGGGAGGCCACCCCACCTAACAGCTCGAGAGCCTCCTCGTCAGAAAACGTCTCGAGGAGAGCCCTAGTGTTGATCAATCGATGCTTTGTTAAGACCTCCCCATCGTCGCCCAGAAGGAAGTCTCCGTTCGGCGTCACGAACTTGGCTTTGTTAAACCCACTGACGAACTTGACTATGGCCTCGTGAGCCAAGCGATCCCCTTCACAGAGTTTACCAGGGCTGACGATATAGCTGTCCGTTCCCCTCTTGAAGTGTTCTTCAATCTAGAACAACGGAAACCTGTGCACAAGGGCCTCTTCTCATCGCCCATCCACTTCCTCGACGACCCGACGGTACACTGTATTTACGGCCTCATGTGTGACCGGCCTCACGAGGAAGTACCGATACTTGAAGTCTCTCACGGAGTCCAGATAAGTGTGAAACAGGCTGCTCACCTGCTTGAAGGACACCCAGCCATGCTTGCCGTCGACAGCCTGCCGTTGAAGATGGAAAATGCGAAAAAATAGGGGCACCGTCGCCCTAATCTTTAGGTATTTACACACAAGCTCGAAAGTCCCGATGAATGCGAGAGAGTTGGGGTGGAGTTGAGAAGGGGCCAAACGCAGGTGGGCAAACACTGACTGTTGAAAATCCGTGAAGGGCAAACGCCACCCCGCCACGTCGAACATAAACTCATATACGGGAAACCGCATTCCGCTATATGTCGAGCATATTCGATGATGTGGCAAAGGCCTGAACACGTTCCACGACTTCTGTGAACCTATTAGGCGTTGCTCGAAGGTACAAAATATGTCGGCCTCGTTCAGGTCAACAAACTCGAAGATCATGTTCACTGCCTCTTCGCAGGCCCACTCGTCGGGAAGCCTCTCCCCGGCGCTGGTTGTAACCGCCATAGGTGAATCGGGCCCGTCGTAAATATCTAAAGATCCCTCAGCCACGGGCAATACGTCCATTTACCTGAAAAGCAGAAGGAAATGGTGAATTCGATGACCCATATCAAATCCACCCCTTCCACCGCTGATCAAGTGAAAGGGCGAGGAGGGAACATCGGGGAACGCGAACCCGCGACCATCCTCAGGTCCGCTGGGAGCGAAATTGGGCGGGACCCCGGGGTATTCGACCCATATCCCCGAGATAAACGTCGGCTCCCCGGGGATTCCGTCCTTGATCCCCGGAATGTTCAACAAAGAGCTGAGAAATGTTTATCTCATGACCCCGAGATATTCTTCGTGTCCTCGGGGATTTCATCGTCTCTCCCCGCGAGATTCAACAACTAAACTATGAAATTCCGCCGTTTTCTCCAGATATTTCGCGATTTCCATGAGAACTTCATCAGTTCACCATGAAACCACCCTAAAAAGACAAATGAAAGGAGAAAAAAGAAAGAAACTTACTTGAAATAACTTCCGGTAGGTTTCCGGCACGGCAGTTGGCGGCGGTGTACGGTGGCAAAACAAGAGAAGGAAGAAAGAGTGAATCTGAGCAAAGGGGGAGCCAAAAGTGCAAATGGGACGAGATGACCCTTATTTATAGGGCTCTCACAAGTTTCTAGGGCTCCTAGGAAATCGATTACGCTACCCTAGCGTAGCCGCCCTAGACAATGATGAGCTGTGACACTTGGCGCACACTCTCCCAAACGTGTCGTTTCATTCCCCAACTCGCGTCTTTTCATTCACCTCGTTTCAGACTTCCCGTATCCCTGCGATGTGGCCCATCCACAGCCAGTCTAGCATGAGCAGGCCGACTCATTTTTACCCGATTACCAACTATTCCTCGTTTAGAGTCCCTTCCCCGACTAGATAAGTCCTCGACATAGCTGGCCCTTAACTCATTGCTCTGACACCTCAGAACAGCGACTTGGGGGCTCCTGTTCTGGACTGGGCCAGGGTCTGCCCCTCAATCGAGCAGGCCCAACCCGTACATCCCGGGATGGCCCAACAAGGGCCTCTTAGCACGACCTATGTCGGGCATACGCCCTTCTCAACATTGTCGGGCACACGCACGGTATAGAGCGTCGGGCAGGGCGCTAGGCCTCCCCGGCCTCGCTCCTCCCCGACACTCAGGTTCTCCTTCCCGCGAAGAGCCATCTCTTTCTGCACATAAGAGTCCTCCCCGCGAGGACACGTCTCTCCCCAACACGCAAGACTCCTCCCCGCGAGGACACGTTCTCATGTAACCACCCACTCTCGATGGAATCAGTCTGCCCTAATTCCAGAGATCTAGGAACGGTTACCCCAGGGCGAAGAACACGTCCTAGTCTTCACTACGCCACGTAAGCCCTGGCAGTTACTTGGATTGGGCCTGGTAATCCAGCCCAATGCAAGTAACCGTTGGCCCCGCACTGGGGGCTCTCTATAAATACCCTCTCACTTGAGAGGGTCAGGTTACACACTTTCTTACTCTCTAACCTTGTACTTGCTTTTACTTGTAAACCTTGCCTTACTTGAGCATTGGAGTACCTTGCAGGTACACCCCCCCCCCCCCCCCCCCCCGGCCTCGCTCCTCCCCGACACTCAGGTTCTCCTTCCCGCGAAGAGCCATCTCTTTCTGCACATAAGAGTCCTCCCCGCGAGGACACGTCTCTCCCCAACACGCAAGACTCCTCCCCGCGAGGACACGTTCTCATGTAACCACCCACTCTCGATGGAATCAGTCTGCCCTAATTCCAGATATCTAGGAACGGTTACCCCAGGGCAAAGAACACGTCCTAGTCTTCACTACGCCACGTAAGCCCTGGCAGTTACTTGGATTGGGCCTGGTAATCCAGCCCAATGCAAGTAACCGTTGGCCCCGCACTGGGGGCTCTCTATAAATACCCTCTCACTTGAGAGGGTCAGGTTACACACTTTCTTACTCTCTAACCTTGTACTTGCTTTTACTTGTAAACCTTGCCTTACTTGAGCATTGGAGTACCTTGCAGGTACACCCCCCCCCCCCCCCCCCCCGCGGGCGTCTTTCAACCGCACCGGAGCTGAAGTCCACAAGACGTTGCTGGCCATCAAATACTGTCTGATCCAGGTACGATCAGTTATTATTTAAACAAATCATGCAACTTTGAATTATCTATTCAATAAAAGTGAGTCAAAACTAAGATTGCTACGATGAGTGCTCTAGCTGTAAGAATTTGATCTAAAAACTAAAGATAAGAAAGGGGTAGAAAATGTTGTTGCAGATCAGCTCTCCAGGTTAGAGAATGTTGAAGTGACCAAAAATAAACTTTGTATTACAAAGACATCTCCTGACGAACAACTAATAACAATCAGTGAAAGACCTTGGTTTACGGATATAGAAAATTCTAAGGCGACATATGTTGAATCTGAAGAACACACTTGACAACAAAGGAAACACTTCTATAAAGAAGCAAATTTTTATTTGTGGGATGATCCATACATTTAAAAGAAGTCCTGATGGTTTACTTCGCAGGTATGTGTCGCGGCGCAAAAAATACTCGAGCGCATCACATCCTCGAAAATACAACAGAGTCACACTAGATTTTATTTATTCTATGAGAAAAGGAAAATATCAATAAAACCCAAAGGGAAAAGAAAAGGGTACGTAAGTCGGTTATGAAAGGGGAAGGTATTACCATCCCCCACATCCGTTATACTCAATGACAACCGTTTTGAGTGTTCTTTGCGTGGATGAGTGCTATTATCTAAATGTTACTTGTGATTGGTTTTAATTAAGGGAAAAAAAATTTTAGTTAATGTGCTCGCCAAGATTTCGAAATCCCGTGCCTACATATTTCCATAGTGTAATGAGAAAATCAGAGCTCCGTAGTTCGTTGAGTAGAGAATAAGTATTTGTTGGTTGATTTTAGGGAACGATGTTATAATTGTATCCTAGAAGTATTTTCACGTGAGCTTTTGATCCTGGTTTGGATGCTCTAAGATGTTAGTATGACTACTAAGGAATATATTATAATAGTTCTTTTATGAAAAAGAATTGATGTTTGGACAAAGAATATAAAGGTTTCTAGAGGTGGTGTTTGAACCCATGGTGTGGTGTTTAAACCAATACAAGCGGTGTCTGAAACAAGAACGAGGTGTCTGAACTAAGAATGGGGTGTTTAAACCAATGATGAGGTGTTTAAACTAATTATGTGGTATATAAACCAAGGGTGTGGTGTTTAAACCAATGCAATGCTGTAAGGGTTTGTTTTAACTAGAGGATCAAGGCAGATAAGGGTTTGCCTAAACCAAGGGATTAACAAGGCATTAAGGGTTTGCTTAAACCAAGGGATTAACAAGGCAAACAAGGGTTTGCATAAACCAGGGGATTAACAAGGCAAACAAATAAGAGGGTTTGCCTAAACCAGGGGATTAACAAGGCAAACAAATAAGAGGGTTTGCCTAAACCAGGGGATTAACAAGGCAAACATGCAAGAGTATGAGTGTCAAAACCAAGAGGTGTTGTGTTGGGTCTAAAGCGAATGGTGTTTTTGATATTGATTATTATTGATTTTGTCTGGAAATAAATGTTGAAAATTGTCTTGATTTGAATTGCACCAAAATTTATAAATGAAGGTGAATACTTTGAACAACTGGGTCATTCGTCATGTATCCAAATATATTTATAATAAGGATACAAATACTCTTTCTTATTCTTTCTCCACTTCTTAAGACTCGTGGCGCACATTCGCATCGTAGTTGTTAAGTGTTTTAAATTTATTTGAGAACAGAGGATTTCTGTTATATGTTGGATAAGTTAAGGACATAATCATAAGCAAGGTATAATGTACCAAAGAATGAGACAAAATTTAGTGTTGTCATGTCTTGATGGTTACCTATTTCTAGGATTTTGAAAATGAATAGAATTGGGATTGACCTAAGGCACATGTATGGTACAAGTCCTAAAGTTTCTAGTTCAAATTAAGTGATCAAAAGACTTTTGATCACATATTTGAATAAATTCCTAAGAGATCATGCAAGTGTTTTTTTTACCATTAATTAACCAAAAGGATTAACTAGTTAATATCCTAAAATTATTGATTCAACTAATTGCCCAAATATATTTTAATCAATTAATTAAATCAATAAAAATAGTAATCATGCAAGCATTAATTCAAAAAACAATCCACACAAATTAAACTAATCAAAGAATGATCATGGACTATGACTTAAAGAAAAAAAGAGATAAAAACAAAATTAATGTCAAAACCCTAATTTTTTTATTTAATCCTAATTTTCTAATTAGAAAAACTAAATCTTAATTAAACTAAGATTAAAACTATTTTTAACTAAAGGTGATTATGATCCAATTAAAAAGGGATTAGAGAAAGGAATTATTAAAAAAAGTAAAAAAAAAACAATTCTACATATGAATGCCGAGCCATGTGGCAGGACCATGTCCTTTTTGTTGTTGTTTTTTATCTGTAACATTTATTCCTATTAGAAAATTTCTTATCCCACCCATTGGCCTTCTTAGACACCATGCGCTCTGCCTAAAATACCTCCTGATTCTGGAGATGTATCTTCGGACACACCTTTTTTTTAACTTTTTCTAATTAATTTCGTAGATGCATCTACATAATATTTCCGTATGCGTATTTGCGGAAGAAAATCAGATACAAAATACCAGAAAATCAACATTGCAACGATAAAATCAACATTCATAAAATAAAATCGGCGTTACATTGATGATTTCGACAGAAATTTAAATACTACATTTCAATAGCCCGGTGAACGCTTGCACATCTCTAAGATGTCATCGACCGTTCTTTGGAACGTCGCCTCCAACTCAAGCGGAATTTTCTCTTTGAAACCAAAATACATTCGCCACATCGCCCTAACATTGTCTTGATTCTTGAGCTCAAACTTGTTGTAAACAACGTTCCCTTCGTTGTCAACTAAAGGTGAACAATACTCAAGCTTCACAACCTTTCGTTTGTCATTGTAAGGTAGGCGATATTGGATCTCGTGTATGATATCGGCGAGGGGGTAAGATCCATGAGCTTGAACCTCCTCCCGGGTGTTTTGCCGTCAGAAAAGGAGACACTTGCGACATACCAACGGATCTTGATTTCACACAATTGAGACATTTTTGTATTTGTGTGAAAGATAACAAATGAAACCCCAAATTTATAGAAAACCTAGGTGAATATGGACCAACCATTTTCTGTCAAACTTTTTTCCGGAGCTATATCCACGTAACGACCCCATAATTATTGGTTCTGGAGGTGTATCTCTGGAACTTTCCCTGAATTCAAAATGAATCAAAACAAGTGTCGCCGGCTAAATCTATTGGTGGTACCTCTTTGGACTTTTCCGCATTTGATTCCTTTTCAATGTTGTTTAATCTTTCGAATTCATGCATCCTTTCAACAAAACGATCTGGCCACATATCGACATTTACGGTTGAATGTGTCGCCCATTCCGGTGATGTAGGTGGTATGGGGCATCTCAGTTTCAAGTAAACTTGTATAAATTGTCTTGATTTTTTAAGCCATCCAATACATATAATGCGATCATTTGGATTTTGAGATGATGCGGTGCGGAATGGAAAAAAGGTTTCTGAAAACCCATATCGCGTCAAGTCAATGCACACCCTATCATATGCACATGCAATAAGATGATCCATATCAGGGAAGGTCATCCATTTCGACACCGGTGCCAGACCACTCAAGCAAGGAACAAGAGATTCATAAACCACATCAAATTTTTATTTCTTTCCATACAACCGCGTGTATGATTCTTTATGCGTCTTCAACTCTTGGATTAGTTGATGATGGACAAGCGCATGCTATCCTCTTCTTTACCAAGCAAAGTCGAAACGACTCACTAACCGCAATTACCATCCCTTTCAACATTGACAATACGGTCGATGTATTTGTGCATAAAAACCGACATCTCGTCGATGAATGGAATTTTTGGTGGAATCGGGGTCAGAGGCGATTTACTTATGAGGGCTCCTTTCATGACACTTTTTTTAGATTTAGGAGTCGGTGAGTCGGGATAAAGTTTGTCAACGTGCTCACAATAAGAAGGAGACCGTGTAGTCAAGTTGTCATTCAGTGTAGGCTTCATTTTCTTTGGAGCACCATTTGCCTTATATTTGATATATTGTTGGGTTCCTTCTGTTTCAATGCGACAAGTATATTTTTCGGTTGGACAAGATTCAAGGTCATGTCACTAATACATGTCTTCTCTTCCGGCTTGAGCCGACATACACTAGGATGACCTTGTAACTTTAAGCACAATTCATGGTTATGCAAACCACAAATAACACTAAATTTCTACTTTTTGGTACTTAACATGTAACCACAAATCTTACAAGGACATCACATTTTCTACTACCAGTGTCATCTCTTTTAAACTTCCGTAGAGGAGTCTGATATTTCTTGCTTCTTTGGCACAACAAAGTTACAAAAGTGTTTCTTCTTTCTGAACCATTATCCGATCTTCCTATGACCACACCAAAACCAAATCTAGTTGCAGTCCTTCAAATCCATGTGAGCATGCTATCACGATCATCAAACTCTTACTTGTTGTTAAAGTCAACGCCGACATCTACCAACTTTACGACAACCCCTTGAACATTCGGAGAAACATCATTTGTAGAAACTAATTCTTTTGAGATATTATCGGGCTGCACCATATCTATTTGTAAACAATAAAAAAAATACACAAAATTACAAATATGCTGTAAAAAAACAGGTCACAGGCACGTTTCGGAGATGTACATCTCGAAGTGTTCATCTTCAACACGTTCCAGAGTTACAGCTCCGGAAGCAATGTTACTTTTTTTTCCAAAAGTTTGATGATTAATGTGAGCAATGTAGTGGACAAAGTGAAATATTTACCTAAAATTCGATCTTCTCTTGCTCCCTTTGATTCGTTGCACGAAAAATTTAGAGTTTTGGAGTTAAAAATGATATTGAGAATGTAGGGTTTTTTTAGGTTGGTGAAGGTGAGCGTGGAAGAAGAAAACACAACAATGGGGGAGGGGAGAGTGATCATGCCGGTTTCAAATATATCAGAAACTTCTGGAGATGTATCTACGGAACAATCTGGCGCTTAGACGTTCCAAAGGTGCATATATGGAATTTTCCCTGAACTGAATTATTTTGAAGTTTTTTCCAGCGTTTACCAGTTTAAAATTATTCCGTAGATGTAGCTCCGGAAAAAAAACAAAATTTTGGCCAAAAAAAGGTGTGTCTGGATATGTATCTCCGGAAGCAGGGGGCATAAAAGGAAATGTGCTAGATGCCTAAGACTATCAAGGGGTGGATTAAGAAAACACATCAATCCCACCAACGATCCTCTTGAATCTTCCAGTCATCTGTTTATCTCAAGCCCCAGTGGCAGGAAATTACCGATATGCACAACATGATGAAAAATGGTAACATCAAGGAAATGGTGTTGAACATCACTTCTTGGAGATAAAAGATTTTACAGATTCTGTAACCACCCTTCCATCATAGGACAAGGATGCAAAGATCCATGGTTAACCCTTCCATCAAGGCAAGGGTGCAAGAAAAGAGTATGTAAGGTTAAGCTTGGAAAGAAGAAGCAGAGGAGTTGAATTTATTGGGGGTTTGAAGTTTACGGTTCAGAGTTGGTGTTTCATATTCGAAGTTCTACTTGTGTGATTTCGGTTCAGATTCAACCATGGTTCTACTCAGAATTGGTTTCAGACCAGGTTTATATTGTTTCAGTTCAGGTTTGTTCTTTTAACACCATCTAAATCATTCCAAATAAGATTCCCACAATGTTTGGAAGCGCAACAAAGGTACTGCAAAGGCATAATTTCAAGACCTTTGGTACGAATCAGTACTCTAATAACGCTTAAAGGTGCTGCAAAAACACTAGTAAAAAAAACTACATAAATCCATCCAAGAAGTTTGATTCGAGCTGTTCTTTTCTTAGCAAGCGGAGCCATGTAATTATTCAAATCTAAAGCTTTCAATGATGAGTTTGAACTCAAATCCTGATGAGAAGTACCTAGAGTAACTCCTTGAACAATAAAGTTTGTGGTTTGATTTATGATCCTAGAGGTTCTATTTTTACAATTTGAGTGTTATTTGTGGTTGGAATTTGAACAGGAATAGGAATTGCATCTTGTGATGAATTTTTGTGTGCACATGAGTTGGGATTTGAAGATTGAGAATGAGAAGTTGCATTGGTGGATCTAGTTGTGGAAGTGTTGTTTTCAAATGGATCGAGAGGAATGGTTATGCTGTTGTGAGTTTGTGAAATGGTTTGAGAATAACTCAGTTTTGGTACAGGTTTTGATTTAAATTACAACTAAAGAAAGCATACAACATCAAAGAATAGAATTGGATGAAAGATTATCGATAAAGATGGAAGAAAAATATAGATTTCACACGATAAAATGTACCAACCAATTCTGAAGTGGTAACGTAGAATAAAGAAAAGAAAGGTGAAATATCTTAACGACTGAGTGTTGAAACTGTAATACAGCAGCAAGCAAAAATATTTAAGCAACTCAGTTTTGTCGTATCCACAGGGATCAGTGCAAGGGAAAGAATGCCATTCGGCGGTATCTACATTTCTAAGCTTATGGTTCAAAAGTTTTGGTTTTAAGAAGGAACCAAAATAAAATGCAGAAAATGTAAAGACGGAAAATATAAAGTAGAGACTGAATTATAAACGGAGCCTTGTTGGAATTGGATCTCATTAATTAATAACACATGCATTCTTCTGACCAATTTTATACATAAATCAAACATTCGTCAAATATCATCATGTATCACTCATGACATACATATCCTCTCGGTCCCTGCATGTTGTGAACGATTTTGTACCGATCAATAATTGCTCTCGCACATCACCAATCAATACAAAGTCGGTAAAACCTACATGAATGTTAAGTCTACATCCATCTCTGGCGTCAAGACTCAACATATATTAATATAACATCAATATCAAACCAATGAGTAAGTCATATACAAAGCCAATGATCAAAATAAGTACACACGTTTAACCCTTTTTAGATGCATTCAACTAATTTACCAAATGAATGTGAATGTCGTTCTTCATCACTATTCTCACGCATCCTCACGATACCGTTCGTCAAGCAATATCGCGGTCTCTTATTGCATTAATTACTAGAAGCTATTCAAACTAACAATCAACACAATGCTAAAAAGCTGAGATGCAAATGAATATCAAATCACAAACCCATGTCAAAAGCTTACTCAATGATAGATGAAAATCTAAGATCACTGATTTGAAATAGGTATTGTCAAGACCAACAAACAAGCAATCAAAAACAACAAACAATAGAGAATCAAAACTAGTTCACAAACATAGATTAGATGAAATACATAAGGTATCAAAAGATTACATCATTTCCCAACAAGAAATCAAAGCTCTTACCTTCTCTCCCTTAAAATGAAAAGATACAAAGTTATGATCTTTAATTTACAAGTTATCTCTCCCTAAAATTCTAATAATAATCTCCAAAAGTGTGAAAATTCTATTTATAATACATTCAGGATTTTCATAGTTCGCAAAGCGAACCCTTCATTCGCAAAGCGAATGGTTAAAATTGGCACCTGAGGTGCCTCTGAATAGTTAAACCGCCAGTCCGCCACAAAATTTCTGCATAACTTCGCAATGCGAAGGATAGTTCGCAAAGCGAACACTCGCTTTCAAGTTTGCAAAGCGAACTTTACTGCCTTTTTCCTCTGCCATCATTCTGGTCCCATTCACTGGGACCTCGCCAGAGTTCGCAAAGCGAACCTTCGCTGGTAATTCGCCAGAGTTTGCATAGCGAACTTACTGATGTTTTCCTCTGCTCTTTGGCAGCATGCACCATTTCTTGTGTCTTACCACTTTGATCAATTTATGCCTTTTCCTGCATAATAACACACATATTACAAGCACCAAATGTATATTCTCAATGTTAGAAGAAAAACAACAATCATGAGTAAAACTAATGAAAACATGAGAATTGAGTAGAAAAAGTGCAAAGAAAGATAGTTCATTTTTAGGTAAAATCTGCACCTAACAACTCCCCCAAACTATATTTTTGCTTGTCCTCAAGCAAAGTATGTTTCTCATTGAAACAAGAAGATTTACTCAAGCATGATATTCAACCAAAGTCAAGCTTGAAAATGCGCACAAGCAACATTCACCACTCAATAGAATCGAACAATGACAAAGAATTAAGTTCTTAAACAAATATCATGGAATGGTTCAAAGAACAACTAAGTTTTCATACTTGAATCACTCTAACACTCCTCTTCAGAATAAGAATAAAGAAATTGACGCATCTGCAACCGCGGGGAAATTTCACTCACCTGACAAACAATGCTAATAACAACTCAATTCATACAACATCTAACAATCAAAAATGAAAACATTGAAGCAAAAAGATCACTAAGGGCTTCAAAGGTTGTAGCTTGGTCGGGTTCACAACAAAGGGACATTTCTAAAGGCCATTGAATCGAAATTGCCGATGCAAAAGGAAACATTCACTATACATGGTATTTACACATCACAACTTCATTCACCATTTTCATTCCTTTACCACAAACCTTCTCAAACTTCCTTTTGCACAATCATTTCATCTCTATTTTTCTCATTCAAACAAGCATTCTTTTTCTATGTTTTTCACATTCATATTCACACTTTTTCTTTTCATGCTTGTTTGAAAATTTTCAAAAGCTATAGCAACCTACCATTCTTCTTTTTCATTCTCCCCAACTTGAATTCTACCAAACCTCAAGTGAATGCTCCTTGCTTTAAAAAGCAAGGAAATCAAATTAAAACAATGTTCAAAGGTTCAAGAAGAAATTTTTAGAACCTCACAAAATTCAATGATGAACTACACTTTCAAATTATGTACACAAACCAAGTTCATCACTAAAATGAGATCTAAACTGTTTAGGCACAAATGGGCTAACGAATTCTCACTACTCACGGGTAAGGTACTTTTGGATACGGTTGTGCTCAATATAAAAAAATGCCTTGATCATTTCTAATGCTTCCATAGAATCACAATAATCAAAAGATAAAGCATGAATCAAACGAATTAAACAAAGTCATCAGTCATCCTAGCATATAGTAAACAATGGAGGTTTCTCACAATTTGTGGCTTTTGGACCTAAGTGAAACAAGCATTCAAACAAGTTGCAAAATGAAACAAGAATACACATTTGAACAAAGCACAAAATTCTTAAATCATTCTAACATTCTATAAAGCAATACAATTTACCTCGCATACTTTCAAATTTCACCAACCAGACTCGATTGAAGCTTCATTGAATACTTTTATACAAATAACAACCAATTCAGGAGGAGTTCTCATCATTCCTGAACACACTAGAGAAAACATAAAAGAAAACAAATACATACAATATAAACAAATGTACAAAGCTCAAAAATATAGAAACTATCGCAATGCGACTCAATATCTAAACATCGATCCCCGACAACGGCGTCATTTTGTTGAAACTGTAATACAGCAGCAAGCAAAAACATTTAAGTAACCCAGTTTTGTCATATCCACAGGGATCAGTGCGAGGGAAAGAATGCCATTTGACGATATCTACATTTATAAGCTTATGGTTCAAAAGTTTTGGTTTTAAGAAGGAACCAAAATAAAATGCAAAAAATGTAAAGACGGAAAATATAAAGTAGAGAGTAAATTATAAGCGGAGCCTTGTTGGAATTGGATCTTATCAATTGATAACACATGCATTCTTCTGGCCAATTTTATACATAAATCAAACATTCGTCAAATATCATCATGTATCACTCACGACATACATATCCTCTCGGTCCCCGCATGTTGTGAGTGATTTTGTACCAATCAATAATTGCTCTCGCACATCACCAATCAATACAAAGTCGGTAAAACCTACATGAATGTTAAGCCTACATCCATCTCTGGCCTCAAGACTCAACAGATATTACTATAACATCAATATCAAACCAATGAGTAAGTCATATACAAAGCCAATGATCAAAATAAGTACACACGTTTGACCCTTTTTACATGCATTCAACTAATTTACCAAATGAATGTGAATGTCGTTCTTCATCATTATTCTCATGCACCCTCACGATGCCTTTCGTCAAGCAATATCGCGGTGTAATGCCCTGTATAATATATGTCTAGAATAATACAATACAAGCATTTTATTTGGTACTGACCCTATCATAAGTGCCTAATGGCGAAATTCACATACTTGACCAATTCTAAAACATAAGTACAATCTATAGCTCAAGATATGGAACCTAGCTAAAACAATAAAGACTAAGAGCATTATACAATATTCCTCATTGTACAAGAAAATAACACACAGCGGAAATAAGCTCAACTAAGCTTCTCTTGAAACATCCAAGCATAGCTCCACTGGTAAATCAAACCTGCAAATACCTCCAGAAAATAAATCAACAATAGCGGGGTGAGATACATCAAATCTCAGTGAGTTCCCTATCTTATGGATTCTCTCGGCTTTACAAGGTTCTAACCAATCCTAACTCAAGTCAAGAGGAAGGGAAATGACCTTGAGTTCTCAATCTCACAATCTCACACTATATGGAAACATGTCATGAGTTCAACAACTCAAACTTAATTAATCATCACTAATCGGTATCACAAACCAAGGCATCTTTCCCTGACCAACCCTACAAGAGAGTTCAACTCGGGTCATGGATCCTTAAAAGCATAGACATCCATTCCCGGCCAGTCCTTCCAAAGGATTATGGACACGGGTCCTGGAAGCTAACATAGATAACTTTCCCCGGCCAACGACACAAGGGCACTTCGACACGGGTCACAATTACCTACACATGGTACTTTCCCCGGCCAGCCTATGCAAGAGGTTATGGACACGGGTCACTAATACCACCACTAAGTAACTTTCCCCGGCCATCCCACACAAGAGGATCTCGACACGGGTCACAGTTACTTACTTAATAAATACTTTCCCCGGCCATCCTACACCAGAGGATCTCGACACGGGTCACTAATATTTATTAAGGGATAACACTAATAAATACTTTCCCCGACCATCCTACACCAGAGGATCTCGACACAGGTCACTAATATTTATTAGGGGATACAAACTGTTCCGATTACGTAATAATACATACAACGTGACTGTATTCAACAATCACAAGGCCATAATCGCCTTAAGACCTCTTATGTCTTTTCACAAAACCACAATGGTTCACACATGTTCCATACTAGTGTTCTACTCACTCCTAGACCAATCTCGTCACGAATGTACCTTCCTACATCAGGTGCCCGAGCCTTGCCATCTAGGTTATCTACTCCAGGCCAGAACTCGCCAATGAATGCACGAGCGTCGCCATCCAGAGTTTCTATCACAATTCTATTAACAACCAAGAATTATAACAATCTTAACTATACCATTTGTTTTGGGGTAAAGTTTCCTCACTCTTCCTAATTCATTTTAACATCCATACACTCTCAATCATGTTCAACGTCAATATTAGGCAAAGCATATTACAATTTCACAATAGAATTACATATAATAATTCAAGTATAAGTTATACCACTTTTGGATTTCCCCCTATTATTTAATCGGGAAATAAAACCGACATTTTGCACCTTCATCCAATAGATTATTCTCATAGCTTTCCATCGATACCAAGATTACTTAAATCGGATAAACAAGTCAAAAATTATGGATTTTTAAAAGAAAAGAAAACATTTGAAAAAGTCCCAGGAGCGCCCGGCGCTACAATTTTCGCCCGGCGATGCCCCTTCGCCTGTTCTTCGCCCGACGAAGCAGAGGCGTTAATCCCATATCCAAAACTCAAAAGTTACAGAAGCGTTCTATGCTGCGCCCCTTGGCCATCGCCCGACGCAAGCTCGCATCGCCCGACGCTCAAAGTGCCGCCCGACGGTGCGTACCAGATACAACATTTCTCACCTGCATTTTTTGGGTTCCAAGGGTCTCAAATCCCACCCTTTCCACACCAGATCATTTTCAAACATCAAAAAAATTATCATCAATTGATCACATGCATATTACGACTACACTACGCAATTTATATCGAATTTCATCCGTTAGATTTCATTTTCTCTCAAATCTAACCTAAGTTCTAAATCCTTAATTCTAGAACCTAGAGTTTCTAACTAGAACCCACCTGGTAATCGAAGAGGAGGTTGAAGAAGATGATGAATCGCTGAAGAAATGATGAAGATCCAAGCTCTTCTTTCTTTTCCATTTTCCTCTTTCTCTTATCTTCCTTTTCTCTTCTTTTTCTTTTCTTCTTCTTCTTTCTATCTTTTCTTTTTCTTTTCTAACATATATACATATATATATATATATATATATATATATATATATATATATATATATATATATATATATATAATACCAATATTATATCATAAAATCCTATAGAGTAAAATATCTCCAATCGATATTTTATCGTCTCACACCAATTAATCAATTATTAGAGTTACCTTAAAATCCTTTCTCGAGTTAAAATAATTGATCTGTCTCTTCCATCAATAATTGATCTCTTCAGAGTTTATCAGTTGCTCTATTGAACCCAATTGTCGATACTTAAAATACTTAGAGGATTCCATTAATCCAATTTACCAAAGATAGAGCACATAGATACTCATCTGATATCCAATTGAACATTTAGATAATACGGGGTATTACACGCGGTCTCTTATTGCATTAATTACTAGAAGTTATTCAAACTAATAATTAACACAATGCTAAAAAGTGGAGATGCAAATGAATATCAAATCACAAACCCATGTAAAATGCTTGCTCAATGATAGATAAAAATCTAAGATCACCGATTTGAAATAGGTTTTGTCAATACCAACAAACAAGCAATCAAAGACAACAAACAATAGAGAATCAAAACTAGTTCACAAACATAGATTAGATGAAATACATAAGGTATCAAAAGATTACATCCTTTCCCAACAAGAAATCAAAGCTCTTACCTTCTCTCCCTTGAAATGAAAATATACAAAGTTATGATCTTTAATTTACAAGTTATCTCTATCTAAAATTCTAATAATAATCTCCAAAAGTGTGAAAATTCTATTTATAATACATTCAGGATTTTCATAGTTCGCAAAGCGAACCCTTCATTCGCAAAGTGAATGGTTAAAATTGGCACCTGAGGTGCCTCTGAATAGTTAAACTTCCATATAATTTCTGTATAACTTCGCAATGCGAAGGATAGTTCGCAAAGCGAACACTCGCTTTCAAGTTTGCAAAGCGAACTTTACTGCCTTTTTCCTCTGCCATCATTCTGGGACCATTTGCTGGGACCTCGCCAGAGTTTGTAAAGCGAACCTTCGCTGACAATTCGTCAGAGTTGGCAAAGCGAACTTACTGATGTTTTCCTATGCTCTTTGGCAGCTTACACCATTTCTTGTGTCTTACCACTTTGATCAATTTATGCCTTTTCCTGCACAATATCACACATATTACAAGCACCAAAGGTATATTCTCAATGTTAGAAGAAAAACAACAATCATGAGTAAAACTAATGAAAACATGAGAATTGAGTAGAAAAAGTGCAAAGAAAGATAGTTCATTTTTAGGTAAAATCTGCACCTAACACTAAGCGTAGGTTTACCCCGATTAGTGTTGATAATCGCCGACGAATTTACCGACGAAAATTCTGGAAAACTTCAAAGTAAGCTCCTTTTTTCTAAGCTTTCAATTACTCTTTGCTTGATGATTATGGTTGACTATAGATGATGAATGTAGAAGTTTTGATGATTGTAGAAACTTGTTTGAATTGTTGAAATTTGATGATGAATCTTGAATGATGAAAATAAAATTTGATTGATGAATTATTGAAACTTGAATGATAGAAATGAAATTTGATTGATGAATTGTTAAATCTTGACGATGAATCTTAAATGATGAAAATAAAATTTGATTGATGAATTATTGAAACTTGATTGTGGATAAGTTCCACCAAATTCAGAACTTCAATGTGAAGTTCTAAATGGTGAGAAATTGAACTTTAATGATGGTGAGGAATTTTGACCTAATAACTTTACTATCAATTCATAGTTTTTTGTGTGAATAAATTGTTATGGAATGATTCTAGCCCTAGGATAGTAATCCTAGGGAGAATCTTATCAAGGGTTAAGAATGCTCCTCAAAATGATAGTTGAGATTTGTGTTTGTTTAGTGAGAATTAATTAGCTTTTGTGTTAGTTTGGAAGTTAATATTTGGTTAAGCTTTGATTTGGCATAGGTAGTTTAAGGGTAATGAAATAATTGAGGGTTTTGTGAGGAATGAGGTAGTTAGAGGTACAAATGTTGGAGTTTTGAAGAAGTACTAAGTTAGGATGTAGGGCAAAAAGTCGTTAGTGGTCATGCATGAAACTTGGAATTTTTGAATGCTCTTGCCTTTGAATTTTTTTGCCACTTTTGCCATGAATTTTCGGTGAATCATCTCATGACTTTAAGTTCTTTTGAGAAGTGATTTTGCATTGAAAAAGTGCATTTCTTTAATAGTGTAAACTTATCTGTCAAATTCTGACTTTTTAGGCATGAATCAGTGTTGGAAAGTGTTAAAAAAACAAGTAATGAATTTAAGGAATAGTGCATAATTTTCGTGAAGTAGTGAAATTTTTTTTCATTATTTTTCCATAGGATTTTAATGATTTTAATCCATGATATGAATGTCTAACTTGGTGTACCTTCTTTCTTGTAGCAAAGTGAGCATTGTGGTGGAAGAATGAGCTTGAGGGGACATCGGAGAATGAAGAAAATGCCATGAGAATGGAGCTTGATGGAAAATGAAATCTTGAGTTGTTGGAATTTAGCATTTGTAACATAATCATGGAACAATTGATTTTTTATGAATGATGATGACCCTTTGGTCAAATTTTTGTAGAATAGGTCTAGAAAAATTCAGGAGTCAAAATCAAGTCAATGGTCAATAATTGACGAAAAAATCAACCGTTGAATAAATAATGTTTACCCCCTGCCATATAGGCGTGTTTTGGTTTACCCCCCCTTAAGAATTTTTTTTTTATTCCCCCCTCAACTTTTCCAGATTCCATTTACAAAGACCCTGATGCACCCATGGGTTCAAGATTCCGTGACGTGGTGTGTTGACCTTGCTGACTGGGTATGAGTTGACTGCCACGTGTGATAAGTTAAGTTATATTAATATGAAAACATTTTTCAAAAGTCATTTCTGCTTCTACCCCCTTGAATATCTAGGGTTTATTCAGAACCAGAAATAGGAAGGAAGACGAAGAGTTCCAGCTTCACGATGATGAAGAAGAGCCGTAAGCAATCGAAACAAGGCAAGCAATCAAAGAAAAGCCGTAAACCGAATGAAGCCACCATCGTCAACCAATGTGTGGAACCTGAGAGGCACAAGGAAGACGATGGTGTTTCTCATGCCCAAGCTGACAAGGTTCGTATTTTTTCAAACCTTCCAATGTCGTTTCTGATATTTTAGGGTTTTGTTAGGTTATTTAGTTCATTTATTTTGATTTTCAGAACATGCAAGTTTTCAACGCCGTATTTCACCATGGAGGTGACTTTGTAAAGTTAAGTGATGGGGTTACCATTTATAGGGGAGGTGTATCCACATTAGTGTCTGGGTTAGAAATTAATAAATGGAGAATGGATTGTGTTCATAGGTTGGTGACCGGGTGGGGTTATGTTTTAGGGAGTTATAGAACATGGACAAAGATTATTGAAATCGATGAAAACCTTTTCCAGCTTAAGAATGATGATGACTGCTACGATTTTGTAGCATATGCTTGTGCAACCCAAGTAGAAGGGGAAATGTTTGTTTAGCATGATGTAGTTGATATAAGAGACTCAGTAAGGTCTCCTAGGTGTGTCAATGAGATTTTTAAACTGGAGGTTTGTGATGAAGAGGCAGTGGAAAAACTAGATGATAGTGAGGATGAACGAGCAACTACAAATCTTGATGGCTTTGAAGGTATTGATGTCACTGTACCTATTAATGCATCACCCTCAATTGGTGGATTTATTAGTGGATCCAATAAGAAGAAATGGGAGGAGGATGATGAGTATGTGAGTGATGAGCTTGATAGCTCTGATCCTGATATAAGTGATGATGAGAACGGGCCAAGGTTTGAAAAGTTTAGGAAGGAGCATTTGAATAAGAATTTTAAATTTGAGTGGGGTATGGAATTTAATACCCTAGATGGTTTTAGAGAAGCAATACGTGATTGGTCCGTATTAAATGGGAGGGAGATAACTTTCATTAAAAATGAGTCATATAGAGTTAGGGTTGAGTGTAGGGCCAAGTGTGGTTTTTTAGTACTTTGCTCTAAAGTGGGCCACAAGCACACTTTTGCTATTAAAACCATAGTGGACAAACATACATGTGCTAGGGTTTTGGATAACAAATCTGCGAACTCTAGGTGGGTGGCTAAGGCTGTATTGAAGAAGATGAAAACATCAGAAAATGTTAGGATCTGTGACATTGTTCAGGATATGCGACAAAACTATTATGTGGGAATCACTGTGGGGAGGGCATGGAAGGCTAAACTCATAGCAAAGAAGATCTTAGAGGGAGATTCTGACAAACAATATGCAAATTTGAGAAGATATGCGGCTGAGTTACATAGAATGAACCCTGACAACACTCTAAGTATCACAGTGGAGAGACCAAGTGCTTCCATTCAACCAAGGTTTGGTGCTTTCTATTTCTGCTTTGATGGTTGTAAAAAGGGGTTCATTAATGGTTGTAGACCTTTTGTGGGAGTGGATGGCTGTCATCTGAAAATAAAGTATGGAGGTCAGTTATTGATTACTGTGGGAAGGGATCCTAATGATCAATACTTTCCCTTGGCCTTTGGAGTTGTTGAGACAGAAACAAAGGACAGCTGGAGATGGTTTCTTGAGTTGTTAATGGCTGATATTGGACAAGACAAGAGATATGTTTTTATCTCTGATCAATAAAAGGTAAGTTTATCTGTCAGTTTTTTTTCTTAATCCTAGTAACATGTTTTTGTTTACTTATATTTATTCATGATGCAGGGTTTGGTAGCTGTTTTTGAGGAAATGTTTGAAACAATTGAACATAGGCTATGTCTAAGGCATCTTTATTCAAATTTCAAAAAAAAATTTTGGTGGTGGCAGTTTAATTAGAGATCTGATGATGGGGGCTGCAAAATCAACTTACTACCAAGGGTGGTTGCAAAAGATGACTGAGCTGAAACAAGTTGGTCCTAAAGCATGGGCTTGGTTAATGGGAATTCCTCAAAAAAGTTGGTGTAAGCATGCTTTCTCTTTCTACCCTAAATGTGATGTTCTTATGAACAATATAGCTGAATCTTTTAATGCCACAATCTTAGCTGCTAGGGACAAGCCTATTTTGTCTATGTGTGAGTGGATAAGAAAGTATCTAATGAATAGGTGCTCCACATCTACCCTAAAACTAGACAAGTGGCCCCATAAAGTTATGCCTATTCCTAGGAAGAGACTTGATAATGAGGTTTTATTGAGTGGCCATTGGCTGCCCACTTGGGTAATGGATGAGAAATTTCAAGTCACCCATTCTTTTAACACTCAGGAGTTCATAGTAGACATTGCTAAAAAATCTTGTACTTGTAATTTCTGGGAGTTGGTTGGGATTCCATGTAGGCATGCTATAGCAACTCTTGGGTTTAGGCAACAAAATCCAGAGGAATTTGTGGATGAGTGTTATTCAAGGGAGAAGTATGCAATGTGTTATGGTTTTGCTGTCAGTCCAATTAATGGCCAGGAAATGTGGCCAGAAGTTAAGGATGAGGAACTTTTACCACCTAAATACAAGAAAGGACCCGGTAGGCCTAAAAAGTTGAGGATTAGAGAGAGTGGTGAAGATGGTGCTAGAAGGAGGTTGCCTGGTGTGTCCTACAGGTGTACAAGGTGTGACAAGTTTGGTCACAATGTTCAAACATGTAAGAGCCCAACACAAGACCCAAAAGGGCTGAAAAGAAAGGTATGTCATGCTGTCTGATATGGTATATGTCTGGTATCTGTCTTATTTTGCAGAAAAAGGTCAAGACATCTAATGCTGCAGCAGAGCAAAGTGATGTTGTCCCTGAACCAAATGTTGCCCCTGAGCCAGGTGATGCTCCCACTGTACTAGAAAATGAAACAGTTGCAGGTGCTGCAGATCAACCAAGTGACTATTTTGGTGACATTTCTGATGAGCTTATTTCAAGCATACCTGATGCAACTCAGACACAGCCACCTGCTGCAAGTCAAAGTGAGGTGATTCAAGGAAATGCACCTGCTGCCAAGGGTAAAGTTAAGAAGAAGGGGAAAGAGATCATGTCAATCAAGAAGAGGTCAAGTGAAAGAATCAAGCTGAAGTGGTTTCAGAAACCAATCATAGGACTTGGTTCAAATTATAACCAGCCTATCTGTGTACCAGAACAAGAGGGAGGGGTTTTAACACAAGAAGAAGGTGGTTCTTATAGAGCCAAGAAGAAAATGAGGAAGTAGTTTCAGGGCTATTTTGATGGTTGCAATCTAGGACTTAGTTATTAGTTATTTTGGAACCCTTAAGTAATGACAATGCCACTTTGTTATGGCCTTTATGTAATGACAACATGATTTTGTTATGGCTTATGCCTTTTTGTATTGACAATGCCATTTTGTTATGGCCTATTTTGAATGACATGAAATTCCTATGTTTTGAGAAAACAATTTGTACACCATAGTGATGAATGACTTTAAAAAAGAAGCTTTACTAATTTAACTCAAGAATTCATTACATAAACTTCTTAGTACATGGCTGAAACCAATTCATTACATAAAATTCTTCATACACTGATTCAAACAACTAAAATCCTATAGCACATACTAATGACAGTACAATAGCATAAAATCATACCAATACAGGACAACTACAAATACATGGCCTTGTAAACTACTGCAAACATAATCAAAGACACCCTAATGGCCAATTTCAGTTGGAAAATTTTTCCTCTTCAAAACAACTATCTTCAACTTGGCTTTTTGAAGCTTATTTGCAGTCATATCCAACTTCAAATGTACCACATCACAGTTTTTGCAACAGTTACCATTATTTGACAAGCCATTCATGGAGTTGTCTAATTCATCATCCCAAATAAAAAGCTCACAGCTACCACCCATCTGCAAAAACCAACAACATTAATGAAGCATTAACCAAAAACGATAACAAACAGTGTTTCGAAGAATTCCACTCACCCCTGTGTTTTGACACTTCCAAAACCTCCTATTGCGGTTTTGTATGGTCTTTGCCACCAACATCTTCATTGGACGATGACAGCCACACAAAGGACCGGTTGGATTTTCACAAGAATTGCTGATATCAACACTTTGACGTCTATCCATTTAGGTTTAGGGTTTTTTCAGATGAACAAAGAAGAAGAAGAAGAGCAACTTTCAGGAACGAAGAAGAAGAACTACTTTCACGAATGAAGAAGAAGAAGAGCTATCACGTATGAAGAAGAAGAAGAACTACTTTAACCTAATATAAATCACACGTGGCAGTCAACTCATACCCAATCAGCAAGGTCAACATGCCACGTCACAGAATCTTGAACCCATGGGTGCATCAGGGTCTTTGTAAATGGAATCTGGGAAAGTTGAGGGGGGAATAAATTTTTTTTTTCTTAAGGGGGGGGGGGGGGGGGGGGGGGGGGTAAACCAAAACATGCCTATATGACAGGGGGTAAACACTATTTAACCCAAAAAACAAGTATTGAATTTAAGGAATAGTGCATAATTTTCGTGAAGTAGTGAAATTTTTTTTTCATTAATTTTCCATAACATTTTAATGATTTTAATCCATGATATGAATGTCTAACTTGGTGTACCTTCTTTCTTGTAGCAAAGTGAGCATTGTGGTGGAAGAATGAGCTTGAGGGGACATCAGAGAATGAAGAAAAAGTCATGAGAATGGAGCTTGATGGAAAATGAAATCTTGAGTTGTTGGAATTTAGCATTTGTAACATAATCATGGAATAATTGATTTTTGATGAATGCTGACGACCCTTTGGTCAAATTTTTGTAGAATAGGTTTAGGAAAATTCAGGAGTCAAAATCAAGTCAATGGTCAATAATTGACCAAAAAATCAACCGTTGAATAAAAGTCAACTATACCGAAATTTGCAATTTTTTCTTGTAAATGATCCATTTCCTTGTAATAAAGTTTGTGATGCTTGTAATGTATTCCAATTACTCATGAATGAAGATATCCCCTTTCTTTTCAAAAAGTCAACAAAAGTCAAAGCATGATCAAAGAAAATAATAATAAGGAAATAGTCAACAATGATTAATGTTCATAATGATCCAAAGTCAATAACATCCAATCAATGATGAAAAGTCAATAATAATTAAAAGTTAATGGTAATGATGAAGTCAACAATTATGATAAAAGTCAACGTGTGGAAAAAGTCAACGGTAATGGTAAATGTCAATATTGGCCAGAGCATGTTAATAATATTGAAATGATTAAAGTTAATCAATAGTCAATTATAAGTCACAACAAACAAATTATAAAGATTAACGGAGAACCTTTGAACCATTAAGTCAAATGAAATTTAAGGTGGACCAGATGAAACTTTTCATGGTGTATCAGATGAATTTAGCCTAAGCCTGAAAAGAAAAGATAAAAATGGAAAAAGAGTGGGGCAAAAATAGGGTATGACAGTGTGTTGCAGGTAAAGAAGCAGACAACATTATTTAGCATTGCCATAGCTCGGCATATGGAGGAAACCATAATGGCTAGAGAATTGCAGCTAAAACACTGCAGAGTGGGTTTTGGTGGCCGACTTTATTTAAAGACTATAAGTTATATGTGTCTACATGCCCCAAGTGTAATTGAACTGGTAACATCTCAAAACGAGATGAGATGCCTTTGAATTTTATGCTTGAGGTTGAACCATTTGATTGTGGGGGGAATCAATTTCATGGGTCTATTTCCCCAATCAAATTCGTTTCTTTATATTCTCATATGTGTTGATTGTGTTACTAAATAGGTTGACGTGGTAATGAAGCGCGCACTGATAGTGACTTTTTGAAAAAGAATATTTTTTTAAGGTTCGGTGTACCTAGGGTGTTAATCAGTGATGGAGGGACACATTTTTGCAACAGATATTTGGAGAGATTGCTAGAGAAATATAATGTAAAACATAAAGTGTCAACTCCGTATCACCCTTATACCTGTGGCCAAGTCAAAGTGTCAAACAAACAACTGAAACAAAATTTGGAGAAAACAGTTGTAGCATCACAAAAAGATTGGTCGAAAAAATTGGATGAAACTCTGTGGGCATATAAAACAGCCTTCAAAACACATTTAGGCTTTTCCTCGTATCAACTTGTTTATGGTAAAGCATGTCATCTCCCTGTATAACTGGAGCATAAAACTTATTGGGTGGTAAAATTCCCGAACTTTGACGAAAAGCTGTCTGGGAGGAAGAGATTACTGAAATTAGATGAATTGTAGGAGATGTGATTATCTGCTTATGAGAGTGCGTTAATTTACAAGGAAAGGATCGAAAGGTATCATGACAAGAAGTTGGTGAGACGAAATTTTCAAGTAGGAGAACAAGCCTTACTTTTTAATTACAGACTACAGTTATTTATAGGAAATCTGAAATTCAAGTGGTCATGACCGTTTGATGTCACAAAAGTTTTCCAAAGCAGTGCCATTGAAATTCAAGATCCAGGTGATATGAGGAGATTTAAAGTAAATGGACAAAGGTTAAAGCATTATTATGGATGGGAAATTCCAAATAAAAAAGTTTCCCTAATACTTTCGGAACCTTGAATCCAACCGTCAAGCTAAGAACACAAAAAGTGTGTTTCATGGGAGGCAACCCATCTTTTCTAACCAGTTTCTTTATTTTTGCATAATTTATTTTATTTTGGTAGTTAGATTCAATAATAGGAATTAGTCACTCACACACGTTTCTCAAACACTATCTATGTTTGTCTATAATTAATGAATTTACTACTATTTTTTTCTTTTAGGTTTACAAAAATTTGCAACTTTAGCATTGAACAAATGAACCATAGCACCATCAGATGAAACTTGATCATCTGGAAAGTGACTTACGAATCGAAAGAAAAAGATGAAAAAGGAATCGATAGACTTGTACTCAACCTTCAAATACCTCAACTAGTAAGGTTTTAGCCAAATAACTTCCATTGTTCATAATTCATTTCTTTGAGTGTATCCATACATTATTGCTTTATCAGGTTTGAACTATTTCCGATTAAATTTTTGTTGTTTGATTTACACATATGGAGGCAGTTGTTTGCTTTGAACTCTAAGCCTCTGTAACCACCAGGTAGTAATAGGTTACGTCCTTTGCTAACCACTTTGAGCTTAGCCTTTCTTTTAGTGACTTAGCCTTATTTATTAGCCATATACTTGAAAGATTTCATCTTTCCACCCTCTCTTTGGAATTAAGTAGAAATTTTTAGTTCTAAAGTTGTATGAAAAAGAATAAGTTTAGGGTTGCTCTTGGAAGTGAGCAAGATTTAATTTTGGGGTTGTGGTACTACAGAAAAAATGGTAAAAAATTGTTAGAAAATAAGAAGTTAAAAATAACTTCTTCTTCAAAAAAAGAGAAAAAGAATGCAAAATAAATAGTGAGGACCACAATAGCAATATCTATAGTACCATTAATAAGGAAAAGAGCGGTATGATAACAAAAGGAGAACTAGGTACCTAACTCCAAAGGTTTTAAACCTAATTTCCCAAAAATGTCCAACCTGAAAATAAGCCAAGATACAATCGAAAAATCCCTCAAATGTGTGTGTTTTGATTTCCTTGACGAATTCTATTATAACATGATCAAAATCAGTATAAACTATTTTGCATGTTGATTGAGAGACTACCATATCAATTGAGTGAGTCATGGTAAGATGAAAGACAGGTTGAGTAGTTGTCAAAGATTGAGGATGTTTTCTGAATTTGCCGAATTGCAGTTGGAAGTTAGAATGATGGCCAGGCAAAGAAACTTTTGTATGCTGATGTTCAATTGTTATTTTTGCCACTTGATTTTCTTTTTGGAATTTGTAGTGTAGGAAAGTAACTTGAGGACAAGCAATGATTCAAATTTGGGGTTGTGATGACGCTCTGTCATTGCATGTTTTTTGTTAAAGAAACGAATCAAAACAAGTCAAATATGAGCAAAAAAGAAGAATAAAGACCAAAGAAATATGCAAAAATGACCAAGTATGAAGAAATAAGGACTTAGTGAAAATCTGATGGACAAAAGGAGAAAAAACGTGCAGCTACTTGAATAATCACGGACAACATTGTGCGCGTGATATAGATGTATTGTCAGCATCGCGCACGCGATGAAGAATATCACGCACACGATATGTCCTTTTCTGGCCCTATTTTGACGTGTTCTGGACTGATTTGACAACTATAAAAGGGAGTTTTTAGCATCTTTTCAAGGGTTCTGCGAATTTTGATTAAAAGTGACAGTAAATAGCACTAAGCGGATCTTGAGAGCATTGGAAGCCATTGGAGGCCATTTCTTCAAGGATTTTCAGATGCAATCTTCATCTTATTACTTGGTATTTGATTGTATCGTTATGAGTAGTTAAACATCTCTAAGTTAGGTTTCATTCGATGAACTTATTTTGAACCTGTCAGGACACATGTTTAATTTGTCTTACATGAATAATTGGAGTTATATTTCAATTCAATTTCCTCTTTTTCTTACTGCTTTTTATGTAAGATTCTCTTTTAATTTGACCATGGGCGCATAGGGAATATTGACCATTAGTCTATGCGTTGGAACTAGGGCAATTATTGTACTTACGCTGGTTGAATAGGGATATGAGGCCTCTAGTAGTGGAATTTGAATTAACGTCCTATTGCATTGATAATTTCACTTATGCTAATTGAATAAGGATAGGAGACCCCGAGTAGAAATTAATGAGTTATACACCAAGGGATTGGGTATAGTGGTTTTGTTAATTCGTCGTGGAAATATAATGACTTTCTCATTCATGTAATGCATTAAACATCAACAGGGGATAAATAATTGATTCTATACAAAACCGTATTGCTTTCACATTATTTCAGAACAACTTTTATTTTTCTCATTCAAACTCGAACCCCCCCCCCCCCCCCCCCCATTGTTACTTTTTATACTTGCACAACTATTATTTTGTTAAATAGTAGTCCATATGGATTCAATATCTTTTTATTACTGCGACACTATCAATACACTTTCCGAGAAGTCATCACATGTATGCTCTAGTCTTATGATATCTTACCAGAATCATATGTTCACTCTTATCTTCAAGCTTCCTTCTTCTGGCATCAGGAACATGCTTGTAGAAAATAAAGCCAAACACCTTTAGATGACTCACTGATGGTCGTTTGCCACCCATACATCTTTAGGAACCTTGTTCTTCCGTTTCTTGGTAGGAAAAATGTTCAGAATATAAACAACAGTAGTAACTGCTTCACCCCATAAGGATTTTGGCAAGTTCGTTTGTTTTAACATGCATCTTACCATATCTAATATGGTATGGTTTCTTCTTTATGATATTCCATTATGTTGATGCGTGTAAGGATCAGTTACCTCATGATCAATACCATGCTCTGTACAAAACTCTTCAAATATCTTGGATGTATATTCGCCACCTCCATCTCTTTGAAGAACCTTATCTTCTTTTCACTCTGATTTTCGACAAGCATTTTGAATCTTTTAAAGATTGAAAATACTTTGCCTTTGCACCTGATCATATAGATCCAAAGCTTTCGACTCTGCTTATCGACAAATGAGACAAAATACCTATTTCCACCAATGGTATGATCCTTAAATGGGTCATATACATCCGAATGTACGACTTCTAGTATTCCTAATGATCACATATGCATAGTTGAAATGAAAGACTTTATGGATTTCTTCCCTACTAAGCAACCTTCATAGAGTTTGTCGGGGATCACAAGACATGGTATACAAGTTACCATATCTTGAAAAGTCAGTTGATTGAGTTACCTAAAATTCAAATGGCCAAACCTCAAATGCCAGAACTAACTATGCTTCTGGTCAACAACTATTTTTAGGCATTGTGCCTCAGTCAAACTGATCATGGTCTTAAATGTCCTATTCTTCGACAAAGGAGATTTTAAGACCAAGTTATTCTGGGTGTCGAATAATGTAAAGGCTCCATCTTTCATAAACCTTAAGTAACCTTTTTCGACCAGTTGTCCAACACTTAGCAGATTGCACTTCATGCAAGGTACATAGAGTACATCTTTGATCATAGGTTTTGCTTCATCACTCCTTTGAATAACTGTGTTGTCAGTACCTTCTTCTTGCAATGAGATATTATCTGCATGCCTGGCCTTGCTCTTCTTTGACTTGTTGAAATTTTCCAACCAGACTCTTCGACTAGTCATGTGATTCGAGCAGCCTGTGTCGAGGAACCAGGTCTTAGAGTCGATATACTCATCTGCAATTGCAACCACAAGCACCATACCCTCATAATCAACTGAATCTTGACGTATAAGTTTTGCTCCTTCATCATCCTTGCCTTTTGTCACTCCTTTGTCCTTCTTGTACCAACAATTCTTGGTTAAGTGACCACATTTTTCACATTTATAGCATTGTACAATTTTCTTTTCCTGTTTGTCTTTATGATATGAGGTTCCTTCTCTTCTTTTCGGGGATTCATAAGCCCTACCATTAACCTTAGGCTTTTGAGGATTCACCCAAAACTTCTTGCTCTGAGTATTGTCTCCTTTGCCTTTGAACTTATTAGAACCACCATTCTTTTTCCATGTCTGGGCCTGCAATGCTTGTATCAAATCTTAAACTCCTTTCCTCTTGATAATCCTTAACTCATGTGCCTCCAGCGAACCAACCAAATCTTCCAGTTTCAAGGTTTCAAGATTGTTGGATTCTTGAATGGCTAGATAACACGATCAAAGTGAGTGGTCAATGTACGCATTACCTTCTCAACTATCATCTTATCAGTTAGGACTTCACCAGAGCCTTTTATGAGATGAACAAAATTCTGCACCTTAGAGACATAGCCTGCAATCTTTTCATCTTCTCCCATCTGCAGTAACTCATACTACCTTCGTAGTGTCTGCAACTTGATAACTTTAACCTTCTCACCACCTTCATAATACTTGACAAGAATATCCCATGTCTCCTTCGCCGATTCAACATGAGAAATCCGTTCAAAATTTTTTGTATCTACTGCAGATTGAATACATAACGCAACCTTACAATCTTTCTTCTTTGCATCCTTGTGAGTAACTCTCTGAGCATCATTTGCGTTTAGGGCAAGCCCAGGGACGCCATTAGTAACCACTTCTAGGATTTCTTTATAACCAAATAATGACTACATCTATTTTCTCCATCGAAACAAATTTTTGCCATCAAGAATTGGAAGAGAATTAGGAATACCATTGCTACCATTCATCTTTGCAGCAAACACGATTCCCGATCTTGAAAACACGACCACCGACGTGCAGTTCTTGAATTCATGGTCAAGAAAAACTGAATTACAATATATATATATATATATAAATAGGTTACTTGCACTATAAGTAACTAATTATAACAAACTAACTAATTTGCATGACTAATGTGAATTATATCACAACAAAAATAAAATGTAATTTTTTTTAATAATTCACATTCTTTATAAATATTTTGATGACTTTGTTATTTATTCTTGTTTTCTAGACTTTACATATGAGCTTACAATAAAATCTCTATGAAGAATATAACAATTTTATAAACATTAATAGTTATGATAATTTTACAAAGGCATAACATGAATATAGGTGTAAAGGCATACCCTTGATTCATATACTTAACAACGATTTGAAAAATATGACTTGTTAAGAAATGACAAAGTATTTAAAAGAAGTTCAGTAGTGTTTTTAGAACTTAAGCACAAAATACAAACCATTTTATAGAGTTGATTTATATGCATTGAGTTGGTTGATAAATCAACTATAATGTTGCAAGATACTCTTGCTTGTATTAGTGTACGAGTAGAGGATCTTTGTATTCCTTTTAATAATATATTTTTTTGCTTATAAAAAAATATTGAATTATGTTTAAAAATACATGGACAAAAGATTAAAAAGGGCCAAAAGGCAGGTAACGGTCTAATATGGCCATTAATAATATTTGTTAGAAAGGCATGTGCAAGTTTTTGATTCCATAATAATTTTTATTAGAGTGACATCAATATGTCCAATTAAATAACTACAAGGAAACTAGTGGCATCTAATCTTCCATAATCATTTTCAATTTATTTGTAGTAAATAGTTGATTCATCTCATAATTAATTAATTAATGAATATCTGATTTAAAATTTTCTAAAATTTGTTAAATCTTTTAGCAATATGAACTCTATTAGACTATTTCAATTAGTGTGTTAAAATCTCAATTTTACTAAAATAGTTAATTTCAAAAGACTTTAAATCTCAATTTTCTTCCAATTTAAAACTTTATATTTATAAATAAATAAAAAACATTATATATAAATGACATGTAATAAATATAATGATTATGAAATTCAGATACATACATATAATTGAAAGTGTTTTAAATTTTAAAGTAAGCGTCCAATTCTTGTTTGATTACTATTTTCTATTTTCCACTCACAATTCCATATCAAGTTTTCATTGACTTCTTTGTTACGGTTCCTTCGCTTTTCCTCACCATTGATCCTCATCACAATGAACATTAGAAAAAAAAAAGGAAAAAAAATAATAACCACCACACCATTCACACACTATTGTTGTTTGTAACTTTTCAAATTATGTTTTTTTTTACAACGGTATGTTTTTGTTTTCAACTTATTTTGACAACTCTATTGAATTTTGGACAAAAAGTTTAAGTTAGCTTATAATATTTTGTTTCAATTTCATACTACAATTTTATAGGACACCTTCTTTTATATATATCACATTTTATTTGCCATTAGAATGAATGTGAAACATTTTGTTTTAATTTAATACTACACCTTATTTTATAGATATTATAATTTATATATGACACCTTATATATTACAATTATTTATCATTAGAGAGAATGCAAAATTTTATTGTTTTACGTAGATTTATTTATTATTTTATAATTCTCTTTACTTGTTTTAAATTTTTTAAAATGAAGTTCCTAGATTTTTTAAAAATACCTTTTTTTAATTAAAATATTTTAAAAATATCTCATTTTTTAAATTAAAATATTTTAAAAAATAATGTTTGGTCGGCCTAATTTTTAAAAAATTAAATAGAAGATAAAAATAATTATCTAAAAAAATAATTTTTTTAGATTAAATAATAAAAGAAACATTGAAAAAGAAAATAAATGATTGAAGGAAAAAGTTAAAGAGAACTTAAAAGAGAAGGCAACCCATGTCATGTAATGCTGTATGTGAAGGGGATGAAATATGAAAAAAAAGAAAAAATGAAAAAAATGAGAAAGAAAATGATTGACACAAAAAAGAAAAAGATAGAGCAAAGAGAAAAGTTGATTACATTGAAGGAGAAATGAAAAGGAAATAGGGTGAAAAGGGGGAGAGGTATGTGAAATTGGGAGAGGATTGAGGGATTTAGCACCCACACTTAATATTAATGATATTTTAGGTTTGATATGATGAATGTTAATTATTATTTATAATTTAAAAACAAAAATAATTGCAAAATTACATGTTGTAGTTTGCAGATTTTCAAATATTTAGTATATAGTAGATAAATAACATACATATAATAGAAATCACTTTGTATTTCTAATATAAATAAGATCTATTTTCGCATAACATGCATGATTTTAAAAGTTATTCTTAACATATTTAAAATTAAGAAGATTAAATTTTCATGACATATATAAAATTAGAGTGGTTGTAACTAATAATATTTATGATATGTATGAAGAATTAATTGAATTAAAAATAATAAAAAATACATAAAATAATGTTATCTAATATTCCAAATTTTAATTTAAATATTATATAAAATTATGGGCTCAAGAATCACAAGAAGAAAAATGGATGTTCGAATTGTGTTTACAACCAAAAAAAATTCAAATTTAGTAGAGGTAATTTTGTAGGTTATGTAAAATTGTTCCAAATGGATCCGAAAATAGTGTTTTTTTTTTTTTTTTAAATTCTTTTCATAGAAAACATATCAAAATTTGGGACTTAAAAGAGAAAGAATTACATGCATCATCCTTTGTAAACTTTCAATTAAAATATAGTATGAGGTTTACTTTTAAAACATGTTTACAATATAGATCTACATCTACATGATAATAAAATGATGTGTTTCTATTAAATGATTTTGTAAAATTATTTTAGTGGCATGATCATTACACAAAATAAATAAATTATATCATCAAATTCCATTTTCCTAGTCTTCTTTCCTAACATTCCCATGTTACTTTTCAGATTCCCTCTCTTTCAATTAACAATTTGCCACTTCATATTTTAAAATTTCCCCATTTAATTAATAAAATTCTAATTATTCTTGTCACTGTCTTTCATTTAGTACATGTTAGGCATATTTTTCATATAATACATGTTAGGCATATTCAGGCCGGCCCAACCAATTTAAAAGCTTTGTTATAGTTAAAAAAAAAGGCTTTAAAATATTAATTTATATTGATTTTTTTTTTAAAAACTATAAAATACATAGATTTTTTTTTTAAAAATGATTTCACACCTCTTTTAAAAAAATGTGTAAAATAAATTTTGAAACAATACTTTTAAACTTTTTAAGAAAAATAGGTGCAAATATATTTTTTTGAAAATTAAAAAAAAATGTACCCTTTGAAATTTGGGGCCAATGCTGCAGCACAGACTGCACCTGCACTAGGCCGGCCCTGGCATATTCTCAATAGTGTTTCTGCTTATTTTGCGTTTAAAACCATGATGTTTCAAATATTTTAAACTTTGGAAAAAAATTTATGGTGTTGTAACAAATGATCCACATTTCCACCTAATAGGGATCTAACAATTGTATCAAATCATTGCAAGTAATACCATCGTGAGTATCCTTAAGTATCAAACACAAGGACTAATTTTAACAGTGAATTCAATATTGAAATGGTTTAACAAAAAGTTTTGATATTTGGTTTGAATGATACAATGACAAAAATAAAAGTTTGTAAAATTAATAACTTAAACATGTTAAGAACGAGGCTAATTTTGAACTTCCCCTTGTACTCCTTATTTGACTTAGAAAATTAAATTATTATTCTACGTCATTACTCATTCCTAAGATTAGTTAACTCTAATCCCTTAGTGCTAGTAGCTCTTCTAAAGATGGGCAAGCAGTCAAGAAGAGTTCCATTTTTGGGAGAAGAGTTTTAATGGATTGGATTTCGTCTATGACCACCTTAATGCTTCTAGCGATGTTGAATGGGCGAAGAAGATAGGTCCATAAAAAGTGATTCAATTACTTGGGACTTATTTGATAAGGAGCACCATGCTGGGAAGGACGATGTTTAAAGATTCAATTTTTTCTAAAAATAAGGAGAATGTGTTGAAGTTTGAGCTTTAAAAAATTAAGGAAAGTTACAACCTAGATAAAAGCATGTTGGCAGTAGCTAATGAGAGGATAATTACCACGGAGGGTTATTATACAATGGTGAGTCTGTTGTGTAAAAGGTAGAGTTAGATAAAGAAAAGATCATGGAGAAAAAGAAGACCTTGGAGGAAAATTATAAAACTCTAAGTAAGAAGATAATTTAGATTAAGGCCAATGTGGGCAGCCTTATGGAAGCATCTAAAACTCATGCTTCCACTGTGAAAATGATACAATAGAGCTTGATGAAACTCGTATGGACTCGCTTCTCTTTGGAGATCGAGGTTTTGAAAAGGAAATATCTCAAGTTTGTTTATTATACACAAAACTTAATCTTGGTAAACTTTGCTACTTCAAAGCTACTGTGAATGGAAAGTTGGTGGACGAGGTCGACCTCGGGGATACTAATGAGGTGGCTGAAGAGCTTGATGGGGAGCACAATGGGATCATGATCCATCCATTGATGGAATAAGTTCCTCTTGATAACCAGAAGCTAGTGGCGGTCAGAGAAAAGTATGTGGGCTCTCAGCCCGCCAGTTCATCTATTTCTGCCCAATTTTCTTAAATTTTATGTATTTTCTTTTATTTCAATTATACTTTTTTCTTAATTCTTGTACCCATAACATTCTTGGGGTTCTCTCTATTTAATATTTATTTACCCCTTTTGTCATGTTTTATTTGTATGGAGTAACTTTTGTAAAAGATAAAAAAAAGAATATTTGGCATTTATAATGGTGGTATCCATGCTTGATAGGCCACGAAGTGGTCTTTGAGTGTAATCCCCACTTTTAATGGGCTTATTTATCTTAGCATGGAGGATATAGATATTTTTAATAACCTACAAGGACTCACATAAAATGCTTCCTTTTGCACTTCACGGCTATAGGACGTCGGTTTGCACTTTTACAGGAGAATCCCCTTTCTATCTAGTATACGGTATGGAAGCAGTATTTCCTATCGAGGTTGAGATCTATTCGATGAGAATATTGATGGAGATTAAGTTGGAAGAAACTAAATAGGTCTAAGCAATGTTTGACCAATTAAACCTTATAGATCAAAAATAAATGATAGCCCTATGTCATGGTCAGCTATATCAGAAGAGGCTCAAAAAGGCATTCGGAAAAAAAGTCTGTCCCCGAGAGTTCAAGGAAGGTGACCTAGATCTTAAGAAGATATTTCGCATACACAAGGATTCACGCGGGAAGTGAATCCCAAACTATTAAAGGCGCATATGCTGTGAAAAAGGCATTCTCTGGAGGAGCTTTAATTCTTAAAACAATGGATGGGTAGGAGTTTTCACTCTTAGAGAACTACGATGCAATAAAAAATACTATGCCTAACAAGAAAATGAAAAGCTCGCTAAGTTGAAAACTCGAAAGGGTGACTTAGGCAGAAAGGGGCATCTCGTTGGACTGAGAATTTGAAAGATATGTATAAGAAAAATTTAGGGATACAAAAAAAATAATAACCCGCTAAGTTGAAAACCCGAAAGAGCGACTTAGGCAAAAAATTAGGGCATCTCGGTGGACTGAAAACTCGAAAGAGTGGTCCAAGCAAAAATTAGGGATTTCTAAAATAGGAGAGAAGAAGAAAAAGTAAAATAAATTGCACCGAGCAAGCCTACTCAAAAGCAAAGACTAAAGGCACAGAGAATCAATCCCGTTGCTTTCCTCAAAAGAAATCTGTTGCGGATTTAGTGTTATAGGAAAAGTAACGGTTGTTGTAATCCAATGGAAACCCTAAACATTTTTCTATTGTCGTATTCATTTGTTTTCTTTATGTTTATGTCTTATGTAAATTCCCATATGGATCTATACCTTTGTGTACTACCATTCCTTATAAAATCTTTACTGCTTATCAAATAAAACATCTCATTTGTGATCTCTCTATCATATTTTCTTGCATAAAATGTCATTTATTTTTGATAAGTTATCTTTGAAATAATGGAATAATAAAAAGTGTTGAAAAAACATAAACACTTTGATATTTTAAAATTCTTAAAGGAAAACAACGACTTCCAACGTTGCATTGAGCTTACAAGAGTTTGAAATAACTTGAGAACACCATGAACTATGCCTCATGGAGTGAAAGCTCGCAAATTTTTCAAAAAAAAAAAAAATTATTAGCATAAGGCATAACCAACACACTTGATACTTGAAGAACTCCGCAAGGCCGTCCATGCAAACCTGAAGTTGTTAAAATACCTTGTTCCAGGTAATTTGGAGGATGTCTTACATTTCTTTAGCGGTTTTGTAGCCAGAAACTTATAGGAACTCATAAAGACCAAGTGCGGCGGTGATGATGTTCTTAACTTTCAAATCGCGTTGCACATTCTCTTTATCCTTTTTGGACCAATCCTTATCAGGTTTGTCTGCTACAACACCACTAATTTTGTGTTTATGGACAAATGGTCCTTCTTTCACAACATTCCGAATACCATGATTTGTCTCTTCTATGAAAAATTTCATTTTCTCTTTCCATAAATTGTACTCTTCTCCATTGAAGGATGGAGGTTTTTTTAGTGAATAGCTTGAAGAAAATTTTCCTCTTGAGACATTTATTCCTTAATAAGATTTGGCTCTGATTCCACTTATTGGACAAGTGACTTTAAGAACAAGAGGGGGGGGGGGGGGGGGGGGGCAAATTGTGGTATTTAAAATTCGTGATTAAGTTTAAACCTTTCTCAATAAAGATCATATTAGTAATTTTAAGTCAGTAATTTACAGCGAAAATAAAATACTGAATGTAAATTGTATAAAATAAAAGGATGTGGTTATAAAGATTGCACCAGAGATTTATACAGATTTTGCCGAACGTTGGCCTTGTCCTATCCCCAAGAGGTCTTTTTAGGAGTTATGACTATAAACTTTGAGCTTTTGAAAGTTATGCCCACAAACCTTAATACAGTCTGATCTTGATATTTTTAATAGGTTTATCCCTAACCAATGACATCTTTTACCCCAGGTTAAGCTAACGAATCGTTTAGAGATTTATGGCTTATTTCAGTAACCAAAACAAAGCTTTTTCTACCAAAGCTTAAGAAACCAAATGAGGAGATTTCATGACAGGTTTATCTTAATAACCAAACCCGGTCTTTTAAGATTATCACACCCTTAAGAATATAAATGACCAACACGACCACTTACAAAAATTCCTTCCTCACAAGAAAAACTTTACTTACTAGCACTAATGCAATATAAAGTGAAATGAGATATTTTTAGAGAGAGGGGGAGAAATATAAATTCTAAAGAAATATGAAAACATTGAAAAGAGGCGTGATTTGAAGTGCTGACGTGCTTACTTTATATAGTAGTTAGAAAATCCATAAATGGAAATAATCCATGGGCCCAATTAATTATCTAATCGATTAGCATAAAACTCTAATCGATTAAATAACTCACTTTTAATAGATCACCATGCCCAAATAGGAAAAATTAGATATATAGTCGTTGCAAGTCATTAATGTGTTGTCCATGTCATTTCATTAATTGATTCCCACTATTTTAATCGATTAGCTTGATGATCTAGTCGATTTGATGACACAAAAAGGTTTTCCAGATCGATTGTCATAATTGACTAATCGATTGGTTAGATGAAAAAATGGTTTAAAAGGTTTGGACAACTTTTTAATCACTTGTTTATGCTCAGAAAATTATTTTTAAGTTTAAACACATTTGATAAAATATTTTTAGGTGTGTGTGTGTGTGTGTGATTTTCCTTAGTACTCTTAAGCTACTTCCTTACATTTACAATACTTGGGTCACTCAGATAGACAGACAGACATGACCTGGCGAGCTTTCACACCTTTCTCCAAGACATTAAGACTTTTGGTATTAGTTTATAATTTGGGGATGAACTTGATCTTGAGTTGTTTTATTGATGAGTCATAAGATACTTTTCTTTGTTTATCATCATTGAGGTTGAAAATTGTTGTCATGCGCTATCGTCATCAAAACTTCAGATGCAGAACTTCATAACCAGCAAGCACATAGATCCACAAAATCCATAATGCTTTTTCAATATATATTCACTAAGATGCACTTGGGCATGCTTTCACATTCTTCAAGTCAGATGATTCTATCTTGTAGACACTTACTTGAACTTTACTTTGAGATGAGGCTTGAGTTATATTCCATTTAGGGGCCATAATTAGAAAATCAAGTTTATTATACTTGTTGATCTAGTTTCATCTTTAACCACTTTTTGGTTATTAAAGACTTATAATCATTATCAAAAACATGTTCATCTTTAATAGTTGTCATCATCAAAAGCATGCTTATCTTCAATGGAACTTCCTTGATTAATAACCTACAAAACAAGGTTCCACATTCTCCCCCTTTTTTATGATGATAATGCATCTCTTAGGGAAAAGGAAAAAGAAATAACAAATATTTTTTTTGGAGTGATTAAACTCCCCCTCAATTATGTAGAGAGTATATTGTACCCCCTGAGAGTATACTTATTCCCTTTTTTCAAAATCAAAGAGGCGGGTAAAGATGCATTGCGATAATTTAAATATTAAAACATGTTGGCAAATGAAAATTTAGGAAAAGGGAAAACATCACTATTTTTATTAATTTTAACTAGCAAGAGACCAGTGCGTTGGCACGGGTCACGCAATGTCGTTTATTTTTTATGAAGTTGTTAGAATAGTAAATAAATATAATATAGTGAATTTAAAGATATGTATATAAAATATATACAAATTAAGTAGTTTCGACCCGTAAAAATGTATATTTTAGTAGAACAGATCACGTAATGTCAATATAAATAGTAAATAAATATAGTACAATGATTGTTAAGAAATGTATATAAAAGATATATAAACTAAGGAATTTTAGCACGTCAAAAATATATATTTTAGTAGAAAAAATAAATGAAATAATAAAGTAGCCATCTACCCGTGCTTTTGCACGGCTCGTGCAATGTCGTTATAAATAATAAATAAATATAGTATAATGATTGTTAAGAAATGTATATAAAAGATATACAAACTAAGTAATTTTAGCCCTTCAGAAATATATATTTTATTAGAAAAATAAATGAAATAATAAAGTAGTCATCTACCCGTGCATTCGCACGGCTCACACATCGTCGTTATAAATAGTAAATAAATATAGTATAGTGATGGTTAATAAATTTACATAAAAAGATTTACAAATTAAGTAGTCTCGGTCCGTCGGAAATATATATTTTAGTAAAAAAAATGAAATAATTAAGTAATCATTTACTCTAGTGGTGGAGCCAGCACCCGACCAGGTCGAGCAGATGCCCAGGCTCCTATAACGTTGTCATGGAAGCCGGTGGTAACCCCAATCTCAATTCGTTTCTCTCTCAATATGGAATCCCTAAGGAAACTGGAGATATTCATACGAGGATGCAATTGGAGGCTTCTGCTGCTAATAAGGAAGGGTTTTTCGCGAAGAAGATGACAGAAAATAGAGCGAGGCCGGAGGGGCTTCCTCCGTCGCAGGGTGGGAAATACGTTGCATTTGGATCTAGTCCCAATATTTCTCAGAAGATGGCTCCTCAAAGTGATTATTTATCTGTTATTTCTGAGGTTATACTCTGAATCTACCATTTGTTTATGGGTAATGGTTTATTGTTTGTTATGACCTGTTTGTGTTGTGTGTTTTCAGGGAATAGGTAAATTATTTATGGTTGCTCAGTCTGCAACCAAGGAGATCTGCCAAGGTAATTTGCATGGTCAATGTATTGTTTGTGAATTGTGATCCTACTTTCTATAATAACTACTACGTGTTTTGTGTTTTTTGTTTAGCTTCTCTCTATTTTTCAATCTCCGAAAAATAAAACAGTTTTTAGTTTTGCCCGCAAGTTGTTTGATATAATGCTTTAACTAATTTTTCGTCTCTTTTCTCTTCAATTCTTTCACTTCATGATGTTGAATTATTGTTGTTGTTGTTGTTGTAGGTTGTGGTTTATGAATCGGTATTAAATTGTTGTTGTTTCCACCGTTTTGCAACTTGCACACTAAGTGTTCGGTAAGTTGACTTAACCAAGTTTTATTTCCTTTTTTCGTTTCTGTTTCTTACGAATTATTGTGTTGAAGTGTTCTTATTAATTGTTTCACTTTATGTTACACGAGGTGCAATTTATGCTTTGCACCTAAACAATGTTAACAAGGACAATTTTACATGAAGTTCAATTTATGTTCAATTTATTAAGTTGAGTTTCAAACTACTCCAGGACATATGATATATTAGATTACAACACTGGAAGAATAAAAGACTTTTCCAAATACAAATTATCATTGTGAGTACCATAAAAAATAGGAAATCCAAATACAAATTTCCACCCTCTCTTTGGAGTTAAGTAGAAATTTTTAGTTCTAAAGTAGTATGAAAAAGCATAAGCTTGGGGTTGCACTTGGAAGTGAGCGAGATTTAATTTTGGGGTTGTGGAACTATAGAAAAAATGGTAAAAAATTGTTAGAAAATAAGAAGTTAAAAATAACTTCTTCTTCACAAAAAAGAGAAAAAGAATGCAAAATGAATAGTGAGGACCACAATAGCAATATCTCTAGTACCATTAATAAGGAAAAGAGCGGTATGATAACAAAAGGAGAACTAGGTACCTAACTCCAAAGGTTTAAACCTACTTTCCCAAAAATGTCCTACCTGAACATAAGCCAAGATACAATAAAAAAATCCCTCAAATGTGTGTGTTTTGATTTCCTTGACGAATTCTATTAGAACATGATCAAACTCAGTATAAACTATTTTGCATGTTGATTGAGAGACTACCCTATCAATTGAGTGAGTCATGGTAAGATGAAAGACAGGTTGAGTAGTTTTCAAAGATTGAGGATGTTTTCTGAATTTTCCGGATTGCAGTTGGAAGTTAGAATGATGGTCAGGTAAATAAAATTTCGTATTCTGTTGTTCAATTGTTATTTTTGCCACTTGATTTTCGTTTTGGAATTTGTAGTGTAGGAAAGTAACTTGAGGACAAGCAATGATTCAAATTTGGGGTTGTGATGATACTCTGTCATTGCATGTTTTTTGTCGAAGAAACCAATCAAAATAGGTCAAATATGAGCAAAAAAGAAGAATAAAGACCAAAGAAATATGCAAAAATGACCAAGTATGAAGAAATAAGGACTTAGTGAAAATCTGATGGACAAAAGGAGAAAAAATGTGCAGCTACTGAAATAATCAGGAGCAACATTACGTGCGTGATATGGATGTATTGTCAGCATCGTGCACGCGATGAAGAATATCACGCGCGTGATAGGTTCTTTTCTGGGCCTATTCTGACGTGTTTTGGACTGATTTGACAACTATAAAAGGGAGTTTTTATCATCTTTTCAAGGATTCTGCGAATTTTGATTGAAAGTGGCGGTAAAGAGAACTAAGTGGATCTTGAGAGAATTGGAAGCCATTGGAGGCCATTTCTTCAAGGATTTTCAGATGCAATCTTCATCTTATTACTTGGTATTTGATTGTATCGTTATGAGTAGTTAAACATCTCTAATTTAGGTTTCGTTCGATGAACTTATTTTGAACCTGTCAGGACACATGTTTAATTTGTCTTGCATGAATCATTGGTGTTATATTTCTATTTAATTTCCTATTTTTCTTACTGCTTTTTATGTGAGATTTTTTAATTTGATCTTGGGTGGATAGGGAGTACTGACCATTAGTCTATGCGTTGGAACTAGGGCAATTATTGTACTTACGCTTGTTGAATAGGGATAGGAGACCTCTAGTAGTGGAATTTGAATTAACATCCTATTGCGTTGCTAATTTCACTTATGCTAATTGAATAGGGATAGGAGACCCCGAGTAGGAATTAATGAGTTATACACCAAGGGATTGGGTATAGTCGTTTTGTTAATTCCTCTTGGAAATATAATGACTTTCTCATTCATATAATGCATTAAACATCAACATGGGATAAATAATGGATTCTATACAAAACCGTATTGCTTTCACATTATTTCAGAACAACTTTTATTTTTCGCATTCAAAATCGACCCCCCCCCCCCCAATTGTTACTTTTTATACTTGCACAACTATTGTTTTGTTAAATAGTAGTCCCTATGGATTCAATATCTTTTTATTACTGCGACACTATTGATGCAATTTCCGAGAAGTCATCACATGTATGCTACAGTCTTATGATATCTTACCATAATCATATGTTCACTCTTATCATTAAGCTTCCTTCTTCTAGCATCAGGAACATGCTTGTAGAAAATAAAGCCAAACACCTTTAGATGACTCACTGATGGTCTTTTGCTACCCTATACATCTTTAGGAACCTTTTTCTTCCGTTTCTTGGTAGGAAAAATGTTCAGAATACAATCAACACTAGTAACTACTTCACCCCATAAGGATTTTGGCAAGTTCGTTTGTTGTAACATGCATCTTGCCATATCCAATATGGTATGATTTCTTCTTTATGATATTCCATTATGTTGAGGCATGTAAGGATCAGTTACCTCATGATTAATACCATGCTCTGCACAAAAATCTTCAAATATCTTGGATGTATATTCGCCACCTCCATCTCTTTGAAGAACCTTTATCTTCTTTTCACTCTGATTTTCGACAAGCATTTTGAATCTTTTAAAGATTGAAAATATTTCGCCTTTGCATTTGATAACCTAAATCCAAAGCTTTCGACTCTACTTATCGATAAATGAGATAAAATACCTATTTCCACCAATGGTATGATCCTCAAATGGGTCATAAACATCAGAATTTACTACCTCTAGTATTCCTAACGATCTCGTAGGCATAATTGAAATGAAAGACTTTATGGATTTCTTCCCTACTAAGTGTTGGTTGCGGAATAGGGCAAGCAACAAAAATATTTATTTTTGGAAGAATTCCCTCCGGGATTTATGTCGTGTCCACAGAGATCGGTTCGAGGGAAAGAATGTCGTTCGACAGTCTCCCGTGTTAATGAGTTAGGGTTTAAAATAGTTTTAAACATAAAAACAGAAGAGTAAACATTAAAACATAAAACAAATTCATTCTTCAGCAAGACAAACTTTTCCGGCATGCACATAATCGACTCCTCACAAACTTAAACTTACCGACCAGTTATACTCAACCTAAAATACTCCTCAATATCACCCAGCATCGCTCACAACAAAGGTTATGTCTAACGCAAAGTTGAGAGAACAACCGTGTTACCCTCGTCGACACTCTCACACGCGACTCAAGGCACGAAGGCATTAAGCTTCGACGCCAATTGAAGATTGTTAGCTCTTAAATCTTTCTCTAGAATCTAGAAACCAACAGATAATCATCCCTAATCGAAGTTTGCGAGGATTATCTCTAACACAACTCAAACCCTGCGCATAAAGCAAAAATCAGAGACAATCACCAATAAAGATTTGTAAAGCAAGTTTTATACAACGCCATAGGCGACAAATATACATGAGATCATAGTCAATACATATACAAAACCCAACAAAGAAGAAAAACACAAAGAAGAAGAGAAATGAACCAAACATCTCGCGGTTTGTCAAACGCCGGTCGACGATCAATCCACTCCGGATCATCCGTATGCAAGTTACATGTTGTTTTCTAAGCTAATCTACTGAAAAATGAAGTTTGATGGAGTTGAAGCAAGAATCCCCAAAACCATAACCTAAAAAAATGCTGAAAAGTGACTAAAATAGGCAAAATTGTGTTCCAGGGTTCGCCTAGCGAACCCCCGTTCACCCAGCGAACATATACCGCCTTAGTTACTGCCAAAATTGTGTTTTTCACGCTTCCAGACACTTTTCATTCGCCCCAGAGTTCGCTTTGCGAACTCCCCAGCGAATACGCTCGCCTCCAGTTTGCCTAGTGAACATGACAGCAAACCAGAACTTGTTTTCTTCATAACTTTTGAACCGTAACTCGGATTGACGCACGGTCGGAAGCGTTGGAAAGATTATTCAATGATCTTTACAAGAAAACGCAATATACACACGAAAACGTAAAGTAAACGTAACTACACATAAAGTGGGGTTTAGTCAACCAATTTTAACACAAAGTAACGATAATTGCAACAAAACTTATATACAAAAATAAGTACATTTTTCACTTATCAACTCTCCCCAATTTACATAATTGTTTGTCCTCAAACAAGAATCAAACAACTCAACGAAACCGAGTGATAACCAAAGAATCACGAATCAACAAGTTTTGAAAAACGCAAAACAAATGTATGGTTCAAATGAAAAACGGTACACACAAAGTAAATACTTACCACTAAACTACGACGATAACATAGTCACGAAAACATCCTAAAACAACACTGGTTCAAATGTGAATCACACCTAGTAAAAACAATCATCGGTAGATAAAAACACAAAATGGGGTACATTACACTCACACAACATTCTTGAAAACAAAAGACTAAATTATGCATTCATCCAACAATTCACATTGAACATACAAAGGCAAGAATCACAAGGACTTTTCAAGGTTGTAGCATTGTCAGGTAAACAAACAAGGGACAATTTCTAAAGGTAATTGAAACAAAAACTTGCCTAAACCTAAGGGAGTGATCAACTCACAAAGACTCAAACACAAAATTCCAATCAACATTTTCCAAAATCCCAACTGTTACACTAATACCACCCACTAAGCAACTTTCCCCGGTCATCCCACACAAGAGGATCTCGACACGGGTCACGGCTACTTACTTAATAAATACTTTCCCCGGCCATCCTACGCCAGAAGATCTCGACACGGGTCACTAATATTTATTAAGGGAAAAATACTTAATTAATACTTTCCCCCGCAATCCTACACCAGAGGATTAAACACGGGTCACTAATATTTATTAAGGGAAACATACTTAATAAATACTTTCCCCGACCATCCTACACCAGAGGATTAAACACGGGTCACTAATATTTATTAATGGAAACATCACAAACCGGAGGAATTACAATCCTCCATTGACAACTACTTATCAAAGACACTCTTCTAGTATCGATGTCTAAGCATTGTGTCATTCAAACCTTTACCAAGACCTAGTTACATCTCTAGGCCAGAACTCATCAATGAATGCACGAGTGTCGCCATCCAGAGTTTATCACAATTCTATTCACAACCTAGAATTATAACAATCTTAACTATGTCATTTGTTTTAGGGTAAAGTTTCCTAACTCTTGCTAATTCATTTTAACATGCATATTCTCTCATTCATACTTAACAACAATATTAGACAAGCATATTACAATATCGATCATAAAACACACATGATAACATAATATGTCAAACATAACAACATAGCAGTTCACACACATTTTTAAGGCATACAAGCCACTACTATCCTCTACCAAGCATCCTTGGTTAAAATCATGGTCTCACATTACCATTTAATAGCACATTGGATTCTCTTTCCAAGGCTTTAAGTCCCATATCAATCGGCTTCCCGATTCATGAATTTCCGGTGGAAACATAAACCACACTTTTCACATTCATCACAATATTTAGCTCTACCATATCAATCAATGACATAAACATATGTTTCTATTTCACAATCATAAAGAGCATTGAAATAGCTTTGCAACGCATCCGACCGTGCCTATAAATCGAGTTACGGATCAAAAGTTATAAAGGAAACAAGATGGAAAAATCTGTCACGTTCGCTACTGTATTCGCTAGGCGAGCCCCCAGCGAACCAAGTCAGAAGAAAAAGGGCATAAAGTTCGCTAAGCAAACTTCTAGGCGAACATTTGCCTTCCCTTCGCCTTGGGTTCGCTAGGCGAACCCGCGAACTCAGAAATTCTCCGCAGCGTCAATATAGGTCATTTGGGGCCAAAATCCCCCTTTCTTCCACCCAAACACTTCCAATCCATACTATATCAACCAAATCATGTTCCAAACATAACAACAAGTATTCTACGCAGTTTATATCGCATTTCATCCGTTAGATTTCGTTGATTTAACCGTTTAATAATTTTCTCTCAAAACTAACCTAAGTTCTAAACTTATATTTCTAGAACTTAGAGTGTCTAACTAGAACCCACCTGGTAATCGAAGAGGAGGTTGAAGAAGATGATGAATTGATGATGATCGATAAACTTCTCTTGTTCATCTTTCTCTACTTTCTCTCTTCTTCTCTTCCTTTTCTTCTCTTCTTTACTATCTTTTTCTTTCTCTTATAACAAATATATATATATATATATATATATATATATATATATAAACCAATATTATATAATATAATCCAACAGGGTAAAACATCTCCGATTGATATTTTGTCATCACAACCCAATTGATCAATTATTAGAGTTACCTTAATATACTCTCTTGGGCTAATAAAATAATTGATCTCTTCAGAGTTCATTAGTTGCTCTATAGATTCCAAATGTCAATACTCAAAGTACTTTGAGGATTCCTCCAATCCAATTAACCAAAGATATAGCACATATATACTCATCTGATCTCATCTGATATCTAATTGAGCATTTAAATAATACGGGGTATTACACTCTCCCCCCTTAAATTGAAATTCGCCCCCGAATTTCCTCTACTCGACAACAACTGTAACACCCCCAATCTACACCCCTAATTAAATAAAGCGATAACAAATAATCAGAGTAAAAATGAAAACATTCATGGCATAGACTGAGGCGTCACATCAATTAAGACAAAACACAATACCTGCTCATAAAGATATGTAACAATCAAGTAGTACTACAAACAGAGGAACTCAGTTCCTAACACCCACATTCAAGTACAGAATAAAAGCGGAAAATCTGCACTGAAATCTCATATATATATATATATATATATATATCATAAAAAGTTTGTCTGACATATTAAATCATACATGTACAATCCAAAAGATATCCATATGCCTAATAATCACACTCGATCTCCCAGACTACTTGGTGCTACATATCAGAGCCGACCGACAAAATAATGAAGACCTAAGCTTCACAAAAAGACCTCCAGCAATCTAATCTGCAATGCCTCATAGAGCATTCAAAACAGCAGAAGGGTGAGAAACACAATCATAATATAATTGCATATAATTATATAATACTACAAAATACACCTACCAAACGTTCTCACCACGATTTGCAACATAATTCAAGTACAAAACAACACAATGCATATCTCATATGTCCATCACCAATGCATATCAATCATACACAATACTATTATCATCAACACAATTATATATATTTCAACTCATCAATTACATTCACAATTCCACACAAAATCAATCCATTCATGATTTATGCAAATGCACAGAGACCGACACAACGACTTTATGCAATGCATATACAGTACCATCCATCCATCAATCTCAACACTAGTTCACTCAGGAACTATTGGAACCATCGCTTGTTACTTAGTGTAACTCCCCGTCGGGCAAACGATGTTCCCCTTCGCTTTAGGTCCTCTTATTTTTTTAAGGCACACGACGTTTATGGATCGCTTTAGGTCCTCTTTGGATAAGACACACGATCCGATCGCTTTAGGTCCTCTTTTTATAAGGCACACGAACGTCTATAATCATCGCTTTAGGTCCTCTTTGTATAAGGCACACGATGTTATAGCGGATTCCCTCTGGAACCGATTCATCGCTCACGCCCACCAGGGCACACGACATCACAAGAATGCATATCATGATGCTTGGCATACAATGACTCATGACATTCAAATGCACACATATACACATCCATAAACATGCATATATAACCAAATACAACACCTTGCATTTTCTTGCCCTTAGGCCACAAACCATCATCACAACATTTTATTACATGCATTTTCTTCACACAACGGCACACAAGTCATACAACATTCATATCAACAGCACATTGCATGATACACCTCAATTACGCACAATTACAACGACAAAAGCCGACAAAACGACACTATTTCAAATTCTCGACATAATTAAATCGTCCAACAATCTCAAAACCATTTTAATATGAAAGAACATGCCAAAAGCTTCCCAACGCATCAAACCGCGCCCCAAACCGACTTACGGATCAAAAGTTATAAAGAAAACAAATTGGAACAAACTGTCATGTTCGCAATGCGAAGCTCCTAGCGAGTCCTTCGCTTCCTCATTCGCAGTGTGAATACCCCAGCGAACCATGGCAGAAAGGAAAATAGCCTACCATTCGCAGTGCGAACACCCAGGGAACCTTCGTTGTCCCCTTTGCAGTGCGAATCTCCCAGCGAACCGTGGCAGAAAGAAAAACAACACAACGTTTGCAGTGCGAACCTCACGCGAACGCTCGCTTTCCCCTTCGCTGGTCATTCGCAGTGCGAACCTGCGAAACCAAAAAAACCCAGCAGTGCTATAGATCACCCCAAAATCATATTTTCCCCACCAAAACACTTCCAAACCAACACATAGCAATCAGAACATAACCCAATCATGGTAACAAGTATTCTACGACATTTACACCGATTTTCAACCGCGAAAACATCGATTTCTCTCTTCCGACCTAGAATCAAAAAGCTATAGAACACCACAAACATTCACACACACACACACACACACACATACATAATCATACACAAGCATAAGATAATCGAGTTTCACACCCTTACCCGATTTAATCGTGTTTTTGAAAGTCGGTTGATCGATTTCTTCCTATCCAAGTTTTCTCTCTTTTTCTTCTCTTCTTTTTCCTTCTTTCTCTTTTTCTTCTTCTCTTTTTCTTTCCTTACTATTTTCTCTCTTTTTCTTTCTATTTATGTTTTCTAACTTAAGAAAATAAATGAAATGACCAAAATACCCCTACACTCAAATATCTCGCAAACGCTCCCAAAACGCGATAAAACATATTCACGATGAAAAATAATATATTTTCAAATAAAAGTCACGAATAAAATAATATAATAATAAAATAATCAAATTGACTAGATTAAATAAAAATAACCAAAACTGGGGCGTTACAATTCTCCCCCACTTAGAAATTTTTGTCCTCGAAAATATTACCTGAGACGAACAACTCCGGATACGACTCCCGCATCCGACTCTCCAACTCCCAAGTCAAATTGCCCTCGGCAGCGCCTCCCCACGACACTTTCACAAGTGCAATATCCTTGCCTCTTAACTGCTTCACCTCGCGATCCAAAATCCACACTGGTAACGCCTCAACCGAAAGGTTCGCCCTTACCTCAACTTAGAACCCAACGCCTTTTGTAAACTTTCCCAAAATCTCGAGGTAAACCTCGGACCTCGGTCCGAAACAATACTCAATGGAACCCCATGCAATTTCACAATCACACTAACATAAATCTCAGCTAACTTCTCCAAAGAAAAACTGATGTTAATCGGAATGAAATGCGCCGATTTAGTCAGTCTGTCCACAACCACCCAAATAGCGTTATGCCCCCTCAGTGTATTCGGCAACCCTGTCACAAAATCCATAGAAATGCTGTCCCATTTCCACTCAGGAAAATCCAACGGTTGCAACAAACCACTAGGCCTCAGGTGTTCTACATTCGACTTCTGACACGTCAAACACGAATACATAAACTGAGCCACATCTCTTTTCAATCCAGACCACCAGAAAATATTCTTCAAATCTTGGTACATTTTATTAGCTCCCGGATGTATACTCAAATTACTTCGGTGTCCTTCCTCCAAAATCATCCTTTTTAATTCCGAATCATCAGGAATACAAATTCGACCACGGAACCTCAAAACACCATTAACATCCACTTTAAAATCACTATTCGCATCTTTTTTTCCAACCAACATCAAATCCACAAATTTCACATCCAACTTCTGTTTCTCACTCACAGTCATCAGAAAATCATTAGTAGCCTTTAGCATACCAAGCCTCACGCTGTCGGACGTCACCTCACACACCAAACTCAAGTCCCTAAAAGCTTCCAAAAGCTCCCACTCTTTAACCATTAAAGCGGACATATGTAACGATTTCTGACTCAACCCATCGGCTACCACATTAGCTTTACCAGGATGGTAATTCAAGCCAAAGTCGCAGTCCTTCAAAAATTCCAACCATCTCCGTTGCCTCATATTCAATTCTTTCTGATCAAACAAATATTTCAAACTTTTGTGATCACTAAAGACTTCAAATCTAGCACCAAAGAGACAATGCCTCCAAATTTTCAACACAAACACCACAGTCGCTAATTCCAAATCATGAGTAGGGTAATTTTTCTCATGCACTCTCAACTGCCTCGAAGCATAAGGCACAAACTTACCTTCTTGCATCAGCACACCACCTAGACCAACCAAAGACGCATCACAATACACCACAAACGGTTCAGTAGGATTCGGTAAAATCAAAATCGGAGCTGCCGTCAATCTTCTCTTCAGCTCACTAAAACTTTCCTCACACCGAATATCCCAAATGAACGCTTGCCCTTTACAAGTCAAATGGGTCAAAGGAAGTGCTAGCTTAGAAAAACCTTTAATGAATCTCCGATAATAACCAGCTAAACCCAAAAAGCTTCTGATTTCCGTAACAGATCTAGGAGCCTCCCATTGTAGAACTGCTTCTACTTTAGATGGATCCACAGCAATACCATTACCTGAAATCACATGCCCAAGAAAACTCACTTCTGACAACCAGGACTCACATTTGGGCAACTTGCTAAAAAGTCTCTTTTCCTTCAAAATTTGCAACACAACACGCAAATACTCCGCATGCTCCTCCCGAGACTTAGAATAAATCAAGATGTCATCAATAAACACCACAACAAATTGATCCAAATGCTCATCAAAAATACGATTCATGTACTCCATAAACACACCTGGCGCATTAGAAACCCCGAACGACATCACAGAATATTCGTAATGACCGTAACGTGTCCTAAAAGCCATCTTCTGAATATCTTCCTCTTTCACCCTAATCTGATGATACCCTAACCTCAAATTAATCTTACTAAACACACACGCACCAACCAACTAGTCCATCAAATCATCAATTCTTGGAAAAGGATACTTATTCTTAATCGTCGCCTTATTCAACTGGTGATAATCAATACACAGTCGCATACTTCCATCCTTCTTTTTCACCAATAAAACTGGAGCACCCCAAGGCGATACACTTGGTCTCACAAACCTCTTATCTAACAATTCATTCAACTGCTTCTTTAACTCAACCAACTCAGATGCCGACATACGATAAGGTGCCATAGAAACAGGTCTAGTACCAGGAACTAGATCTATAGAAAACTCCACCTCTCTCTCTGGCGGCACATCTGAAATATCCTCAGGAAATACCTCTGGAAATTCACACACAACTGGAAACACATCAAGTGAAACTTGACTATCCACCGATAACGATGCAAACAACCCAAACAACTGAGCTTCATCCGCCAAAAGTTTCTTCAACTCTTTGGTAGATAAGAAACTCGAGTCCTTGTCTTCCTCAAGAGAAGGAAATCTTACCAGCTTATGATAACAATCAATATGAACCCGATTGAACTGCAACCAATTCATTCCCAGAACCACATCTAGACCCTCCAACGGCAAACACACCAAATCCATCTCAAAATATTTACCATAAATGGTCAAAGGACAAGTTAAACAAACCAAAGAAGTAGTTACTGACCCCATTGCTAGAGTATCAATAACCATCTCACCACCCATCGAAGACAACACAAGATTCAAACGCTTCGCGCACTCAGGCGAAATAAACGAATGAGTCGCTCCAGTATCAATAATAGCAACTAAAGGCGTACTATTAATAAAACAAGTACCTCTGATCAAACGGTCTGCACTTGTAGTTTGAGTTCCTGCCAATGCAAAAACTTTCCCACCAGCTGGAGCTTGCTTCGGTTTCGGACACTTCGTACTAACATGACCAGGTTCACCACAGTTGAAACACTTCACCACATTCCTCTTAAAATCAGCTGCGACATGTCCTATACCTCCACAATTGGAACACGTCCCCAAATTCTTCCTACACTCAAACTGACGATGTCCTAGGTCACCACACCTATAACACCTCAGAGGACTAGACATACCTCCCCCACTTGGCCTTTTATAAAAATTACCCCTTTGCTTACCCTTGTCAGGTGGTGTTACATAAGGACCACCACAAAACGATTGCTTCCCTTTCCTTTCGTTCACACTCTTATAGTGAGTAGAACGAGCTTTGCTATCTTCCTCATAAATCCTACAACAATCCACCAAATCAGAAAACCTTCGAATTCTATGATACCCAATTGCCTGCTTAATCTCAGGACGCAATCCGCTCTCAAACTTCACACACTTAGAAAACTCCACAGTCGTTTCAGCATAATGAGGATAAAACTGCACAAGCTCCACAAACTAAGCAGTGTAATCAACAACAGACATATTACCTTGTTTCAATTCCAAGAACTCTATCTCTTTCTTTCCTCTTACGTCTTCAGGAAAATACTTCCTTAAAAACTCAACACTAAACAAAGCCCAAGTGACTTCTTCATCTCCAGCTTCCAACACAGGACGCGCACTAACCCACCAATCATCCGCCTCCTCCTGCAACATGTGAGAACCCAGTCTCACCTTATGCTCATCAGCATAATCCATCACTCGAAAGATTCTTTCAATCTCCTTCAACCAAATCTGAGCACCATCCGGATCATGTCTCCCTTTGAAGACAGGCGGTTTATTCTTCCTGAACTCATCATTCCCAGCAGCATTAGGTGCACCCTTCACAACCCGAGCCATAGCTTGCATAGCAGCAGCCAAAGCAGCGTCATTCCTACCAGCCATATTCTGTTTATTTCCAATAACAGCAACTATGGTTAAATAAACCGCTCACCCAACCACAACGACCAACAAGGACTGACTCAAACTAACACGAACTGACACGGATTGACTCTGATACCACTTAATGAAAACCCCCAATCTACACCCCCAATTAAATAAAGCGATAACAAATAATCAGAGTAAAAATGAAAACGTTCATGGCATAGACTGAGGCGTCACATCAATTGAGACAAAACACAATACCTGCTCATAAAGACATGTAACAATCAAGTAGTACTACAAACAGAGGAACTCAGTTCCTAACACCCACATTCAAGTACAGAATAAAAGCAAAAATCTACACTGAAATCTCATATATATATATATCATAAAAAGTTTGTCTGACATATTCAATCATACATGTACAATCCAAAAGATATCCATATGCCTAATAATCACACTCGATCTCCCTGACTACCCGGTGCTACATATCAGAGCCGACCGACAAAAGAATGAAGACCTAAGCTTCACAAAAAGACCTCCAGCAATCTAATCTGCAATGCCTCATAGAGCATTCAAAACAGCAGAAGGGAGAGAAACACAATCATAATATAATTGCATATAATTATATAATACCACAAAATACACCTACCAAACGTTCTCACCACGATTTGCAACAGAATTCAAGTACAAAATAACACAATGCATATCTCATATGTCCATCACCAATGCATATCAATCATACACAATACTATTATCATCAACACAAATATATATATATATTTCAACTCATCAATTACATTCACAATTCCACACAAAATTAATCCATTCATGATTTATGCAAATGCACAGAGACCGACACAACGACTCTATGCAATGCATATGCGGTACCATCCATCCATCAATCTCAACACTAGTTCACTTAGGAACTATTGGAACCATCGCTTGTTACTTAGTGTAACTCCCTGTCGGGAAAATGATGTTCCCTGTCGCTTTAGGTCCTCTTATTTTTTTAAGGCACACGGCGTTTATGGATCGCTTTAGGTCCTATTTGGATAAGGCACATGATCCGATCGCTTTAGGTCCTCTTTGTATAAGGCACACGATCGTCTATAATCATCGCTTTAGGTCCTCTTTGTATAAGGCACACGATGTTATAACGGATTCCCTCTAGAACCGATTCGTCGCTCACACCCACTAGGGCACACGACATCACAAGAATGAATATCATGATGCTTGGCGTACAATGACTCATGACATTCAAATGCACACATATACACATCCATAGACATGCATATATAACCAAATACAACACCTTGCATTTTCTTGCCCTTAGGCCACACACAATCATCACAACATTTTATCACATGCATTTTCATCACACAACGGCACACAGGTCATACAACATTCATATCAACAGCACATTGCATGATACACCTCAATTACGCACAATTACAATGACAAAAGCCGACAAAACGACACTATTTCAAATTCCTGACATAATTAAATCGGCCAACAATCTCAAAACCATTTTAATACGAAAGAACATGCCAAAAGCTTTCCAACGCATCAAACCGCGCCCCAAACCGACTTACGGATCAAAAGTTATAAAGAAAACAAATTGGAACAAACTGTCATGTTCGCAATGCGAAGCTCCTAGCGAGTCCTTCGCTTCCTCATTCGCAGTGCGAATACCCCAGCGAACCATGGCAGAAAGGAAAATAGCCTACCATTCGCAGTGCAAACACCCAGCGAACCTTCGCTGTCCCCTTCGCAGTGCGAATCTCCCAGCGAACCGTGGCAGAAAGAAAAACAACACAACGTTCGCAGTGCGAACCTCACGCGAACGTTCGCTTTCCCCTTCGCTGGCCATTCGCAGTGCGAACCTGCGAAACCAGAAAAACCCAGCAGCGCTATAGATCACCCCAAAACCATATTTTCCCCACCAAAACACTTCCAAACCGACACATAGCAATCAGAACATAACCCAATCATGGTAACAAGTATTCTACGACATTTACACCGATTTTCAACCGCGAAAACATCGATTTCTCTCTTCCGACCTAGAATCAAAAAGCTATAGAACACCACAAACATTCACATACACACACACACATACATAATCATACACAAGCATAAGATAATCGAGTTTCACACCCTTACCCGATTTAATCGTGTTTTTGAAAGTCGGTTGATCGATTTCTTCCTATCCAAGTTTTCTCTCTTTTTCTTCTCTTCTTTTTCCTTCTTTCTCTTTTTCTTTCCTTACTATTTTCTCTCTTTTTCTTTCTATTTATGTTTTCTAACTTAAGAAAATAAATGAAATGACCAAAATACCCCTACACTCAAATATCTCACAAACGCTTCCAAAACGCGATAAAACATATTCACGATGAAAAATAATATATTTTCAAATAAAAGTCACGAATAAAATAATCAAAACGACTCGATTAAATAAAAATAACCAATACTGGGGCGTTACAACAACTGCAACTTATATCACTGTCTTAGATCCACACTTAACTTTACTTCTATTCAATTCTGACGTATTCCAGTTCCAACTTGACTTCACAGACCAAAATCCTTATTTTCACAAATTATTAACTTAAGTTCCTTAGTCATACTCTTGTTCCAATATTCGGTTAACTTTCAACTTGCTTTTCCCAAAATTCATCTGTTGTTTCATACAAAACACTTGGTCGCGTCTTACTCTCGGCAAGAATGTACCATTCTATACTCCTTTACTGAGTCACAAACAAAACCGTAACACTTTCTCTTGATTCAAAATAACAAAAACTCAACAAATCCTCATGAGGTAATTCAGTGATTCCTTAACTTCATAGATTATCAAACTTCTTACCAGTTTCATCTGGTCTGACGCTGTACATTGTACCCATCACATCCGATATTTCATCTCTTTCGTATCACACCAAAAGGTAACACACTTAGAACAAAATCTTCTTTTTTCCAGTCTTACAATCAATTTCTCCTCCGATTCTTATAAATCCGACTGAGCCCTTTCATTTGTCATCTTCCACTGCGCAACTCCAATTCTAACAATGGGATACCACCAATTCTTAGGCATTACCAAATAGCTAGCAGTCCACGGAGAACACACTTATTCACTGGGATCCTTACTAACCAACGGTACAAGAAACTTACTGACGTCCTATGGTATAACAATTTCTTTGCCAACACACAAAATACAAACATTGGTCCAACACTCTCCAGATGATAGGTGCAGGAATTACACTGTCACAATCATAACATAAACAACTCCAATTCCATTCTAAACTCAAATTAATATATCCAAAATAGTTTAACAACCTCCGGTTCTAGTTACCACATTCCATATCAATTCTTCTCACGGGTTTCTGACTCACTCAATGTTTCTTGTTGATTTGAGATCTCAACCAATATTACATAACACCATCACGATAATTCAATCATATGTGAGTCACCATTTAACCAAAACTTAAACCATTCAAGGAACAATTGTGACTTTCCACACTACTCATCAAATTCACATATAACACTCTACACTTACACACACCCTCAAAGGACATGCCATGTTTCTCAATTGAATCCACTTTTCTCATTCGTTCCGTTTCATATACGATCCAAGCTACATACTTAACTTCGGAACGTCCAATTCTCGCTCTTACTTGGAAGGATAACTTCCAAATTTACTTCTCTGGGAAAACACAACTGCACACAACTGGTACTACTCTCACGGTCTAAGTCCAATACCATGAACCCACAGAAGTTAATGATTGCTAAACTCTGACCAACTGCTAGAACCTTACTAACACCATAATTTAAAATATCAAAACGATCTCTACAAGATCAGTACTTCGTCCTTAAGACTCTCTACAGTAATGATAACAATTCACCTAAGACTTTCTCATACTCAACATAGTTCACAAGATTATTTCCCCAAGTCAACATCTTGTCATCTAAACAGATGATCAACTAAGTAATACCCTTCCATAAGTTCCGATTTCAAAACATAAATCTGTCTTTCATTTATTTGCAATCTCGTTCTCCATTCACACAATACTCTCAAATCGGAGCAACATAAGGTAACAAAACGCAGATGATGGTTCCTAAGGGATTTCACAAGTTACCCACATGTTAATCGGTTAACCATCTGAGCTAATCGGTTAACTCCTCAAAATTCATGGCAAAGCACCATCCTTGCACGTGTTAATCGGCTAACCCCATTACATTAATCGGTTAACACTGCTGCAGAAGCTGAAAAACCAATTTCTTATAATTCAAAAGTCATCACAACTCATACTTGATTCGTCCATAAGCAAAATCCAACACACAACCATTATACGGTACCACAAAGCAATGGACATCTCATATAAAACATACAACCTTGCTCTCTCACTTGAATTCCTTGGTGAGAAATAAAACAACAACGTTCTTAGTCCAACAAAAGGTAGATTCTAAATATTCCGATTATTCACGAATACAAAAGTTCTCTATACTTGAAAATAAATAAGGGCAATGCATCCTCTTGAAGAACCTTTCTATCACTTCGTACACATTAACTGGGATTTATTACCTTCACTATCCATTGCACATCATACTTACACCAAAATACTTAACGGAAGATTCGCAACCGACAATTCTCATCAACTATTTACAAAACTCTTCCAGTATAAATCGTTCCATAATTCACTCTTAGTCCTTAATAAGTCCTGATTTGCTTCTCGTTGTTTTACCACAATCCCGCTTCCTAAAATACAATACTCACTGTTCCACAAAGTACATCCCTTCACACTTGTCTCAAGAATAAGAATCCATCACGTACCCTTGTGACCACGGTGCTACCACTACACACATTCTTAATACCAAAGTGTAAATTTTCTCATTTCAGCTCGTACTACTAGGATTCACGTGGGTGAATCATCTTTGATTACACTTCCTAAATTTTAGCTTTAACAACATCTTAATAATTCTATCACACATACGTCCAAAATACGTTCCGTTGCCACTTCCTCATAACATACCGTTAATACCGTTTTCCACATCTCGTTTACCTTGCTCTCCATGGTAATCCTCTTAGGTCCAAATATAAACCCATATTACAAAAATTTCCTTGAATCCAAGGTACTTACTCTGTTTCTTAATACAAACTTCTTCCGGTCCGTATCACTACACTTTTCGTTACTAAACGAAGCCCATTCTTTCTCCAACACAATACCTTATACTGTTCCTTGGGTAAATTAACATTTCCAAATTCCAAATTGGTCTCTCACTGAAAACAGAAAACCTGAAGTATTATCTTGAACATAATCTCTCCCGTCATAACTGAATACACGCAACCTATCTCATACCCTTCGTCCGACACATACTTGTTTCACTTGAAGTATGTAAACACATCCTTATGTCCTTTCTCACACTTCTCTACTACCTTAAGTCCCCATAAAAGTCAAACGTCCTTAACTCTCCATCTTCTAACCAATTGAAAGATATCGTTCCAAACACATTCCCTAGGGTACTCTCGTCCATTTAAGATACCATTGCGACCTTAGAACAAAACACCAGTAATTATCTCACTTCCGGACTTTACGTCACACATTCCACAAAACAACTTTTCTTTTCCACGGAATGAGATTACTTGAAATTTTTATCCATACTAGTGGCCAATCCATCTCTACTAGCGATTTTACAGATTCCTCAATACCTTAACCAATCATCCGCTAGAGATTCTTAACTTTCAAACTCCATCATTTCCAAAGGATTTGCTTGAACAACACACCATTCTTTAATTTCCATGCTACCCAAATCACAACTTCTACTAAAACCTCACTGAGCTGACCAAAACTCCTTACGACTAACTCTTGGCTTGAGCCTACCCTCACAGCACAAGTTCCAACAACACTTCGGAGTCCTCGTGGTCGCTCAACCATGATTATACCTATCACATACATAGCATTAGGTTGATCAGGCCAAACACTACATAATATGATATTAAGAGTCATGCTGGCAAGACACACTTAAGAGACAGGAATAGATTTACTTATGATGTTTCAAGGCTAGGTCGAGGACACAACCTGCTCTGATACCAACTGTAATGCCCTGTATAATATTTATCTAGAATAATACCATACAAGTGTTTTATTTGGTACTGACACCATCATAAGTGCCTAATGGCGTAATTCACATACTTAACCATTCTAAAAACATAATACAATCTAGGTACAAGATATGGAAACTAGCCAAAAATAAAAACTAAGATCAATATACAATATCCTCATTTATATACAATTGATTACACAGCGGAAAAACTAAAACTGAGCTTCTCTTGAAACATCCAAGCATAGCTCCACTTGCAAATCAAACCTGCAAATACCTCCTGAAAATAATCAACAATAGTGGGGTGAGATACATCAAATCTTAGTGAGTTCCCTATCTTATAGATTCTCTCGGCTTTACAAGGTTCTATCTTAGCCTAACTCAGGTCGGGGGAAAGAAACTAGACCTTGAGTTCAAATATTTCTGACTAGAGAAACAATTGCACAATACACAAAACGACAACTAGGTAAGGAATCTTTCCCCGACCATCCCGCTCAATGAGATTAAACACGGGTCATGGATCCTTAACTTAGATAACTTTCCCTGGCCATCCCGCTCAAAGAGATTAAACACGGGTCACGGTTATCTATAATTGGTACTTCCCCGGCCATCCCACACAAGAGGATCTCGACACGGGTCACTAATACCACCCACTAAGCACCTTTCCACGGCTATCCCACACAAGAGGATCTCAACACGGGTCACAGCTACTTACTTAATAAATACTTTCCCCGACCATCCTACGCCAAAGGATCTCGACACGGGTCACTAATATTTATTAAGGGAAACATACTTAATAAATACTTTCCTCGACCATCCTACACCAGAGGATTAAACATAGGTCACTAATATTTATTAAGGGAAACATACTTAATAAATACTTTCCCCGGCCATCCTACACCAGAGGATTAAACACGGGTCACTAATATTTATTAAGGGAAACATCACAAACCGGAGGAATTACAATCCTCCACTGACAACTACTTATCAAAGACACTCTTCTAGTATCGATGTCTAAGCATTGTGTCATTCAAACCTTTACCAAGACCTAGTTACATCTCTAGGCCAGAACTCGTCAATGAATGCACGAGCGTCGCCATCCAGAGTTTATCACAATTCTATTCACAACCTAGAATTATAACAATCTTAACTATGTCATTTATTTTAGGGTAAAGTTTCCTTACTCTTGCTAATTCATTTTAACATGCATATTCTCTCATTCATACTTAACAACAATATTAGACAAGCATATTACAATATCGATCATAAAACACACATGATAGCATAATATGTCAAACATAACCACATAGCAGTTCACACACATTTTTAAGGCATACAAGCCACTACTATCCTCTACCAAGCATCCTTGGTTAAAATCATGGTCTCACATTACCATTTAATAGCACATTGGATTCTCTTTCCAAGGATTTAAGTCCCATATCAATCGGTTTCCCGATTCATGAATTTCCGGTGGAAACATAAACCACACTTTTCACATTCATCACAATATTTAGATCTACCATATCAATCAATGACATAAACATATGTTTCTATTTCACTATCATAAAGAGCATTGAAATAGCTTTCCAATGCATCCGACTGTGCCTCAATCCGAGTTACGGATCAAAAGTTATGAAGGAAACAAGATGGAAAAATCTGTCACGTTCGCTACTGTATTCGCTAGGCGAACCCCCAACGAACCAAGTCAGAAGAAAAGGGCATAAAGTTCGCTAAGCGAACTTCTAGGCGAACATTCGCTTCCTTTCGCCTCGGGTTCGTTAGGCGAACCCGCGAACTCAGAAATTCTCAGCAGCGTCAATATAGGTCATTTGGGGCCAAAATCCCTCATTTCTTCCACCCAAACACTTCCAATCCATACTATATTAACCAAAACATGTTCCAAACATAACAATAAGTATTCTACGCAGTTTATATCGCATTTCATATGTTATATTTCGTTGATTAAACAGTTTAATCATTTTCTCTCAAAACTAAGCTAAGTTCTAAACTTATATTTCTAGAACTTAGAGTGTCTAAATAGAACCCACCTGGTAATCGAAGAGGAGGTTGAAGAAGATGATGAATTTATGATGATCCATAAACTTCTCTTATTCATATTTCTCCACTTTCTCTCTTCTTCTCTTCCTTTCCTTTTCTTCTTTACTATCTTTTTCTTTCTCTTATAACAAATATATATATATATATATATATATATATATATATATATATATATATATATATATATATATATATATATATATATATATAAACCAATATTATATAATATAATCCAACAGGGTAAAACATCTCCAACTGATATTTTGTCATCACAACCCAATTGATCAATTATTAGAGTTACCTTAATATACTCTCTTGGTCTAATAAAATAATTGATCTCTTTAGAGTTCATTAGTTGCTCTATAGATTCCAAATGCCAATACTCAAAGTACTTAGAGGATTCCTCAAATCCAATCAACCAAAATAGAGCACATAGATACTAATCTGATCTCATCTGATATCTAATCGAGCATTTAGATAATACGGGGTATTACATTTCTTTTCTTTGTCACCTTTTTCTCTTTTTTCCAGAGGTTCGCAAAGCGAATGATCATTCGCTAGGTGAACACTCGCTAGGACGTTCGCAAAGCGAACTTTGGTCCCTTTCGCCACTGCCTCATTCTGGATTCCTTCGATGGGACCTTCGCCATCCATTCGCACAATGAACATTCGCTATCATACTCGCAAAGGGGAACATGACAGCAAAACCGTCCCTTATTTGACCTCATAGAAACCAACCAATGAGTAAACAATCATTCTCTCCCCAACTTGAATTCAACCACATCATCATGTGAATACTCCCTACTTTCTAAGGCAAGGTAAAAATTCATACAACAACACAAAATTGAGGGTTCAAGAAAAAATAATCAATCAAAATCCATACAAAAATTAAATTTGACACTCATAGACAAGCATCAAACTTAAACAACATGGATAATGACCAAAGACTCGAATGGGTTACAAATGATCACACACTAACAAGGTGAATGACTATTTGGCTAGGTAGTTGTGCTTAAAATGAAACAAAATGCCTTGATCCTTTTCATACTTTCATATAATCAACACAAATAAAAGATTAAGTATAATAAAATCCAGTTAGAACAAGAATGTTGGTACTCCGCGCATATATGAACAATGGAAAGCTAACTCACAAAAAGGGTGGGAACTAAAGTGATTCACATATGAACAAGTGTTGCGGTGAAAATCGGATAACAAGCTATTAATTAACTTGCATCACATTTCTTTTACAACCGACTTTGATTTATCCAAAGGAAAGGTTCAAGATCGTTAAAAAACCTAAAGGGGGAGATCTAAGGTTCGGGGGTTGGTTATGCCTAGGGAAGGTATTAGCACCCTAAACATCCGTAATACTCTACGGGAGCCTCTTGTTTTAATGTTATCTTACGTTTGCTAAAGGTTCTATGCTAAAGGTTGAAACCCTAGGGGTTAGTATCTAAGTATACTCGACAAAGCATCGCACTTTGCGCCTACGTATCCTCGGTTATAGAATCAGAGTATGCGTAGTTCTACTAAGTAATAAACTTTTGACTATGGTCAAAGTTCACAGGGGAGAATGAGTACAAGCTCATTCTAGAGTTCAAGAACTCTCTAAATCTAGTTATAATGGTCCTATGTTATATTTAAAGTCAAAGAGGGAAAGTGAGTATTCGTTAGGATGAATATCACCAAGAGTGTAAAACTCTCTCCTAAGGCTAATTATAATTCCATGGCTCTCATGAGGCCAAGAAATGAGGGCAAGCTCTTATGAGGCTACTAAGGTAAGATAGGGGCTAATGAATTTAAGAGTCAATATTAATCACCTTCCTTTGGAATAGGGGGAAGATTACAGTTGTAAAAAATGATAAAGAGTTATTGATAAAGATGAATAAGATAACCACAATAGCATGAGTATGACATGTGATGTTTCATAAAGCATGGATAAGATGGATATGAACATCATAGAGCTACAAAGACAAATCAATATGTATTAATCTTAAGGAAAACAATCACAAGAAACAACCACAAGATAAATAGACATGATATTAATCTAAGATGATATTTAAAGAAGAACAAAGTCCACATCAAAGTTAAACACATGATAAATCAAACATGGAATAAATTTGTTCAAGACTTAAACAAATAATTTAGTGAATAAACACCCAAATGATCAATGAAGATGATTCATAAACAAAGTTAACAATTAATCCAAAGATGGGTGATTTAAAGTTCAAACATTAATAATTAAACTTAGATAAACCACTAAGAAATAAATAGATAATTAAAATTAAATAAGGACTAAAAATATTTTTGGATTTTTGAAATAAAGAAACAGTTTTAAATAAATAAAATAAAAAGGTTTTTAAAAGGATTTGAAATAAAAAAAGTTTGAAAATAGAAAATAAAATAAAAGAAATAAAACGCAGAGGGGGTGCATAAGTAAACTGGACTAGTAAAAAAACAAAAGGGAAAGGAAATGGGCCAGAAACTGGGGGTGGAATTAGCACACGGCCTAGGAGAAAATGCTGAAAAAAGGCAAGGAAGAAAAAACACAAAAGGATGGTCTGGGGAGATCGAACCCCAGACCTCCTTCAAGCAGCGCGCATCACAAACCACTGGGGTGGCCATACATCCAATGTATGAGCCCCCCCCCCCCCCCCCCCCCCCCCAGTAACTTATAAACCAACATGAATTCATAAAATACATTAAATGAAAAAAAACAAACGCGTGCTACATGAATCTGAATGTGTAGCATAAATAAATCAATTGGTCAGGGTCATTTAAAATCACAACACGACAAAACCACACCAATAGCCAATCATAAGCACGCATGGAAATCAAAACATGCAGCAACAACAAACCTCGTGTTTTCCAATTTGAAACCTCAAAGCAAACATCAAAATTCCATCCAAGATTACAACCTCAATACATAACCAAAAATCATGAAATAACATACCGGATTGAAGCATTCAAAGCCCAGAATAATAATAAACCCTAATCTAAACAAGATAGTGACCACATCAAGAGCAGGAAGCAAAGGAAATCAATTGTTCAAAATCAAAACTCAGTTCAGAAAAGGATGAGAAACCACCCTCTATTTCAACTCTAAACCAACATATGAAACTTCATGTTAGGTCACTTTAATTAACACACAGTAAGTACCTTGAAAATATCTTAAAGTTTTTATATTTCAACATGACAATACAGACACCATACGTACCAAGATTCTAAACTGGCAGTGCAAAGTTAACACATACATTCAACATTTTCACTCATATTATCAAGCACCAGGATGCTAATACAAACTCATATTGAACTTATAATATCATTATAAAGTGACATGGAATCAGCATGTGAGCACGACAATAATGTTTCAAACCAAACAACTCTGAACATGCAGCCTTGAACATGAAAATGATAATCTTGGATACAAGCATATGGTCGAGGGCATAGGGAAAAGATAAGACAACAGTTTCATCATGCTAAAACACATTTAAACAAGCTTTCAACAGTGGAAGGTACAAGCATTACATTGCCAAGAATTAACAGTGCCATAAGTATCATACGAACTTAACATTATCATACACATAGTCATTCAGCTTGAGTGTAAAACAAATAACATAGTAGCATGATTGGTATATGGATCATGGAGTAAAAGAGAAATGGAGGTTACCTTCTTGGATGTAAGTTGAAACTCTTCTTCGATCCACAAGCTGCTGCAGAGTAGCCTTCTTTCTCTCCTTGCTTGCCAAAAACCAAAGGTACTTTGAGTTTGTGGTTTTCTCCTGTGAACTGTTGTTGTTTTCAAATGAGGAACTGGCTTCTTTTTATAGTGGCATATGCTGGTTAATGGCTTTCATGGTACAATGGATATTGGCTTTATCCAAGAGGAAAGAATGGTCTCTCTGCGTATGCCACAGGCTGCCCATCCCTTGAGCCAAGTGAAATCGTGTGGAGGGTGTCCTTGTTGCTTGTTTATAGACTTTTAGTCAGCAGAAAATGAGCATGAACCAAGGGATAAGAAGCTTTATGCATAGGTTATTTGTTTTGGCTTTTGGTGTACTTACTGCAAAGTACAAAAGGTGGTACTTACTACCTTTCCTCACACGGGTTCTTGAAAAAAAGTAGGGAAAGGATCAGCTGGTGTGTACTTGGTAATGGTTCAAGTTTTGTTCAAGTGATAGTTCAATTAGAATCATGACTTAGAGCAAGGAACTAAATCGTGTACTCCATTTGGGCCTATGATATTTACTTTTCCAAGGAACCAAATAAGATGGCTCTTTTTCTTTTAGAAGATAGGAGATAATAGAACAACTTTGGTGTTTGGGAAAAGTTTGAAATTCAGTCCTCAAGTGTGTAAAAAACGTGGACAAGAATGATGTATCAAATAATTGAAAAATCTGAATTTTCATAAGCTTGTACACATCTCAACATGTCATCTTTAGTGCAATATTTCTTAATGACCAAAGCTCTATTTCATGAGTTCTTGGGCTCTTTGAAAAGTAGGCACTTGATATAACAATTCTTGTGTGGAAAGTAGCTTGAAATAATGCTTGTAACAATGAGAAAAGTTTCCACAAAATCATGCGCAAGAGTTGGCAAAAAGACTTAGACAAAATTTCTAAGTTATTGGATTTTTACAATTTGAGGTACCCCACTTTAAAGCACCATAACTTGGGTTTGGCTCATTCAAATGAGATGTTCCACATATGGTTGGAAAGCTCTCATCATGCTCTAAAACTTTCATTTGGGACCTAAGTCTTGAATCCAAGTGGAAATAGGTGAAAAATGAGGTCAAAGTTAGAGAAAAATGTGAAGAAAAGTGTTGAAATTTTTCTAAGTGTTTGGGTCAGATTATGTTGCAAGCTTCATAACTCAAAAACCAAGCATTTTTGGATGAAAAGTCATATGGAACAAAGTGAATATCTTGAAAAGAGCTTTCCAATGAGCTTTGAGTCACTCCATTTGAGTGTGTGGCTTAGGAGTTATGGTCATTTTAAATTGTGCTATTAGAGGAAAAATCTCACATATGAAATCTTTCATGATCAAAACCCTACTTCTCTTGCAAGAAACCTCATGAAACTTGATCTTGATGCTTTGAATACCTCATGGGACATTCTATGATGATTAGAACCATTGACACTTCATTTGAACCAAAATTTTCAAGGATTAGGGTTTCAGTCAAACCTTAATTTTGACTGTGAATGCACTGAGGTCAGATCTTGTAAACTTGCTTCTTCCTTCTCATCCAAAGGTCTTAGGAGACTCTTGAGGATGTTGATAAACCAATATAATCAAGAATTAGGGCTTGGGAGTTCATCTTGATGAAAATTAAAGTCATTGACTGACAGGTGTCACATAAACCCTAATTTGGAGGTATAGTGAGGCTGAGGCTCAAACTTCTCTTGTTGAGGACCAATAGGTTTTGGATTCCTGTTGAATGATATCTCTTGGATGTAGATGACCTTAAATGGTAAGTGAACCACACAAATCTTGACTTGATAGAGCCAATTTCTCAGTGATTTCTTCAGAGCAAAACCCTAATTCCCAAGTTCTTGCACTGGAGATCTTTTGTTGACTTGACTTGCTTCAAAACAACTTGTGAAGCTTCATGGTGATATGCAAACCTAATTTGAACACAAAGAAACAAACTGCAAGATATGGGTTAGCTCAAACAATGCAGAGATGCTTGACCTGAGATGCACAAATGAAGATGACATCTAAGGGTAAAAATTTGGGGTACAACAACAAGTATACAAAAGAATGAATGGCATAGAAGTTGTAAAAAGCCTAAGTATCATGAATATGCTAAAGTCTAGAAAGCGATAAGCACATACCTTGGACATGTACAAAACTTAACAATATCATTACCATACATCCGCAAGTTGAAATGATCAAACTTGGAACATCACCAAATTTCCTCAAGCTACTAAAAACAAGCTCATTGACAAACGCAAAAACTATTAATATACACAAACTGAAAAACTGGCAAAAATTCATTAAACAAGTTGTAAAGTGAAGATTTGAGAATTTTACGAAAAATACGAGTACAACTTGTTTAATGAATACTCACCACACTACCTAAACTAAACATTAATAACAAAAAAAAAAAAAGAATACACCATGCTTGTTTTACGTCGTAAGCTCGATGCCTTTACAATGCTTAGCTAGCAACTTCCTTCCTTCATGCCATAGTGATGCCTCACAGCGCAAACCAAAAGCAAGTGCCCTAACCAAACACTTAAACAAACGTTACGGGAACAAAATGTATACAACACTTGAACAAACATAATGGAAATAGACAATATATACGATATATACAAAACTCAAAAACAAAGAAACTATCGCAATGCGATTCAATATCAAAACCAATTCCCGACAACGACGTCATTTTGTTGGTTGCGGAATAGGGCAAGCAGCAAAAATATTTATTTTCGGAAGAATTCCCTCCGGGATTTATGTCGTGTCCACAGAGATCGGTTCGAGAGAAAGAATGACGTTCAACAGTCTCTCGCGTTAATGAGTTTGGGTTTAAAATGGTTTTAAACATAAAAACAGAAAAGTAAACATTAAAACATAAAACAAATTCATTCTTCAACAAGACAAACTTTTCCGGCATGCACATAACCGACTCCTAACAAACTTAAACTTACCGACCAGTTATACTCAACCTACAATACTCCTCAATATCACTCAGCATCGCTCACAACAAAGGTTATGTCTAACGCAAAATTGAGAGAACAACCATGTTACCCTCGCTGACACTCTCGCACGCGACTCAAGGCACGGAGGCATTAAGCTTCGACGCCTATTGAAGACTGTTAGCTCTTAAATCTATCTCTAGAATCCAGAAACTAACAGATAATTATCCCTAATCGAAGTTTGCGAGGATTATCTCTAACGCAACTCAAACCCCACGCATAAAGCAAAAATCAGAGACAATCACCAATAAAGATTTGTAAAGCAAGTTTTATACAACGCCATGGGCGACAAATATACATGAGATCGTAGTCAATACATATACAAAACCCAACAAAGAAGAAAAACACAAAGAAGAAGAGAAATGAACCAAACATCTCGCGGTTTGTCAAACGCCGGTCGACGATCAATCCACTCCGGATCATCCGTATGCAAGCTTCCATGTTGTTTTCTAAGCTAATCTACTGAAAATGAAGTTTGATGGAGTTGGAGCAAGAATCCCCAAAACCATAACCTAAAAAAATGCTGAAAAGTGACTAAAATAGGCAAAATTGTGTTCTAGGGTTCGCCTAGCAAACCCCCGTTCGCCCAGCGAACATATACCGCCTTAGCTACTGCCAAAATTGTGTTTTTCACGCTTCTGGGAACTTTTCAGTTGCCCCAGAGTTTGCTTTACGAACTCCCCAGCGAATACGCTCGCCTCCAGTTCGCCTAGCGAACATGACAAAAAACCAGAACTTGTTTTCTTCATAACTTTTGAACCGTAACTCGGATTGACGCACGATCGGAAACGTTAGAAAGCTTATTCAATGCTATTTATGAATATGGCAAAATATTATTGCTTGAATACCTACAAAAATGAGATAAAATCAATTAAAATCAATGATATTTACAAGAAAATGTAATATACACACGAAAACGTAAAGTAAACGTATTTACACATAGAGTGGGGTTTAGTCAACCAATTTTAACACAAATTAACGATAAGTGCAACAAAAATTATATACAAAAATAGGTACATTTTGCACTTATCACTAAGCAACCTTCACAGATTTTGTCGGGCATCACAAGACATGATATACTAGTTACCATATCTTGAAAAGTCAGTTGATTGAGTTACCTAAAATTCAAATGGCCAAACCTCAAATGCCACAACCAACTATGCTTCTGGTCGACAACTATTTTTAGGCATTATGCCTCAGTCAAACTGATCATGGTCTTAAATGTCCTATTCTTTGACAAAGGCGAGTTTAAGACCAAGTTATTCAGGGTGTCAAATAATTTAAAGGCTCAATCTTTCATAAACCCTGAGTAACCCTTTTCATGCAAGGTACATAGAGTACATCTTTGATCATATGTTTTGCTCCATCACTCATTTGAATAACTGTGTTGTCAATACCTTCTTCTTGCAATGAGATATTATCTGCAAGCCTGACCTTGCTCTTCTTCGACTTGTTGAAATTTTCCAACCAGACTCTTCGACTAGTCATGTGATTCGAGCAGCCTATGTCGAGGAACCAGGTCTTAGAGTCGATATGCTCATCTGTAACTGTAGCTACAAGCACCATACCCTCATAATCAATTGAATCTTGAAGTATAAGGTTTACTCGTTCATCATCCTTGACTTTTATCACTCCCTTGTCTTTCTTGTACCAACAATTCTTAGTTAAGTGACCCCATTTTTCACATTTAAAGCAATGCACAATTTTCTTCTCCTGTTTTTCTTTATGATATGAGGTTCCTTATCTTCTTTTCGAGGATTCATAAACCATATCAATAACCTTAGGCTTTTGAGGATTCACCCAAGACTTCTTGCTCTGAGTATTGTCTCCATTGCCTTTGAACTTGTTGGAACCACCATTCTTTTTCCATGTCTGGGCCTGTAATGCTTGTATCAAATCTTGAACTCCTTTCCTCTCGATAATCCTTAACTCATGTGCCTCCAGCGAACCAACCAAATCTTCCAGTTTCAAGGTTTCAAGATTTTTGGATTCTTGAATAGCTACGATAACATGATCAAAGTGATTGGTCAATGTACGCATTACCTTCTCAACTATCATCTTATCAATTAGGACTTCACCACAGCCTTTCATGAGATGAACAAGATTCTGCACCTTAGAGACATGGTCTGCAATCTTTTCATCTTCTCCCATCTGCAGTAACTCACACTGCTTTTGCAGTGTCTGCAACTTGATAACTTTAACCTTCTCACCACCTTCATAATACTTGAAAAGAATATCTATAATGCCCTGTATAATATATATCTAGAATAATACAATACAAGCATTTTATTTGGTGCTGACACCATCATAAGTGCCTAATGGCGTAATTCACATACTTGACCAATTCTAAAACATCCCCTTTTCCCGTCCGCTTCTACGTCTAGAAGTCGACCCGAGTCATGGATCCTTGTAGTTACTTGACATACGAAATGGATTCGGGTTCTACGGGTCATTAACCGTTATGAACCATCACTTCACGCGGGCCATAAATTGCCATAAGTCTCTTTACCCTTAGGCTCCATTCATACTCACACGCGGGAATCAAACCTGCCAAGTAATTGTGCACATGGTTCAGAGGAGCTCGAGACTCATGAAACGCACTCGGGTGAAATAGTTACAATTACACACACAAACGTGATTGTATTCGACAATCACAAGGCCACAATGCATTAAAGCCACATTCGGCTTTTCTCATAATCACAAAAGTTTAACATGTTCCATACTAGTGTTTCATTCTCTCCTAGACCGATCTCGTCACGGATGCATCTTCGTACATCAAGTGCCCGAGCCTTGCCATCTAGGTTTTTCTATCACAATTCTATTAACAACCTAGAATCATATCAATCTTAACAATGCCATTTTTTTGGGGGTAAAGTTTCCTCACTCTTCCTAATTCACTTTAACATGCATATTCTCTCATTTATACTTAACAACAATATTAGACAAGCATATTACAATATCAATCATAAAACATACATGATAGCACAACATGTTAAACATAATCCACATAGTAGTTCACACACATTTCTAAGGCATACAAGCCACTACTATCCTCTACCAAGCATCCTTGGTAAAAATCATGGTCTCACATTACCATTTAATAGCACATTGGATTCTCTTTCCAAGGCTTTAAGTCCCATATCATTCGGCTTCTCGATTCATGAATTTCCGGTGGAAACATAAACCACAATTTTCACATTCATCACAATATTTAGCTCTACCATATCAATCCATGACATAAACATATGATTCTATTTCACTATCATAAAGAGCATTCAAATAGCTTTCCAACGCATCCGATCGTGCCTCAATCCGAGTTACGTATCAAAAGTTATGAAGGAAACAAGATGGAAAAATCGGTCACGTTCGCTGTTGTATTCGCTAGGCGAACACCCAGCGAACCAAGTCAGAAGAAAAAGGGCATAAAGTTCGCTAAGCGAACATCTAGGCGAACATTCACCTTTCCTTCGCGTTGGGTTCGCTAGGCGAACCCGCGGACTCAGAAATTCTCAGCAGCGTCAATATAGGTCATTTGGAGCCAAAATCCCTCATTTCTTCCACCCAAACACTTCCAATCCATATTATATCAACCAAATCATCTTTAAAACATAACAACAAGTATTCTACGCAGTTTATGTCGCATTTCATCCGTTAGATTTCATTGATTTAACCGTTTAATCATTTTCTCTCAAAACTAACCTAAGTTCTAAACTTATATTTCTAGAACTTAGAGTGTCTAACTAGAACCCACCTGGTAATCGAAGAGGAGTTTGAAGAAGTTGATGATCCAAGCTTTTCTTCTTCTTCCCATGGTTTCTCTTCTTTCTCCCTTCTTCTCTTCTTCTTCTCTTACTATATTTTTCTTCCTTTTTCTTTTCTTTAACAAAAAAAAAAAAAATATATATATATATATATATATATATATATATATAAAGCAATATTATATTATATAATCCAATAGAGTAAAATATCTCCAATTGATATTTTATCGTCTCCAACCAATTGATCAATTATTAGAGTTACCTTAAACATACTCTCTTGGTCTAATAAATAATGATATGTCCCTTTAATAAAATAATTAATCTCTTCAGAGTTCATTAGTTGCTCTATTGATCCCAATTGATAATACTTAAAGTACTTAGAGAATTTTATTAATCCAATTTACCAAATATAGAGCACATAGATACTCATCTGATCTCATCTGATATCCAATTGAGCTTTTAGATAATACGGGGTATTACACTCTCCCCCCTTAAATTGAAATTCGCCCCCGAATTTCCTCTACTCGGCAATAACCACAACTTGTATCATTGTCTTAGTTCCACACTCAACTTTACTTCCGTTCAAATTTCTGACGTACTCAAATTCCAACCTAACTTCACAGACTAAAGTCCTTAATTCCACGAATTATCGAACTTCGGTTCCTTAACCCTACCCTTATTCCAATATTGGGTTAACTTCAAACTTTGCTTTTTCCATAATTCATCTGTTTATCTATACAAAACACTTGGTCGCATCTTACTTCGAAAAGAATGTACCATTCTACATTCCTCTACTGAGTCACAAACCAAACCGTAATATCTTATCTTGATTCAGGGTAACAAACACTCAACAAATCCTCATGAGGTAATTCGATGATTCCTTAACTTCATAGATTGTCAAACTTCTTACCAGTTTCATCTGGTCCGACGCTGTACATCGTACCCATCATATCCGATATTTTAGCTCTTTCGTATCACATCAAAATAACATGCTTAGGGTAAGTTCTTCCTATTTCCATACTTATAAGTAACAATCCTTCAATCCTGATTAGTCTGACTGAACCCTTTCATCTGATAGCTCCCACTGCGTAATCCAAATCTTAACAGTAGAACATCATGAATTCTTATGCACTACTAAGTAGCCAACAGTCCACGGAGAAACACACTTATCCACTGGAATCCTTAATAACCAATCGGCACAAGAACTTACCGACGTCCTATGGTAGAACAATTTCTCTGCCAACTCTCAATATCTTAACCTCTGTCCAACACTCTCTAGATGATAAAGACGCAAGAGTTACACTGCTACAGCCATAACATTCACAACTCCAAATCCATTCTAGACTCGAAATAATATATCCAAAACAGTTTAACAACCTCTGGTTCCGGTTACCACATTCCAAATCAATTCTTCTTACGGGGTTCTGACTCACTCAAGGTTTCTTGTTGACACGAGATCTCTACCAATATTACATAGCACCATCATAGAACTGCATTCCTATTCGAGTCACCACTTAACAGAACTTAAAACATTCAAGGTAAAATTGTGAGTTTCCATACCACTCATCAATTCACATACAACACTCCACACACCCACACACTTTCAAAGTCCATACCACGTTCCTCAATTGAATCCACTTCTCACAAACGTTATGTCCTATAAACGATCCAAGTTACATGCTTAACTTCGGAACGCCAAATTCTCATAATTCAAAAAAAGCATCCCTATTTCAAACCATCAATCAGTCTTGCTCTAACCCACAATATCATTCTCAACTCGTGGTTTCTTAACTTGTATAACATTCATCAAACATGATCCACTCAAGGTAATACAAAACCAAGTTAAAACATGCGGATAACACACTCCAACCAAGTGACAAGGTAGAAATTCCAATTTTCGACGTGGTCACACGCCACAACCTCAATGGGATTGTTCATTCTCGTCTCATACAACTACACTAGATGAAAGCCAATAATGACGACATTCTAGGGTTTAAGCCACAACTCATATTTGATTCGTTTACAAGCAAAATCCAACACATAGCCATTACACGATACCATAAAATTGATGGACATCTCATATCAAGCATACAACCTTGTTCTCTCACTTGAATTTCTTGGTGAGAACTAAAACAACTATGTCCTTGGTCCAACAAAAGGTAGATTGCAATTATTCCGATTATCCACAAATACAGAAGTTTCTCTATACTTGCAAATAAATCGAGGCAATGCATCCTCTTGAAGAACCTTTCCATCACTTCGTACACATTAACCAGGATTTCTTACCCTTCACTATCCATTGGACACCACACTTACATCAAATTACTTAATGGAAGATTCGCAACCAGTAATTCTCATCAACTATTTACAAAACCCTTCTGGTATCAATCGTCCCATGATTTACACTTAGTTTGTAAAAATCTTGATTTTCTTCTCGTTGTCTTACCTCAATCTTACTTCTTAAAATACAATATTCACTATTCCACAGAGTACGTCCCATCACACCTGTCTCAAGAATAAGAATCCATCACGTACACTTGTTGCCACGGTGCTACCACTATGCTCATTCTTAATACCAAAGTGTAACTTTTCTCATTTCACGTCAGACCACTAGGGTCCTCATGGGTGAACCATCTTTGATTACACTTCCTAAACTATAGGTTCATCAACACTTTAAAACTTCATTGCAATCCTTTTAGGTCCAAATATAAACTCATCATTTTAGAATTTCCTTGAGTCCAAGGTACTTACTCTATTTCTCGATGCAAACTTCTTCCGGTCCGTATCACTACACTTTTCGTTACTAAACGAAGTTCATTCTTTCTCCAACACAATACCTTATATTGTTCCTTGGGTAAATTAACATTTCCAAATTCCAAATTGGTCTCTCACTGAAAACAGAAAACCTGAAGTATTATCCTGAACTTAATCTCTCCCGTCATAACTGAATACACGCAACCTATCTCATACCCTTCGTCTGACATATACTTGCTTCACTTGAAGCATGTAGACACATTCTTGTGTTCTTTCACACACTTCTCTACTACTTTAAGTTACCATAAAAGCCGAACTTCTTAACCCTCAACTTTTTGCCAGTTGGAAGACATTGTTCCGAACACATTCCTTAAGGTACTCTCGTCCATTCAAGATATCATAGTGACCTTAGAAACTGAAGCTCCCAAAATTTATCTCACTTCCGGACCTTACGTCACACATTCCACAAAACAACTTTTCTTTTCCACGAAATGAGATTACTTGAAATTCTTATCCACATCAGCGGTCGATCTAGCTCTACTAGCGATTTTACATATTCCTTGATACCTTATCTAATCGTCCAATAGAGATCCTTAACTTTCAGGCTCCATCCATTCCAAAGGACTGCTTGAACAACACACCACTCTTTAATTTCCATTCTACCCAAGCACCACTTCTATAAAAACCTCATTGAGCTGACCCAAAACTCTTCACTACTTACTCTTGTCTTGAGCCTACCCTCACAGCACAAGTTCCGACAACACTTCGGAGTCCTCGTGGTCGCTCAACCATGATTCTACCTATCATATACATAGCATTAGGTTGATCAGGCCCAACACTACATAGTATGATATTAAGTTTCATGATGGCAAGACACACTTAAGAGGCAGGAATAGATTTACTTATGATGTTTCAAGGCTAGGTCAAGGACACGACCTGCTCTGATACCAACTGTAATGCCTTGTATAATATAATCTAGAATAATACAATACAAGCATTTTATTTGGTACGGATACCATCATAAGTGCCTAATGGCGTAGTTCACATACTTGACCAATTCTAAAACATAAATACAATCAATGGCTCAAGATATGGAAAATAGCCAAAACAATAAAAACTAAGAGCATTATACAATATTCCTCATTGTACAAGAAAATAATACACAGCGAAAATAAGCTCAACTAAGCTTCTCGTGAAACATCCAAGCATAGCTCCACTTGTAAATCAAACCTGCAAATACCTCCTAAAAATAATCAACAATAGTGGGGTGAGATACATCAAATCTCAGTAAGTTCCATATCTTATGGATTCTCTCGGCTTTACAGGTTTCTAACAATCCTAACTCAAGTCAAGGGGAAGGGAAATGACCTTGAGTTCAAATCTCACACTATATGGAAACATGTTCATGAGTTCACCAACTCAAAATATCACTAATCGATAAGCTTACCAAGGCATCCCCTTTTCCCGTCCACTTCTACGTCTAGAAGTTGACCCGAGTCATGGATCCTTGTAGTTACTTTACATACGAAATGAATTCGGGTTCTACGGGCCATTAACCGCAATGAACCGTCACTTCACGCGGGCCATAAACTGCCACAAGTCTCTTTACCCTTAGGCTCCATTCGTACTCACACGCGAGAATAAAACCTGCCAAGTAATTGTGCACATGGTTCAGAGGAGCTCGAGACTCATGAAACGCACTCGGGTGAAACAGTTACGATTACGTGATCACACACACACAAACGTGATTGTATTCGACAATCACAAGGCCACAATGCCTTAAGGCCACATTCGCCTTTTCTCATAATCACAAAAGTTCAACATGTTCCATACTAGTGTTTCATTCTCTCCTAGATCGATCTCGCCACGGATGCATCTTCGTACATCAAGTGCCCGAGCCTAGCCATCTAGGTTTTTCTATCACAATTCTATTCACAACCTAGAATCATATCAATCTTAACTATGCCATTTGTTTTGGGGTAAAGTTTTCTCACTCTTCCTAATTCATTTTAACATGCATATTCTCTCATTCATACTTAACAACAATATTAGACAAGCATATTACAATATCAATCATAAAACACACATGATAGCACAACATGTCAAACATAATCAACATAGTAGTTCACACACATTTCTAAGGCATACAATCCACTACTATCCTCTACCAAGCATCCTTGGTTAAAATCATGGTCTCACATTACCATTTAATAACACATTGGATTCTCTTTCCAAGGCTTTAAGTCCCATATCAATCGGCTTCCCGATTCATGAATTTCCGGTGGAAACATAAACCACACTTTTCACATTCATCACAATATTTAGCTCTACCATATCAATCCATGACATAAACATATGTTTCTATTTCACTATCATAAAGAGCATTGAAATATCTTTCCAACGCATCCGACTGTGCCTCAATCCGAGTTACGTATCAAAAGTTATGAAGGAAACAAGATGGAAAAATCTGTCACGTTCGTTGCTGTATTCGCTAGGCGAACACCCAGCGAACCAAGTCAGAAGAAAAAGGGCATAAAGTTCGCTAAGCGAACTTCTAGGTGAACATTCGCCTTCCCTTCGCCTTGGCGAACCCGCGAACTCAGAAATTCTCAGCAGCGGCAATATAGGTCATTTGGGGCCAAAATCCCTCATTTCTTCCACCCAAACACTTCCAATCCATACTATATCAACCAAAATATGTTCCAAACATAACAACAAGTATTCTACGCAGTTTATGTCGCATTTCATCTTTTAGATTTCATTGATTTAAACGTGTAATCATTTTCTCTCAAAACTAACCTAAGTTCTAAACTTATATTTCTAGAACTTAGAGTGTCTAACTAGAACCCACCTGGTAATCGAATAGGAGTTTGAAGAAGATGATGATCCAAGCTTTTCTTCTTCTTCCCATGGTTTCTCTTCTTTCTCCCTTCTTCTCTTCTTCTTCTCTTACTATCTTTTTCTTCCTTTTTCTTTTCTTTAACAAATATATATATATATATATATATATATATATATATATATATATATATATATATATATATATATATATATATATATATATACCAATATTATATAATATAATTCAATAGAGTAAAATATCTCCAATTGATATTTTATCGTCTCCAACCAATTGATCAATTTTTAGAGTTACCTTAAACATACTCTCTTGGTCTAATAAATAATGATATGTCCCTTTAATAAAATAATTGATCACTTCAGAGTTCATTAGTTTCTCTATTGATCTCAATTGATAATACTTAAAGTACTTAGAGGATTTCATTAATCCAATTTATCAAAGATAGAGCACATAGATACTCATCTGATCTCATCTGATATCCAATTGAACATTTAGATAATACGGGGTATTACAATATCCCATGCCTCCTTCGTCGATTCAACATGAGAAATTCGTTCAATTTTTTTTTGTATCTACTGCAGATTGAATACAGAACGCAACCTTACAATCTTTCTTCTTTGCATCCTTGTGAGTAACTCTTTGAGCATCATTTGCGTTTAAGGCAAACCCAATGACGCCATTAGTAACCACTTCTAAGGTTTCTTTATAACCAAACAATGACTACATCTATTTTCTCCATCGGAACAAATTTTTGCCATCAAAAATTGGAAGGGAATTGGAAATACCATTGCTACCATTCATCTTTGCAGCAAACACGATTCACGATCTTGAAAACACGACCACCAACATGCAGTTCTTAAATTCATGGTCAAGAAAAACTGAATTACACTATACATGTATATATACAACTAGGTTACTTGCACTACAAGTAACTTATTATAACAAACTAACTAATTTGCCAACCGTGTAATAACTAATGTGAATTATATCACAACAAAAATAAAATGTAATTTTTCTTAATAATTCACATTCTTTATAAATATTTTGATGACTTTGTTATTTATTCTTGTTTTCTAGACTTTACATATGAGTTTACAATAAAATCTCTATGAAGAATCTAACAATTTCATAAACATTAATAGTTTTGATAATTTTACATAGGCATAGCAGGAATATAAGTGTAAAAGCATACCATTTATTCATATACTTAACAGCGATTTGAAAAATATGATTTGTTAAGAAATGACAAAGTATTTAAAAGAAGTTCAATAGTGTTTTTAAAACTTACGCACAAAATACAAACCAAACCATTTCATAGAGTTGGTTGATATGCATTGGTTGATAAATCAACTATAATGTTGCAAGATACTCTTGCTTGTATTATTGTAAAAGTCGAGGAACCTTGTACTCCTTTTAATAATATACTTTTTTTGTTTATAATGAATGATGTTTAAAAATACATGGACAAAAGATTAAAAAGGGCCAAAAGGCAGGTAACTGTCTAATATGTCCAATAATAATATTTGTTAGAAAGGCATATGCAAGTTTTTGATTCACTATGCCATAAAAGCCTTTAGACAGCGTTTTTTTTTTTGCATTACACAGTGCTTAAAAGCACTGTCTAAACTGGCGCTGCTAAAAAATTAGACAGCGCTTTGGTTAATGTAAGAAGCGCTGTCTAAAGGGGTGTTTTGACTGAAAAAACGCTGTCAAAGCACCGCTTTAGACAGCGCTTTTACAATAGACAGCGCTTTTGTTTATATTTTAGACAGCGCTTTTTTTGTAAAGGTGCTGTCTAAATGGTGCTTTAGACAACGCTTTTTGTTTTTTTCAGATTAACATTAGACAGTGTTTTTTGCCTTTTTTTTAGTATACCTTAGACAGCGCTTTTGCTTTTATTGGTATGCCATAATAATTTTCGTTAGAGTGACATCAATATGTCCAATTAAATAACTACAAGGAAACTAGTGGCATCAATATCTTCCATAATCATTTTCAATTTATTTGTAGTAAATAGTTGATTCATCTCATAATTAATTAATGAATATCTGATTTGAAACTCTCTAAAATTTGTTAAATCTTTTAGCAATATGAACTCTATTAGACTATTTCAATTAGTGTGTTAAAATCTCAATTTTATTAAAATTGTTAATTTCAAAAGACTTTAAATCTCAATTTTTTTTCCAATTTAAAACTTTATATTTATAAATAAATAAAAAACATTATATATAAATGACATGCATTAAATATAATGATTATAAAATTTAGATACAGACATATAATTGATAGTGCTTTAAAATTTAAAGCAAATCTTGTAGGATTACATTTTCCTATTTTCCACTCACAATCCCATTGTTCCGCTTCCTTTGCTTTCGCATTCCCTCAATCTTATATTCATCTTCATCACAATGGACATTAGAAAAAAAAAAAAAAAAAAAAAAAAAAAAAAAAAAAAAAAATATATATATATATATATATATATATATATATATATTACAACTGTATGTTTTTGTTTTCAACTTATTTTGACAACTCTATTGAAATTTGGACAAGTTTAAGTTAGCTTATAAATACTTTTGTTTCAATTTCATACTACAATTTGATAGGACACCTTATTTTATATATATCACACATTTTATTATCCTTTAGAGTGAATGTGAAACATTTTGTTTTAATTTAATACTACACCTTATTTTATAGATATTATAATTTATTTATATGACACCTTATATATCACAATTATTTTTCATTAGAGAGAATGTAAAATTTTATTGTTTTACGTAGATTTATTTATTTTTTTATAATTCTCTTTACATGTTTTAAATTTTTTTAAATGAAGTTCCTAAATTTTTTAAAAATACCTCTTTTTTTTTAATTAAAATATTTTTAAAATATCTCATTTTTTAAATTAAAATATTTTAAAAAATAATGTTTGGTTGGCCTAATTTTTAAAAAATTAAATAGAAGATAACAATAATTATCTAAAAAAAATAATTTTTTTAGATTAAATAATAAAAGAAACATTGAAAAAGAGAATAAATGATTGAAGAAAAAAGTTAAAGAGAACTTAAAAGAGAAGGCAACCCATGTCATGTAATGCTGTATGTGAAGGGGATGAAATATGAAACAAATGAAAAAATGAAAAAAATGAGAACGAAAATGATTAACACAAAAAAGAAAAAGATAGAGTGAAGAGAAAAGTTGATTGCATTGATGGAGAAATGAAAAGGAAATAGAGTGAAAAGTGGAAGAGGTATGTGAAATTGGGAGAGGATTGAGGGATTTAGCACCCACACTTTATAATTTAAAAACAAAAATAATTGCAAAATTACATGTTGTAGTTTGCAGATTTTCAAATATTTAGTATATAGTAGATAAATAACATAAATAAAATAGAAGTGAGAATTTAAAATCACTTTGTATTTCTAATATATATAAGATCTATTTCCACATAACATGCATGATTTTAAAAGTTATTCTTAACATATTTAAAATGAAGAAGATTCAAATTTCATGACATATATAAAATTAGAGTGGTTGTAACTAATAATATTTATGATATGTATGAAGAATTAATTGAATTAAAAATAATAAAAAAATACATAAAATAATGTTATCTAATATTCCAAATTTTAATTTAAAAATTATATAAAATTATGGGCTCAAGAATCACAAGAAGAAAGATGGATGTTCGAATTGTGTTTACAATAAAAAAAAAATCAATTTAGTAGAGGTAATTTTGTAGGATATGTAAAATTGTTCCAAATTGATCCGAAAATAGTTTTTTTTTTTTTTAAATTCTTTTCATAGAAGACATAACAAAATTTGGGATTTAAAAGTGAAAGAATTACATGCATCATCCTTTGTAAACTTTCAATTAAAATTGGTGGTTTCTTAATGCACCATTCAAGTATCTTAGGCACCACGTGAAATTATTTTTTTACCCCTTTATTCCGGATGTGCACATCCGGATGCACCAATTTTTTAAAAAACACTGAGGTCTTCCGGATGTGCATATCCGGAAACAATTCTGATGTGCACTTCCGGAAGAATTTCTTATAACTTCGCGCCAGACCTTCTTCCTCCCCTCATTCTTCACTTTTTCATTTCCAAACTCCCTCAAACTCTCTCAAACCCTCAAATTTTCAATCACCTCGAATCTCGATTATTTCCTCTCAAGTTCGGCGCAAAGTAACATCTACAACGAGCAAGAGTCTCCAAATCCTCCGTATCTCATATTAATCGGTAAGTTTTTAAATTTTAGAGTTACAGAGTAATTTTTGAGTAATCGATTTAGAGTTGATATTTAGTTGTAGAAATTGTTAAGTTGAATGAAAAACATAGGTTATAGTCAATGTAGGACTTGTGTAATGCTTCATACGGACGATCAGGACATTAAAATGCCCTTTTGCATGGTACAGTGGCCATGACTGCCATTTTTAGACTTCAAAATACGTACCGAAAGTGCAGATCCGGAAATATTGTAACGTTTATTATTCTGGGTGTTTCCGGATGTGCACATCCGGAAGTACTCAACGTTAAAAATTCTGTGTTCTTCCGGATGTGCACATCCGGAAGGTTTTTTTTAGTTTGTTTGTTTGCTTAATTATTTTTAAAAAATTCTAATTTTTTTAATGCTTTGCAAATTAGATGGCTGGCAGAGATGATCGTGTCATACATGGGCGAACAACTCAGCACGCATCTGTCCGACGTGAGCGGATGCAGTCTACAGCCGAGGCTTCCGGCGCAGAGGGAGTCCCTGTAGCCCTTACAGCTGAGGGACATTCTACACCGCATCCTACACCACAACCATCCACATCACAGGTTCATGGCACTCCCCCGTCAGCCGCCGCTTCTACATCTTGGAGGCGTCGGGTTTCTACTGGTACCTCATCAGGGTCCCAGCACGCACGCATGCCTCGTCGGGAGACTCCAGCTCCATCAGCTGCTCCTCCTCATTCCCTTGTTCTTGTTCCTGTTCCAGAGGGTGATCACCTAACACATGATGATGTTGACGACGATGGCGATTTCGATGAGCTGGGCGGTTACCCCGGGGGACCATCTGATATGTCCCTACTTGTGGGGTACGCTGAGCATACTGCCAGATTTGTCTGGCAAGGACAAGTAACCTTATTCGGTTTATTTATAGAATTGTTTACGTTGAAAATATTTTCATTTGTAACATTGTTTTATTTGGAAATTTCCAGGCGAAGGATCCCCAAAAGTTCTATAACCATGGGGGCAAGGTTATAGACACGATTGAGATGCTGCCAGAGGATGAGTGGTTCACGTCTGCACTTGCGGAGTCTGGTCTTGGAGGTCTGTCTAGGATTGGGTATTCCCAGATCCAGTACGGTATCCTGATGGAATTTGTTGAGAGATGGCACCCTGAGACATCCTCATTCCATCTACCGTACGGCGAGATCACGATCACACAGGACGACATCTCGTGCCTCTTACATCTACCGATCACGGGTACCCTTCTCCGTCACGGTAGGATGACGAAGGCGGACGACATGGAGTTACTGGTTACAGAGCTTGTGGCTAGCGCAGAGAAGGCACATGCGGAGGTGCACCAGTTGAGAGGCGCACACGTCCGGTTCTCGTTTCTGATGGATAGATTTGGTGAGGCGCTTGCAGAGGCAGGACGGGCAGCAGGTGATCCAGCTGAGGTGGAGATCCACAGGACGCGTGCCCTGAGATGCTACTAATTGTTTTTGCTGGGCACGCAGGTGTTTGTGGACACCAGCGCCTATTATGTTGATATCGTGTACCTCAGGTACCTTCTGGATCAGACAGAGATCCATGGGTACAACTGGGGGCCAGCTACGCTGGCATTCACCTATTCCAGGCTCTCTGATGGTTGCCGCTGGGCAGCCAAGACTGTGGCAGGCAGCTGTACGCTATACGTGGTAACAATATAATATTCTAAGTGATTTTTTCATTTTTTTTTCTTTCTGTATTCATTATAATGTTTGACACCCATGTTATGTTTTCCATTTCAGGCGTGGATTTTACAGCACTTTCCCTACATCCCTCAGCATTTTCCCACTTGGTACCGGAGGAGGCTCGGGCGACCAGAGCGGAGACAGACTGAAGTGTTGCGTCCTGGTACATCGTGTGGTTCTACACTGTCTCACACCCATGCATGGTGCCCACTGTTGAGGGATCGCCACCCATACATGCTCATCAGGAGATATTAGAGGAGCGACAGTCTTAGCTAGACCATACTCAAGATGTCCTACCACGCTGTCGTTAGATAGTACAGATAGGCCAGCAGGCCATTGAGGTCGGTCACCTCTCTGAGGGCTCTGGTGACAGACTTTCCGTGGATAGGATGATTGCGATTGCTGGGGGGCACTTCAGTACCGCAGACATCGATCCAGGTTGGGGGGTAGGGGCAGAGGAGCAGGGGAGCCAGGAGAGATCTTTCGCCACACGCAGTAGTTTTTTTTTATGTATCATATTTATATTACATGTATGCACTGTATTTTGACAGACGTTTATTATATATATATATATATCATTTTATTTTATATATGGATGTTGTCAAATGTATATTAAGTTGCGACGATTTATTAACATATGCGACCAAGCAAAAAAACCGATTTAAAAAAAAAATAAAGTTCTGCTGTTTTCCGGATCTGTAGATCCGGAATATTTCTGGATGTGCACTTCCGAAACGCATCAGCATTTTATAAAAAATTGGTGCGTCCGGATGTGCACATCCGGAATCAGGGGACAAAAACGGAAATTCAGGTGGTGCCTAAGAAGGTTGGGTGGTGTGATAAGAAATTGCCTTAAAATATAGTATGAGGTTTACTTTTAAAACATGACAATATAGATCTACATGATAATAAAATGATGTGTTGTTATTGAATGATTTTGTAAAATTATTTTAGTGGCATGACCATTACACAAAATAAATAAATTATATCAACAAATTTGTTAATGTAGTGATAGGGGGTGTTTTTAATCGTCTCCACAGGGATTGCCTGATATTTGATGCTTGCCGTTCAATAGTTACACCGTTTTATGTTCAAAGGTTTCAATTGGTTCTCAATTTCGTTTAACATCAATTTGTACCAAAGAGTAATTTTTAACAAAGAGTTTGAAAGGTTTTTATAAAAGCATGTCAAGGTTAGGTTTCGCTAATCCTTTTCACATATATCCGAATAATCAAGCATATGAACAAGGTTTCCGATCAATATAACCGCGTATCCTCCCGACTAAGTTTATGTCTAAAGCAAAGTCGTGAGTATCGTTGTTTAGACTGTCAGATGATGTCTCACGCTAACAATCTAAACAACAATCGTTAAGATCAACACAAAGCAAATAGTAAATCCCAAATCTATGTCTAGAGTTTGGTTTTTAAGAGATGAATTTATTAGGTCATGATTTGTAGAATCTATGTCTAGAGCAAAACAAATCACACATAAAGCATTAAGAGCAAATAACTTCATCTATATTGATCAAAGACTTTTTTTTTACACACTAGATCAAAACAAATACATATAATCAGAATCAACTACTTCTAACCTCAACTTTGAGTGTTTAGCTACACATTCCCATGGTAGCTATGATGACAAGTAAAAAGAGGAGATGAATGAACATCCAAGTCGAATAATCGAGAATGGATGTGACTTCAGCTTCTCCAAGTAAAATTCCACTCTTGGATGATCAAAATACTGTAAACTATGTTTTTGGGTGAAAAAGGGCAAAAGATCCCCTCCAATAAAAGTAAAAATCTATTTATACACTTCTGAAATCTGCAGCATTCGCACTGCGAGCAAATCATTCGCATTGCGAATGAGAGAAAATGACACTTTAAGTGCCTCTGAGACTTAAACCGTCCAATGCTGACATCGAGGGTTCGCACTACGAATGAGAGAAATTTTGCCTCAAAAACATTCTGCCACCCTTCGCCTGAAACTTCGCACTGCGAACCAACTAGCGAGACTTCGCTAGGAGTTCGCAGTGCGAACTTTGGGAAATTTTCCATGAAAACATTTTGCCACCCTTCGCTGGGAGCCTCGCTGACGTTCGCAGTGCGAACCTTCGCTGCACCCTCGCCAGCTCCTTCGCATTGCAAATACCCTGTTGCAGCAAAAATTTCAGTGGCAACTTGCATCCACTCAGTGTGTCTCGCCATCTTGATCCTTTCATGCCTAAACCTGCACATTAACACACAAATTACAAGCTCCACTCATGTATTCCAATGTAAGCACTACAACACAATTTACCACTTAATTCAACCGATTCCGCATGGAAAGTAATGAAAGATGCCAATTATTGTATACTAATATATAACATGTTTGACATCTAACAAACTCTCCCCAACTAACTCTTTGTTTGTCCTCAAGCAAAGTATGCCTCTCACGAGGATTTGCTCGAGCATTCAATTCAACCAAGACGCGAAAAACGGCTCAACTAAACAACGATCACAACAACGCAACAATTACACAATTCAAGAACCTAATATGTAAAAGAACTTGACTCTTAAACAATTTTAAATAATGTTTCAAGAGACAACTAACTCATCATTCACATGTCATTCTACACTCCACTTCGAAAAAGGATTGAAGGAAAACGTGCATACAAGCACGGGACAATTACACTCAAATGACCAATGATGCAAATACTAAGCAATTCATACCATATCTCAATGAACACAAAAGAAATCATGGAAGTAAAAGATCACTAAGGACTTCAAGGTTGTAGCTTGGTCGGGTAAACAAAAAGGGACATTTCGAATGGCCATTGAAACGAAATTGCCGATGCAAAAGAACATTCACTAAACCCATATTCACACATCACAACTTCATTTCACCAATTTTTCATTACACCTTCACAAACTACCATGCACACTTATTGAATCTATTTTTTTTTCATTCAAGCAAGCATTTTCTCATTTGTACAACATATTCACACTCTTTTCTTTACATGCTTTCTAGAATTTTTTTTTCAAAATTTGGAGTAATGCACCCATCTTCTTTTTATTCTCCCCAACTCATTTTCGACTCAACCTAAAGTGAATGTTTTAAGCAAGGAAATCAAAGTATACAACTTTCAAAGGTTCAAGAAGAAAATGTTAGAAACTCACCAAATCCAGTGATGAACCAAACTTGCAAATTATGTACATAAAACAAGTTCATCACTAAACTGAGTTCTAAACTGTTTAGGCTCAAAGGGGCTACCAAATGCTCACTCCTCACGGGTGAATTACTATATGGACATGGTTGTGCTCACTTTCAACAAGTGCCTTGATCACTTCTCATACTTCCACAAAATCACATGGTCACAAGATAAGGCATGAATTAAAAGTAAAAACAACATTCATCATCAATCCTTAGCATATAGTAACACTTTGGAGGCTTCTCACTTTAATGGTTTTTGATCCTAAAATGACACATGCATTCAAAGGAAGTTGTAACATGAAACAACATTTTCAATCGCACCAAGATGCAAAGTTCTAAAACATAAAAATTTCTCGAACTAGGTAACGATGTACCTTGTCGCAACACAATGCTTAAGGTACTATCATAGCCCTCACATCTTGGAGGAATCTTCCTTTAAAATCAAGAGTCTCCAACCTAACTTCCAAAATTCCATCATAAAAGAAGGAACATTACAATGAAAACATATTAACAGTTTAAGAGTTGGACATTCGTAAACTGAAGAATTCAACTCTTAATAACACTTAACAACAAAAAACACATTTAAGTGTTGAGCATTCGTAAACTGAAGAACTCAAAACTTAATACAATAATTAAAAACCAACAAATTATTAGTAAAAGCGAAACAAAAAAATTTACTAAAAACACTTAACAATACTAATAATAATAATAAAGTGCATGGTGTAAAAACACCTACATAATCCAAAAGGGTACCTCTAGGGTACAAGTACAACAATATTCAAAATATTCCACTATGTGGATACAATAGACTAGTAAAAGCTGAAAAAAACAAATACAAGAAAACTTCACTTTGGTGACCAAAGGAAGTGCAAAAGTCTATGATCCAAAAAAATCAGTCCTCATCGGACTCCGTCTCTAAGACCTCGGTAACCTGCTCATCATCATCTCCCTCATCAGAACCAGAACCAGAAACCTCCACATCCTCGCCATCGCCATCTCCCTCCTCATCAACATCATCTACAGGACCAGCTGCATCCTCTCCCCCTCCGAAAACTGGCCTGGCCTCAGGCCATCCAGCATGTGCGAGGAACTGCTCCCTCGACGTCAAAGACTGCTCCGCGGAGCGATCCCGAATCTGCAGCTGAAGTACCTGCATAGAGTCATGTAAATCAAGCATGGCGCGCTGAGAAGCGGCCATCCAATCCCAGTTGTACTGGAAAATCTCCTGCTGATAAGGATAGAAATTAGGAGACCCAGAAGTATCACCCCCACTCGTACCAGCCTCTCTACCAGCTCCAGAAGACTCAGCCCTAACACCCTTAGGTTTGCAAAATTTGTCGACGTATTGATCATCGATAGCCGACGTGACAGTAACCTGATGACGCGAAGGCAAATGAACACCAACTTCGGCACATAAGGACATGATCAGACAAGGAAATGCGAGAGGGGAATTCTTCCTCGAAGCGTTTCCTCCTAAACCACTCTCGACAATTGCCCTTATCTCATCGGCAATAATCTTCGCAACATCAATCTGTACATTAGTAAGGATGCTATGGACTAAGTGAGCAACGGGTATAAGCACTGTTGAGGAATGTGACTTTGACTTAATATTGGTGACAACCAAAAGTAAAACAAGCTGGGCCAAAGGCAACATGTCCTCGCGGTGATACCTGACGGGAACCCCAGAATGGTTGAGTTCAATAGTCTTACTAGGGCGCAACAGATCGCGAGTCATCTGTGGGATATCCCGGTTATGGTTTAGAGTTCTATGATAAGTATCCTCCTCACTAGCACGTAAAGGAAGAGGTTCACTAAGAACCCGGCTGATTGTCCTTCTGTAAAACCTCACAGTTTTTCCTCCAACCACAGTAGTCTAATTAAAAAGATCACCCTCATCAGGAAGGGCGTTTGCATAGAATTATTGAACTACCTCCACATTATATGAATCAAGCGGAGTTATCAGCTGATCCCACTTTTTTGCATGCAAGAGGGCAGCTATAGAACGATAACTCCCTTGATCATTCAGAATAAATCTCTTCTCTTCCAGGATGGTCCTCTTTTCCAGAACCAAATACCTCTCAGTCTGTCTGTGCCCTCTGAACCGAGTATCGTCGAATTGGATCGGTACTTGTCTTGATGTAGAGGCTTTCCTTTTTCTTTGCAAGATTAGTCTTAGGACCCATCTGCATATATCACAAACAAACCACACAAAACACCAAGACAATTCATTAAAAATTAGGCCACAAAAGCATTAGGATGAACTAAAAAAAACAAAAATCTGGGCTGCTCGCTGGAACACTCGACTGCGAATCCTGGCGAACGTTCGCCCCAGATTCGCACTGCGAAGGGGCCAGCGAATCCACGAAAAATTCTGAAAAAAATTAGCAGACCCAGATTTCACTACATAGCATGGTTTTATATGTCTTATATACCCTAAAGCTAGCAGAAAATTTAACATGCATCACTTACAACCCTTAACAACAGAATTGAACCCAAACTTTCTACATATTTCTAATGTATATTCCACCCCTAACACAAACTAGCAGAAAGCATAAAGAAAGGAGATGCAAACCTGGTTGGAGTATGGAAATTGAAGGAAAAAACTTGAGAGATGGGAAGCAAAACACACGTGAAAGTGAAAGAGTACTTGAGAGTTTTTCCTTTTCTTTTTCTTTGAATGGTGAGAGGGAAGTTGACTAGGGTTTTTTTCTTTTTCCCTCAAGTCATCAGCCATTCAACATGGGTCTTGGGCCTACGTGCAGGCCCACCCACTTACTAAACCCTCACTTTTAATGAGGTGGCAGCAAAACCACAATGTCTGGTTCGCTGACATTCGCAGTGCGAATGGCTGGCGAATGCTCGCCCCAGACTCGCAGTGCGAACAAGCCAACGAACAAGACAATTTTGCAAATTTTTCAGGTCTGTCCTGCTGCCACAATGCCAATGGTTCCAAATTGTAAAATCACTAAAAACAACAAATAAAAGCAAAAATACTTACTATGTTGGGGTGCCTCCCAACAAGTGCTTGTTTAACGTCGGCTAAGCTCGACGGTCCACCGCAACCTCAAGGATCGCGGAAAGGGACAACGGCGGGATTCCGCTCGAAATCTCCTCCAAGATAAACTTTTAATCTCTGACCATTAACTGTCCAATTTTCCTTTGACGTTGTGTCCTCAATTACAATTACTCCATGCAGCTTGATTTCCACAATCCGAAACGGACCGGACCATTTAGACCTTAATTTTCCTGGAAACAATTTTAAGCGGGAATTGAACAGTAGGACCAGCTGGCCTACTTCAAACTGTTTGACCAAAATTTTTCTGTCGTGGTAAGATTTGACACGCTCTTTATACAGCTTGTTGGAATCATATGCCTGAAGGCGCAATTCATCCAACTCGTACAATTGAGTTTTTCTTTTTTCACCGCTTAGAGTTGGATCAAAGTTCAAAAATTTTAAGGCCCAAAACGCCTTATGTTCCAACTCTACCGGCAAATGGAAATTCTTACCGTAGACTATTTTAAACGACGTGAGACCAATCGAAGCCTTAAAAGCGGTCTGATAATCCCATAAAGCATCATCCAGTTTATTTGCCCAATCTTTCCGTGAGGCTGAAACAGTTTTTTGCAAAATGCATTTTATTTTATGATTTGACACCTCCGCTTGCCCGTTAGCCTGAGGATGATATGGTGTGGCAACCTTGTGCTTCACACCATATTGCTCCAGAGCTTTGTCAAGCTGAGTGTTACAGAAGTGAGATCCTCCGTCACTTATCAACACTCGCGGAGTGCCAAAACGCGCAAAAATGTTTCTTTTCAAAAATTTCACTACGGTTTTTCCATCGGCTTTAGCACAAGCTATCGCCTCAACCCATTTAGAAACATAATCCACAGCGACCAAAATGTATTCATTAGAAAATGAAGATGGGAATGGACCGACAAAGCCGATCCCCCAACAATCAAAAACTTCAATTTCTAACATATTTTGCAAAGGCATTTCGTGCCGCCGTGAAATTCCTCCACTTCTTTGGCATTTGTCACAACTTAGGGCATGCGCATGCGCATCTTTGAATAATGACGGCCAATAAAAGCCCGATTGAAGGACTTTTGTGGCCGTTACCCATTGAAATGTCCTCCATACGGAGAGTTATGACAATGCCACAGAATATTGGTGGCTTTCTCTACCGTCACACACCTTCTTAAGAGGTTGTCGACACCAAGTTTAAACAAATGAGGTTCATCCCATACAAAGGACTTGGCATCCGATAAAAATTTTCTTTTTTGATGGTGCGTTAGACCGTCTGGTATCAATCCGGCGGCTTTGTGGTTAGCCATGTCGGCGAACCACGGTCTAACCTGTACCCTAAACAATTTTTCATCAGGGAACTCCTCTTTGACTGCACATTCGTTCTTGGTCACGTCAACGTTTACCAGGAGGGATAAGTGATCCGCCACCAAATTCTCGGATCCTTTTTTGTCACGAATTTCAAGATCAAATTCCTGTAACAAAAGGATCCAACGAATAAGCCTCTGATTAGAATCAGGCTTGGTGAGCAGATACCTTATAGCCGTGTGGTCCCTGTAAACGATGACTCGCGACCCAATCAAATAGGAACGAAATTTCTCCAACGCATACACTATGGCAAGCAACTATTTCTCAGTTGTTGCATAGTTAATTTGAGCCTCGTTTAAAACTTTGCTCGCATAATGTATCGCGTGAAAAACTTTCGTTTTCCTCTGACCTAAAACAGCCCCAACCGCATAATCACTTGCATCGCACATTAATTCAAAATCCAATTTCCAGTTAGGTGTAACAATTATCGGTGAGGTAGTTAAAATCTTTTTCAAAAAATTAAACGCAAAAAGACAAGATTCATCAAAGTCAAAAAACTTATCTTTAATGAGCAAGTTGCTCAATGGCTTTGCGACCTTTGCGAAGTCCTTGATGAATCTTCGGTAAAATCCGGCGTGTCCAAGAAAACTCCTTATGCCTTTGACATTCATCGGTGGTGGCAATTTCTCAATAACGTCCACCTTGGCTTTATCCACTTCAAGGCCCCTTGAAGAAACTTTGTGACCGAGCACAATTCCTTCGTTCACCTTAAAGTTGCATTTTTCCCAATTAAGCACCAAATTGGTTTCCACACACCGTTTCAACACCGTATCCAAATTTTTCAAGCAAATATCAAACGATTGTCCAAAAACCGAGAAATCATCCATAAAGACTTCAATTGTCTTTTCGATCAAATCCGAGAATATCGCTTGCATACACCATTGAAAAGTCGTCGGTGCATTACATAATCCAAACAGCATCCTCCTATAAGCAAAGATTCCAAACGGACATGTAAAAACGGTTTTTTCATGATCCTCCGGGTTCACAATAATTTGGTTGTAACCCGAATAACCATCCAAAAAACAGTAGAATTGTTGACCGGAAAGCCTTTCGAGCATTTGATCCATAAAAGGTAGAGGGAAATGATCTTTCCTCGTAGCTTTGTTTAGCCTACGATAGTCTATGCACATTCTCCACCCGGTTACGGTTTTTGTTGGAATGAGCTCATTTTTCTCGTTTCGGACCACCGTTAATCCACCTTTTTTCGGTACCACATGCACCGGACTAACCCACGGGCTGTCGGAAATGGGATAAATCATTCTGGCATCTAACATTTTTACCACTTCCTTTCTAACCACTTCTTTCATGATAGGATTTAACCGGCGTTGAGGTTGAGCAACCAGTTTAAAGTCTTCCTCCATAAATATCTGATGCATGCAATACGAAGGGCTTATGTCTTTGAGATCGGACAAAGTCCATCCCATTGCATCCTGATTTTTTTCTCAACACTTGAATTAAGCGGCTCTCCTCATTTTCAGATAAAATACTGCTTATGATCACCGGTTTATTACCACCGTCATCGAGAAAAGCATACTTCAAGGTTGACGGTAACACTTTCAGTTCAAGTTTGGATTGTTCATCATTAACCGCTTTTTTTAGAATTTCCTCTTCATGCTCCCAAGGTTGCAATTCTTCCAAAGCTTCAAGCTCCAACAAACACTCTTTAAGAGCTTGCTCTTCTTCAACCGAGAATACTTCCAAGGAATCATCCAAAGCTCTTTGTAAAGGGGTGATGACATGAATTTGCTTTGTGACATCAACAATCACTTCCTCCGTTGCATCGATTCGGAAACAATCACCTTTCTCTTTCTTGTGCTTCATGGCATCATAAAGATTGAAACACACCTCTTCATCTTGGACTCTCACTTTCATGAGACCATCGTCCATGTCAATTGCCATTCGGGCAGTTTTCATGAAAGGCCTTCCAAGAATCAAAGGTGCATCCTCATCCTCCTCCATTTCAATGACAACAAAATCTATCGGAAACAAAAATTTATCCACTTTGACCAACACATCTTCCGCTACACGGTGGGGACGGGTAGTGGATTTATCTGCGAGTTGCAATGTCATTTGAGTGGACCTCAATTCCATGTGTCTTAACCGTTTCACAATCGACAAAGGTATCAAGTTGATACTAGAGCCCAAATCAATCAATCCGTTGGCCACATACATGTTTCCTATAGTAACCGGCAAGGTGACTCGTCCCGGATCACATTCTTTCCTCGGGAGAGTACGTTGAATGATGGCGCTACAACTAGCATCTACCATAATGGTCTCTTGATCCGTATACCTCTTCTTTTTTGTGAGAATATCCTTCATAAACTTCGCATATTTAGGCATTTGCTCCAAAGCCTCGGAAAATTGGATGTTTATTTGTAATTGTTTGAAAATATCCATAAACCGAGAATAGTGCCTCGCACTATCTTTCTTTGTAGGAGCATGAGGATATGGTAAATGTTGGATCAGAATATTGTTCATCGGTTTTTTTCCTTTCCTAGTTCTCTTCACTTTTTCTTCACTCTCTATTTTTTTCTCATTCTCACTTTTTTCCTTCTCATTTTCAACTAAAACACCCTCGACATTTTTTTCTACTTCAATCTCATCACTATCCTTTTTCTTTTTCAACTACAACCTCCTCCTCCACTACTCTCTTACCTACACCCATGTCAATCTCTCTTCCACTTCTTGTGAGAATTGCTTTACAATCTTTAGGATTCAGAAGCGTATTTGCCGTAAAGTGCCCTTTTTGTTGGTCGGCCAATTATTTTGACAATTGCCCGACTTGTGTTTCAAGATTCCTTATGTCTGCATCGGTATTCTTTTGATTGGAAATTGCCATTTGCATAAATTGTGTGAGAGTGTCTTCCATCTTCGTATTTCCAACGGGAGCTTGCGGAGGTTGAGTGTAATTTTGGTTTTGTTGACGGTTTGATGGTCCGGCTTCTTGCGTTCTCCATGGTTGTTGATAACCTTGGTTAGCCCGTTGTTGGTAACCTTGGTTGCCTTGTTGATACGGAGGTCGGGGTTGGTATCCTTGATTTCCAGCATAGTTTGTCTCCTCCACAACTGGAGGACAATAACCGGTCGGATGGTCACCTCTACAAAGTTCACAAACTAAGACTTGCACATTTTTACTTGAAGAATCATGAATTTCTTTGAATTTTTGCGGCAGTTTAGACATTTGCTTAGTCAACAACTCAACCTGTTGTGATAATAACTTGTCCCGCGCAAGGATAACATCGTTTGTTCCCAATTCCAACACTCCCGGAGTTCGTTAAGAAGGTCCACTGTTGTGACTACCTTGATGGTCGTTCAAGGCCATCTTATCAATAATAGTTGTGGCTTCTGCTGCGGTTTTACTTAACAAGGATCCACCAGCGGTGGCATCCAACAAGGTTTTGTGTACACGTTGAAGTCCATTTCGAAATATATGAATTTGTGACAATTCATCAAAACCATGGCCTTTGCACTTCCTTAACATTGATTTGAACCTCTCCCAAGCTTCATTGAGAGATTCATTGGCTCCTTGTGTGAACACCGCGATGGCGGTCTTTGCCTCCATAAACCGAGTGTGTGGGAAAAATCTCTCCAAAAATTTCTCTTCCAATGCATTCCAATCCGTCATTATCGCCGTTGACTGATAAAGATACCATTCCTTTGTGTTCCCAATGAGAGAATGCAGGAATAGTCTCTTAAACAGAGATTCCTCTTCAGCTTCGGGCGCACCAGTCGCTCCCGCGATTTCATGGAATTTCGTCAGATGGGAGAAAGGATCTTCATGATCCATACCCGTGAATGGATTTTGATATAGAAGTTGGAGAATACCGGTCTTCATTTCAGAATGACGACCGTTTTGTGCATGGCGAGCGAACTGGGCATTGTGTCTCGGACTGTTTGTGCAAGGTCTAGAAGCAGGTGGTGGTGGTGGTGGTGGATCTGCCTCCATAACTGGAAGTATCTGTGGATGTGGTGGTGGTGTAGAAGTACTTTTCTCTTGTTCTCGCTTTTGTCTTGCTAGCTGCCTCCTTCGTCTAGTTCTGCTGTAGATTCTATGAGCGGTTCTCTCAATCTCAGGATCGAAAAGAAGTTGGTCTGCCGGTAGTTTCCCTCGCATAAACTAAGTCTGCACACTGAACAAAACAAATTAACAAGTTCAAGATAAAGTTAACAAGCTTAAAACAGCACACTACCGCAATGCTTGCAATATCACTAAACAATCCCCGACAACGGCGCCATTTTGTTAATGTAGTGATAGGGGGTGTTTTTAATCATCTCCACAGGGATTTCCTGATATTTGATGCTTTCCGTTCAATAGTTACACCGTTTTAAGTTCAAAGGTTTCAATTGGTTCTCAATTTCGTTTAACATCAATTTGTAGCAAAGAGTAATTTTTAACAAAGAGTTTGAAAGGTTTTTATAAAATCATGTCAAGGTTAGGTTTCGCTAATCCTTTTCACATATATCCGAATAATCAAGCATATGAACAAGGTTTCCGATCAATACAACCGCGTATCCTCCCGACTAAGTTTATGTCTAAAGCAAAGTCGTGAGTATCGTTGTTTAGACCGTCAGATGATGTCTCACACTAACAATCTAAACAACAATCGTTAAGATCAACACAAAGCGAATAGCAAATCCCAAATCTATGTCTAGAGTTTGGTTTTTAAGAGATGAATTTATTAGGTCATGATTTGTAGAATCTATGTCTAGAGCAAAACAAATCACACATAAATCATTAAGAGCAAATAACTTCATCTATATTGATCAAAGACTTTGTTCATACACACTAGATCAAAACAAATACATATAATCAGAATAAACTACTTCTAACCTCAACATTGAGTGTTTAGCTACACATTCCCATGGTAGCTATGATGACAAGTAAAAAGAGGAGATGAATGAACATCCAAGTCGAATAATCGAGAATGGATGTGACTTCAGCTTCTCCAAGTAAAATTCCACTCTTGGATGATCAAAATACTGTAAACTATGTTTTTGGGTGAAAAAGGGCAAAAGATCCCCTCTAATAAAAGTAAAAATCTATTTATACACTTCTGAACTCTGCAGCATTCGCACTGCGAATGAGAGAAAATGGCACTTTAAGTGCCTCTGAGACTTAAACCGCCCAATGATGACATCGAGGGTTCGCACTGCGAACATTCCGTTCGCACTGCGATTGTGAGAAATTTTGAATAAAAAACATTCTGCCACCCTTCGCCTGGACCTTCGTACTGCGAACCAACTAGCGAGACTTCGCTAGGAGTTCGCAGTGCGAACTTTGGGAAATTTTCCATGAAAACATTCTGCCACCCTTCGCTGGGAGCCTCGCTGACGTTCGCAGTGCGAACCTTCGCTGCACCCTCGCCAGCTCCTTCGCACTGCGAATACCCTGTTGCAGCAACAATTTCAGTGGCAACTTGCATCCACTCAATGTGTCTCACCATCTTGATCCTTTCATGCCTAAACCTGCACATTAACACACAAATTACAAGCTCCACTCATGTATTCCAATGTAAGCACTACAACACAATTTACCACTTAATTCAACCGATTCCGCATGGAAAGTAATGAAAGATGCCAATTATTGTATACTAATATATAACATGTTTGACATCTAACAAAAATCCATTTTCATAGTCTTCTTTCCTAACATTCCCATGTTATTTTTCATATTCCCTCTCTTTCAATTAACAACTTGCCACTTCATATTCTAAAATTTCTCAATTTAATTAACAAAATTCTAATTATTCTTGTCACCGTCTTTCATTTAGTACATGTTAGGCATATTCAGGGCCGGCCCAATTAATATGAAAATCCTATTATAGTTAAAAAAATAGGTTTTAAAATATTAATTTATATCGAGTTTTTAATAAAAATTTTAAAATAGATAAATTTTTTATAAAAAAATGATTTCACACCTCTTTTTAAGAAACACGCAAATATAAATTTTGAAAACAATAATTTTATATTTAAAAAAAAAAAGATATAAATATATTTTTTTGAAAATTAAAAAAAAAATGTGCCCTTTAAAATTTGAGGTCCAGTGTTGCAGCGCAGGCTGCACCTGCATTGGGCCGGCCCTGGGCATATTCGCAATAGTGTTTCTGCTCATTTTGAGTTTAAACCATGATGTTTCAAATATTGTAAACTGTAGAAAAAATTTATGGTGTTGTAACAATTGATCCTCATTTCCACCTAATAGGGAGCTAACAATTGTATCAAACTTGCAATACCATCGTGAGTATCCTTAAGTATCAAACACAAGGACTAATTTTAACAGTGAATTCAATATTGAAATGGTTTAACAAAAAGTTTTGATATTTGGTTTGAATGATACAATGACAAAATTAAAAGTTTGTAAAATTAATAATTAAAAGATGTTAATAACGAGGCTAATTTTGAACTTCCACTTGTACTCCTTATTTTACTTCGAAAATTAAATTATTATTCTGCGTTATTGCTCTTTCCCAATAATAGTTAACTCTAATCCCTTAGTGCTAGTAGCTCTTCTAAAGGTGGGCAAGCAGTCAAGAAGAATTCAATTTTTAGGACAAGAGTTATAATGGATTGCATTTCATCTATATTCTAGCGATGATTCTAGCGATGTTGGATGCGCGAAGAAGATGGATCCATAAAAAGTGATCCAATTACTTGGGACTTATTTGATAAGAAGCACCATGATAGGAAGGGCAATGTTTAAAGATTCATTTAGTTTCATTTCATTTATGCCCAATTTTTTTTAAACTTTATGTATTTCCTTTTGTTTCAATTATACTTTTTCTTAATTCTTGTAACCATACCATTCTTGGGGTTTCTCTCTACTAAATATTTATTTAATCTTTTTGTCATGTTTTATTTGTATGGAGTAGCTTTTGTAAAAGGAAAAAAAGAATATTTGGCATTTATAATGGTGATATCCTTGCCTGATGGGGCATGAAGTGGTCTTTGAGTGTAATCCCCATTTTTAATGGGCTTATTTATCTTAGCATGGAGGATATAGACATCGGTAATAACCTACAAGCACTGACATAAAATGATTCCTTTTGCACTTCACGACTATAGGACGTCGGTTTGCACTTTTACAAGGGAAACTCCTTTCTATCTAGTATACGGTATGGAAGCAGTATTTCCTATCGAGGTTGAGATCCCTTCGATGAGAATATCGATGGAGATTAAGTTGGGAGAAGCTAAATAGGTCCAAGTAAGGTTTGACCAATTGAACCTTATAGATAAAAAATAAATGATAGCCTTATGTCATGGTCAGCTATATCAGAAGATGCTCAAAAAGGCATTCGAAAAAAAAAAGGTCTGTCCCCGAGAGTTCAGGGAAGGTGACCTAGCTCTTAAGAAGATATTTCCCATACACAAGGATTCACGCAGGAAGTGGGTCCCAAACTATTAAAGGCGCATATGCTGTGAAAAAGGCATTCTCTGGAGGAGCTTTAATTCTTAAAACAATGGATGGGTAGGAGTTTTCACTCTTAGAGAACTACGATGCAATAAAAAAATACTATGCCTAACAAGAAAAAGAAATGCCCGCTAAGTTGAAAACTCGAAAGGGTGACTTAGGCAGAAAGGGGCATCTCGTTGGACTGAGAATTTGAAAGATTGGTATAAGAAAAATTTAGTTATACAAAAACAATAACAACCCGCTAAGTTGAAAACCCGGAAGAGCGACTTAGGAAAAAAATTAGGGCATCCCGGTGGAATGAAAACTCGAAAGAGCGGTCTAAGCAAAAATTAGGGGTTTCTAAAAAAGGAGAGAAGAAGAAAAAGTAAAATAAACTGCATCGAGCAAGCCTACTCAAAAGTAAAGACTAAAGGCACGGAGAATCAATCCAGTTGTTTTCCTAAAAAGAAATTTGTTGCGGATTTAGTGTTATAGGAAAAGTAGCGCTTGTTGTAATCCAATGGAAACCCCAAACATTTTTCTGTTTCCGTATTCATTGGTTTTATTTATGTTTATGTCTTATGTAAATTCCCATATATATCTATACCTTTGTGTACTACCAGTCCTTATAAAATCTTTACTGCTTATCAAATAAAACATCTCCTTTGTGATCTCTCTATCACCTTTTCTTGCACAAAATTGTTAGACGAAGGCAATTGATCTAGAATTTGGGGGGGGGGGTTGAATAGATCACTTCTTTTTAAGTGCGAGTCGGCGCTAAAATTAGTTTTTAAAATATTTTGCAGAAGGTGCCGAGGAAAATTCGTCTATACGAACCGAGTTACTGAGAGGATCAGATATACGAACCAAGTTAGCGACCGCTCGCTTGATGAGGGTCGGCGGGCGCTAACTCGTTGACATATCTATACAAATTTGACCAACATGCGTCGACCGCCACTGGACCATGCATCGACGCATGCATGCTAAACATGCTGAATAAGGAAACCCAAAAGCATGCGTCGACCATAGGCTTACTTGAGGGTCAGCGTGCGCTTACCCGGGCGTTTCACAAACTTTGTCACAAGTGCATGAGTCGACTCATGCACAGGTTTGGTCGACGCAAAACATGAAAAGATCTAGAAATTGATTTTTCTACAAGTCTTCACCAACTTAGGCACTAATCATGCATACCTAACACTAATACCATGATTATACACATGTAGGAGATGTGCAGGACTCTTCCTATATGTTTAGACACATGATAACCATTTGTTGTATGCAATGCGAGCGACAATGAAATGATACCGTCCAAATTATAAACTAAGAGCTAGCCTACATTGTTGACATTATTAAAATAGAAACTAAGTGAGAAGCACCTTGCCCTCACATACTCCTCCTTTTTTATGATGGCAAACTTTTCTGTCTTTAGCTTAGTTTGTAATTTGAATCCCCCTATCTTTGTGAGGTCTTTAGAAAAATCAATTGCTGCTAGTAGATATTTATCCTTCTCCCCCTTTGACAACATCAAAAAGAGAAATAGAAAGTGGTCAAATTGAACGCATTATGATACTTGATGATTCACTCAACAATTTGCAAAAAAGATACATTAACAAACATTCACATAAAATGATGATAATGAAAAACAAATTAAATGGATAAATAAGGCACAAGAGATGCAAACACATAGATTCAACATACATTCCATAGTAGTTCCAAAAGGTAGCATAATCAAAAAGTAAACCAAGGACATAAAACAAAATGCAACCAAATAACAAGTCAGACAAACTATGATCCTATCTCTCAGGGTCTCCTCCCCCTAAATTGATGGCCTCTTCCTCTGAAATGTTGTCCTGGTGGTGGAGGGAGTGGTTGTTCCTCTAAGTACTCATTCAGCTCAATCACAGTGCGATTTAGAACACCTAAACCGTTAGTTACATTCTGAGTCTGATGTTCAACTGCGATGTCCAAAGCATCAAATCTTGTTATTGCAACATTAGCGAACCGGTTGAAATATTAAGTATGGTTTTTCAACTGATTTGAGAGAGATGTAAACATCTCCTCCTGAGCTGTATACCGTTCTTCTTATAAGGTCATAAAATCCTGCTGTTGAATCTGCATGGAGCGTAACATGTCCAATACCTCTTCATTGTTGTACTGAGGTGGCTGTGTAGGTGTAGGAATTGAATACTCGGGTTGTTCCCATTGATATTCTTCATTTTGTTGTTGCCTGCCATAATTTGGAGGAACATAGGCTACCCCAAGGGTGGTCCATCCTGTGTGCTGCCATTCTCCCCAACCTTGATTTTCATATTGAACTCGTGGTGGGGAGTATCCCATCCATTCAACATTGTCTTCTTCAACCTCATTTACCTCAGGTTGAATGTTGTTTCCGACTTGTACTTCCTGCACATTCTCTGCTGCATCCATTTGTTCTTCAGGAACATCATACTGCATATCTTGGAAAGTTTCTCGGCACTTGACTTTGAACTCCTCGTCGTCAGAGTCCCAAAAGTAACCTATCATAGTCAGGGTCTTATGTGTAAATTCTTGATCAGGGGTAATGGTTACAATAGGAATACCCGGGACCGTTACCCCAACCTTTTTCAAGATATACTGAATACAGGAGGCATAACACAAAGCAGTACCTCTAGTAGTATCCCTGAGAGTAAACATCTGATACGTAAAGTAGTGCGGCCAGTTAATGCAAATTTTGTTCTTCAGTAGATAAATTAGATGGACTTCTGCTTGATCGACCCGAGAAAAACCTCCTTTCTTAGGCCTTAATATGTGAGCGAAAATCCATTGAAGAATACGATTAACTGGTTTCAAAGTTCTCGTTGTGACTGTTTTGGGTAAAAGGTTGTTGTTTATAATGCTTTCCGAGTAAGCGTCGCGTAGCATTGAGTTCAAGGCAGGCTGGAACTCATAGTTGTCGAAAAATACAGTATCAGCTACCTCAGGAAGACCTGCAGTTTCTAGCTTAATCAAATGGTTCCAAGCAGCAGCATCCATAGAATAATTCTTACCACCAATAGTATACTAAAATCCGCACCTTGAAATTTATCCAAAATCCCAATGTAGAACAGTTTCACCAAGTCTTCATTGTACTTGGTGTCACATTCTAAAAATTCGTCAAATTTTTGAACATTAAGCAGTTCAATGACTTTAGAGAGGTGATAGTCTTCCACCATCAATGGATAGTACACACACTGCTTAATCACAGAGCGGTTTCGGAAGTCTTTGTTGAATACCTCAGATAAAGCATCAGATAATAATGAAAGAAAAGTTACCGGTGTTGACAATGGGCCAACCCTTGATGTTGAAGCTCTGGTGGACCTCTTTCCTGTAACTCTTTGGGAAGTCATTGATGAGCAATTCTAAGAACCCAAATGAACAGTGCAAACTTTTGGAGAAGATGATGAATAGTGCGCATTTTGATGATGATGAGTGAATTGAAAACAAACCTTGATTCCAATGTAGAGAGAAAACCCCTTTTGAAAACCTTTGTTGATTGTGAAATTTTTGGGTTTTGAAGATTGTAGGAGTTATGGGTTTTTAGGGTTTGGAAGATTAAAGGAGAAGGGAGAGATGAGGAGACACTAGAGATAAGACATCTATGACATGCACTTGGAAAATGAAAAAAATTATGATGTAGTTACTTTTCTCAACATATGAAACAGAGTGCGCCTTCCCAAGAAAGGAAAATTCAGAATTCGTCAGCGATACGTCGACCGAAGCAGGTCATGCGTCGGCGCACACTGAGTGAACTTTGACAAATTTGAAAAATTTATGGGATGCGTTGACCATAGGTCGGCGTGCGCTGACCGACGCCTTTATTTGAGAAAAGCCACCTTTCTTGAGTTGACCCATGCCAGGTTTTGGTCGACTCAAAACAACATAAAATGGAAAAATGCATATGTTCATCTACTTATGCACCAAATAATGATAAATAACACACCATACACATGCCAATACTCACAAATGGAACAAAAATACGTTTAATCACGAATAACACATCAAATTAAACCATATTTTGGCCATAATAATTCATAAACATAATTGATCAAAAATGGAGTTTCTAGAAGGGAATGATATTACCTCCGACAATTGATGATGGATGCTCTCACATATAGCTTAATCTTATCGCTTAGTTAGAAGAAATAACGACAAGCAAAAGTAATAGATCATACAAATCACATACATAGAATCAAATACGATCCGAGATATCGAGAACACCAAGTTCCCTACGAATGTGAAAGAAAGGTTCCGTTGCAAGCGGTTTAGTGAAAATATCCGCAAGTTGATTCTTAAAATCAACATGCTCAAATGCGACATCCCTTTCTCTACATGATCCCTATGGAAATAATGGTGTATTTCTATATGTTTCGTGCGAGAATGCAATATCGGGTTTTTGGTTAAGTTAATGGCACTTGTATTATCACACAAAATAGGAATACGTTCAAGTTTAATATTATAGTCAAGTAATTGTTGTTTAAGCTATAAGACTTGAGCACAACAACTACCGGCCGCAATGTATTCCTCCTCGGCTGTTGACAAAGCAACGGAAACTTGCTTTTTGCTATGCCAACTCACTAAGGAATTCGAGAAAAAGTGACAAGTACCACTAGTACTTTTCCTATCCGATTTGCAACCGGCAAAGTCGGAATCGGAATAGCCAACAAAAGAGCAATCGATTCCTTTGGAGTACCAAAGCCCATACTTTGGAGTACCACAAAGATACCTAAGTATGCGCTTCACTGCTTTTAAATGAGACTCCTTAGGACACGATTGATACCTGACAGACATGCATACACTGAACATGATATCTGGTCGGGATGCAGTAAGATAGAGTAAAGATCCAATCATACCTCTATACTTTTTTACATCTACATCCTTTCCGTTCTCATCCCGATTCAAGTTGACACAGGTAGGCATCGGAGTGTCAATAGCTTTCGAGCTAGCCATGTTGAAGCGCTTGAGCAACTCAAGGCAATACTTCGTATGGCTCACAAATGTCCCTTCACCGAGTTGCTTGATTTGCAATCCGAGGAAATAGTTTAACTCCCCCATCATGCTCATCTCGAACTCTCCCTGCATTAACTTAGCAAACTCTTTGACCAAATTTATGTTAGTAGACCCAAAAATAATATCATCTACATATATTTGAACCAAAATTTGATGTTTTCCTTGATGTTTAATGAAAAGAGTTGTGTCAACCTTTCCTCTAGAGTATCCTTGATCAAGGAGAAATTTGTTAAGACGCTCATACCAAGCCCTAGGGGCTTGTTTGAGACCGTATAAAGCACGTTTTAATTTGTAAACGTGATCGGGATACTCATGGGACTCAAATCCAGGAGGTTGGGCAACATAAACCTCTTCATTAATATAACCATTAAGGAATGCACTTTTAACATCCATTTGAAATAACTTGAAGTTTTTGGCACATGCATAGGCAAGCAAAAGGCATATAGCCTCGAGTCGGGAAACATGAGCATAAGTTTCCTCATAATCTATGCCTTCCTCTTGGTTATATCCTTGCGCAACCAAACGTGCTTTATTTCTCGTTATGACTCCATTTTTGTCGAGCTTTTTCCTAAACACCCATCGGGTGCCGATTACTCGATGGTCTCGCGGAGGAGGGACAAGGTCCCAAACTTCATTTCATTCAAATTGATTTAACTTCTCTTGCATTGACAAAAGCCAATGTTCATCGAGTAAGGCCTCTTTTGAGTTTTTAGGCTCAACTTACGAAACGAAAGCGGAGTAATAAGAGAAGTTACTTAGCTTGGAACGGGTTGTTACTCCCTTTGAGATGTCACAGAGAATGTTGCCGATGGGATGGTCTTTGGAAGACTTCTAAGTTGGAGGAAGGTCATCTTTATTACACAGATGATCCTCCTCATTCTTCACTGATTGGTGATCTTTTTCCTCCTCAACATGCACTGCTTTAGGTTGATCAGTCCCTTTATCAGTGTCCTTGAGTATGTCTTCAGAAGATACACCTGCACCATGAAAAGAACTACCTTTTCTAACATTTTTCGGATAAGACTCATCAAAAGTAACATGAACCGACTCCTCAATAGTAAGTAACCTCTTATTGTAAACCTTATATGCCTTACTTGACTGAGAATATCCAAGAAAAATACCCTCGTCGGCCTTAGCATCAAACTTACCAAGTGTCGCTTTACCATTATTCAACATGAAACACTTACAACCAAAAACGGTGAAGGTGAGATACATTGGGCTTTCTCCCTTTTAAAAGCTCATACAGTGTCTTGTTTAGAATAGGACGGATGAGCACCCTATTCAAAATGTAACAAGCAGTACTTATTGCGTCGGCCCAAAAGTATTTTGGAAGTCCACTCTCATTGATCATAATCCTTCCTAATTCTTCCAAAATTCTATTTTTACGTTCCACAACCCCGTTTTGTTGAGGGGTACGTGGTGCGGAAAAATTATGATCAATCCCATGGCTTTCACAAAATGTTTCAAAAAGATGATTTTTGAACTTACCCCCATGATCACTTCTAATTGATATAATATTCGTGTTTAATTTCTTTTGGGATAACTTGGCAAATCTTTCAAAGGCCGAAAAAGTATCGCTCTTGTTTGCTAAGAAACTAGTCCACCAAAACCGAGAAAAGTCATCGACTATCACAAAACCATAATAGTTACCACCTAGGCTTTTGATCCTAGATGGTCCAAAGAGGTCCATATGGAGGAGCTCAAGGGGTCTTGTAGTTGAAAAAATGTTTTTAGATTTGAACGAGATCCTTGTTTGCTTCCCCAATTGACAAGCATCACATAAGTGATCCTTTGTGAATTTGATTTTGGGCAAGCCGATAACTAGGTCTTTAGAGACTATTTTATTAAGCAAATCAAAATTGACATGCGCCAACCGTCTATGCCACAACCATGAATCTTCACTCATGGTGACTAGACACTTATCGCTACTCAATGATACCTCATTTAAGTCTAGCATATAGACGTTATTCACCCTCAAGCCTTTAAACACATCCTTTTTATCACTATTCTCAGTTATGCAACAATCCTTAGAAAAAGATACTTTATACTCCTTGTCACATAACTGACTAATGCTTAAAAGGTAATGTTTAAGGCCCTCAACAAGAGGCACATCAGAGATAGTAGTAGATGAGGGGTTACCTACACTACCTTTTCCAAGTATTTGTCCCTTGTTATTGTCTCCGTAGGTTACAAACCCCTTTTTCTTCGCCACAAAGTCAATGAAAAGAGACATGTCTCCTGTCATATGTGTAGCGAGCGATTTTTGTCGGTGACGCGACCACCTTATCGCTGGGTTTTCCTCACCGCAATGGTAGGAGGGGGTATTACTTTCTGATTTCTTATTTATCCCGTGAAGCTGGAAGGGAAAGGGAAGGTATCTAAATCTAACCTTGCACGCGAATATTTAACTGAACAAACGATTAAAAGAGATTGGGGGGTCCGGGGTCAGGTTATACAATGGGTAGTTGTCAATTACCCATCCTATATGTGGTTATCCACAGGATATCAACTTTAGGTTTCGCTTTGTAATTGATAGTGTTTATCTGTTAATGGGTTGGGAAAGTTTCTTGGGAAATATGATAGAGTGAGATTGAGTTTTGTTGATGTTTTTGGTAAGGTACTGGACCTAAGGATTGATTGGTATGAAGGTACTGGACCTAGGGGTTTTTGATTAGTATGCTGACTAAGATTTCGCAATCTTATGCCTACGTATTCCTGTTTAAACGAAATAGGGAAATCAGAGCAATCGTAGTTCCTCCTATTCTAAGGGAGGAAAAAGATGTTTTGGTGTCTCGTTCAAAGCCCAAGACAGAGGCTAAAAGGTTTATTTGTGTCTTGTTCAAAGCCCAAGATTGAATCTAAAAGGTTTGACTGAGAGAGAACTTGTCATCTCTAAAGAGGTATTGTTGATTTTTGTGTGCCTTGATCAAAGCCCAAGGTTGAAGCTAAGAGGTTGATTGACTCTACTGGGGAAATCCTTACCCACAGCCTAAGAGGAGACTGGATAAGACTAACTCAACAAGAGAGGGTATATATTGGTGTCTTGTACGAAGCCCAAGATTGAGGCATAAAAGAGACTGGCTCTTTGGGGATATCATTATACAAATCCTAAGAGGAGGCTGAAGGAGACTTTTTCGGGGGAAATGTTCTATATGTCTTGTATAAAGCCCAAGATTGAGGCTAAAAGGATTTTGACTCCGCCGGGGAGGTTTGTATGTATCTTGTACAAAGCCCAAGATAGAAGCTGAAAAGAATACTGACTCTGCGGGAGAGAAATCTTTATCTGTCTTGTACAAAGCCCAAGATTGAGGCTGAAAGAGACTTTACTGACTCGGCTAAGGATATTTTAGGTATCTCGTACAGAACCCAAGATAGAGGCTGAAATGAGTTTGACCTGCTTGGGAAATCACTCCTCGAAGCCTAACATAAGGCTAGGAGGAATTGACTCTGCTGGGGAAGTTATTTGTCCCGAGCTTAAGAGAAGGTTATGACGATTTATCTGTCCTGTACAAAGCCCAGGATTGTGGCTGAACAAGCTGGAGAAATCATTATAAAAAGCCTAAGAGGAGGCTAACTTGTGCTATGGGGAATCTTTTACCAAGCGAAAGGGAGGCTGGAAAAGATTGACTCAACAAGAGATTATTTTTATCTATCTTGTACAAAGCCCAAGATTGAGGCTAAAAGGGTTGACTCAACAAGAGAGTCTGGAACGTGATTGACTCAACAAGAGAGTCGGACAAGTGTTTGACCCAACAAGAGAGTCTGAAAAGGTGATTGACTCTACAAGAGAGTCTGAAAAGTGGATGACTCAACAAGAGAGTCTGAAAAGGTGATTGACTCAACAAGAGAGTCTGAAAAGGTTAGCTCCGCTGGGGAGAATCATTATACGAAGCCCAAGATGAGGATGACTGTGCCGAGGAAGGATCATTATACAAAGCCTAAGAGGAGGCTATCTTCTGCTGGGAATTATTGAGATCTCGAGGCCGGTCCAAGTGGGGAATCAACTTCTGCTGAGGATTGCAGAAGAGTTGAGATATCAGATGCCTTGAGGTTCTGATTTGAGATTGTGTTGTACTAGTGATAGACTGACCCTAGCTGAGGGATTTTAGGAGAGAGACTGGGTTTTAGAACCCACAAGTTTTAGCTCTGCTGGAGGTTAATCCAGAATCCGGGCTTTCTTCCTATGTTTGGAGGGAACTTGAGAATGTCTTTGAGACTCAAGGGAATTTAGATTGTCCAAGTCTATTGGTGTGGAAGAGTTTTATCTTTTGTATGATGCCTCCAGGAGGAGGCGGGTGTTTTAAGGGATGAGAATCAACCCTAAAATTGGTTAGAGGTTTGACACTGGAAAAACTGCTCTAGCAAAGGATGACTAAGTTCTGTCTTATACCTTTAAAAGGTCGTCAGGGTCCTTGTATTAAGCCCAAGAGAAGGCATGAGAACTTCTAAGAAGCGGAATGGTCCTTGTACAAAGCCCAAGAGGAGACGCGAATGCTTTTAGGAAGTCCGTGGGTCCCAAACCAATAAAAGTTGAAGAAATGCTATTCACCGAGAATAGATCATTTAGTGAAATTTCTGAGGTTTGAAGAAACTCAAGAGATGTTGTTCACCGAGAATAGATCAATTCCGGGGTGTAGAATTTCTTTGACAATTTCTAGGGGTGACAGTCTGAGAAAAGGTTCATGAAGAATACTGACTTTCTCTTTGTTCCATATTGTTTAAGCCCGAGAGAAGGCAAAACTGTATCTGGAAATCCTATGGGGATCTAGTTTTGACTGTATTTACGAGTGACCAACATGGCTTTACCTAGTTCTAGACCTAGTTGTCGGGGAAAACTCTAAATAACTATACTGGTATATATACAGTTGATATATGATAAGTATTTAAAAATGATACGAAATAAGACTAACCATGCGCAGCTTCCCACAATACAATTATATATATATATATATATATATTTGACATGTATTTAAAAAAATGAAAGAAGACTCACAGTGTGCAGCTTCCCACAATACAGATATATATATATATGAAGGCGAGTAAATGAAAGCTGATAAAAACTTACAGGTGAGCAAGCTTCCATGCTGTATTGTTAGTTGTTCAAAGAAATTAAAGAAAGTTTTGATAACAACTATATATTTAAACCTAAATCAAAAGGGAAGTTGTTTTGAAAAGATCGTTGGGGCTTATACTCAAGGAGAGGCCCAAGAGGTTTTCTGTACAAAGGTATGGGTCTTACAACTCAAGGAGAGGCCCAGAGAGTTTGAAAATGAATAAAGATGGGTTTTATAGCTCAAGGAGAAGCCCATATAATTTTGTTAAAAAGGCGACGATCGCGTCGTTGTTTTGAAAATGTATAGAGGGACTTATACAATAAGTGAGGCCCAAGATGGTTTATTTACAAAGGGGTTGGGTCTTACACTCTATTAGAGGCCCAATGATGTTTTGAAAAAAATATATGGGACATACAACCCGAGGGTAGGCCCAGGTCATTTGATTTTGAACTGGCGATCGCGCCGAGGTTTTCGAAAATGTGTTGGGACTTATACAATACCTGAGGCTCAAATTGTTTTAGTTTTCAAAAGGGGTTGGGTCTTACACTCTATTAAAGGCCCAAAGGTTTGAAAAGAAATGGGTCTTATAGCTCAAAGAGAGGCTCATGAGTGTTTGAAAAAGATTTGTTAGGGCGAAAATCAAATAAACCCTAATTTCATCATTTTTAAAAGTAACTTCTTAAAGAAAATCAATAAAAAATGATAAAATACCAAATAAACTTGAATAAACAACTTGTGATTTTTTGTTAAGGTTTGAAAAATGAGGTTTTAATCACAAGATGAATTAAAACTCATTTGGTTTTGATTTTCAAGATAAAAATTCACTTTAAAAATGTTTAAAAACAATTAAAAATGAATTTATTTACAAAAATACCAACTATATTAAATAAATAATATAAATCTGATTTTTTTTGTAGAATAAAATATTTTAATATTTTTGTGATTTTTCAAAAAAAAAAGAACCAATAAAAAATGATTAAAATTGAGAGAGAAATTAATTTTCCAAGTTATTAATGAAAATAATATGAAAAATAAAAATAGTAGAAAAAATGAAACAAGTGATAAAAAAGAGGTCTGGGGCGAGGGGGATTCGAACCCCAGTCCTCTCACTCGCTCAATACACACAAACCAGTTGATCAACTACTGGGGCGCAATGCCAATTCATAATATACATGGCAAATAATAATTATATAGTAAACAAGTTGGATTTCTAAAAAGGGCGCCTTGTTCATCTTCAACCTCAAGCTCAGATGCGTGAAGGCTCGTATCTCACTCATCTTTCAATCATTTGACATGATTCAAACACCAAATTCATGCATTTTTTAACAAAGAACATGATGACAACATTTTATTTCATTTATTTTTAGTGTGCAGCAAGTTACATTAACATGAATGTATGAACCCTAACTTTGCAAAAGCAATCATGCAACCATGTTTGTGAGTGCTATGGTCAAATTGTTTGAGGGGAAACACTCATAATATGATAATAATCAATTGGAAAAATTATTGTGCGAGGAAATATGCATGGTGTATGGAGATTGAGTTTTAGGCTTACCTTGCTGCAAGAAGAATTGGAACTCTGCACAAAGTCTGTTCCAAAAGGTGGATGATGATCTCTACAGCTTCACTGAATGGTATAGAGTGGATTGCAAGCCTTGGAACTCTTTGAAACTCCTTAGATCAAATTATGGTATCCCAACTACATAATGGCTAAGTTGAAGAGTGAAATTTTGATGGAGGTGTTTCAGAAGTGGTTTAGGTGTTTGGACAGCTTCTATACATCATATGTGATGTGTTAGAAGTGATGGTTTGAGTTGCTTGGCTCTGCAACTCAATACCCGATACCACTTGCTCAAGAACAAAGCAATTTGGCACTTACAGAGGGAATGAGAGAAAGCAATGTTGTAAGCTGATTTGGGGTGATCTTGCAACTGTGTGAAAAAGTGCCCCAAGTTTTGGTAGAAATATGCACAACAACTTTTATGTTTACACCTTGAATTGATTCATCTTGCAACTGTGTGAAAAAGTGCCCCAAGTTTTGGTGTTTCGCTTGAAATCTGCCTTGGGCAGAATTTTTCTAAGTGTTGGAAAAAGATGCATTTTCATGTTTTCAGCCACTTTGAGCACTCCATAACTAAATATCCATGAGGAATTGGAATGAGGTGTAGTTGACACTTTTAAAGTATGCCATGAGAGCTACAAATCCATCTTTGATTCATCCAAAATGGTTGCTTGGATCTCAAGTTATGATCCTTGAAAGTTGGTACCCTAACCACTTTGTTTCATAACTTAGAAAAATTCTAAGTTTTTTATGGTTACCCCTTTTGCAAGAAACCTTGCTTTCTTTGATTTTTATTGATGAATGATGATTCCAATCATATATTAACGTAATTTTAGGGTTAAGGAACCTTGGTTGACCAAAAAAATCAAAAAGTCAAACTTTGACTTTTTGTACAGTTGACTTTTTATCAGATGAAATCCAAACTGTGCGATCCTTTGTGAAATTAAGTCCTTGACCTAAATCAAACCTAATGGATGGACTCCATAGGTGATACATGGTGTATTGAATCATGTCCCAAGGTTTGGGAGCATGTCCTAGTCAAAAGTCAAGGGTACAGTTGACTTTTCCCTCGAAACCCTAATTGTGGTCCTGATGAAAATGAAACTTGTGAGTCAAGCTTCTTGGATCAATACATTGTTGCAAATGGATCAATATAGTGTGTTGGAGGCCCTCAAATCATGCCTTGAGGTCTTGGCTCATGTTTTGTCCCAAAAGTCAACTTAAGGGTGAATTAGGTCAAGAAACCCTAATTCCTGATTTTGGTAAAAGCATCCCCTGAGGTTAAATTGACTTCAGGATTGGGTCCATGAGGTCCCTTGTAGTATCTTGGGTTATGTTTTAAAGCATTGGCTCATGCCCAGAGGAAAATTCCCATCTTGAGGCCCTGGTCGACCAAAATCCTAATTTGGTGACACTGTCGATCTTGAGGCTTAATCCACTTGGAATGCTGCAACTTTGTGCTTGGTTCTTGATGTGGGAGTCCTCTTGATACTTTATAGGTGTTGGAGAGTTTAGACAAGTTGAAGATCATGTCATTCCTTGATTGGTCCTTTCTCTAAGTGCTCAGAGAGGGCTTGAAACTCTAATTCTTGTTTGTGGTGAATGCTCACCCATCTTTGAGGAGATTAGTGAGGCATGATGGTCCATCCATATTGTGATGATGATTTACACAATGATGGGAAATCTTGGTGGTCAAAATTTGGGGTATGATAATATGTCTTGAGCAGCCACTATCCAGAACCCATCTTCTTTCTGTGGTCTCAAGGCGTCGTACCTACATAGTGAATCAAGGGAAATAGGCACCTAATTCTTATTGGGTCCTTGGTTGTGAGTGAAAATAGGATTGCATTTGGGCATCCATTGATAAACGCCTTTAGGAACCAAAAATCTCCTAAAACGACACTTAGCAATGGTATGACCCCTTTTGCAACAATATAAGCAAGCGAGGTTAACATGAGAATCACTTTTGCTAGGTTGATCTCTAATCACATAAGTATATTTTTGATATGGATTAATCATGATTTTCTTAAAGTGTGATTTATCAATAGCAAAATTCATTTTTGGTTCTAGAGCCTTGTCAAGCTTGGCCTTAAGAGTTCTAACCTCTTTTTGCCAAATGTGACAAGTATCACAACCAAAATTTAACCGCTTACTTTTATCTTCCTCAACATCTACCTTTGTTACTTCCACCATGGACTTTTTAAGAGCCTCTAATTCCTTTTCGGAATCGGAGATCTTTTGCTCCAAATGAGAAAATATTTGTTTATTTGAAGCTAACCGTTTGAAGGGTTCCTTGGCCTCATGGTGTAGAGTATCAAACGCACGTTGAAGTAGGGATGGAAATTTAGCCCATCCCCAGTGGGTACCCACAAAATTACCCACAACGGATAGGGTAAAAACACGCAAAAATGGGTACGGGCACGGGCTCGGGTAATTACCCACTTAAATAAGCGGGGATGAGTGCGGGGATGGGCACCTTAGTACCCACCCCGCCCCATACCCGCACAATATATATTTATATATTTTAATTTATATTATTATATAAAAATAGATGTTTATAAATTTTTTTTAAAAATATCAGTTTTAAACTACTACATATTTATTATAAGTGATCATTTATTTTATAAATTAACAATAAATTTTTTTAACAACTTTTTAATGTTTTTAAAAGCTTAAAATATTATGATATTTTATACTTGATATATTTATTTTTATTAGAAATGCGGGTAACGGGTATGGGTACGGGCATTTATATACCCATAGGGTACGGGGACGGGTGCTAATGTTGATACCCAAGCGGGTATGGGCTCGGGTACGGGGATTTTTTTCAACTGCGGGTATGGGGACGGGTACTATAGTACCCTACCCATACCCTGCCCATTGCCATCCCTACGTTGAAGTTCAGAATAAGACATTGAATTAGAGTTATCATACTTAGAGTGTCTTACCTTTTTGTTCTTTTTCTTTTGGTGAGCGGAAAGACAAAGATTGACGGATTCTTCTTCGTCACTTGAACTTTCAGCACTAGATGATTCACTATCGCTTTCCCAAGCGATATAGGCTCGCCTAGGTTTTGATTGTTTCTTCCCGTGACGACTTTTGTCCTTACCTTTTTCATTCTTCAACAAAGGACAGTCCGGCTTGTAGTGACCGACTTTCCCACAGTTATAGCAAGAACCCTTAGTTTTTCCACTCTTTTTGTCTTCATTCTTGGAAGACTTTGATTGTTTTCTTGATATAGCGATTATATCGCTTCACAAATAATCCCATGTCTTCATTCGAATCCTCTTCCTCATCATCACTGGATTCACTCTCACTCGGCACGTATGCGGAGGACTTTGAACTAGAAGTCTTTAGAGATATCGACTTCTTTTCCGCTTCCTTGGTCTTACTCTTTTCCTTTATCTCTCTTTTCTCAAATTGGTCTAAGCTTATGATTATTTGCTCATGTTCTTCAAGCTTTCCAAACAACGTTGTGATGTCTAACGTCATTAGGTCGTTGGCTTCTTTAATGGCGGTCACCTTCGGTTGCCAATCCCGAGTCAAACACCTCAAGATTTTGTTAGTAGCAACCTCATTGGATATTGGCCTACCAAGTGAATGAAGTCTATTGATTAAATGAGTGGACCTATTTTGCATGTCGCCAATGGTTTTCCCTTGCTTCATGTGAAAGAGGTCGAACTCTTGGGTTAATTTATTGATTCTAGCTAGCTTGACATCGTTGGTACCCTCATGGGCAACTTGTAACGCGTCCCACATAGCTTTTGCACTAGTAAAATGTGAAACACGATAATATTCGTCAATTCCTAATGAGGAGATCATAATATTTCTTGCCTTCCAATCGTAGTTGTACTTTTTTTCGTCTTCTTCATTCCATTGTGCTTCAGGCTTGGGAACTACCACGTTATTCGCATCGATCATGGTTATTTCCATTGGACCGTTTTGAATAACGCTCCATACCTTAATATCAATAGAATTGATGTGAACACGCATAAAATCATTCCAGTAACTATAATTCTCACCATTAAAAACATGTGCTCTATTTTAAGCCCCTTTCGGTTCGTTTGCCATTTTCTAAAAAGTTATACTTGAAGCACTAGAATTAACCAGTGCTCCTGATACGACTTGTTAGACGAAGGCAATTGATCTAGAAGGATGGGTTGAATATATCACTTTTTTTAAGTGCGAGTCGGCGTTAAAATTTGTTTTTAAAATATTTTGCGGAAGCGGCCGAGGATAATTCATCTATATGAACCGAGTTACTGAGATGATCGGATATACGTAAGCCAAATGGAACGAAAGGCTCAAAGTGAAAAAATTGAATCGTAACTTACTAATTAATCCATTAACCAAAAGCACTTAACAAGGTGCAATATCCAATAAGTATTCAAAAATTAAACCAAACTTGACAAAATATCGAACACCTTGTATACGTTCAATGTATCGAGCACTTGGAGTGTGTAAAGCTCCAAGCCAAACCTTCTATTATAGTTGATGCAGAATTTTCACTAATCACAATTCAACGGAGATTGTGCAATGATTTTCAAAATTAATTTTCTGCACAAAACTATACCAGAATTTTTATCGATCGATTGAACGATTACAAGCGTAAACAATTCGAATTATAAATGAGATAAGGAAAAGGAAACGACACCAAGTTTGTTTAGGTAGTTCCCCTTTCGTCCTCGCTTTGGGTATGTCTGCCCCCAATTCTAAAAACTAGAATTGAGATATTTATAACTTGTTTGCAAAAGTTTTTACAAGAGAAAACTTAGCTATCCCACACTCAAGAACACTCCGTTGATGTAGATACTTCGTCTTCTCTTCCCTTGATTCGAGTCGAATCAAGTGCTTCGAACTTGTTGGTAAAACCTCCATTTACCGTTACTAGATTGCAAGAACACACAATTCTTCAATCACCTTCACTCGGCTGATTCTGATCCACACACAGTTCGATCCTCAAACCTTGTTGCACAATCCTCCGGTTACCGCTACTAGATTGACAAAACCTTTCGTTCTTCGATCACCTTCGCTCGGCTGAATTCAATGCACACAAGATCTGATCCAAAAAACCCCAAATCCAAATGATCTTGGAGGGAAAAACCCTAGTGGTTTTATTCAAGAACAACCCCAATGAACCACTCACCCCAAACAAAGATACAACTCTAAGCTTTGGATGTTATCACTTCATGATGCAGAGAATCAACAAAAATGATTATGTGTAATTGTTGAAAAAGGTGCAAGATGAAGATGAAATTGATGAGAGAAAAAGGTTCAATGTATTTCTTTCACTTGTTCTTGTTCGTTGTGAAAAAATGAGGAACCAACTATATATATGATGCAAAAACCAACTAACTCAAACAACAGCAAAATGAACATAAAAGAAAGCAGAAAAATGACCCAAACGAGCGAAGAGTCGACCGCTCGCTTGATGAGGGTCGGCGGGCGCTAACCCGTTGACACATCTATGCAAATTTGACCAACATGCGTCAACCACCATAGGACCATGCGTCGATGCATGGATGCTAAACATGCAGAATAAGGAAACCCATAAGCATGCGCCGACCATAGGCTTACTTGAGGGTCAGCGTGCACTTACCCGGGCGTTTCACAAACTTTGTCACAAGTGCATGAGTCGACTCATGCACAGGTTTGGTCGACGCAAGACATGAAAAGACCTTGAAATTGATTTTTCTACAAGTCGTCACCAACTTAGGCACTAATCAATAATCATGCATACCTAACACTAATACCATGATTATACACATGTAAGAGATGTGCAGGACTCTTCCTATATGTTTAGACACATGATAACCATTTGTTGTATGCAATGCGAGCGACAATGAAATGATATCGTCCAAATTACAAACTAAGAGCTAGCCTACGTTGTTGACATTATTAAAATAGAAACCAAGTGAGAAGCACCTTGCCCTCACAAAAATGTCATTTATTTTATTTAATGTATCTTTGAAATAAAGGAATAATAAAAAGTGTTGAAAAAACATAAACACTTTGATATTTTAAAATTCTTAAAGGAAAACAACGACTTCCAACGTTGCATTAAGCTTACAAGAGTTTGAAATGACTTGAGAACATCATGAACTATTCTTCATGGAGCGAAGGCTCGCAAATTTTTCATAAAAAAAATTATCATCATGAGGCATAACCAACACACTTGATACTTGAAGAAGTCTGCAAGGCCGTCCATGCAAACCTGAAGTTGTTAAAATACCCAGTTCCAAGTAATTTGGAGGTTGTCTCACATTTCTTTAGCGGATTTGCAGCGAGAAACTTATAGGAACTCATCAAGACAAAGTGCGGCGGTGATGATGTTCTTAACTTTCAAATCGCGTTGCACATTCTCTTTATCCTCTTTGGACCAATCCTTATCAGGTTTTTCTGCTACAACACCATTAATTTTATGTTTATGGACAAATGGTCCTTCTTTCACAGCATTCTGAATACCATGATTTGTCCCTTCTATGAAAAATTTCATTTTCTCTTTCAACAAATTGTACTCTTCTCCATTGAAGGATGGAGGTTTTTATAGTGAATAGCTTGAAGACATTTTTCCTCTTGAGACGAATAGTCCTTAATAAGATTTGGCTCTGATTCCACTTGTTGGACAAGTGACTTCAAGAACAAGAAAGAGGGGAGTGGGGGGGGGGGGGGGAGGGGTGAATTGCGGTATTTAAAATTCGTGATTAAGTTTAAACCTTTCTCAATAAAGATCATATTAGTAATTTTAAGTGAGTAATTAGCAGCGAAAATAAAATACTGAACGTAAATTGATTAAAATAAAAGGATATGGTTATAAAGATTACACTAGAGATTTATACAGATTTGGCCGAACGTTGGCCTTGTCCTATCCCCAAGAGGTCTTTTTGAGAGTTATGACTATAAAATTTGAGATTTTGAAGGTTATGCCCACAAACCTTAATACAATCTTATCTTGATATTTTTACTACCACTAATGCAATATAAAGTGAAATGAGATATTTTTATAGAGAGGGGGAGAAATATAAATTCCAAAGAAATATGAAAACATTGGAAAGAGGCGTGATTTGAAGTGCTAGCGTTCCTACTTTATATAGTAGTTGGAAAATCCATAAATGGAAATAATCCATGGGCCCAATTAATTATCTAATCGATTAGCATAAAGCTCTAATCGATTAGATAACTCACTTTTAATAGATTACCATGCCCAAATAGGAAAAATTAGATATATAGTCATTGCAAGTCATTATTGTGTTGTCCATGTCATTCCATTAATTGATTACCACCATTTTAATCGATTAGCTTGATGATATAATCGATTAGATGGCACAAAAAGGTTTTCCTGATTGATTGTCATAATTGACTAATCGATTGGTTAGATGAAAACTTGGTTTAAAAGGTTTGGACAACTTTTTAATCACTTGTTTACGCTCAGAAAATTATTTTTAAGTTTAAACACATTTGATAAAATATTTTTAGTTGTGTGTGTGTGTGTGTGATTTTTCTTAGTACTCTTAAGCTACTTCCTTACTTTTACAATACTTGGGTCACTCAGATGGACAGACAGACTTGACCTGGAGAGCTTTCACACTTTTCTCCAAGACATTAAGACTTTTGGTATATAGTTTATAATTTGGAGATGAACTTGATCTTGAGTCGTTTTATTGATGAGTCATAAGATACTTTTCTTTGGTTATCATCATTGAGGTTGAAAATTATTGTCATGCATTGTCGTCATCAAAACTTCAGATGCAGAACTTCATAACCAGCAAGCACATAGATCCACAAAACCCCTAATGCTTTTTCAATATATATTCACTAAGATGCACTTGGGCATGCTTTCACATTCTTCAAGTCAGATGATTCTATCTTGTAGACACTTGCTTGAACTTTACTTTGAGATGAGGCTTGAGTTATATTCCATTTAGGGGCCCTCATTAGAGAATCAAGTTTATTATACTTGTTGATCTAGTTTCATCTTTAACCACTTTTTGGTTATTAAAGACTTGTAATCATTATCAAAGACAAGTTCATCTTTAATAGTTGTCATCATCAAAAGCATGCTTATCTTTAATGGAACTTCCTTGATTACTAACCTACAAAACAAGGTTCCACATTCTCCCCCTTTTTTATGATGATAATGCATCTCTTAGGGAAATGGAAAAGGAAATAATAATTTTTTTTGTGTGATTAAACTCCCCCTCAATTAAGTAGAGAGTATATTGTACTCCCCCTGAGAGTATACTTATTCCCTTTTTTCAAAATCAAAGAGGCCGGTAAAGATGCGTTGCAATAATTTAAATATTCAAACATGTTGGCAAATGAAAATTTTGAAAAAGGGAAAACATCACTCTTTTTATTAATTTCAACTAGCAAGAGACCCGTGCGTTCGCAAGGGTCACACAATGTCGTTTAGTTTTTATGAAGTTGTTAGAATAGTAAATAAATATAAATAGTGAATTTAAAGATATGTATATAAAATATATACAAATTAAGTAGTTTCCACCCGTAAAAAATGTATACTTTAGTAGAACGGATCGCACAATATCGTTATAAATAGTAAATAAATATAGTATAATGATTGTTAAGAAATGTATATAAAAGATATACAAACTAAGTAATTTTATCACGGCAAAAATATATATTTTAGTAGAAAAAATAAATAAAATAATAAAGTAGCCATCTATCCGTGCATTCGCACGACTCGCGCAATGTCGTTATAAATAATAAATAAATATAGTATAATGATTGTTAAGAAATGTATATAAAAGATATACAGACTAAGTAATTTTAGCCTGTCAAAAATATATATTTTATTAGAAAAAATAAATGAAATAATAAAGTAGTCATCTACCCGTGCATTCGCACAACTCGCACATCTTCGTTATAAATAGTAAATAAATATAGTATAGTGATGGTTAAGAAATTTATATAAAAAGATTTATAAATTAAGTAGTCTCGGTCCGTCGGAAATATATATTTTAATAAAAAAAATGAAATAATTAAGTAATCTTCTACTCCAGTGGCGGAGCCAGCGTCCGGCCTGGTCGAGCAGATACCCAGGCTCCTATAACGTTGCCATGTAAGCCGGTGGTAACCGCAATCTCAATTCGTTTCTCTATCAATACGAAATCCCTAAGGAAACTAAAGATATTCATACGAGGATGCAATTGGAGGCTTCTGCTGCTAATAAGGAAGGGTTTTTCGCGAAGAAGATGGCGGAAAATGGAGCGAGGCCGGAGGGGCTTCCTCTGTCGCAGGGTGTGAAATACGTTGGATTTGGATCTAGTCCCAATCCTTCTCAGAAGATGGTTCCTCAAAGTGATTATTTATATGTTGTTTCTGAGGTTATACTCTGAATCTACCTTTTGTTTATGGGAAATGGTTTATTGTTTGTTAGGACCTGTTTTTGTGTTGTGTGTTTTTAGGGAATACGTAAATTTTCTATGGTTGCTCAGTCTGCAATCAAGGAGACCTGCCAAGGTAATTTGCATGGTTAATGTATTGTTTGTGAATTGCGATCCTACTTTCTATAAAAACTACTACGTGTTTTGTGTTTTTTATTTAGCTTTTCTCTATTTTTCAATTTCCGAAAAATAAAATAGTTTTTAGTTTTGCCTGCAAGTTGTTTGATAGAATGCTTTAATTAATTTTTCGTATCTTTTCTCTTCAATTCTTTCATTTAATGATGTTGAATTATTGTTGTTGTTGAAGGTTATGGTTTATGAATCGGTATTAAATTGTTGTTCTTTCCACCGTTTTGCAACGTGCACACTAAGTGTTCTGTAAATTGACTCAACCAAGTTTTTTTTTCCTTTTTCGTTTCTGTTTCTTATAAATTATGGTGTTGAACTGTTGCTATTGATTGTTTCGCTTTATGTTACATGAGGTTCAATTTATGCTCTACACCTAAATAATATTAACAAGGACGGTTTTAGATGAGGTTCAATTTATGATCAATTTATTAAGATGAGTTACAAACTACTCTAGGACAGATGATATATTAGATTACAACACTGGAAGAATAAAAGACTTTTCCAAATACAAATTATCATTGTGAGTACCATAAAAATAGGAAAACAATTGCCCATAAATTATGTTGATGAATTTCTTGTTTTGATAAATAAAATGCAGAGTACTATAGCCATTCAAAAAAATAAAATCTTATCTAGCAAATTACAATTTAGTGAAGATTTAAATAAATAATCTGTATCTTATAATAAATTATAATAAATTAGCAAAAAACAATCTATATCTTATAATAAATTATAATTTTAAATTTATTAAATATACTTTAAGGATAAGGAATAAAATCTTATCATAAACTATTAATTATATTCTAAATTATAAATTATAATTTTAAAATTATTAATTATAAAATGAATTAGATAGATCAATTAACAATCTATATTTTGTAGGGTTTATTGTTGAGGAAGAAGTTTTATTGAGAAAAATATTTTCAAGATACTCACTCATTATCAATAGTCATTTATTGTCTATTAGAATATGTAATTATTGCAATTATTGTGTCATTATATTTGTGTTTAACATTTGAATTGTTTCAATTAAATAAGAGATTTAATTAAATGTTTTTCATTTAATCAACATTGGTAAATAAAAAGGTTTCTAAAAAACAAAACAATCGGAACAGGTGGAATCACGGACAATTAACTTAGTTTAAGTTTAAATTTGATTGTAATATTGATTGTCATCTACTTTCTAATTAATATAGTAGATTTATTAAGATTAATTACATAATAATTAAAAAATATTATTTATATATTAGAAAAATATTGTTATAAAGAATAATGATTCTTAATAACTCTTAATAAATATTGTGATTCCTCACTAATGCATAATAATTTTTAATAATGATAGATTTATAGGTAAATAAATATAAATAAAAATCCATATTTATCTATAAACAAAACTAAGATCACATAAAAACTTTAAAAAAAAAACATTTTAAGAACCTATATTCATATTGGCCTTCAAATACAATATATATAGACCCTATTATAAATTATAAATATTTTGTTTCATTGTTACATGAAAATAATCAAATTAACTCTTCAATCACAACAAATACTTAACAACAAATACTTAACGATCAATTGGAAGAAGGTAGTGATATATTTCATTAAAAAGAAAATGACAACAACCATAGAGAAATAGAACATGAGAGGCCTGACAAAAATTATTTTTAATGTTAAAGTTAATGTAAAAATTATTTCGACGCCAGACAAAATCAAAGTTATGTTAAAAATTATTTTTAATGTAAAGAAGGCTTCGACCTAACTTTTGAGAGGCCTGAGTCGAATAAATGTGGAGAAACCTTAAAAAATGGCTAAGTATGGAAAGGGTTCTTCGACCATGAGAATGTAGCGCTGCAGATTGGAGGGAATTTCCAATATTTGAAATTTAAATAAGAGCAGTTGTGAACGTGAGAACAGTTGAGATCAAGGGGAAGGCGCCAAAATCCACACGTTCGAAGCAGTAACCACCACTGAGTAGTTATTTCTTAGCACTATAAATAGGAGTTGGTTCTATGTAAATGGGGTGTTCATATTTTTGTACAAGTTACTCTAAGGAACTCAAAGTACCCGCGTGTAGAGAAACGAGTTCGTGAGAATGTACTTAATGTAACACCATTGTCTTCATTAATCTAATTTATCTTCAGCATGTTTACTTTCCATGCCTTTACAGTTTCTTGAAATTTATCTTCCATGCCAAATTTATGTTCAAAGCCATTTAAACTTTCTGCGTTTTACTTTCGACTGCGTTTTTACGTTCAAGCATTTAGTGTTCAAGTCTTTACGTTTCAAAGTCTTTCATTTTCAAGAACGTGGAGTTCTCATTTAAATCCATTGCATTTATTTTCAAAGTCTTTTACTTTCCTGCACTTTACCTTCAACAGCACTTTTATTATCCCAGCCTTTACTTTCCAAGAACGTGGAGTTCGTTGCATTTTACTTTCAAAGCTTTTACTCATTCGACGCCTTTAATTTCTGCACCCTTTATTTGCATCACTTTAAATTTCAAGTCTTCACTTTACTTTATTGCCCATAGTCGAATGTGGAGTTCAGTTAGACTTTATTTTCAGCATTGTCGAACGTCGAGTTCAGTTTACATTTTCTTTAATTTACACTTGTCTCTCAAACTTAGTACATGTCCTAGGATTTGTGTGGTCGATCCTGCAAGTTAAATCAATTTGCGTTTAGATTGATAGACCAGAGGTTGTTTACTAAAATTCACGGTAAACAAATTGGCACACCCGGTGGGACCCAGTGCTAAGCCAAACCTTTTTGTCAACCTCATCTCTCTTGGTGAAGGAGCACTTTCGTTGTATGTTATTGAGAAGTGGGAAGTTAGCCACAGCGAACGAAGGAATACCAAAGAGAAGATATACTAAGAAAATAGAAACCAATGTCAATCAACAAGTTGATCCTCAAAGGAGTATTTCAAACACTCAGTCCAGTAGCAGTATTGGGACTCAAAGCACACCATCACCAGTGTCTTCGACGGGAGGACAGGCGTCACTTCCATTAGTAGTGTCTGAGCCAAGATCAACATATACAAAATCATATACTCAACCTGTGTTGGAATACATAGGACCACAAAGTTCTAATTCGCCAACACCCTCAGGAGGAGGAAATACAATGTACAGGCACGTTCCTCCACCAGGTTTTCCACATCCAGGATCAAGGAGTCAACCCTATGGTATGCCTACATCAATGATGCAAAACCTGCAGAATGCTCCACCCGTGTTTTCAGAAACTGTTGTGTCTTCGCCATTACAGGGGTCAGGATCAGGAGGACGAAACAACCAGAATATAGGTGTTGGTTACTCTGTTCAATGCCTAGCCTTACAAATACATCCATAAATGGTTTGAGACAGCAGATGGATGAAAGTAACATGCAAATGGTACATACATTGTCTCAGACATGGGAGAAATTTTCCAACCTTTGATTCAAAATACAACCCAAACTAACCAACAAGTGGCACGCATGGCTGATTTCATGGGAGTACCAGCAGTAGATCGAAGAGCGACGGTTGTCGAAGATATCCCAAGACGTCATCAACGTCAGATACCTGATGCTAACCTGGAGGATCAAGAGATGGTTGACCATTTCAGAGTCGAACCACCAAGAAACCAGATGCCATATCAGATGGAGGAAGAACCAGTAGTGATGGTGAACAGGAACCAAAACGCAGATCAACTACTTAGGCAGGTTCGACACCAGAATCAAGCAGAAGAAAATAATCTTGCAGCCATGGTTGAGAGGATAATGACTAGAAATGGTATGAATTTTGGCTTCACCAGGCCAAATTATACTTCGCCTATAGTGGATTACATTCTCCAAGCAGAACTACCCCCTAGGATGAAGGTTCCAAAGTTCAGCAAGTTTTCAAGAGATACTACTGAGTCTACTGTCGAACATGTGGCTAGATATTTAATCGAAGTGGGAGAGATTGCAGCTGACGAAAGCTTTAGGATCAAATACTTCCCAAGTTCCCTTACCAAGAATGCCTTCACATGGTTTACTACGTTGCCTCCAAATTCCATATACAATTGGACCCAATTAGAACATTTGTTTCATGAACAGTTCTACATGGGTCAAACTAAGATTAGTTTGAAAGAAATGGCTAGCATCAAGCGCAAAGTCACTGAGCCAATTGATGATTACCTGAATAGGTTTCGACTTCTTAAAACCAGGTGCTTTACACAAGTGCCAGAATATGAGTTGGTTGAAATGGCTGCTGGGGGTCTTGATTATTTCATTAGGAAGAAATTAGATACCCAATATCTTAGAGATATGGCCCAGCTGGCTGATAGGGTTCGACAGCTAGAAAGGCTAAAAGAAGAAAAGGCCAAATTCAGTAGGGGTAAAAAAGTAGCGTTTGTCGAATGCAAGGAAGATGTGGAGAATCTGTATGGTGAGCCGTCTTGTTTCGACGAAAATGAGGTTGACGTTGCTGAGTTAAAGCAAGGTCCACCTTATGCTTGCAAATTATTAGCCCCTTCAGAAGGAAAAAATCCTGTCGAATCTAACGACAAATTCCCTAAGAAAACATATACCTTCGACGTCACTAAATGTGACGAAATTTTTGATTTGTTAGTTAAAGATGGGCAAATGATAGTGCCTGCTGGTGCTAAAACGCCACCTTTAGAACAAAGAAAGAAAAGAGGTTTTTGTAAGTACCATAATTTTTTGGGTCATAAAACTTCTCAATGTTTTCTTTTCAGGGATTTTGTGCAAAACGCTATCCAGGAAGGAAGGCTGAAGTTTGGGGAAAAAGGCAAAGCCCAGATGAAGATTGACTCTGACCCATTGCAAGTTGCAGAGGCCAACTATACAGAGCCTCATGAGGTTCAGATGGTGGAAGCCATAGGGGGATTCGACGAGTCAGTCAACATGGTAGAAGTTACTGAAGACTTCGCCATCAGTGATGTGATGATTGAAGGTTCTAGTAAGGCTACAAGTGGCCTAAACGTTGATGATACCAATCTGATGTTGGTAACCAAAGAAACTACTGATAAGTTTGTTGAAATGGATAAGGCTGCTAAGGTTTTGGATATGACCGTGAATGGGTGGAAGATAAATGCCAATGAAGGCATTAACATGGTCGAATTGGCTGAAGAGTCTGATTCTAGCTCAGATAGTGTCAACACCAATGAGGCTATGGGTAGAAATGCCCCTAAAGTTTAAGTTGTTAAGGAATTGGAAGATGACATGCTCTTGGTTGGAGAGATGCTGGACATGGATGGTTGTCTGGTGGAAAATTGGATATGCATAGTTGCTGAAAAGTTTTTCAAGACATCTCCTGATGTCGAGAGAGTCAATGCTGAGGAGATGGTGGAGGCTGAGAAAGCTGCGTGGGAAAAAGCTTCCCAAAGAGATACAAAAGCAGCAGTAGGTGGTGGCTGCTTGGCAAAGACCACTGAAAGTCTGGAAGCCAGCTTCTCCAAGATGCGCCTGAAGGACAGAATGGATGTCAACATGGTCAAAATTACAGATCGAAAGGATGAACAATTGAGTAAGGTAGATGAGCAAGAGAAACTCAACAAAATGGCTTATCCTAAGCCGGAAGAGACAATTGTGGACTTCTTGCATCGTTGCCAGAAAAAAGACTCTAGAGTAATGTTGTGCCCCAGGTGCAGCGCCATTTTTGATGAGAAGGCTACCCACAAGCTGGAAGGTATCAAGAAGGTTGGCGAAAGCTGGGGGCAGAAGGTGAACAAGGGGCACAGAGGTTTTGACCATAGGCGACTTTCGACAGGGTTAAAAAACCAAGCACCAGGAATTAGGCCAGGTACGTTCAAACCAACTGTGAATGTCCCAACAGGTAGTTGGATCAAACCTGTCGAAGGGAGAGGACAGAAGAAAAAGTGGGAGAAGTTTGATGTGGAAAGAGGTGCGTCGTTTGAGTACAGAAAAGAGAATCGCACCACAAACAAATCAGCATACATTTCTCAGAATTACAAGGGTAACACCCAATGTCTAGATCGCAATGGCGAAGAGAGCAGCGCAGGCGAAAAGCTGTCAGGGAGGCTCAGGTGCAAGGGGAGTCAAGCACCAATGTGGTTGGGGCAATGGAGAAGATGCCCATACGACGAAAGTTGTTTACTATTCAGCCAGAAAAGAAGGTCGAAGAGGATGATGATATGACTGATAACTTCGACAATGAGTCAGCAGCTTCCTTAGACATTTTGGTAAATGTGGTGTCAGTGATGCCAAGAGAATTTGGTCAAGTCTCAGAGGTCGAAGACTTAGACCAAACTGCTGAGTTGGAAATGATGACACACAAGCCTGTGTGCTATTACATCATGAACAATGGGTGCGTCGAAGAACAGAATGCTTTCTTCGAGCGTCCCACAGAGGCAATGAAGGTTCATTTGAAGCCTCTTTACATTACTGGAAAAGTGGAGAACGTCCCTATCAACAAAATTTTGGTAGACTGTGGCGCGACGGTTAATTTGATGCCAAGATTTTTGTTGAGCAAGATTGGAAAATTTGAGACTGATACTAAACCCCACAACATGGTTCTGTCGAACTATGAAGGCAAAGTTGGTTCCACTCTGGGAGTGATTCAGGTGGATCTCACTGTGGGAACTATTACCAGACCAACAGTGTTCATGGTCGTCGAAACAAAGGCTAACTATAATCTACTCTTAGGTAGGGAGTGGATTCATGGGATAGGAGCAGTGCCCTCATCTATGCACCAGAGAATCACAATCTGGAGACCAGATGGGATAGTGGAAAACATTGAAGCTGATCAAGGGTACTTCAAGGTGCCTGTTAATCATGTGGACAGTAGGCAATTTGAGAAACATCAGGCGAACATCGCTCCATGTCCTCCAGCTGATTTTGAGTTTACACCTGACGAGGAAACGTTTTATTCGTTGTACTTACACCCTGTTGAAGGTTTCAGATGGGACAGGGAGCTACCAGGAGGAAGATTGCCATGCTTAGGCACACCTCCAATAGAGCCCACAGGGTGGGGAGATGAATTCAGTGATCATGACTGAGTTCGACGCTTTGAAAAGAATTTCGGCCTATGTGGCCGAAACAAAACTACAAGCGGCTTTGGAAGCCGCCAATGATTATATGGCTGGTGAAGCCATTTCTGAAGTATATCAAGAAGGTCCTGGTAAGGACTTTGACCCAAAACCTCCAGATAAGGTTGAAACTGGAGAGCAAAGCCAGAGGCTCGACGCCATCTATGAAGATGAGCCTTTGGGATTTGAGAAGGATCCGTTGGCGAATAATATAAAAATGCTAGCACAAGATCCTTTGGAAGAAGTGGACCTCAGTGAGGGGGCAACCAAAAGGGCTACCTACATCAGTGCCAATCTTGATCCCCAGTTGAAAGTCGAAGTAGTTCAGCTGTTGAAAGAATTCAAAGACTGCTTCGCTTGGGATTATGATGAGATGTCTGGTCTGAGCAGGGAGTTAGTCGAACACAAGTTGCCTATGACGCCTGGGAAAAAACCAGTCAAGCAAAATCCAAGACGGTTTGCACCAGAGACACTGTCAAAAATCAAAGAGGAAGTCGAAAGACTGCTTCGTTGCAAATTCATTCGCACCGCAAGGTATGTCGAATGGTTGGCTAATATAGTACCTGTTATTAAAAAGAATGGGTCTTTGAGAGTTTGCATCGATTTTAGAGATTTAAACTCTGCAACTCCCAAAGATGAATATTCAATGCCAGTAGCAGAAATGTTAATAGATTCTGCAGCAGGACATGAATATCTTAGTATGCTGGATGGATATTCTGGCTATAACCAAATATTCATTGCTGAGGAAGATGTTCATAAAACTGCTTTTAGATGCCCTGGAGCCTTAGGCACCTATGAGTGGGTAGTGATGCCTTTTGGTCTCAAGAATGCTGGTGCTACTTATCAAAGGGCAATGAATTCAATTTTCCACGATTTTATAGACACATTCATGCAAATTTATATTGATGATATTGTTATAAAATCTATTTCTGGGAATAGTCACATTGACCATCTTCGACAGTCCTTTGAAAGGATGAGAAAATATCGTCTTAAAATGAATCCTCTTAAATGTGCTTTTTGTGTGCAGGCAGGGGATTTCTTAGGCTTTGTGGTCCATAAGAAAGGGATTGAAATAAATCAGAATAAAACCAAAGCCATAATGGAGGCGAAAGCGCCATCAATCAAAAAGGAGTTGCAGTCGTTGTTGGGCAAAATCAACTTCTTAAGAAGGTTTATATCTAACCTGAGTGGCAAAACACAAGCTTTTTCGCCATTGCTTCGTTTTAACAAAGATGGTTTCGAGTGGGGGCAATTACAGCAGGAAGCCTTCGACAAGATCAAGGAGTACCTAAGCCACCCTCCAATTCTTTCACCACCTTGTAGAAACAAAAGTATGAGATTGTACATAGCTGCATCAGATAAAACTCTATGGAGCATGTTAGCTCAAGAGGATGAAAATGGAGTCGAAAGAGCCATTTATTACCTTAGTCGAGTTTTAAATGATGCAGAAACTAGGTATAGCATGATTGAAAAGTTATGTTTATGCTTGTATTTCTCTTGTACTAAACTGAAGCAATATATAAAACCTGTTGATGTGTATGTTTCGTCTCACTTTGATGTTGTAAAACATATGTTATCTAAACCCATTCTGCATAGTCGAATTGGCAAATGGCCATTAGCATTGACAGAATTTTCCTTAACATATCAACCTTTAAAAGCTGTGAAAGGGCAAATAGTTGCAGACTTTATAGTTGATCACTCCATAAATGAAAATGATTTGAATTACGTCGAATTAAGATCTTGGAAATTATACTTTGACGAATCAAGTCATAAAAATGGAACAGGAGTAGGAATATACATTATTTCTCCTGAAAAAATTCCAACAAAATTCAAGTACAAGGTCGAAGGTCCTTGTTCTAACAATGAGGCTGAATATGAAGCATTAATTGTTGGCCTTGAAATTTTGTTAGAATTGGGGGCAACTAGAGTTGAAATAATGGGAGATTTAGAATTGGTTATAAAACAAATCACAAAGGAGTATAAATGTGTTAAAGAAAATCTCATTATGTACTTTGTGATAGCCAATAGATTATTAAAGAAATTTGAGGTAGTGGCCATCCAACACATACCTAGAATAGAGAATCAAGTTGCTAACGACTTGGCCCAAATTGCTTCTGGATACAAGGTGTCGAAAGAGAACCTTCAAGAAGTAATTGAGGCAAGAGGTAAGGTGGTGGCTGTTGGATTATGTCCATCAGACTTAGAAACAACTAAGCTTGGGTGTATAGATGGCGAAAATTTTGAAATTTTTGCCATAGATAATTTAACAGATGAAGATTGGAGAAAGCCCATAGTTGAGTATTTGTGAAACCCAACGGCTTCGACAGAACGAAAAGTCAGGTATCAAGCTTTGAGCTATGTACTGATGGGTAATGAATTGTTTAAAAAGACCCCTGAGGGAGTCTTATTGAAATGCCTTAGTGAAGCAGAGGCGTATTTGGCACTTTCGACAGTACATAGTGGGGCATGTGGAGCACACCAAGTTGGCCAGAAGATGAAATGGTTGTTGTTTCGACAAGGCATGTATTGGCCCACTATGCTGAAGGATTGCATAGAATTTGCTAAAGGGTGCCAAGAATGTCAAATTCATGCTGGCATACAGCACATCCCTGCAAGTGAATTACATTCTATAGTGAAACCATGGCCTTTCAGAGGATGGGCTTTGGATATAGTGGGAGAGATTCGACCAGCATCTTCAAAGAACCAGAGATATAATTTGGTGGGAATTGATTATTTCACCAAGTGGATTGAGGCAATACCACTGGTGAATATAGGTCAGGAAGATGTTATTGAGTTCATCCAAAATCACATTATTTATAGATTTGGTATTCCTGAAACAATTACCACAGATCAGGGATCAGTGTTCACTGGTCGAAAGATGCAGGAATTCGCCAAAGAAATAGGCTTTAAGTTATTAACTTCTACACCTTATTATGCTCAGGCCAATGGGCAAGTCGAAGCTGCCAATAAGGTAGTGAATGGACTAATTAAGAAACATGTGGGAAAAAGGCCTAAAAATTGGCACAAGACGTTAGACCAAGTTCTTTGGGCGTGTCGAACATCCCCCAAAGAGGCTACCAATACTACCCCATTTCGACTCACTTTTGGTCATGATGCAGTATTAACTGTTGAGATTTATCTACAGTCTGTAAGAGTTCAAAGACATCATGAAATTCCCTCTGAGAATTATTGGGAAATGATGATGAATGAATTGATGGATTTGGATGAAGAAAGGCTTAGAGCCTTGGAGTTGCTGAGAAGACAAAAGAAGAGGGTCGAAGAATCCTACAACAAAAAGGTTAAATCTAAATCTTTTGCATGTGGGGAATGGGTTTGGAAGGTGATTTTGCCCATGGATCGAAAGGATAGAACATTGGGCAAGTGGTCCCCTAAGTGGGAAGGACCATTCCAAGTCATACAAGTATTCTCTAATGGAGCTTATGAAGTGGAAGAGTTAGACAAAGATAAAAGAATCTTGAAAGTAAATGGCAAGTATTTGAAAAAATATAAGCCTATGCTGCAGGAGATTCATATTAAAACGTAAGCTTTATTGAATAAAAGAAAGCCAAAATAGGCCAAGTCAGGCTAATATGGCATACAAAGCGAAGAGAAACTAATACAACTTTTTTTTCCTTTCTCAAGGGAAGGTTATTCATAATCTCTACAATCTATGGATTTGAGGAAGTCCATATAATCTGCATCTGGCTCATCATCAGAATCTTGGGTGCTGGAGCGCCCTTTCTTGGAGATCTTCATTTTGGTTTCTCTCTTCTTGGCTGAAGAGGTTGCTCCGACAGAGGCATTAGGTCGTTGGGGCGCCTCTACCTTCTTTGTTTCCTCAATTGCCTTAGCCTTTCCAGCCATCTTCTTAGTTGAGGGATTCTCTGAATTATTCATGGTTGCTTCTATGCAAAACATGGTCAGATGGAAGAAATTTATAGAGGCTAATGGCTGATTGGATTGGCCAGCCAAACGGTGGAAACAGGTGAGTTATTCTTGGAAGTAGGCCTGAGGGCTATGCTATAAATGTTACTTTAAAGTTAGAGGCTTATGCCTTGGAATTTAAAGCTGGAGGGGTGACTTTCCAAGAAAAGGTAGAGTGCCTTAATTGCAAATTTGACTGATAAGAGATAACAGTAAAGAAAATCATCATGCAATATAGGTCGAAAGCAGTTAAAGGAAAAATAATAATGATTGATTAAATCAATGCCAACAGGCATAAAATTGTCATTACATAAAAGGCCTGAAAAGGCCAGGAAACAAATGGTGATTAAACAAATGAGATAAAGGTGTCGAAGGTATCAGAAGGGAAGCCTCGATGCCAACTGAGAGAAAGACTCTATGTGATGTTTGAGACGAGCGTTGCATAAAGATTCGTCAAGTTTTGCTTCTGCGAGCTCTTTCTCATATCTTTGGGCCGCATCAATTCGATCAATAGCATTCTTCGTCTCTTCAGCTATCTCAGTGTCGTCGAGTTGGCGCAGATCACGGTTGCGGTTTTCAGCATTTGCAATTTTAGCTTGTAGCTCTGTGATCTGTTGCTTCCATGCTTCAATGTCCTTCGTGTTGGAGGCTATCTCGCCTTGCTTTTTCTTTTGATCAGCCTCCATACGTTGGATCTCTTCGTACGCCTCTTGTGCACTACACCAGGCTGCACTCTCACAGCCAGATGTTCTCTCTATGGTATCCTTGATCGAGGGAAGCAGTTTTATTTCTGCAGCTATTTGGTTTACCACAGTAGTTAGCTCTATCAGAAAACCAGAGACATCTGGATTGAGAGTAGTGAGCTCAATCTTTGCAAGGGTGTCCTTCAGGTAAGCAGTTGCAGTTGAATCTGAGGCCAGAATTTTGTAAATATCCCCTTTCAAGAATTTTTTCCTGATGGCTTGGAGAATTGATTGGGCAAAGTCATCTGGTGCTGAGGTCGAAGAAACAGAGGAAGAACCATGCCTTTGCTCAAGAATCAATTTAGCAAACTCACGTGGGTTCGACCACTTTAGCACTATCAGCGAGTCCCTAGATAATGGAGTGACCATAGGCGAAGGAGTATGGTGGAGGCGAGGCTCATCTTGTTCTTCTTCCTCCTCTGAGGATTCTTCTTCCTCTTCATCTTCTTCTCCTCCCATTTCCTCATCAGATTCATCAGCAGCTAGTTGCACATTCTCCTGGTCATTAGCCGGGGTAGTTTGATCAGGAGTGGCGTTGTGTGTTTGGATTTCAGGTTCACGCCTTTCTTCTTCAACCATCTGGCCTTTATCCATAGAGGCATCCAGATTGATAGGTGGTGGGCTTGAAGCGTCATCCTCATCAGAGTTAGTTCCCTCAGCTTGTGCGTGCTGAGTTGGGGTTGGAGCTGGTGCTACAGTAGCAGCTGTAACATGTGGAATGGGTTGATTAATCTCACTCAAACCAGAGCCAATATCAGAAGATGGGTGATAAGTTGGCTCACCTTGGCTGTTAAGAAGCGTGGTGGTGAGGCTTTCTGAAGTTGGGTGAGGAACAGAAGCGTCAAGTGTGGTGGCGGCGAAGTTGCTTGGAGTTGGTCGGGGATCCGGATTGTTGATTATGGATGCCTAAAGAACACAAGTGGAGATAATGAGAATGAAATAATAGGCAAAGGATGTCAAGCATAATAGAAAAAATAATGGTGCACATACCTGAGTTTGTTCAACAGCAGGACTTGATTTATCACCCCCATGGTCACCAAGAGGGGTTCTCGAGGCTACCTTGGAGGATTCCTTCTCGACACCACTTGTGGTGGATGCCTTATTGAGTATTTTGGCCACCTTCGAAGGAGGTGGGCTAGCAGGTCCAGAGGCCTTTGTGGGTTTTTTCCTTTTCCTTGTGAGAACCTCTTCAGGAGATTCATCTGAGGCCTCTGAAGCTATAACTACAGCTGGGGGACCCTTCTTACCTTTCTTGGAAGGTGTTGGAGGCTTTCGACCAGTCTGAAGAGCCAGTGAAACTAAGGAAGAAATTCGTAGAGTACAAGTAAAAAATAAAAAGGGGTAAAATATACCTGTGTACTCCCTTGTTCTTTGCCACTTTGCAAGGTGGCAGCTCTAGTCGAAGCGCTTTCCTAGGCACAGCTGAAAGATAGCACACAAGTGTTACAAGTTAATGATTATATGACTAGTCATAAAACCATGGAGTAAGGATCTCAAACCTTCATATATTTCAGATTCGACACGAACGTCCTGAATTCCTATATGAAGGTGCCCTTTAAAACTATCTACCGTATGCTTAGTTAAAACCACTCGTTGGGCTTTTGGATGAGACTGCTGTCGAAGAAGTTTTAAATGCTCCCCACAGACAAACCAATCTGGAAATGGAGGGGCAAGTGCCACTCCAAAGTCAGCATTAGACAGTTGAGGGAACTTTGGAGGAAAAAGTTTAAAAGCTACCTCATAACGTTTCTCACGAGGGACGTTGGGAGGAATTTTTAGTTGATCCAGTTTTTCTAGAAATTTTCTCTTTAGAGTAACAACAGCCTCATGAATGGTTCGACTAAGATCATCTGGTCGATAGATAGTTTCAAAGTATTTTTGAAAAGCCTGTATTTCTTCGATGTGAGTGAACTTACTTTTTTTCGTCTTGTCCTGCACATGGAGAAAAGCTTGGTCAAGTAACGAAGAAAATGTAGCCGCATCAAGAAAGTGCTCAGTATAATGCTTCAACCACCATTGGTGGAAGGATGAAGTGCATAAAAAGGAAGGTTCGAAAAACACAGGGGAGAGGATGCTTCTTTTTTCGTTCCTGCTGTTGAGTGCTTCAGAGACGTTCTCCTCGTCGAGGTAGGCGGCGTGAAGAATCACTTGACCCTTTTTCTCATATAAGCACTGAGGGAAGCTCTGGGCCAGCCCAAATTGTCGAGAAACCAAGTTGGGTTGGTAGGCAATCAACGCTGATAAACCTCTCCCTAGGTTCAGCATGTGGACAATAAATCTAGGAATAAAAAAGGCTTCCCAGATGACAACAGACTCTGGATCAAGGGGTTGGAGAGGATTTGGAAATGGCCTTTGAAACCACTCAGGGCCATGGCTTCGTCGAACAAAGGGTGTCATGCTAGGAGTAAACTCATAGCGTTTGGCGAACATCATTATATAACTGGTGAAAGCCCTTTGAAGGTTTTCACCATCATCATTAGGAGTGAGCTTAGCCAGACGTGTCCCTTCGACGCTCCTCTCCCTGATCTCAGCGGAAGCTTCATCGACTATGCCTTTTCTGGGGAGGCTAGCCTCAAATGTAGCATTGAGCCACAGTTGAAGTAGCCAAAGAAGACCGCTCAAATGCATAGGACCTTGGGCGTCCACATTCTTCAGTCGAGAAGCCCCTTCACTGATAGATTCGTAAAGGTTCGCCAGAATGAGTTCACTCAGGCAGGTCCCTCTGTTGTGGTGGAGTTGGTTCGCCAGGGGCAGGTACTTCTTAGCCACCTGCAAAGACTTGGTACAAAAAACATACCTCGATAGCCAGACTGTGAGGAAAGCAATGTGTTCTTCATCGGACACCTCATCATCTTCTTGTTTGAAGTGGTGCTTGATAAAGAGGGTGTAGGTCAGTTTTGAGCCTGCAATGCTGATGGTATCATCAACATCAACCTCAGGACTGTAGACGAGGCCATCTGGTCGAAGCCCCGTGATGGCAGCTACGTCGAAAAGGGTTGGAGTGACCATTCCACATGGCAGGTGGAATGTATAATGGGTGTTGTCCCAAAAGTACAAAGAGGCTGCTAACATGTTCAAACAATAGGGTATGTTGGTCTTCGACAGCATCGGAAGGTCATAGATCCCTATCTCCTTCCAATGGTCAGCTTTAACTTTCTCCATCTTTGCCATCCATTGGTCGAATTCCTTTAAAGGGTTGACGACTCTCATCAGTCTAATGCCATCAGTGAGATAGCCAACATTGAGCTTGGGTAAAGGGATCTCTTCAGGGGAAGCTCCAGCAGCAAAATTAATTTTAGGGAAACTCTTTTGCCCTAATGGTCTGGATTTCCGGTACGATGGGAAAAACTCACTCAGCTTCTCGTTGGAAATGTCCACCTCAGCCAAAGGACTAGATAATGCATAAGTTTTATCAGACATAACGAGGGGAATCATTACCTGAGATTGGTAGATGGCTCTTGCTTCCGTAGAGGTAGGTTCCGGCATACAACGACGGTTATCTACCAGTTGAGGGCCTGGGATGTTAGCGAACGGTGGGATGGTTTGCTTGAATGGAGTAACTTTGCCCTTTTGGGTCTTCTTTGCTTGAGGATTAATGTGGGAGGATGCCATTGTGGAAGGAGATGGAAAGATGGTGTCTTTACTGGGTTTGTGTAAAAAACTGAAGAGAAGAAGAGTTACTTGAGAGTACTAAAAGAGTGGAAAGATCACAAAGTGGAGGAAATGGGTATATATAGATATTTGAAAACCTTCGGGGACTTAGATCCACCGTTGAAGCTGAGGGGTTAGTGGGACACGTGGCTTCCTCCTGAAGGCGTGATGGAAAGAAGCAGTTATGTGCAGACTGTTAACGTCTATTTTCAAGAAAGGCGTTATGATGAATACGGCTGAAAAGACGTTTTAAGGAATTGTCATGATGACGTGACGTCAGAGGCGTGGGTTAAAGAAACTGAATAGTTTAGCTATTAGGGAATTAGTGGGATGTTCAGTTAAGGCCATGCAAATAGGCGTCGAAATAAGCATTATGTCAAGAAATGGCCTTCCTACCAAGTCTGGCGAAAGGACATTCCTTGGGGGCAATTTGTTAACCCTCAATTTCGACGCCAGACAAAATCAAAGTTATGTTAAAAATTATTTTTAATGTAAAGAAGGCTTCGACCTAACTTTTGAGAGGCCTGAGTCGAATAAATGTGGAGAAACCTTAAAAAATGGCTAAGTATGGAAAGGGTTCTTCGACCATGAGAATGTAGCGCTGCAGATTGGAGGCAATTTCCAATATTTGAAATTTAAATAAGAGCAGTTGTGAACGTGGGAACAGTTGAGATCAAGGGGAAGGCGCCAAAATCCACACGTTCGAAGCAGTAACCACCACTGAGTAGTTATTTCTTAGCACTATAAATAGGAGTTGGTTCTATGTAAATGGGGTGTTCATATTTTTATACAAGTTACTCTAAGGAACTCAAAGTACCCGCGTGTAGAGAAACGAGTTCGTGAGAATGTACGTAATGTAACACCATTGTCTTCATTAATCTAATTTATCTTCAGCATGTTTACTTTCCATGCCTTTACAGTTTCTTGAAATTTATCTTCCATGCCAAATTTATGTTCAAAGCCATTTAAACTTTCTGCGTTTTACTTTCGACTGCGTTTTTACGTTCAAGCATTTAGTGTTCAAGTCTTTACATTTCAAAGTCTTTCATTTTCAAGAACGTGGAGTTCTCATTTAAATCCATTGCATTTATTTTCAAAGTCTTTTACTTTCCTGCACTTTACCTTCGACAACACTTTTATTATCCCAGCCTTTACTTTCCAAGAACGTGGAGTTCGTTGCATTTTACTTTCAAAGCTTTTACTCATTCGACGCCTTTAATTTCTGCACCCTTTATTTGCATCACTTTAAATTTCAAGTCTTCACTTTACTTTATTGCCCATAGTCGAACGTGGAGTTCAGTTAGACTTTATTTTCAGCATTGTCGAACGTGGAGTTCAGTTTACATTTTCTTTAATTTACACTTGTCTCTCAAACTTAGCACATGTCCTAGGATTTGTGTGGTCGATCCTGCAAGTTAAATCAATTTGCGTTTAGATTGATAGACCAGAGGTTGTTTACTAAAATTCACGGTAAACAATGTAACGTCTTATTCCTTTTCCAAAACCATTTTCGTTATTTCGAGAGGCAAAGTGAAAGGAAAAATGGGTACTGAAAAAGGATCATCAAGTGGGACACGGTAAGTAATGGCATGTTTTGCATGTTTTCATCTCAGTTCAAATTCTTGTTTGTTAACCGTACGATATGTTATGTTTTTCAGGCCAGGCGAAACATGGTTGAAGGAGAAGAAGAGGATTGACGCTCTGCTTCGTCAATGGTACGAGGAAGACGTAATGGCGAATGATATCAAAGGGAAGGGAAAAAGTGTAGCAACCTCTCATGCAAACCTGGATTTATCTGATTTTTTCCTCCCGACCCCGGTTGGGCGAAGAAGTTTGAAGAAAGTGGTGAAATTGAGGCAAGGTAACCGAATTGTAATTCATGTTCCAAGTTACAAAGATATGTAGCGTACCATTTAGAATAAGTGAAGTCTAATTTTGTTATTGCATGGTAACAGTATAGAAGTTAAGTCATTGATGTATTAGATAATTTGAGTAGTCGGTTGGTTTGGCTAAGTCAGTTTGAATTTTATACCTCAGTATAATAAAATTTGTAGATGTAAGTATCGAAAAGTATAGGATAAATTTTGTATAAGATGTTCATGAAAACTAAGCCTTAATCCTAAAATAATAAGCTGAACCCTAAAATTGAAGTGGATACAGTGTAAAGTATATTCCAAAGATAGAATATTTGTGTTTCGGCGCAATTTAGATTTTTCTAGTTTTTTGGACACCAAACTGAATTGTAATCCGTGGGTCAAATCGGCGTGGTTGATTGATTCATTTATGGCCAGACATTTAAGGAGCATAGGTTATGTATGACGAACTGACAAATTTAGTTGTGGTCTGATCAATTGAATTTTTACATTAGGAACAAACCTGGAACAGGAGACGGTGATGATGAAAAGAGTAAGGAAACCGTTAAGGAAACAACAGAAGCTGGGCGTGGTGCATTGGGCGTTGAGGTGAACGTTGATTCCGAAGAAGAGCATGGTCCGTTGGAAGATGTTATGGAAGAAGATTCAGATTATGAGCCGTTTGATGACCAGTATTACTGAAAAAGGGTGATAAGAAATGGAAAAAGTGCCCAAAGACAAGTTATGGTAAGTGTGATTTGAAGCTATCTATGATATGAAATTGTATACGAAAAGCAATTATCTGATTGACTGTTATATGTGTTGCAGCATTTTCCAAAGCTGATTGTAGAGAAATGCCTATACTTTAACCAAAGCACAACCGATCTGATTGATTTTGACACGGGTACAGTGTACGCAGCTGAGATTCACACTATTAGGCGGAAGAAAAAGGTTTCAGAGTTCGAGAAATACATTGGTCGCGGCTGGTATGAGTATGCCAGGACAAATAATCTAAAAACCGGAGAGAAGCTTGGTTTCTGCATCACCACAAGACTGGAGCGTCTCTATGTTTTCAAGTTGGCTAGTTGAAAGTATTGCATTTAAATATAAGAAGTTAGGTTTATTTAGTGATATGGTGCACTTTGCTAAAACAATATGAGTATACCCTTAGTAGGATGAAGGGAAAGTAACAGACATGATATGTTTTGTCAAGAAGAATTGATATGTTATATGAATTAAACTTAAGTTACTTTGTTGTTTTGAACCCCAATGTGAGAGCTATATTACAATATGCTGAATTGGATGTGTTTCTACATTAAAAGAGAAATTGAAAATGAATGTCTTTATAAATAAAAAACCCCACAGTGACAGCTAGTGTAAATTTCATAAATGAGGTCCTGTTGAAGATGCAATAATTAATTACACGTGGTGAATTGTGTAGTACATGTTAATTTTAAAGGATGTTGATTATAAATATAGTAGGTTATATATAACATGTTTGTATGGGAAATATTATTATCCACACAATAAGTGATATTTGAAAGATTTCTTTGCAAGTAGGGTCGGACATCATGCAGGAATTGTAGAAGGAGAAGTTAAAAAGGAAGTTGGATGTAGTTTAATCAAAGGAGAATCGATCTAGTGGGTTATGACATGGGCACAGGCTATGCTGGGGAGACTGGTAGTGTCATGGGGTACTGTCATGGTTGTAGTTCCAGTGCTATGCAGTTTGAATATTTCAGAAACAATATAAGAGAGTCCAATAGTAGGATGACTATGAAGGATGTGTTTGCATGTGTTAGGATAGAATGTTGTCTTATAAGTTAATGATTTCATGTTTAGTAGTTATGCAAATTTTGGTGTTGGGTAGTGGAGTAAATCCTCTTGGCAGTGTGTTATATTTTGTAATGGTCTGTGATATTTGCAACATTGGCATTGTTCAGTGAACAGTAATAGTTGATTTCCTTGTAGTTTTGGTGTTCTATTTGATGTTTTAATGTAGATCAGGTTCTAAAGTTGTAGTGGCATCTGATGAACATGACTATTAATTATAATCTTGTTATGGCTGTTTTCCAAAATATGACCATTGAAGGTTGTATGATATATGCATGATTGGAACGTGAGAATAAAATTTGTGTGTTCTTTATTGCTCACTTCCAATCCCACAAACCTATTGTCATGGACAATGGTATATCAAATGCGAAGTTTTATTTTATGGATGTGAACCTGGTAGTTTCAATAATTATAGACAAAGTCAGTATATCATAATGTTATATTTTACAGTTAATCATAGGAAAAATAATGTAACCACACCATATAATAGAATAATAAGTAGAAATTCGACTACATGGATTGGTGGTATATGATATAGTTATAGAAATGCAGGGAACACGCATCATTGCAATTAAAAAAAAAAGAATTTGACCAGGTGGAATAATGGTGTCAGTTTTAAAGAGTACACAGTCAATTTAAATGACAAAATGTAAGGTTCAGTCAGAAATGGAAGCTGTTGTAGATAATGGCTTGGCTGCCTTGGAATGGAACATTACCTGTTGAGGGAAAAAATAATGCCAATATTATTAAAAGGTTGCTAATAAAGAAATGACAATGAAGACTATAAGTTTTGAAAGTGAAAAATATGCGAAACATAAATATTTTAAACATTATATGTTATTGTCATAAAATTGTATTGAAAGTTAGAGCAGGAATTGTCACCTTCTAGACATTGTTAAAAACCTCCTTGTAGACCACGTTGGAAGTTGTTGATTTTGCAATGTTGTTTTCGTCGTGGATCAAAATTTTAATCCCTCTTTTGCTCGTTACCCTTGATATTGCAACATAAAGTTGCCTATGACATAAAAGATCCCTAGGGATATATAATCCAACCCAATCCAACGATTGGCCTTGTGACTTGTTTATTGTCATGGCATACGAAACAATGATCAGAAATTGTCGCCTACTTAATTTGAAAGACCAAGGTGATTGGGAAGGTGACATATCCATTCTTGGTATATAAATGACTTTACCATGGTCATTGCCTCCCATGATTTCAGCCTCAAGAACATGATCTGCCATATTTGTAACAATAAGTCTAGTCCCGTTGCATAAACCTTGCGATTGATCAATGTTTCGCATAAGCATGATAGGTGTCCCCAACTTTAATCGAATGTGATGGTTGGGCAGTCCAGATGTCCTAAGTGAGCTTAGGAATTCCGGGCTAAGGACCTCTATAATGTTATTGTCATGAATTTTTGATCGATCAACCGTGTTTGGACTATAGTAATCTCGAGTTACGCCTTCATGAAGAATTAATAGCAACACATTAGTATGAAACATAAAATGCAATATTCATTGCAAAGAAAATATAAAAAAAAAAAATTAATGAGGCATTAGAAAATAATACCTGACATCATATCAATCATGTGATTATTGATTTTGTCCACTATTTCGATCGTTGATGCCAAAATAGCGCGACTTTTCAAGTAATCATAAGACTTATAATTATCCATGAAAGAAGGATAGGTGATCTCAACAATGGCAACAATTGGTTCATCGAAATCCATGATCAACATTTCGGGAGGTATGTTAATATCAGCGTATCCGTCATTCGATTCTGAAAGCTTACCTTCTCATAGTTTCAATAGCCATTTTGAAAATTCAACAATATCATGTTTTTCTTGACTACATTGACCTCCCTGAAGTCTCATGTTCTTTGACAAAGTCAAAACTTCGCAAGAATCCCAAATATAGGATGCATTGATTGTCGAGTGCACAATATCAGACCGACTACCTCGAGGGACAACTGGCAAAATTTGCCGGAAATCACCACCAAAAACCACCACCTTCCCTCCGAAAACATGATCTGAATTACTGTAATGACTCATTACGTCTTGCAACGTCTTATCAAGCGCTTCGAAAGTAAATTTGGCAGCCATTGGTGCCTCGTCCCAAATAATCAATTTTGTTTGGTGCAGCAATTCAGCGTGTTCATCACCGAAGTCAATTCTACAAGTGGAATTCTCCATTGTAGGGACAGGAATTTTAAATTTGGAATGAGCGGTTCTACCGCCGGGTAGTAAAAGAGCGGAAATCCCACTTGTTGAAACGGTTATAACAATTTCATGTCTAGATCTCAAAGCGGTTGCGAGAGTTTTCCACATATAAGTTTTTCCTGTTCAGCCGTATCCATAAAGGAAAAACACGCCCCCTTTCTGATTGTTAACGGCAGACATGATCTTGTCATATATAATTCACTGCTCGTCTGAAAAAGTGGGAAATGAAAGGAATATGAAAGACTGAACATAAAAAGAAAGAAATAGTTGTATGAAAAAGTATCTGCAAAAGCTACCTGTCAGTGCTGATGACAGAGAAACGAACTGGTCTCGCATTGCTGCGACTTTGTAACTTCTCTCATCATAGATAAGCCAATTTCCCAGTTGCTGAAGAACATAATCGTCAGGATAAGGGATCGGTTTGAATTCTTTTAGACTACGCCGATTTGCTTGAAGTAATGTCTCAATTTGTATCAAAGTTAATTGTTCCAATTCGTGTTCTGTTAACTCCAAATCTGCATGGCCAGAATTGACAGTGAAAGCGCACATCAATTGAATATTAGAAAAACAACATGTAACATGTATAGCAGGTTGAAAACATACCAGGATTTTGTGCTAGCAGTCTTTGATTATATAGAATTCCGTCAGCCAAAAACTCCCAAGTCTTATTCCAAATATGCGCGGGTTGGTTGACTGTACAAGACAGTAGCATAATTACAAATAACTGTCTAAGATAGTGGCCAGATCCCCATTGGCTTGCATCCTTAATTGCTTCGATATATTCCATATCATCCTCAAGAAAACCCATGGCAAAACATGCCTCTCTAAAAGAATCATACTGCCTATCGCCGATGTCATACCCCAAATTTTGACCACTAAGATTTCCCATCATTGTGCAAATCATCATCACAATATGGATGTACCTTTATGCCTCATCAATCTCCTCAAGGAATTGTTGAGCATTCACTACAATCAAAGTTAGGGTTTCAAGCCCTCTTTGAGCCTTAGACAAATGATCAATCAAGGAATGACATGATCTTCAACTTGTCTAACCTCTCAAACATTCACAATGGATCAAGAGGACTCCCACTTCAAGGATTAAGCACAAGGTTGCTCCCTTCTAGGTGGATCAAGCCTCAAGATCGCCAGTGTCACCAAATTAGGGTTTTGGTCGACCAGGGCCTCCAGATGGAAATTTTCCTCTGGGCATGAGCCAATGATTCAAAACATATCCTAATATACTCCATGGAACCTCATGGACTCAATCATCAAGTCAATTTGGCCTCAGGGGATGCATACATAAAAAATCAGGAATTAGGGTTTCTTGACCTAATTCACCCCTAAGTTGACTTTTGGGACAAATCATGAACCAAGACCTCAAGACATGATTTTAGGGTCTCTAATATACCATATTGATCCATTTGGAACAATGGATTGATCTAAGAAGCTTGAGCAACAAGTTTCAATTTCATATGAACCACAATTAAGGTTTCGCGAGAAAAGTCAACCGTAGCTTTGAATTTTGACCAGGACATGCTCCCAAGCCCTAAGACATGATTCAATACACCCTATAACACCCATGGAACATGTCCATCAAGTTTGATTTAGGTCAAGGGCATGATTTCCTAAAGGATTGCACAGTTTGAAATTCATCTGATAGAAAGTCAACTGTGCACAAAAGTCAACTTTGACTTTTTGAGATTTTTTACAAAAATGGTTTTTTAACCCTAAAATGATGTTAATGTGTAACTGGAATCATCATTCATCAAGAAAAATCAAGAAAAGTTGGATAACTTGTAAAAGGGGTAACCATAAAAACTTAGAAAATTTTCTAAGTTATGAAATAAAGTGGCAAGGGTACCAACTTTGGAGGATCATAACTCCTAAACCACAAAGCCATTCTTCCCCATCCAAAGCTTGATTTGTAGATCTCATTGCCCTATACAAAAGCTTCCTAGTGATCTATGTCCAAATTCCTCATGGATTTTGAGTTATGGAGTGATCAAAATCAAGAAAAGTCACTTTGTTCCAACACTTGGTGAAAATTTCACTAAGTCAGAATCTGCCTTTACTTTTTTTCCAAATGTAGGGGGATTTTTCACTTGGATCCAAAAGGTATCAAAACCAAATATGATCAAACAATTGTTGTATCATATAAGGGATTTCCAAAATGGCCTAGAACATCACCAAATTCAATTTGAGCTATGAGATATGGTAGTGGCAAGATGCCTTTCTGAAATCTGCCAAGGCAAGGCAGATTTTTGCACTTTTGGTCTATTTGCCAAAATCAGCCAATTCCAAGCCTTGTCATCACTTTGGACACATCTGAGGATCAAATCTAAAAGGGACAATCATTGAGCCAAGCCTCTAAAGTCCTTGGAACAAGAAATAGCATACCAAACCTAGAAATGCCTAAAATAGGGACAAGACTCCAATTTTGGATTGGAGCATTCAATGGAAACACAAAGGTGACATGGACTGAGCTATTAGCAAATGAATTCAGTCAAGACATATCCAAGACCAAGGGAACCAACAGCCTGTGCCCTAACCTCTAGTCAATGGCTAGAGTAGACTTGGATTCTCATTTGCCAACATTGGCCAACCCTACTCAACAGTTGCCATTCACTATTCCTTGCAAAACAAACTTGCTCTACTATAAATAGAGCTCAATTATGATCAGTTTAAGTACACCAAAGGCCTACAACACTTGCCTTTCTCAAAATCCACTTCTCACTCTCAAAAATGTCTTTCTTAGCAAGTCACTATCGAATTTTTCAGTAGAGAGCAATTCCACTCAAACCAATCACACACACACACCTCACATACATCATACGTGAGGTGATCAAACAGTTAAACAACATCTGGAACACTGATTTCTCAGAATCACCAGTCAATTGCTCAAGGTTTTATCCAAGTTGCAGTTGAGATGCCATGAAGTGATCCAGCCAATTTCCATCAAGTCCAAGCATTCAAACACACTCCATAAGGTGTAGTGATGATCATCACAACTCATCTATAACACCTCCAACTCAGAAATCACTTTGAACTTGCTGTCACGACCTCGAGGTAAGCCTAAACTTGGTCATCTCTCAATCTATGCATATTTCCTCGCACAATACTTTTGCCAAATGTTCATAATCATGCATGGAATGTTTCCCCTCAATTAATTTCTTTGTTTGAATCGTGTATCAAAATTCTCAGCCTTCATGCAGAAATTAGGGTTCTTGAGGTTTTGTCTTGATTTTTTATTCCATGTTTAATATAAATGAAATTAAATACCATAGACATGATCGTGAGGTTGAGACGAGCAGATTGATATGTGGATTGCATGATATAACCAAGTATTCAGTGAGATTGGAGAGAAAATGCAAATCTGGGCAAAACCTAGAACACACGCGTGTTCTTGGGTGTTCTTGGCGCCCTTTTTGAAAAATTCAAATATTTGAATTTTGTGATTTTATTTAATTGATTCAAAAATTAATTACTCTCTGAGTTTTAATGATTTTGAGTTGTTTCTTTTTTTAATAATTCACAAAAATGTTAAAATATTTTATTTTCCCTAAAAATCCCAAAAATATTATTTATTTCATATAATTGATATTTTTGCAAAGAATTAATATTTTAATTGTTTTTGGCATTTTGAATATTTTTTCCATCTTGATTTTGCAACTTTTAATGGTTTCTAATCATTTTGTAGGGCAAAACTTGATTTATGAAGCATTAATCCAAGATCACAATTTGTTTTCCACATGTTAAACAATTTTGATCATTTTAATTGAATATTTTATTCAATTAAAACACATTTTGAAAACAAATTAGGGTTTTTGATTAATTCAACCCTCATAAATCATTTTCAAAAACTCTTTGGGCCTCTTGAGAGAGTGTAAGACCCAAAGCCCCTTGTACAAACAATTTTGGGCCTCACTTATTGTATAAGTCCCTCTGTACAAGTAAACGGCGCGATCGTCGCCTTTTTAAAAAAAAACCACCTGGTTCTCTCCTCGAGCTATAAGACCCATTCAAAACTTTTGGGCCTCTAATAGAGTGTAAGACCCAATCCCCTGTTAACCAAAATAATTTTTGGCCTCAGATATTGTATAAGCCCCTTTGCGTTAAAAGAAAATCTCGGCGCGATCGCCATTTCAAACGAAAAATCATCTGGGCCTACCCTCGTGTTATAAGACTCACTCTTTTTCTTTAAACCTTTTGGGCCTCTTGAGAGAGTGTAAGACCCATCCCTTTGTATAGAAAATAATTTTTGGGCCTCAGTCACTTGTATAAGTCCCTCTGTACAAATTCAACAGTGCGATCACTGATAAAACCCTGGGCATCTCCTTGAGTTGTAAGCCACAAATCTTTCTTTTTCAAAGCACTTTCTCCTTTGATTTGGAATATACTGTTGTTTTCCATCTTTCTTTGTTGAACAACTAACAAAACATCATGGAAGCTCTACAACCGAGTAAGTGTTTATACGCTTTCATTTACCGCTTTCATATACATATACCTGTATTGTGGGGCTGCTCGCTGTAAGTCTCCTTTCATAAACTCATATCAACTGTGTAATAATAGTATAGATATTTAGAGTTTCCCCGGCAACTACTTCTAAGCAAAGCCGTTTCGATTGCTCTTAGAAATAGACAAGCTAGATCCCCAATAGGAGGACCAGATACAATCTTCTCTTCGGTTATCCTCCTTAGGAATTGTCAAGAGACTCTACCTCCCCAGAGATGAATGTATTCTCCGTGAATGGCATCTCTTGAGTTTCTTCCAAATTCTCGAACTTTCCTGGCTTGATCTATTCTCTGGGAATAGCCTGCCTTGAATTTCTTGGGGTTTGGGGACCCACAAGCTTCTTAAAAGCATCGACCTCCTCTTAGGAATTGTACAAGGACCTGCAGGCTTCTTAAAAGCACCTCCGCCTTCTCTTGGGCTTAGTACAAATACCCGTCGGCTTCTTAGAAATATTCACAGCCTCCTATTAGGCTTCGTATAATGATTCTTCCTTCGGGAATGATAGCCTTCTCTTGGGCTTCGTACAAGGACCTCTCGGCTTCTTAAAAGTTTCCAGCCTCTTCTTGGGCTTCGTACAAATTGTCTCGACGACCTCCTAGAGGTATAGGAACAGAAATTAGTCATCTTAATAGAACAGTCTTTCCAAGAGTCTACTACGGTTTCTCGAAACATAGTACAAAAGATGAAACTCTAGACTTGGGCAGTCTAATTTCCTTGAGTCCCAAAGACATTCTCAAGCACCCTTAAAGAATAGGAAGGAACCCCGTAGACTCGGACAGTCTCAATACCCTTTGGATTTCCCGTTTCCTCAAAGAAAAGGAAATATAACTGATCCTCGAATCAAAATCCCTGAGTATAGTGTTACTCATATAAGAACTGATTTTCTCTTTGAACCCATATACTGGTCACTCAGCTGAAACAATACCCTCTTTAGCCTCAATCTCGGGCTTTATACGAGATACAAAAAAGACTCTTTTGTTGAGTCAAACATCTTTTAGCCTCCATCTCGGGCTTCGTACGAGATACGACAGACTCTCTTCGTGAGTCAAACATTTTTCGCCTCCATCTTGGGCTTTGTACGAGATACAAAAGGTTCTTATTGAATCAACACTTTAGCCTCCATCTCGGGCTTTATACGAGATACAAAAAAGACTCTCTTGTTGAGTCACAATCCTTTTAGCTTCCGTCTTGGGCTTCGTACAAGACACACAAAGGACTCCCTCGTTGAGTCAAACCCTTTTAGCCTCTCTCTCTGGCTGCATACGAGACACATAAAGACCCTCTTGTTGGGCCATTAGCCTCCTCTTAGGCTTTGTATAAGAAAACCACTGGTTGATCCAATCAACCTTTTAGCATCAAAGTTGTGCCTCGTTCACAGTACACAAACATCAACAACTCTTTTCCCTTCATCTAATCGCTGTAAGCGGCAAACCTCTGGATCATCTACATCCATGCCACTGTCCCTCTTTTAGCATGAGAAATTCCTAAGGAAAGATGGCATTGCTCTACACTGAGTTAAAGTCTTCTCTTTCAGGATGGAAATCCCCTATAAAGGAAATTATGGCATTGCCGGATTCACACATCCCGGTTAAAGTAATTCTCCTTTATAAACAGTTGTGACAGACAAACCCCTCTTTAGAGATGACAAATTCTCTCTAAAGTCAAATCCTTTTTGCTTCACATCTTGGGCTTTGAACAAGATACAAACCACCTTTAGCTTCACATCTTGGGCTTTGAACAAGATACAAACTACCTTTCGCTTCACGTCTTGGTCTTTGAACAAGACACCAAAACACCATTTCCTCCCATAGAATAGGAGGAACTACGATCGCTCTGATTTCTCTGTTTCGGAAAAACGGGAATACGTAGGCATAAGATTGAAAGAAAAATCTTAGCGAGCACACTAAACAAAAACCCAAAATCCCGTACCTTCATATATCAGTCCTGAACCGTCCCAGTTTTCCACCTTAATAAAGTAAGAAGAAAGAAAGGCCCCATGACCATATAGCATCTGTAACCTAACAGACCGCTGTTTAAACTCAGTATGCAAGCAGGGTTAATTGGAGACATCTATTTCCCTTCCTTAGTCAGCTCACAATAGGATAAAAAATGAATCGACCTGTCGTCCCCCCAAAGAGCGACAGTGCTTAAGAACCACGTCCAGTTTCGCTCGCTACAGCCGACCTTTCGAATCGCTTCATAAGTTTGTGGTCCTTTGACAACGGTTAGCATCATGCGTAGATAATATAGTTCTCCAGTTGTAGGAGGCACCCAAATCAAACGGCCTATTGTGAAACCTTTCTTCCGTGGTTTCCAAGATCTCATCTTTTAACATATACAAACTTTGTTACAAATTGGCCGTAAGTCAAAAGCCTTGCCTCTTCAAATTTCTGATTTGCATCTAACCACGAAGAGAACATCGATTCTGTCACACTTGCCTTTTCCAAAATCTCTTCCATGCTTGCAAAATTGGTATAGTAGACGGCCTTTTCACCAATAAGATGGTAAAACATACGTTCTACTGCAGGTTTCCTTCCATGAATTTTGTAAGAATAAATCCTCCAACATGCCTCAGACGGTGAAACATACCTACAATCCAGGTATTCTTTTATTTCATCAACAGGGTCTGAAGAAGAATTGACCTTAGGAACATACTTACATATTATACGCAATCCTCGAGAGACCGACTCTGGGGATAACCCCAATTATTACTACATCGTTAAATAGTACACTTGCTATTTACCGATCACCCCCAATTATCCATTCTCCACTTTCAAATTGACCTTTCAATCTTATCAATTCAGACCAGAGTTTCCGTTTCTTCTCTAAATTACAAGAGGAATATATATTCACCACATAACATTTCATACCCTTCCACGAGCCATAACACCATGGAATCCTTCCCCTGCGAAACTAAAACAGGAAAAAAATGTATTTTTCTTCCAAATAGACAGAATCCCTCTAGATTGCCCAAGGGAACCACTAGAAGACCAACCAAACTCATCCTTTCCCTAAAAACTTCGAACCAGACTTTCAGACATCTTTTGAACTTTTGTTTCTTGTAATAAGCAAAAGTCAATGTTTCCTCTTTCTAACATTTGTCTCACTTTTCTTGATTTGATGGAAGAGCCACACCCTATAATATTGTATGTCACTAAATTCATGGGATCCTTGTTTTGGACTCCAACTTGTCTTCAAAGATTCTTCTGTCCCTATCCTCCATATTTCTTAATATGCCTTCAAACACCTCTTCGTCCTCCTCTCCTTCAATCCCTAGTTCTCTTATTGTCTGCCAAATCTTTGCTGGAGTATCCTCTAAATTCCTCCTTGCTCTGCCGTTACAATGTTGCACATCATTATCAGATAGGGACTTGCAGCACAAAACTGATCCTCTAGAGTAATTATTTGAAGATTCCTCCGATCCAGTGTCTTTGTTATTCTGATTCACACAACCTACCTTTGAATCGTCTTTCTGTTTCAATGATGAGTGAATGAGTAGGGCGAAATAAGATGGAGCGTGAGGGATTTTTGTGATCTCATAAATTTCATTAATTAGTTTCTTTTTCCTGGATGATTTTTTATTTTTAAGCCTAATGGGCTTAGGTGATCCGCCAGCTACAAATTGGATAATGTTCTGATTCTGGCCCTGTACACTACATAAGCCGTTGACTTGTTCTTCGTTTGTCACGTCCCTAGTGACTAGGATTATAGGTGAGGTGGCTGCAAGTGGTTTTAGGTTATCAGGTACGCAAACATTTAATGCACCCAGGCTTTCATGATCACGTTTTTCCACCCCTTGAAATCTAAAATCCGCCTTTTCCGTCTGCCTGCTTGGATGTGACGCCTCCTTTCCCATGCTTCTGACACTTCCAACTTCCTCGTTTCCCGTACGACCTTGGGACCAGCGACCTTTTTCGTGATTCCCATCGTCTCCTCCGTTCAGCCTATCCACCATGTTTTCTGGCGAATCACTTTCATCTTCCTCAGAGTCATCCTCTGTCTCCTCCACCATGGATACAGTATCTTCGTTGATTTTCTCGTGAACCACAATCCTCTTTGGTCCATGATTGTCTTCCACAAGCTTGATTCTGTATATGTTGCCATTAATCTCGACATTGAAAACTTCGTTCAGATTAATGGAAAACTTGGTCTTGATGAGAAACCTTGCAACATCCATGGTCTTTTGTGACAGTGTGTCTTCATCACAGCAAATGAACTCTCCCACCCTTTCTGAATTGAACTTAAAGAAGTCTGATTTCCATGCGTGGCAAGGTAGACCGAAACACTTCATCCATGTGAGTCTTTCATGATCAATATCCCTTGGCGACCAATGGTGAATATCATTAAACCACATGTTAACCCAAACTTCATCTTCCTTTATCAAACACTCCACAGCACCTTCAATGGTTTCCTCGAGCAAACATAGATTTGCTCCTAAAGGAATGACTCTTATATGGAACACTCTGACACTTTCCAGAGCTTCTTGGATGTGGTAGGTTGTCCCTGATTTTACAACCTCGCCCATGAAAGCTTTCTCATATCTTTCCATTTCTCTTGCATCAATGTCAAATTTCAGATGTGCCCAGTTTGGCTTTTCTTCCTTCTTCTTCTTCAACCATATTCATCTCTCATGGCACCTCTACTCTTGTTGTTTTTTACCGGCTGAACATAGCTTTTGCCAGTAATGCTTTTGTCTGCCATTAAGTGCCTCTGTATATCCCCTCGTATTGATCCCTGTTTCCTCTCCCCTCCTAGTCTAAAGTCTAGTTTCTTTTTCCTGTCATCTCTACTGAACCTTGGGACGTTTGCATGTAATTTTTTCCCTTTGATTTGTATACTGTCCAACTTCACCGCCATGATTCTTGGATCCGTTACCTTTCTGAACCTGGCAAACCCGGACCTTTTTTCTCTTTTATCTCTTCTTGCCGGGATGATTACTTCTATCAAGAGTCCATAATCCTTGAATATCTTAGCCATATTAATAATAAATGTTCAATCAATATTGTTGTATTAAGTTTGTAATGAATTTTTAAAATATTTATTTTAATAAATTGTTGTGGTGACATATCTATAAAATTTAGTTTTATATATTTAGTTTATTTAATAAATGATTTGACCGTAAATTTAACCGGTTAAACTAATTAAACTTTAATTTAGAAGATTCATCGGTTCAATCTTCCGTCCGATTTTTAAAACATTGATTTAGATTGATTTAGAGTACCTTGAACTCCATTTCATTGAAGTATTGAACTTTCATAGCTTATCGAAAAAAGAAGGAAAAAAAACATTGCCAACTACAAGTTTGAATAATATGTTTGACCAAATAAGACATAGAAGAAAGGGTACAAAGACGAACCTCCACTAATTCCTCTCCGTTTATGAGGTTGAAAAGTATATCTTCACAGTGTTTATTATATCAAACTTCTCAACATAATATGATTATACCAAAATCACTTCTTGAAATCTGCCACTAACTTGCTGCAAACTCATTTTGCTTTTTACTACATCTTTAAACGATGAAATGACAGTCAATTTTCTTCTGGGATTATATTGATGGTTGTGCTCATTAAAAAAAAAGAGATTTTAGAACGTGTGTGTAAGCAATATGACACAAACGGAATTATTCAAAGCACGTTAATTACACAAGTTGATGAAGCTCTGAATTCTTCACAAAATTCTCAAGTCTTTGCCTCCATTTATTGTGTTCATAAGTTGACTTCCAATATTGATTAGATTAATAGACACAATATTAATACTTATATTCTTCTAAACAGGTTTAGTTAATCTCATTATAAATAATAGATGTTTTTTTAATTCATTCATTATCAAACCAGACAAACTTACATTAACATATAATGAACTTTACATTGTAGTAACTTATTAATAACTGGTATTCAACATCCAGTTTTATTTCCACAAACTTATTACTATTTAACAAACAACAATCAACAAACAATTAACAAGAAATTAATAACTAACCACCATTCTAATTCTTCCTATAAGGCAAAGTAGGGACACTTTGCTCATTCCTAAAGAAATTATCAGGATCAACCTTAGTCTTAATTTCCACCAACCTATCAAAATTATCCTTAAAATATTCAACTCCATAAACTCTTCCTTCAATATAACTATTCTTACCATTATGATTAATTCCCAAATCAAGATCCTTATAATTAAGAAAAGCCTCTCTTGGATTCTTGGACACAAAAGGTGTCATATATTTATGAAGCTTTCTAGTCAAATTTATGTAATGCTCAGCAAGATCCTTCCCTGCCTTGTTCCAATTTGCTTGATATTGAACCTTCCATAAATTTCCAGCTCTATGAGGGAAAGGTGTTGCTGTTGATGCAATCTCAGCCATTTTTCCACCATAAGGATTGAAATATAATATTGCATCTTCCAACTCAATCATCTTCTTCCAAATCCCTTCCAAACCATCCCTCGATATCGGCTTCTTTACGTAATCGGATTTTCTTTTCAAATAATTCAACGATTGCGGTTGTCGGTCGAGCAAAATCTCGACCGGCTCCGTAATGTTGATGTTAGTCCAAAACAAAACTGATTGAAGCCAACTTGTTTCAATGCAATCACTTTCCTTTAAACCTAACTGAGGAAACTTTTCATTCATTAGTGAAACAAGAGTTTTTGAATCACCAAGAAATAAAGATATAAAAGTAACCCTAACAGTCTTTGCACCATTTTGTGTACCATTTTTTGTTGTAACATTTACAACATCAATAATAAGCCTAATGAATAGGTCATTATCAATATTTGGTGCCACATGTTGCCAATTATAAACTATGTCACTTGCATTTTCTTCCAAAGTTTTTCTAATTTGAAAAACAGTTACTATCTTAGGAATTTTAACTAACTTTATTTTATAAGAAAGAACAACACCAAAGCTAGCTCCACCACCACCTCTAATAGCCCAAAAAAGATCTTCACCCATTGATTTTCTATCTAACAACTTACCATTAACATCAATTATTTGTGCATCAATGATATTATCAACAGAAAGACCGAATTTTCTCATCGTATTACCGTATCCACCGCCACTAAAATGTCCTCCGACACCGACGGTAGGGCAAACACCGGCCGGAAAACCATGAATTTCACTTTTTTTATTGATTCTATAGTAAACTTCACCGAGTGTCGCGCCGGTTTGAACCCAAGCTGTTTCATTTTCTATATCTATATCAATTGATCTTAGGTTGAACATGTCTAAGATAAAGAATGGAACTTCAGCTACATAAGAGACACCCTCATAGTCATGTCCTCCACTTCTGATTTTCATTTGCAAGTTGTATTTTTTAGCACAAATGATGGATGATTGTATGTGGGAAACATGTGATGCTGTTATTATGAGAAATGGTTTTCTTGTGGTTGATGTGTTGAAACGAAGGTTTCTTATGTAGGCTTGTAGGACTGAAGAGAATAAGGAATTGCTTGGTGTGAAGATTGATGAAGTTATAGGGTGTGAAGGTTGTGAGTGGTTTACTAGGCAATGGATAAAAGTGTTGTGAGGTGAATTTGCAGCAGAAGTTACGCATGAGAGAATAAGTAACGTGAAAATGGGAGATAGTAATAGTGCAAGTTTCATATTTGCTTGTTTTTCTTAATGATGTTGGTGTAATTGTAGTAATAAAGAAAAGAGGATATAAATATTGTGAGTTATTTGGGCATGATATGCAGTGATATTTATAAGGATCTCAGGGTTGAATAATTGTAGAAGAATAAATAAGAATATGGTTTAGGTTACCTCAATTTGACCAATATGAATATTTAGAAAAATAATATAGATAACGTGACTTAATCATTCTTTGACTTTGCAAAAATATGATTTGTCAAGATTATTATATGATTTCCATACGTGCATCTAAACATCTCTCTCTACGCTTCTCTTTCTTCTTTATTCATAAAAAGAGCTGAGTTAAAAAAAAATAATTGTCATCCAATTTATCGTTCAAATAGCTTTCATTTAAATTGAGCTAAATATCCTTTGTAGTTTCGTATCTTAATACTAGGATTCATTTTGATTTTTTAACTTTAACAAGGTTCATATTAATTTTTTAACTTTTTAAAACGTTTTATATTAATCATTTTTATTCTATTAGCGACGGGAAAATTTAAAATTCAGTCGTTAAATTCGTCGCTAATTAGACAAAAAGGACTAATATGGAACATTTTGAAGAGTTAAGAGACCAATATGAATTTTTTTAAAGTTAAGGGACCAAAATAAACCTCGAAATTAAAATACAGGATCAAAAAGGGTATTAAGCCTTTAAATTATTTATGTTTTAATTTATTTTGGTGAAATCTAAATCGCACGTGCAACAACATTAGAAACTGCTTCAGACAATTTTAATAATATTTATTAAGTTTTTTATTATTAAAAAAAAATTTTATAACCGCAGAACTCGATTATATTTTAATATAATCACAAATTTAATTTTAAGCCTCACAAAAAGTGCAATTCAAATATAACAACAACAACTAAGCCTTATCCCTCTAAGTGAGGGGTCTATATGGATCAACTTTCGCCATAATATTCTATTGAGGATCATGTTTCTATTTAAATCGTTAATCTCGATATCGTTAACTTCTCTTATATTTTTTCTAGGTTTACCTCTACTTCTAGTTGTTAATTTTTCTCCATCTGATATATTCTCCTTATCACAAAATTTACAAGTCTTCTCTCTACATGTCCAAACCACGTAAGTATATTTTTCACCATCTTTTCTAATCTTATCATGTTTACTCTTACCACATATTCAATGCAACATCCTTATTTCTTCTACATTTAATTTATTCTAATGTTTATTCTTAACCGATCAATATTTTGTCACGTACAACATGACAAGTCTTACCATAATTTGATAAAAAAAATCTTCAGCTTTAGCAGTAACTTTTGTCACATAAAACCCTTGAAGCCCTCATCCATTTTAGCCACCCAGTTTGAAATTGATATTTTACATCCCCTTCTATTTATCCATCGTTTTTATTTACAAATCTAAGATATTTAAACCGTGTGACTTGCAGAATGATATGGTCTCCAACTTTCACCTCTGTGTTAGAAACGTTTCTCGTTGAACATACATTCCATATATTGTGTCTTACTTCTTCTTAGGCGAAAGTCATGCGTTTCTAAAGCTGGTCTCCATGTCTCCAACCTATCATTTAAATCCTTTTTCAACTCTCCAAGTATGACTATATCATTTGCAAAAAAAAAACACGCATCTCGGTGCTAACTCTTGGATGTGTTTTGTAACTACATTCAAAATTAAAGTAAAAAGGTAAAAGCTTAGGATTGAATTTTGATGCAAACCTATTGTAATCATCTCTCTCTCTCTCTCTCTCTCTCTCTCTCTCTCTCTCTTAAAAAAAGAAGTGATTTAAAAAAAATCATAGTCATCCTATTTATCGTTCAAGTAGCTTTCATTTAAATTGATTGTCTTTTAATTTATTTTGGTGAAATCTAAATCGAACAATTTTAATAATATTTATTAAGTCTTTTACTTAAGAAAAAATAAAATTTTAAAACCTTCAAACTCGATTATATTTTAATATAATAAAAAAAATAGTTTTACATCTCACAAAAAGTGCAATTCAAATATAACAACAACAACAATTAAGTCTTATCCCACTAAGTGGGGCGGTCTATATTGGATTAACTATTAGGGACTATGTTTCTATCTAGATTGTTAATCTTGAAATCTTTAACTTCTCTTATATTTTTTTCTAGGTCTACCTCTACTTCTAGTTGTTTGATTTTTCTCCATCTGATATATTCTCATTACCATAAATTATAAAATTTACAAGTCTTATCTCTACATATCTAAACCACCTAAGTTTATTTTCCGCTATCTTTTCTAATCTTATCATGTTTAGTCTTACCATACATCTAATGCAACATCCCCATTTCTTCTACATTTACTTTATTTTTGTGTTTATACTTAACCATCTAATATTTTGTCACATACAATATCGCAAGTGTTACCACAATCCAATAAAATTTCTACTTCAACTTTAGTAGTAACTTTGTGTCACAGAAAACCTCTGATGCCCTCCTCTATTTCAGCCACCTAACTTGAAATTGATATTTTGCACCCCCCTTGTATTTCTCCATCGTTTTTATTTACAGATCTTAGATATTTAAACCGTGTGGCTTGTAGAATGATATGGTCTTCAACTTTGACCTCTATGTTAGAAACGTTTCTCCTTTTGTTGAACTCGCATTCCATATATTGTGTCTTACTTCTGCTTAGGCGAAAGCCATGAGTTTTTAAAGCTCGTCTCTAAGTCTCCAACCTCTTATTTATATCCTATTTCGACTATCCAAGTATGACTATATCATCTGCACACACAAAAAAAACATTCATCTTAGTGTTAGCTCTTGGATGTGTTTCGTGAGTACATTCAAAATTAAAGTAAAAAGGTATGAGTTTAGGGTTGAACTTTGATTCAAACCTACTGTAATGGAGAAATTATCTCTCTCTCTCTCTCACTCTCTCTCTCTCTATCTATATATCTATCTATCTATCTATCTTTCTCTCTCCTACACACACACACACTCTCTCACACACACACACACATTCTTTCTCTCTCTCTCTCTCTGTCTCTCTCTGTCTCTCTCTCTCTCTCTCTCTCTCTCTCTATCTATCTATCTATCTATCTATCTATCTATCTATCTATCTATCTCTCTCTCTCTCTCTATATATATATATATATATATACACACACATTTCTTTTTCTTCTTTATTAAAAAAAGAAGTGATTTAAAAAAAATCATAGTCATCCTATTTATCGTTCAAGTAGCTTTCATTTAAAGCGTTTCTCTTTTACTTTATTTTGTTGAAATCTAAATCGAACAATTTTAATAATATTTATTAAGTTTTTTACTTATTAAAAAAATAAAATTTTAAAACCTTCAAGCTCGATTATATTTTAATATAATATAAAAATTAGTTTTAAATCTCACAAAAAAGTGCAATTCAAATATAACAACAACAACAACAATTAAGTCTTATCCCACTAATTGAGGCGGTCTATATTGGATTAACTATTAGGGACTATGCTTCTATCTAGATTGTTAATCTCGAAATCTTAAACTTCTCTTATATTTTTTTTAGATCTACCTCTACTTCTAGTTGTTTGATTTTTCTTCATATGATATATTCTCCTTACCATAAATTATAAAATTTACAAGTCTTCTCTCTACATATCCAAACCACCTAAGTCTATTTTCCACCATCTTTTCTAATCTTATCATGTTTAGTCTTACCACACATCCAATGCAACATTCTCATTTATTCTACATTTACTTTATTTTTGTGTTTATTCTTAACCGACTAATATTTTGTCACGTACAACATCGCAAGTCTTACCACAATCCAATAAAATTTCTACTTCAACTTTAGTAGTAACTTTGTGTCACAAAAAACCTCTGAAGCCCTCCTCCATTTCAACCACTCAACTTGAAATTGATATTTTACACCCCCTTTTATTTCTCCTTCGTTTTTATTTACAGATCTTAGATATTTAAACCGTGTGGCTTGTAGAATGATATGGTCTTCAACTTTGACCTCCATGTTAGAAACATTTCTACTTTTGTTGAACTTACATTTCATATATTATGTCTTACTTCTGCTTAGGAAAAAACCATGAGTTTTTAAAGCTCGTCTCTAAGTCTCCAACCTCTTATTTAAATCCTCTTTCGACTGTCCAAGTATGACTATATCATCTGCACACAAAAAAAACATTCATTTTAGTGCTAGCTCTTGGATGTGTTTCGTAAGTACATTCAAAATTAAAGTAAAAAAGTAAGAGTTTAAGGTTGAACTTTGATTCAAACCTATTGTAATGGGGAAACCTTCTTTCTCTCTCTCTCTCTCTCTCTCTCTCTCTCTCTCTCTCTCTCTCTATCTATCTATCTATCTATCTATATATCTATCTATCTATCTATCTATCTATCTATCTCTCTCTCTCTCTCTCTCTCTCTCTCTCTCTCTCCACTGTATTTTGCACTATAGTCGATACCCCCTTCATACATATATTGAATAGCTCGGATATATTCAATCCTAACCCCTTTCTTCTCTAGAATTTTCGAAAAAATCTCTCTAGGAACTATATTATACACCTTCCTCAAGTCAATAAAATTAAGTGCAATTCTTGTTCGTTCATCTGATATTTCTCCATCACACGTCATGGTAGATAGATCACTTATATGTACATCGGAACACTTGCAATAACTACAATCACAGTGGCTACGATGCATGTTGCAACAACTCCAATAACTACAATCACAACAACCACAAATATATCCGCGACCACAACCACAATTTAAAATCATAATTTCGTCATTGTTATCTATGTGAGATATTCTTATTGATATTTTTATTGCGGTGTTTGTTTGATTTAAATTGATATTCTTAATATCATTATTACATATTTAAAGACAAGATATTTATTATATCATGTTGTAATATATATATATATATATATATATATATATATATATATATATATATATATATATATATATATATATATATATATATATATGACCTGATAGTTTTTTTATCTCATTTTGACAAATGGATGAGAAATTTTATCTAGTCAGGAGATATTGAGAATAGAAAGTTAATTACTCCAAGTTTACATAAAAAATTATAAACCTAAAGTACTCCAAGTTTACATAAAAAATTATAAACCTAAAGATGCAGGAGGGCTAAGTCTAAGATCCATTACAAATATTAACAAAACTCTCGTCCTTCGTTTGATTAGTAACTACTTCACTTGTGATCAACATTAATTTATTATGTTGAGAGCTCATGCTAAAAGAGGAAGTGTTCACATTGACTTCTCTATTTGGTCTACTATTAAATTACAATTTACATATTATTCAAGACAATTCTCGACGGAAAATTGGTACTGGTGGCAAAATTAATTTCTAGACTAATTGTTGTCTTAATAAACCAAGGTTATGCATTTCATTCATGACAAGCATTGATGCATCTCTATTGAAATGAGTCAAGTTTTCCCTTATTTGAATAAATTTAGGCGCAAGGATTATTTCCCTAAGTATGACAATGATTATTATTTACTATGGACTCTTTCTAAATCTCGAACTCTCGTCTTCAAGGATATGATTATCTGGCATCAATATAGACAGAGTGGTGGAAGAAAGTGGGACGATGCAGGGAGGGGCAAGGGTAGATTCAGCAATGATTCTACTTCTTTTTACATTACAGAGTTCCCAGAATATTTGAGGGCAAAGGATCTTTACAAAGTTTTCTCGGACTACGAAGAGGTGGATGAAGTGTTCATCCCTCTGAAACGCGATAAAAAAGGAAGGAAGTATGGTTTCGTAAGGTTTTTTGGAGTGCGAGACAAGAGAAGTATGGGTATGAAGCTAGACAATATCTTCATAGAAGGGAGGAAATTGTTCTCTAATGTTCCTAGATTCGAAAAGCATCATAATGAATTTGCCCAGAAGGGTAAGTTCAAGGGTCCTAAGAAGTTTGAGGAAGCTACGCAGAGAGAAGACAGAGATTGGTCGTCCTTTTGTCAAGACCAAGCTTGTTGGAGTCGCTCCGGAGTAAAACCTTCAAATCACTTCAACCCAGGTAACCAATCTTTCACTGAGGCGGTTAAAGGTGAAAGTAAGAAGAAGAGTTGGGATTTGATATTTGAAGCTGGTAGTGAAGAAATCAATAGGTTCAGCAAAGCTTATGTTGGTAGGGTTCTTTCTCCAGGGATGACTTTTAATATCCAAATGTGCTTGCACTCAGAAGGCTACTTTGGTGTTAAGGTAACCCCATTGGGGGCAAACCTTTGTCTGCTTGAGGAAAATGAGCTAGGGGAGATAGAGGATCTCATCAAGAGTGCTAAAAGTTAGTTAGATCAATGGTTTATGGAAGTTAGGAGGTGGGATCCAGGTGATATTGACCCAGAAAAAGTAACGTGGGTGAGAATTTACGGCATCCCTTGTCATGCTTAGACGGTTATGTTCGTTGAGTTTCTGGTTTCGAAAGTGGGGAAATATGTGAGCTGTGAAGAGGTCTCTTCAAGTTTTACCAAGATGGATGTTGCAAACGTCATGATAAGATCTTCTTGTGGGATGACCATCAATGAGGTGTTTAGAGTGTCTATTAATGGTATTGTTTACAGAATTAGAATGGTTGAAGAAACGCTTGGTTCAGTGTGTAAAACGGTAGTGAAGAGTTTGTCTGACGAGGAAGTATCGGATTCTGAGGAATCCTTTCTGAAAGAAAGTTCTCAGGTGGTGGAGCTCCAGCGACGAGAAGGTTGGGGAGGGAGAAGACGTTAACAATACTTGTGGAGGATCTCAGAGGAGCAGGCCTAGTCAGGATGTAGGTTACCCAAAAGGTACTTTTTTTCTTCTGCGTTGAGAAATAGGGTGTCAGATAGTGTAGGTTATAGGTCAGGCGAGGGGCTCGGAGTAGCAGGTGCTAGGTCTCAGATTATGATTTCATAGGAGACCTTGGGGATGGTTGTGTCAGATAGGGCAGTAGACTTTAATGGAGGTAAGGCAGGGGGTTTTAGAGTGCTGCAATCAGACTGTCTCTATTCAGTCTTGTGAGGGATACTCTTCTAGCCTTCTTGTTTTAATGATGTCAACAAATGCATTAGATTGTAATTTGAGCGGTATCACTTCACGTGTCGGTCATGTCCATATTGGTCAGGTGTTTAGATACCTAAGATCTTATTCCTTCCAAAATACATGTCCACAAGTGATCTAATAGTATCTCGCATGTAGGTCTGACTCTGTTCTGGTGAAAAACAATTCAAAAATTTGAATTTTCTTAAAAAATCAGCATTATGTGTCGACCTCAGCATTCATGCGCTGACCTCAAAATGGTCATGCGCTTACCCGTGATAAATGGCTCAAAACTGGCACTTTATGCGTCGACGCATAAAACCCATAGGTCGACGCATGAACTTGTTTTTCGCCCTTTCCACTTAAATTCGTGTCTGTTATTTTCTATTATTTTTTTTTGGTCATATTTTTTGATATAAATAGTTTTGGGTCTTCATTTTTCAGAAATAAAACAAGAAACGTGAAAAATATATGTCAGTTCTCTCTTCATCTTCATCTTCTTCATTGTGTAAACAAACAATCACACATAATCATCTTTGTTTGTGTCACCCATTGTTAGAAGTAATAACGTTCAGAATTTAGGAAGTGTGATCTTCATCTTCTGGGTTGAGAGTTTGGCAGGTGTTTCTTGAATCAAATCAGTTGGGTTTGTCCTCCAAGAATCGAGGAGATTTTGGGGGTTTTTGCACAAACTGTTCTTTCTACAGGGATTCGGCTGGGCGAAGGTAACCGGAAATTGGCGCAACTGTTCTGGTTTAGTAGCTGTAATCAGAGAATCGTAGAAGAAGGTTTGGGTTCGAATTCTTGGAAGATTTCAATTGACCGAGTGAAGGTAACTGAAGAACGAAGTTTTCTTTCGGTTTAGTAGCGTGGGACGGTAATTGAATCAACCAAATTCGGAGCACTTGATTCATCTTGAATCAAGGGAAGAGAAAATTCTGCATCGACGATCGAAGACGTTCGGGGTTTGTATGTTCATAGTTTTCTCTTGTAACAAACAATTTGCAACAGCAACATATATATATATATATATATATATATATATATATATATATATATATATATATATATATCAATTCCGTTTGCGGAGTTGGGGGCAGACGTACCCAAAGCGAGGACGATTGGGGAAGTGCCTAATCAAATCTCTGGTGTTCTCTCTCTTTCCCTTAACTCTTTTACATTTCAGTAGTGTTCGATTTCGTAACATTGCAAACTATCGTAATTTCTGTCATGAAATAATTGTACGCTGATAAACTGCTTTTGGTTAAATCAATACAATTCGTTGAATTGTGTTCTGGAGCAGCTGCACATTTTTCTCCATATAAATTCTGCACATAGTGTGTTTACGCACACTACGTGTTTGATAATTTGTTTTCAAGCAAAATTCAAACACAGTGCTTTTAATTATTTATCAATTAACCTCATTGGATTGGAATAAACATCAAGCAAGTGATTAATTTGTTGTCTGCGTTTGTAAGTGAAATACTCAGAATTGAATTTTTCTCCTTCATACTCATCCAAAATATATTCGTGCATATCCGATCCTTTTGGTAGAAGGTTCGTTGTAGACGATTTATCCAGCAGCAACTTCCGTTAGACAAAATTTTTTAAAACAGAATTTTGTAGTCCATTTGCGTGTAAAACTCAAGGGATTTATTCAACCCCCCCTTCTAGATACATAGCCATCGTCTAACAAGTGGTATCACGAGCTCCGGTTTATTCTGGTGCTTCGGTAAAACTTCTTGGATCATGGCGAACGAACCTAAGGGGGCTTATAATAGAGCTCCAGTTTTTACAGGTGAAAACTACAGCTACTGGAAGGATTGTATGCGCGTTCATATTAATTCCTTAGATCGGAAGGTTTGGAACGTTATTTTAAACGGTCCCATGGCAATTACTATGACTAACGCGGAAGGCATTGTCGTTCCTAAACCCGAAGCTCAATGGAATGAGGAGGACGAGAAAAAGTACAGTTATGATTGGAAGGCTCGTAATATGATCATCTCTTCCTTGGGAGTTGACGAGTATTATAGAGTCTCTCATTGTGAAACGGCCAAAGCCATGTGGGATGCTTTACAAGTAGCTCACGAAGGCACAAATGATGTTAAGTTGGCTCGTATTAATACACTTACGCAAGAGTTTGATTTGTTTTACATGAAGCAAGGGGAAACCATTGCGGATATGCAAAAATGATTCACTCACATTATCAACAAATTGCATGTCCTTGGTAAACCATTTCCAAATGAGGTTTCTACTAATAAAATTCTGAGGTGTCTTAGCAGGGAATGGCAACCAAAGGTTACCGCTATCAAGGAGGCCAATGATCTTGCTACATTAGACCTCACAACACTCTTTGGTAAACTCGATGAGCATGAGCAAGTGCTCATTAGCTTGGATAAGTATGAGAAGAGTATAAAGAAAGAGAAGGAAAAAGATACGGAAAAGAAGTCGATAGCTCTTAAGGCTTCTTGTTCAAAGTCCACACATCAAGAGCAAAGTGATGATGAAGCCAAAGATGACAAGGATGAAGAATCCGGTGATGATATGAGCTTATTTGTGAAGAGATACAATAGATACATTCGCAAGAATGATATTCAGCACTCGGACAGAAATCTTGTCAAGTTCCGGAAGCAATCTAGAAGTGAAGGACATAAAAATGGCAAAATAAAGGGGACGTGCTACAATTGTGGAAAATCTGGGCACTACAAGCCGGATTGTCCATCCCTAAAGAAAGACAAAGATAAGGACAAAGACAAGAATCGCTCAAACAAAAAGTCCAACAAGTCTCGACGAGCATACATCGCTTGGGAAAGCGATAACGAGTCGGAGAAAGATGACTCATCAAGTGACGAAAGTGAATCCGTCAACCTTTGTCTCATGGCACGTCACAACAAAAGAAAAGAGGTAAAACACTCTAAATATGAAAGCTGTCAAAATATGTCTCATGCTGAATTGAAAAGAGATTTTGACACATCACACCACGAAGCTAAGGAAGCATTTCAACGCTTAGCTTCGAATAAAAAGATTTTTTCCTATTTGGAGAAAAAGGTTTCCGATTCCCAAAAGGAATTGGAAGATCTTAAAAACTCTATGGTGAATGTATCAAAAACTAATATCGATAAGGATGAATATTCATGGTTTGACTTTGGGGGCTGTGGTACTTGTCACATTTGGCAAAGAGAGGTGAGAATCCTCAAAGCCAAATTGGACAAGGCTCTCATGCCTAAGATTACATTTGCTATTGATCGATCACACTATCGTGAAACAATGAATAATCCGTATCAAAAATACACGTATGTGATTCGAGATAGTGATAGCAAAGGTAAACTCCAATCAAATCGTGATTGCTTGTATTGTTGTAAGCCCGGTCATACTATTGCTAAGTGTCGCTTTCGGAGATATCTTGTTCCAAAGGGCATTTATCAATGGCTGCCCAAGGGCAATATTGGTTTCACTTACCATAAAGGACCCAATGAGAATTGGGTACCTACTCTCCCTTGATTATTTTTGTAGGTACAAAGTCTTGAGACCACCGAAAGAAGATGGGTTCTAGATAGTGGATGCTCAAGACATATGACCGGAGACATATCTCTTTTCATCGACTTTGTGGCGAAGAAAAAGGGGTTTGTCACTTACGGAGATAACAACAAGGGACAGATTCTCGGTAAAGGTAGTATAGGTAACCCCTCATCTACTACTATCTCCGATGTACTTCTTGTGGAAGGCCTTAGACACAACCTTTTAAGCATTAGTCAACTATGCGACAAAAATTATAAAGTCTCTTTTTCAAAGGATTGTTGCGTAGTTGAAGATTGCGACAAGAAGAATGTGTTTAAGGGTTTGAGGGTGAATAACGTCTATATGCTAGACTTAAACGAGGTATCATTGGATGGAGACAAGTGTTTAGTCACTATGAATGAAGATTCATGGTTGTGGCATAGACGCTTGGCTCATATCAATTTTGATTTGCTTAATAAAATTGTCTCTAAAGACCTAGTCATCGGTTTGCCCAAAATCAAATTTACAAAGGATCATCTTTGCGATACATGCCAAATGGGGAAGCAAGCAAGGATCTCTTTTAAATCTAAAAACATTGTTTCAACTATGAGACCTCTTGAGCTCCTCCATATGGATCTCTTTGGACCATCTAGGGTTAAAAGCCTAGGTGGTAACTACTATGGGTTTGTTATAGTCGATGATTTTTCTAGGTTTTGCTGGACAATTTTCTTGGCAAATAAGAGTGATACTTTTTCAGCCTTTGAACGATTTGCTAAGTTATCTCAAAACACGTTAAACACAAACATTGGTTCAATCAGAAGTGATCATGGAGGCGAGTTTGAAAATCATTTATTTGAAGCATTTTGTGATTCCAACGGAATTGATCATAATTTTTCCGCACCACGTACTCCTCAACAAAATGGGGTAGTGGAACGTAAAAATAGAGTTTTGGAAGAACTTGGAAGGACTATGATCAATGATAGTGGATTACCAAAATACTTTTGGGCAGACGCCATAAGTACGGCTTGTTACGTTTTGAATAGGGTGCTCATCCGGCCTATTCTAAACAAGACACCGTATGAGCTTTTAAAAGGGCGTAAGCCAAATATCTCTCACCTTCATGTATTTGGTTGCAAATGTTTTGTGTTAAATAATGGAAAAGAGACACTCGGCAAATTTGATGCCAAGGCTGACGAGGGTATTTTTCTTGGATACTCTCAGTCAAGTAAAGCTTATAGAATCTATAATAAAAGGTTACGTGTAGTTGAAGAGTCAGTTCATGTTTCTTTTGACGAGTCCTATCCAAGAAATGTCGGAGAAGGTAGTTCTTTTCATGGTGCAGGTGTGCCTACTGAAGACATACTCAAGGACACTGATAAGGGAATTGATCAGCCTGAAGCAGTGCGTATTGAGGAGGAAAAGGATCACCAACCAGTGAAAAGTGAGGATGATCATCATACTAATGAAGATGAACTTCCTCCAGCTTGGAAGTCTTCAAAAGACCATCCAATTGACAACATTCTCGGTGATATCTCTAAGGGAGTAACTACTCGCTCTAAACTTAGTAACTTTTGTTATTACTCTGCTTTTGTCTCCCAAGTTGAACCTAAAAACTCTAAGGAAGCATTACTCGATGAGCATTGGTATCTATCAATGCAAGATGAACTAAATCAATTCTGGAGAAATGAGGTTTGGGACCTTGTCCCCCCTCCGCGAGATCATCGAGTAATAGGCACCCGATGGGTGTTTAGGAATAAACTTGATGAAAATGGAGTAATAACGCGTAACAAAGCTAGGCTTGTAGCACAAGGCTATAACCAAGAGGAAGGAATCGACTATGAGGAAACTTATGCGCCGGTTGCCCGACTCGAGGCCATACGCCTTCTACTTGCCTACGCTTGCACAAAGAACTTTAAATTATTCCAAATGGATGTTAAAAGTGCATTCCTTAACGGGTATATAAATGAAGAGGTGTATGTTGCCCAACCACCAGGTTTTGAATCACATGAATATCCTGATCATGTCTATAAACTTAAGCGAGCTTTGTACGGACTTAAACAAGCCCCTAGGGCTTGGTATGAACGTCTAAGCAAATTTCTACTTGATCAAGGGTATTCAAGAGGAAAGGTTGACACAACCCTCTTTATTAAACGTCAAGGAAAACACTTAATTTTGGTGCAAATTTATGTTGACGATATTATATTTGGGTCTACTAACATGACCTTGGTCAAGGAGTTTTCTAGTTTGATGCAGGGGGAGTTTGAAATGAGCATGATGGGGGAGCTAAACTATTTCCTCGGATTGCAAATCAAACAACTTGAAGAGGGCACATTCGTGAGTCAAACGAAATATTGTCTTGAGTTACTAAAATGTTTTGATATGTTGAACTGCAAAGCAATAGATACTCCTATGTCTACTAGTGCTAACCTCGATTGTGACGAAAAGGGTAAGGATGTTGAGGTAAAGAAGTACCGAGGTATGATAGGATCTCTTCTTTATCTTACCGCATCACGTCCCGATATAATGTTTAGTGTATGCATGTGTGCAAGGTATCAGGCACATCCCAAGGAATCCCACCTGAAGGCAGTTAAGCGCATACTTCGATACCTATCTGGTACTCCAAAGTATAGGCTGTGGTATTCCAAAGGAGGTGCTTGTTCTTTTGTTGGATACTCCGACTCCGACTTTTCCGGGTGCAAGTTGGATAGGAAAAGTACTAGTGGCACGTGTCACTTTTTCGCAAACTCCTTGGTGAGTTGGCACAGCAAGAAACAGGTTTCCGTTGCTTTGTCAACAGCCGAGGCAGAATATGTTGCCGCCGGTAGTTGTTGTGCTCAAGTCTTATGGCTTAAACAATAATTACTCGATTTCAACCTAAAACTTGAACGTATTCCAATTTTGTGCGATAACACTAGTGCGATTAATCTAACTAAGAACCCTGTACTACATTCACGCACCAAGCATATCGAAATACGCCATCATTTTCTTAGGGATCATGTAGAGAAAGGTGATGTTATCTTTGAGCATGTTGACACTAAGAATCAACTTGCTGACATTTTCACAAAACCGTTAGCTACAGAGCCTTTCTTTCATATCCGTAGGGAACTCGGCATTCTCGATATCTCGGATCGTGCATAACATCTTTTAGTATTATGATCTTCACATATATGTATATGTATATGCTTGTTTTATTTTACTAACAATGCAAAGAGAATTTCATTCATATGTGAGGGATCTCTCCATCATGACGGTCAAGGTAATATCGTTCCTACTTATAGAGGTTAATCAACATTTTGTGCCATGTTACTTACTCTAATCTTGATGTTTATTTCATTTTGAGCACTTATCATTCATGTGAATGTTTGGTTCTGTGTGTATATGTGTATTTATCTGCTTAAAACAAGAATTATGCAAAAATTTCATTTTTTTTTACTTCCATGCGTCGACGCCTAACTTCATGCGCTGACCCATTAAACTCACGGGTAAGCGCATAGCCACATGGTCAAATAATTTTAAAAAACTTTTCAGGAAGCATGCGCCGACGCATAGGTTTACAGGTCGACACATAGAGAATTCGTTCAGACTTCTTTATGCTCTCTGGGTGCGTGCGCCGACCTATAAGTGTTTTACTTCCCTATATTTTCTGATCGCACATTAAACAAGGATTATTGCATGTCATCAAATTCGCTTTTGTGGTAAATCTCTCCCCATTCTACTCCTTTAAACCTCATTAATCTCAGTAAATCTCCACTAAACCATCATCAAAACCCTAATAATTAGCAAAAGGGAAAGGCTCTATATATCTACTCCAAGGAAATCAAAGGGTTACACACATCTTCTCTCCTACCTCTGCAACTATCAAGTTTGAGAATCTTCCTTAAACTCTTCTTCAACAATGGCCTCCAGAAGAAATGCTGGTACAAGAGGAGGAAGAGGATCCACTTCACAACAAATACCAATAAGAAGCTCATCCACTCAACGGGTAACGTTTGAATTTTTAATTTCTGAAAGGTTAGCCACTCCGTTTGCTGAAATATTTTCTAAACGGGCTGTTATTAGACAACATGGATTTTATCCGTTGATGGGTCAAGATTTTCACATTCCTGAAATTTCTGAACTCATCAACTTTCAAAATCTGAATGAATTTGTTGAATGTGATGACAAGTACAGTGAAGACTTGACTAGGCTGTTCTATTGTGGATTGAAAGGAAAATTTCGTGGAGCTGAATTCAAATTCTCTATAAATAATACACTATGTCAGGTGACAAACGCTGTATGGTCTACATTGTTTGTGTTAAAAACTGATGAAAATCTCCCAAAGGTTACTGATAACACCTTTGTTCGGGGGTATGAATTCAAAACTGCTCTGAATTCAATGTTGAGGGAACCATATCCAGCTGAGTTTGTGGCAAGTGAAGCATTTCCTAAGAGTGTCACCACAGGTCACTTGAAATTTAAGGAACGTATTCTTCAGTGGATCGCTGCTCGCATCTTGCGGCCTAAGAAAGGAGGCCTCTCAAGAGTTGAACAAGCAGAAGTGCATCTGATCTACATCCTGAGGGAAAAGATTAAAATCAACTGGCCTTACTACTTTGCTTCTAGAATGTTTACAACTCGCAGCTCTGGAAAGTGTTTAGCACTTGGATATGCATCTGCAGTGGCAAATTTTCTGAATCACTTTGATATCCCTATTCCACAGATTTGTCATATTCACATTACTGCTGAACAACAGTTTCTGGCTAGAACTTTGTCCATGATGGGTTACTATTGGAGCTCACGTGAGCAAAGGTTCATCTATAGATCAAGAGCTACCCATCCTGAACCTGTCCATCTTGAAGCAAGTGAGGATGAAGGAAGTCAAGGTAATGGAGATCCTGTTGGTAATAATGAAAATATGGTGATACAGGAAGACGTTGTCATGCAAGACAATCCACCGGAAGAAGAAGACAATCAAGAAGACACTCAGGCATGGATGGGATATCAACCAGAAGAATCCTATGCCAATCAAGGCTGGGGTCAGTGGAATCAACAAAACTGCTGGACCAACCTTGGCGCTGCATATGTTCCTCCATCCTATGATGCTGACTCTGAATGGCAGATTCCAGAAAATTCTGCTCCACCAACTCCACCGTCTCAGCATTATTCACAATCCAATGATGAAATTTTGGCAAGACTGACTGAGTTATCTCTGCAACATCAAGAATTTCAAGCGCAGCAGAAAACTCGATACCTGACTCAACAAGAACAGCTTACCAACTTGTCCAACCAAATGTCATCTCATGCCACGAATTTCAACAATTTTGCAAATGCTGCTATGACAAGGTTCAATCAAATGGATGCAAACCTGACCCAGCAAAACCAAAATTTAGCCAATAGCCTTGGTAACCTCAATAGCGCCTTGATTGAACTCAACCTTCAACTAGAGGAGTTTCCACCACCAAGCCAACACCACAGGGGAAGAGGTTATCCATTCAGGGGGAGGAGACCATAAATCTTAGGGCATCATATTTTGTTGTGCATGAATGTGTGTTTTGTTGTTTGCTTTCTGTTATGTGGCCATGTACTAAACTTTTCTGTTATGGTTTACATCTTTTGAAGTGAATGTTTTTGCTTTAATATTGTTGTTCCGTATTTATCATTGCTCATTTACATTAGCGGTATCATATGTGGATACTGATAATTGTTTTTGTTGTTGCAAATATTTGATGATCCATTCCATATTATAAATATCCTATTTTGACCTCTGTCTTCTCGTCTTTTTGATGTTGTCAAAGGGGGAGAAGAATGAATATAAGCTACAGAAACGTCGAACCGGATGCTAAAGTGTCAAAGACAGGGGGAGCATTGATCATCTCAAATTACATCTCTCATGACAATCAAGGAAGTGTTGCCATCATCAAAAAGGGGGAGTATGTGAGGGATACTCTTCTAGCCTTCTTGTTTTAATGATATCAACAAATGCATTAGATTGTAATTTGAGCGGTATCACTTCACGTGTCGGTCATGTCCATATTGGTCAGGTGTTTAGATACCTAAGATCTTATTCCTTCCAAAATACATGTCCACAAGTGATCTAATAGTATCTCGCATGTAGGTCTGACTCTGTTCTGGTGAAAAACAATTCAAAAATTTGAATTTTCTTAAAAAATCAGAATTATGCGTCGACCTCAGCATTCATGCGCTGACCTCAAAATGGTCATGCGCTTACCCGTGATAAATGGCTCAAAACTGGCACTTTATGCGTCGACGCATAAAACCCATAGGTCGACGCATGAACTTGTTTTTCGCCCTTTCCACTTAAATTCGTGTCTGTTATTTTCTATTATTTTTTTTGGTCATATTTTTTGATATAAATAGTTTTAGGTCTTCATTTTTCAGAAATAGAACAAGAAACGTGAAAAATATATGTCAGTTCTCTCTTCATCTTCATCTTCTTCATTGTGTAAACAAACAATCACACATAATCATCTTTGTTTGTGTCACCCATTGTTAGAAGTGATATCGTTCAGAATTTAGGAAGTGTGATCTTCATCTTCTGGGTTGAGAGTTTGGCAGGTGTTTCTTGAATCAAATCAGTTGGGTTTGTCCTCCAAGAATCGAGGAGATTTTGGGGGTTTTTGCACAAACTGTTCTTTCTACAGGGATTCGGCTGGGCGAAGGTAACCGGAAATTGGCGCAACTGTTCCGGTTTAGTAGCTGTAATCAGAGGATCGTAGAAGAAGGTTTGGGTTCGAATTCTTGGAAGATTTCAATTGACCGAGTGAAGGTAACTGAAGAACGAAGTTTTCTTTCGGTTTAGTAGCGTGGGACGGTAACTGAATCAACCAAATTTGGAGCACTTGATTCATCTTGAATCAAGGGAAGAGAAAATTCTGCATCGATGATCGAAGACGTTCGGGGTTTGTATGTTCATAGTTTTCTCTTATAACAAATAATTTGCAACAGCAACATATATATATATATATATCTCAATTCCGTTTGCGGGGTTAGGGGCAGACGTACCCAAAGCGAGGACGATTGGGGAATTACCTAATCAAATCTCTGGTGTTCTCTCTCTTTCCCTTAACTCTTTTACATTTTAGTAGTGTTCGATTTCGTAACATTGCAAACTATCGTAATTTCTGTCATGGAATAATTGTACGCTGATAAATTGCTTTTGGTTAAATCAATACAATTCGTTGAATTGTGTTCTGGAGCAGCTGCACATTTTTCTCCATAGAAATTCTGCACATAGTGTGTTTACGCACACTACGTGTTTGATAATTTGTTTTCAAGCAAAATTCAAACACAGTGCTTTTAATTGTTTATCAATTAACCTCATTGGATTGGAATAAACATCAAGCAAGTGATTAATTTGTTGTCTGCATTTGTAAGTGAAATACTCAGAATTGAATTTTTCTCCTTCATACTCATCCAAAATATATTCGTGCATATCCGATCCTTTTGGTAGAAGGTTCGTTGTAGACGATTTATCCAGCAGCAGCTTCCGTTAAACATAATTTTTTAAAACAGAATTTTGTAGTCCATTTACGTGTAAAACTCAAGGGATCTATTCAACCCCCCCTTCTAGATCCATAGCCATCGTCTAACAAGTCTAAGAGTAACGAGGTTTGTTTTAATGATATGGTTTTGGCCCAATCGGGTGTTAAGGCCCAAGATGTGAAGTTGGGTCCTGGTGGGGTGGACTTAGGCATAGTGGATAAGGCATGTAAGGTTGTTAATAATGCTTCCTTTTCTGAGTCAGCCTTTAGAGATAAAGGCTTGGGTTTAGCTTGTGGGTTAAAAGACCAAAACTCGGCTAAGTGCATTAAGAGGAAGAAAAAGAAATCCTCAGTTCTCTTCTCAGTGGATATTTCAGAAGACCCTATATAAATTTCAGGGGATTCAGTTATTAACTGTGCCTCCTAGCAGTATGAGAGTGAAAGAGGTTGGAAAGAGAAAGAGGAGATAGTCCACTGTTGCCATTCTGTCACAGATTCAGAAGTTATGATAGGAAACAAGAGGTTTTGGGATGTTCTGGAAAGCAAGGTCTCTCGGAGAGTTAGAGAGGTGGTGGTTTCTTTGGGAGTTGGAGGAGGAGAAGATGTCCAGGGTATGGAGAAGAAGATTTCAGTTTTAGAGAAAAGAGATGAAGAAAGTAAGAGATTGAGGGAGGCTAAAATTAATAGGTCCTTATGAATATAGTTTCTCTTAATATGAGAGGGTGTGGTAGTCTGGCCAAGAGGAAAAGAGTTGCTAAGATGATTCAGGCTGAAGGTGTAGATGTTTGTTTCCTTCAGGAAACTAAAAAGTCTAGTTTAGACTGTAAATTGGTTTATTCTCTTTGGGGTAGTTCTGAAGTGGAATGGACTGCTTCAGATGGCATTGGAAGTGCTGGTGGTTTGGTAATCATGTGGAAGAAAGAACTCTTGGACCTTGTCTGCAGCTTTAGGGGGGAAGGCTATGTTGGGATAAATGTGGTGTCGAAATGATGGGAGTTGTTTTTTGTTAATGTGTACTCTTTGTGTTACTTGGGTACTAAGAGAAGATTTTGGTCTGAGCTTGTAAGTATGAAGAGGAGGTTTGGAAGGGGAGAATGGATTGTGGTTGGGGATTTAATGTTGTTGTTTACAAACAAGAAAGAAAGGGTATGATGGAGAGTTTTAGGAGCAAGGAGATGGAGGAATTTAGGAGCTTTATTTCTGATCTTGATTGTGTTGATATCCCTAGCAAGGGTGGAAAATTCACATGGTACAACTGGACTGGAAATTCTATGAGCAGAATTGACAGGTTTTTAGTATCTGAGAAGCTGTTAGAGGCGTGGAAGATTACTGGGCAACACATTGGTAAGAGTGTGTTGTTGGATCACTGCCCTATTTGGTTGAGGTCCAATTGTGTCAACTGGGCGCCTAAACCTTTTAGGTTTATGAATAGTTGGTTGAAGCATCCTGTGTTCAAAGAGTTTGTTTTATCAGTTTGGCATTCTGTGGATATTAAGGGTAGAGGGGACTATATTCTCAAGATGAAATTAAGTAGACTAAAAGAGAGATTGAGAACTTGGAGTGTAGAGGTCTTTGGTTGGATAGATGTGAAGGTTGAGGAATCTATAAAGGACCTAAATGATTTGGATGAGGAAGTGAGTAGATTAGGTTTCTCCAACTTTGAGGACATGGTGAAGAAGAGAACCAAGGCAGGTGATGAGGTGTGGAAGAATATTAACACGAAGGAGGAACTTTTAATACTTAAAGCTAGGGAATTATGGCTTAAGGAAGGGGATAATAACTCGAGGTACTTTCATAATGATGTTAGGAGAAGGAGAAGAAGGAATGACATATGGTTTGTTCAGACTGAGAATGGATTAGTCGAAGATGTGGAAGGTGTAAAGCATGAGGTTAGAAATTACTTTGCAGCTAATTTTAATGAAGGTTGTAACACAAGACCGTTTATAGAAGATTTGCAATTGACGAGTCTTTCTGAGGAGGATAAGAGATGGCTGTATTCAGAATTCAATGAAGAAGATATCAAGGAAGCTATTTGGATTTGCAATGGAGGTAAGAGCCCTGGGCCAGACGGATTTACGTTCTCTTTCTTCCAAGAGTGCTGGGATATTGTTAAAAAGGATGTCTTCAGGTTTTTTTTTTACTTCTATAATAATCCTGTTATGACTAAGGTTGGAACAACATCGTTCTTAACCTTAGTTGCTAAGGTTAAGAATCCTCAGTCTCTTGTGAATTATAGGCCCATATGTTTATTGAACTGTATGTAGAAGATTTTGTCAAAATTACTTGCTTTAAGGTTGAAGAAAGTGGTTAGTAAGCTGGTGTCTCCTGAACAGACTGCTTTTGTTCATAATAGATGTATTTTTGATGGTGTTCTGGTTGCCAATGAGGTGCTAGATTATGCTAAGCGCAATAGGAAGAGTTGTATGGTCTTGAAATTAGACTTTGAAAGAGCCTATGATTGTGTATCCTGGAGCTTTCTTAAATCTCTTGTTGTAAAGTTGAATTTTGGTGAGAAGTGGCTTGCTTGGATTGGTGCTTTGGTTTGTAATGGCACTATGTAGGTTATGGTGAATGGAAGTGTTACAAGGGACTTCAAGGTTGGTAAAGGTTTGAAGCAGGGGGACCCTTTATCCCCTTTCCTTTTCATTCTTGTTATGGAAGTTTTAACTAAATTGGTGAAGAAAGCAGAGAGTATAGGTTTCTACAAAGGTTTTAGTGCAGGGTCTTCTGAGCAGTATAGTATCACGCAATTTGGTGATGACACTCTTTTGTTAGGAGAAGCTAACTTGGCTAACTTATGGAGTATTAAGGCTGTTTTGAGAGATTTTGAGATGGTGACAGGTTTGAGAGTTAATTTCTTTAAGAGTAGCATAGGAGGGGTCAATGTGGGATCAGAATTCCTAAGTGTTGTTTCCTCCTTTCTTCACTGTGGGATCCTGAAACTACCTTGTGTCTTCCTCGGGGTGTTTATTGGAGATAACCCTAGGAGGTGTTACTTGTGGAAAAATATTATTGAGAGAGTCAGAAACAGGTTGGCAGATTGGAAGGGGAAGTATCTGTCTGTTGGTGGGAGATTGGTCCTGATAAAATCTGTTATAAATGCCCTTTCTCTGTATGCTTTCTCTTTCTATAAAGTCCCCTCTGGAGTGTTGAAGGTTCTCCAGGGTATTCAAAGCAGGTTTTTCTGGGGTGGTAGTGAGAGCAAAAAGAAGATTCATTGGATGGATTGGAAGGCTATGTGTTTGCTTTGGGAGAAAGGTGGGTTGTTGGTTGTCGAATAGCGGCAAGCAACAAAAATATTTATTTTTGGAAGAATTCCCTCCGGGATTTATGTCGTGTCCACAGAGATTGGTTCGAGGGAAAGAATGTTGTTCGACAATCTCTCGCGTTAATGAGTTTGGTTTAAATGGTTTTAAAGTATACAAACAGAAAAGTAAATATTAACACAAGAAAATTCATTCATCAGAGAGAAAAGACTTATCAAGCATGTATATATTCCACTCATCACAAAATTAAACCTATCGACCAGTTACACTCAACTTACAATACTCCTCAATATCACCCGGTATCGTTCACAGCACATGTTCATCTCTGGCACACTCAACCATGCTACCCTCATCGGCACTCTCGCACCCGACTCAAGACACGGAGGCATTAAGTTTCGACACCCATGCGGATTGTTAGCCCTAAATATATCTCTAGAGTTCAGAAACTAACAGATAATTATCCTTAATCAAAGTTTGTGAAGTTTATATCTAACACAACCCAAACCCCGCGCATTTAAGTAAAAATCAAGAACAATCACCAATAGAGATTTGTAAAGCAAATTAAATATAATGCCATGGGCGACAAATGTACATAAGATCAAAGTACAAACATATACAAACCCAACAAAGAAGAAAGACATGAAGAAAATCTAAAATGAACCAAACACTTCACGGATTGTCAGAGCCGATCGATGAGAAATCCACATCAGATCATCCACATGCAAGCTTCTAAGTTGTTTTCTAGCTACCTCTACAAAAGAATGAGGTTGATGAAGTTGGGAGAGAAAAAATCACCCCCAAACAACATAACCTAACAAATAAACTAAAAATAAGTTATATACAAAAAGCTGTCATGACACCACCGCCCGGCGCAGGCTTTAATTACACTCACACCAGCTGTACAAAAGACCAGTCTGGCAACAAATATCTAGTACCGCCTGGCGCTGGAAGTACCGTCCGACGCTAGCCAAAATTCCAAGAAAGCTACTGGAATTATTATTTCAATTCTCTTACGCCGCCACACCGCCCGACACTCAAAACGCACCGCCCGGCGCTGCTTCGCCCGACCCTGCTAAGGCGCAGCTGACAGCAAAAATTTTGCATTGTTTTATTCGTAACTTTTGAACCGTAACTCCGTTTTTCACCCAGTTCGAAGCGTTGGAAAGCTTATTCAATGCTCTATCTAACAATGCTCCAATATCAATGCTCAAATATCTACAAAATGAATGGAAAAGTATTATTTGTTACATATATAAACAAAAACACAAGTATACATTAAATACACACTTTTACAACAAAGTGGGGTTTTATCAACAAAAAGAACTGATAAGTGCAACAAAACTTATATACAAAATAATTACAATTTGCACTTATCATGGGCTAGGCTTAAAGGATCTGGATTGCTTCAACAAAGCTTTTCTTATGAAGTGGAAATGGAAATTGTTGAATTCTGATGATAGTGTGTGGAAGGGCCTTATGGAGAATAAATATGGCGTGAGGCTTGCTTTGTCTGCTAACAATAATGGAGGAGTAGTTGATATTAAGTCCTCTGACTCTATATGGTGGAGAGATATAAGAATCATTACTTATGACACTGTCAATTGTAAAGACCTGTTTGTTGAGAACATTAAGTGTTCTTTGGGTTGTGGTGAGGACATTTCCTTTTGGCATAATAGATGGGCTTCTGATGTCCCCTTGAAGGAGTTCTTCCCAAATATCTTTCTTTTTGCTACTAACCACAAAGCATCAGTAACAGGGTCTGGGTATTGGGACGGGGGAAGACTGGTTTTGGAATGTGGAGTTTGTTGATATCCCCAATGGGTCTGTGATGGAAAGGGAGAAGGAAGACTTGATGGTTTTGCTGCAGTCTATAAAACCAGTGAGAAACAAGGACGAAGCCTTTAACTGGGATCCGGTTAAGCTTGATGGTACCTCTTCTTATGATGTGTTATCAGTTGGTTCTTGTTATGAGAGGTTAAGCTTGGACCAGGAGGATACTAGATGTGGTGAGAAAACTCTACTAGCTCTGAGGAAGGTTTGGATGGTCTCCATGCCGTCTAAAGTCAAAGTCTTCTTGTGGCATTTGGTCAAGGAGAGGGTAGCCACCAAGACTCGATTAGCTAGGAGGAGAATTACTGTTGATCGAGGTGATCTGAAGTGTGCTTAGTGCGGTGTGGAAGAGGAAGACATCAGTCATGTTTTCTAAAAGTGTGGTGTCTCTGTCGAGGTGTGGAGAGGAATTGAAAGTTGGTTGGGAGTTTCTTGTTTGAGGAATAATAATTGTGTGATTCATTACTTGATTTTGAAGCAGTTGTTTCAGTTGAGTCTTGCAAACAGGTTGGATTTGTAATTTGGTGTGCAGTGGTGTGATACTTATGGTATAGTAGGAACTCCTGTGCCTTTGAATCTAAAAGGTTGTCAGTGGTAGATATGTTGAATGCTATCAAGTATTTTAGTTGGAAATGGATTTTTGTAGTTTGCTCTGTTAAAAAAGTCTCTTTTTATGACTGGTACACTGCTCTTCTTGTTTATGTAAAGGGGTAGTTGTATTGTTTCTGCTGTTTTTTTGTTGTTTGGGTTATTGCACCCCTTGTGCATTTGGTAATATATTCCATTGCATTTAGAATATATATATATATATTCTAAATGCAATGGAATATATTACCAAATGAACAAGGGGTGCAATAACCCAAACAACAAACAACAAAAAACAGCATAAACAATACAACTACCCCTTTACATAAACAAGAGGAGCAGTGTACCAGTCATAAAAAGAGACGAAAGCGTGGGTTGGTTTATATAACTATTGTGCTTGCATACATCATTAATATTCTTGATACAATTTAATATCGTAAGAATCAAACTCGATTTAATGATAAGAAGATGAAGCTACAAACAGTCGTGAATCATATTTGTATTAGTGTTGCAATAAGCAATGGCATATGGCCTCTACTCCGAGTTCTATACATGATTTTCGGATCCTAAAAATCTTTTCCTCCAAGGTTCACCCTTCAAAAGCTTCGGTGCAAAGAAATGTATTGGCACCCTCCTAAAATCTATTGGATTAAGTGTAATATTGATGGTATTATTCTTTATAGCTCATGGGTGGTTGTGTATGATGATGTATTTCGTGATAGCTATGCATTCACTCTGGGTTGTTTAGATAAGCATTTAGGTATTTACTCATGATTTTTCATGCATAAACTTTTGGTGTAATGATGGACATTGAAATTGCTTATTTCAAAGGTTGAGATTTGTTGTAGTTAGAGACTGCATATCTAATGGTTACTCTTGCTTTCAAAAATAATTAAATGATTTCGTGGCAATCAGGAATTGTTAGAGCAATCACAAGATCAATGGTGAATCAATGGAGAAATTAGGTTAATTTGAGATGATGAAGTGAGGAAAAATGAGAGAGAGAGAGAGAGAGAGAGAGAGAGTGTGTGAGAGAGAGAGAGTGAGAGATATATATTAATTGAGAGAGAGAATTAAAATTGGCATTAATCCCAAATGCGAGCACTGAAGGTTATTTATACAACATGTACAAAAATTGATAAAATACAAAACAACTTAAAAAATAAGCTGAAAACTGAAAAACTCTCAGTGTAACTAGTTACCATATTTAGGGTAACTGGTTACACCTCATTCCAGAAACCAACCCACGCTTCCGTCTCAGCATGTAACTGGTTACCACATATCCGGTAACCAGTTACCACAACTGAAATGTTCAAAAATCTGTTTTCAACACACCACCTCATTTCAGTTGTTCTAAATCCAACATGCTCAAACTCATCTTCAACCTCTTGAACACCTGATTTGTTACTCCCTTAGTCAACAAATCTGTCACTTGGTCTTCGCTTCGACAATATCCCAATCTTAGCTTGCCTTCACTCACTAGCTCTGTCAAATAATAAAACCGCATCTCTATGTGCTTGCTTCTTCCATGTGCAATCAGATTCTTTGCAAGTTTTATTGTAGAAACATTATCAACAAGAAGTGTAGTAGCCTCACTCTCATTGCTACACAACTCCTTCAATAGATTCATGAGCCACATAGCTTGACACACACACAACGATGCCGCAATATATTCGGCCTCACAAGACGCGAGTGCTACCACTGGTTCCTTCTTCGAACACCAAGATATTGGTGTTCTACCAAATATAAAGATGTATCTAGCCGTTGACTTTCTATCATCCTTATCACCACACCAATTGAAATCGGTGAAACCAAGTAAATCTCATTTTTGGCCCATATCCGATGCGGGAAATAGAATTCCGTAACCAAGATTTCCTTTGACATATCTAAGGATCCTCTTGATCGCTTCCAAGTGAGACACCTTCGGTCTCTCCATGAATCTACTAGCAATACTGACACTAAACGCCAAGTCCGATCGCGTATTGCACAAATACCGCAATGATCCAATCAATCTCCTATGTTGTGTTGGATCCAGATCTTGCTCATCCTCACACTTGGACAGTTGTAACCTTGCTTCACATGGTGTAATGGCCACATTACAATGCTCCATTTCATACCTCTTCAAGATCTCAAGAGCATATCTCCTTAGATGCATGAGTAGTCCCGTTTTTTACTTGTGGAACTCTATGCAAATGAAATACCTCATAATATCAAGGTCCACCATCTCAAATTCATCCATAAGTTCACTCTTGAACTTAGAGATACTCTTCTCACAACTTTCGGTAATTAATTGATCATCAACATACAAGAAAAGAATGATCACACCATCATTCACATCCGTCTTCACATACACTCTGTGTTCGGACACGTACCGCTTGAAACCAATATCAATTAAAAAGTCATCAATGTGTTTGTTCCAAGCTCTTGGAGCTTGTTTCAAACCATATAATGCTTTAATCATCTTTTAGAATTTCATCTCTTGATTCTTTACTACAAATCTGGGGGGTTGCTCAACATAAATCTCTTCATCAAGTGGACCGTTCAAAAACGAAGATTTGACGTCCATTTGATATATTGTCCAATCATTGTTATTTATAATGCCAACAACTAATCAAATGGTTTCTAGCCTAGCCACATGTGCAAACACCTCCTCAAAGTATATACTTTCACGTTGCAAGAATCCATTTTCTACCAATCGATCCTTATGCTTGATCACCTCGCCTGTGGGATTTGCCTTCACTTTATAGACCCATCGAACACCTATCGGCTTTTTTCCATGCGGTAAATCAACCAACTCCTAAGTACCATTTTTTTAATAAATTCCAGCTCCTCCTTCGTTCAAAAATCCACTTTGGATCGCTTAGAGCCTTTTCTATGTTCACCGGTTCAGATTCGGCTATAAGCGCAAAGTAAACGAAATCACCATCATCATTGATTTCGTTGTATCAGAATCTCTCACATTCTTGGAGTCTTTGAGGTAACACCTTTTTCCTTGTTAATCGTCTAATATTCTCTTCATTTTAGACCTTAATCGGTGGTTGCACAACTGTTTCATAATTCTTAGGATCAGAAAAAACAAAGCTGGGTTGTTTGTTCTGCTGGTAACCAATTACACCAGAATGAACTGGCTGGGTGTAACCGGTTACACCTGGACCTGCAGAACTGGAACTCTGTTTTTCTTTCTGGTAACCGGTTACACCAGAATGAACTGGCTGGGTGTAACCGGTTACATCTGGGACTGCAGCTCTAATTCATCAAAATATACATTGCGGCTAATCACAATTCTATGATTTTGCGCATCAAACAGCTTGTATCCTCCAGTAGAATAATATCCAACCAATATCATTTCCTCACCCTTTTTGTCCAACTTCTTTCTAAGTTGACCCAACACATGTCGATACGCCACCGAACCGAAAAATTTCAAATGGCTTAGATTCGGTTTGAATCCAGACCATACCTTTTCTAGTGTCAGCTTCTTAGTAGGACATTTATTCAACAAATAGGTGGCTGTAGAGACCGCTTCTCCCCATAGCTCATTCGACAAGTTCTTTCCACTTAACATGCTACAAACCATGTTCATAATCGATCGATTCTTTATCTCAGCAGCACCATTTTGTTATGGTGTATAGGGTGGTATAACCTCATGCATTCTCCCCTCTTGGTCACATAACTTCCCATAGTCATTTGAGACGTATTCACCTCTACCGTCCGTTTTGAGCACTTTGAGTTTTTAACCGCATTGCCTCTCCACCATTGACTTAAACTTCTTGAACATATCAAACACCTCATCCTTCCTCTAATAAGGTAAGTCTATAGCTTTCTACTAAAATCATCGATAAATGTGAAAAAATACCTATTTCCACCCAACGTGTCAACTTTCATCGGCTCGCAAACATCGAAATACACCACCTCAAGGTGAGCCTTGGTCCTATGACCCACATCCTTGCTAAAACACCCCTTGTGTTATTTTTCTTTCACACATTCTTCACACAACTCAGCTGGAATATTAATGTGTGGCAGCCCGGTAACCATACCATTTTGTTGCAATGCTTTCAGATTGTGAAAATTGAGATGCCCAAGCGGTAGTGCCATCACCACTCTTCTCGACTTGCCGCTATAGCTAAACACCTATGCTCCATAATTTCCAGCTCCACCTTGAAAGTTCTATTGGCAGCCATAGGAGCCTTAAGGATCAAAACACTGTATGCATCCACAACGCGCAAAACCTTGTCTTCCATGCGAATTTTATAACCCCTCTCAAGCAATTGGTCAATACTTAAGAAGTTACATTTAATTCCCAGAATATACAAGACATCCTTGATCATAGAATGTCCACCATTCTTCTTCTTGATCAAAACATCACCGACATCTTCGACCGCAAGAGAGGAATCATCCGCGAATTTTACTCTACCGTTCCCAGCTTGATCGATTTGCATAAACCATTCCTTTCTACCCATCATATGCATTGAAAAACCAGAATCCAAGTACCACTCATCACTACTTTGGACTCCATCTCGAACCGTAACTATAACGTTGTCGTTTTCGCACTTTTCTGCAGAATTTTCAGCAACTCTGCAGCACTTTTCTGCAGAAAATTCTGCACCTTTGTTGTATTTTTTTTTGCAGAATTTCCAGCACCTCTACCACAACTACAATCTCCTTGTGTGATCATCACTGAGAGTGTATTCTCCTCTTCTACCTCTGGTCTTGCAACCTTAGCTTTATCTCCTTACGAATCCCTCTGTTTTTCACTACAATCCCTTGAGAAATGTCCAAGTTTTTGACAATTCCAACATTGAATTTTACTTTTGTCAATCCTTGGTCTTCCACCTCTACCGTTGCTTTGATCACCATATTTATTGTAGCTGCTCTCATCCTTTTCCCCATCAAAACCTTTGAATTTTATGGATATTTTTCACCCAAATTCTAGAAATTTTGCTTCCCTTTCGAATCCCATTTTCCTTTCGATCTTTTACTCTTCTCGTTGAGTCGTGCTTGTAAAGCATTCTCCACTTTAGCTTTATCGTTTCCTCATTCGTCCATCCTTTGCTCATGAGCCTCAAGAGAGCTTTGAAGCTCATTTTTGCTCAATGTTACAAGGTCCTTCAACTCTTCGATAGCCACTACAACGTTGTCAAATCTTGACGTTAAAGAACGCAAGATCTTCGACACAACATTATACTCCAAAACGGTTTCTTTACATGCCTTAATTTGATTCACCAAACGTATAATACGCGTCACGTAATCATTTACCATTTCCTTCTTTTCCATTTGCGTTAACTCAAATTGCCTCTTGTGAGTTTCTAACCTCACCACCTTTGCTTTAACATCCCCTGCATAAGCTTTTTCTAAGATCTCCCAAGCTTGCTTCACCGACTCGCAATCGCCAACTTTTTCGAAGTTGTCACTATCGACACAAGAATAAATCAAGAAGAGTGCCTTGTAATCCTTCTTCTTTTCTTCCTTGAATATAGTCTTCTGAGCATCTGTAGCTACTGCCCCAAGTGGTGTGACTCCATTATTGATCACCTCAAGAACTTTTTGATACCCGGACAAAACTTTCATTTGTTTATACCACTTGTCATAATACATAGAATCAAGAATCCGAAGGTTGGTGGGGATTCTGTCGTTGGAAACGGTACTCATTGTTGCAGCGGATTAATGGATTAGAACCAGTGCTCTTGATGCCAAATGTTAGAGCAATCACGAGCTCAAATGGTGAATCAATCGAGAAATTAGGTTAATTGGAAAAGATGAAGTGAGGAAATAATAGAGAGAGAGAGAGAGAGAAGGAGAGAGAGAGAGAGAGAGAGAGAGAGATAGAGAGAAAGAGTAATTGAGAGTGAGAATTAAAATTGACATTAACCCCAAATAGGAGCACTGAAGGTTATTTATATAACATGTACAAAAATTGAAAAAATACAAAACAACTTAAAAAATAAGTTGAAATTTGAAATATCCCAGTGTAACCGATTAACATATTTGAGGTAATCGGTTACACCCCATTTTAGAAACCAACCCACGTTTCTGTCTCAGCATGTAATCGATTACTACATATCTGGTAACCAGTTACCACAACTGAAATGTTCAAAAATGGCTAAATTGTGTTTATCTTACTGAAAAGATAGCTCTCATTATCTCTTCCATTTATCGTGAAGGGAATCAATATACTATATGATGATATTGCTAATATTAGGTTACACATTCAGGAAACTCAATGGTGGGAATCATATTCTAAAGTCACACCTATTTTCTGTACTTGCTTTTCTCTGACCTTTCCTGACTTGAGCGTCAGAGTACCTTGCAGGTACACCCCCTCCCCCGCCGTCTCACCATCACCGGAGCTGAAGGTTTCACGACGCTGTTGGCCACTATCTAACTGTCTGATCCAGGTACGATCAGTGGCGCCGTCTATGGGAAACACTGCTTCCCCATTTTTCCTTCAACGATAAACCAAAGCAATTTATCCGTTCATCACAAGCATGGCCAACAACCCATCTGCGAACAAAGCTCTGGAAATCATCCTCGCGTAACTCGAGAACGGAAACCACCGTGAGGACAATGCTGCCCTCAACATCGAAGAAGGCGGTGTAAGAGACGGGCAGACCGCCTCCCCAGACTTCGAAGACACGGCATACGACGCCTCCCAGCAGGACGACCAGCAAGTCGCCTTTCAGCCAGTTGCTCCTCCGCCTAATGCAGATCCGAGCATTGTGGCCCTATTCGCTTTGGTCAACCAGACCAACCAGTTGATCATGCACCAGAATCTCAGAATAGAAGTGCTCGAGCGAGGTCAAGCATGGCGATCTTCCCCGCAAAGACATCTTCGTCAACCTTCACCTCACCGTTCTCCTTCCCCGCGAAGGACTCCCCTAGAAGAATCTAGGACCCCCTCACCGGTGTGCGAGGGATGCCGGCCGCGCCTGGAGCGCACCTAGCCAGAAACCTCCCATAAGCGCCATCGTTCTCCGCCTCGGAAGGAACCCAGGCACTCCTCGACTACCAAGAGGAGCAAGACAGCCGAAGAGAGGCCAAGGAACCATTCTAGGAACTCCCCTCCACGACAGGGACCTGGTCTACACCACCGATCCCCATCAGGGTCCCCAACCGGAAGCGACGACGACGACCAGAGGACCCCCTGTCATGGGAGATCATGGACGCCCCAATCCCTTCGAGCATGGAGAAACCCCCGCCACTGGGGACCTACGACGGCCTGGCCGACCCCGACGATCACGTCGAAAGTTTTGAAGCCATGCTCAACTTTAGAAACGTCAAGGGATCCATAAAGTGCAGGCTTTTCCCCACCACCCTGCGGAAGGGCGCCATGACCTGGTACAAGAGTCTAGCATCCGGGTCGATCACGTCTTGGAAGCAACTAAGAGAACACTTTACCAAACACTTCACGGAATCTCGCCGACACCCGAAGACGGAGGCCGCGCTAGAGAGCATCTTCCAGGGGAAGAACGAGTCTCTCAGAAACTACATTAAGAGGTTCACCAGGGACGCTGTCGAGGTCCACACGACCGACGACATGAAGAAGTTTTTAATCATCCAGGGACAATGACTTGGATCCAATTTCGCCAAGTCTGTGGGCCTCTGCAGACCTCGCCGTTTGGAGAACCTCCTCCAACGAGCTCAGTCATACATCGAGTTCGAAGAGTCGGAGGCAGCACAGATCGCCCTTGACTCGAGGCGGAAGAAAGGCCCCCGCGGCCACATAGAAGAAGACTCTCCTCCCCGACGTGGAGGAGAATGAAAGAAGGAAGGCTGCCCCCGGGACTCTCGTGAACCGAGAGGACCAGCTGGTCGGTTCACGAATTACACATCGCTTAACGCTCCTCGCGCGCGAATCCTTTCCGAGTGCTCCAACTCAGAATCTCTAAAAGGAGGCATCCGCTTTCCGAAGCCAACGACCCCCAAATCAAACACGGACAAGTCCAAGTACTGCAGGTTCCACTGGAGCCACGGACGTGTCACAGAGGACTGCATCCATCTCAAAGATGCAATTGAGATCCCGATCAAGGAAGGGCACCTAAAGAAGTATGCCCAGAAGAACGACGCCCCTCTTCCCAGTGCCCGGGAAGCCCAAAGCGTCGAAGAGACGACACCTCCTCCCGACGAAAATCGGCTCCAGGTCGCCCTCAGCGTCACTCGACCCAAGGACTTTTTTGTCCCCGAAGGCATCGTGGGCCAAGGGGAAGTTCGCAGCATGTGGGCAAACTTTCCCTACGAAGACCCCGTTGCTGCCCACAACACGCGGGAAGGCTTCCCTAAGACGATGGTCATATCCGGAGCTGGTTACAAGAAGGTGTCTGTCGGGTCGATCAAACGGAAATTTGACGAGCTGGAGTCCGCAACCTCGGCGAAGACCACCACTCTCGAGAGGGTGCAGGGGAAATCAAACCCTATCACCTTCTATCTTGAAGAGCTGCTGGGCGGAGCGCCCAACGCCACCATCCCCCTCTTGGTCAGGGCACAGATGGCGAACTTCAACGTTCGCAGGATCCTGGTCGACCAGGGAAGTTCGGTCGACATCATGTATGCTCACCTGTTCGGGACCCTCCAGCTCGACGAGAGACATCTGACCCCGTACGTCGGTTCAGATCTGCAAGGGTTCAACGGCACCACCACCAGACCATGGGGTTACGTTGAACTGATGGTCACATTCGGGGTCGAAGACACTGTCCGTCAAGTCAAGACCCGCTTCCTAGTGGTTGAATGTCCGTCCCTCTACAACTGCATCCCCGGGAGGACCACCCTGGCCGAACTCACAGCAGTGCCATCAACGGTCCATCTCAAGATGAAATACTACACGGCCAGGGGCCGGGTCGTTACGATGCATGGGGACATAGACGCGGCCAGGAGGTGTTTCGATGCTGCAGTCAAAGGCATGAGTTCCATCAACACTAGGCCCAAGACTTGAGCAAAGTCATCCCAGGACGCTGTGCAAAAGCCACTCCCGCGCGTCAATGCGGTCGACCTCGACAACAGGTTCCTTTGCGAGCAAGAAGAGGGCAGAGCAGCGGACCTCGACCTCCAGGCAGAAAACAACGGGTAGCCACTCCACCCAATGCGCCTCATCCCAGACGGAGACTTCGAGCTCATCGCCCTCGGGGACGATCCAAACCGGAACGTGAAGATTGGCACCGGGCTCCTCGACCTGGCGAAGAAGCAGCTGAAGGCGTGTCTCCGGGAGAACGTTGATCTGTTCGCATGGAGCGCCTCCGAGATGCCTGGCCTTGACCCCGAGGTGGCTTGCCATCAGCTCGCAGCAGATCCGGCCGCTAGGGCCGTAGTTCAACGTAGGCGTAGGCAGTCTCCCGAAAAAGCGGAGGCTGCTGAAAAAGCTGTAAAAGACCTCCTAGAGGCAAATTTTATTTTGGAGGCCAGGTACACAACCTGGCTGTCCAACGTTGTACTTGTCAAAAAGAATAATGGAAAATGGAGGATGTGTGTTGATTATACCGATCTTAACCGGGCATGCCCGAAAGACTGTTATCCTTTGCCTAACATCGACAAGCTGGTCGACAATTCTGCAGGTTCTAAGCTATTATCCTTCATGGATGCCTACTCGGGGTACAACCAAATCCCTATGGATAAGGCCGACAAACAGTACACAACCTTCATGACCGAGTCGGGCAATTACTACTACAACGTAATGCCCTTCGGCTTGAAGAACGCCGACGCGACCTACCAACGAATGATGAACAAAGTCTTCCGGGGAGAGATCGGCGATATGTTCGAAGTCTATATGGATGGCATGATTGTTGCACCCCAAATTTTACACTCATTTTTCTGCTAGTTGATGTTTTATTTTAATTTAGTATTTATTTTAGTATTTTATTTGTTTTATTTTTAATTTAATTTCAATATGTTTCTTAATTTTATTTATATTTTATTTGTCCTATTTTTATCAATTTATAATTAATCTCATTTTAATTTTTTGCATTAATTAACTTAGTTTACTATTTTACTTAACATTTTTATTAATAGTTATTATCATTTAGCATGTTAAAATTAATTTAAAGAAAGGGTTTTCATTTCCATAAGCCATCGTGACCAAATGATACAAAACATTGGATTTATTTTTCATAACCAAGGACCAATAGGAAATGAGTATGGTTGTGTTGACTTTTCAACTTATTTGCCAACCAATGAGGAAATAGCATGTGGCGTATAACAAAACCAAACGAACCAAGTTGTTCTTTTCCCTTGTCCATGCTCACGAATTCAGAATGGAAGAAGAAAAATTCAAGCAAATGCAAACACATCAAATCGTTCGAACCACCATTCAATCCGTTGGCGCGAATTCGCTATCTTGAACTTCCCACGCCCTTTCCTTTCCAAGCTTGACTGTGAAGATGCAGAAATAGTGCAGAGAAGACATACCTATTTCAACATACAACTGTCGTTGTCTGCGAATTTGCTCACGCTATCTCCAACCTTTGCTTCATTTGTTATCTCTCTATATGATATCAAGTAAGGTATTCTGAAGCCATACACGAAATTGTGAATTGGCCCTGTGATTTTGAGATGTTGCAGCGGATTTGTCTCCAAGACGTGGACCAATTTTGAAATTTCAAAAGAGACGTTGGCGCCTATTAAGCACACCACCTATTTGATACTTGGACTTACCTAAGCCAACACTCTGCCTATATAAAGGAGTTCAGCCTCAGTGCAAAGAACCAACAATTTTTCACAAAGCACTCTAAAAGTTTCTGAGTTTTGAGTTTTCACGAGCAAGAAAAGGAGAAGGTCTGCTTTGGAGTTTTTGCTAGTTCATAAAGGAGAGGTCAGTATACGCTTGAAGGTGTAGTGGACATACTCCACTTATTATACATTTCTGCTCCTATCTTGTTGTGCACACGATTACCATGCCATGTTCACGCTTATGTCATCACCATTGATTGCTAAGTAGCATATATAACTCATGAGATGTATGTTCTTCTTTGTTAAATCTATTCTTCCTTTATGCCTATGTGATATCCTAATGGTGCATTCCTTTTATATACCTTAAGCGCATATCTGCCATCATCATGCCATGCTTGGCATTAAGAACATAATTGTATGATTTCAGAAAGCCTCTTGGGTATATGTCTGATTTAAGAGTGACTCCAAGCTTGTTGTTTCTTTTGCTTGAAAACTTGTTTAATGAGCATTTGGTTCTGTGTAGTTTTTTGTTGCCTTTTTATTCACTTGGTATGCACCAATCTTTGAATTCTCTGAAAGTTATGATTGCTGACCTATTTGATGTTCACTACAATGTTTGTTTTGTCACTCTGAAATCAAGATGGACTGATATGTTGGATTGAGTTTTTGAACTGCCACTTTGTGATAGGCACAAGACTGTTATGATTGTTATGCACATTAAGCACTTTGACATTGTTGCTACCTCTGTCACCAACATCTATGCTGCCATCACTTGTTTGCTTTGCTATGATCAATTCTCATGTTAAGTTAATTTGATACCTGCTGTCACTCTTGCATTTAGTCATCTTGCTATATCATTCATGTTAAACTATGGTGTTTAGGATATGTTTACCAACCTTAAATTGTCATTTGATGTATCTCCAATTTGTGAACATGCTTGCCATTATGTGTACTATGTATGCCAACTTTAACGTGAACTTTGTCAACATGTGTGTTTGAAACCTGAACCATACACCATTTTAAGTTCAGCTTGTTATTAATCTTTGACATGGTAGCAATTTGCAAGTCTGTTTCTCATATTTGTTTCCACATTAATCCTGTTTTGGCTTCATGGTGCTTTAAAGTTCACTTATGATTTTGGTATGAGGTTTTAGGTTCCAATGTAGTTTTGTCTTAGCATCATTGCAGTTATGAATACTGATAGTATGAATGTCAAAATGTGTTTATGAGAAGTCCTTTCACTCTGTCAGCCTTGGTGTGTGAGGTCCAAGTTTTGAAAATTGCTCCAACTACTCATATGTTGCCTTATAGATGTTTAGGTTGTTGTTGAAGTAATAACTGTTGTAAGTTCTGTTTCTGTTTGTAAAGCATGACAGTATGATGAGTTTTTCTTCTCACTATTCATGATCTCATAAATAACATGCTTAGAATGCCTTAGGATTGTTGTGTTAATGTTGTTGCTGTTTCCAAGTTTGTATTTGCTGTGTCTAAAAAAATCAGTTTGATGGAGTTTGTATGCGTTAAAAAAAGATGCTTGATTTTATATTGCTTTGATACAATGCTATCTGCTGCTACCATCTAAATACCATGCCTCTATTTGAAATGTCTGTGCTAACTGAATTGGTGATATGCTTGTTTTCTTAAGATCAGAAACTTGTCATAAGGATTGAAAAACTGTTTGGATTAGTATTCATAGTCTTGGTCTGTACTTATAATCCACATGTTGGTTTTACAATGCTACCCGCTAACTTGCGTTAAGTTTAACTTTTAAGTTGTGCTACCAACACGATCCCTTGCTTGCCATGCCTGCCCACGATTGTCTTTTTTTTTTCTGATATGTGTATTATCAATCTTAGTGAATGGTTTGTCCATTAATCTTTTACCACTTATTTGAGATCATCATGCTTTGTTTATTTGCTCTACCTTGCTTTGGTTCATTGGTTTGTTAAATTAAATGCCTTGGATGTTTAAGCAATTCGCATGGATAAATGGTTGTTATATTTTGGGCTGCTGTATCTGTTGTGGTTGAGGGTTAAGGACTGTCCATGCTTTGGTTATTTGAGAATTTAGGAAACGTGGTAGTTTATATATTCATGGAGTTAGTTTATGACCGGATGAAACACGTCGTCCCAACGGTCACACACATGCACATAACTACCTTGCCTACCCTTAGGACTGGGGTTCGAATCCCCCTCGCCCAGTCCTTTTATTTATTTTTCTGTTTTTCGCCTGTTTTCACATATATACACATTCTGTCTTTTCCTTTGGCAGCGCGCGCATATAGCTCAGTTGGTTATGATTTGTTTGTTTGGTTCAAAGGGACGTGGGTTCAAGTCCCCACAGCTGCATTTCTTTTTATTTAACATTTAGCTTCACTTTTTTACTATTTTCTTCTAGAATGTTTTTATTTTTCTTTTCTTTTTGCTTCATGTTTATTTGTTAAGACTTTTTTTATATAAAAAGGAATTAGTAATATTATTTTTTGAGACTTTATTCTTAATTGAATTTAATTACTCATTCTTGTTTTATTACTTTTTCTCTTCTTCTTTATGCCATGTGTTTGATCTTTATGTGTTCAATTCTCATTTTGCTTTGACATCTTGATTTCTATCTTAATCTCATTTATATCCATGTATTCATGTCATCCTTGAACATTTTCGATCTTGAAATACTATTAAATTGACTTGCTTAATTGTTAAGATAATATATTCATGTTGATTGGCCATATGTTTGATTCTATATGAATATTATCATTGTTCTAAATATCATCTTTCATATCACTTCTCTATGTTTGTCTTCATAAAGATTGAAACATTTTGATTTGTTCTTGTATGTCATTTCTATATGTTTGTCTTCCTAAAGATTGAAGCATATTTGATGTACTTTCTTTTATCATGTTCATCTTATCTATATCTTTGTCATAAACATATTGCCATCCTCATGCTTATGTTTGTTTTATCTATTAGATCAATGTCTTTTATATCATCTTATTATCTTATCCACTTTTCTCCCCTATTCCAAAGGAAGGTTAATAGTATTGACTCTTAAAGTCATTGCCCCCCATCTTAACCTAAGTAACCTCTTAGGAAGAAACCTTGTTTCTTGGCCTCATCAGAGCCATAGAAATCATAACTAGCTTTAGGAAGAGTTCTTCAACTCTTAGTGATATTCATCATAATGAATTTATCACTCTCCCTACTAACTAAAACACAACATAGGTCCATTACAACTAGATCTAGGGAGTTCCTAAACTCTACAATGAGCTTGTACTCATTTCCCCTCTGAATATTGACCACAATCAATTATTCAGTAGAAGGTGAACTATGGATACTCTGATTCTACTCCCGAGGATACGTAGGCGTAAGGTGCGATGCCTTATCGAGTATACTTAGATACTAACCCCTAGGGTTTTCAGCCTTTAGCATAGAACCTTTAGCAAACATAAGATAACATTAACAAGAGGTTCCCATAGAGTACTACGGACGTTTAGGGTGCTAATACCTTCCCTAGGCGTAACCAACCCCCGAACCTTAGATCTTTCCCTTTAGGTTTTTCTAACGATCTTGATCCTTTCCTTTGGATAAATCAAAGTCGGTTGTAAAAGAAACTGATGCAAATTAATTAATAATTTGTTATCCGATTTTCACCGCAACAGAAATGGCGACTTCACTGGGGAATCGTTAGACCTATTGCTGGTCCTTTTCCTAAGAGGGTTAAGCCTATCTTGCTTTTATGTTATTCATGTTTGCTTATTTGCTTGTATGTGCTTATGTATGTCATATTTGCTTATCTGTACATTTGTTCTTGCTTGATCATTGGGTTGACATGGTATCCATGAGTGAGATAAGTCCTAACCCGGACTTGAGAGCACATTATTAATAGGATCGTGGTGTGATCAATAGTCGGTTGTTGGCAGTAGTACCAACAATTTATGGCATATGATGACCACACTCAGATGAGGCCCTTTGGGATTGTCGATGTCTGATGTGAGAAGTCACATTGATATTACTTTTTCAAATGGGAGCCGTAGATTCTGAGGACCGTAGTTACCTCCACCCCACTTGGCCTTTTAGGATTTAGTGCGGTGACTATGAGGGAGCCAGTCCCGAGTAGTTGTCACGCGATACTACACTCAGACGAGTTTATCTTGAGAATATTATTAACTCGTGTAAGTAGTTACATGGGTCGATAATATCCGAAGGATTTACGTAGACTCTGGGAACCTCCTAGAACCCTGTTCTGCGAATGACAAACCTGTAGTCCACACCTTGTTGGGATGGGTAGACCTTGACTTCATTCAAGAGATCTCGAACCTAGGGTTTGTTTGCTGTGTATATGTGTGTTTGCCTGTGTTTGCGCATTGCATACATCTCATTGCATCCTTCTTTGGTTTTAAGGAACTCAATCTTACTTTCCTTTGAAATTTAGGTATCATGGATATTGAGAAGAGAAACACTAAGAAGTTCAATTTCAAGAGGCCCAAATTGGCAAAACTGAAGAAGTTAGCAACCTTTATACGAGGACATGAGAGTTTCCGTAAGAGATATGGAAGATTGGTTAGCCTTCTTGGAACTAAAATGGAGGAAGGAATCCTTGACACCTTGGTCCAATTTTATGACCCTCTCTATCATTGCTTTACTTTCCAAGATTACCAACTGGTTCCCACTTTAGAAGAGTACTCTCATTGGATTAGCATACCCGTGAAGAAACAGAGACCTTTCAGCGGTCAAGAAAAGATCCCGACTCCAAAAGAGATTGGCGAGTGTATTCATTTAGACACATCAGAGGTCAAACCCCACATCACCACCAAGGATGGCATCAAGGGATTACCATCCAAGTTCTTGTATGAAAAAGCTTGTCAGTTTTTTAACGCAAACAGTATCGCAGCCTTTGAAGCCACCTTTGCTTTGTTGGTCTATGGTCTGTTCTTATTTGCTAATGTAGAGGGTTTTGTCGACGTCAATGCAATCAGGATCTTCATCAGTAGAAACCCTGTGCCTACACTATTGGGTGACGCTCTCCATTCTATTCACCATAGGACTCTTCGAGGAAAAGGAACTATTTTGTGTTGTGCACCTCTGCTTTACCAGTGGTACATCACTCATCTACCTCGGACATCAGAATTCCGAGACAACCCTGACAAGCTCCGTTGGTCTCAAAGAATCAGTTCTCTCACCCATAATGACATCTTTTGGTATGACCCGGTTTATGACAGGAATGTATATTTTGACAGTTGTGGACCATTTCCTAATATACCGCTTCTTGGTATTCATGGTGGGATTAGCTACAGTCCTGTTCTTGCTAGACGCCAATTCGGATTTGCCATGAAGGAAAAGCCTAAGAGTATCCATGTGTCTGGTTTCTTCTATCTTAATGAAGAAGCCACTGATGAGACCAAAAGTGGAGTTTGGTGTGCTTGGGATAAATTCCACGAAAGTACTAAGGACGAGTTGGGAAAGAGAAACTGTGTGTCCTTGGAATCGTACCTTCAGTGGGTTCGATCTAGAGCCCGTGACCTCAAGATGCCTTATATTCCCAGGATACTTCAGCAGCCAACTATTGCATCCCTATCCGCCATTCCTATTGAGCACATGGAAGAATATCGAGAATTTAACCAGGATGAAGCTTGAGAGAAACACATGGGAGTGGAAATATCATACCGTCTGCATTGAGCAAGAAAAGATGAAAGAGAAGATGAAAGAGAAGGATGATCTGATTGAGTGGCTGGAAAGGCGTGTGATAGATGAACCCCAGGCGCAAGAGAATTCATTTTTCTCCAGCATGAGGCCTACCCCTAGCACTCATGAGTATGCTTGCATCCCTCCAACATCTGGCGCTTGGAAAGGGATTGTTAACAAATTGATCTTCGAGAACCAAGAGCTGAAGAGACAGAAGAGAAGACGTGAAGCAGGGCAATCTTAGACAGTGTTTATTTTCCCCTCTAGGCTTAGTTGTTGTTCCTTTTGTATTTTGGGCCTTTTTGATGTACTTTCAAAGTTGTAAAACTCTACTCAATATTCAATGAAATGAGGCTTTGTTTTAAGAAATTTGTCGTGCTTTGAGTTCCTTAAAACCAATTGCATTCACATTTTTGCATTGCATTATACATCCCTGCTAAACTATCAAGTCACTAATCTTGTCTTGCAGATTTTGTAGAAATGGATGCCGCAGGAAAAAGAGTTTGGCCTTACTGCTTCGAGTTGCCAGAGGTGGATCGTCTGCTATGGTTGGGAGAAATGATTGAAGACCAGTCAGCCTTTGCTGATAGATATGGGTGTGCCATACCCTTGATGAAGACACCAGTAACTATGGGACCACTTGAAGTTCTAGTCCAACTGTATCACCCAGCATACCGTTGTTTCTTGTTCCCTGAATTCCAGTTAGTACCAACCTTGGAAGAGTTTTCAGCCATGATAAGGATCCCAATCAGAGATGCCCCTGTCTTTTCCGGAATTGAAGAAACACCTTCTGCCAGAGACATAGCCAGACTGACCAGAATCAGGTTATCTGATGTCCAAGCCAATTTGACCAATAAGGGAGGAAAGCGTGGTTTGCCAGCACAGTTCTTGATGGAGAAAGCTATGTACTTTAAGAACAGGGGAAATGAAGTTTTGTTTGAGTCAACTTTAGCATTGATGATATACGGTTTGTTCCTGTTCCCAAACGCCAAGGATTTTGTAGACACCCAGGCCATTCAGCTGTTTGCAGTCAATAATCCAGTCCCGACACTGTTGGCTGATGTCTACCATTCCATACAGACCAGATATATGAGAGGCAGTGGGCTGATTGTTTGTTGTGTGGCCCTCTTCTACAAGTGGTTTGTTTCTTATTTGCCGAAGACCCCAGCTTTCTGGGAGATTGAAGACTGCAAGGTGTGTGTAAGACCCTAATTTTTACCCCTAAGATTTTGCACATCTCATTTGCATATCATTACCACAAACAAGATCACAATCCTTGTTTCTCCTGAGCATCTGTATACTATTCTTACTTGTTTCTGTTTCCTAACCTCTAACCCAAAAATACCAAAAATTTGCTGCAGTTTCTCTCTCTGTGTGTTGTGCAGGTTTGTCAAAGACAATAAGCTGATTTCAAGTCACATGTGGTTATTCATTCAAATCCAGTTCATATGGATGTTTGACCTAATCTTGGTCAAACCATCAACAGATTGCTTCAAGTGCAAGATATCTATTTCAGTGGGCTATTTCTCAAGCAGTGATTGTCAAGTTGTCGTGTGGTGATATTCATCAGATTCAGATGGCTGTTGTTCAGTTGTGGATTGTTCAGTAGTGGTTGTGTGCATTGTATCAGAGGCTTGCGAAGAAAATTCAAGTTTGGTTTTGGGCTAAAAAATAGAGTTTGTTTATCCACTTTCTGCCTTATCCAATTTCCACTTCTTTTTATAATCCACCAATTATCCATTATTAAATCCATATTTTAAAACCATTTTTCCATATCTAATTATCAAAAGTCCATTTCACCTAAATCCATAATTTCATTTCTATCCATTCAATATCCAATTTAATTTTTTTAAACCCACATTTTCAAATATCCACTCCATATTACAAAATCCATAATCCATTATCCATCTAAACCAAATCCAAATTTTCCTTATTCATTAACCATATTCAATAAATCCATCATATTCCAATTATCCCATTTTTCATTTAAATCCAATTTCTATCCCATCTTTTTTTTTCTTCTTCTTTCATTTCCAATTCCTAAACCAATTTAACTCACATTTCTAAAACATCCACATTTCCAAATTATTTTTCAATAACTTTTTCTTTAATCCATCTTGATCTTTTTCAATTCACCAAAAAATTATAGTCCACATTTACCATTGCCATTATAATTACCAAAAAAATTAAGCCCATTTAATCAATTGCCAAAAAAGAATAAGCTATTATACCAGTTCATAACATCATGTCATGCTACTACACAAAAGCTAGCTACCGGTCCCACAAAACCGTCACCAAGCCAGCTAATTTACAAGCCTTGTGAGGAATAATGTCCATGAAAAATACAAGCCACAAAAACCCCACGCAAGCTACAGTGCAAATTGTAACACATGAAACGTATTGAAATTTCAAAACGGCATCAATACAGAGCAAAACGCAGCAATGCACACGCACAACTCACCAATATCAAAACGCAAAAGAAAATAAGTGAAAACGACAACAAAACTTTCATTTCAAATTCGCAAGAACTCACCACAATTCCTCTATAAATACACCCTCCATTCACTCTAATTCTGAAGCTTTGAAAAGCCAATACATCCCTGCAAAAATTACACCAAAGCTTCATTCATCTTCATCCAACCTTCAAACTGATTCACCAATATAATTTTCAAATAAAATTCAATTCAATTTTCCATTAACCTTCACTCACCTCTATTCTTTTTCATCTTCTTCAATTTTCACAAAGCAAACCAACAAGAGCAACTTCCAAAAGTTCATCAACAACAACAAATTCGCACAAATCCATCTCCAACAACAATTCCGTTCGCATCTCGTTCATATCAACAATTCAACAACAAGTCACAACGACCTCATTTTCGATTTCAAGAAGCAAGTTCAAAAAGAGAAGAAGATTGAAACGAAACTCACCATTTGAAGGTAGATCGGAGCTTGTTCTCATTTCTCGTCTCGCATCCGTTGTTGACGATTCTTGAATCTAATTATACCGTTGAGTTCCTCTCGCGATTCCGATCGTTTCCGTCATGATTTCGCTTCCCGCCGCTCCGATTCGATGGAATTGCATTTTTCTTGGCATGGTGATGAATAGTTCCGCGTGAAAATGAAGAAGATGATACCATCACTTTTCTATTTTTTTTTCTTTTCTTTTTCCTTTTAACACTTTAACACTTCATTTGTTTATTACTAGTCTTTTTTTTTTTTAATATTGGGCCTAGCCCGTGCGAGTTACTACACACCATCACCATCATTCTTTCTTTCACCTCCTTTTCTTTTTTTCTTTTTTTCTAATTTCTTTTTATTTTCTTTAACTTTTTTTTTAAGTTCTTTTTAATACTTTTATCTTTTTTAAATTTGGATTCACTACTGTTTTTTAATTTGGTTTTAGAAAAAATTTCTTGAAAAAAAGTCATATAAAAATATATCATGAGTTTTCATTTAATTCTTGATTTTATTTGCATTTTCTTTTTTTGATTGGTTGTGTTGATCATAATTTTTAGATCCACTTTTCTTCATCTATTTTCTTTTTGATCGATGAAAGTCGAAGTGATCTTGAAATTCCTTTGTTGAATTTCGATTGAGACGAGATCATTACCACCTTTTATTTTCGTGTGGCATCGCTTTAGGATGACGATCCGTATATCGTTCATCTCGCGTGCATTAACACATACATCTCATGGCCGGCCTCATTCGTAGGGTAATTGCTCGAACAAATTACTCGGCGTGCGCTTAACATAGACCAAAATTTGTCCCACCTCGGAAAACTATCAAAAATAGTTGATTATTTGTCTTTTGGTTCAAAACTTATGAAACTTGTTGTTAGGAGGCTTTGGTCTTATCAATCCTCTAATGAGTTCTCATTAATCTTGACCTAAGCGCAAGTATTCAATTATAATTGATCACTAACTTTAACTACTAATCATTAACTTACTAACATTACTATTGTACTAACTTCTTTACAATTACTTCTCGCACCCTATCTCTTTTACTTTTATGCTTCATTTTATCATTTCATTTCATGTTTATGTTTCCGCAATTTTTCCTTTGTCCGTTGGACATATGTTTATGCTTCCGCAATTTTTCCTTTGTCCGTTGGACACATGTTTATGCTTATGCCTTTTTCTCTTTGTCCATTTGGACCTAAATCATTAATAAAGGCTAAAACCTCTAAAAACTTGTGCTTCTAATCTTGGACTATGGTTACTATCCTATGCAATGGACATGGAGTTTTGGACTTAAACCTTGGACATCCAATGCAATTCTTGGAACCTTGGACTTAGAACTTAGGACATTCCTCCCTTTGCTTTGGAATTATGGTTCGAAGACTTGGAAGCTTACTTGTGTGGTTAGGCTATTCTCTTCCTTAGCTTTTACTTTATGCTTTAGGATAGTCTCTTCTTCTCCTCCCCATTCTTTAATTTTCAAAACTCTCTCCCTTTTTCAAAACCTTCTTGATTTCAAACTTTCACCGCTTTCATAAACAAACCTTGACTTTGTCAAGTGATTTTACTCTTTTCCTTTTATTTCTTAATCAAATGCTAAACTACATAAGCATATTAACATCTTTTTCAAAAGACTTAAAAAACATCAAACTCATCACTCTCTTTTGTGCCCTCGTGCACTTTTTCCTTTAACTTTTTCATAAGTTTAGACATGATTCATTTCTTTAAGCGGAATTATTCGTTTGGAAATGACGACTTGTCTTTACATTTAAAAACAACCAAAACAAACAATTTTCACTCTTTGTACCACGAACTACGAGGTTTTGATCCTACATTGCACATCGTGGGTACGTAGGCATGAGATGACAAGTCTCTCCAAACACAAAAATCTTAAAAAACAATTTCTCTTCTCATCTCCTCAATCTCCTTTCAAGCAAACCATTTTCAGACCAAAAGCGGTAGATATTTCAAAGGGCTCCTATAGAGTACTATAGATGTTTTGGGTGCTAACACCTTCCCATTGCGTAACCAACCCCCCGAACCCGGACTCTCTTCACTTGTTCTCGTTGTAGAGCTTGTGTAGGTTTTGTTCGCTCTTTTTCCTTTCCTTTTGGATAAAATAAAAGTGCGGTGGCGACTCTTGCTTTTCGAGTTAAGTTAATCAATAGCTTACACTCACGATTTTGCCGCTACAGTGTGGTCTAAGAAGTTGATGGAACTGAAGCATACCGACATTGAATGGTATGATTCAACGGACGAGGGAATCACCATAATCGTTAGCTGTGGGGACTGCCCCAATGTACCTCTCATGGGAAGGAATGGTTGTATCAATTACAACCCCGTCCTCGCTCGCCGTCAGTTGGGTCATTTGAAGGAAGGAATCCCAGATAATGAAGACATGCAGATGATGTTTTATGACGAGAAGGAAGGATTCGAGATGAAGATGTGCTTGAGACGCACTTGGCGCCATATCAACAGGGAGTTGTGGAGGTCCGAATGCCCGGTCACAGAGTCTCATTTGCAATGGTCTCGTAGCATAGCCCAAGTAATGATGAAGCCACATCCCCGCCAAGAGTCCCCTACTAAAACAAAGCAGAGAATGATGGAGGAATTGGGAGAGCTGGTTCTCGCCAAGAAAGAAACCAAGGAGCGCATCATCAAGATAATGAGGGTAATTAATGGAGAAGGATCGTCAACCGGCGGATTCAATTTCTAAGTATTGTCGTTGACCTTTGTGTTGTTATTGTATCTTTTCATTTTGTTGTACCTCTACTTATGTACTTGGAGTATGAGAATACCCTGCTCCAGATGTAATGTTTGCCAAACTCTTAATGAAGAAGTTGTTTTATCAAGGATCTATTCTTTATATTATTTGCAAGATGTCTTTGGTTCCTTGATAGTTTAGCTTGCATTTGCATTTGCATCTCATTTGCATCTTTGCATACGCACGCGCATTCTTCTGTCTCATCGCCGTTTTGTCTTCTTCAGAACCAGCACCCTGATCTCTACATTTGTTGCAACATCTGGACCAGGCTTAAGGAGGAAAGATGTCTGATAATTGTGAGAATCTGGATCAAGTCAATGAAGAGCTCAATGAGTTAAGAGTAGGCATGGGACAGATTATGGAAGTTTTGCATGTTATACGAGCAAAAATGGATACTCAAGCTACTGTAGTCTCAGAAATCGTCACCGCGACTGTTGAGCCGCCAGTCATACCTGCTGTGGACACTACTTTAGGGATACCGTTTGAGTTTATACGAGCCACAACTCCTCAGTCCACTCAACAAGCTGCACCTTTGTTTGGTGAAAACCAACAAACTATCCCAACTTATACTCCACCAGTGATTCAGACCCAGTTTCAACCCGTCTTCCAGAATCAGCGTCATCTTATTAATGACAACGTATCCATGGAAGGAGACGACAACAACGAGAAATTGAGGGCCAGTATGGAGATTATGCAGAGAAAATTGAAGGCCATGGAGGGAGATAATGTCTTCAGCTCTGACTTAAGGGATATGTGTTTGGTTACTGACCTAGTAATTCCACCAAAGTTTAAATTACCAAGCTTCGAATTGTACTCTGGCGCTACGTGTCCAAAGGCACACTTGGTCATGTATCTCCGAAGAATGGCGGCATACATGGATAATGATAAGCTGATGATCCATTGTTTCCAGGATAGCCTGAAGGGCGCTGCTGCAAAGTGGTATTTAGGTCTAGATCAGTCTCAGATTAAGTGCTTTCAAGATGTTATGGATGTCTTTATAAAGCACTATAAGTATAACCTGGATCTAGCACCTGATCGTAGGCAACTCTTGACCATGACTCAGAAAAACGCCGAGTCGTTCAAAGAATACGCTCAGAGGTGGAGAGAGACTGCGTCACAGGTTGAACCGCCGTTAACCAAGAAGGAGTTAGCTGATTGGTTTGTAGACACTGTGAAACCTGAATTCTATGCGAAGATGATTAGCAACATTGGCGCCAATTTCTCTGACATTATTGCAATCAGTATGAAGGTAGAGACAGGTCTAAAAAGTGGAAAGGTGGCTAGTTCACCTAACAATGCTACCAGTACCAGCGTCAAAAAGTCTCCAAGCAATTTTCATAAGAAGAAAGAGGGCGAGACTAACGCTATTATGACAGGGAAGAAACAGAGTCCTCGTTGGAAGCGAGCTCTTTTCCAACCACAGCCAGGTCCCAGCTTTCCCCAACAGCCAGTTTATGCTATGCAATTCCCCCAGCAACCATACGTGGCATCTGTTATGCCCACCTTCAATCATCCGGTAATGCAACAGGCTCCTGCTTCCCAACCACAAAATCAACAGCAGTGGCCAAGGAATCAGAACCAGAACTACCAGCAGCAGCGGCGGCCAGTGCCACAACAAAATACCCCGCCAAGAAAATAGGCAGTGACGCCAAACTTTCCACCTATACCAATGACATACACAGCATTATATCCTTCGTTGGTGGAGCAAGGGCTAATTGTTACTAGGCCATTGGGGCCACCCTCCGAAAAGTCTATACAGTTTTACAACCCTAATACAACTTGTGCCTTCCATCAAGGAGGGGTAGGTCATGACTTAGAAGGATGTTTGGCATTGAAGAATCTAGTAAAAGGCCTGATAGAGAAGAATGTTCTGTCTTTCGTCAATAGCCAACCAAATGTGAAAAGCAACCCTTTGCCAAACCATGGGTCAACTAATGCTATTGAAAATGAGAATGACGAGGTAGTAATCTCAGATGCAGCACAGATTAAAACTCCCTTGAAATTGTTTCATGCCAAGCTATTCAGGGCCGGTTTGGTCGAAGCTTGCCATGATGATTGTGAAGAGTGTGATGGTGTTAGTGAAGGATGTTCGTTAGTACAAGGTGATATTCAGCGCTTGATTAATGAAGGTTTCTTACAGGTTTTTAGGAAGGAAGACAGAATAGCGGTGATTGAGCCGGTATTCAACTTGCCAAAACAAGTACAGTTGTTTATTGAAGAAGAGTACCCCTCAGTAGTTCCCGTGTTCAATAATCCAGGGGCAAATACTGTGAGTCCTGTTTTTAAACAATCAGTTCCGAGATTTAACAGGCCTGAAGCTGCTGTTCCTGTTAATCGTGCTAGGAAAAATAACTTCCCAAAACCAGTTCCATTCAGGTTCAGAGGAACCAAAGCAGTGCCCTGGATTTATGAGGATATCACAGGTGAAAGAAAGAAAGAAGAAATGATCCCGAGGAAAGAGGTGGGGGGTCATGATAGAAGAACCGGTCCCAAGGAAAGAGGTGGGGGCCGATGAGAAGAACGTGTCTAATATAGCAGGGGCAGGGAGAATGATGAGAAGTGGAAGGATTTGTCCCCCTGTGAACATGGAAACATCCAGAAAAGAAGGTGTTAGTCATGTACCTACCAACGATAAAGGAAAAGAAGTAATCTCCAAAGAGGACGATGAAGAGTTCCTTAGAATAATAAAAAGAAGTGACTATAGGATTGTGGATCAGCTCCATCAAACCCCGTCAAAGATTTCTGTTTTGTCTCTATTAATTAATTCACCGGCTCACCGATCTGCGCTGCAGAAGGTTTTGGCTCAGGCTCACGTGGCTCGAGATATCACTACCGGACAGTTTGATCACATTGTTGCTAACATTACCGCCTGTAATACTCTCAGTTTCAGTGAGGAAGAGTTAACCCAGGCAGGCCGGAAACACAATCTTGCTCTACATATATCCATGACATGTCAGGAAGACACGTTGGCTAGAGTCCTCGTGGATACAGGGTCCTCTCTGAATGTCTTACCAAAGAGAACTCTTGATAAATTGGCATACAAAAGAGGAGTCATGAGACCCACTTCGCTGATTGTCAAAGCTTTTGATGGTTCGCGAAGGTCTGTTATGGGGGAGATAGAGCTCCCAGTGTTGGTTGGACCTCAGGAGTTTAATATTCTGTTTCAAATTCTGGACATCAATCCTGCTTATAGCTGTTTGTTCGGAAGACCTTGGATCCATGAAGCAGGTGCTGTGACCTCTACGTTGCATCAGAAGATGAAGTTCGTAGCTGATGACAGGTTAGTTATCATACATGGTGAGGAGGATTTGATGGTCAGTAACCTGTCCTCATTTCGCTACATTGAGGCTGACGAAGATGCGTTGGAAACCTCTTTCCAAGCTTTGGAAATAGCCAATGCAGTTATGATCGACAACGAGAAGCCAGTAGTTCCAGAGTATCCATCGTTTGCTTCGTATAAGAGTATCCAGTCCGCCCTTCAGGAAGGCATGCCTGCAGGATGGGGCGAAGTCATCGAGATCGAGAAGAGGGACCGACATCAGGGGTTGGGTTACAAACCAACTCCAGAAGATGAAGCTGCTTCAAGAATGAGAAGAAAGACGAATTTTGAGGAGGAGAATTTTGAGGTACCCAAAGAGCTGGCAGACATGTGTGATTACCAGTATACAGATCTCCAGCCACATGAAGAGCAGGTGGACGTCATCAATCTTGGTTCTGAGGAAGAAAAGAAAGAAGTCAAGATTGGGGCATCTTTGAAACCAGAAATTAGACAGCAGTTGATTTCACTACTTAAAGAGTATGTGGATGTGTTTGCTTGGTCCTACCAAGATATGCCCGGTTTAGATACAGATATTGTGGTTCATAAATTACCACTCAAGCCCGAATGCCCGCTGGTAAAACAAAAGCTTCGTAGAAGTCATCCTGATATGGCCCTCAAAATCTGAGATGAAGTTAAGAGGTAATTGGATGCCGGATTTTTAGCAGTCTCCAAGTACCCAGAATGGGTAGCTAATATTGTTCCTGTTATGAAAAAGAATGGAAAGGTGCGAATGTGTGTGGACTACAGGGATCTCAACAAAGCTAGTCCCAAGGATGATTTCCCTCTATCACATATCGACACGCTGGTGGACAACACTGCCCGTTTCGCCATGTTCTCATTTATGGATGGTTTCTCAGGCTATAATCAGATTAAAATGGATCCGGCTGATATGGATAAGACCACTTTCATTACCCCGTGGGGCACTTATTGCTATAAGGTTATGCCTTTTGGACTGAAAAACGCAGGGGCAACGTACCAAAGGGCCATGGTGACCTTGTTTCACGATATGATCCACAAAGAGATAGAGGTGTATGTGGATGATATGATAGCCAAATCTCAGAATGAGGAGGAGCATGTAGATCACTTGCTGAAACTGTTCAAGAGGCTTCAGAAGTATCAGTTGAGGCTGAACCCTGCAAAGTGTACCTTTGGGGTCAGATCTGGGAAATTATTAGGTTTCATTGTCAGCCAGAAGGGTATTGAAGTAGATCCAGATAAAGTGCGAGCAATTCAAGAAATGCCAGCTCCGTAAACTGAGTCTCAAGTCAGGGGATTTTTGGGTCGTTTGAATTACATCTCTCGTTTCATCTCCAACATGACTCCAATTTGTTCACCAATCTTCAAATTGCTCCGTAAGAATCAGCCAGTAGAGTGGAATGCTGACTGTCAACAAGCTTTTGAGGAACTCAAAATTTATCTCCAGGAACCTCCTGTTCTAATTCCTCCGGTTTCCGGAAGACCTCTCATTATGTACTTAACAGTTTTGGAAGAGTCCATGGGCTGTGTCTTGGGACAGCATGACGAGACTGGCCGGAAAGAGCACGCGATTTATTATCTCAGTAAGAAGTTCACAGATAGTGAAAGTCGTTACTCGCTACTGGAAAAAACTTGTTGTGCTTTGGCTTGGGCCGCCAAACGCTTGAGGCAGTACCTGATCTGTCATACCACCCTTTTGATTTCCAAGATGGATCCGATAAAATACATCTTTGAGAAACCCGCTCAATCAGGCAGACTTGCCCGTTGGCACATGTTATTATCTGAATATGACATTCAATATGTCACTCAAAAGGCCATTAAAGGAAGTATCCTCTCAGAATATCTTGCTGATCGACCAGTTGAAGACTATGAACCACTCAAATTTGACTTCCCTGACGAGGACATTATGGCAGTAAAGGATGATGAAGAGCCAAGTTCTGGAGAAGATCCCAGGGCAGAATATAGATGGAAAATGATGTTCGGCGGTTCATCCAATTGCAAGGGGCATGGAGTGGGTGTTGTCATAATTAATCCTGAAGGTGGCTACACCCCTTTTACAGCTAGGCTGGATTTTGGGTGTATAAATAATATTGCTGAGTACGAAGCATGCATTCTGGGTTTGGAAGTTGCAATTGATCTTGGAATCTGTTTTCTCGAAGTTATGGGTGACTCCGCTCTAATTATTTATCAGATTAGAGGCGAGTGGGAGACCAAAGATGAGAAGCTTATCCCTTATCACGCATATGCTCTAGAGCTGGTTAAGTGTTTTGACGAGATAACATTTTGTCATGTACCACGTACAGAGAATCACGTGGCCAATGTATTAGCGAAACTGGCTTCAATGTGGCAAGTCAGATTTATCAATGAAGATCCAGTGATCAGTATCGGAAGAAGGACTGAGTCGGCCTATTGCCAGGTCATCGAAGAAGAATCAGACAGTAAACCTTGGTTTCATGATATTTTGAACTTCATGAAGAATCAAGAATATCCGGCCAATGCCTCCGCTCTTGATAAGAAGACTCTACGAAGGTTGTCAGCTAAGTTCTTCATCAGCAACGGTGTACTGTACAAGAGGAATCATGATATGGTTTTGTTAAGATGTGTCGATAAGAGAGAAGTTGACTTGTTGATCCACGATATTCACGAAGGAGCTTTTGGCACCCATGCCAATGGGCATGCCATGGTTAAGAAGATCTTGAGGGCTGGATACTATTGGTTGACTATGGAGACTGATTGCATCCAGTATGCTAGGAAATGCCACAAATGTCAGATCTATGCAGACAAAATGCATGTTCCTCCTACTCTGTTGAATGTACTGTCATCACCTTGGCCGTTCTCCATGTGGGGCATTGATATGATTGGGGCAATTGAGCCTAAAGCGTCTAATGGGCATCGCTTCATCCTGGTGGCCATAGATTACTTTACCAAATGGGTGGAAGCCGCCTCTTATACAAACGTAACTAAGCAAGTAGTTGCTCGTTTCATCAAGAACAATATCATTTGTCGCTATGGGATTCCAAGCAGAATCATAACTGACAATGGGACCAATTTGAATAACAGAACCATGAAGGAGTTGTGTGATAACTTCAAGATCGAGCACCATAATTCTTCACCGTATCGTCCGAAGATGAATGGAGCCGTCGAAGCTGCGAATAAGAATATCAAGAAAATCCTTCAGAAGATGGTCAAAACATACAAGGATTGGCATGAGATGTTGCCGTATGCACTACATGGATATAGGACGTCTGTCAGAACATCAACAGGGGCAACCCCTTTTTCGTTGGTATATGGAATGGATGCTGTCCTCCCCATATAGGTGGAAATACCTTTGCTGAGGATATTAATGGAGACAAAGCTTGATGAAGCTGAGTGGATTCAAGAGAGATATGACCAGTTGAATTTAATTGATGAGAAGCGCCTAACAGCTATGTGTCATGGTCAGTTGTATCAGAAAAAGATGAAGAGAGCATTTGACAAAAAGGTCCGCACTCGAGAATTCCGAGTAGGTGAGTTGGTACTTAAGAAGATCTTGCCGTCGCAAAGAGATGCCCGTGGAAAGTGGGCGCCTAATTATGAAGGTCCATACATAGTTAAGACAGTATTTTCAGGAGGATCTCTTTTCCTCACGACTATGGACGGTGAACAACTTGCACATCCTATGAATGCCGACTCGGTGCGAAAGTATTATGCTTGAGGCAATGACACCTATGTGATATCCAGGAATCCCCAGAGAAGCTCAAGTTCTGCTACAACTGGAGTCTTTAGTCATTAGGGTTATCGGTCATTGAATACAATGTAACCTTTGATAATTGCCATTTTTGGTGCATTTGTAATATTTCACGGGACTCTGCTATTTGGCAAGTCACCATTTTTTCAATGAATATCAGCTATTGAATCATTTCCGTGTTTAACACGTTATCCTTCCTTTTTGCAAGTTTAGTCATTTTCACTTGATTTTTGAAAACGAAAATTTTGCAATATTTTGAGAAAACACAAAGATAAGCTAAGTTTTACTCTGGAATTAAGACGTTTTGGAATCAAGTTCGTACAGAAAGAGTCAGCAGTACTTTTTTTCCTTTTGGCATGGATCTGCCACCTCCAGTGAAAGAAGACCACCCCGATTGTCCTTGATGTTTGGGTTTCAGGGTGTTGACTTGCGTTATCCTTTCTTCTTTCCTGTTTTGCGTCGTTCGCGTCGTTTCTAGCATATAGCTAAGCATATGAATCATACCCTAGCATCGTTGCATCCTTTGTGCTCTGCCTTGCTTGTGGTCTTGTGTTGGCGTCCATCTTTATTTCCCCAGCGAAGTAAAGACATTCCCGGTTTGCCTTATGTCGTGCTCATTCGGTCTCAACCTTTGCGCGCCAGATTTGCATCTTTAAAATCTTTTTCTGTTCCCCAAGAAGTTTAACTTTAAAAGATTTTGGAAAGTTGTTCTTGTTTGAATCGTGTCAAACTTGAACTCGGACTTTGTTTGAATCGTGTCAAGCACTGTCTTTTGTGTTCTCGTTTGAATCGTGTCAAACTTGAACTTAGACTTTGTTTGAATCGTGTCAAGCACTGTCTTTTGTGTTCTCGTTTGAATCGTGTCAAACTTGAACTTAGACTTTGTTTGAATCGTGTCAAGCACTGTCTTTTGTGTTCTCGTTTGAATCGTGTCAAACTTGAACTTAGACTTTGTTTGAATCGTGTCAAGCACTGTCTTTTGTGTTCTCGTTTGAATCGTGTCAAACTTGAACTTAGACTTTGTTTGAATCGTGTCAAGCACTGTCTTTTGTGTTCTCGTTTGAATTGTGTCAAACTTGAACTTAGACTTTGTTTGAATCGTGTCAAGCACTGTCTTTTGTGTTCTCGTTTGAATCATGTCAAACTTGGACATGGACTCTGTTTGAATCGTGTCAAGCACTGTCTCTTCTGTTCTCATTTGAATCGTGTCAAACCTGAACAGAGTCTTTGTTCGAATCGTGTCGGACACTGACCCCCTTTGTTTTAAAACCATTCCTGTTCGAATCGTGTCGAACTTGAATTGGGACTTTGCTTGAATCGTGTCAAGCACTGTCTTTTTGTTTTAAAACTGTTCTTGCCCGAATCGTGTCGGACATTGAACACCTCTTTATTTCGTTTCTTTCCTAAAAATACTTTAAGATAAATTTCTGGGAATATCTTTTTATTTAACCCTATAAGACTCCTATCTGATGCGCAGGGTTAGCCTCTGTCCTCTTGGCTTGCCTCGAAGATCCCACTTTGAACCCTTCAGTTTAGGTTCCCCAGGAAGTCCTTGCTTGTTTGTCTGTACTTTTTTAGATTGATCCCCAGTGACCAAGTTCCTCTTTCTGGTTTCATGTTCAGGAAGAATGTAGGTTTGTTTTGCCCCCAGTAGTTTATCTCCCCGGATCTTTCCCCAGTGGAGATTGTCTGTGGTCTTTTCCCCAGTGTTTCTTTGGAGTCTCCCCAGTGAGTCTCTTTTGTTGGTTGGTCGGTATCCCCAGTGAGCTTTTCTCATGGATACTGTATCTTTCGTCCTTCCCAGTGAAGCTCTGATTCTTCTTGCTTCCTGTTCGTCCCTTGGTGTCTTGTTGTGTCGGCATTTTCTGGCATCTTCTTGGCATCATGTTTGTTGCATTGCATGTGTGTGCATTTGAGGATAAAATTTTCGGTTATCTATATTTAAATATCCTTCACATTTGATTACATGAGGATCTTCATCTCTCATGTCATCAGGTGAAGATATTTAAATAGGGGCAACTGTTGCACCCCAAATTTTACCCTCATTTTTCTGCTAGTTGATGTTTTATTTTAATTTAGTATTTATTTTAGTATTTTATTTGTTTTATTTTTAATTTAATTTCAATATGTTTCTTAATTTTATTTATATTTTATTTGTCCTATTTTTATCAATTTATAATTAATCTCATTTTAATTTTTTGCATTAATTAATTTAGTTTACTATTTTACTTAACATTTTTATTAATAGTTATTATCATTTAGCATGTTAAAATTAATTTAAAGAAAGGGTTTTCATTTCCATAAGCCATCGTGACCAAATGATACAAAACATTGGATTTATTTTTCATAACCAAGGACCAATAGGAAATGAGTATGGTTGTGTTCACTTTTCAACTTATTTGCCAACCAATGAGGAAATAGCATGTGGCGTATAACAAAACCAAACGAACCAAGTTGTTCTTTTCCCTTGTCCATGCTCACGAATTCAGAATGGAAGAAGAAAAATTCAAGCAAATGCAAACACATCAAATTGTTCGAACCACCATTCAATCCGTTGGCGCAAATTTGCTATCTTGAACTTCCCACGCCCTTTCCTTTCCAAGCTTGACTGTGAAGATGCAGAAATAGTGCAGAGAAGACATACCTATTTCAGCATACAACTGCCGTTGTCTGCGAATTTGCTCACGCTATCTCCAACCTTTGCTTCATTTGTTATCTCTCTATATGACATCAAGTAAGGTATTCTGAAGCCATACACGAAATTGTGAATTGGCCCTGTGATTTTGAGATGATGTAGCGGATTTGTCTCCAAGACGTGGACCAATTTTGAAATTTCAAAAGAGACGTTGGCGCCTATTAAGCACACCACCTGTTTGATACTTGGACTTACCTAAGCCAACACTCTGCCTATATAAAGGAGTTCAGCCTCAGTGCAAAGAACCAACAATTTTTCACAAAGCACTCTAAAAGTTTCTGAGTTTTGAGTTTTCACGAGCAAGAAAAGGAGAAGGTCTGCTTTGGAGTTTTTGCTAGTTCATAAAGGAGAGGTCAGTATACGCTTGAAGGTGCAGTGGACATACTCCACTTGTTATACATTTCTGCTCCTATCTTGTTGTGCACACGATTACCATGCCATGTTCACGCTTATGTCATCACCATTGATTGCTAAGTAGCATATATAACTCATGAGATGTATGTTCTTCTTTGTTAAATCTATTCTGCCTTTATGCCTATGTGATATCCTAATGGTGCATTCCTTTTATATACCTTAAGCGCATATCTGCCATCATCATGCCATGCTTAGCATTAAGAACATAATTGTATGATTTCAGAAAGCCTCTTGGGTATATGTCTGATTTAAGAGTGACTCCAAGCTTGTTGTTTCTTTTGCTTGAAAACTTATTTAATGAGCATTTGGTTCTGTGTAGTTTTTTGTTGCCTTTTTATTCACTTGGTATGCACCAATCTTTGAATTCTCTGAAAGTTATGATTGCTGACCTATTTGATGTTCACTACAATGTTTGTTTTGTCACTCTGAAATTAAGATGGACTGATATGTTGGATTGAGTTTTTGAACTGCCACTTTGTGATAGGCACAAGACTGCTATGATTGTTATGCACATTAAGCACTTTGACATTGTTGCTACCTCTGTCACCAACATCTATGCTGCCATCACTTGTTTGCTTTGCTATGATCAATTCTCATGTTAAGTTAATTTGATACCTGCTGCCACTCTTGCATTTAGTCATCTTGCTATATCATTCATGTTAAACTATGGTGTTTAGGATATGTTTACCAACCTTAAATTGTCATTTGATGTATCTCCAATTTGTGAACATGCTTGCCATTATGTGTACTATGTATGCCAACTTTAACGTGAACTTTGTCAACATGTGTGTTTGAAACCTGAACCATACACCATTTTAAGTTCAGCTTGTTATTAATCTTTGACATGGTAGCAATTTGCAAGTCTGTTTCTCATATTTGTTTCCACATTAATCCTGTTTTGGCTTCATGGTGCTTTAAAGTTCACTTATGATTTTGGTATGAGGTTTTAGGTTCCAATGTAGTTTTGTCTTAGCATCATTGCAGTTATGAATACTGATAGTATGAATGTCAAAATGTGTTTATGAGAAGTCCTTTCACTCTGTCAGCCTTGGTGTGTGAGGTCCAAGTTTTGAAAATTGCTCCAACTACTCATATGTTGCCTTATAGATGTTTAGGTTGTTGTTGAAGTAATAACTGTTGTAAGTTCTGTTTCTGTTTGTAAAGCATGACAGTATGATGAGTTTTTCTTCTCACTATTCATGATCTCATAAATAACATGCTTAGAATGCCTTAGGATTGTTGTGTTAATGCTGCTGCTGTTTCCAAGTTTGTATTTGCTGTGTCTAAAAAAATCAGTTTGATGGAGTTTGTATGCGTTAAAAAAAGATGCTTGATTTTATATTGCTTTGATACAATGCTATCTGCTGCTACCATCTAAATACCATGCCTCTATTTGAAATGTCTATGATAACTGAATTGGTGATATGCTTGTTTTCTTAAGATCAGAAACTTGTCATAAGGATTGAAAAACTGTTTGGATTAGTATTCATAGTCTTGGTCTGTACTTATAATCCACATGTTGGTTTTACAATGCTGCCCGCTAACTTGCGTTAAGTTTAACTTTTAAGTTGTGCTACCAACACGATCCCTTGCTTTCCATGCCTGCCCACGATTGTCTTTTTTTTTCTGATATGTGTATTATCAATCTTAGTGAATGGTTTGTCCATTAATATTTTACCACTTATTTGAGATCATCATGCTTTGTTTATTTGCTCTACCTTGCTTTGGTTTATTGGTTTGTTAAATTAAATGCCTTGGATGTTTAAGCAATTCGCATGGATAAATGGTTGTTATGTTTTGGGCTGCTGTATCTGTTGTGGTTGAGGGTTAAGGACTGTCCATGCTTTGGTTATTTGAGAATTTAGGAAACGTGGTAGTTTATATATTCATGGAGTTAGTTTATGACCGGATGAAACACGCCGTCCCAACGGTCACACACATGCACATAACTACCTTGCCTACCCTTAGGACTGGGGTTCAAATCCCCCTCGCCCAGTCCTTTTATTTATTTTTCTGTTTTTCACCTGTTTTCACATATATACACATTCTGTCTTTTCCTTTGGAAGCGCGCGCATATAGCTCAGTTGGTTATGATTTGTTTGTTTGGTTCAAAGGGACGTGGGTTCAAGTCCCCACAGCTGCATTTCTTTTTATTTAACATTTAGCTTCACTTTTTTACTATTTTCTTCTAGAATGTTTTTATTTTTCTTTTCTTTTTGATTCATGTTTATTTGTTAAGACTTTTTTTATATAAAAAGGAATTAGTAATATTATTTTTTGAGCCTTATTTCTTAATTGAATTTAATTACTCATTCTTGTTTTATTACTTTTTCTCTTCTTCTTTATGCCATGTGTTTGATCTTTATGTGTTCAATTCTCATTTTGCTTTGACAACTTGATTTCTATCTTAATCTCATTTATATCCATGTATTCATGTCATCCTTGAACATTTTCGATCTTGAAATACTATTAAATTGACTTGCTTAATTGTTAAGATAATATATTCATGTTGATTGGCCATATGTTTGATTCTATATGAATATTATCATTGTTCTAAATATCATCTTTCATATCACTTCTCTATGTTTGTCTTCATAAAGATTGAAACATTTTGATTTGTTCTTGTATGTCATTTCTATATGTTTGTCTTCCTAAAGATTGAAGCATATTTGATGTACTTTCTTTTATCATGTTCATCTTATCTATATCTTTGTCATAAACATATTGCCATCCTCATGCTTATGTTTGTTTTATCTATTAGATCAATGTCTTTTATATCATCTTATTATCTTATCCACTTTTCTCCCCCTATTCCAAAGGAAGGTTAATAGTATTGACTCTTAAAGTCATTGCCCCCCATCTTAACCTAAGTAACCTCTTAGGAAGAAACCTTGTTTCTTGGCCTCGTCAGAGCCATAGAAATCATAACTAGCTTTAGGAAGAGTTCTTCAACTCTTAGTGATATTCATCATAATGAATTTATCACTCTCCCTACTAACTAAAACACAACATAGGTCCATTACAACTAGATCTAGGGAGTTCCTAAACTCTACAATGAGCTTGTACTCATTTCCCCTCTGAATATTGACCACAGTCAATTATTCAGTAGAAGGTGAACTACGGATACTCTGATTCTACTCCCGAGGATACGTAGGCGTAAGGTACGATGCCTTATCGAGTATACTTAGATACTAACCCCTAGGGTTTTCAGCCTTTAGCATAGAACCTTTAGCAAACATAAGATAACATTAACAAGAGGTTCCCGTAGAGTACTACGGACGTTTAGGGTGCTAATACCTTCCCTAGGCGTAACCAACCCCCGAACCTTAGATCTTTCCCTTTAGGTTTTTCTAACGATCTTGAACCTTTCCTTTGGATAAATCAAAGTCGGTTGTAAAAGAAACTGATGCAAATTAATTAATAATTTGTTATCCGATTTTCACCGCAACAATGATCATCAAATCTGCAGAGGAAGTTGACCACGCTGCCCATCTCAAGAAGGTGTTCGACACGGCGAGGAGATGCCGCATGAGGCTCAATCCCGACAAATGCACCTTCGGCGTTCGGGCGGGTAAGTTCCTCGGCTTCTACCTCACAGAGCGAGGAATCGAGGCCAACCCCAACAAGTGTAGGGATTTCTCCGAAATCCCAACTTCGAACTCGAAGAAGTTAATACAATCACTGAACGGGATGCTGACCGCCCTCTCCCGCTTCGTCGCCAAATCCGCACAATACACACTCCCGTTTTTCAAGCTTCATCGACAAAAAGCCACGTTTGAATGGAGCAAGGAATGCGACCAGGCTTTACTCCATCTCAAACGAGTCCTGGCTTAGTCCCCCGGTCCTCTCACGGCCAGAGAACGGGGAGACACTCTTCTTGTATCTCGCCATCACGAGCGAAGTGGTCAGCGCTGTCCTAATCCGGGAAACCCCGGACGGGCAGAAGCCAATTTTCTTCACGAACAAGGCCCTCCAAGGCCCCGAGCTCAGGTATCAGCAGATCAAGAGAGCCGCCCTGGCCCTCGTCACCGTAGCCAGGAGGTTACACCATTACTTCCTAGCCCACACGGTCGTTGTTCAAACCGAGCAACCAATAAGGAAACTCCTCGGTCGACCAAACATGGCGGGAAGGATGCTCAGATGGTCACTCGAACTCGCTGAGTTCGACATCCTGTACGAGGGAAGGAAAGCCCTAAAGGCTCAGGTACTGGCCAACCTTGTGGCGGAAATGACTTTCCCAGAACCTTCGTCCAACGGATCCCAGAATTGGACAATCTACATCGACAGGGCATCCGACACGAAAGGGAGTGGGGCGGGCATTATCCTCGAAAATGAGGAAGGCATCCTGATCGAGGTCTCCCTTGAACTATCCTTCCCGACGTCGAATAACCAGGCAGAGTACGAGGCTTTCCTCACTGGGCTTCGATTGGCCGAGGACCTCGGCGCCAAGGAGGTCAAAATCTTCACTGACTTCCAGCTCGTAGCCTCTCAAGTCCGAGGAGAGTATCAGGCCAAGAACGACTGCCTCATCGAATACCTGACCTTGGTAAAGGAAAAGATGAAGAATTTTGCCTCCACTGAAGTGACCCACATCCCGGGCGAGCACAAATTGGCGAGCACGAAGAAGAAAGGCGGGAACAAGTCCGTCATTCAGGAAGTACTTTGCCACCCGAGCATCGACAAACTCGCCCCGGCGACAGACATGAATGCCATCGGGGACAACAATTATTGGATGACCCCGGTATACGAATACCTCACAACGGGCAAACTGCCCGAAGATCCCAAGGAAGCGGGGATGGTCAAGCGGCGAGCGTGCTCGTACACAATAGTCGATGATAAGCTATACCGCCGCGGGTTGTCGATCCCCCGCCTCAGATGCGTCGAAGAAACCAGGGTCCCAAGTATACTCCAAGAAATCTGTGAGGGGATCAACACCCAACACCTCGGGGGCGATCTTTAGCCCGCAAGGCACTTCGGGCAGGGTATTACTAGCCCACCATGCAACAGGACGCCAAAGAGCATGTCAAGAAGTGTGATAGATGCCAGCGGCACGGGGACATGCACCTCGCTCCCCCTAGAAAGCTCAAAACATTGTCGTCCCCATGGCCGTTTATGTGGTGGGGAATAGATATCCTCGGGCCCTTCGTCGTGGGGTCATACCAAAACAAGTACCTCATCGTCGCCGTAGATTATTTCACGAAGTGGATCGAGAAGGAAGCCCTGGCCAAAATCACGGCCTTCAACATACTCCGCTTCAACAAAAGGAACATCCTCACCCAATTTGGCGTACCCCAAGCGATCGTCACCGACAATGAGACACAGTTCACCAACAAGAACTTCCAAGACTTCGTCACCAAACTGGGCACGAAGCAGCACTTCACGTCGGTCGAGCATCCTCAAACGAACGGGCAGGCCGAAGCAGCGAACAGAGTGATCCTCCGAGGATTGAAACGTCGACTAGGCGACGCCAAACAACGGTGGGTCGAGGAGCTACACAACGTCCTCTGGGCCTACCGAATAACCCCACATTCCACGACCGGGGAGACCCCCTTTTGTCTGACCTACGGAACGGAAGCGGTGATCCCCATGGAGATCAGAGAACCCTCGAGGAGGACGGAAGTCCCCCTCAACAAGGATGCGAACAACAAGGCCCTAAGGGAAGAGTTCAACTTCGTCGAGGAGATAAGGAATGGTGCATCCCTCTGGGAAGCCTCACTTAAACAGAAAATAACTTTACGTTATAACAACAAAGTTATCAAACGTGATTTTCAGGTAGGAACCCTCGTCCTACAAAGAAACCAGAAACATTCGCGAGAAGGCAAACTCGCCGCGAACTGGGAGGGCCCATACCGCGTCCGCACGAAAACGAGGACAGGAGCCTACTTCCTCGAAAATCTGCACGGGGAAGAACTTGCTCGACCATGGAACGCTGAGAAGCTTAAACAGTACTACAGTTAAGCACTGCCCGCGACACACTAGTGTCGCGGTTACGGGGACGCACTAGGGTACAAGCGCGACACTCCTATACAAAACACGATGATCAAGGGCCGCGTGGTGTGTGCGCGAGGACTTTTGATCCGATGAGGACACCTCGATCGAGCTCCGTCGTCGCTGTACCAATTAGGCAGAACACCCAGCTCACGATGGGAAGTTCACGCCACGAAGCTAAGTCCTCGACCGAGCTCTTAGCCTCGTTGAAGGTCGGAATACACCTCCGACCACTCGGCGAGCTCTCCACGCAGTCGAGGATCATCAAAGTCTAGCAAATTCCCAAAATCACCAAATCACTTAGACAAAAATAAGTAAAGTATAGCAAATACACAAGCATCACACACACAGATAAGTAAAACGAAAAGTATTAAAACCGGGCAAAAGCCCATTGTACAAATGTTACAAACATGTCAAAAAGCCCCTGGCACGTAGGCCGGGCACAAGTCATTACAAAAAATTGCGAACAGGCCAGACAAACCGAGATCAAAAGAAAGTGGCTCGCAAGCCAAGCATAACGAACAGGTAAAGACCTAACCGACCACATCCTCCTCTTACTGCTCATTTCCTACAGCCCCTTCGTCTACCTCCGCTTCCTGCATTAGCTGCACGATCTGACCCTCAACCACTTCGTAGTCAGGGTCAGCCCCTTCAGTAATGAGACTAGGGTTAAGGACCCGCAGCTGCTGTACGGCATTGTTGAAACCAATGTCGGCCACCACGAGGCTATCCTGCTCGGCTTGCCTGAGCTTCGCTATCAGAGATGCCTGTGAGCTCAACAACTTGTCTTCCTCAGTTTCCTCCTCGGCTGGGCGAACAACTTCCTCTAGCTCGGCGTTCCTCGCCAAGAGACCCTTCCTCTCCTCCTCAGCTTTCTTCAGCCTCTCCTCCAGCCTCCCTTGAAGCTCGACTTGGGCCTTGTTCTGGTTTTTGCAGTCAGTCAGCTCCTTGCCCACCTTCTCCATCTCAGCTGAGATAGACTTGAAGCTTTCTTGCAACCTGTTCAGCTCGCCAGTCGGGCATGTCTCGTCATTCAAGACCAAGCCAGCCGCAGCCAAACGAACACCGATTGCTGAAAATCAGTGAAGGGCAGGCGCCACCCTGCCTCGTCGAACATAAATTCATACAGGGGAAACCGCATCCCTCGGTACGTCGAGAAAATACGGTGGTGCGCTTGAGGCCAGAACACCTTCCATGTCTTCGAGGAGCCCACCAAGCGATGCTAGACGGTGCAGAAGATGTCGTCTTCGTCCCCGTCGATGAACTGGGAAATCATGTTTAGAGGCTCATCGCTGACCCACTCCTCGAGTGGCCGTTCATCGACACTGTGGATCGGCGCCATCGGGGAGTCCGGTTGGTTGTCAACGTCTAGAAATCCCACGGCCACGACCAAGGCTTCCATTTACCTGAAAAGCAGAAAGAAACGGTGAATTCGATGATCCATATCAAATTCACCCCTCCACTGCTGATCAAGTGAAAGGGCGAAGAAAGAGCCTCCCCGGGACCATCCTTAGGTCGCCGGTACGCCACCCAAGGGAAAATTCGTCCCACAGCTCGGAATATTGGTGAGAGCCTCGAGTTATTCATCTCGGGACATTCTTCTTGTCCCCGGGGAAGTCATCCCATCTCCCCGCGAGGTTCAACAAAAACATAAAGAAATTCCGCCGTTTTCGCCGAAAATTTCATGGTTTCCCCGAGAACTTCATCAGTTCACCGTATGAACACCATATAAAACACCTTAAAGAGGGAAAAAGATCAAGAAACTTACTTGAAAAACAGCTGACAGAGTTCCGACGCGGTGGTAGGTGGCGGAGAACGGCGGCAAAGACAGAAGGAAAAGAGAGAGAATCTGAGCGAGGGAGAGCGAAAAGTGAAAATGAGATGGGCTAGCCACTAATTATAAAGCCCCTCACGGACTCGAGGAGTTCCTAGGCACTCGATTACGCTACCCTAGCCGCCTTAAGTAATGATGACATGTGACACGTGGCACACGCTTCCCCACGTGCGCCCTTTCGTTCTCCCACACGCGTTCTTTCACAATGTCTGACGTTCGACTCCACAACTTTCTGTATCCCTGAGGTGTCGCCCAACAACGGCATATCAAACCCGAGCAGACGCCGGGGTTGCCCCGCTCGTAGTATGAACCTGTCAGAACCGAAGAGGTCCCCACGACTGTCATCATCTCAATCCCACGATCGAGTCCAATATGTCCCCGACACGATTGCTGACCCTTAAGTCATTACTCCAGCACCTCGGAGCAACGACTTGGGGGGCTCCTGTTCTGGACTGGGTCGGAGCCCTCCCTTCAGACGGGCAGGCCCAACCCACACGACCTGGGACGGCCCAACAAGGCCCGTATGCAACACCTGCGTCGAGCACGTGCCAACCTTCAGTTGTGTCAGACACGTGCAGCAGAGACCGTCGAACAGAGACGTCAAGCCTTGCAGGGCACGTCTCTCCCCGACACACAAGGGCTCCTCCCCGCGAGGACATGTTCCCTTGTAACCTCCCACCTCCGAAGGATTCGGTATGCCCACCTTCCGGAGATCTTGGGACCATTACCCTAGGGCGAAGACCACGCGCTGGTCTTCACTACACCACGTAAGCCCTGGCAGTTACTTGGATTGGGCCCTGCAATCTATCCCAGTGCAAGTAACCGTTGGCCCCGCGCTGAGGGCTCTCTATAAATACCCTCTCACTCGAGAGGCTCAGGTTACTTCATATTCTAAACTCACACCTATTTTCTGTACTTGCTTTTCTCTGACCTTTCCTGACTTAAGAGTCGGAGTACCTTGCAGGTACACCCCCCCTCCTCCGCCGTCTAACCATCACCGAAGCTGAAGGTTTCACGACGTTGTTGGCCACTATCTAACTGTCTGATCCAGGTACGATCAAAAGGTAACTTGCTTTTTAAGTTGAGTTAAAGGAATTCTAAATATAACTGAGATGTTTTTTATTCTTTAAATTTACTATATTTTATCTTCTTTTACTTAAAAGTATTACATTTTAATTTCTTTAATTTTAATAAATTTATAAGTATTATGTATTTTTGTAATGTTATTGTCCTTAGTAAGTGTTTTGTTGTAGTGGCATATTACTAAAATTATTCATGAATATTTTTTAGGTAGCAGAGTTGTATGGTAGTGAGATGGAGTTGAGTCGAGAGACCAGTCAAATAAGGTGGACTTCTCCTTCTTTAAATTAGGTGAGATTAAACACGGATTAAAGCTAGTACGATTGACTTTATGGTTGGATGTGGTGGTCTTTTCAAAGGTGGTACGTGTTAGTCGTTTGGAGGCCTCGCAAAATATTTGGGTTCTTGTAGTGCATATATTGCTGAACTTTAGGTTATGTGATAACACAAATTTATATCATATTTTTACTTCGATTTATGTTAGTTCTTATTCCGTTTTTCGTCTAATATCCAATTTTCTCGAGATTATTTAAGTGTTTTTGCAGGTAATCATATTTCACAAGTCAAAGTATGCTAAATGTGGAAAAGAACCAAAACATGCAAGAAAAGAGCAGAAAAGAGAAGAAAAATTGAAGAAATCCATTTTCTGCTGATATCACGATCGTCATGGGAGTGCCACGACCATGGCAGCTCCAAAGTACACCACGACCGTCACATATCACCACGATCGTCATGAGTTTAATTTACACGTTGGATGCAGAGACTTAACTACGAATTCTCAGAGAAGCAGTTTCACACGATGCCATTTTCCTCCGAAGTTTTCTAGGTCCAACGTGGTATAACCGTCAGCATGAGTGGCTGAATTTTCTCCAACTTCTACCTCAGCTGAGCCTATAAATAGAAGCATTCACGAAGAACAAAGGGTGGACAATTTTGCTTTCAAAGTGTACCGTCTTACTGCCAATTTGTTTTCAGAATTTTTATTTCATTTCTTTACTTCGCATTTCCATTTCCTTGTTAACCATTACCGAACAAAAGTGACAGTTTCTCACACTGAGGAACTGTTACAACTTAGTTTTAGTTCTTTGTTTCATTGCCTTCAACCTTGCAATTGATTACATTCAAGCAAGAACCTACCGGCTTGTGGAGGGATAGCTGTTGCCATTATTACTGAATTCCAGGTTTCGTTATTTAATTCAAGCATTGTTTATTTATTTCTTAGTTATGTCTGTGTTTATTTATTTCCTTGCTTTTGCGTTTAATTTCCTAATTATGTCGAGCTAAACCGATATTATCGGTATGTAATGAAGTAACTAAAATGAATTAATTTTCTCTAAGCTAAAATCAATAATCAATCCTTCTTCTGGCTTCGATTTCTTAATATAAAACCCAACTTTTATTACGAGAGTAAAAAAGTAACATAGGTTAAAGTCGAGACCACGGGAGTGTGAGGCTTTACCCGGATAGCTGAAATCGGGCATTAGTTTTAAAAACAGCAGAAGCGCTTTAAAGTTAATTAGGTTTAATTAGTTTTTTAAAAGTATTTTTAACCTCATACGGGCTAGCGAGAGCAGACGTATTGACTTAGAAGTATAGTCCGAAGCAAGAACCACGAGAGTGTGAGTTGAGGGCTTTTAAACCGGTTTTTCCTACAGATGAATAGGGTGATAAATCTCTATAGGCTTAGGTTTAATTAATTTTACGTAGGTTACCGAATTATATACCGATAACTTATTCATAACTAGTATTCCCAAATTTTAATTTCCATTTAATTTCCCGTTTGAACTAAAAACCCAAATTCTGATTAGCCTTAGATAAACATAGTAACGATAGATAACGGTGCGTTCGATTTCTAGTCTCTGTGGGATCGATAATCTTTTAAAACTACGCGATACAACTGTATACTTGCAGTAAACCCCATTCGACTCATAAAGTCGCGATCAAGTTTTTGGCGCCGTTGCCGGGGACTAATTAAGTCGACATCGTAATTCCTTTGTTACGTCATATAGACTAAGGCAAAAACCAAAATTCCCTTTCTGTTGATTGTATGCCAAGTACTCGCTCTTCTGGCGAAGACCTCGTACGACCAACGGACGAACCTGAACGTCTTCTTACTGTAAAAAGACGTATCCAAGAATACTGCTTAGCTCACGATATCCCTTTTCCTTTATCAGAACCTGAATCTCAATCAGATCCTGAACTCGAATCCGAATCAGATTCCGAATCAGAACCAGACATGGAAGATCCACCACAGAACCGACCTCTTAAGTATTATGTTGTCGCATCTCAACAAGAACCTCGCAACAGCATTGCCGCTCCAGCTATCAACCGAAACGATTTCGAGTTGAAACCCTCGCTGTTATCTGCTGTGCAACAAAATTAATTTTCTGGAAACCCAACAGAAGACCCGAACGAACATCTAACCAAGTTTGTGCAGTATGCAAACACAGTGAAAGCGAATGGTGTAACCGCAGACGCCATAAGACTACGTCTTTTCCCTTTCTCATTAAGAGATAGAGCTTGGGCTTGGTTGCAATCCTTGCCATCAAATTCTATTACTTCTTGGGAAGATTTAAAGAAGGTCTTTCTGGCACGATATTTTCCGCCAAGCAAAATAGCTATGTTGAGAGCCCAAATCAACAACTTCAGACAAAAAGACAACGAGTCTTTGTATGATGCATGGGAAAGATACAAAGATATGAGGAGGATATGACCGCATCATGGTCTTGAGGATTGGTTAATTATCCACACGTTTTACAATGGTCTCTTGTACAACACAAGATTGACAATAGATGCCGCCGCTGGTGGCACACTCATGGATAAACCCTATGATGAAGCCCAACAACTCATCGAGAGTATGGCTCAGAATCACTACCAATGGGGAGGTGAAAGAACTCAAGTGGAGAAATCCCAACCAAATGGAGGAATGTACGAAGTATCTAGCTTAGATGTCGTCCGTGCTAAGGTAGATGTAATCGCTCAAAAGATAGACAACTTGACCATGACACCCACAGCCACCGTGGCTGCTGTAGCGCCAAACTGCGAATTATGTGGAACAGCTGGACACGCTGCCCCTGAATGCCAAGTTTTAGCAGGAGCCTCTACAGATCAAGTGAATTATGCTCAAGCAAACCCCTATGCAAATACCTACAATCCTGGTTGAAAGAATCACCCCAGCTTCTCTTACAAAAATAACAATGCACTGTATGCACCTGGTCAAGCACCTGCTGCACCACCAGGTTATCAAAAAGCTGCAACAGCTGCTCCAAATGTTCCTAGGAAGTCTAACCTCGAACTGATGATAGAAAACTTCATAGCTACCCAAACTCAGACAAACAAAGAGTTCCTGAATCAAAACGTACACACTAGTGAACAGATTAAGCAGTTAGCAAACAAAGTAGATGCTTTGGCCACTCACAACAAAATGCTTGAAACACAAATTTCCCAAGTGGCTCAACAACAAGCACCTACTACTGCTCCTGCTGGAAAATTTCCTGGACAGCCACAACCTAATCCTAAAGGACATGCAAACGCTGTTATACTGAGAAGTGGAAAAGAATTAGATGGACCCATTGACTCGAGACTTCAAAATCCAGCCATGTACCAAAAGTCTGCTAACGACCAAACAACTGAGAAGGAGTGTGAACCCAAGGAAAAGGAAGATAATAACTAAGAGGATGTAGACAAAGAAAAACCTTATGTGCCTCCACCACCTTATAAGCCACCTATTCCGTATCCTCAAAGATTGAAAAGTTCTAAAACTACAGGGCAATTTAAGAAATTTGTTGAACTTCGGAAACAATTAAACATCACGATACCTTTTACATAAGCCATCACCCAGATGCCCTCGTATGCTAAGTTCCTAAAAGAAATCCTATCCAATAAGAAAAAGATTGAGGAAAACAAAACAGTTACGCTTACTGCTGAGTGTAGCGCAATAATTCAAAACAAAATGCCTCCTAAGCTGAAAGACCCAGGTAGTTTCTCAATACCTTGTGTAATTGGGAAGTTCGTCATAGACAAAGCTCTATGCGACTTAGGAGCCAGTATTAGTGTTATGCCCTTATCCATTTGCAAGAAGCTTGATATGGGAGAATTAAGACCAACTAAGATGTCTGTGCAATTAGCTGACCGCTCTGTTAAATACCCAGTTGGTATACTAGAGAATGTTCCAGTTCGTATAGGACAATTCTATATCCCTAATGATTTCATAATCATGGATATTACGGAAGACTCTACTACTCCTATCATATTAGGAAGGCCATTCCTAGCTACTGCTGGAGCAATTATAGATGTAAAGAGAGGCAGACTAACTTTTGAAGTTGGTGAAGAGAAAGTTGAATTTATCTTGACACAATTCTTACAAGCTCCAGCCATAGATGACACATGTTATTTACTAGATGTCATAGACGAGTGCGTAAGTGAAATCGAGATGGAACCGACCATATATTCAGATATCCTAAAAATTCCTATACCTCCGATTTTCGAAGATGAGAACTAGCGTGAACCTTATCAAGACGATAGCCTAAGAGAATGCTTAGCACTTACACCAGATCATCTACCTTGCCCAAAGAACCCAGCCCTAGAACTGAAAACATTACCCAAAAATTTAAGGTATGAATTCCTAGACGAAGCTCTCGAACGACCTGTAATAGTCAACGCAGACTTAGGACAGACCGAAACGAAGAAACTATTAGATGTCTTAAGAAAATATCCAACTGCGTTAGGCTATAACATCACTGATCTTAAAGGAATAAGCCCTTCTATTTGTATGCACCGCATTATGCTGGAGGAAGACTGTAAATCCTCTAGGGAACATCAGAGAAGGATTAACCCGATCTTGAGCACTGTAGTCAAGGACGAAGTGAAAAAACTCTTAGAAGCAGGAATCATATACCCGATATCAGACAGTCAATGGGTTAGCCCAGTACATGTCGTTCCAAAGAAGGGAGGTGTTACAGTTGTTAAGAACGAAAAAGGTGAATCTATAACAAAAAGGGTTGTAACTGGAAGTAGAATGTGCATTGACTATAGAAAGTTAAATAAAGCCACTCGTAAAGACCATTTCCCATTGCCTTTCATTGACCAAATGTTGGAAAGATTGGCTAAACACTCATACTTCTGCTATTTAGACGGTTACTCAGGATTCTTTCAAATTCCTATTCATCCTGATGACCAAGAAAAGACGACCTTCACATGTCCCTATGGTACATTTGCTTATCGGCGAATGCCGTTTGGACTATGTAACACACCTGCCACATTCCAAAGATGCATGATGTCAATCTTTGCTGATTTTATAGATGACATTATGGAAGTGTTTATGGATGACTTTTTCGTATGTGGGCAAAGTTTCGAAGGATGTCTATCGAACCTAGAAATGATATTGGAAAGATGCGTAAAGGTTAATCTTGTATTAAACTGGGAGAAATGCCATTTTATGGTAAATGAAGGAATTGTACTTGGACACGTTGTGTCCGATAGAGGAATTGAAGTTGATAAAGCCAAGATAGAAATTATAAAAGATCTTCAACCTCCAAAAACTGTACGAGAAATACGAAGTTTCTTAGGACACGCCGGTTTCTACCGACGATTCATAAAGGATTTCTCAAAAATCACTAAACCTCTTACTGGTCTATTAATGAAAGACGCTGAATTCATCTTTGATGAGAAATGCCTAAAAGCGTTTGAACAACTGAAAACAGCTCTTATTACCGCACCTATCATGCAACCACCAGATTGGAGATTACCTTTCAAAATCATGTGTGATGCAAGTGATTATGCTGTAGGTGCAGTTTTAGGACAGAGGAGGGATAGAAAACTTCATGCCATCTACTATCCAAGTAGAACTTTAGATTCCGCCCAAATGAACTACGCTACCACAGAAAAAGAACTTTTAGCCGTGATCTTTGCCCTTGACAAATTCTGTTCCTACCTAGTGGGAGCTAAGATCATCATTTATACAGATCACGCAGCTATTAGATATTTACTTAACAAGAAGGATGCAAAACCTAGACTGCTAAGGTGGATCCTACTTCTACAAGAATTCGATTTAGAGACCAAAGATAAGAAAGGAACCGAAAACGTAGTAGCAGACCACTTATCCAGATTAGAAGGCATTAAACCAGAGCCAGTACCCATTAATGAGGAATTCCCATATGAACGGCTCATAGCCCAACTAGAAAGTGATATGTCTACTCTACAGTTGAATGACCCAAGGATGGAAGAAGTCGTGGAAGAAATTAACATGCACACAACCCTGCCATGGTATGCTGACATAGTCAACTACTTAGCAGCTGGAGTACTTCCACCAGACTTATCTTATCAGCAAAAGAAAAAATTCTTTCATGAACTAAAACATTACTATTGGGATGAACCTTTGCTGTTTAAGAGAGGAGCCGACGGTATCTTCCGTCGTTGCGTCCCAAAAGAAGAAATAGAAAACATCATCTCTCAATGTCATTCTGCTCCTTATGGAGGACATGCTAGTACCTCGAAGACATGTGCTAAGATCTTGCAATCCGGTCTATTCTGGCCCAACCTTTGGAAGGATGTCCACATTGCAATACTAAATTGCGACCGGTGCCAACGCACTGGTAACATATCAAGACGCGATGAGATGCCTCAAAAAGGTATATTAGACGTAGAAGTCTTTGACGTATGGGGGATTGACTTTATAGGACCCTTTCCATCATCCTTTGGAAATAAATATATACTCGTAATTGTCGATTATGTTTCAAAATGGATTGAGGCAATAGCTTCTCCTACAAATGACGCACGAGTAGTCATAAAGCTCTTTAAAAACACAATTTTTCCCAGATTTGGTGTGCCAAGACTTGTCATAAGTGACGGTGGTTCTCATTTCATATGAAAAATATTTGACAAATTACTATCGAAATATGGAGTAAGACACCGCGTAGCAACACCATATCACCCACAAACAAGTGGACAGGTTGAGGTCTCAAACCGAGAAATAAAAAAAATTCTAGAGAAGACCGTAGCCACCTCTAGGAAAGACTGGTCATCAAAACTCAACGAAGCTTTATGAGCATATAGGACGGCCTACAAAACACCAATCGGAACCACACCTTTCAAACTTGTCTATGGTAAATCTTGCCATCTACCAGTGGAATTAGAACATAAAGCCTATTGGGCTATTAAAACATTGAACTTAAGGTATGATTCCGCAGGTGAAAAACGTATCCTAGATCTGCATGAACTAGAAGAGTTAAGATTAGACGCTTACGAGAATGGTAAGATATATAAAGAACGAACTAAAAGATGGCACGATAAGCGCTTATCTAGAAAAGAATTTAGTGTGGGAGATGTTGTACTCCTCTTTAACTCAAGATTAAAACTCTTTCCTGGGAAATTAAGGTCTAGATGGTCCGGTCCTTTCGAGATTACAAAAATTCTACAAAGGGGAGCGGTAGAAATAAAGGGGAGGAATAGTAATCCATTTTTAGTCAATGGACAACGTCTAAAACACTATCACAGCATTGAAAATAGAGATTATTTGAACTGCCTAAGACTTTTAGAGTTGCCCACAGAACCTCCTAACTAAGCATCTAATTGAATTCGTCAGGCTTTCGACGTTAAAAACAGCCCTTAATGGGAGGCAACCCATGATTTTTGTTTTTTTTTTATGCTTTATATTTGTTATTTCTTTATGTTTTCTATGTTTTGTTTTTATTTTGCAAATTTTCAGTTTCATTTACATCGTTTTAAATTTAATTTGAAAATATTGTGCTGATCTTAAAAATTGAAAAAACTACAGGATTATAAAGTCTTTCTACTCTCTCTGTTCTCCTCTTCTGCTTTCATTTTTGCAAAAAGTACTAACTAATGGCAAACGAAGATAACATGTCAGTAGAATTCAGAGATGGAGCACAGTGGCGTCGCTATGAGACTTTGTCTCTTAGACCTTTTGCTTTGACAAAATTCGCTCACAGACCCACCATGACCGCCTTAGGTGTAGGTGAGAGCATAGACTTTCTGTTTAGCCAGTTAGGTTGGGAGGGTTTTGCCAATAAGAAACATAAGTGCTACCGTAGGCTGACTTTAGAATTCCTGAGTTCTCTAAGTTATAACCCTCACTGTGGAAAAGGTTTAACCAGGGGTAGAATTACATTTAGATTATTTGGATACAGCTGTCAGTTCACCATAAAAGAACTGTCGGATCTTTTAGGATTTCCTTAAGGACCCCATGTTTTCTCTGTGGTTCAAGAGGACTTAGAGTTAGTTGGAGAGCTGAGTGACTTTTGGGGTAGAATTTCAGGGAAACCTGATTTTGACATGGACCCTATGCTTTCAACAGAGATACATAACCCCGATTTCCGTTACTTTCATATGATACTGGCCTATACCCTGTTTGGTAAACCCAAAAATGATAACACTGTTTCGAGGGACGAGCTTTTTATTATGTTTTGTGTTTCTCAGTCTAGAGAGGTTAATGGACTTACTTCTATGCTGAATAACTTTTGCAAACTTATCAATAATGATAACAGTCCAATTTTGATAGGTAGCCTGGTTACTAAGATAGCTGATGCTATGGGATTCAGAACCCGACTTTCTAAGATTAACCCCTTTGGAGAATTTAGACCCATGAATATCACCTTTTGCTTCAATAGGGCTATGATTAGGGACCAAGGTCCGAACCATTTCCAGCTTTTAGTTAACAATGTTGTCGTACCACACTTTACACTTCCAAATCATGAACGCACAAGTGTGCACGATCAACATAACTGGCTATATAACCTTGATGAACCCATGCCTGAACCAGAAGAAAACTTTCCTGAACCTGAGATTGACCCAAAAACACCCCTTCATTACCATGATCTTGACTATATGGATTTCCAAGAGAACATTGACATTCCTAAAGCTGATGCCACTGATTATGCTACTAATCTGAATTCTATTTTAAAGACTATGGATGAATATCATAAAGAAATCAATTTAGTGAAGGATGAGCTTAACATTGTGCGTCAAAATATTGTTGGACTTATGGACATGACCGTTGAACAGTTTGATCATTTAAATCAAGCCATCGCATCTTTGAAGAAACGCCTTGGCTAGATTTATGAAGCACCTTATTTTCAAGACTTACTTTTTATGCATTTTACTTTAGAACAATTTACATTATTTCTGTTTTCATTTTTTTCATGTTGGGAATAATTTGATTTCATACATTTTTGATACAGTGCTAGTAGTTTAACTAGCACCTTTATGGTTTTAAATAATAATTCCATTTGCTGTTGCTATTCAATCTTTATGATTTCAAATTCTATTCCTATTCTTTTAATTCTATATTAATTTGTGTTATAATGTTACTTATCTATGTGTATGAAATTACTGCTATTTCCATGTGCTTTTTATAACCTGCTATTGAATTAATGTGTTTGGAATCGTGTCTGTCATTAAAAAATTCACTACCCAGATTTTGTGGACGTCACGCGGGTTTGAAACGAATTCTGCGTAAAAATAGAATTGTTTCGTTCGTTCCCTCTTCTTCCTCCAATTCAAACCCCAGCCGTCCACTACCTTCTGAAATTCCAAACCGTCCCATTATCATTTGAACCACATTACTCATTTCAATAACCATTCAACTTACCATTACACTATATAATCACTTCATACGCAATTCTCTTTTCACAAACCCTCAAAATTCCATAACCCACTTTCTTCCCAAAACCCTCTCTAACAAAACAATGGCACGTGAAATTCCATATTTATCAACATTAAACTTCCGAGATGGAGAGGCAGGAGAACACCAAAGAGCTCGGTATATCGACTTCTATCGCCGTTCCATTCAACCGACCCGCTATGTCGACATTGCATGCTTAGAAGAACTCGGAATGCTTGAGGGAGTTCAATGGATGTTACAGAATGCCGGTCTTTGGCAGCTTTGCACTCAGAGCCGGCCCACTTACGAAGACCTCACTTTAGAGTTCCTCAGTTCCTTTACCTACATAACCCCTCCGGGCGAAACGAACCAATTATCCGGAGTCGCAAAGTTCCGCATGTTTGGCAAAGAGTACTCAATCGAACAAGATCGTCTTGCCGAGATGCTTGGTTTCAAACATGGCGAGAATGTCCATCGTCGAATACCGCAGGAAACTTTCTATCAAGCAACATTCCAACTATGGAATCATTTAACGGGAACAACAGTCGACAGCTGGGATAGCCTTAACGCTACATTTATCCACAACCCAGCTGTCAAATACGTCCACCGCGCACTTGGAAGCACCATCTTTGCACGAGATAGTAACCATAAGGTGAATTCTAAAGAGTTGTTTTTCCTTCATTGTGTGTTTCATCCAGAGCTAATCAATGTCGCACCATTTTTACTAGCACACATACAGTCAAACTGTGCTAGAGGCTCCAAACCCTTCTATTTTGGAGGGATTGTCACCTCTATTGCACTCAGTTTGAATTTGGAAAACGATCTTGCTAAACTACCCTCCTTGCCTCCAGTCTTCCTTGATATAGATTATTGCAGAAACTCTCAGCTCATCAAGTTACGACAAGATGGAAAATACCATCCTATGGTCCGAGCCAAAACCGTAAGAAGTATCATCATGCCTTGCAGGAGTCGCATTGACCCTCAGAATATGGCCAATTGGCTTTTTGATCTTGATGCTCCTGAGCAAAATGCGCCTGCCCCAGATGATCAAGCACAGGGACCTGTTGATGAGATGGAGCAAGAAATGGATAACGCCCCTGAGAACCAACCACCGCCAGCCAATGATGCTCCTTCGACCTCCAGACGTCGTCGCCGCCTTGACCAAGACCCAGTTACTAATGATGAAATCCTGAGGGCTATATGGCAACAAACCCAGCAACAGAACGAAATGATGACACTTATGCGTCAAATCCAGCAAGGGCAAGTTGACCAAGGACAAAGATTTGACGGTGTCATCGAGGAGATGGGTGCATTGACACTGCGAGTGCTGGGCTTACACGAGTACATCCATCACGTGAGCATTCCTAATCACGTCGCACAACATAGAAGAGGACGCCCTAGAGGCAGAGGACGTGGTCCACCTTGATTTTATTTTGCTTTTTGTATTTTGTTTCCCTTTTTAGTTTTCCATTTCCCCTTTATATCGCAACATTGAGGACAATGTCCGATATAGTGTGGGAGAGTTAGATTTATTTCCGTTTATTTCCCTTTCTTGTACTTTCTTTTTCCTTATCAAAGTAATATATGAATATTTTCATTCAATTATCCGATTTCCTCACTTTATTCAGCCATAACGAAAAGTTTTTACGATTAATGCACATCTGAAACATACCAAGCTTTAAACTATGTTAGGAAGCTGGGGAAGTGCTAACAAGATCGATACCGTCTTGACACCTTAGACCTCTTGCGTATGCGATATCAGTTTCGATACTTATTATACGATACCTTGAGTTCAGTCCTAAAGTAACCCTTAGTAGTGTATATTAGCAGTCAGCACCGTCTATATCACAAACCACGTGGGGAACCGATGAATATAAGTATTTGATGCCCAAATCAAGAAAAAGAAAAAAAAATCTTTCTTATCTATATGCCGAGAAAAAATAAATAGAATATGCAACAACTCTCACAATTGTGAAAATGTGCAAGAAAATAAAGAAAGAGAATCCATTGTTGATTGGTTCAGAGGTACCTGATTCTGAACTTGGTAGGGCGAACTACTGTTCGATCCCCCGCAATCTACGAATGGGATGTATAAAGGGTTACCACATTTGTATCAGGCCCCGTGTGAGAAAATGGGATCAAAGTCACTAACCGGTTACTCCACTACGCGCGTGAATAAGGCAAAGGGCTTAATGTGATTGCGTTAGAATGAAACCGGGTGAAATAGATACGAAAACTTATGGTTGAACTATGATGATTTGGACTGGATTGTACAAAAGAGAGGTCTATGACAAGCTTGTTGCTTTGTGTCGATATTGTATCCTTAGTGTTTTACACTAGTACCCGTCTCACTAACAAGAAACTCTTTTTCAACACCATTGGTATGCCAGGTATGTGCATTTGATAAAGTTTATCCGTTTTAATAGATTGATTGCTTGAGGACAAGCAAAGATTCAAGTGTGGGAGAGTTTGATAACACGAATTTATATCATATTTTTACTTCGATTTATGTTAGTTCTTATTCCGTTTTTCGTCTAATATCCGATTTTCTCGAGATTATTTAAGTGTTTTTGCAGGTAATCATATTTCACAAGTCAAAGTATGCTAAATGTGGAAAAGAACCAAAACATGCAAGAAAAGAGCAGAAAAGAGAAGAAAAATTGAAGAAATCCATTTTCTGCTGATATCACGATCGTCATGGGAGTGCCACGACCGTGGCAGCTCCAAAGTACACCACGACCGTCACATATCACCACGATTGTCATGCGCTTAATTTACACGTTGGATGCAGAGACTTAACTACGAATTCTCAGAGAAGCAGTTTCACACGATGCCATTTTCCTCCGAAGTTTTCTAGGTCCAACGTGGTATAACCGTCAGCATGAGTGGCTGAATTTTCTCCAACTTCTACCTCAGCTGAGCCTATAAATAGAAGCATTCACGAAGAACAAAGGGTGGCCAATTTTGCTTTCAAAGTGTACCGTCTTGCTGCCAATTTGTTTTCAGAATTTTTATTTCATTTCTTTACTTCGCATTTCCATTTCCTTGTTAACCATTACCGAACAAAAGTGACAGTTTCTCACACTGAGGAACTGTTACAACTTAGTTTTAGTTCTTTGTTTCATTGCCTTCAACCTTGCAATTGATTACATTCAAGCAAGAACCTACCGGCTTGTGGAGGGATTGTTGTTGCCATTATTACTGAATTCCAGGTTTCGTTATTTAATTCAAGCATTGTTTATTTATTTCTTAGTTATGTCTGTGTTTATTTATTTCCTTGCTTTTGCGTTTAATTTCCTAATTATGTCGAGCTAAACCGATATTATCGGTATGTAATGAAGTAACTAAAATGAATTAATTTTCTCTAAGCTAAAATCAATAATCAATCCTTCTTCTGGCTTCGATTTCTTAAAATAAAACCCAACTTTTATTACGAGAGTAAAAAAGTTACATAGGTTAAAGTCGAGACCACGGGAGTGTGAGGCTTTACCCGGATAGCTGAAATCGGGCATTAGTTTTAAAAACAGCGGAAGCGCTTTAAAGTTAATTAGGTTTAATTAGTTTTCAAAAAGTATTTTTAACCTCATACGGGCTAGCGAGAGCAGACGTATTGACTTAGAAGTATAGTCCGAAGCAAGAACCACTGGAGTGTGAGTTGAAGGCTTTTAAACCGGTTTTTCCTACAGATGAATAGGGTGATAAATCTCTATAGGCTTAGGTTTAATTAATTTTACGTAGGTTACCGAATTATATACCGATAACTTATTCATAACTAGTATTCCCAAATTTTAATTTCCCTTTAATTTCCCATTTGAACTAAAAACCCAAATTCTGATTAGCCTTAGATAAACATAGTAACGATAGATAACGGTGCGTTCGATTTCTAGTCTCTGTGGGATCGATAATCTTTTAAAACTACGCGATACAACTGTATACTTGCAGTAAACCCCATTCGACTCATAAAGTTGCGAACATTATGCTAGAAAGATTAAGATTAGCAAAAAAAAAAGTTTAGATTTCAAACTATTGACCTTCGTATAGATTTCAAATTGGTTGTTCAATATATTATGAGCGGTTAAACAAATTTAACAGTTGCTCAAATTGGATTGAGAGGTGTCAGGTTATCATATTTACCGTAAATGAAATACTTGTGCAGATACACTTGTCAACAAGAGAGATGATCTAGGTTTTAATTTGATACTTTATGAGCGAATGTATGTTCAAATTTCTATTTTTTCTGTTAGTAAGTTGTATTGAAGCCTCTACTTTTAAATTGATTGTTATGTAAAATTTTATCTTTGGACTTCTATTTTCTTTGGTTGAAAGATTTTTAAGTTATTATAGTCTTAAATACTCATTTCGATTTACCACATGTTATCAAAGATGTTGATTTGGGAATGAACTATTAAAATCAATATAGATTAAAAAAAGACATGAGTGAGAAGAAAACGACTAATTTGTAAATATTATGTATAGATCTTTTAAATTATATAATTATGTAATATCAAATATTGATTTTATGATTTTTGCAACATGTTGGATGGTGCGAAACAATTGAAACTAAATTATTTTTAACAGATTTGACATAAATTAAGAAATAAAGTTTAAAAAATTAAGAGACTAAGACGAATCTATTATCTATTATCTATTATAATATATTAAATCTAATGCACCACATTATATTACGACACATTATATGTCATGTAGATTATATTTGCCACTTCAATTAAAAGCTGACATGTCACCTTTAAAATTGAATCTTTCAACAAAACTATCCAATTATACTTCAACTTCTATTTCAAAAGTTATATGTTACAAAATTCTCTTTATTAAATATATAACAAAAATTAATTACAATTAAACACAATTATCATTTTTTTATATAATTTAGTCTTTTCACCTTACATCTCAAAATAATATTAAGTACACAATTTTGTTAATAACTACATTACTCTATTTTTATAGAGTCTAATATAAAAAATAATAAATACACTATTTTATTAAATTACAAAACCTCACAAAAAGAAACAATCATTAAAAACAAAAATAAAAAATTGATGACTAATAAAAAAAATTATATTAAATATTTAAAATTCTTACAAGAGTTAATAACTACAATAATTTTATTAGTTGATCAATTTTCATAAATAATTTAAGTTTCATTTACAAATTAATAAAATACAATTACACTTAAAATTTTAATCCAAAAATCATATGTTACAAAAATCTTATTATTATATATTTCAGAAGAGTTAATCACAACTAAAAACAATTATCACTTTTTATATAATTCAATCTTTTGTTTGCCTTACACCTAAAAAATTAATATTTACCTGTTAATAACTACACTATTTCTTTTTTTTTTAGAGTCTAATATCTAAAAATATAATACCTACATTTTTTTTTAAATGAAAAAACAGTTAGCACAAAAATATACCGTTCATTCAAAAATAAAATTAAAAAACTGATGGTAACAAAAAAATTATATTAAATATATAAAATTTTGACAAAATTTAATAACTACAATAATTTTATTAGTTGATCAATTTTCATAAATAATTTAAGTTTCATTTACAAATTAATAAAATACAACTACACTTAAAATTTTAATCCAAAAATCATATGTTACAAAAATCTTATTATTATATATTTCAGAAGAGTTAATCACAACTAAAAACAATTATCATTTTTTATATAATTCAATCTTTTGTTTGCCTTACACCTAAAAAATTAATATTTACCTGTTAATAACTACACAATTTCTTCTTTTTTTAGAGTCTAATATCTAAAAATATAATACCTACATTTTTTTTTTAAATGAAAAAACAGTTAGCACAAAAATATACCATTCATTCAAAAATAAAATTAAAAAACTGATGGTAACAAAAAAATTATATTAAATATATAAAATTTTGACAAAATTTAATAACTACAATAATTTTATTAGTTGATCAATTTTTGTAATTAATTTGAACTTTATTTACAAATTAATACAATAATATAAAAATCATAAAATAAAAATATTTTGATTTCTAAATATTTAAAAAATATTCATGCAATTAAACTTTTTAATAGAAAATCATCTTATTATTTGATCCAATTTTATAATTAATTGGAATTTTTTTCAGTTTTAAAATTATAAAATTATAATATATAATTTAATAATACAATATACACTTCCTAAATACCATAAAATATTCCTAATACATACAAATAACAAACTTACTTTAAACTAAAAAAATAGCCATAAAATTCAAAACAATTAACATATTTTAGTCCAACAAAATAATAATTGAATAATGTTAAACAAATATTATACTTCACATCAAAAGTAAAGGCCGGCACAAAAATAAATTAAAAGGAGAGGCAAAATATACAAGTTATCCAATAAATAAAACATAAAATGTGGCGTATAGAAGTTGAAAAATAATATAATACATAAAATTTAAACGTGTATGTATAAAATGTTTTAGATTTCTTCTAGCTAATTAATGATCACCCGAGTTAGACTTCAACTTTAAAAATATAGTAACTTTCTAATAACGTTGTATTTCTCTTTTAGTAAAGACAATTTAGTAAATAAAAAATTAATAATGAGGTGATGTAAAATCTAACCCATTAAAAAAATTAATATATATGCATCGACTAATTTAATTGTACATTCATTTCACTCTCTCTGAAAATGAAAGATACCTTGAATTTAAAGGAGCCTATGGTGTATAAAGTTTCTTCCATTTAATTAAAAGATACAAATGGACAATATTTAAATTAAAAAAACGTAGGAATTACCAACATTGAATCAGTTTCAAGGAAAATATTTCTCTAATTATTCATATTAGCATATTCAATAGCAAGCATGATTACATGTAGTTCAGCTTGAAAGAAGGTGCAAACTCCAATCTTAGTTCAGAAAGCTCTCAAGAATGTTCCTAAATTATCCCTAAATATGCCACTACAAGTTGATATTCCAAGATTTCGCCTTGAAGCTTCATTCGTGTTACACTTAATCTAATTATGACTAAGAAAATACCAATTAACTTGTACGATTCTAAGTACGGAAGGAGGTGGATACATGATGTCAAAATATTTAATAATTGTAAACTCATGAATTGAAGAATACATGTGCCTTTTGAAAGAAGTAGATTCCATATAAACCAATTGTTTAATATGAAGAATGTCTTTATCAAAGTCAATGTTACCATTTTGAAACTTGATATCATTTCTTGTGTGGCAAGTTTTCAGAAGAATTATTATGATGGGATTTATAATCATATTCTGAATTTGAGAGCTTCAACTTCTACCTGCAAGTTTCAATAAGTTTTCGTAACTAGTTCTATTAATGTTCGTGCCAAAAAAATTGCTTCATCCAATGCCACAAATAAGTGATCCGCAGTTTCTACATCATGATTGCATAAAAGGTACCTCAAAATCATATGCATTCTTCTTCAAATCAGGTTATTTTTTGTTGCAATAATATTATGCATTAGTGTCATACCCAAAATTTTGACCACAAGAGTTCCCATCATTGTGCAAATCATTACCACAATATGGATGTATATTCATGCCTCATCAATCTCCTCAAAGATTGTTGAACATTCACTACAATCAAGAATTAGGGTTTTGAGCCCTCTCGGAGTATTCAGACAAATGATCAATCAATAAATGACATGATCTTCAACTTGTCTAGCCTCTCAAACACCCACAAAGGATCAATAGGTCTCCCACATCAAGAATCAAGCATAAGGTTGCAACATTCCAAGTGGATTGAGCCTCAAGATCGCCAGTGTCACCAAATTAGGGTTTTGGTCCGCCAAACAAGGGAAAAGAGGGCGCTTTTTTTGGCCTATGACAGCGCTTAAAAGCGCTGTCTAAGCCTGCGCTGTCGTAGGTAAAGACAGCGCTTTTTTATTTATGAAAAAGCGCTCTCTAAAAGGGGACTTTAGACAGCGCTTTAAAAAGCGCTGTCTAATGTATACGTTTAAAATTTTAAAGAATTTTTTTATATACTTTAGAGAGGGTTTTTTTCTTCAAAAGCGCTCTATAAAGGGGGACTTTTGAAAGCGCTGTCTAATGTATACGTATAATGATTTTTTTATTTACCTTTAGAAAGCGCTTTTTCCTTAAAAGTGCTCTCTAAAGGTGGACTTTAGAGAGCGCTTTTAAAAGCGCTGTCTAATGTATAACTTTAGACAGCGCTTTTTTCTCAAAAGCGCTGTCTTTTGTCTACATATAATTTTGAAGATTTTTTTTAAAAATCCCATTTTAACCATTTTTTATGCAGAAACCTGTATAATTCACATTTCCATAAACCTGTATAATTCACATTTCAATAAACCTGTATGGATACGCATTTCCATCAACAAATTCTATTTCAAAACTAAAATTTACATTAATGCAGAATTCGCGCAAATTCTATAAACTAGAATTTGTACATTTCAATAAACTAGAATTTACATGCAGAATTCGCACAAATTCTATTGTATGGTTTTAAACCTGTATAGAATTTACATTTCAATAAACTAGAATTTACATTCACAAAACTATATATTCAAGAAAGAATTCTTCTTGCAATAAAAAATTCGCACAATTCCTCCTTAGTATCTTGCAATTGTTTCCTCGTGTAATAAGGACACGCCATATCATCGAAACACTACATAACAAAACAAAATACACATTATTTAGTTAAAAATAATAAATTATATGACATATCCGATAAATATTAAAACAAATCCTAAGTTATAAAACCATGCATACCGTAATAAGAATCTCCAATTGTCCCATTTGAAGGATTTCTCTCATGAACCTCAAAACGAAGTACCCGCAGTCTATGCCATTACGCTGATGAGGGCACTACACATAGACAAACAAATAAGAAATAATATATAGATGTTTTGTGTTATCAAGTAGCATCACTAATAAGCAATATTGTGAAAATTAATATACCTCCACTTTGACCCATGTAATATTGGTTGCTCTAGCCCGTGCTACTCGTGCGTATCTTCCTGGTTACTAGACATTTGACCTGTAAGAAAGAAAAAAACAGAAATTAAATGACAAATATAAAAATCCATAATCCTAATCCATTGAATGATATAAGCTATATTGAATGATATAAGCTATAATTTTAGAACTAGTACCTTTTTCACTAACGTCTCTTTCTTTTCTTGTTTGGAGTATATTCTACCCGTCTCTTAACAACACGGACGGTTGGATTGATCCAAATACCCTCATTATGATCATTTCTAGTATATGATTCATTCGCTATAATATTTTCATCTTGATCATTTCTAGTAAATGATTCAATATCAACATCAATATCACCTTGATCTCCAACGTATTCATCAATTACTTTGTTAGATAAAAGCACTATAGACCATTTTGTACTTGTCGGATCAGTGACATAGAACACTTGTTTAGCTTGAGAGGCTAGAATAAAAGGCTCATCTTTGTACCCCACCCTATTAAGATCCACTTGCAAAAATCCTGACTTATCCATTCGTACGCCATTATTATTTTCAACCCACTTGCAATGAAATATAGGAATCTGAAACTTCTCATAATCAAACACCCAAATGCGCTCGATAACCCCAAAATATGACAGATTTGCAAATTTGGGGTTTAAGTCTTTCACACTTAAAATGTGCATTGCTTCAGCTACCACGGTGACACCACTATTTTGCATAGTACTTTTATCATCTTGTTCTTTGGTATAAAATGTATATCCATTAATTGCGTATGCGCTATAAGAAAACACGACCATACTTGGACCATATGCTAAACATCTCAACCTTTCTGTTATTGAAGCGCGGTCTGAATAATACTTTGAATAAATATGATCCTTAAACCAAGGTATGAAACTTCGATTGTGCTCTTGTACTATCCAATTCTCATTTCTATTCGGATTTAAACCTCGGAGAACATCCTTGTGCATTTCAACATACGACTCAACCTCATTCTCATTGTGCAGAACATACAAATGCACTTGATCCCGTTCGACCCTTGATACTGTCACAACTTCATTTCCAATTAACTTTTTTCCTTCTTTTTTTTCGACAATATGAGATTTGGGGAGTCCAATTGATTGTACATTGGACAGATATTCAGTACAAAACTCAACCGCTTCTTCAACAATGTATCGTTCGACAATACAACCCTCTGGTCGACTTCGGTTTTTCACATACCCTTTTAATATTTTCATATAACGTTCAGCAGGGTATATCCATCTCATATAAGCCGGTCCACACAATTGTGTCTCTTTCACCAGATGAACAACTAGATGAACCATTATGTCAAAAAACGAGGGAGGAAAATACATTTCAAGATCACACAAAGTAATAACTATTTCTTTTTGCAATGTTGGTAAGATCGCAGGATCGATCACCTTACTGTAAATTGACTTGAAGAAAAAACACAATTTAGTTATTAAGCTTCTTACTTTTTCTGGCAGAATAGAACGTATACCTATTGGTAGAAAATGTTCCATTATAACATGGCAGTCATGCGTCTTTAAACTCTTTAACTTGAGGTCTTTCATAGACACAAGTCTTCTAATATCTGAAGAGTATCCTTCTGGAACTTTAACTTCACTTAGAAACTTACACAATACTTTTTCTCCCATCTAGATAGAGTATACGCAGCAGGTGGTAGATATGTTCGTTTTCCTTTCTTCAAGGGTCCTAATTCAGTTCTTATCCCCATATGTACCAAGTCCTTTCTTGCTTTAAGGCCATCCTTAGACTTTCTTGGTATATTGAGTAACGTACCAATAACACTATCAAATACATTTTTTTCAATATGCATAACATCGAGAAAATGTCTTACATACAACGATTTCCAATATGGCAGTTCAAAAAAAATTGACCTCTTCTTCCACCCACTCTTGACAAGTGTATGTGCAAAAGGCTTTCCAAACTGAGTTCTCACATCTTTCACCTTTTCAAAAATTTGATCACCTGTCAATATAGTTGGAGCTCTACCATGTTCTGGCTCTCCATTGAAAGCTTTTCTCCACCCACGATAGTGATGATTAGAATTTAAGAATCTACAATGACCGAGAAAGACATTCTTCTGACCAAACTCCAATCGCGTCCAATCTATTTTATCTTCACAAATAGGACACGCACATTGACCTTTTATGATGTACCCTGATAGATTTCTGTATGCTGGAAAATCATTAATTGTGCCAAACAACATCGCCCTCAAGTTGAAACTTTCTTTCCTATACCCATCATAAACCTCCACACCGTTCTCCCACAAAAATTTTAAATCTTCAATTAAGGGTGCCAAATATACGTCTATGTCATTCCCTGGTTGTCTAGGCCCAGAAATTAACATAGATAACATCATGTACTTACGCTTCATACATAGCCATGGAGGTAGGTTATAAATCATTATGATCACAGGCCAAGTGCTATGTGAGATACTTTGAATACCGTGTGGGTTCATTCCATCAGTAGATAATGCCAAGCGAAGGTTTCTTGCTTCTTTTCCAAATTCAGGATAATCATCATCAATTTTCATCCACTGTGGTTGTTAGTTTCTTGGATTGGCTGGAATTTTGGTAAAACAAAGTATGTTCAATGTTGATGTCCAGGTGGTGATATTGGAACATTGAGTCTTAACACTGGGTTGTGTTAAGTAGTGAAGTTGTTCAATGTTTGATGTCATATGGGTGATGTCACAACATTGAGTCTTAACACTGGGCTGTGTTAAGTGGATAAGTTACTGAAGTTTGGATGTCTGATGTCACAAGCGATGTTGTGACATTAGATCTGCAGAATTAATAACATCAGGTTTGTGATGTTGTTAGGGTTTGCGTGTTAGCTGGAATTGTGGAGAGTTGTTAGTCTCATTGGATGAGAATATCTTGGGATAGATATTTTTCGCTGCATAGGAGATCTGGTGCAAATTTGTAGGAGATTTAAAAGGTTGAAGATTTGAAAAGATTTTAGGAGAAAATCTATTTTTAAGATTCAGTTTTAAATAACAAATCAGGTCAGATATTGTAGCAGGTCCAAGTCCAATTCAAAGAGCTATATAAAGCGCACCAGTACTGAAGGAAAAGCAACGAAGAAAGTGAGCTAAAGACTGAGTATCGTTTGTGTCTTCATGTATGTTTTGTAAACCATTCGAGTGTGAATTGGTATTGTTGATTTGAGTTGTTCTTGATCAAAGTTGTGAAGCAGAATCAAGTAGTGTTATTCAAAGTGTGTGATCTTTGATGTGTTTTAGGGATTGAGTAGTGTTCTCATATCTAAGTTGTTTCTTAGGTAGAAAGTCACTAGTAGGAATTAAGATTAGGAGATTGTCAACTGGATTGTTGAGTCTGTAATTTAATTCTACAAGTAGTGAATTTCATCCCTGGCTTGGTAGCCCCCAGACGTAGGTAGTTAGACCGAACTAGGTGAACAATTTGGTGTGTTATTCTGCTGTTTATTCTGTCCATTGTGCAGAGTGTGTTGTTGTGACATCGCACTTAACATCACACGTCTGATACCAGAATTTTAATTGGTATCAGAGCAGGCATCCTGTCTGTCTCTGGGTGAGATCTGGGGAAGTTACTTTCTGGTGTAAAGATGGACAAAGAGGTTGGAGGATTTGTCAACAGACCCCATATATTGGATGGTTCCAATTATGATTATTGGAAGCCTAGGATGACCACCTTCTTGAAATCCTTGGACAGTAGGGCTTGGAAGGCCATTATTAAAGAATGGAAAACACCTGTTGTGTGTGAGAAGGATGATGCTGGTAAAGATAAAGAAGGCACCTCTAAGCTAAAGCCTGAAGAAGAATGGACCAAGGAAGAAGATGAGCTTTCCCTTGGAAATTCAAAAGCCCTAAATGCTATCTTCAATGGAGTTGATAAGAACATATTCAGGTTGATCAACTCATGTGAATCTGCTAAGGATGCATGGGATATTTTGAAGGCTACACATGAAGGATCATCTAGAGTAAAGATGTCAAGACTTCAGAATCTAACATCTAAGTTTGACAGTCTGAAGATGAAGGAAGATGAGACTATCCATGACTTCCATATGAGTGTTCTTGAGCTGGCCAATGCATCCAGTGCTCTTGGTGAAAAGATGTCAGAAGAAAAGCTTGTAAGGAAGATCCTTAGGTCTCTTCCTAAGAAGTACAAGATGAAGGTGACTGCCATTGAAGAAGCACATGACATCTTCCAGATGAGGGTAGATGAGCTCATTGGATCTCTTCAAACTTTTGAGCTTGGTTTGAATGATGAAGAACCAGAAAAGAAGCCCAAAAGTATAGCTTTGGTTTCCACTCCTGTGGAAGCTAAGAAAGTCAAAGATGATGATTCTCAGGAAGATCTATCTCAGGCCATTGCAATGTTGGGAAGGCAGTTCAACAAGGTGTTCAAGAGAATGAACAATAACTCCAGGCCTAATGTCAAGAACATCTCTTCTGGCATCAGCAAGTCAAAAGAGAAGGATGAAGAGAAGACTGCCCAAGATAAAGGAGTTCAGTGCTTTGAATGTGAAGGTTATAGACATGTCAAGAAAGAATGTTCCACATTCTTGAAGAAGCAGAAGAAGGGCATGACAGTTTCCTGGTCTGAATCTGATAGTGAAAGTGAAGGTGAGTCAGCAAAGCATGTTAGAGCCTTAACAGGAACTGTTGTTTCTGATGATGATAGTGATGGAGAAATAACTTATGAGGAGTTAGCATCTACTTATCAAGAGCTGTGTTTAAAAAGTGCTGAGATTTGTCAAGAAAACAAGTGTCACAAGCAACAGATTGCTCAACTTGAGAATGTAAAAGCTGATCTGGAAAATGAAGTTGTACTAGTTAAATCTCAACTTGATCAGATGACAAAATCTGTTAGGATGATGAACAGTGGTACAGCCACTCTTGATAAGATTCTTCAGTCAGAGAAAGTTACTGGAGATAAATCAGGTATAGGATATGTGGTTGAGGAAAAGAGTTCTACAGAAGCAAGCACTTCTGGAACAAAGAATGAGGTGTCCCAACCAATGTCTCAGCATCAAACAAAGAGACATGATTCTACACCTAAGAAGGTTACTCATCCACAGCCTCAGAATGTTGAGAAGAAGAATGCTCATCATCAGAAGAAGGTGCAGTCTTAGGGAGCTAGTCAGTATATGCCTCCTCAATATCACAAGAGCATAAAGGCTGCTAGGTTCAATCAGAACATGTTTCATCAACATCAGGGGAACATGTATGAATATGGATATGGATACAACAATGTTGTGCCTCATTACTATGGAAGAAGGAAGCCTCATCACCATAGGAGACAGTTCAAAAGACAATATCCTTACCATAGAAGACAGTCAAACTATGGTAGTAGAAGACAACAGCCTTACCATAGAAGAAGAAATCAACACTATGGATGGCAGCACCAGCAACATCATCATCATGGTGGCAGAAGGTTTAACCACTTTAAAGATGACAGAGTTAGGTGCTTCTACTGTGGAAGGTTTGGACATATGCAGTACTCGTGTTTTAAACTGCATGGTTATCCACAATATGCTCCTCAAACCAAACTAAAGGAGGTCAGACCCAAAGTTGCTAAACAATGGGTTCCTAAGGAGAAAGTGAAATGTCTTTTAGCCCACACCTCAGATAGACAGGTTGATAAGGATACATGGTACTTTGACAGTGGATGTTCAAAGCATATGACTGGATTCAAAACTCTGTTAGTTAAAGTCAGTCATTGTCCCTCACATGAGGTTATTTTTGGCAATGGTGAAAAAGGTGTAGTTGCAGGAGTTGGAAAAGTGAAGAATCATGATGGTCTTACTCTTGATAATGTAGTTATTGTCCAAGGGTTGAATGCTAATTTGATTAGCATAAGTCAACTTTGTGATGAAGGTTATAAAGTAAGCTACACCAAAGATGAGTGTGTGGTGACTAATGGGCAGAATGAGGTAGTTATGAAAGGAGCCAAATCCAGAGATAATTGCTATCAATGGGTACCTCAAGTTGTCAGCTCATCTGGTGATGTTAAGGATGATGTTGTAACATCGATGGTGACATCAAGTGTGAAAGTATGGTGAAAAGTCAATCTGGGTTAATGACTTATGGTGTTGTTACTCCTGAGTTGGATGATGTGTTAAAAGCCAACTTGAGTAGTCAGTTATGTGAGCAAGATGAAGGAGTCAACGATGCTGATGGAAGGATCAAAAGTTGTGACCTTAACAAGTGTTGGGAGCTGAATACTTGCAAGGCCAAGAAAGATGACAACCTGACTAATGACTCCTATAGTTCAGAAGAAAAATTTCACAAGTTGACAATCCTTAGGTTGGAAGATGCAGATGTTAGAGCTGATGTTAAAACATCTCAAGTCAAGAAAGGTACTTCTAGCCTTAAAATAAAGAAGAGTGATGATGAACTAATTGCAAAAGTGGTTCCTGGGGTTAATAAAAGACTGGAATCAACAAAGGAGAAGAATTTTGAATCACCTCCAAAGGTAAACACTGATAAGCAGAAGACCTCAGTGGTTGGTCCTACAAAATCCTGGAGTAAAGTGTCAAGTTCGTCTAGAAAGAAGAAGACCAGAGATAAGTCTGATGATAATGTCCAGGACATATCTCATAAGAAGAAAGCTGTTGTTAGAACTTCTGAGAAAATTCAAAAGGCTTCACTAGATAACATTCCTTTGCATTTCATAAAATGGTGGAAGTATGTTCTGGAAAAGGAATTTGGTATAGATACTCTGGATATGGTTGAGTTTGCTAGGATATGGTTCAGAGAGGGTGTGGGAACTTATGGTATTCAGGTGTGGATGAATAAGTTGCTCTGACTGTGTTTTATTAGGAGCTTCTTGAAGGACTTCTTTATGCAATGAGTCCTTTGAATGGTGATGAGAAGCTGATGTCCCAAAAGATGTTATAACATCATGTTTGCTGGTGGTTATATCTGGAAGATGATTAAGATTGGACATGTGGAGTTGGATGCTTTAGCATTTTTGGTCAGAAGAGGTGGAGATTATGGTCATGTGTTTAGTAGTTTGTTCTGGCAAAGCATGACTACTGTCTTTGAAGACTTCACCAGTTTCAACAACTTCTGGTGGATGTAAGGATAGAGGAATTGTGATCTCTTGAAGAGACTGGATCTCAGTAAAGCTTATAAGTAAGCTGAGAATTTGTGGAGTTTGTGACACAGTGTTGAGTTTGGATTATTTTGCTGATAGTAAATCCAGTAGTGGAGCATATGTAATTCCCTGGTGTCAAGAGTGTCAAGAGTATCCTTGGTGAAGGATGTCTTTGTTCTGGATCTGAAGCTTAGTACTTACATTATATCTAAGGAGCATCTACATAGTCATACGGGAGAATGATGAAGTAGAAGGTTTGCCTTGGATGGTGAAGATGAATTGTATGATAGCCTTTGGAGAAAGGGACAGTGGTACCAAAATGCATGTACTCAGAAAATGTGCTCAAATGTTCATCTCCATCTAGAGCATTTGTTAATCATGACAGGGGGTACTTGTCTATGGATTTTACAGCAAAGGTGCATTTATTGTGAAGATTGCATGTTGATCAAGCTTGTGGAGATTGGTTGCCTCTTATGAGGATATAATGTCAGATAGCATGTTATGACATTAGGCTATTGATTGGTGTTTTGGTGTGGCCTTGAATGGTTCTAGTCATATGAAGCAAATTGTTTGAACCTTGTGCGTACATGCTTTTGAGCAGATGTCAGAAGACAAGATTGAATCATGGCCTTGAATAGACTGTACACTTGTCTTGGTGTGTGTTATTCTAAGTGTGAGGAGTTGACTTAGAGTTCAGTGGAAGGCATTGTGTGTGTGTGCTTCAGATCTTGTGGATGATTGTGTGAAGCCTTCATAACTGGATGGATGAAGAATATGTCTGGATTTTCAAAATGTGGATATTGCTGACAGAAGAAGTATGGTTTTGTACAGGGTGTCATAGGACTTACTTGTTGAGGTTTGTCCAATTGTGGCTAAAAAGGGGGAGAAGTAGCCAATAGTTAGTCAAGCTGCAATGTCAGTTTTGAAGGAGTGATGCTAGTGTGGTGCTGAAGTGCAGATATTGAGGGGGAGAAGTTGTTGAACAGCTGTATGCTAGTTCTTGCCTTGAGGGGGAGATTTACCCCATGCTGCTGGGTTGTGTTGTGCAGCTGTTGAAGATGGTACTGCAGCAGAGCTTTGTGTGAAGTGAAGTCTTTATGTATTGAAGATCCCGCTGCTTGAAGATTTTAAAATTATTGAAGTTTATTCCTCTGCTGAAGTCTCTGAAGGTGCAGAGATTGTTTTAGCCAAAATTAGCCAAAGGGGGAGATTGTTAGTTTCTTGGATTGGCTGGAATTTTGGTAAAACAAAGTATGTTCAATGTTGATGTCCAGGTGGTGATATTGCAACATTGAGTCTTAACACCGGGCTGTGTTAAGTAGTGAAGTTGTTCAATGTTTGATGTCATATGGGTGATGTCACAACATTGAGTCTTAACACTGGGCTGTGTTAAGTGGTTAAGTTACTGAAGTTTGGATGTCTGATGTCACATGGTTCTTGCCTTGAGGGGGAGATTTACCCCATGCTGCTGGGTTGTGTTGTGCAGCTGTTGAAGATGGTACTGCAGCAGAGCTTCGTGTGAAGTGAAGTCTTTATGTATTGAAGATGCTGCTGCTTGAAGATTTTAAAATTATTGAAGTTTATTCCGCTGCTGAAGTCTCTGAAGGTGCAGAGATTGTTTTAGCCAAAATTAGCCAAATGGGGAGATTGTTAGTTTCTTGGATTGGCTGGAATTTTGGTAAAACAAAGTATGTTCAATGTTGATGTCCAAGTGGTGATATTGCAACATTGAGTCTTAACACTGGGCTGTGTTAAGTAGTGAAGCTGTTCAATGTTTGATATCATATGGGTGATGTCACAACATTGAGTCTTAACACTGGGCTGTGTTAAGTGGTTAAGTTACTGAAGTTTGGATGTCTGATGTCACAAGCGATGTTGTGACATTAGATCTGCAGAATTAATAACATCAGGTTTGTGATGTTGTTAGGGTTTACGTGTTAGCTGGAATTATGGAGAGCTGTTAGTCTCATTGGATGAGAATATCTTGGGATAGATATTTTTCGCTGCATAGAAGATCTGGTGCAGATTTGTAGGAGATTTAAAAGGTGGAAGATTTGAAAAGATTTTAGGAGAAAATCTGTTTTGCAGATTCAGTTTTAAATAACAAATCAGGTCAGATATTATAGCAGGTCCAAGTCCAATTTAAAGAGCTATATAAAGTGCACCAGTACTGAAGGAAAAGCAACGAAGAAAGTGAGCTAAAGACTGAGTGTCGTTTGTGTCTTCGTGTATGTTTTGTAAACCATTCGAGTGTGAATTGGTATTGTTGATTTGAGTTGTTCTTGATCAAAGCTGTGAAGCAGAATCAAGTAGTGTTATTCAAAGTGTGTGATCTTTGATGTGTTTTAGGGATTGAGTAGTGTTCTCATATCTAAGTGGTTTCTTAGGTAGAAAGTCAATAGTAGGAATTAAGATTAGGAGATTGTCAACTGGGTTGTTGAGTCTGTAATTTAATTCTACAAGTAGTGAATTTCATCCCTGGCTTGGTAGCCCCCAGACGTAGGTAGTTAGACCGAACTGGGTGAACAATTTGGTGTGTTATTCTGCCGTTTATTCTGTCCATTGTGCAGAGTGTGTTGTTGTGACATCGCACTTAACATCACACGTCTGATACCAGAATTTCAGTGGTGAATCTTCCAGATGTCGAAACTTTCCATCAATAATTCTTTCATCTGCATGCCAAGTCAAGTGTCTTGAATCGGTCTCACTACGAAACATGTGTCTAAATCTCGAAATTATAGGAAAATACCATAAGACTTTTGCTGGAGACAACTTTTTCTTATATCAAGAGACACCGCATTTAGGACACTCATTTAATGATGCATACTCATTTTGAAACAATGCGCAATCGTTTGGACAGCCATGTATCTTATCATAGCTCATGCCAATAGAGCACAACATCTTTTTGGCCTCATATGCTCGATTGGGAAGAGCATTATCCTCTGGAAGCATATCTTTCATAAGGGCCAATAACTCTGTGAAACTTTTATCCGACCATCCATTGTCCGCCTTTAAGTTGTACAACTTTAATACCGCAGACAATCTTGTGAATTTGGTGCAACCATTATACAACGGTTTCTCTGCATCGCTTACCAACCTCTCAAACATTTTGGGACAATCCTTAAGATCTTCTTCAAGTGCTTCTGCAATCTCTTCGACTCGATCAGAATCGTATGTATCTGTGCCATTGTCGTATGAAGCGTAGGTCGTATTATCCCCCGATTCAACATTCCCGTTAATTTTCTCACCATGCAAATTTCAACATGTATAACTTCTATCCATTCCACTCCTCAATAAATGCGATGCCAACTGAACCGCGTCAACCCGACTCCCAAAACAGCAACCCAAGCAAGGACATATCATTCGACTAGGGTCTTTGGCGTGCGCAATAGCAAACTTAACAAATTCCGATACCCCATTGTCGTACTCTTTCGAAAATCAACTTGAAGACATCCATTTCTTATCCATAGTTATACTAATTAAACTAAACAAAAACAAAAAGAAAAAATGTTATACCTGTAGGGAAACGATCCGACTTTCACACTTTGAACACAAGTAACCCCTATACACGTATCATAAAATGAAATATCATTAATTGACCAATTATGAGTCATAACTTGATAAGTGGCAAAATGTAATCACAAACAAGCAACAATTAGAGGTAAACACCTACATATTCTAAGTACTCAAGAGCAAAATAAATACTTTAGAATCACTAAGTTTAGAGAACAGATCAAAATACAAGAAGAAAGGTGAGAGACAATCATTAATATAGGCTCATTGACTTATAATATAACTTTAAAAACCACGAAAAATTATAATTTAAAGTATCAAAAAAATTCTGTCCTCAATAAGTATAAAGTAGACACTTAACTTATAACAAAAAGTCACAAGTTCTAGAAAATAAAAGAAATGAACTTGGAAAAAAAGGATAGACCAAACACAATCAATTGGAAAAACAGTACAACACAACTAGCGAAATACAATTTCAATCAATACTAGGTTGTTTATACTAATCAACTTTGCCAAATATACAGTAGAAAATATTTAAAAGTAACCTTCCACAAAAAAATTATGCAAATTACTTGAGATACATTAAACTATTTAATAAGAGGTCTCAGGTCATTTAAGTATAAATACATCATAATCTAAGTAATCAGCCAATGTAGGCAAATGAAGAGCATCACTGACCTCAAAGTTATTAAAACTGAATTTACATTAAAAATAATTCAAATAAATATATTAAATTTCAATTCACATGAAAAATAAAAGCAAAAAATAGTTTGGGAAAAAATCACTCAGTAGTGGCTAGATTAATTAAGGTTCGATTCTGCTTTGTATCCTCAAATTAAAATCAGAAGAGGGAGCTTTGTATCCTCATCGTGAAAACTTTTTCCCCATAAAAATCAAATCAAAAACAAAAATTAAAAACAGAGAAATGAATAATAAAAGAGATCACTCAGTTCAGCAACAACGTACCTTATTCGTTTTCAGAGGAGAAGAGAATAAGAACAACAACAACAACAACGTTTTCACGAATTGAATGCAACAATGACGGCAACAGTGACGACAACGGTGACGGCAACAGTGACAGCAAGGAATGCAAGAACAATGACAATGGCAATGCAAGAACGACAACAAGGGTTTCAGTAGAAGAAACGGTCAAGAGAAGAAAATGAATAGAAGTGTCTGAAAATGTTTAGAAATTGTTTTATATTTTAATTCGTAAATGACCTTAGAGGGCGCTTTTAAGAAAGCGCTTTCTTATGTGCAACCTATAAGAGCGCTTCCCTTAGAAAGCGCTTTCTAAAGTGAAAAGAATTTAAGACCTATAAGAGCGATTTTCTGAAAGCACTTTCTAAGGTTAACTTTAAACAGCGCTTTTTAAAAGCGCTGTCTAAAGTAATACCTATAACAGCGCTTTCCAACAAAGCGCTTTCTAATGTGGCATCCATTTATTGAATTTAACAGCGCTTTTTAAAAGCGCTTTCTAAAGCCTGTCTTTTACTGCGCTTTTTTTTAGCGAAATTTTTTTATTCTTTTTAGCAGCGCTTTTTTATAAAAGCGTTGTCTTTTTGGTGCTGTCTATTCCTATTTTTGGCGTATTGGTACCAAGGCCTCCAGATGGAAATTTTCATCTGGGCATGAGTCAATACTTCAAAACATGATCCAAAATGCTCCAAGGCACCTCATGGATCCAATCATTAAGTCAAAGTAGCCTCAGGGGATGCATTCATAAAAATTTAGGAATTAGGGTTTCTTGACCTAATTCACCCCTAAGTTGACTTTTGGAGCAAAGCATGAGCCAAGACCTCAAGACATGATTTAAGGGCCTCAAATACACCACATTGATCCATTTGCAACCATGGATTGATCCAAGAAGCTTGATTCACAAGTTTCAATTTCATCTAGACCACAATTAGGGTTTTGAAGAAAAAGTCAACTGTATCTTTGACTTTTGACCAAGACATGCTCCCAAACCTTGGGAGATGATTCAAGACACCCTAAAACACCTATGGAATCCATCCATTAGGTTTGAATTGGGTCAAAAACTTGATTGTACAATGAATCACATAGTTTGGATTTCATCTGACAAAAAGTCAACTGTGCACAAAATCAAGTTTGACTTTTTGGAATTTTTCACAAATATGGTTCCCCTAAGTCAAAAACAATGTTAATGTATGGTATTGATCATCATTCATCAAGAAAAATCATGAAAAGTGAGGTTTCTTGCAAAATGGGCAACCTTGAGAAACCAAATTTTTTCTAAGTTATGGAACAAAAGTGGTTTTTACCCAACTTTGCAAGGTCATAACTCCTAAACCACAAGGCCTTTTTCTCCCATTCAAAGCTCAAATGAAAGTCCATCTGACATACTTCAAATATGTCAACTACAAGAGATTCCAAATCCTAATGGATTTTGAGTTATGGATTGATCAAAATCACAAAAAAGTGAAAATGGCCACTTTTTCCAACACTTAGTGAAATTTTCAATAAGTCAGACTCTGTCTTACTTTTTCCAAAATGTAGATGCATTTTTTACTTTGATCCAAGCTGAACCAAGACCAACTTTGAACATCAAAGTTGAAGTATACCATGAGGGCTTTCCAGCAAGTACCAGATCATCTCCAAATTCAATTTGAGTAGGGAGTTCCAACCCTTGGAACATGGCATCAAAGACTGATTTGGTTTAAGGCAGATTATAGGTCATTTACTCGATTTGGCCAAATCAGATAATTACAAGCCTTGTCATCCATTTGGGCACCTCAAGGGATAAAATCAAAGAGGAATGATCTGATCCACAAGCCTCCTAAGTCCAAGGAACTACATGTAGCCATAAATGCCCTAAAAAGGTTAAAAAGTTCAAAGACTCCAATTTTATTTCAATGCATTCAATGGATTCACAAGGTGGCAAGCATCAAGACATTTCTAACTGAATTGAGTCAAGATTCAGCTCTGAACCAAAGGACCATAGGCATGTGCCCTAACCTCAAGTCAATCGCTAGAGAAGACTAAAGATGCCTTTTGATCAACATTGGCCAAAGGACTGTCCAAGCTGTCATTCACTATTCCTTGCAAAAAAAAACTGGCTATACTATAAATAGAGCTCATTTGTGGTCAGTTTGAGTACATCAAAGCACTACAACACTTGTTTTCCTCAAAATCTCTCTCATTTTGCAAAAATGCCTTCTTTTGCAAGTCACCACTGAGTTTTTGAGTTAGAGAGCAATTCCACCATAGCTCATGATCCAAACACATCCAATGTATCATATATAATTTGTTCAAACACTCATCCTTGATCTGAAACACCAAAATCAAAAAGTCAATCTCCAAAACCTTAAATTTTGACTTTTTTTGCATTTTCCAAGCCATGTCTTGATTCAGTCACTTTCAAAACCAAACAAAGCCTCAAACACACTCCAAATATCATCCTCAAACTGTCCCAATTGGTTTCCCCCATCTGGAACACCATTTGAGAGAGTTACCATCTTGGTCACTTTTGCCACTTTTGCAAGAAAGAGCCAATTCTTGTTCCTGAGGATTCCAGCTAGTTTTGATCATTCTAAAAGCTTCTAAGGGATCAATCAAGAGTGTCTAAAGCATTGGATTACTTCTGGCACAAGGATCTTGGCAGATAGCACAAGGAGCTTCAAGAGGTAAGTGCATCACAACTTGAACTCTCTAAATCATGCATTGCTTTGATGTCCATTGATCATGGACATCTCATACATATCATATATGTTGTGTTTGAACCAATTTGCCATGCTATTGTTGCCTGTATAATGAGATAGCATAGAACATGCAAATCTAGACCTATTTTTAAACCACTATCGGGTTTTAAAATAGGGACAACTTTAGAAAAATCTAAATGCACCATTGGATTCCTCAAGAAATTCTAGGCAGGATCCATCTAAATTTTGTCAAAATCCATGGAGAAATGAGGAAGTTAGAGCCTTCATGCAAGAGGCCAAAATCAGGCCATGCCTTGGGCAAGGGCCAGGCCATGGCGCCTTGGCCAGGCCTGAAATCCAAGTCACCCATATATGTTGATGGGGTGGTTTTGATACACGGATGTATCACCACCCCAGTGGTAGTGTGCATGTGTGTTTGGTTGGGAGGTCGTGGGTTCAAGACCCACCCAGACCATTTTTCCATTTTCTCTTATTTTGTTATTTTTCACATTTTTCATGGTTTTTATTAATTAATTCCAAAATTAATTTCTCTCTCAATTTTAATTATTTTTTATTGGTTCTTTTTTTGAAAATTCACAAAAATGTTAAAATATTTTATTCTACAAAAATTTCACAAAAATATTATTTATTTCATATATTTGGTATTTTTGTAAAGAATTATATTTTTATTTGTTTTTAGGCATTTAAAAATATTTCTTTCTCTTGATTTTGCAAATTCAAATGATTTTCAAATAATTCTATGAATGAAACATGATTTTTCAAACACTAAGCCAAGATCACAACTTTTTTTTCACACATGTTTAATAATTTTGATCATTTTAATTGAATTTTTATTCAACTAAAATACATTTTTAAATCAAATTAGGGTTTTTGCTTATTTTCACCCTCACAAATCTTTTTCAAAACCCTTTAGGCCTCTAATAGAGTGTAAGACCCATCCCTTATAAATAAAAACCAAATTTGGGCATTAGTCATTGTATAAGTCCCGATACGATTTTAAAAATCTCGGCGCGATCGCCGTTTTCAAACAATATCATCTGGGCCTACCCTTGTGTTGTAAGTCCCATTACTTTTCTTTTCTAAACACTTTGGGTCTCTTAATAAAGTGTAAGACCCATCTCTTTGTATAGAAAACCTTTTTGGGCCTTAGTCATTGTATAAGTCCCTCTGCGATTCTTAAAACGACGGTGCAATCACTGTCTTTCTTTGGGCCTCTCCTTGAGTTGTAAGCCCCATCTCTTGTACAAAAATAAACTTTTGGGCCTCTAATAGAGTGTAAGACCCAACCTCTTTGTAAATACAAAAATTTGGGCCTCAGTCATTGTATAGGTCCCGATACAACTTTCAAATCAACAGTACGATCACTGTTTTTCATCTGGGCCTCTCCTTGAGTATAAGCCCCAATATTCTTTGCAAAAACAACTTTCCCTTTTGATTTAGATTCAAATCCATAGTTCCCTGGAAAAGTCAACTTTTAGCCTCCTCTTAGGCTTTGTATAATGATATCCCCAAAAGAGTCAGTCTCTTTTAGCCTCAATCTTGGGCTTTGTACAAGACAGATAATAAACTCCCCAGCGGAGTCAATCAACCTTTTAGCTTCAACCTTGGGCTTTGATCAAGGCACATAAAAATCAACATTCCCTTCAGAAGAAATAAAAATCTCTCTGTAGGAAGATACTTCCCTGTATATCACACATCAAAACAGACATTTAAAACAAACCTTAATCCCAGATAACTGATGTACGTGGCACACTTGTTGATTCAAAAATCCAAGTTGTAGTCCATCTCTTATCCTGGTAAATCCCATCTTTCATCTAACAGCTGTAAGTGGCAAGCCTCTGGATTATTTACATCCACGTCAATGTCCCTCTCTTAGCATGAAAAACTCCTAAGGAAAAATGGCATTGCTCAACACTGAGTTAAAGTTTTCTCCTTCAGGACAAATCCCCTATAAAGGAAATTATGACATTGCTGGATTCACATGTCCCAGTTAAAGTAATTCTCCTTTATAATCAGTCACCCAACAGTTGTGATAAACAGACGAGATGTCTCCCTTTAGAGATGATAAATTCTCTCTCAGTCAAACCTTTAGCTTCAATCTTGGGCTTTGAATAAGACACAAATAACCTTTAGCTTCAATCTTGGGCTTTCAACAAGACACCAAACATCTTTTTCCTCCCATAGAATAAGAGGAACTACGATTGCTCTGATTTCCCTGTTATCATAATGGGAATACGTAGGCATAAGATTGTGAAATCTTAGCGAGCACACCAATTAAAAACTTTAGGTCCAGTAGCTTCACACACCAATCAAAAACTTTAGGTCCAGTACCTCACCAAAAACATCGAAAAATCCGAAATCAACGAAAACTCTCTCTCTCTCAAACATTCCCAAAGGAGAAACTTTCCCAACCCATCAACAGATAAACACCAGTAAGTAGAAAATAATATAGAAATTGCTAATGACCTGTGGATAACCATATATAGGATGGGTAATTGACAACTCCCCATTGTATAACCTGATCCCGAACTCCCCAATCTCTTAAGCATTTGTTCAGTAAAACATTTGTGTGCAAGGTTAGTTTTAGATAGCTTCCCTTTCCATTCCAGCTTCATTGGATAAATAAGAAATCAGAAAGTAGCACCCAATTCCAAACAAATGCGGTAAGGTGGTCGCGTCACTGACAAAAATTGCACGCTACAATTAGTTTCCAAGTCACTAATGACTTTTCATGTGGTATGTAGGCATGTCAAATGAATTTTGTCCAAGAAGGCTCAATGTGATCCCTCTTGATACAATTGTAGGCATCTTTAAAAGATAGACAATCATTTGCAGATCCTATCCAAATGAGTTTATCAACAATAATATTATAAAATGACAAGTTAATTTTCAAAATGTATTTAACAATTTGAGGAGCCAAAATGAATAAGTCGTGAGGAATGTTCCAATTGATGTCTCGGATAATTGAATTGACCTTAGCAATTTTCATAAATTGAATATTCACTAGTAATACTAGGTGTAAATCTTTATTTTTGTATCCCAACCAATTGTCAGTTCGTAAATCAATGTTCTTCTTATTACCAACCCCTCATCTACTACGTTCCTACAGAATGGAAAATAAATGCTTATTTTCTGGTCATATTAAAGAAGAAATATGATGCATGATTGATTTTTTGTGCCTGGAGTATCTACTAATAAGTATATAAGACCACTTATTATTGATAGTCAACAATTTCCAACAAAAAGATAAACAACCAACTTTGTTTATTGTCTTAATATCTCTCAGACCAATACCTCCTTTAGAAAAAGGTAAGCAAATAACCTTCCAAGATATAGTAAATAGCTTTCTAATGTTTATGCTACATGTCCACACAAAATTTATAATGCAAGAATCTAGTTTATTAAGAAGATTGATTGGTGTAATACCCTAACTTTTACCCCTAAGATCCCACATATCATTTGCATCTCATATCACAAACAAGATCACCAATATCCGTGTGTTTTTATTACTTGCTTTATGTTTGTTTCTGTTTACTAACCTCTAACTAAAATACCAAAAATATACTGCAGTTTACTTGTTTCTTCTTCTCTGTGTGTTTAGGTTTTTGCAGGGAGATTGATAGCAAAAGTATGACATGGAATCAAGTGTGGCTATTCAATTGTGGTTGAGGTCAGATGGAAGTTAGACCTAATCTTGGTCAAACCATCAAGAGATTGCTTCAAATGCAATTTATCTGTTTCATTTGGCTATTTCTCAAGCAGTGACTATCAAGTTGTTGTATGGTGATGTCCATCAGGATCAGAGTTCATCAGTCTAAGTTCAACTGTGTTCAAAGATGTGGATTTATTTTCCCAGATAATTGATTCAGACAAATTTTGAAGTGTTCAGAACTTATTCAGAGGATGATTTATCCAGATATCCATGGCTTCAATTGCAAATTGTTCAGTAGTGGTTGTGTGCACTTTAACAGAGGCTTGTGGAAAAAGTCGAGATTGGTTTTGGGCTAAAAAATAAAGATTTGCCATCCATGATCCATATCCATTTCCATTTTGGCTATCCATTCAAACCATTTTTATTATCCATTTAATTCCAAATATCCATTTTCCATTTAAATCCAATTACCTTTTTTAATCTATTTTAATCATTCATTATCCATTAATATCCAATTATCCATATCCAATCCGTTTCTATTTCAAAATCCATTAACATTTATTCCAAATATTCATTACCAAATGTTAAAAAAAATACGGCAAGGCCTATGATGTCAAGTTAGCTTGGCCCACTTTCACAAGTCTTCATGCTACCTGAGCCGTAGTTCACGTCCACCTGCTATTGCTACATCAGAAACAAATTCCACAAGTTGTTATGACAATACACGGCCCATAAAGACTCATGCCACTTGAAGCAAGCAAACAACCCTTCAGCTGTATTCCAAGCTACACATGACAAAATGAACAAGCTGATAATACAAAATCATTGAGCCACATGATTTCAAACCCTTTGAAGCCTCTCACACCACAACTCATGTTACATAACCAAACAAGCTGCAACATACTACATCATGGTCAAGCCTTCGTGATACATATCCAAGCCGTGCCTAAGCCACTACAAGCTTTTCACGCAATGCTACGAAGCAATTTACAAGCACACAAGTCATGCACACATGCTACCTAGAATAAAGCCATCTTCAAGCTACATTTCGTAAGCCACGCTGTAACATCATGTACTACTCCAAGCCGTGTCACTTTATGGAAACAAGCCTTGTTCAAGCCTCTCCAAAACGACATCACGTCACGAAGAAAAATGGCAAATGTTCCAAACAATTTCAGCTGCAGAAGAGAAATTCCAAAAAACAACAATAAAGTCACAAATCCACGTCATGGTAACGAGCTGAAACAACATGTCAAGACACCATACATAGCACAAAACGACAATAGGTTTTAATTCAAAACGGCAGCAGAATATCAGAAGAAAGTCGCATAACAAACTCAATACGAAACGCAATTGAAAAGCTCAAAACGGCAACCAATTTCAAAATTGAGGAAGAACACGGTTTAAGTTTTTTTAGTGATAGTGGTTTTCATCTTAATATTTGTTTTTATTTTGTAGATCAAACCATCAAGACCTTGGGTTTTAATTTGCATTGCTAAGCCCAAATATATTTGGATTTATCACCACCTCCTTGTTTTCTTATCACACCTCCATCTCTTTTTTTTTTCTTTTCTAATTTTCTTCTTAATCTTTTTTTGATTTACATTTTGTTTTGGATCTTGAATTTTGATAAGATCTCATCAATATCAATGGACTTTGGGTGTCGATTTTATCCACCAAAAGAGGTGATTGATATTGATGATGATTTAATCGATTTAAGATTCAATTTGTTGTTTCTTTTCATATTATCCTCTTTCTTCTTCTTTTTTTTTATTTTGATCGATGAAAGTCTTATGGATCTTAGAATTTCTTTGTTGAATTCTTGATCAAGAATAGATTGTTACCTATTTTCTTTTCATGCGGTATTGCTTTCGGATGACGATCTACATGTCGTTCATCTAGCATGCATTAGCACAAAGATCTATTAACCGGCCTCATTGTAGGGTAATTACTCCGTAAATTACTCGGCGATTACTTAACATAGCGCAACATTTGTCCATCTTTATCCAATTCGGAATTTGAACTTTCGTGGTCCGGACCTTGATTGGTCGCGTCAACCCAATGGTGATTGATCTTTTGTATTAGATTCAAAATCTTTGAAGCTTGTTGTTGTAGAGGCTTTGATTCTATCAATCTTCTAACAAGTCTTCATTAACCTTGACCTAAGTGCATTGTTTAATCACTATAGTTCAAAACGCGAAACAGAATAATCGGTGAAGGCTTATGGCACTAGAGCCTTGTGCTACTAATTGCTAACTTCTAACTTTTTTATGTTTCCTTCTCGCTGCCTATCTCTCTTTTACTTTTATGCAATTTTTCCTTTGTCCGTTGGACACATGTTTATGCTTTCGCATATTTTTCCTTTGTCCGTTGGACACATGTTTATGCTTTCGCATATTTTTCCTTTATCCGTTGGACACATGTTTATGCTTATGTCTTTTTCTCTTTGTCCACTTGGACCAAAAATATTAATAAAGGCCAAAACCTCTAAAAAACTTGTGCTTCTAATCTTGGACTATGGTTACTATCCTTTGCAATGGACATGGAATTTTGTACCTAGACCTTGGACTTCAATGCTATTCTTGGATCCTTGGACTTAGAACTAGGACCTTTTCCCTTTACTTTGGAATTATGGTTTGGAGACTTTGAAGCCTTGTGCTTTTGTTTGGTTTATGGTGAAGATAGCTACATTTGTGGTTAGATCTTTCTTATCCTTAGGTTTTACTTTATGCTTTAGGATACTCACTTCTTCTCCACCCCTTCTTCAATTTTCAAAACTTCCTCTCTTTTTTCAAAACCTTCTTGTTTTCAAAACTTAAAACCGCTTTCATAATAAAACCTTGACTTTGGTCAAGTGATTTTTAAACTTTGTTTTCTTTAATAAATGTCAATCCATGTTATTCATATTTTGACCATTTCAAAAAGACAAAAAAAATACAAAACTCATCAAACTCTTTTTATGCTTTGTGCACTTTTTCCCTTTAAAACTTTTTCATAAGTTTAGACATGATTCATTTCTTTAAGCGGAATTATTCGCTTGGAAATGACGACTTATCTTTACATTTAAAATCAATCATAACAAACCAATTTTTGCTCTTTATACCACTAACTACGAGGTTTTGATCCTACATTGCACATCGTGGGTACGTAGGCATGAGGCGATAAGTCTCTCCAAACACAAAAATCTAAAAAATATTTCTCTTCTCATCTCCCCAATCTCTTTTTCAAGCAAACCATTTTCAAACCAAAAGCGATAGATATTTCAAAGGGCTCTTATAGAGTACTATAGACATTTTGGGTGCTAACACCTTCCCATTGCGTAACCAACCCCCTTACCCATTCTCTGTTTGGTCTTGTTGTTTTAGAACTCCTTAGGTTTTGTTCGCTCTTTTTCCTTTCTTTTTTTGGATAAAATAAAAGTGCGGTGGCGACTCTTGTTTTTTGAGTTAAGTTAATTAATAGCTTACGCTCACAAATTTCCCCGCTACAGAAAAGTGGCGACTCTGCTGGGGGGATTCTTCCCTTGAGGGGTTTGGCCTACTTTGATTTATTTATCGCTTTTTGTCTGATTTGTTTGTTATTGATTATTCTGTAAGGGTGCTTAGTGATATGTGTGGTGAGATAAGCCCAATACCCAGGCTTGAGTATACACCTAGGACTAGGGTGGAAAGTAGTATGACTTGTGTGGCATTTGGCCAGACTTAGTATACACGAAAATTCCACATCCAGACGAGGTTTTCTTTGGCAATGTTCTATCCTGCGCATTGGTGCAGACAATAGAATGTAACCTAGGGAGCTGTCGACTCTGGCGACCATTCCCGGGGACTCAGTAGAGGCACTCCTCCCAAGAGGCAATAATGGCAGACCAGAAATGGAAAACCCGTTATGCTTTTTGATCCGAGGACCCGAAGCTGAGGACTTTAGAACCCTTAACCCATCTTGGCCTTATTAGGACCTGGTACGGTGGCTATTCAAGTGCAGACTTGAATCAGTTGTTACGCGATACCATACTCATACGAGACTCTCTTGAGAATATTATTGACTACCAAGAAAGTTGGAAATCTATAATATCCGAAAGATGGGATATAGACTCTAGGAACTTCTTTAGAACCTTGTTCGGCATGTGTTATACCCTTAGTACATACCTTTGTGGGTTGGTTCTTAACCTTGACTCCATGCTCGTGACTTGAACCTTGAACCCGTGTGCTTTGTGTGATCTTGTTTGTGGTTGCTGCATACATGCATTCATGCATTCATGGACATTCTGTTTTAGTCAATTTTCAAGAATTTTAGAGATTTTCCTTTTGCAGACATCGCAGATAATATTCAATAAAATGAGATGTTTATCAGTATTGCAAAAAATGTTATTACGATGCTTGCAATTGCTTTATATTTTAAAGATCCTTGAAAGTTGAATGAAACATTTGAATTTTGCATTAGCATTCGCATCATTCTGCATTGTTTCTTGCCATTTCCATGTGTCTTATTATTTCCCTTTGGTCTTCACTCAGCCAAGCTGTCGCACCAGTATAATACTCGGGCTAATCAGAGAAAGAAGAGGATTTACCTGATTTTCTGGCATTCGTACCAAGTTTGAGGTAGTTACTAAAGGAACATGAAGAGAACAAAAGATGATGATCTCATGTCAGGCTTTACAGTGATGACCAATCCGGTGTATGATTCTCCTCTAGACGACGATGTTCCACAAGTGGATGTTCCTACTCGATCCCGACCTGTGCAAAATGATCTGGTTGGTCAAGTTGTTGAAAAAGATTCTCGATTTTCGAGGTATATGCCAAATCCTCAAAATGTCCACCCTGTGACAGAGATGATTGACGATGAGGTGTTGACCTTCAAGGAAGGAAGTGCATTTGTGAATGGAACGCCTTTGTGCTGATATTAGTAGAGTGACCCGCAGTGGTTGTATATTTCCTTTTGTGTCTCCCAAGAAAGTTGATAATGTTCTTTCAAGCTCAAGCTGACACGGTTTCCTCAGATCTTCAGTTCATTTACTGCATTTTCATTTGTAATCTGTTATGATTGTTATTGCTTTATTTGCGTGTAAAACTTGTTTGTTTTGAATATTAATCTTAATGCAATGAGTATGTTTATCTTGAAGTGATTCATTCGCATTCGCTTGTAATTTATTATCTGCATTTGTAATACCAACTTCTTGTTTAAACTCTTGGAGGGAGGATGATGAAGTGAAAACGCAAAATTTCTGGTTGTATGCTTTTGAATAAGACCCTGCTGATGATGTACAGGCATTGTTTCAAATTCCCAAACACCGGAGATATAAGGAAGATAATCCCTTGTTAACCCCTTTGAGCCTTGAAGTATGAGTTTCTTTTCTAAATAAGAAAACCCTCACATTTAACCTTGGGGCTGGGTAGTCTTCAGTTAATTTGACCAAGTGTCCAAGTTTCAAAGGGAGTGTGTGTCTAAGGAAACCACAATGGTAATTCCTCATCCATGAAGGAAAGAGGCAGTCATAACCCTTTCAAATAAGCTAATGTCACGTGATTTGTTCAAAAAAAAAAAGAGGAAAAAAGAAAAAAATCAAAAGAAAAAAAAGCCCGCTAAGTCGAAAGCTTGAAAATAAGTGACTTAGGCAAAAATTAGGGCATCCCGCTGGACATCAAAAATTCAAAAAAAAAATAGTCCAGGCAAAAGTTAGGGAAAAATAAAATGAAAATGTGAAAAGCAAGAATAAAAGAAACATTCTCATCAAAAGAACAAATCTTTGTGTGACTACCAAGTTGAAGGACAAAAAGGGTGACTGTTATCCCCGAATAACCTCATTGGTTCTTAAACCATCAGTTTCAGTAATCATTTTAAAGATGAACTTTTGTGTCAAATTAACTGAATGTAGGACTGAAGAACATCACGGAGAATGGGTGGGTACAAATAACTTTGAGCCTAAAAATCCTTTTTTCTGAAACCCGTGAACCAAGGCCATGTTACAACCCTCGAAAGACCTAATTGAAGCAGGGTTTATTTTGAAAGCATACTTTAACAAGATAGCGTTCCTGACTCCCATGAGTTGTGTTAAAAGACCTTTGTTGGTATTGCATATGCATTCAAAATTTAATGTCGTATTTAAACTAGTGATTCATTCACAGGGTTTTGCGACATCTTTTCAGTAAAAACTTCAAGATTAACATGTCTGTTGCATTAGAATTATCATTCTCAGAATTGACATTTTCTGCTTGCATACATTTGTTGACATCATAGAAGCTTACATATGAGAATCAGTGATGAACTTAATATTTTGAAGCCTGAAGCTCTGATGAGTAATTGGCAAATCACTTCAAGGAATGATCATGTCTAGGGGCATGTTGCCTGGAGATTTTGTTGAGCATGAGCAGGTTTGTTTTCCTAGTTGATGTTTTCACAGGGGCAAAGCTTGAATTCTCCATTGATCGAAGAATGTGCCAAGTTCAGTTAATCTGAGGTAGTTACGTCGAGATTCGATAAATCTCTCAGAGTTTGAAGACGTTGGGGCAGATTATTTCAAGTCCTTATGGTACAAAGTTTCTGGAGGAAAATTTCTTATATACCATGCAATTTGGGGATGATCAAACACAACAGAACTCGGTATGCTCCCAAGCAGAGTTTGTTTATGTTGATGTTCTCCCCAGTAGAGCTTGTTGATATTTCCTCAGCATAGTTTAATCTTGTTGATATTTCCTCATCAGAGTTTGTTTTGTTGATATTTCTCTAGTGGAGTTAATTGATATACCCTCAAGCAAAGTTTTGTTCATGTAACCAGTTGTTGACAAGATGATAGGTTTGTTATGATGTGTTGAATTCATAAGGTCCAATGCTGTTTGGTTTTTCCCCAGCCAGGTCTTGATCCGAATCTTCTCCAGCTGATTATGTTATAGTCAGATAGTTGAGTAGTTTTAAGGTTCACCTCTCCTTGATGACGATCCTCATGCAGAGATTCATTTTTGCTGTCCCCAGCAAAAGTTATATAAAGAATCCTCACTCAGAGTTTCATCCTCTAGATTTTTTTTTGTTGCTTTGGATGTCCCCAAGTGGAGAGCAATGTTATTTCCCTCTAAGGGTATTGATACAGTAGCCACCTGTCGGGTTTTATCATGTCTTGTGGATGTATTTCTCTCCAGGTTGTTCTACCCAGAGATTTATCCTTGCTGATTCCTCAACGGAGGCAGTGCATTATGGTTTTGATGTTTCCCAAGCATACAGAAATGATGTTATCTTCTTATTTTACCCGACAAGTCCAGGATGCTTTACTTAGAATTAGTTAATCCTCATAGAGCTTCTCTCTTGTATCTCCAGCAGATCTGCCTTGTATTCTCAATGGATTTTGCGTAGATGTTTATATGTCTACAATCTCCAGCGGATTCATTATTTTTCCGTAGCAGACCTCCTCATCTTATTGAGGTAGAAGTTCTTGTGAATTTTTGTTATCCCCAGAAAGAATCAGAAAGGTTTGGGTTGTATGATTCCCCAACAGCTTTCCTGCCATCCTCAAAGCAGAGTTTATGTTGTTCTACTCTTTTTGGATCATCGATGTTAGAAGTTTGATATTTGGGTTTCTCCCCGAAGAGCATCTTCTTTTCTTCAGCAAGATTTGAGCCTTGTAGTAGGATTTATTTTCCTTTGATGGCTTTTGTTTATCTCTTGCAGGATTTCTTTTGCTAAATCCCTAGCAGAGTTGCGAATGACATCTTCATCTTGTTGAGATTAGCTGAGTATTCAGTGGTGTTGTGATGTTTATCCACCCTCTGTTTATCCTTATGTCTGTTTTATCAGCATATTCATACTCATAAGCATTGCATGCGCATTCTTTTGTTGTGCATAGCATATTGTTGGTGCATTGTGCATTTTGCATTTGTGTTGGTGCTTCTTTGCTCTCTGGTGTTGTTATCCCCGCAGAGCGTGTGTGTCCTCTCTCCATTTAGAGTGTCGACCCGTAAGCAGAAAATGCCTATCTTTGTTAATTCCCCACCGAGTTTATGCCTCGTGGAAGATATTTGTTTTAGCTCTCCTCCCCAGTTCATTTGTCTGGATGGAATTAATCCCCAGTTGAGATATTTCCTCCTCGGGATGAGTCTTGTTTGACCGTTTCTCTCTGGTTTATTCCCAGATTGAGTTTTGGTCCCTTGCTTTGGCAACGGAAGCTTATCACCTTTGTCGTCCTACCCATTTAGTTGGTAGTAGGCGATGTAGATGGCTTATTACCTTTGTCGTCCTGCCCTTTAGTTGGTAGTAGGTAATATAGCCTGGTTCGATTACCTTGTTGTAGCTGTCACTTGGTTGATAGCCGGTAATTTTTCCATTGTTCGAGTTTATCACCTTCGTCGTCCTACCCTATGTTGTAGTAGGTGATATTTCTCGGATCTTTGCGGATTATTACCTTTGTCGTCCTACCCTTTGTTGGTATTAGGTAATATTTCTCATACCCTTGGTTGATTACCTCGTCGTAACTATCACTTGGTTGATAGTTGGTAATCCCTCTTTTTGAGCTTATCACCTTTGTCGTCCTGCCCATTTAGTTGGTAGTAGGTGATGTAGCTGACTTATTACCTTTGTCGTCCTGCCCTGTGTTGATAGTAGGTAATATAGTCGGGTTTGATTATCTCATTGTAGCTATCACTTGTTTGATGGTTAGTAATCTCTCCCTTCTTTGTTCGAGTTTATCGCCTTTGTCGTCCTGCCCTGTGTTGGTAGTAGGTGATATTTCTCGACCCCTTTAAGATTATTACCTTTGTCGTCCTACCCTTTGTTGGTAGTAGGTAATCTTTCTCATACCCTTGGTTGATTACCTTTTTTTAACTGTCACTTGGTTGATGGTTAGTAATCTTTCTTTAGCTGGCTTATTACCTTTGTCGTCCTGCCATTTGTTGGTAGTAGGTAATATAGCCCGGTTTGGTTGCCTTGTTACAGTTGTCACTTGGTTGATAGCTGGTAATCTTTTCCCTTTCTAGGATTATTACCTTTGTCGTCCTGCCCTTTGTTGGTAGTAGGTAATTCTTCTCATATCCTTTTGATTGACTGCCTTGTTGTAGCTATCACTTGGTTGGTAGTTGGCAATCTTTCCTTTTGATCATGCTATTACCAGATGTCTGGTATTAGACGGTCTTTTCCCCAGCAGAGATTTTTCTCTCCATGTTGGGACGATGTTATCCCTCTTTCGTTTCTGGTATTAGTAATTTTCCCTCAGTTGGAATCTTACTCTTTTTTTCCCCAGCGGAGATTTTTTTCCTCCCCTGTTGGGACGTGTTTACCCTCTTTTGTTTTCCCCCGGTGGAGTCTTTTCTCTTTGCTCCCCAGTTTTTGTTTGTCTCCCGTGGCGTTTCTCCCCACGGAGGTCTCGTGTTTGCATATCATTTGCATAATCATATCATTTTGTGGTCTCTTAGGGCCAAAAAAATTGGGTTTATTGTTATATTTAAGTCTCTTCTATCTCGTCTAGACAAAGATGCCCATCTTCATACCTCCAGATAGAAGAAGCTTAAATAGGGGCAGCTGTAATACCCTAATTTTTACCCCTAAGATCCCACATATCATTTGCATCTCATAACACAAACAAGATCACCAATATCCGTGTGTTTTTGTTACTTGCTTTATGTTTGTTTCTGTTTACTAACCTCTAACTAAAATACCAAAAATATACTGCAGTTTGCTTGTTTCTTCTTCTCTATGTGTTTAGGTTTTTGCAGGGAGATTGATGGTAAAGGTATGACTTGGAATCAAGTGTGGCTATTCAATTATGGTTGAGGTCAGATGGAAATTTGACCTAATCTTGGTCAAACCATCAAGAGATTGCATCAAATGCAATTTATCTATTTCATTGGGCTATTTCTCAAGCAGTGACTGTCAAGTTATTGTATGGTGATGTCCATCAGGATCAGAGTTCATCAGTCTAAGTTCAACTGTGTTCAAAGATGTGGATTTATTTTCCCAGATAATTGATTCTGACAAATTTTGAAGTGTTCAGAACTTATTCAGAGGATGATTTATCCATATGTCCATGGCTTCAATTGCAAATTGTTCAGTAGTGGTTGTGTGCACTTTATCAGAGGCTTGTATAAAAAGTCGAGATTGGTTTTGGGCTAAAAAATAAAGATTTTCCATCCATGATCCATATCCATTTCCATTTTGGCTATCCATTCAAACCATTTCTATTATCCATTTAATTCCAAATATCCATTTTTCATTTAAATCCAATTACCTTTTTGAATCTATTTTAATCATTCATTATCCATTAATATCCAATAATCCATATCCAATCCATTTCTATTTCAAAATCCATTAACATTTATTCCAATATTCATTACCAAATGTTAAAAAAAATATGGCAAGGCCTATGATGTCAAGTTAGCTTGGCCCACTTTCACAAGTCTTCATGCTACCTGAGTCGTAGTTCACGGCCACCTGCTATTGCTACATCAGAAACAAATTCCACAAGTTGTTATGACAATACACGGCCCATAAAGACTCATGCCATTGAAGCAAGAAAACAACCCTTCAGCCGTATTCCAATCTACACATGACAAAATGAACAAGTTGATAATACAAAATCATTGAGCCATATGATTTCAAACCCTTTGTAGCCTTTCACACCACAGCTTATGTTACATGACCAAACAAGCTGCAGCATGCTACGTCTTGGTCAAGCCTTCGTGATACATATCCAAGCCGTGCCTGAGCCACTACAAGCTTTTCACGCAATGCTAAGAAGCAATTCACAAGCACACAAGTCATGCGCACATGCTACCTAGAATTAAGCCATCTTCAAGCTACATTTCACAAGCCACGCTGTAACATCATGTACTACTCCAAGTCGTGTCACTTTATGGAAACAAGCCTTGTTCAAGCCTCTCCAAAACGACATCACGTCACGAAGAAAAATGGCAAGTGTTCCAAACAATTTCAGCTGCAAAAGAGAAATTCCAAAAAACAACAATAAAGTCACAAATCCACGTCATGGTAACGAGCTGAAACAACATGTCAAGACACCATACACAACACAAAAAGACAATAGGTTTTAATTCAAAACGGCAGCAGAATATCAGAAGAAAGTCGCATAACAAACTCAATACGAAACGCAATTGAAAAGCTCAAAACAGCAACCAATTTCAAATTGAAAACCACTCACCTCAGCTCTATAAATATAGTTTTGATTCACTATTTTCCACAAACTTGAACAACCCCTCATCACTCTGCCAAAATCTCTACCCTCACCTTCAAGCTTCAACTTCATCATCTTCTTCATTCAAAACTTTCATCACGTTCTGCAAATTCGCAACCAATTCTTCATCCTTCAAGCTTCAACAATTCTCAACCATAATAAATCCTCACCAAACTCATTCAACCATTTTTTTTTTAAATCCAATCTTGCAATACAATTGCAGCATCCTACCTCGCAATAATCTCGCAACCTGCAACACAAATTCGAACCACTTCAATTCACAACAATAACGAAGTAGAAGATGCATTTTAGAAAAGAAGAAGAAGCGTACAACACCAAAGTTCGCGCAGAAAACTTTGATTTATATTCTTGCTTCATCCGTTGAATCTCGATTCAATTGTAGTACTTAAGTGAGAAATTGTTTCGAAACTGAGAAGAGCAAGGCAATATGGTTAAAATCATCTAAGGTTTGTGAAATTTCATGCCCCACCGCTGTGATGGAGCCATTGTTCCTTTTGCCGGCGATGAGATTCTTGAGCATTATGAGGTCCACAACGAAGAAGAAGATGAAATAAATCAAAATTTTGCAGCGAAGCAATGGATGTTGTGGCGGAGATTTTTATCTGTGATCGACGGTGGAATGAAAATGAGAGAGCGAGGTTCAATGGTGACAGTCGCATGTAGAAGAAGAAGAAGAAGAAGAAAAGGAGGTTGCGATGTAAAATTGAGGAAGAACACGGTTTAAGTTTTTTTACTGATAGTGGTTTTCATCTTAATTTTTGTTTTTATTTTGTTGATCAAACCATCAAGACCTTGGGTTTTGTTTTGCATTGCTAAGCCCAAATATATTTGGATCTATCACCACCTCCTTGTTTTCTTAACACACCTCCATCTTTTTTTTCTTTTCTAATTTTCTTCTTAATATTTTTTTGATTTACATTTTGCTTTGGATCTTGAATTTTGATAAGATCTCATCAATATCAGTGGACTTTGGGTGTCGATTTTATCCACCAAAAGAGGTGATTGATATTGATGATGATTTAATCGATTTAAGATTCAATTTGTTGTTTCTTTTCATCTTATCCTCTTTCTTCTTCTTCTTCTTTTATTTTAATTGATGAAAGTCTTATGGATCTTAGAATTTCTTTGTTGAATTCTTGATCAAGACTAGATCGTTACTTATTTTCTTTTTTTGCAGTATTGCTTTTGGATGACGATTTACATATCGTTCATCTAGCATGCATTAGCACAAAGATCTATTAACCGGCCTCATTGTAGGGTAATTACTCCGTAAATTACTCGACGGTTGCTTAACAAAGCACAACATTTGTCCCTCTTTATCCAATTCGGAATTTGAACTTTCGTGGTCTGGACCTTGATTGGTCGCGTCAAACCAATGGTGATTGATCTTTTGTATTAGGTTCAAAATCTTTGAAGCTTGTTGTTGTAGAGGCTTTGATTCTATCAATCTTCTAACAAGTCTTCATTAACCTTGACCTAAGTGCATTGTTTAATCACTATAGTTCAAAACGCGAAACGAAATAATCGGTGAAGGCTTATGGCACTAGAGCCTTGTGCTACTAATTACTAACTTCTAACTTTTTTATGTTTCCTTCTCGCTCCCTATCTCTCTTTTACTTTTATGCAATTTTTCCTTTGTCCGTTGGACACATGTTTATGCTTCCGCATATTTTTCCTTTGTCCGTTGGACACATGTTTATGCTTCCGCATATTTTTCCTTTGTCTGTTGGTCACATGTTTGTGCTTATGCCTTTTTCTCTTTGTCCACTTAGACCAAAAATATTAATAAAGGCCAAAACCTCTAAAAAACTTGTACTTCTAATCTTGGACTTTGGTTACTATCCTTTGCAATGGACATGGAATTTTGTACCTAGACCTTGGACTTCAATGCTATTCTTGGATCCTTGGACTTAGAACTAGGACCTTTTCCCTTTGCTTTGGAATTAGGGTTTGGAGACTTTGAAGCCTTGTGCTTTTGTTTGGTTTATGGTGAAGATAGCTACATTTGTGGTTAGATCTTTCTTATCCTTAGCTTTTACTTTATGCTTTAGGATACTCACTTCTTCTCCACCCCTTCTTCAATTTTCAAAACTTCCTCTCTTTTTTCAAAACCTTCTTGTTTTCAAAACTTAAAACCGCTTTCATAATAAAACCTTGACTTTGGTCAAGTGATTTTTAAACATTGTTTTATTTAATAAATGTCAATCCATGTTAATCATATTTTGACCATTTCAAAAAGACATAAAAAATACAAAACTCATCAAACTCTTTTTGTGCTTTGTGCATTTTTTCCCTTTAAAACTTTTTCATAAGTTTAGACATGATTCATTTCTTTAAGCGGAATTATTCGCTTGGAAATGACGACTTGTATTTACATTTAAAATCAATCATAACAAACAAATTTTTGCTCTTTGTACCACGAACTACGAGCTTTTGATCATACATTGCACATCGTGGGTACGTAGGCATGAGGCGATAAGTCTCTCCAAACACAAAAATCTAAAAAATATTTCTCTTCTCATCTCCCTAATCTCTTTTTCAAGGAAACCATTTTCAAACCAAAAGCGATAGATATTTCAAAGGGCTCCTATAGAGTACTATAGACGTTTTGGGTGGTAACACTTTCCCATTGCGTAACCAACCCCCCCTTACCCATTCTCTGTTTGTTCTTATTGTTTTAGAACTCCTTAGGTTTTGTTTGCTCTTTTTCCTTTCTTTTTTTGGATAAAATAAAAGTGCGGTGGCGACTCTTTTTTTTTTAGTTAAGTTAATTAATAGCTTACACTCACAAATTTCCCCGCTACAATTGGAAATTCATAAATCCTAAGATTTTACATAAGAATGCCTTATATGATTGACTAGACCAATTAACCACTACCCATCATAGAAAAAAGTGTCCTTTTCAAGTAGCTAGCTTGGCCAATATTCTATCTCCTATGATCTAGAGATGATAAGTCCTAGGCTTTCCTTTGAATATAGGAACTCCAAGATAGTTAAATAGTGTATGTTCCACAGTGAACTCAAGCATATATGCAACGTGCCTCATCCTAGATTCAGAAGTTCCTCCACCATAAAGCTTACATTTAGTTAGACTGATGTGTTGACCAAAATGTTAAGCATATTCTTGAAGAAAATGGTTAATGACCAGATCATTTTTCCTAGTCGCTTTGAAAAATATCATAAGATCATCTACAAGAAAAGTTTGGTTGGGAATGATTGTCTTACCAACTAATATGCATGTCAAGTTACCTTGATCCACCAACATAGATAACTTCCTACTAAGTGCCTCTTTAGAAATGTAAAGCAAGAAAAAACTCATATAGTTTTTTCATTTATCATGATTGATAGTTTGGTTGAGTGGAAAACGGTAAGAATCCAATAAAAAAACTTTTTATCAAAATAAAATTGAACAAGAACTTTAATTAATATATTGCAAATCTAAAGTATCAAAGGATTTTCTGATGTCTATCTTTAAAGTCAGACTACCTCCAGAGGTTTTCTTTTCCAACATATTAATGAATTATGAAGTAATCTCAATGCAGTCATAAATATGTATTCCCCTAATGATGCCTCTTTGGTGTTCTAAAACAATTTTAGGCCAACTTATTTGCAATGATCTTGTAGTGTTATATTTATGAAAGTCCTAAACTAGAGCTTCATTTCCCAAGAGTCGTGTCACTCAGGAAATAACTCAGAGACCCACCCAAATGTATCCCTGGCGTGTAAGTTAAGAAATAGAGAGTCCCCACTAACTTCTAAAAGAAATATGGTCAATGACTTCCCCTGATAAGAAAGGAGCGAATGACACCGCCAAAGGTGACTTAAACCCTAGGCCTAAAGGGCCTCTATAAATACGCATCCCCTAGGGGAGAGGGGAATATCACTCTTTACACCCCAAAAGAGCATAAACCTTACTAAAGTCATAGCACCATGACTGGCCATAACCATATGCTTGCTCCCAAGTGTCACCGATCATCTGGAGAGCCTCTCACCATACATGAGCAAAACTTCGAAACTGCCTCAAAACATATTTGTATCTCATAGTCATGGGCATGCCCTAACCACCATATCGTGTTATAAACCTAGTAAGGCCTATGAGTCTCCTTAACCTTGCAGGGGGAACAAGCATATTTGTACTTTCTGACCAGTACAATGACGCCCATCGTGGGGCCCCATCAAAACTAACGTAGGCCACACCCTCTTTAGCACCATCACCCTTCCTATTGTTACCTTTCACTTTAATACTTATCCACCTTCAGCTATGGTTATTTGGAGAGCTTTATCCCTTACGCCGAAAGGTACCTGATGATAGTCGTCATTACGTGATTTTTAGGAAGAAATTCGGGTAAATTCGGAAAAAGAATGATCAAAAACCATGTTAAAGTATGAAGAATTGAGCAAAAAGCCAATACAAGAAATATACAAAAACTTAGTGAAAATTGCGAAGAAAATGGAGATAAGATGTATGAATCGCCACTAAAATTCTCGCACACACGATGCGATAAGGCTTGCATCTTGGTGAAATGCTTATTGTCACGCACGCAGCGGTACTTTTTCATCTGACACGCTTTTTTCTATTAAAAGCAATTTTTTGCCACTTTTGAGAGGTTCCAAATTCCAAGACTGAAAGTGACGGCAACTGGTATTTTTGATGCTTTTGAAGGCCATTGGATAACATTTTCTTCCGTGGTTGTTCTTGTAATCTGAATATAATCTCATGGTATATTTATTTTACATTATGAGCAGTTAGATTTCCCCTAAGTTAGGTCTTTTGTGTGATGAACATGTTTTTATTCTATTGGGACATGTGAGTGGATGATGTTAATGTTATTGCTTTGACATATTGTTAATATTCAATTATCGCTTAAGTTCATTGCCTATTGTATGTTATGGCACGTAATTTGATCTAGGTAAGTAGTGACATATTGACCGTAGGGGTGCTTATCGAAAATATGATCATTGTTTGGTCCTTTAGTTAACTAGGGATAGTCTAATTAGAAATTGTTACTTAGGGATTAACACGCTCTAGTGCATAGTTTGGCATTTCAATTGGCCTGGGGGATTGGGGAATTAACGCTTCTACTAGTGAGTTACACACCAAGGGATTTGGCGCATTGGTAGGGTTAATTTCTCGTGTAACTCTTATGTCTCTGCATGTCTGTTAATGTGCATTTCATCAATATAATAGAAGTAGGGGATTCTAAAGAAAATACCTAATCTCCTTTTTTATCATATATTTTCCAAAGTTAATTGTCTCTTATTTTTTTATCAAACAAACAAGTTTCAAACAAACCCCTATTTGTGATACGTTAACTCAAACTCGCTTTCCACTTTAAAATCCAATCCTCGTAAAGACAAATCTTTTATTATTACTTTGATACATACCAGACCTGGAAAGAGTTCAAAGAAAAGTTTTTTTTAGAGTTACTATTCCAACCCTCAGTTTGTATCTCTGAAAGTGTTTGAATCAGAACATGAGTTCTATACAACAAGTGACATACTTCATCGATGGGTTGAGAACACAAATGAGAATACTTCTTGATACCTGAACTAGAGGTACATTGAGATTAAATTATAATGAAGAGTTGAAAACATTAATTGAGAACATGTGTCAGAATGAATATCGTTCAAACAAGTGGGCAATGAAATAAAAAGGTATCCCTTCAGTTGATTTCACCACAACTTTATCCGCTTAGATAAAAGCCCTCACCAAATAGTTAGCCATAGCCTAACTAGATCAAGCTAATGTGAGTCAGATTTAGGTGCTTCATTGTGATTTCTATAGAGGAGAAGCTGCCAATGGTAATTGTACTATAGAGGTTGAGAGTGCAGAAGTTCAGTATGCTAATTTTAAGAAGAATAATCTATATCCAACATTTACAATATGGGTTGGAAAGACCATCTAAACTTCAAGTGGAGCAACAATTAGACTTGGAATTCTAATCAAGGTGTTCAGCAAGCCTCTCAAGAACCTCAACGCAAGCGCTCGCCTCCTGAAGAATCATTGCAAAATTTCATGAAGTCCACTACATAGAGCTTTTTGAAAGTAAATAAAGCTCAAGAAGATATGACTAAGTTTCAGCAAGACATGACACATAATCATATTTCGATGAACGAGAGCACTGACGCATTCGTCAAAAACCTAGAGAGCCCGAGCAAGTGCAAATGTAATATGTAAACCGATTGAGTTGAGAAATAGAGTAGTATCGTCGAAACCAAAAGTTAGTGAGAAAGATAAAGAAGTGTAGTTGAGAAAGAGGTGGAGAAAAATTCTAAGGGAGAAAAATAGTGATGATGAAGTTAAGGGGTATACTCTTGAACAATTAGTTGATAAAATTTTTCTCTTCAGAAGAATTAAGAAACATATCTTAACCGAGGCAAATCCATAACTTCTAGATTAAATCAAACCTCCATATCCCATTTTGAAGAAGAACAAAAAAGAAAGAGATGGATGTAGGTCAGTTTAAAAAGTTTATGGAAATGTTGAATAAAATCTAGGTGAACATTCCATCTTAAGAAACATTTTAACAAATTCCTGTTTATGCGAAGTTCATGAAAGAGCTCTTATCGAGAAAGCGTAAGTTGAAAATGATGAGAACACCACTTTAGTGGATAACTGCAGTGCTATCATCCAAAGGTAGCTTCCACCTAAACTTTGGATCCAGGAAGGTTCACTATTCCTTGTTCCATTGGTTCACTAACTATTGGTCAAGCTTTGTATGATTTAGGAACTAGCATAAATTTGATGGCGTTGTCCATGATGAGAAAGCTAAAGTATGGCGAACCAAAGCCAATGAAGATGACCTTGACACTAGCTGGTCATGATTGCATACACATATGGTTTTTTTTGAAGATTTCCCAGAGAGGTTTGAAGGATTACTATTTCCTACAGATTTTGTGATCCTAGATATGCTAGAAGACTCCGAGACACCAATGATTCTTGGAAGTCCATTTTTGGCAACTGGTAATGCTATCATTGATGTTGAGCTAGGTGAGTTAACTTTAAGTTTTAATAACAAAGCGATAGTCTTCAATGTGTTTTAAGCAATAAAACATAATGAAGAAAACCCCCTATTTTACCAAGTGGATATGCTCGAAGAGGTTGTGAATTATGTTTACAATGAAAGTACCACTAAAAAACTGATGGATCGAGTCATTCTTAATTCAATGGAACATGTTGAAAATGATTCTAATATAGAGGCAGTTGAATGTTTAATTCAACTATAAGCCACTCAAGTTGAAAACTAAACAAATAATATTGAAGAATTAAGTGAAATTGAAAAATCAAGTCAACTGGTAGTTCAAAAGGATCCAGAATTTCAGGAACTTCCAAAGCACCTTAAATATGTCTTCTTAAGTGAAAATCCATTATAAACGGCTATCATCAGTAGTTCGTTGATAGAGGTGGAAAAGGAGAATTTGATGAGAGTGCTAAAAGCTAACAAGAAAGTGCTCGGTTGGAGTGTAAGGGATCTGAAAGGCATTAGCTCGAGCTATTGCATGCACAAGATAAAAATAGATGAAGAATTCAAACTTTTAGTGCAACCACAAAGAAGATTAAATCCTACAGTGAAAGAAGTTGTTAGGAAGGAAGTCTTAAAATTATTATAAGCAGGTATGATTTATCCATTTTTTATAGTTCTTAGGTGAGCCCAGTGCATGTAGTCCCCAAGAAAGGAGACATGACTGTCATATGTAATGAAAAGGATAAGCTAATTATAACTCGAACAATTATTGGGTGGCAGATGTGTATCAATGATAGAAGGTTGAGCCAAGCAACAAGGAAAAATCATTTTCCATTACGTTTTATGGATTTGGTGTTAGAAAGATTAGCTGGTCAAACTTACTATTGTTTATTGGATGGATATTCTGGGTATAATCAGATTGTTGTAGATCCCGAAGATCAAGAAGTACTACTTTCACACGCCCTTTCGTAATATTTGCTTATCATCAGATGTTGTTCGGTTTATGCAATGCTCCCGCCACTTTCCAAAGGTGCATGCTTTCTATCTTTTCAGATATGATCGAATCGTCTATTAAGGTATTTATGGATGATTTTTCTATCTTTGGTAATAATTTTGATAATTGTCTTACACCCCTTAATGTTGTTCTTGAGAGATGTACCGAAACGAACCTAGTTTTAAATTGGAAAAATGTCGTTTTATAGTAACTGAAGGTATCATTTTTTGGGGCATAAAATCTCAACGAAAGGTATAGAAATGGATCCAGCTAAAATAGAAGTTATTGAAAAATTACCCCCTCCATTGAATGTAAAGGGAACAAAAAGTTTTTTAGGACATGTTGGTTTTTATCTAAGATTTATAAGATTCTTCTCAAAGATTTTAAAACCGCTTTGCAATTTGCTAGTCAAGGATAATGATTTTGTTTTTGCTGAGAATTGTCTTAAATCCTTCTTTGTAATTAAAGAAAAGTTTATAACTGCATATTTGATCGTTGCACCAAATTGGGAATTACCTTTTGAAATAATGTGTGATGCAAGCGATTGCGCAGTAGGTGCAGTTTTAGCGCAACACCATGAGAAATTTTTCCATGAAATTTACTATACTAGTAAAGTTTTGAATGAAAATCAGGTGAATTATAACACCACTGAAAAAAATTACTAGATGCAGTATTCGCTTTGGAAAAATTTCAAGCATATCTAATTGGTTTCAAAGTTAATGTTTTTATAGATCATGCACCGTTGAGGTACCTTTTCAACAAAGGAGATTCAAAGCCAAGGTTACTTCGATGGGTATTATAGCTACAATTCTACTTGGAAATAAGAGATAAGAAAGGTGTTGAAAATATGGTAACAAATCACTTGTCCCGATTAGAGAATGAGGAAGTAATGAATAGGAAAAGAGCATCAATGAAGAATTTATGGATGAACACTTGATGGCAATCAGTGAACACCCTTGGTTTGCTTATATGGCCAACGATAATGCTACAAAAAGTGTGTTGGAGAATTATACTTAGCAGCAGAAAAAACAATTCTATAAAGAGACTAATTGTTATCTTTGGGACGAGCCTTATCTGTTTAAGGTTAGTGTTGATGGTTTGATCTGCATATGTATTGTGAGAAAATAAGTTAGGTACATTATCTGGCACTGCCATAATAGTTTATGGAGGCCATCATAGTGGCGAAAGAACATCAACAAAGATACTTCAAAGCGGTTTCTAGTGGCTAACACTCTTTAAAGACTATACATCATATGTGCTAGAATGCAAAGAGTGCCAAAAAAAACAAGTAACATTTCAAGGCGAGATGAAATTCCGCTTAAAGGTAGAATATAAATCAAACCTTTTGACTACTAGGGAATCGACTTCATGGGTCCCTTTCCCCCCTTCCAACTCTAATGTTTACACTGTGGTTTGTGTTAATTTTGTCACTAAATTGGTTGAAGGCAATCACTTGTGTCGCTAATGATGCCTAAATTATTGCTTCTTTTTTTTTGAAAAATAATATTTTTGCTAGGTTCGTAGTCCCTCGAGTGTTGATCAGTGATGGGGGACACACTTTTGCAACAAATACTTGGAGAGTGTGTTGGTCAAATATAATGTGAAACATAAAGTATCCACACCTTATCACCCTCAAACGTGCGGACAAGTGGATTCGAACAGGTAGCCTAAGAAAATTTTAGAAAAGACAGTATCTACTTCCAAAAGGGATTGGTCAAAAAAGCTAGACAATGCTTTATGGGATTATAGAACAACATTCAAGACACATCTCATATTATCACCACATATGTTAGTTTATGGGAAGGCTTGTCATCTACTAGAGGAGTTGGAACATAAAGGTTTTGGGTGAATATGTGGTGTCTCTCTCACTTGTTTGGGTGAGTCTTTGACCTTTAGATGAGTGTTTGACCCAATATGAATGCTTCCCCCTCATGATTACCCATAAAAAATGTGTTGCTTAGATGAGTAAAAATAATCTAATGCATAATGTGTTGAGATGAATGAGTTATGCTATGCGCACACAACACACAAACATACCCAAGCAAACTAAATGTCAAGTACAGATGAAACACATAAAATTAAGTACACAACAAGAAGAATAAAGGAGATTTTTTACTATCATACCAATTTGGCGATCTAAGTTTTAAATTGTTGCACACGAAACTAATAGTAAACAAAAACGACAATAACAAAAGAAAATTAAAATAAATCATAAACAATTAGATATTATCCTCTTTGCACATGTGAAAATCACTATCAAACACTCATTCACAATACATCAGATGAACTTATACAACAAATGTTCTTATTATATTTAGGCTTAATACCCTTTTTGGTCCTATATCTTAACCTCGAGGTTCATTTTGGTCCCTTAACTTTTAAAAGGTCCATATTGGTCCCTTATCTCTTCAAAATGTTCCAAATTAGTCCTTTTTGTCTAATTAGCGACGAATTTAGCTACTGATTTTTGAATTTTTTCGTCGCTAATAGGACAAAAAGGGCTAATATGAAAAGTTTTGAAGAGTTAAGGGACCAATATGGACCTTTTTAAAGTTAAGGGACCAAAATGAACCCCGAGGTTAAGATACAGGACCAAAAAGGGTATTTTGCCTTATATACCATAATAATAATCATAAGTAGATGATTAGGTACTTCATTGCTATAACATATGTCTTAACAGTCTAGGATAACTGACTCAACACTTTGACAATGACATGACTCTTTCAAAACTTGATTCTTTGAACTTATTAGATGCTTGTTGAACAATTAGTGAATATGCCAATATTCACGAAAATATATTCATCTTCTTTTACGATGACATTGGAAGACTGGGTCAACAAGGAAATGTTTTTTCTTTCTTTCACAATTTTTTTACAAAATTAAAACATACACACTATGTGAAGAAATTGGTAACTTTACGAATAATCATCAAATGGAAATAAATACTCAGAACTCGCACACAATTCAAAGTTTTGTTAGCTTGATCATGGAGGGATCTAATTGAATGAAATTCTAGCTTACAATTAAATATTGACTAACACATTAGTAGTGAATTACTTCAGTTAACTCTAGGTCATTCAAGTAATGATGTAATGAAACATATTGAATCTTCTTAGAGGAGAACAACTCTTTTCAAATAAAAATACCCTAAGGTTAAAAAATCCATATCCCCAACTTTTTAAATTTTTTAGATGTGATAAAAAGACCAACTTTAAGACCAATTGTTGGGAAAAAATATGGAGATGAGACGGTCTATAAGGGGTGTTGAATCAGGGCCGACCCAATCAATTCGGAGGTCCTGTTCTAATTTTAAAAAATAGACCTGATAGAAATATTTGCGATGTAGTTTGAATCGACTTTTAAACAAAAATACATCCAATTCAAAAATAAAATTATTCGCGGTTCAATTTTATATTGAATAACTGATTAAAAATCTAATCAAATTCAACTTTATGCAATTTAATTTAAATTAAATTATGATTTTTATTTAAATCAATTTAAATTTGAACACCTCTAATTATACTATAAATTACACATAACAATTAATTTGTTTTAAATTTATTTATAATCATAATTTACGTTTTGAATTTATTTATAATCACAATTTATCTTTGCTTAGAAGATTTATTAAAATTTGGATTTATTTATAATCACAATTTATCTTTGCTTAGAAGAGTTATTAAAATTTTAAAATATTTGTATTTTTTTGACATGTGTAAATATATTTTAAAATAAAAATACTTATCATATAAATAGAATAGAGAGATAGTGTAGTTGTTAGTATTTTTTTTTATAAGTAGTGTAGTTATTAGTATGTAGATCTAGTCTTAAATAGGATAGTAGTAAACAGCGGGAGAAAATGTAAACTACTATCATTAAAGAATCTGTCATTTCTTCAATAGTTTGTCGGCTAGCTTTTCTCATTGTGAGAGATTAATAGACCCAGAACCTTACACTATAACTTTTCAAAATTATTTAATTTGTTTGGGAAATCACATAGCTTTCAAGAGGCCCATAAAATATTGAGGCCCTGTACTGCAGCACTGTCTGCACTTGCACAGGGCCGACACTGTGTTGAATAGACCTATCCCCTTTAAACCATTTTCAAAAACATTTTCATTTACGAAATCAAAGTTAAAAAACGTATAATAAAAACGTGATAAGCGGAAGCAAAAATACAAGGATGAATTGAAGAGATATATGTTTCATTATCTTCATAAGAAATACGATTCAATCAAATATCATAAACAAAAATTTTAAAATAAGACTTACTTTTTTTCCTTTAAATTTAAAAAAAATAAACTAAAGAAATTGAAGTTTCTTTGAAAATCGAATTAAATCCAACAACTAAAAGACAATACAATTTTAACTGAAGGTGAATGTTCAATGAACTCGGTGCATCTCAAACCTACACTTATATGATAAAACACTATTAGAAAGATATAATTCTAGATGACATTCAAAGGATGAAAAAATACCTAACATACATGATAATATGCAGAAAATTAAAAGATATAGAGAAGAAAAAATGTACATTGCATATATAGTGATTCAAAAATTTGTTCTCGCTATGCCTACTCCACTCTGTGATAATTTTTATCATCGGAAATAGTAATGCCTTCCACTATTTGTAAATTTTAAGATACAAGTGTTTTGATACAATGAATTATCATCAACCCGAACACTAACAGCCCAATGCTTTAGCCAACACAAATTTAAAACGATAATCCCTTCTGTTGTTATAGATTATTCAATTGATAATACTCAAGATCTACGACAATCTTTAATAGGATCCACCAAATTATTCCTTGGGGTATTGAGAAAACTCTTCTCTTGATTGATAATCACCAATCAATAATGTGAACAAGCAACAATCATTCATTTTGATACAAACAACAAAACTAAAAAAAAAAAAAGAGTAGATTCCCTAATGTACCTTAATCTACCTCTCACACTCAATCTTTAAATCTGAGTACCACAACAATGAATTCTGGGTAGTAGGTTGAAAATGATAAATAGTATCTAAAGGATCTCACACAACGCAATTGCAAACTCTCACAATCTAAACATTCTATGAAGTTTTTCACAAGGTTGACTCATGGAGATATTGTGTTTTAAATGAAGAAACTTTCATGGTTTCTCTCAAGATTCTTGACAAATAAATAATAGGTTCTTGATGAATATTCTAGATTTCTTTTCTGAATATTCAACAACTTCTTAAAAGAATTTCTCTTCACTTGACATCGCTTGATGTTTCATGATTTCGCATGACATCACATGTGATCACTACTTGTAAAGAGACAAGACAAAAGATTTAAATAGGTGCTAGAGGTCATGTACAAAAAGGTAGGGAAAAAATACAATGTGATTTGAGTCAAATCAGGAGTTTGTGATTTGAATCAAAGAAAGAATGATTAGAATCAAAGGTCGTAAAGTGAAGAATTTGTTGGTTTGACTTAAATCATGTGTCTTGATCTGTGATTCAAGTCACACAAACCAGATTCGAATCAAAGTTCATTTTGAAGAAAATTTGATTTCCATGATTCGAAGCAAACTACTTGTGATCCGAGTCAAGAAGTGTTGTAATTCGAATCACACACTCTCTAGATTCAAATCAGGCTGGCAGGGGAAAGTTTTAAACTTTCAAGCAAGAGTTTCATTCGAATTGTAACATGTCTGATTCAAATCAAGCCTCACAAATACCTTGATTTAAAACTTTTAACTTGTGATTCAAGCTACACTCGATATTTTGACTTATATCAACTAACAAAAGATAAATAAATAAATAAAAAACACTTTTTCATGGGCCGAAATCCAATAGACTAAATGTTGAGGTGTCTCAAGATACATGTCTAAATAAATGAAATGATAAAATTACAATCAAATCACAAATGAATTACACATACATCCAATCTAATAGTTAATATTTATATTTAATTGTAATTAACATTTTTATTTAATCAATTATTTTTGGGACACGGCCCTCAAAGACGATCTTTTATATATATATATAATCACCGTCCTTACGAGTGAAACTAGTTACTAATCATTGATTGATTGTAAATTAAAGTTAATTATCAGAGTCAGTTCATATTGCAAGTATTTAAATACTGCGGGAAGTTCTCTATACTTTTTTAAATGTTTAACATATTACTAGTAACTAGTAACATATTAAGTAGTGTAGAAAAGGGATTAATGATATAGATAAGGATTGAATCATTATCTAACGATATTGTTAATTTAATCCGTTACACAATCTGAGTTGATCAACAAATTACAAATCTTTATTCAAACGAGCTGGTTGAATTTGTGAAAATAATAATTTAATTTTCGTGGTCAAATCACTCGTCTGAGCTATTATCCATTCATTGTCCTCATCAACTTTGAGAAGGATTGAGTTTTAATTAGATATATATGTTGAGGGAAAATCTTTGAATGAGCAAACTTAGGGAGTTATTATGGTATACATTAGAATTTGAATTGGTCATGGACTCTTTAGGTTTCTGATACGATCTGCTGCGTAGGTCGTATGTGGTTGAAGTTGTCACGCGTGACGATGTTAGAAAATCTAACTTGTTAAATTTATTATTGGAAAATTATACTCTCCTTATGTATGATTAATCACCTAGTAAATTTGTTAGAATGATACCGAAAATCTCTCTATTTATAAAATCAGCAATGGTATTTTGACACCATATTTTACATTGAACAGTGTTTTTTAAAATAAAAATATATATGTATGACCAATGACATGAATAGTTCCTTAAACAATACTCGTGAATAATGATTTTTAATAGTGAAATAAAATTGGTTATTGAAATTTAAAAAATTGATTAATGAATTGATAAAGTTGGTTAATAAACGTTTAAATATTAAAATTAGTTTTTAATAGGGAAAAAAAGTTAGTTAATAAAAAATAAAAAGTTGGTTAATAAAGTGATAAAGTTGATTAATAAGCTCTCAAATATTAAAAATAAATTTTAGTAATAAAATAAAATATAAAATATTAATTAATGAAATTACAAAGTTGATTAATCACATAATGTTATATTATCTCTTAATCAAAAATAAAATAAATAAAATAAATAAAATAAAAAAATAATAATTTAAAAATATATATTATTATAATATTTTATTGTTCATAATACTGATAAACAATCAAATCAAATGCAGTGTAGGTGTATGACTTGAATGTGCGAACATCATTTCTATTATAAAATATACACTCACATCTTTTATTTTACATATATTAATAGAAATTTATAGTGATAAAAAAGTTGTAAGTGAATGTCATATATATTTATGATTTTTTATTGTCATTAATAGTTTTAAAAAAATGGTTATGCAATTTTAATAAATCTCAAAGAAGGTTAATATATATATATATATATATATATATATATATATATATATATATATATATATATATATATATGGTTATTATATTTGATATCCTATTAGAATCAAACACGTAATATACACTACGCCAAAATTACTCTTTGGCAGCACTTCATAGGCAGCGCTTTATTACAAAAGCGCTGCTATAAGTTAAAAAATTTAGAAAACACGGAAACTGTTCACTTAGAAAAATAAAAGCGCGTCTAAATATAAGACCTTAGACAGCGCTTTTGAGGAAAGCGCTTTCTAAGGTCTTATAAATTTAAAAAAAAAATTAAAGGAAAATATTAGACAGCGCTTTCATTAAAAGCGCTGTCTAAGGTCTTATAAATTAAAATATATATATAAGACCTGAGACAACGCTTTTGAGGAAAGCGCTTTCTAAGGTCTTATAAATTAAAAAAAAAATTAAAGGAAAATATTAGACAGCGCTTTGCTCATAAGCGCTGTCTAAGGTCTTATAAATTAAAAAAAAAAAATCAAAAGCGTTGTCTAAGGCCCATATGAGACACCTTAGACAGCGCTTTCATTCAAAGCGCTGTCTAAGGTCTTTTTAATTAAAATAAAGATTGAAACTGTATCAGTATTCTATACTTTTTCATTTCATTCTTTCCCTCTTTCCCTTTCTTTCTGCGAACAAGAACGAACCAGAGCTGAAACCACCGCCGTCGTCCGTCCTTTCACCGCCGTCGTCCGTCCTTTCTCGCCGTCGTCCGTCCGGCCGTCGTCCTTCCTACATTGTCCTCCACCATCCTCCACCGTACTCCACCGTGCTCCACTGTTCCGGTAAGAGTTTTTCTTTTTATGTTAGGTTTTAAGTGAGTTTCATATTTTTCTGTTAGGTTTTGTTCTTGTTACCATATTTTTGGAGTTCTTTAGATTTAATGATGTTTTGTTAGGTTTTGTTCTGTTAGGTTTTGAAGTTCTTTTGATAGAATGATGTTCTTTTGATAGAATATGAGTAGTTTAGATTAGTGTTATTGTAGTTTAGGTTAGTTTAGGTTAGTGTTATTGTAGTTTAGGTTAGTTTAGGTTAGTGTTAATGTTGCTCTACATTGTTATTGCTATATAATGTGTTAGTTTAGTTTAGGTTAGTTTAGGTTAGTGTTAGTGTTAGTGTTAATATTGCTCATTATTTTAATATTGTAAATCCTTGAGGTTGTTGTTCTAAAGAACCGAAATTCAAAGCAATTTATTAGGTAAAGAAATATATTGTAAATCCTTAAGTCATAACTTTCCTCCTTTTGGTTTTGATTTCTATTAATTACTAATGGAAAAACCATGGATAAAAAATGGATAAGTAGGAAAATTGTGTTCTGTTAGAAGCCCTGTTAGAAGCTCATTCAATGTTCTATGTTTTATCATAACTTTCCTCCTCATTCAATGTTTTGATTCCTCATATAATAGTGTTTTTGTTGACCTTAATAAGTAGGAAAACCATGGATAAAAAATGGATGGATGCCGATCGATTGTCCAAAGAGTACGAGAATGGGGTATTGGATTTCGTTAAGTTTGCTGTTCAACACGTTAAAGACCCCAGTCGAATGGACTGTCCTTGCTTGGGTTGTTGTTATGTGGGTAAGGTTGACGCAGATGGATTGAAATCGCATTTACTGATGCATGGAATTGATCGAAGTTATAAGTGTTGGATACATCATGGTGAGAAAATTAACGAGAATGTTGAACCGAAGGGGAAAAGTAATACGACCTATGCTTCAGATGACAAAGACACGGAAACATACGATTGTGATCGAGTCGAAGAGATTGCAGAAGCAGTTGAAGAAGATCTTCATGATTGTCCCGAAATGTTTGAGAGGATGGTAAGCGATGCAGAGAAACCGCTCTATCAAGGTTGCACTAAATTCACAAGACTGTTTGCGGTATTGAAGTTGTACAACTTAAAGGCGGGCAATGGATGGTCGGATAAAAGTTTCACAGAGTTGTTGGCCCTTTTGAGAGAAATGCTACCGGAGGATAATGTTCTTCCCAATCTAACCTATGAGGCCAAAAAAATGTTGTGCTCTATTGGCATGAGCTATGATAAGATACATGTTTGTCCAAACGATTGCGTTTTGTTTCGAAACGAATATGCATCGTTAACTGAGTGCCCTAAATGCGGTTTGTCTCGATATAAGAAAAAATTGTCTCCAGCCAAGGTCTTATGGTATTTTCCTATAATTCCGAGATTTAGGCGCATGTTTCGTAGTGAAACCAATGCAAAACACCTGACTTGGCATGCAGATGAAAGAATTATTGATGAAAAGTTGCGACATCCGGCTGATTCACCACAGTGGTCGAAAATTGATAATGATTATCCTGACTTTGGAGAAGAAGCAAGAAACCTTCGCTTGGCATTATCTACTGATGGAATGAACCCGCATGGTCTTCAAAGTATCTCACATACCACATGGCCTGTGATTCTTATGATTTATAACCTACCTCCGTGGCTATGCATGAAGCGTAAGTACATGATGTTATCTATGTTAATCTCTGGGCCTAAACAACCAGGGAATGACATAGACGTATACTTGACACCTTTGATCGAAGATTTAAAGATATTGTGGGAGAACGGTGTGGAGGTTTATGATGGATATAGGAAAGAAAGTTTCAATTTGAGGGCGATGTTGTTTGGCACAATTAATGATTTTCCAGCTTACGGGAATCTATCAGGGTACAGCATAAAAGGTGAAAAAGCGTGTCCTATTTGTGAAGATAAAACAGATTCGAAGCGATTGGAGTTTGGTCATAAGAATGTCTTTCTCGGCCATCGTAGATTCTTAAATGCCAAACATCACTACCGTGGGTGGAGACAAGAATTCAATGGAGACACCGAACAAGGTAGAGCTCCACCTATGTTGTCAGGTGACCAAGTTTTTAAAAAGGTGAAAGATATGCGTACTCAGTTTGGCAAACCTTTTGCACATAAGGTTGTCAAAGGTGGGTGGAAAAAGAGGTCGATATTTTTTTAATTGCCATATTGGAAGTCTTTGTACGTGAGACATTTTCTCGATGTTATGCATATTGAGAAAAATGTATTTGAAAGTGTTATTGGTACGTTACTCAATATAAAAGGAAAGACTAAGGATGGCCTTAAAGCAAGAAAAGACTTGGTAGCGATGGGGATTAGAACTGAATTAGCACCCGTGAAGAAAGGAAGACGAACATATCTACCACCTGCTGCTTTTACTCTGTTGTTGGGTGCAGAATAGGGCAAGCAAACAAAAACATTTATTTTCGGAAGAATTCCCTCCGGGATTTATATCGTGTCCACAGAGATCGGTTCGAGGGAAAGAATGTCGTTCGACAATCTCTCGCGTTTATGAGTTTGGATTAAAATGGTTTACAAGTAAAAACAAACAGAAAAGTAAAGATGAACATAAAAAGAGTACATTCTTTGAAGAGAAGAAACCTATCAAGCATGAATATACACTACTCAGAACAAACGTAAACCTATCAATCGGTCGCATTCAACATACAATACTCATCAAAATCATCACGTATCGCTCACAACAAAGGTTATGTCTAACGCACAGTTGAGAGAGCAACCGTATTACTCTCGTCGACGCTCTCGCGCACGACGCCTCGAAACACGGAAGACATTAAGTTCCGACACCATAAAGATTATTATCTAAATCTATCTCTAGAGTCTAGACAATAGATATCCCTCCCTAATCAAGATTAATGATGTTTATCTCTAACACAACACAAATCCAAACATAAATGCAAAAAGATCAAGGAAGACATCGATAATGATTTGTAAAGCATCTATATTATACAACCATGATCAATACATGTACATAGGTTTAGAGTAACAATACAAACATAACCCACAAAATAGAGAAATACATAGAGAAGAAATGGAGAAAAACCAAACATCTCAAAAGTTGTCGGCTCCGATTCATGAAGGATTCGACTCCGGATCATCCTAATTCATGCTCCAATGTGTTTTCTAGCCTAATTCTACTCAAAAAATGCTATTGGATGGATTTGGAACTAAAAATATCAAACCCATAACTAAAAAATGATGAAAAATGGCTTAAATGGGCAATTCTGCTTTTCCAGGTTCGCCTAGCGAGTCCCCGTTTGCTAGGCGAACGTAAACCGCCTTTCTGTTGAGTTTTTTCACGATTCTGGAACTTTTCGTTCGCCTCGGTTCGCCTAGCGAACAAGCTAGCGAGTGTTCGCTACGGGGGCTCGCCTAGCGAGCATGACAGAAAACCAGAATTTGTTTTCTTCATAACTCTTGAACCGTAACTCCGATTGACGCACGGTTTGAAGCGTTGGAAAGCTTATTCAATGCTCTTTATGAATATGGAAACATCCCATTGCTGGAACACCTACAAAAATAAATGAAAATTGATTAAACTCAATGATATTTACACGGTAACGCACTATACACCGTAAACGTAAAGTAAACGTATTTACGAACAAAGCGGGGTTTATTCGCACGATATTTACCACAAAGCATTGATAAGTGCAACAAAACATATATACAAAAATAGGTACAATTTGCACTTATCAAACTCTCCCCAACTTACCTAATTGTTTGTCCACAAACAAGAATCAAACAAACTTGAAAATGCACAAGCAATATCCAAAGAATGACGAATCAACAGGTTTTTAAAAACGGAAACGAATGAATGGTTCAAATGAAAATGGTACACACAAAAAGTAAATACTTACCACTAAACTGCAACGATAACATAGTCACGAAACAAAAGCAAAGTACAAAAGTCATGCCAAAAATTCTAAAACAACACAAGTTCAAATGTGAATCACACCTAGCAAAAACAATCATCGGTAGATGAAAAACACAAAATGAGGTTCTTTCACTCACACAACAATCTTGCAAACAAAAGACTAAATTATGCATACATCCAAAAATCATATTGAACATACAAAGGCAAGAATCACAAGGACTTTCAAGGTTGTAGCGTGGTCGGGTAAACAAACAAGGGGCAATTTCTAAAGGTAATTGAAACAAAAACTTGCCTAAACCTAAGGGAGTGATCAACTCACAAAAGTTCAAACACAAAATTTCAACCAACTTCTTCCAAAATCCCAAGTGCTACACAACACACAATACTTATTTAGCACAATTATTGCAACTCTTTTTGTTTCTTTTTTCAAGGATTTTTCTTTTTTCTTTCTTTTTCACTTTTTTCTTTTCTTTTCTTTGTCATATTTTTCTCTTTTTTCTTTTCTTTTTCAATCCTCATAGAATTCAACCAATGAGTACACACAATCATCCTCTCCCCAACTTGAATTCAACCGCACCATCATGTGAATACTCCCTACTTTCTAAGGCAAGGAAAAAATCCATACAACAACACATAGTTGAGGTCCAAGAAAAAACAAAATCCATTCAAAAATAAGTGAACTAAATACTCATAGACAAGCATTAAGTTCAAATAAAAACATGGATCAAAAAGCTCAAAGGGGTTACGAATTCTCACACACTCACAAGGTGAATTTTCATGCATTCATATAAACAACACAAACAAAAGATTCAACATAATAAAATCCAGTTATAACAAGAATGTTGGTTCTCCGCGCATATATGAACAATAGAAGGCTACCTCCCAAAAAGGTGGGAACTAAAGTGATTCACAATAAGAACAAGTATACAAAAGAATGGATGGCATGGAAGTTTGTAAAATGCCTAAGTATCATGAATATGCTAAAGTATAGAAAGCGATAAATACATACCTCGGACGTGTACAAAACTTAACAAGATCATTACCATACATCCGCAAGTTGAAACGAACCAACTTGGAAAATCACAAAAGCATCCTCAAATAAGTCAATCAAAATCTGTGAGCAAACAACAACCAAAATCTTAGCAGCCTTCGCCTAGCGAAGGAATCATTCGCGACGCGAGCCTTCGCTACATCCTTTGCCCCAGCAAAGTTTGGGTGCTTTCAAAAGTGAAAGTTTCTGCCACCTCCTCGCTGGCACCTTCGCCTCGCGAACACATCAGCGAGCATTCGCTGGCTCCCTCGCCCAGCGAATTTACCCAGTTTTCCTACTGAAGGTTTTTGCATACTTTCTGCCACCCCCTCGCTGGCACCTTCGCCAACGTTCGCCAGGCGAACCTTCGCTGGTGACTTCGCCAGAACTCGCTTAGCGAGAACAAGAATTATTAATATAAACAAACGAAAAGAAAGGGAGAAATTTCATTAAACAAGTTGTAAAGTGAAGATTTGAGAAGTTTACGAAAAATCCGAGTACAACTTGTTTAATGAAAGTTCACCACACAACCAAAGAAAATAATACAACATGCTTGTTTTACGTCGTAAGCTCGACGCCTTTACATTGCTTAGCTAGCAAACTCACTTCATTCATGCCATAGTGATGCCTCACCGCGCAAACCAAAAGCAAGCGTCCTAACCAAACACTTGAACAAACGTCAAAATGTACAAGTATCAATATAAACAAGTGAAAATATACAACATGTACGATATCTACAAAACTCAAAAACAAAGAAACTATCGCAATGCGATTCAATATCAAAACCAATCCCCGGCAACGGCGCCATTTTGTTGGGTGCAGAATAGGGCAAGCAAACAAAAACATTTATTTTCGGAAGAATTCCCTCCGGGATTTATATCGTGTCCACAGAGATCGGTTCGAGGGAAAGAATGTCGTTCGACAATCTCTCGCGTTTATGAGTTTGGATTAAAATGGTTTACAAGTAAAAACAAACAGAAAAGTAAAGATGAACATAAAAAGAGTACATTCTTTGAAGAGAAGAAACCTATCAAGCATGAATATACACTACTCAGAACAAACGTAAACCTATCAATCGGTCACATTCAACATACAATACTCATCAAAATCATCACGTATCGCTCACAACAAAGGTTATGTCTAACGCACAGTTGAGAGAGCAACCGTATTACTCTCGTCGACGCTCTCGTGCACGACGCCTCGAAACACGGAAGACATTAAGTTCCGACACCATAAAGATTATTATCTAAATCTATCTCTAGAGTCTAGACAATAGATATCCCTCCCTAATCAGGATTAATGATGTTTATCTCTAACACAACACAAATCCAAACATAAATGCAAAAAGATCAAGGAAGACATCGATAATGATTTGTAAAGAATCTATATTATACAACCATGATCAATACATGTACATAGGTTTAGAGTAACAATACAAACATAACCCACAAAATAGAGAAATACATAGAGAAGAAATGGAGAAAAACCAAACATCTCAAAAGTTGTCGGCTCCGATTCATGAAGGATTCGACTCCGGATCATCCTAATTCATGCTCCAATGTGTTTTCTAGCCTAATTCTACTCAAAAAATGCTATTGGATGGATTTGGAACTAAAAATATCAAACCCATAACTAAAAAATGATGAAAAATGGCTTAAATGGGCAATTCTGCTTTTCCAGGTTCGCCTAGCGAGTCCCCGTTCGCTAGGCGAACGTAAATCGCCTTTCTGTTGAGTTTTTTCACGATTCTGGAACTTTTCGTTCGCCCCGGTTCGCCTAGCGAACAAGCTAGCGAGTGTTCGCTACGGGGGCTCGCCTAGCGAGCATGACAGAAAACCAGAATTTGTTTTCTTCATAACTCTTGAACCGTAACTCCGATTGACGCACGGTTTGAAGCGTTGGAAAGCTTATTCAATGCTCTTTATGAATATGGAAACATCCCATTGCTGGAACACCTACAAAAATAAATGAAAATCGATTAAACTCAATGATATTTACACGGTAACGCACTATACACCGAAAACGTAAAGTAAACGTATTTACGAACAAAGTGGGGTTTATTCGCACGATATTTACCACAAAGCATTGATAAGTGCAACAAAACATATATACAAAAATAGGTACAATTTGCACTTATCAAACTCTCCCCAACTTACCTAATTGTTTGTCCACAAACAAGAATCAAACAAACTTGAAAATGCACAAGCAATATCCAAAGAATGACGAATCAACAGGTTTTGAAAAACGGAAACGAATGAATGGTTCAAATGAAAATGGTACACACAAAAAGTAAATACTTACCACTAAACTGCAACGATAACATAGTCACGAAACAAAAGCAAAGTACAAAAGTCATGCCAAAAATTCTAAAACAACACAAGTTCAAATGTGAATCACACCTAGCAAAAACAATCATCGGTAGATGAAAAACACAAAATGAGGTTCTTTCACTCACACAACAATCTTGCAAACAAAAGACTAAATTATGCATACATCCAAAAATCATATTGAACATACAAAGGCAAGAATCACAAGGACTTTCAAGGTTGTAGCGTGGTCGGGTAAACAAACAAGGGGCAATTTCTAAAGGTAATTGAAACAAAAACTTGCCTAAACCTAAGGGAGTGATCAACTCACAAAAGTTCAAACACAAAATTTCAACCAACTTCTTCCAAAATCCTAAGTGCTACACAACACACAATACTTATTTAGCACAATTATTGCAACTCTTTTTGTTTCTTTTTTCAAGGATTTTTCTTTTTTCTTTCTTTTTCACTTTTTTCTTTTCTTTTCTTTGTCATATTTTTCTCTTTTTTCTTTTCTTTTTCAATCCTCATAGAATTCAACCAATGAGTACACACAATCATCCTCTCCCCAACTTGAATTCAACCGCACCATCATGTGAATACTCCCTACTTTCTAAGGCAAGGAAAAAATCCATACAACAACACATAGTTGAGGTCCAAGAAAAAACAAAATCCATTCAAAAATAAGTGAACTAAATACTCATAGGCAAGCATTAAGTTCAAATAAAAACATGGATCAAAAAGCTCAAAGGGGTTACGAATTCTCACACACTCACAAGGTGAATTGACTATTTGGCTAAGGTAGTTGTGCTCAAAATGAAACAATTGCCTTGATCCTTTTCATGCATTCATATAAACAACACAAACAAAAGATTCAACATAATAAAATCCAGTTATAACAAGAATGTTGGTTCTCCGCGCATATATGAACAATAGAAGGCTACCTCCCAAAAAGGTGGGAACTAAAGTGATTCACAATAAGAACAAGTATACAAAAGAATGGATGGCATGGAAGTTTGTAAAATGCCTAAGTATCATGAATATGCTAAAGTATAGAAAGCGATAAATACATACCTCGGACGTGTACAAAACTTAACAAGATCATTACCATACATCCGCAAGTTGAAACGAACCAACTTGGAAAATCACAAAAGCATCCTCAAATAAGTCAATCAAAATCTGTGAGCAAACAACAACCAAAATCTTAGCAGCCTTCGCCTAGCGAAGGAATCATTCGCGACGCGAGCCTTCGCTACATCCTTCGCCCCAGCGAAGTTTGGGTGCTTTCAAAAGTGAAAGTTTCTGCCACCTCCTCGCTGGCACCTTCGCCTCGCGAACACATCAGCGAGCATTCGCTGGCTCCCTCGCCCAGCGAATTTACCCAGTTTTCCTACTGAAGGTTTTTGCATACTTTCTGCCACCCCCTCGCTGGCACCTTCGCCAACGTTCGCCAGGCGAACCTTCGCTGGTGACTTCGCCAGAACTCGCTTAGCGAGAACAAGAATTATTAATATAAACAAACGAAAAGAAAGGGAGAAATTTCATTAAACAAGTTGTAAAGTGAAGATTTGAGAAGTTTACGAAAAATCCGAGTACAACTTGTTTAATGAAAGTTCACCACACAACCAAAGAAAATAATACAACATGCTTGTTTTACGTCGTAAGCTCGACGCCTTTACATTGCTTAGCTAGCAAACTCACTTCATTCATGCCATAGTGATGCCTCACCGCGCAAACCAAAAGCAAGCGTCCTAACCAAACACTTGAACAAACGTCAAAATGTACAAGTATCAATATAAACAAGTGAAAATATACAACATGTACGATATCTACAAAACTCAAAAACAAAGAAACTATCGCAATGCGATTCAATATCAAAACCAATCCCCGGCAACGGCGCCATTTTGTTGGGTGCAGAATAGGGCAAGCAAACAAAAACATTTATTTTTGGAAGAATTCCCTCCGGGATTTATATCGTGTCCACAGAGATCGGTTCGAGGGAAAGAATGTCGTTCGACAATCTCTCGCGTTTATGAGTTTGGATTAAAATGGTTTACAAGTAAAAACAAACAGAAAAGTAAAGATGAACATAAAAAGAGTACATTCTTTGAAGAGAAGAAACCTATCAAGCATGAATATACACTACTCAGAACAAACGTAAACCTATCAATCGGTCGCATTCAACATACAATACTCATCAAAATCATCACGTATCGCTCACAACAAAGGTTATGTCTAACGCACAGTTGAGAGAGCAACCGTATTACTCTCGTCGACGCTCTCGCGCACGACGCCTCGAAACACGGAAGACATTAAGTTCCGACACCATAAAGATTATTATCTAAATCTATCTCTAGAGTCTAGACAATAGATATCCCTCCCTAATCAAGATTAATGATGTTTATCTCTAACATAACACAAATCCAAACATAAATGCAAAAAGATCAAGGAAGACATCGATAATGATTTGTAAAGCATATATATTATACAACCATGATCAATACATGTACATAGGTTTAGAGTAACAATACAAACATAACCCACAAAATAGAGAAATACATAGAGAAGAAATGGAGAAAAACCAAACATCTCAAAAGTTGTCGGCTCCGATTCATGAAGGATTCGACTCCGGATCATCCTAATTCATGCTCCAATGTGTTTTCTAGCCTAATTCTACTCAAAAAATGCTATTGGATGGATTTGGAACTAAAAATATCAAACCCATAACTAAAAAATGATGAAAAATGGCTTAAATGGGCAATTCTGCTTTTCCAGGTTCGCCTAGCGAGTCACCGTTCGCTAGGCAAACGTAAACCGCCTTTCTGTTGAGTTTTTTCACGATTCTGGAACTTTTCGTTCGCCCCGGTTCGCCTAGCGAACAAGCTAGCGAGTGTTCGCTACGGGGGCTCGCCTAGCGAGCATGACAGAAAACCAGAATTTGTTTTCTTCATAACTCTTGAACCGTAACTCCGATTGACGCACGGTTTGAAGCGTTGGAAAGCTTATTCAATGCTATTTATGAATATGGAAACATCCCATTGCTGGAACACCTACAAAAATAAATGAAAATCGATTAAACTCAATGATATTTACACGGTAACGCACTATACACCGAAAACATAAAGTAAACGTATTTACGAACAAAGCGGGGTTTATTCGCACGATATTTACCACAAAGCATTGATAAGTGCAACAAAACATATATACAAAAATAGGTACAATTTGCACTTATCATCTGTCTAGAAAGGAGAAGAAAATATTGTGTAAGTTTCTGAGTGAAGTTAAAGTTCCAGAAGGATACTCTTCAGATGTTAGAAGACTTGTGTCTATGAAAGACCTCACGTTGAAGAGTTTAAAGACACACGACTGCCATGTTATAATGGAACACTTTCTACCAATATGTATACGTTCTATTTTGCCAGTGAAAGTAAGAAGCGCCATAACTAATTTGTGTTTTTTCTTTAGGTCAATTTGTAGTAAGGTAATCAATCCCGATATCTTACCAACACTACAAAAAGAGATAGTTATTACCTTGTGTGAGCTTGAAATGTATTTTCCTCCCTCTTTTTTTGACATAATGGTACATCTAGTTGTTCATCTTGTGAAAGAGACACAGTTGTGTGGACCAGCTTATATGAGATGGATGTACCCTGCTGAACGTTATATGAAAATATTAAAAGGGTACGTGAAAAGCCGAAGTTGACCAGAGGGGTGTATTGTTGAACGATACATTGTTGAAGAAGCGGTTGAGTTTTGTACTGAATATTTGTCCAATGTTCAATCGATTGGACTCCCCAAAGCTCATATTTTCAAAAAAAAGGATGGTAAAATATTAATTGGAAATAAAATTGTGACAGTATCAAGGGATGAACGGGATCAAGTGCATTTGTATGTTCTGTACAATGATAATGAGGTTGAGCCATATGTTGAGATGCACAAGGATGTACTCCGAAGGTTAAATCAGAACAGAAATGAAAATTGGATAGTACGAGAGCACAATCAAAGTTCCATACAATGGTTAAAGGATCATATTTATTCGAAGCACTCTTCAGATCCTGCTTCAGTAACAGAAAGGTTGAGATGTTTGGCATATGGTCCAAGTTTGCATGTGTATTCTCATAGCGCATACGCAATTAATGGATACACATTTTATACCAAAGAACAAGATGATAAAAGTACTATGCAAAATAGTGGTGTCACCGTCCTAGCTGAAGCAATGCACATATCAAGTATGAAGGACTTAAACCCCAAATATGCAAATCTGTCATATTTTGGAGTTATTGAGCACATTTGGGTGTTTGATTACGAGAAGTTTCAGATTCCAATCTTTGGTTCCAAGTGGGTAAATAGTAGTGGCATACGAATGGATAAGTCTGGATTTTTGCAAGTGGGTCTTAATAGGGTGGGGTACAAAGATGAGCCTTTTATTCTAGCATCTCAAGCTAAACAAGTGTTCTATGTCACTGACCCGACGAGTACGAAATGGTCTATAGTGCTTTTATCTAACAAAGTGGTTGATGATAGCGGTGTAGATCAATGTGATATTGATGTTGAGAATGAGTCATGCATTAGACGGAATGAGTTGAATAGAAATGATCAAGATGAGGATCTTATAGCGGATGAGTCATATATCAGAAATGACCATAACGAGTGAATTTGGATCCATTCATCCGTCCACATTGCTAAGAAACAAGTAATTCATATTCCAACTAAGAAAAGAACGAGATGTTAGTGAAAGAGGTAAAATAATAAAATGTTATATATTATGTCATATTATATTTGATATCCTTGATTTCCTTGATTTCTTTATCCTTGATTTCTTTATTATATTTGTTATATATTATGTCATATTATATTTGTTATATAATATATTTGATATCCTTGATTTCTTTATTACAGGTTAGATGACTACTAACGATGATCACCCATATTTTTTTTTCATTTGTAGTGTCCTCGGCAACGTAATGAAATAGATTGCGGATATTTCATGTTGAGGTTTATGAGAGACACTCTTTTTTTGGATCGAATAGAGATTTCATCCGATGTATGTATTTCTAACTTATGAGTTATTTTAATATTTAACACGTATCTCTCATATAATGAAATAGTTAAAACTAAATCAAATTATGTTATATTATTATGTAGTACTTTGAAGAATGCAAGTGTGCTCATTACTCAATTTCTCAATTGGATGAAATTAAAGAGGATTGGTGTCAATACATTATGGAGCTCGGAGTTTTATAAGGTATAATATTGTACTCTTACTTTAATTGATGAGAATTTAAATATGTGTAACTTTCTAACTATAGACATTGTTGATGTATTCTTTTAATTGAATTACAATCTTTGTGTTCTTTCAGGACCTATGTAGATTTGAAGCAATGCTTTGGTTGGATGCAAAAGTACTAGTATAAGTAATATGTACATTTGTAGAAAAAATGTAATGATTTGTAATTATAAATTGGTGTATATATATATATATATATTGGTTTGAATTGCCAATTGTTTTGGATATATAATTTTGGTGTAAATTGGTACATTTAAATAGGCCAAATTGGATTGATTTGAATCTCCAAATTGTGGTATTTTTCTGGAAAAAAATTGGTTGAAAAACAGGTCAAATTCTGGTTGAAAAACCTGGTAAAAATTGTGGTTTAAAAAAATTTATATAAAAATTTTCGTATAGCTTAGACAGCGCTTTACACTAAAAGCGTTGTCTAAGGTGGGGTTTAGAAAGCGCTTTCACCAAAAGCGCTGTCTAAGGTATACCTAAAAAAGTTCAAAAAGGTGGGTCTTAGACAGCGCTTTTTGTGAAAGCGTTGTCTAAGGTATACCTAAAAAATGTCAAAAAGGTGGGGCTTAGACAGCGCTTTTACCAAAAGCGCTGTCTAATGTATACCTAAAAAATGTCAAAAAGCGCTGTCTAATGATACCATAGACAGTGTTTTTCATTAAATATACCCCCTTTAGACAGCGCTTTTGGTATTACTCAAAGTGCTGTCTAAACCTTTAGCAGCGCAGGTTTAGACAGCGCTTAAAAGCGCTGTCTAAGGCAAAAAAAAAAACGCTGTCTAAGGTCTTGTTTGGCGTAGTGATAATAAGTTTTATCTTGTATATATTATATCATATCTTTATTCTATTTTATTTTCTATTATATCTCTATCCTACCTTCCGCACTAAACAGGTTCTACGAGTTAAAAAAAATATTTATGCAAATTTAATAAATCTCAAAAAGGTTAATATGTATTATAAAACTAAAGGAGTGTTGGTTCAACTTTAATTAACTTAAGGAGAATGCATGTAATTTCCCGTTAATTTTTAAATTATTTTTTAAATTGTAATAATAGTTTTTTAGATTATTTAAAAAATATATTTTATTGCATTAATATGATATTTTTTATTGTATTAATATGCTAGTTTTTAATTAAAATATTTTTTTTAATTATTTAAAAATATTTTAAGTTATTTAAAAATATTTTATTGGATTAACATGCTAGTTTATATTTATTAAATTAAAAGTATTATCCGGCATATTTTAAATAATATGGCATATGGTTTTATAGTATAGAATCATTTAGAAAGAAAGGAGAAATCAAATACGTTACAACACAGATTTTGAATCTAGAAATATATAAAAAGTACCAAAATTAAATAATTTTAAAATACCAATTTTGTGAGCTAGACCAAAACTATAATTATAACTAAATTTAATTCACTATAATTATAACTAAATTTAATTCATTTATGATAATAGTTTGGAATTGGCTTTCTACGTGATTGACATTTGTAACTTTTTTGAAATATATATTTTAAATTGAATTATATAGTCATGCTTGTATGTCGAACTTATCTTTTGAATCCCATGTGATTAGTAAGTGATAAATGATGGAAGAAATTAGAGTTCAATAACGTGTCAAAGTAAAATTAAAATTCAAGTTGATATATATTCCCACTTTACCCAAGCGAACATATATGAAACCAAAATAAAACAATGGGAAAAACCATTTGGAAAGAACAATCTCAAAGTCTTGATTGGACAAAAACTAAATATTTAACATTATATAGTGCCTTCTCAAATTTGTAGATATTTAAGATAAATAAAATAAAATAAAAATTTATTTGATTATAATTTAATCATAATAATATTTTATGATATTTATAACGGAGTAAGTTTTTTCACTCTAAATTCTATAACATTCATGATTATTTTATTTAAAAATATACTTTAAACCAGTATATTTTATTCAAAAACATATTTACCGATGACAGTAATTTATATTAATATTAAACGTATCATTTAAAATGATATTGAAGTGTATGGTAAATTATTCCATAATAATACAACTCACCAAACTGTTGAATAAGACCAAGTGGTAGTTATAAAGTCAAACTATGCATGCAATTATGAAAGGAATAGCAAAATAGTTCAGATTCAAATATTTTTATTAAATAGCAAAACAGATCATAATACTTTCTAGAAATATATTTTTGGAAATTTTTCAAAAATACATTTTTGAAATAATTTTGATTACAAAATTAGAGTCTGACTAAAAACAAATGAAATATATGTATTAACGTGCGTCCGGAAATATATCTCTAAAAATTGGAGATATTGTTAAAATTCCAATGGTGTCTAAAAAACTTTTATGATGCATTAAAAAACTGTCTAAAAAGTAAATTAATAGATTGAACTAAATCCATTCATTTATATGCATGAATTCATCTAATTCATCTAACATATTTTAGTTAGGGGTGGACAAACGGTCGGATCAAGTCGGATTCGGCCAAAAAAGCTCAATCCGAAAAGAACCATGAGTGACAATATGACATCCAATTTCGTCCGTTATTTGAACGGTTTGATCGGGTGATGGGTGAATCGGATTGCGGTTAGTTTCAGATGGTTTATTCTTTTTTTGAATAAGGTAATAATATTAAAAAAGAAAAATGGAGTAAAAAAAGAGGGGGGACGAACCAAACCCTCACACCATTAACCGAACCTAAAGAAAGGCAAATCTAGCCTATTCTTTACAAAATCCACCCTAATAAAAATAGGGAGAGTATCAAAATAAGAAGTATCAGTAAGAGATAAGCCTAAGTTAGCAAGGGCATCTGCACAACTATTCTCTTCCCTATAGATATGAGAGACCATAAAATTATTTTGACAAACTAAGTTAATACAGTTAATCCATCTATTTTTAATCAACCAAGGAACTTTAAACGGTGGCTTAAAAGCTTCGACCACCGCATTCGAATCCGTTTCCAACCAAAAATTACTCCAATTTCTATTATGGACGAACTCAATTGCAATCATTGCACCCGAAAGTTCGGCCGTGAGAGAATCACCAACTCCTAAGAAAGAGGCAAAAGCGTCCATAAAACTACCATTATTGTTTCTAGCCAGACCACCACAAGCAGAAAGACGGGATGAAGAAATAGCAGCCCCATCTGTATTGATTTTAATCCAATTTCCGGACGGGGGCTGCCATAAGACTTCCTTAATATTTGGAGCCCTCGGGGGCCGGATGACCACCTTAAACCTCTTAAGGATCAATAAATCATTCATAGAGAGGCGAGCACCAACTGCCACCGCATTTCTCGCATTGGAAACCGTGGCTGAAATGAAAGAAATAGAAGAATGAATAGAGATTAAAGTCCCTTCAAATCTAACCTTGTTCCGAGCCATCCAAATCGAGTTGAAAGTGAAGATGAAAGCGGCTTTAAAAATGATCTTGCATTGATCCGCACCGTCTTTGTCAAGGATTCTCCAAACATCCGACCAACCAAGAATATTAGAGGAGATATTCAACATATTTTTAATCCACTCCCAAAGCTTTAAAGCGTAACCGCAATGGAAAAAGAGATGAGATTCCGATTCCTCGGCGCAACCACACAAATCACACTTGGAAGGGAAAGCAAAACTTCTACGCTTCCAATGATCATCCGTTTGAATTTTGTGATGAATGAGCTTCCACACCATTGCAGATTTAGATGGAGGAATCCACCTATCCCAAATTAGATTCCACCACTCCTTACGAATACTTTTTTTCCTCGTGAAATCATAAGCGAGCTTAATCGAAAGATCCTCATTAGAAGAATTATTCCAACATCTTTTATCCGGGCTCAAATCAAAAGGGATGTGGCAATTGGCAATGCGCACTTGAATGGAAGAGGGCAAGGAAGAAATAGCCAAATCAAAATTCCAAATACCATTCACAATGAGACTACTGACAGTTTGATCCACAATGATAGCAGGAGCGTCATTGTCCAAGCAAAGTGGGCTGCCGCACCAAGAGTCATACCAAAGGCTAATGGATCTACCATTTCCAAGACACCACGCCGAAATGTCCAGAACATTGCTCAGCTCTCTCCTGGAACTAGACCACAAAGAAGAGAAAACATGAGATTTCGTGGCGGAAAATGCGCTTCCGAAGGAGAGAGGCCCAACAAGTAGAGGAGTTTAACAAGTCACACGTGAGCTTCAAATTAGTAGTCGAATTTAAACTGCCAAGAGATTTAATCCCCAAACCCCTATGACTTTACCTTTGGAGGCATCCCCACTCCAAATAAACCTTTTCATCGCCCTTTCCACAATACGCAACAGAGAAACCGGCCAATCATAAACAACCATGCTATGCAAAAACATTCCTTGAAAGAGGATTTTACTAACTCAACTCGACCCGCAAAGGAGAGCAAAGAGACTTTCCACGAGGCCAGCTTCGAAATCACTTTATCGGCAATGGGCTGTAAGAAAACTCTCCTCGGTTTACCCTTAAATATGGGCAGCCCAAGATACTGCATCGGAGCCGAACCGATGATAAAACCAGAAAGCGCTGCCAGAATATTGAGCCGAGAATCAGACATTGCACCACCAAAAATGAGAGACTTATTGAAATTAACCACTTGCCCCGAAATCACTTCATAATCTTTGAAAGTCACAATGAGGGTTTTGATGTTGGAGACTTTCCCTTTGCAAAAAATTAAGACATCATCAACATATAGAATATGAGAAGGAATATGGATTTTCTTTGGGCCAACAATAGGAGCCAAACTGTTGTTTTCAACTAACTGAGTAAGCTTCCTGCTAAGCACCTCTTCCACCAAACAAAAAAGCAAAGGCGAAAGCGGGTCGCCTTGCCGAACCCTATTGGAGCAGTTAAAGAAACCCTGCAGCATCCCATTAATATTGATGGACAAGAAGGCGGACTGAAGAATGGAATCGATCCAAAGACAAAACTTTTGATTGAAACCAAACTTCTGGAGCACCCTTAAAATGAAATCCCAATTAAGAGTGTCAAACACTTTCCGAATATCCACTTTGAGAGCAACATTGTCGCACCAGCTTTTAGAATCCAGCAAGTTGAACGCTTCGGAGGCTAAGCCAATGCAATCATGAATGCGTCTTCCTTTAATAAAACCCCTTTTCTCCTTAGAAATTAAAAACGGCATGATAGAGGAGAGCCTATCCGCAATGATCTTGGAGATTATTTTAAACTTGAAATTAGGAATTGCAATGGGCCGGAAAAGATCCAGAGAGTTAACACCCTTAACCTTAGGAGTAAGGACAATGATGTTGGAATTGAAACCCGGAAGAATCCAACCCGAATTGAAGAACTCCAAGACAACATTAGTGACATCCAATTTAACAATGCCCCAATAGGTTTGATAAAAAACAGCCCCAAAACCATCGGGCCCCGGTGCGCTATCCTTGTTGAGGGCAAAAACAGTAGCAGTAATTTCTTCCACAGAAGAGAGCCTAGTAAGAAGCAGATTCATGTTATCATCAACTGCAGAAGGTATGATCTCCTCCACCAAGCTAGAATTCTGCACAATAACAGAGTTAGAAGCAAACAAATTTTTGAAATATTGGACAGTACAATCCGCAATCTCATTGTCATCCGTGAGCACACGATTCTCATGATGAAGCAACGAAATAGGCTTCAGCTTATATTTGATTTTCGTCACCCTGTGGAAAAACGTCGTGTTCTGGTCCCCCTCCACATGCCACTTCACATGAGCCTTTTCTTTCCAATATCACTCTTCCACACTTAAAGCAGTAATGAGGTACGCTTGAGCGAGAAACTCCTTCTGCTTAAGATCCACATCAGAAAAACTCCCATCTTGAATTTGATTCTGAATAGCACAAAGAGAATCCTCAGTTTTTTTAACATTGGCAGCAACATTACCAAAGATATTTCTATTCCAACTTCTCAAATCCTTCTTCAAGAGCTGAAGCTTTTTAGAGAGAACATACATACTACAGCCAACAATGCTTTGATTCCAAGAGGCTTTAATAACATTAATACAATCTTTATGAAGAGTCCAGGCCTTAAGAAACTTAAATTGAGAAGCAACTTTAACATAATTAATATGCATATCCAGCAGAATCAGAAAGTGGTCCGAGCATACTTTGGGAAGAGTGGAGACCGATATTTTATTACATCTATCAATCCAAAGTTGATTGCAAATGCACCTATCAAGATGATGCTCCACAAAGAATGGAGGATCCCTCTTGTTGGACCAAGTAAATCTAGCTCCGGTGGTGGGAAGATGAAGTAAATCGTTGGAATCTGTCCAAGACTTGAAATCTTCCATGGGACCACGAGCAGGACAGAGGCGGCCACGATGCTCGTGTGCCCCTAAGATGGCATTAAATTCGCCAAAGAAAGACCAAGGTAGAATATGATATCTTTGAAGCACATCAAGCTCATGCCACATAAACCTACGAGTAACCAAGTTAGTGGAAGCATATATAGCAGCACAAGGCAACAAATTATGATCAAGATCTATAGAAAATGCAACAAACTGCTCAGAAGAAGAAATAACATTAGGATATAAATCCTCAAGACAGAAGCACCAAATAGAGGGTTGATCTTTGATGTTGAAGGCAAAAGGTTTGAAACCAAGTCTAGAAAACCAATTGTTAGGGAATTTATGGAAATCCATCTTAGGTTCGGCAATAAAGATAAAATTCGGCTTATGAAGCTTAATTAATCTCTTCAAGCCTAATCTAGAAGGAGCATTAGCCACACCTCTAATATTCCAATAGAGGCTCTTCATGAGAACCTTAGTTTAAGGCATGCTTGGGACCTAGTAACGGGCTGCTTTTTCTTACTTGATTGCTTCTTTTTAAGCTTAGAAACTGCTGCTGTGAAAACTCCATCATTTTCATTACCAAGCTCCGCCAAATTCCCCCAAAAATTATGGAGAAATTTAGCATTAGCTTCATCTACTCCTTAATAACCAAACATTGAATAGCATCCACAAAAGAGGAATGTTGCGAATCAGAACCTACCGGAACTTTAGATACAAAATTTTCAGGATTCGAAGTAGTCACCACCAATTCAAGAATCAGACCACCCATTGTGAAAGGGAGGGGTGTCGCTGGAACCGGATCTGCTACAGAAGGAGTCTTTTCAGCATTAACATCATTTAGTCTTTCACCTATTTCACTTTCATTATCCGAACTTTCCAAAACGGTCTCCACACCTTTATCCAAATTACTAGCTGGAGCTTCCAGTGGAACCTTAGGGACATAAGTAGGTTTAACCTTGGTGTTGTTTTGGTTTTTAGAGTTCAATTGATTGCATTCCTTCACTTCGTGGCCTGTTTTCTTACAATGAGAGCAAAAAACTGGGATATTTTCGTATTCAATATCAGCAAAAAAAGTGAAACCTTCCCGTTCCACAAGAACATTGTAATTGAGAGGTTGGGTTAAATCCAGCTCAATGAGCACTCGAACAAAATGACCAAACGTCTGATCGAATCTCGACTTAGAGGAAGTTGCATTAATACAGATAGGATTGCCAACACAACTAGTGATGGCAAATAAGATTCGAGGTATCCAATACTCATATGACAGGCCGAAAAACTGAACCCACACCTGAGCAGAGGACTTGTTATGCGCAGAGGGGTTAAACTCCTTAGTCCAGACAAATAGCCTCAACGAGCCTGGATTTAGATTAATGGAACCAGAAGCATGAACTCTACTTATATCTTCAGCTGTTGAGAAATTGAATTCGTAGAACCCTTTGCCAAGAGATAACAGACCCCAATTTCTTATCTCCGGCCAAAGTTTCGAGAGCTTACCTTTGAGTGCCGCTATAGTGAGAGGGTAGATCCTTTGGGCCAAAGAACTCTACCATAAAGGTTGTTCCTACAATCTGAGAGCCCTGCCTTGTATTCTTCTTTCGGGATGGTAATGGAGGGACGGTCACCTTTAATCACCAGTTAGGGAAGCTAGGAAATAGGGATGTCACAAACCCCTTTCAGCGCTTGAGCGAAAGATCTCTAAGGTTGAATCTTATCATTATTAGAACCAGGAATTGGAACAGGGATTTGATGGGAGTTGAGAGAACTAAATGGAAAATGATCTTCAGGGAACAAGATTGCACAATCCATGGGTAGCAGGCCGCGGAAGAAAACGAACAGAGAAGTAATTAGCGGCGGCAGCGGAGAGGACCTAGGGTTTCCATGTTCGAGAAAACGGTGTCCCACTTTTTTATATTCACTCTGGTTTATTCTGGGTCTTCAAAGTCTTGTTGTTTCTATCAAACCAGAAAAAAAAGGGAAAAAAAGGAGATTATTTCTAATGTGAGTGAAGTGTTTCCTTTGCTCCAATTTGATAGTGTCTATTTTTTAATTGAAGATAGTTTCTTTGCAACCACTCAAAATACAGGCTCATGAACAAAATTTGTATAGTAAACATTGCTCTTTAATTCTCTATTGTTTCTTTAAACCATATATTTCATCTTAATCAGCTAAAAATTAAGAGGAAAAAGAAGCAGAAATAGAGAGAGGAGAGAAAAACGTAAGAATAAAAATAACACTATAGAGAGATAGTTTTTTTGTTGCTTATCAACATTATTAATAGTAGGTTTTAATAGTAAAATAATGTTGAAAATTGATATGGTTTAAAAAGATAAAACAAAAATGGGAATTAAAGTCTAAAAAGAAAATGTAAGTTCCAAGAAGAGATGTGACATATCATTTATCCAAAATCATTAATAGTAGGTGGTAAGAATAATATAAGTATTAGTAGGCTAGTAGTATATTTGTTAACAGGAATTAAATATCATTTTATCACGTGCTTTGTTAGTTTATATTAGAGAAAAGTTTTGTATCTATACTGCTTCTCAAATGTGCTATTACTTGTGGCAATAAAATTTGTAAGTGTTAGCGGTCGGATTATCGTGAATGAAAATTTCCAATCCGATTTTGTCTTATACTATCCATCATAAACTGTATAATGTGAACCGCCGACCCGCATGTTAGATATGTTTATAACCTTATGATTTCTACTGATATGGAAATCAACAACAAAACTCTAAACCCTTAAACCCATACTAGAATTCAATTAGAGAATAAAGGCGGAAGCGTACCTGAATTTGCCATTGAAATCATTGAAGGTTCCAAGCATGTGATCTTCCAATTTGTAGAGCTCTTTAGGGTTCCTTGAATATCCTCTGATGGAGATGAAGAAAGAAAACCTGATAAACCTTATTTTATTGTTCTCTGCAAATGGGGACCATAACCCATTTAAATAACCCTAGGGTTATTTTTTTGTTTTCAATATTCTAATTTAGCCCCTCATCAAATTAGATATTGACTTATGGTATTTACACAATAACCTGATCTTTCATGACATTTATGCTTTTAGCCACAAACTTAATATTATATTAATTAGACCCCTTTAAGTCTTGATTATTTAAAATAATGACACTAATACCTTAAACGTTACATTTGTGACCCAAAATTCTAACAATCTCCCACTGGTCACATATGTAACTTTACATATGTGTTAGACTTTATGAGCTCAAAATTTGCCATTATATTCTTTAAGCATATCCAAAGTATCTCATCCATTAGTCATTGCCAATATACAGAATCAAGGTGATTTTCATTATATCAATCATAACTAAACCCATCAATGATCACCAACAGTGACACAACTAAATGACATAGATCCATCATGAAATGTGTAGCATGAAAATCACATGAAGTTGGTCTTTATATGTCGATTTTCAATTGGTCCTACTTTACTATAGTGAGATCATTCAATAACTTTATTGTACAAAATGTAAACTACTGAATATCAAACTCTATTAATTGGAAAATATCCAAAATCATAGTATGCATACATAATACCAAACATAGAACATAAAATTCATAATCGACTAACTCGCACTAAACCAAAGACTCCTCTGGCGATAAAACACCCATGCGAGCAGTGTGCTCATGAAAGACCTTGGGTGGAAGACCTTTTGTAAGAGGATCTGCTATCATGGAGTTTGACCCCAAGTATTCTATGGAAATCTGTCCACTTTGTGCCCTTTCCTTAATAACTAGGAACTTGATGTCAATATGTTTTGACTTAGTCGAGCTCCTATTATTGTTGGAATACAGGACGACTGATTTATTGTCACAGTATAAATTAAGTGGCCTTTCAATTCCTTCTACAATTCGCAGCCCAGTGACAAGTTTCCTCAGCCAAATCCCATGGTTGGATGCCTCATAACATATATCTTTGAGCACTGCGCCAAGATATATCATAACATATAACTTTAGTCCATATATGGATTTTGTCAATTTGCAAACCATATTCTTTGAGTCTCCTAACACAAAATTTTCTATTTACATCATATAGATTGTTTCATCAACGTTGCCATTGCGGAAAGTTGTCTTGACATCCATTTGATGGAATTCCAAATCTTAATGTGCAACAAAAGCCATGATTGTCCTAAAAGAGTCTTTCGATGAAATCGAAGAGAAAATCTCTTTAAAGTTAATCCCTTCCTTTTGAGTATAGCCATTAGCCACAAGACGAGCCTTATACCTCTCCACATTACCGTTAGAATCCTGTTTGGTCTTAAAAATCTGTTTGCAACCAATGGATTTCACACCTTCTAATAATGGGACAACTTCCCAAACTTTATTGTCATGCATGGACTTATACTCCTCCTTCATTGCTTCAATCCACTTTTTCGAGTTGGAATCCTGCATGGCTTGACGGAAGTTGATTGGATCATCTTCCAGCATACCATTATTTTCCTCATGTTCTTGGAGAAAGACTATGTAATCATCCAAAATATCATTTCTTCTTTCTCTAGTGGATCTCCGCAAAGGTATTGGTTCTTGTAACACTTATTCTTGAGGGTTTTTAGTTTGTTCTTCATGAATTCCCAAATCATCTTGAGTTTGAGGAATTGCAACAATGTCTTGTGTAGGTTTTGTACTTGCTTGATCAAAAGCAACTATATGAATCAGTTCTGGAATTGTTATCGATTCTTCCTATAAGACAAAGTCTTTAACCTTATTCTTCCCCCCAAACTCAACATCCTCAAAGAATGTGGTTGTTCCCGTCTCAAAAATTGAATTTAATTTGGGATCATAAAATTTGTAGCCCCTAGATCTTTCAGAATAACCAATAAAGTAGTTGCTCACTGTTCGGGAGTCCAATTTCTTTTCATTTGGCCTATAAGGCTTTGCCTCAACTGGACATCCCCACACATGAAAATGTTTGAGATTAGGATTTCGCCTGGTCCAAAGCTCATAAGGTGTTTTGGAAGCTGCTTTTGTTGGTACTCTATTTAGAATATAAGCTGCAGTCTTTAGTGTCTCTCCCCAGAGTGACTCTGGCAAGGTAGAATGATAAATCATACTCCTTACCATATCTTTAAGAGTCTGATTTCGTCTTTCAGCAACACCGTTCATGCTAGGAGATCCTGACATGGTGTACTGTGGGACAGTTCCACATTCCTCTAGGTATTTGGCAAAAGGCCCTTGACGTTGTTCACTTGAACCGTCATATCTACCGTAATATTCACCACCACTGTCGGATTTGACTTTCTTAATTCTTTTTTCAAGTTTATTCTCAACTTCAGCCTTAAACGATTTGAACACATCCAAAGACTGAGACTTTTCATGTATAAGAAATATGTATGCATATCTAGAATAATCGTCTATGAATGATATGAAATATTGTTGACCATTCCAAGAAGGTGCCGGAAATGGTCCACAAATGTCTGTAAGTATCAATTCTAAGACATTCGTAGCTCTATATGCACCAAATTGATTTGTTTTGGTCTGTTTTCCTTTAACGCATTCAACACAAACATCAAAGTTTGTGAAGTCAATGGAATCCAAAATTCCATCTGACACTAGTCGCTCAACTCTATTTTTAGAGATGTGGCCTAGGCGTTTGTGCCTTAATGCTCCTGAATTGTTATCCTTAATTTTACGCTTAATACCACGTGATTCCACATTCAAGGATTCGTCATAGGTAGCTATTGTGTCAAGCAAATATATATTATCATGGCCCATAAGTGAACCAGTCCCAACAATATTTGAATTGAAAGACAACTTGAACATATTGTTTCCAAATGAACAAAAATAACCTGATTTGTCCAAATAAGAAACTGAAATCAAATTTGGTCTAAATGACGGAACCACAAAATTTTCTTTCAAATCCAAATAAAATCCGTTACACATTAATAATCGAAAATGCTCTATAGCTTCCACCTCCATCGACTTGCCATCTCCAACATAGATTTATCTTTCAACATCATTTGGCTTCTGGTAGTTCCAAAAACTCCTTATTGAAACACTGATGTTAGTAGTTGCACCAGAGTCTAATCATCAAGTGTTTCCAGGTACTAAAGCTAAATTGACCGCAGAACAAACCAAACCATGACTCATGCGATTGGAGCGATCCCACTTCTCATAATCTTTCCTCTGTTCAGAGGTACCAAATTACATAGGAGAAAGAGGTTGCCTCATCCTTAATGCAAGGTCAAGATCCATCCAGCCAAGAACAATTTCCATGTTCTCATTCCAATCCTTAAAATCTATCTCATCCAGGACCTGAACCTTATTCATATTAGCAGATATTGAAGCAATTATAGCTGAAAAAAGAATAAAAAATAAACATTTTAAATATACTCATATAAATAAAAACCGAATCATCAATGTTGTTCAAATAAAGGCATAACCCATCTCAAGATACCCAGTGCACCACCAATATCAAGTCTTTGGACAGTAATATCGACTGCTAGTGGTACTCTTGTCGTAACAATCAATCATTGATAATAAAAACATGTCGAATAATAAACCCCTCTTTGGATTGATTTATTATTCACATGTAAGACCTTATAATTATCACATGTTTACCATCACAGACGTGTATGAAAGCCGGCCAACCGCCAACTGTCCATTGGGTCAATTGATACTCGCATGGACAAACATATATACAACCAGAACATTAATTTAACATTTTTCATAAGCAATTTCCATAAAAGAGATCACTTTGACGGCTTTTTCATTTCAACTACTTGCTTAAAGGTTAAATTACTATATAAAAATACAATCCGTAGCCAAATTTGAACAAAATTGAACCAAAGTTTATTCAATTTGTTATGCGAAGCACAACAAAACAATAACAAATAATATGTCATATATTAATAATAATAATAATAATAATAATAATAATAATAAAAAATAAATAAATAAATAAATAAATAAATTTATCAAAGTTATTTATTTATTTATTAAAATTATTTACTTTAATAAATAAATAAATAATATAAGCACTTAAGTAAAATATAAAAATTTGTTCATAACAGAGGTGACAAAAAAATATACACTGAAAAGGAAGCTTGTCAGCACGGACGATGAAGTTACTAAACGAAAGGTTTTTCAATAATTTGAATACCCATGTTACAGCTAACTAGGGTTGTATTTGGACATAGGGATCCGAAAAACCACCCGAGAACCGGTTCATTGGAACCGAACCATTGGACCGGTCGAAACGTCTTTTGGGCTGGTAATGGATATTATTTTAATCTGTATCCAGACTGAAGAACCGGACCAATTATTCAACGGATACCCGGTATTGATTGATATAAATTCTTAAATTTTTTCATTTCCTAATTTTTTCCCTTTCTCCTTTCAGTCACTCTCTCTCGTCTCTCACACTTCCTCTTTTATTCCGTCTCTCTCCCCTAGGGCTTCGTCTACCTTGAGTTCTTTCCAAATTCCAATCAAGCCACAATGTTTACTTTTTGTTAGACGCTTAGTGTGAATTGTTCAAGCCTGCAATAATTGTGTAATGTATCCAAACTCTATTCTTTTTTATTTCTGTTCTAATATTTTTTACAATGTTTGCATGTTTGAGTTATTGAATAGTTATCTACCTGGTATCAATTTTGAACTAAATTTTGACATAAAATGTTGGAATTTTGGATTCGTTCGTGACCCAGTTTCAATTTTGAACAAAATTTTGACCTAAACAGTTTGAGTATTTGATTTGTTGTTTATATTGCGTGAGTTTTGATAAAAAAATGTTTGAGTATTTGATTATGTTGCTGAGTTTTGTTCTTCATTAGGGTTCGGCCTAGGGTTTTGAATCTAGGTTGTATTGTGTAATTTGTGTTGCTGAGGTTGTATTTTAGCCTAATAATAATAATTGTTTGTCTTTTGTTCTTAATAAAGAGGTTGTATTGTGTTACTCAGTTTTGTTCATATTTCGTATTACATTACATTATTCTTTGATTGATATTGAATTTTATGCCATGTCTGTAGCGAGCGATTTTGGACGCGGTTCTTAAGCGCTGGTCGCTCTCTGCGGTTTGAGCTTAAAACTACAGGTCGATTCATTTTTTATCCTATTGTGAGCTGAATAAGGAAGGGAAATAGATGTCTCCAATTATCCCTGCTTTGCATACTGAGTTTAAACAGCGGTCTGTTAAGTTACGAATGCTATCAATGTGGGGGGGCCTTTGTACTGGTTATTTGTATTTTCGCCAATACGGTTTTCTTTCTTTTTATCTAGGCAGAAGGTTTCTGGAGGGGAACAAGGATTAGGATGTTAGGACTGGTGCTTTTGAATTACTGCTTTTGATTGACGGAGATATGGGATTTGGGTTTTTTGTTGATTGCGCTCGCTAAGATCTTTTCTTTCGATCTTATGCCTACGTATTCCCGTTTACCGAAACACGGAAATCAGAGCGTTTGTAGTTCCTCCTATTCTATGGGAGGAAATTGGTTTTTGGTGTCTTGTTCGAAGCCCAAGACGTGAAGCGAAAGGTGATTTGTATCTTGTTCAAAGCCCAAGATGTGAAGCTAAAAGGTCTATTTGTGTCTTGTTCAAAGCCCAAGACGTGAAGCTGAAAGACCTCGGCTTTAGAGAGAATTTGTCATCTCTAAAGAGGGGAGAAGGAGAATTACTTTAACTGGGATACGCGGATCCGAGCAATGCCATAATTTCCGAAGAAAGGGTTTTAACCTGAAGGAGAAGACTTTAACTCAGTGTAGAGCAATGCCATCTTTCCTTAGGAATTTCTCATGCTAAAAGAGGGACAGTGGCATGGATGTAGATGATCCAGAGGCTTGCCGCTTACAGTGATTAGATGAAGGGAAATGAGTTGTTGATGTTTGTGTACTGTGAATGAGGCACAGCTTTGATGCTAAAAGGTTAATTGGATTAACCAGTGGTTTTCTTATACGAAGCCTAAGAGGAGGCTAATTTCCGCTAGGAAAATCATTATACAAAGCCTAAGAGGAGGCTATTTTGTGTCCCGTACAAAGCCCGAGAGAGAGGCTAAAAGTTTTTGACTCAACGAGGGAATCTTTTATACTCAACAAGAGAGTTTTTTTTTTTGTATCTCGTATGAAGCCCGAGATGGAGGCTGTTGCTTGTTCGGCTCAATAAGAACCTTTTTGTATCTCGTATAAAGCCCGAGATGGAGGCGAAAGGGGGATTGACTCAACGAGAGAGTCTCTTATGTGTCTTGTACAAAGCCCGATAGAGAGGCTAAACGTTGTTTGACTCCACTAGGGAGAATTTTGGTATCTCGTACGAAGCCCGAGATGGAGGCTATTGTAACTGTTTCAGTTGAGTGACAGATCCAATATACTGATTTTAAAAGAGAAAATCAGTTCTTATATGAGTAACACTGTACACAGGGATTTGATTTGAGGATCAGGGATATTTCCTTCTCTTTGAGGAAACGGGAAATCCAAAGGGTGTCGAGACTGTCCGAGTCTGGGGGTTTCCTTCCTATTTAACGAAGGGTGCTTGAGAATAGACTCAAGGAAGTTAGACTGTCCGTGTCTAGAGTTTTATCTTTTGTACTATGCTTTGAGAAACAGTAGTAGACTCTACGAAAGGACTGTTCTATGAGGATGACTAGGTTCTGTTCCTATACCTCTAGGAGGTCGTCGGGACAATTTGTACGAAGCCCAAGAGGAGGCTGGAAACTTTTAAGAAGCCGACGGGTCCTTGTACGAAGCCCAAGAGGAGGCTATCATTCTCGGGGGAAGAGATCATTATACGAAGCCTAAGAGGAGGCTGTGAATACTTCTAAGAAGCCGTAGTGTCCTTGAATAATGCCCAAGAGGAGGCCGGTGCTTTTAAGAAGCCCGTGGGTCTATCAACTCCTTTCCATTAGGAGAGATAACTCTTTTAAAGATAAAAACCACTGGTAAACGTGCGAGGTTTACTATCCAGCGACTTTTAGCTTTTAAAGAGGGTTCCTTAGTTAAGGTCCAAGATTATGACCGTAGTGGGTACCCAAACCCTGAGACATTCAAGGAAAGCTATCCACAAGGAATAGATCAAGTCAGGAAAGTTCGAGAATTTGGAAGAAACTCAAAGATGCCATTCACGGAGAATACATTCATCTTGGGGAGTAGAGCTTCTTGACGATTCCTAAGGAGGACAGCCGAAGAGAAGACTGTATCTGGTGCTCCTATTGGGGATCTAGGCGTCTATTTCTACGAATAAGTGAAACGGCGTCACCTAGTTCTAGACGTAGTTGCCGGGGAAACTCGAAATATCTATACTATTATTACACAGTAGATATGAGTTTATGAAAGGAGACTTACAGTGAGCAGCCCCACAATACAGTTATATATATATATGAGTTTGTGAAAGGAGACTTACAGTGAAACAGCCCCACAATACAGTTTATAATATGAAAGCAGTAAACGAAAGCGATAACCACTTACTCGGTTGGAGTGCTTCCATGCTGTTGGGTTAGTTGTTCAACAAAGAAAGATTGAAAACAACAGTATATTCAAAATCAAAGGAAAAAGTGCTTTGAAAAAGAAAGATTTGGGGCTTACAGCTCGAGGAGAGGCCCAGGGTTTTATCAGTGAGCGCACTGTTGAATTTGTACAGAGGGACTTATACAAGTGACTGAGACCCAAAATGTTTTCTGTACAAAGGGATGGGTCTTACACTCTCTCAAGAGGCCCAAAAAGTTTAAAGAAAAAGAGTGGGGCTTATAACACAAGGGCAAGCCCAAATGATTTTTCGTTTAAAAATGGCGATCGCGCCGAGGTTTTCTTTTAACGCAGAGGGACTTATACAATAAGTGAGGCCCAAAATGTTTTGGTTAAAAGGGGGATTGGGTCTTACACTCTAATAGAGGCCCAAAGTGTTTTGAATGGGTCTTATAGCTCAAGGAGAGGCCCAGATGATTTTATATTTTTAAACGGCCGACGATCATGCCGTTTACTTGTACAGAGGGACTTATACAATGAATAAGGCCCAAAAAGTTTTTGTACAAGGGGGATGGGTCTTACACTCTCTCAAGAGGCCCAAAGAGTTTTGAAAATGATTTATGAGGGTTGAATTAATCCAAAACCCTAATTTGTTTTCAAAATGTATTTAATTGAATAAAAATTCAATTAAAATGATCAAAATTGTTTAACACATGGAAAACAAATTGTGATCTTGGATTAATGCTTCAAAAATTAAGTATTGACCTACAAAATAATTAGAAAGCATTAAAAGTTGCAAAATCAATGTAGAAAAAATATTTAAAATGCCAAAAACAATTAAAATATTAATTCTTTTCAAAAAATATCAATTATATGAAATAAATAATATTTTTGGGATTTTTTGTGAAAATAAAATATTTTGATATTTTTGTGAATTATTAAAAAAAGAATCAACTCAAAATCATTAAAACTCAGAGAGAAATTAATTTTTGAATCAATTAAACAAAATCACAAAATTCAAATATTTGAATTATTCAAAAATGGCGCCAAGAACAAGCTGAAGAACACGCGCGTGTTCTTGGTTTCTCAGATTTGCATTTTCTATCCAATCTCCATGAATACGTAATCATATCATGCAATCCACATATCATTATGCTCGTCTCAACCTCACGATCATGTCTATGTACTTTAATTTCATTTAAATTAAACATACAACAAGAAATCACGAAGAAACCTCAAGAACCCTAATTTCTGCATGAAGGCTAGGATTTTTGATACACGATTCAAACAATGCAATTAATTGAGGGAAAACATTCCATGCATGATTATGAACATATGGCCAAATTATTGTGCGAGGAAATATGCATAGATTGAGAGATGACCAAGCATGTGCTTACCTCCAAGTCGTGACAGCAAGTTCAAAGTGATTTTTGCTTTGGAGGTGTTACAGATGAGTTGTGATGATCTGAACAGCTTCCCTACACCCTATGGATTGTGTTTGGATGGTTGGACTTGATTGAAATTGGCTGGATCATTTTGTGGTACCTCAGCTGCACTTTGGTTAAAACCTTGAGCAACCAGCTGGTGATTTTGTGAAATTAATGTTTCAGAAGTAATCTAAGTGTTTGATCAGCTCATATGTGATGTATGTGAGGTGTGTGAGTGATTGGTTTGATTGGAATTGCTCTCAAACTCAAAACCCGATAGTGACTTGCCTTAGAAGGCAAAATTGGAGTGAAAGAAGAGATTTTGAGGAAAGCATTTGTTAGATGGCTTTGGTGTACTCAAACTGACCACAATTGAGCTCTATTTATAGTAGAGCAAGTTTGTTTTGCAAGGAATAGTGCATGGCAGCTGGTAAGTAGGTTTGGCCAATGTTGGCAAATGAAAATCCAAGTCTCCTCTAGCCATTGACTAGAGGTTAGGGCACAGAGCTTTGGTCCCCTTGGTCTTGGATAAGTCTTGACTGATTTCAAATGAGAATGGCTCAGTCCATGCCACCTTGATGGTTCCATTGAATGCCTCATTCCAAATTTGAAGTCTTGTCCCTATTTTGGCCATTCTAGGTTCAACATGTTATTTCTTGTTCCATGGACTTTGGAGGCTTGGCTTAGTGATTGTCCCCTTCAGATTCAATCCTCTGAGGTGTCCAAGTGGATAGGAGCAATTGAATTTGGCTGATTTTGGCAAATCGACCAAAGTTGCAAATTCTGCCTTGCCATGACAGATTTCAGCAAGGCAACTTGGCAATGTTGTATCTCATGGTGTAGGTTGAATTTGGCAATGTTCTTGGCCATTTTGGAAAGCTCTTACATGATACAACAACTGTTTGAACAAGTTTGGTTTTGACCTCTTTTGATTCCAAGTGAAAAATCCCCCTACATTTGGCAAAAAGTGAGGCAGAATCTGACTTAGTGAAAATTTCACTAAGTGTTGGAAAAAGTGACATTTTCACTTTTCAGCCACTTTGATCACTCCATAACTCAAAATCCTTAATGAATTGGAATGACTTGTAGTTGAAGTTTTTGTAGGTGATAATGAGGGCTACAAATCCATCTTTGGATGAGAAAAAATGGCCTTGTGGTTTAGGAGTTATGGTCCTCCAAAGTTGGTACCTTTGCCGCTTTATTTTTAACTTAGAAAAATTTCTAAGTTTTATGGTTACCCCTTTTACAAGTTATCTCACTTTTCTTGATTTTTCTTGATGAATGATGATTCAAACCATACATTAACATCATTTTAGGGTTAAAAATCCATTTTGGTGAAAAATCTCAAAAAGTCAAAGTTGACTTTTGTGCACAGTTGACTTTTTATCAGATGAATTCCAAACTGTGCAATTCTTCAGGAAATCATGTCCTTGACCTAAATCAAACTTGATGGGCATGTTCCATGGGTGTCATAGGGTATATTCAATCATGTATTAGGGTTTGGGAGCATGTCCTGGTCAAAAGTCAAAGTTACAGTTGACTTTTCCCTTAAAACCCTAATTGTGGTGCAGATGAAATTGAGACTTGTTGCTCAAACTTCTTGGATCAATCCATTGTCCCAAATGGATCAATATGGTATATTAGAGACCCTCAAATCATCTCTTGAGGTCTTGGCTCATGGTTTGTCCCAAAAGTCAACTTAGGGGTGAATTAGGTCAAGAAACCCTAATTCCTGATTTTTGATGAATGCATCCCCTGAGGCAAAATTGACTTGATGCATGGGTTCATGAGGTTCCATGAAGTATATTAGGTTATGTTTTAGATCATTGCCTTGTGCCCAGATGAAAATTTCCATCTGGAGGCCCTGGTCGACCAAAACCCTAATTTGGTGACACTGTCGATCTTGAGACTTGATCCACCTAGAAGGGAGCAGCCTTGTGCTTAATCCTTGAAGTGGGAGTCCTTTTTCATCCATTGTGGATGTTTAAGAGATTAGACAAGTTGAAGATCATGTCATTTCTTGATTGATCCTTTGTCTAAGCACTCAGAGAGGGCTTGAAACCCTAATTTTGATTGTAGTGGATGCTCACCCATCCTTGGGGAGACTAATGAAGCATAAAGGTACATCCATATTGTGATGATGATTTTCACAATTATGGGAAATCTAAGTGGTCAAAATTTGGGGTATTACAGATGCCCCTATTTAATCTTCTTGGACTCGAAGGTGTGAATGACGAAGGGATTCGGGCATTCGGGGTGCAAGAGGATTAAATATCGGAATACCCGAAATTTTGATGGTGGTTATGAATGGTAGCTTACGTATTCATCTTCTTTAGCTAAGCAATGATGCTTAGAAAAGGTAAACTTCCCCTCGATCCTGGTCTTCTACCAAGAACTGGTCTCAGTCTCTTTTGAAATAAACTTCCCCTCGATCCTGGTTTCCTACCAAGGAACTGGTCTTAGTTTCTGATTTAAACTTCCCCTCGTTCTTGGTTTCCTACCAAGGAACTGGTCTTAGTTTCTGATTTAAACTTCCCCTCGTTCTTGGTTTCCTACCAAGGAACTGGTCTTAGTTTCTGATTTAAACTTCCCCTCGTTCTTGGTTTCCTACCAAGGAACTGGTCTTAGTTTCTGATTTAAACTTCCCCTCGTTCTTGGTTTCCTACCAAGGAACTGGTCTTAGTTTCTGATTTAAACTTCCCCTCGTTCTTGGTTTCCTACCAAGGAACTGGTCTTAGTTTCTTTTGTCAATAAACTTTACTGACAAGGGACGCTATCCGTAGCGGCTTTCCTTCAAACTTCTCGCCGAATTTTCCTGGGGAGATGCCATTTGACGGAAAAAGGTTTGATGTCAGACTTGCTGGGGAACCCAACGTCTGAATTGTAGAGTTGCACAAACTTCTCTGTTGGAGACGTCATTTGTCGATTCTACTGGGGAAAGCGAGTCTCTTGAGAGACTGTTTTCATTTGGAGTCTTTCATCATACTTTTCTCGAGATCTTCCCGGAGAAACGCCATATGATGGGGTCCAATTTTGAGGTGCCAATGACCTTCTCATCAGTGGTTTTTCGGAGCAAAACTGGCGTGCTGCCGAATCTCTGATCACGAGGCTTTCTCTGTGGATTTTCCTTAATCCGGGAAAGCAAGGATATCATCTTCAATGGCGAAGAGTGACATCTGTTGAAGGTTTTTTTTTGGCTTTTCAAAGGTTTAAATTATCAAAGTGGCCAAGGACCAACTTCTTTCCAGAATTAAATTGGACGCGAGGTTGTTCGGACACGGTATTTCCTGACGAGGCAAGAACTGACAACTCGATTGAGAGGACTTCTACCACTAGGGGACAAGACCGACTAGAGTGATAGTGATGCAATATGAAATGTGAATGCAAATAAAAGAAATGCATGATGTATGTATGTATGTATATGCTGACAAAACAGACGCGACATACAGACTAATGGATGAACACAATTGGATACTCGGCCATCGCGGGGCGAAGAAGTACCGTTGATTCAAAATAGCAATTCCACCTTGCTTAGGAGAGATAGTCCCGTTGGGAGCTATGTTGATCGGGCTTAGGAGATGAGAACTCGGCCGAGGCGTGTCAGACGAAACAAGGTCTCTGACACAGTTGATCCCTTAATTCAGGCATACTGGCTTAGAAGGAGTACTTTGATTCTGCACTTTGAAGTTCGCTTACTTCGGGAGAAGCGATCGATGTTCTTCTGATGTTCAACAGTCAAAAGAAATGCCATCTCTAATTTAAAAGCAGACAAAGTTTAACAAGTAAATTCATTTTTGTTTTATTTTAAGAATCGCTGATTAAGTTTAAACAACGTCGTTCTGTAAAGCTAAAACAAGTAAAGAATTACAAACAAAAGCACAAGGGCTCAAATTTTATTGATAAGATGGAGATCAGCCAAACGCATGATTCCAAAGAGTATATACAAAGTTAGAAAATGGTAATTTACAGGGAAAAGGGCTACGTTGAAACATAGCGACCACTATCCTTCTACCAACTTTGAGTTCGGGACATCCTGAGCTTCCGTCGAAGATGACCTTTGACTGGAGATTTCCTCTGTTGAACATAGTTACTTGCCATTATCCCTAATTTTTGCCTGGATTGTACTATGAGATTTCCAATCCATCGGGATGATTTTTTTTCATGTCTCTAACTTTTGCCTGGACCGCCCTTTCGGGTTTTCAATCCACCGAGACGTTTTTTTTTTAGTTTAGGCGAAGTATTTCTTGACTATATCAACATTCGTGGGATAGGCAAATTCCTCTCCGTCCATGGTTGCAAGTCTCAAGGCGCCGCCTGAGAAAGCTTTCGTGACCACATAGGGGCCATCATAATTTGGGGTCCATTTGCCCCGAGAGTCAGTGAGAAATAATTGTATCTTCTTGAGCACAAGGTCTCCTTTCCTGAAGACACGAGGTCGGACCTTTTTGTCGAACGCCCTCTTCATTCTCTGTTGATACAACTGACCGTGGCATAGTGCCGTGATTCGCTTCTCTTCGATCAGGTTCAAGTTGTCGTGTCGACTTTGACACCATTCAGCTTCGGTGAGCTTCGCTTCCATCAATACTCGGATTGACGGGATCTCTACTTCTATGGGAAGCACTGCCACCATGCCATATACTAGAGAGAAAGGGGTAACCCCTGTTGAAGTACGGACAGATGTGCGATAACCATGAAGAGCAAAGGGTAGCATTTCGTGCCAATCTTTATAGGTTACAACCATCTTTTGAACAATCTTTTTGATGTTCTTGTTAGCCGCTTCTACCGCTCCGTTCATCTTGGGTCGGTAGGGAGATGAGTTATGGTGTTCGATCTTGAACTCTGCACACAACTCTTTCATCATCTTATTGTTCAAGTTAGATCCATTATCAGTAATGATCTCGCTTGGAACACCATAACGGCAGATGATATTGTTTTTGATAAATCGAACCACCACTTGTCGAGTTACATTGGCGAATGACGCTGCTTCGACCCACTTAGTGAAATAGTCAATGGCTACAAGGATGAACCGATGTCCGTTTGAAGCCTTGGGCTCAATCATACCAATCATGTCGATTCTCCATATGGAAAAAGGCCACGGGGAAGAAAGAACTTTGAGATGTGATGGGGGTACATGAATTTTGTCGGAGTATATCTGACACTTGTGACACCTCCTCATGTACTTGTAACAGTCGGATTCCATGGTCAACCAATAATACCTGGCCCTGAGAATTTTTCTCGCCATTGTGTGTCCGTTGGCATGAGTGCCAAAGGATCCTTCATGAATTTCATTCATGAGCATGTCTGCTTCTGGTCTGTCGACGCATCGGAGCAAGACCATGTCAAAATTTCTCTTATAAAGGGTGTCACCGCTCAGGAAAAAGTTTCCAGCCAATCTTCTGAGGGTCTTTCTATCTTTTCTGAGTACCCCAGATGGGTACTCTTGTTTCTGAAGGAAGCATTTGATATCGTGATACCAAGGTATGTCGTCTATGACTGCTTCAATCGCGATGATGTAAGCGGGCCGTTCATGGCGCATTATGTCGATCTTAGGTATGTCATTCCATCGACCTACACTAATCATGGAAGAGAGAGTGGCTAATGCGTCAGCCATGTGATTCTCATCACGAGGGATGTGATGAAAGTCGACTCTGTTGAAGAAGGGTAACAACCTCCTTGCATAGTCTTTGTAAGGAATCAATCCTGATTGGTATGTGTTCCAATCTCCTTTTATCTGGTTAATAACCAGGGCTGAATCGCCGTATACGTCCAAGTTTTTGATCCTTAAATCAATCGCTTCTTCGAGACCCATGATACATGCTTCGTATTCAGCCTCGTTGTTCGTACATTTGAACGTAAGTCTGGCAGTGAAAGGAATGTGGGAACCCTGAGGGGTAACAATGATTGCCCCAATTCCATTTCCATAATGATTGACTGCTCCGTCAAAGATAAGTCCCCACTGGGAACCTGGTTCTGGCCCTTCACTGGGTAGCGGTTCATCGCAATCTTTCATCTTTAGATACATGACATCTTCGTCTGGGAAGTCAAACCCGATTGATTCTTGATCGTCAATCGGTTGATGAGCCAAATGATCGGCTAAAATACTTCCCTTAACGGCTTTCTGAGCATGGTACTCTATGTCATATTCTGATAGTAACATCTGCCAACGGGCAATTCTTCCCGTAAGAGCAGGTTTTTCGAAAACGTACTTGATTGGATCCATTTCGGAGATCAACCAAGTAGTATGATGAATCATGTACTGGCGAAGACGTTTGGCTGCCCAAGCCAAAGCGCAGCAAGTTTTCTCAAGCATTGTGTACCGAGTTTCACAGTCGGTGAATTTCTTGCTTAGATAGTAAATGGCAGACTCTTTCCGTTTAGTTTCGTCTTGTTGGCCAAGTACACATCCCATTGAGTCCTCTAGGACTGTGAGGTAAATGATCAGTGGTCTTCCTTCCACTGGAGGTGATAGAATCGGAGGATTCAACAGATATTCCTTGATACTGTCGAAGGCGGTTTGGCAATCTTCTGACCAAATGCAATCCTGGTTCTTTTTGAGTAATTTGAAAATCGGCGCACACGTCGCGGTCATAAGGAATATGAATCTGGAGATGTAGTTCAAACGTCCCTGGAATCCTCTGACTTGTTTTTCAGTTTTCGGAGAAGGCATTTCTTGAATGGCCTTGACCTTGTCAGGATCAACCCCAATTCCTTTCTGGCTGACGATGAACCCTAGTAGTTTCCCCGAATGGACACCGAAGGTGCACTTGTTAGGATTCAAGCGGAGCTTGAATTTTCTTAGATGTTCGAACAATTTTGACAGATGTTCAACGTGCTCATCCTCTGTTCTTGATTTTGCAATCAAATCATCGACATATACCTCGATTTCTTTGTGTATCATGTCATGAAGCAGAGTAGTCATGGCCCTTTGATAGGTTGCCCCGGCATTCTTCAAACCGAACGGAATTACCTTGTAACAAAAGGTACCCCATGGGGTAATGAACAAAGTTTTCTTCATGTCTTTCGGCGCCATTTTGATCTGGTTATAGCCCGAGAATCCATCCATGAAGGAGAAAACTTTGAACTTTGTTGTGTTGTCAACCAACATGTCAATGTGTGGTAAAGGAAAGTCGTCCTTTGGACTTGCCTTGTTCAGGTCTCTGTAATCGACACACATTCTGACTTTTCCATCCTTTTTGGGAACGGGTACGATGTTGGCTAACCATTGAGGATATTCAGATGTAGCGAGGAAACCCGCGTCGATCTGTTTCTGTACCTCCTCTTTGATTTTGATGGCCATGTTCGGGTGAGTCCGTCTCAACCTTTGTTTTACTGGCGGACATTCCGATCTTAATGGTAAGTGATGTTCCACGATGCTGGTATCCAACCCTGGCATATCCTGATAGGACCAAGCGAAAACATCGGGAAATTCTTTGAGAAGCTTTATCAAACCCTCTCTGGCAGTTGGACTGAGCAGTGTCCCAATCCTGATTTCTTTTCTCTCTTTTTCTGAACCCAAGTTTACCATTTCCAATGGTTCTTTGTGAGGTTCAATGGACCTTTCCTATTGTCTGAGTAGTCGGGAGATCTCTCTTGGAATTTCGTTGTCATTTTCTTCTTCAGCCTCGAATAACGGGAACTCAAAGTTGGGAGAAGGCATCGGATCGTATGTTTCAACGGGGTTTAAAACAAGCAATCTGCATGACGTGATGATTTGTGTTTAGAAGAGATAGAGAGAAATGAAAGTGTGTGCAGTGTTTTGATTTTACTGCTTGTTTTTATTATTGAATGTTTTTTAGGATTACCATTTTCTGAAAAAGCAAAAAGAGAAAACAGCAATTAATGCGGGAATTATAGAACGACGTTATTTTATTAATGAACAAGTCGAATCTTGAAACTACAGCCCTATAAAACAAAACTCTGTCGCTTTGGGCAAAGCGAAGAGGGAAATTTACAGAAAATGAGCCCTATCAAAATATCTGTTTCACCTGGGCAGGGTGAAAGGTTAAAGATGGCAATTACCTTGACTGACGAACGACCTTCGGAACCTCGACGGCAACCCATTGGCGGCGAACTCCTCGGTGAATCACAAAGTCTGGCACCTTCCTTGATTTGTCTTCAGAAATGACGCTGATTTCTGGTGGAGCAGGATCATTGGAATCTGCCTCCCAAGCAGAATTGTCGTAGGAGGATTCCTCTGTTGTATTTTGCATAGCATTTGTGCTCTCAGCTGTATCTCCCCATCCAGTTGGCTGGGTATCTTCGAGCTTGATACGAGAGCTTTCGGGAGCAGTGTACTTGACCATATAGTCGTATTTTCCACTCGGTTGTCCCAGAGTGTCCCAAACTTCTTTGGAACTAGAGGAGTCATCTTTCTCGATGACGTTGACCTCGGGAAAAGCATAGTTGATGAATTCTAGTCCTGCGAACGTTGCGAATTCATCTTCATGTTGAGTAGTTTCTGAATGACCTGAGTGTTGATCCCATGACATGGTGGGGACATAGGTATTCTGTTCAATGACGCTCAGCTGAGTTTCATTACTCGGCTGACTTTCTTGCCCCAAGTTTCCTGGGTAAGGCTGCCACATTGGCAGGCCATCCATCGGGCCATAGTAATTGTGGTTAAAGTTGTCTTTCATCGGAGTGTCCTCCTCTAATGAATTTGGCGGAGCACGGCATCCTTCCGGATCACAATCTCCGTAGATCATTTCGACATCTGATCTTGGTATAAATCTCGGACTTTCTGTAGGAAAGTAAAAAGGCATAGGCACCTCTTCCTGAGACATATAGCCGTCCTTGTTAAGGTAGGACTTCCATTCTTCATCTGTGTCAGAGGGATCTTCCTCATTGATAGCATGAACTGTCTGAGACACTGGGTGAAGAAAACCTCCACGGTGGAAGAAGTTTTGAAGGGGATGAAGACTTTCATCGTTAGCAGTTGTCTGGGTACAGGTCGCAGAAAAACCAAGACCCTTCTTTGTTTTATTGTCAATAGGAATGACAAGCCGTCCCCATCCTGTCGTATCGGTACTCTCGACTGCTTTGATAGCATCTTTGTATGAAGAAATTGAAGTTCCTTCTTTGAACTGACTGTCCTTGCTCACCGATAGTGCTTGGAACTGAGTTCCAATAACCTCCTCAGGTTCCACACAAGTAGATGATGATAAGTTACTCACAAGCAAGGCTTGTTCCCCACAAACCGTGACAAGTTGATCATTCTTGACGAACTTTAGCTTTTGGTGGAGGGTTGAAGTAACCGCTCCACCCTGATGTATCCAAGGTCTTCCTAATAAACAACTGTATGTTGCCCGGATGTCCATGACCTGGAAAGTGATTTGGAAAGTGTGAGGACCAATAGTTATGGGAAGATCAACTTCGCCGATAACTGTTTTTCTGGATCCGTCGAATGCTTTGACGACGACCTCGCTGACTCTCATCGGAGGGCCCTTGAATGATAATTGCATCAAAGTGGACTTCGGCATAACATTCAGGGCTGACCCTGTGTCTACCAGTACGTTGGCTAAAGCATCGCCCTGGCAGTTAACTGTGATATTGAGCGCCATGTTATGACGGCGACCCTCTTCAGGTAATTCCTCATCACTAAATCCCAAATTATTGCAAGAAGTGATGTTAGAGACAATGCTATCGAATTGTCTAATTGTTAGATCCTGTTCCACAAAGGCTTGCTCCAAGACTTTCTGTAGAGCCTCTTTGTGTGCTTCTGAACTGAGTAACAGTGATAATACCGAGATCTTTGAAGGAGTCTGTAACAGTTGATCAACAATGTTATATTCACTCCTTTGGATGAGCTTTAGCATCTCATCTTTGTCTTTTGAAAAGTCGGGATTACTAGATTGACCGACTGGTGGATCAGGAATTTCCGCCTAAAGTTCCTTTTCTTTGTTGGATTCTCCAACCCCTCAGTTGAAGATTCGACCGCTCTGTGTTACACGACTGATGTCTGCGATATTCACGGCGGAGGGTAATGGAATTTCCTTTCCATTCTCGATTATTGTTGCACCGTATTTATAAGGGATTGCCTTAGCTGATTCATACGGTAGTGGCCCCGGTAGATAGATGACTATGGGAACCTTCTGATTTTTCTGACCATCATAAGTAACCTCGATCCGTTCCTGGTTGGGAACTTTAGATTCGTCAAGTAGAGGGATGATGGCAAAAACATTCCTGGTCCTGTGATGACCAGAGATCGTGACAACATCCTCAACTTGCTCGGCAAGGTAGTTCGGCGACCAAATGATGGGTCCTGAACCTGGATATGGACGAATTTCTCCACGATCGACCTGACCCTGGAGAGCTGCTCTCACAAGGTAACACCCTTGGTTACTTTCCGAACATACGCTACAACTGTCATAGTTGTGTGGTGGCACCTGGCCACGCCCACTTTGAATACAATGTAACCTCACTACGTTACCTTCCATTGATCGGACATCCTGACTTTGACGACGAGTAGGATTCCTGTTATTGATACTAATCTGCTGAGTATCTTCGTCCATATAGATTGGCATCCACCAGTGATTTAACAAGTGCTGAAGTGCCTCCTGGACAAGGGTACAACCTCGATCGTTTTCGCAACCTGCCTTACAGTTTTGATAGTCATGTGATATTAAGAATCCAAGTCGTACCTGCTCAGCATGTAATTCTACCAGGTTGGTATTCATTACGCGGATATCGAATATTTGAACCATATTGATTTGATAGGAGTTCCTATCATGGTAGTCTTGGATCCATCCAAGATCCATCTGACGCTAGAGGACCTCTTGTATGAAAGAGCATCCCTGTTTGTTTACCGATCAAATCAGACAGGAACTGTAATCGTGTCGCGGCAGATTATGATACTGGCTTTGCCTTGAGTGCATCGCCACCAAGTTGACATTCATCGCACGGATGTCGTGGTTTTTAATGACGTTGGAATTCGTGTAAACCGTGTTAACTCCACGAACTCGGTGCTCTTGGATCCATCCAAGATACATTTGTTCCTGTAGAGCTGCTTGCACTACAGAACATCCTTGGTTGTCTTTAGAGCAGATATCACACTGGTGATAATTATGAGGTGGCACATGGCCATATCCACTCTGTCTACAATGCATCTTGACCAGATTGGTCCCCGATAAGAGTACATCGTGAATTTAATAGACATTGTTAGTCTCTTTCTCAATCAGATTGACTGCAGTTTTCTCATGTTGAGGCAGCGGGTTCGTAAGAACATTAGGATTCGTATCTTTGAAAGATAAGAGCCCGCTCCTAACAAGCTTTTGCACGTCGGATTTGAAATTGAGACAAGTCTCAATGTTATGCCCTGAACCTCCTTGATGATAAGGGCATGTTTGATCCGCTTTAAACCAAAAAGGCGGATTTTCCAGAACTGTAAGAGGAGACTTAGTCTGAATGTGCCCCTTGGCTAGCAGTAACGGAAACAGTTCTGCGTATGTTACGGGTATAGGATCAAATCCTGGTGGCCGTGTTGTACGGTTGTTGTTATATGGAGGACGAGTCTGCTGAAGAGGCTGTTGTATCCTTTGTTGGTCAGGTTTGCTCTGCGCAACCTGAGGTTGATACATAGGAACAGGCGCGGGGCCGATAGCAGGAATAACAGCTGCTACTGGTTGATAACGTCGCCTTTGCTTTCCGAGAGAGATATTCCCAATATCTTGCTCTTTTTTCTTAGGGAGAGCACTACCGTATTTTTTAGTACCGCTTGTCGATCCAGTGTCTTTTACCAAACGTCCTTCTCGGACGGCTTCCTCAAAACGTACACCCATGCCGACCATTTCGGTGAAATCACTGGGCGCACTGGCAACCATTCGGTCATAGTAAAATGAGCTTAAGGTCTTTAAGAAGATTTTTGTCATCTCTTTTTCCTCAAGAGGTGGACAAATCTGAGCGGCAATTTCACGCCACCTCTGAGCATACTCCTTAAAGGTTTCCTTGTCCTTTTGCGACATTGATCTGAGTTGATCTCTGTCGGGTGCCATGTCCAAATTGTATTTGTATTGTTGGACGAAGGCAGTACCAAGATCTCTGAATGTGCTGATCGAGGCAAGGTTTAAACCCATGTACCATTTGAGTGCGGCACCGGTTAAACTATCCTGGAAGTAGTGAATCAGCAGGTCCTGCTTCTCCGTCTGAGCTGACATCCGCCGAGCGTACATCACCAGATGGCTTTGAGGGCAAGAGTTACCCTTGTATTTTTCAAAGTCGGGCACTTGGAACTTGTGCGGGACTTTCACATTTGGGACCAAGCAGAGGTCTGCGGCGTCCTTTCCAAATAGATCCTGACTGCGAATGGCTTGCAGCTCTTTCTGCATTTCCAAGAACTGCTCCTGGAATTCATCCATTCTGCCAAACATAGTTTCCTTCTTATCAGAAGATGTCTGTGGAATATGTCCTTCCGGGACAGTGTGCACCACAGGGGGTGGTACCGTGACTACGGCAGTAAGTCTTGGCGCCTCCCGAAGTTTGTAACCTTCAGGAGTCTTGAGTATGCCCCTGGCATCTTCGCTTTCCCGAAGTTTGTAACCTTCAGGCCCAGCGGCTTCTGTTGCGATTCCCTGATCTTCAGTGATCGGCGGAACATATCCTTCCGGGATATAGTTAACAGGCATGCCCCACGGACGATCTTTCGGCATCTGATACCTAGGATCATACTTTTCTATGATGGGCGTTGAGGTGATCTCTGAGATCACAGTTCTTTGTAGCTGAGCTTCTGCCATGGCTTGCATGTCGTTACGAAGCTTTCTCATATCCTCTCTCAGAGCGTCGATCTCTTCTTTCAACTCTCTGTTTTCTTCCTCAAGATCATCCATCCTTTTTCTGACGATTGGCCCGAGTATTATACGAATGAGACAGTTTGACTCTAGAATCGAGACACAAACGTGAGATTCGTAGGGAAGAAGAATACGCGATGTGAGAATGATGAATGCAATGATTATATTAATTATTTTTTTGGTTTAATCAAAATAAACTTCGACAATTAGATTGCAAATATCAAACAGTGGGGAAACCCCTTTTTATTGAATTCCAAAGGATTACAGAAATGGAAATACAGTAGATTACAAAGTGCAGAAACAGAAACCTAAACTAATGGGTCCCGAGTCCTCTTCTTTGCCCGGGGCGCTTGGGCCATTGTCGGGTTGTCATTCCTTTGCCAGGTGAAAGGAGCGAGCAAATTCCTTTGGTCATCTTGATTCTCTACAGCATGCTGCTCCAAAATTTCAATCAGAGCATCTTTCTCTTTTAATAGTTGTTGTATTTGGATACACTCTACGTCGAGGATGCGGTACTTGTTCTTCTAAGATCTTCTTTCCTTTTGAACTTTGTTGAGAGTAACCTGAAGCCTTTCAGTTTCCGTCATGAAGTACATGACAATTTCCCTCGGCGGAAGAATTCCATAACGAGGATAAGGCATCTTTAGCTTGAGAGCTCTAGTTTGTACCCAGTGGAGATAAGGCTCCACCGAGACGCAGTTCGGTTTTCCCAGAGACTCTCGTCCTTTCTTATGAACATGTTTCCAAGCTTGCACTATTTCCATCTTTAGTGCTCTGTCATTTTCTCCTTCTTTGAAGAAAAGACCTTTCAGATGAACACCCAGTGGGATGTGTCTCATCGGGTATCCAAATTGACGAAGAACCAATGTCGGATGATAGTTGATTCCTCCTTTAGTTCCTATGAGGGGTATGCTGGGGAAGTTTTCACAACGGTTAATGATTCTGATTCCCTCATAAATCCTATTACACCAGTCTATATCAGAATTGGTGAGAGACATGATCTTCTGCGACCAACGTAAGACACTCTTGCAATCCCAAAAAGCAGCAGACTTGGGCAAGTGAGAGATAAACCATTTGTAGAGCAAAGGTACACAGCATGTGATCGCCCCTCCGCTGTACAAATTTCCCAAGTGTACAGAGTGATACGCATCTGCGAGCAAAGTCGGCACAGGGTTTCCAATGAGAAAAACCTTAGTAGCGTTGATATCGACGAAGTTATTGATGTTAGGAAACAAAAATAACCCGTAGGTGAGCAAGACAAAGATGCTTTCAAAAGCAGTCATGTTCCCTATACTAGTGAAGTATAGAGCCTTTTTTGTCAAGAACTGGGCTGGCAAACCTTGGATGCCACCCTTAGTGGTCATGTGAGTCCTGACCTCAGACTCGTCCAAATGAATTGCTCTTGCAATAGTCTGATTCTTTGGAATTTCTTCCAGTCCAAAAAATGGAGCTCGATCAGTGATATGTAAATCAGTCAGATGAGAATACTCCTCCAGCGTTGGTGCAAGCTGGTAATCCGGGAATGTGAAACAATGATAAACTGGATCGTAGAACTGAATGAGCGCGTCTATGATCCCCTTAATCACATGGACTCTTAACAGTGGTAGCAGACCACCGTGCTTGGCTCTGAAAGCCTCTGGGTTAACGATCGTCCTCGCTAACTTTCTCAAATTCCCTAGTTTTGGAACCTTGAAGGTATACTGATGAGTTCTCCTTCTACCGAAATCCATTAATGCAATCTTTTTCTCTGATATTTGCAATCACAGTCTTAGTTTAATTTGAAAAACAGAGAGACTAGAAGAGAAATTTTTTGAATGTTTTAATGTTTTATTAAATGAATGCATGAATGCAGCACACAAAAACATAGAAAAAACATGGGGTCAAAGGGTCGTTGTCATGAAGTCAAGGCTCTACCCATCCCCAAAGGTTTATACTAGGGTGATTTTTGTACCTGTACTCATTATCATCAGCTCCTCCCAGGAAAGCAAAACAACAAGCGGATCGCCAGCGAGTTGTAGAGCAATCTTAGAGTAAGTGCCATTCACCGAGAATAGATCACCAACCTCAAATGAGGGTAGTATCGCGTAACAACTATTTCCGATAGTTTCCGCACTACGAAAGGGTTTGGCTCCTCAGCTTCTCAGACTTAACAACCGGCCCATTGGCTATAAGAGTGAATGGGTTGCATTGGTCAGCCTCCACTGAGGTTGATGGTCGACCCCGTCGCCATCACTTATCTTAAGTGTATACTCATTCTCACCACATGCGGCATCACACGCATTCCTAGTAGCAGAAAAATAAACATGTATAGCAATTAGGAAAAACAGTATATATATTTGTCCTAATCATCCTAGACTTATAAAGCTATGAATCCTAAGTTCCTGACAGAAAATGGGTTCCCCGGCGGAAGCCCCAATCTGTGGTATTCACACAAGTGAAGAGAAGGAAGACCGTGCCTAGATCTAACTTTGAAAGGCCCCACGGTGGGCGCCACTTTTCTGTAGCGAGCGATTTTGGACGCGGTTCTTAAGCGCTGGTCGCTCTCTGTGGTTTGAGCTTAAAACTACAGGTCGATTCATTTTTTATCCTATTGTGAGCTGAATAAGGAAGGGAAATAAATGTCTCTAATTAACCCTGCTTTGCATACTGAGTTTAAACAGCGGTCTGTTAAGTTACGAATGCTATCAATGTGGGGGGGCCTTTGTACTGGTTATTTGTATTTTCGCCAATACGGTTTTCTTTCTTTTTATCTAGGCAGAAGGTTTCTGGAGGGGAACAAGGATTAGGATGTTAGGACTGGTGCTTTTGAATTACTGCTTTTGATTGACGGAGATATGGGATTTGGGTTTTTTGTTGATTGCGCTCGCTAAGATCTTTTCTTTCGATCTTATGCCTACGTATTCCCGTTTACCGAAACAGGGAAATCAGAGCGTTCGTAGTTCCTCCTATTCTATGGGAGGAAATTGGTTTTTGGTGTCTTGTTCGAAGCCCAAGACGTGAAGCGAAAGGTGATTTGTATCTTGTTCAAAGCCCAAGATGTGAAGCTAAAAGGTCTATTTGTGTCTTGTTCAAAGCCCAAGACGTGAAGCTGAAAGACCTCGGCTTTAGAGAGAATTTGTCATCTCTAAAAAGGGGAGAAGGAGAATTACTTTAACTGGGATACGCGGATCCGAGCAATGCCATAATTTCCGAAGAAAGGGTTTTAACCTGAAGGAGAAGACTTTAACCCAGTGTAGAGCAATGTCATCTTTCCTTAGGAATTTCTCATGCTAAAAGAGGGACAGTGGCATGGATGTAGATGATCCAGAGGCTTGCCGCTTACAGCGATAAGATGAAGGGAAAGGAGTTGTTGATGTTTGTGTACTGTGAACGAGGCACAACTTTGATGCTAAAAGGTTAATTGGATTAACCAGTGGTTTTCTTATACGAAGCCTAAGAGGAGGCTAATTTTCGCTAGGAAAATCATTATACAAAGCCTAAGAGGAGGCTATTTTGTGTCCCGTACAAAGCCTGAGAGAGAGGCTAAAAGTTTTTGATTCAACGAGGGAATCTTTTATACTCAACAAGAGAGTTTTTTTTTTGTATCTCGTATGAAGCCCGAGATGGAGGTTGTTGCTTGTTCGGCTCAATAAGAACCTTTTGTATCTCATATAAAGCCCGAGATGGAGGCGAAAGGGGGATTGACTCAACGAGAGAGTCTCTTATGTGTCTCATACAAAGCCCGAGAGAGAGGCTAAACGTTGTTTGACTCCACTAGGGAGAATTTTGGTATCTCGTACGAAGCCCGAGATGGAGGCTATTGTAACTGTTTCAGTTGAGTGACAGATCCAATATACTGATTTTAAAAGAGAAAATCAGTTCTTATATGAGTAACACTGTACACAGGGATTTGATTTGAGGATCAGGGATATTTCCTTCTCTTTGAGGAAACGGGAAATCCAAAGGGTGTCGAGACTGTCCGAGTCTGTGGGTTTCCTTCCTATTTAACGAAGGGTGCTTGAGAATAGACTCAAGGAAGTTAGACTATCCGTGTCTAGAGTTTTATCTTTTGTACTATGCTTTGAGAAACAATAGTAGACTCTACGAAAGGACTGTTCTATGAGGATGACTAGGTTTTGTTCCTATACCTCTAGGAGGTCGTCGGGACAATTTGTACGAAGCCCAAGAGGAGGCTGGAAACTTTTAAGAAGCCGACGGGTCCTTGTACGAAGCCCAAGAGGGGGCTATCATTCCCGGGGGAAGAGATCATTATACGAAGCCTAAGAGGAGGCTGTGAATACTTCTAAGAAGCCGTAGTGTCCTTAAATAATGCCCAAGAGGAGGCCGATGCTTTTAAAAAGCCCGTGGGTCTATCAACTCCTTTCCATTAGGGGAGATAACTCTTTTAAAGATAAAAACCACTGGTAAACGTGCGAGGTTTACTATCCAGCGACTTTTAGCTTTTAAAGAGGGTTCCTTAGTTAAGGTCCAAGATTATGACCGTAGTGGGTACCCAAACCCCGAGACATTCAAGGCAAGCTATCCACAAGGAATAGATCAAGTCAGGAAAGTTCGAGAATTTGGAAGAAACTCAAAGATGCCATTCACGGAGAATACATTCATCTTGGGGAGTAGAGTTTCTTGACGATTCCTAAGGAGGACAGCCGAAGAGAAGACTGTATCTGGTGCTTCTATTGGGGATCTAGGCGTCTATTTCTACGAATAAGTGAAACGACGTCACCTTGTTCTAGACGTAGTTGCCGGGGAAACTCGAAATATCTATACTATTATTACACAGTAGATATGAGTTTATGAAAGGAGACTTATAGTGAGCAGCCCCACAATACAGTTATATATATATATGAGTTTGTGAAAGGAGACTTACAGTGAAACAGCCCCACAATACAGTTTATAATATGAAAGCAGTAAACGAAAGCGATAACCACTTACTCGGTTGGAGTGCTTCCATGCTGTTGGGTTAGTTGTTCAACAAAGAAAGATTGAAAACAACAGTATATTCAAAATCAAAGGAAAAAGTGCTTTGAAAAAGAAAGATTTGGGGCTTACAGCTCGAGGAGAGGCCCAGGGTTTTATCAGTGAGCACACTATTGAATTTGTACAGAGGGACTTATACAAGTGACTGAGGCCCAAAATGTTTTCTGTACAAAGGGATGGGTCTTACACTCTCTCAAGAGGCCCAAAAAGTTTAAAGAAAAAGAGTGGGGCTTATAACACGAGGGCAGACCCAAATGATTTTTCGTTTAAAAATGGCGATCGCGCCGAGGTTTTCTTTTAACGCAGAGGGACTTATACAATAAGTGAGGCCCAAAATGTTTTGGTTAAAAGGGGGATTGGGTCTTACACTCTAATAGAGGCCCAAAGTGTTTTGAATGGGTCTTATAGCTCAAGGAGAGGCCCAGATGATTTTATATTTTTAAACGGGCGACGATCGTGTCGTTTACTCGTACAGAGGGACTTATACAATGAATGAGGCCCAAAAAGTTTTTGTACAAGGGGGGATGGGTCTTACACTCTCTCAAGAGGCCCAAAGAGTTTTGAAAATGATTTATGAGGGTTGAATTAATCCAAAACCCTAATTTGTTTTCAAAATGTATTTAATTGAATAAAAATTCAATTAAAATGATCAAAATTGTTTAACACATGGAAAACAAATTGTGATCTTGGATTAATGCTTCAAAAATTAAGTATTGACCTACAAAATAATTAGAAAGCATTAAAAGTTGCAAAATCAATGTAGAAAAAATATTTAAAATGCCAAAAACAATTAAAATATTAATTCTTTTCAAAAAATATCAATTATATGAAATAAATAATATTTTTGGGATTTTTTGTGAAAATAAAATATTTTGATATTTTTGTGAATTATTAAAAAAAGAATCAACTCAAAATCATTAAAACTCAGAGAGAAATTAATTTTTGAATCAATTAAACAAAATCACAAAATTCAAATATTTGAATTATTCAAAAATGGCGCCAAGAACAAGCTGAAGAACACGCGCGTGTTCTTGGTTTCTCAGATTTGCATTTTCTATCCAATCTCCATGAATACGTAATCATATCATGCAATCCACATATCATTATGCTCGTCTCAACCTCACGATCATGTCTATGTACTTTAATTTCATTTAAATTAAACATACAACAAGAAATCACGAAGAAACCTCAAGAACCCTAATTTCTGCATGAAGGCTAGGATTTTTGATACACGATTCAAACAATGCAATTAATTGAGGGAAAACATTCCATGCATGATTATGAACATATGGCCAAATTATTGTGCGAGGAAATATGCATAGATTGAGAGATGACCAAGCATGTGCTTACCTCCAAGTCGTGACAGCAAGTTCAAAGTGATTTTTGCTTTGGAGGTGTTACAGATGAGTTGTGATGATCTGAACAGCTTCCCTACACCCTATGGATTGTGTTTGGATGGTTGGACTTGATTGAAATTGGCTGGATCATTTTGTGGTACCTCAGCTGCACTTTGGTTAAAACCTTGAGCAACCAGCTGGTGATTTTGTGAAATTAATGTTTCAGAAGTAATCTAAGTGTTTGATCAGCTCATATGTGATGTATGTGAGGTGTGTGAGTGATTGGTTTGATTGGAATTGCTCTCAAACTCAAAACCCGATAGTGACTTGCCTTAGAAGGCAAAATTGGAGTGAAAGAAGAGATTTTGAGGAAAGCATTTGTTAGATGGCTTTGGTGTACTCAAACTGACCACAATTGAGCTCTATTTATAGTAGAGCAAGTTTGTTTTGTAAGGAATAGTGCATGGCAGCTGGTAAGTAGGTTTGGCCAATGTTGGCAAATGAAAATCCAAGTCTCCTCTAGCCATTGACTAGAGGTTAGGGCACAGAGCTTTGGTCCCCTTGGTCTTGGATAAGTCTTGACTGATTTCAAATGAGAATGGCTCAGTCCATGCCACCTTGATGGTTCCATTGAATGCCTCATTCCAAATTTGAAGTCTTGTCCCTATTTTGGCCATTCTAGGTTCAACATGCTATTTCTTGTTCCATGGACTTTGGAGGCCTGGCTCAGTGATTATCCCCTTTAGATTCAATCCTCTGAGGTGTCCAAGTGGATAGGAGCAATTGAATTTGACTGATTTTGGCAAATCGACCAAAGTTGCAAATTCTGCCTTGCCTTGACAGATTTCAGCAAGGCAACTTGGCAATGTTGTATCTCATGGTGTAGGTTGAATTTGGCAATGTTCTTGGCCATTTTGGAAAGCTCTTACATGATACAACAACTGTTTGAACAAGTTTGGTTTTGACCTCTTTTGATTCCAAGTGAAAAATCCCCCTACATTTGGCAAAAAGTGAGGCAGAATCTGACTTAGTGAAAATTTCACTAAGTGTTGGAAAAAGTGACATTTTCACTTTTCAGCCACTTTGATCACTCCATAACTCAAAATCCTTAATGAATTGGAATGACTTGTAGTTGAAGTTTTTGTAGGTGATAATGAGGGCTACAAATCCATCTTTGGATGAGAAAAAATGGCCTTGTGGTTTAGGAGTTATGGTCCTCCAAAGTTGGTACCTTTGCCGCTTTATTTTTAACTTAGAAAAATTTCTAAGTTTTATGGTTACCCCTTTTACAAGTTATCTCACTTTTCTTGATTTTTCTTGATGAATGATGATTCAAACCATACATTAACATCATTTTAGGGTTAAAAATCCATTTTGGTGAAAAATCTCAAAAAGTCAAAGTTGACTTTTGTGCACAGTTGACTTTTTATCAGATGAATTCCAAACTGTGCAATTCTTCAGGAAATCATGTCCTTGACCTAAATCAAACTTGATGGGCATGTTCCATGGGTGTCATAGGGTATATTCAATCATGTATTAGGGTTTGGGAGCATGTCCTGGTCAAAAGTCAAAGTTACAGTTGACTTTTCCCTTAAAACCCTAATTGTGGTGCAGATGAAATTGAGACTTGTTGCTCAAACTTCTTGGATCAATCCATTGTCCCAAATGGATCAATATGGTATATTAGAGACCCTCAAATCATCTCTTGAGGTCTTGGCTCATGGTTTGTCCCAAAAGTCAACTTAGGGGTGAATTAGGTCAAGAAACCCTAATTCCTGATTTTTGATGAATGCATCCCCTGAGGCAAAATTGACTTGATGCATGGGTTCATGAGGTTCCATGAAGTATATTAGGTTATGTTTTAGATCATTGCCTTGTGCCCAGATGAAAATTTCCATCTGGAGGCCCTGGTCGACCAAAACCCTAATTTGGTGACACTGTCGATCTTGAGACTTGATCCACCTAGAAGGGAGCAGCCTTGTGCTTAATCCTTGAAGTGGGAGTCCTTTTTCATCCATTGTGGATGTTTAAGAGATTAGACAAGTTGAAGATCATGTCATTTCTTGATTGATCCTTTGTCTAAGCACTCAGAGAGGGCTTGAAACCCTAATTTTGATTGTAGTGGATGCTCACCCATCCTTGGGGAGACTAATGAAGCATAAAGGTACATCCATATTGTGATGATGATTTTCACAATTATGGGAAATCTAAGTGGTCAAAATTTGGGGTATTACAGATGCCCCTATTTAATCTTCTTGGACTCGAAGGTGTGAATGACGAAGGGATTCGGGCATTCGGGGTGCAAGAGGATTAAATATCGGAATACCCGAAATTTTGATGGTGGTTATGAATGGTAGCTTACGTATTCATCTTCTTTAGCTAAGCAATGATGCTTAGAAAAGGTAAACTTCCCCTCGATCCTGGTCTTCTACCAAGAACTGGTCTCAGTCTCTTTTGAAATAAACTTCCCCTCGATCCTGGTTTCCTACCAAGGAACTGGTCTTAGTTTCTGATTTAAACTTCCCCTCGTTCTTGGTTTCCTACCAAGGAACTGGTCTTAGTTTCTGATTTAAACTTCCCCTCGTTCTTGGTTTCCTACCAAGGAACTGGTCTTAGTTTCTGATTTAAACTTCCCCTCGTTCTTGGTTTCCTACCAAGGAACTGGTCTTAGTTTCTGATTTAAACTTCCCCTCGTTCTTGGTTTCCTACCAAGGAACTGGTCTTAGTTTCTGATTTAAACTTCCCCTCGTTCTTGGTTTCCTACCAAGGAACTGGTCTTAGTTTCTTTTGTCAATAAACTTTACTGACAAGGGACGCTATCCGTAGCGGCTTTCCTTCAAACTTCTCGCCGAATTTTCCTGGGGAGATGCCATTTGACGGAAAAAGGTTTGATGTCAGACTTGCTGGGGAACCCAACGTCTGAATTGTAGAGTTGCACAAACTTCTCTGTTGGAGACGTCATTTGTCGATTCTACTGGGGAAAGCGAGTCTCTTGAGAGACTGTTTTCATTTGGAGTCTTTCATCATACTTTTCTCGAGATCTTCCCGGAGAAACGCCATATGATGGGGTCCAATTTTGAGGTGCTAATGACCTTCTCATCAGTGGTTTTTCGGAGCAAAACTGGCGTGCTGCCGAATCTCTGATCACGAGGCTTTCTCTGTGGATTTTCCTTAATCCGGGAAAGCAAGGATATCATCTTCAATGGCGAAGAGTGACATCTGTTGAAGGTTTTTTTTTGGCTTTTCAAAGGTTTAAATTATCAAAGTGGCCAAGGACCAACTTCTTTCCAGAATTAAATTGGACGCGAGGTTGTTCGGACACGGTATTTCCTGACGAGGCAAGAACTGACAACTCGATTGAGAGGACTTCTACCACTAGGGGACAAGACCGACTAGAGTGATAGTGATGCAATATGAAATGTGAATGCAAATAAAAGAAATGCATGATGTATGTATGTATGTATATGCTGACAAAACAGACGCGACATACAGACTAATGGATGAACACAATTGGATACTCGGCCATCGCGGGGCGAAGAAGTACCGTTGATTCAAAATAGCAATTCCACCTTGCTTAGGAGAGATAGTCCCGTTGGGAGCTATGTTGATCGGGCTTAGGAGATGAGAACTCGGCCGAGGCGTGTCAGACGAAACAAGGTCTCTGACACAGTTGATCCCTTAATTCAGGCATACTGGCTTAGAAGGAGTACTTTGATTCTGCACTTTGAAGTTCGCTTACTTCGGGAGAAGCGATCGATGTTCTTCTGATGTCCAACAGTCAAAAGAAATGCCATCTCTAATTTAAAAGCAGACAAAGTTTAACAAGTAAATTCATTTTTGTTTTATTTTAAGAATCGCTGATTAAGTTTAAACAACGTCGTTCTGTAAAGCTAAAACAAGTAAAGAATTACAAACAAAAGCACAAGGGCTCAAATTTTATTGATAAGATGGAGATCAGCCAAACGCATGATTCCAAAGAGTATATACAAAGTTAGAAAATGGTAATTTACAGGGAAAAGGGCTACGTTGAAACATAGCGACCACTATCCTTCTACCAACTTTGAGTTCGGGACATCCTGAGCTTCCGTCGAAGATGACCTTTGACTGGAGATTTCCTCTGTTGAACATAGTTACTTGCCATTATCCCTAATTTTTGCCTGGATTGTACTATGAGATTTCCAATCCATCGGGATGATTTTTTTTCATGTCTCTAACTTTTGCCTGGACCGCCCTTTCGGGTTTTCAATCCACCGAGACGTTTTTTTTTTAGTTTAGGCGAAGTATTTCTTGACTATATCAACATTCGTGGGATAGGCAAATTCCTCTCCGTCCATGGTTGCAAGTCTCAAGGCGCCGCCTGAGAAAGCTTTCGTGACCACATAGGGGCCATCATAATTTGGGGTCCATTTGCCCCGAGAGTCAGTGAGAAATAATTGTATCTTCTTGAGCACAAGGTCTCCTTTCCTGAAGACACGAGGTCGGACCTTTTTGTCGAACGCCCTCTTCATTCTCTGTTGATACAACTGACCGTGGCATAGTGCCGTGATTCGCTTCTCTTCGATCAGGTTCAGGTCGTCGTGTCGACTTTGACACCATTCAGCTTCGGTGAGCTTCGCTTCCATCAATACTCGGATTGACGGGATCTCTACTTCTATGGGAAGCACTGCCTCCATGCCATATACTAGAGAGAAAGGGGTAACCCCTGTTGAAGTACGGACAGATGTGCGATAACCATGAAGAGCAAAGGGTAGCATTTCGTGCCAATCTTTATAGGTTACAACCATCTTTTGAACAATCTTTTTGATGTTCTTGTTAGCCGCTTCTACCGCTCCGTTCATCTTGGGTCGGTAGGGAGATGAGTTATGGTGTTCGATCTTGAACTCTGCACACAACTCTTTCATCATCTTATTGTTCAAGTTAGATCCATTATCAGTAATGATCTCGCTTGGAACACCATAACGGAAGATGATATTGTTTTTGATAAATCGAACCACCACTTGTCGAGTTACATTGGCGAATGACGCTGCTTCGACCCACTTAGTGAAATAGTCAATGGCTACAAGGATGAACCGATGTCCGTTTGAAGCCTTGGGCTCAATCATATCAATCATGTCGATTCTCCATATGGAAAAAGGCCACGGGGAAGAAAGAACTTTGAGATGTGATGGCGGTACATGAATTTTGTCGGAGTATATCTGACACTTGTGACACCTCCTCATGTACTTGTAACAGTCGGATTCCATGGTCAACCAATAATACCTGGCCCTGAGAATTTTTCTCGCCATTGTGTGTCCGTTGGCATGAGTGCCAAAGGATCCTTCATGAATTTCATTCATGAGCATGTCTGCTTCTGGTCTGTCGACGCATCGGAGCAAGACCATGTCAAAATTTCTCTTATAAAGAGTGTCACCGCTCAGGAAAAAGTTTCCAGCCAATCTTCTGAGGGTCTTTCTATCTTTTCTGAGTACCCCAGATGGGTACTCTTGTTTCTGAAGGAAGCATTTGATATCGTGATACCAAGGTATGTCGTCTATGACTGCTTCAATCGCGATGATGTAAGCGGGCCGTTCATGGCGCATTATGTCGATCTTAGGTATGTCATTCCATCGACCTACACTAATCATGGAAGAGAGAGTGGCTAATGCGTCAGCCATGTGATTCTCATCACGAGGGATGTGATGAAAGTCGACTCTGTTGAAGAAGGGTAACAACCTCCTTGCATAGTCTTTGTAAGGAATCAATCCTGATTGGTATGTGTTCCAATCTCCTTTTATCTGGTTAATAACCAGGGCTGAATCGCCGTATACGTCCAAGTTTTTGATCCTTAAATCAATCGCTTCTTCGAGACCCATGATACATGCTTCGTATTCAGCCTCGTTGTTCGTACATTTGAACGTAAGTCTGGCAGTGAAAGGAATGTGGGAACCCTGAGGGGTAACAATGATTGCCCCAATTCCGTTTCCATAATGATTGACTGCTCCGTCAAAGATAAGTCCCCACTGGGAACCTGGTTCTGGCCCTTCACTGGGTAGCGGTTCATCGCAATCTTTCATCTTTAGATACATGACATCTTCGTCTGGGAAGTCAAACCCGATTGATTCTTGATCGTCAATCGGTTGATGAGCCAAATGATCGGCTAAAATACTTCCCTTAACGGCTTTCTGAGCATGGTACTCTATGTCATATTCTGATAGTAACATCTGCCAACGGGCAATTCTTCCCGTAAGAGCAGGTTTTTCGAAAACGTACTTGATTGGATCCATTTCGGAGATCAACCAAGTAGTATGACGAATCATGTACTGGCGAAGACGTTTGGCTGCCCAAGCCAAAGCGCAGCAAGTTTTCTCAAGCATTGTGTACCGAGTTTCACAGTCGGTGAATTTCTTGCTTAGATAGTAAATGGCAGACTCTTTCCGTTTAGTTTCGTCTTGTTGGACAAGTACACATCCCATTGAGTCCTCTAGGACTGTGAGGTAAATGATCAGTGGTCTTCCTTCCACTGGAGGTGATAGAATCGGAGGATTCAACAGATATTCCTTGATACTGTCGAAGGCGGTTTGGCAATCTTCTGACCAAATGCAATCCTGGTTCTTTTTGAGTAATTTGAAAATCGGCGCACACGTCGCGGTCATAAGGAATATGAATCTGGAGATGTAGTTCAAACGTCCCTGGAATCCTCTGACTTGTTTTTCAGTTTTCGGAGAAGGCATTTCTTGAATGGCCTTGACCTTGTCAGGATCAACCCCAATTCCTTTCTGGCTGACGATGAACCCTAGTAGTTTCCCCGAATGGACACCGAAGGTGCACTTGTTAGGATTCAAGCGGAGCTTGAATTTTCTTAGATGTTCGAACAATTTTGACAGATGTTCAACGTGCTCATCCTCTGTTCTTGATTTTGCAATCAAATCATCGACATATACCTCGATTTCTTTGTGTATCATGTCATGAAGCAGAGTAGTCATGGCCCTTTGATAGGTTGCCCCGGCATTCTTCAAACCGAACGGAATTACCTTGTAACAAAAGGTACCCCATGGGGTAATGAACAAAGTTTTCTTCATGTCTTTCGGCGCCATTTTGATCTGGTTATAGCCCGAGAATCCATCCATGAAGGAGAAAACTTTGAACTTTGTTGTGTTGTCAACCAACATGTCAATGTGTGGTAAAGGAAAGTCGTCCTTTGGACTTGCCTTGTTCAGGTCTCTGTAATCGACACACATTCTGACTTTTCCATCCTTTTTGGGAACGGGTACGATGTTGGCTAACCATTGAGGATATTCAGATGTAGCGAGGAAACCCGCGTCGATCTGTTTCTGTACCTCCTCTTTGATTTTGATGGCCATGTTCGGGTGAGTCCGTCTCAACCTTTGCTTTACTGGCGGACATTCCGATCTTAATGGTAAGTGATGTTCCACGATGCTGGTATCCAACCCTGGCATATCCTGATAGGACCAAGCGAAAACATCGGGAAATTCTTTGAGAAGCTTTATCAAACCCTCTCTGGCAGTTGGACTGAGCAGTGTCCCAATCCTGATTTCTTTTCTCTCTTTTTCTGAACCCAAGTTTACCGTTTCCAATGGTTCTTTGTGAGGTTCAATGGACCTTTCCTATTGTCTGAGTAGTCGGGAGATCTCTCTTGGAATTTCGTTGTCATTTTCTTCTTCAGCCTCGAATAACGGGAACTTAAAGTTGGGAGAAGGCATCGGATCGTATGTTTCAACGGGGTTTAAAACAAGCAATCTGCATGACGTGATGATTTGTGTTTAGAAGAGATAGAGAGAAATGAAAGTGTGTGCAGTGTTTTGATTTTACTGCTTGTTTTTATTATTGAATGTTTTTTAGGATTACCATTTTCTGAAAAAGCAAAAAGAGAAAACAGCAATTAATGCGGGAATTACAGAACGACGTTATTTTATTAATGAACAAGTCGAATCTTGAAACTACAGCCCTATAAAACAAAACTCTGTCACTTTGGGCAAAGCGAAGAGGGAAATTTACAGAAAATGAGCCCTATCAAAATATCTGTTTCACCTGGGCAGGGTGAAAGGTTAAAGATGGCAATTACCTTGACTGACGAACGACCTTCGGAACCTCGACGGCAACCCATTGGCGGCGAACTCCTCGGTGAATCACAAAGTCTGGCACCTTCCTTGATTTGTCTTCAGAAATGACGCTGATTTCTGGTGGAGCAGGATCATTGGAATCTGCCTCCCAAGCAGAATTGTCGTAGGAGGATTCCTCTGTTGTATTTTGCATAGCATTTGTGCTCTCAGCTGTATCTCCCCATCCAGTTGGCTGGGTATCTTCGAGCTTGATACGAGAGCTTTCGGGAGCAGTGTACTTGACCATATAGTCGTATTTTCCACTCGGTTGTCCCAGAGTGTCCCAAACTTCTTTGGAACTAGAGGAGTCATCTTTCTCGATGACGTTGACCTCGGGAAAAGCATAGTTGATGAATTCTAGTCCTGCGAACGTTGCGAATTCATCTTCATGTTGAGTAGTTTCTGAATGACCTGAGTGTTGATCCCATGACATGGTGGGGACATAGGTATTCTGTTCAATGACGCTCAGCTGAGTTTCATTACTCGGCTGACTTTCTTGCCCCAAGTTTCCTGGGTAAGGCTGCCACATTGGCAGGCCATCCATCGGGCCATAGTAATTGTGGTTAAAGTTGTCTTTCATCGGAGTGTCCTCCTCTAATGAATTTGGCGGAGCACGGCATCCTTCCGGATCACAATCTCCGTAGATCATTTCGACATCTGATCTTGGTATAAATCTCGGACTTTCTGTAGGAAAGCAAAAAGGCATAGGCACCTCTTCCTGAGACATATAGCCGTCCTTGTTAAGGTAGGACTTCCATTCTTCATCTGTGTCAGAGGGATCTTCCTCATTGATAGCATGAACTGTCTGAGACACTGGGTGAAGAAAACCTCCACGGTGGAAGAAGTTTTGAAGGGGATGAAGACTTTCATCGTTAGCAGTTGTCTGGGTACAGGTCGCAGAAAAACCAAGACCCTTCTTTGTTTTATTGTCAATAGGAATGACAAGCCGTCCCCATCCTGTCGTATCGGTACTCTCGACTGCTTTGATAGCATCTTTGTATGAAGAAATTGAAGTTCCTTCTTTGAACTGACTGTCCTTGCTCACCGATAGTGCTTGGAACTGAGTTCCAATAACCTCCTCAGGTTCCACACAAGTAGATGATGATAAGTTACTCACAAGCAAGGCTTGTTCCCCACAAACCGTGACAAGTTGATCATTCTTGACGAACTTTAGCTTTTGGTGGAGGGTTGAAGTAACCGCTCCACCCTGATGTATCCAAGGTCTTCCTAATAAACAACTGTATGTTGCCCGGATGTCCATGACCTGGAAAGTGATTTGGAAAGTGTGAGGACCAATAGTTATGGGAAGATCAACTTCGCCGATAACTGTTTTTCTGGATCCGTCGAATGCTTTGACGACGACCTCGCTGACTCTCATCGGAGGGCCCTTGAATGATAATTGCATCAAAGTGGACTTCGGCATAACATTCAGGGCTAACCCTGTGTCTACCAGTACGTTGGCTAAAGCATCGCCCTGGCAGTTAACTGTGATATTGAGCGCCATGTTATGACGGCGACCCTCTTCAGGTAATTCCTCATCACTAAATCCCAAATTATTGCAAGAAGTGATGTTAGAGACAATGCTATCGAATTGTCTAATTGTTAGATCCTGTTCCACAAAGGCTTGCTCCAAGACTTTCTGTAGAGCCTCTTTGTGTGCTTCTGAACTGAGTAACAGTGATAATACCGAGATCTTTGAAGGAGTCTGTAACAGTTGATCAACAATGTTATATTCACTCCTTTGGATGAGCTTTAGCATCTCATCTTTGTCTTTTGAAAAGTCGGGATTACTAGATTGACCGACTGGTGGATCAGGAATTTCCGCCTAAAGTTCCTTTTCTTTGTTGGATTCTCCAACCCCTCGGTTGAAGATTCGACCGCTCCGTGTTACACGACTGATGTCTGCGATATTCACGACGGAGGGTAATGGAATTTCCTTTCCATTCTCGATTATTGTTGCACCGTATTTATAAGGGATTGCCTTAGCTGATTCATACGGTAGTGGCCCCGGTAGATAGATGACTATGGGGACCTTCTGATTTTTCTGACCATCATAAGTAACCTCGATCCGTTCCTGGTTGGGAACTTTAGATTCGTCAAGTAGAGGGATGATGGCAAAAACATTCCTGGTCCTGTGATGACCAGAGATCGTGACAACATCCTCAACTTGCTCGGCAAGGTAGTTCGGCGACCAAATGATGGGTCCTGAACCTGGATATGGACGAATTTCTCCACGATCGACCTGACCCTGGAGAGCTGCTCTCACAAGGTAACACCCTTGGTTACTTTCCGAACATACGCTACAACTGTCATAGTTGTGTGGTGGCACCTGGCCACGCCCACTTTGAATACAATGTAACCTCACTAGGTTACCTTCCATTGATCGGACATCCTGACTTTGACGACGAGTAGGATTCCTGTTATTGATACTAATCTGCTGAGTATCTTCGTCCATATAGATTGGCATCCACCAGTGATTTAACAAGTGCTGAAGTGCCTCCTGGACAAGGGTACAACCTCGATCGTTTTCGCAACCTGCCTTACAGTTTTGATAGTCATGTGATATTAAGAATCCAAGTCGTACCTGCTCAGCATGTAATTCTACCAGGTTGGTATTCATTACGCGGATATCGAATATTTGAACCATATTGATTTGATAGGAGTTCCTATCATGGTAGTCTTGGATCCATCCAAGATCCATCTGACGCTAGAGGACCTCTTGTATGAAAGAGCATCCCTGTTTGTTTACCGATCAAATCAGACAGGAACTGTAATCGTGTCGCGGCAGATTATGATACTGGCTTTGCCTTGAGTGCATCGCCACCAAGTTGACATTCATCGCACGGATGTCGTGGTTTTTAATGACGTTGGAATTCGTGTAAACCGTGTTAACTCCACGAACTCGGTGCTCTTGGATCCATCCAAGATCCATTTGTTCCTGTAGAGCTGCTTGTACTACAGAACATCCTTGGTTGTCTTTAGAGCAGATATCACACTGGTGATAATTATGAGGTGGCACATGGCCATATCCACTCTGTCTACAATGCATCTTGACCAGATTGGTCCCCAATAAGAGTACATCGTGAATTTAATAGACATTGTTAGTCTCTTTCTCAATCAGATTGACTGCAGTTTTCTCATGTTGAGGCAGCGGGTTCGTAAGAACATTAGGATTCGTATCTTTGAAAGATAAGAGCCCGCTCCTAACAAGCTTTTGCACGTCGGATTTGAAATTGAGACAAGTCTCAATGTTATGCCCTGAACCTCCTTGATGATAAGGGCATGTTTGATCCGCTTTAAACCAAAAAGGCGGATTTTCCAGAACTGTAAGAGGAGACTTAGTCTGAATGTGCCCCTTGGCTAGCAGTAACGGAAACAGTTCTGCGTATGTTACGGGTATAGGATCAAATCCTGGTGGCCGTGTTGTACGGTTGTTGTTATATGGAGGACGAGCCTGCTGAAGAGGCTGTTGTATCCTTTGTTGGTCAGGTTTGCTCTGCGCAACCTGAGGTTGATACATAGGAACAGGCGCGGGGCCGATAGCAGGAATAACAGCTGCTACTGGTTGATAACGTCACCTTTGCTTTCCGAGAGAGATATTCCCAATATCTTGCTCTTTTTTCTTAGGGAGAGCACTACCGTATTTTTTAGTACCGCTTGTCGATCCAGTGTCTTTTACCAAACGTCCTTCTCGGACGGCTTCCTCAAAACGTACACCCATGCCGACCATTTCGGTGAAATCACTGGGCGCACTGGCAACCATTCGGTCATAGTAAAATGAGCTTAAGGTCTTTAAGAAGATTTTTGTCATCTCTTTTTCCTCAAGAGGTGGACAAATCTGAGCGGCAATTTCACGCCACCTCTGAGCATACTCCTTAAAGGTTTCCTTGTCCTTTTGCGACATTGATCTGAGTTGATCTCTGTCGGGTGCCATGTCCAAATTGTATTTGTATTGTTGGACGAAGGCAGTACCAAGATCTCTGAATGTGCTGATCGAGGCAAGGTTTAAACCCATGTACCATTTGAGTGCGGCACCGGTTAAACTATCCTGGAAGTAGTGAATCAGCAGGTCCTGCTTCTCCGTCTGAGCTGACATCCGCCGAGCGTACATCACCAGATGGCTTTGAGGGCAAGAGTTACCCTTGTATTTTTCAAAGTCGGACACTTGGAACTTGTGCGGGACTTTCACATTTGGGACCAAGCAGAGGTCTGCGGCGTCTTTTCCAAATAGATCCTGACTGCGAATGGCTTGCAGCTCTTTCTGCATTTCCAAGAACTGCTCCTGGAATTCATCCATTCTGCCAAACATAGTTTCCTTCTTATCAGAAGATGTCTGTGGAATATGTCCTTCCGGGACAGTGTGCACCACAGGGGGTGGTATCGTGACTACGGCAGTAAGTCTTGGCGCCTCCCGAAGTTTGTAACCTTCAGGAGTCTTGAGTATGCCCCTGGCATCTTCGCTTTCCCGAAGTTTGTAACCTTCAGGCCCAGCGGCTTCTGTTGCGATTCCCTGATCTTCAGTGATCGGCGGAACATATCCTTCCGGGATATAGTTAACAGGCATGCCCCACGGACGATCTTTCGGCATCTGATACCTAGGATCATACTTTTCTATGATGGGCGTTGAGGTGATCTCTGAGATCACAGTTCTTTGTAGCTGAGCTTCTGCCATGGCTTGCATGTCGTTACGAAGCTTTCTCATATCCTCTCTCAGAGCGTCGATCTCTTCTTTCAACTCTCTGTTTTCTTCCTCAAGATCATCCATCCTTTTTCTGACGATTGGCCCGAGTATTATACGAATGAGACAGTTTGACTCTAGAATCGAGACACAAACGTGAGATTCGTAGGGAAGAAGAATACGCGATGTGAGAATGATGAATGCAATGATTATATTAATTATTTTTTTGGTTTAATCAAAATAAACTTCGACAATTAGATTGCAAATATCAAACAGTGGGGAAACCCCTTTTTATTGAATTCCAAAGGATTACAGAAATGGAAATACAGTAGATTACAAAGTGCAGAAACAGAAACCTAAACTAATGGGTCCCGAGTCCTCTTCTTTGCCCGGGGCGCTTGGGCCATTGTCGGGTTGTCATTCCTTTGCCAGGTGAAAGGAGCGAGCAAATTCCTTTGGTCATCTTGATTCTCTACAGCATGCTGCTCCAAAATTTCAATCAGAGCATCTTTCTCTTTTAATAGTTGCTGTATTTGGATACACTCTACGTCGAGGATGCGGTACTTGTTCTTCTAAGATCTTCTTTCCTTTTGAACTTTGTTGAGAGTAACCTGAAGCCTTTCAGTTTCCGTCATGAAGTACATGACAATTTCCCTCGGCGGAAGAATTCCATAACGAGGATAAGGCATCTTTAGCTTGAGAGCTCTAGTTTGTACCCAGTGGAGATAAGGCTCCACCGAGACGCAGTTCGGTTTTCCCAGAGACTCTCATCCTTTCTTATGAACATGTTTCCAAGCTTGCACTATTTCCATCTTTAGTGCTCTGTCATTTTCTCCTTCTTTGAAGAAAAGACCTTTCAGATGAACACCCAGTGGGATGTGTCTCATCGGGTATCCAAATTGACGAAGAACCAATGTCGGATGATAGTTGATTCCTCCTTTAGTTCCTATGAGGGGTATGCTGGGGAAGTTTCCACAACGGTTAATGATTCTGATTCCCTCATAAATCCTATTACACCAGTCTATATCAGAATTGGTGAGAGACATGATCTTCTGCGACCAACGTAAGACACTCTTGCAATCCCAAAAAGCAGCAGACTTGGGCAAGTGAGAGATAAACCATTTGTAGAGCAAAGGTACACAGCATGTGATCTCCCCTCCGCTGTACAAATTTCCCAAGTGTACAGAGTGATACGCATCTGCGAGCAAAGTCGGCACAGGGTTTCCAATGAGAAAAACCTTAATAGCGTTGATATCGACGAAGTTATTGATGTTAGGAAACAAAAATAACCCGTAGGTGAGCAAGACAAAGATGCTTTCAAAAGTAGTCATGTTCCCTATACTAGTGAAGTATAGAGCCTTTTTTGTCAAGAACTGGGCTGGCAAACCTTGGATGCCACCCTTAGTGGTCATGTGAGTCCTGACCTCAGACTCGTCCAAATGAATTGCTCTTGCAATAGTCTGATTCTTTGGAATTTCTTCCAGTCCAAAAAATGGAGCTCGATCAGTGATATGTAAATCAGTCAGATGAGAATACTCCTCCAGCGTTGGTGCAAGCTGGTAATCCGGGAATGTGAAACAATGATAAACTGGATCGTAGAACTGAATGAGCGCGTCTATGATCCCCTTAATCACATGGACTCTTAACAGTGGTAGCAGACCACCGTGCTTGGCTCTGAAAGCCTCTGGGTTAACGATCGTCCTCGCTAACTTTCTCAAATCCCCTAGTTTTGGAACCTTGAAGGTATACTGATGAGTTCTCCTTCTACCGAAATCCATTAATGCAATCTTTTTCTCTGATATTTGCAATCACAGTCTTAGTTTAATTTGAAAAACAGAGAGACTAGAAGAGAAATTTTTTGAATGTTTTAATGTTTTATTAAATGAATGCATGAATGCAGCACACAAAAACATAGAAAAAACATGGGGTCAAAGGGTCGTTGTCATGAAGTCAAGGCTCTACCCATCCCCAAAGGTTTATACTAGGGTGATTTTTGTACCTGTACTCATTATCATCAGCTCCTCCCAGGAAAGCAAAACAACAAGCGGATCGCCAGCGAGTTGTAGAGCAATCTTAGAGTAAGTGCCATTCACCGAGAATAGATCACCAACCTCAAATGAGGGTAGTATCGCGTAACAACTATTTCCGATAGTTTCCGCACTACGAAAGGGTTTGGCTCCTCAGCTTCTCAGACTTAACAACCGGCCCATTGGCTATAAGAGTGAATGGGTTGCATTGGTCAGCCTCCACTGAGGTTGATGGTCGACCCCGTCGCCATCACTTATCTTAAGTGTATACTCATTCTCACCACATGCGGCATCACACGCATTCCTAGTAGCAGAAAAATAAACATGTATAGCAATTAGGAAAAACAGTATATATATTTGTCCTAATCATCCTAGACTTATAAAGCTATGAATCCTAAGTTCCTGACAGAAAATGGGTTCCCCGGCGGAAGCCCCAATCTGTGGTATTCACACAAGTGAAGAGAAGGAAGACCGTGCCTAGATCTAACTTTGAAAGGCCCCACGGTGGGCGCCACTTTTCTGTAGCGAGCGATTTTGGACGCGGTTCTTAAGCGCTGGTCGCTCTCTGTGGTTTGAGCTTAAAACTACAGGTCGATTCATTTTTTATCCTATTGTGAGCTGAATAAGGAAGGGAAATAAATGTCTCTAATTAACCCTGCTTTGCATACTGAGTTTAAACAGCGGTCTGTTAAGTTACGAATGCTATCAATGTGGGGGGGCCTTTGTACTGGTTATTTGTATTTTCGCCAATACGGTTTTCTTTCTTTTTATCTAGGCAGAAGGTTTCTGGAGGGGAACAAGGATTAGGATGTTAGGACTGGTGCTTTTGAATTACTGCTTTTGATTGACGGAGATATGGGATTTGGGTTTTTTGTTGATTGCGCTCGCTAAGATCTTTTCTTTCGATCTTATGCCTACGTATTCCCGTTTACCGAAACAGGGAAATCAGAGCGTTCGTAGTTCCTCCTATTCTATGGGAGGAAATTGGTTTTTGGTGTCTTGTTCGAAGCCCAAGACGTGAAGCGAAAGGTGATTTGTATCTTGTTCAAAGCCCAAGATGTGAAGCTAAAAGGTCTATTTGTGTCTTGTTCAAAGCCCAAGACGTGAAGCTGAAAGACCTCGGCTTTAGAGAGAATTTGTCATCTCTAAAAAGGGGAGAAGGAGAATTACTTTAACTGGGATACGCGGATCCGAGCAATGCCATAATTTCCGAAGAAAGGGTTTTAACCTGAAGGAGAAGACTTTAACCCAGTGTAGAGCAATGTCATCTTTCCTTAGGAATTTCTCATGCTAAAAGAGGGACAGTGGCATGGATGTAGATGATCCAGAGGCTTGCCGCTTACAGCGATAAGATGAAGGGAAAGGAGTTGTTGATGTTTGTGTACTGTGAACGAGGCACAACTTTGATGCTAAAAGGTTAATTGGATTAACCAGTGGTTTTCTTATACGAAGCCTAAGAGGAGGCTAATTTTCGCTAGGAAAATCATTATACAAAGCCTAAGAGGAGGCTATTTTGTGTCCCGTACAAAGCCTGAGAGAGAGGCTAAAAGTTTTTGATTCAACGAGGGAATCTTTTATACTCAACAAGAGAGTTTTTTTTTTGTATCTCATATGAAGCCCGAGATGGAGGTTGTTGCTTGTTCGGCTCAATAAGAACCTTTTTGTATCTCATATAAAGCCCGAGATGGAGGCGAAAGGGGGATTGACTCAACGAGAGAGTCTCTTATGTGTCTCATACAAAGCCCGAGAGAGAGGCTAAACGTTGTTTGACTCCACTAGGGAGAATTTTGGTATCTCGTACGAAGCCCGAGATGGAGGCTATTGTAACTGTTTCAGTTGAGTGACAGATCCAATATACTGATTTTAAAAGAGAAAATCAGTTCTTATATGAGTAACACTGTACACAGGGATTTGATTTGAGGATCAGGGATATTTCCTTCTCTTTGAGGAAACGGGAAATCCAAAGGGTGTCGAGACTGTCCGAGTCTGTGGGTTTCCTTCCTATTTAACGAAGGGTGCTTGAGAATAGACTCAAGGAAGTTAGACTGTCCGTGTCTAGAGTTTTATCTTTTGTACTATGCTTTGAGAAACAATAGTAGACTCTACGAAAGGACTGTTCTATGAGGATGACTAGGTTTTGTTCCTATACCTCTAGGAGGTCGTCGGGACAATTTGTACGAAGCCCAAGAGGAGGCTGGAAACTTTTAAGAAGCCGACGGGTCCTTGTACGAAGCCCAAGAGGGGGCTATCATTCCCGGGGGAAGAGATCATTATACGAAGCCTAAGAGGAGGCTGTGAATACTTCTAAGAAGCCGTAGTGTCCTTAAATAATGCCCAAGAGGAGGCCGATGCTTTTAAAAAGCCCGTGGGTCTATCAACTCCTTTCCATTAGGGGAGATAACTCTTTTAAAGATAAAAACCACTGGTAAACGTGCGAGGTTTACTATCCAGCGACTTTTAGCTTTTAAAGAGGGTTCCTTAGTTAAGGTCCAAGATTATGACCGTAGTGGGTACCCAAACCGCGAGACATTCAAGGCAAGCTATCCACAAGGAATAGATCAAGTCAGGAAAGTTCGAGAATTTGGAAGAAACTCAAAGATGCCATTCACGGAGAATACATTCATCTTGGGGAGTAGAGTTTCTTGACGATTCCTAAGGAGGACAGCCGAAGAGAAGACTGTATCTGGTGCTTCTATTGGGGATCTAGGCGTCTATTTCTACGAATAAGTGAAACGACGTCACCTTGTTCTAGACGTAGTTGCCGGGGAAACTCGAAATATCTATACTATTATTACACAGTAGATATGAGTTTATGAAAGGAGACTTACAGTGAGCAGCCCCACAATACAGTTATATATATATATGAGTTTGTGAAAGGAGACTTACAGTGAAACAGCCCCACAATACAGTTTATAATATGAAAGCAGTAAACGAAAGCGATAACCACTTACTCGGTTGGAGTGCTTCCATGCTGTTGGGTTAGTTGTTCAACAAAGAAAGATTGAAAACAACAGTATATTCAAAATCAAAGGAAAAAGTGCTTTGAAAAAGAAAGATTTGGGGCTTACAGCTCGAGGAGAGGCCCAGGGTTTTATCAGTGAGCACACTATTGAATTTGTACAGAGGGACTTATACAAGTGACTGAGGCCCAAAATGTTTTCTGTACAAAGGGATGGGTCTTACACTCTCTCAAGAGGCCCAAAAAGTTTAAAGAAAAAGAGTGGGGCTTATAACACGAGGGCAGGCCCAAATGATTTTTCGTTTAAAAATGGCGATCGCGCCGAGGTTTTCTTTTAACGCAGAGGGACTTATAAAATAAGTGAGGCCCAAAATGTTTTGGTTAAAAGGGGGATTGGGTCTTACACTCTAATAGAGGCCCAAAGTGTTTTGAATGGGTCTTATAGCTCAAGGAGAGGCCCAGATGATTTTATATTTTTAAACGGGCGACGATCGTGTCGTTTACTCGTACAGAGGGACTTATACAATGAATGAGGCCCAAAAAGTTTTTGTACAAGGGGGGATGGGTCTTACACTCTCTCAAGAGGCCCAAAAAGTTTTGAAAATGATTTATGAGGGTTGAATTAATCCAAAACCCTAATTTGTTTTCAAAATGTATTTAATTGAATAAAAATTCAATTAAAATGATCAAAATTGTTTAACACATGGAAAACAAATTGTGATCTTGGATTAATGCTTCAAAAATTAAGTATTGACCTACAAAATAATTAGAAACCATTAAAAGTTGCAAAATCAATGTAGAAAAAATATTTAAAATGCCAAAAACAATTAAAATATTAATTCTTTTCAAAAAATATCAATTATATGAAATAAATAATATTTTTGGGATTTTTTGTGAAAATAAAATATTTTGATATTTTTGTGAATTATTAAAAAAAGAATCAACTCAAAATCATTAAAACTCAGAGAGAAATTAATTTTTGAATCAATTAAACAAAATCACAAAATTCAAATATTTGAATTATTCAAAAATGGCGCCAAGAACAAGCTGAAGAACACGCGCGTGTTCTTGGTTTCTCAGATTTGCATTTTCTATCCAATCTCCATGAATACGTAATCATATCACGCAATCCACATATCATTATGCTCGTCTCAACCTCACGATCATGTCTATGTACTTTAATTTCATTTAAATTAAACATACAACAAGAAATCACGAAGAAACCTCAAGAACCCTAATTTCTGCATGAAGGCTAGGATTTTTGATACACGATTCAAACAATGCAATTAATTGAGGGAAAACATTCCATGCATGATTATGAACATATGGCCAAATTATTGTGCGAGGAAATATGCATAGATTGAGAGATGACCAAGCATGTGCTTACCTCCAAGTCGTGACAGCAAGTTCAAAGTGATTTTTGCTTTGGAGGTGTTACAGATGAGTTGTGATGATCTGAACAGCTTCCCTACACCCTATGGATTGTGTTTGGATGGTTGGACTTGATTGAAATTGGCTGGATCATTTTGTGGTACCTCAGCTGCACTTTGGTTAAAACCTTGAGCAACCAGCTGGTGATTTTGTGAAATTAATGTTTCAGAAGTAATCTAAGTGTTTGATCAGCTCATATGTGATGTATGTGAGGTGTGTGAGTGATTGGTTTGATTGGAATTGCTCTCAAACTCAAAACCCGATAGTGACTTGCCTTAGAAGGCAAAATTGGAGTGAAAGAAGAGATTTTGAGGAAAGCATTTGTTAGATGGCTTTGGTGTACTCAAACTGACCACAATTGAGCTCTATTTATAGTAGAGCAAGTTTGTTTTGTAAGGAATAGTGCATGGCAGCTGGTAAGTAGGTTTGGCCAATGTTGGCAAATGAAAATCCAAGTCTCCTCTAGCCATTGACTAGAGGTTAGGGCACAGAGCTTTGGTCCCCTTGGTCTTGGATAAGTCTTGACTGATTTCAAATGAGAATGGCTCAGTCCATGCCACCTTGATGGTTCCATTGAATGCCTCATTCCAAATTTGAAGTCTTGTCCCTATTTTGGCCATTCTAGGTTCAACATGCTATTTCTTGTTCCATGGACTTTGGAGGCCTGGCTCAGTGATTATCCCCTTTAGATTCAATCCTCTGAGGTGTCCAAGTGGATAGGAGCAATTGAATTTGACTGATTTTGGCAAATCGACCAAAGTTGCAAATTCTGCCTTGCCTTGACAGATTTCAGCAAGGCAACTTGGCAATGTTGTATCTCATGGTGTAGGTTGAATTTGGCAATGTTCTTGGCCATTTTGGAAAGCTCTTACATGATACAACAACTGTTTGAACAAGTTTGGTTTTGACCTCTTTTGATTCCAAGTGAAAAATCCCCCTACATTTGGCAAAAAGTGAGGCAGAATCTGACTTAGTGAAAATTTCACTAAGTGTTGGAAAAAGTGACATTTTCACTTTTCAGCCACTTTGATCACTCCATAACTCAAAATCCTTAATGAATTGGAATAACTTGTAGTTGAAGTTTTTGTAGGTGATAATGAGGGCTACAAATCCATCTTTGGATGAGAAAAAATGGCCTTGTGGTTTAGGAGTTATGGTCCTCCAAAGTTGGTACCTTTGCCGCTTTATTTTTAACTTAGAAAAATTTCTAAGTTTTATGGTTACCCCTTTTACAAGTTATCTCACTTTTCTTGATTTTTCTTGATGAATGATGATTCAAACCATACATTAACATCATTTTAGGGTTAAAAATCCATTTTGGTGAAAAATCTCAAAAAGTCAAAGTTGACTTTTGTGCACAGTTGACTTTTTATCAGATGAATTCCAAACTGTGCAATTCTTCAGGAAATCATGTCCTTGACCTAAATCAAACTTGATGGGCATGTTCCATGGGTGTCATAGGGTATATTCAATCATGTATTAGGGTTTGGGAGCATGTCCTGGTCTAAAGTCAAAGTTACAGTTGACTTTTCCCTTAAAACCCTAATTGTGGTGCAGATGAAATTGAGACTTGTTGCTCAAACTTCTTAGATCAATCCATTGTCCCAAATGGATCAATATGGTATATTAGAGACCCTCAAATCATCTCTTGAGGTTTTGCCTCATGGTTTGTCCCAAAAGTCAACTTAGGGGTGAATTAGGTCAAGAAACCCTAATTCCTGATTTTTGATGAATGCATCCCCTGAGGCAAAATTGACTTGATGCATGGGTTCATGAGGTTCCATGAAGTATATTAGGTTATGTTTTAGATCATTGCCTTGTGCCCAGATGAAAATTTCCATCTGGAGGCCCTGGTCGACCAAAACCCTAATTTGGTGACACTGTCGATCTTGAGACTTGATCCACCTAGAAGGGAGCAGCCTTGTGCTTAATCCTTGAAGTGGGAGTCCTTTTTGATCCATTATAGATGTTGAAGAGATTAGACAAGTTGAAGATCATGTCATTTCTTGATTGATCCTTTGTCTAAGCACTCAGAGAGGGCTTGAAACCCTAATTTTGATTGTAGTGGATGCTCACCCATCCTTGGGGAGACTAATGAAGCATAAAGGTACATCCATATTGTGATGATGATTTTCACAATGATGGGAAATCTAAGTGGTCAAAATTTGGGGTATTACAATGTCTTTTCAAGATTCTTCATTGACTCCAACCCTGAATGATCTTATTGATATTAACATGTTGCTTGATGGGACTGGGGAAGAGGAGACAATGGATGGAGGAAATATAGAGATTGGTGAGATGATTGATTTGGAACTTCCAGTTCTACTTCCAACTGACAACACAACTCAAAATACAACTATTATTCAAAATACCACTACTACTCAAAATACAACTACTGCTAATGATGGGGCAACCCCTTCAGTTGACCCAGATCAGAGTTCTCATAGCCAGATAAATGCCTATGGTAAAGCTCCTCGTCCCAAAAAATCTGTTGTTCATACTGAAATGGTACTTATTAAAATGCTTGATCACTACGCCAAAATTGCTTTTTGGCAGCACCACATAGATAGCGCTTTTTATCAAAAGCGCTGTTATATGTGTTAAAAAAACACGCTGAAAAAAAGCGATGCCTAAAGGCCTACTTTAGAAAGCGCTTCCTAAAAGTGCTGCTAAAAGCCATACAAATGTGACACCTTAGAAAGCGTTTTTAGGAAAGCGCTGCTAAAGGAACGCTTTAGAAAGCGCTTTTAAAAAGCGTTGCTAAAGGCCTTACGTAGGTCACACATTAGAAAGTGCTTTCTGGAAGCGCTGCTATAGGCAATTAAAAAGAAAGCGCTTTTAAAGGAGAAGCGCTACTAAAGCTAATACATAAGAAAGCGCTTTCCAAAAGCGCAGTCTTATGTTATTATTTCATAAATATTAAAAAACTTTTCATTATTTCAGAACGCCCTAATCATTTGTTTTCTTTCTCCCTCTCTCTCGCGACTTCTCTCTCCGCCGTGTCTCCCCTTCTCTCCCGACTTCTCCCTCCGCACTGTTCCTCTGTTCGTCTTCTCTGACCGGCGTTCCTCTGTCCGTCTTCTCCGACCGACACTGTTCCTCTGTTCGTATCTCCATCTTCTCTGACCGGCATTCCTCTGTGAGTGTCACTGTTTCTTTTGTTTGTTCTTGAGTTTCAGTGATTATTTAATGTTCTTGAGCTTGCTATATAGTTTCTTTTGTTTGTTCTTGAGGGTTTGTTCTTGAGCATCTTGTTTTGTTTTTGTTTTGTTTGTAGTTTGAATGTGTTAGTTTGAATGTAGTTTGAATGAGTGTTGTTATATCATAGGAAATTATATCCATTACAAAAATGAGGGTTGTTAGAAAAATGAGTGTTGTTAGAGTATCAAAGTGTTGATGTGGTTGTTGTCGATTTGGTGAATTAGTGTTGATGTAGTTGTTGTTTGAATTTGATTTTGAAATTGTTGTTGTAGTATAGTTGAAGATGATAAGTAGTGATATTTGTGGTGGATTTATGTTGGGAATTGGTGTTAATTTTGTAAGTTGATGTTGAATGTTAGTGATGATTTGTTAAAACTAATTAATGATAATGACATTGTTGATGGATACTTTTTAGTGATTACTTTATTTTAATCTAATTGTTGATTGAAAATGATAATGAAATCAATTGTTATATTTGTTATGTTAGTGATGAAAATGAAAATGAAATTGTTGAAATTAATTGATTCTTGAGACTTTGACTTGTTTTTCCGATATATCTTGTTTTTCCTATTATATACTAAATTTGTCCTGTTATATTTGGCATACACCATCATCACTAACTTAGCGAATTTGCTATAGGGGTTACTTGTGAAGAGTGAAAGTCTGATTGTTTCCAAGAATCTTACACTGTGTGGGTCCAGAAGCTGTTGACTTCCCTACAGGTAAATAGTTTTTATTTTGTTTTTGTTTAGCTTAATTAGTAAAACCATGGATAAGAAATATATGCCTTCACGTCGATTGTCCAGAGAGTACGAGAATAGGGTATCAGAATTCGTTAAGTTTGCTGTTGCGCATGCCAAAGACCCCAGTCGAATGACATGTCCTTGCTTGGATTGCTGTTATGGGAGTCGGGTTGACGCGGTTCAGTTGGAATCGCATTTAATGAGGCATGGAATTGATCGAAGTTATACATTTTGGAATTTGCATGGTGAGAAAAGTAACGGGAATGTTGAATCGGGGGATAATACGACCTATGCTTCAAACGAAAATTGCACAGATACATACGATTGTGATCAAGTCGAAGAGATTGCAGAAGCACTTGAAGAAGATCTTAAGGATTGTCCTAAAATGTTTGAGAGGTTGGTAAGAGATGCAGAGAAACCGTTGTATAATGGTTGCACTAAATTCACAAGATTGTCTGCGGTATTAAAGTTGTACAATGTAAAGGCGGGCAATGGATGGTCGGATAAAAGTTTCACAGAGTTATTAGCCCTTATGAAAGATATGCTTCCAGAGGATAATGTTCTTCCCAATCGAACATATGAGGCCAAAAAGATGTTGTGCTCTATTGGCATGAGCTATGATAAGATACATGCCTGTCCAAATGATTGCGTTTTGTTTCAAAATGAGTATGCATCGTTAAATGAATGTCCTAAATGCGGTGTATCTCGATATAAGAAAACGTTGTCTCCAGCAAAAGTCTTATGGTATTTTCCTATAATTCCGAGATTTAGACGCATGCTTCGTAGTGAAACCGATGCAAGATACTTGACTTGGCATGCAGATGAAAGAATTATTGACGGAAAGTTTCGACATCCGACAGATTCACCATAGTGGATGAAACTTGATAATGATTATCCTGAATTTGGAAAAGAAGGAAGAAACCTTCGCTTGGCATTATCTACTGATGGAATGAACCCACACGGTCTTCAAAGTATCTCACATAGCACATGGCCTGTGATTATTATGATTTATAACCTACCTCCATGGCTATGTATGAAGCGTAAGTACATGATGTTATCTATGTTAGTTTCTGGGCCTAAACAACCAGGGAATGACATAGACGTATACTTGACACCCTTAATCGAAGATTTAAAGACTTTGTGGGAGAACGGTGTGGAGGTTTATGATGGATATAGGAAATAAAGTTTCAATTTGAGGGCGATGTTGTTTGGCACAATTAATGATTTTCCAGCTTACGGGAATCTATCAGGGTACAGCATAAAAGGTCAATGTGCGTGTCCTATTTATGAAGATAAAACATATTGGACGCGATTAGAGTTTGGTCCGAAGAATGTCTTTCTTGGTCATCATAGATTCTTAAATTCTAATCATCATTATCGTGGGTGGAGAAAAGCCTTCAATGGAGCACCAGAACAAGGTAGAGCTCCACCTATATTGACAGGTGATCAAATTTTTGAAAAGGTGAAAGATGTGACTATTCAGTTTGGCAAGCCTTTTGCACATACGCTTGTTAAGAGTGGGTGGAAGAAGAGGTCAATTTTTTTTTGAATTGCCATATTGGAAGTCATTATATGTAAGACATTTTCTCGATGTTATGCATATTGAAAAAAATGTATTTAACAGTGTTATTGGTACGTTACTCAATATACAAGGAAAGTCTAAGGATGGCCTTAACGCAAGAAAGGACTTGATAGCGATGGGGATAAGAACTGAATTAGGACCCTTGAAGAAAGGAAGTCGAACATATCTACCACCTCCTGCCTATACTCTATCTAGAAAGGAGAAAAAAGTATTGTGTAAGTTTCTAAGTGAAGTTAAAGTTCCAGAAGGATACTCTTCAGATATTAGAAGACTTGTATCTACGAAAGACCTCAAGTTAAAGAGTTTAAAGACGCATGATTGCCATGTTATAATGGAACATTTTATACCAATAGGTATACATTCTATTCTGCCAGAAAAAGTAAGAAGCGCAATAACTAAATTGTGTTCTTTCTTCAAGTCAATTTGTAGTAAGGTGATCGATCCTGCGATCTTACCAACATTGTAAAAAGAAATAGTTATTACTTTGTGTGAGCTTGAAATGTGTTTTCCTCCCTCATTTTTTGACATAATGGTACATCTAGTTGCACATCTTGTGAAAGAGACACAATTATGTGGACCAGCTTATATGAGATGGATGTACCCTGCTGAACGTTATATGAAAATATTAAAAGGGTATGTGAAAAACCGAAGTCGACCCAAGGGTTGTATTGCTGAACGATACATTGTTGAAGAAGCGATTGAGTTTTGTTCTGAATATCTGTCCAATGTTCAATCAATTGGACTCCCCAAATCTCATATTGTCGAAAAAAAAGAAGGAAAAAAGTTAATTGGAAATAAAGTTGTGACAGTATCAAGGGTCGAACGGGATTAAGTGCATTTGTATGTTCTGCATAATGAGAACGAGGTTGAGCCGTATGTTGAAATGCACAAGGATGTTCTCCGAGGTTTAAATCCGAATAGAAATGAAAATTGGATAGTACGAGAGCACAATCGAAGTTTTATACCTTGGTTTAAGGATCATATTTATTAAAAATATTATTCAGATCTCGCTTCAATAACAGAAAGGTTGCGATGTTTAGCATATGGTCCAAGTTTGGTTGTGTTTTCTTATAGCGCATACGCAATTAATGGATACACATTTTATACCAAAGAACAAGATGATAAAAGTACTATGCAAAATAGTGGTGTCACCGTGGTAGCTGAAGCAATGCACATTTCAAGTGTGAAGGACTTAAACCCCAAATTTGAAAATCTATCATATTTTGGGGTTATCGAGCGCATTTGGGTGTTTGATTATGAGAAGTTTCAGATTCCTATATTTGGTTGCAAGTGGGTTGAAAATAATAATGGCTTACGAATGGATAAGTTAGGATTTTTGCAAGTGGATCTTAATAGGGTGGGTTACAAAGATGAGCCTTTTATTCTAGCCTCTCAAGCTAAACAAGTGTTCAATGTCACTGATCCGACAAGTACGAAATGGTTTATAGTACTTTTATCTAACAAAGTAATTGATGAAAACATTGGAGATCAAGGTGATATTGATGTTGAGATTGAATCGTTTACTAGAAATGATCAAGATGAGAATATTATAGCAAATGAATCATATATTAGAAATGATCATAATGAGGGTATTTGGATCAATCCAACCGTCCGTGTTGTTAAGAGACGAGTAGAACATATTCCAACCAAGAAAAGAAAGAGGCGTTAGTGCAAAAGGTACTATTTCGTGTCTATTATTTAATAAGTTGAACAATTTATTTACACATTTCAATGAAAATAGTCTAATGTTTATTATGTTTTTATTTAAGGTTCTTGTATGACAAATTGATGTGCGGGAATCAATTGTCAAACAGATTCTATTTCGTGTCTTCCGCCCGTATAATACTGGCAATGGGTTAGATTTTCATTCTAATTTCATTCTAATCTTTGTATCTTTTGCGTAGAAAATTTTCATCTAAGCTTTTGTTTTTTTACAGTGGTCACTGGTTTGTTGGTTGCTATTAATCCGATCACAAAGAGAAGCTCGAGTATCACGGTCTAAAGCAAACAACATTCCATGGATCAGAGTGGAGGTATATTAATTTTCACAATTTTGCTTATAATAGTGATGATACTTGATAAAACAAGACAACTATATATTCTTATTTGTTTTTATTTTGTTAGAGCAATACAATATAGATTGTGGTTATTACGTTTTGAGGTTTATGAGAGAAAACCTTCATTTGGATCAAATAGAGATTCCAATCATGGTATGGATTTATAACTTAGGATTTATTTTAATATTTATCGAATATTTCATATAATTTATTACTTTTAACTAAATCATGCATATTATGTTTTATTATGTAGTACTTTGATGAATACAATTGTGCTTATTACTCGAAAGATAAATTGGAAGAAATCAAGGAGGAATTGTGTGAATACTTTATTGAGAAAAGAATCATATATGGTATGAAAGTTGTTGTGTTGATTTATATCAAATGGTTTATGTGTTGAATTATAATGGTGTATATATTTTGGATTATAATGGTATATAATGCCTATGCTTGAATAAAAGCTTGTTTGTTGAAATAAAGGCTCAGTGGTTGAAATATAAGGTCTATGTGTTGAAATAAAGGCTTGTTGAATGTCATATAATGCATATGTGTTTGAAATAAAGGCTTGAATTATATAGATTTATGGTATTATTTCCAAAAATATGCTTTCTAAAAAAGAAAGAATAGGCAGCACATTTAAATAAAAAACGCTTCCTAAATTCTGATTTTTAAAAAAGTGCTTTTAAAAAGCACAATTTACGTGAAGAAAAGACAGCGCTTTTCAGAAAAAACGCTTCCTATAGTTCACAATAGAAAGCGCTTTCCATTAAAAGCGCTACCTTAAAGTGAAATAAAAAATACATTAGACAGCGCTTTAAAAAGCGCTGTCTAAAGGGGGACAATAGAAAGCGCTTTTTCCTAAAAAAGTGCTGCCTAAAGATGCCAATAGAAAGCATAAAAGGCCAGAGAAAGCGCTGCTAAAGACCCACTTTAGACAGCGCTTTTCTAGAAAAAGCGCTGCCTAAAGGCCTACTTTAGAAAGCGCTTTTCCAAAAAAAGCGCTGCTAAAGGCCTACATAAGGCAGCGCTTTTGCATAAAACAAAAGCGTTGCCTTTACCTATAGCAGCGCCACCTTAAGCAGCGCTTTTAAGCGCTGTTAAAAGTCAAAAAAAGTGTTGTTTTTTCCCTTCCGTGGCATAGTGGATAGTACCAAGAAGTGGAAATGCAGATGGTGTGGCAAGCTTTACACTTATGATGTGAAATGAAAAAGTACTTCTAATGGTAAGAAACATTTAGAAAATTGCATTCAGAGAAAGTTGAGGCTGAAAGGTAATACTGACAAAGAGGTTGCACAGTCTAGGATAAATGTAGCCGGTGATAGTACTCCTAGTTTGGCAACTTGGACATATAATCATGCTAGGGTTAGAGAGGTTGCAGCTCATATGATTCTAGGTCATGAAATTCCTTTTTATGTTATGGAATGTGTTATCTTTAATGAGTTTCTTAGAGAAATTTATCTATGGTACAAAAAAATTACTAGACAACAGGTTAAGTTTGATTGTGAGACTTTTTATGAGGCTGAGAGAGTTAAGATGAAAAAGTCTATGTCTTTGATTAATAGGATCAGTCTTACAACTGACCTGTGGTGGTTTGGTGAGCAGAAAATTGATTATATGACTGTGACTAGTCATTTCATTTATTCAAAATGGCATCTTCACAAAAGAGTTTTATCTTTTAAGAATGTGCCACTAACACATTCTGGTGAGGTTTTGTGTAGGGAATTGATTAAGGTCATGGATGATTGGGGTATAAGGGATAAGGTTGTTTCAATGTCAGTTGATAATGCTAGTGCCAATGATAATTGCATTGCTAGATTAAAGAGAGATTTTTCTGGTAGGAGAAATATACCATTGGATGGTAAACTGTTTCATGTGAGATGTTGTGCACACATCTTAAATTTGTTCAGGATGGTCTTGATATGATTAAGGTGACTGTTGATAAGATTAGAAATGGGGTCAAATACTTGCTAAATTCTGAAACAAGATGTAAAGAATTCAAAAAATTTGTTGATGAGTTGCAACTTGAAGGCAGAATGCAAGTGTTGGATACTAAGACAAGGTGGAACTCAACTTGGTTGATGTTGTCCACTGCATACCACTACAGAGAAGTCTGGCCAAGACATGCTGAAGAAAATGGTGCATTTCTCACCTTTTTTCCTGTTGCAAATGATTAGGAAGATGTTCATGATATTTGCAAGTTTTTGGAGGCTTTTGCTGATGTTACATCAATTATTAGTGGCACCTCTTACCCTACTGCTAATTTGTTTTTGGCTGAGCTTTACAGGGTGAAGGTTATACTTGATAAACCTTCAAGCATCTCAAATAATCCTAAACTGCAAGCGCTTGCTAATTAAATGAAGTTGAAATATGACAAGTATTGGTCAGAGTCTAATACATTGATTTCTATTGGTGCAGTTCTGGATCCAAGGTATGTACAACTTACAAGTAGATAGTTAATTAAGTTTCCATTGTTTATGTACATTAGGTAGCTATTATTCTGCTTGGTATGTTGCCTTGTGATTAAACCTTGGCCTATGATGAATTTTTTTGCCCATGAAATGGTATTTGAGGCCACTTATGTCTGAACTGCTTGTGAATTCTGGTTGATCAATTGTTCATATGTTGCCTATGATGAATTCTAATTGATTTATTGTGAGTTATGATGAAATTGTGCCTATATGATGAATTATGTTGCCTTGTTGTGAGTTGTGATGAAATTGTGCCTATGATTAATTTTGTTTCCTTGTTGTGAGTTATGATGAAATTGTGCCTATGATGAATTCTAATTGATCCGAGGCCAATTTTGTTTGATCTGAGACCAATTCTGTTTAATCTGCTTGTGAAATGATTCAATTATCTTACCTTGTGAGTTGTGACTCAATTGTGCCTAGGATTGAATTATGTTGCATCGGGAGTTGTGATTTAATTGTGCCTATGATGAATTCTGTTTGATCTACTTGATATGATTATAATAGTCTCTGAGGCCAATTATGTTACCTCCCTGTGACTTTAGTTGTGTCTAAGGCCAATTCTGTTACCTCCCTGTGACTTTAGTTATGCAAATAGGTATAGATGAATTTAAGTTGGTTGACAACTTTACTTGTTCAAATAGGTATAAAATTGTCTTCATCAAATGGGTATATCCCTTCTTGTATCCAAATCCTACTCAAGCCACTGCCTATGAACAAGAGTTGGCAACCAACTTAAAATCTCTCTTCCAATTGTATCAAGATACCTATGGAACCAATGATGAGAATGTCCCTATATCTGAAACTCCAAAAGTAGGATCTAGTTCTGGGTTGGGAAGGAGGAGTTTTGAGATGTTTTTAGAAACTGTTGCTGGTAATACTAATTCAAAATCTGATCTTGAATTATATTTTGAGGAGCCTCCCTTGAAAGTTCCCCCTAAATCTAAGTTTGATGTTTTAACATGGTGGATGGGGAATGAAGCCAAGTATCTTGTTCTTAGTAAATTGGCAAAGGATATCCTAACTGGTCCAGTTACAATTGTTACTTCATAAGCAACTTTTAGTGCTGGTAAAAAGGTTATTGATCTGAAACGATCTCCTATGAAAACTAAGACAGTTGAAATGGTACTTTGTGGGGGTGATTGGGTGAAAGAGAAGTATGAAATTAAAAAGGGCTGCACTGCTAGTATTGTAAGTAACTTTTGCTTATGAACTATTTTAATTCAATATTTTTATGACTTTTGCTTATTTATCCTTTTACTTTTGTAGCTTGAAGAATCACAAGATAAACCTTTAACATATCATTTTGGTGAGGATCCAGTTGTCGCTTCTTTGACAATAGCAACTTGAACATATATAATTTCAATGCCAATGATGAGATTGTTCTGAGGCATCATTAACAAATGTAATGGTATTTTGTGTTTTTTTGAAAACATAAGTTTCATAACTTATGTTTGAACAATGTTTATTTTTTTGAAATTAACTTCTCTTTGAACAAGGTTTAATGATTATGTGATTGTAATGTCAAATGTTTGGAAAATTAATTTTAAAATTATTGTGAATTTTGATTGTGAATTTATTGTGAATTTTGAAATTAATTTTTTTTTGTGAATTTTATTTTATTTTTCCTCTCTAATTCGGGTGGTATGGATACCCGAACCGAAAATTATCGGTCCGATCTTGGTTCACCATTCCAAATAATCCATTATCCGGTCCGGTCTCGGTTTACCCGAAAGTACCAGATCGGTTTCGATCCAACAAATTAACCAAAATAGTACTGGCCCGGTCCCGATTTACCCGGTTAAGGTTTCGGCCCAACTTTCGGGACCCTGGATACCCGGACCAGTCGGACCAAAAACAGCTCTACAACTAACTAAAAATATTATGAATGGGATATATAATACTTATATATTTGTCATACGATTACATTATGGTTTCGTATTGTTGCCTAACGGTATGATTTTGATGTGTATATGAAATGAATTTAAAAACTGGAATGAAAATAGTAACTATATGATTTCGATTTTTTTTAGAATAACAATGTTATTCAAATAAACTACCAAAATAACACTGCTTTCAACTAAATTACCAAAATGGCTGCTTTTGAAAAAAAAGAAACCTGTTGGCGCCATATGAGATGGCGCCTCAGGCAAAATGAAAACACTAAAAGTCATTTCAAATGGAGCCTCAGTACAAAGGTGTATGCCCTAGTTTATTTTTTTTCGTCACAGGGGGAGGCGCCATACCATATGGCGCCTCAGTTCATTTCCCTTTTTTTATTTTAATTTGGAAATTGATTAATTTAATGGAAAAAAATAAGGGTAGCAAAAATTACATAACAATGTTCAGAATAAAAATTAGTACAATTAATGGTAAACAAAAATTTAATGGTCGTGCCTATTGAAACGTTCACTGGTTCCACATGTCGGGGCTCTTGCGCTGCGTCTAGGTCTACCACGATTTTGTTGAGGTGTCTCTGTCCTTTGCGTGTTGACCTGTGGAAGAGGCATCTGTTGAGATGGTCCTGGTGTATCAGACAAATTTTGAAGCATCTGTCCCCAATAGCTGGGGGGTTGCCGCCAACGCGCTTCCGTAATCCAGTTGAATGCCCATGTTTTTGTAGTTAGGACGGGGGGGATTGGGTGTGGAAGGTATGGTTGCCTAAATTGGTGCATTGAATCGCTTTGGAAACGATGCAATGGTTGTTGTGGGGTTTGGTAGTCAAATAGTGGGTGGGTTTGTTAGATGTAGGACGATTGTGTGTTCATTTGCGGGGGGTTATGGTGGGCTGGGGTGGGTTCGAAAGAGTTGTCAGGGCTATAGTCATAAGTTGGGTAGGTGTTGGTGGGCTGGTGGTAGGGGTAAGGCTCTTCTTGTTGTGACTGGGTTGGTGGCATGAAAGGGTTGCGGATTTGGAAGATTGATTCGGTTGGTATACCTGGTTGTTGGGTATAATAAGGTGTATGATGTTGGGCATGTGGTTGTGAGGAAGAAGCACGTTGGCGCGGATCAATCAGATACGTCGGCTGAGAGAGGAATTGTTGGGGTGTTGTAACAGACCTAAACCAAATCACATATTATTGAGTTGGTCTAGCATCTTCCACAACAGGTTTGGATAAGATGTGTTGATGTCGATTCTCCCAATGCTGACACATCTCTCTTGTAAAGTTTGTCCAATGACCCAAAACCCATTGTGTATCCGCTCTACGTAGATGCCACTCTCCCAAACATGTCAGAGCGACTGGAATATCCCGATGCATTCTAAACTGCAGTTTTACCCGATCACTTTGATGCATCTCCACAGTGGTGAACCGAATTATGGGTGTTTTTGATGTCCACACTGCAGCATCATTCGCGTTGGGCTGATGGTCGAGACCCTCGTACGGTCTCCAGACAAACTACAAGAACAAAAATAGATTTAATGAGAAATTCTGCGGTGTTGTAATTTATGAGACAAAATTATGGTATTTTAAGAAAAAATTACATCGTCGGGGCTAATGCGATCTATTAGGTTGCGGTGGACGGTTATTGCATTCCTGGGATTTCGATGGTAATTCATTCCCGGAACTGACCACCTAAAAAAAGTGACACAAATAAGTTAGTTACAAATAAACATTTCATTAAAGGACATAAGTTCGAGTAGTAAAATTAAGCTTACTTGTTTGTGTAGGGAAATGTTAAGGGACTTCGGTTAACAGGAGCTAGTGTTGGCATTCTGGACCAACCCCACGCTTGAAGGAGATAGGCGCAGCCATAAAAAGTGCAAGTGTCTTTTTTTGAAGTTTTACATAGTGAACTATAGAGATGGGCCAGGACAGCTGAACCCCAACTATATTCGCACACTTTATTAATGTTGGACAACAATGGTAAATACATAATATTTACACTATTTCCAGTACTTTCTAGAAATAAAAAATGACCGAATAAGATCATTAAATAGCATCGAGTTTTAAGTATCTTGTAATACGGGGGTTTCCTCGTCTAATATAATAGACTCATAGTGTTCCCTAAGGTATTTTAAGTTAATACCTTGGCCCCTAGGTCGACCATCACGTGTTGGCTCAGGTCTTTCGACACCGAGCGGTGCTCCCAACAAATGTTCGCACAGTTGGTTGTCAACAAAAACCTTGCCGTTGACGGCCTTTCCATTGATCCGTAGGCCAAGTAACATATACACATCTTGGAGTGTGACCGTGCATTCACCGATAGGAAGGTGAAATGTGTGGGTCTCTGGCCTACACCGTTCTAGCAAAGCTAGAATAAATTTTGGGTCAAGCGAGTATGACTTGATTTTTATCAACTCACCAAATCCACATGCAATTAGGTATTCTTCGACGAATGGGTCGTATGGTATGTAGTCGTGCCCACGACAACGAAACCTTGATACCTCCTGAACAAAAATATAAATAACATTAGTTTTATAAAAAAAATACATCTAAGTTAGGGAAGACAAAACATGACCAAGGACAAAACACTTACAAAGTCCGCAACGTTTTCAGGTGTTCCTATGTGATAGTTTCCCATGGTGAGTAGAAACATTTTTTTGTAATTGGTATGAAGAAGAGTTTGTGATGGATGCGAATATTTTGTGATTTAAGGAGAAGAGTTTGTATTGTAGAAGAAGAGTTTGGGATGAGAAGATTTTGTAAAGTGGTGAGAATGTATTTATAATGGTGAAGAATGTGATGAGAGAAGTCACATGATAATGCATGCATTCTTGGTCATTGTGTAAGGAATCACTTATGTGTTCTCTTGCATGGATTGGAATTGTAGTCTAACAAGTGTAGTCATGCAGAAATTCTTGGCTAGAAATTTCAGAAGTGAATTACTATTTCGTGTAGTGTGCTAAAGAAATAGTGTATAGGCATGCTAGAGAATAGTGTATTTTTGCAGAGAATCACATGTGAAAGTCTTGGCATGGTAGTATAGTCTTATCATGCATAGAATCATAAAGGCATACAAGACATGTGATAGTATTTAATAATAATAATAATAATTTTAATAAATGGTTTTGTTTTTTTATAACTTTAATGTAGTCTTCTGATTTCGTGTACACATTTTTTAGAATAATAAAAAAGGGTTTTGTTTTTTACAGAGATTCTTGGCATGGTGGTGTGGTCTTGTCAAGAATAGGGTAGTCTTGTCATGCAGAGAATCATAAATGCAAGCAAGACTTTAGTGTAGTCTTCTGATTTCATATAGTGTGCTAAAGAAAACAAGTGTGTTGCATGCAAGAAGGTAGGCATGCAAGACATGTGATAGTAAATGGTTTGGTTTTTTACAACATTAATATCTTGTAGTGTATAGGCATAGGCATGATAAAGAAGTGAATAAATAATTTGTATAGTGTAGAGGCATGATAAAGAACAGTGTAGTTCACATGTGAGATTCTTGGCATGGAAGTGTAGTCTTGTCATGCAGAGAATCACATGCTGCATGCAAGGCAATGGTTTTATTTTTTACTTTAATGTCTTGTAACTGAAGTAGGTAAAACAGAAGCTGTAAAGTATTATGAAGCATTAAAACTTACAAGACATGTAACTAAATAATCCGTATCAACTATACGCCTATTAATACATAAGAGCCATACAACTTATTCTCATATCATTCAGTAACATATTCTTCCTAACACTAACAGTTCTAAAACACTTATTCCTAACACGAGTTAGTAACGGTTTTGTTATGGCTCAAACACCACAATACATGATAAGTGCACATCTCAATGGTGAGATATTTGAATGTCCCATAACCGGTTTCAATTTTCAAAACACGGAGGTTACCAGGTTTTTAATTGATAGAAGATCAAATATTTTACATTTGAAAGCCAGATTAGAAAAGAAATTACAGTGTGGTACAGTTGGCCAAATCGTCTACAAGAATCCTATGTTTTTTTACGGGCATGAACAATGCAAATTTTTCCAGTTAAAGATTCGGGACGATGGTGATGTGCATAATATGTTTCTCAATCATGAGTATTCTAGATTCAATGATATTGAGTTATATATTACGTTACAATAACAACTGCCTCAACAACTTGAATCTTCTCAAGTTTTTAACGAATACAACAACGAACAAGCTGAGGTCGATGTCGTTGACGAGGAAGAAGAAGAAGCGGAGGACATTGTCGATGAAATGGTAAACAACGAGGAGGAAGACCTAGTACCAGCCAGTCATGTTTATTGCACACCTCAACACATGACAAGACTCAACTTAGGCGAAGACGAACCATCAACGGATATTTTTTACGATCCATACATGCAAACAGAAGGAGTATTAAAAGTGGGAGGCAATTTTCGTACAAAAGAAGATTGTGTCTGAGCTATAAAATAATATCACATGGCATTGTCTGTATATTATAGAATCGATCGAACAAATCCGACTCTGTATAAGATCTATTTCCGTAACGAGGTGTGCCCGTTTAGATTAACAACATCTTTCCGGAAGCGAAGCGATTCCTGGAAGATAGGGTCAATGGGTCTAGAGCACACTTGTATAATCACGAATCCAATGATGGATCATTGCAAGCTTAGCTCTCAATTGATATGGAATGAAATTCTATCAGTCATTAGCGAAACCCTTCTTTGAAGGTGAGTACCATAATCGCGCATATGGTTCAAAGATACAACTATACTCCTTCGTACAGGAAAGCATGGATAGCTAGGACTAAGGCAGTTGAAACTGTTTTTGGAAATTGGGAGAACTCTTACAAAGAACTTCCCAAATACCTGGTGGCACTTAAACACTATGCACTAGGGACTGTTGTCATCTTGGAGACATTGCCGGCGTATACGCCTGACGGGAATTGTGTCAGTGGCAATGGCATTTTTCACAGACTCTTCTAGGCGTTTGAACCATGCGTCAAATGATTTGCGTACTATAAACCTATCATTTAGATTGATGAAACATGGTTGTACGGGAAATATAAGGGCACGCTACTCATGGCCGTGGCATAGGATGGCAACAACAACATTTTTCCAATCGCCTTCGCTCTAGTTGAAGGGGAGACTGCTGGAGGTTGGAATTTTTTCCTAAAAAATATTCGACAATACGTGGCCCCAACCAAACTTATGTCTGATCTTTGATAGACACCCATCAATCGAGAGTGCATATAATAATCTTAATAACGGTTGGTAGGATTTTCCCTTAAGCCATGTGTATTGCATTAGACACATCGCTCAAAATTTCATGCGGGAGTTCAAGGACAAAACGTTAAAGAATAAGGTTACTAACGCGGGTTATGCACTAACAGAGCCTACATTTAGACACTACCGTGACAAGATTAGACTGACAAACGCAGATGCATTGAGATGGATTGATAATATTCAACTGGAGAAATAGACAAGGGCATATGACAATGGCCAGCGATGTAGCCACATGACAACAAACCTCGTTGAATCAATGAACTTTGTATTCAAGGCATCCGAAACCTACCGATAACTGCTTTGGTGAGATCAACATATTTTAGGCTCGGTGCACTTTTTGATACCAGACGTACAAAGTGGGGTTCGGTCTTGCAATCTGGGTAGCTGTTCAGTAATAGTTCAATGACATTCATGAAGGACGAAGCTGCCAAAGCCAACACACATATGGTCATGGTCTTTGATCGTACTAAAGGTCACTTTAGTGTTGCAGAGTCTATTGATCATAATGAAGAGAGGCCTAGGGGGTGTTACCGAGTGGAACTGGATAGGAGTTAGTGTGACTGTGGAAAGTTTCAGGAATTTCATATGCTTTGCTCCCATGTTATAGCAGCATGTTCGAAGGCTCGGCTGGACCTAACTAACTATCTCTCTGTTCTTCACCAAGTCATTACTCTTGCAATGTCTACGGCACTAACTTTTAGGTGGTAGCAAGGGAGTACTATTGGCCTCCATACGAAGGCGAAATTGTGTGGCATAATGATTTGATCTGACGAAAGAAAAAGGGTCGCCCTAACAGCACCCGTATTCGAACGGAGATGGATGCAGCAAACAAAATGGTGAGGTTATGTGGTTTGCGCTGTTAGCCAGGACACAATCGTACCAAGTGTCCCGATGTGGGTTCAAGCACAACCTCATAGTTTCAAATGTAACCTTGTCTATTTATAACAACAACAAATTTAATTTCATTGATAGCATACCTAAGCGATTACAACGACATAACCTAACAAAGCATAACTTAATAGCTCAACATCAATAATTAACAACGACATAACCTAATACAAAATCAGAAAATAACAACAACATACCCAAAAGAAACAACTCAACGAATAAACTTATCTAGGATATTACAACCATCAAGCTAATTTTTTTTGGTGTTAACATCATCATAAGAACACCAGCATCATTTTCCACTTTTCTCCAAGTACGGGTAACTCCATTTGGACTAGACTCCTCCACCAACCTCTCAATCTTCTTGATCTTTTCACCTGCAGTAAATTCTCCTTCTAGCCAGCGATACAGTTCCTTATACAAATGCTCTAAGGTTTGTGTGTTCCAGAGTAGGACATCCATCGGAGGCTTGGTTGCTGAGAATACAACTAGGGCATTTCTTTTCATTAGTGGAAATGTTGGAAGCGGTTCCTCCGATGATGATGATGATGAGGATGGACAATGATTTAACCACTCAGACATAGTGGGAGGGGAGAGATTAGGATATTGGTGAGGGGAGGGGGGAGATTAGGGTATTGGTGAGAAGTATTGTGGAGTAACAAATGAGGGTGCACTCTTATTTATAGGCACATGATATTCTGTATCTACCCATTTAAAAAGAAACTATTATAAATTAAAAAAAAATATTTAAAAGGCTTTAATAAAAAAGAAAAAAGAACTTGACCTGAGGCGCCATATGGTATGGCGCCTCCCCTGAAAAATTAGGGCATGGATTTTCTACTGAGTCACCATTCCAAATGGCTTTTGGAAATTTTTTGAATTTTTTTTGCCTGAGGGGCCATACCATATGGCGCCTGCAGGTTGATGATTTTTGCAAAATACGTCATTTTGGTAATTGTTTTGAATGTTATGTTATTTTGGGATTTTTTTTTAATAACATGGTTATTCTAAAAAAAATTCTATAATTTCGATATGTATATGAAATGGATTTAAAAACTGAAATGAAAATAGTAAGAACACATTCTCATATTATGTATAAATAATAGTATATCCAAAAATGTTAGCAGGCCCATACGACCCAGGCTGAAGCCCATATGGATGAAGGACTATAGTTCAAAATAAGTGACTTATTTATATATTTTGCTATTGTTATTTTTTGTTTTGGGCTTGACCCACTAGTTTAACCCAACAGGGTCCACTTGTATTTAAAGCCAATTCTGGCTGTTGTTGAATTAAGAAATTATTCAGAAGTTTTATTCTCTTTCTTTCATAGTTTTTGTGTGTCTTATGTTGGTAACCCTAGATCTAGAATATAGTGGTGGAAAACTCCTTATCAATTGGTGCTTTCATTTATTGGATTCATGGTTCCTCCTCCCAAACCACCTAACCCTAGAGATATCATAGAAGAAGTTATCCAAACAGCTCATGTTCACCTTGATAATGCAATGACTCAAACACAGCAGCAAATGGGTGAACGATTTGATAAGACAACTGCAGATCTGGAGCTGATTCAAACTCGTATGGACAATGAAAAACAGATTTCAGACTCCAGATATGAAAACATCATGGTGATGCTTAACAAGTTAGCTACTCAAAAGGAACAGCAGCACACAACCACTGTTCAGATCTCAACAACTTCATCTTCTGGTATTACTAATGTTCCCCTCTCACTTTCCATACCTATAATCCATACCAGCCCTATCCCTACTAATGCAAACTCCCTTCATAATTCCCCAATCTTGCAACCACCTTATACCCCCCTGTTACACTCTGGTACCCTTTCTAATAACCTACCACAACCAACTTTGACCACTGCACCCTTTCGACCAACACCAACCCATATTCCCATATTTTTCTCTTCACCTTACCTCACTTAAACCAACACATTACCCTTCTCACCAAACTACAATCTTCCCATGTTCCAACAAATCCCCTACACTTAATTCCAGCAAAACCCACCTTTAACACCATTCCGTACCCCAAAATTAGAGCTTCCTATGTTTGACGGATCCAATCCCTTAGAATGGTTATTTCAGGCAGATCAATTTTTTGAGTTTCATCATGTTCCAGCTGAACATAGACTGTCTATGATGTCATTTTATATGAAAGGTGAAGCATTGTGTTGGTTTAAATGGATGTACCAAAGTGAGCTGTTAACCGATTGGCCCGCGTTTACAAAAGCTTTGAAGTTACGCTTTGGCCCCTCTACATATGCTAATCACCAAGCTGAAATGTTTAAGTTAAAACAAGTGGGTTCAATTGTTGAGTACCAAGCCACATTTGAAAAATTGGGTACTCAAGTTGTTGGTTTATCTCAAGAAGCAAATTTAAATTGTTTCATATCTGGATTAACACCGGATATTCAAAACAAAATTGCTATACACAAACCAGTTTCAATCTCTTAAGCAATTGGACTAGCTAAATTGATTGAGTCCAAAATCAAAGATGCCAAACCTAAATTTCAAAAGTCCTTCCCTAATCCCTTACAACGCTCCACTACTTCCTCAAACGTACCAAATGTAAACCCTTCCTCACCCAAAAACCCACCCTCCATTCAAGCACCCTCTAACTTACCCCCTAAACTACCTATTCGTCGCATGTCCAACGCCCAGCCACAGGAGCGGCGTGCCCAAGGGTTGTGTTTCAATTGTGATGATAAGTTCATCCCTGGTCATCGATGCTCATCTGGTAAATTCTTATTATTAATGGAGAACGATGAGGAACCCATAGCACAAGAAACAACTGAAACTGTGGATTTGACTTCCCCTATAATTGAAAGAGCGATACTTATTTCCAGTTATCCCCCCAAGCTGTTAGTGGCCATTTTTCCCCTAAGACACTCAAGTTTAAGGGATTATTGAATGGCTTAACTGTGACAGTTCAGATTGATACTGGTAGTACCCACAATATTCTACAACCACGAATAGCTCAACACCTTAAACTCCCAACCAACCCAATCCCTAACTTTTCTGTGATGGTTGGTAACGGCTCAAAGTTATCATGCACAGGCCTTTGTCCTCAAGTCCCTATCACTTTACAAAACACCTTATTCCTTATTCCATTTCATTTACTTCCTATTGAAGGAGCAAATGTTGTCCTTGGTATGGAATGGTTAAGAACACTAGGGCCTATATTGGCAGATTTCTCAATTCAAAAGATCTCTTTCGCCTATCAAAACAAGGATATCACTATCTCAGGTGATCCTAAATCCATGCCTACCCACTCCTCCTATAACCAACTTTGCCACCTTCTCCATACAGACTCAATTGCTTCAATGCACCTTCTCATTTACCAACCTTCAACTAAGGCTCCGTCCAATACCCCAAACACCACTCCAGAACCTCTCAACTCTTTACCCCAATCACTCCTTGCCCAAATCAAATCCATCCTAAAATCTCATGATGCTGTCTTCCAACAACCCCAAGGTCTACCACCTTCTCGCCCACATGATCATCATACCGCTACCCACATTCGCAAAAAGAGGCGATGACCACTATCATTCATGACATGCTTCACGAAGGTATAATCAGACCGAGTAACAGTCCATACTCCTCACTAGTACTCTTAGTGCGAAAAAAAGATGGTTCATGGCGGTTTTGGTTTGACTATCGCGCATTTAACGCGGTAACAGTTCGTGACCGTTTCCCTATCCCTACCATTGATGAACTTTTTGATGAGTTGGGTTCTGCCACTATATTTTCTAAGATTGACCTACGATCTGGCTATCACCAAATCAGGGTTGTCGCGGAGGACACACACAAAACTGCATTCAGAATATTTGATGGGCACTATGAGTTTTTGGTTATGCCCTTTGGTCTAACTAATGCTCCTAGTTCTTTTCAATCTGCTATGAATGATTTACTTCGACCTTACTTACGTCGATTTGTTCTGGTTTTCTTTGATGATATTTTAATTTGCAGCTCATGAATTTCTGATCATGCTCATCATTTAAAGTTGATTTTAGATTTACTATTATCTAATCAATTTTATGGTAAACTTTCCAAATGTGTTTTTGCTGTTCCTAGTGTTGATTACTTAGGTCATATTATCTCAAGTAAAGGTGTAACCCCAGATCCAGACAAGATTCAAGCAATCATCAACTGGCCTAGGCCACGCTCTCTCACGACTCTTAGGGGTTTTTTAGGCCTCACCGGCTTTTATCGACGATTTGTTCGTCATTAGCCTCTCTCGCCGCTCCTCTCACCGATTTATTGCGTTCCACTAAATTAATTTGGAGTACATCAGCTGAATTAGCTTTTACAACATTAAAACAAATAATGACAGAAACTCCAGTCTTGAGTCTTCCAGATTTCTCCCAAACTTTTGTGCTTGAGACCGATGCTTCAGCAGTCGCCATTAGAGCTGTTTTGTCTCAACATGGCCATCCCCTGGCTTTCTTCAGCAAAAAGTTATGCAATCGCCTTCATGCCTTTTCAGTGTATGTTCGCGAGATGTACGCCATTACAGAAGCTGTCAAAAAATGGCGTCAGTATTTGATTGGGCGACATTTTCACATATATACGGATCAAAAAAGTTTAAAAAATCTTTTAGTTCAAACTATCCAGACTCCAGAACAACAAAAATGGGCAGCTAAACTACAGGGTTTTCACTTTGATATTTTCTACAAACCTGGAAAGTCTAACCAAGTTGCAGATGCGCTAAGTCGTATTCACATTGAGGACGCGGTTTTGTTCCTGTCTATCTCTTCACCAATTCCCCTTCTCATTACATAACTCAAGCAATACTACAAAACAGAGCAACAAGGACAAAATCTAATGAGTAAAGTTCTAACTGATCCAACTTCACAAACATTATTTCAGGTTAGGGATGAACTTCTACACTACAAAGACAAACTTTACATACCTCCTGTGGCAGAGTTGCGACAAAATCTCATACGGGAATTTCACTCCACACCCGTTGCGGGTCACTCAGAACTTCAACCCACTTTGGCTCAGCTTTCCTCTTTCTTCCTATGGCCTGGAATTTATAGAGACACGGAAGATTTTGTTAAGGCTTGTTCGGTGTGTCAACAAAATAAGTATCTTACCAAAAAAAACAAGGTCTTCTCCAACCTCTACCAGTCCCTAATCAGGTGTGGGAAGACTTAACCATGGATTTCATAACGCATTTACCTGTCTCATTTGGCCACACCGCGATCTGAGTGATTTGTGACCGACTCACGAAGTTCTACCATTTCATTGGACTCCCTTCCAAGTTTTCAGCGAAGGATTTTGCCTTGCGTTTTGCGGTTGAGATATATCGGTTGCATGGTGTTCCAAAATCTATTATATCCGACCGCGATCCGCTGTTTCTCAGCACCTTCTGGAAGGAGTTGTTTCGAGCACAAGGAACTTCCTTAAAGTACAGCACAACGTACCACCCTGAAACTGACGGTCAAACGAAAGTCGTGAATAGATGTCTGGAAACATATTTAAGATGTTTTACAAGTGAACATCCAAAAGTTTGGTTCAAGTACTTACACTTAGCCGAATTTTGACATAACACGGCCCTTCATAGTTCTCTTGGCATGTCACCTTTTGAAGCTATTTACGGCCGGCCACCTCCAACCTTTCCTCATTATAGCGTTGGGTCCTCTCTTGTCCCAGACGTGGATACGACCCTGCAACAACGTGAAGAACTCGTTACTATTCTAAAACAAAACTTGGAGCATAGTAAAAAGAAAATGAAAAAACAGGCCAACTTAAGTCGTCAAGAGTGTACCTCTGCCATTGGAGATCTCGTTTTACTTCGCCTCCAACCCTATCGTCAAGTTTCCGTTCAGCGTCGTCTTTCTCAAAAGCTTGCAAAACAATACTTTGGCCCTTTTAAGATAGTTCAGCGGATCGAAAATGTTGCGTATCGCCTGGATTTGCCTTCGTCATTAAAGATCCATCAGGTTATCCATGTTTCTCAGCTCCGTCCTTTCCACGGCTCAGAACCCTCGTCGCAAGTCATTCCACCTGAGTTTCAAGCTTCAGATGACATCATACAGGATCCACAACATGGAGATGAAGGAACCAACAACAATTTGCATCTGAAGCCACACCAACAAGGAACTGCAGTTGAAGGTGCTAACATTAATAATAGAGTTTTTTAAGTTGCTAATGAGAGAGAAGAAGAACAATCTCAGATTGGAGCAAGTACAAAGAGGAGAAGTGTGGTTCTTTTCAATAAGGGTGAAAGTGAAACAACTAAAGAAAGAGAGGAAGAGGCAAACGACTTTAACATGCAAAACCCTCTAAACGTTGCTTTTAATGATATTGAAAATCGCAACCCACTATCTGACCTAGTGGATTCTAACAGATCTCCCCATGTGCAATCTCAGTCGCATGATGTCCTTGAGCATTTCCCCACTCAATCTCATCCCTTAAACACTTTCCCATGCAATCTTCCCAAATCCACTTTACAGCCCCTTATCCCACCTACCCCACCTGCACCGTCTGATGACATTTCCCTTTCCCCACAACATTGTTTGCCAACTGTCCCCCACTCAGCTTCACTTGCTGACTCTTCCACCCACAACATTTCCCAACCGGACCGTGTTTCTATCCCCACTAATGGGCCATTCAAATGGGCCACTTCCTTTCTATTGTCCAAATCTGTTCCTAAATCCCACCTTGAGGTCAAGGAGTTTTTTTGGGCCGGATAGTAATGTTAGCAGGCCCATACGACCCAGATTGAAGCCTATATGGGTGAAGGATTATAGTTCAAAATAAATGACTTATTTATATATTTTGCTATTGTTATTTTCTGTTTTGGGCTTGACCCACTAGTTTAACCCAACAGGGTCCACTTGTATTTAAAGCCAATTCTAACTGTTGTTGAATTAAGAAATTATTCAGAAGTTTTATTCTCTTTCATTCATAGTTTTTGTGTGTCTTATGTTGGTAACCCTAGATTTAGAATATAGTGGTGGAAAACTCCTTATCACAAAATAGCCCTTATATAGCCTATTATTTAACATATACATATGAAATGTTAGGGATTCTATGAGACTGTTTTATCAAAACAAATGAATTTCCATTAATAATTGTATAACTGATGGAATTTGAATAAGAGACACATGAGAAAAAACATGCTGACATACAAATAGTTTTTTTTTTCTCACGTGAAACCATAACTTCAATTATATTAGCTTTACAAATTGTAAAATGGAAGCTAACGTCACTACGCTTCCGGGAAGATTAAAAAAGCTCTATTTCTAACTTAAATTTCCGCATGTGACATAACAACCACCTTCGAAAACCCAAATCTCAAATGCAACCGTTGTAAAGTATAATTATGATAATATCAACATGTAAACATAATTATAAATAAAATAATATCAAAATCATAATTGACGGCATAAATTAACATAAACTTTATACAAATAGTAAGATCAAAAGTAATTCCAATTTTAGAACCCTAATATCAAAATTATTCATAAAATTTAAATTGAATTAGATATGGGAAGTTTTGATACCATTTGTTAAATCTGTTTATAACCTTATGATTTCTACCGATATAAAAATCAACAACAGAACTCTAAACCCTTAAACCCATACCAGAATTCAATTAGAGAATGAAGGCGGAATCGTACCTGAATTTGCCAATGAAATCATTGAAGATTTCGGGTATGTGATCTTCAAATTTGTAGAGTTCCTTGAATATCCTCTGATGGAGATGAAGAGAGAAAATTTGATAAATCTTATTTTATTGTTCTCTACAAATGGGGACCATAACCCATTTAAATAACCCTAGGGTTATTTTTTTGTTTTCAATATTCTAATTTGACCCCTCATCAAATTAGATATTGACTTACGGTATTTACACAATAACCTGATATTTCCTGACATTTATGCTTTTAGCAAAAAACTTAATATTATATTAATTAAACTCCTTTAAGTCTTGACTAATTAAAATAATGATAATAACACTTTAAACGTTACATTTGTGACCCAAAATTCTAACACCGCAAACCCCAAATAAATCAACTGAATCATTATTTTATTGATCGGATAAAATGGTTTGAGTTGGTCCACCCCTAATTTTATTGATCCAAAAGATTTTTTATATCTCTATTATATCTATTTTAAAAAAACTAATGATATAATAGATTTTTCAATAAAAAAATTTCTTGAAAAATTAAATTATCGATATTTTTTCGAAAATACGAAAAATCAATTTTTTCGAAAATGCAAAAAATAGGATATATTTCAAAAAAAAAAATTCTGAAAAATATAAAAAAAAATCAATTTTTTTAAAAATGAAAAAAAAAACAATTTTAATCAACCTAAAGAATTAAGTTGGTGAGTGCTAATTATTCACACTCAAAATCACAACAATTTAGCAATCATCAAACTCTCCCCAACTTAGACTTGTTTGTCCTCAAACAAGAATCAATCTACCTAAAGAGTAAAAGCAATCGCCAAGAATTCATGCTCAACAAGTTTTTACAAACAGAAATAAATGTATGGTCTAATTATTACTTTGATTACAACGTTAATACACTTGCTAGTAAATTGTCATCATTGGTGTAGTCTATGGTGTCCTTCAACTTGAAGCCAAAAGTGCTAAGATTATCAAAGTGGACACTAGACTTTAATCACATGCTCAAATAGAATTACCACAAGAATTTCAAATGCACCACACACTCTTTGAAATTGCAAGTGCAATCGAGACACTGCTTTCGATAGATGAAAATACAAAAACGTGAACATTTTGCCATTATGCACGAGTCTTAGTGGATATGGAGCTATCTAGAAATATTTTCAATTAAATGTTTGTGGAAAGAGACGATTACGCATTAAAAGTCGACATGGTATATAAATTATTGTCCGATTTTTGCAATTATTGTGACTTCATTTAGCATAAAATTTCATAATGCAAATGGATATAACCGGTAGGCGATAGGAAAATTGGGGATTCTTCAGAGTTTGCTCTATCCAGCTTCTGGCTTGTTCAGAGTTTGCTCTATACAACTTCTGACTTTATTAGAGTTTGCTTTATCTAGCATCTAACTTGTTCAAAGTATGCACACTTAGCAAACTATTAGAGTATAAAATGGGTCTTTATACTATGTTATCATAAAAACTCAAGGATTGTAGATATAGAACCAAACTTGTTCCAACAATTCCCTCTTTTCTTTTCAGGGCAACTTCTATATTTAAAACACTAAAGAGTATTTCCTGTTAGAACATATATAACTATAAACATAAAAAAGTAAAATCACTCAAATTTAAAGTAAAATATGTGTAAAATCTATAATGAATGACTCTTGTCACTTATCCTTGGAAATCAACCTAGTTTCACTTAGACTTTCTATGAAAATAAACTCAATATTGATAAATATTAGTTAGTTATGTTGATGGAGTTGGACTTGTTGGGGAGTCCGGGAGAGTCGGGAGCACCAATGAGACTAATGCTCCAAGACCACAAGAGAGAAAGACACCACATCTCAACCCAAAACCTTAAGGTGTTTAGTAAATGGGTCATCTCTTATAAATCCAACATTTCATCCATTCATAGGCAATGTGAGACTTTAACCACTCACACTTGCACCTAACATTCCCCCCACAAGTGTGAATCCCCCACATCCTATAACAGGATCCAACACCAGATCTAACTTCCTCTCCCCACAAAGTCGAACCACGACTCTGATACCTCTGTTGAAAAAAAAACAGAGCATAGAGAACAAATAGAAACACAATCACAACACAAGAACATAACGTGGAAACTCCAAAATCGGCGAAAAAATCACGATCGTTGTCTAATGACAACCAGAGAATGACACTATGTGAAAATTGTTACAACGCATGATATACCCTCAACTAACCCAGACCCCTAGTACACTCACACCCTCCCAAACAAATATTTAACTACATCTCAGAACACTCTAATACAAGAGTATAAGAGAACAAATAAAGTCAAATATAAACTTAAAGTGTTTTTGACGGGTGCATCTTGAAATGAACAACTTGAATCCTATATGTAGTCTTGGACTCCCCCTTCCTTCACAAAATTAAGCGATGTGAGACTTCAACAAACTTGTATCCTATATATAACATCGGACTCACTCTTCATTCACAAAACTAAGCGATGTGAGACTTCTTCAACATGTATATTTTCAACCAACCTCCTTAATTGAAAATAATACATAAATTTTCATTGTATGTACCGACAATTATACTCCACCATAAAAAATATCAACATGTATATTGTCAATAAATCCCAACAAAACTATTTAAATAAAGATTGGTTCAAGGCCTTAACTAGAATGGAGAGTTCAGAATAGAAAATGGCCAGCGCATGCAACAAACCAGACAAGATTAAGTTATTTGTTTTAGGAAGCCTATTTTAGAAATTATTTTACCAATTAGAATTACAAATCCTAAATTTGAGAAATGATCACCGAATTGAGAAAGCTCTGTTATTTTAGTAAAGTTTTTAGTAAAGGACTCTATCAACTAGTGAATATGCAAGGAGAAGTGAATATGCAAGGAGAAGAATTAAACAGAAGCATAAGTGAAAAATACTTGAATGTTATACTACTACTAGATTGCCCACCCGTGCTGTAACGCCCGATATAATATATATCTAGAATAATACCATACAAGTGTTTTATTTGGTACTGACACCATCATAAGTGCCTATTGGCATAATTCACATACTTGACCATTCTAATACAGAATACAATCTATGGTACAAGACATGGAAATTAGCCAAAACAGAAATCTAAAATCAATATACAATATCCTTAATTGTATACTATAAATACACAGCGGAAAAGCTCAACTAAGCTTCTCTTGAAACATCCAAGCATAGCTCCACTTGTAAATCAACCTGCAAATACCTCCTGAAAATAATCAATAATAGTGGGGTGAGATACATCAAATCTCGTTGAGTTTCCTATCTTATGGATTCTCTCGACTTTACAGGGTTCTAACCGATCCTAACTCAAGTCAAGGGGAAGGGAAATGACCTTGAGTTCTCAATCTCACAATCTCACGCTATATGGAAACATGTCATGAGTCTGTTAACTCAATAAATTCACACGAAAGGAAAAACGTCCTGAGCCTGTTAACTCAAGAATCCTGACGAATGGAAATATGTCCTGAGCCTGTTAACTCAAGAATCCCACTAATCGATAACCTGTACCAAGGCATCCCCTTTTCCCGTCTGCTTCTATGTCTAGAAGTCGACCCGAGTCATGGATCCTTGTAGTTACTTGACATACGAAATAGATTCGGGATCATCGGCCTGTTAACCGTGAACCGTCACTTCTCATGGCCTGCTAACCATCACAAGTCTCTTTACCATATAGGCTCCATTCGTACTACACGTGGGAATCAAACCTGCCAAGTAATTGTGCATACGTTTCAGAGGAGGAGCTTGAGTCTCATGAAACTACACCTCAAGATAAATGGTTACAATTACGTGATCATATACACAACGTGATTGTATTCGACAATCACAAGACCACATTTGCCTTAAGACCTCTTTGTATTTCACAAAACCACAATGGTTAACACACATGTTCCATACTAGTGTTTCACTCATTTCTATACCATTCGGTAATGGACACACGCCTCGGCCTCTTTTGCACGAGCGTTATCACTAAGTTATCTACTCTAGGCCAGAACTCGTCAATGAATGCACGAGTGTCGCCATCCAGAGTTTATCACAATTCTATTCACAACCTAGAATTATAACAATCTTAACTATGCCATTTGTTTTGGGGTAAAGTTTCCTCACTCTTCCTAATTCATTTTAAGTATGCATATTCTCTTATCATGTTAACATTATTATTAGGCAAAGCATATCACAAATATTACAAGTAAACACATATAATAACACATCACATAAAACATCCCTTTCGGGTTCCCTCCGATTCATTTAATCGAGCATCGAAAGTCAATACTTTCCACTGCTATCCCGTAGGATATTTCCACAGCTTCACATCGGCTATAATTATGCCTCGATCGAATTTACGATCCAAAAGATATGAATTTCAACATATCACATAACATTGTTATCATTCAAATGCCACTAATTAATTAATCTCACCTCATACTCAATATTTTCACTTTTTATTGGGTAGAGGGTCGTCGTGGCTTTCTAACGGTACCAAGAGCGTCTCGATCCGAGTTACGGAACAAAAGTTATGGATTTTAGAAGAATAGTTTCTTTTGTTCCAAGTCGCGCTAAGCGGGCCCCACCCGCGCTAAGTGCGCTCCTCGCTGCCTGATGGAGGTGAAAATTCTCTAGACCGCGCTAAGCGCACTCTGCGTTATGCAGAAAAATACCCCTTTTGACAGCAGAATTTCCAGCCCCCAATTCATTCTCAACACCATACCCAAACAACCAATAGAGGTATATTATCATGTTTCTATCCACCAAACTTCCTAAAACATGATTTCCAACATAAACACATAGTTCCTACACAAACCCTAAGATTTCCAATAATTTCAAACCAATCCAAACTTCATAACAATTATCAATAGATGTTTCTACATGTATAATGATCATGCTACACGATTTATATCACATTTCAGCCATTAGATTCCATTGATTAGCAATTTAAGCATTTTCCCTCAATTAACCTAAGTTCTAAAACAACTTATTTCTAGAACTTAAAGTGTCTAACTAGAACCCACCTGGTAATAGAAGAGGAGTTTGAAGAAGATGATGAATTGATGATCCATGAACTTCTTCTTCCCAAGTTCTTCTTCTTTCTCTTCTTTCCTTTTCTTCCTTTCCTTTTCTTCTTCTTCTTCTTTTCTATCTTTCTTTCTTTTCTTATATATATATATATATATATATATATATATATATATATATATATATATATATATATATATATATATATATATATATATATATATATATATATATATATATATATAAAATACCAATATTATATAATATAATCCAATAGAGTGAAATATCTCTAATTGATATATTATCGTCTCACACCAATTGATCAATTATTAGAGTCACCTTAATATACTCTCTTGAACGTATAATTATTGATCTGTCTCTTTCATAAAATAATTGATCTCTTTAGAGTTCATTAGTTGCTCTATTGATCCCAAATGTCAATACTTAAAGTACTTAGAGGATTCCATTAATCCAATTTACCAAAGATAGGGCACAGAGATACTCATCTGATCTCATCTGATATTCAATTGAGTATTTAAATAATATGGGGTATTACACTCTCCCCCCTTAAATTGAAATTCACCCCCGAATTTCCTCTACTCGACAACAACGACAACTTGTATAACAGTCTTAGATCCACACTTAACTTTACTTCCATTAGAATTTCTAACATAATCCAAAATTCAACTTGACTTCACATACCAAAATCCGTATTTTCACAATTTATCAAACTTCACGTCCTTAATCATACTCTTGTTCCAATATCGGTTTAACTTTTAACTTGTTTTTTCTCAATTCATCTGTTGTTTCTTACTAAAACACTTGGTCGCATTCTTCCTTCGGAAAAAATGTACCATTCTATATTCCACTACTGAGTCACAACAAGACCGTAACACCTTATCTTGGTTTTAAGGTAACAAACACTCATCAAATCTTTGCGATGTAAATCAGTGATTCCTTAACTTCATGCAATCACCGAAGACTATCCTTTCATAAATTCTTTAATGTTCAAAACCACTTCATAGATTGCCAAACAACTTCTCTTACCAGTTCCATCTGGTCTGATGCTGCACACTGTACTCGTTAAATCCGATATTTCATCTCTTTCGTATCACACCCAAAATAACATGCTTAGGACAAGTTCTTATTATTTCCATACTTATAATTAATTTCTCCTCCGATTCTTATAAATCCGACTGAACCCCTTTCATTTGTCACCTTCCACTGCGCAACTCCAATTCTAACAATGGGATACCAATAATTCTTCAGCATTACCAACTAGCTAACAGTCTGCAGAGAACACATTTATCCACTGGGATCCTTACTAACCAATGGTACAAGAAACTTACTGACGTCCTATGGTATAACAATTTATTTGTCAGCACACAATATCATAACATCTGTCCAATATCCCCCAGGCGATACAAGTACAAGAGTTACACTGCTCCAAATTCATTCAAAACTCGAATAATTCATCCAAAAGTAGTTTAACAACTTTCATTTCTAGTTACCACATTCCATATCAATTATTCTTATGGTTTTCCGGCTTACTCAAGGTTCCTTGCTGATTCGAGATCTCAACCAATAACAGCGTAACACCAACATAGAACTTCAATCATATGCGAGTCACCACTTATTAAAACTTAACCCATTCAAAGCACAATTGTGAGTTTCCATACTACTCACCAATTCGCCTACGATACTCCGCATGCATATACACCGTCGAAGTCCATATCACACTTCTCAAGTTACATGCTTAACTTCGGAACACCCAATTCTCACTCTTACTTGGAAAGATAACCTCCAAATTTCATTCTCTTGGTAAAACACAACTACACACAACTGATACCACTCTCACAGAGTCCAAAACCAACCATGAACTCACGAAAGATAACAATTACTAAACTCGGACCAACCGTTCATCCCTTACTAACACCAAAATTTCACACCGATACATTCTTTACAAGATCAGCACTTCGTCCTCAAGACTCTCTACAGTAATGATAACAATACACTTAAGACTTTCCCACACTTAACACAGTTCACAAGATTATTTTCACAAAATTCGACCTACCTTGTCATCTAAACAAATGTTCAACTATACAACACCTTCCCAAAAGTTACGATTCCAAAAACACCAAACCCGTATTTCATTTACTTGGAATCCCGTTATCCATTCATACAATACTCTCCACTTGGAGCAACATAAGGTAACAAAACACAGATGATGGTTCCTAAGGGATTTCACAATTTACCCACACATTAATCAATTAACCGCCTGAGTTAATCGGTTAACTTCTCAAAGTTCAAAAGTCATCGCAACTCAAAGCATCAATCCGGCTTGTTCTAACTTGAAATATTATTCTCAACTCGCGGCTTCTTAACTTATATAACATTCACTAACCACGATCCACTCAAGGTAAAACCGACAAAATCAAAACATTCTGACGACACTCTCCAACCAAGTGACAAGGCAAAATTCCAAATTCTGACGCGGTCACCCTACAAAACTTCAGCGGGATTGTTTCTTCTCTGCTTAAACGACTACGCTAGCGGGAGACCAATAATGATGACATTATTGGGTTTTTAATCACAATTCATACTTGATTCGTCCATAAACAAAACCTAACATACAAACTTGTTCTCTCACTTAAACTTCTTGGTGGGAAATAAAACAACAACGTTCTTAGTCTAACAAAAGGTAGATCCCGAATATTTCGATTATTCACAAATATAGAAGTCCTCTATACTTGAAAATAGATCGGGGTAATGCACCCTCTTAAAGAACCTTTCCATCACTTCGCACACATTAACCGGGATTTCTTGGCCTTCACTATCCATGGCACACCACACTTACACAAAATTCACTTAAAGAAAGATTCGCAACCGACAATTCTCGTCAACTACTTACAAAACCCTTTCGATAGCAACCGTTCCATGATTTACACTTAGTCCGTAATAAGTCCCGATTTGCTTCTCGTTGTTTTACCACAGTCTTACTTCTTAGGACACAATGCTCACTGTTCCACAAAATACGTTCCTTTACACTTGTCTCGAGAATAAGAATCCATCACGTACACTTGTGACCGCGGTGCTACTACTACGCTTATTCTTAATTCCAAAGTGTAAATTCTCCCACCCCACGTCATACTAATAGGGTCCTTACTGGTGAATCCTCCGTGATTGTACTTCCTTAATTATAGGTTCATCAACACCTTAAAGCTCCATTGCACACTCGTCCAAAATACATTTTGTTGTCACTTTCCTCATAATATACTGTTGATACCATTTCTACATCGCGTTTACTTTGCTCTCCATGGTAATCCTCTTAGGTCCAAATATAAAACCATCTTACCAAGATTCCCTTAGATCCAGGATACTTACTCTGTTTCTTAATACAAACTTCTTCCGTTCCGTATCATTTCACTTTCTGTTACTAAATAAATTCCAAACTTTCTCCGACACGATACCTTATACTGTCCCTTGGGTAATTTAACAATTCCAAATTGGTCTCTAATTAAAAATAGAAATCCTGATGTATCATCTCGAACTTAATTCCTTTACATAACTGAATATACTCAATTCATCACCCACTCTTCGTCCGACACATACTTGTTTCACTTGAAGCGTGTAAACACATCCTTGTGTTCCTCCTCACACTTCTCTACTACTTTAGGTTCCCATAAAAGCCGAACTTCCTTAACTTTTAACTTTTAACCAGTCAAAAGATATTGTTCCGAACACCCTCCTTAAAGTACTCTCGTCCATTTAAGATACCATAACAACCTTAGAAACTAAAGCACCAAAACTTATCTCACTTCCGAACCTTACGCCACGCGTCCCACACAACTTTCTTTTTCACTGAATGAGATTACTTGAAATCCTTATCCATACTAGTGGTCAATCCAGCTCCACTAGCGATTTTACATATTTCTTGATACCTTAACCAATCTTCCAATAGAGACCCTTAACTTTCAGACTCCATAACCTCCATAGGATTTCCCGAACAACACACCATTCTTCAATTCCATGCTACCCAAGGCACATCTTCAACTAAGACCACCACTGAGCTGACCAAAACTCCTCATTACTAACTCTTGGCTTGAGCCTACCCTCACAGCACAAGTTCGACAACACTACGAAGTCCTCGTGGTCGCTCAACCATGATTCTACCTATCACATACATAGTATTAGGTTGATCAGGCCCAACACTACATAGTATGATATTAAGTTTCATGATGGCAAGACACACTTAAGAGGCAGGAATATATTTACTTATGATGTTTCAAGGCTAGGTCGAGGACACGACCTGCTCTGATACCAATTGTAACGCCCGGTATAATATATATCTAGAATAATATCATACAAGTGTTTTATTTGGTACTGACACCATCATAAGTGCCTATTGGCATAATTCACATACTTGACCATTCTAATACAGAATACAATATATGGCACAAGACATGGAAATTAGCCAAAACATAAATCTAAGATCAATATACAATATCCTCAATTGTATACTACAAATACACATCGGAAAAGCTCAACTAAGCTTCTCTTGAAACATCCAAGCATAGCCCCACTTGTAAATCAACCTGCAAATACCTCCTAAAAATAATCAACAATAGTGGGGTGAGATACATCAAATCTCAGTGAGTTCTCTATCTTATGGATTCTCTCGGCTTTACAGGTGTTGCGGTGAAAACCGGATAACAAGCTATTAATTAACTTGCATCATATTTCTTTTACAACCGACTTTGATTTATCCAAAGGAAAGGTTCAAGATCGAAAAAAAAACCTAAAGGGGGAAGATCTAAGGTTCGGGGGTTGGTTATACAAAGGGAAGGTATTAGCACCCTAAGTATCCGTAGTACTCTACGGGAACCTCTTGTTTTAATCTGTGTTAAGTTATGTTTGCTTGCTAAGATAAATCTGTAAGAAGATAAAGGTAAAGACCTAGGTACATATATACACTAAGTTTATCTCATCTTAATCATGATTTAATCGAGAAATCGATAATCAATGATTCTTGACTTTCATCAACTAAATAGTAAGTGAAACTGGAATATAAATAAAATGGTCTCATATTGATCAAAGTTTGTCGCTTTAATGAGATCAATCAAACTATGAAATTTGTTATATCATTGACCTAAAAATAAAGAAAATGGGCTCGAAATGAAATAAAATTGGTCTCATCTAAATAAAGATTTAGATCCTCATTGACCGATAAAAAATAAAATAAAATGAGATTGAAATGAAACATGAAGTTGGTCTAGTCTAAAATAAGATTTAAAATCGATAAAATCGATAAATCTTAATTAAACTCTTATTGACCAACAAAATGGAAAAATAAAATAGGCCACATATTCATCACAAGTTATTGATTCAAGTAAATCAACAAAATTATGATTTTGATATATCATAGGCCCAAAAATAAGATTAACAAGAAAAGTCATGGACAAAAGTTTAACAACTTGTCTAAGGATGGAAAGATAAAACTACTCAAATTAATAATTAGCCCTAAATAAGCATTTAAGGAAATTATAAAAAAATAATAATAATAAAGATTAAAAATATTTTTTGGGAGTTTTTAGAAAAAATGAAAAAGTTATAAAAATAAATGAAATAAAACATTTTTAGAAAAAAATTTGAATAAAGAAAATATTTGAAATTAATAAAAATAAAAAAAAGATTAAAAATGCAAGGGAGGTGTAGAAGTAATTCGGTTCAGTTAGAAAAATAAGTAGAAGAAATTTGGGCCAGCAAGCAGGGTGTGGATAGTACATGGGCGCTAGGCCCAGGAGGTGAGAAGCCAAGGTAGCAGGCGAAAACAAAATAAAAAGACCAAAAGGTTGATCCGCAGGATCGAACCTAGGTCATTGGGGTGAAAGGGTATTGGCAAGGAAAATGGTAAACCGTTGGGACGGTAGATACATCCGGTAAACAAACGCCTTCAATAAATATATAAGCCATAATAGAACATGAAATGCACTGAATGCAAAGCAACGCACGTGAACATGTAGTAACATGGTAACTGGTCATTGATAATTAAAGTTACTAAAACCAACAGTCACATGTTGCCACAAAATCCACGACGTGAAAAGAAAAGGGGAGGAACTTTCATAAACCAGCTTTTCTTATTTTCACACGTATGGTAATGCACTCAGGTTGTAACTAGCACACACACATTAAACAACAAACACAGTATATAATAACATGCTTAAACAAACACACGCCATATTACTGTAATAAAATAATTCCAAAATGTCGAGTGCAAGCAGCTAAACATGCAGAGACCACAATATATAACATGTCAATAAATCACATGAACGTTACTTTTGACCATACATTACACACTACACACATACAACATTATACATCAAATACCACAAAGCACATGACAATGACACTGGATTAATAACACATTATTGATTATCATACTATCAGAGTACAATAACTAATATTAACACTTCACATCTTGAAAACAATAAGATATGCTTCAGAAGCACTACACATGTATACACGAAATGATACAAGGATCATATATACATGCATAATATCATTCCGACTTAACGCACGTAAGCCAACTGCGACGAACAACAAGCTGCAAATTATATAACCGTCGCGAACCGTATGCTATACACAACAGCAGTATGATTCCAAATGACACACGGTGGAATGAGCAGCGGTGTTCAACCGAGGAAAATACACACGCACAAGATAAAGCGATAAATCACATGCTACCATGACAACTAACTGAGGTTAGCCATATGAGAACGCTCATGCAGACTACACACAAACAGGAATTCATCATGAAACAACAACAACGCACATAAGACAATCAGACACACAATACCAAATATACACACATTATGATTACCATATAACAACACACAAATTTAAATATTACACACAATATTATTAAAGATTAACAAGAAGCAAAGCATAACTCACAAATTAAATACTAAATACTCACATACAGTATACCATGCATTTACCACATTACTAAAACGCTAGTATAATCATGCAAAACTATACAATGTACAACACTTAGCTTAACGTATACACACTAGCACATAAGACATGACGGCAATATACAGTTAATATATAAGCAAATATTAGTATAATCACATCATTGTATAAACAACTCACAACACATCACTGCAACAAACAAAACACATAATAACATACAATACAAAACATTTTATGGACATAACGAAACCAACTCACATGAATATCCGACTAAAATGAGAAGCAAACTAAATGATGGCAACATGGTTTTAACAGTGAAACAAGGAATAAAAGAGCAAGGAAGGTTACCTAGTGGAATGAGTCCACTGCACCTTCCTGAGTGTGAGCTAAACCTCTTCTTCAATCCCCAAGTTGCTGCAAGATAGTTTCCTCTTTCTCTTTACTTGCCAAACTAGAATTCGCAGCTTTCGTGAACTTAGTGTATCAATTGTTGATGTCTAAGGAAGGAGAATGCCTCTCCTTTTATAGTGAAAGCAAACTGGTCCACAGCCTTGATGACACATAGGACCATGGTTTTGTCTAAGAGAGAATGCACAACATGGGAGCTACTACATGCATGATTCCTTCCTCGAGCCAAACGAAGATTTGTTGTTCTCTTATTTTATGGTTCGGGTCAGAGGAGAGGGGAATAAAATCCAAAGGTTTGAAGTGCACAAGTTATTTACATGGAGTGTATTTGTTTTATACAGAATCACTTTCCATATGTGAGCTGCCATAGTACAGGATAATGGTACTTGTAAAACCCTTCTCACATGGTTTTTTGGTTGAAAAGTGTTTGGGAAGTGGAAAAGTAGAGGGTGGCTGGTGTGTAGGAAAAGTAGCATGGCTGTACGTTTTGTTGAGTGTTGTAGTCATAAAAAAAAAAGAAATTTGTACATGATTTGAAGATAGTTTCTATTGATTTACAAGTTATGAATGAAGATAATAATATGTGTGTGTAAAGAACTGTGTGGAGGAGTGAGGCGCATGGCCTCCCCTCTTGGGCTGCTTGCTTTTTCATCAATGCTATAACACAACAATAAAAAATTACATGAGAAAGAGAAGAATAAGTTAATGAAACAAATTAAATTAGATCAAATTAAAATAAGTTAATGAAACAAATTGAATTAGATCAAATTAAATTAAATCATGAATTAGAGTTACAACAAACTCAATTAGTAAAATTAATCAAATTAAAATTACTGAATTAAAACTAAACTAATTACTAAACTAAAAACTAAGTTAAGAAATTAGAATTGAATTAGAAGGTATAGGCTAAGTTAATCAAAGAAATTGAAATTAATATTGGATAAATAAAGATTAAACTAATTGGACTAAAAGTATAGTCTTAACTAAAGTATAAACCATATTAAAAAATTATATTAAAATTAAAACTGAACTACATTAAAAAATTAAACTCAAACAATTCTAAATAAATCTTGAAATAAGACAAATTTTAAAATAGAATGATAAAAATAACTAAAAATGCATAATTAATGAAAGTGCTTAACTAAAAATGCGAAAATGTCGACCTAGAATGACATGCAAAAGATCAAAGAATCTAAGGGTAAAATTTGGGGTGCAACAGTTGCCCCTATTTAAATATTTTCACCGGGTGACAAGGGATATGGAAAAATGGTGAAAGATATTTAAATATAGATAACCGAAAATTTTGCCTTTAGATACGCTGATATGCAATGATATGAACCAAACTAGTCTAGGATGCGGACATGTTATGAACTTCTAGTATGATGGTATGATGCCATGATGGTGCAAAAATGCAAACAATCGAGCAAACAACCGCAGGTGAGCTACACTGGGGAAGGATGAAGGTTAGTATCCACGAGGTAAACTCACTGGGGATACAGACTAACCAACATAAGAGACTCAATGGGGAGACTCTGAGGAAACACTGGGGAAGGATGAAAGCACACTCCTTATTGGGCATGGAACCAGAAAGAAGACATGATCTCCACTGGGGATCAATTTGGAAAGAAAGGATAGATATCAGCAAAAGATTTTCTGGGATTTTCTTATACTAAAGAGTTCAAACGGGATCTTCACGAAAAACCAGAAAAGACAGAGAAAGAAATATCCAGAAAAACATCAGATGGTAAAAGAAACCAGTCATCCAATAACGGCTTTGAATGAAAGATACAAATCACAATATCTAATAACGGCTTTAGATAAAGTGAACAAGGACTCGATCTGAAAAAAACATCAGAAGGAGAGACACATCCGGATAGGCATCGGATGGTAGAGAAACCGGACATCCAATAACAGCTTTGAATGAAAGGTACAAATCACAATATCTAATAACGGCTTTAGATAAAGTGAACAAAGACTCGATCTGAAAAAACATCAGAAGGAGAGACACATCCGGATAGGCATCGGATGGTAGAGAAACCGGACATCCAATAACAGCTTTGAATGAAAGGTACAAATCACAATATCTAATAACGGCTTTAGATAAAGTGAACAAAGACTCGATCTGAAAAAAAAACATCAGAAGGAGAGACACATCCGGATAGGCATCGGATGGTAGAGAAACCGGACATCCAATAACGACTTTGAATGAAAGGTACAAATCACAATATCTAATAACGACTTTAGATAAAGTGAACAAAGACTCGATCTGAAAAAAAACATCAGAAGGAGAGACACATCCGGATAGGCATCGGATGATAGAGAAACCGGACATCCAATAACGGCTTTGAATGAAAGGTACAAATCACAATATCTAATAACGACTTCAGATAAAGTGAACAAAGACTCGATCTGAAAAAACATCAGAAGGAGAGACACATCAGGATAGGCATCAGATGGTAGAGAAACGGGACATCCAATAACGGCTTTGAATGAAAGGTACAAATCACAATATCTAAGAATGACATCGAATTATAGTGAGAAAGACATCCAGGAATGACACTAAATGCAAAGGAGAAAACTCATCCAGGAACGACACTGAATGGACAAATAAGACTTTTAGGAATGGCACTGAATGAAAAGGACAGGTAACGTTTTAGTAAGGTAAGACGTGGACAATGACACAACCTCGGGAGAAATGCAAATGAGGATGAAACACTCATGTTATGCATATGTATATGAATTATGCAGATGATATATGATCAAATGAAAATGCAGATGTCGACGACATGGCTCGACTCTCTGGGAAGACAGGACTGGAAGACTGATTCCTCAACACGGAGATCACTGTCACTATGCTTGGGAACTAGAGATGCTACTGCTGAACACATCTCTGCCACACTGGTAAACTGTATTCAAATTGATGATCCTTGTAGGAGGGATAAAGCGTTGCTTGGGGATTCTTCAGGTAAACTGCCCCAGACTAGCTGACTGTTGTAGAGGAACTGATCATTGCTTTAACTTGATTGATTCTGGAGATGACCATTTCACGGTACACTTAGAGAGCTTGCCCCAGTCTGAATCTTGAAAGATAATTATTTTACTGTACACTAGGAAAGCTTGCCCCAGCCTGAGTCTTGAAAAATCTTCTGTATAAACCAAAACTGAGAAGTCGCCATTAAACCACAAATCTTGAAATGATTCTCAACAGGAAATGGAAGGAACTTGCCCCTGATTGGATCACCGACCAAGTTTCTCAAATGTTTGAAAATTCCTTAAGAGGAAAACTAGTTTGCAAACAAAAGTACTTGTACAAACATGGTAAATGCAAAGTTCATGCAACTTTTGAAATCAAAATCATTTTCAAAGAGGTGCAAAGTATATGGGATACTGGTCAGAACATGGTGGTTCAAGACATTAAAGTGAAAAGTTTAAGTAAAGGGTGTAATGCCCAAAATAGATGATCTTCAAAGATCTTTTGGAGTCAGTTTACGCAACCTTGCTGTAGTATGCTTTCAAAATAACCTCGCTTCAATTAGGTCTTTTGAGGGTTATAACGTGGTCTGGTTCACGGTTTAAGAAACAAAGGATAAAGGCTCAAAGTTTATTTGTGACCCACCCAATCTACGTGATGAACTCCAGTCCTATGCTCAATTAACTCAACTTATGCAGTCAGGCTCCCAAGGGTTGGAAATTGCACTGATGATGGCGATGATGGTTCAAAAATCAATGGACTTTAAATGGTAGTCACCACTTCCCTATAAAATTTAATTGTAAGGATTTAAAGATTTCTCCTTTTTTATTATCCCTAACTTTTGCCTGAATTATTTCTTGTGAATCTTACAGTCAGCGAGATTCCCCAATTTTGCCTAAGTCTCCTTCATAGGTTTCGACTTAGCGGGCTTTTTCTTTTTTTGCTTTTATCTCTTTTTTTTTTTTTTTTGAAAGAAAGTGACTGTCTGGCTTAATGATTACGGCGAACCATCATCGACTTTTGACTTGAAAGACATCTTCGACACTTGCTTGTTGTGTGCAAAGGAAGACTGTGAGTGCAACATTTTGTTGAAAGTCGTCTTGCATGAAGCTCTTGTAATTGAATGCACAATCCAGTTAACTGAGAACTACCCACCCCAAGGTTAAGATTGCGAGTTTTTATTTGTAAAGAAAAGAAACTCCTACTTCAAGGCCCAAAGGGGTTGACGAGGGATTAACTTCCTTATTTCTCCAGTGTTTAGGGACTGAAACAATGCCTTACATCATCAGCAAAGTCTTGATCTGAAAGCATACTACCAGCAATTATGGGTATAAAATTTTCATCATCCTCCCTCCAATCTTTGCATAATCAAAAGAAAGTGGACAAGAGAATTTTTTTATTTTATTTTTCATGAAAGAGGAAGCATTAAGAAGTAAATAGCAAACACAAATGAATTGAATCAAAAGTTGCAATGCTCATTTCATTAATTTTGAAAATACAAACATAATTTGAAAGCAAACAGCTATTACAAAATAAGGAAAATGCAACCAACAAGAAACAAAGGCCTAGTGACTAATCAAACACAAGGATGAGCTGTCCTGTCTTTAAGAAGTAGCTGAGCCGAGTCGACTGAGGCATCACTTGGCGTGCCCTGGCAGAGGATTGTTCTCAACATTGGGATTGTCCTTGAAGGAGAGGACTTTGTTCCTCATTAGCTCTTGTACTCTAGCCTTCAATGCAAAGCATCTTTCTAAATTATGGCCTGCACCACCTTGATGGTATTCACAATGAAGATCAGCCCTATAGCCAGCTGGAAGAGGATTTGGAGGAGGAGGCGGAGGCCTTGTAGTAATCAAATTTTGTTGAACCAAACTAGGTTAAAGTTCAGTGTAAGTCATGGGAATGGGATCAAATTGACCCCTATTACGATACTGGCCCTGTCCTGCAGCCGGACGTTGAGTTGGTTGTGGTGCAGCAACTACGGGAGTGACAACAGCAATCGTAGGGTGAGCAACATACTGAGGTTGAGGACGAGGCTTTCTTACTTCAACCGTTATAGCATTAGTCTGATCTTCCTTCTTCTTTTGAAAGTTCCCATAGGATTTCTTCACAGCATTGGAAGATTCAACAACCTTGGATACTTTTCCTTTCTTAAGACCTTCCTCTAATCTTTGGCCAATAGTAACCAAATCAGTGAAATTAGAGGAAACACTTCCAACCATTTTCTCCCAATAGAACGGGGACAAGGTATCCATAAACATTCCAGTTAACTCCTTCTCGGCCAGGGGAGGTTCTACTTGGGAAGCCAACTCTCTCCAGCGCTGAGCATACTCCTTGAAAGACTCTTTATCATTCTGAGACATGTTTTGCAGTTGACGGCGATCAGGAGCCATGTCAAGGTTATACTTGTATTGCTTCATGAAGGCATTGGTGAGGTCTTGGAAGTTGTGGATAGAGTTTTGCTCGAGACCCATGTACCACTTGAGTGATGCTCCACTCAAGCTGTCTTGAAAACAGTGGATGAGCAACTTCTGATTTTTGGCATGAGCAGTCATCCTGCGAAGATGCATGACCAAATGAGCTCTTGGGCAAGAATGACCTTTGTACTTCACAAAATCTGGAGTTATAAACTTCGGAGGTATAACAAGGTCAGACACTAAGCACATGTTGTCGACGTCCACATTAAAGAAATTAGTACCCTTAACGGCTTTGAGTCTTCTTTCTATGCTTTGAAACTGCTCTCGGACAACTTCGGGTTCAACAAAGTCCTCATGGTCTTCACCTTGAACATTGGCAGCGTTGTACTCATAGAGGGGATTCTCAAAAGGAACTCGAGTAGTCTGAACTATAGGTTGAGGCTCGGTAAAAACAGGAGCTTGAAACACTGGTCTAACAGCTTGACCAATCATAGCATTAGATGCAAGAGGTGGAGAATAGTTGTGCGGAAAACCAAACTCTGGCCAGGTTGAAGGTGGCACTTGAACTGGTGGAGGATCAACACTTGAAACTTCCTAGATGACTGCCCTTTGGGGTGGCTCTCCCCTAGCAATCAAAACTTAGAGCGTCTCAGTGAGTTTAGTCATGCTCGACTTAAGTTCATCGATCTCCATTCAGACCTTAACATTGTGTATCTCTTGCTCTGACATCTTGCGTCTGTAATTAGCTCTAGTCTGGTATCGGAGTCGAGGAATCAACTTGACGACTCACAGGTGACATTGGAAGATGGAGACAGCTGGAAATGAGCCACTAGACAAACAGACATATGCAATGAAACATGCAAAGATGCAAATGAAATGCAATGCAATGCAAACAGGATGCAAAACACATGCAACAGGATGCAAAACACACATAGCAGGATCAAAGGTTCGAGATCACAGCATGGAGTCTGGGTAGAGAACCAACCACAGGGTGTGTACTAGGGTTTATCAACTATAGAATAGGGTTCTAAGAGGTTCCCAGAGTCTACGTAAATCCTTCTGATATTATCGGCCCATGTAACTACTTACACGGGTTAATAATATTCTCAAGATAAACTCGTCTGAGTGTAGTATCGCGTGACAACTACTCAGGACTGGCTCCCTCATAGTCGCCGCACTACATCCTAAAAGGCCAAGTGGGGTAAAGGTAACTACGGTCCTCAGAATCCCTGGCACTCAATTGAAAAAGTAATATCAATGTGACTGCTCACATCAGACATCAACAATCCCAAAGGGCCTCATCTGAGTGTGGTCATCATATGCATAAGTTGTTGGTACTACTGCCAACAACCGACTATTGATTACACCACGATCCTATCATAAGTGCTCTCAAGTCCGGGTTAGGACTTATCTCACCACTCAAAGTAAACACCCTGCACACAGAAAAACTCAAGCACAACAGGTATATATACAGATATAAATATGCAAATGTACAAGCAAACAAACATGTAAATAACACAAATACAAACAAGATAGGCTTAACCCTCTTAGGAAAGGACCAATAATAGGTCTAACTCTCCCCAGTGAAGTCGCCATTTCTGTTGCGGTGAAAATCAGATAACAAGCTATTAATTAACTTGCATTATATTTCTTTTACAACCGACTTTGATTTATCCAAAGGAAAGGTTCAAGATCGAAAAAAAAAAACCTAAAGGAGGAAGATCTAAGGTTCGGGGGTTGGTTATACAAAGGGAAGGTATTAGCACCCTAAGTATCCGTAGTACTCTACGGGAACCTCTTGTTTTAATCTGTGTTAAGTTATGTTTGCTTGCTAAGATAAATCTGTAAGAAGATAAAGGTAAAGACCTAGGTACATATATACACTAAGTTTATCTCATCTTAATCATGATTTAATCGAGAAATCGATAATCAATGATTCTTGACTTTCATCAACTAAATAGTAAGCGAAACTGGAATATAAATAAAATGGTCTCATATTGATCAAAGTTTGTCGCTTTAATGAGATCAATCAAACGATGAAATTTGTTATATCATTGACCTAAAAATAAAGAAAATGGGCTCGAAATGAAATAAAATTGGTCTCATCTAAATAAAGATTTAGATCCACATTGACCGATAAAAAATAAAATAAAATGAGATTGAAATGAAACATGAAGTTGGTCTAGTCTAAAATAAGATTTAAAATCGATAAAATCGATAAATCTTAATTAAACTCTTATTGACCAACAAAATGGAAAAATAAAATAGGCCTCATATTCATCACAAGTTATTGATTCAAGTAAATCAACAAAATTATGATTTTGATATATCATAGGTCCAAAAATAAGATTAACAAGAAAAGTCATGGACAAAAGTTTAACAACTTGTCTAAGGATGGAAAGATAAAACTACTCAAATTAATAATTAGCCCTAAATAAGCATTTAAGGAAATTATAAAAAAATAAAATAAAGATTAAAAATATTTTTTGGGAGTTTTTAGAATAAATGAAAAAGTTATAAAAATAAATGAAATAAAACATTTTTAGAAAAAAATTTGAATAAAGAAAATATTTGAAATTAATAAAAATAAAAAAAAAGATTAAAAATGCAAGGGAGGTGTAGAAGTAATTCGGTTCAGTTAGAAAAACAAGAAGAAGAAATTTGGGCCAGCAAGCAGGGTGTGGATAGTACATGGGCGCTAGGCCCAGGAGGTGAGAAGCCAAGGTAGCAGGCGAAAACAAAATAAAAAGACCAAAAGGTTGATCCGCAGGATCGAACCTAGGTCATTGGGGTGAAAGGGTATTGGCAAGGAAAATGGTAAACCGTTGGGACGGTAGATACATCCGGTAAACAAACGCCTTCAATAAATATATAAGCCATAATAGAACATGAAATGCACTGAATGCAAAGCAACGCACGTGAACATGTAGTAACATGGTAACTGGTCATTGATAATTAAAGTTACTAAAACCAACAGTCACATGTTGCCACAAAATCCACGACGTGAAAAGAAAAGGGGAGGAACTTTCATAAACCAGCTTTTCTTATTTTCACACGTATGGTAATGCACTCAGGTTGTAACTAGCACACATACATTAAACAACAAACACAGTATATAATAACATGCTTAAACAAACACACGCCATATTACTGTAATAAAACAATTCCAAAATGCCGAGTGCAAGCAGCTAAACACACAGAGACCACAATATATAACATGTCAATAAATCACATGAACGTTACTTTTGACCATACATTACACACTACACACATACAACATTATACATCAAATACCACAAAGCACATGACAATGACACCGGATTAATAACACATTATTGATTATCATACTATCAGAGTACAATAACTAATATTAACACTTCACATCTTGAAAACAATAAGACATGCTTCAGAAGCACTACACATGTATACACGAAATGATACAAGGATCATATATACATGCTTAATATCATTCCGACTTAACGCACGTAAGCCAACTGCGACGAACAACAAGCTGCAAATTATATAACTGTCGCGAACCGCATGCTATACACAACAGCAGTATGATTCCAAATGACACACGGTGGAATGAGCAGCGGTGTTCAACCGAGGAAAATACACACGCACAAGATAAAGCGATAAATCACGTGCTACCATGACAACTAACTGAGGTTAGCCATATGAGAACGCTCATGCAGACTACACACAAACAGAAATTCATCATGAAACAACAACAACGCACATAAGACAATCAGACACACAATACCAAATATACACACATTATGATTACCATATAACAACACACAAATTTAAATATTACACACAGTATTATTAAAGATTAACAAGAAGCAAAGCATAACTCACAAATTAAATACTAAATACTCACATACAGTATACCACGCATTTACCACATTACTAAAACGCTAGTATAATCATGCAAACTATACAATGTACAACACTTAGCTTAACGTATACACACTAGCACATAAGACATGACGGCAATATACAGTTAATATATAAGCAAATATTAGTATAATCACATCATTGTATAAACAACTCACAACACATCACTGCAACAAACAAAACACACAATAACATACAATACAAAACATTTTATGGACATAACGAAACCAAATCACATGAATATCCGACTAAAATGAGAAGCAAACTAAATGATGGCAACATGGTTTTAACAGTGAAACAAGGAATAAAAGAGCAAGGAAGGTTACCTAGTGGAATGAGTCCACTGCACCTTCCTGAGTGTGAGCTAAACCTCTTCTTTAATCCCCAAGTTGCTGCAAGATAGTTTCCTCTTTCTCCTTACTTGCCAAACCAGAATTCGTAGCTTTCGTGAACTTAGTGTATCAATTGTTGATGTCTAAGGAAGGAGAATGCCTCTCCTTTTATAGTGAAAGCAAACTGGTCCACAACCTTGATGACACATAGGACCATGGTTTTGTCTAAGAGAGAATGCACAACATGGGAGCTGCTACACGCATGATTCCTTCCTCGAGCCAAATGAAGATTTATTGTTCTCTTATTTTATGGTTCGGGTCAGAGGAGAGGGGAATAAAATCCAAAGGTTTGAAGGGCACAAGTTAATTACATGGAGTGTATTTGTTTTATACAGAATCACTTTCCATATGTGAGCTGCCATAGTACAGGATAATGGTACTTGTAAAACCCTTCTCACACGGTTTTTTGGTTGAAAAGTGTTTGGGAAGTGGAAAAGTAGAGGGTGGCTGGTGTGTAGGAAAACTAGCATGGCTGTACGTTTTGTTGAGTGTTGTAGTCATAAAAAAAAAAGAAATTTGTACATGATTTGAAGATAGTTTCTATTGATTTACAAGTTATGAATGAAGATAATAATATGTGTGTGTAAAGAACTGTGTGGAGGAGTGAGGCGCATGGCCTCCCCTCTTGGGTTGCTTGCTTTTTCATCAATGTTATAACACAACAATAAAAAATTACATGAGAAAGAGAAGAATAAGTTAATGAAACAAATTGAATTAGATCAAATTAAAATAAGTTAATGAAACAAATTGAATTAGATCAAATTAAATTAAATCATGAATTAGAGTTACAACAAACTCAATTAGTAAAATTAATCAAATTAAAATTACTGAATTAAAACTAAACTAATTACTAAACTAAAAACTAAGTTAAGAAATTAGAATTGAATTATAAGGTATAGGCTAAGTTAATCAAAGAAATTGAAATTAATATTGGATAAATAAAGATTAAGCTAATTGGACCAAAAGTATAGTCTTAACTAAAGTATAAACCATATTAAAAAATTATATTAAAATTAAAACTGAACTACATTAAAAAATTAAACTCAAACAATTCTAAATAAATCTTGAAATAAGACAAATTTTAAAATAGAATGATAAAAATAACTAAAAATGCATAATTAATGAAAGTGCTTAACTAAAAATGCGAAAATGTCGACCTAGAATGACATGCAAAAGATCAAAGAATCTAAGGGTAAAATTTGGGGTGCAACAACAGGGTTCTAACCGATCCTAACTCAAGTCAAGGGGAAGGGAAATGACCTTGAGTTCTCAATCTCACAATCTCACACTATATGGAAACATGTCATGAGTCTGTTAACTCAATAAATTCACACGAAAGAAAAAACGTCCTGAGCCTATTAACTCAAGAATCCTTACGAATGGAAATATGTCCTGAGCCTGTTAACTCAAGAATCCCACTAATCAATAACCTGTACCAAGGCATCCCCTTTTCCCGTCCGCTTCTACGTCTAGAAGTCGACCCGAGTCATGGATTCTTGTAGTTACTTGACATACGAAATGGATTCGGGATCATCGGCCTGTTAATCGTGAACCGTCACTTCTCATGGCCTGTTAACCATCACAAGTCTCTTTACCATATAGGCTCCATTCGTACTACACACGGGAATCAAACCTGCCAAGTAATTGTGCATAAGTTTCAGAGGAGGAGCTCTAGTCTCATGAAACTACACCTCAAGATAAATGGTTACGATTACGTGATCATATACACAACGTGATTGTATTCGACAATCACAAGGCCACATTCGCCTTAAGACCTCTTTGTCTTTCACAAAACCACAATGGTTATACACACATGTTCCATACTAGTGTTTCACTCATTTCTATACCATTCGGTAATGGACACACGCCTCAGCCTCTTTTGCACGAGCGTTGTCACTAAGTTATCTACTCTAGGCCAAAACTCGTCAACGAATGCACGAGCGTCGCCATTCAGAGTTTATCACAATTCTATTCACAACCTAGAATTATAACAATCTTAACTATGCCATTTGTTTTGGGGTAAAGTTTCCTCACTCTTCCTAATTCATTTTAAGCATGTATATTCTCTTATCATGTTAACATTAATATTAGGCAAAGCATATCACAAATATTACAAGCAAACACATATAATAACACATCACATAAAACATCCCTTTCGGGTTCCCTCCGATTCATTTAATCGAGCATCGAAAGTCAATACTTTCCACTGCTATCCCGTAGGATATTTCCACAGCTTCACATCGGCTATAATTATGCCTCGATCGAATTTACGATCCAAAAGATATGGATTTCAACATATCACATAACATTCTAGAACTTAAAGTGTCTAACTAGAACCCACCTGGTAATAGAAGAGGAGTTTGAAGAATATGATGAATTGATGATCCATGAACTTCTTCTTCCCAAGTTCTTCTTCTTTCTCTTCTTTCCTTTTCTTCCTTTCCTTTTCTTCTTCTTCTTCTTTTCTATCTTTCTTTCTTTTCTTTATATATATATATATATATATATATATATATATATATATATATATATATATATATATATATATAATACCAATATTATATAATATAATCCAATAGAGTAAAATATCTCCAATTGATATTTTATCGTCTCACACCAATTGATCAATTATTAGAGTCACCTTAATATACTCTCTTGAACGTATAATTATTGATCTGTCTCTTTCATAAAATAATTTATCTCTTTAGTGTTCATTAGTTGCTCTATTGATCCCAAATGTCAATACTTAAAGTACTTAGAGGATTCCATTAATCCAATTTACCAAAGATAGAGCACAGAGATACTCATCTGATCTCATCTGATATTCAATTGAGTATATAAATAATATGGGGTATTACACGTGCTCCGCACGGGTATATTAGAAATAAAATTACAATATTTTATAATAGTTGATATTTAATTTTTTATATTACTTTGTAGACCATTTAGATTATGTTTGCAATTATACTATTAATTTTTTAATGAGAAACAATAATCCAAAAAATGTTTTATATTATTGTTTTTTAGGTTATCAGAAGATTTATTATGGTTACATTTATATATTAAAATAAGTAAGTTATTTTTAAACATTATGAGTATAAAAATATGACTACTTGAACTATATTAAGTTTAACATTTAACTTATAATTTAAATTAATTTTAGTACAAATGAATATAATTGTAACAATAGTAATGTCGTAGAAATGAAAAAAATATTAGGAATAAAAATAGATGTATTTATGTCAACAACAATCTCATAGACCTCTAGAGCAGGAATGATGCAAGAATTAAAAAAAAGTAAAAGTCTCATATATCTTGTACTCCTGTTTCATGTGAAAAAATAGTTATATTTATGTTAACCAATACAAAAATGAGAAAGAAATGTAGAATAACCCACTAACAAAAAAGTATATCAATAAAAAGAAGAATTTTAAATGAGGAAAATAATAGGCCTATGGACATGTACTTACCTTAATTTATATTAGACTTTCCAAGCAACAATAACACAGTAGAATTTCATCATCACCTTCTTTTGATTCATATGAAAAAAAGTCATATCTATATCAACCAATAAAAAATTATAAAAATAATTAGAATAGGAGACTAACAAAAATTATATATATATATATATATATATATATATATATATATATATATATATATATATATGATCGGTGAGGACCAGAAGGAGATCGTCGCGACCTTCGTGTAGGACAAGTGCTGATGCTCGTAGGAGAGGAGAAAAAGGGGTGGAGGTACCTGCAAGGTACTCCGATGCCAAAGTAAGTATTTGGTCAAAAGAAAGGGGAGAGCAAGTAAGAGAAGTCAAGTATATGAATTATGATACCTGCCCCTCTCAAGCGAGGGGGTTTTTATAGATGAATTGTTGGCGAGCAAAGCGCCTGATCGACCAATGAGGAGCTTCCAGATGGAGGGTGAAGCGCGTGGTCTTTCTAACTGTACCTGCGATATTCAGGAAGGCAGTTGGTCGCGTGAACCATTCTGCGCGTGGAGGAGACGTGCCCAACGACTATATTGTGCCCAACGGCTACATTGTGCCTGTTGGGCCTGGTCGCCAAATATGATGGATTGTGCCTGGCCCTTAAGGGCAGATAGCCTTGCCCGGTCCAGAACAGGAGCCCCCCAAGTCATTGCTCTGTTGGAGAGTAATGACTTTTAGGCAGCTGCGAATTCGACCATACTGTCGGGGAGGTGGATGTCCGCTTGGAATGTTCCTTTTGTACCCGACCAGACGTGGTCGTCAGCCATTAGCACGAAACGTCGACCAGGGTTTGCAGCGTCCTCGGAGAAATGAGAGTTTTTTGGCGAGCATTTCTGCCCGGATGTGTTCACTTTGACGAAGAGGCTTGCTCGTATGGGCCAAGTGTTAGTGTATTTTCTGCGCTGAACCAGGCGAAGAGTTTTTGTGACACGTGGTGTGCATTTATGGCCTTTGTCAGTCCTAGGGGCGTATAGGCTATGATGACCTTCACGATTTCCCACGATCAAATGGTTATAAAAAGGTGGGGGAAGGTTTTATTTTCATAATTTCACAAGTTTTTCACTCTTTGCTCTCGTTTGCTCTGCAATTAGTCTTCGCCGGAGCTTCTATTCGCCACCGTCAACTTCTTCTTTTACTTGTAAGTTCTCTCTTCCTTTCTGTATATTTCTATAAGTTTTTCGGTAGAAGTTCATATTTTCCGGTTGAACTTCATGTGTTCTTTGATGAACACATGAATTCCAGGAAATTTTATGAAGAACATGATGAACTTTATGAATTTCTAGAATTTTGTAGAAATTGTTAGTGTAGATCTTTGTAGAATCTGGTTAGGTATAGAATTTAGTTTGTAGTCGGGCACTAGGCCTGTTCGAAATCTTAGTGTGAATTCGGGACGAACATGCGTCCTCGTATGTGCCTCTGTGAGTTCCGGTCGCGGGGACCTCTCTTAGCTATTGATAGGTAATTTATGCGAGCACGTGGTTGTCCTCGGATTCGTTAACGCCCTTTCACTTGATTAGTGGTGGAAGGGTGGATTTGATCATGGACGTCGAATTCACTTCTCTTCCTCTGCTTTTCAGGTGAAAATGGTTGAACCCCGCGATGAAGTTATGCCCGACGCACAGGAAGTACCCGAGGGGCCCAGTGTGTCCGCCGATTACTCGAATATCAAGGTCGCGGGAGGGGACCTTGATTGGCTTGAACATGAGCCCTTGTCTTTTCGATCAACCTTCTCCGAGGAGGAGATACAGGACTTCGACCTGTTGGAGAGGCGCGACGAGGATGCTTCACGGGCCTGGAAACCTTTTCGTCCTGGGGAGCACGATAGAATTTGTTCCTCGTACCCGGGACTTTGCTTTCCTATGTACGAATTTGCGTTCACGGAGGCCAAGATGCGTCTCCCTTTCACTGACTTCCAATCCTCCTTGTTCACCCATTTGGCCTTGTGCCCGTCCCAGCTTCACCCGAACGCCTTGGCTTTTATAAGGGCCTTTGAGTTGGTGTGTCGTTATCTCAATATCGGGGCGACCACGGACCTCTTCTTCCGCCTCTTCCAGATTCAGCGGAGTACGGCGGGGTCGAAATAGAGTTGGGTATCGTTTAAGCAACAGAATAGGCTGTTCTGGCCGTATTCTGATTCGATATGCAACTTCAAGGACAGGTTTCTGGTCGTGAGGCCTATGGCCGAGGAGGCGAAGAGGAGCATTTCGACCATTGAGAGGATGATGGTGGATGGTCGGGAAAGGGATAGTGTGGTCTCCATTTTCCCTTTGGAATGGGTCTACACCCATTTTAAACGCCGAACAGATCAGTTCCTGGTGAAGCATGAGTAGCTTTGCCCGACTGATAAGGAGTCGTACAGGATTCTTCATGCTTACGTGGAGAGCTTTTCTCCGGCCTACGTCATCGATCGGGACGGGAATCAGCTGGTCGGGGAGGATGGGCCTGTCCGAGCAGCTAGATATATTAATGTCAAAGCTCTCCTTGAGTGTGATAACGACGACGACGCTATGACTTTGCTTGGTATGCTTCACTGTTTGGTTTTGTTTCTTTAAATTCTTTTGATTCTGACTTGATGTGTGTGTTCGCAGGTATGATGGCTGACACGCGAGAGCGTCTGATGAGGTCGCAGGCTGCGAAGGTTCAAAAGAAGGCGACCACCGGTGCCAAGGCCGGGGCGCCTAAGCATACAGTGATGGAGAGTTTTGCTGCTGGATCTACCCCCGTCCCGGAGAGAGCCTCGACGCCACTGACCCCTGAGGGTTCTCTTAAGAGGAAGAGAGATGTTGCGGGGACTCCTGTGGCTGCCGGTCCTGGGGGGTCCAGGGCTAGTCATTTCGTCCTGCCCGCCTACTACACGCGCCGAGACTTGTTCGTTGAAGGGGATTCGATAGAAGTCCATGATTCTGAAGCCACGACTATTTTGAATGCCAAGTCCAAGGTGAGGAGAAAGCAGTTGTGCCAGGATGCGGCGGGCATGTTCAGGGTCCTTGAAGCTGCCCTTGTCCTCGCCGACGATGAAGCCGCTACTCGGGCGAGCCTCGTGACCTACCAGAATAGAATAGCCGAGCTGGAGGCCGAAAACAACAAGCTGTTCAACGATTTAAAACAGTTTAAAGGTCTCGAGGAGGCCAAGGTGCTGCTCCAGACGGAGGTGACCCAGCTGAAGTTAGCTGCGCTCAAGGCTGACGAGGAGAGGAAGAGACTGCAGGATAGGATTGCTGAGTTGGAAGGCTTGACTTCAGCTGCCCAGGATGAAAACGATGACGAGCAGTCTCTAAAGTCGCGGGTCAACTTGATCGGGAGGATCAGAATCCTTGGCGAAGATAACCTAAAAGCGGCTGAGTTTGGCTTCAATGCGGCTAAAGAGCAGATGGTGGCCCTCAACTCCGACGTGCAGCTCCAGACGGAAGGAATGGGTTTGTTCAACAGAGTGGTGGACGGCCACGTCGTCCCTGCTGAAGAGGAAAGTGAAGTCGTAGGATAATACTGTTGTTTTTAACATGTTTTGTGGGACTGCGTGCCCTTATTAATTTGTATTTCAGTGTATGGGCGCTGCCCCTCTTTGTATTTATGACATTGTCGGGTCGTGGCCGGTACTTTAATATACTTGCTTTTTGTGGACGTTTTATTATGAACTTTGCTCTTTTTTTTTATATGTGTACGTGTGTCCCCGGTTAGGCGTAAAACCTACCGAGAAGGGCGAAATGGTTCCGCCCACGGTGAGGCTAGGACTTCGTTTGAGGTACTAGTCTCATAAGCCTGGACTGTTCCCATCGCGAGCTGGGTGTCCTGCCTGAATGATGCGGCAACGGCGGAGCTCGGTCGAGGTATCCCCGTTGTGCGTAGGATCTGCTCGCCCAAAGAGCAGAAGCTGGCCGGCGTTGTAATGCGTGTCGTGCTTCACCAGGGCACGATACGATGGTCGTGCGGATCTCCCCGCTTTGGGGTGACAGTGTCGACGACTTATCTATCCTCGTGGTTAAGGACTTAGCTATAGTACTGCTTGAGTTTTTCAGCATTCCATGGTCGAGCAAGTTGTTTTTCGTCCAGTGTTTCCAAGTAATATGCTCCCGTGCCCGTTTTGGACTTGACCATATAGGGTCCTTCCCAGTTCGCCGCCAGTTTCCCTTCGCGGGAATCCTTTTGGTTTCTTCGCAGGACCAGACTGCCTAAAGGGAAGTCGCACTTTATGACTCTGGCATCATGTCGCAACGTTATTTGTTGCTTCAATGCGGCCTCGCGGAGGGCAGCCCTTGATCTTATTTCTTCGACCAGATCGAGTTCCTCGCGTAGAGCCTCATCGTTCATCTCTTCGTCGAGCGGAGCTTCTGTCCTTCTGGAGGGCTCCCTTATCTCCACCGGTATTACTGCCTCTGTTCCGTATGCTAGTCGGAAAGGGGTTTCCCCGGTGGTGGAATGAGGTGTCGTCCTGTACGCCCAAAGGACGCTGTGGAGCTTCTCGACCCACCTTTTCTTGGCCTCGCCTAACCTTCGTTTCAATCCGCGTAAGATTACTCTATTCGCGGCCTCTGCTTGCCCGTTGGTTTGGGGATGCTCGACCGAAGTAAAGTGTTGTTTCGTTCCCAGTTTAGCAACGAAGTCTTGGAACTTTCTGTCCGTGAATTGGGTTCCGTTGTCGGTCACGAGGGCCTGAGGTACCCCGAATCTGGCGAGGACGTTTCTTTTGTAGAAACGCAGTATGTTGAAGGCTGTGATCTTGGCGAGCGCTTCGGCTTTAATCCATTTTGTGAAGTAGTCGACGACCACGATTAGGAATTTATTTTGATAAGATCACATTGTAAAGGGGCCTAGGATGTCCATCCCCCACCAGGCGAAGGGCCACGGCGAGGAGAGGGTCTTCAATTCGTTGGGTGGTGCTAAATGCATGTCCCCGTGGCGCTGGCAACAGTCACATTTCTGTACATGTTCTTTGGCGTCCTGCTGCATGGTCGGCCAGTAATATCCTGCGTGCAAAGCTTTTTGAGCCAGGGATCTTCCCCTAGGTGTTGTGCGTTGATGCCCTCATGGATTTCTTATAAGATTTCGGGGACCTGAGCCTCGTCGACACATTTCAACAGGGGAATGGAGAATCCTCGTCGATATAATTTATCTTCGACCAATACGTACGAGCAGGCTCGTCGCTTAGTCACACTGGCCTTCTTACTATCTTCGGGAAGTTCCCCTTTGGTGAGGTAATTGTATACTGGGGTCATCCAACAATGGGGCTCTCCGATGACGTTAACATCTGGTAGGTCGGGCTTTGTAATGCTCGGGCTAGCCAGTATCTCTTGTATGATGGATTTGTTTCCACCATTTTTCCTGGTGCTGGCTAGTTTAGAGAGGATGTCTGCTCGGGTATTCTGTTCGCGCGGGACGTGCTGCACTTCCCATGCTTCAAACTCCGTCATTTTGTCTTTCACCATGGCCAAGTATTCGGCAAGCTGGTCGTTCTTTGCTTGAAATTCTCCTCGTACTTGGGACGCCACGAGTTGGGAATCAGTACAGATTTTGATTTTCTTCGCGCCGACGTCTTTGGCGAGTCGTAATCCTGCGAGGAAGGCTTCATACTCGGCTTGATTGTTGGATGTTTTGAAAGAAAGGATCAGGGATACTTCGATCAGGGTCCCCTCCTCGTTTTCGAGGATAATTCTTGCTCCGCTGCCCGAGGGGCTCGATGCGCCATCCACGTAAATGACCCATTCTTGTGTCTGTCCCGGAGAGGCCGAATCCGGAGTCATTTCTGCCACGAAGTCGGCCAGAACCTGTGCCTTGAGGGCTTTCCTCCCTTCGTAGTGAATGTCGAATTCGGCCAGTTCAAGGGACCACCTTAGCATCCTGCCCGCCATATCTGGTCGGCTTAACAGCTGCCTGATTGGCTGGTCGGTCCTGACGACGATAGTGTGTGCCAGGAAGTAATATCTGAGTCTCCTCGCGGTAATTATGAGAGCAAATGCTACTCGTTCTATTTGCGTGTACCTGACTTCGGGTCCTTGTAGGGCTTTACTGGTGAAATAGATGGGTTTCTGCCCGTCAGTAGTCTCTCGAATAAGTGCTGCACTTACTGCTTCGTTGGCCACTGAGAGATACAGGTATATTGTTTCCCCGCGATCTGGTCGGGACAATACTGGCGGTTCGGAAAGAGCTTGTTTGAAATGGGCGAGGGCCTGCTCGCACTCGTCCGTCCACTCGAAATTTGCCTCCTTCCTGAGTAATTTGAAAAAGGGCAGAGCGTGCTGGGCGGACTTGCTTACAAAGCGAGCAAGGGACGCGAGCATCCCGTTGAGGGATTGTATCGCCTTCTTCGACCGAGGCGTGGGGAATTCCACGAGTGCTCGGCATTTGTCTGGGTTTGTTTCTATTCCTCTTTCAGTGAGATAAAATCCGAGGAATTTTCCTGCTCGCACACCGAAGGTGCACTTTTCTGGATTGAAACACATTTTACATTTTCGAGCTTGGTCGAACACCTTGCGCAAGTGTGTGGTATGGTCGGATTCCTCTTGGGATTTCACGATCATATCATCCATATATACTTCGAGCATATCACCGATTTCTGATCGGAATACTTTGTTCATCATGCGTTGGTATGTGGCCCCGACATTCTTCAGTCCAAAGGGCATTACATTATAGTAATAATTCCCCGAGGAGGTCATGAATGCCGTGTATCTCTTGTCCTCGTCTGCCATTGGGATTTGGTTGTATCCCGAATAAGCGTCCATGAAGGACAAGAGCTTGAATCCTGCGGAGTTATCTACGAGTTTATCTATGCTCGGTAGTGGGTAAGCGTCTTTCGGGCAAGCCCGATTGAGATTAGTGTAGTCAATGCACATGCGCCACTTTCCATTATTTTTCTTTACATGTACAATATTTGAGAGCCAGGTCGTATACCTGGCCTCAGAAATAAATTTTGCCTCTAAGAGGTCTTGTACAAGTTTTTCGGCAGCCTGTGCCTTTTCCTCGGATTGTTTCCTTCGTCGTTGGGCAATGGTGCGGGCAGCTGGATTGATGGTCAAATGGTGGCACGCAGTTTCTGGTTCAAGGCCAGGCATGTCTGCTGCACTCCAGGCGAAGAGATCGGCGTTGTCGTCGAGACATGTTTTCAACTTCTTCTTTACCTCATCGGGCAGACCAGCGCCTATCTTCACCCCCTGTTGGGGTTGTTGCTGAAGGTGATGATCTCAAATTCCCCGTCCGGAACTGGTCGCAGAAGTGTAGGAGACTGGGAGCTCGCTACTCCTAATTTTTTGTCCTCGTCCCGATCTCCGTTTCCATCTTCAGTGATCCTGCTGTCGAGGTCGATGGTGTGTACAGGAAGCGTGGGCTTTTTCTCTGGCTGGCTGTCTTCGGCTGGAACCTCGCCTTCTCTAGTGCATTTTGCCGACTTTGCTGTTGTCGCGATCTGGTTCTGCCCCTTTGTTGCGGCTTCGAAGCATCCGCGAGCAGCCTCGATGTCACCGTGCAGAGTTGCGACGTGTCCCTTCTCAGTATAGTACTTGAGCTTGAGGTGGACCGTCGAGGGGACAGCAACGAGTTCGGCAAGAGCTGGTCTGCCGAGGATGCACTGATAGAGCGACGGGCAATCGATGACTAAGAATTGTGTTTTGATTGTCCGTGATGCCTCTTCTTCGCCGAACGTGACTGGTATCTCCACGTAACCCCAAGGTCGGGCCGTTGCTCCGTTGAATCCTTGGAGATCAGATCTTACGTATAGGGAGAGATTAGATTTATTCAGCTTCAGCGCGCGGAACAGGCTGGAATACATGATGTCTACGGAGCTGCCCTGGTCGACTAGGATTCTCCGCACGTCAGTAGATGATAGTTTGGCCCGGATTAGCAGAGGAATGTGGGAGTTCGGCGAACCTCCGGGGAGTTCTTCTCTGTAGAACGTGATGGGCTGTGACCACCCTTTACCCTTGCCGACCGTGTACAACTGGTCGGGGCTGTTGTCGATTAGCTGTTCAAACTTTCATTTGATGGATCCTATCGTGAGCTCATGGTACCCCCCACATGAGATAACCATGGTCGTAGGAAAGGCTTCCCAGGTGCTGTGTAGGAATGCCTGGGAAGTCGGGTCGAAGTGGTCAGGAACGAGGAAGTCCTCTGGTCGGCTGATGGACATTGCGACCTGCGGGGGAGGACTAGAGGGGGTTGATTCTGCTTCTTTCTTAGGATCAGACGTGTCTCGTCGGGAGGACTCTCCCTTCTTCACGTATTGTTTCAGGTGACCCTCTTTGATGAGGATCTCTATGGCGTCTTTGAGGTGCACGCAATCTTCCGTCACGTGCCCGTGACTACGGTGGAAACGACAGTATTTGCTTTTGTCGACGTTTCCTTTGGACGTGGTCGATTTAGGGAACTGGACACCTCCTTGTTTGAATTCGGTGTTGATACAGTCGGAGAGAATACGCTCACGTGAGGTAGTGAGCACAGTGTATTCATTGAATCGGCCAGCTGGCCCTTTGCCTTCACGGGGACGCTCCTCCCGTCGCTTCTCCTTGCCTTTACGGGATGGCTCTGACTCCTCCTTTTTGGGTGCTCGGGGTGCTTCCCGATCTCTGGCGTCCCGGGCACGATATGCGGCTTCTTTCTCCTCGTAGCGGATGTAATCTTTGGCCATGTGGAGAAGCTCTGTCAGCGTTCGAGGAGCTTCGATCCCGACAGCTTTGCGGAAGTCGCTCTTCGGTCGGAGTCCTTTCTCGAGGAGGTATTTCTTCATGTGGTCGGAAGTTCTGACTTCCACTGCCTTCTTATTAAATCTCTCGATGTACTCCCGCAGAGGTTCTTCTCGGCCTTGTATGATGGCTTCTAAGGTTGCCTCCGTCTTTGGATGTCGTCGGGAGGCTGTGAAATGGCGGGTGAACTGGCCTTTGAGGTCGCGCCAGGAGGAGATGGATCCTCGAGGGAGTCTTTTGAACCATGTCATCGCACCTTTCCTCAAGGTGATGGGAAATATTTTGCACCGGATGGCTCCGGAGACACCATGGTACTAGAGCATAACTTCGATGTTCTCTAGGTGCTCGTGAGGATTTGACGTGCCGTTGTACGTTGCCAGCGTGGGAGGTTTCTCTAACCCGCGGGGAATCCGGGTGTCCATGATGTTCCTCGTGAACGGGCCTTGAGCTTCGTCGTCACTGCTAGAGCTGTGAGAGAATGATGGAGAAAGACTATGGTCGCGGCTTTGACTGCGGCGAGGAGAGTGTCCGCGGGTATGCCTGCGCTCGTACTTGTCCGAGTGTCGATGTCTTTTGGAAACTGGGGAGTGCCTAGTTGTCCTAGGAGAACGACGATGCCGGCGAGCACGGTCGGGTGTTGGACTCCCTGATCCTGACCGTTCCTTGACCGGGGAGGGACTATCACGTCTCCGCTTTGAGTGAACTCGCGGAGGCGGGGAGAGGTTCAGCGTCTCCGAAGTGTAATGCTCTTGAAGGGCGTGCTCGAGGGCGCTGATCTTTTCTCCCTGCTGGATGATGAAACGATTGGAATTGTTCAAAGAGGCGATGAGCGCCGCGGTGGCCGGATCAGCGCCTTAAGGAACCGAAATGGGTTCGAAGGAAAGTTCCACGGCTTGTGCTCGTGGTCTTTGTTCGTCGGGCTTTGGGGAAGCCGGTCCACCGTTGCGCTGGATGTTTTCGGATGGGATGTTCCCGACGACAGCGTCGACATGGGCAGCGGTGGCCACAGGTTCTTGGACGTCACTCTTAACGAAAGCCATGACGATCTGGGATTTTGGAGAGATAAAAGCTTTGGTATTTTGGGTGAAAAGATGAGGGATCTTGATTCAAAAAGACGGGGGAGCGAAGTTTCCTACAGACGGCGCCACTGATCGGTGAGGACCAGAAGGAGATCGTCGCGGCCTTCGTGTAGGACAAGTGCTGATGCTCGTAGGAGAGGAGAAAAAGGGGTGGAGGTACCTGCAAGGTACTCCGATGCCAAAGTAAGTATTTGGTCAAAAGAAAGGGGAGAGCAAGTAAGAGAAGTCAAGTATATGAATTATGATACCTGCCCCTCTCAAGCGAGGGGGTTTTTATAGATGGATTGTTGGCGAGCAAAGCGCCTGATCGACCAATGAGGAGCTGCCAGATGGAGGGTGAAGCGCGTGGTCTTTCTAACTGTACCCGCGATATCCGGGGAGACAGTTGGTCGCGTGAACCATTCTGCGCGTGGAGGAGACGTGCCCAACGACTATATTGTGCCCAACGGCTACATTGTGCCTGTTGGCCCTGGTCGCCAAATATGATGGATTGGGCCTGGCCCTTAAGGGCAGGTAGCCTTGCCCGGTCCAGAACAATATATATATATATATATATATATATATATATATATATATATATAAACGTGAGTTTAAATATTTGTAATAAAATAATTCGAATTTCTATTATGTCACAAAACAAATGGCAAAGACAAATGTAAAGTGAAACAAAAATAATTATAAAAAATGTGAGGAGCACCACCAATTCGTATCGCCTAATTTAATAACGCTTTTAAAGAAAGTGCTATTAAAAAGGAAAGAAACACATCTATAATAGCACTTTATGATCGGACACTATTATAGGGTGCAGACAATGTGATTTTGATAGCACTTTGTAAAAAAACGCTATTATTAAACTTCACTAAGATAACACTTTCTTTAAAACGCTATTAATATTCTTCATTAAGATAACCCTTTTTGAAAAACGCTATTATTTTAACTATCTTATGTTAGCATTTGTTGGAAAACACTATTTTATTATAAAATATATAATAAATAATAAAATAAAAATAAAAAACCAAAACACAATACTTTGGATACTTTTCGTTTTACTCGAAGACTTATAATAGCTCTTTTGTTTTGGGCGCTATTATAAGATATAATAGATTAAAAATAACTTGAATCTATAATGGCGCTTAATAAAAAAATGCTATTATATTCAGAAAAAAAATTAAATTAAAAAATATGGTTTGAATCTATGATAGCACTTTATCAAAAACGCTATTATAAGTTGAAAATAATTAAAGATCTCTATTAGCGCTTTTACTAAAAGCGCTATCATAGACATACAAAAATAAAACATTAACATTGTAAGTTTTGCTTGTCACTAGTATTCGAATTTGAGACTTTTACCATCTTAATTTTTTCGCACCTATAATAGCGCTCTATAAAAAGTACTATTTTAAATAGAGATGAATAAACAACAAATTATTAAATTTTGTCTGGATCTATGACTTAAGACTCCAACACTAAACAATGGACTTCTAAAACTTTGTTTTCCACTAGGCTATTCAACAAATTTGACAAATATATAGGAACACCAAAACTCAATTCGCAAGATTTTCGCTTCTTCTATTTCGTAGTTCAATCTCCTTTTAATTTCACTTTAGGGTTTCCCACTCCTCCTTCTCCGATGGCTCCCGATGCTAATCGTGCCGGTACCGGCGCCAGCACCAGTGGAACCTCCAAAGACGAAGCAGCGGCAAAGAAGAAGTTCGAGAGTGAAGATCTGGTAAGTCGAACAGTCTGGATTCGATTTTTGTTGTTGTTCCATTACTCGTTTTACGGTTCGCGTGTCTATTAAGATCTGGCAAACAAATTCGATTGTTTTTGTGGTAATACTTGCAGTCAGATGAGGATTTGGCTTTGAAGCAATAACTCGAGCTGTATGTTGAGAGGGTTCAGGATTCCGAACCGGGATTACAGAAGGTTACACTTGAGAGCATGAGGTAAACCTAATTTTATAGTTGAGGGTTTACTTTAAGTGATTAAGTGAACAAATTTTGATTCTAGTGGGAACCGGCTTATTTTTATTAAATTGTGTGTTTGTATGTTGAAATTGGAATCTATGGTGGTATTGTAGACAAGAAATTCGTACTTCAACTAGCTCCATGACCTCTGTTCCCAAGCCACTGAAGTTTTTGCGCCCTCATTATGGTACTCTTAAGGCATATTATGAAACTATGGCGGAATCGGAGTTGAAGGTATTGCTATTTGTAGGAATGGCTTTGGAGTAACACTATGGTATTATGCTGCTTAACTGATTTTTATTTCCTTATTGCAGAAGTACTTGGCAGACATATTATCAGTGTTGGCCCTTACAATGTCTGCAGAAGGAGAACGAGTGAGTTTGCTGCAGTTGGCGGTTTTGGGGCGAGTCTTGTTGTTTTGAGGTTGTTGTGCTACTGGGATTTTCATTTTGAGTGTGGTCTGTTCTGTTTTTTCTGGCAGCAGACTCATTGCTCGTTGCCTGAGTTGACGTTCTGCTGAGTTGTGGTTTTGCCACAATGTGTCCTCAGCAGGTCCAATTTTGTGGTTGTCCTCAGCAGGTCCAATTTTGTGGTTAATCCACTTTACATATCTGAGATTGTGCCTGCTAATATAAGAGGACAATTGAACACCCTTACTCAGTTTGCTTGTTCTCGTGGAATGATTTTGGCTTACATTCTTGTTTTCTCAATGTCCTTGTTGCAATCTCTTAGTTGGAGACTTATGCTTAGTGTTATTTCTATTCCTTCTGTTGTTTATTTTTTGTTGACTGTGTTTTATCTCCCTGAATCTCCTTGGTGGCTTGTAAGCAAAGGTCAAATCCTTGAGGCTGAGAAAGTTTTGAAAAGACTTCGCCACGTTGATGATGTCTCAGGGGAGTTGGCTTTGCTCGCGAAGGGTCTCAATCCTGGGGGTGAAGGCATATCCATTGAAGCCAGCTAGTGAGATCCTTATCAACCAAGAAGCAGGAAAAGATTATATAAAATTATATGGACCTAATGAGGGAGTTACAATGATTGCTCAACCTGTGGATGGGCAAGGTAGCATACTATCGCGCAATATGTTATTTATGCATGGAAGCTTTTCATCTCAAGCAGCTGCTAATCTCAAAGATCCTATTGTCAACCTATTTGGAAGTTTGCACGAGAGTACTCTCATAGAGAGCGGCCGTTCAAACGACATGTTAATTAACAATGGTAATAGTATATTCTGCAGCTGCTTCAGTGTGTCAGTCTTCGCATGTTTCATTTGCTTCAACTTCTGGCTATGACATACATCTAGATGGTGGTAAAGCTTTTTAGGCTTCTGGTATAGTTAGTCTGTCAGTTCTTTGAACTAGTGATGCATTGCAACTGCCAGAAGTAGTGGGAAATTCATGAGACATATTATCAGTGTTTTGTGCTATTGCTTTAATTGTGTTCAAGTTTGGGAGTGTAACTTTATAAAGACATTTTTTACTGTCAGAAATTTCAATCTTATGTTTTCATGAGACATATACTGTTGAAGATGAACTGCTGTTAGAAACAACTGATCACTAGTTAAATTTTGGTGATGGAGTGTTTGACTGAAAAGAGTTGATTATATCATCAATCTCAATCTTATGTTTTCTTTTGATGTCAGAAATTTGGCTGGAGAAATTGCACAAGAATATGCTAAACGACAGGTTAGGCATCTAGCTAATTTACATGCCCTCACTGCAGTATTTTCTGTACTTTTTTTAGTAATGTTAACGATTGCAAATTTAGTTCAAAATGAAGTTGGAAAACCGAACCTGTTGGTATTTCGAAGGATGATTCATTGTCGAAAACTGGATTACTCGAGCAAATAATACCACGGTTGATAGAAGTGACTACTTGTGGTACTCGTTAAGGTAGTTACGCCTTTAAGTTTGAAAGATATTTCATCTGACCTACGATTCTGTTCTTATTGATAACACTTTTCTTTTATACTTTTTTAAAGCATTGGTCTTGAGGAAGATCCTGGTTCTCAAACTATCCTTCATATTGACTCACTTGGCCATGCCCTTCACGTCGTAAACGGCAAGCTTGCTGGTAAATGTTCATTAGGATTTTATTGTTTCAATTATGTTCTTCTAGAATTATTGAAATAGTAACCGTTTATGATATTATTGGCTAATTCTTAGGGAGTCGAGCAGGAAACAGTAGTAAAGCTAAACTTAATGTGGACATCCCAATCACACTAGTTTCTGGAACGAACAAAATTGATCTGCTGAGTTTAACAGTGGGACTTAAGGTTCGTCTTTTCTGGTTTACTATGGTATTAAATTCTATTTATGATAAGTTTGTCAACATGTGGGATATGTTATCGAGCCAATCCAATCATATTGCATTCCCACACACTATTTATGATAAGTTTGTCAACCTGATTGTTATTTTATTTGATGTACTATTGTGTCTTTCTATACTGTAGATTCTATATGAACAACTTGATTATTTGAGGGCTTTAAGTCTACATTTTCAGCGACTGGGGCAGTTAAAACTATCGGGGCAGTACATTGTTGTAGATATCTATATTGAGAGTTATGGGTTTGTTGCATGAGTACACAGAATAGTTCTCAACTTATGGAGTATCCCCTTTGCCAAGGTAACTCAAATTCCCTATCTGAGATCAACATGGATATGTTAATGCTTATGCACCTAAACATCAACCTTTTCATTTTAGAGAAGAAACATTAACTTCAGTGAACTATCAATTAAAGATGCTGTTATTTTTTACAGATGTTTACAAATGGAATGAGTGAAAGCATGTCATCAGAGGTTACTTTACGGGATGTGCCGCCAGAAGCTTTCAAGGCTATGGTTGACTTTTTATATGATGGGCAATTGAATGAGAAAGTTATTGATTCTGGTTCTTTGATGCTCCAACTCCTCCTATTGGCTGATCGATTCGGAGTAACATTTTTTCACCAAGAGTGCTGCAAAATGCTTTTAGAAGGCCTCTCACAGGTAGTTGGGATAAACATGTTAAGTATAGAAATGTTAATGTACTATCATTAACACACTCTCTCATGCCGTTATCGAAGCGTATACTTTTCGGTGATTATCAAATTGAGGAAGATGATGTTGCTGCTGCTTACAAACAGTTGATTAAACGAAAATGATATCGGCTACATGATCGCGACGGGGAGAGTGGCGAGTGGAAAGGATGAAATCAGTGGTGATGGCGGTTGGAGTGATGGCAAACGACGCGGTTGTATTCGAAGGGTCACAAGCGAGTGGGTCGACGGGGCAAGTGAGAATCGCACGGTGCATAGTGGGTTTCGTGGCGGCGCGTTGGTGCGGCTGAAAGAATGTATAAAACAGATCAATTGTGTGTTGTGCTTACACCATTAACCATTTTTTTTTCCAATTCTCACTGTTGTACTTACAACAATACACAATACTTCTGAAGAATTAGTTTGTTAAAGGAGAGAAAAATAATGGTAACAGAGAAAGAAAGAACTGCACAGAAGTGAGGAGGCCGTCTGCGGCATCTTTCTCTCTGGTTTTTGATATTTGTTACCAACACCATTAACCATTTTTTCCCTTTGTGTATTGGTAGTCTGGTACCGGCACACCTTATAGTGTATCGTAACATCCACCTAATTACTGACTCCAATGGGGATGGGATGATTGCTCTTTGCAGAAATAAGGATGGACCCAAGGAGTTAAGTGGGTCTGACCTTATTAGTTTTGCATTGTTATTTATAAAATCTATTAATTAGGGTTGCATATGTTTCTTTAGGAGAAATGAGGATGAGCTCCAAATAATATAGTGGGTTAGGCCTTATATTTAGTTTTGGCTAGAGTATATAAGTGGGGGAATTTCAGTTAACATGTTAAAAGAGTGGCAGGACTCTTAAATACCTGGTGATTCCTTGTTTTTTCCTCTGCTAGCAGTAAGTTTTCCTATATTCTTTCTACAAATTCTAGGATCTGAACCATTGGCTATCAACTTTGTTTTTCCTATAACTCGTGCTTCTGGATCAGTTTCTAACCATTCTTTTACTTTTACTTCATGAATGCTTTAATTATGATTTAGTGCACAATGATGATAAAACATCAAAGCTCAGTGTAGTTATGGTTAAACACTTCTAATTTCTTCTATGTTCTGGCTAATTTGTTCATAAGCATCCTTGTTTAGTTCGAAGTTTCACATCACTAGCTGTTCTGTAAAATATGTAATACATAAACATTTAATTATTTGTATATTAATCTGATTTTACCATGACACTGAATTCGTGTTTTGACATTTGACATTTTTCCTCTTCTGAATCTTTACAGGTTATGGATCAAGCTTTGGAGAAGGGCCTTATTCTCATTGAAGGTTCTGGACCAACATATGCTACTTCAACTGTTAGTACTACAAGCTTTTTCTTGCTTTCCCAAGCTCAATGCCAGCAGAAAGCTATTCTATTCTTGTAACTTTTTATTAGTTCGTTGTGGTAGAAGATACAATTATCAAGTGGACTAATCATATTGATTCCCATGTTTTTGCATACGTATTGTGGTATTCATTGTGCAGACCTTCTAGGAGTCAATAATAGCAGCTGGTGCTGGATTAGCCTTAGTTGACTCAGTGGTGATCTCTCAACCTTGCATGTCCATCTCTTCATGATAATCTATGTGTTTGTTTTGGGTTGGGGTAAGTAAGTGGAGATAGATATGTACAACATATCTGCTTCTAGTAACTATGTGCATACTGGAAACTATTTTGTTCTAGGTTGGAAATTTGGGTCTTTGGTTTCGCAGAATCAGATATTGACTGAAAATGCTTGGCAGCAGTAGGGCGTCGCCAATATAACAAAATTTTGAAAAACAATTGTGTTCCTATTAGGCTTTTTAAAGTGTCAATGCATTCTAAGTTGGAGATTTTAAAATAATTATTGAGATACTCTTTAGCTTAAGTTTTAGAAACATGGTATCATCAATGTCTTTGTAATTAAATTGTATTTTAGCACAAGGTGAAGGTCATGTATATTGGCCAGACTTCAATCCCAGACGGATTTTTCTGTGACACAAATATCTTAAGAGATATAAAAAATATTCCAGGGCCTCCACCTAATTGCTTATGCTTTTAGGATAGTCTTTGACATAAATGTTTTGAGAATTGTACAAAATTAGAGATTGTACTCATTATTTTGATGTAAATTTCTTTTATTCAATTTCAATTTTATGTTCAGGTTGCAGCTTCAAAGATAACGAAAGATACACCGACTGGTTTTGCATTGATAAGACCACCAGGACACCACGCAGTTCCAAAAGGACCTATGGGATTTTGCATTTTTTTTGGAAATGTGGCCATTGCAGCTCGTCATGCTCAGCGTGTTCATGGACTGAAGCGCGTGTTTATAATTGACTTTGATGTTCATCATGGGAATGGAACAAATGATGCTTTCTATGATGATCCAGACATATATTTCCTTTCCTTCCATCAAGTAAGCTACAAATTTTGTTCATAGCTCTGAATATATTTTCTTGTGTTTCTTCATTGGTGTTCTTAAATACCATTCACTAAAGGGAAATAACTGAAAAAAGGTAGAGGCTTCAATATCCTGTATTCTTTGAGTGGTCTGCGTGTACTTCACAAAGCTCTCTACTCAAAGCATTTCTCTCCTCATTCTACCTTCTTCCCCTCTATATTCTCACTCTTCTCTGTAGAACTCACTTCTTTCCCACTTCTTTTTGCAAGCTCAGCATTTTGTAAAAGCTAATTGATAGTTTTTGCTAACTATCCCACTTAGCTTTCAACTGAAATTTGCATTGGATCACATGGCAATTTAAACAAAACAAAGTTAACTACATCCAATACTCTAGCTTCTAGCTTCACCCTAACAGAAGTTTAACCATTGATTAAATTGACAAAGTCTCAGCTTTTACACTTGTAGTTAACTGACTTCACTTGATTTACTTACACTACAAGTTAAGTGGGATAGTTAGCAAAAATCCGTAGGTTGGTTCAGATCTCCGTTCTAACACCCGGAGTTGTCTTCATAGAGCTTCGGTTAGATTATCATTCACGTCGTAATTATTATTTTTAGGGATTTTACATTTTTAGGGGTTGGTTCAACGGTAATCGTGTAACGCTAATGATTATAACCTCAAGGACTAGTTCAAGTTCATGTTGTAAAGGTATGATATAATAATTGGATCACTCTTGAAAAATTATTATGTTAAATTTGTCATGATGAATCAATGAAAAGTTAATATGTTCAGTTCTGTTATTGTGTATCTTGTATTCTCTGGGTATTCTGTGCTTGCCAAGATTGGGGGCAGTTATTCACTGCCATAGATTTCTTTAGCTTGTGTGGTACTACTTTTTGTCTATTATAATGTTATTGTGCTAAATTCTTTTCATGTAGTTTTTATAATCTATTATAAAGTTATTGTGCTGAATTTCATTTCATGTAGTTTTTATAATGAGATAGTCTCTTTTGCAAATTGAACTATGAACTATGACCTATAGAGTTTGTTTATAGGCTAAATTAATATTTTGTTGTACAACTTTGTATGTCATGAATTGGTAGGCTAGAGCTGTTGTGCCAGTGCATATTAGATGTAAGGCCCACATATATAATACATGCATCAAATCATATATTATACATGATAAGTACGTTTGGTATTGAAATATACAATAAGTTCTTAGTAACACATTATACATATACATGCCCAAAAAGCCTAATACAAAAAAAACTACGGCATCGTATATCTACAAGATATTTCAAAAGACAAAACACTAAGAACTAGATCACTAAGGATCTCAAAACTCCACAACGGAAGCAAAGCCATCAGATAAGTAAGGATAATCACACGGCCTTATCCTTACCCTTCGCGGAACCTGCAGAACCTGTGATGTAAACAACAACAGTGGGGTGAGATACATCAAATCTCAGTGAGTTCGCTATCTTAAAGTCCTCTCGGCTTTACAAGGTTCTAACATAAACCTAACTCATGTCCAAAGGGATAGGGGAAAGACCATGAGTACACACACAAGTAACCGACACGGTGAGCCTGTAAACTCACACTAGTACCGAAGTACCTCCTGAGCCTGTAAACTCAAGGATTCACAAATCAATAACCAATACCAAGACATCCCCTATTCCCGTCCGCTTCTACGTCTAGAAGACGACCCGGGTCATGGATCCTTGTAGCTACTTGGCATACGAATTGGATTCGGGATCACCGGTCCGTACACCGTGATCCGTCACTTCTCACGGCCCGTACACCGTCACAAGTCTCTTTACCCGTAGGCTCCAATCGTACTTAACACGGAGCTCAAACCTGCCAAGTAGTTGTGCATAACGTTTCAGAGGAGGTGCTCGAGTCTCATGAAACTACACCGCAAGAAACAGTGGTTATGATACAACATGCACACGCCTCGGCCTTTCATGCACGAGCGTTGCCACAAATGATAATTTACACTTCCGACACAGTTTATGGTATAATCCTCACTCTGCCTATTTCATATTTTAATATGCATACCTTGTCCATAACAATTACACATATTCACAGATAAAAGTCGACAAAATGACACTATTTCAAAAATTCCGACATAATTAAATCGGCCGACAATTTTAAAACCATTGTAATAAGAAAGTACATTTTATTATCTTTCCAACGATACCAAAAATGTTCAAATCCGAGTTACGTACAAAAAGTTACTGCATTTGAAACAAACGATCGAAAAATAAACACAACAGCAGAATTTCTGCAATTCTCCTGGCCATACGCGTATTGGCACCTCCCATACGCGTATTGCCCAAAATTCTCGCCCAGCCATACGCGTAATGCCCCAAGCGATACGCGTATTATTCAAAATTCTCGGCCATCCATACGCGTATTGCCCAAGGCCGTACGCGTATGGGCAGAGACGTTTTTCCTTGAAAATTTCTTTTAAAATTGCCATACGCGTAACGCTCTTGCCGTACGCGTAATGACATGTCCCATACGTGTATTGACATGCCCCATACGCGTATGGGCAGAGAAAAATGTAGAAAAACCAGCAGAAATTTCCTGCTACGGGTTGATCCAAAATCACCCCAAACTCCCATTTTTGATCAATCACAAAGCATCAAAACATGTTATAACATAACAAGCAATATAACATACAATCAAACATTGAATTTCAACAGTTAGATTCATGATTTTATACCAAAAATACCCATTTTCACAATTCCAACCTAACTCTAAACTCAAAATAAACTCTACTCTAAAGGGTCTAACTAGAACCCACCTGGACAACAAGATGAGGATGATGAAATTGAGATGAAGAGATGAAGAACAGAGGATTGATGATGATCTTGAGCTTTTGAGAAAAATTTCTCTCCTTTTCCCTTCTCCTTCACTTTTCTTTTTCCTTTTTCCTTTGTTTTTCTTTCTAACTTTTGTTTTGGTTTCCAAATGAGAAAAAGGAAACATAGTAAAGAAAATACTTTCCATTAATTAACAATACTACTAAATGTCCAAATTAGCTCAAATACACCAAATAATAAAAACTCAATGTTAAATACTATTAATTTAATCACTCTGAGTTCGTCAGTTTACTCTAATTATTTTATCAAATAATTGCTCAGAGTACTCCGGAATCCAGTTGATCATAATAATATTCACCAGAGCGTTTATAAATTTACGGGGTATTACATCCTCTCCCCCTTAAATAGAAATTCGTCCTCGAATTTAGAATATTACTAGAACAGATGTGGATAAGAATCTCGCATTTCCGATTCTAGTTCCCAAGTAGCATCACCCGGATGTGTCATATCCTATTGCACCTTAACGAGTGGAATATCTTTGTTCCTTAACACTTTTGTTTCTCTCCCCACGATACAACTCGGTTGTGGTTCAAAAGTCAAGTCCGCTTCTTTTCCCATGGATTCTGGTAGAATTGGCTGAAGAGGATCAGGAATAAACTTACGGAGCTGAGATACGTGAAAAACATCATGCATTTCAGATAGAGAGGGTGGTAAGGCTAATCTGTAAGCAACTTCACCAATCCTTTCTAAAATCTGATACGGTCCCACGTATCTCGGACTTAATTTACGTGACTTAAACGGTCCTTTCAATCTCAATCTCGAAGTAACTTTCAGAAATACATGATCACCTTCCTCAAATTCCAAAGGTCTCCTGCGATTGTCCGCATAACTCTTTTGACGATCTTGTGCTTGTTTAATTTTCTCACGGATCATTCGAATCTTTTCCGTAGTCTCTTGAATAATCTGGGGTCCCAAAATTCTATCTTCGCCAATTTCAGCCCAACACAAAGGTGTTCTACACTTCCTCCCATACAATGCTTCATAAGGAGCCATACCGATGCTCGCATGATAACTATTGTTATAGGAAAACTCAATTAACGGGAAAAGTTCTTTCCAATTCCCTCTACTCTCTAGCACACAAGCTCTTAACATATCCTCCATTGTCTGTATTGTTCGCTCAGTCTGACCATCCGTTTGAGGATGATTCGACGTGCTCAAACGCAAATTCGTACCCATCGCTTGTTGGAACACCTTCCAAAATCTCGAAGTAAACTTCGGATCTCTATCGGACACAATACTAGAAGGAATACCATGCAATCTCACAATCTCAGCAATAAACAACCTTGCAAGATGACTTGCCTTATAAGTAGTCTTCACGGCTAAGAAATGTGCAGATTTCGTTAGTCGATATACAATTACCCAAATAGAATCATAACCTCCTTGTGTACTAGGTAAGCCTACTGCAAAGTCCATAGAAATACTATCCCACTTCCAAACTGGAATATCCAACGGTTGCAACAGACCACCCGGTCTTTGGTGTTCAATCTTCACCTGTTGACACACCGCACATTCTGACACATTCCGCTATATCCTTTTTCATCCCAGACCACCAATAATCCTTCTTTAAATCCTGATACATCTTCGAAGAACCAGGATGTATCGTAAAAGTGCCTTTATGAGCTTCATCTAAAATCTTCCTTTTCAATGCCTCATCCTTCGGAACACAAATCCGTTGATTAAACAAAACGATCCCATCAGTTGCTCGTGTAAAACCCGGTTGAAGTAACAATTCTTGTAACTTCTCCTCTAACAATTGTTCTTGTTGAATCTCAACTCTTAAAGTAGAATTGACATTCAAATTCCCCAGAATTACACCATTCGGAGTCCACACAAATTGGAGATTAAGAGCTCTAAACTTTTCCAACAATGAATACTCCAAAATCATCAATTCTGCACTATGAACCATTTTCCGACTTAAAGCATCCGCTACTTTATTCGCCTTTCCTGGATGATATTTCAATTCTAAGTCATAATCCTTTAAGTACTCCATCCACCTTCTCTGTCGCATATTCAACTCCTTTTGGTCAAACAAATACTTCAAACTCTTGTGGTCACTGAACATCTCAAAGCGTACACCATATAAATAATGACGCCACACCTTCAGTGCAAACACCACTGCAGCTAGTTCCAAATCATGAGTTGGATAATTCTTCTCATGGACTTTCAACTGTCGAGAAGCATAAGCTACTACTTGACCGCCTTGCATCAGAACACCCCCCAATCCCCTCTTAGAAGCATCACAGAATACTTCATAAGAGTTATTAGGACCAGGAATAATTAATACTGGAGCACTCGTCAAACTTTCCTTTAATTTCATAAAACTTTTTTCACAACCCGAATCCCACTCAAAAGCAAAATCCTTCCGAGTAAGTTTCGTCATTGGTAAGACCAATTGAGAAAATCCTTTAATGAACCTTCTATAGTAACCTGCCAATCCTAAGAAACTTCTAACCTCTGAAACATTTCTCGGTCTCTCCCAATTAATCACTGCTTCCACTTTCGATGGATCCACTGCCACACCACCTTGAGATATAACATGTCCCAGAAAATTTACTTCCGACATCCAAAACTCACACTTGCTCAACTTAGCAAACAATTGCTTCTCTTGCAATACCGATAAGACAATTCTCAGATGTTCTCCGTGCTCTTGTGGAGTACGAGAATAAATAAGAATGTCGTCAATAAAGATTACCACAAATTGGTCCAAGTAAGCCTGAAATATACGGTTCATGTAATCCATAAAAACAGCTGGAGCATTAGTCACACCGAAAGGCATCACTAGGAATTCGTAATGACCGTAACGTGTTCTAAATGCAGTTTTTGGCACATCGGAACTCTTCACTCGGATCTGATGATAACCCGACCGTAAATCAATCTTCGAGAACACACGGGTTCCTTTCAATTGATCTAACAAGTCGTCTATCTTGGGTAAGGGGTACTTGTTCTTAATGGTGACTTTATTCAACTTACGATAATCAATGCACAACCGCATTCCCCCATCTTTCTTCTTTACCAATAACACTGGAGCTCCCCAAGGTGAAACACTAGGTCTAACAAAGTGCTTAGACATCAAGTCCTTCAATTGGTCCTTTAATTCTCTTAATTCAAGCGGTGCCATCCGATAAGGAGAAACGGATATAGGAGCCGTTCCCGGTACCAGGTCAATAGAGAACTCAACTTCTCTCTCTGGAGGAAGAGAAGAAACATCCTCAGGAAAAACTTCAGGAAACTCACCCACTACAGGAATACTCAAAATTTGCTGTTCACTACTTCCTTCCTTAGTAAGAACCAATAAAACAGATTTCTCCTTCTCAAATGTAACACCCCGATTTTTAACAGCGGGAGTGTATATTTTTTTTTTGAATGCCATACATAATATTGACAACTGTCTTTTCAGGAAAATAATAAAAATGATTAATCAGAGTACGAGCTTTCGATCTAAGTCTTTTCCATACATAGGACCAGCGTAATGCCCACTGTTTATAAATATTTGTCCATACACATAAAAATAAGCACTCAGCTTTGATAATAACAGCAACAACAACATGGACAACCTCAAAACACGACCCTAAGCTGATCTTGAATTCCTAGCCCCAAGACATCGCATCTTACAAGCCTTCACGACACCTGGATACCTTAACTATCACAACTTCTAAACCTGGGTGGTCGTTAGCCACATCATAATAATAGTAGAGGGTCACGATCTAAAAACAGCATATATGGAAGAATACACACATGCCCGCAGAACATGATATACATAACAACATGAATAAGATGGCAATATGATATGCAGAGCAACATGAATGAGGTGACAGTATGATATATGTAACAATCACAACATTTAATTTAACACACCAATGCAATGCACAAACATTTAATTTAACACACAAATGCAATGCACAAACATTTAATTTAACACACAAATGCAATGCGCAAACATTTAATTTAACACACAAATGCAATGCACAAACATTTAATTTAACACACAAATGCAATGCACAAACATTTAATTCAACACACCCATGCAATGCACACACATCCTAAATGCAGACCTATATGAATTTGGTGGTCCCAATTCGTCGGGTACCCTCACCATGCATGAATTCCGGAATTTAACCTCTCCGCAGAGAGTCGTGATACCCCCTTGGGTCCTCACTAACCGTGCTGCCTCGCAGACACAAAAGTGTTGCCCTTGCAAACACTCGGAGTTGCCTCCCTCGCATTCTCCTGACTCAATTTGATCTCAAAGGATCGATGATGGCTCAGTCACATCACCTGGTGCAGTAGAATTCCCTTCGGGATTAGGTGATGATTCAGAACCCATCACCCTGGCCCGTTCGGCGCCAACTACCTACACGCAACTATGGTATGCATGACTCACACATGCAAATGCAACAGTTTATATAAACACAATATGTATAAACACAATTCACAATTCACAATTCAGTTCATATATCTATCACAGATCATATGAACAATTCTCAGTACCAACAGGTGGCTCAGACACACCTCGTGTTGTCCTCCTCGACATACACATCAATCGCAATTCATATATTTATCACAAATCATATGAATAATTCTCATTACCAACAGGTGGCTCAGACACACCTCGTGTTGTCCTCCTCGACATACACATCAACCGCAATTCATATATTTATCACAAATCATATGAATGCACATCACAAGTTTAGCATCATAGCATAAACACACATCCCCAACTGGGCACACAATCATGTATATAACCACATATCCCCAACTGGGCACACAATCATGTATATAACCACATATCCCCAACTGGGCACACAATCATCACACATCCCCATAAGGGCACACAGTCATGAATACAAACACACATGCATTCAATCACATATAATATCGTTAGAAAGTGCCCTTACCTGAGCAAGCTTCCAACCCAACCAACCTACGCTACGTAAGATCAATTCGTCCCTCACGATGAAACCTCGTAACCGAATCCCACTGTAAACCTTTACAATACACAAGGACTTATGTTAAAACCACTCGGATATATCCTACAACAAGGCTGGGTCTTGGTCGCTAACCTACTCAATCAGGTTTTGGTTACGACACTGGTTTCTACCCTAATCGCTTTATAAAATAAATCTTTTCAAATAAGAAAGAAATTAGTTTTTCTCTTAAAAGAATAAATATCAAACTCAAGGAAAATTTTCCACAACTAATTTAAATTCTTTTATTTGAACCAACAATTGCGTCAAACTAATTTTCTCGCACTATGAATAAATTCGGCGAAACCGAAATATATAAATCACCAAAATAAGATTTTTAACCCCAAAATAAACAACCTAATATCCCATAAGTACCAAATAAATAACCAAAATATTTATTTCACCAATATAAAATTTAATGATCTCCTTGTATCAAAATACTTTAATCATACCATAAATAAAATTAATTAAACAAATAAAATACTAACTAATATTCCAATTTCAATAATATTCTAAATTAAAATTTAGAATAAATAATAGTTTTTCAATCACAATAAATTATTTGGATCCAAAAATATTTCGACACAAAACTAGTTAACAGTATTTTTCAACGGTACCAAAAATGGGCACAGATCGTACTTTAACATACTATTCCGAACGTATCCGGAAAATTCCGAAAAAATAAAATAATTATCTAAAAATATATAATTAAAGATAAATAATGATTCTTTCAGTTAAAAAAAACAGGATAAAAAAATATCAAACGGAATAAAAATTACGAGACCAAAAGTAAAATCAGCGGAAAACATGGCGCCCGCCTCACTAAGCAAAGTGGCGCCTGCCACCAAATTCACACACACACACAACAAGTGGCGGGAGCCACTTCTTTTTTTTCTTTCTTTTATTTCTTTTTTTCTTTCTCAACCACATATATCATTAAATATATAATCTTAATACATAAAATATTCATAATAAAATACTTTGTCTCTTATCTTAAAATAATAACGATAATAATAATACTCCAAATAATATACCCACAAATAAATTAAATCGGTATCAATATTTTTTCTTCTAAAAAAATATAATCCGATAATCGGATAGAAAATATTTTTGCTACCCACAATAATAATTTTTCCTACACAAAACTGTAAACAGGGGTATTCTATCGGTGTATAACTTACCCAATCTAACCACATAATTTAATACTAAATTAAAATAAATAATTAACATGAAAAAAACTTAAAAAACACTCACTATTTTTTTCCTTCCATGCTAGGCGAGAGAGAGATATCCAAAAGAAGAAAAATGAAACAAGTTACCATTATATAGTTTTTTTTCAAACTCAGCATCACTCTCTCTCTCTCCCACGTGCAATTCTTATCCCAAAATAAGCCGCCTCTCATCCACCGCCCTACTATTCAATCAAACCCGTTAATTCGTTCGGTCTCCTCGTTCGCTCACAGACGAGTCGTAAAACACTCCCGAATAACTTTTTCGAAAACAGAAAAATTCTACCGTTATCTTTAAAATAAAACACAACATTATTTTCGACAAAATAATTATTCCGAACAAATAAATTTTCTACGCCGCTTAGAAAAATAAAATGGGATTAAATTTTCATTTTCCGGCGATAAATAAACTCCTATTAAAATTTCCGACAACACTCGGAGTACGTGGAAAATAAAACAACGGCTATATTTTTCTCGTTTTCTCAAAACATCAACGGAGTCACATTTTCAGAATTTCCGATACCATAAAAATAATATCTGAAATCAATTATAATCCTTACCAATTTAAAAAGTCTGATCGATTGCCAAAAGAAAACCTATGGGTCAATCCGATCCACAACCGGAACCCTAAAAATATCGGGTATAATCTGCTCGCTACTCCAAATTTAGTAGAAAAACAGATTAAAATGATAAAACATCATAATATCATACGGACTAAAATATACGGGTCTTACATCAAACAAGAAATTTACCATTCCCACCGTACCTTCCAAAATCGTTGATAATACATCTTTCGGAGTAGCCTCAGCAAATGGAATAATGATTAGCTTCTCCTCACAACCGATAAAAACCGAATTAGCTGAAAGCCAGTCCATTCCCAGAACAACATCCACTTTCTTAAGCGGCAAACAAATAAGATCAATCTGGAAGACTCTTTCGTTCACCGACAACACACAATTTTCACACATCTGCGGTGTTTCAACCATTTCATCCATGGCAGTAGTAACCACCATAGGAGGAAACAAAGGAATAGTTTGCAACCCAAGTCGCTTCACACAACGCGTGGACACAAAAGAATGCGTTGCCCCACAATCAAATAAAACAAAACAAGGATGTCCATTTACGAAACACGTACCCGCAATCAAGGAGTTGTCACCCTTTGCTTTCCTTGCATCCAAGGTATACACTCGGCCAATAGTCTTCCCTTGTGTTTGATTTCTACCCTGAGGACAATCTCTCGATACATGACCCATCTTGTTACACTGATAACACCGTATTCCATCCGAATTACACCTACCATAATGATTCCTTCCACAAGTACGACATACCGGAGGCACACTAGTTCTAGAACTCTGTACTTGCTTCCCTTTGGAAGACTGTTGCCTTTGCCTAAACTGTTGATTCGACCTTCCACGGTCACTTTGAGTTGTCCTGTTCAAATCCACCTCCATTTGTACCTTTTTCAAACTATTTTCCGCCACATAACATTGTCTTAACATTTCCGCATAAGTAGAAAATTCCCGTTGAGACACGCTATGTGAAATTTCAGCCCTCAAACCAAACAAAAACTGATCAATCTTCCACCTCTCATCAGGAGCATACATGGCCTGCCTAGAATAATCAGCCATGATCTCAAATTTTTCCGCATAGGAAGCCACTGATAAATTGCCCTATCTCAACTATTGGAACTCAAACTCCTTCTAAGACCTTAAAGAACTCGGAAAATATTTCTCCATAAAAGTAACCTTAAACTGCTCCCACACTTTTGGTACCTCTTGGATTGTCATCAAGGCTGAAGTACTCTCCCACCACCTCATGGCAGGAGCCTTTAGCAAGTGAGAAGCAAAGACCACTTTATTTTCCTCATTGCAATGCACTATCAAGAAAATCCGTTCCATACCTGCTATCCACTCGTGCGCCTTCACCGGATCTAACCCTCCCTAAACTCCGGAGGATTCATACGAATGAATTCTCTATAGGTTCCCCCTGTAACTTCAAGAACAACCACTGGAGGATGCAGACCATCAGCCATTTGCTGTACCATTCCTTGCATGAACTGATTTTGCTGCTGCTGCATCTGTTGCATGAATTGATACAAAGGGGCGTTCCCTTCAGCACCCTGTGGAACCGTCCCAGCCAGAGTAGTCCTCGGAGTCCTTGGTCTTCCACGGTTGTTTCTACGTCCGTCGGCCATGTTCCTGAATGTCATACAAATAGGATTAAGTTGACTAGGCTCAATACCATAAATATAACACGTAAGACCAAAGGCGACACCATGTATCTGAAACGGAAAGAATTACTTATTCTATTTCATGGCTAGGTCGAGGATACGACCTGCTCTGATACCAACTGTAAGGCCCACATATATAATACATGCATCAAATCATATATTATACATGATAAGTACGTTTGGTACTGAAATATACAATAAGTTCTTAGTAACACATTATACATATACATGCCCAAAAAGCTTAATACAAAAAAAACTACGGCATCGTATATCTACAAGATGTTTCAAAAGACAAAACACTAAGAACTAGATCACTAAGGATCTCAAAACTCCACAACAGAAGCAAAGCCATCAGATAAGTAAGGATAATCACACGACCTTATCCTTACCCTTCGCGGAACCTGCAGAACCTGTGATGTAAACAACAACAGTGGGGTGAGATACATCAAATCTCAGTGAGTTCGCTATCTTAAAGTCCTCTCGGCTTTACAAGGTTCTAACATAAACCTAACTCATGTCCAAAGGGATAGGGGAAAGACCATGAGTACACACACAAGTAACCGACACGGTGAGCCTGTAAACTCACACTAGTACCGAAGTACCTCCTGAGCATGTAAACTCAAGGATTCACAAATCAATAACCAATACCAAGGCATCCCCTATTCCCGTCCGCTTCTACGTCTAGAAGACGACCCGAGTCATGGATCCTTGTAGCTACTTGGCATACGAATTGGATTCGGGATCACCGGTCCGTACACCGTCACAAGTCTCTTTACCCGTAGGCTCCAATCGTACTTAACACGGGGCTCAAACCTGCCAAGTAGTTGTGCATAACGTTTCAGAGGAGGTGCTCGAGTCTCATGAAACTACACCGCAAGAAACAGTGGTTATGATTACAACATGCACACACCTCGGCCTTTCATGCACGAGCGTTGCCACAAATGATAATTTACACTTCCGACACAGTTTATGGTATAATCCTCACTCTGCCTATTTCATATTTTAATATGCATACCTTGTCCATAACAATTACACATATTCACAGATAAAAGTCGACAAAACGACACTATTTCAAAAATCCCGACATAATTAAATCGGCCGACAATCTTAAAACCATTATAATAAGAAAGTATATTTTATTATCTTTCCAACGATACCAAAAATGTTCAAATCCGAGTTACGTACAAAAAGTTACGTCATTTGAAACAAACGATCGAAAAATAAACACAACAGCAGAATTTCTGCAATTCTCCTGGCCATACGCGTATTGGCACCTCCCATACGCGTATTGCCCAAAATTCTCGCCCAGCCATACGCGTAATGCTCCAAGCGATACACGTATTGCCCAAAATTCTCGGCCATCCTTACGCGTATTGCCCAAGGCCATACGCGTATTGGCAGAGACGTTTTTCCTTGAAAATTCCTTTTAAAATTGCCATACGCGTAACGCTCTTGCCGTACGCGTAATGACATGCCCCATACGCGTATTGACATGCCCCATACGCGTATGGGCAGAGAAAAATGCAGAAAAACCAGCAGAAATTTCCTGCTACGGGTTGATCCAAAATCACCCCAAACTCCCATTTTTGATCAATCACAAAGCATCAAAACATGTTATAACATAACAAGCAGTATAACATACAATCAAACATTGAATTTCAACAGTTAGATTCATGATTTTATACCAAAAATACCCATTTTCACAATTCCAACCTAACTCTAAACTCAAAATAAACTCTACTCTAAAGGGTCTAACTAGAACCCACCTGGACAACAAGATGAGGATGATGAAATTGAGATGAAGAGATGAAGAACAGAGGATTGATGATGATCTTGAGCTTTTGAGAAAAATTTCTCTCCTTTACCCTTCTCCTTCACTTTTCCTTTTCCTTTTTCCTTTGTTTTTCTTTCTAACTTTTGTTTTGGTTTCCAAATGAGAAAAAGGAAACATAGTAAAGAAAATACTTTCCATTAATTAACAATACTACTAAATGTCCAAATTAGCTCAAATACACCAAATAATAAAAACTCAATGTTAAATACTATTAATTTAATCACTCTGAGTTCGTCAGTTTACTCTAATTATTTTATCAAATAATTGCTCAGAGTACTCCGGAACCCAGTTGATCATAATAATATTCACCAGAGCGTTTATAAATTTACGGGGTATTACATTAGAATTAGGATATTAAAAATTTCACTTTTAGGTTCCGATTTTCTCTTTATTGTACAATACATAATCAATATTCTTTGTATGATATAGGAAAAGAAGCAGTTATTTTGCCTAGCTAGCTAAGTGAATGTATCTGTGGGTTCAACAGTGCTTTGGTTCGCAAAATGGTTACTAAATGTTGTTTTGTTATCCTTTCTTGTTTTTTTAGGTGTTTTTTTTCTTTAGTTTAGAGAATATGCCTAGCTAAGTGATTGTAATGTTTGTTTGGGATTTAGGTTGAAGTACTCTTAGTTGAAATTAATGTATGCAGAAATTATTGTTGTTATATGAGCTTTAAGTTTAATTTATTTTATTATGAAGGAATAGTAATTAACATGGAAATTGTAATCATGGGAAACCATTGTGAGGTTAAAGATTCAAGTTGTCATGCTGTCGGCAACATTTATAAAGAATGATTTTGTGTATAGAAAAAAAGTGTAATACAACAACTATATATATTATGATATTTTTGTAATCAAAAGAATGATTTTGTGTAAAAAAAAACCAAAAAAGTACTACAATAGCGTTTTATAGAGAGTGGTATTAATGAAACAACCTATAATAGCACTTTTATGGAAAAATGCTATTAAACAGGTATCTTATAATAGCGCCTTGTTTGAAAGTGCTATCAAACAGGTTCCTTATAATAGCGTTTTGTTTGAAAGTGCTATAAAAAATTATATCTAAGTGCGTATTATTAAACACAAAATGTCTATTTTAGTAGCGCTTTTGAAAAAAAATGCTATTAAATACTGATACTATAATAGCGCTTTTGGGAAAACGCTACTAAAAACCAGTACTATAATAGCGCTTTTAAAGTGGTATTAAACAAAAATATTTACAATAGCGGCATGGTTAATAGCGCTATTAAGCGCTATCAAAAACAAACAAAAAACGCTATTAAATAGCTTTTCTTGTCGTACAATACAATGATAACCATTGGATTTGATATATATATATATATATATATATATATATATATATATATATATATATATACACACACACACGTAAACATGAATAGAACAACAATAAATAACGAAAATAATAATCAATCAAATTAGTAATTAACATTTATATCAATATAATAAATGAGTGAATTGCCATAATTAAATTATAGTAGTTACACCATATAAAAAGGTGTAGCTCAAATATTTATTAGGTATATGAATATATTTATTTTGCAATTAAATTTCTAAATTATTATTTTTGTGATATTTTATCTACTCTTATTTTTTAACCTTTCAATATCTTTTACTTTTTCTTTTTCATAAATTTCAGTGTATTTATTAATTTCAATTCATTGCTATTTTATTCATTATTATTACTATAAAATATAAAAAGTATAAATTAAATTATAATAAATTAATATAACATATTTATATACATGTTACGTTATTATGCGTAAAATATTAACTAAAATAAAAAATAATAACTAATTAAAATATTAATAGAAATTTATATCAATATATTAAGTGAGTAAATAGTCGTAACTAAATATTAAAATTACGGAATAGTAAAACAAAATATAGTTTAAAGATTTATGTATCATATTTATATATTATTTTATCAATGATATTTTTAAATTATTATTATTAAGATATTATTTTAAATTTAATTCTTTAAACTTTCACTACCACAAAAAAGACCTTAGACAGCGCTTTTTTTGCCCTTAGACAACGCTTTTAAGCGCTGTATAAACTGCACTGCTATAGGTTTAGACAACGCTTTGGGTAATATCAAAAGCGCTGTCTAAAGTGGGGTATATTTAATGAAAAGCGCTGTCTATGGTACCTTTAGACAACGCTTTTTGACATTATAAGGTATACCTTAGACAGCGCTATCAATAAAAGCGTTGTCTAAGGTCAACCTTTTTGAATTTTTCTAGGTATACCTTAAACAAGTGTAAGATTAACAGCTATATCCTTTGTTTTGGATATTGTTGGAGTCTAAATAACATTACCATGTAAAAAATGAAAATAAAATGCTCTTTCACTAATATATAACAAATATGACATAATATATAACAAATATAATAAAGAAATCAAGTATATAACAAATTTGACCTCTTTCACTAACATCTCTTTCTTTTCTTGGTTGGAATATGAATTACTTGTGTCTTAGCAATGCGGACGGATGAATGGATCCAAATTCCCTCGTTATGGTCATTTCTGATATATGACTCATCCGCTATAAGATCCTCATCTTGATCATTTGTATTCAACTCATTCCGTCTAATGCATGACTCATTCTCAACATCAATATCACATTGATCTACACCGCTATCATCAACCACTTTGTTAGATAGAAGCACTATAGACCATTTCGTACTCGTCGGGTCAGTGACATAGAACACTTGTCTAGCTTGAGATGCTAGAATAAAAGGCTCATCTTTGTACCCCACCCTATTAAGATCCACTTGCAAAAATCCAGTTTCGAAATTTAGGGCACTCAGTTAACGATGCATATTCGTTTCGAAACAAAACGCAATCGTTTGGACAAGCATGTATCTTATCATAGCTCATGCCAATAGAACACAACATTTTTTTGGCCTCATAGGTTCGATTGGGAAGAACATTATCCTCCGGTAGCATTTCTCTCAAAAGGGCCAACAACTCTGTGAAACTTTTATCCGACATCCATTGCCCGCCTTTAAGTTGTACAACTTCAATACCGCAGACAGTCTTGTGAATTTAGTGCAACCTTGATAGAGCGGTTTCTCTGCATCGCTTACCAACCTCTCAAACATTTCGGGACAATCATGAAGATCTTCTACAACTGCTTCTGCAATCTCTTCGACTCGATCACAATCGTATGTTTCCGTGTCTTTATCATCTGAAGCATAGGTCGTATTACTTTTCCCGGTCGGTTCAACATTCTCGTTAATTTTCTCCCCATGATGTATCCAACACTTATAACTTCGATCAATTCCATTCATCAGTAAATGCGATTTCAATCCATCTGCGTCAACCCTACCCACATAACAACAACCCAAGCAAGGACATTTTATTCGATTGAGCTCTTCAGTGTCAGCGTGTTGAACAGCAAACTTAACGAAATCCAATACCCCATTCTCGTACTCTTTGGACAATCGATCGGCATCCATCCATTTTTTATCCATGGTTTTCCTACTTATTAAGGTCAACAAAATAACATTAATTCAACCATATTAATCAAGAAATGAACAAGTTTGATAGTGTTTGATATGTAACTGGTTGAATTTCTTATGTTTTAGTGAAATGTTTATGTTCATTATATTTGTTTATTAACTCAACCATCTCAAATTCTAGAATTTTGAGGCTTCAAAAACAAGCTTTGAATTCTAAAATTCAGAGGACATTTCCATCAATTTTAAGAGTTTTTTAGAAGATTTAAGAGGTGGAAAAAATAAAACTAAACTAAACTATTTCCATCAATTTTAACAAAACTCCATCAATTTTAAGAGTTTTTTAGAGTTTTTTAGAAGATTTCATCAAACATACTCATTCACTACAAAACTTCATTAACAAAACTTCAAACATACTCATTCACTACAAAACTTCATTAATAAAACAGTCCAACATAACTTCATCAACAAAACTCATCAAACATAATCATTCACTACAACATTGTAAAGCAACAAAACCCTACAACAACAATGTAAAGCAACAAAACCCTATTCTTCACAACAACGACGTACCTTTAACGACGGTAACAACGGCAATGCAAGAACGAAATGTATCAAAGAGCAGAAAGAGAAACGAACGACGACGGCAATGAGCAGAAACGAAAACGACGGCAGTGAGCAGAAACAGACGGACGGCAATGCAACGACGGCAACAACGAACGACGGCACGGTGGAGGACGGTTGACGGTGAAGGTTTTTCGTTCGCAAGGGTTTTGAGCTCTGTTCGCTAGCAGGGGAGAAGAAAGAGCGGAAATATGAAAATGAATACTGACTATTCATATATTTTAATTTAATTAGACCTTAGACAGCGCTTGTCATAAAAGCGCTTTCTAAGGTGGATCTTAGACAGCGCTTTTCAAAGCGCTTTCTAAAGTTGGCCTTAGACAGCGCTTTCGATTTTTTTTTTTTAATTTTTAAGACCTTAGACAGCGCTTTTAATGAAAGCGCTGTATAATATTTTCCTTTAATTTTTTTTTAAATTAATAAAACTTTAGAAAGCGCTTTTTACGAAAGCGCTGTCTAAGGTCTTATATTTTTTTAAATTTATAAGATCTTAGAAAGCGCTTTTGACCAAAGCGCTGTCTAAGGTCTTATATTTTTTGCGCTTTTATTTTTTTAAATGAATAGATTCCTTGTTTTTAACTTATAGCAGCGCTTTTGTATTAAAGCGCTGTCTAAGGTGCGATGTTATAACTTACTTTTGTTGTAGTGTTTCTCTATCTTTATTAATCATTTTTTCATATTTTAAAGGTGTTTCAAGTCATTTATTAATTTCAATTCATTGCTATTATACTCATTATTATCATATAATAGGAGTTACAAAACAAAAAAAAATGTAGTTTAAACAATTATTTGGTATATTAATATCTACTTCATCAATTACATTTTTTAATTATTATATTATTTATATAAATAGTATAAATTTTATTTAAATTTTTTTAAGTAACAGGGGTTTTCAAGTAATAAGGATGCAAAAGTAGAAATAATAGGAGTTTTCTTTACCTCTTCTTTTTCGTTCACATAATAAAAATAATTATATTCAAATAAACAATAGACAGAAATGAAAAGTATAAAAGTAGATAACGAAATATTATATTGATGCTCAAAACAAATTATTACAAAACATCATAGTTAAAATATTTAAATAATGGATAGGATAGATTAAGTTGAGTCATTAACCTGCAACATAAATCAAAGTCATTAGCCTGCAACATAAATTAAAAAATAGTTAAAACATAAGTGAGAGTTCAGGAAAAATAATCAAAATATCAATACAAAAGAAAAAGTAGATCTCAATTTTATATGAATTGGGTGGCAGATGTAATCTATTTATATTGAATAAAAGTTTTCATTAATGGAAGAAATTGAAAAGGTTAAAAAAATTGTCATTATGAATAACAACACAAATTATATTTTACACAATAAAAATATTTAATGGGGGACCGTTTTATTTTCGATATAATTTACTATAGAAGTTATACTCAATAGCCGTAAATTATTAGTCTGTTATAAATATAATAGTAAATAAGATGAATTATATTTAAAATTTTAAAAATGTTACTCATAAAATTATTAGTTATAGTGATTTAAAATGAATTAGTTATAATGCTTTAAAATAAATTAGTTATAATTAGCTCTAGTAATATAAAAACGTTACACATTAAAATAATTAGTTATAATGCTCTAAATAAAATATCATTTGAATTATTGATTTATATAAATTGTAAAAAAAATTTACAGATTACACATCAATATCAATATAAGTGTAGTTTAATATTTTTAAACAATATAGTTTATGTAAATAGTAATATTTTCAAAACAACTAACAAAAAAAAAAAAACAAAATATTTACATTTTATAAATTTGAGAAAATATCACTATGTAATTATTATTAATATTTTATTTATTTAGATATCAAACAGTCATATTTACTGGGTAATTTTAGAATTCAATGTGTTTACTCATTTTTTTAAAAAGATTTAATAATTCTAAAGAAAAATAATAATAATTGTTACTATATAATAATAGTAATAATAATAATAATAATATTTTAAAAGTTTAAAGTTTAAATTTAAAATTTATCATTATTTTTATTTTTATTTGTATGATTATATATTTTTATTAATTTATTTCAAAATTGAAAAGTAATTTTTTGAGTTTTGAAGTTTTTAATGTCTTTAATTAAAAAACAATTTGTGTTTATTAAAAAATATTCTTTGATTGGACAAATTATTTTACTGGGTAGTTTTATAATTCAACGTGTTTACTCATTTTTTAAAAAAGATTTAATAATAAATTAATATATCGGGAGTTACAAAATACTTATGAAATATAATAATAATCGTTACCTATTTTATGTTTAGTAACTGACATAAGAATAACAATTATAATAGTAACTGACATAAGAATAACAATTATAATAGTAATTGACATAATTATTAATATTATTATGATTTTTAAAGTTAATAAGTTTTAAATTTGTAATAAAAACTCAAATGCCAATTTATAGAAATTGAACAGTAAAATTTTTTATTTGTATGATTATATATTTTTATTAATTTATTTCAAAATTGAAAAGTAATTTTTTGAGTTTTGAAGTTTTTAATGTCTTTAATTAAAAAACAATTTGTGTTAATAAACAAATATTCTTTGATTAGACGAATTATTTTACTGGGTAATTTTAGAATTCAATGTGTTTACTCATTTTTTTAAAAAATATTTAATAATTCTAAGGAAAAATAATAATAATTTTTACTATATAATAATAATAATAACATTTTAAAAGTTTAAATTTAAATTTTATCATCATTTTTATTATTATTTGTATGATTATATAGTAATATAGTAATATAGTAATAATTTTAATTAATTTTATTTATTGTAACAGAGATAATAATAATAATAATAATAATAATAATAATAGCATTTTAAAAGTTTAAATTTAAATTTTATCATCATTTTTATTTTTATTTTTATTTTTATTTTTATTAGTTGATTATATTATTAGTATTATTATTTTAATAGTGTTAGTTGAATAATATATGATTATAGATTTTCTATATAAAAAAAATGAGAATTAAAGTAATAAGATATAATAGGGGTAATTGAATATTATATTAGTTTATTATATTATTAGTATTATTATTTTAATAGTGTTAGGTGAATAATATATGATTATTATTATTATTATTAATTATTATTTATGTAGAATAAATTTTAAAAAATAGAATTAGGGTTGATGTTAGAATAACTATCAATCTAGAATTAGTAACAATGTGTTTACTCATTTTTTAAAAAAGATTTAATTGAATAATATATGATTATAGATTTTCTATATAAAGAAATATGAGAATTAGGCTCTGTTTGGTAAAAATAGCGGTTGACTGATAAGTTAGCTGATAGCTCATAGCTTATGACTGATAGCTGGTGACTGACAGCTTATAGCTTATAGCTGATGACTGATGACTTATAGCTGATAAGCTAATTGAAGTGTTTGGTAAAATTAGCGGTTTAATTAGCTGATTAAATAAAATGACATAAAAGATATTTAATAATTATTATTTTATTTTAAATTATAATAAATTATAAAGGATAGTAGTGGATTTTAGTTAAAATTATAAGGGTAAAAGTGGAAGAAAAAATGATAAGCTATAAGCTATAAGCTAAAACGCTATTTAAAATAGCGTCTGGAAAATAAGCTATAAGCTCGTGATGAAAAGACCGTTACCAAACAGGTCTTTTATTGTCATATGAGCTTATAAGCTATAAGACATAAGCTATAAGCTCAAAAAATATTTTCCCAAACAGAGCCTTAGAGTAATAAGATATAATAGTGGTAATTGAATATTATATTAGTTGATTATATTATTAGTATTATTATTTTAATAGTGTTAGTTGAATAATATATGACTATTATTATTATTATAAATTATTATTTATGTAAAATAAATTTTAAAAAATAAAATTAGGGTTGATGTTAGAATAACTATCATTTTAGAGTTGATGTTAGAGTAGCTATCATGATGACATATGTTTAGAGTTGCCATCATGACAACCTTAAATTTAGATTAAGTAGATTTGAAAAAGTATTAACCAGCATAAGGAAGAATTCCTTAATGTTTAAATATTTGATGGACATATGTTGGCTACTTGTCCAATCTTATGCAAAACTAGTGGTTCTTCTTCCTTGATGTCTCCCAAATTTAATACAATAGGTTTCTTAGCTGATATAAATAAATAATAAGAGGAATGTTAGAATAAATGTATACTCGGTAAATAATAAAATTAAAGGTTAAATAAATTTATGGTTCCTATAATATTATCAAATTTTAATTTTTTTGTCTCTATAAAAAATAGTGTATTATGGTCCATACAAAATAATCATGCACATAGTTTTAGTCTCTACTGTTAAACTAGTGTGTCTTTTTGAATGATTATTTTGTAGATATGTTTAGAACGTTATAAAAAAGTTTCTAAAAAAAACGAACTTAAAATTTGATTTATAAGTCAAGATTTTCATTACTTTTTTCATTATCTTTTAAAATTTAAAAAAAATCATATTTAATTCTTTTCATTTTAAAAAAAATTATATAATTTGGTAAAGAAACATTTTATAGTAATATGAACACGTATGAAAAAAATTATTCAAAAATTTAAAAGTTTAGGGGTAATTATATAGTTTTTAAAATTTTAAAAAATAGTAAGAATTAAAACTGCATGCATAAAATTTTTTAAGAGACCAAAATATGTCCTTTTTTATAGGGACTAAAAATGAAATGTCAGATATTTATGAGGATCAAAAACATATTTAACCCTAAAATTAAAAAGGCACAGACATTACTTATCACCAATATAACAAGAGACCTAATCCATTTTTAAGGAAGTGAAGTCGCCATTGTTAGAATTAATTTAATAATTAATTTATACAAGGTAGGTTTAAATACGAACATCAAATCTAAAATTATAATTTAAAGCGAAAACAAAACAAACATATAAGTATACATACACATAATCATATGATCTACGACATATTATGTTATTAAGGAGTATATGAATACCTGGACAGATCCAAGAAAAAAGATTTGTAGGCACTGATAACGATAATCCTAAAATGTAAAAAATGTAGAGACAAGTGACTAACACTTGTTCGCTTGTGGTTCTTCCTCAACCGATACTCCTTGTGCCTCAAATTCTCTTCAGATGGAAAGAAAAGATAATTTGCTTGTGTACGGAATATTAGGGACCATAGCCTATATATAGTGTGATGGCCAATTAGGGTTCCCATTATTCCCAAATGGGTCATCCTGACATCCACTTATATTTGAGCTCATATCCAATATTTAATTAATTAATTAATTAAATAATTTCTAAATGAAATTTAAGTAGCCTTTTAACATTATTTGATCACTTAATTATTTAAGGCACTTTATTTGATAAAATAACTAATATAATTAAATAAATATATTTGGCCACATAATTATTGAAATACTTAATTATTTTAGGCACGCATCCGAATGTTATTTATTTTTAGATTTCAACTTTACAATCTGGTCCACCTCATACATCAATAATGGGACCACTGCGATTGTCGTCACTGACGTGTAACGTGACGGAACCCCGACGACCACCACATTAACGTACTTGATGACATAGATCGATATGGATGAGTGACATGGAAATTTCATGTAATGTGATCTCTGAATCATGTCTATTTCCAATTGGTCCAACTGAATTCTTTATTGAGATCAAACTGAAGTTTGCAAATTCAATATTTACACAAACAATTCAGAAATGGTTATAACAATAATAATCTCATAAAATTTATTTCTGTAGATAATATTAACATAAAGTATGTATCGATATCAAAACAATATTATAAACATAAAGAAAGAGTGAATCCCACTAAGCTAGGACATCATTAGTCACAACAATCATATGAAATACCTTATATGTCAAGTCTTTGATTAGTAAGTCAACTAACATAAAATTTCTATCTATATATTCTATCCTTCAACAACTTATAAGTCAATGAACTTTATAAAACAGTTGTTGAAACATTATCTGAGTGACTTATACCTTTTACTATATGAAACCAGGTGACATAAGTTCTTAGTAATTTCTTGAGTTAGGATGCCCATGATATATAGACATCCAAAAGGATCATAGTCGAACATCCTGATGATCTCCAAATCATTTGATCTCTAATATGTGAGCACAAGTCTTTTTTGCTCTCTATAACAATCTTTATGGTTGCCTCATTTCAACAATTCAAAATTTGAATTTTCGTATCTGCCAAATGATCTCATTATATATACGCTTATTCTGGATGCACATACATAAGATAATACATAAGATTCTCCAAAACCGAAAAAGTATAAAAATCTTAATTTTCTAAATTTCCAAATTCTTTTATTTTGGACAATGATGTGAATGCAATCTACAAATTCAATTGGGTTTTGAATGATATCAAACAAGGTAGTATATCGTGGCATTTTTGTATACTAGACGGTGTCAACCTAAATTTAGATGTGCATTTGTCATTTTAGTCTTAGGTTGTTGGTGTAAGCCCTAGAGGCCAATACTTTTGGTACTTGTATCGAATTACTTATTATTAATAAAAGGCATTTCTTTATTATGGTTGTTTTTCTAGAATAATAAAATCCTTAGAATAGCTTGTTTGTTTAATAAAATATTAAGTGTGACTTAATCATGAGATCCAATTAAACAAAAGAACACTATTCTTAAAGTATTCGTAGTCGAGCTTTACTGTGAAGTGGGATAACCTTAAAGCATTAAGACTATTATGTAGAAATATTGATGGTCACATCTCATGGATCATGGATAAGGAGTTATCAAGTCTTAACATAGGTATGAATATTTATACTGGATTGACCCGCTATGAGAGTACTACATAAAATGTTATGAAAAATGTCATAAGTTACTATCATGGTGATAGTGGTGTATACCACCCTTCGACCAGAAACCACTATAGGCCGTAGATGTAAACTCGAGTACTTTATTGTTGATCCAACATTATTCGTAACAGAATGAATATAAAGACAGTTGATGGGTACTCCACAAAGCATGCTTGAGGGACATAAGTGACCTAGATGGAGTTTGCCCATCCTGCATAACAAGATAAATGTCTTAGGGCCAAATATTGAAATGGACAAGGGTGACACATTATATGCCTTGTATTCAATATATATATAAGGATAAAAAGGTAATTATACACACAAGTATTATCACAAAAAGGTTTTGTCAGATCAGATGACATTTTCGTGACTTCGGTAACAATGATGTGTTGCTAGATATCGTTCATTGTTTATTATGTTAAATGTATGATTTAATATAATTGTCAACGTCACGACAACCTATAGGGTAACACACACAAGGACAGATTGATAAGTGGTAAAGTAAATAAGGAACATCGTAAGATACAGTGCACTTAAGTAAATGTAAAACACCGTAAGGTACGGTGCACTTAAGTAGAATACGAAATGTGGTAAGGTACCACACATTTAAGTGATATACGATACACCATAAGATATGGTGCACATTCACTTAAGTGGGATTTTTAGCTTGCATCCCACACAAGTGGTTCTATAAATAAAACCCTTGTGCAGAAGCATTCACTCTTAATGAAAATTCAGACTGTGAAACCCTAACCGTATTTTCCTTCTCTCCCTCTCTCTCTCTCTCTCTCACACTCAAAGCCTTCAATCGTAGCAGCTAGCACTGAGACTGAAGGAATATGTTCATGTGGACTGAGTAGAGGCATTGTTCATCATACATCGCTCATGATCACTCCTTCGATTCAGAATCGAAGGTTTCATCACCACAAGAGGTAACCGTTCTATCACTGATCATGACCATTCGTAAGGATCACTAAAGGGAGAAATTTTATTTTCCATTGCATTTTGGATAACACATTTCCCTTCATAGGATGCATAAAAATAGTCTTTGAACAAGTTTGATAGGTCTTAGGCATGTCATACACATCAAAAATCAAGTTTAGTGTGTCAACATAACAACACAGACTGACCTATACTAGTTCAGGTCAACCTCTAGAAGCCTATAGGTCGCCTATCAAGCCGCCTTACAGGCCGGCCTGAACACCTTCACAGGCCGACCTACGCAAATTCAAATTTGAAAAATTCTTTTTGCATCTTATTTTTCTTGCATTCTCTTTGTCTATTTCCGCACATACCTATATATACTTATAAATGCACCTTCTTCTAGTTTAACAAGGTTCTCTAGAGCGTAAAAACCTAAACGAAACCAGATTACAAAGTTTTCCATCATCTTCATCCCTTCTTTTATGCATACACATAATTGAACTACACATAATCATTTTTCGATTGGGTGACCATCTAGATTAGGGTTGATAACATCCAAGTAGGTTTGGTGTAACAGAGAATATTGGGTTAGGAGCTTTGTGTGTTTCAAATAAGAAAAATAAGGTGGGTTTTCCTTCAAGATCAGTGTGATTTGAAGGTTTTGGACAAGATCACGTCAACACAGATTCGACCGAGTGAAGGCCTTGGGAGAAGGTGGTTTCCTTGAAAGGGAGTAGCGCGAGATGATGAATTGTGTTCGGGAATCTTGGATTTCAATAAGTTGTGTGCTCAGGATAATAGGAGGATTGTATCCACATTATTACTTGATCAAGATTTGATCAAGGGTTTGGAGGTGTAAGAATTAACACAAATCATAGGGATTTTGGGGTTTGAGTTCTTCATCTCTTGTATAAACATTTTTGCAAAGTTAAGATTAATTTCAAGTATCTTAATTCGATTTTGGATTGAGGGCAGACATACCCATAGCGAAGCCGATTGGAGATTTTCCTAAACATATCTTTGTGACTCTTTATCGCTTTAATTTTCTTTAATTGTTGTTCATGCAAATTATCGATTTCATTGTTGTTTCGATTAATTTGATTAGAAATTGTTTTCAACTTTATTTTAAATTGTTGTTGTTGATATAATCACAATCACTTTGATTATGATTAGCATTTTATATCAACAAAATAAATCGAATTTCCAAACGTGATCAATCGCACACAAAGTGTTCGATAAATTGTTTCTGCGTATTTTTATCGCTTTGTGTTCATTGGGAATAAGAATTACGAATAGCCTTGCATTTTATTGATTTGTGACTTGATAATTGTTGAACAATTCGTATTCATTATCATTCCAAGAGGTTTACGTTACACATATAGCTTTTCGATAGTAGGTTCGGTTAGACGATTCGATCCGAGTCATTTTTCTGCTGCACCATATTTTTGTAAACAGGTTTTTGCCAAAAGATTTTGGATGTAAAATTTGTGATCTATTCACCCCCTCTAGATCGAAGCCTATCGTCTAACAAATGATTGTGAATTAATAGTCCTCTTGATAATTGAGATATACCCTAGTTTATTGTCTTTCATGTCAAATTTATTGATATATACATAAATCTTTTGTGATAACTGGATAATACCTTGCAAATAACCTCTAAGTATCTAAATACCTAATACAAAAGAGATATGCTGTAACGCCCAGTATAATATTTATCTAGAATAATACCATACAAGTGTTTTATTTGGTACTAACACCATCATAAGTGCCTAATGGCATAATTCACATACTTGACCATTTCTAATACATAACACAATCTATGGTACAAGATATGGAAACTAGCAAAATAAAATAAAATCTAAAAATAATATACAATATCCTCAATTGTATACAACAAACACACAGCGGAATAAGCTCAACTAAGCTTCTCTTGAAACATCCAAGCCTAGCTCCACTTGTAAACCAAACCTGCAAATCACACCTGTAATATAACAACAATAGTGGGGTGAGATGCATCAAATCTCAGTGAGTTCCCTATCTTATGGATTCTCTCGGCTTTACAAGGTTCTATCAAATCCTAACTCAAGTCAAGGGGAAGGGAAAAAGACATTGAGTTCTCAATCTCACAATCTCACACTATATGGAAACATGTCATGAGTTCATCAACTCACAATATATCACTAATCGACCAAGGCATCCCCTTTTCCCGTCCGCTTCTACGTCTAGAAGTCGACCCGAGTCATGGATCCTGGTAACCTACTTGACATACGAATGGATTCGGGTTCTACTGGCCATTAACCGTTATGAACCGTCACTTCACACGGGCCATTAACTGTCACAAGCATACGCTCCATGAGCGCCATTCGTACTGCACGCGGGAATCAAACCTGCCAAGTAGTCATGCCTATGTTTCAGAGGAGCTCGAGACTCATGAAACTGCAACTCAAGATAAACGGTTACGATTACGTGATCACACACACAAACGTGATTGTATTCGACAATCACAAGGCCACATTCTCCTTAAGACCTCTTTTGTCTTTTCACAAAACCACAATGGTTAATACACATGTTCCATACTAGTGTTCACTCTTTTCTATACCATTTCGGAAATGGACACACACCTCAGCCCCTCACGCACGATCGTTGTCATTTCGGAAATGGATACACGCCTCGGCCCCTCACGCACGAGCGTTGTCACTAAGTTATCTACTCTAGGCCAGAACTCGTCAATGAATGCACGAGCGTCGCCATCCAGAGTTCCTATCACAATTCTATGCACAACCTAGAATTATAACGATCTTAACTATGCCATTTGTTTTGGGGTAAAGTTTCCTCACTCTTCCTAATTCATTTTAACATGCATATTTCTTTCATTCACAATTCACAATTAGATAGACATGGCATAACACAAATATTACAAGTAAACACATATAATGACACATCACATAAAACATCACTTTTCACGTAGTAGTTCACACATATTTCAAGGCATACAAGCCACTATTATCCTCTACCAAGCATCCTTGGTTAAATCATGGTCTCTCATACCATTTAACAGCACATTGGATTCTCGTTCCAAGGCTTCAAATCCCATAACAATCGGCTTCCCGATTCATGAATTTTGGTGGAAACATAAACCACACTTTTCACACATACATTACTTTTTCACATTTTTCTTATCAATCCATGGCATAAACAGATGTTTCTATTCCACTATCATAAAGAGCATTGAATTAGCTTTCCAACGCATCCAACCGTGCCTCAATCCGAGTTACGGATCAAAAGTTATGAAGGAAACAAAATGGAAAATCTGTCACGTTCGCTTTCCTATTCGCAATGCGAAACCCCCAGCGAACCATGGGAGAAGAAAAAAGGCATAAAGTTCGCAATGCGAACTTCTAGGAGAACATTCGCCTTCCCTTCGCCTTGGGTTCGTAATGCGAACCCGCGAACCCAGAAATTCTCAACAGCGTCAATATAGGTCATTTGGGGCCAAAATTCATCATTTCTTCCACCCAACCACTTCCAATCCATAATATATCAACCAAAACATGTTCCAAACATAACAAGTATTCTACGCAGTTTATATCGAATTTCATCCGTTTAATCATTTTCTCTCAACTCTAACCTAAGTTCTAAATCCTTAATTCTAGAACTTAGAGCGTCTAACTAGAACCCACCTGATAACCAAAGAGGAGTTTAAAGAAGATGGTGATGATGATGATCCATGGGTCTTCTCTCTTCTTCCTCTTTCTTCATTTCTCTTCCTTTCTTATTCTTTCTCTTTTCTTCTTCACCTTACTAACTTCTTCTTCTTTTTTCTCTTTTCTCTTTCCAAATATATATATATATATATATATATATATATATATATATATATATATATATATATATATATATATATATATATATATATATATATATATATATATATATATATATATATATATATATAAACCAATATTATATAATATAATCCAACAGAGTAAAATATCTCCAATTAATATCTTGTCATCTCAGCCCAATTGATCAATTATTAGAGTTATCTTAAAATACTCTCTCGTACTAATAAATATCAATCTGTCTCTTCAGAGTTCACCAGTTGCTCTATCGATCCCAATTGACTATACTTAAATCACTTAGAGGATTTCGTTAATCCAATTTACCAAGGATAAAGCACATAGATGCTCATCTGATCTCATCTGATATCCAATTGAGCATTTAAATAATATGGGGTATTACACTCTCCCCCCTTAAATTGAAATTCGCCCCCGAATTTCCTCTACTCGACAACAACCACAACTTGTATCATTGTCGTAGATTCACACTTACCTTTGCATCCGTTAACAACTCTGACGTATCCCAATTCCAACTTGTCTTCATAGACCAAAATCCGTATTTTTACAAATTATCAAACTCACGCCCTTAATCATACTCTTGTTCCAATTTTGGGTTAATTATAACTTGCCCTTCCATAATTCCTCTGTTGTTCCATACAAAAGGCTTTGTCTTATCTTACCTTCGGCAGAAATACACCATTCTATACTCTTCTACCGAGTCACAACACGAAACCATAATTGCTTATCTCAAATTATGACAACAACCCTCAACACATCTTCACGACATAATTCAGTGATTTCTTAACTTCCTGTAATCCCCAACGACTTATCCTTTCATAAATTCTTTAACGTTCAAACCCACTTCATAAAATGTCAAATGACTCCTTTACAAGTTCCATCTGGTCTGATACTAAACATTGCAACTATTATATCCGATAATTCACTTCTTTCGTATCACACCAAAAAGGTAATACACTTAGAACAAGAGCTCCTTATTTCCATACTTACAAGCAACAATCACTCTAATCCTTATTAGTCTAACTGAACTCTTTCATTTGTCACCTTCCACTGTGTAACCCAATTTCTAACAGTAGAACATCGCGAATTCTTGAGCATTACCAAGTAGCTAACAGTCCACGGAGAGCACACTTATTTACTGGGATCTTTACTAACCAACGGTACAAGAAACTTGTTGACGTCTTATAGTAGAACAATTTCCTCGCCAACACACAATATCTTAACATCTGTCAAACACTCTCCAGACGATAAAGGTACAGGAGTTACCCTGCTACAACCGTAACATATACAACTCCAAAAATCATTCTAAACTCGAATCAATACATCTCAAAATAACTTAACAACCTCTGGTGTAAATATTCGAGCAAGACTAATTTATGTAGGTCATATTGTTTTAGTCATTATAAATAGTCTTTTCTTAATAATATTAAAGTTGTTCATGAAGTTTTCCATTATAGTGATTCCCATCGAATGGATTGAAAGTAGTTACATGAAAATCTATACCTATATATAAAGAGGATAGGAGAAAATGGACTGCCCTATTTTTCTTCCAAAATTACCTTTTAATAAAAGATATATTTACTAAAAAACCACATCAATAATAACTACCCATAGAAGTTACAAATTAATTATTATTAACCCTCTATCTTTATGTTCTACTGTTAATAACTCATCTCTCCATACTTTTTCATTTACATGTCAATCATCGTACTCATACAACAGTATAATTACAGAAAACCCAGGGCCGGCCCAAGATAATCGGAGGCCTAAGGCGAAGTTTAAATAAAATATTTTAAAAATAAAAGTATATATTATTAGAATTGATATTAATTTATAATTAAAAAATCATAATTAAGTTCTTAAATTATTATTTTTTAATTTATTTTTTAAATAATATAAAATTTAGTAATAAACTCTAAAACATATGAATTCTATCAATTTAACCTTTATATTAAATTTAAAATATAATGTTACTTTTTAGCATCTTAATAGCACCAATTAAATTTATTAATTTTACATACTTTATCAACTACTTAAATACTTGTTATATTTATATACTTTAAAATAAAATTAAAAAACAAATATTATTTTATAAACTTATTTTATGGTTATTCATTAACAATATTTAATTTTATTATAGTAGTATTTTTATTCAAATTTTTAGACTAGAAAAGAGTAGATAACTAATTAAGATCAAAATCGTACATATATAAAACATTAAGCAATTTCACATCAATAATAGTTTTTATTAATAAATCATAATTATAAATTTTTGAAAATAAATCATTAATTATAGATGTAGCAAACTATATATTTTTTTTCAAATAAAATAATTAACTAAATGCAGCTATTTAATATTAATTATAGTTTTTTATTAAAAAAACTATAATTATAAGAATAATTATAGGACAAGTGTTTTGTTGGACAATACCGTAATAATACTATTGCTAATTTGTTAAACTATAATCATTATTATAAATATAATAATTAATTAAAGAAAAAAAATCATTAATTAAAGAACATAGAAAAGGTAAATTATGTTTGAAATACTCCAACATTCAGACATTACACACTTACTTTATCGCTAGGCTACTAAAAATGTATATGTATAATTTCTATTTTATTTATATATTTATTAAATAATATATGTAGAGGCCTTTTTTATAGCCTAAAAAAGTGAGGCCTAAGGCCCTTGCCTCACTTGGCTAAGGCTTGGACCGGCTCTGAGAAAACTAAAACCAAAAAATATATACGCATAGTTATAATATATACGCGTATGCATATTTAAAAAAACGTGTCCGTTTGGACGCTAGTTATATACAAAGAGAGTAAACTCTAATAAACTGTAACTAACTTAATAGAATTGAAACAATATATTCAATGAATATTAGTTCTATACTTGTGGAGCATGATAGGTAATGGTGAACCTCAAGTTGTTTCTTTGGTGCAAATCTACAAGTCAAAAACTTTGAGTGTGAGTGAGTGGAAAATCTTGAGTGTTAGTGAGTCAAAAATCTTGCTAGAGTCCTGATGCAGCTTAACCTATGGATCAAAGGGAGTTTTCATAGGATTTAAACCTATAAATCCTGTATCTTTTATCAAATCCAAACAATACTTTCTTTGACATATGCTAATTCCAGTTTTGGAATGAGAAACTTCTATGCCTAGAAAATATTTCAACTTTCCAAAATCATTGATCTTAAATTCTGCATCAAGTGTGAGCTTCACTTATTCTATTTTATCCATGGAGTTTCCAGCTAGAATAATGTCATTGGCATATACTAGCAGTGCAGTAAATTGTGAGCCATTATGAACTGTAAATAGTGAATGATCTTAACCGGATTGCTTGTATCTTTGATTAGTCAAGAATCATGTCAACTTTTCATACCATTTTCTACTTGTCTGCCTCAATCCTTAGAGGGATTTCAGTAACTTTCAAACTTGGTTTGACTGTGGACTGCTAACACCTTATGGTAAGTCTCCGTGCAAAAAAGGCATTATTTACATCCAATTAATGTAGATGCCATGAATTGATAAAGGCCAAAGCAAGTAATGTCCTTATACTGGTTATCTTTGCCACATGTGAAAAGGTATTGAAAAAGTCAAGTTTTTCCATTTGATTGTATCCCTTGGCTATTAGTTAAGCCTTGTACATCTATATAGTTCCATCTACTTTATGTTTCCCCGTATAAACCCATTTGCTGCCAATATGTATGATGTTTTGTCTAGGATTAACAAAGTTCTGAGTCTTGTTGTATTGTAATGCATCTAATTCAGATTTCATTGTTGTTATCCAACAATCATGTTTGCTTGCCTCTTGATAACTATGTGGTTCAGTAGCATTGTTAATTGACAAAGCAAAATGTTGTTGTGAACTAGATAGATTATTTAATGAATGAAAAATGCTCAATATGATAAAGTATACATGAAGATTCATGGTCAGATGATCTCTTTTTAAGACTGCATATAAAATCTGACAGGTGGGAAGGTTTTTGTGTAGGTCTAGTGAATCTTTTCAATACTTGATGGTCAGGTTCAGGTATTTGTTCATTTGATGATTATGGATATGTTGATTTGATGTTTCAGTTTCATTTATGTCAAGTATTGATGAGTGTTTATTGTTCTGGTTGGGAGTATTAGTGATTTGGCTATTGTTGTGAATGTGGTCATGATCAATTATCACATCAGGTTCTGGTGTGATGGTATGACTTAAATTGTATGTCAAAGAATATTGTAGGTTTGGACTACAATAAGGTAAAATGTGGCATGGAGAGTCACATGTATAGAAACAAATATGTAGTTATTGTTCAAATCTAAGATCACAACACCCTTGACATTTTGCTTGTACCCCTAGAATTTACTCTTTCTAGCTCTAAAATCCAATTTTGTTATATGATTGTGAAGAGTAGAGGAGCAACACAAACATCCAAAGACTTTTAGATCACTTATGTCAGGATCATTTCCAAATCTATGAAAATAAGGAGATTTATTTTGAAGTAAGGGACTATGGACTCAATTTATGAGATAAATGGCATGAAGGACAATATAAGACCAAAACTGCTTTGGTAATTTGGACTGAAAATGTAAAGCTCTCCCCACATTCAATATGTGTTGATCCTTCCTTTCAACTCTTCCACTTTGTTGGGGAGTTTCAAAACAACAAGTTTGATGTTCTATGCCATTGGTTGAGTAGAAATTGGGCATAAAAAACTTAGGACCATTATCTGTCCTGACAGTTTTGACCCAAAAATTGTGTCGAACCTAAATCATGGTTATGAATTTTTAAATAAGATTAGTGACTTCACACTTGAATTTACACAGAATTATCCAAGTGAATCGAATGTAATCATCAATTGTGGTAACACAATATTATGACCATAAATAGATTGAATGGATAGTGGACCGCAAATATCGAAATGACTCAATTCATTGCAACAACTGGATTTATTACTAATGAGCTGGAATGTAATCTTTTTATGCTTAGAATGATGACATATGTCACAAACAACATGTTTATCTACATTTACAAAAGGAAAGTGCTTGTGCAAACTAAGTAATCTCCTATTTGACAAATGCCCTAATCTGAAATTCCATAGAGCTTCTTGGAGAACGAAAATGGATTGATGTTGAGCTTGAGATGAAGTTGTGTTTGATTGGAGTGATGTTTGTGTGTTTGCAAGGTAATACAGTCCTTCCACTAAATTAACAAAAACCAATCATTTCCAGGCTCTTCTTTTCCTGAATTAAACATTTAGCATTATTAAATATCACACTACTATCAAGGTCAAATCACAATTTTGGAACTGATAACAAGTTCATATGAAATTTGGGCACAAAAATTATAATCTTATGCATTGAAACCTATTAAGAATGTCACAGTTCCTGAATATATTGCCATAACAATATAGCCATTAGTTAATCTAATGTTGACTAAAATTATTTTCTTGTATGAATCAAAAAATTTAATCGAGGAGCATATGCGATCACTTGCCCCGAGTCCACAATCCATGATCAAACATTCAAATGATTCAAAGAATGAGATATTCTAGATACACCTGAAGTATCTCATGCCATATTGAATTTTGTGGATGAAGCATTAAGATTACCATTTGAACTTAATGAATGTAGAAAATTCACCAAACGGTCGTATTAATCCTTAGTGAAAGTGTATGCATCATTTCCTTTGCAGTTTTTAGAATCACCATCAACACCCTCCCTTTCTTCATTCAATTCTAGTGAGGAAAGATTGGCCATTGCAGTGCTCTTACCAAAGTTAGGAGGAAATCCATGCTTTCTATAGCATGTATCGATGGTATGTCCATTTCTGTCATAGTGAGTGCAGATTTTCTTGTTACCAGGAGTGTATGAAGATTCATTGCCTCGTCCACGACCTTGAGATCTTCTGTAATCAACAGCATTGATTAAAATATTAGAACCATCATAGGCTAGGACATTGAATTGTCGTTCATGTTGAATGACCATGGAGAAGATCTTGTTGATATGAGGTATTGAATTCATCAACAAAATCTGTGAGCGAACTAAGTCAAAATAACCATTCAGACCTTTAAGAAATCGTATTAAGCGTGTAATCTCATGTTGATGTTTAGTATTACTCACACCCGTGATACAAATAGAACGATGAGGGCAAGAACATGTTGTGAGCTGTTAAAGCTGTTATTTTTGGAAGTTTTGCAAGGGTAATCGATTACCCAAATGTTGTTAATCGATTACACCTGCTGTTATTCCAAAAAATAACAGATTTTAACAGCATGTCACTTTAGTTGGTATTTTTGATTTTAGTTGTTTTATTCTCTCATGTATAAATACAGTGTTGTAATCCCAATTAAGTAGTTAATGCCAATTTTATAATTCATCATCAATATTACTCTCTCTACCCTAATTCTCTCTCTCTCTCAATTCATCTTCTTCCCCAAGTTTCTTTTCCACCATTGTTACTACCTTCCCAAATTCTGGTTTATGTTTTATGTTGTCCTGACATTTGGCATCAAGAGCTCTGGTTATTAATCCTAATCTTCTGCAACAACAATGGCTACCGTTTCCAATGATCGAATTCCCACCAATCTCCCAATTCTTGATTCGAAGAACTACGACAAATGGGCGAAACAAATGAAGGTGCTGTTTGGTTATCAAGAGGTTCTTGAGATCGTCATCAATGGAGTTACACCGTTAGGGGCAGATGCTAACGATGCTCGTAGAGCTACATACAAGGAAGAAAAGAAGAAGGATTACAAAGCTCTATTCTTGATTCATTCGTGTGTTGATAACAACAATTTCGAGAAGGTTGGTGATTGTGAATCCGCGAAGCAAGCATGGGAAATCTTGGAGAAAGCGTATGTCGGTGCAGTCAAAGCGAAGGTGGTAAGGTTACAAACTTACAAACGTCAATTCGAGTTAACGCAAATGGAGGACAAAGAAACGATCAACGATTACATCACGCGCATTACCCGGTTAGTCAACCAAATTAAGTCATGTGGCGAAACGATCCTTGAGCAGAATGTTGTATCGAAAGTGTTGCGTTCGTTAACATCACGTTTCGATAACATTGTTGTGGCTATTGAGGAGTCGAAGGATCTAACAACTTTGAGCAAAGATGAGTTGCAAAGTTCGTTAGAGGCGCATGAACAAAGGATGGATGAGAGAAGTGCCGACAAAGCCAAAGCGGAGATCGCTTTGCAAGCGCGTCTACATGAGAAGAACAAGAGATCGAAAGGGAAGTGGACTTCTAAAAGTAAGAAGAATTTTGGTGGAAAAGATCCACAAAATTCAAAGAGTGAAAGAAGCTCCAAAGAGGGTAATCAAAGCACCCACAAGCCGTTTGACAAAAGTTCTGTGAAGTGTTATAATTGTCAAAAGCTTGGGCATTTTCCGAAAGAATGTTGCTCAAAACGCAAGGAAAAGGATGCGGATGAGGCTAAGGTTGCTAGGGAAGAGGTTGATGATGAAGATACCCTCCTTGTGATGATTACAGAAGAGAATTATGGCATTGTTGATGTTTCTGGCAGCAGCTACTGTGATGACAGTTTGCGGGACAGCAGCTGTACTGTGTCGGAAAGTGGCAGAAAAATGCGTTCGGATCGAAATGCATTACTTACCATGGGTGATGGAGTTCAAAGTAAAGATGAGTGGTATTTGGATTCCGGTTGTTCAACACATATGACGGGTCGAAAGGATTGGTTTGTGCAAATCAATCAAGCGGCAAAGAGTAAAGTCAAGTTTGCCGACGACACCACTTTAAGAGCCGAAGGGGTAGGAGATGTTTTGATCGGAAGAAAGAATGGTGGACATTCTAGGATCAAAGATGTCTTGTACATACCGGGAATTAAGTGTAATCTTTTAAGCATTGGCCAATTACTTGAAAGAGGTTACTTAATTCGGTTGGAGAACAAGATGTTACGCGTTTTAGATTCAAATGGTGTGTTGATTCTAAAAGCGCCGATGGCTGCCAACAGAACTTTTAAGGTTGAGTTAAAGGTTATGGAGCATCGTTGTTTAGCTACCGCGGCAAGTAGAGATGAGTGGTTATGGCATTACCGTCTTGGTCACCTTAATTTTAGGGATCTCAAAATGTTGCAACAAAGTGAAATGGTAACGTGTCTGCCACATATTAGTGTTCCGACAGAATTGTGTGAGGAATGTGTGACGAGTAAGCAACACAAGAATGTGTTTAGCAAAGATGCGGGTCGAAGAACCAAAGGCTTACTTGAGGTGGTGTATTCTGATGTTTGTGGACCGATGCAAGTAGAGACTTATGGCGGCAATCGATATTTTGTTACATTTATTGACGATTTTAGTAGGAAGCTTTGGAAATATCTTATCAAGAGGAAGGATGAGGTATTTGGAGTGTTCAAGAGTTTCAAATCCATGGTGGAGCATCAAAGCGGTCGGAAGCTCAAAATTCTCAAAACGGATGGTGGAGGTGAGTATACCTCTAGTGAGTTTGGGAAGTTTTGTGATCTTGAGGGTATTGTGCGTGAGGTGGTGCCTCCATATACACCTCAACAAAACGGAGCTGCCGAGAGGAAAAATCGTACAATAATGAACATGGTGCGTAGTATGCTTTGTGGGAAGAAATTGCCTAAGGAATTGTGGGGTGAGGCCGTGTCTACAGCCACCTACTTGTTGAATAGGTGTCCTACTAAGAAGCTGGAGAAGATTACACCAGAAGAGGTTTGGAGTGGTTTCAAACCGAGTGTGAATCATTTGCGCGTTTTTGGATCGATTGCATATCGTCATGTACCGAATCAACTTAGAAAGAAGTTGGATGATAAAGGTGAGAAATTGATATTGGTTGGATATCACTCTACTGGAGGGTACAAGCTGTTTGATGAGAGGAATCGGAAAATCGTGATAACCCGGGATGTGTAATTTGATGAAATAAAAACTGCTGAAACAGCAGGTGTAATCGATTACCCAAATGTTGCTAATCGGTTACACCCTGCTGAACAACAGCAGTTTGTTGATTTGTTTGATGCTGAGAGTTCCGATGCCGCTGTACCTGCACCTACTGAAGCGGAAAATGGTGTTGTGAATAGTGGTAGACCAGTGAGGCAAAGAGCCTTGCCTCATAGACTCCGAGATTGTGAGAGGTTCCAAGATAATGAAGTGAACAATGATGGTGATTTTGTTCATTTTGCACTTATGGCCGAATCTGAACCAGTAAATGAGGAGGAAGCTTTAAGTGATCCTAAATGGATATGTGTAATGAAAGAGGAGCTGGAATCTATTGAGAAAAATGGTACTTGGGAGTTTGTCGATTTACCACATGGAAAGAAACCGATTGGTGTGCGATGGGTCTATAAAGTCAAAGCAAATCCTAAAGGTGAAGTAATCAAGTACAAAGCTCGATTAGTTGCCAAAGGGTTCTTGCAACGTGAAGGGATAGACTACGAGGAGGTATTCGCACCGGTGGCTAGATTGGAGACTATTCGTTTGGTTGTTGGAATTGCGCATAGCAACAATTGGGTGATTTACCAAATGGATGTGAAATCTGCGTTTTTGAATGGTCCTCTTGATAAGGAGGTCTATGTGGGACAGCCACCCGGTTTCGTGATCAAAAATCAAGAGAAGAAGTACTATAAGCTACACAAGGCGTTGTACGGTTTGAAACAAGCTCCGAGAGCTTGGAACAAACGTATAGACGGCTTTCTTATTGACATCGGTTTCAAACGGTGTGTATCCGAACATGGTGTTTATGTGAGATCGGATACTATTGATGGTGTTATTATACTTTGCTTGTATGTTGATGATCTCTTGATTACAGGTAGCAATGACAAGAGTATTTCAAGGTTCAAAGTGGAGCTCATGAGTGAGTTTGAGATGACGGACCTTGGTGTGATGAGATACTTTCTTGGCATAGAGTTTCACAAGTCAAAAGTGGGGCTGCTTATGCATCAAAGAAGGTATGCTCTAGATATCTTGAAAAGGTGTGAAATGGAACATTGTAATGCTTCTAATACACCTTGTGAGGCTAGAGTTCAGCTGTCAAAAAGTGATGATGAGGATGATGTGGATCCAACACTTTACCGGAGTTTGATTGGATCGTTACGGTATTTGTGCAATACTCGACCGAATTTGGCTTTTAGTGTCGGTATTGCGAGTAGATTCATGGAGAGACCTAAGGTGTCTCACTTGGCAGCGGTCAAGAGGATCCTTAGATATGTGAAAGGTACTCTTGGCTGTGGTATTTTGTTTCCCACATCGGATATGGGTCGCAAATGTACTTTACTTGGCTACACCGATTCTAATTGGTGCGGAGATAAAGATGATCGGAAATCTACGGCGGGTTACATCTTTATGTTCGGTAGTACACCAATCTCGTGGTGTTCGAAGAAGGAACCGGTTGTAGCACTCTCTTCTTGTGAGGCCGAGTACATTGCGGCATCATTGAGTGCTTGCCAAGCTATGTGGTTAGTGAATCTTATGAAGGAATTGGGATGTGGTGATGATGATGCCACCACACTGTTTGTGGATAATGTTTCCGCGATAAATCTTGCGAAGAATCCGATTGCACACGGAAGGAGTAAGCATATTGAAATGCGGTTTCATTACTTGAGAGAATTGGTCGGTGATGGAAAGCTTAGATTAAGCTATTGCCGAAGCGAGGACCAAGTTGCGGATTTGTTGACCAAGGGTGTGACAAATGAGGTGTTCAAGAGACTGTTGAAGAGCTTGAGCATGATGAACTTGGAGCAACTAAAGTGAGGTGGTGTGTTGTGAGTTGTTAAAGCTGTTATTTTTGGAAGTTTTGCAAGGGTAATCGATTACCCAAATGTTGTTAATCGATTACACATGCTGTTATTCCAAAAAATAATAGATTTTAACAGCATGTCACTTTAGTTGGTATTTTTGATTTTAGTTGTTGTATTCTCTCATGTATAAATACAGTGTTGTAATCCCAATTAAGTAGTTAATGCCAATTTTATAATTCATCATCAATATTACTCTCTCTACCCTAATTCTCTCTCTCTCAATTCATCTTCTTCCCCAAGTTTCTTTTCCACCATTGTTACTATCTTCCCAAATTCTGGTTTATGTTTTATGTTGTCCTAACAGAACACACAGGTGCAGATAGGTAAGCTTCAAGTTCTTCCAAAAGAACCTTCAAAACAGTAAAGAATTCAGAAACAGAACATGATTCTTGTTTCAAACCAAAGAATTTGCAGTGTAACTCAGAAATGTAAATGTAATCTCCTTGTGAAAATCGTTCTGTGAGTTTATTCCATACATATATGGCATTCTCAAGAAAAACGATACTTTGTGCAATCAGTTCTTCAACCAAATTCATTATCCAATAGCAAACAAGCAAGTTACAACGATTCCTTGCCTTGTAACTCGGATCAAGCTCGACTGGTATAGGTATGCAACCATTAACAAAATCGAATTTGTTCTTCCCTCTAAGAGCACGTCGCATAGATCTCGCCCATGCATGGTAGTTAGAGTGAGTCAAAACCGGTGTAACAAAAATTGAAGAAAGACCATAAGAAGGATGAACGTAGTACACGTTTCCAGGTTGTTGAGATGATACTTAAACTGGTGCAATCGGGGCTGCAGCATTGTCAGCACCATTAACAACCAGATTTGCACCTTAAACTATGATAAATGATGAAAAGAAAGAATTAATTGGAAGGAAGCAATTATGTATAAGGAGAGCATACTCTAACCAAGTGTAACTAATTTAACATAATTCAAACAAGATACTCAATGAGTATTAATTCTCTACTTTTAGAGCATGATAGGTAATAGTTAACCTCAAACTTTTTCTTTTGATGTAAATATCCCAGTGGAAAACCTTAAGTATGAATGAGTAGAAAATGTTGAATATGATTGAGTTCGAAAATCTTGATTATGCTTTATTTTTATACTTTAGTATTTATGTCCTTATTATTCCTTCATATTCATTTCTTAATTCAATGGCTCACACTCCAAAACACTATACTTAATTATTCCTTCTTCATATGTGTTCGACAGACATCTGCATCGATATTTATAATTATGTTTAATTTATTTATTTTTAATTATTACCGATGTCATCGTATTAATATTAGGGTTGTGTTTGGCGTTACCATGTTTCATAGTTTTTTTGTAACAAGAATTGGATTAAATAAATACTAGGAGTACTCAATCCCGATTACTAATGAGAAAACGAATAAATTCCAATACAAATGAGGAACTAAAACAAAAAACATCTTATGCTAAATAATGTAAAGGAACATTACAAAATTTATAGAAGATCACAATACTAAGATGGAAGGAAGCTGGACAAGGGTGCAATATAAGAAGGCTAGAGGAGAGAACATAAGATGGGATACGGAGAGGAAGAATTATAGCCAGAGTCATAAGGAGACGACAACGGTTTTCTTCACGGAGTTCCCTGAAGGGTACAGGGCTAAGGATCTTTACGAGGTTTTTGCTGATTTTGGGCAGACTGACGAAGTCGTTATACCACCTAAAAAGGATATTAGAGGGAGAAAATACGGTTTTGTGAGATTCTTCGACGTATCGGACGTTAGAAGACTGGTACTGAAGTTGGACAATCTGGTGTTTGAAGGTACTAAACTTCACGCTAACTTGCCAAAGTTCATGAGAGCAGTTGAGAAAGTGTTTAAAGATGAGAAGAGCTTCGCAAGGCATATGCCTAAACAGGCTAGAGGTGAGCAGGATAGAGGTAAGGTTAAGGTTGACGTAAGAGGGTTTAAACCTAACCTTGGAAAAGGTAGGATGTACGCTGATGTTATGAGGGAGGATAAAAATCAGTGTGCTGATACTTTTGAAGAAGTCAATGTAAGCCACCAGATCGTGTTTGATGTTGGTAAAGAAGACCTAAAGAGATTCGAGAAGGCGTACGTCGGGAGAGTGTGAACCCAGGAACGACATTCATTCCAAAGATTATTTTGCTGTGAAAGTAACACCATTGGGTGCAAATCTTTGCTTGTTGGAAGAAGACGAGGAAGGAGAGTTGAAAGTTGTAGTGGAAGGAGGGAAAGACTGGCTAGGGCAATGGTTTGCTGAGGTGACTAAGTGGAAAGAAGGAGTCGTGGATATGGAAAGGCTTACGTGGTTAATGTGCTACGGAATTCCTTGTCAAGCATGGTCGGTTCAGTTCTTCGTATTTTTAGCGGAGAAAGTTGGAAAATACGTCTGCTGTGAAGAGAGCTCTAATGGATTTTCGAAAATGGATGTCGCTAGCTTTATGATGCAAACAACATGCAGAATGCTGATTAATGAAGTGTTCCATGTTAAGATCAATGGTATGAAGTACAGAATCAGAGTGTTAAAAGAAACGCTTGGACCATCCACTAAGGTGGTGAAGGAAGATTGCCCTAGGTCTTCTTCTGAGTCTGATTCTCAGTCTCTGTTCGAAACTATGTGGTGGGAGGAGGACGCAGGGAAATTCACTGGAGAACATGGCGACGATGATGAGGTTGTTGGGGAGACTTTCGAGGATGGGACTCTTCATGGGACTAACATGGAGAAGGTATTTCGTAAGGGTTCGCCTTGTGATGTGGACTCCGTTCACTTATCACCAAATAGGAAAGAGGTAGGTGAAAAGTCCTTTTTTGCTGCTTCCTTTGTGGATTAAGAAAAAGGCATGTTGGCCCAAAAGGTTTCAGACGTAGGTGGTATAGGGTCAGGGAATCTTGACTTTGGTATGTTAGGGAGCAATTTTAAGGATTTTGGTGTAAAGGGTCCCACGGAAACTGAGGTGGCAAGTGAAGGTTGTTTGGTAAAGGGAAATGAAGACGTTAGGATTTTGAGTCACTTGGACTCAACCCATGTTACAAAGGCCCAGTCTTTTGGAGGGAAGAAGGGTCGTAGGGGGAGGTGTAGAAAGAGAGGCGACCAAATTTCAGGTAGGGGAAAAGTTGTTAGAGTTTCTTCGTCTTCAGGAGATTGCTCCAAATCGATCCTCCAATTGTCAAATTCATCTCCCTTCCTCCCTATTTCTCTAGGGGATGATGAGACGTGTGTTGAAGAAACCCATTGTTCATTGCAGGCGAATCAAATTCTTTTGAGTTCTCCCAAGGTGCCTCGTAGTTCTGATTCAAGTTCTAGCAAAGGGACGTCTCAGCCGAAGAAGTTGAAGGTTAGAGATGAAGAGGCAGAGGTTTCCAGATGTTTCTCTGTGACCGATTCAGAGGTTCTCCAAGGAAATCGTAGGTTTTGGAAAGAGATGGATGCGAAGGTTTTCGATAGGGTTTGGGACATCATTTCATCGTTAGGCATCATAGGCGGCGAAAGTGCATAAGTGTATAAGGAGATGATCAGGAATATGGAGAACAAGGACAAGGATGAGATTAGCAAGAGGGTGCAATCAAAGAACGGTTCCAAATTAACGTGATCTCTTACAACATCAGAGGAGGAGGGTTAGTGGTTAAGAGGAAGAGAGTGTCTTACATTATTCAATCGGGTAAGGCCGACATCTGTTTTTTGCAGGAAACTAAGCTGAGTAATGTAGACGATTCCTTAGTGCAGTCGTTTTGGGGAAATAAAGAGGTGGAGTGGAGTGATTTAAGCTCTGTTGGCGCGTCGGGGGGTTTACTGATTTTGTGGAGGAAGGATACTCTCAAGCTTTCTCTTAACTTCAGGGGTTGTGGTTTCGTTGGGCTGAATATGGAGTGGAAGAGGCATGATCTTTTCTTTGTGAATGTGTATTCGTCGTGTTTTGAGGCGGGGAAGAAATCTCTTTGGAGAGATTTGGTCGAGGTGAAAAGGATATATAATAGGGGGACTGGCTCATAGGGGGGATTTCAATGTCGTGGTGTGTTCTGACGAAAGAAAAGGTATTGGTGGAAGGATTAGATACAGCGAGATGGAGGCGTTCAACAAGTTTATTGATGATATAGATTGTGTCGATGTCCCAATTTCTGGTGGAAAGTATACCTGGTATAACAGTTATGGTTCGACCATGAGCAGAATTGATATATTCTTAATCTCGGACAGTTTAACAGATAAGTGGCAGATTGTGTTTCAAACTGTTGGAGAGAGGGACATATCAGATCATTCTCTGATTTGGTTAAAAGCTTGCAAGGAGGTTTGGGGGCCGAAGCCGTTTAAGTTCATCAACAGTTGGTTTTCTCATAAGGGCGCAATCGAGTTTATCAAAGAAGAATGGAACAATTTATCCGTTACGGGAAGAGGAGACTTCGTGTTGAAGGAAAAACTCAGGTTGCTAAAAGTCAGTTTGCGGAGGTAGAATGCAGAGGTTTTTGGTTGGGTGGATTTCAAGATCGATAAGGCGGTTGACGCTTTGAATGTCCTTGACGAGGTAGCAGCTGATACGGTGTGTTTGAATCCTATCCAGTTAGTAGAGAAAAGGAGTATAGCTTCAAATGAAGTGTGGAACAATATTGGTATGAAAGAGAGTTTGCTCAGACTGAAATCGAGAGCCCTTTGGTTAAATGAGGGCGACACAAATTCTAGGTTTTTCCACCGAACGATGCAAGCAAGGCATAGAAGGAACCATATTTCTTTTGTTAGGACTGAAGGTGGTAAGGTTGAAACAGTTCAGGAAGTGAAATCTGCGGTGCGTGAGTTTTTTAAAGAAAACTTCAGTGATATAGGAGGGAGGAGGCCTGTTATGGAAGGCATCACGTTAGGGATTCTCTCTAATGCTGATTGTTGTGATTTAGAGGCGTCGTTTACTATTCAAGAAATTAAGGGTGCTGTGTGGGATTGCGAGGGGTCTAAGAGCCCTGGCCCGGATGGATTCTCGTTCGCTTTCTATCAAAAAAGTTGGGAAGTGATCAAGGATGATGTATGTAGGTTCGTGTCAGATTTTCACTCGAAACCTCCTTTGTGCAAGGCAGCCTCGGCATCATTCTTGACCCTCATTCCAAAATTGGTTGATCCCTAGTTTTTGAGCAGCTACAGGCCTATATGCTTGGTCAATTCTTTGCAGAAAATCCTGTCGAAACTATTGGCAAATAGGATGAAGAAAGTCATAGGCAACCTTGTGTCCAAGGAGCAAACTGCTTTCATTTCTGGTAGGAGTATGATGGACGGTGTCTTGGTCGTTAACGAAGTCATGGATCTTGCGAAGCGATGTAAGAAAGTATGTTTAGTTTTGAAGGTTGATTTTGAGCGTGCCTACGACTGTGTGAGTTGGGATTACTTAAGATTCATTTTGAATAAGATGAATTTTGGCAAAAGGTGGCTCGACTGGATGGAGGCGCTTGTGTTCAACGCATCTATGTCGGTCCTTGTTAACGGCAGTGCTACTAGAGACTTCATTGTGAGAAAAGGACTTAGACAGGGAGACCCGTTGTCACCCTTTCTTTTCATCTTAGTTATGGAAGGTTTGAATGGGATGGTGAAGAAGGCGGAAGAGCTGCAGATGTTCAAAGGTTTCAAGGTGTCCAACTCAGTTTACCATAGTATTGTCCAATTTGCTGACGATACTGTGTTTGTGGGTGAAGGGTCGTGGGAGAACTTGTGGTGTATTAAGGCGTTGCTAAGAGGTTTCGATCTTGTTTCAGGTTTAAAATTCAATTTCTTTAAGAGCTCTCTGTACAATATTAATATGGAGACTGGGCACATGACTGCTGCGGCAACCTTTCTGAATTGCGAAGCGAAATCTTTCCCTTTTAAATTTCTAGGAATAATGGTTGGGGACAGTCCAAGGAGATCTTATGTGTGGAGTCATGTGGTTGATGTTATAAGGAATAGGTTGTCGGTTTGGAGTAACAAGAACTTGTCCATTGGTGGGCGTGTCACTTTACTAAATTCAGTGCTTAATGTGATTCCTATCTTCTCTCTCATTCTATAAAGCGCTGGTGAAGGTTATTAAAGCTATTTCGAAAATCTAAGCTAAGTTCTTGTGGGATGGTAAGTCGGATAAGAGATGTATTCATTGGATGAGTTGGAAAACTGTTTGTTTACCTAAAGAGCTTGGAGGCCTTGGAGTGAAGGATTTGGCGGTGTTCAACAGATCTCTTTTAATGAAGTGGAAGTGGAGACTTTTGGCGGAAGAGGGAGCCCTTTGGAAAGGTATTCTCGAGCATAGGTATGGCTCTCGATCCCAAAATCTGGGCATGGCAGTGTTGTTTAGTGATGGAACAGGAGGAAGAAAGACGAACTCGATATGGTGGCGTGACTTGGTGGACGCAGGGTATGATAAAGAGCATTCTAGTGATATGTTTTCAATCTCTGTTACGGGAAAGGTGGGTAATGGCAAAACCTTGCCCTTTTGGTATTCGTGTTGGCAGGGTAACCTTCATCTAAAGATATCTTTTCCGCTCAGTTTCTCAACCTGCTTGAAGGAAAAGGGTACAGTGGAAGACTTATGCACTGCTGAATCATTTTCTGTTTGGTCTGAAGAGTTTTTCTCTTCTTCTGCTACCAGTCCGGACTACCTCTTTGAGAGAGCCAGGCTCTTTGAGGTAGTGGCCCCTGTGGTTCTCTCGCCTTGTAGTAGTGATAAGGTGTTGTGGAATTTAGAGGAGGATTCTGCTTTTTCTGTTAAGTCTGGTTACAGGGTGATGGTTGAGGATGGAATGGCGAATACCGTGGGGAGGGAAACGATCAAGGCGCTGATGATTCTGTGGACGGCGAAGATTCCGTCAAAGTTATAGAAGTTCATGTGGAGGCTGTTCCACGATCGTTTGGCAACAAAATCTCAGCTTCTCAAGAGAGGCATGCTCCTTGGGAACTCGAGGTCGTCGTGCGTGGGTTGCAGTGTCGCTACTAAAACGTCTTGCCATCTCTTCTTGGAGTGTAGCTTCTCTGACAGGGTTTGGAATAGGGTGGAGTTGTGGACTGGTTTAGTTTTGGATGACAGATCCAATTGTGTCTCCTCCTTGTTGACTATCACAGTAAATCGAAGTCGGAGGCAGGTATAAAAGGTGGTGCTATAATTTAGTCCTTTATTGCCTGGTGCATTTGGAGAAGCAGGAATAATTCAATTTTTAGAGATGAGCCTTTATGCTTATTAGATGTTGTAAACTCCATTAAAGTTTTCTCTTGGAAGTGGTTTGTTTCTAATGGCCTTTTGAATCACTCTTGCTCCTATTACGAGTGGTTCACTGCGCCGTTTAGCTGTTTTTTGCGAAAGTAATCTCTGCCGCTTTTGTTGTAAGGGTTGAGTACCCCTTGTGCTCTCTGTTTTAATCCTATTGCTTATTAAAAAATACAAAATTTATAGAAGTTACATTTAGAATTATTAATCTCTCCTATAAAAGACCATTTTCAAACCAAACACGGAACTTGCTTGTGCTGCTTTTCAAAGACAACAAATTGTGAAACTAATTATTTTATATTACTAGTATTTTTTCAACACTAGTTTTCGGTTGGCTTGACCTTAAAATTGATAAGCATGTCGAGAACTTTAATGATTATGATGCTTTGTTGGAAGGGGGCTTGTTGGTTTGTCGGAGTTACAGATGATAAAGCGTGGGGAGGATCAAGAAAACTTCTGGAGTAATCTGCGTTTTAAAGAGAGCATGATTCATCAAAAGTTTAGACATAAGTAGTTGAAGGGGGGAGATGTTAATAGTAGATTCTTCCATTCTACTGTTAAATCTAGGAACAGACAGAATTTCATTAGTGTTCAGGGAATCGATGGTGCTCTGTTAGAGGATCCTGATTTGGTTAAAGATGCTGTTGTTCAGTTCTTCAAATCGAAGTACAGTAGGGAGGAGAGTTTTAGACCGAGCCTGAACCTTTCGGATTGTGTCAAGCTGTCCACGGAAGTTAGGACTTTGTTGGATCTTCCTTTCTCTCCGGACGAAATCAGAATGGCTGTTTTCAAGTGCGATGGAAATAAAGCTCCAGGTCCTGACAGTTTTTCTTTTAAGTTTCTTAAAGATTGTTAGGATATCATTGGCCCTGACTTCTCCAAGTGTATTCTTCACTTCTCTTTGACAGGTAAGCTCCCCAAAACCTGTTCTTCTTCGTTTTTGGCGCTTGCCCCTAAACTTGACAGTCCACTCCATTTTAGAGATTATAGACCTATATCTCTAGTGAGTTGCGTTTCTAAAGTTATTTCTAAATTAATGGCCTCAAGAATTATTTCTGTGATCTCCAAGTTGGTTTCCCCGATTCAAATGGCGTTTATTCCCGGTGGTAACCTTTTAGATGGTGTTTTGTTAGCAAACGAGGTTGTTGATTTTGCTAGGAGACAAAGGAAGCAATGTCTTTTATTTAAGGTTGACTTCGCCCAAGCCTACGACTGCGTAGATTGGAAGTTCTTGATTCTAGTTCTCAAGTATATGAATTTTGGTCCTAATTGGATTAAGTGGATTGAGGGGAATGTTTGTACTAGCTTTGTCTCTGTTTTGATAAATGGTTCGCCGTCCAAGGATTTTGAGGTTTCTAGAGGTCTTAAGCAGGGTGACCCGTTAGCACCCTTTCTTTTCACTTTGGTTGCCGAAACCCTTGCTATTTTGTTTAGAAGAGCTTCGTCCATCAATTTGTTTTCTGCTTTCGGGTTTGAGGAAGGAAATTCTATTGATTTACTTCAATTTGCCGATGATACGTTGATATTTTGTGATGGCGGTTATCATAATCTTTGGGCCTTGAAGTCTATTCTTAGAGGATTCGAAATGGTTTCGGGCCTTAGTATCAACTTTTCCAAAAGTTGTTTATATGGTATTGGTATTGAGGATGTCTTTTTGAGGGCTGCAAAATCTTTTCTTTTCTGTAAGAGGGGAGTCTTTCCTATCAAATTTTTGGGTTTATCAATTGGGGGCAATCAAAGGAATATTTCGTTCTGGAAACCAACTTTGGACTGCCTGAAAACCAGATTGAATTCTTGAGTTGGAAGGAATCTGTCCATTGGTGGTCGCGTTACGTTGATAAATTCTGTGCTTTCTAACCTTCTGATCCATCAACTGTCATTTTTCAAGGCTCCCCCGAAAATTGTTAGAGAGTTTATTGCTATTCAACGCCGTTTTTTATGGTCGGGTTCGGCGGATAAAAGTAGCATAGCTTGGATTAAGTGGAGTGTTTTATGTCAAACTAAAGATAAAGGTGGGCTCGGTATTAAGCATATTGGATTGTTTAATAATTCTCTCCTTTCAAAGTGGCTTTGGAAATTCCTCAATGGAGGTAATGAAATTTGGAGGAAGTTTCTGAATAGTAGATACAGTAGCCTTGGATTTTGGGTGTTGGAGTCGGACCCGAGTATTCATCCCAAGGGAGCTTCGATTTGGATGACTGATCTTCTCAATTCCAAAAAGTGTGGAGATTTTTTATCGTTCAGTTCGCGTGTAAAGCCGCTACTAGGCAGAGGAGGTAATATTTCATTTTGGAACGCTATCTGGTGTGACAACCATCAACTGGAGTTTTCATTTCCTAGTTTGTATAATGATGCTGCGAAAAAAGACGGAATGATTGCAGATTACAGATTTTTGCATAATGATCAGTGGCATTGGAAATTTGATAGATGCTGGCTGCCTGATAGTGTTGTTTTTCAGGACCAGGTTTCAGCGTTGCTGTTTTTGGTTGATGGCAGTCCAGTTGGGCAGTTGGTCGAGGATCGTTGGCAATGGCTTATGGACCAGTCCATGGATTTTTTGGTGAAAAGCTCATACGCTAAACTTTTGGAGTCTGTTCCTGGGTCTTCTCTCCATCAAGCAGAATCTTTATTTTTGAAAGTAGCTTGGAAAACAAATGTTCCTTTGAAGGTCAAGATTTTCTCATGGAGGTTAGTTAGAGATAGATTGCCGACTCGTTTCAACCTTTCTTCTAGGGGCATTATTGCTTCTTCTCAAGACAAGGTGTGTGTTTTGTGTAACCTTGTAGATGAGGATGCCTTGCATCTTTTCCTTAATTGTCCATTAGTTCAGAATTTGTGGTCGAAAATTTCTGTTTGGTTAGGAGTTCCTCCGGTTTATGCCGATAATATTTGCAATCATGCTTTGTTATGGCTCCTTGCTCTGTACCATAAAGGTAAAGACGACATGAGCTATTATTTGTGGATGGTCTCGTCTTGGTGCATATGGAGCATGAGGAATAATATTATTTTCAACGGATTTGTTTGGGACACGGATGAAGTTTTTAACCGTATCGTTTCTATTTCCTGGAGATGGTTAGAAATTGGTCGCAAGAGGTGTAATTTCTATGATTGGATGTATCATCCATTAGATTTTTTGTAATTCCCTTTTTGGTTGATCGTTTTTTCCCTCTTTTGATGGGTTTTTTGTTTAGGGTTGGAGAATCCCTGTTTCTCCCATTAATACAAATTGCTTATAAAAAAAATGTTATTTCTTTATAGAGTTAAATAGTGTTTTTTTATTAAGTTGTTGTATTTTTAATTTTCTTCCTTTATTGTTTTTATGAAAATAATTTTTGAATGTTAATTTTTTATTTATTTTAGTCTCTAAAATTAAAATCTACAGAAAAATTTGAAAACAAAATCTGCATGTTTATAAAAAAAAAAAAAAAATACAAAGACGAAAAAAACACGCCAAATTGTAGGGAAAAAATTATTTAAATCTTCTTTATATTTGATATTTGGAACTTGACTATAACTGAAATTATTTTTACATCATTTTTTATTCTGATTCTTTTTACACTAACTATCAAACGAAAAAGATGGATTGACACAGCTTTGTTTGTTATTTTCTTTTGGCTTATTTTCTGGGGTCCAAAGATCTTGGTTTTTTTAAATGTCCATCTCATCACATAAAGATATTAGTTAGGGAATTTAATGTTTATTGGTAGAAAGCAACTACCTTCATATAATGCCAATACTATTCTATTGTTTGACATAAGCGTTCTGATTTCTTACTCGTATTCTTTTGTTTTTTTCATAGAGAGTGTACCAAATTATTGTATAAGCAACCTTTATTATTAGTGGTTCTTATAATTATACGAGCCTTCTAGATAAGTGCTAGTGTTGGGTGGAAAAACGGCATATAGTTCGCTGCCCAACCCATCTCTAAAAAATATGGGTTGGATTGCAATTTTGTATCCACTTATCTATTTATTTTGTCTCGTTTTAAATTCGTCATATCTTAAACCTGTCAAAAAAATGGATGGTCTGCCCGGCCAATCCGTCAATCTAGTTATGAAACATTCAAAATATTTATTTTGCTTGGTTGAAGATTAATATTTGAATTATAATTGTGGAATACTTATTGATAATTTTATTTTATATATTTATTTATGAATATATACAATAAAGTATAATTTATTTAGAAGATGTCTTATAAAATATTATTTTAAAAAATAAGTGAAAATTTTAATTAAAATGTAAAAATAAATTTATTTATCTATTAAAAGATAAAAAATTAATTAATAAAAGATAGTTGGACTTGCCAATTCGCCACCTTGTCTGGTGTTCAGACTAGATTTTTAAATTCAATTTTATTTTGCGAGATTATCCGTTCTTCCTTTTTCTTTTAGCAAGGCGAGCCAGGACAGAAGGGAATGAGAGCCTATTTTGTCATCCCTACTATAAAATCGATTGTAGCCATTTATCTGGAGCTTCAAAAAGTTCTACGAATTTCAATTTGAATCAAAGCATCTTTTTATTGGTTCTATGAATGAGAAAAATATTATATTTATTAGAAATATTGGCAAGCTTTAAAATTTTAGATGAAGATGTAATATCTATTGATCATATGTCGGATATGGAAACATGTCGTTCAAAAAGCATCAAAAGTGAGATACATACTCTCTCTAATATTTAATAATAAAAATTGATACTTTCTCTAATTTATATAATAAAAAAAATTTGCCTATTAATTGTTTAAGAAAAATAAAGAGAAAGAAACAAATTTGCCTATTAATTGTTTACGTATATCATGTAAACGGAGAGTTTTTCATTAAAAATTCAATGGAATCTAAATTTAAATTTGTCTATTAATTTAAATAAATTAAAAATTAGCATTATTGGATCATCCATACTTGATATATAGGATGCTTAATTCATTAATCTATCATTATTTTTTTTTTAAATATCATTAATTTTTGGCATTTAGTATTCCAATTTACAATCTCAAACCAAATTGAAATTGATAGTTCTCTATCTTTTACATTTAATTTTTAATAGGTGCAGAAAATGTAACATAGTGAATTGGTTAATGGTTATTGATCGTACCTGGATCAGACAGTATTTGATGGCCAGCAACGTCTTGTGGTCTTCAGCTCCGGTGAGGTTGGAAGGAGGCGGAGGGGGGGGGGGGGGGGGGGCTTACGTGGCGTAGTGAAGACCAGCACGTGGTCTTCGCCCTGGGGTAACCATTCCTAGATCTCCGGAATTAGGGCAGACCGATTCCATCGGGAGTGGGCGGTTACATGAGAACGTGTCCTCGCGGGGAGGAGTCTTGCGTGTCGGGGAGAGACGTGTTCTCGCGGGGAGGAACTTATGTGCAGGAGGAGAAAACTCCTCGGGGGAGGAGAACCTGAGTGTCGGGGAGAAGCGAGGCCGGGGAGGCTTAGCGCCCTGCCCGATGCTCTATACCGTGCGTGTGCCCGACAATGTTGAGAAGGCGTATGCCCGACATAGGTCGTGCTAAGAGGCCCTTGTTGGGCCATCCCGGGACGTGTGGGTTGGGCCTGCTCGATTGAGGGGCAGACCCCGACCCAATCCAGAACAGGAGCCCCCCAAGTCGTTGCTCTGAGGTGTCGGAGTAATGACTTAAGGGCCAGCTATGTCGAGGACTTATCTAGTCGGGGAAGGGACTCTAAACGAGGAACAGCTGGTAATCGGGAAAAAATGAGTCGGCCTGCTCGTGCTAGACTGGCCGTGGATGGGCGACATCGCTGGGATACGGGAAGTCTGAAATGAGGTGAATGAAAAGACGCGTGTTGGGGAATGAAACGACACGTTTGGGAGAGTGTGTGCCACGTGTCGCAGCTCATCGTTGTCCAGGGCGGCTACGCTAGGGTAGCGTAATCGATTGCCTAGGAGCCCTCGAAACTTGTGAGAGCCCTATAAATAAGGGTCATCTCGTCCCATTTGCACTTTTTGGCTCCCCCTTTGCTCAGATTCACTCTTTCTCCCTTCTCTTATTTTACTGCCGTACGCCGCCACCAACTGCCGCGCCGGAACCCTATCGGGAGTTATTTCAAGTAAGTTTCTTTCCTTTTTTTCTCCTTTCATTTGCCTTTTTAGGGTGGTTTCATGGTGAACTGATGAAGTTTTCATGGAAATCACGAAATATCCGGCGAAAACGGCGGAATTTCATAGTTTAGTTGTTGAATCTCGCGGGGAGAGACGATGAAATCCCCGAGGACACGAAGAATATCTCGGGGTCATGAGATGGACGTTTCTCAGTTCTTTTGTTGAACATTCCGAGGATTAAGGATGAAATCCCCGGGGAGCCGACGTTTATCTCGGGGATATGGGTCGAATACCCCGGGGTCCCGCCCAATTTCGCTCCCCGTGGAAGGGGTGGATTTAATATGGGTCATAGAATTCACCATTTCCTTCTGTTTTTCAGGTAAATGGACGTATTGCCAGTGGCCGAGGGATCTTTGGATATATACGACGGGCCCGATTCACCTATGGCGGAGACAACCAGCGCCGGGGAAAGGCTTCCCGACGAGTGGGCCTGCGAAGAGCCAGTGAACATGATCTCCGAGTTTGTCGACTTGAACGAGGCCGACATATTTTGTACCGTCGAGCATCGCCTAATAGGTTCTCCGAAGTCGTGGAACGTGTTCAGGCCTTTGCCACATCATCGAATATGCTCGACATATAGCGGGATGCAGTTTCCCGTATATGAGTTTATGTTCGACGAGGCGGGGTGGCGTTTGTCCTTCACGGATTTTCAACAGTCAGTGTTTGTCCACCTGCGTCTGGCCCCTTCTCAACTCCACCCCAACTCTCTCGCTTTCATCAGGGTTTTCGAGCTCATGTGCAAATACCTGAAGGTTGGGGCGACGGTGCCCCTATTTTTTCGCATTTTCCATCTTCAACGGCAGGCTGTCGACGACAAGCATGGCTGGGTGTCCTTCAAGCAGGTGAGCAGCCTGTTTCACACTTATCTGGACTCCGTGCGAGATTTCAAGTATTGGTACTACCTCGTGAGGACGGTCACACATGAGGTCGTAAATACAGTGTACTGTCGGGTCATCGAAGAAGTGGATGGGCGGCGAGAGGAGGCCCTTGTGCCCAGGTTTCCGTTGTTCTGGACTGAAGAACACTTCAAGAGGGGAACGGACAACTATATCGTTAGCCCTGGTAAACTCTGTGAAGGGGATCGCTTGGCTCACGAGGCCATAGTCAAGTTCGTCAGTGGGTTTAACAAAGCTAAGTTCGTGATGCCGAACGGGGACTTCCTTCTGGGCGACGATGGGGAGGTCTTAACGAAGCGTTAATTGATCAACACTAGGGCTCTCCTCGAGACGTTTTCTGACGAGGAGGCTCTCGAGATGTTAGGTGGGGTGGCCTCCCCGACCTGCCTCTCCCTTTGTCCTTCTTTTCGAATTACTAACCTCTTTGTTTTCTGTGCAGGTAAGATGTCGTCTGCTGAGGAGCGCCTCAAAAAGTTGAAGGCTAACCGCGCTACGAAGAAGGGAGGCAAAAGCCGTCTCGAGCAGATCCGAGCGCAGGAATCCGTTCCCACTCAGACAATCGGGGGTTCCCTTGGCTCTCACCAGGATAGTGATTCTCCCAGCCCCCAGGTCTCCCCGAAGAGGCAGCGGATTGCGGACATAGTGGCCATCGACCTTACCGAGAACGAGAGTCCCCCTGCTATAAAATTTGTGCTCCCGCCTTGTCACTCGAGGACGAACTTTTTCATGGGGAATAATTCCCTATGCGTGGGTGCCCCCAAAGCTCAGACCATCTTAGGGGTCGACAAGGTCTCTCGAAGAAGGGCGCTGGTGGAGGATGTGTCTGCTGTGATGCGGGTTTGTGCGGCTGCCCTGGTTCTGAACGACGAGGCGTGCCCAGAAGGCGAGCTGAATAGGTTACACGAGAGTTTCCAGTCCATCTCAGCCGAAATGGAGAAGGTGGGCAAGGAGATGGCCGACTGCAAAAGCCAGAACCAGGCCCAGGTCGAGCTTTAAGGGAAGTTGGAGGAAAAGTTAAAGAATGCTGAGGAAGAGCAGAGATGTCTCGTCGGGATTGAAGAGGAGAGGGATCGTCTCTTGGCGAGGAATGCCGAGTTGGAGGAGCCTGTCCGCCCAGCTGATGAGGAAACCGAGGAAGACAGGTTGCTGACCTCGCGGGCGGCGCTGATAGCGAAGCTCCGGGAATCCGAGGAGGACAACCTCGTATCGACTGACATAGGTTTCAGGAACGCCGTGCAGCAGCTTCAGGTTCTCAACCCCGACCTCACAACCGAAGGGATTGACCCCGACTCCGAGGTGGTCGACGGTCAGATCGTGCAGCCGATGCGGGTAGACGAGGTTCATGAACGCGAGGAGCCCGAAGGGACTGTCGCCGAGTAGGCTTTTCTTCTTCGTTTTGTTCGGCCTGCGAGCCGTTTTATTTATTTTTCAATACGTATGCCCGACCTGCGTGCCAGGGGCTTTTGATACTTGTTTGTAATATCTGTACAATGGGCTTCTGCCCGCTTCAATGCATTTTTGCTTATATGGTCGTGTGTTATTTGTATGGTTTATATTGTGTGTGATGTTATAGCATTTGTTATACTTTGTTTGTTTCTGCCCAAGTAATAGAGATTTCTACACTTTGTTTTTGTCTAAGTAATAAAGACTTTGGGATTTGCTCGACCTTGATAGTCCCTGACCGCGTGGAGAGCTGGTCAGGTGGTCGGGGACGTATTCCGACCTTCAACGAGGCTAAGAGCTCGGTCGAGGTCTTAGCTTCGTGGCGTGAACTTCCCATCGCGAGATGGGTGTTCTGCCTAATTGGTATAATGACGGCGGAGCTCGATCGAGATATCCCCGTCGGATCAAAAGTCCTCGCGCACACACAACGCAGCCTTTGATCATCGTGTTCTGTATAGGGGTATCGCGCTCGTACCTTAGTGCGTCCCCGTAATCGCGGTGTTCGTGAGTCGCGGGCAGTGCTTAACTGTAGTATTGTTTGAGCTTCTCAGCGTTCCATGGTCGAGCAAGTTCTTCCCCGTGCAGATTTTCGAGGAAATAGGCTCCTGTCCCCGTTTTCGCGCGGAGGCGGTACGGGCCCTCCCAGTTCGCGGCGAGTTTGCCCTCTCGCGAGTCTTTCTGGTTCCTTCGTAGGACGAGGGTACCCACCTGAAAATCACGTTTGATAACTTTGTCGTTATAACGCAGTGTTATTTTCTGTTTTAGTGAAGCTTCTCGAAGAGAAGCGCCCGAACGTGTCTCCTCAACGAAATCGAGTTCTTCCCTCAGGGCTTCATTGTTCGCATCCCCGTCGAGGGGGGTTTCCGTCCTCCTCGAGGGTTCCCTGATTTCCACGGGGATCACCGCTTCCGTTCCGTAGGTCAGACGAAAAGGGATCTCCTCGGTCGTGGAATGTGGGGTCGTTCGGTAGGCCCAGAGGACGCTGTGTAGCTCCTCGACCCACCGTTGCTTGGCGTCGCCTAATCGACGTTTCAATCCTCGTAGGATTACTCTGTTCGCCACCTCAGCCTGTCCGTTCGTTTGAGGGTGCTCGACCGACGTGAAGTGCTGCTTTGTGCCTAGCTTGGAGACGAAGTCTTGGAAGTTCTTGTCGGTGAACTGTGTTCCGTTGTCGGTGACAATAACTTGAGGCACGCCGAATCGGGCGAGGACGTTCCTTTTGTAAAAACGCAGTATGTTGAAGGCCGTGATTTTGGCCAATGTTTCCGCCTCAATCCACTTCGTGAAGTAGTCTACCCCGACGATGAGGTATTTGTTTTGATACGACCCCTGGACGAAAGGTCCGAGGATATCCACCCCCACCATGCGAACGGCCACGGGGAGGACAGTGTTTTGAGCTCGTTAGAGGGAATGAGGTGCATGTCCCCGTGTTGTTGGCATCTATCACACTTCTTGACGTGTTCCTTGGCGCCCTGTTGCATGGTGGGCCAGTAATACCCTGCCCGAAGTGCTTTACGGGCTAACGATTGTCCGCCTAGGTGCTGTACGTTGATTCCCTCGTGGATTTCCTGGAGGATGCCGGGGACCTTGGTCTCCTCGACGCACCTGAGGAGGGGGATAGAAAACCCTCGCCGGTATAGCTTGTCCTCGACTATCGTGTATGAGCATGCCCACCACTTGACCATTCCTGCTTCCTTGGGATCGTCGGGTAGCTTGCCCGTCGTGAGGTATTCGTACACAAGGGTCATCCAGCAATTGTTGTCACCAATGGCGTTTACGTTCACCACTGGAGCGGGTTTGACGATGCTCGGCCGGGACAGCACTTCTTGTATGACGGATTTGTTCCCGCCTTTCTTCTTTGTGCTTGTCAATTTGGACAAGACATCTGCTCGGGAATTGTGCTCGCGGGGGATGTGAGTTACTTCCGCGGAGGTGAACTTTTTCATCTTTTCTTTCACCAAGGTCAAGTATTCGATGAGATTGTCGTTCTTGGCCTGATACTCTCCTCGGACTTGCGAGGCCACGAGCTGGGAGTCGGTGAAGATTTTGACCTCCTTGGCGCCGAGGTCCTCGGCCAGTCGAAGTCCGGCAAGGAAAGTCTCGTACTCCGCTTGGTTGTTCGACGTCGGGAAGGATAGTTTGAGGGATACCTTGATCAGGATGCCTTCCTCGTTTTCGAGGATGATGCCCGCCCCGCTTCCCTTCGGGCTGGATGCTCCGTCGATGTAGATCATCCATTTTTGGGATCCGTTGGTCGAAGGTTTCGGGACGGTCATCTCTGCCACGAAGTCGGCCTATACTTGAGCCTTCAGGGCTTTCCTTCCCTCGTATTAGATGTCAAACTCGGCAAGTTCAAGCGACCACCTGAGCATCCTCCCCGCTATATCTGGTCGTCCAAGGAGTTGCCTTATAGGCTGTTCGGTCCTTACGACGACAGTGTGGGCGAGGAAGTAGTGGTGTAGCCTCCTGGCCGCGGTAACGAGGGCCAGGGCGACTTTCTCTATCTGCTGATACCTCAGCTCGGGGCCTTGGAGGGCTTTGCTCGTGAAGTAAATTGGTTTCTGTCCGTCCGGGGTTTCCCGAATGAGGACGGCGCTGACTGCTTCACTCGTGATCGCGAGATATAAGAAAAGTGTTTCCCCGCTCCCAGGCCGTGAGAGGACTGGGGGTTGCGATAAGAATTGTTTTAGGTGGAAGAGCGCTTGCTCGCATTCTTCGCTCCATTCAAACTCCGCTTTTTGTCGAAGAAGTTTGAAAATGGGAGTGCGTACTGCGCCGACTTGGCGACGAAGCAGGAGAGGGCGGTGAGCATCCCGTTCAATGATTGTATTGACTTCTTTGAGTCCGGAGTAGGGATCTCGGAAAAAGCTCTACACTTGTCGGGGTTAGCTTCGATTCCTCACTCTGTGAGGTAGTAGCCGAGGAACTTACCTGCCCGAACGCCAAAGGTGCATTTGTCGGGATTGAACCTCATGCGGCACCTCCTCGCTGTGTCGAACACTTTCTTGAGGTGTGCGGCATGGTCGACTTCTTCCGCGGATTTGACGATCATGTCGTCCATGTAGACCTCGAGTATGTCGCCGATTTCAGCCCGGAAAACCTTGTTCATCATCCGTTGGTAGGTCAGACCGGCGTTCTTCAGGCCGAAAGGCATTACGTTGTAGTAGTAATTACCCGACCCGGTCATGAAAGCCGTGTGCTATTTGTCGACCTTGTCCATGGGAATTTGGTTGTACCCCGAGTATGCGTCCATGAAGGATAATAGTTTGTAACCTGCAGAATTGTCGACCAGCTGGTCGATGTTAGGAAAAGGATAGCAGTTTTTCGGGCAAGCCCGGTTAAGATTAGTATAATCAACACACATCCTCCATTTTCCATTATTCTTTTTGACGAGTACAACGTTGGACAGCCAGGTTGTGTACCTGGCCTCCGAAATAAAATTTTCCTCTAGGAGGTCTTTTACAGCTTTTTCAGCAGCCTCCGCTTTTTCGGGAGACTGCTTACGCCTACGTTGAGCTATGGCCCTAACGGCCGGATCTACTGCGAGCTGATGGCAAGCCACCTCGGGGTCGAGGCCAGGCATCTCGGAGGCGCTCCATGCGAAGATATCAGCGTTCTCCCTTAGACATGCCTTCAGCTGCTCCTTCGCCAGGTCGAGGATCCCGGTGCCAATCTTCACGTTACGGTATGGATCGTCCCCGAGGACCACGAGTTCAAAGTCTCCGTCTGGGATAGGGCATGTTGGGTGGAGAGGCCGCCCGTTATTTTTCGCCTGGAGGTCGAGGTCTTCTGCCCCGTCTTCATCGGGTTCCCCCGGGAACCTGCTGTCGAGTTCGACCGCGTTGATGCGCGAGAGAGGTACATGTTCGGCGTCCGGGGGTGGCTTGGCCACGGTCTTGGATTTGGTGTCGATGGAACTCATGCCTTTGATGGCGGCGTCGAAGCATCTTCTAGCCGCGTCTATGTCCCCGTGCATCGTCACTACTCGTCCCCTGGTCGTGTATTACTTCATTTTGAGGTGGACCGTTCATGGTACCACCGTAAGCTCGGCCAGGGTGGTCCTCCCGAGGATGCAGTTGTAAAGGGATGGACATTCGACCACCAGGAAGCGGGTCTTCACCTGTCAGGCTGTGTCTTCGGTCCCGAATGTGACCATCAGCTCAACGTAGCCCCATGGTCGGGTGGTGGTTCCGTTGAATCCTTGCAGGTCTGACCCAACGTATAGGGTCAGATGTCTCTCGTCGAGTTGGAGAGTCCCGAAAAGGTGAGCGTACATGATGTCGACCGAGCTGCCCTGGTCGATAAGGATCCTTCGAACGTCAAAATTCGCCATCTGGGCCCTGACCAGGAGGGGGATAGTGGCGTTGGGCGCTCCTCTGAGGAGCTCCTCAAGATAGAAGTTGATAGGGTTTGAGTTCCCTCGCACCTTCTCGAGAGTGGTTGTCTTCGCGGACGTTGCGGATTCCAGTTCATCAAATTTCCTCTTGATCGACCCGACGGACAACTTCTCGTAACCACCCCCGGAGATAACCATTGCCTTGGGGAAGCCTTCCCAGGTGCTACGGGCAGCGACGGGGTCCTCGTGGGGGAAGGTTGCCCACATATTGCGAATTGCTTCTTGGCCTTCAATAATTACGGGGACAAAGAAATCTTCGGGTCGAGTGACACTGAGGGCGACCTGAAGCCGACTCTCGTCGGGAGGAGGTGTCGTCTCCTCGACGTTCTGGGCTTCCCGGGAGCTGGGACGAGGAGTATCATTCTTCTGGGCGTATTTCTTCAAGTGCCCCTCCTTGATGAGGATTTCAATTGCATCTTTGAGATGGATGCAGTCTTTTGTGACATGCATGTGGCTCCGGTGGAACCTGCAGTACTTTGACTTGTCAGTGTTTGATTTGGGAGTAGTCGGCTTCGGAAAACGGACGCCTCCTTTCAGAAATTCCGAGTTCTGGCACTCGGAGAGGATTCGCGCGCGGGGAGCGTTGAGCGGGGTGTATTCTGTGAACCGGCCAGCTGGTCCGCGCGGTTCCCGAGGATCACTGGGGCGATTTTCTTTCTTTCTTTCTCCTCCTCGTCGGGGAGGAGAGTCTTCATCTTTGTGGCCGCGGGGGCCTTCTTTGCGTCTCAACTCAAGGGCGATCTGCGCTGCCACCGACTCCTCGAGCTCGATATACGACTGAGCTCGTTGGAGGAGGTCCTCGAGACGGCAGGGTCTGTGGAGGCCCACGGACTTGGAAAAATCAGATCCAAAATGTAGTCTATGGATGATCAGATACTTCTTTATGTCGTTGGTCGTATGAACCTCGGCAGCCTCTCTGTTGAATCTCTCAATTTAGTTCCGGAGAGATTCGTTCTTCTCCTGGAAGATGCTCTTTAGGGCAGCCTCCGTCTTCGGGTGTCGACGAGACGCAGTAAAGTGTTTGGTGAAGCGTTGTCTTAGTTGCTTCCAGGATGTGATCGACCCGGGTGCCAGACCCTTGTACCATGTCATGGCGCCCTTCCGCAAGGTGGTGGGGAAAAGCCTGCACTTAATGGCTCCCCTGACGTTTCTGAAGTCGAGCATGGCTTCGAAACTTTCAACGTGATCGTCGGGGTTGGCCAGACCGTCGTAGGTCCCCAGTGGAGGGGGTTTCTCCATGCCCGCAGGAATTAGGGCGTTCATAATCTCCCACGACAGAGGGATCCTCTGGTCGTCGTCGTCGCTTCCGGTCGGGGATCTCGAAGGGGATCGGTGATGTCGTGGAGGGGAATTCCTCGAACGGTTCCTCGGTCTCTCCTCGGTGGTTTTGGACTTCTTGGTAGTTGCGGAGGGCCTGGGTTCCTTCCGAGGCGGGGAACAATGGCGCTTCTGGGAGACTGTCGGCTGGGGGAGTTCAAGGCGTGGCCGACGGCCCTCGCGCACCAGCGAGGGGGTTCGAGATTCTTCGGATGGAGTCCTTCGCGGGGAAGGAGAGCGGCGAGGCGAGGGTGGACGACGATGTCTTCGCGGGGAAGATCGCTGTGTCCGCCCTTGTTCTAGTGCTTCAATTCTGGTATTCTGGTGTGCTATCAGTTGATTGGTCTGATTGATCAAGGCAAACAGGGCCATGGTGCTCGAATCTGCATTGGGCGGAGGAGCAACTGGCTGAAAGACAGCTTGTTGGTCGTCCTGCTGGGCAACACCGTAAGCCGTTTCTCTCACGTCGCCTTCTTCGACGTGGAGGGCAGCACCGTCTTCGCGGTGGTTCCCGTTCTCGAGTTGCGCGAGGATGGTGTCCAGAGCTTTGTTAGCAGACGGGTTGCCGGCCATGATGGTGATGAACGAGAGGATTGCTTTGGTTTATCGGAGGAAAAACGGGGAAGCAAAGGGTTCCCCCAGACGGCGCCACTGATCGTACCTGGATCAGACAATATTTGATGGCCGGCAACGTCTTGTGGTCTTCAGTTCCGGTGAGGTTAAAAGACGGCGCGGGGGGGGGGGGGGGGGGGGAGGGGGGGTGTACCTGCAAGGTACTCCGACGCTCAAGTAAGGCAAGGGTCACAAGTAAAAGCAAGTACAAGGTTAGAGAGTAAAAGAGTGTGTAACCTGACCCTCTCAAGTGAGAGGGTATTTATAGAGAGCCCCCAGCGCAGGGCCAACGGTTACTTTCATTGGGCTGGATTAGCAGGCCCAATCCAAGTAACTGTCAGGGCTTACGTGGCGTAGTGAAGACCAGCACGTGGTCTTCGCCCTAGGGTAACCATTCCTAGATCTCCGGAATTAGGGCAGACCAATTCCATCGGGAATGGGCGGTTACATGAGAACGTGTCCTCGCGGGGAGGAGTCTTGCGTGTCTGGGAGAGACGTGTCCTCGTGGGGAGGAACTTTTGTGCAGGAGGAGAAAACTCCTCGGGGGAGGAGAACCTGAGTGTCGGGGAGGAGCGAGGTCGGGGAGGCTTATCGCCCTGCCCGACGCTCTATACCGTGCGTGTGCCCGACAATGTTGAGAAGGCGTATGCCTGACATAGGTCGTGCTAAGAGGCCCTTGTTGGGCCATCCCGGAACGTGTAGGTTGGGCTGCTCGATTGAGGGGCAGACCCCGGCCCAGTCCAGAACAGTTATATAAGAAGATTTTTTTAAAAGTGGAATGAAAGCAGTGTCTATAATTAAGAGTACATAGTCATCTCATGTCAAAAATTTACAACTACTTTTGTTTGATGTTTATCCCAAACTACTATCACTAGATAGATTTATTTGGTAAAAAAAATCAAATAATATTCTCATATTATTGGGGAATTATGACAATTATGAAATAGTCCTAAAAATTTCATGACTTTTTTATTTTTATTTTGAAGGGTTAATATAATGTGGTTATTTATCATATTTCTATCAAAACTAGAAAAACATATGAATCTCTATAAATAGAGAAGATCATGTTTTTGGAACAAATACAAAATGAAAAAAAGACATGTGTGATGTGAGAGAAGAGTGTAAGAGAACGAAAATGGAAAAGGAGACTAAGAGGGTGTGTGGCTTTAAATTTGACTATCTTTTCATCATTCCATTTTTATCCTTCTGCATGCATCACTAATTTTTTTTATAATCACAAGTATATTGATAGGGAGTACTAGGACAAAATTACAACGAATGTAAGGGATGTTTTAACCAATCATAATAGGTGCACTTAGGAAAATGTTTATTCTTAATGACACAACCAACGCCAAAAAAATAAAACTAATCTATTAAGAATGGTTTCCGAATTAAAAATTTTGTCGTTGAAGAATTGTAAAAGATATATATACAAATCATTTTAATTAAAATCAAAACTAAATAAAAAAAAATCTTTACATTTTAATCCGTTAATCACCTTCCGCTTAATATATTAATAGGGAGTACTAGGACAAAAATATAAAAATATATGCTAACACAATAAAAGATGAAAAATGTAAGTAACAAATATATAAAAATATATGTTGACACAATAAAAAAACAGATGAAGAAAACATAATGGAATTCTTTTTTTATAATAGAAATATACGCGTTAGCATAATAATTTATTTAAAAAATTATTACTTAATTTTGAGATAAGATAACATAAAAATTACTACTAGATTAAAATTAAAATTAAATTTAAAAAAAAAAATCCGTTTATATTTTAACCCGTTAGCGCAATAAAAAAAGCGGACAAACGTGCCCATTTGAACGCTAGTCATTATAAATTTAATGTTTCATTCTACACTCACAAGTCACAAGTTACAACATAATTGGCCATTTCTAGTACACTAGTATTTTTCTTCCGTGCCTAATTACCAACATTGAGCAACAACAAAATGTTGCTTCCTATTGTTGTGTTACTTTCTCTTTTTTCCTCAACTTTTGCTACCAATTCACCTCAAAACACTTTCATTCAATGTCTTATAAACAATTCCGAACCATCAAACCCAATAATTGAATCAATTTTCACACTAAACAATCCTTCATTTCCTTCAATCTTACAAGCCTACATAAGAAACCTTCGTTTCAACACCACAAAAACACCAAAACCATTTCTCATAATCACTCCATTACACGTTTCACACATACAATCATCAATCATTTGTGGTAAAAAACACAAACTTCAAATGAAAATCAGAAGTGGAGGACATGACTATGAAGGTGTGTCATATGTGTCAAACTCAAAGGTACCATTTTTCATCTTAGACATGTTCAATCTTAGATCCATTGAAGTTGATATAGAAAATGAAACAGCATGGATTCAAACCGGCGCAACACTCGGTGAAGTTTACTACAAAATTGCTGAGAAAAGTAAAACTCATGGCTATCCGGCCGGCGTTTGTCCAACCGTTGGCGTTGGAGGACATGTTAGTGGCGGCGGTTATGGCAACTTGATGAGGAAATATGGTACTTCATCTGATAATGTTATTGATGCACAAATAATAGATGCTAAAGGAAGATTGCTTGATAGAGAAGCAATGGGAGAAGATCTTTTTTGGGCTCTAAGAGGTGGTGGTGGAGCTAACTTTGGTGTTGTTCTTTCTTACAAAATAAAACTAGTTAAGGTTCCTAAGATAGTAACTGTTTTTGAAGTTAAAAGAACTTTGGAACAAAATGCTACAAACATAGTTTATAATTGGCAACATGTGGCACCAACTACAACTAATGATCTTTTCATTAGACTCATATTGGAAGTTGTAAAGGATGCAAAAAATGGTGTGAAAACTATAAGGGCTAGTTTCATAGCTTTATTTCTTGGTGATTCAAAAACTCTTGTTTCACTAATGAATGAAAATTTTCCTCAATTGGGTTTAAAGGAAAAGGATTGCATTGAAACAAGTTGGGTTCAATCTATTCTTTTTTGGGACAACATAGATATTGATACACCAATTGAGATTTTGCTTGAAAGACAACCTCAATTGCTTAGATACTTGAAGAGAAAATCGGATTATGTAAAGGAAACGATTTCGAAAGAGGGTTTAGAAGGGATTTGGAAAAAGATGATTGATTTGGAAAAAGGGGTGGTGTTTTTCAATCCTTATGGTGGAAAAATGGATGAGATTTCACCAAAAGAAACTCCTTTACCTCATAGAGAAGGAAATTTATGGAAGATTCAATATCAAGCAAATTGGAATGAGGAAGGGGAAGAGGTAACATTTTATCATATAAATGTTGCAAGAGAACTTTACAAGTATATGACACCTTTTGTGTCAAAAAATCCAAGACAAGCTTATCTTAATTATAAGGATCTTGATTTAGGTGTTAATCATCATGGTTTGTTTAGTAGCTACTCACAAGGGAGTGTTTATGGAATTCAATATTTTAAGGATAATTTTGATAGGTTGGTGGAAATTAAGAGTAAGGTTGATCCTGATAATTTCTTTAGGAATGAACAAAGCATTCCTGTGTATGGACATGTGGATAGAGTTAGAAGGGTGTTTGAGAAATCTTTGATTTCTATTTTTGTGTGTTTGGTAGTTAATTGGATTTGGAAAATGTCACAAGGTCATGGTGCAAAAAAGGAGTAAATTTTATAGACCTTGTTAGTGTACGTTTTAGTAAGGTAATAAATAAGAACCAAGGATTTGTAGAGAGAAATTTATATTTAGAGCCAATTATAGATCACTTAGATTGTGTAACTAAGTATTTTTGTGTATATTATATGCCAATTATATTGTTAGTTGTATTATAAATTTTAAGGTTAATATCACTTTACCTCGAATTTTGATTTATCATGTAAAAAAATTTGTGAAACTATTATTGTCATATATGAAGATTTTGCTGTTTTAAATCGTATGAAATTGTTTTTTATTTTTTATAAACTAACTTTATCATAGGAAGATTCAGTTGTTTTAGATAATATAATTTTTTTTTCTAAACTAACCGAATCCTTTTTATATGGTAATGTTAGTTTTTAAAACAACAACTTTATGGAGTTAGTTTAAAAAAAAAAAAATTTTTACAAAATTTAAACCAACAAAAATTTCATATGAATATGTTAGTTTTACAAAAACAATTTTAGAATCTAAAACAATATAATTTATCGTATGACAAGATTAATTTTATAAAAATAATTTTACATGAGATAAATTAAAATTAATCCATATGACAGCGGTAAAATGGTATTAATCATTTATTCTATATTCTATTGTGTTAATAATTTTAGAAGTATCATAACATAGTTTACTTATCATCTCAAATAAAATTCTAATAGTTTACTTGTTATTTAAGAGATACGAAGAACAAAGTTTTTTATTGGAGAGATACGAAGAATAAAGTTTTCTATTTAAGAGATATGAAGAACAAAGTTTTCCATGGGCGGAAAACCTAATCCCTTCTCGCTCCCCTCATTCGAATGTATATTAACTTGCGATGATATATTAACGTATGCGACCAACCGACAAAACCGATTTAAAAAATAAAAAATAAAGTTATGTTATTTTCCGGATATGCAGTTCTGAAATTTAAAAAAATAAAGTTATACTATGTTTTCGGATGTGCACATCCGGAACATATCAACATTTTTAAAAAAAACGGTGCTCCGGATGTGCACATCTGAAATTAGGGGATAAAAACGAAATTTCACGTGGTGTATAAGAAATTTGGGTGGTGGTGTATTAAAAAATAGTCAAATTTAAACTCATTACAAATTTCACGTATTAACTTAGAAATTTATTTATGAAATTAGAAATGAACTTCGTGTTGTCTTGAGTTGTTTTTCCTTTTGTAATTAGCAAAGTCTTAGGAGAGATTTATGGCAGTTCGTTGCTGAAAATCCTTAATTTTTATTTTATATTAATTCCTTGCCATATAGTGATTAGTATTGTATAGCTGTATGGTTTTAATGGACTATTTTCCATTAATCTATAACATATATATATATATATAAAGACAATATTTGGATTTGGTGTAGCCTATTTTTTTCTAATTATATCTTTTTTTCAGTTTTTATTTTAAATCTCAACTTCTCTTTTACTAACCGTTATATGGCGGTTTGCACACTTCTTTCATTCAATTTTTTTTAATTTTAAAAATAATTTAACCTAAAATAAAAAATAAACATACAAAAAAAAATACCGTTTATATTTTTACTGTAAGATTTGGGTCGAACTCATCTGTGTCGAAGGAGAGCTTTCATGTATTTCGACAGGAGGCAAGCATGTCATCGAAGCGTGTTCACATGCTGGTGCCTGTTAGTTACATATAGTAGTCGAAGGCTATTCTTATATGTATTCTGTCGAAATGTTTATATTCTGTCGAATTGGGCCTTGTGTTAAGGATCCAATTGTTTAGGTTTCTTGGGCTGCAAGTTACCTAGTTAGTCTATAAATAGGCTAGTACACTCAGTTTGTTGAGTGTGGCAAATTGTGATATTCACTTGTAATCATTTGTAAACTTTAATGAGAAAGTGAATAGTAAACAGAATTATATTTGCCCAATCCTTGTTGTTATTTCTTCTTCTTATGTTTTCTTTCTTGGTTTTCCGTTAACCCTTGTTTGGTTCTTGATAATTAAGAAACCATTTTATACTTTGCTTAAAGATATCGTTTTTCCACAACAAATTGGTGCGGTGAGCGTGGATCGAACACGCGACCTTCAGATGGCTTCAACAAAGTATGAGATTGAAAAGTTCACCGGAGTGAACGATTTCGGTCTGTGGCGCTTGAAGATGAAAGCCCTACTGGTTCAGCAGGGATGTTTGGAAGCGTTGAAGGGAATGACAGCCATGGATGTTGCGTTGACGGAAAGAGAAAAGACGACAATGATCGAGAAAACACACATCGCAATATTGTTGAGCCTTGGTGATAAGGTTCTTCGGCAGGTGTCAAAGGAGACAACGACGTCGGGATTATGGGTGAAGCTTGAAAGCTTGTACAGGACCAAGTCGTTGGTGAATCGTCTTTACCTGAAGCAAGCCTTGTATTCGTTCAAGATGAATGAAGACAAAGCTTTGGCTGAACAGTTGGATTCTTTCAACAAGCTGATTCTTGATCTTGAAAACATTGATGTGAAGATTGATGATGAAGATCAAACATTGTTGTTGTTGCGTGTTTTGCCCAGACCGCATGCTCACTTCAAAGAAACTCTCTTGTATGGAAGAGAGTCCCTGACCTTTGAAGAAGTTTAAGCAACCTTGTATTCAAAGGACTTGAACGAAAGAAAGGAGCAGAAACCTTCATCAGTTGGCGAAGGGTTGTCCGTAAAAGGAAGATCGTCGAAGAAAGATGACAGGTTTGACAAGAAGAAAGGAAAGGTTCAGCAGAAGTCTTTTGGTGGTGATATGTCTGGTATCAAATGTTATCACTGTAAGAAGGAGGGTCATACAAGAAAGGTGTGCCATGAGCGCCTGAATAATCATGGAGGTAAGGACAATGGGAATGCAGCTATTGTGCAAGATGGTTATGAATCATCTGATGTCCTTGTGGTGTCAAGCAGCAACTCTTGCGAAGAGTGGATTATGGATTCTGGATGTACTTGGCATATGACTCCAAACAAGAATGTGTTTGAAGAATTGTGTGATCAAGATGGTGGATCAGTGCTGCTGGGGAACAATAAAGCTTGCAAGATTGCAGGTATTGGATCTGTTAGATTCAAGCTCCATGATGAGTCAATAAAGCTATTGACTGGGGTTAGGTATGCACCTGATCTTAAGACGAATTTAATTTTTTTGGTGAATTCGACAGAAAGGGATATTTTTCAAAGGAGAGCAAGGTATCCTGAAAGTCATGAAAGGGTCGAAGGAAGTCTTGAGAGGCGTGAAAAACCAAGGCTTGTATACCCTTGAGGCTGAGGTTGTAAGTGGTTCGAAAAATGTTGTATCCACGAAACCTATGTCGAAGACAGAATTATGGCACATGAGATTGGGCCATGTCAGCGAAAGAGGCCTGGTCGAATTGGGGAAGCAGAACCTGCTAGGAGTGACAAAGTCGAAAAGCTGGAGTTTTATGAATCTTGTGTATTTGGTAAATCGTGTAGGGCGAAGTTTAACAAAGGCAAGCAAAGAACACATGGATCCCTTGATTACATTCATGCTGATCTTTGGGGGCCTGCAAGGAATCCTTCACACTCAGGTGCAAGGTATTTTCTATCCATCGTTGATGACTATTCCAGAAAGCTATGAGTATTCATTCAGAAGACGAAGGATGAAACTTTTGAGAATTTCAAAAGTTGGAAGGTTCTGGTCGAAACTCAAACTGGCAGAAAGGTTAAGAGGTTGAGAACCGATAATGGCCTTGAATTATGCAACGAAGCGTTCGACAGTTACTGTGTTGAGTCTGGGATTGCACGGCATAAGACTGTAGCAGGTACTCCTCAACAAAATGGTTTAGCTGAGAGATTCAATCGAACAATCCTTGAAAGGGTTAGATGCATGTTGGTTAGTGCTGGATTGAAGAAGGTGTTTTGGGCGGAGGCTGTTTCGACAGCAGCTTATCTGATAAATAGATGTCCCTCGACTGCGCTGGGAATGAATACACCTGAAGAAGTTTGGTCGGGTCATCCACCAGATCTCGACAAACTGAGGGTATTTGGCTGTTTAGCCTATGCTCACATTAGGCAAGACAAGGTCGAACCTAGAGCTCTGAGATGCATGTTCCTTGGTTATCCTGAGGGAGTCAAGGGTTATAGGTTGTGGTGCCTAGAACCAGGTCACAAAAGATGTATCACAAGTCGTGATGTAGTTTTCAATGAGGTCGAAATGGCTTTCAAGAAAACTGGTGATGTTAGTCGAAGTGCAGAAATATCTGAAGAGGAGCTGGAACAGGTAGAGATGCCTGTTGAGGTGGAGCATAGTGATGCTGAAGTGCATAGCCCTGATGAAGTCGAAGAGCAAGATGCTGAAGAGGTTGAAGAAACTGTTGATGACTACCTACTGGCAAAAGATAAGTCGAGAAGAGTCATCAAGCCACCTCAGAGACTTGGTTATGCAGATCTTATAGCTTTTACCTTAATCTCTACAAGTGAGGTACTTGACGAAGAACCTAGAGATTACAAGGAAGCTATAAGGAGTCGAGACAAGATTGAATGGCGAAAAGCCATGGATGACGAGATGAAATCTATTCATGATAATAACACTTGGGAGCTGATTGAGAAACCTGCAGGAGCAAGGTTAGTCAGCTGTAAGTGGATTTTCAAGGTCAAGGAAGGAATCGAATGAGTGATGTCGAAGCACTTTAAGGCGAGGCTAGTTGCTAGGGGGTTCACTCAGAAAGAAGGAGTCGACTTCAATGATGTGTTCTCACCTGTTGTAAAGCATAGATCCATTCGAAAGATGTTGGCCATGGTGGCAAAGTTCAATTTGGAACTTGAGCAGATGGATGTGAAGACAACATTTTTGTATGGTGATCTAGATGAAACGATCCTGATGCGTCAACCTGAAGGGCATGCAGAAAGGGGCAAAGAAGATTATGTGTGCAAGCTAAATATGTCTTTGTATGGCTTGAAATAATCTCCTCGACAGTGGAACAGGAGATTCGACAAGTTCATGGCACACATTGGTTTCACTAGAAGTCAGTTCGATCATTGTGTTTACTTTAGATTTCGACCTGGAAACTCACTTATTATGTTGTTGTTGTATGTGGATGATATCCTCATAGCTAGCAACAGTGTTGAGGATGTAACGAAGGTGAAGGCTGAACTCAGTAAGGAGTTCGAAATGAAGGATCTGTGAGCTGTAGCCAGGATTCTTGGGATTGACATCCGGAGAGATAGAAAGCAGTCGAAGTTGTGCTTATCTCAGGAGATATACCTACGGAAGCTTCTCGACAAGTTTGGTATGTCGAATTCGAAGCCTGTTGTGACACCTACAAATCCTCAGTTTAAGCTTAGTACTACTCAAAGTCCGAGTACTGAAGCTGAAAGAATCTATATGAATAGCATTCCATATGCTAGTGTAGTGGGTTCTTTGATGTATGCTATGGTCTGTACGAGGCCAAACATAACATATGGAGTGAGCCTTATGAGCAGGTATATGGCCAATCCTGGAAAGGCGCACTGGCAAGCTGTAAAGCGGATTCTTAGGTACATAAATGGGTCTCTGAAAAGAGTCTTGATTTATGGTGGAGCCTGTGGTGGTGATAGCATAGTCGAAATTGAAGGATTTGTCGACTCTGATTATGCAGGTTGTATGGATTCCAGAAAGTCTATTTCTGGATATGTTTTCACAATGTTTGGCACATCAATCAGTTGGAAAGCAATGCTTCAGAAGGTTGTTGCCTTATCAACCACTGAAGCTGAATATATTGCCCTCACTGAAGCTGTGAAGGAAGCATTGTGGCTTGAAGGTTTTGCAAAGGAGCTGAAACTTCAAGGTCGAAGTATCACTGTTAAATGTGATAGTCAAAGTGTTATACACCTGTCGAAGAATTCAGCCTATCATGAGCGAACTAAGCACATTGATGTGAGGCTGTATTTCGTCAGAGAGATAATCGAGTGTGGTGAAGTCTAGGTGCTGAAGGTTTCGACTGAAGACAATGCTGCTGATATGATCACCAAGACGTTGCCAAGTTGCAAGTTCTTCCACTGTATGCAGTTGATAAAGCTGCATGATGAAAGCTAGTTGTTTTCCCTTTGTTGCTGAGTTAGATCCAAGGTGGAGATTTATGAGATTTGGGTCGAACTCATCTGTGTCGAAGGAGAGCTTTCATGTATTTCGATAGGAGGCAAGCATGCCATCGAAGCGTGTTCACATGCTGGTGCCTGTTAGTTACATATAGTAGTCGAAGTCTGTTCTTATATGTATTTTGTCGAAATGTTTATATTCTGTCGAATTGGGCCTTATGTTAAGGATCCAATTGTTTAGGTTTCTTGGGCTGCAAGTTACCTAGTTAGTCTATAAATAGGATAGTACGCTCAGTTTGTTGAGTGTGGCAAATTTTGATATTCACTTGTAATCATTTGTAAACTTTAATGAGAAAGTGAATAGTAAACAGAATTATATTTGCCCAATCCTTGTTGTTATTTCTTCTTCTTATGTTTTCTTTCTTGGTTTTCCGTTAACCCTTGTTTGGTTCTTGATCATCAAGAAACAGCTTTATACTTTGCTTAAAGATATCGTTTTTCCACAACATTTACCCGCCCGTACATTATAAAAAACGGATAGACGGGCACGTGCCCGTCTGGACGCTAGTATATAAAAAAATAGTATATGATTTGTTAAATGTAACAGTGAAAATAGAAAATAATTTTTTTACTGATATGAAATATATTTGTTCTAAATTAACATGGCTTCAGAGCACCGATCCGACGAAGAAGAAGTCGTAAACAACTATATGGCGCAGAAGCAGATTATGGTCTCTTCTACAGATCTTATTGAGACTTTAGCAACAAAGATGTCCCAGTTTCGACTCAAAATCAGACCCAGACCCACATACCGACGACCACGACCTAATATTTCGCATCACAGATTAGTATCAAGCTCGTTGGTACCAATTATGCGTTATGGTCTCAGGTGGTTGAGATGTATATCTCAGGAAAGGACAAGGTGAGGTACATAAATGGAGATATTCCCCAACCTGAATCGGCAGATCCCGGTTTTAGGATGTGGAGGACATAAAATGCTATTGTCAAAGGATGGTTGATCAACTCTATGGATTAAAATCTGGTCAACAATTTTATACATTTTTCAACATCAAAACAAGTATGGGACTTAATTGCTATAACCTACTTTGATTATTCTGACAGTTCTCAAGTATATGCATTGAAGAGACATGTCAATAGCATGAAAAAAGTTGAGGGATCAATTGAGTTTTACTACAATAACCTCCAAGGTTTATGGAGGGAGATCGACTTTCGATGTCCGAATCCAATGAATTGTGCTGCTGACATGCAAAAGTATAATGCTTTGTTACAGGAAGATAGAGTGTATACCTTTCTTGATGGGCTAGATGACATGCTTGATAAGACAAGAAGTGACATTCTTCAGATGAAGTTGATGAGTGATAAATTGTTGTGATTTTGAGTGTGAATAATTAACACTCATCGGCTTAATTCATTCGTTTTTTATCAATAAACCTCAACTTTTGTGTATATTTTGTATAGTTTATGTTATAGTGTATATATTGCGTTATTGTGTAAATATTATTGAGTTTAATTGTTTTTATCTCATTTTCTTAGGTATTCAAGCAATTATATTTAGTAATTGTCTTATATAGAATTGAATTAACTTTCCAACGCTTTCGACCGTGCGTAAAACGGAGTTATGGTTCTCAAGTTATAATCGAAACAAGAGCTGATTTTTCAGTTTGGTCGCTAGCAGAACAAAAGGCGAGCTCGTTGTGCGAGCTTAGGCAAGCAGAAAGTGACCCAGAGATGTGGAAAAGTACTGTAGAGGTAGAAACTAAGTCTGATATGCTCTCCTAGCGAGCTGGAGCTCGCACAGCAACCGCATGAATTCATTTTTGCCTATAAAGTCACTTTTTCAGCATATTTTAGGTGATGTTTTTGGGATCTTTCAACCCCAACTTCATCACCAACATTTTTTGAGTAGAGAGACTTAGAAACAACATTAGAGTGTATATCTTGATGTTCCGGAGTTAGATTTTCTTCAATCGGCGTTGACAAACTAAGAGATTCTTGTTCATCTTCTTTCTTCACTTTGTACCCTCTATGGTTGGGGTTTTATATGTAATTTTATCTTGATTGCATGTATATTTATTGATCATTGTATAAAATCTCTTTTACAAATCTGTATCAATGGTTATCTTTGATTTCAATATTTATGGGTTTGGATTACTAAAGACATATACAGTTTGAACTCGATCTAAGATGAACATCTGTTAGATTCTAAACTCTAGACATAAATTTAGGTCTAATATTCGCGTGGGTATCAGTTCTTAATGCTGTGTGTTATTGAGTTGCGTTAGACATCACCGATGAGACTATACGGTTGTTCTCTCAACTTTGCGTCAGACATAACCTCTGTTGAGAACGATACATGATGATATTGACGAGTGATTTAGGTTGCGTACAGTTGATCGATAGATTTTTTAGTATTTTATGGGTAGATAAAATACAATTCCTGACGAGTTCTCTCCTATCTAAAGAGTGCATTATTTACTTGTTAATATCTTTTACTTTCTGCACTTTACTCATTCAAATAATTTAAACACAAGCTTAGAGAGATAGAGATTGCTGAACGACATATTTTCCCTCGCACCGATCCCTGTGGACACGATAAAAACCCTGAGAGAATTCATCCAAATCTTTTGCTTCTTGCCCCTATGCTCCAGTTCTAACAAAATGGGGTTGTTACTGGGAATTCGTGTTTTGATATTGAAAGCATTGCGATAGTTTTTATATTTAATTGTCTATATTCTATATATACTTGTATATATACTTGTTTTGATTTTGTTTTCCATCTTTGTATATAATTGTTTTCCATTAAGTGTGTTCAAATGTTGTATATATTTTATTCCCGTAACTTTTGTTCAAGTGTTTGTTAGGACACATTCTTTAGGTTTGCGCTTTGAAGAAAAGCATTGGCATGGCTATAAGGAAGTTACTATCCAAGCACAATAAAAACGTCAAGCTAACGACGTAAAACAAGCGCTTGTTGGGAGGAAATCCAATGGTTTTGTGTTTGTATAGCTTAATGTTTAGTTAATTCAATTTGGTTTTTTTAGGTTGTTAACTTGAGGATGCACTTTGTGATTGTTCAAGTTTGAGTGTTTCAACAAGAAAATGTGTGGTGGTAATAAGAGTTTGAAAGAAAGTTGCATTGTCAAGGTATGTGTTTATTGCTTTCTACAATATAACATGTTTATGAACCTTAGACTTTGCACAAATAACATGTCGTTCATTCTCTTGTAATTCGTGTTCATTTGTGAATCACTTTAGTTCATAACTAATGTGAAGAAACTGTCCATTGTTTACTAAATTTGATGGAAACCAACTTTCTTGTTTAACTCATTTGAATCATGTTTAATCTTGTATTTGTGTTGAATTGTATGAAAGCATAAAAATGATCAAGGCATTTTCTTTAATTTTGAGCACAACCACTTGACCAAAAAGTAGCCTATCATGTGAGTGAGTGAGAATTTTCTTACCCCATTTGAGCCTTTTGTCAGGATCCATTTTGATGTTAACTCTTGGAGCATGTACATAGCTAACTAGTTCATTGTTGATTTTACATTGGATTCTGAATTTTTTTCTTGAACACTCAACCATTAATTATGGTTTAAATTTTTACCCTTACCTTAAAAAGTTTGGGAGCATTCACATTACAATCTTGGTAACATTAAAGTTTAGGACAAAAGGTTGGTTGTTATGCGGTTGAGAAAGAAAAAGAAAATTTGAAAAAAGAAAAAAGAAAAAGAAAAGAAAAAAAGAGAAAAAGTTGTGAAAATAATAGCAAATAAAGTGTGCTAATAAGTTATGTGAAATGATGTAACAATTGAGAAAATAGAAAAAGGTGAAGGAAATTTGTGAATGCTTAAGAATTTGAGAAATGATCACTCTCATTTGATTGGACAAGTTTTTGTTCTATTAAACTTGAGAAATTGACCTTTCTTTGTTAGCCATGCCATATTACAATCCTTTAAAGCCCTTGTGATTTTTGCGTTTATACTTTCAATATGAGTTTTTTAGATGAATGCATAATTTGAATTGATGTTTGCAAGATTGTTGGGTGTGAGTTCAATCCCTCATGTTTGTTTTTCATCCCTTGATGAAGTTGTTCGTTAGGTGTGATTCATTATTGAATATATGTATTGCTTTATAATATTTGACATGTGTTTTGTGCTTAGATATTTTTTCATATTTGTTACGTCGTTGTAGTATAGTGGTAAGCATTGCTTTGCGTGTACTTTTGATATTTGTTCCATACATTTGTTTTCGTTTCTAAAAACTTGTTGAGCATGATTTCTCGGCAATTGCTTTTGTTTCTTTAGGTTTATTGATTCTTGTTTGAGGACAAACAAGTCTAAGTTGGAGAGAGTTTGATGAGTGCTAAATTGTTGTGATATTGAGTGTGAATAATTAGCACTCATCGGCTTAATTCATTTGTTTTACACCAATAAACCTCAACTTTTGTTTATATTTTCTATAGTTTATGTTATAGTGTATATATTGCATTATCGTGTAAATATAATTGATTTTAATTGTTTTTATCTCATCTTTGTAGGTATTCAAGAAAAGATATTTAGTCATTATCTTATAGATCATTGAATAAGCTTTCCAACGCTTCCGACCGTGCGTAAAACAGAGTTACATTACTCAAGTTATGGTCGAAACAAGAGCTGATTTTTCTGTCATGGTCGCTAGGAGAACTGAAGGCGAGCAGAAAATGACCTAGAGGCGTGGAAAAGCACTGTAGAGGTAGAAACTAAGTTTGATATGCCCGCCTAGCGAGTTGGAGCTCGCACAGCGACCGCAAGAATTCATTTTTGCCTATAAAGTCATTTTTTCAGCATTTTTTAGGTGATTTTTTTTGGATCTTTTAACCCCAACTTCATCACCAACATTTTCTGAGTAGAGAGACTTAGAAACAACATTAGAGTGTATATCTTGATGTTCCGGAGTTGGATTTGCTTCAATCGGCGTTGACAAACCAAGAGTTCTTGTTCATCTTCTTTCTTCACTTTGTACCCTAAATGGTTGGGGATTGTATGTATATTTATTTATCATTGTATAAATTCTCTTTTATAAATTTGTATCAAAGGCTATCTTTGATTTCAATATTTATGGGTTTGGATTCCTATAGACATATACGGTTCGAACTCGATCTAAGATGAACATCTATTAGATTCTAAACTCTAAACATAAATTTAGGTCTAATATTCACGTGAGTATCAGTTCTTAATGCTCTGTGTTGTTGAGTTGCGTTGGACATCACCGATGAGACGATACGGTTTTTCTCTCAACTTTGCGTCAGACATAACCTCTGTTGAGAGCGATACGTGATGATATTGACAAGTGATTTAGGTTGCGTACAGTTGATCGGTAGATTTTTTTAATATTTTATGGGTATATGAAATACAATTCCTGACGAGTTCTCTCCTCTCTAAAGAATGCATTATTTACTTGTTAATATCTTATACTTTCTGCACTTTACTCATTGAAACAATTTAAACCCAAGCTTAGAGAGATAGAGATTGTTGAACGGCATTCTTTCCCTCGCACTGATCCCTGTGGACACGATAAAAACCCGAAGAGAATTCTTCCAAATCTATTGCTTCTTGCCACTATGCTCCAGTTCGAACAAAATGGGGCTGTTACCGGGAATTGGTGTTTTGATATTGAAAGCATTGCGATAGTTTCTATATTTCTAAGCTTTGTACATAATTGTCTATATTCTATATATATATATATATATATATATATATATATATATATATATATACTTGTTTTGCTTTTGTTTTCCATCCTTGTATATAATTTTTTTCCATTACGTGTGTTCAAATGTTGTATATATTTTGTTCTCGTAACTTTTGTTCAAGTGTTTGTTAGGACACTTTCTTTAGGTTTGCGCTTTGAAGAAAAACATCGACATGTCTATGAGGAAGTTACTATCTAAGCACAATAAAGACGTCGAGCTAACGACGTGAAACAAGAGCTTGTTGGGAGGCAACCCAACGATTTTGAGTTTGTATAGCTTAATGTTTAGTTAGTTCAATTTTGTTTTTTTAGGTTGTTAGAAATTTTTGTGTTTGTTCTCAAGTTTTGTTTTTGATTAGCTTGAGGATGCATTTTGTGATTGTTCAAGTTTGAGTGTTTAAGCAAGAAAATGTGTGGTGGTAATAAGAGTTTGAAAGAAAGAAAGTTGCATTGTCAAGGTATGTGTTTATTGTTTTCTACAACATAACATGTTTATGAACCTTAAACTTTGCACAAATAACATGTCATTCATTCTCTTACAATTCGTGTTCATTTTTGAATCAATTTAGTTCATAACTAATGTTAGGAAACTTTCCATTGTTTACTAAATTTCATGGAGACCAACTTTCTTGTTTAACTCGTTTAAATTATGTTTTGTAATACCCCATAATTTTGTGAACATTTTGAATAATATTATTATGATCAACTGGGTTCCGGGGTACTCTAAGCAATTATTGGATAAAGTAATTAGAGTAAACTGACGAACTCGGAATTTGATTAGATTAATATTATTTAACTTGGAGTTTTATTAATTGGTGCAATTGAGATAATTTGGATAATTAGTAGTATTACCAATTAATGGTCCTATGTCTATTTTTCTTTTCCTTTCCTTGTTTGCAAAAGTTAGAAAATTGGAGAAAGAAAAGTGAGAGAAGGAAAAAGGAAGGAAAAGTAAGGGAGAAGAAGAGGAAAAAATTTCTCAAGAGCTCAAGGACTAGGATCATCGACCAATCTTCATCTTTTCATCTCAGCTTCAACCTCCTCATCTTGTAATCCAGGTGGGTTCTAGTTAGATGCTTTAGAGTAGAATTTTATTGAGTTTAGAGTTAGTTTTGACATTGTTAGAAAATGAGAAATTTTGCACTAAAATCATGTTTTAATGTTCCTTATGATTGATACTTGTTACATATGTGTTGTGGTGTATCAAATTGGTATTTTTCTGGTGTTTAGAAGTGAATTGGAAGGGAAAATGGACCAATTTTTGCAAACCCATTATGCAGGAAATTTTCTGGTTTTCACGCTGCCCATACGCGTATCACCCAAGGCAATACACGTATTGGTTAAGGCAATACGCGTATGGCTGTGCAGAAAGGTGGGCAATACGCGTATGGGGTTCCATTTTCTCGGCCATCTTCTCATTTGCGTAATGGTATGCGTAGGGTTTTGGGCAATACGCGTATGAAGTAAGGCAATACGCGTATTGGGGTTTTAAAAGGAATTTTTGGGGAAAATCAGTCTCTGCCCATACGCGTATGACTTTGGCCAATACGCGTATGGCTGGGTGAGCCAGCTGGGCAATACGCGTATGGCTTAGGGCAATACGCGTACGGCCAGGAGGGTGCAGAATTGTGGGTTTTTCGCGATACCATTTCTCGTTATGTCCATAACTGTTGACTCGTTTATCCGTTTTTAATATTCTTGATATCATTGGAAAGCTAACAAAATGTACTCTCTTATTAAAATGGTTTTAACATTGTTGGCCAATTTAATTATGTCGAGATTTTGGAATAGTGTTGTTTTGTCGACTTTTATCGTTTAATGGTGTGTAATTGTTGTTGAATATGTATGCATGTTAAAATAAGAAATAGGTAGAGTGAGGAACATTACCTTAAACAATGTCGGAAAGTGTGAATTGTCATAGTGACAACGCTCGCGCATGAAAGGCCGAGGCGTGTGTCTAGTAATCATAACTAGTTTATCTTGCGGTGTAGTTTCATGAGACTCGAGCACCTCCTCTGAAACGTATGCACAATTACTTGGCAGGTTTGATTCCCGCGTATAGTACGAATGGAGCCTACGGGTAAAGAGACTTGTGACGGTGTACGGGCCGTGTGAAGTGACGGATCACGGTGTACGGGCCGATGATCCCGAATCCATTTTGTATGCCAAGTAACTACAAGGATCCATGACTCGGGTCACCTTCTAGACGTAGAAGCGGACGAGAAAAGGGGATGCCTTGGTACGGTTATTGATTAGTGAGATTCTTGAGCTAACAGGCTCAGGACGTACTTTGGTACTAGTGTGAGTTAACACGCTCACGGGTGTGGATACTTATAGTGTGTGTACTCAAAGTCACTTCCCTCCCCTTTTGACTTGAGTTAGGTTTATTAGAACCTTGTAAAGCCAAGAGGACTTTAAGATAGGGAACTCACTGAGATTTGATGTATCTCACCCCACTGTTGTTGTTTACATCACAAGTACTGCGGGTTCCACGAAGGGTATGGATAAGGCCGTGTGATTATCCTTACTTCTCTGATGGCTTTGCTTCCGTTGTGGAGTTTTTTGAGATCATTAGTGATCTAGTTCTTAGTATTTGTCTTTAGAACATCTTGTAGATATACTATGCCGTAGTTTTCTGTATTAGGTTTTTTGGGCATGTATATGTATAATGTGTTTACTAGGAACTTATTGTATATTTCAGTACCAAAAGTGGAAATCATGCATAATATATGCTTTGACGTATGTATATATATATGGGCTTTACGGTTGGTATCAGAGCAGGTCGTATCCTCGACCTAGCCATGAAATAGAATAAGTTTTCTTTCCGTTTCATATGCGGCGTGTCGCCATTGGTCTTGTGTGTTATATTTATGGTATTGAGTCTGATCAACTTAATCCTATCTGTATGAAATTCAGGAACATGGATGACAGGCGCAGAAACAACCGTGGTAGACCGAGAACCGCTCCAGCAGGGACTAATCCGCTGGGTGACGAGGGAAATGCTCCTTTATACCAATTTATGCAACAGATGCAGCAACAGCAGAATCAGTTTGTACAACAAATGGTACAGCAAATGGCTGGTGGTGTGCATCCTCCAGTGGTGGTACCAGAAGCTGCAGGGGGAACCTTTAGGGATTTCATCCGTATGAATCCTCCAGAATTCCAGGGAGGGATAGATCCAGTAAAGGCTCATGAATGGATATCAGGTATGGAACAGATTTCCTAATAGTTCAGTGCAGTGAGGAAAACAAGGTGGTCTCCGCTTCTCACTTGTTGAAGGGTCCTGCCATGAGGTGGTGGGAAAGCGCTTCAGCCTTAATGACAATTCAAGAGGTACCAAAGGTATGGGAGCAGTTTAAGGTAACTTTTATGGAGAAATATTTTCCAAGTTCCTTGAGGTCTCAGAAGGAATTCGAGTTTCCACAATTGAGACAAGGCAACTTAACTGTGGCTTCTTATGCTGAAAAGTTCGAGGTTATGGCTGCTTATTCTAGACAGACTATGTATGCTCCTGATGAGAGGTGGAAGATTGATCAGTTTCTGTTTGGTTTAAGGGCTGAAATTTCACATAGTGTGTCTCAGAGAGAATTCACTAGCTATGCCGAATTGTTAAGACAGTGTTATGTGGCGGAGCATAGTTTGAAGAAGGTACAAATGGAAGGAGACTTGAGTAGGATGAATCAAAGTGATCGAGGGAGATCGAATCAACAAGTTAGACCAAGGCAACAATCATTCAAAGGGAAGCAAGTTCAGAGTTCTAGGACTAGTGTACCTCCGGTATGCCGTACGTGTGGAAAAAATCATTATGGTAGGTGCGGTTTGGAGGGAATAAGGTGTTATCAGTGTAATAAGGTGGGCCATATAGCGAGGGATTGTCCTCAGGGTAGGAATCAGACACAAGGGAAGAATACCAACCGAGTGTATACCTTGGATGCGAGGAAAGCAAAGAATGATAACTCCTTGATTGCAGGTACGTGTTTCATAAATGGACATCCTTGTTTTGTTTTATTTGATTGTGGGGCAACACATTCTTTTGTGTCCACGCGTTGCGTGAAGCGACTTGGGTTGCAAGCTGTTCCTTTGTCTCCTCCTATGGTGGTTACTACTGCCATGGATGAGATTGTAGAGACATCGTTGATGTGTGAAAATTATGTATTATCGGTGAATGAAAGAGTTTTCCAGATTGATCTTATTTGTTTGTCGCTTAAGAAAGTGGATGTTGTTATGGGAATGGATTGAATTTCTGCTAATTCGGTGTTTATTGGGTGTGAGGAAAAACTGATCATTATCCCATCTGCCGAGGCCACTTCGAAGGATGTGTTAACTACTATTTTAGAAGGTATAGTTGGAATGATTAATTTCTTGTTTGAGGAGGAAAAGTATGTTCTTTTGATTCTTACTAAGGAGGAGAGTAGTAACATCCAAGTTTTGAGTATTCCGGTAGTCTGTGACTTTCCTGAAGTTTTCCCCGAGGATATCACTTCTCTTCCTCCGGAGCGGTAAGTGGAATTCTCTATTGACCTGATACCGGGAACGGCTCTAATATCCGTTTCTCCGTATCGGATGGGACCACTTGAATTAAGAGAATTAAAGGATCAATTGGAAGAATTGTTGGCTAAGCATTTTGTTCGACCAAGTGTTTCGCCCTGGGGAGCTCCAGTGTTATTGGTAAAGAAAAAGGATGGTGGAATGCGGTTGTGTATTGATTACCGTCAGTTGAATAAGGTCACCATCAAGAATAAATACCCATTACCAAGGATAGACGACCTATTAGATCAATTTAAAGGAGCCTGTGTGTTCTCGAAGATTGATTTACGGTCGGGTTATCATCAGATTCGAGTGAAGAGTTCAGATGTACCAAAGACCGCGTTTAGAACCCGTTATGGTCATTATGAATTTTTGGTGATGCCTTTTGGTGTGACGAATGCTCCGGCAGTTTTCATGGATTATATGAATCGGATATTTCAACCTTACTTGGACCAATTTGTGGTGATTTTCAATGACGACATTCTTATTTATTCTCGTGATCCTCAAGAGCACGAAGAACACCTAAGGATTGTTTTATCCATCTTACAAGAGAAGCAACTTTTTGCTAAGTTAAGTAAGTGTGAGTTTTGGATGTCTGAGGTTAATCTTCTCGGTCATGTCATATCCCAGGGAGGTGTAGCGGCCGATCCATCAAAAGTTGAGGCAGTGATTAATTGGGAGAGACCGAAGAATGCTTCTGAAGTTAGAAGTTTCTTGGGATTGGCAGGGTATTGCAGAAGGTTTATCAAGGGTTTTTCGCAGTTGGCTTTACCATTGACGAGACTTACTCGGAAGGATTATTCGTATGAGTGGGATTCGGCTTGTGAAAGAAGTTTTAGGAGTTTGAAGGAGAGATTGACTACCGCTCCTGTTTTAGTTATTCCTGATTCTAGCAAGTCGTATGAGGTATATTGTGATGCATCGAAAAAGGGATTAGGCGGGGTGTTAATGCAAGATGGACATGTAGTGGCTTATGCTTCACAACAGTTGAAAGTCCATGAAGAGAATTACCCAACGCATGATTTAGAATTGGCGGCAGTTGTATTTACTTTGAAAGTGTGGCGTCACTATTTGTATGGTGTACGTTTTGAGATGTTTAGCGACCACAAGAGCTTAAAGTACTTATTTGATCAGAAAGAGTTGAACATGCGTCAGAGGAGATGGATGGAATATTTGAAGGATTATGACTTGGAGTTAAAATACCATCCGGGTAAAGCAAATAAGGTGGCGGATGCATTGAGTAGGAAGGTGGTGCATAATGCCGAGTTGATGATGTTAGAGTATACTTTAATGGAAAGGTTTAGAGATCTAAATCTTCAATTTAACTGGACTCTAAATTGTGTAGTCATGGGGAATTTGAATGTCTCTTCTACTCTTAGGGAAGAAATCTAGCAAGAGCAAGGGTTAGACAGAAGTTACAGGAAGTGTTATTACAACCGGGTTTTGTGCGAGCTACCGACGAAACTATTTTGTTTAATCAAAGGATTTGTGTTCCGGATAGCACGGAGTTAAAAAGGAGGATTTTGGAAGAAGCGTATAAGGGTGCTTTTACGATACATCCTGGTGCTTCAAAGATGTATCAAGATTTAAAGAGGGACTATTGGTGGCCCGGGATGAAAAAGGATATTGCAGTGTATGTGTCGGAATGTGCGGTGTACCAACAAGTGAAGATTGAGCACCAAAGGCCGGGTGGCTTGTTACAACCTTTAGAAATTCCGATGTGGAAATGGGATAGTATTTCGATGGACTTCGCAGTGGGATTACCCCGTGCGCAGGGTGGTTATGATTCGATTTGGGTAATTGTGGATCGGTTAACGAAATCAGCGCATTTCTTAGCTGTGAAGACTACCTACAAGGCGAGTCATCTCGCAAGGTTGTTCATTACAGAGATAGTGAGATTGCATGGTATTCCTACGAGCATCGTTTCGGATAGAGATCCAAAGTTTACTTCTAGATTTTGGAGAGCTTTTCAACAAGCCATGGGAACGAGGTTATGTTTGAGTACGTCGAATCATCCGCAAACGGACTGTCAGACGGAACGGACAATACAAACTATGGAGGACATGTTGAGAGCTTGTGTACTTGAAAGTGGAGGAAATTGGATATAACTTTTACCGTTGATCGAATTCTCTTATAATAACAGTTATCATGCAAGTATTGGTATGGCACCTTATGAGGCGTTATATGGTAGGAAGTGTAGAACGCCATTGTGTTGGGCAGAGGTTGGCGATGATAGAATTTTGGGACCTGAGATTATTCACGAGACCACGGAAAAGATTAGAATGATTCGTGGAAAAGTTAAACAAGCCCAAGATCGTCAGAAAAGTTATGCGGACAACCGTAGGAGACCGTTAGAGTTTGATGAGGGTGGTCATGTATTTTTGAAGGTTACTCCGAGATTGAGATTGAAAGGACCATTTAAATCGCGGAAGTTAAGTCCAAGATACGTGGGACCGTATCAAATCTTAGAAAGAATTGGAGAAGTAGCTTACAGATTAGCTTTACTGCCTTCTCTGTCAGAGATGCACGACGTCTTCCATGTGTCTCAGCTTCGGAAATTTGTCCCAGATCCTCTTCAGCCAATTTTACCAGATACAATTGAGATAGAAGCTGATTTGACGTTTGAGCCTCAACCGAGTCGTATCACGGGAAGAGAGACTAAAGTGTTAAGAAATAAAGAGATTCCTCTTGTTAAGGTCCAGTGGGATGAGACGCATCCAGGCGATGCAACCTGAGAATTGGAATCGGAAATGCGGGAGGTCTACCCTCATCTGTTCAGGTAATCCTTTAAACTCGAGGGCGGATTTCTATTTAAGGAGGGGAAGGATGTAATACCCCATAATTTTGTGAACATTTTAAATAATATTATTATGATCAACTGGGTTCCGGGGTACTCTGAGCAATTATTGGATAAAGTAATTAGAGTAAACTGACGAACTCGGAATTTGATTAGATTAATATTATTTAACTTGGATTTTTATTATTTGGTGCAATTGAGATAATTTGGATAATTAGTAGTATTACCAATTAATGTTCCTATGTCTATTTTTCTTTTCCTTTCCTTGTTTGCAAAAGTTAGAAACTTGGAGAAAGAAAAGTGAGAGAAGGAAAAAGGAAGGAAAAGGAAGGGAGAAGAAGAGGAAAAAATTTCTCAAGAGCTCAAGGACTAGGATCATCAACCAATCTTCATCTTTTCATCTCAGCTTCAACCTCCTCATCTTGTAATCCAGGTGGGTTCTAGTTAGATGCTTTAGAGTAGAATTTTATTGAGTTTAGAGTTAGTTTTGACATTGTTAGAAAATGAGAAATTTTGCACTAAAATCATGTTTTAATGTTCCTTATGATTGATACTTGTTACATATGTGTTGTGGTGTATCAAATTGGTATTTTTTTGGTGTTTAGAAGTGAATTGGAAGGGAAAATGGACCAATTTTCGCAAACCCATTATGCAGGAAATTTTCGGGTTTTCACGCTGCCCATACGCGTATCACCCAAGGCAATACGCGTATTGGTTAAGGCAATACGCGTATGGCTGTGCAGAAATGTGGGCAATACACGTATGGGGTTCCATTTTCTCGGCCATCTGCTCATTTGCGTAATGGTACGCGTAGGGTTTTGGGCAATATGCGTATGAAGTAAGGCAATACGCGTATTGGGGTTTTAAAAGGAATTTTGGGGGAAAATCAGTCGCTGCCCATACGCGTATGACTTTGGGCAATACGCGTATGGCTTAGGGCAATACGCGTACGGCCAGGAGGGTGCAGAATTGTGGGTTTTTCGCGATACCATTTCTCGTTATGTCCATAACTGTTGACTCGTTTATCCATTTTTAATATTCTTGATATCATTGGAAACCTAACAAAATGTACTTTCTTATTAAAATGGTTTTAAGATTGTTGGCCAATTTAATTATGTCGAGATTTTGGAATAGTGCTGTTTTGTCGACTTTTATCGTTTAATGGTGTGTAATTGTTGTTGAATATGTATGCATGTTAAAATAAGAAATAGGTAGAGTGAGGAACATTACCTTAAACAATGTCAGAAAGTGTGAATTGTCATAGTGACAATGCTCGCGCATGAAAGGCCGAGGCGTGTGTCTAGTAATCATAACCAGTTTATCTTGCGGTGTAGTTTCATGAGACTCGAGCACCTCCTCTGAAACGTATGCACAATTACTTGGCAAGTTTGATTTCCGCGTATAGTACGAATGGAGCCTACGGGTAAAGAGACTTGTGACGGTGTACGGGCCATGTGAAGTGACGGATCACGGTGTACGGGCCTATGATCCCGAATCCATTTCGTATGCCATGTAACTACAAGGATCCATGACTCGGGTCGCCTTCTAGACGTAGAAGCGGACGAGAAAAGGGGATGCCTTGGTACGGTTATTGATTAGTGAGATTCTTGAGCTAACAGGCTCAAGACGTACTTTGGTACTAGTGTGAGTTAACAGGCTCACGGGTGTGGATACTTATAGTGTGTGTACTCAAAGTCACTTCCCTCCCCTTTTGACTTGAGTTAGGTTTATTAGAACCTTGTAAAGCCGAGAGGACTTTAAGATAGGGAACTCACTGAGATTTGATGTATCTCACCCCACTGTTGTTGTTTACATCACAAGTACTGCGGGTTCCGTGAAGGGTAAGGATAAGGCTGTGTGATTATCCTTACTTATCTGATGGCTTTGCTTCCGTTGTGGAGTTTTTTGAGATCATTAGTGATCTAGTTCTTAGTATTTATCTTTGGAACATCTTGTAGATATACTATGACGTAGTTTTCTGTATTAGGTTTTTTGGGCATGTATATGTATAATGTGTTTGCTAGGAACTTATTGTATATTTCAGTACCAAAAGTGGAAATCATGTATAATATATGCTTTGACGTATGTATATATATATGGGCTTTACATGTTTAATCTTGCATTTGTGTTGAATTGTATGAAAGCATAAAAATGATCAAGACATTTTGTTTGATTTTGAGCACAACCACTTGACCAAAAAGTAGCCTACCTTGTGAGTGAGTTAGAATTTGGTTACACTCTTTGAGCCTTTTGTTAGGATCCATTTTGATGTTAACTCTTGAAACTTGTACATAGCTAACTAGTTCATTGTTAATTTTAGATTCGATTCTGAACTTTTTTCGTGAACCCTCAACTATTAATTACAGTTTAAATATTTACCCTTGCCTTAAAAAGTTTGGGATCATTCACATTATAATATTGGTTGTATTCAAGTTGGGGAGAAATGGTTGGTTGTTATGCGGTTGAGAAATAAAAAGAAAATTTGAAAAAAGAAAGAAAGAAAAAGAAAAGAAAAAAGAGAAAAAGTTGTGAAAAAAATAGCAAATAAAGTGTGCTAATAAGTTATGTGAAATGGTGTAACAATTGAGAAAATAGAGAAAGGTGAAGGAAATTTGTGAATGCTTAAGAATTTGAGAAATGATCACTCTCATTTGATTAGGCAAGTTTTTGTTTCATTGACCTTGAGAAATTGACCTTTCTTTGTTAGCCTTGCCACATTACAATCCTTTAAAACCCTTGTAATTTTTCCTTTTATACTTTCAATATGAGTTTTTTTTAGATGAATGCATAATTTGAATTGATGTTCGCAAGATTGTTGGGTGTGAGTTTAACCCCTCATGTTTGTTTTTCTCCCTTTATGAAGTTGTGCGTTAAGTGTGATTCATTCTTGAACATATGTATCACTTTATAATTATTATTGATGTCGTCCTATCAATATTAAGGTTGTGTTCGACGTATTCGTACTTCATGGTTGAGAAACATTGGGAAACCAGAATCGAAACTTGGTTTTCAAAAACAACAAATTGTGAAACTGTAATTATTTTATCTTAAGTCAAATATATTTTAGTTCTTATTACTGGTAATGTTTTCAACACTAGTTATCATGTTATTTTTTATAGGCTTAACTAGTTTTTGATTTCTTTAAATTGACGTGTTATTTATTTTTGTTTGTATTTTTATTTTAAAATAATTTCTGAATATTAAAACTTTTTTGAATTTAGTCTCTAAAGTTAAAATCTGCAAAAAAAAAATTGAAGAAAAATCTGCAGAAAACTTGTAGATTTTTCTTCGAATTTTGATTTTAAGAACTAATATCAAATGAAATTCAACATTTAAGAATTTTATCCAAAAAAAGATACAATAACAAAGAAAATAATGTTAAATCATAGGGACCAAAAAACTATTTAAATATTTTTTATATTTGATATCTAGAACTTGACTATAACTGAAGTTATTGTCATTTTTTTAAGGTGTCAAGTTCGAATCCTATTAGGTGTAATTAATCATTGTGTTATGTCAGTTTATACTGAGTTTTACTATGCCTTTAAACGGATTCCCTGCTAATAGATAGTGGAATTGATCCTCTTGAATTAGTCGATCGCAAAGTCGGATACTGAGATAAAAAACTGGAGTTATTTTACATCATTTTTTATTCTGATTCTTTTTACACTTACTATAAAACGAAAAACATGGATTGACGCATATTTGTTTGTTATTTTCTTTTGGCTTCTTTTCTGGGGTCCAAAGATCTTGGTTTATTTAAATTTAATGTTTATTGGTGGAAAGTAACTACTCCCATATAATGCCAATTAGGGGAGGCAAAACGGGCCAGGGCCCTCCGGGCTGCCACCCACCCGCCAAAAAATGGCGGGTTGGGTTGGGATTTTGGGCCCGCCCACCTGTTTCGCCCGCCTCGCCAAAGCGAAAAAGCCCGCGGGCGGAAGACATAACGGGGCGGGGTTGGCTCGCCAGCCCATTAAAATCAATTTAAAAAAAACTAGTTAAAAAATATTCATGCTGGCCCAGTAAAAAAAAGGCAAATGAAATGAGGAAGTGGCTTGGTTTTGTGACAAGTGCTACCCATAATGGCAAGCGCCACTTTTTTTCTTTTTGTTTGATGTGGCAGGCGCCACTCTCCCTTGTATTTTGATGTGGCAGGCGCCACATGCTTGGGTGGTGGCGCCACCTGGCCTTTTTCTTATAATTGTTTGCAAAATATTTAATTAAAATGTAAAAATAAACCTATTAATTTATTAAAAAAATAAATAATAAAATAATAAATAAATAAGTGGACAAGTCCGCTGCCCACCAACTCACCACCTTGATAGCACAAATTAAATTTTTAAGTTTAATTTTACTTGACGAGTTTACCTATTCCGCCTTTTTTTTTAACGGTTTTAAGGTGGGCGGGATGGAACAAAACAGAGGACCTATTTTGCCATCCCTATTATAGAATAAGAAAATTTTTTTTACACCCCATAAGTTTCTTAGGCACCACGCGAGTTTCCGTTTTTGCCCCCAGTTTCCGGATATGCACATCCGGACGCACAATTTTAAAAAAAAAACGTTGATTTGTTCCGGATGTGCATATCAGGAATAATTATTAATGTGCAAATCCGAAAAAAATAGTAGAACTACTATTTTTGTTTGAGCTTTCTACGTTGATTTGTACCCATGAAAAATAAAGGTCTTCTATTTTTCCGGATTTGTACATTAGAAATTATTCCTGATATGCACATCCGGAACAAATCAATATTTTTAAAAATGATAGTGCTTCCGGATGTGCATATCCCGAAATAGGGGGTAAAAATGGAATTTCGCGTGGTGCCTAAAAAGCTTATGGGGTGTAAAAAGAAATCCTCTAGAATAACTTGCTGCCGTTAAGAGCTTCAAAAAGTTCCACGTATTTGAATTTGAATCAACGCATATTTTTATTGGTTCTATGAATGAAAAAAAAAATTATATTTATTAGAAATATGGTTAAGTTTAAAAATTCTAGATGAAGATGTAGTGTCTTCCTTTATTATTGTGGTATGTTGGTTATGTTGTTGTGCTTGATTTTTTCATATACAATTAGAAATACACGAATTACCTGTGAATTTTCCTGCGAAAAATTATCCGCAGATATACCTGCGATTTTACCTGCAATTTATACTGTGAAAAATTATTTCCTGCGAAAACTGAAAGTTGCAGCAAATTTCGCAGGTATTCCTGAGAATTTGGCTGTAATTAATATTTTAAAATAATTTATCAAATTTCCTGCGGATTTAACTGCGATTTCTTTCACAGGAATTGTCTATCCATGGAAACATTAAAATTCTCTGGAAATATCGCAGGAATTGCTGCGCAGTTTGCTGCGGTATTTGCTGGGAAATTTACTGTGACTTTGCTGCGAATTTCTAGTACTAGTTTTTTTTAATTATTTATATTTTTACTCTTAATAAATAAAATTATAAAACATAATTGACATGTTACCAATGATATATTTTTGAGACATTTTTTAATTATACACTAAATCTTATTTATATTTAAATTTTTTTTAATATATTAATTGAATTTTTTTAGCTATTCTTTAAAGAAAATTTATTTATTTAATACTTTTTTATTATTGTGAAAATTAGAAAAATTAAACTTTTTTTTAAAGGGTGGAGTATGATTAGGTGTGTAAGTTTCCAAGATGTATGTTCTGGACTTGCCCAATGGTTAAACATGACCCAATTCACTTCTGCTTCCAGAACGACCCAATTGCCTAAGTCTAGCCAATGTAGGGCATCATTTCCCTTTCTGCCCCTCTACCAGAGAAGACAGGTCGGTTGACCCCAGGGTCAGCTGCCCCTTCCGGGCATTTCCTGCTCGTCACAAATGGTTCTTCCATCCAGAAACAGTCACGATGCATGTGCCCGCAACTGCCTCTCTGCCCGCGACAACGACTAGTTTTGGGCACCTCTACTCGTCCCAACGGTTAGTTTTTGACAATTACCTATTCTTTGGGGAGCGGATATCTCAAAGATTGAACTTAAAAACTTTCGGATAAGACACTAGGCCCACTCAAAAACAGTCACGATGCCATGTCCGTTCCACGGGCATCGTCTCTCCCCGACGCATAAGGCTCCTCCCCGTGAGGAATATACAGGATTCACATCTCCTCGACCACACGAGGCTCCTCCCCCGCGAGGAGCACCCAACGGTCCACCCCGCGTGGACACGTTCCAAGTAACCTCCCACTTCCGAAAGATTCGGTCTGCCCTACTTCCGGAAATCTAGGAGCAGTTACTCTAGGGCGAAGACCACGTGCTGGTCTTCACTACTACACGTAAACCCTAGCAGTTACTTGGAGTGGGCCTAGTTGATCCAGCCCATTGCAGGTAACCGTTGGCCCCGCGCTGAGGGCTCTCTATAAATACCCTCTCATTTGAGAGGGTCAGGTTAGACATTTTCTCCTACCTTTAATGCTTTCTGTATTTGCTGATATTCTGTACACTCTCTCACTTGAGCGTCGGAGTACCTTGCAGGTACACCCCCCGATCGTCTCTCATCACCATCGGAGCTGCCGTTCCAGACGCCGTTGGCTACTATCACTGTCTGATCCAGGTACGATCAGTGGCGCCGTCTGTGGGAACTCATAAGCTTCCCCGTTATTCTGTTCGATAAACCAAAGCTTTCTCCGTTCAACAACCGTCATGGCCAACCCGTCGGCGAATCAAGCTCTAGACAACGTTATTGCGCAGCTTAGCACTGGCAACCACGTCGACAACAACTCTGCCTGACCTGTCGCGGAAAACGACGTCAGAGACGGACTCACCGCTTATCCATCTTCCGAAGAAGTGAAGTACGAGACAGCTCACCAGGACGAACAGGAAACCGTCCTCCAGCCCGTTTTCCAGCCCGTGGACCCGCTGCCAAATGGGGATCCGAGCACTGCTGCCCTGTTTGCGTTGGTCAATCAGACCAACCAGATGATCTTCAACCAGAACATCCGGATCGAGGCACTGGAGAAAAGTCGTGGTCGGTCTTCCCCGCGAAGGCACCGACCACCACCATTTCCAAGACGTTCACTGTCCCTGGAGGCATCTCGCAGCCCCTTCCCGATTCCTAGGGGTCGCCGACCACGCTTGGAACGTACTCAGCCAGAGAATCCTCAGAAATGCCACCGCTCCCCGCCCCCAAAGGGACCAGTTCGCTCCTCGAAAAATAAAAGGAGCATGCCAGACGCCGAGGAGTCCAGAGGCCGCCTGAAGGACCACTCCCCGAGGCGTCCCTATGTTCATGAATGACACTCCCCCTCTGTGTCTCCGGGTGCCAGCGAGGATGACGATTACCGGACCCCTCTGGCCAGGCACATCATGGACGCCCTTATTCCTAAGGGCCTGGAGAGGCCCCCGTCCTTGGGGACATATGACGGGACATCTGATCCTGATGACCATGTCGAGAGTTTTGAAGCTCTCCTCGATTTTAGGAATGTCTCCGGCACTATCAAATGCCGGTTATTCCCTACGACTCTTCGGAAAGAGGCCATGGCTTGGTACAAAAACCTAGCATCTGAGTCAATCACATCGTGGAGAGTCCTGAGGGAGCGTTTCAGAAAACATTTTATGGCTTCTCGTCGACATCCGAAGACGATAGCCTCCCTGGAAGCCATCTTCCAGGGGAAGGACGAACCTCTCCGGAGCTACATAGAGAGGTTCAACAAAGAAGCGGTCGAAATCCACGTGACCGACCACATCAAAATGTATCTCATCATCAAGGGTTTGAGGATAGGGTCTAAGTTCGCAGAATCCGTCGGGCTGCACCGTCCCCGCAGCTTTGAAGGCCTCCTCGAGAGGGCTCAGTCACATATTGAGTTTGAGGAACCTGAAGCTGCACAAATTGCCCTCGATTCGAGGCGCAGAGAAGGCCCCCGCGGCAACAAGGAAGAAGACTCCCTTCCCCCCAGGCGAGGTGGAGACAGGAGAAGAGAAGACTCCCCTCCACCCAGGCGAGGCGGGGACCGTCTGGCCTTTTCAAAGACTACACACCGTAGAACGCGCCCCGCGCGCATTTTCAGCGACTGTGCCAATTCGGAGTTCGTCAAAGGGGGAATCTGCTTCCCGAAACCGGCGGCTTCCAAACCAAATGCCGACAAGTCCAAGTATTGCAGGTTCCATCGCAGTCACGGGCACGTTACTGAAGATTGTGTCCACCTTAAGGACGCAATCGAGACGCTGATTAAAGAAGGGTACCTGAAGAAGTACGCCAAACAGCAAGAGGCCCCCCGCCCCAGCGGCCAGGAGGCCCAGAATGTCGAGGAGTCAACTCCCTCTCCCAACAACAGGTCACTGCAAGTCGCGTTGAGCATCACGCGACCTGAAGACTTCGGTTTTTCTGGAGAACTCGACAGCTCTGAAGCTGTCCGAAACATGTGGAAGAACTTCCCAGGAGAAGTCTCGATAAGTGTTCGTAGTACCTGGGAGTCTTTCCCCCAAGCACTGGTCATATCTGGCGGAGCCCCTGACCGTTTGACCGTGGGGTCAATAAAGAGGAAGTTCGACGAACTGAAGGCAACAACTCCTCGAGCACCTACCCTCGAGAGGGTTAAAGGAAGATCAAATCCGATTACCTTCTACCTCGAGGAACTTCCCGGTGGGGCACCGAACGCCAACATCCCCCTCCTGATTCGGGCACAGATGTCCAATTTCGACGTCCATAGAATTTTGGTCGACCAGGGGAGCTCGGTGGACATCATGTACGTCCACCTCTTCAAGACCCTCCAGCTAACCAGTCCACCTCTTCGAGACCCTCCAGCTAACCAAGCAACACTTGTCCCCGTACGTAGGGTCAGACCTACAAGGCTTCAACGGCGCGACCACCAGACCATGGGGTTTCGTGGAGTTGATGGTCACCTTCGGGATTGAGGAAACTGCCCGACAGGTGAAGACGCGTTTCTTGGTAGCGGACTGCCCGTCCCTCTACAACTGTATAATGGGGAGGACCACGTTGGCGGAACTGACGGTCGTACCATCAACGGTCCACCTGAAGACGAAATACTACACGAAGCGCGGACGTGTGGTCACTCTCCACGGAGACATCAACGCGGCCAGAAGATGTTTCGACGCAGCAGGCAGGGGTCTGAGTGTCGTTGGCGGTGCCAAATCCAAGACTCAGGCCGAGACACCTCCAGACGTCGTGCAGGCTCCACTCCCGCCGGTCAGCGCGGTCGACCTTGACAGCAGATTTCTTGGGGAACAGGAAGAAGCTGTGGGCGAGGACCTCCCAGTTGAAGTCAACGGGCAGCCTCTCCACCCAATGCGCCCCGTCCCAGATGGAGATTTCGAGCTGGTTCCTCTCGGCGACAGCCCAGACCGAAGCGTGAAGATTGGCTTTGGACTCCCCGACCTGGCGAAGAGGCAACTAAAGGCGTGTCTCTGAGAAAATGCAGATTTGTTCGCCTGGAGTGCTGCAGAGATGCTCGGACTGGACCCTGAAGTAGCTTGTCATCAGCTGACTATAGATCCGACCGCTAGGGCTGTAGCTCAACGTAGGCGTAGGCAGTCTCCGAAAAAGATGGAGGCTGCTGAAAAAGCTGTAAAAGTCCTCCTAGAGGCGAACTTTATTTCCGAGGCCAAGTACACAACTTGGCTCTCAAATGTTGTACTCGTTAAGAAAAATAATGGAAAATGGAGGATGTGCGTTGACTACACGAATTTTAACCGGGCATGCCCGAAAGACTCTTATCCTTTACCTAACATCGACCAACTGGTCGATAATTCTGCAGGATTCAAATTACTATCCTTTATGGATGCCTATTCGGGGTACAACCAAATCCCCATGGACGAGACCGACAAGCAGCATACCGCTTTCATGACCGAGTCGGGCAACTACTACTATAGCGTAATGCCCTTCGGCTTAAAAAATGCTGGCGCCACCTACCAACGGATGATGAACAAGGTCTTCCGGGCAGACATCGGCAACATACTCGAGGTTTACATGGACGACATGATCGTCAAATCTGCGGAAGAAGTCGACCATGCCGCTCATCTCCAGAAAGTGTTCGACACGACGAGGAAATGTCGCATGAGGTTCAACCCCGACAAGTGCACCTTCGGTGTTCGCGCGGGGAAGTTCCTCAGCTTCTACCTCACGGAGAGGGGCATCGAGGCGAACCCCGACAAATGTAGGGCATTCTCCGAAATCCCTACCCCGAACTCGAAGAAGTCGATCCAGTCACTCAACGGAATGCTGACTGCTCTCTCCCATTTCGTGGCCAAATCTGCTCAGTACGCACTCCCCTTTTTCAAGCTTCTCCGGCAGAAGGCAACTTTTGAATGGAGTGAAGAATGCGAACAAGCCCTCCTCCATCTAAAACAAGTCTTGTCACAACCCCCGGTCTTGTCCCGACCAGATACCGGGGAAACACTTTTCTTATACCTAGCCGTCACCGGCGAAGCGGTGAGTGCTGTCCTTATACGGGAGACCCCCGACGGACAAAAACCGATTTATTTCACGAGCAGAGCTCTTTAGGGCCCCGAGCTCAGATACCAACAGATTGAAAAGGTCGCCCTGGCCCTCGTATCTACAGCCAGAAGATTACGGCATTACTTCCTGGCCCACACAATCGTGGTAAGGACAGAGCAGCCCATCAGACAGCTCCTCAGTCGGCCAGATATGGCGGGGAGAATGCTCCGGTGGTCTCTCGAGCTATCCGAGTTCGACCTTCGATACGAAGGAAGAAAGGCCTTGAAAGGCCAAGTACTGGCCGACTTCGTAGCGGAAATGATCGTCCCTGAATCCTCGACCAGTGGCTCCCAGAAATGGACGATTTACGTCGACGGGGCCTCCAGCGTAAAAGGTAGCGGAGCGGGCATTATCCTCGAAAACGAGCAGGGCATCCTGATAGAGGTCTCCCTTGAACTGTCCTTTAAGACATCGAATAACCAAGCCGAATACGAGGCCTTCCTCGCGGGACTTCGAATTGCGGAAGACCTTGGCGCAAAAGAAGTCAAAATCTTTACAGACTCCCAGCTCGTGGCGTCACAGGTTCGGGGAGAATTCCAGGTCAAAAACGATAGTCTCATCGAGTACCTAACCTTGGTGCAAGAAAAGTTGAAGAAATTTGTCTCCGCGGAAGTGGCTCACATCCCGCGCGAGCACAACACTCGAGCAGACGTGTTTTCCAAGCTTGCGAGCACTAAGAAAAAAGGTGGGAACAAATCAGTTATCCAGGAGATACTGACCCAACCGAGCATAAACAAAACCGCACCGACCACAGAGGTCAACGCAATCGGGGACGCAAACTGTTGGATGACCCCAGTGTACGAATACTTGACGATGGGCAAACTGCCTAACTATACTAAAGAAGCGGGGGTAGTCAAGAGGCGGGCATGTGCGTATACCGTCGTCGAAGGTAAGCTATACCGTCGAGGATTCTCCATTCCCTTACTCCGGTGTGTCGAAGAAGGCAAAGTTTCGGGGATCCTCTAAGAAATCCACGAAGGGATCAACGCCCAGCACCTCGGCGGAAGGTCCCTAGCCCGAAAAGCACTCCGAGCAGGGTATTATTGGCCCACTATGCAACATGATGCAAATGAGCACGTTAAGAAATGTGACCGCTGCCAAAGACACGGAGACATGCACCTCGCTCCTCCAAACGAGCTTAAGTCATTGTCGTCCCCGTGGCCATTTGCGTGGTGGGGAATGGATATCCTCGGACCTTTCGTCATGGGGTCGTACCAAAACAAGTACCTCATAGTCGGGGTGGATTACTTCACGAAGTGGATTGAGGCCGAGGCGCTGGCCAAAATCACTGCTTTCAACTTACTCCATTTCTACAAGAGAAACATCCTCGCCCGATTCGGGGTGCCCCAAGCCATTGTCACGGACAACGGGACACAGTTCACCGACATGAACTTCCAAGACTTCGTCGCCAAACTGGGCACAAAACAGCACTTCACGTCGGTCGAACACCCTCAAACCAACGGGCAGGCCGAAGCAGCGAGCAGAGTGATACTCCGGGGACTGAAGCGACGACTCAGCGAGGCCAAACAACAGTGGGTCAAGGAGTTGCACAGCGTCCTCTGGGCGTATCGAACGACCCTATACTCCACGACCGGGGAGACCCCGTTTCGCCTAACGTACGGGACCGAAGCTGTTATCCCCGTGGAGATCAGGGAACCCTCGAGGAGAACAGAAGCTCCCCTCGATGACGAAACAAACAACGAAGCCCTGCGAGAGGAACTCGACCTTGTCGAAGAGATAAGGACCGACACTTCCCTCCGAGAAGCCTCTTTAAAACAAAAAATAACTTTGCGTTATAATGACAAAGTTATCAAACGAGACTTCCAAGTAGGCAGTCTCGTCCTACGGAGGAATAAAAAAGATTCACGCGAAGGAAAGCTGGCTGCAAACTAGGAAGGCCCATACCGCGTCACTGCAAAGACGGGGACTGGTGCCTATTACCTCGAGAACCTCCACGATGAACACCTCTATATAACACACGACGGCCAAAAACCACGAAGTGTGTGCGTGAGACTTTTTGACCCGACGAGGAGGCCTCAATCGAGCTCCGTCGTCGACGTACCAATTAGGCAAAACACCCAGCTCGCGATGGGAAGTTCGCGCCACGGAGCTAAGACCTCGACCGACGTCTTGGCCTCGTTGAAGGTCGGGGTACGACCCCCGACCAGTCGACTAGCTCTCTCCGTAGTCGAGGATCATCAAAGTCGAGCAAACTCCCAAGGCGCCAGTGATCTCAACTACTTAGGCAAAAATAAGTAACTTATAAAATATCACACACAAGCAAAATTAATAAAGAGGCATAGCGAAGTATGAAAATCGGGCAAAGCCCATTGTACGAATGTTACATATATAAGCCCACAGGCCGAGCAAAAATAACCATTGTGCGAATATTACATCAAGTAAGCCCACAAGCCGAGCAAGAACAACAAAATGGCACGCAGGCCAAGCAAACTATATTCCTACTCTGCGGCAGTCTCAGCGGCGTCTGGCCCACCTCTCTCGTTGGCATTCCCTCCTTGCCCGGGCGCCACTATCCGGTCGTCGACCACCTCGTAGTCAGCATCTTCCCCATCGGTCACCAGGTTGGGATTTAGGATCTGAAGCTGCGCCACCGCATTTCGGAACCCTATGCCCGCAGTTTCAAGAGCATCATCCTCGGCTAGCCGGAGATCCTGCTCGAGTATCCTGAGTTGGGCCACCAGCGCCACCCGGGTAGTTAGGAGCTTATCTTCTTCAGTTTCTCCTTCAGCCGGCCGAACATCATCCTCTAACTTGGAAACCCTCTCCCTGAACCGCTTCTCCTCTGCCTCCAGCTCGGCGATCCGGGCAAGATGGCCTTTCTCCACTTCCTCGGCTTCCTTTAGCTTGGTCTCAACCCGCTGCTGCTGCTCGCTCTGTTCTTTGTTCAGGTCCCTGCATTCCTTCAACTCTTTGCGCAGGTCGAGCAGCTCAGCATCCAAGGTCTCGAGCTTTTCTTGCAGTCGAGAGAGCTCAGCAGCGGGGCGAGTCTCATCGTTCAGGACAATGGCAGTCGAGCAAAGCCGCGTGACCGTGGACATGTCTTCAAAGATCGTTTTCCACCTCGCTTCCGCAGCGGCCCCCAACACAGCTTGGATTTCAGAGGGAGGGACGCGAGGATAGATGACTTCAGAGAAGAAGCGGGGCTTTTGATGGCATGGTGGGAGTTCAAAGCTTGAAGGAGGTGGGGGACTGTCTTCGTTGCCCAGGTCGACGATCTCTGTGTTCGAAACCCGTCGTCGTTTCGGCATCCCTTGAGCACCCGGAGACTGGCTCCCAGCAGGAGTTGTCCGCCTGTCCGAAATCCCCGACACGGTCGCAGTCGGTTGAGATTGGCTGGAACCTTTGGGCATCGCGGCGAAGGAAACACCCTCAGGCACGACCCCAGAAGCAGCAACATCTTAACCCTTTGAACAGGATGCCTCTCCCTGGGCCTGCTCTTCCCGAGCCCTCTTCGCCTTCAACTGTTTGAGTCTCTCCTCGGCTCCGGCCATTTTTCCTGCAAAAAGAAAAGAAAACATTAGTAAGACAAGGTATACAGACGCGAGGAAGGATAAGATCGTGGATGTTTTCACCACCTAATAACTCGACTGCTTCTTCGTCGGAGAAGGTCTCGAGCAGAACACGGGTATTGATCAAACGACGTTGTTTCTTCACCTGCCTATCTGCACCCGTTATAGCCTCGCCGTCCAGCGTTTCGTGCCAAGCTTCATTGAAGCTCTCGACGAAAGCGACGATTTTATCGTAAGCCGCCCAGTCGTCGACGTCTAACTGATTATGTTTCACCTTGTATTTGTCAACTCCCTTCTTGAAGTGTTCCTCCGTCCAGTACAGGGGGAACCTCGGCTCCAGAACCTCCTCGGAGCGGCTGTCGACCTCGCGGGTGACTTTCCGGTACAGCGAGTTGATAGCTTCAAGGGTGACCGGCCTCACGAAATAGTAGCAGAATTTGAAGTCCCGGACGGAATCTAGATACGTATGGAATAAAACTTTGCTTTGTTTGAAGGACACCCATCCGTGTCGTCCACCAGCCGACGACCTTTGAAGATGGAATATCCGAAAGAAGAGGGACACTGTCGGAATGATTTTTAAGTGCTTACAGACGAGCTCGAAGGCCCGGATGAAGGCCAGCGAGTTCGGGTGAATCTGCGAGGGGGGCAGCTTCAACCAGGCGAAGATCCCCTCCTGTAAGTCCGTGAAGGGCAGCCTCCACCCCGCCTTGTCGAACATGAATTCATATAACGGGATGCGCATTCCTCGGTAAGGCGAACATATACGATGATGCTCCTCTGGGCAGAAAACCTTCCAGGATTTATCGGACCCGATGAGCCTATGCTCGACGGTGCAGAACGCGTCATCCACGTCTTTGTAGACGAAGATAGACGACATCTCCAGGGCTTCTTCACAGACCCACTCCTCGAGTGGGCGCTCCTGTGCGAAAGCCATGTGAGCCATAGGGGATTCGGGTTGGTCGCCTTCTTCGAAGGATCCTACGGCCACCTTCGCATCCAAATCGTCCATTTACCTGAAAAGCAGAAGGAAACGGTGAATTCGATGTGTCATATCAAATTCACCCCTCCACCGCTGTTCAAGCGAACGGGCGAGGAAGGGGCAAGGCTCTCTCGGTTCCCCGACGTAACCGGCCGAGGATCAACATGTTCACCGGGGAACTCATCGCCTCCCCGGAAAATTCTGCCCCCGTGTTCCCGTGACGCTAACGAAAAGAGTAATTATTGGGGACCCCGGGACATTCAACGTGTCCCCGAGATGTTCATCCCTGGTCCCCGAGATATTAAACAAAAGCAGGTGAAATTCTTAGCACCCCCTCTCTCAACAACTAAAGATTCTCGCCGTATTCGCCAGGAATCCTTTCGTTTCTCATGGGAACTTCATCGGTTCACCAAGGAAATGCTATACACTAGTTAAAATTAAAAAGAAACGCAAGAAAAATATCAGTTTTGGAGCAAATACCTTATAAGCGGCGGGTTAGGGTTCCGGCGCGGAGTTTCCGGCGGTTGACGGCGGCGAATGGCTACTGTAGAAGGTAGAGAGAGAAGGAGCGAGGTTGCTGAGAGAGAAACGGAAAAGTGAGAAATGAGTGAGGGGAGGAGTTTTTATAAGGGTTCTCGTGGAACTCGAGGGACATAGGGCACTTGAGTGCACTACCCTAGCCAGCCGCCCTAGCCTCCCTAGGCAATAATGGCAGGCGACACGTGGCACACATGCAGCCGCTCATCTTCCCACGCGTGTCGTTTCAATTCTCCCCAACGTTTTGAATATGAAACCCCTCATCTCCCCGGCGTTACGACCAAACGCAACTATCCGATGCCCGACTTATGTGCGACTGTAGGAATGTCAAGCACGAGAATGGCCTCCTCGATTCCTCCCTTGGCGTATCCCCGACATGACCATAACCCTTAAGTCATTGCTCTGACATCTCAAAGCAACGACTTGGGGGGCTCCTGTTCTGGACTGGGCCGAGGCTGCCCAACAGTCGAGAAGGCCCACCCCATACAGCCGGGGGAGGCCCAATAAGGCCCTTCTACAAGTCACGCGACTGCCACGAGCTAGCCGCAGTTTCGCCGGGCACTTAAGCAGTGTCGGGCACTTGGCTCAATTAGAGAGGAGAACCTCACACCCTGCTGAGATATATATCCCCGACAGGCTAGCTTCTCCCCGCGAGAATGCTACACATCACTCCTCGACGACCATGGCTCCTCCCCGCGAAGCCATGTCCGTTCCACGGGCATCGCCTCTCCCCGACGCATAAGGCTCCTCCCCGCGAGGAATATACAGGATTCACATCTCCTCGACCACACGAGGCTCCTCCCCCGCGAGGAGCACCCAACGGTCCACCCCGCGTGGACACGTTCCAAGTAACCTCCCACTTCCGAAAGATTCGGTCAGCCCTACTTCCGAAAATCTAGGAGCAGTTACTCTAGGGCGAAGACCACGTGCTGGTCTTCACTACTACACGTAAGCCCTAGCAGTTACTTGGAGTGGGCCTAGTTGATCCAGCCCATTGCAGGTAACCGTTGGCCCCGCGCTGGGGGCTCTCTATAAATACCCTCTCATTTGAGAGGGTCAGGTTAGACACTTTCTCCTACCTTTCACGTTTTCTGTATTTGCTGATATTATGTACACTCTCTCACTTGAGCGTCAGAGTACCTTGCAGGTACACCCCCCCCCCCCGGCCGTCTCTCATCACCATCAGAGCTGCCGTTCTAGACGCCGTTGGCCACTATCACTGTCTGATCCAGGTACGATCAGTAGGGCATCATTTCCCTTTCTACCCCTCTACTAGAGAAGACAGGTCGGTTGACCCCAGGGTCAGCTGCCCCTCCAGGGCATTTCCTGCTCGTCACGAATGGTTCTTCCATCCAGAAACAGTCACGACGCCTGTGCCCGCAACTGCCTCTCTGCCCGCGACAACGACTAGTTTTTGGCACCTCTACTTGTCCCAACGGCTAGTTTTTGACAATTACCTATTCTTTGGGGAGCGGATATCTCAAAGATTGAACTCAAAAACTTTTGGATAAGACACTAGCCTAGCAAATTTATTTATTAATTTAGAAAACAAATAATATATATAATATAAAAACAAACCTATTTTAAAATAATTTTCAAAACAATTTTTTTTCTTTATTGAATAATAATAATTTTTGTTTAAATTTTGCCGAAAATTATTTTTTATTTATTTTTTAAAGATAATTTTAGTACATATTATTCGTATTTAAGACATATTTTTAAAGATTTCATAGTTGTTGCAAATTTTTTTGAAAAATAATTTTTAAAATTAGAATGATAATTTTAATCTCTATTTGTTCTATTTTATTAATTATTTTTAATGTGAATTGTGAAATTTTTTAATTTTATATTAAATTTTAATTTTAATCTTAATTTATTAAAGAAAATATTAGCTTTACTTAATATATTTATTTTTTCTTTTTGTGAAATTAAAAAATATAACCTTTAATCCAAAAAAATTTTGTTATTATTTTATTTTAAAAAAATAAAAGGTATTAAAATATTGAAAAATAAAATTAATAAAAGGAATAAAAATTTTGAAAAATAAAAACAGAGTAAAATTTAGGTGGTGGTATCGAACCCACACTGTATCGCATAATGGAATTTACCACTCGTACACCCCGACCTGTTCTATCACCGTCTCAACATCAACATCAACCTCTCCCCAAAGCCCCAATTTTTACTCTGTTCATTTTCTCCTACTCGTTTCATTGCTTCTGGTGGTGCTGGGAAGATTTTGTCCTCTGTGTTAGATCTTGAATCTTCACCCGGTTCTTCCTCATCAGCTACTTCTTCGTCTTCTTCTTCCTATGCTGATACTAACGCTGATAATTCTTATGATTCAATTTGTTGTATATGTAGTTGTATTTGTTATAGGTGCTTTGAACAAACCGTAGTTGATATCTACCTCTGTAGTTTGTGTCAATGTTGGATACCAACACGACATCGACATTTGTAATTATGTTTAATTAATTAATTTACTTTTAATATTTACCGATGTCAGCATCTGTGGTGTCTTTGATATCTATTCATATGAAAATGATTATAGTTACATGTTATTGAATTTGTTGTATTTCCAATTAATATAATTGAAGTCTTTTACTTTGATGCACTCTAAATGTTTGATTAAATGTCTCATTGTGTTTTTATTATGTTTTCTGGAATTCCTTTATCGCACTCTAAATGTTTGATAAAATGTCTATGTGTGTTTTTAATAATTTTTACGAAATTCCTTTATTGCACTCTAAATGTTTGATGAAATGTTTCTGTGTTTTTAATAGGTATGTATGAAATAAGGCTTGGTGGAGCTTCAAAGTGTTTTTTTTCTAACTGTTAAAGTTGTGGATGTCCAACTGTACTAGATTCTTCCCTGCCATTGAATTAAAGTTTCACTAGTTATATCTAATTAATTGGTTAGTACCTTATAAGTTACTGCTATTTTTTCAGAACCTGAAAATTGGCAATTGTCCTCTTTGGTTTCAACTTTATGTTTCATGTTTCATGATATAAAGCCTGAGACAGTGTTGTGTTATATGAAACATGATGCACTTAGACATAAAGAGACTTTAAAATCGTTTAAAAGTGTTCTTAATCTGCAACTTTCTCATACTTTAACTTATAATGTACAAGTTGGATCTACTGTGCCAACAAACCTTCCTATTGTCAATGAAGTCTTCAATAGCCCGAGAGCTACACGGATACCATATACTTGTCCGCTTGCTAGGATAAGACCTCTTGTTGGAGGTATGTGCCACCTGAAGTTGTTGTTGTTCGGGTGCTACTTTTGCATTTGTCAAATTTCCAAATTAATGATTTACCTGATCTTTCACCAAAAAGCTTTGCAATCATGATTTTCCTTATCTTTCAGCAAAAATAAAGTTTGAAAAATGTCTAGCAAGCAGTTAATAATGTTTCGGCGTGTCCGGAAAGCGGTTACTAAAGTTACGGCGTGTCCAGCGAGCGTTTAATAACGTTATGGCATGTCCGGCGAGCGGTTAATAGCGTTACGGTGTTTCCGATGAGTGGTTAACGGCTTCATGATATTTCTGGCGAGTGGCTAACACCTTTACGATGTTTCCCGCGACTGGTTAACAGCGTTATAAAGTTATGGAGTCTCCGTCGGGAGGTTAGGCAAAAGGCTGGAGAAAGGTTAGTTTTAGTCGAATAAGACACTTATATGTGGTTGCAGTTGCTGTTATATGCTTTGTTAAATGTTGGTTGGTGTACCTTTTGATTGCCTTAAAAAATGTTGGTGTTTGTATGACTTTGCAGTTGATGTCATCATATCTGAATGGATGGGTTACTTTCTTCTGCGAGAATCTATGTTCGATTCTGTTATATGTGCTCGTGACCGCTGGCTTAAACCAACAGGAGTGATGTAAGTATTGTTTTCTTCTAAGATATTTAAGGATATCTACTAATTCCTGGATATCTACTAATTCCAAAGGATACCCGTCTAATGATTCAAAATTGGAGCTGGAAAATGACAAAGACCCTTCGTTCTCATCAAACTTCCTTGCAGCAACATTTCCTGGATAACGCCTTTCACCTTGCTGATCCATTTCCATCCTATTCCTACTTGTCATCTCCACGGTTTGTGTCGAAGCATTAAAAGATTTTTCAGCAAACTCCCTGCATATTCTTGCCTTGTAAAGCTTGCAATCGCGTTGCGAATCCTTCACGGTGGAAGAAGGGGAGTCTGCAGCATCCATGCTATAACTGTTTCTTTCATTGGAACTTTTCAAGCTTGGTATTGATAATATTGTTTCATTGGATGTATAGCTTTAAGGTTCAATGAGTTGTGTTCCTTTGAGGGCATATTCATGGCTGCTACTCGGGTAAATGAAATCGTTCTCGGATAAATCTTGCCACACATACCCGTTTCCGTAACTCCTGAATGAAGGAATAATCACGTCACATAATTAGCTTTGTATGAAAAAACATTCTGTTAGACCAATAACTACCTTTTGATAGACCAAGAATACATGCTGGCAATTCCTTGTCCTCAGAGAAAACTCAACCTACCTATCACATCTGATCAGAAAAATGGAGTAAAAGTTCATTTGAAAACAAAAGAAAGTGAAACTATGTGCAAACCTATAGATCAAAGTGAGTTTGTCTGTTTTTCTTAGTATTAGTAACATTTATTACCTTTAAGTCGCGGTGTTCCGTGTGAAGAAGAGATTGAAACATAGATGAGATGGGGATGCTCAAGCTGTCCATTTCTAGAAAGGTAGTATATTACTGGAACTTCATGATCATCCTGAGTATGCTTGGAGTTTTCATGGCTTTCCTCACTTTCTAATGTTTTCCTTTCCATGAAAAATTATTTTCTCACCACTACAGTGTATAGATTTGTTTCCTATTTTTGTCAAAACAATCAGGTAATGAATTGTTATTACATTTGGGAGATAAAGTAAAATGGGGGTCTGTTTGTTTACATTTGATAGATAGCAGCAAATAGAATGGCATTGCTAAGATTTTGAAGGCAAGAAGTGAAAGATGTCAATTATAGTACTTTGTAATATATTTAGGTGTTAATACAATCAATTGTTGTTCTTGCAGGTTGAAGTAGAAATTTGAACTCATTTCCGGTACCGAGCAGAGCTATTGATTTTGAAATTTCAAGATAGGTACTACTTTATGACTTAAATATGTTCCTATTGCTTAAATATTAAAATAGAAAACTTACCGAAACAAGTATAAATAATATAATAATTTTTTATCCATATTTGTTTCTGATTGACACTAACAAGTCCTAGTTGGATTAGCAAGTATTAGAATTTGAACTTAAAAAATAGTTGTTGTTAAAAGTGAAAACCGACAATGAAAAAATATTTTAAATAGATTATTATACATAATTGATGAATGGAGTTTAGTAGATCAGCCACAGTCACAGTGACATAGAAACACAGATATGACCATCTACACTAAATGTAAATCTTGACCTACTTATGTCCTATAGTAGCTTCTATAGATGGGAAATTTTATCAATCCAACTATGCAATTGAAAGTTTTTATAAAGTAACTCCAGATTATCTAAATTTGACTCATGTGAACAAAGATATGATATCTTAAGATTCAATAATTGGATTGATTAAATCTGCAATCTATAAAATAAATTATTAGGTAGTGTTAGTATCTAATATTTATACTTGGTATCAATATGTATAGTTATTTCCTAGGGTCTAGCTTGCTTCTATCTTCTTAATTATTGTACATTTGTTCCATGATATGAACCCTTATCAAATAAGCATGTGTAAGAAAGACTAGGTTAGATATTTGCAAGTGCGTTACTTTTTTTTTGTGGTTTAACATCCTGAATCCCGTGCCCTTTTTTATTCTGATGTATGCTCCCTTGGTGGTACCCCTCCGTACGTGAAATGAATAAAAAAAACATTAATAGACTCAGACCTCATTCTTATTTGATCCTTACTTAGATATTTCTCCCTTAGTATCTCCCTGTTTTACATTACTTGGTGCTTAGATATTGTTTGTCATGTGAATGCAGTTTTCAACCTGTCAATTTAATACAAACCAGTGGTTATTAATGTCAAGTTGTTTTCACGTGTAATCTGTTGTATGCACTTGTTAATTATTTAATGCAACTTGAGACTTATTCATGTGATGGTTGTGAGTTTAATTGTGCTAGTGAGTTAAAAATTGGTAAAAGAGGAAACAATTAGGGTGATTAAAAATGAGAGCGGGAAAGGGGTTTTTATGCAATGTTGAATTTCAATATGAATTAGTTCTGTGCTGGAAATTCAGTTGTAATGTGATTTGGAAATTGGTTTTATGAAATGCAGTATTGTATAAGTTTGTTTTTATTGATATTCTGTTGTGCGTGTCTGTCATGAATTATGGATTAATCGTTATGATGACGTTAGAATTAAACTATGTTATGCTAATGGTTTGACTAATGCGAAAGATGATTGTTAGTTAATTTTAACACCTAGTCGGTTTCAACTTAGTTTTATGCAGACTGTTTGTGTTATGTTGCCTTACATGGATATATGGTGAACTGATCAATGCGCTTGAGCTATCCTTCAGTTCTGCTGCAGGTTGAAACACATTATTTAAAGTTGTTGTGTTGCATTTCAGTATAGGAATTTAAAGTTGGTTAATGCATAGTTTTAAAGATATTATTTGTGCTATTATGTTACTGCTGTCATCTTTTGTTACTAATATTATTCTGATTTTGCACTTATTTTTTTAGGTTTTGCATTCTTTTAAATTCATGCAAGATGAAGTCACTTAAAAAGTCCAAAAAGAAGAATTGTGGAAAAGGTTATGTATCTACTCAACATGAAGTCATCCAACCCCAACCTATTCCTCATCTTATTCAACCTCAACTTACTCAACCTCAACTCACTCAATCTCAACCCAACCTATTCCTCATCTCATTCAACCTCAACTCACTCAATATCAAACTCAACCTCAACCCCAACTTATTCCACATCTCATTCAACCTCAACTCACTCAATATCAAACTCAACCTCAACTCCAACCTATTCATCATCTCACTCAACCTCAATTCACTTAATATCAAACTCAACCTCAACTCACCAAATATCAAACTCAACCTCAACCCCAACCTATTCCACATCTCATTCAACCTCAACTCACTCAATATCAAACTCAACCTCAACTCCAACCTATTCATCATCTCACTCAACCTCAACTCACTCAATATCAAACTCAACCTCAACTCACCCAATATCAAACTCAACCTCAACCCCAACCTATTCCACATCTCATTCAACCTCAACTCACTCAATTTCAAACTCAACCTCAACTCCAACCTATTCATCATCTCACTCAACCTCAACTCACTCAATATCAAACTCAACCTCAACTCACCCAATATCAAACTCAACCTCAACCCCAACCTATTCCACATCTAAGTCGGCATCAACTCACTCAACTCCGACCAATAATGAAACTGATAATCAAAGTGAAGATGATGTTGATGAATCAGATAAAGACATTAGTGAACACATTAGTAGTGAATTTTGATTTGGATTGTTTTTTCTTGTTAACTAATTTGAAATTTGCATTGTTTTTTCTTATTAGTTTGGTTGGACAAGTGATTATTAGTAACTTGATTGTGTCATTTTTAGTAATGAAAACCTAGAAGTACTTGTTATTGACTTTATAATAATGTTTGGTTTTAAAAATTTGAATGTGATTAGTGTTGCATTGGCTTATTCAAATTAGATTTTTATTTTTATATTATTGTTACTTTGATATTTAACATTAATTATAATATTTGAAATATGAATTTAACACCATTAATAAAAATTACCTGCGAATTTACCTGTGGATTTTCAATTTGCTGCGGCTTTTCATGCGAAAATTTTAATTACCTGCGGTATTATCTGAAATTTTAGCTGTTTTACCTGCGATTTTTTCCTGTGATATTTTTCTGCGACTTTACCTGGTAAATTAATTATCCACGAAGGTTTTAGCTGGGAACAGAAAATAGCAGGAAGAATCGCAGGTAACAAGTTTCCTGCAGAAATTTTGTAAAAATCCGCAGTTAAATCTGCAGAAAAATAAAGTATATCTAATAGTGAGACTTTTCAACCGATGATATGAGAGTTTTAGTTCAGCTTAGTGCGGGATTATGGGTTGGAAATCGTAGTTGTAAATAAGTGTTAAATTCAAGTGTGAATGTTAAGTTTAACATAGTGTATGAATAGTTAAAATATTGGATATATAAAAGAGAATATATCTAATACTCTCTAATTTTTAATAAAAAAATTGATATTTAAATTTATTAAATAATCAAATGTATTTAGTCAATGTAATCAATTAAATATATTGATTATTTAATAAATGTGAAAGGAAATTTTTTTCTTATATTAATGACTAAGGCTTTTTTGTAAACAGGTTAGAGAACCCTTAATTCTCTCTTTAAAATATAACTCGCTTAAAAAAAAAGACTGGAAAAAAGAGTAGTACATTACATATATTGCTAAAAGATCATTATAAATTTGATTTCATTCTATACTCAAGAGTCACAAGTTACAACATAATTGGCCATTTCTAGTACACTAGTATTTTTCTTCCGTGCCTAATTACCAACATTGAGCAACAACAAAATGTTGCTTCCTATTGTTGTGTTGCTTTCTCTTTTTTCCTCAACTTTTGCTACAAATTCTTCTCAAAACACTTTCATTCAATGTCTTATAAACAATTCCGAACCATCAAACCCAATAACTGAATCATTTTTGTAAGGCGAGTCCTAAGTTGACTCTTGTAATCGGGTTCGGATACCCCTTAGTATCCTATAGTGACTTTTTGCCTATAAAAAAAATAAATAACTGAATCATTTTTCACACAAAACAGTCCTTCATTTCCTTCAATCTTACAAGCCTACATAAGAAACCTTCATTTCAACACCACAAAAACACCAAAACCATTTCTCATAATCACTCCATCACATGTTTCACACATACAATCATCAATCATTTGTGTAAAAAACACAACTTTCAAATGAAAATCAGAAGTGGAGGACATGACTATGAAGGTGTGTCATATGTGTCAAACTCAAAGGTACCATTTTTCATCTTAGACATGTTCAATCTTTGATCCATTGAAGTTGATATAGAAAATGAAACGGCATGGATTCAAACCGGCGCAACACTAGGTGAAGTTTACTACAAAATTGCTAAGAAAAGTAAAATTCATGGTTATCCTGCCGGTGTTTGTCCTACTGTTGGCGTTGGAGGAGATGTTAGTGGCGGCGGTTATGGCAACTTGATGAGAAAATATGGTACGTCATCTGATAATGTTATTGATGCACAAATAATAGATGCTAAAGGAAGGTTGCTTGATAGACAAGCAATGGGAGAAGATCTTTTTTGGGCTATAAGAGGTGGCGGTGGAGCTAACTTTGGTGTTGTTCTTTCTTACAAAATAAAACTAGTTAAGATTCCTAAGATAGTAACTGTTTTTGAAGTTAATAGAACTTCGGAGCAAAATGCTACAAACATAGTTTATAACTGGAAACATGTAGCCCCAACTACAAGAAATGATCTTTTCATTAGGCTTATATTGGAAGTTGTAAAGGATGAAGAAAATGGAGTGACACCTATAAGGGCTAGTTTCATAGCTTTGTTTCTTGGTGATTCAAAAACTATTGTTTCATTAATGAGTGAACCTTTTTCTCAATTGGGTTTAAAGGAAAAGGATTGCATTGAAACAAGTTGGGTTCAATCTATTCTTTTTTGGGACAACATAGATATTGATACACCAATTGAGATTTTGCTTGAAAGACAACCTCAATTGCTTAGATACTTGAAGAGAAAATCGGATTATGTAAAGGAACCGATTTCGAAAGAGGGTTTAGAAGGGATTTTCGAAAAAGATGATTGATTTGGAAAAAGGGGTGATGTTTTTCAATCCTTATGGTGGAAAAATGGATGAGATTTCACCAAAAGAAACTCCTTTACCTCATAGAGAAGGAAATTTATGGAAGATTCAATATCAAGCAAATTGGAATGAGGAAGGGGAAGAGGTAACATTTTATAATATAAATGTTGCAAGAGAACTTTACAAGTATATGACACCTTTTGTGTCAAAAAATCCAAGACAAGCTTATCTTAATTATAAGTATCTTGATTTAGGTGTTAATCATCATGGTTTGTTTAGTAGGTACTCACAAGGGAGTGTTTATGGAATTCAATATTTTAAGGATAATTTTGATAGGTTGGTGGAAATTAAGAGTAAGCTTGATCCTGATAATTTCTTTAGGAATGAACAAAGCATTCCTGTGTATGGACATGTGGATAGAGTTAGAAGGGTGTTTGAGAAATCTTTGATTTCTATTTTTGTGTGTTTGGTAGTTAAGTGGATTTGGAAAATGTCACAAGGTCATGGTGCAAAAAAGGAGTAAATTTTATAGACCTTGTTAGTGTAATTAGTATGATGATAAATATTATATTTAGAGCCAATTGTGGATCTTTTAGATTGTGTAACTAAGTATTTGTGTAAATGATGTGCCAATTGTTAGTGGTGTTATAGATTCTATGGTGTGAAGAATGTTAGGAGTATCATACATAGTTAACTTATCATCTAAAGTAAAATTCTAATCATTTGTAACCAAACTCCAAGTATGCACTTCTTCGTCTAAATTTAAACTCATTACAAATTTCACTTATTAAGTTAGAAACTTACTTATGAAATTAGAAATCAACTTCCTCCTTAAATTAACTATTTTTTTTTTAATAATATTTTCTCCACTTGACCGTGTTTGACAATTCAATTTTGAATATGTAACCTCTTTTTAACTTCTTCGAATATGTGTTGTAAATTTTTTTAACAATTTTAGTGAATTTGATGATAACTTTGGTCATATTCGATTAGAGTTACTGTCTAATCAATTATTATGTGATTTTGGCTCTAAATTCTTTTATTGGTTAGTCATATCTTTTATTATATAAGTATGAGCAATTAAGTTGTCATCCCCCAATTTGAATCTGGCATCCCCTATAGTTATATAATTTTAAAATTACTCTTGAAAAAATTTGAAATAAATTTTTGTACGAAATTTTCGATCGAAATATCAGAAATTCTGGTACACAATAAATTTTCGATAGCATATTCAAAATTTTTGGTATATCGAAATTTCTGAAATTTACCTTAACTTAAAAATATTATCAGATATTTTAAATGATTCATTTTATATTGAAAATTTCAACTAAAATGAAATTTCTAATAGTTCATATTGAATAAATGTTTTTTAACACTACCGAAAATTTCGAAATTTTTGGTACTGTACCTGCAATTTCGAAATTTACGGTAGTGCACTAGAAATTTCAAAATCTCGGATAGTGTAAAAAAACGTTTTTGAAAATTTTTTCAAAAATTTTCATTTTTTTACGTAGATTCCTATAAAAAAAATGGAAAAATGAAAATTTTCAGATAAATACTTTAAATTTCTAGTAAAAACAAGTAAATTTAAAAAAAAAACTGATTTTTATAAAAGAGTATAATGGTAAAAGTGCTCAAAATGGGAGGTGACAAATACGATTGAGGGTTGGCAGGTTAAATGCTCTATAAGTAGGAATTGTATTCACTTTAAAACACACTAGACATCTTAAATATTTTTATCTCTCTTACTTTTACTCTCTTCTTAAAAACTCTTTATATATTTAGAATTATTTTAGTGTTGAGAGAGCGAAATACTTAGTAAGGATTGTGCTTGTGTAATTATTGTTTAAATTTGTTTTAGTTGTAATTGTAAATCAAGAGTATTATTCCTTTGTAACTCTGATATAATTATAAAGGTTGCAAGTTGAACCTCTATAAAATCTTGATGTAAAATGTTGATTTTATGATAAAAGTTTAAGTTGTTAGTAGAACTCTATAGGGGAAACTCATCGATACTTGAGTAGGCCGCATGGTTTAAGGTTGAACCAATATAAATTTTGGTGTGTTATTTCCTTTCTCATATCTCTTTATTTTGTTGTTAGTTACTATTCCACAGTTAATTTCTCTTAATCCCCTTTATTAAAATTGACCTAAAAAAATTAACCTTTTTATACATATACTGTTAATTTTAATAATTTACCTTCAGGTGATGTTTGTCTAATAAGTAAATATGATGAATCATGGATATGGCATAGGAGAATAGTCCATATCCACTTCGAACATTTGGACAAATTGGTCAGCAAGAAATTAGTAATCGGTATGTCAAACTTGAGTTTTAAAAAGAATTAGTTATGTGATGTGGGCCAAAAGGGTAAGTAAGTAAATGCCTCCTTTAAATCAACAACTATTATTTCTACAAATAAGTTTTTACTCCTCTAACAAATGGATATTTTTGGCTCATCCAAAGCCATTATTTTAGTGGTAATTATTATGTGCTTGTTATAGTGGATGACTATTCTTGGTATGCCTAAAAATTCTTTTTGTCTCATAGCGCCTTTCATAAATTAACTTAATTTATTCAAAACAAAAAAAAATCCCAAGCATTGCATCTATCCGAAGAGATCAGGGAGGTGAATTTCAAAATTTGGAATTCAAAAACTTTTGTATTGAGAATGACATACAGCAAAGTTTTTCTGCTCCACCAACTCCTCAACAAAGTGGTATTGTGGAACAAAAAAATAGACATCTTGAGAATCTAACAAGGATGATACTCAATGAAACCAACCTTCCTAAATATTTATGGGCTGGTGTAGTAAGTATTGTGTAACACCCACATATAATATAAGTCTAGAATAATTCATATTATACATGATTGTAAATTTGGTGTTGAAATAAACATAAGTTCCTAGTGACACATTATATATTTTACATGCCCAAAACACCAAAGTACTAAAAGTGGCATAAACATATACAAGATGTCCAAAACAACTAAGAACTAGATAATAAAAATGATCTCAAAACAGAGTCTTCACAGCAGAAACAACGCCATCAAAGCCAAAACAAGTAAGGATATTAAACTGCCTTATCCTTACCCTTCGCGGAGCCTGAACCACCTGAAATATAATCAATAACATGGGATGAGATAATAATCCCAGTGGGTTCCCTATCTTATGGATTCTGCCAGCTTTACAAGGTTCTAACTAATCCTAACTCAAGCCCAAAGAGGGAAGAGATAAGGCTTTGAGCTCAATAAACACACTATATGGGAACATGTTGCTTGAGTTCAACAACTCAAACTATCACTAATCGGAAACCTTACCAAGGCATCACCTTTTCCTATCCTCTCCTACATCTAGGACTTTTGGCCCGGGTCATAGATCTTTGTACTGTACTTTGACATATGAAATGGATTCGGATTCAAGGTGCTTTCCATATGAATCGTTGCTTCCCATGGGAATACCCTCACCTCAAGCATTTTACCAATAGGCTCCATTCGCACTACACGCAGGAATCAAACTTGTCAAAGTAATAATGCATACATTCCGGAGGGGCGCTCTACATAAGCCTCAACTCTTAGAACAACACATCTCAAGGGATTGTTTCCGACTACATGATCACAACACAAACATGATTGTATTCGACAATCGCAAGGCGATACATTCACCTCATTTTCAAGTAACACAAAACCAACACATGTTCCATATAGTGCCTCACCTCTCCACTGGACAACCACTTGTCAAGGATGCACACCTAGGTATCGAATACATAAGTATCATCATCTAAGTTATTTATCATACCCTAGTTACATTCCGTTCAATTTCCGTTAAGGGGTCCTCCTCACTACCTTAGTATTTTACATTAGGTTATCATTTTCATGACCAAACAAACATCTATAATAATCATGCATAATACTCATAATAGTCATGTAAAATAACCCATGGTAACAATAAACATATATGTGAAACAACCAAGCAAACATCAAAATAAAATATGGAAAACCCTGTCACGTTCACAATGCGAGGGCCAAACGAGTTCCTTCGCCTTGGGTTTGCTATGCGAACTCTGAGCGAAGCTGAAAATTAAGACGGCAGTAGCGAAAGCTTTGGTTGCTCACTGTGGGAGCTCTAAGTTGATACTCGCTTTCTGTTCGCCCTCGCTTTGCAGTGCGAGCGTGACAGACTGTCATGTTCGCTTGCAGTTTGCTAGAGCTCGCAGTGCGAACCCTGCAAATTCTGCAATCTGCCTAACAGAACAGGATAGTTCCAAAAGGGGTTTCCAACCCCATTCTTACCCAACCTCAACCCATTATCAATGTTGACATATTCACCAATGAAATAACATTTTAAACTATAAACACACAACAATAACAAGAATATAACATGAAATATATATATTTCTCATGGAAAAGAAACAAAACACCATAACCTAACTTTTCTCTTTCTATCCAAATACTCTAACCTTGAGTTTCTACCTAGAACCCACCTCTAAAAGATGATGAAGAAGTTGTTGATGATGAAGATGAGATGATTTGATGATGAGTGGTGATTATTCCTCTTTAATTAGAGTTTCTTCTTCTTTCTTTCTACTTTCTTTCTACTTTCTCTTCTTCCTCCACTTCTTCTCTTTCTTTTCCTCTCTTACTACCTTTTCTTTCCTTCTTTATACTACTTATTCCACAAAGTTGGAAAGGGTAAGGGAAATAAAGAAAAATGATATTTAGAAATATCTCAATAAAAGTTAGTAAGACCAACTTGGTTAAAAGTCCAAATAAAAGAGTATCTAAAAAATCTCTAATAATGAACCAATTAATAAAACCTCAAAGTTAGATAATATTAATTAAGTCAACTCTGAATTCATCAGTTACTCATATTATCCCAATAGATAACTCTCAGAGCACACTGGAACCCGACTGATCACAACTAATATTATTTAGATCATTTTATTAAATACGGGTATTACATATTGCTTACTATGTAATGAGTTGTGTTTTTATAAGTTCAATTCTACAGTTAACACATGTGAAATATATAAAGGAAGGAAACCTAATATTTCTAACCTCCGTGTCTTTAGATGCAAGTGTTTTGTCCTTAATAACGTGAAGGATAACCTTGGTAAATTTGACACTAAAGCAGGTGAAATTATCTTCTTATGATATTCCACTTTTGTTAATTTTTTATTTGTATTTAAAACCCTAACTATAGAAAAACCAGTCCATGTTACATATAATATAACTAACCCAAAGTTTATAGAAGTAGAATTTTTTTATTGTGTAGGTATTCTAGAGAAAAATCTTTTAGAATACAAAAAGACCCAAATGAAGAAAAATAAAACGAGACAAAAATCAAACCAAAGACAAATAAAAATCAAGTCGAAGAAACAAAAAATAATAATCATCAAGACCTATCTAAGGAATGGAGAGCAATAGGAGATCATCTAATCCATAATGTAATGAGGAACATTTCAAAGAGGGTAACCACTCATACTTTCTTAACTACATATGTAATATGATGGCATTTTTTCCAACTTGATCCAAAGGACGTCAATAAAGATTTCATTATTGAACATTTAGTCTCCTAAAAGATAAGGAGAGCTAAATTAATTTAAAAGAAATAATAATGAGGTATATGTTCGTATACCTTGGAATAGTATAGTTATTGGAACCAAATGGGTTTTTAACAACTAAATTGATGAAAATGGCACTATTTTAAGAAATAAATCAATGCTTATTATGAAAAAATGCAATCAAAAGGAAAACATATTTTTCAATGAGACATATGCCCCTGTAGCTAGATTAAAGGCCTTAAGATTTTTTTTTAGATTTTTCTTGAATCATGTGTCGCGGCGGGAAGAAAATTGAGATTAAGCTATTGATTAACTTAACTCGAAAAGTAAGAGCCGCAACCGAACTTCATTGTTTCCAAAGGGAAAGGGGAAAAGGTCGAACAAAATCCACAAAAGTAAAACAAAAGAGAGATCTGGATACGGGGGTTGGTTATGCAAGGGGAACATATTAGCACCCCTTACATCTATGGTACTCCATGGGAACCACTTGCAAATTTGTGTTTGTAAAAAATCTGGGTTGTTTATTGATTGATTTTAATTTGAAAAGACATGTTGTCGTATTCGAGTGGAAACTCAACTTACTATCAAAAAGTATGAGGAAATGAGCATTTGCATCATCTTGATATGGAGAACTTTTACTTGGAATTTCTCACAAGCACGTCTAAACATTCAAGTGGAAACTGTCAATCACTTCTCAAAGTATTGTAGAAGTATAGTGGTTTGCATCACTACAAGAATATACTAATATCCAATCTTTCAAAAAAGGCGTTTAAAGAAAAGTGCACAAAGGCACAAAAAGAAGTTTGATGAGGTTTGCATCATTGTAAGGTAGCCCAAGAGAAAGCTTTTGTGTGTGCAAGAGTACTAACCATAAGATGGAGCAAGCATTTGACATTGGTTAAAACAAGCATTCTTTTCCCTTTGGATTGAGCCACAAGATGAATAAGCACATTAGCAGATGAATATCAAAAGACCCAGATGAATAACACAGTTACAAAGCCACAAAGGACATTCAAGTCTTGAATTGAAGATCAGAGGGTCTAGAGGAATCACAAGGTCTCAAATAAATCACAAAGTCTCATATACCACTCCAAGCAAAGGGTAAGCGTTAAGTCCTTAGGTCCAAAGTCTAAATGCTCCTCAAGAAATGGATAGTAATACAAAATCAAAGAGATCAGATTAATTTTTTTTAGGGTTTTAGCCATTTTATAATGTTTTTGTTCTTTTGAGATAAGAAAGCAATAATAGGTGATCGTACCTGGATCAGACAGTTTTTGTGGCTAACAACGTCGTATGGGCTTCAGCTCCGGTGCGGTTGAAAGACGGCCGGGGGGGGGGGGTATACCTGCAAGGTACTCCAACGCTCAAGTAAGGTGACTGTCAGAGAATAGTAAGTACAGAGATGAGAGTGAAAGTGAATGTCACCTGACCCTCTCAAGTGAGAGGGTATTTATAGAGAGCCCTCAGCGCGGGGCCAACGGTTACTTGCATTGGGCTGGATAGCCAGGCCCAATCCAAGTAACTGCCAGGGCTTACGTGGCGTAGTGAAGACCAGCACGTGGTCTTCGTCCTGGGGTAACCGTTCCTAGATCTCTAGAATTAGGGCAGACCGATTCCGTCAGGAGTGGGGCGGTTACATGAGAACGTGTCCTCGCGGGGAGGAGTCTTGTATATCGGGGAGAGACGTGTCCTCGCGGGGAGGACTGGCTTGCGGGGCGAAGATGGCTCCTCCCAGGGAGGAGCACATGGGCGTCGAGGAGAGTCTAGCCCGGGAGCTTAGGACCTGCAACCGATGGCCAACCGAGGGTTCCGTACACATCCGAGGTTAGACGGATGCCCGACATATGGAGGTAAGCCCGTGCTCGGCAATGATATCGTTAGGAGCCCTTATTGGGCCATCCCTGGCCTTGTGGGTTGGGCCTGCTCGACTGATGGGCATGCCCTTATTGGGCCATACCTGCAAGGTACTCCAACGCTCAAGTAAGGTGACTGTCAGAGAATAGTAAGTACAGAGATGAGAGTGAAAGTGAATGTCACCTGACCCTCTCAAGTGAGAGGGTATTTATAGAGAGCCCTCAGCGCGGGGCCAACGGTTACTTGCATTGGGCTGGATAGCCAGGCCCAATCCAAGTAACTGCCAGGGCTTACGTGGCGTAGTGAAGACCAGCACGTGGTCTTCGTCCTGGGGTAACCGTTCCTAGATCTCTAGAATTAGGGCAGACCGATTCCGTCAGGAGTGGGGCGGTTACATGAGAACGTGTCCTCGCGGGGAGGAGTCTTGTATATCGGGGAGAGACGTGTCCTCGCGGGGAGGACTGGCTTGCGGGGCGAAGATGGCTCCTCCCAGGGAGGAGCACATGGGCGTCGAGGAGAGTCTAGCCCGGGAGCTTAGGACCTGCAACCGATGGCCAACCGAGGGTTCCGTACACATCCGAGGTTAGACGGATGCCCGACATGTGGAGGTAAGCCCGTGCTCGGCAATGATATCGTTAGGAGCCCTTATTGGGCCATCCCTGGCCTTGTGGGTTGGGCCTGCTCGACTGATGGGCATGCCCTGGCCCAGTCCAGAACAAGAGCCCCCACAGTCGTTGCTCTGAGCATCAGAGTGATGACTTAAGGGCTAGCCATGTCGAGGAAGCATCGAGGAGTGAATGCAGAGGAGGAGCTGTAGGTCAAGAGGGGAGAGACAAATTGATCCTCGGGATTGGCTGACCGAATATGAGCGACGCTGCGGGGAGGTGAGAAGTCTGAAGCGAGGTGAATGGGAAGGCATCCGTTGGGAAGTGAAAAGATGCGTGTGGGGAAACGTGTGCCACGCGACACAACTCATCATTCCCTAGGGCGGCTACCCTAGGGTAGCGCAATCGATTGCCTAGGAGCCCTCAAGACTCGTGAGAGCCCCATAAATAGGGGAAGCCCGTGCCATTTGCACGTTTTTCGCTCTCCCTTTACTCTAATTTTCTCTTCCTTCGCTCTCCCTTTAACCTCCGATCGCCTCCGTTCACCGCCGTAGACAGCCGCATCGGAACCCTACCGGAAGTACTTTTTGAAGTAAGTTATCTCTTTTCCCTCTTTTGTTTGCATTTGTAGGGTGATTTTTAAGGTGAACTGATGAAGTTCCCATGGAAATCATGAAATATCAGGCGAAAACGGCGGAATTTCATAGTTTATCTATTGAATCTCGCGGGGAGAGACGATGAAATCCCCGAGGACATGAAGAATGTCCCGGGGTCGTGGGATGAACGTCTCTCAGTTCTTTTTGTGGAATCTCCCTGGGATAAATGGTGAAATCCCCGGGGAAATGCAGAATGTCACGGGGACGTGGATTGAATATCTCGGGGTGCTCCCGCGGACCTGAGGATGGTCACGGGGTCGCGTTCCCCGACATTCCCTCCTCGCCCTTTCACTTGATCAGCGGTGGAAGGGGTGGATTTGATATGGGTCATCGAATTCACTGTTTCCTTCTGCTTTTCAGGTAAATGGACGTGTTGCAAGTGGCTGTGGGGTCTTTGGATATCTACGACGGGCCTAGTTCACCTATGGCGGAGACATCCAGCGTCGGGGAGAGGACGCCCGACGATTGGGCCTGCGAGGAGGCCGTGAACATGATGTCCGAGTTTGTCGACCTGGATGAAGAGGGAATATTTTGCACTGTCGAGCACCGCCTTATCGGCTCCCCGAAGTCATGGAACGTGTTTAGGCCTCTGCCACACCATCGGATCTGCTCGACGTACAGCGGGATGGGGTTCCCCGTCTACGAGTTTATGTTCGACGAGGCGGGGGTGGCGTCTGCCTTTCACGGACTTCCAGCAGGCCGTATTTATCTGGATGCGTTTGGTCCCCTCTCAACTCCACCCCAACTCTCTTGCATTTATTAGGGCCTTCGAGCTGGTATGCAAGTATCTGAAGATCGAGGCGACTGTGCCCTTGTTTTTCCGCATTTTCCACCTCTAGCGACAGGCCGGGGACGGTAAGCACGGTTGGGTGTCCTTCAAACAGGTGAACAACCTGTTTCACACGTATATGGACTCCGTGCGAAATTTCAAGTACCGGTATTACCTCGTGAGGCCGGTCACACATGAGGCAGTGAATACTATGTACACTCGGGTCGTCAAATAGGTGGGCGGACGGCGAGAGGAGACCCTTGTGCCTAAGTTCCCGTTGTTCTGGACTGAAGAACACTTTAAGAGGGGAACAGACAGCTATATCATCAGCCCCGACAAACTTTGTGAAGGGGATCGCTTGGCTTACGAGACCATTGTTAAGTTCGTCAGTGGTTTTAACAAAGCAAAGCTCATGACGCCAAACAGGGACTTCATTCAGGGTGATGACGGACAGTCTTGACAAGGCATCGAGTGATCAATACTAGGGTTCTTCTCGAGACGTTTTCTAACGAGGAGGCCCTCGAGTTGTTAGGTGGGGGAGGTCTCCCCAACATGTCCTTCCTTTTACCTTTCTTTTTGAACTACTAACCTCTTTGTTTTCTTTGCAGATAAGATGTCGAATGCTGAGGAGCGCTTCAAGAAGCTGAAGGCCAACCGTGATGCGAAGAAAGGAGGCAAGAGTCATGTCGACCAGCTCCGAGTGCAGATGTCCGTTCCCGCCCCGACACCCGGGGGTTCCTCTGGCTCTCACCAGGGTAGTGACTCCGTCAGTCCCCAGAGCTCTCCGAAGAGGCAAAGGGTTGCAGACACGGTGGACGTCGACCTCACCGAGCACGAGAGTCCTCCTGCCGTGAAATTTGTGCTTCCGCCTTGTTACACAAGGCCGAACTTCTTCACGGAGAACAATTCGCTATGCGTGGGTGACTCCGAAACTCAGGCCATCTTAAGTGTCGATAAGGCTTCTCGACGGAGGATGTTGGTGGAGGACGTGTCTGCCGTGATGGGGGTTTGCGCGGCCGCCTTGGTTCTGAACGATGAGGCGTGCCCCGCAAGCGAGCTGAACAGGTTGCGAGAGAGTTTTCAATCCATCTCAGCTAAAATGGAGAAGGTGGGTAAGGAGCTGGCTGACTGTAAAAGCCAGAACCAGGCCCAGCTCGAGCTTCAACAAAAAATGGAGGAACAACTGAAGAGTGCTGAGGAGGAGCGAAAACGTCTAGCCGGTGTCAAGGAGGAGAGGGATCATCTCTTGGCGAGGAACGCTGAGTTGGAGGAGGTTGTCCGCCCCGCTGAGGAGGAAACCGAAGAGGATAGGCTGTTGACTTCGCGGGCCGCGCTGATAGTGAAGCTCCATGAAGCCGAGGAAGACAATCTCGTGGTGGCGGACATAGGTTTCAAGAACGCGGTGGAGTAGCTTATGGTCCTCTACCCTGACCTTTCGACCGAGGGGATTGACCCCGACTACGAGGTGGTCGATGGTCAGATCGTGCAATTGATGAGAGTCGACGAGGTCCATGATCCCGAGCAGCCTGAGGGGACCGCCGCTGAGTAGGATTTTCTCCCCGTTCTGTTTGGCCTGCGAACCATTTTTATTTATTGTAATATTTCTGCCCGGCCTGCGTGCCAGGGGCTTTTTGATATCTGATTGTAATATTTGTACACTGGGCTTCTGCCCGTTTTAATGTACCTTCGTTTATCTACTAGTGTTGTTTGCATGGTTTTAATTGTGTATGATGTTAATGCATTTGCTATGCTTTGTTTGTTTTGTCTAAGTGTGTTAAAGACTTCTATACTTTGTTTTTCTGTCTAAGTAATAAAGACTTTGGGATTGCTCGACCTTGATAGTCCCTGACTGCGTGGAGAGCTGGTCGGGTGGTTGGAGATGTGTTCCGACCTTCAACGAGGCTAAGAGCTCGGCCGAGGTCTTAGCTTCGTGGCGTGAACTTCCCATCGCGAGCTGGGTGTTCTGCCTGATTGGTACAACGACGGCGGAGCTCGGTCGAGGTATCCTCGTAGGATCGAAGTCCTCGCGCACACATAACGCAGTCTTCGATCATCGTGTTCTGTCTAGGGGTGTCGCGCTCGTACCTTAGCGCGTCCCCGTAGTTGCGGTGCTAGTGCGTCCCGGGCAGTGCTTAATTGTAATATTGTTTTAGCTTTTCAGCGTTCCATGGTCGAGCAAGTTCATCCCCGTGCTGATTTTCGAGGAAATAGGCTTTTGTCCCCGTTTTCGCGCGGACGCAGTACGGGTCCTCCCAGTTCGCGGCGAGTTTGCCTTCTCGCGAGTCTTTTTGGTTCCTTCGTAGGACGAGGGTGTCTACCTGAAAATCACGTTTAATAATTTTGTCGTTATAACATAGTGTTATTTTCTGCTTAAGCTAACCTTCTCCGAGAGAAGCGCCCGAACGTATCTCCTCGACAAAATCGAGCTCTTCCCTCAAGGCTTTGTCATTTGCGTCCCCATCGAGGGGGGCTTCTGTCCTCCTCGAGGGTTCCCTGATCTCCACGGGGATCACCGCTTCGGTTCCGTAGGTCAAACGGAAGGGGGTCTCCCCGGTTGTGGAGTGTGGGGTCGCCCGGTAGGCCCAGAGGACGCTGTGTAGCTCCTCGACCCACCGTTGCTTGGCGTCGCCTAGTCAACATCTTAATCCTTGGAGGATCACCCTGTTCTCCACCTCAGCCTGTCCATTCGTTTGAGGGTGTTCGACCGACGTGAAGTGTTGCTTCGTGCCTAGTTTTGCGACGAAGTCTTGGAAGTTCCTGTCAGTGAACTGTGTTCCGTTGTCGGTGACGATAACTTGGGGCACGCCGAACCGGGCAAGGATATTTCTTTTGTAAAAACGTAGTATGTTGAAGGCCGTGATTTTGGCCAACGCTTCTGCCTCAATCCACTTCGTGAAGTAGTCCACCCCGACGATGAGGTATTTGTTTTGATACGACCCCTGGACGAAAGGTCCGAGGATATCCATTCCCCACCACGCAAACGGCCACGGGGAGGACAGCGGACTGAGCTTGTTAGGAGGAGCGAGGTGCATATCCCCGTGTCGTTGGCATCTGTCGCACTTCTTGACGTGTTCCTTGGCGTCCTGTTGCATGGTGGGCCAGTAATACCCTGCTCGAAGCGCCTTACGGGCTAACGATCGCCCGCCGAGGTGCTGTGCATTGATTCCCTTATGGACCTCCTGGAGTATGCCGGGGACCTTGGTCTCCTCAACACACCTGAGGAGGGGAATAGAGAACCCTCGCCGGTATAGCTTATCCTCGACTATAGTGTACGAGCACGCCCGCCTCTTGACCATTCCTGCTTCTTTGGGATCTTCGGGCAGTTTGCCCGTCATGAGGTATTCGTATACCGGGTTCATCCAGCAGTTGCTGTCCTCGATGGAGTTGTTGTCCGAAACTACGACCGGTTTGTCGATGCTCAGGCGGGAAAGCACTTCTTGTATGACGGATTTGTTCCCGCCTTTCTTCTTTGTGCTCGCCAATTTGGACAAGACATCTGCTCGTGCATTGTGCTCGCGGGGGATGTGAGTTACTTCTGCGGAGGTAAACTTTTTCATCCTTTCTTTTACCAAGGCCAAGTATTCTATGAGGCTGTCGTTCTTGGCTTGGTACTCTCCTCGGACTTGCGAGGCCACGAGCTGGGAGTCGGTGAAAAGTTTGACCTCCTTAGCGCCGAGGTCCTCGGCCAGCCGGAGTTCTGCGAGGAAGGCTTCGTATTCGGCTTGGTTGTTCGATGTCAGGAAGGATAGTTCAAGGGATACCTCGATCAGGATGCCTTCCTCATTTTCGAGGATGATGCCTGCCCCGCTTCCCTTCGGGCTGGATGCTCCATCGACATAGATCGTCCATTTTTGTGACTCGTTGGTCGAAGGTTCCGGGACGGTCATTTCTGCTACAAAGTCGGCCAATACCTATGCCTTCAGGGCTTTCCTCCCTTCGTATTGGATTTCAAACTCGGCGAGCTCGAGTGACCACCTAAGCATCCTCCCCGCCATGTCCGGTCGTCCGAGGAGCTGCCTTATAGGCTGTTCGGTCCTTACAACGACGGCGTGGGCGAGGAAGTAGTGGCGTAGCCTCTTGGCCGCGGTGACGAGGCCCAGGGCGACTTTCTCAATCTACTGATATCTGAGCTCGGGGCCTTGGAGGGCTTTGCTCGTGAAGTAAACTGACTTCTGCCCGTCCGTGGTTTCCCAAATGAGGACGGCGCTGACTGCTTCACTCGTGATCGCAAGATACAAGAAGAGTGTCTCCCCGTTCTCGGGCCGTGAGAGGACCGGGGGTTGTGATAGGACTTGTTTTAAGTGGATGAGCGCCTGCTCGCATTCCTCGCTCCACTCAAACTCTGCTTTTTGTCGAAGAAGTTTGAAAAATGGGAGTGCGTACTGTGCGGATTTGGCGACGAAGCGGGAAAGGGCGGTGAGCATCCCGTTCAATGATTGTATCGACTTCTTTGAGTCCGGAGTAGGGAGCTCGGAGAAAGCCCTACACTTGTCGGGGTTGGCCTCGATTCCTCGTTCTGTGAGTTAAAATCTGAGGAACTTACCTGCCCGAATGCCAAAGGAGCATCTCCTCGCCGTGTCGAACACCCTCTTGAGGTGAGCGGCATGGTCGACTTCTTCTGTGGATTTGACGATCATGTCGTCCATGTAGACCTCGAGCATGTCGCCGATTTCGGCCCGGAAAACCTTGTTCATCATCCGTTGGTAGGTCGTACCGGCGTTCTTCAGACCGAAGGGCATTACGTTGTAGTAGTAGTTGTCTGACGCGGTCATGAAGGCCGTGTGTTGTTTGTCGACCGTGTCCATGGGAATTTGATTGTATCCCAAGTAAGCGTCCATGAAGGATAGTAGTTTGTAACCTGCAGAATTATCGACCAGTTGGTCGATGTTAGGCAATGGATAACAGTCTTTCGGGCAAGCCTGGTTAAGATCAGTATAATCAACGCACATTCTCCATTTTCCATTATTCTTTTTAACAAGTACAACGTTGGACAACCAGGTCGTGTATTTGGCCTCCGAAATAAAATTTGCCTCTAGGAGGTCTTTTACAGCTTTTTCAGCAGCCTCTACTTTTTCGGGAGACTGCTTACGCCTACGTTGTGCTATGGCCCTAGCGGCCGGATCTACTGCGAGCTGATGACAAGCCACCTCAGGGTCGAGGCCAGGCATCTCAGACGCGCTCTACGCGAAGTGATCAGCGTTCTCCCTTAGACATGCTTTCAACTGCTCCTTTGCCAGGTCGGGGATCCCGGTGCCAATCTTCACGTTGCGATCTGGATCGTCCTCGAGGACCACGAGCTCAAAGTCCCCGTCTGGGATGGGGCGTATTGGGTAGAGAAGCCGCCCGTTGTTCTCCGCCTGGAGGTCGAGGTCTTCTGCCCCGTCTTCATCGGGTCCGCCGGGGAACCTGCTGTTGAGGTCGACCGCGTTGACGCGCGGGAGAGGTACCTGTTCGGCGTCCTGGGGCGGCTTGGCCACGGTCTTAGGTTTGGGGCCGATGGAACTCAGGCCTTTGATGGCGGCATCAAAGCACCTTCTGGCCGCGTCGATGTCCCCTTGCATCGTCACTACTCGAACCCTGGTCATGTAGTACTTCATTTTGAGGTGGACCGTTGATGGTACCGCCGTAAGTTCAGCCAGTGTGGTCCTCACGAGGATGCAGTTGTAAAGGGACGGGCACTCGACCACCAGGAAACGGATCTTCACTTGTCGGGCAGTGTCTTCGGCCCCGAATGTAACCATTAGCTCCATGTAACCCCATGGTCTGGTAGTGGTTCCATTGAACCCCTGTAGATCTGAACCGACGTACGGGGTTAGATGCCTCTCGTCGAGCTGAAGGGTCTCGAACAAATGAGCATACATGATGTCGACCGAACTCCCCTGGTCGACTAGGATCCTTCGAACGTCAAAGTTTGCCATCTGTGCCCTGATCAGGAGGGGAATAGTGGCGTTTGGTGCTCCCCCGGGGAGTTCCTCGAGGTAGAAGGTGATGGGGTTGGAGTTTCCCCGCAATTTCTCGAGGGTGTTTGCCTTCGCCGACGTTGCAGATTCCAGCTCGTCAAATTTTCGCTTGATCGATCCGACGGACAGCTTCTCTAGACCTCCCCCGGAGATGACCATCGCCCTGGGGAAGCTTTCCCAGGTGCTACGGGCAGTAACGGGGTCCTCGTGGGGGAATGTCGCCCACATGTTGCGAATTGCTTCTTGTCCTTCAATGATTGGGGGGACAAAGAAGTCTTCGGGTCGGGTGACACTGAGGGCGACTTGAACGTGACTCTCGTCGGGAGGAGGCGTCGTCTCCTCGACGTTCTGGGCTTCCCGGGAGATGGGACGAGGAGTATCGTTCTTCTGGGCGTATTTCTTCAAGTGCCCTTCCTTGATCAGAATTTCGATCGTATCTTTGAGATGGATGCAGTCTTCCGTCACATGCCCGTGACTCCGGTGGAATCTACAGTATTTTGACTTGTAGACGTTTGATTTGGGGGCAGTGGGCTTCGGAAAGCGGACTCCTCCTTTCACAAATTCTGAGTTCTGGCACTCGGAGAGGATACGCGCACGGGGAGCGTTGAGTGGGGTGTACTCGGTAAACCGGCCAGCTGGTCCGCGCGGTTCACGAGGATCGCGGGGGCGATTTTCTTTCCTCCTTTCTCCTCTTCTTCGGGAGGAAGAGTCTTCATCTTTGTGGCCGCGGGGGCCTTCTTTGCGCCTCGACTCTAGGGAGATCTGCGCTGCCTCGGATTCCTCGAGCTCGATATACGACTGAGCTCGTTGGAGGAGGTCCTCGAGACGACGGGGTCTACGGAGGCCTACGGACTTGGCGAAATCAGATCCAGAACACAGCCCATGGATGATTAAATACTTCTTCATGTCGTCGGTCGTATGGACCTCGACAGCTTCTCTGTTGAATCTCTCGATGTAATTTCGGAGGGGTTCGTTCTTCCCCTGGAAGATGCTTTCTAAGGCAGCCTCCGTCTTCAGGTGTCGCCGAGACGCAGTAGAGTGTTTGGTGAAGCGTCGTCTTAGCTGCTTCCAGGATGTGATCGACCCAGGTTCCAGACCCTTGTACCAAGTCATCGCACCTTTCCGCAAGGTGGTGGGGAAAAGCCTGCACCTGATGGCTCCTCTGACGTTTCGGAAGTCGAGCATTGCTTCAAAACTCTTGATGTGATCATCGGGGTCGGAGAGACCGTCGTTGGTCCCCAGCGGTGGAGGTTTCTCCATACCCGCGGGGATTGGGGAATTCATGATCTCCCACGACAGCGGGGTCCTCTGGTCGTCGTCGTCACTTCCTGTCGGGGATACCGAAGGGGATCGTTGATGTCGTGGAGGGGAATTCCTTGAACGGTGTCTCGGCCTCTCTTCGATCTGCTTGGACTTCTTGGTAGTAGTGGAGGCCCCGGGTTCCTTCCGAGGCGGGGAACGATGGCGTTTCTGGGAGATCTTCGGCTGGGGGCGCTCGAGACGTGGTCGACGACCCTCGCGTACCGGCGAGGGGGTCCGAGATTCGTCTGAAGGAGTCCTTCGCGGGGAAGGGGAACGGCGAGGCGACGGTGGACGGCGATGCCTTCGCAGGGAAGATCGTCGTGCCCGCCCATGCTCCAGCGCTTCAATTCTGGTATTCTGGTGCGCGATTAACTGATTGGTCTGATTGATCAAGGCGAACAGGGCCACGGTGCTCGCGTCTGCGTTGGGTGGAGGAGCAATTGGCTGAAAAACGGCCTGCTGATCGTCTTGGTGGGCGGCCTGGTAAGCCACGTCTTGGGAGTCTGGGGAGGCGGTTTTCCCGTCTCTCACGTCGCCTTCTTCAACGTGGAAGGCAGCAGCGTCTTCGCGGTGGTTCCCGTTCTCGAGTAGCGCGAGGACGGTGTCCAGAGCTTTGGTAGCGGACGGATTGCCGGCCATGACAGTGATGAATGAGAGTTGCTTTGGTTTAACAGAGGAAAAACGGGGAAGCAAAGGGTTCCCACAGACGGCGCCACTGATCGTACCTGGATCAGACAGTTTTTGTGGCCAACAACGTCGTCTGGGCTTCAGCTCCGGTGCGGTTGAAAGACGGCGGGGGGGGGGGGGGGGGGGGGTGTACCTGCAAGGTACTCCGACGCTCAAGTAAGGTGACTGTCAGAGAATAGTAAGTACAGAGATGAGAGTGAAAGTGAATGTCACCTGAGAGGGTATTTATACAGAGCCCCCAGCGCGGGGCCAACGGTTACTTGCATTGGGCTGGATAGCCGGGCCCAATCCAAGTAACTGCCAGGGCTTACGTGGCGTAGTGAAGACCAGCACATGGTCTTTGCCCTGGGGTATCCGTTCCTAAATCTCCGAAATTAGGGCAGACCGATTCCGTCGGGAGTGGGGCGGTTACATGAGAACGTGTCCTCGCGGGGAGGAGTCTTGTATGTCGGGGAGAGACGTGTCCTCGCGGGGAGGACTGACTTGCGGGGCGAAGATGGCTCCTCCCGGGGAGGAGCACATGGGCGTCGAGGAGAGTCGAGCCCGGGAGCTTAGGACCTGCAACCGACGACCAACCGAGGGTGCCGTACACATCCGAGGTTAGGCGTATGCCCGACATGTGGAGGTAAGCCCGTGCTCGACAGTGATATTATTAGGAGCCCTTATTGGGTCGTCCCTGGCCTTGTGGGTTGGGCCTGCTCGACTGATGGGCATGCCCTGGCCCAGTCCAGAACAATAGGCATAAAGAAAAAAGCAAAAATAAAAAACAAGAATGTAAATGGCATGAATGTAAATGACATAAATGTAAAAGAGCATAAAATTAAATGTCAGATGTTAGCACAATTAATATGTCAACATTATTATTAATGAGAATTCAACCGAGTCGGGACTATTTAGCGCTATGTTAACTGTTAAGTAATCATAAGTGGACTTATGTAGAAGTTACACCTATCTGAGGTCGGTCAATAACAATTTATGTGCCAGGTATGTTAGAGAACTAACACAAAGTTGTTGAGAATAATATGTCAAGTGTGAGTTAGAGTCCCACATTGGTGATAAATATGGAGAATTTAGCATTTATAAGTGGGAGAACCCATACACCTATCACCTTAAGGTTTTGGGTGAATATGTGGTGTCTCTCTCATTTGTGTTGCTGTTGACACAATGATGATGCTCCTTATCATACTCCAACAAATGGTATCATGAGCCTTTGGTTCAAGAAAGGGATCAGCTTACTTGTATCGAAATGCCCAGGAAGTGGTGTCCCATTGAAATCAAAATGCCCAAGAAGAGGTGTATCGAAATGCCCAAGAAATTGGTGTGTGTCAATTTTGGTACAAGTGTATGTGGACAAAATAGTTTCCACTTGAGGGGAAGGGTTTTGGAATCACACTTGAGGGGGAGTGTTGAGAATAATATTTCAAGTCTGAGTTGGAGTCCCACATTGGTGATAAATGTGGAGAGTTGAGCATTTATAAGTGGGAGAACCCACACACTTATCACCTTAAGGTTTTGGGTGAATTTGTGGTGTCTCTCTCACTTGTGTTGCTCTTGGCCCGATGTTGATGCTCCTCCTCATACCCCAACAAAAGTTAGCCTCCTAAAACACGCAACACAAAAGTCAAAAACAAAAAAACAAAAGGAGGAGAATATGGAGAAGAAGAGGCGATCAACCACAATTGAAAAATAACAAGGAATCATTTATCACCAATTTCAATTATTTTTCTTCACAATACAATAGGATAAACTTATCATTAATCCATAGTACCAAAAATGATCAAATGATCATTTAAATGATAAGTTTGAAATGATGAAAATTCATGCAACCAAAGTATCATTCCATGACCAATTGAACTTGATGAAGCATCAATCCACCAAATCATGATGCAAGTCAACAAAAGTCAAACAGAAAATGGACCTAAATAGTAATTAAAAGAAAACTAAATGATTTAAAAATGTTTTAAAATGGAAATTAAAAGGAAAATCCAAAAGAAGTAGCAAAATGTAGAAATAACGGCGGAGAAAATTATGAGAAGTTAGTAATATTACAAATAACAGGGCCTCAAAAGTTGGATGCAAAAATATTTGAAAATTATCAAAAATAAAATAGAAAATGTAAATTAAATGAAAAATAAAAGAAAATATCAATTGAATGCAAACTGATTTTAAATAGTATGCAAAAAATATACGTGATTCAAAATATTTTTATGGATTTATGAACAAAATTGGAGTAAAAAATATTAAATGAGCTATTTAAAATAAATCAGAAAAGAAAAAGAAAATAAAATGAATTAAAATAAAAAGAAAATAAAAATGTTCAACGGCTAGTTGCGTGTCACGCTTTTATTGGCCAGTGAATTCAAATGTCCCACCAGAGCGCTGAACATCTTCATCTTCAACCTTTAGCTTGATATTGCAAATCCATGAACTCTGAGTTTTAAGCTCAAACACCATACATGCAAGCTTCTACTCATGTCATCATTTATGTCTCTCTGCATTAGAGCCATTGATTCACTCTTAGCAGAGAGAATTTTCTCAAGAACACAAAGAACCCTAGTTCTTCAAAGTAAAATTTAATGACTAATACGCAGTATAAATTCCAAGTGAGTAAGGGGTTTTAATCAGTGAATCAAGACGAAGAGACTGGTAACTTGTTTACTCAGAAATTTTACTCGTATCTACCTTTTCAGTTTAAGCTTTAGAGGTCAATAATGGTGGAATTGAGTTGAAAGTTGGAGGAGATTTCAAGCCATAAAAATGCTTTAGTTAGCTTCAGAGGAGACCGGTGAGTGATTCTGGGCGAAGAAACGAGGCTAAAAGAGCTTGAATCAAAGAAATGGTTAACTGGTTTTTTGAGTTATCGGGTTCTAATGATTTAAGAGTTTCTTTGGCTATCAAAGCTTGGAAATGAAGGAATATGCTTCCTCTATTTATAGGAAAAGTCTTTCTGAGTTTACACATGTGAAATAGACCTGAATTCGAGTGAATGGAATTTGAATTTTGGTGATTTGTAATCCATGTGAGGGTAAGGGTGAAATGTGTGATTCAGTGATGAAACATGTTCGTTTTGCACTTGCTTGCACGCATTTTGGTTGTACAAAAAGTTCACACATGTGAAGGTGGTCCCAGATTAAAAATGGCATAAAATTCATGACATGAAAGTTAAACAAGAAGCAAAGCTCAAGGGACCATGTATGAAGCTAGGCCAAATGAAATTCCCTCATGCGTTTCTGATTTATATTTGTGCCAAATGTTTCTTTCATTGCAACGAATTAAATGCAAAAGACACCACATCAAAAGGATGTTTGAATTGAAAATGGCATTGAATAAAAGTTGGGGTCGTGACCTGGTTTCTAGGTCAAGCATTAGGTCGAAGCACGTTTTGGCATGGCTGGCCACACTGACACCTTATGTTCATGACATCACAATTTTTAATTCCCCCGTTCTAACTAAGCCAATTTATGCCAAATGATCTTTTCCATGAGCTTAACAAAAGGCACAAAGAATCTTGTCAATTGGATGCTTGAGCTGGAAATAGCATGAGTGCAAAGTGGGGGTCATGACAAGGTTTTAGGCACTTTTGGCAACTTGGTCACTTCTAAAATTGATGTCCTTGTAGGTTGAATTGATGTTTTATCCTTGAAACAAAGTTGTAGAGGAGTTCCAATGTCACATATGTCTCAAAGTAGATTCTAAAAATGTTGAGAAATGAGAGAGTTATGGTGTTTGGACCAAGTGACATCCCATACATGATTTTAGGTCAACCAAACATGTGCCAACTTGATATTTCTTGCTATTTATTGCATCCAAAGTCCCAGTGAAGAACCTTGGAGGACTAAAATACTTTCTTGGAATAGAATTGGCCAAATCAAATAAAGGTATATTCATTTCCCGAATAAAGTACGTATTGGATTTATTATCTGAAGTTTGAATGCTTGATTGTAAGCCAAGTGATACTCCAATTATTCAAAATTTTTTTTTTTGGAGAAAATAGCGATTCAGTGCCAACAAATAAAGAACAATACCAGAGATTGGTAGGGAAGTTAATTTATTTGTCACATACTTGTCCTGATATAGCATATGCGGTCAACGTCGTAAGTCAATATATGCAGAATCCAAGTGAAGCTCATATGGATGCAGTAATCAGAATAATCGGATACCTAAAGTATGCTCCTGCTAGAGGACTTATGTTCTATAAAAATAACCACCTTAATGCGGAAGGTTATACATATGAAAATTGGGCAGGCAGTTTGTTTGATAGAAGGTCTACATCCGGATACTTTAGTTTTATTGGTGGTAATTTTATTACATGGAGGAGTAAAAAACAGAAGGCTGTGGCTCTATCTAGGGCTGAAGTAGGGTTTAGAGGAATGTCTAAGGGTCAATGTGAACTGCTATGGTTGAAAAGATTGTTAAGTGAGATTGGTTTTGAACCCAAAACAGAAATGAAGTTATTCTGCGATAAAAAGGCAGCAATTGATATTTCACACAACCCTGTTCAGCACATTCGTACCAAGCATATTGACGTGGATAGACATTTTATCAAACAGAACCTTGAAGAAAAAATCATCAAATTTCCTTTTGTCAGATCTGAAGATCAACTCGCAGATATATTGACAAAAGTTGTCTCAAATAAAGTCTTTCATGGCTCACTAAACAAGTTGGGTATTAGAAATATATACTCACCAACTTGAGGGATAGTGTTGGTGTGAGCTGTTTTTCCTTTTGTAATTAGCTAAGTCTTAAGAGAGATTTATGGCAGTTCGTTGCTGAAAATCCTTGATTCTTATTTTATATTAATTTCTTGCCATATATAGTGATTAGTATAGCTGTATGGTTTTAATGGACTATTTCCCATCAATGTATATAAAACCAATCTGTGACTGGCTAAATGTAACAGTGAAAATAGAAAAGAATTTTTTTCCTGATATGAAATATATGTTGTTCTAAATTAAGACTTCCTCCTTACATTTTTAACCACCCTTAAATTAACTATTTAATTTTCTTTTTAATATTTTCTCCTCTTGACCGTGTTTGACAATTCTCTTTTGAATATGTTACCTTTTTTAACTTCTTCAAATACGTGTTTTAAATTTTTTTTAACAATTCTAGTGAATTTGATGGTAAGTTTGGTGATATTCGATTAGAGTTATTATCTAAACAATTATTATGTGATTTTGGCCAAAAATTCTTTTATAGGTTAGCCATATCTTTTATTATATAAGTAGGAGCATTTAAGTTGTAATCCCTCAACATGAACCTGACATCCCCTATAGTTTTATAATTCCAAAATTGCCACTGAAAAAATGTGAACTAAATTTTCGTACGAAATTTTCGGTAGGCATATCAGAATTTCTAATACACATTAAATTTCAGATAGTATATTTAAAATTTTCGGTATACTGAAATTTCTGAAATTTACGTGAACTTAAAAATATTACCGAAAATTCTAAATGTTCCGTTGTATATCGAAAATTTCAATTAAAGGGAAATTTCTGGTAGTTGATATTCAATAAAAAATTTAACCACTACTACGGAAAATCCATTTAACAACGATTGGGAAAGATGTATAATCACGGAGGCGCAGACGTTGTTATGTAGAGTGTCGTTGTATATATTATACTTACAATCACGGTCCAGTAAGCGTTGTAATAAACTAGAAAACACGCTACCTATAATGACGGTTATTTTAAATACCCGGTGTAGTATGTCTTTTAATAAAATAAAAAAAATACAGCATTAGAACTACCTATAATGACAGTTATTGTAAAAAACCGTTGTTGTATACTACCTATAATGACAGTTATTATAAATATCCGTTGTTGTATGTCTTTTAAAAAATAAAAAAAATTGCAGCATTAGAACAAGAACAACAGCAAGAACAACAAGAACATCTAGAACAACAATAATAACAACAGCAAGAAGAACAAGAACATCAAGAACAACAATAAGAATAACAACAACAAGAACAAGAACAAGTACAAGAACAACAACAACAATAATAACAATAATAACAACAAGAACAACATTAATAAAAAAGAACAACAATAACAACAATAATAAAAAAGAACAACAAGAACAAAAATAATTAAAAAAGAACACCAACAACTAACATTGCTAACTCGAGTTCTCAAATTTGTTCTGAAATTTGGTTTAGTGGGGAAATAGAGTATCGTAACTGAAAGATGATGTTTGGAGGTAGAAGATGTAGTTCGTCTAAGTTTTAGGTTTCACGCGGATCACTAATAGTAGTGTCTTGGTCGTTGATAATCACTAAATGGACGATCAAGATTTGTTTAAGGATAGTGAATAAACTCAATATGCGCGTCACTTATAATGTTGGTAATGAGACTTGAAAAAATAAGTAAAAAACGAAAAATGCTGGTGCTATGACTTGAACCCATGACAAGACGCTACCTATAATGACGATTAGTTTAAATTACCCGTGGTGAAAGGTCTGTCAGCATCTTTAAAAAAATAAATAAATAAAGCTACCTATAATGACGGTTGGTTTAAATACCTGTGGTAAAAGGTCTGTCAGCATTTTAAAAAAATAGGAAAGAAGTAACATGATTAAAAAAAATTCAGAAAAATCTAAAAATACGAAATTTAATCTAATTAGGTAAAATAAGAATTTTGAGAATTTTTTAAGAATTTTTTGAGAATATGAAAACAGTAAAAAAAATTCATTAAAAATAGAAAAAAGATGAATTTGGGGTTTTGAGGGTGAAGCCCCGTAACTCTTTCAGAGTTAGACACTAATGACCGCACGATTTTTCTGCTTCAGATGCACGAAACAGATCTAAAAAGGAGTCGGTTTTTCCTAAAACTGGTTTTTTGAAGTGCAAGACCTAAAACTAAACTATAGGCGATAATGACGGTTGAAAATATACCCGTGGTGAAAGGCTATCAGCATTTTGAAAAAATATGTAAAAAACTATAAATGCTGGTGCTGGGACTTGAACCCATTACCAGACGCTACCTATAATGACGGTTCTTTAAATATCTGTGGTGAAATGCCTCACATTTCACCACGGTTGGAATATTAACCGTCATTAAAAGCATTTTAATAAGATTTAAAAAAATACGCGCATCCAGTTTGCACTATTACAACGGAGTATAGGATGTTGTTGTAAACCTGGCGTTGTTGTTTGCACGTTTTGTAATAGTGAACACTACCAGAAATTTCCGGTACTGTACCTGAAATTTCAAAATTTTCGATATAACACCAGAAATTTTAAAATTTCTGAGAGTGTAAATTTTTTTTCCGAAAATTTTGTAATTTTTTTAAATTCCGGTATACTTTATATTTTTATTCAAAAATGATCATTTTTTACCGTAAATTTCAAAATTTCCAATAAAAAAAATAGAAAATCAAATTTTTTTGGTAAATACTTTAAAATTTGGGTAAAAACGGGTGAATTTAAAAAAAAACATATGATTTTTATAAAAAGGTATAATAATAAAAGTGCTCAAAATAGGGGTTGACAGGTACAAGTGATGGGTGACAAGTTTAATGCTCTATAAGTAGGACTCGTATTCACTTTAAAACACACTATAAATCTTAAATATTATTATCTCTCTTATTTTTACTATCTTCTGAAAAACTTTTATATATTTAAAATTATTTTAGTGTTGAGATGGCGTAATACTTAGTAAGGATTGTACTTGTGTAACCATTGTTTAAATTTTATTTACCTGTACTTGTAAATCAAGAGTATTATTCCTTTGTAACTCTCATATAATTATAAAGGTTGCAAGTTGAAACTCGATAAAATCTTGATGTAAGAAGGTTGTATGTTGATTTTATGATAAGACACTACTAGGAAAAACATATACAACAACGGTTGGAAAATGCATAACATCACGCGTGACCTACCGTTGTTACGTAGGGTGTGGTTATATATGTGCTACTTAAATCATGGTGTTATGACCGTTGTGGAAAACCTGAATGTGTGCGGTATATTATTACTGCTAATAAACAAACTGTTGTCATATATAAAAGGTCCCAAGTTCAATTCTCAGGGCATTTTAAGTATATAACCACGGTGTTCTATAACAACAGTATTTATATTATATATTTGGCAAAATAATCTTTTTGGTCATGTATCTTAACCTCGGGGTTCATTTTGCTCCCTTAACTTTAAAAAGGTCCATATTGGTCCCATACCTCTTCAAAACGTTCTATATTAGTTTTTTTGTCCTATCAGCAACGGAGAAATTCAAAAATCAGTCGCTAATTATACAAAAAGGACTAATTTGAAACGTTTTGAAGAGTTAAGGCACCAATATGGACCTTTTAAAAGTTAAGGGACCAAAATGAATCACGAGGTTAAGATACGGGACCAAAAAGGGTAATAAGCCTATATATTTTAAATATACAACCACAATCATAATTAAAAACCGTTGTTAAATTATATGCTTTTTTAAAAAAATAAATTTCTACATTTTGAAAATTTTCCATTTTATAACCTATATTGTTTAAGCTGTAACAGAACAGAAACAACAATTGAAGATGCATATTAAAAAACTAAATCTCAAATACTTATTTATTTCATCAAATAAAAAATGTTATTTACAACACTCAAACTCAAATGTATATAAACCTGTAACTGAACAGAAACAACAATTGAAGATGTATATTAAAACACTCAAACTCAAATACTTATATATTTCATCAAATAAAAAATGTTATTTACAAACTCAAACTCAAATGTACATCAAACTCAAATACTTATATATTACAGATGAATCTCATGTTTGAGAACCCTTAAGCACATTGAACATATACGTCAAACGTTTACGAATCTCTACAAAGTCTTTGCATAGGAATGGTGTTTCATCCTTAAAAGTCTGCATAAAATAAACCATATTAAGCTCATTATTGAGGACCGATAAACGCATTGTAAACAATTCATTACATATATAATATATACTTAATTCTATTTATCAACAATGTCGGCGAATACAATGTTTAACACGTGTTTCATTATATAATAACCACACTCGAATTCCTTTGGTTGTTTCCTCGTCTACAAAAATAAACATTAATTTAATGAATGTTATAAACACAAATGCATGTAACAATATATATAAATGAATGTCACAAGTAATATAGCCACTTACATTAGGCAAGATAAATGTTGGCTTTTCCTAATATTGTTCAACGTATTATGTTGCTGCACAACATTGTACATTGAAAATATTTTACGGGTTAAACCAATTAAACCAATTACAAATTGAAAGAAAATATGTATTACTAAAAATTTCATATAAACATAAACTTACCCATTAATAATTTGCTTCATTTTATGTTCGAGTGGTTGATGTAATGAACACAATGTCGTTATCATATTCGTCTTAAGCGATATGATGATCAATTGCCAATGACCATTGAATAAACACGAGCATATATATATAATTAATATTTTCTAAAACATAACTAACTATAAAAGATAAACCACAATTTCAAAATTAATTACATATTGAGAAATTGTGCGAAGTAACATCTTTTCCCCCTTGACCTAACCGTTCCAAAATGTAGGTCTCAATATCTTTTGGTTTATTATTTGTCCGTCGAATACTAAATGGATCCAAGATGCCATAAATATTGCATTTATTTAACTATATACACACACGATGAATGTACCTAAATGGTTAAACAAAATTAAAAAAATAAGTAAGAAAATACAAAAATGATAATGTACTATAACGACATGCATGTTCAAATATATACTTACATGCACCAAACTTGAAATATCGCTACGTCCAACAAATTATCACCATAGAGAAAATCTTGTATGTCACTAGGACAAGCATATAAGAGCTCTACTAATGGACAATGCTCTAGAGAAAGAGGATACCGTTCATCACTTTCCGCAACTAAAACATATAACGTGGCGATTTCATTTGCGGAAGGATCCAATAACTCATTGACCTCTTTAGCGGGGGCGGCTGAACAATTGTTTCCTTTGGTGCTAGCATGACGTACACCATGTGTTTGGGAAACTTCATCTTCAGCATTATTATCATCTTTTTCATCCGTGCGTTGTGGTAAGGATCCACTTATTCTCTGCGACAATATATCAATAGATAATAAACACATTTCTATATTTTCTAACTTTTCAGATTAAACATAATATATCACACATTTCATATAAAACACTAGCATTTAAGATAAAACATTTACCACATATAACTATTCTATCTTTTCTATATCTTTCTTCCAATTTTCCCGCTCAGCTTCTAACATCTTCCTTTGCTCTTCTAACTCCTTCTCAACAAGAGCAAGATTTTCTCTTTGCTCTTTTAATTCGGGATTGTCGGTGCTTTTTTTTTAGCAAAGAATAATCTAAGGCCGACGCCTTCTCCAATACCACGAACGCGCCCACCATGCTCATCTGTTCCAATAGCCTCGACTAGTATATCATATCGTGGTTCTGGAACAAGTGAGCCTCCACGGGCCTCCTCAACCAACACATCCTACACAACACGCATGATAATATTAATATTGTAATTACCACAACATTTAAGTAACACATAACATACAAACAACAAATCATACTTACAATTTTCTCAGCAACTGCTCTTGACGCATCTGAGGTGTACTCTCTATTTGGTCTTAGTCGAGCCCTCTTCCACTCCTCATGCCTTGACGGTGGAAATGGGTTGCGATAATGACTAATGGAGTCCTCATCTCCCATGTGTTATTTTTTTCTCCATCATTTTTTTCTCCAGTTTTCTGTAACCCCCACGAGACAATCTATTGGGGTAAATGTTTTTCGCTTTATTTTGTATTCCTGCTTGACTTTTAATATGTTATAAACATAGTGAAAATATAATTAGTATCTATAAATTATTTTCATCAAATTATCAAAATAAATAAGACTAGTACTGTTCTGGACTGGGCCGAGGCTGCCCTACAGTCGAGCAAGCCCAACCCATACAGCCTGGGGAAGCCCAATAAGGCCCTTCAGCAAGACACATGACTGCCACGTGCAAGCCACAGTTTCGCCGGACACTTAAGATGTGTCGGGTATGCCTGAGAGGTTACTCCTCGACAGTCTAGCTTCTCCCCGCGAGAATGGTACGCATCACTCCTCGACGAACATGGCTCCTCCCCACGAGGCCATGTCCGTTCCACGGGCATCGTCTCTTCTCGACACATAAGGCTCCTCCTCGCGAGGAGTATACAAGATTCACATCTCCTCGACCACACGAGGCTCCTCCCCCGCGAGGAGCACCCAACGGTCCATCCCGCGTGGATAAGTTCCAAGTAACCTCCCACTTCCGAAAGATTCGGTCTGCCCTACTTCTGGAAATCTATGAGCAGTTACTCTAGGGCGAAGACCACGTGCTGGTCTTCACTACTACACGTAAGCCCTAGCAGTTATTTGGAGTGGGCCTAGTTGATCCAGCCCATTGTAGGTAACCGTTGGCCCCGCGCTGGGGGCTCTCTATAAATACCCTCTCATTTGAGAGGGTCAGGTTAGACACTTTCTTCCTACCATTCTCTTTCTGTATTTGCTGATATTCTGTACACTCTCTCACTTGAGCGTCGGAGTACCTTGCAGGTACACCCCCCCCCCCCCCCCCCCCCCCCCGCCGTCTCTCAACATCACCGGAGCTGCCCTTCCAGCCGACCGTTGGCCACCATCACTGTCTGATCCAGGTACGATCAGTGGCGCCGTCTGTGGGAACAACATAAGCTTCCCCGTTTCTCTGTTCGATAAACCAAAGCTTCTCCGTTCAACAACTATCATGGCCAACCCGTCGGCGAATCAAGCTCTAGACAACGTTATTGCACAGCTCAGCACTGGCAACCACGTCGACAACAGCTCTGCTCGACCCGTCGTGGAAAACGACGTCAGAGACGGACTCACCGTCTCCCCGTCCTCCGACGAAGTGGAGTACGAGACAGCTCACCAAGACGGATAGGAAACAATCCTCCAGCCCGTCTTTCAGCCCGTGGACCCGCCGCCAAATGCGGATCCGAGCACAGTCGCCCTGTTTACGTTGGTCAATCAGACCAACCAGAGGATCTTCAACCAGAACATCCGGATCGAGGCACTGGAGAAAAGTCGTGGTCGTTCTTCCCCGTGAAGGCACCGACCACCACCATTTCCAAGACGTTCGCCGTCCCCGGAGGCATCGCGAAGCCCTTCCCCGGTTCCCAGAGGTCGCAGGCCACGTTTAGAGCGTTCACAGCCGGAACAGCCTCAGAAACGCCACCGTTCCCCGCCACCGAGGGAACCAGTTCGCTCCTCGAAAAGTAAAAGGAGCAGGTCGGACGCCGAGGAGACTAGAGGCCGCCCGAAGGACCACTCCCCGAAGCGTCACTATGTTCATGGACACCGCTCCCCCTCCGTGTCGCCGGGGGCCAGCGAGGACGATGACTATCGGACCCCTCTGGCCCGACACATCATGGACGCCCCTATCCCTAAGGGCCTGGAGAGACCCCCATCCTTAGGAACCTATGACGGGACGTCCGATCCTGATGACCATGTCGAGAGTTTCGAAGCTCTCCTCGATTTCAGGAACGTCTCCGGCGCCATCAAATGTCGACTATTCCCTACGACTCTTCGGAAAGGGGCCATGGCTTGGTATAAAAACCTAGCTTCTGAGTCAATTACGTCGTGGAGGGTCCTGAGGGAACGCTTTCGAAAACACTTTACGGCGTCTCGTCGACATCCGAAGACGATTGCCTCCCTAGAAGCCATCTTTCAGGGGATGGATGAACCTCTCCGAAGCTACATAGAGAGGTTCAACAAAGAGGCAGTCGAAATCCACGTGACGACCACATCAAAATGTACCTCATCATCAAGGGTTTGAGGATAGGATCCAAGTTCGCAGAATCTGTCGGGCTGCACCGTCCCCGCAGCTTTGAAGGCCTCCTCGAGAGGGCTCAGTCGCATATTGAGTTCGAGGATGCTGAGGCTGCGCAAATTGCCCTCGACTCGAGGCGCAGAGAAGGCCCCCGCGGCAACAAGGAAGAAGACTCCCCTCCACCCAGGCGAAGTGGAGACAGGAGAAGAGGAGACTCCCCTCCACCCCGGCGAGGCGGAGAAAGAAAGAAAGAAGCCCGGACCAAAGAGCCCCGCCAATCACGGGGACCGTCTGGTCTTTTCAAAGATTACACACCGCTGAACGTGTCCCGCTCACGCATTTTCAGCGACTGTGCCAATTCGGAGTTCGTCAAAGGGGGAATCCGCTTCCCGAAACCGACGACTTCCAAACCAAACGCTGACAAGTCCAAGTACTGCCGGTTCCATCGCAGTCACTGGCACGTTACTGAGGATTGCGTCCACCTCAAAGACGTCATCGAGACACTGATTAAAGAGGGGTACCTGAAGAAGTACGCCAAGCAGCAAGAGGCCCCCCGCCCCAGCGGCCAGGAGGCCCAGAACGTCGAGGAGTCAACTCCCTCTCCTAACAACGGATCGCTGCAGGTCGCGTTGAGCATCACGCGGCCCGAAGACTTCGGTTTTCCTGGAGAGCTCGACAGCCCAGAAGTTGTCCGAAACATGTGGAACAACTTCCCAGTAGAGGACTCGATAAGTGCCCGCAGTACCTGGGAGTCCTTTCCCCAGGCACTGGTCATATCGGGCGGAGCCCCTGACCGTTTGACCGTGGGGTCGATAAAGAGAAAGTTTGACGAACTGAAGGCGACAACTCCTCGAGCGCCTACTCTCGAGCGAGTCAAAGGAAGATCAAATGCGATCACCTTCTACCTCGAGGAACTTCCCGGTGGGGCACCGAACGCCAACATCCCCCTCTTGATCCGGGTACAAATGGTCAACTTTGATGTCCATAGAATTTTGGTCGACCAGGGGAGCTCGGTGGACATCATGTACGTCCTCCTCTTCGAGACCCTCCAGCTGACCAAGCAACACTTGTCCCCATACGTGGGATCGGACCTGCAAGGCTTCAACGGCGCGACCACCCGACCATGGGGTTTCGTTGAATTGATGGTCACCTTCGGGATTGAGGAAACTGCCCGACAAGTGAAGACGCGTTTCTTAGTGGTGGACTGCCCGTCCCTCTACAACTGTATAATGGGGAGGACCACGCTGGCGGAGCTAACGGCAGTGCCATCAACGGTCCACCTGAATATGAAATACTACACGAAGCGCGGACGTGTGGTCACTCTCCACGGGGACATCAACGCGGCCAGAAGGTGTTTCGACGCAGCAATCAGGGGTCTGAGCGTCGTTGGCGGCACCAAATCTAAGACTCAGGCCGAGACACCTTCAGACGTCGTACAGGCTCCGCTACCGCCGGTCAGTGCGGTCGACCTTGACAGCCGATTTCCCGGGGCGCAGGAGGAAGCTGATGGCGAGGATCTCCCACTTGAAGTCAACGGACAGCCTCTCCACCCAATGCGCCCCGTCCCAGATGGCGATTTCGAGCTGGTCCCACTCGGCGACAACCCAGACCGAAGCGTGAAGATCGGCTATGGACTCCCCGACCTAGCGAAAAGGCAACTGAAGGCGTGCCTCCGAGAAAATGCAGATTTGTTCGCCTGGAGTGCTGCTGAGATGCCCGGACTGGACCCTGAAGTAGCTTGTCATCAGCTGACTATAGATCCGGCCGCTAGGGCCGTAGCTCAACGTAGGCGTAGGCAGTCTCCGGAAAAAATGGAGGCTGCTGAAAAAGCTGTAAAAGACCTCCTAGAGGCAAATTTTATTTCCGAGGCCAAGTACACAACTTGGCTCTCAAATGTTGTACTCGTTAAGAAAAGTAATGGAAAATGGAGGATGTGCGTTGACTACACGGATCTTAACCGGGCGTGCCCGAAGGACTCTTATCCCTTACCTAACATCGACCAACTAGTCGATAATTCTGCAGGATTTAAATTACTATCTTTTATGGACGCTTATTCGGGGTACAACCAAATCCCCATGGACGAGGCCGACAAACGGCATACAGCCTTCATGACCAAGTCGGGCAATTACTACTATAACGTAATGCCCTTCGGCTTGAAAAATGCGGGCGCCACCTACCAACGGATGATGAACAAAGTCTTCCGGGCAGATATCGGTGATGTGATCGAGGTTTTATGGACGACATGATCGTCAAATCCGCGGAGGAAATCGACCATGCCGCTCATCTCCAGAAAGTATTCGACACGGCGAGGAAATGTCGCATGAGGTTCAACCCCGACAAATGCACCTTCGGTGTTCGCGCAGGGAAATTCCTCGGCTTCTACCTCACGGAGAGGGGCATCGAGGCGAACCCCGACAAATGTAGGGCGTTCTCCGAAATCCCCACACCAAACTCGAAGAAGTCGATCCAGTCGCTTAACGGAATGCTGACGTCTCTCTTCTGTTTCGTAGCCAAATCCGCGCAGTACGCACTCCCCTTCTTCAAGCTTCTCCGGCAGAAGGAGGCATTTGAATGGAGTGAAGAATGCGAGCAAGCCCTCCTCCATCTAAAGAAAGCCTTGTCTCAACCCTCGGTCTTATCCCGACCAGATACCGGGGAAACACTTTTCTTGTACCTGGCCGTCAGCGGCGAGGCAGTGAGCGCTGTCCTTATACGGGAGACCCCCGACGGACAGAGACTAATTTATTTCACGAGCAGAGCTCTTCAGGGCCCCGAGCTCAGGTACCAACAGATTGAGAAGGTCGCCTTGGCCCTCGTATCTGCAGCCCGAAGATTACGTCATTACTTCCTGGCCCACACAATCGTGGTAAGAACAGAGCAGCCCATCCGACAGCTCCTCAGTCGGCCAAATATGGCGGGGAGAATGCTCCGGTGGTCTCTCGAGCTATCCGAGTTCGACCTTCGATACGAAGGAAGAAAAGCCCTGAAAGCCCAAGTACTGGCCGACTTCGTAGCGGAAATGACCGTCCTTGAATCCTCGACCAACGACTCCTAGAAATGGACGATTTATGTCGACGGGGCCTCCAGTGCGAAGGGAAGCGGAGCGGGCATTATCCTGGAAAACGAGCAGGGCATCCTGATAGAGGTCTCCCTTGAACTGTCTTTCAAGACATCGAACAACTAAGCAGAATACAAAGCCTTCCTCGCGGGACTTCGACTTACGGAAGACCTTGGAGCAAAGGAAGTCAAAATCTTCACAGACTCCCAACTCGTGGCATCACAGGTTCGGGGAGAATTCCAGGCCAAAAACGATAGTCTCATCGAGTACCTAACCCTAGTGCAAGAAAAGTTGAAGAAATTTGTCTCCGCGGAAGTGGCTCATATCCCGCGCGAGCACAACACTCGAGCAGACGTGCTCTCCAAACTTGCGAGCACTAAGAAAAAAGGAGGGAACAAGTCGGTTATCCAGGAGATACTAACCCAACCGAGCATTAACAAGGCCGCACCGACAACCGAGGTCAACGCCATAGGGGACGCAAACTGTTGGGTGACCCCGGTGTACGAATATTTGATGACGGGAAAACTGCCCGACGATCCTAAAGAAGCAGGGATAGTCAAGAGGCGGGCGTGTGCGTATACCATCGTCGAAGATAAGCTATACCATCGAGGATTCTCCATTCCCTTGCTCCAGTGCATCGAAGAAAGCAAAGTCTCGGGGATCCTCCAAGAAATCCACGAAGGGATCAACGCCCAACACCTCGGTAGAAGGTCCTTAGCCCGAAAGGCACTCTGAGCAAGGTATTATTGGCCCACTATGCAACATGATGCAAAGGAGCACATTAAGAAATGTGACCGCTGCCAAAGACACGGAGACATGCACCTCGCTCCTCCAAACGAGCTTAAGTCATTGTCGTCCCCGTGGCCATTTGCGTGGTGGGGAATGGATATCCTCGGACCTTTCGTCATGGGGTCATACCAAAACAAATACCTCATAGTCGGGGTGGATTACTTCACAAAGTGGATTGAGGCCGAGGCACTGGCCAAAATCACCGCTTTCAACATACTCTGTTTCTACAAAAGAAACATCCTCGCCCGATTCGGGGTGCCCCAAGCCATCGTCACGGACAACGGGACACAGTTCACCGACAGGAACTTCCAAGACTTCGTCACCAAATTAGGCACAAAGCAGCACTTCACGTCGGTCGAACACCCTCAAACTAACGGGCAACCTGAAGCAGCGAATAAAGTGATACTCCGGGGACTCAAGCGACGACTCGGCGAGGCCAAACAACGGTGGGTCGAGGAGTTGCACAGCGTCCTCTGGGCGTATCGAACGACCCCACATTCCACGACCGGGGAGACCCCGTTTCGCCTAACGTACGGAACCGAAGCGGTCATCCCCGTCGAGATCAGGGAACCCTCTAGGAGAACAGAAGCTCCCCTCGACGATGAAATGAACGACGAAGCTCTGCGCGAGGAACTCGATCTTGTCGATGAGATAAGGACCGGTGCTTCCCTCCGAGAAGCCTCTTTGAAACAAAAAATAACTTTGCGTTATAATGACAAAGTTATCAAACGAGACTTCCAAGTAGGCAGTCTTGTCCTGCGAAGAAATCAAAAAGATTCGCGCGAAGGAAAGTTGGCCGCAAACTAGGAGGGCCCCTACCGCGTCACTGCTAAGACGGGGACGGGTGCCTACTACCTCGAGAACCTACATGGGGAACAACTTGCTCGACCATGGAATGCTGAGAAGCTCAAGCAATACTACAGTTAGACACTGCCCGGGACAGTACAACGTCGCGACCACGGGGGCGTGCAATGGTACATGCGCGACACCTCTATATAATACACGACGGCCAAAAACCACGAAGTGTGTGCGTGGGACTTTTTGGCCCGGCGAGGAGACCTCAACCGAGCTCCTTCGTCGACGTACCAAATAGGCAGAACACCCAGCTCGCGATGGTAAGTTCACGCCGCGAAGCTAAGACATCGACCGCTCTCTTAGCCTCGTCGAAGGTCGGAGTACAACCCCTGACCGCTCGGATAAGCTCTCTTCGTAGTCGAGCATCATCAAAGTCGAGCACAAGCCCAAGGCGCCAGTCGTATCAACTACTTAGACAATAATAAGTAATGCGTAAAATATCACACACAAGCAAAATTAACAAAGAGGCACAACGAAGTATGAAAATCGGGCAAAACCCATTGTACGAATATTACACATATAACCCCACAAAGCGGGCAAAATAACCATTGTGCGAAAAGTACATCAAATAAGCCCACAAGCCGGGCAAAAACAAAATGGCACGCAGGCCAAGCAAACTATGTCCCTACTCTGCAGCAGTCTCGGTGGCGTCCGACCCACCTCCCTCGTTGGCATCCCCTCCTTGCCCGGGCGGCATTATTCGACCGTCGACCACCTCGAAGTCAACGTCCGCCCCATCGGTCACCAGGCCGGGATTCAGGATCTGGAGTTGCGCCACTGCGTTTCGGAACCCTATGCCCGCAGTCTCGAGAGCGTCATCCTCGGCAAGACGAATATCCTGCTCGAGTTTCCTGAGTTGGGCCACCAATGCTGCTCGAGTGGTTAGGAGCTTGTCTTCTTCGGTTTCACCTTCGGCTGGCCGCACAGCAGTCTCCAACTCGGCGACGCTCTCCTTGAGACGCTTCTCCTCTGCCTCCAATTCTGCGATGCGGGCAACATGACCTCTCTTCGCTTCCTCGACTTCCTCCAGTTTTTTCTCAGCCCCCTGCTGCTGCTCGCCTTGTTCTTTGTTTAGGTCCCTGCACTCCTTTAACTCATTGCGCAGTTCGAGAATCTCAGCATCCAATTTCTCGAGCTTCTCTTGCAGTCGAGAAAACTCAGCAGCAGGACGAGTCTTGTCGTTCAGGACAATGGCGGTCGAGCAAAGCCGCATGACCGCGGACAAATCCTCGAAGATCGTCTTCCTCCTCGCCTCCGCGACAGCTCCCAGCACAGCTTGGACTTCAGAGGGAGGGACACGGGGATAGATGACTTCAGAGAAGAAGCGAGGCTTTTGATGGCATGGTGGAAGTTCAAACCTTGGAGGAGGTGGGGGACTGTCTTCGTGGCCTAGATCGACGATCTCCACGCTCAAAGCCCGTTGCCGCTATGGCGTTCCTTGAGTACCCGGAGACTGGCTCCCAGCAGGAGGTGTCTGCCTCTCTGAAATCTCGGACACAGTGGCAGCAGGCTGAGACTGACTTGAACCTTCGGGCATGGTGGCCGAGGAACAACCCTCAGGCATGACCCCGGAAGGAGCGACGTCTTGACCTTTCGAGCGAGACGCCTCCACCCGAAGCTGCTCTTCCCTAGCCCTCTTCGCCTTCAATTTTTTGAATCTTTCCTCGGCTCCGGCCATTTTTCCTGCAAAAAGAAAGAAAATGTTAGTAAGGCAAGGAATGAAAGGAATTCGGATGCGAGGAATGATTAGATCGTGGATGTTTTCACCACCTAACAACTCGATGGCCTCTTCGTCGGAGAAGGTCTCGAGCAGAACGCGGGTGTTGATCAGACGACGCTGTTTCTTCACCTGCCCGTCTGCTCCCATTATGGGCTGGCCGTCCAACGTTTCGTGCCGAGCCTCGTTGAAGCTCTCGACGAACGCGACGATCTTGTCGTAAGCTTCCCGGTCCTCGACATCCAGCTGACTATACTTCACCTTATATTTGTCGACCCCCTTCTTGAAGTGTTCCTCCGTCCAGTATAGGGGGAACCTCGGCTCTAGAACCTCCTCGGAGACACCGTCTACGTCGCGAGTGACTTTCCGGTACAACGAGTATACGGCCCCGACGGTGACCGGCTTCACGAAATAATAACGGAACTTGAAGTCCCGAATGGAGTCTAAGTATGTATGAAACAGAGCTTTGCTCTGCTTGAAGGTTCCCTCTTGTAAGTCCGTGAAGGGCAACCTTCACCCCGCCTGGTTGAACATAAATTCATACAACGGGATTCGCATTCCCCGATAAGGCTGGCATATCCGATGATGCTCCTCTGGACGGAAGACCTTCCAAGATTTATCCGAACCGATGAGCCTGTGCTCGACAGTGCAGAACGCGTCGTCCACGTCCTCGTAGGCGAAGATTGACGACATCTCCAGGGCTTCTTTACAGACCCACTCTTCGAGCAGGCGCTCCCGGGCAAAAGCCATGTGAGCCATGGGGGAGTCGGGTTAGTCGTCGTCTTCTTCGAAGGATCCTACGGCCACCTTCGTAGACAAATCGTCCATTTACCTGAAAAGCAGAAGGAAATGGTGAATTCGATGGGTCGTATCAAATTCACCCCTCCACCGCTGTTCAAGCGAACGGGCGAGGAAGGGGCAAGGCTCTCTCGGTTCCCCGACATAACCGGCCGAGGATCGACACGTTCGCCGGGGAACTCATCGCCTCCCTGGAAGATTATGCCCCGTGTCCCCGTGACGCTAAGGAAAGAGAGTAACTATTGGGGACCCCGAGACATTCAACGGGTCCCCGACATGTTCATCCCTAGTCCCCGAAACATTCAACGAAAGCGGGTGAAGTTCTTAGCACCCCCTCTCTCAACAACTAAAGATTCCCTCCGTATTCGCCGGGAATCCTCACATTTCTCATGAGAACATCATCAGTTCGTCAAGGAAATGCCTTATACTAGATGAAATTAAAGAGAAATGTAAGAAAAAAAAAAGAAAAGGTCATTTTCGAAGCAAGTACCTTGTGAGTAGCGGTTTAGGGTTCCAGCACGGAGTTTCCGGCGGCTTTACGGCGGAGAGCGACGGTTGTAGGTTCCAGGCACGGAGTGTCCGGCAGCTGACGGCGGCGACCGGCAACGGGAAAGAGTAGAGAGAGAAGGAGAAGGATTCTTGAGAGAGAAAGGTTAAAGTGAAAAATGAACGAGGGGAGCAGCTTTTTATAGGCGATTCTCGCGGGACTCGAGGGGCCTAGGGCACTCAAGTGCACTACCCTAGCCAGCCGCCCTAGCCTCCCTAGGTAATAATGGCAGGCGACACGTGGCACGCATGCAGCTGCGCGTCTTCCCACGCGTGTCGTTCCAAGTTCCCCCAACGCTTTGGATCTGAAACTCCTCACATCCCCGGCGTGCCGACCAACGATGCCCGACGTATGTGCGACCGTACGTACGTCAACCACGAAGATGGCTTCCTCGGCTCCTCTCTTGGTGTATCCCCGACACGCCAGTAAGCCTTAAGTCATTACTCTGACGACTCCGAGCAACGACTTGGGGGGCTCCTGTTCTGGACTGGGCCGAGGCTGCCCTACAGTCGAGCAAGCCCAACCCATACAGCCTGGGGAAGCCCAATAAGGCCCTTCAGCAAGACACATGACTGCCACGTGCAAGCCACAGTTTCGCCGGACACTTAAGATGTGTCGGGTATGCCTGAGAGGTTACTCCTCGACAGTCTAGCTTCTCCCCGCGAGAATGGTACACGTCACTCCTCGACGAACATGGCTCCTCCCCACGAGGCCATGTCCGTTCCACGGGCATCGTCTCTTCTCGACACATAAGGCTCCTCCTCGCGAGGAGTATACAGGATTCACATCTCCTCGACCACACGAGGCTCCTCCCCCGCGAGGAGCACCCAACGGTCCACCCCGCGTGGACACGTTCCAAGTAACCTCCCACTTCCGAAAGATTCGGTCTGCCCTACTTCCGGAAATCTAAGAGCAGTTACTCTAGGGCGAAGACCATGTGCTGGTCTTCACTACTACACGTAAGCCCTAGCAGTTATTTGGAGTGGGCCTAGTTGATCCAGCCCATTGCAGGTAACCGTTGGCCCCGCGCTGGGGGCTCTCTATAAATACCCTCTCATTTGAGAGGGTCAGGTTAGACACTTTCTTCCTACCATTCTCTTTCTGTATTTGCTGATATTCTGTACACTCTCTCACTTGAGCGTCGGAGTACCTTGCAGGTACACCCCCCTCCCACCCCCCCCCCCCCCCCCCCCCCGCCGTCTCTCAACATCACCGGAGCTGCCCTTCCAGACGACCGTTGGCCACCATCACTGTCTGATCCAGGTACGATCAAGTACTAGCCAGGAATTTCTCAGAACGACGACCCTTTGCAAACTTTTTCCAAACCTTCTTTGAGGGAAAACTGTACCTCATGTTGTATCCCAAAGTTTGCCCTCAGGTCTTGATCATTTCATATCATTCTAAGTCAATGTCTGTTTTCGCAATTTTTAGTCAGACATCTCATTAACCGTGCATTTCTTCTTCCTTATCTTTCTGAGTTTTTTATAATATTTATTATTTTATATTTAGTTAAATAGTTACCTTAAATTTATTTAATATCTTTTTAGTTCAATTTTTAACTTAATCTTTTGCATAGTTTATATTTAATCTAGTCTATTTTCAATTATTCATTTTTTTATATTAAACTTTAGTTAAGCTTTTTTAATACTTTTTTATAAGTTTAGTTCTAATTAGGATTAATATTAATTTAAATTTATCTAGTTATAAGTTAGTTCAATTTTAAATTTAATTTAGATTTTAGTAGTCTCAATTAGATAAGTTTTAACAATTTTTAATTATAGTCAAATTTTAATTTTTTTAATTTGGATTTAGATTCAATTTATGTTCATGTTCTAATTTTAAAAAAAAAAAAAAAACATTCATACACCATCGTGTACCAACTAGTAGACTTTGGGCTTGCTTGTTCAACACCAACTATGTTTCATTTGGAACCAAGTGCAACATCAGCAAGTATATTGTACTGACCCTATCTTCCATCACTTCCTAGTGTTCTTTTCCACTGAACCCGCAAAAGCCTACAAAAATCCTGCCACTGCTCCATCCCTGCAACACGCATAAACCACAGCTATCACCTGCAAAACATCATCAACCATGCAGCAACATTACTTCACTATTATACAACCCTTCATGACCCAAATTGACGACATACATACGCCTTCCTGTTTAAACACACTGAGACTTCACCTTTCATGAAGATCTTTTACCACCACTACACATCTCTTTAACTCACCACCATATAATAACCACACAACAAGCTGATACAGGGCCATTTCAGAACACTCACATTAAAACCACATCATCACCATCAGCGAACAACACACACCCATCATGATACTTGCAGCCTTAAAATCACTTCCACTTTTAATCCATTCTACACACATGAAAGCCTAAAAAAAAAGCAAAAATAACTTCTTTTTTTACTCTGGCATCACAAACACGGAGTGAGAAGCAACTCTCACCATTGCTTCATCATCTCTTCCTCTTTTATGCTCACAACAAAAACCTTCTCTTTGTAAAGGAAGCTTCCATTCATGTCCACTTCCACCGTGTCATTACAGTAACGAAAGCGGGAACTTTAAAGCACAGTTGTTCTTCGTTGCGACTTTGGTTACGCCAACCTCAACATCATAGCAGCCGTACCCTTCATCGGAGCCGCCGTCCACCGCCATTAACGTTCGCAACACACGTCGCGCCGCCGGTAAAGAGCCGAGAAGAGAAGAGTGAAGGGGTTACGCGAGAGAAATCCAGAAGAAAGAAGTTTGGATATTTTGGGTAATCTGTTCTCACTTTCTAATGTTTGCCTTTTTATTACTCATTTTTCTTACAGTTTTTTAGATAATTTGGCTACTTTTATTTTATTGTTTTTTTCCTTTAATTTGCCTTGGCTTTATGTTTCAATACCAATTTATTTATGTTTAGGTTTTGTTATGTCTACTGATGATGAAAGTAAATATAGTATGTCTTTAATTATCAATTGAATGGCAATTCATGGCTCTTTCACGTGCAGTAACTTTTTCTTCTTTTCTTTTTATGGAAAATGTATATAACAAAAAATATCAATTTCTATTTTACTTGTTAGTTTTAATTATTTACTTTTTTAAATTCATATATTCTAAAAAAAAGAGAGGACCTGTGTTTTTAAGCCAAATGCTACTTCATGTTTTGTTTTATTGGTATGGTTATTTTTATAAAATTAGATTTAGTTTTCTTTGTGTGAGAGTTTAGTCTTATGGATTGGAATTGGTGAGTAGTACGAAGATTCTTTTGAGGAGCCCATGCTAGTTTCTAAACACACACTCACAGAGCCATGCGCCCCTTCTATTCTTATGCTATTGTTTAATTTTCTTTTATTTTAACAAGTTTCTATCACTTATTTAATTTAGATTTTTCTTAATTATAATCATGTCCTTATTTTTTATTTTTGATTTTATTTTATATGTATTTTCGGGCCTATGACATTAAAAGTTCTTGATTTTATTAATTTATTGCAAGTCACTAAATATCTTGATTTATATGAGGCCGTTTTTGTTTATTTTATCGGTCAATGAAAATCTAATTAAAAAGGTATTCGATTTATCGATCTAAAATCCTTATTTAGATGAGACCGGCTTCATTTTCACTTTGAGCCCATTTTCTTTATTTTTATTTAGGCCAATGATATATAAAAAAAATCTTGATTTATTGATTTTATTCAAATCACTAAAATCTTGGTAAATATGAGGCCATATTTCATTTTCTATTTTTTGGTCAATGAAAGTTGAATATCATGATTATCGATTCCTCGATTTAATCGTGATTGAGACGAGACCATTCCGATTTTTATCTTATTAAACAATTTTTATTAACTTTGACGAATAAGAGCCGTCAAGATCTAGCATCTTGGCACCACTCTTTGAACGTTTGGTTTCATCAAGCGTTCATCGTCCATCAAACTTTTCCTTAATCAACACGAAAGAAATGGACTGTTGGAATCTAGCATTCTAGCACAATCCTCGAATGATTGGTCCTAAGCCTTGCGCATTTGGGTAGCTATTCATTCTCCTCTTTTGTCTTCAAAATAATTTCAATATCAACTTGGACAAATAAGGGCCGTTAAGATCTAACATCTTGACATAACCCTTTTGAGCTTCTGATTATTGTCAAAAGCTCGTTGTCCTCAAAACGATCGTAATCATAACTTGGATGAACAAGAGCTATCAGGATCTAGCATCTTGGCACAACTCTTCGAACAATGGATTTTCATCAAGTGTTTGTTATCCATCAAACAACTTTCATTATCAACTTGAACGCATAAGAGCTGTTAGAGTCTAGCACTCTGGCATAACTCTTTGAACATTTGATCAAATGTTCGCCATTCACTTAACATACCTCAACCAACAACCCGTAGTAATCGGAACTACAGATGCTCTGATTTCTCGTTCCTCAATGAGAATACGTAGGCACAAGAATTCATATTTCTTGGCGAGCCACCTTTGACTATTTTCCACCTTTCACTTTTTCTACCTTCCATCTTTTACCACCTCTTACCTTTGTCAATCGTCATCTCAAGAATACTCCCCTCTTTAAGGATATCAATACTTCAAAGTACATCAAATCTTTTTTTGAAATAAAACTTGAAAGAAAAGGATTGTTAGAATCTAGCATTCTAGCATAACCCTTTGAAAGATTGGTCTCGAGTCTTGCACATTGAGGTAGCCAATCATTTCTTTCTTTCGTCCTTAAAACACTTAATAACAATTTGGACTAAGAGATGTTAGAGTCTAACACTCTAGCACAACTCTTTGAACCTTTGATTTTTATCAATGTTTGTTGTCCAACAAACAATTTTCTCAAACTAATCTTGAATGATAGAGAATGTTAGAGTTTAACACTTTAGCATAAACTCTTTGATCATTTGATGATCATCATTCTTAAAATGCATCTAATCATACTCAAAACTCCATTTTACGGACAAGTCTTAATTCTCATCAAGAAACCAATACCTACTTTTCTCTTTACCCTCATAGCCATTCAATTCCATCACAACTTAGAATTAGAGAGTTCTTTAACTCTATGTGAGTATCATGATCATGAATACTCATTCCCCTTGGAACTTTGACCATAGTCAATGGTTCCTCTTTCACCCTTAGTTAGGTGAACTACGATTGCTCTGATTCCATCCTCATAAGGATACGTAAGCACGAGACTGCAAGGTCTTTGCGAGCACCCTAGTAATAAAACCTCTTTAGGTCATATCTCCTTTAACAATAATCATTTACCTTCCTTTCCCATTAAGTAGAAGATTAGATACAAACCTTAAGCTAACACTCTTTTAACCCTAACTAAACGGTTTCCGTTGAGTACAACGGACGTGAGGGGTGCTAATACCTTCCCCTTGCGTAACCGATTCCCGAACTCAGATAATGGTTACGATGACCATTTCTTATCCTTTCTTTTAGGGGTTTTATTCGATATTTTCCCTTTCCTCTTATGGAATAAATAAAGATCAATGGCGACTCTGTTAAGTCCATCCCGCGGGCATGCGACTGCGCTTCACGAGGTCGTTCTCATTTTTCGAGGTACGACACCTCACCCATGGACGCTCAAGACTAATCTTAGGATTCCTAATGTACTCACGCGTGAGCCGTGACTTAAAGCCCCAATAACACGTATCAGCATGAGCTAACCACTTTTTTAATTGATTATCACCATCCGTAAACTCAAAGGTCAACTAAATTTAAATCAATAAGAATGTATTAGAAATTATAGAAAATCATATCAAAATGATGAAACTTAAAACTAGTACCTTAACATCTGTCCATATGCTATCTTTGACCTCAGTTGGCGCTTGTTTCCAATCATCTACCAATATACTAACTTTGCTATGTCCAAGGAACACAACATAACTCTTAAAAAGAGAAGAGTATTCACCATCAACTACTCTATTATACGAATCAAACGCGATAGGCAATTTGATACCAGATTTGTGGACTTTTGTTAGTTTGGTAAGCATAATGACACCTCTTTGTGATCTTTTCTTTTGATTTAAGTATCACTTGTCATAGTTTCCTCGTCACTAGATGAAAAATATGACAAAGTCGACATCTATTTTCAAAAATAACAACAACAACAACAAACTCTTACATATATTATCATATACACATTTAACAACAACAACAAACTCTTTCAAAGATTATCACATACATATTCAACAACAACAACAACAATAACGACGATAACAACAAACTCTTTCATCTATTATCACATACACATTCAACAACAACAACAACAGATTAATCAAGTTTTATGACACATATTCAACAAGAACTAAAAAAACAACAACAACAACATCAACAACTGAAGTTTACTGTAGTGCGTGGGAAAATAGTTTTACGTACCGTAAACTTGATGAGTAAGTAAATGTGAATATTTGGGTTGATATAGATAGTGTTGTTGTTGTACTCCTCCTTGACGATGACGATGATGTTAGTGTTGGCGTTGGTGTGTTAGGGTTGAAAACGAACCGATGACGATGACACACCAATATATTACAATTTAAAATATTTAAAACAAGTCATAACGGTTCAGTTATTCAACCGTGGTGGTATCAAATGTTAAAAATGCAAAGGCACGACTAAATGTTAAAGAAATAAAATATTTGAGGGTGCTGAGATTCGAACCCATGAAAGGGTGATTATATAACCACGATCCTATGTTTCATCCGTGATTATATCATATCAAAAATTTTATAAGTAAATAAAAGAAAATTACCGCGCGTTAATTAAGACATATCATCACGGTGGAAGCATAACTGTAGTAGAATTAGTGTTACTGAAGGTGTATTTTGTAGTAGTGAGAGTTTAAGTTGTTAGTAGAACTTTATAGGGGAAACTCTTGGATACTTTAGTAGGCCGCATGGTTTAAGGTTGAACCAATATAAATTTTGGTGTGTTCTTTCCTTTCTCATATCTCTTTATTTTGTTGTTATTTGCTATTCCTCACTTAAATCTCTCTTAATTTACTTTATTAAAATTGACCTCAAAAAATTAACCTTTTTATTTAAACTTTTGAAAATCTTTTTTATCATAATTCATTCTTATATTGTGTTTGAATTCATTTGATCAACAATTTGCATCAAATTCTAACTCATGTTATAAGACTAATCGTATCAAAAGGTAGGATGACTTTAAATGATTCACTAAAAATCAACATTTTTCAATGGTGATGAAGGGTGTGCTTATTGGAAAGAGAAAATGAAAAATCTTTGTAGAAGGGATGAATTGTGATGTATAGGCCGCTGTTAAAAATTATCTCTTTGTTCTCACACATCAAGTTGATGGTGTTGTGAAAAACAAAGGTAGACCTTTAAACCAAAGAGGATGAAGAAAATATGCACTACAATTTTAAAGCTAAAATTATTAGCATGACCATTATCAATATTGATGACTTTTTTTGTGTTTCACACTATAACTCTGAAAAATAAATTGAGGCATTCTTCAAGTTACCCATGAAGGTACAACCGAGATAAAAAGGTTATGATGAATGCATTCACCCATGAGTATGATATTTTTATAATGAAACCTAAAGAAAATACTCATGATATGGGAACACAATTTATTCAAATTGTTTATCAATTAAGAAATTTGGGTAGCATTTTTCAAAATGAGGATTTAATTAACAAAGTCCTTAGATACCTAAATCGGAATTTATAACCTAAAGTCATTGTCATTTCTGAATTTAAAGACTTTTCTTCTATGGATTTGGCTACTGTCTCTGGCAAATTACAAAAACATAAGATTGCCCGACAAAGACTTGTTGAAAATGAAGAAGGTGATAAAAAAAGAAAAATATTGCTCTCAAAGTTGAATAAGACAAAGAATCAGAAAATGATTAAGACATAAATCTTTTAGAATGCAAGTTTCAAAAATTCTTAAGGCATAATAAGAAACCTCAATCTTTTCAACACAAAATTGAAGAAAGATGATCTCGTGTTCCCACATGTTTTGCATTGAAGAAATAAAGCCCGCATCAATCCAAATGTTCTTTAAAATAAAAAAATAACTAAAATATACAAAAGACCTAAAAAAGAATCTATGAAGGCGTGCATATCATGTGATAATAATGATATTGACACCTCCAATGAATTTGAAAAAGAGGAAGAAGTCAACATATATCTCATGGAAAATCATGAAGAAAACGAGGTAAATGATCTAGCTATTCCAGTTACCTATTTTGAGATCTTCCCCGTCAATAAAAATTTAAACAATGTGTAAAGTAACTTAAAAGAAGTTATTTTTGTCTCTGAAGCGAAAGAAAATAAAAAACTTGTTAAGGAAAATAGATCACCTTAGAGAAATATATATTTTAATTTAGAACTCTTCTTCTATTCCTTCTTCTTCTAAATATTTTAATAAATCTGTCAAGTGTGTAAAATGTGATGCTTTAAAAAAAATCCAAGATTTGCATAACAAACTTGATATATATATATATATATATATATGGTGTGAGAAAAACACAAGAAATGGGGGTTTGAATTGGGTTTTCAAAATGAAAGTTTTTTGTGAAACTCAAACAAAGATCACAAATAGACTAATAATAGAGAAAGACACACAATATATCCTGGTTCACTTGAAAACTATCAAGTTAATCTAGTCCACCCGCCAAGGTGATTTCGCCTTACACACAAGGTCTTAATCCATTATAACCAAACTGATTACAACTGCACTAGCAACTGCTGGTGACTAACAATACACAGACTAACCGTATCTTCTTAAGGATTCTGACCCAACTGGTCCCTTAAGGAATTCAAACAACTGTTTGATCAAATAAAACGTTTACAATGAAATGCTTCTTACATAAGCTGATATAAACACTATTTCTAGCTCAATCTAACTTAGAGCGAATCTATACAGTAAGAACAATCATCTTCTTTGTATTGTGGTGCTTTACTGTTCACTCATGGATTTTTCTATTTCTTGAGTTCTTTCTCGTATGAACCAATTTTTGTGTATTTCTCTCTTTTCACACTTGGTGTCTGTAGCGAGCGATTTTGGACACGGTTCTTAAGCTCTGGTCGCTCTCTGCGGTTGAGCTTAAACTACAGGTCGATTTATTTTTTATCCTATTGTGAGCTGATGAAGGAAGGGAAATAGATGTCTCCAATTAATCCTGCTTGCATACTGAGTTTAAACAGCGGTCTGTTAGGTTACGAATGCTATCAATGTGGGGGGGGGGCCTTTGTACTGGTTATTTGTATTTTCGCCAATACTGGTTTCTTTCTTTTTATTCTAGGACTTTATAGCGGGGAACAAGGATTAGGATGTCAGGACTGATGTTTTTGAATTACTGCTTTTGATTGATGGAGATATGGGATTTTGGGTTTTTGTTTAGTGTGCTCGCTAAGATCTTTTCTTTCGATCTTATGCCTACGTATTCCCGTTTACCGAAACAGTCTATTTGGTGTCTTGTTCAAAGCCCAAGACGTGAAGCTAAAGAGTCTATTTGTATCTTGTTTAAAGCCCAAGATGTGAAGCTGAAAAGGTAGTTTGTATCTTGTTCAAAGCCCAAGATGTGAAGCTGAAGGTGTTGACCTTAGAGAGAATTTGTCATCTCTAAAGAGGGGTTTGTCTATTACGACTGTTTATAAAGGAGAATTACTTTAAACCGGGATTTGTGAATCCGGCAATGCCATAATTTCCTTTATAGGGGATTTCAACCTGAAGGAGAAGAATTTAACTCAGTGTAGAGTAATGTCATCTTTCTTTAGGAATTTCTCATACTAAAAGAGGGACAGTGGCATGGATGTAGATGATCCAGAGACTTGCCGCTTACAGCGATTAGATGAAAGGGAAGGAGTTGTTGATGTTCGTTTACTGTGAACGAGGCACAGTTTTGATGCTAAAAGGTTAATTGGATTAACCAGAGGTTTTCTAATACAAAGCCTAAGAGGAGACTAGTATGTGTCTCGTACAAAGCCCGAGAGAGAGGCTAAAAGGTTTGGACTCGACGAGGGAATCTTTTGGTATCTCGTATAAAGCCCGAGATGGAGGCTATTTGACTCAACAAGAGAGTTTTTGTATCTCGTACAAAGCCCGAGATGGAGGCGAAAATTTGTTTGGCTCAATAAGAACCTTTTTGTATCTCGTATAAAGCCCGAGATGGAGGAGAAATGGGTGATTGACTCAACGAGGAAGTCTCTTATGTGTCTCGCACAAAGCCCGAGAGAGAGGCTAAACGTTGTTTGACTCCACTGGGGGAGAATCATTTGTACAAAGCCCAAGAGGGAGGCTATGGTGACTGTTCGATTAAGTGACAGGTCCAATATACTGATTTTAAAGAGAAAATCAGTTCTTATATGAGCAACACTGTACTCATGGATTTGATTCAAGAATCCGGGTTATGCCTGTTCTTTAAGGAAGCGAGGAATCCGAAGGGTATTGAGACTGTCTGAGTCTGCAGGTCTCCTTCCTATTTTTGAAGGGGTCACTTGAGAATGTCTTTGAGACTCAAGGAGATTAGACTGTCCAAATCTAGAGTGTCATCTTTGTACCATGTATTGAGAAATAGTAATAGACTCTTGAAAGGACTGTTCTATGCAGATGATTAATTTCTGTTCCTATACCTCTAGGAGGTCGTCGGAACAATTTGTACGAAGCCCAAGAGGAGGCTGGAAACTTTTAAGAAACCGATCGGTCCTTGTACTAAGCCCAAGAGAAGGCTATCATTCCCGGAGGAAGAGATCATTATACGAAGCCTAAGAGGAGGCTGTGAATACTTCTAAGAAGCTGTAGGGTCCTTGTACTAAGCCCAAGAGGAGGCGGGGTTGCTTTTAGGAAGCCTGTGGGTCCTTGAACAATGCCCAAGAGGAGGCCGATTGCTTTTAAGAAGCCGATGGGTCCCTAAACCTCAAGAAATTCAAGGCAAGCTATTCACAAGGAATAGATCAAGTCAGGAAAGTTCGAGAATTTGGAAGAAACTCAAGAGATGCCATTCACGGAGAAAAGATCATCTCTGGGGAATAGAGTTTCTTGACAAGTGCTTTTAAGAAGCCTGTGGGTCCCCAAAACCCTGAGAAGTTCAAGGCAATGCTATTCACCGAGAATAGATCAAAGTCAGGAAAGTCCGAGAATTTGGAAGAAACTCAAGAGATGCAATTCACGGAGAAGAGATCATCTCTGGGGAATAGAGTTTCTTTGACAACTTCTATGAGTGACAGTCTATGAAAGGGTTCACAGAGAATGCTGCCTTTCATATCTCCATATTGTTTAACCCCAAGAGGAGGGAAGACTGTGTCTGGTAATCCTATGGGGATCTAGTTTAGACTATTTCTAAGAGTGATCAACGGGCTTAATGCTAGACGTAGTTGCCGGGGAAACTCTAAATATCTATACTATTATTACACAGTTGGTATGAGTTTATGAAAGAAGACTTACAGTGAAACAACCCCACAATACAATTATATGTATATTAAAGCGGTAAATGAAAGCGATAACCACTTACTCGGTTGTAGAGCTTCCAAGCTGTTTGGTTAGTTGCTCAACAAAGAAAGATTGAAAACAACAATATATTCAAAATCAAAGGAGAAAGTGCTTTGAAAAAGAAAGATTTGGGGCTTACAGCTCACGGAGAGGCCCAGGGTTTTATCAGTGAGCGCACTGTTTGAATTTGTACAGGGGGACTTATACAAGTGACTGAGGCCCAAAAAGGTTTTCTATACAAAGGGATGAGTCTTACACTCTCTCAAGAGGTCCAAAAAGTTTTAAGAAAAATAGGGGGGCTTATAACACGAGGGTAGGCCCAAATGATTTTTCGTTTAAAAATGGCGATCGCGCCGAGATTTTCTTTTAACGCAGAGGGACTTATACAATAAGTGAGACCCAAAATGATTTTGGTTAAAAGGGGGTTGGGTCTTACACTCTATTAGAGGCCCAAAAAGTTTTGAATGGGTCTTATAGCTCAAGGAGAGGCCCAAGGTTATTTTTTAAAAGGTGACGATCGCGCCGTTTGTTTTGACGGTATCGAGACTTATACAATACAATGAGGCCCAAAAATGATTTGGTCAAAAAAGGATTGGGTCTTACACTCTATTAGAGGCCCAAAAAGTTTTAAATGAGTCTTATAGCTCGAGGAGAGGCCCATGGTTTGATTTTTGAATTGGCGAGCGCGCCGAGGTTTTTGAAAATACAGTGGGACTTATACAATAAGTGAGGCCCAAAATGGTTTGTATTTACAAAGGATTGAGTCTTACACTCTATTAGAGGCCCAAAGTGTTTTGAAAATGATTTATGAGGGTTGAATTAATCCAAAAACCCTAATTTGTTTTCAAAAATGTATTTAATTGAATAAAAATTCAATTAAAATGATCAAAATTGTTTAACATATGAAAAACAAATTGTGATCTTGGATTAATGCTTCAAAAATTAAGTATTGACCTACAAAATAATTAGAAAGCATTAAAAGTTGCAAAATCAATGTGGAAAAAATATTTAAAATGTCAAAAATAATTAAAATATTAATTCTTTGCAAAAATATCAATTATACAAAATAAATAATATTTTTGGGATTTTTTGATAAAATAAAATATTTTAACATTTTTGTGAATTATTAAAAAAAGAATCAACTCAAAATCACTAAAACTCAGAGAGAAATTAATTTTTGAATCAATTAAATAAAATCACAAAATTCAAATATTCAAATTTCTAAAAATGGCGCCAAGAACACACCAAGAACACGCGCGTGTTTTGGGCTTGGCCAGATTTGCATTTTCTCTCCAATCTCACTGAATACTTGATTATAACACGCAATCCACATATCATTATGCTCGTCTCAACCTCACGATCATGTCTATGTCCATTAATTTCATTTAAATTAAACATATAACAAGAAATCATGAAAAATCCTCAAGAACCCTAATTTCTGCATGAAGGCTAGGATTTTTGATACACGATTCAAACAATGCAATTAATTGAGGGAAAACATTCCACGCATGATTATGAACATATGGCCAAATTATTGTGCAGCAAAAATTGCATGGATCATAGAGTTAGAAGAGCTCATGCTTACCACTTGCAGCTGGTGATCGTGATTTGTGTTGAAGGTGTTACAGCTAGGTTCCAATGATGTGGATAGCTTCCCTAGGTGCCAAGTGATGTGTCTGAGTGCTTGGAATGGATTGAAATGGTTTGGAGTTGAAGATGGCACCTCAATTGCAAAACTGTCAAGAACTTGAGCAATTGGCTAGTGATTTTGTGAAATCTGTGTTCCAGATGTTATGTGAGTGTTTGGATCACTTCTATATGATGTATGTGAGGTGTGTGAGTGATTGGTTTGATTGGAAAAACTCTCAAACTCAAAACCTGATAGCTACCTTGCTAAGAAAGGCATTTTTGCCAAGAGAAAGAGATTTTGAGGAAAGCATCTGTTAGATGGCTTTGGTGTACTCAAACTGATCACAATTGAGCTCTATTTATAGTAGAGCAAGTTTGTTTTGCAAGGAATACTGAATGGCAACTGCTAAGTAGGTTTGGCCAATGTTGGCAAATGAAAATCCAAGTCTCCTCTAGCCATTGACTAGAGGTTAGGGCACAGAGCTTTGGTCCCCTTGGTCTTGGATAAGTCTTAACTGATTTCAGATGAGAAAGGCTCAGTCCATGCCACCTTGATGCTTCCATTGAATGCTTCAATCCAAATTTGGAGTCTTGTCCCTATTTTGGCCATTCTAGGTTCAACATGCTATTTCTTGTTCCATGGACTTTGGAGGCTTGGCTCAGTGATTGTCCCCTTTAGATTCAATCCTCAGATGTGTCCAAGTGGATAGGAGCATTTGAATTTGGCTGATTTTGGCAAATCGAGCAAAAGTGCAAATTCTGCCTTGCCTTGGCAGATTTCAGCAAGGCAACTTGACAATGTCATAACTCATAGCCCAAATGGAATTTGGCAATGTTCTTGGCCATTTTGGAAAGCCCTTACATGATACAACAACTGTTTGAACATGTTTGGTTTTGATCTCTTTTGAATCCAAGTGAAAAATCCCCCTACATTTGGCAAAAAGTGAGGACAGATTTGGACCTAGTGAAAATTTCACTAAGTGTTGGAAAAAGTGACATTTTCATTTTTCAGCCATTTTGATCACTCCATAACTCAAAATCCTTAATGAATTGGACTTAGGTCTAGTTGAAGTTTTTGTAGAGGGTAATGAGGGCTACAAATCCATCTTTGGATGGGAAAAAATGGCCTTGTGGTTTAGGAGTTATGATCCTCCAAAGTTGGTACCTTTGTCACTTTACTTTTAACTTAGAAAATTTTCTAAGTTTTTATGGTTACCCCTTTTACAATTTATCCAACTTTTCTTGATTTTTCTTCATGAATGATGATTCAAATCATACATTAACATCATTTTAGGGTTAAAAATCCATTTTGGTGAAAAATCTCAAAAAGTCAAAGTTGACTTTTGTGCACAGTTGACTATTTGTCCGATGAATTCCAAACTGTGCAATCCTTTAGGAAATCATGTCCTTGACGTAAATCAAACTTGATGGACATGTTTCATGGATGTCATAGGGTATATTGAGGCATGTACTAGGGTTTGGGAGCATGTCCTGGTCAAAAGTCAAAGTTACAGTTGACTTTTTCCTTAAAACCCTAATTGTGGTGCAGATGAAATTGAGACTTGTTGCTCAAGCTTCTTGGATTAATCCATTGTTCCAAATGGATAAATATAGTTCATTAGAGACCCTCAAACCCTCTCTTGAGGTCTTGGCTCATGATTTGTCCCAAAAGTCAACTTAGGGGTGAATTAGGTCAAGAAACCCTAATTCCTAATTTTTGATGTATGCATCCCCTGAGGCAAAATTGACTTGATGAATGGGTCCATGAGGTTCCATGGAGTATATTAGGTTGGGTTTTGGATCATTGGCTTGTGCCCAGATGAAAATTTTCCATCTGGAGGCCCTGGTCGACCAAAACCCTAATTTGGTGACACTGGCGATCTTGAAGCTTGATCCACCTAGAAGGGAGCAACCTTGTGCATAATCCTTGAAGTGGGAGTCCTCTTGATCCATTGTGAATGTTTGAGAGGTTATACAAGTTGAAGATCATGTCATTCCTTGATTGATCCTTTGTCTAAGGCTCTGAGAGGGCTAGAAACCCTAATTTTGATTGTAGTGGATGCTCACCCATCCTTGGGGAGACTGATGAAGCATGATGGTTCCTCCATATTGTGATGATGATTCTCACAATGATGGGAAATCTTAGTGGTCAAAATTTGGGGTATGACAGATGCCCCTATTTAATCTTCTTGGACACGAAGGTGTGAATGACGAAGGTATTCGGGCATTCGGGGTGCAAGAGGATTAAATATCGGAATACCCGAAATTTTGATGACTATGAATGATAGCTTACGCATTCATCTTCTTTTGCTAAGCAATGATGCTTAGAAAAGGTAAACTTCCCCTCGATCCTGGTCTTCAGCCAAGGAGCTGGTCTCAGTTTTCTTTTTAAACTTCCCCTCGATCCTGGTTTCCTACCAAGGAACTGGTCTAAGTCTCTTTTGTCAACTTCCCCTCGATCCTGGTTTCCTACCAAGGAACTGGTCTAAGTTTCTGATTCAAACTTCCCCTCGATCCTGGTTTCCTACCAAGGAACTGGTCTTAGTTTCCTTCGTAAACTTCCCCTCGATCCTGGTTTCCTACCAAGGAACTGGTCTAAGTTTCTTTCGTCAATAAACTTTATTGACAAGGGACACCATTTGTAGCGGTTTTCCTCAAACTTCTCGCCGAATTTTCCTGGGGAGATGCCATTTGAGTGGAAAAAATTTCGATGTCAGACTTGCTGGGGAACCCAATCGTCTGAGTTGTGTACAAACTTCTCTGTTGGAGATGCCATTTGTTGACTCTATCTGGGGAAAGCGAGTCTCTTGAGAGACTGCCTTCGTTTGGGATTACATCATACTTTTTTCGGGATCTTCCCGGAGAAACGCCATATGATGGGGTCCAATTTTGAGGTGCCGATGACCTTTTCATCAGTGGGCTTTTCGTAGCGAAATCGGCATGATGCCGAATCTCTGATTACGAGGCTTTTTCCGCGGATTTTCCTCAATCCGGGAAATCAAGGGTATCATCTTCAATGGCGAAGAGTGATGCTGACTGAAAGCTCCTCTTGTTTTTTCAGAGGTTCAAGTTATCAAAGTGGTCAAGGGCCAATTCTGATCCAGAATTAAACTGGAAGAGAGATATTGTTCAGACGCATCATTTCCTGACGAGGCAAGAACTGACAACTCGATTGAGAGAACTTCTATCACTAGGGGACAAGACCGACTAGAGTGATAGTGATGCAATATGAAATGTGAATACAAATCAAATAATGCATGATGTGTGTATGTTTATGCTGACAAAACTGACGCGACATACAAACTGACATGTGAACACGATTGGATACTCGGCCATCGAGGGGCGAAGAAGTACCGTTGGTTCAGAATAGCAATTCCACCTTGCTTAGGAGAGATAGTCCCTGTTGGGAGCTATGTTGGTCGGGCTTAGGAGATGAGAACTCGGTCGAAGCGTGTTAGACGAAACAAGGTCTCTGACACAGTTGATCCCTTCATTCAGGCGTACTGGGTTAGAAGGAGTACTTTGATTCTGCACTTTGAAGTTCGCTTACCTCTGGAGAAGCGGTTGAGATTCTTTTGATGTTCAACAGTCAAAAGAAATTGCCATCTTTATTTTAAAGCAAAAAAAGTTTTAATAAGTAAATTCATTTTTGTTTTATTTCAAGAATCGTTAATCATGTTAACAACGTCGTTCTGTAAAGCTAAAACAAATAAGAATTACAAACAAAAGCACAAGGGCTCAAATGTTATTGATAAGATGGAGATCAGCCAAAAGCATGATTCCATTGAGTATTGTTAGTTCTTGGATTGGCTGGAATTTTGGTAAAACAAAGTATATTCAATGTTGATGTCAAGGTATTTATGTTGCAACATTGAGGTCTTAACACTGGGCTGTGTTAAGTATGTAATTGCTGTAGTTGGATGTCTGATGTCACATGGTGATGTTGTAACATCAGATCTGCAGAATTAACAACAGCAGGATGTGTTGTTGTTAGGGTTGCGTATTAGCTGGAATTGTGGAGAGCAAGCTGTCTCATTGGATGCAAATATCTTGGGATAGATATTTTCTGCTGCATAAGAGATCTGGTGCAGATTTGTAGGAGATTTAAAAGGTTGAAGATTTAAAAATATTTTAGGAGAAAATCTGTTTTGAATATTCAGTTTTAAATAACAAATCTGGGAGATATTGTAGCAGGTCCAAGACCAATTCAAGGAGCTATATAAAGCGCACAAGACCAAAGGAAAAGGTGACAGAATACAGAGAGAAGATCAAGAGCTGGAGGCTTAGTATCTAGAGTTTGTTTAGAGTGCTTGTATTTACACTATTCTAGGGTTTGAATAGGTGTTGTGTTTCTGTCCTCTCTAGAAGCTGTGAAGCAATAGAGAGTGGTTGCTTGATCGAAGCTGTGAAGTAAGATCAAGATTACTCAAAGTGGTCTCTTTGAGTGTTTGTAAGGGATTGAGTGGTGTTCTCATACCTAGGTGGTTTCTTAGGTAGGAAGTCATTAGTAGAGTATAAGTTTAGGAGATTGTCAACGGGTTGTTGAGTCTGTAAATTATATCTACAAGTAGTGAATTCCATCCCTGGCTTGGTAGCCCCCAGAGTAGGTTAGTTGTAACCGAACTGGGTCAACAATTCTTGGTGTTATTTTACTGTTATTGCTGTCCATTGTGCAGAGTGTGTTGTTGTGACATCGCACCTTAACATCACACGTCTGATACCAGAATTTCAATTGGTATCAGAGCAGGCATCCTGTCTGTCTCTGGGTGAGATCTAGGGAAGTTACTTTCTGGTGTAAAGATGGACAAAGAAGTTGGAGGATTCGTCAACAGACCCCCTATTTTGGATGGATACAATTATGATTATTGGAAGCCAAGGATGACCACCTTCTTAAAATCCTTGGACAGCAGGTCTTGGAAGGCTGTTATTAAAGAGTGGAAAGCACCTGTTGTGTGTGAAAAAGATGATGCTGGCAATGACAAAGAAGGCACCTCAAAGCCAAAGCCTGAAGAAGAATGGACCAAGGAAGAAGATGAGCTTGCCCTTGGAAACTCCAAAGCTTTAAATGCAATTTTCAATGGAGTGGATAAGAATATTTTCAAGTTAATCAATACCTGTGAAGTTGCTAAGGAAGCGTGGGATATTTTGCAGGCTACACATGAAGGAACATCTAGAGTTAAGATGTCAAGACTTCAGATTTTAACATCAAAATTTGAAGGCCTGAAGATGAAGGACGATGAGACTATTCATGACTTCCACATGAATGTTCTGGAGCTGGCTAATGCATCCAGTGCTCTTGGTGAGAAGATGTCAGATGAAAAGCTTGTTAGGAAGATCCTTAGGTCCCTACCTAAGAAGTATAAGATGAAGGTAACTGCCATTGAAGAATCACAAGACATCAGCAAGATGAGAGTTGATGAGCTCATTGGATCTCTTCAAACTTTTGAGCTTGGGTTGAATGAGGAAGAACCAGAAATGAAGCCAAAAAGTATAGCCTTGGTGTCAAATGATGCAGAATAAAAAGGAAAGAGTTCTGAATCGTAGGAGGATCTATCTTAGGCCATAGTGATGTTGGGAAGATAGTTCACCAAAGTATTCAAGAGAATGAATAATAACTCCAGGCCTAATGTCAAGAACATATCTTCTGACATCAGCAAGTCAAAAGAGAAGGATGAAGAGAAAACTGCCCAAGATAAGGAGTTCAGTGCTTTGAGTGTGAAGGATATGGGCATGTCAAGAAAGAATGTCCCACCTTCTTGAAAAAGCAGAAGAAGGGCATGACAGTTTCCTGGTCTGACTTAGATAGTGAAAGTGAAAGTGAGTCAGCGAAGCATGTGAGAGCTTTAACAGGAGCTGTTGTTTCTAATGATGATTCTAGTGATGGAGAAATAACCTATGAGGAGTTAGCATCTACCTATCAAGAGCTGTGTTTAAAAAGTGCTGAGATTTGTCAAGAAAACAAGTGCCACAAGCAACAGATTGCTCAACTTGAGAATGAAAAAGCTTATCTGGAAAATGAAGTTGTACTGGTTAAAGCTCGCCTTGATCAAATGACCAAGTCTGTTAGGATGCTGAGCTGTGGAACAGACTCACTTGATAAGATCCTTCAGACAGAAAAAGCTACTGGAGACAAAGTTGGGATAGGTTATGTGGCTGAGGATAAGGGAACTTCAGAAGAAAGCACTTCAGGTTCAAAGAAGGAAGTGTCACAACTTTTGTCTCAACGTCAGCCAAAGAAGCAGGATCCTACACCTAAGAAAGCTGATGTTTCACAACCTAAGAAGATTGAGAAGAAGACTGGTCCTAATCAGAAGAGAAAGCAGCCACAAGGAGCTAGTCAGTATATGCCCCCACAATACCACAAGAGCATGCAAGCTGCTCAGTTCAAACAGCACATGTCTCATCACGTGTCTCAACATCAGGACAACTGGTATGGTTATGGATATGGCTACACCAATGTTGTTCCTCATTTCTATGGAAGAAGAAAGCCACACCATCACGGGAGACAATCCAGGAAACAGCGTTCTCAGCCTTCTTATGGAAGAAGATACCAGCATAATAGAAGGCATGCCAGTTATGGTAGGAGGAGACCATATTATGGATGGTAGCCTAAGCAATCTCATCATGGCAGAAGATTCAGAGATGAAAGGGTGAGATGCTATTATTGTGGAAGGATTGGACATATGCAGTACTCGTGCTACAAGCTGCATGGATACCCTAAGCCTCAAAACAGATGGAGAGAGTACATGCCCAAAGTTGTTAAACAATGGGTTCCTAAGGAGAAGGTGAAATGTCTTTTAGCCCACACATCAGATGGACATTTTGCTATGGATGCATGGTACTTTGACAGTGGATGTTCAAAGCACATGACTGGATCCAAGAAGCATTTGGTAGAGTTCAATCCTTGCCATGCAAATGATGTTATTTTTGGCAATGGTGAAAAAGGAGTAGTAGAAGGAGTTGGAAGAGTGAAGAATCATGATGGTCTTACTCTTGATAATGTGCTCCTTGTTCAAGGGTTGAGTGCTAATTTAATTAGCATAAGTCAACTTTGTGATGAAGGTTACAAGGTAAGCTACACCAAAGATGAATGTGTGGTAGCTGATGAGCAGAATAAGGTAGTGATGAAGGGAGTAAGATCCAAAGATAATTGCTATCAGTGGATACCTCAAGTGGACAGCTTATCTAGTGATGATGTTGTAACATCAGATGGTGACATCAAGTGTGAAAGTATGGTGAAAAGTCAATCTGGGTTAATGACTTATGGTGCTGTTACTCCTAAGTTGGATGATGTGTTAAAAGCCAACTTGAGTAGTCAGTTATGTGAGCAAGATGAAGGAGTCAACAATGCTGATGGAAGGATCAAAAGCTGTGACCTTAAGAAGTGTTGGGAGCTGAATACTTGCAAGGCCAAGAAAGATGACAACCTGACTAATGACTCCTATAGTTCAGAAGAAAAATTTCACAAATTGACAATCCTTAGGTTGGAAGATGCAGATGTTAGAGCTGATGTTAAAACATCTCTAGTCAAGAAAGGTACTTCAAGCCTTAAAATAAAGAAGAGTGATGATGAACTAATTGCAAAAGTGGTTCCTGGGGTTGCTAAACGACTGAAATCAAGGAAGAGGAAAGCTATTGAGTCACCTCCAAAGATGAGAACTGATAAGCAGAAGATCTATGTGGATGGTACTACAAAATCCAGGAGCAAAGTGTTCATCTCTTCCAGAAATAGGAAGATCAGAGATAAGTCTGATGATAATATCTCTCAAATGAAGGAAGCCGTTGTTGTTAGAACTTCTGAGAAAATTCAAAAGGCCATACTAGATAACATTCCTGTGCTTTTCATAAAATGGTGGAAGTATGTTCTGGAAAAAGAATATGGTATAGATGCTCTGGATATGGTTGAGTTTGCTAGGATATGGTTCAGAGAGGGTGTGGGAACTTATGGTATTCAGGTGTGTCTGTTAACCTGAATAAACTGCTCTGACTGTGTTTTTTTTAGAGCTTCTTGAAGGACTTCTTTGTACAATGAGTCCTTTGAATGGTGATGAGAAGCTGATGTCCCAAAAGATGTTATAACATCATGTTTGCTGGTGGTTTATCTGGAAGATGATTTAGATTGGACATGTGGAAGAAGTGTTTCTGATGATGTGGAATGTGAAGTTTAGCATGACTACTGATTTTGAAGACTTCACTAGTATCAACAACTACTGGTGGATGTAATGGTAGAGGTGTTATGATATGATCTGATCATTGATCTCTTGAAGAGACTGGATCTCAGTAAAGCTTATAAGTAAACTGAGAATTTGTGGAGTTTGTGACACAGTGTTGAGTGGAGCATATGTAATACCCTGGTGTCAAGAGTGTCAAAAGTATCCTTGGTGAAGGATGTCTTTGTTCTGGATCTGAAGCTTAGTGCGTACATTATATCTAAGGAGCATCTACATAGTCATACGGGAGAATGATGAAGTAGAAGGTTTGCCTTGGATGGTGAAGATGAATTATATGATAGCCTCTGGAGAAAGGGACAGTGGCACCAAAATGCATCTACTCTGAAAATGTGCTAAAATGTTCATCTCCATCTAGAGCATTTGTTAATCATGACAGGGGGAGTACTTGTCTATGGATTTTGCAAAGGTGCATTTCTTGTGAAGATTGGTTGCCTCTTATGAGGATATAATGTCAGATAGCATGTTATGACATTAGGCTGTTGATTGGTTTTAGTCATATGAAGCAAATTGTTTGAATCTTGTGCACACATGCTTCTGAGGAGATGTCTGAAGACAAGATTGAATCATGGCCTTGAATAGATTGTACACTTGTCTTGGTGTGTGTTATTCTTAGAGTTCAGTGGAAGGCATTGTGTGTGTGCTTCAGATCTTGTGGATGATTGTGTGAAGCCCTCTTGACTGGATGGATGAAGACTATGACTAATGGTAGAGGAGCTGACAGAAGATGTACATGTTGAGGTTTGTCCAATTGTGGCTAAAAAGGGGGAGAAATAGCCAAGAGAGTCAAAAGTATCAAAGAATGCCAAGAATGCCAAATGCTGCTAATGTGATGCAGATATTAAGGGGGAGTAATTGACTGCTGCTATGCTGGGTGTTGCATTGAGGGGGAGCAACATTGAAAATTGTTACTGTTGAAGATGGTGCTGCAGCAGAGTTATTGTGAAGGCTGCTGCTAGATGCTGAAGTAAAGATGCTGCAGCTGTAGTTGAAGATAATATGTGCAGCTGTTTGAAGAGTGTAACTTGATTGCAGCTTAATGATATATGCCTGAAGTTGTTTTGTGAGCAGCAAAGTTTTGTGAATTGAAGATGTTGCTGATGCTGCTGCTTGGAGTTTCAAAATTATTGATTAAAGTTTTTCCGCTGCTGAAGTCTCTGAAGATGCAGAGTGCAGAGATTGTTTTAGCCAAAATTAGCCAAAGGGGGAGATTGTTAGTTCTTGGATTTGCTGGAATTTTGGTAAAACAAAGTATATTCAATGTTGATGTCAAGGTATTGATGTTGCAACATTGAGGTCTTAACACTGGGCCGTGTTAAGTATGTAATTGCTGTAGTTGGATGTCTGATGTCACATGGTGATGTTGTAACATCAGATCTGCAGAATTAACAACAACAGGATGTGTTGTTGTTAGGGTTGCGTATTAGCTGGAATTGTGGAGAGCAAGCTGTCTCATTGGATGCGAATATCTTGGGATAGATATTTTCTGATGCATAAGAGATCTGGTGCAGATTTGTAGGAGATTTAAAAGGTTGAAGATTTAAAAAGATTTTAGGAGAAAATCTGTTTTGAATATTCAGTTTTAAATAACAAATCTGGGAGATATTGTAGCAGGTCCAAGACCAATTCAAGGAGCTATATAAAGCGCACAAGACCAAAGGAAAAGGTGACAGAATACAGAGAGAAGATCAAGAGCTGGAGGCTTAGTATCTAGAGTTTGTTTAGAGTGCTTGTATTTACACTATTCTAGGGTTTGAATATGTGTTGTGTTTCTGTCCTCTCTAGAAGATGTGAAGCAATAGAGAGTGGTTGCTTGATCGAAGCTGTGAAGTAAGATCAAGATTACTCAAAGTGGTCTCTTTGAGTGTTTGTAAGGGATTGAGTGGTGTTCTCATACCTAGGTGGTTTCTTAGGTAGGAAGTCATTAGTAGAGTATAAGTTTAGGAGATTGTCAACGGGTTGTTGAGTCTGTAAATTATATCTACAAGTAGTGAATTCCATCCCTGGCTTGGTAGCCCCCAGAGTAGGTTGGTTGTAACCAAACTGGGTCAATAATTCTTGGTGTTATTTTACTGTTATTGCTGTCCATTGTGCAGAGTGTGTTGTTGTGACATCGAACATTAACATCACACGTCTGATACCAGAATTTCAAGTATCTACAAAGTTTGAAAATGGTAATTTACAGGGAAAAGGGCTACGTTGAAACATAACGACCACTATCCTTCTGCCAACTTTGAATTCGGGGCATCCTGAGCTTCTATCGAAGATGACCTTGACTGGAGTTTTCCTCCGATGGATGGTGTAACTGCTGCTGCTGCTGAGGGACTAGCCTCTGTTGAACATAGTTACTTGCCATTATCCCTAATTTTTGCCTGGATTGTACTGTGATGTTTCCAATCCTTCGGGATGATTTTTTTTATTTTGTCTCTAACTTTTGCCTGGACCGCCCTTTCGGGTTTTCAATCCACCGAGACGTTTTTTTTTCTTTAGTTTAGGCGAAGTATTTCTTGACTACATCAACATTCGTGGGGTAGGCAAATTCCTCTCCGTCCATGGTTGCAAGTCTCAAGGCGCCGCCTGAGAAGGCTTTCGCGACCACATAGGGGCCATCATAATTCGGAGTCCACTTGCCTCGAGAATCAGTGAAAAACGATTGTATCTTCTTGAGCACGAGGTCCCCTTTTCTGAAGAAACGAGGTCAGACCTTTTTGTCGAACACCCTCTTCATTCTTTGCTGATACAACTGACTGTGGCATAGTGTCGTGATTTGCTTCTTCTCGATCAGATTCAGTTCGTCGTGTCGACTTTGACACCATTCAGCTTCTGTAAGCTTAGCTTCCATCAATACTTGGATTGACGGGATCTCTACTTCTATGGGGAGCACTGCCTCCATGCCATATACTAGAGAGAAAGGGGTGACCCCTGTTGAAGTGCAGACAGATGTGCGATAACCGTGAAGAGTAAAGGGTAGCATCTCGTGCCAATCTTTGTAGGTTACAACCATCTTTTGAACGATCTTCTTGATGTTCTTATTGGCTGCTTCTACCGCTCCGTTCAGCTTGGGTCGGTAGGGAGATGAGTTATGATGTTCGATCTTGAACTCTGCACACAACTCTTTCATCATCCTGTTGTTCAAGTTAGATCCATTATCAGTAATGATCTGGCTCAGAACACCATAACGGCAGATGATATTGTTTTTGATAAATCGGACAACCACTTGTCGGGTTACACTAGCGAACGATGCTGCTTCGACCCACTTGGTGAAGTAGACAATGGCTACTAGGATGAACCGATGTCCGTTTGAAGCCTTAGGTTCGATCAAGCCAATCATGCCGATTCCCCATATGGAAAAAGGACACGGGGAAGAAAGAACTTTGAGATGTGATGGCGGTACATGAATTTTGTCGGAGCAAGACCATGTCAAAATTTCTCTTATAGAGAGTGTCACCGCCCAGAAAGAAGTTTCCAGCCAATCTTCTGAGGGTTTTTCTATCTTTCCTGGATGCCCCAGGTGGGTATTCTTGTTTCTGAAGGAAGCATTTGATATCATAATACCAAGGTTTGTCGTCTATGACTGCTTCGATCGTGATGGTGTAAGCAGGCCGTTCAAGGCGCATTATGTCGATCTTAGGTATGTCATTCCATTGACCTACACTAATCATGGAAGAGAGAGAGGTTAATGGATCAACCATGTGATTCTCATCACGAGGGATATGATGAAACTCAACTCTGTCGAAGAAGGGTAGCAACCTTCTTGCGTAGTCTTTGTAAGGAATCAATCCTGATTGGTATGTGTTCCAATCTCCTTTTATCTGATTAATAACCAAGGCTGAGTCGCCGTATACGTCCAAGTGTTTGATCCTTAAATCAATCGCTTCTTCGAGACCCATAATACAAGCTTCGTATTCGGCCTCGTTGTTCGTACATTTGAACGTAAGTCTGGCAGTGAAAGGAATGTGGGTACCCTGAGGGGTAACAATGATTGCCCCAATTCCGTTTCCATAATGATTAACTGCTCCATCAAAGATAAGTCCCCATTGGGAACCTGGTTTTGGCCCTTCACTGGGTAGCGGTTCATCGCAATCTTTCATCTTTAGATACATGACATCTTCGTCTGGGAAGTCAAACCCGATTGATTCTTGATCGTCAATCGGTTGATAAGCCAAATGATCAGCTAAAATACTTCCTTTAACGGCTTTCTGAGCGTGGTACTCTATGTCATATTCTGATAACAACATCTGCCAACGGGTAATTCTTCCCGTGAGAGCAGGCTTTTCGAAGACATACTTGATTGGGTCCATTTCGGAGATTAACCAAGTAGTATGACGAATCATGTATTGGCGAAGACGTTTGGCTGCCCAAGCCAAAGCACAGCAAGTTTTCTCAAGCATCGTGTACCGAGTCGCGCAGTCGGTGAATTTCTTGCTCAAATAGTAAATGGCAGACTCTTTCCTTTTGGTTTCGTCTTTTTGGCCAAGTACACATCCCATTGAGTCCTCTAGGACTGTGAGGTAAATGATCAGTGGTATTCCTTCCACTGGAGGTGATAGAATCGGCGGATTCAAAAGGTATTCCATGATACTGTCGAAGGCGGTTTGGCAATTTTCTGACCAAACGCAATCCTGGTTCTTTTTTAGTAACTTGAAAATCGGCGCACACGTGGCGGTCATGAGGAATATGAATCTGGAAATGTAGTTCAAATGTCCCAGGAATCCTCTGACTTGTTTTTCAGTTTTTGGAGAAGGCATTTCTTGAATGGCCTTGACCTTGTCAGGATCATCCTTAATTCCTTTCTGGCTGACGATGAACCCTAGTAATTTCCCTGAACGGACACCGAAGGTGCACTTGTTGGGATTCAAGCGGAGCTTGAATTTTCTTAGACGTTTGAACAATTTTGACAGATGTTCAACGTGCTCACTCTCTGTTTTTGATTTTGCAATCATATCATCGACATATACCTCTATCTCTTTGTGTATCATATCATGAAAAAGAGTTGTCATGGCCCTTTGATAGGTTGCCCCGGCATTCTTCAAACCGAACGACATTACCTTGTAACAAAAGGTACCCCAGGGGGTAATGAACGAAGTTTTCTCCATGTCTTTCGGCGCCATTTTGATCTTGTTATAGCCCGAGAATCCATCCATGAAGGAGAAAATTTTGAACTTTGTTGTACTGTCGACCAGCATGTCAATGTGTGGTAAAGGAAAGTCGTCCTTTAGACTAGTCTTGTTTAGATCCCTATAGTCGACACACATTGTGAATTTTCCGTCCTTTTTGGGAACGGGTACGATGTTGGCTAACCATTGAGGATATTTAGACGTAGCGAGGAATCCCGCGTCAATCTGTTTTTGTACCTCCTCTTTGATTTTGATGGCCATGTCCGAGTGAGTGCGTCTCAACCTTTGCTTTACTGGCGGACATTCCGATCTCAGCGGTAAATGATGTTCCACGATGCTGGTATCCAACCCTGGCATATCCTGATATGACCAAGCGAATACATCAGAAAATTCTTTAAGAAGCTTTATCAAACCCTCTCTGGCAGTTGGACTGAGTAGTGCCCCAATCCTGACTTCTTTTCTCTCTTGCTCTGAACCCAAGTTTACCGTTTCCAACGGTTCTTTGTGAGGTTCAATGGACCTTTCCTATTTTCTGAGTAATCGGGAGATCTCTTCTGGAATTTTGTCGTCAACTTCTTCTTCAGCCTCAAATACCGGGAACTCAAAGTTGGGAGAAGGCATCGGATCGTATGTTTCAACTGGGTTTAAAACAAGCAATCTGCATGACGTGATGATTCGTGTTTAGAAGAGATAGAGAAAATGCAAGTGTGTGCAGTGTATATATATATATATATATATATATATATATTTACTGCTTGTATTTATTATTGAATTGTTTTTTAGGATTACCATTTTCTGAAAAAGCAAAAAGAGAAAACAACAATTAATGCGGAAATTACAGAACGACGTTATTTTATTAATGAACAAGTCGAATCTTGAAACTACAACCCTATAAAACAAAACTCTGTCGCTTTGGGCAAAGCGAAGAGGGAAAATTACAGAAAGCGAGCCCTATCAAAACATCCATTTCACCTGGGCAGGGTGAAAGGTTAAAGACGGCAATTACTTTGACTGATGAACGACCTTCGGAACCTCGACGGTAACCCATTAGCGGCGAACTCCTCGGTGAATCAAAAAGTCTAGCACCTTCCTTGATTTGTCTTCAGAAATGACGCTGATTTCTGGTGGAGCAGGATCATTGAAATCTGTCTCCCAGGTAGAATTGTCGTAGGAGAATTCCTCTGTTGCATTTTGCATAGTATTTGTGCTCTCAGCTGTATCTCCCCATCCAGTTGGCTGGATGTCCTCGAGCCTGATACGAGAGCTTTCAGGAGCGGTGTACTTGACCATGAAGTCGTATTTTCCACTAGGTTGTCCCAGGGTGTCCCATACTTCGCTGGAACTGGAGGAGTCATCTCTCTCGATGACGTTGACCTCGGGAAAAGCATAGTTGATGAACTCAAGTCCTGTAAACGTTGCGAATTCATCTTCATGTTGAGTAGTTTCTGAATGACCTGAGTGTTGATCCCTTGACATGGTGGGGACACAGGTATTCTGTTCAATGACGGTCAGCTGATTTTCATTGTTCGGATAACTCCCTTACCTCAAATCTCCTGGGTAAGGTTGTCACATTGGCAAACCATCCATTGGGCCATAGTAATTGTAGTCAAAGTTGTCTTTCATCAGAGTGTCTTCCTCTAATGAATTTGGCGGAGCACGACATCCTTCCGGATCACAATCCCAGTATATCATTTCGACATCTGACCTTGGTATAAATCTCGGACTCTGTGCGGGATAGCAAAAAGGCATATGTACCTCTTCCTGAGACATATAACCGTCCTTGTTAAGATAGGACTTCCATTCTTCATCTGTGTCAGAGGGATCTTCCTCATTAATAGCATGTACTGCCTGAGACACCGGGTGAAGAAAACCTCCACTGTGGAAGAAGTTTTGAAGGGGATGAAGACTTTCATCGTTGGCAGCTGTCTGGGTACAGGTTGCAGAAAAACCAAGACCCTTCTTTGTTGTATTGCCAGTAGGAATGACAAACTGTCCCCATCCGGTCGTATCGGTACTCTCGACCGCTTTGATAACATCTTTGTATGAGGAAATCAAGGTTCTTCCTTGGGATTGATTGTCCTTGCTCGCCGACAGTGCTTGGAACTGAGTTCCAATAACCTCCTCGGGCTCCATGCCAGTAGATGATGACAAGTTGCTTACAAGCAAGGCTTGTTCCCCACAAACTGTGACAAGTTGATCGTTTTTGACGAACTTTAGCTTTTGGTGGAGGGTCGAAGTAACCGCTCCAGCCTGGTGTATCCAAGGTCTTCCTAATAAATAACTGTATGTTGCCCGGATGTCCATGACCTGGAAAGTGACTTGGAAAGTGTGAGGACCAATAGTTATGGGAAGATCAACTTCGCCAATAACTGTTTTTCTGGATCCGTCGAACGCTTTGACGACGACCTCGCTGACTCTCATCGGAGGGCCTTTGAATGATAATTGCATCAAAGTGGACTTCGGCATAACATTCAGGGCTGACCCTGTGTCTACCAGTACGCTGGCTAAAGCATCGTCTTGGCAGTTAACTTTGATATTGAGCGCCATGTTATGACGGCGACCCTCTTCGGGTAATTCCTCATCACTAAATCCCAAATTATTGCAGGAAGTGATGTTAGAGACAATAGTATCGAACTGTCTGATTGTTACATCCTGTTCCATAAAGGCTTGCTCCAAGACTTTCTGTAGAGCCTCCCTATGCGCTTCTGAACTGATTAACAACGATAATACCGAAATCTTTGAAGGAGTCTGTAACAGCTGATCAACAATGTTGTATTCACTCCTTTGATGAGCTTCAGCATCTCATCATCATTTTTTGAAAGGTCGGGATTACTGGATTGACCGACTGGTAGATCAGGAGTTTCCGTCTGAAATTCCTTTTCTTTGTTAGGTTCTCCAACCCCTCGGTTGAAGATTCTACCACTCCGTGTTACACGACTGATGTCTACAATATTCACGACGGAGGGTAATGGAATTTCCTTTCCATTTTCAATTGTCGTTGCTCCGTATTTGTAAGGGATAGCCTTAGTTGATTCATACAGTAATGGTCCCGGTAGATACATGACTATGGGAACCTTATGATTTTTCTGCCCATCATAAGTGATTTCGATTCGTTCCCGGTTGGGAACTTTAGATTCGTCAAGTTGAGGGATGATGGCAAAAACATCCCTGGTCCTGTGATGACCAGCGATCGTGACAACATCCTCAACTTGATCGGCAAGGTAGTTCGGCGTCCAGTTGATGGGTCCAGAACCCGGATATGGACGAATCTCTCCACGATCCACCTGACCCTGAAGAGCTGCTCTCACAAGGTAACACCCTTGGTTACTTTCCGAGCAGATGCCACAACGGTCATAATTGTGTAGTGGCACCTGGCCACGCCCACTTTGAATACAATGTAACCTCACTAGGTTAGCTTCCACTGATCGGACATCCTGACTTTGACGTCGAGTAGGATTCCTGTTACTGATACTAATTTGCTGAGTATCTTCATCCATATAGATTGGAATCCACTAGTGATTTAACAAGTGCTGAAGTGCCTCCTGGACAAGGGTACAACCTCGATCGTTTTCACAACCCGCCTTACAGCTTTGATAGTCATGTGATATTAAGAATCCGAGTCGGACCTGTTCAGCATGTAACTCTACCAGGTTGGTATTCATCACGCGAATATCAAAGATCTGAACCATGTTGATCTGATAAGGATTCCTATCATGGTAGTCTTGGATCCATCCAAGATCCATCTGACGCTGGAGGGCCTCTTGTATGAAAGAGCATCCCTGTTTGTTTATCGAGCAAGTCAGACAAGAACTGTAACCGTGCCGCGGAAGATTATGATACTGGCTTTGCCTTGAGTGCATTGCCACCAAGTTGACATTCATCGCACGGATGTCGTGGTTCTGAATGACGTTAGAATTCGTGTAAATCATGTTAACTCCACGAACTCGGTGCTCTTGGATCCATCCGAGATCCATTTGTTCCTGTAGAGCTGCTTGCACTACAGAACATCCTTGGTTGTCTTTAGAGCAGATATCACACTGATGATAGTTATGAGGTGGCACATGGCCATATCCACTCTGTCTACAATGCATCTTGACCAAATTGGTTTTCAACAAGAGTACATCGTGAATTTGATAGACATCGTTAGTCTCTCCTTCAATCAAATTGAATGCAGCCTTCTCATGTTGAGGCAGCGGGTTTGTGAGAACATTAGGATTCGTATCCTTGAAGGATAAGACCCCGCTCCTAACAAGTTTTTGCACCTCAGACTTGAAATTGAGACAAGTCTCTATGTTATGCCCTGAACCTCCTTGGTGATAAGGGCAAGTTTGATCCACCTTAAACCAAAAAGGCTGATTTTCCGGTACTGTAAGAGGAGACTTAGTCTGGATGTGCCTCTTAGCCAGTAGTAATGGAAATAGCTCTGCGTACGTCACGGGTATAGGATCAAATCCTGATGGTCATGTTGTACGGTTGTTGTTATATGGAGGACGAGCCTGCTGAAGAGGCTGTTGTGTCCTTTGCTGGTCAGGTTGGCTCTGCGCAACCTGAGGTTGATATGCAGGAATAGACGCAGGGTTGATAGCAGGAGTCACAGCTGCTACTGGTTGATAACGTCGCCTTTGCTTTCCGAGAGAGATATTTCCAATATCTTGCTCTTTTTTCTTAGGGAGAGCACTACCGTATTTTTTAGTACCGCTCGTCGATCCAGTGTCTTTTACCAAACGTCCTTCTCGGACGGCTTCCTCAAGACGTACGCCTATACCGACCATCTCGGTGAAATCACTGGGTGCACTGGCAACCATTCGGTCATAATAAAATGAGCTTAAGGTCTTTAAGAAGATCTTTGTCATCTCTTTTTCCTCAAGAGGTGGTCAAATTTGAGCGGCAATTTCACGCCACCTTTGAGCGTACTCCTTAAAGGTTTCCTTGTCCTTTTGCGACATCGATCTGAGTTGATCTCTGTCGGGTGCCATGTCCAAATTGTATTTGTATTGTTGGACGAAGGCAGTGCCAAGATCTCTGAATGTACTGATCGTAGTACGGTTTAAACCCATGTACCATTTGAGTGCGGCACCGGTAAAACTATCTGTCGCTCCCAGGATTTTCATCCAGGTACAAACGCGAGAGTGGCGCGGAAAAACAGAGTCGCCAGCCGTGTAAATTTATCCCAAGAGAGGGAAAGGGAACACCGCATAAACCTTAGGAGGGGGAAAGGAATGGTCCTCGCAACCATAACCTGGGTTCGGGAGTCGGTTACGCTAGGGGAAGGTGCTAGCACCCCACGCGTCCATCGTACTCGATGGGATCCACGCTTGTTGTCTATTCTAAGGGTGAGTTATCCTATCATCTATGGCTGTGCTAAAACGGGAGGGGAAGACAAAGACCGACTCGGTAGGACGTCGACGGGTAGGTTGAAGGTTTCGGTTACCTGCAAACCTGCAAACGGGAGGGGAAGACAAAGACCAGAAAACCAGAACTCTGAACCACTGAGGAACCCACATAATCAAACATTGATGAGAGATCCAGAAAACCGGGTAGGTTGAAGGTTTCGGTTACCTGCAAACCTGCAAACGCCCATCCCCTCTCACATGTGGGTACTAGGATGTTCAGTATCCCGGGCTCTCAGGTCGAGAAATGATGATACGTTCACCATTTCTGGTTTGGCATCATCATCAATCGAGGAGGCCTCAACTGATTCTCCAAGGCGGAAGGTCCTCAGCTTTGGCACTGAGGTCGAGAAACAATAGTACATTCATCCTTCTGGGTATAGTACTAAAGTCAATCGAGGAGTGCCTCCACTGATTCTCTTTAAAACGTAGGGGCCATCCTATGCGAGTTCCAAAGCCGGCCCTCGGGTGTGAATGGGTTTGCCACGGGATGTGGTCTGCCACTGTCACCACTAAAGAGGGATGTTTCCACTAAGGTCCTCAATGATCGGTCACCAGAGTCGACAACTCTCTAGATCAACACCCCAACATGCGTAAGACACACACGTTAGAATGCATCCCAAGATAGCCTCGTCTGGTTGTGAATTTCGTGAACACACAAACGTACCAAGCAGGCACGTAGGTCCCACTTCTTTCCACTCTAGTCCTAGGGTATTCTCAAGCCTTGGTATTGGGCTTATCTCTCAGACCCACCCAACCTGCAAAACAAAGACAGCCAGCACATCACAGCAGCATGATAGTAATAAAAAATGAAATGCAGAAAATGCGGTAAAAATAAAAATAAAATACAACACATAAAGCAAAACAAAAACAAAGCACCAAAAGAGAACGAAGACAAGCAAGCGCTAGGATTGACTCGCTTAGGGATGGACCAGCATAGGTCAACCAGAGTCCCCAGCAGAGTCGCCAGCTGTCGCTCCCGGGATTTTCATCCAGGTACAAACGCGAGAGTGGCGCGGAAAAACAGAGTCGCCAGCCGTGTAAATTTATCCCAAGAGAGGGAAAGGGAACACCGCATAAACCTTAGGAGGGGGAAAGGAATGGTCCTCGCAACCATAACCTGGGTTCGGGAGTCGGTTACGCGAGGGGAAGGTGCTAGCACCCCACGCGTCCATCGTACTCGATGGGATCCACGCTTGTTGTCTATTCTAAGGGTGAGTTATCCTATCATCTATGGCTGTGCTAAAACGGGAGGGGAAGACAAAGACCGACTCGGTAGGACGTCGACGTCCTAGGCCTACGTACCCCCTTTGTGCAATGGGGAATTCAGAGTCAACGTAGTTCGGACCAAGTTCTTTTTGTGTTTTTTATGAGCGACGTTAAGCTCGCGTCCGGCAGTTAGGGTCGATGCCTGTTTGCGTCTCAGACGGAGGGTAACGTGCCCTTTTTGAAAATAACCTTTAGTTAGAAGGTCCCGAAGGACAAAAAGGTTTGAGGTTGGTTTGTGTTTTTAGGACAGAAGTGGCTTAAGTTAGTTCATAAGTTGCATTGCACCAAAGTCTAGGGCACAGGGGCGAATACTTAACGCATCGTCCCAAGACAGGACGCTCGCTAAGCACTCTAGAAAGATGAGAGGAAGCCCCTCATCTCTCATTCCCTACGCTTAAGGCTCGTGCGCAATACACCTTATTATTATTAAGTGTTTTAAAGAAATTTGAGATGAGAAGAGAGAAGACACAAGGGTAACTCTAAAGGGGCCTAGGAATCCTAAAGTTATCATGCATGGGTGACCTACGGTTAGTGAGGTTTGACGACAACCTAAATCCTAAAGGAAAGAGATGAGAGAAGGAGAGAAGAAAGGTAAGGGCGACCATGGATATTTATCCATACCCTTAAGGAACTTACTCTGATCCTGCATAAAGGGTTAGTGAGAAACAGACATGAATAAGAGCAATGAGGTGAATGAAAATCAAACAACGGCAAACAATGATAATAATAATCCAAACATGAATCAAAGAAATCAAAGGGACACCCTCAAAGCAAATGGAACAAGTGCCTTTCAAACAAGGTAATCATATAAGGTCAAAGATGTGCACACAAGAGAACCTCAAAAGGAAGCAAATCAAATAATTAGCACAGTGATTCCTAAAATTCCCAAATCAATCATTAAAGTTCCTCAACCAGAGGCAAACAACATCTAAAAAAATCCCTGCAAAAATTCAAAGTGTTAGCCATTCAAATAATCACACGAAAGTCAAATAAGGGATAGGGTTCAATGTGCCAAAGAGAAGGACCTAAATGCAATGTAAAATAAATTTAAAAAATGAGAGAAAAATATTTTAATGCAATTTAGAATATTAATGAACAAATGCAAAAGGAACGGATGAAAAACATTTTATAGATGCAAAGAAATAAAATGAAGAAGTTCAAGTATGCATGAGATGTGCAATTAAAAAGAAGGTGAATTAAACAATTAATTTAAAATGATAAAAATAAAATAAAAATAAAAAATAAAATTTGTAAAAATTTTATAAGATAATAAAAATTATGTGTGAAATTTTTTAGGATTTTTTTAAATGCATTTAAGTATTTTTAAGAATTAAAAAATGAAATTATAATGATTTAATAAAATAAAATGAAATAAAGGCGCTGGGGGTGCAAACAGTAAAGAAAATGCACTGGAAAGATTGAAATGGGCTAAAGGGGGGGTGCGAGTAGTAAGCCCGTGTGCATATGATCCATCAGGAAATAAAAATAAAAAATAAAAAACCAGGGGGGGTGTGATAAGTAGAGGAAACATGTTGAAAAAGAAGGTTGGGCCAGAGGGGGAGGGTGCAAATAGCACCCCAGCCCATTAAACCAAATCAGCGAACAAAAAAAATAAAAAAAGGGGAACACCGTGGTCGCGCCATGTGCTGGGGGTGTGGGGTTTTAATGTGCTGGCAGCTCAACATCCATACGATACATCGCGCGGCCCTTATTTAGTCAACCAAGATAAAAGTAAGCAAAACAAAATAAACTGGTTGGTGGATCATGGTAACACCGGTGGGGTAATATGCATGGAATCCTTAATTAAATTTCAGAAAAAAAATAAAAAGAAAAAATAGGTGGCACGCTGGTAGCCACACGATGGCGAGAATCAAAGGCCCAGATTGCATCTTCCCCGTGGAACCGTTGACCGGCCGGAGACTCTACCAGACGCCGGAGCCCTAGCTCCGGTCGTCGTCTCCGGCGAGCACTACCCTAAAAAATTCCAGAAACGGCAAGCGAATACACTAAACTGATTAGAAAAATGAGAGGGTTAAGAATATCACGTCAAAAATTGCGAATACCCAGCACATAGTGAGAATCGAACGAATGAAAGCTTGGTGTCAAAACTTAAAATTCATGGAACAACCAAAATACATGCCCAATATTAAAAATAAACATATCTGGATGATCACCACTTATCACACTTCAATATTCATAGAAAAAAGGGAGTTTCAAGGGCACGAAAAAACCTCTCAACCTGAGATGGCACAGCCTGAATTCGTGCTTTTGGCTGCAAACGGAAGTTGATCTGCACTCTATAGACTGCCAAGAGAAGCTTTGTGGAAGAATTCTGGAGGATATCCTTGTGGATCGTGAGTTTTGGTGAGAAATCCTCCTTTAGGGTTTTCTTGAGAACTCCTCCAATTGCACGTGCATGAACCCTAACCAATGCATAAATGGGTTTTAAATACTTAGGGTTATTCTTCTGATGATGAGTTGGGCCTGGATAATCCATTGCTTAATTATTTTTGAATTATTTCATTTAATATTGAATTTTAACTAATTAAATCCAATAAAAATAAAATAAAATGAGGAAAAAATCAAATATATGCTCTTTGGGTCGTGCATGGCTTTATGTTTGAGTTTGGTTTAAGAAACTTATGGCCCATTTGTCAAAATTTGGATTTTAGGCATAATTTGCTTTGTGCACCTCCTCAAAATTGCCCAACTTTGACTAAGCATAACTCCTTCAATTTTTAGATCCTTAATGCAAACTAATACTTTTTAGAAACCTCAAGATGTCCTCTAACCAACCCTTTTGGTCCCATGTCAATTTGATCTTCCATGTTCAAGTTATGAGCTTTTGAAAAAGGTTGACTTTTGTTGACTTTCAAAATGACCTATAATGTCTTGGCCCATATCTCCTAAATGAAGCATTTCTTGACTTGGCTTGTGAGACACAAAGTTGTAGGGAATTAAATTTCCTTCAAGATGGGCTTTGGTTGAGGAATTTTTTATGAAGTCTGTGGAAGTTAGGCCTGGTCAAAGTACAGTTGACTTTTCCTACAAAAACCCTAATTTAGTAACTCCTGATTCTTGATGACTCTGAGGTATCCCTGATGAATCATGATCAACCCTTGATCAAATGATGAATTTCACCCCATAATCTTGATGTTGACCAAAAATCTTGAGGTTTGACTTTGTGTTGACCACAGTTGACTTTTTGACCAAGTTAACTGATTTTCAATCCATTGGCCAATTGAACTTCTCCCAAATCAAACTGATGGACAATCTTCCACTCCTAGATACTTAGGGACCCAAGGAATACCATGGAATCAAGTCTTGCCCAAAAAATCAGAAATAAAATGACTTTATAGCAATCCCTAGTTTGTGGCACCCTCAATCTAGGAGGAAATAACACAGTTTCCAAATCCAAATTCCTCTGAATATGAGGTGTATCCTCTTCAACAAAGATAAAATATGCCATTTGCTAATGATAAAAACCCAAGGAGCTTGCCTAATGGAGCAATAAACCCAAGAATCTCAAAACCCTAGTTCATGCACTGTTTAGGAGGGAGTAATCCACTTGAGATCCCTTGCCACCTGTGAACCCCTGATGTTGTAGTGGACCAGATAGGACTTTCTTGAACTGTTTCAGACACCTTGACCCCCATGCTAATGACATGCATACATGATAATGCAAAAATGAAATGAATCATAAACCAGTTAGTAAAAAAGTAAGGAGGGCAAATTTTGGGGTGCAACAGCTGCCCCTATTCAATCAACTTGGTCCTGAGTGTATGATAGCGACAGCTTTCAGATAATCAGGATACACGGAGATTGAATACCAAAGAACCCAGAAATTTGCAATCCTTCACTAGAGAATTAGCTAAAAATGCTGCTATGTTGGGGATAAAACGAAACAAACTTTCCGAAGTTATGTCATCCCTGCTGATAAAGAGAACCGACGAAGTAAATCTTCTAAAGGCTGCTATCTCCGCTGATAAAGAGATTTAGTAAAATAAATGCCATCCCTGCTGATAAAGGGAAACTGACGAAAGAAAATCTTCAAACATTGCCGTCCTTTGCTGATAAAGAGAATCTTACAACATAATCTTCAAAAGATTGTTGTTCCCTGCTGATAAAGAGAATCTAGCAAAATAAATGCCATCCCTGCTGACAAAGGGAAACTGACGAAAGAAAATCTCCACAATATTGCTGTTCCCTGCTGATAAAGAGAATCTAGCGAAAGAAAATCTTCAAAAGATTGTTGTTCCCTGCTGATAAAGAGAATCTAGCAAAATAAATGTCATCCCTGCTGACAAAGGGAAACTGACGAAAGAAAATCTCCAAAATATTGCTGTTCCCTGCTGATAAAGAGAATCTAGCGAAAGAAAATCTTCAAAACCTTGCCGTCTTCTGCTGATAAAGAGAATCTAGCGAAAGAAAATCTTCAAAACCTTGCCGTCCTCTGCTGATAAAGAGAATCTAGCGAAAGAAAATCTTCAAAACATTGCCGTCCTCTGCTGATAAAGAAAATCTTGCGAAAGAAAATCTCCAAAACATTGCCGTCCTCTGCTGATAAAGAGAATCTAGCGAAAGAAAATCTTCAAAACCTTGCCGTCCTCTGCTGATAAAGAGAATCTAGCGAAAGAAAATCTTCAAAACCTTGCCGTCCTCTGCTGATAAAGAGAATCTAGCGAAAGAAAATCTTCAAAACATTGCCGTCCTCTGCTGATAAAGAGAATCTAGCAACATAATCTTCAAAAGATTGCTGTTCCCTGCTGATAAAGAGAATCTAGCGAAAGAAAATCTTCATAACATTGCCGTCCTCTGCTGATAAAGAGAATCTAGCAAAAGAAAATCTTCAAAACATTGCCGTCCTCTGCTGATAAAGAGAATCTAGCAACATAATCTTCAAAAGATTGTTGTTCCCTGCTGATAAAGAGAATCTAGCGAAAGAAAATCTTCATAACATTGCCGTCCTCTGCTGATAAAGAGAATCTAACGAAAGAAAATCTTCAAAACCTTGCCGTCCTCTGCTGATAAAGAGAATCTAGTGAAAGAAAATCTTCAAAACATTGTCGTCCTCTGCTGATAAAGAGAATCTAGCGAAAGAAAATCTTCAAAACATTGTCGTCCTCTGCTGATAAAGAGAATCTAGCAACATAAATGCCATCCCTGCTGATAAAGGGAAACTGACGAAAGAAAATCTCCAAAATATTGCTGTTCCCTGCTGATAAAGAGAATCTAGCGAAAGAAAATCTTTAAAACCTTGCCGTCCTCTGCTGATAAAGAGAATCTTGCGAAAGAAAATCTCCAAAATATTGCTGTTCCCTGCTGATAAAGAGAATCTAGCAAAATAAATGCCATCCCTGCTGACAAAGGGAAACTGACGAAAGATAATCTTCAAAACATTGTTGTTCCCTGCTGATAAAGAGAATCTAGCAACATAAATGGCAACTTCGCTGGGGATAACGTGAAACGAAACCCCTGGTTTTAAACCACCTCGTTTCAAAATCTACAGGTAAGATGACTCCGTTGGGGAGGGAGAAGTCTAAATAAAAGACTCTGTCGGGGAACACAAGTATGAGGAACGTATCTCTCCAAAAAATCTCCTGAGTTATGCCATCTCTGCTGAGAAAGAGAAATGGCAAAGAAAGTATCAAACCTGGCTTATGCTTCGAATGCAAATGAAAATGCTATGTGTTTGATGCAATGCAAATGCTTATGGTATGCAGAAAGGGGTCCCTCCAGCAAAATAAATGCTGGAGAGAAAAGACCAATAGCCGGGGATGACAAAAATAAATTGTCCTCTGAACAGGAACTCCGTTGGGAAGGATCATAGTGACCGACTCTTTGGATCAACAACTTCTGCTGGGGATGAAATCTCGAAAGAACATCTGCTCCACTGGGGGTTATCCATAACCTTTTGAAAAGGGAGGCTACGACCTGAATCAGAAGAGTGCCAAATGTCACTTGGACTTTAAAACCTGCTGGGGATGTCAACCACCGTTGGACCAACTGTTGCGAGGATTACCACCAAACTCTGCTTGGGGAACGGTAAATGCTGACATCCACTCTGCTAGCGGATAACATCAAGCTTACTTATCGGTTGAGGATCAGATCGCCCTGTTGCTGCTGAGAAAAACATTTCCTGACTGGCTGAGGAGAACAAGCGTTCAGACTCTGTGGGGAAATAATGTCTTGATCCAGAAAATACCTCCCAAGTCTCCTGCTGGGGAAGGTCTGCTCTGCTGAGGAAAGTGCAATCTCAATGCTGGGGAGAGCAAACTGCTGGGGAAGTACAAACCCGTTGCCCTGCAGCATGACTTGTCTTTGTGGTCATAAACGGCTCTCTGAACTTTCCACCTGCCCCAGACCACCAGGTCTAATGGAAGAAATCGTCTCAAGAGGATTTTACAGAAGACCGGGCGTTCGCACTGCCCCAGGGTCTTCAAACTCTTGGAGAAATTTATCATATCTCGACATAACTGCCCCAGTCTCCATAATCCATGGAGTACTTTACCTCGAAAGGGATTTGTAATGACCTGAAATACTCTGCCTCAGTATTTTGTACCTTGAAGAGGTGCTTCTAATTAACCATTTTCAGGAGTGAACAACTTTCATGCTCTAGGGGTGGCCTGTCTTAATGTGAGCTTTGAAGTGACTTTGCCCCTGATCCTAGAATGAATGCCCCATAATAACTGAATTTCAGAGGGACTTCTCGACGTGACTGCACCAGATTGGCTACATCTTAACACGACTTACTGGGGAGAGCCCATTCTACACTGAGTCTCTTGGCAGCGTGCCCTTTGATATGATTGTCCTTCAGGATTTTCAAGCATCCCAATTTGGCAAGATCAAGCTTCTTGACTGACGTTCACTATGTAGGCTGCATTGATGCTTAGGCATATGTATGCAAGCAGAACAAGTTTATTATGAGAATGATAAATCTAATGCAACACTCATGTTAACCTTGAAGTTTTTATTGAAAATGCGTCGCCCAACCCTTGTGAACGAATCACTAGCTGAGATGCGACCTTGATTTTTGAATGGAAAAACAATGTGCACGTGCAATACCAACAAATCTTATTAGCACAACTTATAGGAGTCAGGAACGCTATCCTGTTGAAGTACGCTTTCAGAATAAACCCTGTTTCAATTAGGACTTTTAAGGGTTGTAACATGGTCTGGTTCACGGTTTCAGAAAAAAGGATTTATAGCTCAAAGTTTATTGGTGCCCACCCACTCTTCGTGATGTTCTCCAGTCCTATGTTCAGTTAATCCGACCCAAACGCTTATCTCTAAAAAAAGTTTATGATCTTTAGGGAACCCATGCCACTAATGGTTTGACACCTAAGGAGGTTTTGGAGTGACAGTCATCCCTTTTATCTTCTGTAATCACACGAATTTGTTCTTATCGGGGATTTTCTTTTGTAACGCTTTTCGCTTTTTTCTTTTGCTTTTTGATACCTAATTTTTCCTGGACTGAACCTTTTGGGTTTTTCGATTTTGAAGTCCAGCGGGATGCCCTAACTTTTGCCTAAGTCAAGTTTCGACTTAGCGGGCTTTCTCTCCTTCTTTTTTTATTCCCCTTTTGAACAAAGCGTGTGACACTGGTTGTCTTGTTTGCTTGAAAGGGTTGTGACTGCCTCACTCCTTAGTTGTTGACGGATAACCATCAGGGTTTCATATCTCTTGCACATTCTCCTTGGAATTTGAGCGCTCGGTCAAACTAACTGACGCCTACCTTGCCCCTGGGTTAAGTATGAAGGTTTTTTCGTACGAAAGGAACTCCTACTCCAAGGCTCAAAGGGGTTAACGAGGGTTTATCTCCTTATCTCTCCAGTGTTTATGGGTTTGAAACAATGCCTGTACATCCTCAACAGGGTTCTATCCTTGAACATACCACCGGAGATTTTGCGTTTTCGTCTCATCATCCTCCCTCAAGAGTTCTAAATAAGAAAATTGGTATTGCAGTGCATATAAACATTTAAGAGTGAACACGAATGGGTTACTTCAAGAAAAACATACTCATTGCATTAATATCATCATTAAAAAAACAAACAAGTCTTACATGCATACGGTGCTTTAACAAGAAATGAAAAACTACAAATGAAAATGCAGTAAAGAAGCTGAAGATTGCCATTGCTGAGGAAGCTCGATTCTTGTCTGGACGTGCTTGCAAACTGAGATGACCCTTGCAATCTTCAAACAGATGAGAGGTCAACATGCACAGCCAAGTCTCCTTCTGGAAATGATATGTACCTTTTGTCAATCAATTGTTGCACTTTGGCTTGGAAGGCTTTGCAATCTTCGGTTGAGTGCCCCATAGATCCTCCATGATATCCACATTGCACATGGGGGTTGTACCCCGGAGGGTATGGTTCTGGAACAGGCTTCAAAGTCTTAGGCTCCACCAATGAGTTTCGAACCAGGTGTGGCAAGAGTTGACTGTACGACATGAGAACTAGATGAAGAGGAGCATTCATTCTTTCCAAGTTGTTGCGCGACCTATGTTGATCCTGACGCTGATACTTTTGTTGTTGATGCTGATTTGAGCGCATAATCCTTTCAGGCACTTTTCTCTTCAGACTTGGTCGAGGCGTAGGCAGCATTTGCGGATGTGGGGATTCTAAGACCAAGGACTGCAAGAAATGCCCCTGACTGGATGTGGCTTTGGGAGAAGCAACGGGGATATCCACTTCTTTTTCAACAGCTAGAGTAGGACTACCATGTATACTTACGCCGCTCGGCGTGAATTCAATTGCCTTCGAGTCTATCAGATCTTGAACAACATGCTGAAACGCCCTACAATCTTCCACATTATGCCCCGGTGCACTAGAGTGAAAACCACAGTGGGCTCTTGCATCATAACCCGGTGGGGGAGTTCCAGAGGGAGGAGCCAAGGTCCTTTTCCGTACCAGTTGCAACTGAAGAAGATGCTGGAATAACTGAGAATATGGCACTGGTGGAGCCTCAAAATGCCTATTCCGCTTAAGCGTAGATTGTGGCGGGCGCGGAGCACGATTCTGTCATTGTTGAGGTACAGCAGGGACAGTCACAGTGGTAATCTGCTCACCCTTCTTGAACACCGGGGAAGAGACAATTCCAGTCGCAGCTTCAGGCATGAGGGTATTACCTTTGCTTATCACACCACTCACAACTTCCATAACCAGACTCATTTGAGTCTTTAGTTGGTTGACCTCTTCTTTCAGCACCTGCTGCTCTTGCATGAGGGTTTGCATGTTCCCCATAAACTGCTCCATCTGGCCTCGCATTTCCCTCAACTCAGCTTGGATTCGTTCCATGATTCTCTTCTGATTTGGTCTGGTAGAATACCGGTGAATGTGCTGATCTGCAATCCTGAGATTAGAACAAGATAAGAATTCCGGAGATAGACACCTGTCATGCAGAATGAATATGCAAAATGATTATGCAGATGCAAATGGACATGTTTGAAAATTCACAAGGCGATCCACCCCTTGATTCCGGTTTGATAACAAGATATAATGGAACTTCTGCTCATATATTAAGAAAACCAGAGAAAAGCCGAATGTCAACAATCACTAATCTGGGATAACAAGTCTGAATACAAAAACTCTAGGTCCCAACCAACAAGCCTGGTGGTGATCCACATACAATAAAAGAGAGAAGAAAACTACGGCCTATCATCAAAGTTCACGAGCGTCAGTCCCCCCCCATCCATTATGCTTTCTGCACCAGTCCTGAATTTCCTCGAACAGCTTTCTGGTGTCGAGATGCTTCGGTCTCTGAATCAGTCCTAGCTACGTAAGCGTCTTCCTTTCTTTTATTCTCAGCCATGGCAGTTTCTTGGTGATTATTGAACCTGTGAATCTTCAACAAAGCCTTGCCTAATTCCTCCTCCTTGGTCCTGAGAACGTTACTGATACCATCCAAGGCTTGTTTCATTCTTTCTCTGGATGCGACCATGTCAGCAAGCTCTTTTTTTGCTTTAGCAAGGAGTTTTGTCTTCAACTTGGCGGTATGAACAGCTTCACCCCGCTCACGCTTCCACTGATAAATTTCTCTCTTTAGCTCACTATTTTCTTCCCGCAACCTTTCCTTTTCAGCCCATAATCTGTTATACTTCTCCAACTCAACGGTGGTAGGAGGCTCGATCACCAAAGGATACAAAGGTGGTTCCACCGAGAATGGAAGGAGCTTCTCTTCTGTTCTCTTCTTGATCCACTCTTTATAGGGAGGAAAAGCCCGGTTATTACACTTTTCGAATGACATCTTACCCTTCTTGGTTACTTGTTTCCAAGCATTCACAACCTTCTTTATCATCTCTTGATCCTTAATACCATTGAAGAATAAGGATTCTCTGACATCTCTCTCGTCAGGTGGACCCCTCAAAGGATAGCCAAATTGTCTGATAGCTAGGGAAGGATTATAGTTAATTCCACCTTTCCTCCCTATCAAGGGAACATTAGGGAATTCTCCGCACTTGTAAACAATATCCATTCCTAGCAAGTCATCATTAATCCAAACGATGTTATCTGCAGTCAAGCCCATAACCCTCTTAGACCACTTTAGAGAATCTTTCGTATCAATGAAAGCGCCAGATTCAGGGAGGCGACTGAGAAACCAAGTAGCTAAGAGCGGTGCACAACAACTCACAGTTTTCCCCGCCTATTCTCATTCTTATAGTGGACTGAATGGTACACATCACCTAGCAAAGTAGTATAGGATTCTTCGAAATAAAGATTCTGACGACATGCATATCCACCATATCAGGAATATTCGAAAACAGAACAATCCCATAGATACACATAGCTAGGATGGCTTGGAAAGCAGTCCAGTTCTTCTCTTTGACATGTATGCAAGCCTGATCAAACAAGAACTTCAACAAGAAACCCTTATCTCCTTGTTTTTCTGCAATATTACTGTTAAGAACAGATTCATCAATATGAAGAGCAACAGTCATATCTTTCACCCCGGGGTGTTCTTCAGAAAAGAAAACTATATCATGACTGATAGGAATTCCCAAAATAAATGAGAACTCCTCAAACGTTGGTGTCAAGATGTAGTCCGGGAAAGTGAAGCAGCGCAGCGACGGATCGTAAAACTGAAGGAGTGTGTGAATGGCATCCTTCTCATACTGGGAGATATTATAAACAAATTTCAGAAGTCTTCCATACCTTCCACCGAACTCTGTACGAACCCCGGAACTAGCCATATTAATCAATTTATGAATTAGTGTCAAAGTCGGCTCTGGGAACGAATAGGCAACAGTCTTCTTTCTCTGAACATCCATGCCGAAGTAACCTCAGAAAATCGGAATCAAGAGTAAGATGCAAGCCCTACAAAATGTCAAACATGTCAGAATGCAAAAAATGATATGCTCATGCAAACATGGGGTCAAGGCACACTGCTGGATGTGTTGTGCTATTAGCTGAACGAGAAACTAGAAAACCAGAACTCTGAACCACTGAGGAACCCACATAATCAAACATTGATGAGAGATCCAGAAAACCGGGTAGGTTAAAGGTTTCGGTTACCTGCAAACCTGCAAACGCCCATCCCCTCTCACATGTGGGTACTAGGATGTTCAGTATCCCGGGCTCTCAGGTCGAGAAATGATGATACGTTCACCATTTCTGGTTTGGCATCATCATCAATCGAGGAGGCCTCAACTGATTCTCCAAGGCGGAAGGTCCTCAGCTTTGGCACTGAGGTCGAGAAACAATAGTACATTCATCCTTCTAGGTACAGTACATAAGTCAATCGAGGAGTGCCTCCACTGATTCTCTTTAAAACGTAGGGGCCATCCTATGCGAGTTCCAAAGCGGGCCCTCGGGTGTGAATGGGTTTGCCACGGGATGTGGTCTGCCACTGTCACCACTAAAGAGGGATGTTTCCACTAAGGTCCTCAATGATCGGTCACCAGAGTCGATAGCTCTCTAGATCAACACCCCAACATGCGCAAGACACACACGTTAGAATGCGTCCCAAGATAGCCTCGTCTGGTTGTGAATTTCGTGAACACACAAACGTACCAAGCAGGCACGTAGGTCCCACTTCTTTCCACTCTAGTCCTAGGGTATTCTCAAGCCTTGGTATTGGGCTTATCTCTCAGACCCACCCAACCTGCAAAACAAAGACAGCCAGCACAGCACAGCAGCATGATAGTAATAAAAAATGAAATGCAGAAAATGCGGTAAAAATAAAAATAAAATACAACACATAAAGCAAAACAAAAACAAAGCACCAAAAGAGAACGAAGACAAGCAAGCGCTAGGATTGACTCGCTTAGGGATGGACCAACATAGGTCAACCAGAGTCCCCAGCAGAGTCGCCAGCTGTCGCTCCCGGGATTTTCATCCAGGTACAAACGCGAGAGTGGCGCGGAAAAACAGAGTCGCCAGCCGTGTAAATTTATCCCAAGAGAGGGAAAGGGAACACCGCATAAACCTTAGGAGGGGGAAAGGAATGGTCCTCGCAACCATAACCTGGGTTCGGGAGTCGGTTACGCGAGGGGAAGGTGCTAGCACCCCACGCGTCCATCGTACTCGATGGGATCCACGCTTGTTGTCTATTCTAAGGGTGAGTTATCCTATCATCTATGGCTGTGCTAAAACGGGAGGGGAAGACAAAGACTGACTCGGTAGGACGTCGACGTCCTAGGCCTACGTACCCCCTTTGTGCAATGGGGAATTCAGAGTCAACGTAGTTCGGACCAAGTTCTTTTTGTGTTTTTTATGAGCGACGTTAAGCTCGCGTCCGGCAGTTAGGGTCGATGCCTGTTTGCGTCTCAGACGGAGGGTAACGTGCCCTTTTTGAAAATAACCTTTAGTTAGAAGGTCCCGAAGGACAAAAAGGTTTGAGGTTGGTTTGTGTTTTTAGGACAGAAGTGGCTTAAGTTAGTTCATAAGTTGCATTGCACCAAAGTCTAGGGCACAGGGGCGAATACTTAACGCATCGTCCCAAGACAGGACGCTCGCTAAGCACTCTAGAAAGATGAGAGGAAGCCCCTCATCTCTCATTCCCTACGCTTAAGGCTCGTGCGCAATACACCTTATTATTATTAAGTGTTTTAAAGAAATTTGAGATGAGAAGAGAGAAGACACAAGGGTAACTCTAAAGGGGCCTAGGAATCCTAAAGTTATCATGCATGGGTGACCTACGGTTAGTGAGGTTTGACGACAACCTAAATCCTAAAGGAAAGAGATGAGAGAAGGAGAGAAGAAAGGTAAGGGCGACCATGGATATTTATCCATACCCTTAAGGAACTTACTCTGATCCTGCATAAAGGGTTAGTGAGAAACAGACATGAATAAGAGCAATGAGGTGAATGAAAATCAAACAACGGCAAACAATGATAATAATAATCCAAACATGAATCAAAGAAATCAAAGGGACACCCTCAAAGCAAATGGAACAAGTGCCTTTCAAACAAGGTAATCATATAAGGTCAAAGATGTGCACACAAGAGAACCTCAAAAGGAAGCAAATCAAATAATTAGCACAGTGATTCCTAAAATTCCCAAATCAATCATTAAAGTTCCTCAACCAGAGGCAAACAACATCTAAAAAAATCCCTGCAAAAATTCAAAGTGTTAGCCATTCAAATAATCACACGAAAGTCAAATAAGGGATAGGGTTCAATGTGCCAAAGAGAAGGACCTAAATGCAATGTAAAATAAATTTAAAAAATGAGAGAAAAATATTTTAATGCAATTTAGAATATTAATGAACAAATGCAAAAGGAACGGATGAAAAACATTTTATAGATGCAAAGAAATAAAATGAAGAAGTTCAAGTATGCATGAGATGTGCAATTAAAAAGAAGGTGAATTAAACAATTAATTTAAAATGATAAAAATAAAATAAAAATAAAAAATAAAATTTGTAAAAATTTTATAAGATAATAAAAATTATGTGTGAAATTTTTTAGGATTTTTTTAAATGCATTTAAGTATTTTTAAGAATTAAAAAATGAAATTATAATGATTTAATAAAATAAAATGAAATAAAGGCGCTGGGGGTGCAAACAGTAAAGAAAATGCACTGGAAAGATTGAAATGGGCTAAAGGGGGGGTGCGAGTAGTAAGCCTGTGTGCATATGATCCATCAGGAAATAAAAATAAAAAATAAAAAACCAGGGGGGGTGTGATAAGTAGAGGAAACATGTTGAAAAAGAAGGTTGGGCCAGAGGGGGAGGGTGCAAATAGCACCCCAGCCCATTAAACCAAATCAGCGAACAAAAAAAATAAAAAAAGGGGAACACCGTGGTCGCGCCATGTGCTGGGGGCGTGGGGTTTTAATGTGCTGGCAGCTCAACATCCATACGATACATCGCGCGGCCCTTATTTAGTCAACCAAGATAAAAGTAAGCAAAACAAAATAAACTGGTTGGTGGATCATGGTAACACCGGTGGGGTAATATGCATGGAATCCTTAATTAAATTTCAGAAAAAAAAATAAAAAGAAAAAATAGGTGGCACGCTGGTAGCCACACGATGGCGAGAATCAAAGGCCCAGATTGCATCTTCCCCGTGGAACCCTTGACCGGCCGGAGACTCTACCAGACGCCGGAGCCCTAGCTCCGGTCGTCGTCTCCGGCGAGCACCACCCTAAAAAATTCCAGAAACGGCAAGCGAATACACTAAACTGATCAGAAAAATGAGAGGGTTAAGAATATCACGTCAAAAATTGCGAATACCCAGCACATAGTGAGAATCGAACGAATGAAAGCTTGGTGTCAAAACTTAAAATTCATGGAACAACCAAAATACATGCCCAATATTAAAAATAAACATATCTGGATGATCACAACTTATCACACTTCAATATTCATAGAAAAAAAGGGAGTTTCAAGGGCACGAAAAAACCTCTCAACCTGAGATGGCACAGCCTGAATTCGTGCTTCTGGCTGCAAACGGAAGTTGATCTGCACTCTATAGACTGCCAAGAGAAGCTTTGTGGAAGAATTCTGGAGGATATCCTTGTGGATCGTGAGTTTTGGTGAGAAATCCTCCTTTAGGGTTTTCTTGAGAACTCCTCCAATTGCACGTTCATGAACCCTAACCAATGCATAAATGGGTTTTAAATACTTAGGGTTATTCTTCTGATGATGAGTTGGGCCTGGATAATCCATTGCTTAATTATTTTTGAATTATTTCATTTAATATTGAATTTTAACTAATTAAATCCAATAAAAATAAAATAAAATGAGGAAAAAATCAAATATATGCTCTTTGGGTCGTGCATGGCTTTATGTTTGAGTTTGGTTTAAGAAACTTATGGCCCATTTGTCAAAATTTGGATTTTAGGCATAATTTGCTTTGTGCACCTCCTCAAAATTGCCCAACTTTGACTAAGCATAACTCCTTCAATTTTTAGCTCCTTAATGCAAACTAATACTTTTTAGAAACCTCAAGATGTCCTCTAACCAACCCTTTTGGTCCCATGTCAATTTGATCTTCCATGTTCAAGTTACGAGCTTTTGAAAAAGGTTGACTTTTGTTGACTTTCAAAATGACCTATAATGTCTTGGCCCATATCTCCTAAATGAAGCATTTCTGGACTTGGCTTGTGAGACACAAAGTTGTAGGGAATTAAATTTCCTTCAAGATGGGCTTTGGTTGAGGAATTTTTGATGAAGTCTGTGGAAGTTAGGCCTGGTCAAAGTATAGTTGACTTTTCCTACAAAAACCCTAATTTAGTAACTCCTGATTCTTGATGACTCTGAGGTATCCCTGATGAATCATGATCAACCCTTGATCAAATGATGAATTTCACCCCATAATCTTGATGTTGACCAAAAATCTTGAGGTTTGACTTTGTGTTGACCACAGTTGACTTTTTGACCAAGTTAACTGATTTTCAATCCATTGGCCAATTGAACTTCTCCCAAATCAAACTGATGGACAATCTTCCACTCCTAGATACTTAGGGACCCAAGGAATACCATGGAATCAAGTCTTGCCCAAAAAATCAGAAATAAACTGACTTTATAGCAAACCCTAGTTTGTGGCACCCTCAGTCTAGGAGGAAATAGCACAGTTTCCAAATCCAAATTCCTCTGAATATGATGTGTATCCTCTTCAACAAAGATAAGATATGCCATTTGCTGATGATAAAAACCCAAGGAGCTTGCCTAATGGAGCAATAAACCCAAGAATCTCAAAACCCTAGTTCATGCACTGGTTAGGAGGGAGTAATCCACTTGAGATCCCTTGCCACCTGTGAACCCCTGATGATGTAGTGGACCAGATAGGACTTTCTTGAACTGTTTCAGACACCTTGACCCCCATGCTAATGACATGCATACATGATAATGCAAAAATGAAATGAATCATAAACCAGTTAGTAAAAAAGTAAGGAGGGCAAATTTTGGGGTGCAACACTATCCTGGAAGTAGTGAATCAGCAGGTCCTGATTCTCTGTCTAAGCTAACATTCGCCGAGCGTACATCACCAGATGGCTCTGAGGGCAAGAGTTACCCTTGTACTTTTCAAAGTCGAGCACTTGAAATTTGTGTGGAACTTTCACATTTGGGACCAAGCAGAGATCTGCGGCGTCCTTTCCAAATAAATCCTGACTGCGAATGGCTTGCAGTTCCTTCTGCATTTCCAAGAACTGCTCCTGGAATTCCTCCATTATGTCAAACATAGTTTCCTTCTTACCAGAAGGTGTTTGTGGAATCTGTCCTTCCGGGACAGTGTGCACCACAGGGGGTGGTATCGTGACTACGGTAGTGAGTCTTGGCGTCTCCCGAAGTTTATAACCTTCAGGAGTTTTTAGTATGCCCCTAGCATCTTAGCTTTCCCGAAGTTTATAACCTTCAGGCCCAGCGGCTTCTGTTGTGATTCCCTGATCTTAAGTGATCGGCAGAACATATCCTTCTGGGATATAGTTAACAGGCATGCCCCAAGGACGATCTTTCGGTATCTGATACCTAGGATCATACCTCTCTACTATGGGCGTTGAGGTGACCTCTGAGATCACATTCCTTTGTAGTTGAGCTTCTGCCATGGCTTGCATGTCGTTACGAAGCTTTCTCATATCCTCTCTCAGAGCGTCGATCTCTTCTTCCAACTCTCTGTTTTCTTCCTCAAGATCATCCATCTTTTTCTGATGATTGGCCCGAGTATTATACGAATGAGACAGTTTGTCTCTAGAACCGAGACACAAACGTGAGATTCGTAGGTAAGAAGAATACGTGATGTGAGAATGATGAATGCAATGATTATATTAATTGTTTAAGGTTTAAAAATAAACTTTGACAATTAGATTGCAAATATCAAACAGTGGGGAAACCCCTTTTTATTGAATTCAAAGGATTACAGAAATGGAAATACAGTAGATTACAAGGTGCAGAAATAGAAACCTAAACTAATGGGTCCCGAGTCCTCTCTGAAGAGAACTCGGGTGCTGATTCTGGTATCTTCCTTTTCTTTGACCGGGGCTCTTGGGCCGTTGTCGGGTTGTCATTCCTTTGCCAGGTGAAAGGAGCGAGCAAATTCCTTTGGTCATCCTGATTATCCACAGCATGTTGCTCTAAAATTTCAATCAGAGCATCTTTCTCTTTCAGTAGTTGCTGTATTTTGATACACTCCACATCGAGGGTGCGGTACTTGTTCTTCCAAGACCTTCTCTCCCTTTTAAACTTTGTTGAGAGTAACCTGAAGCTTTTCAGTCTCAGTCATAAAGTACATGACAGATTCCTTCGGCGGAAGAATTCCGTAATGAAGATAAGGCATCTTTAGCTTGAGAGCTCTAGTTTGTACCCAATGGAGATAAGGCTCTACCGAGACACAGTTCGGTTTTCCTAGAGACTCTCATCCTTTCTTATGAACCTGTTTCCAAGCATGCATTATTTCCATCTTTAGTGCTCTGTCATTTTCTCCTTCCTTGAAGAAAAGACATTCCAGATGAACACCCCGTGGGATGTGTCTCATCGGGTATCCAAATTGACGGCGAACCAATACTGGATGGTAGTTGATTCCTCATTTAGTTCCTATGAGGGGTACGTTGGGGAAGTTTCCACAACGATCAATGATTCTAATTCCATCATAGATCCTATTACACCAATCTATATCAGAGTTGGTAAGAGACATGATCTTCTACGACCAACGTAAGGCACTCTTGCAATCCTAAAAAGCAGCGGACTTGGGCAAGTGAGAGATAAACCATTTGTAAAGCAGAGGTACACAGCATGTGATCTCCCCTCCGCTGTACAAATTTCCCAAGTGTACAGAATGATACGCATCTGCGAGCAAAGTCGGCACAGGGTTTCCAATGAGGAAAACCTTAATGGAGTTGATATCTACAAAGTTATTGATGTTGGGAAACAAAAATAACCCGTAGGTGAGCAAGACAAAGATGCTTTCAAAAGCAGTCACGTTTCCTATACTGGCAAAATACAGGGCCTTCTTTGTCAAGAACTGGGTTGGCAAACCTTGGATGCCACCCTTAGTAGTTAGGTGAGTCCTAACTTCAGACTCGTCCAAATGAATTGCTCTTGCAATGGTCTGATTCTTTGGAGTTTCTTCCAGTCCAGAAAATGGAGCTCTATCAGTGATATGTAAATCGATCAGGTGAGAATACTCCTCCAGCGTTGGTGCGAGCTGGTAATCTGGGAATGTGAAACAGTGATAAACTGGATCATAAAACTGAATGAGCGCATCCATGATTCCCTCAATCACATGGACTCTTAACAGTGGTAGCAGACCCCCGTGCTTGGCTCTGAAAGCATCAGGGTTAGTGATCATCCTTTCTAACCTTCTCAAATCCTCTAACTTTGGAACCTTGAAGGTATACTGGTGAGTTCTCCTTCTACCGAAATCCATTAGTGTAATCCTTTTCTCTGATATTTGCAATCACAGTCTTAGTTTATTTTGAAAAACAGAAAGACTAGAAGAGAAGATTTTTTAAATGTTTTAATGTTTTTTAAATGAATGCATGAATGCAGCACACAAAAACATAGAAAAAACATGGGGTCAAAGGGTCGTTGTCATGAAGTCAAGGCTCTACCCATCCCCAAAGGTTTATACTAAGGTGATTTTTGTACCTGTACTCATTATCATCAGCTCCTCCCAGGAAAGCAAAACAACAAGCGGATCACCAGCGAGTTGTAGAGCAATCTTAGAGTAAGTGCATTCACCGAGAATAGATCACCAGCCTCAAATGAGGGTAGTATCGCGTAACAACTATTTCCGATAGTTTCCGCACTACGAAAGGGTTTGGCTCCTCAGCTTCTCAGACTTAACAATCGGCCCATTGTCTAGGTGAGAGAATGGGTTGCATTGGTTAGCCTCCACTGAGGTTGATGGTCGACCTCGTCGCCATCACTTATCTTAAGTGTATACTCGATCTTTCCACATACGGCATCACCCGCATTCCCATTAGCAGAAAAATAAACACGTATAGCAATTAGGAGAAGCAGTATATATATTTGTCCTAAACATCCTAGACCTTTAAAGTTATGAATCCTAAGTTTCTGACAGAAAACGGGTTCCCCGGCGGAAGCCCCAATCTGTGGTAGTCACACAAGAGGTGAAAAGGGAAACCGTGCCTAGATCTAACTTTGAAAGGCCCCACGGTGGGCGCCATTTTTCTGTAGCGAGCGATTTTGGACGCGGTTCTTAAGTGCTGGTCGCTCTCTGCGGTTGAGCTTAAACTACAGGTCGATTCATTTTTATCCTATTGTGAGCTGATGAAGGAAGGGAAATGGATGTCTCCAATTAACCCTGCTTGCATACTGAGTTTAAACAGCGGTCTGTTAGGTTACGAATGCTATCAATGTGGGGGGGGGGGGCTTTGTACTGGTTATTTGTATTTTCGCCAATACTGGTTTCTTTCTTTTTATTCTAGGACTTTATAGCGGGGAACAAGGATTAGGATGTCAGGACTGATGTTTTTGAATTACTGCTTTTGATTGTTGGAGATATGGGATTTTGGGTTTTTGTTTAGTGTGCTCGCTAAGATCTTTTCTTTCGATCTTATGCCTACGTATTCCCATTTACCAAAACAGGGAAATCAGAGCGTTCATAGTTCCTCCTATTCTATGGGAGGAAATGGTATTTTGGTGTCTTGTTCAAAGCCCAAGACGTGAAGCTAAAGAGTCTATTTGTATCTTGTTTAAAGCCCAAGATGTGAAGCTGAAAAGGTAGTTTGTATCTTGTTCAAAGCCCAAGATGTGAAGCTGAAGGTGTTGACCTTAGAGAGAATTTGTCATCTCTAAAGAGGGGTTTGTCTGTTACGACTGTTTATAAAGGAGAATTACTTTAACCGGGATTTGTGAATTCGGAAATGCCATAATTTCCTTTATAGGGGATTTCAACCTGAAGGAGAAGACTTTAACTCAGTGTAGAGTAATGCCATCTTTCCTTAGGAATTTCTCATACTAAAAGAGGGACAGTGGCATGGATGTAGATGATCCAGAGGCTTGCCGCTTACAGCGATTAGATGAAAGGGAAGGAGTTGTTGATGTTCGTTTACTGTGAACGAGGCACAGTTTTGATGCTAAAAGGTTAATTAGATTAACCAGTGGTTTTCTTATACAAAGCCTAAGAGGAGGCTAGTATGTGTCTCGTACAAAGCCCGAGAGAGAGGCTAAAAGGTTTGGACTCGACGAGGGAATCTTTTGGTATCTCGTATAAAGCCCGAGATGGAGGCAATTTGACTCAACAAGAGAGTTTTTGTATCTCGTACAAAGCCCGAGATGGAGGCAAAAATTTGTTTGGCTCAATAAGAACCTTTTTGTATCTCGTATAAAGCCCGAGATGGAGGCGAAAGGGGTGATTGACTCAACGAGGAAGTCTCTTATGTGTCTCGGACAAAGCCCGAGAGAGAGGCTAAACGTTGTTTGACTCCACTGGGGGAGAATCATTTGTACAAAGCCCAAGAGGGAGGCTATGGTGACTGTTCGATTAAGTGACAGGTCCAGTATACTGATTTTAAAGAGAAAATCAGTTCTTATATGAGCAACACTGTACTCATGGATTTGATTCAAGGATCCGGGTTATGCCTGTTCTTTAAGGAAGCAGGGAATCCGAAGGGTATTGAGACTGTCCGAGTCTGCAGGTCTCCTTCCTATTTTTGAAGGGGTCACTTGAGAATGTCTTTGAGACTCAAGGAGATTAGACTGTCCAAGTCTAAAGTGTCATCTTTGTACCATGTTTTGAGAAACAATAGTAGACTCTTGAAAGGACTGTTCTATGCAGATGATTAATTTCAGTTCCTATACCTCTAGGAGGTCGTCGGGACAATTTGTACGAAGCCCAAGAGGAGGCTGGAAACTTTTAAGAAGCCGATCGGTCCTTGTACTAAGCCCAAGAGAAGGCTATCATTCCCGGAGGAAGAGATCATTATACGAAGCCTAAGAGGAGGCTGTGAATACTTCTAAGAAGCCGTAGGGTCCTTGTACTAAGCCCAAGAGGAGGTGGGGTTGCTTTTAGGAAGCCTGTGGGTCATTGAACAATGTTCCAGAGGAGGTCGATTGCTTTTAAGAAGCCGATGGGTCCCCAAACCTCGAGAAATTCAAGGCAAGCTATTCACAAGGAATAGATCAAGTCAGGAAAGTTCGAGAATTTGGAAGAAACTCAAGAGATGCCATTCACGGAGAAAAGATCATCTCTGGGGAATAGAGTTTCTTGACAAGTGCTTTTAAGAAGCCTGTGGGTCCCCAAAACCCCGAGAAGTTCAAGGCATTGCTATTCACCGAGAATAGATCAAAGTCAGGAAAGTCCGAGAATTTGGAAGAAACTCAAGAGATGCAATTCACGGAGAAGAGATCATCTCTGGGGAATAGAGTTTCTTTGACAACTTCTATGAGTGACAGTCTATGAAAGGGTTCACAGAGAATGCTGCCTTTCATATCTCCATATTGTTTAACCCCAAGAGGAGGGAAGACTGTGTCTGGTAATCCTATGGGGATCTAGTTTAGACTATTTCTAAGAGTGATCAACGGGCTTAATGCTAGACGTAGTTTCCAGGGAAACTCTAAATATCTATACTATTATTACACAGTTGGTATGAGTTTATGAAAGAAGACTTACAGTGAAACAACCCCACAATACAGTTATATGTATATTAAAGCGGTAAATGAAAGCGATAACCACTTACTCGGTTGTAGAGCTTCCATGCTGTTTGGTTAGTTGCTCAACAAAGAAAGATTGAAAACAACAATATATTCAAAATCAAAGGAGAAAGTGCTTTGAAAAAGAAAGATTTGGGGCTTACAGCTCAAGGAGAGGCCCAGGGTTTTATCAGTGAGCGCACTGTTTGAATTTGTACAGGGGGACTTATACAAGTGACTGAGACCCAAAAAGGTTTTCTGTACAATGGGATGGGTCTTACACTCTCTCAAGAGGCCCAAAAAGTTTTAAGAAAAAGAGTGGGGCTTATAACACGAGGGTAGGCCCAGATTATTTTTCGTTTAAAAATGGCGATCGCGCCGAGATTTTCTTTTAACGCAGAGGGACTTATACAATAAGTGAGGCCCAAAATGATTTTGGTTAAAAGGAGGTTGGGTCTTACACTCTATTAGAGGCCCAAAAAGTTTTGAATGGGTCTTATAGCTCAAGGAGAGGCCCAAGGTTATTTTTCAAAAGGCGACGATCGCGCCGTTTGTTTTGACGGTATCGGGAATTATACAATACAATGAGGCCCAAAAATGATTTGGTCAAAAAAGGATTGGGTCTTACACTCTATTAGAGGTCCAAAAAGTTTTAAATGGGTCTTATAGCTCGAGGAGAGGCCCATGGTTTGATTTTTGAATTGGCGAGCGCGTCGAGGTTTTTGAAAATACAGTGGGACTTATACAATAAGTGAGGCCCAAAATGGTTTGTATTTACAAAGGATTGGGTCTTACACTCTATTAGAGGCCCAAAGTGTTTTGAAAATGATTTATGAGGGTTGAATTAATCCAAAAACCCTAATTTGATTTCAAAAATGTATTTAATTGAATAAAAATTCAATTAAAATGATCAAAATTGTTTAACATATGAAAAACAAATTGTGATCTTGGATTAATGCTTCAAAAATTAAGTATTGACCTACAAAATAATTAGAAAGCATTAAAAGTTGCAAAATCAATGTGGAAAAAATATTTAAAATGTCAAAAATAATTAAAATATTAATTCTTTGCAAAAATATCAATTATACAAAATAAATAATATTTTTGGGATTTTTTGACAAAATAAAATATTTTAACATTTTTGTGAATTATTAAAAAAAGAATCAACTCAAAATCATTAAAACTCAGAGAGAAATTAATTTTTGAATCAATTAAATAAAATTACAAAATTCAAATATTCAAATTTCTAAAAATGGCGCCAAGAACACACCAAGAACACGCGCGTGTTTTGGGCTTGGCCAGATTTGCATTTTCTCTCCAATCTCACTGAATACTTGATTATAACATGCAATCCACATATCATTATGCTCGTCTCAACCTCACGATCATGTCTATGTCCATTAATTTCATTTAAATTAAACATATAACAAGAAATCATGAAAAATCCTCAAGAACCCTAATTTCTGCATGAAGGCTAGGATTTTTGATACACGATTCAAACAATGCAATTAATTGAGGGGAAACATTCCATGCATGATTATGAACATATGACCAAATTATTGTGCAGCAAAAATTGCATGGATCATAGAGTTAGAAGAGCTCATGCTTACCACTTGCAGCTGGTGATCGTGATTTGTGTTGGAGGTGTTACAGCTAGGTTCCAATGATGTGGATAGCTTCCCTAGGTGCCAAGTGATGTGTCTGAGTGCTTGGAATGGATTGAAATGGTTTAGAGTTGAAGATGGCACCTCAACTGCAAAACTGTCAAGAACTTGAGCAATTGGCTGGTGATTTTGTGAAATCTGTGTTCCAGATGTCATGTGAGTGTTTGGATCACTTCTATATGATGTATGTGAGGTGTGTGAGTGATTGGTTTGATTGGAAAAGCTCTCAAACTCAAAACCCGATAGCTACCTTGCTAAGAAAAGCATTTTTGCCAAGAGAAAGAGATTTTGAGGAAAGCATCTGTTAGATGGCTTTGGTGTACTCAAACTGATCACAATCGAGCTCTATTTATAGTAGAGCAAGTTTGTTTTGCAAGGAATACTGAATGGCAACTGCTAAGTAGGTTTGGCCAATGTTGGCAAATGAAAATCCAAGTCTCCTCTAGCCATTGACTAGAGGTTAGGGCACAGAGCTTTGGTCCCCTTGGTCTTGGATAAGTCTTAACTGATTTCAGATGAGAAGGGCTCAGTCCATGCCACCTTGATGCTTCCATTGAATGCTTCAATCCAAATTTGGAGTTTTGTCCTTATTTTGGCCATTCTATGTTCAACATGCTATTTCTTGTTCCATGGACTTTGGAGGCTTGGCTCAGTGATTGTCCCCTTTAGATTCAATCCTCAGATGTGTCCAAGTGGATAGGAGCATTTGAATTTGGCTGATTTTGGAAAATCGAGCAAAAGTGCAAATTCTGCCTTGCCTTGGCAGATTTCAGCAAGGCAACTTGACAATGTCATAACTCATAGCCCAAATGGAATTTGGCAATGTTCTTGGCCATTTTGGAAAGCCCTTACATGATACAACAACTGTTTGAACATGTTTGGTTTTGATCTCTTTTGAATCCAAGTGAAAAATCCCCCTACATTTGGCAAAAAGTAAGGACAGATTTGGACTTAGTGAAAATTTCACTAAGTGTTGGAAAAAGTGACATTTTCATTTTTCAACCATTTTGATCACTCCATAACTCAAAATCCTTAATGAATTGGACTTAGGTCAAGTTGAAGTTTTTGTAGAGGGTAATGAGGCTACAAATCCATCTTTGAATGGGAAAAAATGGCCTTGTGGTTTAGGAGTTATGATCCTCCAAAGTTGGTACTTTGTCACTTTGTTTTTAACTTAGAAAATTTTCTAAGTTTTTATGGTTACCCCTTTTACAATTTATCCAACTTTTCTTGATTTTTCTTGATGAATGATGATTCAAATCATACATTAACATCATTTTAGGGTTAAAAATCCATTTTGGTGAAAAATCTCAAAAAGTCAAAGTTGACTTTTGTGCACAGTTGACTTTTTGTCCGATGAATTCCAAACTGTGCAATCCTTTAGGAAATCATGTCCTTGACCTAAATCAAACATGATGGACATGTTTCATGGATGTCATAGGGTATATTGAGGCATGTCCTAGGGTTTGGGAGCATGTCCTGGTCAAAAGTCAAAGTTACAGTTGACTTTTTCCTTAAAACCCTAAATGTGGTGCAGATGAAATTGAGACTTGTTGCTCAAGCTTCTTGGATTAATCCATTGTTCCAAATGGATCAATATAGTTCATTAGAGACCCTCAAACCCTCTCTTGAGGTCTTGGCTCATGATTGGTCCCAAAAGTCAACTTAGGGGTGAATTAGGTCAAGAAACCCTAATTCCTGATTTTTGATGTATGCATCCCCTGAGGCAAAATTGACTTGATGAATGGGTCCATGAGGTTCCATGGAGTATATTAGGTTGGGTTTTGGATCATTGGCTTGTGCCCAGATGAAAAATTTCCATCTGGAGGCCCTAGTCGACCAAAACCCTAATTTGGTGACACTGGCGATCTTGAAGCTTGATCCACCTAGAAGGGAGCAACCTTGTGCTTAATCCTTGAAGTGGGAGTCCTCTTGATCCATTGTGAATGTTTGAGAGGTTAGACAAGTTGAAGATCATGTCATTCCTTGATTGATCCTTTGTCTAAGGCTCTGAGAGGGCTAGAAACCCTAATTTTGATTGTAGTGGATGCTCACCCATCCTTGGGGAGACTGATGAAGCATGATGGTTCCTCCTGAAGAAACGAAAAAACACAAGAAGGGGGGTTGAATTGGAGTTTTTAAAAAAATTAATGCAAAGGACACAATGGTTATCCTGGTTCGATTGAACTCAATCTACTCCAGTCCACCCGCCAAGGTGATTTCGCCTCTCTCTTGAGGACTTAATCCACTAATCAGTTACGATTACACAATTTCAGTAACAACCGTCACTCTTCTTGAGGTTTAACCACAACTTGGTTTTCTCAAGGAATAAAAAATTAAAAAAACAAGTGCTTCTAGTAAGCTTTATCACAACCGTGATTTTTACACACTGTTTTATCAAAATGTAAATCAAAATACAAGAGCAAGTGAAATTGAAGAATTGTGGACAGTATGAGCTCACTAAAAAGGTGCTTTTGGTCATCTGCAGGGACTCCTTTAAATAGCTGAGAAGATTTGATCCGTTGGAGACGCGTGAACTATTTTTGGAGAGGATAATAATGCTAATTAATGCTCTTTCCAAAAATACAGATTCAATCCGTTACTTTGAGATTCTCATAAACGAGAAGGATAGCGTATCAGAGTCTACGTTGAATCATCAGAGTTTCTGGCTTGATACAGCTTTGGTGCTGAAGCGCTAGACATCCGTCATCAGAACTTAGGCTGATGCTTCCAAATCAGAGCTTCGCTTTGATTAGAACTTCGCTTTAAACTTCGCTCAGATTGAATCTTCTGATACTTCTGTTTCAGAACTTCTTTGAGATACTTCTATATCAGAACTCTTTGTATTAGAACTTTCCTAGAACTTTCCTACATATCATAAACAATGAAATCAAGTTCTAAAATAACAAGTGTTTGTTATCATCAAAATTATTAGGAATGTAGAATCAATTCATGTTCTAACAATCTCCCCCTTTTTGATGATGACAAAAACTCATATTTTGATAAATAATTTTAAAGGGTATTGAGGTTAGAAGACTCCCCCTGGGTTGAACATTTCCTTGAAAAATAATTTAATTTAAGATATCCAAGAGATTCTGATTGCCAGTTACCTGCTTGCTTAACACAGTAGAAACAGAAGTTAAAATATTCAAAATGTTCGAGACAAAGTCCTGGTGCACTGTTATGGTTCAAAATATTCTACGTTCTCCCCCTTTGTCATTAATCAAAAAGTGAAAAGATACATGAGAACAATTAAAAGAAGATAATGACAGAAGATAAAATGCAACAAAACAGAAAGAAAATTAAGGTTGAGGAGCAGGAGGAAGTCTTGTGAACAATGCTTCCAGAAGGCCTTTGATCTGATTAGCGGATTCTTCTTGCTTGCCAAGCATTCCTTTAATTTCTGCGTTTGTCTCGTCCTGTTTGTCCAATCTCTTTCTAACTTCTTCATTCTCTTTCTTCAACTCATCCAGAGTTTTCAGCACAAGAACGGATGAAGATGGTTCTTCAGAAGTTACCAAATCCTCAGAGCTTTTTGCAGACACTTCCTTTGGAGGGGCTTCAGGTGATTTATCTTCCACTTCAGTAATAACCAGAGTTTGATGCTCAGAGTTTTGTGCATGAGGTTCGGAATCCATAGGAGCTTTCCAGCCTAGAGGAAGAATGGGTTTCTTTTCCCAGAATCTTAGAACCTGCTCATGGAAGATCTTCATATGGTCACAGAAGTTCAGTTGGGCTATGTCATAGCTCAGTTCCTTCATTTTCTGAGATTCAGAGTTAAACCACTTTCTGAATTGGGTCCAAAGATAGTCAGAGGCAGCTGGATTCAGATTTTCCGAACAACCCTGCTTTAGAAATTTGATCCATTCCTGCATTTCTGCCTCGAATGCCAATAAAGAGTTATCAACATCTGATTTGGATAGAGATGGGTTTGGTTTGGGAATGGCTATTTTATGAGAGGTTGAGGTGAGCTTGTCTAGAGCTTCTAGGTCAATTATGGTTCTGAGAGGATCATCTGTGATATTTGTTGGAGGAGAGTCAGAGATGAGGATAGGTGAATTAGGTGATGTAAATTCTGGAGAGGTTTGTGGGGGACTGGTGAAATTTGGTGGAGGTTGAAAGAAGTTGAGAGGGCAGTTGATACCAGGTATAGAAGTGTCAGGATGTTGAGTTTGATGTTCTGGTTCTGGTTGGGAAAAAGTGAAGAGAGGTTCATGACCAATGTCTGACAGAACTTGAGCAAGTTCTGGTTGTGGTTCAATAAAATCAGAAGGAGTGGGGTCAATGTCAATGTCAAAATCCTCAAGAGTTTGTGGTGATGGTGGTGGATTTTGGGTTTGAGATGATGGTGGTGAATTTTCAGAGGGTTTAGGAGATGATGGGTTTTCAGATGTTGATACCATTATGGATTCGACGATAGAAATGAAAGCGGAGTTACCTTTCTTCTTAGCAGCTTTAGCAACTTTTGGAGTTTTCTGAGGAGTTCCTTCAGAGGTTTTCCTTTTTCTTGAGGTTCTGGGGGCAACTTCTAGAGGTGCTTGCCTGAGCTGTTGCAGAGAAACTTCTGGTAGGGTACCATCAGCTTTACATGCATCCAAATATCTGAGGACAATTTCTGGATGAGTATCTGATGAGAAAAGAGGAAAATCTTTCAGAGGAATTTTTCTGGTGGTGATGACTTCCTTAGAGATTAGAGTTGGATCCTTCTTGATGGTATCAATGATTTTCATCTTCTTGAGATTCTTTGCATTGAGAGGTCTTCCGGCAATAGTTTCTAGATCAGAGATTTCCCGAGCTTCAGTTAAGTGATCTATCAGCTTATTCTCTGTAAGAATATCTGATATAAGTCTACCTAGAGGTATCCAATCTCTCTTGGTTCTTTCATCTTCTCTAGTTTCTTTGACACTGTTCTTCAGATGATTGAATAAGCAATAGGGAAGATTCGCTTTGGTAAAAGTGGAGATGAGGTACAGGAGATACTGTTGATCGTTGTTGATGTAGTCAGACGAGCTTGAAGGTTTCCTGTGATAGATGCACCCAAGAATGATTCTGGCCCAAATTCTGTGACGATCTTTTAGGTCTTTGATTTTGTTGGAGTGTTGACCGGAGGTGAAGATTTCTTTTGAGATAGTATTAAGATCAGTGCCCTTTTCCATCTCACTGCATCTGATTCCTGATCCATCATGATCAATCAGCTTACCAATAAGGTCTTCAGTGATGACAACCTTCTTTCCCATAACATACGAGATTACTTGATGTTTTGAGACCGATGCAAAAATCCAGAATTCCTTAACAAGTTGGGGAAAAACTGGACCCATTAAGCGATTGAAGTATTTGTTCCATCCTTGAAACTCAATCTCAGGAGTAAGGTCATACCCATTGTCTTTCATGCTTTCAAAATCGACGATGAGCTCACAGAGAACTTCAAGAGAGGCAAAAGGGGTGAGGAGAGTTCTTGAGGGCTCAACGTACCTTTCTCCAATGACTTGGTCAGCTAATTCTTGAGACATTGCTTGTTGAGAGCTGGAGGCCATTGTTCACAGACTTAGGGTTTTAGGAACACAGACTTAGGGTTTTGGGAACACAGAAACAAGAAATGTAAATAATATGGAGAAGACGAAAGAGAGTAAATGAGTGATAGTGAGCGTGTGAGGGTGTTAGAAGTGGCATTTATATATAAGAGAGACCAAGACTTAAATAGCAATTAAAAACAATAACATCATGATTAATAGCCGTAATGATTTCTGACAAGGGAGATAGCGTGAGAAATTTTTGGAACAGTTACCGATGTGACTTGGCGCCTCAATATGTCAACACAGACGTTTCAGTTTTCCAGAGTTTGACACGCGTTCATCATCAAAGAAAATCTGGAGCGTAGGGTGACACGTGTTTGCTAGAGTGAACTTAATGATCTATCCTTGAAATGAAAAGTTCAGATCTTCTGAATAGATTCTGATGCAATCTTTCTTCTCACTTCTGAAGAATTATTGGTCAGATGTTCACAAAAGAAAAGAAGTTCTGAGAGTTAAAAATATAGAAATTACGTTTTCATTCTGGACATAATTCCATACAGAGATTTTTCAGAATGAAATTAAATCTATCTTCAGCAAGGGGTTTGGTGAAAACATCATCCCATTGATGGTCTGTGTCTATAAATTTTAAACAAAGAATTCCCTTCTGAGTATAGTCCCTAATGAAATGATGTTTAATTTCTATATGTTTAGCCCTAGAATGCAGAATAGGATTTTTTGAAAGAGAAATGGCAGAAGTATTGTCACAGAGGATAGGGATGTTACTCTCGTAAATGTGAAAGTGTTCAAGCTGATTCTTCATCCAGAGCATCTGAGTACTGCATCCAGCTGCAGCTATGTATTCAGCTTCAGCAGTTGATAGTGCAATGGTGGATTGTCTTTTGCTAGACCAAGAGATTAGGTTGTCTCCCAGAAACTGGCAGCTTCCAGAGGTACTTTTTCTTTCTATTCTGTCTCCAGCAAAGTCAGCGTCACAGTATCCTACCAATTTGTATTCCCTGGACTTTCTATAGCAAAGACCAAGATTAGTAGTACCTTTCAGATATCTGAAAATTCGCTTAACAGCTGTTAAGTGAGATTCTCTAGGATCTGATTGAAATCTAGCACAAAGGCAAACGCTATAGAGAATATCAGGTCTTGAAGCAGTTAAATAAAGGAGAGAACCAATCATACCTCTGTAGATCTTCTGTTCTACTTTCTTACTTACCTCATCTTTTTCCAGAATACATGTGGGATGCATAGGAGTTTTTGAAGGCTTACTTTCTGACATTTCAAATTTCTTCAGAAGGTCTCTGACATACTTGCTTTGATGTATGTAAGTTCCTTCTGGAGTTTGGTTGATTTGAATTCCCAAGAAGAACTTGAGTTCTCCCATTAAGCTCATTTCAAACTCTGCCTGCATAGTCTTAGCAAATTCTTGCCCCAAGGAGCTTTTAGTGGATCCAAAAATTATATCGTCTACGTATATCTGACAGATCAGAATGTGATTTTTAAATGACTTACAGAATAAAGTTGTGTCCACCTTCCCTCTGGTAAAATCATTTTCTAAGAGAAAGTTACTTAGTCTCTCATACCAAGCTCTGGGAGCTTGTTTTAGACCGTATAACGATTTCTTAAGTTTATAAACATATTCTGGATGTTTTGTGTTTTCAAAACCAGGTGGTTGATGCACGTAAACTTCTTCATCAATGTAACCATTTAAAAACGCACTTTTGACATCCATCTGATAGAGAGTGATGTCATTATTTACAGCATATGAAATTAAAAGTCTGATAGATTCTAACCTTGCGACTGGAGCAAAGGTTTCTGTATAGTCTATCCCTTCTTGCTGACTATAACCTTGTGCAACCAGTCGTGCTTTGTTTCTGACAACTTCTCCCTGTTCATTTAGTTTGTTTCTGAAGACCCATTTGGTTCCAATGATGTTGAAGCCTTTGGGTTTAGGAACTAGATCCCAAACGTCGTTTCTGGTGAACTGATTCAGTTCTTCCTGCATTGCGAGGATCCAATCATTGTCTGTGAGTGCTTCGTCAATTTTAGTGGGTTCTATCAGAGAGACTAATCCCACTAGAGATTCTTCCGTCTTTTTGAATGAGGATCTTGTTCTGATTGGGTCATCCTTCTTTCCCAGAATTTTGTCTTCGGGATGAGTTAGAGAACTTTTGGACAGTCTTTTCTGGATGGGTTCTTCAGAATTAGAGTTTCCTTCTGTTTTGCTCGCCAGTTTTTCTGATGATCTGGTTTCAGTGCCTGTTATTTGAACTTCTATTTCTGCAAGAGATTCATCATGCTTTGGCTTTTGAAGGCCAAGCTTATCATCAAATCTGACACAAATGGATTCTACCACACTTCGTGTTTCTGTGTTATATACTCTGTATCCTTTTGAACGTTCAGAGTATCCTAACATGAAACATTTTTGTGCTTTAGAATCAAACTTGTTCAGAGGATCATTAGTGTTTAAGATAAAGCATGTACATCCAAAAGGATGGAAGTAAGAAATGTTGGGCTTTCTGTTCTTCCACAACTCATATGGAGTCTTTTCCAGAATAGGTCTTATAGAGATTCTATTCTGAATGTAACACGCTGTATTAACTGCTTCTGCCCAAAAGTGTTTAGCCATGTTAGTCTCATTGATCATGGTTCTGGCCATTTCTTGTAGAGTTCTATTCTTGCGCTCTACAACTCCATTTTGTTGTGGAGTTCTAGGACAAGAGAAATCATGAGAAATGCCATTTTCATTAAAAAATGTTTCTAGATTTTTGTTTTCAAATTCCCCACCATGATCACTTCTGACTTTTACAATTCTAAACTCTTTTTCATTCTGAATTTGGTTGCAGAAAGTAGAGAATACAGAGTGTGACTCGTCCTTGTGTTTTAAGAACTTTACCCATGTCCATCTGCTATAGTCATCTACGATCACTAATCCATACTTCTTGCCACTGATGGATGCAGTTTTTACTGGTCCAAACAGATCTATGTGAAGAAGTTCTAATGGTCGGGAGGTAGAAACAACATTTTTTGGTTTGAAAGAGGGTTTTGAAAACTTGCCTTTTTGACATGCTTCACACAGAACGTCTGAGCTGAACTTCAGATTAGGAAGTCCTCTGACCAGATTGAGTTTGTTAATCTGAGATATTCTTCTCATACTAACATGCCCCAATCTTCTGTGCCAGACCCATTGCTCGTCGTCAGCAGACAGAAGACATTTTACATTCTGACTTTTTAGTTCAGAAAGTTTTATTTTGTAAATGTTGTTCTTTCTCTTTCCATTAAAGAGGATTGTTCCATCTTTCTGACTAACTGCCTTGCAGGACTTTTGATTGAAGATTATATCATAACCGTTATCACTTAATTGACTTATGGATAACAAGTTATGCATTAATCCTTCTACTAATAAGACATTAGATATAGAGGGTAAAGTACCATTACCTATGGTTCCAGAGCCAATGATTTTACCTTTCTGATTGCCTCCGAAACCTACATATCCTCCAGCTTTAAGTTCCAGGCTTTGGAACATATGCTTTCTTCCCGTCATGTGTCGCGAGCATCCAGAGTCCAGGTACCATGACTGGGGTTTCAATCTTGCTGTCAAAGACATCTGCAACATATAGGATTTTATCCTTAGGTACCCACATCTCTTTGGGTCCTTGTTTGTTAGTGTTCACAGAGTTCTGATTGAGTTTTGGTTTCTCAATAGAATTTGAATAAGATTCACTGGTGTATTTAATATCATGTGTGTGTCCATATGTGAAGTGAGAGTTCAAAGGAGCATATTTTATGATCATATCATCAACACGTTTGGGTTTATACAGAGCTTCTCCTCTAGGATTGACATAACCTATGCCCTTTCTCCCATTTCTACTAACTCCATAGATCATTGAAGCCATTTTGCTTCTGTCTATGTTTTTAGCTAGAAATTTTTGAAAGTTATAGTCGTAATGTTTTAAAATATTATCAGAACTACTGGAAACTTCTGAATCAGATTGTTTCTGATATTTTTCAAAAGAGTTGAGTTTTGAAACAGTTTCTTTTAATTCAGAATTTTCTGCTTTTAGCTTTCTGTTCTCTTCAGACTCAGATACCAGATCATGTTTCAGATTCTTATATTTGAGCTGAAGTTTCTGATAGTTTTCAAGAATTTCTGACAAACTTTCTTCTAATTGAGATCTAGAAAAGTTAGAGAATACCTCTTTAGTTTCTGACTCAGAGTCTGATTCTGATAAGTTTGAATCATCTGATATGTTGGCCATTAGGGCAATGTTCGCGTGTTCATTTTCTGATTCGGATTCTGCTTCAGAGGATTCCGAGTCATCCCAGGTAGCCATAAGTCTTTTCTTTCTTTCCTTGTTAAACTTTTTATTTGGCTTTTCTTTCTGCAGCTTAGGACAGTCACTTTTGTAGTGTCCAGGTTCCTTGCATTCGTAACACACTACCTCTTTGTTTCTAGACTTTTTGTGTCCAGAGGATGGTTCAGAATGACTGCTTGATCTTCTAGAGTTTCTGAATTTTCGTTGCCTATTTTTCCATAGTTGTTGTATTCTTCTGGAAAGGAGTGATAGTTCATCTTCTTCTGAGGAGCCACCAGAGCTTTCTTCTTCTGCCTGAAAAGCTTTAGTTTCAGATTTGTATTTAGATTTAAGAGCAATAGACTTACCTTTCTTCTGGGGTTCATCTTCTTCTAGTTCTATCTCGTGACTTCTTAAAGAGCTGATCAGTTCTTCAAGAGATATTTCGTTGAGGTTCTTGGAGAGTTTTAGTGCTGTGACCATGGGTCTCCATACTTTAGGTAAGCTCCTGATGATTTTCTTGACATGATCTGATGTTGAGTACCCTTTATTCAGAACTTTTAGTCCAGCAACTAGAATTTGAAACCTTGAGAACATTTTCTCAATTGTTTCATCTTCTTCCATTTTGAAGGCTTCATACTTTTGGATGAGTGCCAGAGCTTTAGTCTCTTTGACTTGAGAGTTGCCTTCATGCGTCATTCTCAGAGAATCAAATATGTGTTTGGCTGATTCTCTGTTAGTGATCTTCTCATATTCTGTGTGGGAGATTGCGCTGAGGAGAATCGTTCTGGCCTTGTGATGATTTCTGAAATCTTTCTTCTGTTGATCAGTCATGGTTTTCCTTTCAATCTTCTGACCGTCTTTTCCGACAGGGTGAGTGTAACCATCTGTTACCATATCCCAGAGATCACCGTCATGAGCCAGAAAGAAACTTTCGATTAGATCTTTCCAGTAATCAAAGTTTTCTCCGTCAAACACCGGTGGTTTGCCACTGATTTTGTCGTTGTAGTTCTGAACGGATTCTGCCATAGTGCTTTTTCGTGAAGGATCTTTTATCTGACACGGTTAAGTGTTAGCACCCAGAACCAGGCGCTCTGATGCCAATTGAAGAAACGAAAAAACACAAGAAGGGGGGTTGAATTGGAGTTTTTAAAAAAATTAATGCAAAGGACACAATGGTTATCCTGGTTCGATTGAACTCAATCTACTCCAGTCCACCCGCCAAGGTGATTTCGCCTCTCTCTTGAGGACTTAATCCACTAATCAGTTACGATTACACAATTTCAGTAACAACCGTCACTCTTCTTGAGGTTTAACCACAACTTGGTTTTCTCAAGGAATAAAAAATTAAAAAAACAAGTGCTTCTAGTAAGCTTTATCACAACCGTGATTTTTACACACTGTTTTATCAAAATGTAAATCAAAATACAAGAGCAAGTGAAATTGAAGAATTGTGGACAGTATGAGCTCACTAAAAAGGTGCTTTTGGTCATCTGCAGGGACTCCTTTAAATAGCTGAGAAGATTTGATCCGTTGGAGACGCGTGAACTATTTTTGGAGAGGATAATAATGCTAATTAATGCTCTTTCCAAAAATACAGATTCAATCCGTTACTTTGAGATTCTCATAAACGAGAAGGATAGCGTATCAGAGTCTACGTTGAATCATCAGAGTTTCTGGCTTGATACAGCTTTGGTGCTGAAGCGCTAGACATCCGTCATCAGAACTTAGGCTGATGCTTCCAAATCAGAGCTTCGCTTTGATTAGAACTTCGCTTTAAACTTCGCTCAGATTGAATCTTCTGATACTTCTGTTTCAGAACTTCTTTGAGATACTTCTATATCAGAACTCTTTGTATTAGAACTTTCCTAGAACTTTCCTACATATCATAAACAATGAAATCAAGTTCTAAAATAACAAGTGTTTGTTATCATCAAAATTATTAGGAATGTAGAATCAATTCTTGTTCTAACACCTCCATATTGTGATGATGATTCTTACAATGATGGGAAATCTTATTGGTCAAAATTTAGGGTATGACAATGTCACACTTAGCATTACACTTGATTCTTTGAATGGTCAAGTCTTTATATAGCCAGAAAAAGATCTGTTGAAGGGTAGATCAAGAATATCCATAAAATTATTGGTGACTTGAAATAATGTTGTTATGTTGGGATGAAAATCGTACATTGAAATTGTCCTTTATACCACCAAATAAGGGTAGTGGAATGGTAGTGGAAAAGAACGTGTTTGATCTATACTATGTACTATTTTCCCTCACAAATGTTTCATCTTCTTCTATTCATCAGAGGCTTCTGAATTGATATGATTGAAGCTTGATCAAAAGAATGAATCACTGGGTCTTCAGAGTCTTGAGTCTTCAGAGTCTTCAGAGCTTGTTCAGCAAAACTTTGTCTTCAGAGTCTTTAGCACTCCTTCTTCAGAACCCTTGGTTATCAGAAACACAAGTCTTCAGAGTCTTTAGACCTTCGTTTAGCAGAACCTTGTCTTGAGAGTCTTTAACACTTGATCTTCAGAAACTTAAGTCTTCAGAACGTTGTTCATCAGAACATTGTCTTCAGAGTCGCTAACACTTAGTCTTCAGAAGATAATTATCAGAGTTATATTTAGAACTAAAATCCAAGAGAACATTGCAGCAACAACATATTGTCTTCTTAGAATCTTTCTGAAGCACAGTAGATCAGAAGCAATCTTGCTTCTTTGACGCAGAAGCGACTTTTGAGAATTTGAGAGTGACACATCACATGATCTCTATCAGAGTCAGAGCTATCTTTATCAGCGTCAGAATTATCTTTATCAGAGTCAGAACCTGTTTGTCAATACTTAAGAAAACAAACGTTAGAGTAACAAAATTGTTCTCACACAAATACAACTTTGTTATTATCAAAACAAAGAGATATCTTGCAAAACCAAATCTTGTTCTATATATATATATATATATATGTATATATATATATATATATATATATATATATATATATATATATATATATATATATATATATATATATATATATATATATATATATATATATATATATATATAAAATGACTTACTGTTTATTATTTTTGAGTTTATATTGAAATAATACTTCAATATTTTAAAAGTAACTAGAGTTCACCTACTCTATTTGCAAAGGTAAATGTCATACTCTTTGAGGTTAATCATAATATATTCTTGAATCTCTTGGTAATTATTATATAATTGCATATAAGGAGAATTTTTTTTAAATATTATCTACTCCTTTGAAAATTATAAAATGTGCATTTATATATTAACAATATTTGTCGGAATATTTTCGAAATAAAAACTCACATATTATGGGTGCAGTTGTCGGAATATTTATTAAATCTAATAATTTATTTTAATTTTTTTTATTGAAATGTATTTCATTTCTCTATGTATCATGTAATTGATGGACAGATCCTATCGGTATGACGTTACAAGACATGATCATTGTGATATAGAAAATAGTTAAATATTTGTTTAAATTTTTTACAAAACTCTTAATCTTAATCTTACTAGCTAGACATGTCAATTGTATAAAATTGAGAAATAGATATTGTTTATTTATTACTTTATAGACACTTATGTTGAGGATATTATATTCTTATGTTAGTACTAAAGTTTATGACTATTTGTGATGTATACTCAATAATAGTTAAAATTAAGTCTTATATTTTTCCGTTGCGTATAATATAATATATATGTTTCTCAAATGTGTGTGATTATAATTGTAAAATTTGTGTTTTGAGTGAGTTATTAAGATGTTGAATATAATCCTATATTCTATTTAAAATTATAGGGATTTGATCTCACTCAAATGATGGTAAACATTTTATATGACCATCACACTATTTCATGTGCAATTATCTAAATAATGATATATTCTATTTACATGCAAAATATGTGGTTGAGTTTGTAAAACTCTAATGATGATATATTATACAACTACTTCTCTATATTAATACTAGTGGACTCTGGTAAATCTTTATTCTATTGGATTAGTGGGAGTGTATGTGTACACAATTATATAATCTAAAAAATTTAGATTATTATTCTCATATTGTCGCGTGCATTATAAATATGACATATTTTAAGAAAACTTCAAAATATACAATAACTCAAAGAAGTCTTATTCTATTATACTGAGATATATATTATTCTCATAATCTCAGGAAACACCATAATTTGATGTTTATGTCGATATTGAATAGACACAATATTTCTTTCGCATGTAATGATATTGTATTATTCTATTTCAACATGCACACTCTTGAGGTCATAAATACGAAAGTATAGGTACATATCAATATTCATATTGAGTATGATATTGTATTTTTAAGGTACTTATGATTAAATGTAATTACTCTCGTAATAGGGTATGCCTATTTGTAATTACTATTCTTAAACCTATGTGGATATTCTATTACATTTAATTTGAAAACTCATTAGTAAAATTATTGGCCACAAACTTATACACATGAGTAAGTCTTATGATATTTTGTGTTAGTGGAAATTTATCAATAGCATTTTCATATAATTGGGTCATTCTTTAATAACATATTTCTCTTAACTTAAACATGTTACTCTAAATTCATCATTCTTTATATAAAATGTGAGTTTTTAACATGTATGATTTGTTTTCCCTATCAGATACAATTTCTGCAAAGTTAAAGTTTACTTTTCTTTTGATTGATTCGTGTTTTGGCCATAATTAGTAATCTACTATTTAAGTTTTTTAATAATTGATTATTTTCATCCAAATGGGGGATTGTTAGATTAATTATTTTATTAATCAGATTGTGACTAACATAATCAATTATTAATTATGTTTAAATGCAGTTTTGGTTCCCTTATTTACTTTTTATAATCTTTGAGTCCCCCATTTATTTTTTCAGCTTTTTGGTCCCCTATTCAACTTTGATTGGGTTTTTTTTGTCACTTCAGACTTTGCCTTATGTGGCAAGTGAAAACGTTGAGTTGGCACACAATAGTTGGCGTCATGTCATTAATTTAAATTAAAAACTAATAATATATTTTCTAAAATAGTTATTTTAATAATATATATTTTAATTTATAAAAACAAATTAAAACCTTATAATAGAATCAAAATCCCTAAGTGTCTTCATTCCATTTCATTCTTCACCTTCGTCCACCCATTTCTTTGTTCATCCTGTTTCCTTGTTCATCCATTTTCAACATTCATCCCGTTTTGTTGTTCAAGTTATTCAAAAGATGAATAACCTCCCCCCAGTGAAATATTGTTTGAGGTATGTGAAATGTTTTTAGTTTTTTGGATTTAGGGTTTGCTATAATATATCTATTAATTTCTGAGTTTAGGGTTTATGATTATGCATTTTAATATATTTTCCAGGCCATCTCAAAAGTTGGAAATAACAAGAAGGCAAATGGTGGAAATAACAAGAAGATGTAGGTATGGAACCATTAACAAAACCGAATTCGTTCTTCCTTCTAAGAGCACGTCGTATAGATCTCGCCCATGTAGGGGTAGTTAGAGTGAGTCAAAATCGGTGTATCAGGAGCTGAAGAAAGACCACTAGAAGGATGAGCGTAGTACACATTTTCGTTGTTGACCTGGATTTTAAACTGGTGCAATCGGGGCTGCAACATTGTCAGCACCATTAACGACTGAATTTGCACCTTGAACTATGATGAACAGTGAAAAGAAAGACCGAATTGGAAGGAAGCGATGCGCAATAGAGCTCAAAAGAGCTATGATATCATCATGAAAATTTTCAATATCACAGTAGAAAGGGGAAAAAACTTAAAAATAGAGAGAAAAATAAAAATAAAATTGTGAAGAAAAATGATTCTCATTGAATTGATTGAAATACATGGCAGTTATGTATAAGGAGAGCAAACTCTAACCAAATATAACTAACTTAACATTGAATTAAGGCATTCAATGAGTATTAATTCTTTACTTGTGGAGCATGATAGGTAATAGTGAACATCAAACTGTTTCCTTTGATGTAAATCTCCCAGTCGAAATTAAGCATGAGTGAGTCGAAAATTATGAGTGTGATTGAGTTCGAAAATCTTGGTTATTCTTTATTTTTATACTTTAGTTTTTATGTCCTTATTATTCCTTCATATTCATTTCTTAATTCAATGGCTCACACTCATAAACCCTATACTTAATTCGAGTTTAGATCACCTCCAGTTTTGAATTTGTCCAATTATCCAGTTGCTTTCATGGATGTTTGACACGTGACATATAAATTAGGGTTAATTGCATGTTATCTCCTGTTAGCGAATTTTGCTTTTCCCCCCTCCCTGACTTTTGGCAACGGTTTTTTCAAACAAACCGTTGCCAAAACTTGCCTTTGGCAACGGTGGGGGGTACGCTGATATGGCAGGGGGTAAAATGCAATTAACCCTATAAATTAATCCATGGCTCAGATTAAAAGCTTAACAAAAATGATTAATTTATTTATTTTTGACATGAAACCCAATTTGTCTCAATCTCTTTTACATGAAACCCATATTTTCTCCATCACCACCATATTGTCTCGCTTTCAAACGTTACCGCTGCCACACTTTGTCTGATTGCCGTAAGTTATTGCCATCATTGGAGCTACAAATACCTTTCTCGCAGCCACAAGTGTCTCCTTCACTTGTAGTCACCACCACCATCCATGACTTGCCATATCTTGGTTATAGTTGTCGCCGCCGCCCTGCCCCAGTCTCGGTATCTTCCTCACCGCTAGGAGTGTGTCCTTCACTCATATTACTTTGTCACCATCATAGTGTCTCTTTTACAACAATTTGAAGTATGAATTTAGAGATTATTATTAAAAATTCAATATTATTTGATCATAACTAATTTTCATTCTGTAATTTTACCATTTAATTTTAGAATTTTTGGATTTAAATTTTAGAGATAAGATGTAATTTCAAAATTTGATTCAACTTTAGGCATTTTAAGCTTCAAAAATTGAAGATTATAAGATTGTAATCAAATTGCAGATTAATTCAAAATACATATTATTTCGGTGTCATTGCAACTTGGTTTTTTTTTGTTATGATTATGTTGGATCTTTTCCATGTCATTGCAACTTCTGAAGTTGATGTTGCAAAAATTTAGCAGGTTCAACTTTATTGCAGGTTTTGTAGGGAAATATGTTGATCATGTTTTAAAATTAATATTGCTGATTAAGATGGTAAATTATCTTTGGATTGCATATTGGCTTATTATGAAGATGAAACAATGTAGTAACAAAGAAGGTTTTGAAACAAATGATTGTTTGATTGTAATCAATATTAAACCAGCTTACAAGAAGTAGAAATAATAATAAAAATAGCACTAACCCAGAAAAAATGTATAGCAGTTGGATATTGGACAACAAAAATTTGATTTAGCAGCAAATGAAGTCAATAAACTGTACATGTTTTATAAGCAGCAAGTGAAGTCGATCTCCAGCACACAAGTTGAACTTTTCAATTTGATTGTTCTCAAATTCACTAACAGATAAGTAAATTCTATTGTGTTTGAAACATAAGTTGATGGTTTAATTGATGTACAGGTTGTGAAGACTCTCGTCAAATTATCCTCATCAGTCATGTCAAGAAATATTCAATGAAATATGCTAGAGCTCTTGCACTTATGACCAAACACATGAAGCTTCAAAGTGCAGGGACTTGTGTACTTATGCAGGCATAGTCAAACAAAATAAAAAAAATCCATCTCGATAAACTACCATTAAAGTGTAGAGATTCAAGAAAGCCAATATTACCCTCTCTTTTCCTAGATGAAGCTCTCAAGACAATTTCATTTTGCCCATCATAAGCCTTCTTGTTCTAAGACACCCACTTTGGCACACAAGACATATATGTATATTCTGTGAAGCACGGGTACTCCATTTTAAATAAAGTACCAGTACTGGGTACAAGTACGGTACGTACCGAAGTCGTACCAAATTATTTTATTTTATTTTAAAGTTGGTACACCAACCGGTACACATTTGGTACCACATACCCTATTTTTAAAACTTTTTTCGGATGCTATAATTTGAATTTTTCACTGAGTAAAAATTAGGTTAGTTATTCTATTTATTCACGTACTAAAAAGGAATAGACTCAATTTAAAGAGGGCTGATGATTTAGCTTTTGTTCACACAAATCTACGTCTTCTCTCGAGAAAGGGTAAGGTTTATAATGAAGGAACAACAAAAATGTGGGATATTGATAGAAATGAATGGGATCTATTTGATAAAGTTGATATTCTTAAAGTTGTTAGTCTTTCTCTCAATGAACTTGAACTAGAAGCCACTCTTTTTAATGATATTGGAGAGGAAAATATAGATATTCAACCATGATTTCATGATTTATTGATACTTTTAAGTATGATTTATTTATGTTATTGCGAAGATATTAACTATTTTTAAATAAATTGTTTTTTTTTTAATTTTAATGTTTTGATGTTATTTAAACAATATAATTCCTTTGTTATTCTTATAATTGAATTTAAAAAAAATTATACGAACGTATCCGTACCATAGTTTTTCTAAAAATGTTGTACTCCGTACCAGTACCCGTATTGGGTACTGAGTATGTATCTGTACCTATGCAACACAGTGTATATCAGTACAAAATATCAGTATAAACTATAAAGTATCATATCAGAAGAACTTTTATAATCCAATTTTTTTTAATACACCTTAATAACATTGAAATTTTCATATTAAATTACACATGGTACAAATTAGAAAGAGTTTAATTGATATGCACTGACAGTATAAAATAATTTTACACTGTCACCTAATAGAAATTTATTAATCTGTCATGTCATACCGTTAACTTAAAAATTACAGTCTGATGTGGCGGAATACACGAAGGTGATTGGTTGACAGTGTAAAATAATTTTACAGTGTCAGTGATATGTGATATATCTCTTTTTCTTCGGTTAGATACATTTGCTTAGGCTACCATATGTTTGGAAGTGAGTCTATTTCCTTCAAGTTTATTTCCTTTGCTTAGGCCACCATATGTTTGGTAGTAGGTAATACACACTTTTTCTCTTTCAGAGCTACTCTATGCTTGGTAGTCTCTTCCCCCTAGGAGTTGTCAGTCTTTCCTCAGTGGAGTTTTAACCTTTTCCCTAGTATACTTTTCTCTTATGGCATTATTCCCCACAGGATCTTAGTCTGGCATTTCATATCATATCATAAGCATCCTTGTGGTATCTAAGGGAAAAAAATTATGCATGTTTGTATTTAAGTCTCTCATATCTCGGCGAGACGAAGATTTCAATCTCTATATCTCCGGATAGAAGAACCTTAAATAGGGGCATCTGTCACACTCTAATTTTTAACCCTAAGGTTACACCCAATTTGCATAATTTTTAACATGAAATCAATCATCGCATACGTGTGTTTTATGCATTGCTAACCCATTGAGATACACAAGTTTGTGCTTTGGTTTACTTTCACTGCAAGCTAGGGTTTTGGCATCAAGAAGCTCAGGAGTTGACCAATCAAGGAGTAATGTGATCCTCAAGCTCTCAATATGTTTAAGAGTCCCCCTTCATTAATAATCAAGTGCAAGATTCCATCAATATCATTTCATCAAGCCCTAAGTCATAAGATGTACCAAATTAGGGTTTTTACCTAATTCAGTGATGGGTTAACTTTTGGAGCAAGGCATGATCCTACACCTCAATAGATGTTTCAAGGACCTCAAGTACATAATCTTAGCCCATTAATATGGTTGGATTGATTTAAGAAGCTTGATCCATTGACGATTGAAGAAATTCAAGTTCATCTGGAAAAAGTCAATTGTTCTTCAAAGTAAAAGTTTGAATTTTGAGATTTTTGGTCAAGCATGGACTCCAGAGGTTAAGGATCATGAAAATATGATGGATGATTAAATTTGTTCATGATTAATCAAGAAAATCAAAGAAAAGATCAAAGTTGGTGAAATTAGGGTTTTGTGATTTTTTTCTAAGTTACAAGATTTCATGGATAAATGCCCTATTTTCCAAGACCATAACTTCTGCCTCAAGCATCCAATGGAAACACTTGAGGGCTTATTTTAAAGATGGTATTAGATGCTTCAAATTGGTGAAAGAATGGGCTCAAAATCGTTTACAAATTGAAAGCTATGGTTGTTCAAAGTTGATTTTCAAGTTGTGAAAATGTCCAACACTTAGAAAATTTTCTAAGTATAAATCAGTGAAAAGTCCAATTTTGTTGGCCAGTTTTCTCCATGATCCAAATTTTTTCTTTCCAATTGATCAACATCAATGTTGTAGTATTTGATCTCATCTTTCCAATGGGACCAATAGCAAGAAAAGATAATGCTTGAGCATGAAGTTATGAATTTGCAAAGTAGCCATGGTAAGGCATGTTGACTTAGGCAGAATTGCACAACCAAGATTTCACACGAGTTCATGACATGTTTTGTCCAATTTCAAAGCACTTTTTGAGCTTCTCATCAACTAGGAACTTGTTCCTTGTCCTAAAATCTTCCCAAGGATATCAAGTTCTACAAAATTGGATCTTGTTACACTATGGAAAGGCATCATCCAACATGCCAACTTGTTTGACTTTTGGATATTTGACAAAAAGCTACTTTTTGCTCCCAACCACTTTACATGATTCAAGGAGGGCTCACATATATCAGAAAAAACTTGTACAAGTTATGCATCTATAAGAAACATCAGAAGTAAGGTCAATTTCAGAAGCTAGAAAGCAAAAGCATGGCTATTGGTACTTGAAGTTACTTTATGCAAAAGTTGAAGTGTATAATGGATCTTGATTCAATTTCATCCAAGCAGTTTCCCTATAAATAGAGCCACATTTTCTCAGCAAAAACTCACTACAAAACTAGGCCAAACCTCAACATCACATAGCATCCCACATTGAAGTTTCATTGTTCTTCATTTTCCATCCAAACCACACAACCTCCCAAAACTTGAAGCAGTCATAAAAACTTCAAACCAATCATCCAAACACACCACAAATCATCCCTATCAACTGTCCAAACTCATTACACCACCCCAGAACCCTCCAATCAAAAAGTCAACTACCTCTTAGTTATTTTGTTGACCACGAAGCCAAAACCCAAGAACTCCTTATCCTGATCATTTCCCTTCAACCGAATACCTCAAACACCATCCACAAACATCATATAAACTGTTCTAAGCACTACATTCCATTTGTAATACCTCTAACTAGAAAATCAAATTCTCATTGTTATTGCTTACAAGAAGATTCGAGTTGAGGGATTGAAGTTGTTTCAACACAAACCAAGCATTGCAAGAGCATCCTAGAGGTTCAGGGAAGTTGTTTGCATTACCATCCATCATCTGTAAGTTGGTTTGAAGATGCATCGGACCTACTCCAATAGGTAAGTTGGACATTTTTGAAACTCTATGATTAGGGCATCATCCTCATCCATTTTAATTGCTAAAATACTTGCCATGATGTAGTGATCAAAACCCCTGTGCTGATTGTCCTTAATCATTGATGTTTAGTATTTCATGTTAAATTTTAGTTTTAGGGTTCTTGTTGGCTTGTGATTAATTGTTTGCAGTAGAGTTGAAATAAATAAAATTGAATGATATCATTGTGTTCCTCGTTTTATTTTGAGTGAGTTTGGTTTTTACATTTTTGAAAATGGTTAAGAAATAAAGAAGTTATTCTTAGGGTGGGGGTTCAAACCTTGGTGACCCCATCCCTCTCTTTTTATTATCGTTTCTTGTTTCTTTTTCTTTTCTTTTCTTTTCTTTTCCTTTTATTTTATTTGAGTCATATTATTTTTCTTTTAATCATTTCATTTTATTTAACAAAAATTTCAAGAAAATATTTTATTTTATTTCACTTACTTTATCAATTTTAATAATTAAGCATAATTTATTTCTTTTATTTTATTAAAATCTTAAAGAAAACCATACAAAATATATATCTTATGTTTTTTCTTTTATTTTCTTTCACCTAAATATATTGACTTGCATTTTAGTCGATTAAATCCCATATTCACATGCTATTTCTTTAATTTTATTAGTTGTTAGGACGTTTTCAAATGGTTAAAACATGTATGCCTTTACTTTGTTAGGTTTTTTTTTGTCCTTGATTCATACATTTGGTCTTTACTCATGTAAATATAGTCATGTGGTATGTTTTTGCTTTAAGGCCTCCTTTGTTTTTGCCTTGAATACTTTGATTATTTGAATTTGTTCATATTTGCTTCAAATACATCCATGTGCTTAGAACTTGTTTCTTGCCTTAATTTCCTCCCTTAAGTTAATAAAATTCTGGTAGCAGATCTCAGATGTATAGAGAGATGTCGAGACACTTGATATCTGCTTCAAACACAATGACAATAAGGAGCACAATACAAATTGCAGAAAATAAACGAACACACAGTAATTGTTAACCCAGTTCGGTGTACAACAACACATACGTCTAGGGGTTACCAAGCCAGGAATGAAATCCACTAGATAGTATTAATTATAAGCTAAACAACCTCTAGTTTACAACTTATCACTTAATCACTGCCCATGCTTAATTTCTACCTAATACTCTCTTAGGTGTGAGACCCTTCTCAATTTCCTTTTAATCACAACAGTGACAGAAATTACAACTCAATGGAAACAGTCAAACTCTAGTATCAACACGACACAAGAGAGGCTCACAAATACACAAACCCTAAAACTCACTAAGAAACAATGTGTTGTCCACACACAATGATTAGGTTAAATCCATCATATTTATAACCATCAACTAGACTGGATTTGGGCTTCAAAAACGCAACAATTCTGTTACACAGAATCTGCAACTTATTCTCTTCAAGAATAGTTTCTTCGATCTAAAGTTTCCTAAAATGTCTCCATATTTAGGAAACGGCATCTTCAAATTCAAACAGAATCTCTGATTCCTTAATCTTGAACGCCGCCTAGGATAAACAAATATTCCCACAATATTCTGAAATCTGGAAGTAAAATAGCAGTATCAAAAACTGAAAAGTAACAGACAAAGATGTCGAATCATCATGATAGGACATCTTGTCCGACATCTAGATCTTCAGTTTGTTCTTCATGTTAGGACATATTGTCCAACATCTTGCTGTCAAAATAAATTTTACCAAAATTGATGTCAATCTCAAAACCTTGGACTTATCAATCTCCCTTTTTGGCAGATTTTGGATAAAACTAACCAAATAGCCCTTGCATACAAAAACAAAAACAGACAGAGGTAAAAATCAGAACAGCAGCGGAAAAATATAGCCTCATCAATTATTTCTTTCTTCTACAACAAGTGGTTAGCACTCTCCCCCTCAATAGCAGCAACCAATGGTTAGAAGTGGTTAGTTAAGTTAGTATTACTCCCCTTTTTTAGCCATAATATGACAAAGGTAGTTAACTAACTAAACACCAAAACATTAACACGAGCAGATAAAGCACATGAAGTGCCAAAAATATCTTGGGCATTTAGCCCTTACATAACCACACAAAAATGACTAAAATTACAATCATATATCATCTTCAGTAGCCTCGTCATCCTCTTCATCTTCTTCTTCTCCATCAAGATCATCATCATCAGCCTCATCTTCAGCATTAGCATCAGCATCAACATCATCTATATCACCAGCAGCTTCAGTTCCCTTATCATGTTCAGCTGTCAAGACCTGTATCAGCTGCTCAAGCTTTTCCTCCCTAGTTATGTTGGACTTGATGATGGCATCTTGATCCTTGCAAATCTCCTTCAGCTGAGCAATAGTATCTTCCTTTGAGATTGTAGGAGAAGTTGTTTGAACAGATGTCGAAACAATATCTGGGACATGATCCCCATCAAACAGCTTATGATGTAAAGTCATAGGAGATTCCCTTTTCATTGCTTAATCAGGAGACACCAAGATACCAGGATGTTGATCCAGGATTATACCACAAATGAGAGAAGGAAAACAGATAGGCATCTTAATGGCAGTTGATGAAGCTTACTTCAGAATTTGGTCAAAAATATAAGCACCAAAATCAAACTTCCTCCCTTTACCAACAACGTATATGAACTTTCCAAGCCCAACAGAGATGGTAGAGGTATGGTTGGTAGGAACCCAGTTGATAGTACCAATTCTATGAAGAATTTCATACTTCACACTAAGCTTCCCAGCTGAAAGTTTTCCTTTGCTGGGCCAATGCTTAATTATATTACAGGTGATCTCATGACACACCTGATCATCAGTATCTTCAAGCTCAGGTTGAGAATCTTATGATCTGCCTAGAAACTTGTTGATCACTGTGGAAGAAAATGTCACAACATTTCCTCTGATATACACCTTCTTGTAGTCTTCACTGTTAACATCAGCACATCCTTCATGAATGTTCACCACAAATTCCTTGACCAGCTTCTCATAGAAAGGACCAAATTTAGTGATAGTCTTCATTAAGCCAACAACTTCAATCAACTTCATCACATCATTGCATTGTAGGGCATTCTTCCCTAACTCCCTTTCCAAAGCATCCCTCCTTTGGTACACGAATTGCCACCTTTCCACATTTTCAGCAACATGAAAGGACACATTGTCTAGAGGAGCCTTATGAATAGTAGCATGATTCTTCTTAGAACCATATTTCTTGACTTGAATAATGTCCTAGACATCTTCTTCAACATCATAGTCTGACCCATTGTCAGACACATCCTTTCTCTTCTTGGACACAATCACAACCTTGCTCCAAGGTTTAGGGGGGACTAGCAACAAGTTTCTTGGTGCTCTAGGCAGGAGTGTTCTCCACAGCCATAGCCTTACCTTTTATGCTTTTCAGTCTCTTGGCAACACCAGGGTGAAAACTCTTGGCAATAACCTCAATATCAGAGGGAAAGTCATCAACATTGATAACCCGATCATCAGTCTTCCTACTATCTTCAGTAATACCCTCAGAGGCTTAACCCTTTAAATGAGATTCTTCTATCGAAGGGAATGTTTCACCATCTGTTTCAACATCTCCTACTACAGAATCAGCAAGAGTGTACAAATTCCCTTATGATCCTTCATGATCAGGCACTTCAACCCTATCCTTTTCAACCTCAATCTCAGCATCAACATTTTTCTCAGTTTCTACCTCTATTTCAGTATCAGGAACATTGGTATGAGGGAGAATTCAAGCCATAGGTCTAGTAATCCCAGCAATATTAAGATGACTCCCTATATTTAAAGTTCTAGCTACCAATTTTCCGATTCACTTATCAGTGTCAAATTTTTCTCTCTCAGTCCTAGGGTTAGATAAAGCATCAGAGGTCTTTGAGACATTACCTACAGGAAGGTTCTTGGATCTTCTCAATGGAAGTTTGTCAGGCTTGCATGGAACCATGGCCAAAGGGGCAACATCAATCGCGTCATCAACAGACAACTTCGCAGACTTATCCCTAGTTGTGGATGACAAAACATTCTCCTTCCTGGATACACCTTTTGAAGATTGATTGTGAAACATCTTAGAACAATTGAGAGTTGGAGAAAGGTAAGAAAAATTAGGTCTTTCTCTGAGCTGGAAGATGAAACAGTTTGTGAAAAATGGTACGGTATGGAGGAAGCATGCGTGAGAGCGGTTTAGGTATATTTAAAATGATTGACTTTGAAACCCCCTCTTTATTTGTTGGGAACACACATACACTTGAATAGTACTCCCACAAAAAAATAATTGATATAAATCTGCAAATAGGAAAATCCCTAATTTGCCCCTTAACACCTCAAACTGAATTTTAGAAATATCAGTGGTACTCAAGTTGTCACAGAATAATGTCACAGCATCTTGTGTGACATTATACTCAGTCAACATTTATCTCATCCACATGAGTTGAGAGCAGATATTCCCTGTTGCTATGTATTCAACCTCCATGGTTGAGTCATCAACAACAGCATAAGCACACCTTCTTGTGTGACATCTTGGTTAGCTTCCCAATCTGACATTCACCACTGATTCCTCCTCCATCAATCTTCAGATTTGGGGTATCTCTGCCTAAGCCTTTCTTCATCTTCTGTAGATGACCAAGTTTTTGATGCTTCACTTCATCTCCTTTTGATATCAAGTATGTGGATGAACACTTTGTCTCTAGAGGAATCCACACATAGAAATTATTTTTACATCTGGCTTCCTTCATGATAACTTCATCTTTATCATTTGTTACGAGACACTCACATTTGGTAAAGTTAACCTTGAGACCTTGGTCACAAAGATGATTGATACTTATCAAATTTACAGTTAGTCCTTTGACAAGTAACACATTATCAAGACTAGGCTGCCATCTCCAAAAGTGACATAGCTAGTGGCATGTGATTCAATATCCACCAAAAATTTCTTGACACCAGTCATGTGTCTATAACGACCACTATCAAAGTACCACCCCTCTCTAGCAGAAGCTCTTAGAGAGGTATGAGCTATGAGAGCAACAGTATCATTCTTAGGGATCCACTTCTTTTCTACTTTACCTACAACGGGCATCTTTCTGGGGTTTGAAGCATATTTGGGGTAGCCATGTAACTTGGAGCTGTAAGGTTTGATGTGACCAAACTTACCACAATGATGACATTTCCAGTCTTGCTTCTTGCTCCCTGATGAATTCTTCGGATGTCTTTGTTGATGTTAGGATATCTTTCTTGACATCTTTCGATTCTACTTTATTTTAGGCTGAGAAAAATTCAATGTTGGTTCTTTTCCTTTATTCACCACAACTTGATCATTATAACCAATCCCTCTGATATCTCCATCATTCCTCCCAAATTGAAGAATCTCATCCAGCACATCAGAACTGCTATTGAGCATTCTTATAGATTTAGTCATATTGTCAAGTTTATAGTTGAGCAATACAAATTCATCCTCTAAATCAGAGATGACAACCAAGTGCTTTAATCTTTCATCACAAAGTTGACCAATAATATTCTATTGATCCTTTCCTATTTGACAAACTTCTGCATTTCTGATGCATAACTCCTTGTATAAGGCAGCCAATTCATCAAAAGTGAGTTCTTCACAATCCGATTCTTTATTAGAATCATCTACTCCAGTTAGAGCAGAAACATGTTTAGTAGATTCTCCTTTACTTGAAGAATCATCTCCATACCATTATGTAGACAAGCGCGTCTTCTCCTTCTTAAGAAAGGTAGGACACTTAGATTTGATGTCTCCAAATCCTTCGCATTCATAGCATTGAATTCCTTTGCCTTTGTTAGCTTTCTCTTCAGTTTTGGACCTTCTTCCAAAATCCTTCCTTTTATTGATGTCGGATGCCTGAGTCTTGACATTTGATCTTGACTCCCCTTCTATCCTCTTCAACAATTGGTTGTACTGTTTTCCAAGTAGCACAATAGCCTTAGACAATTCTCCCTTGGAATTTGGTTTACACTCACCTTAATTAGACACTGAGGCTATGATTTTCTTCTTTTCAGATTTCTCACTGATTGCCATTTCAAAAGTCTGAAGAGATCCCATGAGCTCATCAACCTTTATGGTGTTTATGTCTTGGGCTTCTTCAATGGCAGTCACCTTCATATCAAATTTCTTAGGGAGAGATCTTAGGATTTTTTGGACCAACTTAGCTTTTGGAATCTTTTCTCCAAGATCACTTGAAGTATTCACTATATCAATAATGTTCATGTGAAAGTATTGAATACTTTCATCCTCCTTCATCTTCAAGTTCTCAAACTTGGTTGTGAGAAGTTGAAGTCTTGATGATTTTACCCTAGAGGTTCCTTCATGAGCAGTCTTTAAAATCTCCCAAGCATCTTTAGAAACAGTACAATTCTTGATCAATTTGAAAATGTTCTTGTCCGCACCATTGAATAAGGCATTCAATGCATTGGAATTACCCTAAGCAAGCTTGTCATCTTCATCATCCCAGTCTTCCTCAGGCTTTATCATATCAGTAATCTTACCTTCCTGATCTTTAGCCTTTGGTGGATCTCATCCTTTGACCACTACTTTTTAAGCTTTACCATCTATGGACTTAATAAAGGCCACCATGCACACTTTCTAATATTCAAAATTAGATCCATCAAATATGGGTGGTCTGTTCAATATTTCTTCTTGCTTGTCCATTGCACCAGAAAGTAACTTCCCTGAATCTCACCCAGATACAGAGCAGGATGCCTACTCTGATACCAATTAAAAATTCTAGTAGCAGATCTCAGATGTCCTGAGAGATGTCAAGACACTTGATCTCTGCTTCAAACACAATGACAATAAGGAGCACAATAAAAATTGCATAAAGTAAACGAACACACAGTAATTTTTAATCCAGTTTGTTGTACAACAACACCCACGTCTGGGGGCTACCAAGCCAGGAATGAAATACACTAGATAGTATTAATTCTAAGCTAAACAACCTTCGGTTTACAACTTATCACTTAATCACTACCCGTGCTTAATTTCTACCGAAGACTCTCCTAGGTATGAGACCCTTCTCAATTCCTTTTCAATCACAACAGTGGTAGAAATTACAAGTCAATGCAAACAGTCCAACTCTAGTATCAACACGACACAAAAAAGGCTCACAAATACACAAACCCCAAAACTCACTAAGCAACAATGTATTTTCCACACACAATGATTAGGCTAAATCCATCCTATTTATAACCATAAACTAGACAGGATTTAGGCTTCAAAAACGCAGCAATTCTGTTACACAGAATCTGCAACTTATTCTCCTCAAGAATAGTTTCTTCAATCCAAAGTTTCCTAAAATGTCTCCACATTTAGAAAATGGCATCTTCAAATTCAAACAGAATCTCTGATTCCTCAATCTTGAACGCCACCTAGGATAAACAAATATTCCCACAATATTTTGAAATCTTGAAAGAAAATAGCAGTATCAAAAACTGAAAAGTAACAGAGAAAGATGTCGAGTCATCATGATAGGACATCTTGTCCAACATCTTGATCTTCAGTTTGTACTTCATGCTAGGACATCTTGTCCAATATCTTGCTGTCAAGTTAGTTTTACCAAAATTTATGCCAATCTCACAAGCTTGGACTTATCAGTTAATGCTTGTTCTTGTGTGTATATTGTTGAACCATGTTTGCTCTAGATAGTTCACAAGTGACCTTACTTTGGTCTAAGTCATAAATTGGTCCTCAATTTGTCTTGTTGAAACATGTCATGTAAACTTCTATCCATGGTTTCCTTGTCCACTTAAATGTTGTATACCATGACCAAATGTGTTTGTTTATGAACCTTGTCCATACTTTGAACCATATCAACCTTGCTTATACCATGTTTCTCATATTTATCTTGCTTTGCTGAATAATGGTTTACACTTATTTATCATGTTTCCTAATTCCAAGGGGGGGGGGGGGGACTTATTTTGACATCTTTGTCATTTTTGGATGTGCATGTTTACATTCTTGTACATATTTTACATGTCCCATTATCCTAGAACTTGCTATCCCTTAGGATGTTTCCCTTAGGATCATTTTCAACTTAGACACTTCAATTAGGATTTCCCCTTTCATAAAATCAAAATCACTTTCAATAATAACCTTGGCTTTAGGTCATTGAATTTTTCATACTATTTCTTAACAAATGCTTCAAAACATCGTAAGCATATTCAAAACTCTTTCACAAAGACTATAAGACACAAACTTCAACTTAAACCTTTTGCCACTTTTTCTTTTTCAACTTAAAACCTTTTCAAGTAGATTAGACATTAGTCATCTCTAGTTGAGATATAATTCTCCTACCCCATGAAATTATTGAGAAAGATGTTGATTCTTTTCCACTTGAGAGAGGTATGTGGCATACTTGTTGATTCTATATCCAAGTTGAAGCCCTTCTCTCAATGTAAAGCAAAGATCCTTCTTCCACGTGTTTATGGTGGATAATTTGAGTATTCTCTTTAAGATGACAACTTGTCTCTTCTTCATTAAAATTCACCTTAACAAACCCTTTTAAATTTTTACCCCTTAACTACGAGGTTTTAATCCTTTATTGGTACGTAGGCACGAGACTTCATGTCTTGCCAAACACAAAAACAATAAAAAACATTTCTCTACTCATCTCCCCAATCAATCCTAAGTAGAAAACAACTTAACAATAACACAAATTCAATAAGAGGTTCTTATAGGATACTATAGATACTTAAGGTGTTAATACTTTCCCTTAGTATAAGCAACCCTCGAACCTTATATCTCTTTATTGCTTTATTTTTCCTTGCATATTTATGGGTTATCCTTTCTTTACCCCTTCCATTTGATAAATTAAAGATCGGTGGTGATATCTTAAGATTTGTATAGCATATCTAACTCAATAGCTATGGTCTATGATTCTCACCGCGACACGCCGCTTAAACTGTCTTGAAAATAGTGGATAAGCAACTTCTCATTGTCAGTGTGAGCAACCATCTTTCTGAAGTACATGACCAAATGGCTCATTGGACATGTGTTACCTTTGAAATTTTCGAACTCATGGGTCTTGAACTTGGTATGAATAACCAGATTTGACACGAGACTCATTTTGGCCGTAGATGATCCGAAGATGTTAATACCTTTGATAACTTTGAGTTCCTGTTCTAGGGCACGAAACCTTTCAAAGGATAGTTCTGGTGCAGTCACAACAGCAGGCAAAAACGGTGGAGGTACGCCAAAAGCATCATATTGTTCATCAACATCGATCATAGAACCATGCTGAGCAGCAACAGAAAACTCTGGAGTGTCTGCATTGATCACAGGAATAGGGATGACACCCTCTTTGGTCACTCCAGGTAAAACCAGTTGTTCAGTGAGTTTCCTTGCTTCAGTATTAGCTTCAACATTTGCTTCTTTCTGTGCTAGTAGCATCATAAATTCCAGCAATTGGTCCATCTTCCCTCGAAGGGTATCAATGTATACTCTCATGGTAGTCTGATTGGCTTCGATCTGCTCCAATGTCATGATATAGTTCTTTCTTGTTTGGTACCGATGTCGAGTAGTCAGATTAGTTGGAGAGAGATAGAGAGATAGAGAGACAGAGAGACAGAGAGGTATGGTATATGAGTTTTTTTTTGTTTTTTGTTTGAATGAATGCATGGATGCATGTTTTTTGTTTATTTTACAAAGCTCATTTTTATATCATGACTGGATGCATGAGTGAATGATTATGAGGTTTCCAAGTAAGTGGTTTCAAAATTATGAAATACGGATGAAGGATACTTTGATTGCTCTCCTTACAAGGATCTTGTAATACCCTAATTTTTACTCCTAAGATCCCACTTATCATTTGCATCATTGCATCCAAACAAGATCAGAAACATTGGCCCTTCTACCCTCCTCTGTGGGTTTGCTTTTGAGGGAGATCACCAAGCATCTGTGTATTATTCTTACTTGCTTTTTTTGTTTTTGTTTACTAACTTTTGTACCCCAAATTTTACCTCTTAGATGTCATAACATCTTGCATAGACATTTAGGATCAATTATATGTGAACTACTTTAACTAACCCATTTCTTGTAGTTTGTTTTTCTTATGTTTGGAATTAGGGTTTACACGGAGAAATTCAAAGCCTCACTAGTTTTTTGGAACCAAAATCTCAAATTTTGAATCAAGTCAAGTCAATAAAGGATCACCAGACCAAAATGTGGAATTAAGGTTCCAATCTGAGGAATCACTGAAGGATTTTGCCCTATCAAGTCAAGATTTGCTTGGTTCATCAACCATTTGAGTTACCTATATCCAAGAGGTCTCACTCAACAAGAATTCAAGGCCATCTGGCTTTCATCATGATTGGTTTGAGCCACAATTTCACCCTGCCTCCAAATTAGGGTTTCTATAAGACATATGGATCATTGGCCTTGATTTTCATTAGGAGGTGTCCTCAAACTCTAAACCATGACTCCATGAGTTAGTAAACATGCCTAAAGGTCTTCTATGAGCTTTGGATGTGAAGAAAGAAGCCATATCAGAGAGGTTTATCTCAGTGCATTCGTAGTCAAAATTAGGGTTTTGACTAAAATCCTAATCTTTGGGATTTTGATCCAAATGAAATCTCCTTTGCCTCAAATCTTCATAACATGTCTTATTGATGATATTAAAGTGTTAAGATCAAGTTTCGAGAAGTTTCTTGCAAAGGAAGTAAGTTTATGATCATGAAACTTTTCATAGGTGGAAATTTCCCCTCTTATGCAAATTTGAAATGGTCATAACTTCCAAACCACACATCCAAATTAGGTGACTCAAAGCCCAAATGGAAGCTTTTTTCAAGATCTCCAAAGTGTTAAATATGACATTTATCCTAAAAATGCATGGTTTTTGAGTTATGAAGCTTAGAAGCTAAACTGCCAAAGACTTGGTGAAAATTCAGCACTTTTTGCCTTAATGAACAACCAACTTTAACCTCATTTTTCACCAAGATCCCTTGTGATTCAGAACTTGGGTCCAACATGAAAGTTGTTGAGGGCATTGAGGGCTTTCCAAAAATTACAAGAACTCCCTCATCCATCAAGTGAGCTGGGAGATTCGAAGGCCCAAAGTTGAAGGTTTCATTCCTTAACATTCAAGAAACCAACTTTTGAATTTTGATTCTAACACTTCCCTAATCACCATTTTTTATTATTTCTGAGTTCTAATGTTACATTTAGCATTGAAACAAGCCTTTCCACGAATTTGAAATTGATTGGCATTAAAAAAATGGATTTATGTCTTGTTGATGCAAGTGGGAGGGAGAGAGAAACTTTCCAAAAGTAGATAGACATTTGTTTATTCCTTGAGCTATGAACCAATCACCTCTCAACAGTCCTTGCTCATATGTTCAGAATATTTTGGAGGATTTTTGCTCATCCAGCATGGTTTCTCACGAAAGGAAAAGGGCATTGTTAACATATTGTGTAAATGTGGCCATACCTTGAGTTCCTGGCCTTTCCCTATAAATAGCAGGCTTGCTATTCAGTTTCGGACACAAGATTTCTGATATTCACTCTAAAAACTTCTAAAGTTCTAGTTTGGCAAGAGGGAGAAAAGGAGGAGTCCACTTGTTGCAGCTGGTGTCAAGTAGAAACGAGAAGTCAGTTCATATCTCCAACCAGGTATTCTTCACTTTCTTGTGCACTTTTTGTATTCATACTGATATATCATTCTGATAGCATACATACCTTGCATTTGAGCTACCATGATTAAGTATGAATAATGTTGATGCTGTTCCCACTGCCAAGTTGGATGGTGCAAGATGGATGTTCTTGATGTTAGTTTGTTAGGATCATTTTGCTATTTTGGAGGCATAGGTTTTTTTTGTGTGGCTGTCATAACAGGTTTTTTTGTGTCATTTAATTTTGTTCTTACTATAACTATGAGCCTGTCCATTTGGTTTCTTTTTGCACTTGATCAGATGATTATGTGGAGAGCTTGGTTTGAGTTTATGGGGTGATATTTGTCTTTGAAAACCTCTTTGCATGATTATATGCACTGTTTTGACATCATGATTAATATTGTTATGAACTTGCCTCGCCACAATGATGGAATTTACTTACTCAGTTGATTTAGGTTGTTTTACCTTATGTTAAGCATGGCTTATTAGCACCTGATCCGTGACTGTTAAGAGTAGTAGGGTTGTTATAGTTTTGTGTTATTTGTGAAACTGTAGTTATGATAGGGTTGGTGCAATATATGTCAAGTTCCCATGAATCTTGGCCTGACACTGTCAAAAACATTAAAAAGGTGATTATGGTGCCTTCTTGCTGAAATTCACTTGGTTATGAACACCCTCAGCCAATGTGTTTTGTGTTAAAATAGAATCTATTTAGGTACACTTTAAAGTTCATTTTTGCTTTGTTGTTTTTCTTGTTTCGAGGCTCTCAACTTGAATCACAGGATACTTGGCAATTCCCTTTCTTTCTTACCATATTCCAAGGTTGTTTCCCTTTGTTATGCATCCACCATAAATGTGTTGTATTTAAGTTCTTATCTTGTTTTGCAAATGAAAATTTGAACTGGGGATGATTTGGCTCAAGACACCTTAACACTGCTAATCCCTACTAAGTATGGAATGTGTAATTAAGTTTTGTTTTTTGATGAAACATAGGTAGACTATCATAGCTATCTTTAGAATCATGCTTGGTTAGGTGAGTATGTGATGACATTTTGTTCCTCCATTTTCTATTGTATATGTATGTCTAATTGATGTCTCTAAACCCCTCATCAGAATCATGTTGAGAAGTGTAGAAATTTAAGTCTGCTCATTTTGAAATGGTCATGAACTGCAGGGTGAATGTATAGGCTTAATGAAGTGTTTGAAAGTATTGGATATTTGATGTCTTTTGCATCTCATGATTCATATGCCCTAGACTGGATTTATGATTGAGTTTCAAAATACTTTGACCATTCGAATATTCAAGTGTCCTTTATACGTCTAAACTATTTTATGTTTGTCCACTTCATATTGGCTGAGATAACAATTTGGAGAGATTTTAGGATCCTTCATATTAGACTGAGAGTTCACATTGGATTGAACCGTTTCATGTTTTATGTTTGTCCATTCTATGTTTGCCCGTTTTATCTACATGTTTGCACTTATTAAGTTTGAAGTAATACCATGTCATCAATCGTGTACCATCATTGATATTAATTTCATACCAGTCTGAACACCATGCTCTCATACCTTTCATTTATATTCTGGTCACATTTATGTTCGGATGCATTTTCTTCTGCCGGTTGTGATAAGTGGAATACATGATGTTCATGTTATTAGCTTGGATGGTTGGAGGTGCTTTTGGGTTATCTTTCTTTGTATTAGTTTAGGATGAAATATTACCTGTAGAAAAAGAACCTTGACATAAGAATAGTTGGTTTCATCTCTGAACTTTTCTTTTCTGTCATTTTTGGCTCATACTTTAGTTTTAAGTTGTGAAAGTTTGATTGTTGTCCCTTATACTGAATAGCACGATGCATCATTTTAATATATGATTTGTGTTCGAGCTTAGAAGGTTTTGGTTTCAATTAATGTGCCATGTTTCTATGATGAGTTGTGGTCATATTTTAGTTTCGTGACATGATGTTTGTGACTAATTTTATTTGATTTTAATGTATATTTTGAATTGGTAAGGATCCATTATTGTTCTGCTAAATGAACCCTACGGGATGGTATCTTATTTCATGGTTTTGGGTTGAAAACTGAGTGAGAAAATGACCAAACAAGGTGATGTTGCATTGGTGTTCTTGCTGGTGTATTTCATAATAGTTGTAGGGTCTTTATTTTCATATGCATGAAGAAGACGTAGGCATGGCAAATTGGGATTGGTTGGGCCAGGTTTTGTTGTCTTGTGATTTTAAAATATGTGACCGATTGATGATGGTTGCATCGCGTTGTTTGCAACGTTTTTGTTATTTCGTTGATTTTATGGTTGGCATTTATTTTGCTAAAACTATTCTAGCAGCAAGATGTTGAAACAAGATGTTCTAAGTTGCTGCATTCAACATGTCGAATGAAGATGTCCCATACTGGCTCTTAGGACATCGTACCTGAATTCAGTTTAAAAGGAGATTCTGTTGCTGTTAATTGTTACTGAATATTATGTGAATATTTGTTTATCCTATGTGGCATCCAACATATTTTTGGATTGTGTTTTTGTGTTGGTTTTCGGATTTTCAGCGCTTTCTAATTATGAAGACATATTAGGAAACTTTAGATTGGAGACCTACTTTGTTGGAGTTTATTTTGCAGATTTGTGAGCAGTCTCTTTGCTGTGTTTTTGAAGCCCAGTCCAGTCCAGATTTAATGCTATATATTGACTGGTGTAACCCTAGTTTAGGTGTGGAACTTACGTGTGTTTTTGTTAGGGTTTTCGAGTGTTATTTGTGAGCCTAACTGGTATCATTCTGATAACAGTATAAGGACTGGTTTTTTTGTGTTGTAAGTTCTGTCAGTTACTCATAAGCTTTTAAGCATTGAGTTTCTTGTGTGTGAATTTTCATAAGCTTTGAAGTATTGAGAATTGTGTGTTTTGAAAGTGTGACTTTCGTTTTGTTACTTGTGTTGAAAGGAACCAATCATGGGTTGTGGTTGTAGAGGGATTTGAGGAGGGCCTCATACCTAGGTGAGTCTTAGGTAGAAGTCATAGGAAGGTGAGTGATTAAGTGATCAGATTATAACAGGGTTCGATTATTGTATGATCTGTGAATTGATACTATCGTATATTCGTTTCGTCCCTGGCTTGGTAGCCCCCAGAGTATGATTGTTGATCCGAACTGGGTAAACATATCACTGTGTTCTTTACTTTCTGCACTGTTATTATTATTGTTATCTTGTTCATTGTGTTGGATATCAGTGTCTCAACATCTGTGTAGGACATATGATATCTGTGCCAGAATTTCAATTGGCATCAAGAGCTTGCACCCTTGTTTGGTTCTGAATGAGATTCAGGGAAGGTACTTTCTGGTACAATGGACAAGGATGGAGGATTTTTGAACAAACCACCTCTGCTTGATGGTTCCAACTATGTCTATTGGAAACTGAGGATGATAGCATTCATCAAATCCATGGATGATCAAGCATGGAAAGCTGTTATAAAAGGATGGGAACCCCCAAAGGTTAAAGATGGAAAAGGTACCCCTACGGATGTGGTGAAGGAAGAGGAAGACTGGGATGATGCAGACTACAAAGGGTCCGTGGGAAATTCCAAAGCCATGAATGCATTGTTTAATGGTGTCAATAAGAATATCTTCAGGTTGATTGAACATTGCACCATTGCAAAAGAGGCGTGGGAGGTCTTGAAGGTTGCTCATGAAGGGACTTCAAAGGTGAAGATGTCAAAACTTCAGCTTCTCACTAGCAAGTTTGAGAGTTTGAAGATGAAGGAGGATGAGAGCATTCATGATTTTCACATGAACATTATTGAGATAGCTAATGCCTCAAGTGCCCTAGGTGAAAAGATGTCTGATAGCAAACTGGTCAGAAAAATCCTCAGATCTCTACCTAAGAGATTTGACATGAAAGTGACTGCTATAGAGGAAGCTCAGGACATAGATAAGATGAAAGTGGATGAACTTGTGGGATCACTTCAAACATTTGAATTGGGGATCAGTAAAAAGACTAAAAAGAAGAAGAGTATAGCTTTTGTGTCAAAGGCAAGTGATTTAGAAGTCGAAAGTAATCTGGACAGAGATGAAGGCCTCTCAGAAGATCTGGTGTTACTCGGCAAACAATTCAACAAAGTGCTCAGAAGGGTGGATTGGAAGTCAAGATCAAATGTTAGGGACAAGCCATCTGACATTAGTAAAAATCAGAATGCTGGGAAAAATACCAGTACTGAAGATAATTCCAACTAAGGAGAGGAGCTCAGTGTCATGAGTGTGAAGGTTTTGGGCACATAAAATCTGAGTGCCCCACATATCTCAAGAGGCAAAAGAATGGGCTATCAGTCTCATGGTCAGAAGATGACTCTGAAACTAAAACTGATGAGAAGCCTGGAAAGAGAGTTACAGCATTAACAGGTGTGTGTGAGTCTGATGAAGAGTCAGTTAGTGAAGATCTTACTTTTGAAGAGCTAGCTGCTTCCTATAAGAACTTATGCATTAAAAGTGAAGAAGTATGTCAGCAGAAAGAAGAACAAAAGAAAGTTATTGCTCATCTAAAAGCTGAAAAGGTAGAGCATTTGGCTACTATCTCTGATCTGAAAAGTGAAGTGGTCATTCTGAATTCAAAACTGGATAATGTTATCAAGACAGTCAGAATGCTCAATAGCAGCTCTGATGTGCTTGATGAGATTCTGAAGTCAGGGAGAGATGTTGGAGATGTTAGTGGTCTTAGGTTTGAAAGTTCCAGTGAGATGGACAAGGGAAAATGGCCTGAAGTGACACCTGCTCAATCTAAGAAAGAATTAAAGATGCCATATAACATGTTGCAACATCCTCACAGATATCAGAAGAATTTCACAAGAAGAAAGAATCAAAGATGGAAATGCCACTATTGTGGAAGGTTTGGCCATATAAAACCTTTCTGCTACAGATTATATGGCTACCCCAAGATTGGGTTACAGCCTAGTAGGGAACAAGAGTGGGTTGGAGCAACGAAAGTGTGGACTCCCAAGAGTACTGTGGAAGAACACATAGCTCATAAGTATTTCAGTGTCTCTACAAGGGAAAAGTGGTACTTTGACAGTGGATGTTCCAGGCACAGGACTGGTATCAAGGGATGTCTTTTAGATGTTAAGTCTCATTCTATTAACTATGTAACCTTTGGTAATGGATCAAAAGGGAGAGTAATAGGTGTTGAAAAACTGAACTGTACAGGTCAACCCAATCTGGATGAGGTATTACTTGTTGAAGGCTTAGATGCAAACTTGATAAGCATAAGTCAACTATGTGATCAGGGTCTCAAGGTCAACTTTACTAATTCTGAATGTCTGATAACAAATGAGAAGGGTAAGGTTATCATGAGAGGCGAGAGAGCATCAGATAATTGTTATCTGTGGAGTTCTGGGAACACTGCAATATGCTTGGAAACTAAGAAAGCTATTGGAAAGACTATTGAGTTAGAACAGGTGTTGATCAATTGTAAAGCAACTCAAAATGTTTGCATGGTGAACTGTGATAATAAGATTAAACTTAGTAAGTATGTCAGCAAGGTAAATTTAGAAGGAGAATTTGATGGATGCACTTTTGAGGCGAATCGGGTGCTCAAAGTCTGTGAATACCGCGCTTCTCTGGGCCCAGTTCTCAAAAATATAAATAGGCGGGCAAACACACTCTACCTACAACAAACTTATTCTACAAAAATTCCTCTTGCCCTTTCTCTCCAAAGTTCACGAGCCTTAGGGTTTTCTCCTAACATCCTCAACATTGTACCGTGTGATCAATCGAAAATGTCTCAACATCATGGCTCAGAATCCATGCATGGCTCCTCTAATAACTCAGGATCTCCTCAGACCAATGCTGGAGATGATGAATCACTTCGAATGATCAACCTCTCTGATCTTGTGCTTGATATTGATCCCTTGAACATTGTACCGGCTGATCCTAAAGGAAAAAGGCAAGCTTCTCACACAACGAATGTCAATATTACTGGTAAGAAGTCTAAACCTTTTTCACCTAGGAAGAAAGTTCACTCGATGACTAGTTTGTATGCTGACCAAATAAGCCCTAGAAAAAACGTGTCTGAAAAAGGGTCTAAGTCTGGTTTGGTTGAGAAGAAGAAGGATACTAAATCATGTGGTATAAACAAGAATTCCACTAATGATGATGTAGTAAAAAAGGATAAGGAACTTAGGAGGTTTGTTGCCACGATTCTGAGTGGAGTAGAGACAGATGTCGGGTCTGATGTTCCAACATCCTTGACAGGAAATGTCAATAGCAGCCCTACAGATAGGACTGATGATGGTGTCCCCATTCATGTGGACCATGAAAGAAGGAGTAAAAAGAAAGCCGATGTAAGAAGGACTGATGATGTTATTAATGTTGATGACCTCACTTATGATGAGGAACCCATTGCTGGAATGTTAAGGAAAATTAAGAGAAGAAGAGGGAAAACTGTGATGAGTGAAGGTTCAAAGTCTGCGAAACTACATAGAAAATCTGGAGGTGTGGAGGGAAAAGTTCGAGCTGGGCCTCCTAAACAATGGAGTAAGGTTGTTGTGCCAACTAAGAAGAGAAAAATCACTGATCATAGTGAGTCTGAATATGAGGCTGCAACAGATGTTCAAGACATCATTGGTGTGAAAACCTCTACCTGCAAAAAAGACTTATGCTGAAAGTTCTATGAGAAATACAGATAGATGGAGAATTGTGGATCAAAGGAGGATTGCTCTGGAGAGAGAGTTTGGTAAGGATTTCAATAAATACAAAGAAATCATGGATCTTATTGCAACTGCTGGATTGATGAGAACTGTGTCCAAGATAGGACCCTGCTATGAGAATTTAGTCAAGGAATTTGTGGTGAATATATCTGAAGAGTGTGATGATAACAGGAGTAACAACCTCAGAAAAGTGTCTATGAGAGGAGAAGTTGTCAATTTTTCTCCTGAAGTAATCAACAACTTTCTGGGCAGGTGTAAGGAACCTCAACCTGAGTTAGAGGTCACAGACAATGAAGTATGTAAGGAGATTACAGGTGGTTGTATTAAACACTGGCCAAATGAAGAAAAGCTATCCTCTGGAAAACTGAGTGTTAAGTATGCCATCCTCCACAGGATTGCAGTCGTGAATTGGGTTCCTACCAATCACACGTCTACTATTTCCTCCATACTTGGTAGATTCATTTATGCCATCGGGAAAAAGGTTTCTTTTGATTTTGGGTCATACATCTTTGAACAGATTCTGAAACAAGCAAGTTCAACTATTGTCAAGATGCCTATTTGCTTTCCATCCTTGATCTGTGGTGTTATTTTAGATCAGTGTCCTAATCTTGTGTTAGGGAGTGACACTGCTCTCAAAAGAAAACCTCATTTGTCCCTACACTACAAGTTACTTGGTGGGGCACATGTCTCAGACATTGTTGGGACATCTTCTCAAACTTCCAGTCATGCTAACCTTGATGATGAAGTCATTGCACAGCTGCAAGAGACGTGCAAGGAACTGGAAGATTCCATCAGAAAAGACACTGCTCGGAAGGCCAAACTTGAACAGTTAATCAAAACCTTCATGGAGAAAAGGAATGCTTCTGCTAGAACAGCTGGTAAAGACCAAGAATTTGCTGAAGGTGATGCCTCTGGAGAATCTGATAGAGAATGTGAACAGAGTTCAGATGACTCAGGATCAAGGAGTGGGGATATTGATGCTAAGAATGATGGAGAGAGTGAAGACATTGTAGAATCCGACGATGATGGTACTGCAGAATAATTGCATAATTTCTGCAGAAGATGTTTTTTTGCTTATCTTGTTTTTGTCTAAACACCTAGGATAACTATTTCTATGTCTCTACTTCTGAACTTTAACCTTTGTTTGTTTTTACTTAGAACTGTTCTACTTGACTTTGTCATATTTCTGGCTAAAAAGGGGGAGTAGTGTGCTTGTGTGTGTGTGCCTATGCTGGTGCTGCAGTTGAGGGGGAGAATGTGGAATGTTTGTGTTGCTGCAGTTGAGGGGGAGAATGTGGAATGTTTGTGTTGATGCAGTTGAGGGGGAGTTTATTTTTTGATGCTATGTGTGCTGTGTGTTGGTATTTCGCTGCTGTCTCTGATATGGATTTTTTGCTTGTCCTTCTTTGCAAGATTTTTTGTGTGTGTGTAGTTTTAGCCAAAATAAGCCAAAGGGGGAGATTGTTATTTCGTTGATTTTGTGGTTGGCATTTATTTTACTAAAACTATTCTAGCAGCAAGATGTTGAAATAAGATGTTCTAAGTTGTTGCATTCAACATGTCGAATGAAGATGTCCCATACTGGCTCTTAGGACATCGCGCCTGAATTCAGTTTAAAAGGAGATTCTGTTGCTGTTAATTGTTACTGAATATTCTGTGAATATTTGGTTATCCTATGTGGCATCCAACGTATTTTTGGATTGTGTTTTTGTGTTGGTTTTTGGATTTTCAGCGCTTTCTAATTATGGAGACATATTAGGAAACTTTAGATTGGAGACCTATTTTGTTGGAGTTTATTTTGCAGATTTGTGAGCAGTCTCTTTGCTGCGTTTTTGAAGCCCAGTCCAGTCCAAATTTAATGCTATATATTGAATGGTGTAAACCTAGTTTAGGTGTGGAACTTACGTGTGTTTTTGTTAGGGTTTTCGAGTGTTATTTGTGAGCCTAACTGGTATCATTCTGATAACAGTATAAGGACTGGTTTTCTTGTGTTGTAAGTTCTGTCAGTTACTCATAAGCTTTTAAGCATTGATTTTCTTGTGTGTCAATTCTCATAAGCTTTGAAGTATTGAGAATTGTGTGTTTTGAAAGTGTGACTTTCGATTTGTTACTTGTGTTGAAAGGAACCAATCACGGGTTGTGGTTGTAGAGGGATTTGAGGAGGGCCTCATACCTAGGTGAGTCATAGGTAGAAGTCATAGGAAGGGTAGTGATTAAGTGAGCAGATTATAACAGGGTTCAGTTATTGTCTGATCTGTGAATTGATACTATCGTATATTGGTTTCGTCCCTGGCTTGGTAGCCCCCAGGGTAGGATTGTTGATCCGAACTGGGTAAACATATCACTGTGTTCTTTACTTTCTGCACTGTTATTATTATTGTTATCTTGTTCATTGTGTTGGATATTAGTGTCTTAACATCTGTGTAGGACATCTGATATCTGTGCCAGAATTTCAGTTTTTCATGTCTCTTTTTGAAGGTAGCATTTCATTTCATTGAATGGTTTAAGTATTACTGGGGCTGGCATGTACACTGGATATATAGCCACCCCAGTGGTAGAGAAGCATGCACGTAAACACAAGGACTGGGGTTCGAATCCCCCTCGTCCCAGTCCTTTGTTTTTATTTTCTGAAAAATGCGCCCTTTCAATATTGATTTCGTTTTGGCTATAATTTGTTAACATATGCGCATTGGATTAGATAGTTAGTGTTTTAAGCTGCAATTAGAAGGGCACGGGTTCAATACCCATGGGGAACATCTCCCTTTATTTTTTATCACTTATTTATTTTCTATTTTTTTGGTTTATACCTTATTTTTAAAAAACTCATAACTTGGTCATTTTTCACTCTTTTTTGCCCATTCTTTTTGCAAATAACTCTTTAAAATGTCTACTTGCTGGATATAAAAAGAAATTGGTAAAAAATAAATATTTTTGAGGTATTTTATCACGTTGGAGGTAGAAGACTTTTAGGTTTTCCATTATGAATACTCTTTACTTCTTTGATCCTTTTTATCATGTTACCTTGCCTATTTTGATCTAGGGATGCCTAATGCATATGGTTTTAACCTTGTATGGTGTTGTGAGCTTGATTTCACTTTGATATCCTGTTGTTTAATATTTTGTTCTCATATAAATATCTTTACAAACATTCTTGCCCATGAGAACTGTTAGTCTCCCCTTATTCCAAAGGAAAGTCTTTCTATTGACCTCAAAGTCATAGATAGCTCAATACCAGCTTTGACCTCATAGTCATAGCCACTCCCCTCTTGACGTCATAGTCATAGAGCCATCTCTTAAACCTTTGACCTCATAGTCATAGGTAGGCTTTGACCTCATAGTCATAGCCATTCTCCCTTGGCCTCATAGCCAATCATCTTACAACTTACAACAAGTTAGAGTTCTTAAACTCTAGTGAGACTCATCACTTTGAGTATTCACTTCCCCCACCATAATTTAGACTTAGAGAGTTTCTTAAACTCTATATGAGCTCATACTCATTCCCCTTGGAACTTTGGCCATAGTCAATGGTTCCTCACCCTTAGTTAGGTGAACTACGGTTGCTCTGATTCTTTAGTCAGATACGTAGGCACGAGATGTGACGTCTTGGCGAGCAAACTTAGTGTGTATACCCTTAGGTCTTTACCTTACCCTAAACAGATTCCTTTAGCAAGCAAACATAACATAACACAAACTAAACAAGAGGTTCCTGTAGAGTACTATAGATACTTAGGGTGCTAATACCTTTCCTTAGTATAACCAACCCCCGAACCTTAGATCTCCCCCCTTTAGGTTTTCTCGATCTTGAACCTTTCCTTTGGATAAATCAAAGTCGGTGGTGAACTTCAAAGTTTTGTGATGCAAGTTAATTAATAGCTTGTTATTCGATTCTCACCACAACACTAACCTCAAACCAAAATACCAAAAATATTTTGCAATTTTTCTTGTTTCTTCTTCTCTGTGTGTTTAGGATTTTGTAGGGAGATTGATGGCAATGGCATTGGGTCCAAGTTAAATGTGTTTGTTCATTCAAGTCAAGATCAGATGGAAGTTTGACCTAATCTTGGTCAAACCATCAAAGGATTGCTTGAATTGCAAATTTGTTGTGGCAGTGGTCTATTTCTCAAGAAATGTGTATCCAAAGTCAAATTGTCTTGTGTTGAAACTCATTAGATTATCAAGCAGTGACTCATGTGAAGTCTGGTTCAAAATCAGGATCAAATGGACCATCAGTCCAAATTATTCTCACATGTGGATATATTTTCCCAGAGATTGTTTCATAGAAATTCAAAGTGATTCAGAACTTATGTCATTTATTATCAGAGATTCAGAGATTTGTCTGAAGAAGTTAAGCATGGAGGATATTCAGTCAGGGTGTATGCCAGAGGATTTAATTAGGGTTATCTAGTCAAGTATGTGGCTATTCTTCAATGATTGAGATTCAAGAAGAGTTTGACATGATCTTGGTCAAATAAGTCAAGATCGTTTCATTTTCAAGTTCTCTGTGTCATAGGCCTTCAAATCATCAAGTGATCAAGATCAAGGTTTTGTGTAAGTTCAATTTCATCTGATGAAGTCAAGTGATTGGGTATGCAAAAGTCATCTGATCTATATTTCAAATCATTTGCAAAGTCCTGATTATATGGTTCACAATTCTTGTCATTTATTCAAGACAAGACAAAACCAACCATTGCAAGATTAATTCAAGATGTGGTCCATATTGCAAGTCCTGATTATATGTGCTCGTTATTGGTTCAAGTCAAGCGTTCCATTTTATTCAATATTTATTTCAAAGTTTGATCAAATTTCAATCAGATTCAAGATTTATTGCAAGTTTTTTTCACTTTTAGTTAAAGTCGAGAATTGATTAGTTAAAGTCAAGAATTGATTCAAGATTGGTCAAGGTTCAATATTTGTTTCATTTCAATCTAATTACAAAAAAAAAAATCAAGAGAGGGTGCACCTATTAGTTAAAGACCAAGTCAAGTCCATTTTACAAATAGATTCCAAAAAGTGAGGTGCAAATAGATTCTAAACCCATCATTTAAATTACAACAAAAACGCAAAAAACACAAAAATAGCTACTTCCAAGCTACAACACGGCCAACTAGTCCAAAAGCAATTCATAAAATTCCAAGCTTGTTACATTTCAAAAAAAGTTGATACACGGGCCATGAAAAAAAATCTTTGCCAAAGGAAGCCATGTCAAGATCAAACCATTCGTACTACACATTTCCATGATCATGCTCCAACTGTGCCACTTCAAACCAATGTGACATGAGGCCTTGTATTAAGAAAAATATCATGTTCAAGCATGACCAAGTCCATCTACTCATGCTAACAATAACAAGCTTCTTGTGTGCTACCCTCCAAGCCAAAACGCGAGAAAAATTGCAAAACGGCAAAAACAAAATTCAATCATTCACTCTATAAATACAACATTCATCTTCCTCATTTGACAAGCTCAGAGAGCCATTGAAGCTCTGCCAAAATTACGTCAAATTTCAATTTTCTTCATCACTCGCAAATTCAAATTCATTTCTAATTTCATTTAAAATCAAGAGCAACAAACCTGAACAAGCTCAGAATAGGAGAAGAGGAAGATTTGAAGCATTTCTAACCTGAATTTGAAGGTAATTTGATGTTTCCCGACGAAATCTCACGATCTAATTCGCATCTGTGGCGGAGTTTCTTCAAAATCGAGGACTTATTTGAGTAGTACACTTCTTCCCGATTCTTTCCGACAAAGTTTCGAGCTCCGCCGCTACGATTTGGCGGAGCTCAACTTTCCATGGCTTGTATGCTACAATGCATGGTTTTAAATTACAGTTGCGACTGCGGATGCCGTTGCGGTTGCGGGTGTTACGATTGCGGTCGTTGCGGGTGTTGCGATGCGTATTGCGGCCGTTGCGGTGTGAATTTTTATAAGGAAGTGTTTGAAATACAAAGTCGAAAAACACTTAATGTTATGTTTTTTCATTACATAATAAGTAAATTGAGTTTTAGGGTTCTAATATTTTGATTTTAGATGAAAATACTTAAAGAAACATGATCGAAATTATCTAATACGGTTTCAAACATAATCGGAGGCGTAATTTTTAAATCACACCGCAATTGCGGTCCGATACGGTTGCGGAGGCCTCCGCAACCGCAATATTGCAAGTGCAATTGCGGGTGCGGGCCGCAATTTAAAACCATGCTACAATAGTCGTGTGAAGAAGATGAAGATGTTTTTTTGTTTTTTGTTCAGATTGTTCTTTTTCACCTTCTTGTTGTTTTTTAAATGTTTTCATCATGTGTTAGTGGGCTTGGCCCATGCGTGTGGATTGCTCACCATCACCATCATTTTTCTATCTAAACCTCCCTCTCACTTTTTTCTTTTAAAAAAATTTCTTTCAATTCTTTTTTAATTGAAACTTTTTTTTTACTAATTTATTTTTTAGTAACTTCTTAATTTATACTTTAATTTCCTTTTGTTGATCTTTGCCTTTTTTTTTTAATTTCTTTAAAAAAATCTTTGAATTGATGTAGTTCTCGATTTTATTTTCTCATTGGTATATTGTTGATTGATTAATTGATGGTTGTTATTGAATCTTAGTGAATTTGATTATAAATTACATCAACATTATTGGAACTTAGGTGTTGATGGAGTGAAAACTCTAATTCACCAAGATGGTTGAATGATGTTGATGATAACTTGATCCTTACTTTAATTCAATTTGATCTTGGTCTTGTGTCTTGTCGTTCTCTTCTTATTTTTCTTTTGGTCAATGAAATATATGGATCATAGATTGTTGGTTTTCAAGGATGTTTTATCTTCATTATTTCAAATATGGATGAATGATCCTTTGGATCATTCTCCATACTTTGGAATAGTGATAGATTGCCTTTGATTAATCAATGAAAAATCTTTATTAAGATGAGACCATTCCTTCTTTTCTTTTAGTGTGGAAAGCTTTAGGAGAGTGACTTACATGTCACTTCTCTAGCTTGTATTAGCACAAATAGTGTTATTGATTGGCCTCCCATAGTATGACCTTCTTTATAGGTCGTGTTACGATTGCTTAACATAGCGCCACATTTTGTCCTGAATCGGAAATAGTTATTTTTGTAAGCGAGATTGTCAACCTCCTACTCTCCATAGTGTGGTGTGAAATAAATTGTCTCTGTCATTAAGAGAGCTAGTGGCATACTTGTCGATTTTATCCAAGTTGGAGCCCTTCTCTTAATTATGTATAGATTCCTGTTTTCATGCTTATGATTGACTAGTCGAGTATTCTCCGAAAAATGACAAAATGTTCTTCATCACTAATGCTAACCTATTGACTATATTGTTGTACTAACTTTACTTTGTGCCATTTAATTCTTGTCATTTACTTTATGCCTTTACTTTAGCATTTCATATCATATTATTATCTTGTCTTTTCTCTTTGTCCACTTGGACCATTGTTTATGCTTATGCTCTTTTTATTTTGTCCACTTGGACTTTCTTCTTCTTAAGACATTAATAAATATCAAACCCTAAAAAACTGGATTTCTTAATCTCGGACTATTATGACCTTGTGATTGAACTTGTACCTTGGACTTAAATCTAGGATCTTTTTCCTATGCTCTTGGAGTTGTGATTTGATACCTTGGACCTTTTATGCTGCCTTTGTCTGTTTGTTATGAAATTTTGTGTGTGCAGGTGTTAATACTTTCTAATTGTGAAAATCATCTGATGCATGACTCTCCTAATTGGATTTTAACCCTTGGGAAGAATTTTCTTTGACTTTGTTATGGCTTAACTTGGGATTTCATTTGATGCTCTAATTCATCTAATTATTATGCTTGTGGCTTAAATCCAAAAAGGAAAAGGATTGCTTATGTTGACTTGTTGTCAAATGTTTGCTCCTTGTGTGGTTAGATCTTTCTTTAACTTCTATTTTGTGTTTTAGGATAGTCACTTCATCTCCTCCCCTTTTTAAATTTTCAAAATCTTCCCCCTTTTTCAAAACTTTCTTGTTTTCAAACTATAACCTCTTTCACAATAAAACCTTGAATTTGTCAAGTGTATTTTCAAAACCTTTTTTTTAACAAATGTCAATCAATATTAAATATACTTTGACCATTTCAAAAAAGACATAAAAAACACTTAAACTCATTGAAACTTTTGTGCCTTTGTGCACTTTTCCTTTTAAAACTTTTCATAATGCTTAGACATGAGTCATTTTTAGAGTTGAGATGTAATTCTCCTATTCCCCATAGTATTTAAGATGTTGACATTTTCCATTTAGATGTTGATGCAAATGTTGTTTTCTTATACTTGTGGGCGATTAGTTGTAGTTTTCTCCTTAAAATGAAAACTTGTCTTTTCATTTATAATGAACTAAACAAACCAATTTTTTTAATTTGTACCACGAACTAAGAGGTTTTGATCCTATATTGAACTATCTGGGTACGTAGGCATGACGCTCAGGAAGTCTCTTTAACACAAAAATCTTAAAAAACAATTTCTTCTCTCATCTCCCCAATCTTATTTCAAACAAACATTTTCAAACCAAAAAGCATAGATATTTCAAAGGGTTCTTATATATTACTATAGACGTTTTGGGTGCTAACACATTCCCTTAGCGTAACTAACCCCCTTACTTTCTCTATGTTTACTTGTTCTTTTTTTAGAACTTATTTAGGTTTTGTTCTCTCTTTTTCCTTTCCTTTGGATAAAATAAAAGTGCGATGCCGACTCTTGTTTTAAGAGTTAAGTTAATCAATAGGTTACAGTCACTATATTTACCGCTATAGGAAAGTGGCGACTCTGCATGGGATTCTGGTTCTTAGCGGATTCAGCCTACTTTGATTTATTTGCGCTTATTTATTTGATTTGTTTGTTATTGCTTGTTCTGTTTGGGTGCTTCATGATATTTGTGTGGTGAGATAAGTTCTATACCCGAACCTGAGAGCTCTTATGATATGATGTGTGGTATAATCAAGGAGATATGTGTAGAGTAATCCTTTGCATGTCAAGTCGAGATCCACCGCTCAATGGAGGCCCCTTTGGAATTACTAATGTCATACCGAGTAGTCGTGTTTGGCATTACTTTTTCTAACTTGGGAGCCTGAGAAGTTGGGGACCGTAGAACCTTTAACCCATCTTGGCCTATTAGAACGTAGTGCGGTGATTATCCAGGTGTAGACCTGAGGTGATTGTCATGTGATACTACACTCGGGCGAGTTTCTATTGAGAATATTACTGGTAGGCGAGTAGTCGTTCATATCGATAATATCCGAAAGATGGAATTATGACTCTAGGAACTCTTTAGAACCTTGTTCTACAGGTGTTTATACCCTTAGTACATACCTTTGTGGGTTGGTTCTCACCCTTGGCTCCATGCTCGTGACTCGGAACCTTGAACCCATGTGCTTTTTGTGATCTTGATTGTGGTTGTTGCATCCATGCACTCATGCATTCATGAGCATTTTTCTCAAGATTTCAAGGAACTTAGAGGTGCTTTTTACAAATATTTCAGATGTCAGTGGTTATGGATCTTGGAAGAAGGAATATGCAAAGTACATTTTCAAGAGTCCCGATCTACGAGAGTTAAGAAAGCTTGGATCTTTGGTATCTAGTCACGTGGATTTCAGAGGCCGTTGTGGGAGACTTTTGTCTATTTTGAAGACAGATATGGAAGATGGGGTTCTCAACACCTTGATTCAGTTTTACGATTCATTGCACCATTGCTTATCTTTTCTTGACTATCAACTTGTGCCAAATTTAGAAGAGTACTCTTATTGGATGAGTTTACCTATTTCATAAAAGTTCCCTTTCAGTGGTTTAGAGGAAGTTCCTACACTCAAAGTCCTTTCGAAAGCTATACATCTTTAAGATTCTGATCTTAAGGGAAAGTTTGTCACCAAAGGAGGAATTATTGGGATTAGTGCCATGTTTTTAATGGGGAAAGCTTCTTCCTTTGCTACTATGGGAAGTATGGATGCTTTTGAGGTTATTCTTGCCTTACTTATTTATGGTCTTGTGTTGTTTCCTAACATAGATGGTGTTCTCAATGTTCATGCCATCCAAATCTTTTTGATCGGGAACCCCGTGCCTACTTTACTAGGAAACACTTACCACTCTATTCACTATAGGACTTCCAAGGGTGGAGGAGAGATTAATTGTTGTGCACCTCTGTTGTACAGGTGGTTTATTTCGCACTTACCGTAATCCCAAGTCTTCAAAGATAATAAGGATAAGCTTAGATGGTCTCAGAAGCTTATGTCACTCACTCATCCAGACATGGCTTGGTACTATTCAGGGTATGATACTAGAGTGATTATTGATGGTTGTGGAGAGTTCCCCAATGTGCATCTTCTTATTACACAAGGAGGAATTAGCTACAACCCTATTCTTGCTAGGAGCCAGTTTGGATATTGATTGAAGGACACACCTAGTAATCTTCCATTATCGGGTTTCTTTTTCCTTGACGGAGTAGAGAGCTTGGAGTTGAAGAAGAGGATTGTGCATTCTTGGCGCAATGTCCATAGGAAAGAGGAAGGTCAGTTAGGAAAGAAACATTGTACTGCTTCTAAGTGATACATTCAGTGGGTCCGTGATAGAGCTTGTCAACTCAAGATGCCTTATCCTCTTGAAAAGCCATTATTTTCTATTGCTACACCATCATCTTCTCTTCTTCCCGTTGATGATAAAGGAAGTCTTCAAGAAGCTTTGGCTAAGATGGAGCAACAAAAAGAATTTTGGGAAAGCAAGTTTCATGCTTCAAACAAGGAGAAGACAAAGTTGCAGAAACAGCTAAAAGAGAAGGATGACTTGATTGAGTTGCTTGAGCGATGTGTTAAGAAGAGATCTAGGGAGCCATGGGATTGATTTTCCTATAGCACTTCATCATCTACTCATCTTCCTACCTCTGGAGCATGGAAGAGCATCATGGACCAACTCGTGATGTAGGACACCATAAATAGCTACTACAAGAGAAGGATCAAGAGACTTCATGAGAAGTATCAGCCTAGGATTGGGTCATCTTCTGACATGATTCCATAGATCTAGTTTTGTTCCTCTTATTTATTGAGACTATTTGATATTGTATTTCAGACTTTGTAATCCTTTTCCCAATATCAATGAGATGAGATTTTCAGTATTCCAAATTTGTATTATTTCAATAATATTTACAATTTTCTCTAAGGTTCCTTGAAATCTTTTCATTTTGCATATCATGCATCATTGTGCAATGTGTTTTGTCTTTTCTAGGTATCTTATGTTTCCCTTGGTTTACGTTCAGTCAAGTTGTCGCATCACTACAATACTCTGGCTAATCAGAGAAAGTAGATGGATCAGTTGCAATAAGAAAATCGTGAACTTTGCGAAGAGGTAACAACTCCGAAGGACAATATAAAGTGACTCTCTTCAATGATGGAAGCTTTGGTGGATGCTCAGAATCAGCCCCCACCTCCTCATCCTCAGACTCCTGTCCAGAGAACAGTTGTCGTACCTCAAAAAAATGAGAACGACCTCGCGAAGCGCAATCGCACGCCCGCGGGATAGACTTAACAAGGTCGCCACCGATCTTTATTTATTCCATAGAAGGAAAGGGAAAATATCGAATAAAACCCCTAAAAGAAAGGATAAGAAATGGTCATCGTAACCATTGTCTGAGTTCGGGAGTCGGTTACACAAGGGGAAGGTATTAACACCCCTCACGTCCGTTGTACTCAACGGGAACCGTTTAGTTAAGGTTAAAAGAGTGTTAGCTTAAGGTGTGTATCTAATCTTCTACTTAATGGGAAAGGAAGGTAAATGATTATTGTTAAAGTAGAGAGAACCTAAAGAGGTTTTATTACTAGGGTGCTCGCCAAGACTTCAGAGTCTCGTGCCTACGTATCCTTATGAGGATGGAATCATAGCAATCGTAGTTCACCTAACTAAGGTGAGGAACCATTGACTCTGGTCAAAGTTCCCAATGGGAATGAGTATTTATGATCATGATACTCACATAGAGTTAAAGAACTCTCTAATTCTAAGTTGTGATGGGATTGAATGGCTATGAGGCCAAAGGGAAAAGTAGGTATCTTATGACTTTGAGGTCAAGGGTTGAGGATGTTTTGGTCTCTTGATGAGAATCAAGATCTGTCCATAAAAATGGACTTTTGAGTATGATCGGATGTATTTTAAGAATGATGATTATCAAATGATCAAAGAGTTTATGCTAAAGTGTTAAACTCTAACACTCTCTATCATTCAAGATTAGTTTGAGAAAATTGTTTGTTGCACAACGAACATTGATAAAGATCAATGGTTCAAAGAGTTGTGCTAGAGTGCTAGACTCTAACATCTCTTAGTCCAAATTGTTATTAAGTGTTTTAAGGATGGAAAGAAAGAAATGATTGGCTACCTCAATGTGCAAGACTTGAGACCAATCTTTCAAGGGTTATGCTAGAATGCTAGATTCTAACAATCCTTTTCTTCCAAGTTTATTCCGAAAGAGTATTGATGTAGTTTGAAGTATTTCTATCCTTAAAGAAGGAAGTATTCTTGAGATGACGATTGACAAAGGTAAGAGGTGGCAAAAGATGGAAGGTGGCTCGCCAAGAATTAGGCTTCTTGTGCCTACGTATTCTCATTGAAGAATGAGAAATAAGAGCGTCCGTAGTTCTGATTACTACAGGTTGTTGGTTGAGGTATGTTAAGTGACTGACGAAAATTTGAGCGAATGTTCAAAGAGTTATGCTAGAGTGCTAGACTCTAACGGCTCTTATTCATCCAAGTTGATAATGAAAAATATTCGATGCATAATGAACACTTGATGAAAATCAATTGTTCGAAGAGTTATGCCAAGATGCTAGATCTTGAGGCTCTTGTTCATCCAAGTTGATAATGAAAAATATTCGATGGATAATGAACACTTGATGAAAATCAATTGTTCGGAGAGTTATGCCGAGATGCTAGATCTTGACGGCTCTTATTCGTCCAAATTAAAATTAGATGTTTTTGAGGAGCGAAAGAATGAATAATGGCTACCCCAAAGTGCGAGACTTGAGACCATTCGCTCGAGGTTTCCGCTAGAATGCTAGATTCCAGCGGTCCTCTTCTTTCGTTTTCATGAGAAGAGTGCTTGATAATACTTTAATAGGCCTAGCATTAATCGAGAGAAGTTTTGATATTGGTTTTGAAGACAAGGTTGATTTTCAACAGAAGTACAAAAATAAGGTTATGCATATTTTTTGGAATTTTTAGAAATAAATGTGATAATAAAATAAAAATAAAAAATAAATTTATAGAAAATTAAATTAAGCATAAAAAGGTATTTATGAATTTTTTGGAATTTTTGGGTTAAAGAAAATATTAAAAAAATAAAATGAAATGCTAATGTGCCAGAGTTTGGAATGGTTGGTGTAATGAGAGAAGCCCGTTTATGGGCACTCGATCCATGTCCAAGGGAGGAGGGTTGCTTAAGTGTGATAGTTTGGATCTCTCCTTGACCCAGTTTTGTTACAAAAGGTAAAGAACAAGGAACCCTAAGATTCCAAACAACCGTTTCTGAAAAGAACAATAGTTCTGTACGCAAGAAAGAAGGAACTTCAATGACATGATAAACAATGTTAAACCTCAAACTTCCTTTTATATCCTTCTCTACTGATAGTGTTCCACATCCTTCCTCTAACCAACGCGCTTAAACCACAATCATTAACTGTGGGGTTCGAATCGCAAAACAAAAAAACAATGACTTCCCAATCCAACACAAATGAATCGGTTATGAGATTCAATGCCTCAAACAAATGTGAACGAGATGATCAAATAGGTATTCGAACCTCTTAACTCGATTCTTTGCTCATGACAATCGGATATTCCAGTGACAGGGATGAACAGAGTCGAAGGCCAAAGAAATAACAAATTAATGATAACATCATTCAAGAATGTTTCTACACGATGACATGGATGACCAAAATCGAAATGGGAGTGAAGGAAATAAAGAAAAAGAAAGAGGTTCAGAAATGAATACCCACACCAAGAGTCCTGCTTTGAAGCCAAATCTGGGTATGTACTTTTCTCCTTGTTCAACTTCGAAATCCTTCTCTATGACTCGTTGCTTGCCTTTCTTATCTCTAAGAAACTTTTCCCCAAATTTCTTGTGTTTGGAATGAGGCTTAGCTCCAAATTTCTAGAGCTCTGATGTGAAGCTTGGGAAACTTGTGATTACAGAGCTTTTTTTATTAGGGCTGGAACACTTGGAAAATTGCTAGTTTTTCTGTTTGTTAGAAAACTAGGGTATATGTTGTTGGTTTCTTCCTCTTGCTTTCTTAATGTCATCGCCTTTATATCAACTTATTAGGTTTTCCTTTGAGGTCCAAACTGTTGAAAACCAAAGCTGAAATGGATTGATTCACTATTTTAGGTTTAAAGTTGTTCATATTATTCGTATGAAAAACGCTGCTTTATTGCTCAAATTATGATAGTTAAAAATTGCTTTCCTCTACTTTGATTCTTGGTTTAAGTTATAAGCCTATTATCATACTAATATTGCAATTCTGATAATTGCAGGCTCTGTGGCTAATTGTGCAGCAGTATTGTGCAGGGTTTTAGTAGCAACAGAGTTTTGTCATGGTTTTGGGAAAGGGCAGGTCGCACAAGTTTTTGGAGCAGATCGAAGTTTTTTTCAATTTGGTATAAGTCTTTGTCCAGGTATTGCAGATGCATGGTTCAGAACTTCGGTGGCATCTTGGATATTAATCGTATGGCGTTGACATTTTGACCAAAGGAATCTTTTCTTTCATTTTTGTTTTTTTTTACAACCTTGATTGTAAAAGAAAAATCTTAGTGGACCTGGCAAGATGATGGGCCCTTGATTCCTTGTATTGAAACTCTTGATAAGCTTGAGTGAGATAATTTTGTATCCTTTTAGAATTTTATTATAGTATACTTTTCCACTTGAATTGAATGAAACTCTAATCAACTTTGAGAAATATGATCAAGTATAACTCAAATTTTGGCTTTGAAATATAAATCGACCTTGATTTTTACTGTGGACTTCAGATGAACTGATATCTTGATAAATCTATCGGAATTGGTCACTTGGATGCCAAAATAATGCCTTGAAATTGGAACCATAACTTGAAATATGGACCTCAGTGTGCAAAAATCCTAATTAGAAATGAGTTTAAACTCTTGATGACACTTAACATAAAAAAACATCTGAATTCAAGTCACACTACATACATCCTCGACCAGATAGCCTAACTTGACCCTTGATTCAATCTTACAAAACCCTCAACCTCGAAGAACTTGTGATGAAGCCACATTATACTGGATTACCAAAAAGAAAGGGGCTCTTGAAAGTATGAGAAATTTAATTGGTGAATGCTTTATCCAGAACCTTGATTAATCGACCGTTGAAGTATCTGAAGTCCAACCCTAATTCCCTATGTGTGACATGACAAAAACTGATAAAATGGTTAGCTATGCAGTATGATAGACCTAAGCTGATATGCGAAAGATTAAAGAATCTAAGGGTAAAATTTGGGGTATGACAGTTGCCCCTATTTAAATAGCTTTACCGGATGGTACGAGGAATGAAAATCCTCGGGACATCAAGGTTAAAGGTATTTAAATATAGCAAACCGAAAATTTTGCCCTTAGACGGAATGCAGATGCTAAGGACAAGCGATGGACATGTAGATGCTGACATGCCATGAACTTCTAGTATGGTGATATGATGCCATGATAGTGCAAAGATGCAGACAAACAAGACAACAAAGATAAAGAGCAAAAACACACAGGTGAGCCTCACTGGGGAAGGATGAAGGTTAGTATCCACAAGGAAGATTCACTAGGGATGCATGCTGACCAAAAAGAGACTCATTGGGGAGACTCCAAGGGAACACTAGGGATATAAGACACATTCTTACTGGGCATGAAAACATAAAGAAGACATGATCTCTACTGGGGATCAAATTGAAATAAAACGATAGACATCCTACAAAAGAGTTTATGGGGATTTCTTTATATTGAAGAGTTCAAACGGGATCTTCAAGAAAAGCCAGAAAAGATAGAGACCAAACTCTGTGTGTGCCAAATGATGATCAATCATAAGGACTTTCAAAGAGATAATGATAATGATTGAACTTCTGCTGGGAACCAGATTAAAGTGCCAACGAGGATTGGACTCAGAAGTGACATGCAAAGAGATATTGATAGTGACCGAACTTCTGTTGGGAACCAGATTAAAGTGCCAACAAGGATTGGACTCAGAAGTGATATGTCAGTATACACCAATACGAGTTGGATAAAATACTAATTTGAGTTGGGTTGCCAGCAAGGACTGGACTTTGGACACCAATATGAGGTGGGATTTTGAATACCAGTATGAGCTGGATTTTGAGGTTTAGGTTCATATTTGACCTGGTTTCAAACAACGGGTTCACGATAACCTGAAGTTTAGGTTCACGATAACCTAATTTCAAACAACAGGTTCACGATAACCTAAAGTTTAGGTTCACGATAACCTGATTTCAAACAACAGGTTCACGATAACCTGAAGTTTAGGTTCACATCTGACCTGATTTCAAACAACGGGTTCACGATAACCTGATTTCAAACAACTGGTTCACGATAATCCGAAGTTTAGGTTCACGATAACCTGATTTCAAACAACAGGTTCACGATAACCTGAAGTTTAGGTTCACGATAACCTGATTTCAAACAACAGGTTCATGATAACCTGAAGTTTAGGTTCACGATAACCTGATTTCAAACAACAGGTTCACGATAACCTGAAGTTTAGGTTCACGATAACCCGAAGTTTAGGTTCACGATAACCTGATTTCAAACAATAGATTCACGATAATCTGAAGTTTAGGTTCACGATAACCTGATTTTAAACAACAGATTCATGATAATCTGAAGTTTAGGTTCACGATAACCTGATTTCAAACGACAAATTCACGATAATCTGAAGTTTAGGTTCATATTTGACCTGGGTTCAAACAATGCCAGCAGTTACTGGACTTTAGGTATCCAAATGAGGTGATTGAGTATCAGATAGATTGGTACCCGGGGTTGCATAACTGAAGATAAGACTTCCTGGGGAATACCCATTATGGTTGCAAAAAGGTTGGATAAAACCAGAGATAAATAAGTTTCTCATAAGAGACTGCCACTTATCGCCATAAAAGAACAAGATTCTCCAAGAGATTGCTACTTTTTGTTGGGTATAAACTCCAAAGGGATGTTGATATCACAACGTTGCTGGAAAAAGAATTTTATCTTCAACGAGGGTCTGCAAAAGATTCTTCTGCGAGACACAGTGCAAAATAAATGCACGTACAAGATGGGCTCAGAAACCACACCTGCCAGGGACCAAAGTTCAATCTAGGAACAAGCTAGAAAGAAACGGTCAAACAAGAATCCAATTGAGGAATGAACTCAAATGGGGATTTATCTTATCCAAATGTGGAAAAGATAACTAAACCAGCCATCATCCATGAGAATCAAACTCTGTGGGGAATTTAGAAAGAATGGGCACTTTATGCTTAGGGCTGAAATTTCTATTGGAGAGAAAAGACAAACCCACTCACTTGGAGAGATAAACACCAAAGTGAAAAAAAATAGGTAAACACCAGAAGGGAAGCAGAAATGCTAAGATTCTATGAATGCTTATGCCATGCTTATGCTTATGCTGACAAAATAGACAAGAAACAAAACTAGAGATGAAATAAACATCTCGACAAAGGATACCCAACCAAACTCCTCAGATTGGGCCGTTATTGGGGATGAACTTGCAGAATCACTGGTTCTACTTCGAGATTACAAACTTCTCTGGGGAAAAAAGTGATCCACTTGGGGTATAGCGTCCTGACTTCACTAGGATTGCCATCATGAGCTTGACTTCTTTATTGGAGGGAAGTCTGTGGAGAATTGCCAAGATTTAGCTGGAGAGACAGCTTACTAGGGAGCTAGTAAAAAGTGTTACAAAGCTGAGTGGTTCTGCATAACTTATCTGCCCCAGAGTACATGTTCTATCAGGAAAAAAATATCAAGAGAATTTTACAGGAGAATTGGCATAAAATATGCTTTCAATATCTTTAAAATCTTGGAGAGATTCATGAATTTAGGCATAACTGCCCAAGATTAACTGTATTTACACAACAAGGTCCTTGAACTTGTGCTTCAGATTGGCTGATTTATGAGAGATGCCCTAGATTGATTGGCCCTTTAGAGATTTACCGAATCTCGACCTGACTGCTTCTGATTAACTAGTCTGTGAGGATAAGTCATCAAAAGGAATTTACAGAAGAATTGACATACCAGATGCTTCAATGTCTTCAAACTTTTGAAAAGAAACTAACCTAGACATAATTGCCCCAGTTCAACTGTATTTGAAATATCAAGTCCTTTAAACTGTAGTAGAAACGACTGGGGAACGAACTTGACCCTGCTGATGGGTCACTGGAGTCCACACTTGTCATAAGATGACCTCAGGAAGACTTGCCCCAATATTCTGAACTTGAAGAGTTCTGCCCCTGATTCAATAGCTCTTGAACTGGTGGATTGGGAAATCCCCCCGCTTGGTTGCCCCTGACTGAGCTTCCTTTATCAAGTCAATCTCCCTAACTGGCTGCATTTGCTGGGATTTTGTTGATATTGAATTGTTTTGCAAACAAGTATTGTTCATTAAAAATTGGCAATCTTAATGCAAAATTCATACAAGCTTTTGAAAACAGTTTATTGATGAAAACACACACGGTGGAATGATCAAATAATAAAAAACAAAATGGATCTAGTCAATTACGAGATGACAGATGAAGTGATCAACACGCGCAAATAGCAAAGATTATTAGGAGTCAAGTTAATCAACCTTGCTGTTGTATGCTTTCAAAACAACCTTACCTCAATTAGGTCTTTTAAGGGTTGTAACATGGCCTGGTTCACAGTTTTATGAAACAAAGGATAAAGGCTCAAAGTTTATTTGTCCCACCCCATCGTCGTGATGAACTCCAGTCCTATACTCAGTTTAACTCAAGCTATATATTCAGGTTCCTATAGGCTAGGAATTGAACTGATGCTAGTTGATGATGATTCAGACACCTATAGTAGTCATCAACCATTACAATATTTGGTTATCCTTTATTGCTTAGGTTTAAAGACTTTTTCTTGTCTTTACCGAGGTTTTGAGACCTCTTCTTTGCTTGATTGAGATAATGAGATTTTGCTTTGTCTTGATTGTTGTACGAACCTTCTTGTATAAGGCGATGTTTTGGGCTTCCCATCTTTCTTGGCTTTTACCTTGAAAGGGACTCGGCTCATCCTTCGATTAAGGATTTCTCAATGATCCTTCCTTATTTATCGCTTCGGGAACAATTTGTACAACATTTATTCACTTGATTGGAGAGAGTTTACTGATGTCTTGCATGAAGCGCTTGCATTTAAATGCGTAACCAAGTCAAACTGAGAACTACGCACCCCAAGGTTGAGATTTTAAGGGTTTTTTGTGTAAGGAAAGAAAACTCCTACTTCTAGGCTCGAAGGGTTAACGAGGGATTATTTTCCTTATTTCTCCTGTGTTTGGGAATTGAAACAATGCCTTACATCCTCAGAAAGGTTTAATCGAAAGCATATCATAACAATTATGGATAAAATTTTCATCATCCTCCCCAATCTTTGCTTAAACAAACAGTTTGTTAAAGGGAGTGGAACAAGATATATTTTTTGCTTTTATGAAAATAACAGTAAATGAGTGAAACAAATGGATTTAATCAAAAGATGCATAAACATTTCATTAATGCTGCCAATTTGAAAGTACAACAAAGCTTATAAGCAAACACAAATTCAACGCAAAGGAAATACAATTGAAAATACTGAAATGAACAAAATACAGCCAGCTTCGATAAATTGATTTCAAAAGATTTCAGTTTCCGGGCCCAGACGGGGGAACACCTCCATCATTGATCACTCGCTCCTTGTGATATAGAACCTTAAGAGGCCTTACAAGTCCTTTGTCTTCTGCTTTGGGAGTTGGGGAATTGGTATCCGAACTGCCCTCTGGAGGTTTCAGCAGCTTTAGCAGACTTAGCAGTTTAGTTTCGAACTCTTTGCACTCTTCAATGAGGTGCCCCATTGTCACAGTATGGAATTTGAATTCAATCTTCGGGCGATCTTCTTCAAGGATCAGTTTATTGTCATAGATCAGCACTCATACAGTATATTCTAAGGCTCGACAATCATCCAAGTCATGCCCTTCGGCTCCCTTGTGGAATTCACAATTCAGGTTAGGATTGTGCCAAGGTCCCGACACAGGTTTGAGAAGTCGGGGAGTTACCAACTTGTTCTGCATCAACAGTATGAAGGGTTTGCTCAATGGTACCAGAATTGGCTGGTGATTAACTTGGCCTCTTTTGACATGGTACTTCAACTTGTTTTGATTTTGGGAACCTCGAGGAGAGACAACCGTTGGAGGCTGCGACGCCCTTTTGGTAGACACCTGATGACGGTTACATTCGGGTGTAAGAACAAGACCAACGGTTGACTGGCATGAGGTTTCCTTAAAACTAAATCCTAGGCACGGGAGATCCTCAGGAGATTGCAAAGGATTTTTCTTGATACTAGAACGAGAGTCATCGAAAGATAAAATATTTCTCTCCACTAAATCCTTCACAATGTGCTTCAAAGCAAAACAACCTTCTAAATCATGGCCTGGTGCACCTTCATGGAATGCACAATGAGCATTGGGATTGTAAGAAGGTGGAAGCGGATCAGGAGGTGGGCCTGATGACCTTGTAGTTATTAATCCCTGTTGCACCGAAGAAGGATACAACGCTGTATACGTCATATGAATAGGAGGAAATGGAGGCCTACCACCTTGTCTCTTACCTGGAACGTTCTGACGAGAAGCTTGAGTCCATTGTGGATAAGTAGGAGCGTTAGGAGCTCGTTGATAGATTGGTGGTTGAGAAACTGGCTGATAAACAGAAGCTTGATTGTTGAATGTTGGCATGATAGGGTGAATGTGATTCTCCTTTTTCATTAGAGCTTGCAAAGTTTCTAAAACCCAACTCATCTGGAATTTGAGGGTTCTGACCTCTTCTTTCAACTTTTCCTGGTTCTTCAGAATTTCATTCATTGTTGTCATTGGTCCTGAGTGGATGCTGGGTATCCGACGAGTGATAAAGGAAGAAAAAGATGAGACTCAAGGCTGAGAAACAAAATGCAATGTAAATGGGATGACTTATGTATGGATGTAATGCTTATGATGCTTATTTTCAGAGAGTCCTTTTTAAACTTTTAGTTGTTTAGCACAAATTCGCGCGTAATTAAGATCAACACGAATTTAGAACCAAAATGCTCATTCATTCAAATAAACTCAAAAGTACATAGTACAAGTGGATAATGAATTGAGTCACCCAAATACAACAATACTGAGTCTCAAAATACAAAAACCATAATAAAAAAGTCTTCTTTATTTCGCACTCTTGAAGCTCTTTCAATTCAATCTTAAACCTCTTCATCATCCTCTCGATGAGCTAAATGAAGTAACTGATAGAAGAAGGAGTGTCTTCATCAACATCTTCCATAGCCATCTCTAGCCTTAAAGGTAAGTCATTGGCTATCTCATTACAAAACCTTATCAAGCTTGCAAATTTGTCACGATACATGGTAGCAGAAGGCTCAAGGAACTTAATGGTCTCCTCATAATCCTTTAAAACTTTATCCAATTGCTTTTTTTCATTCACCCATCCCACGCTTTGACTCTTCAAGGTCTGATGTTGGGTTTTCTAGTGTTCCACCAACCCCTTGCTAGTGGCCAACTCATCACACTTCTCCTGCCATGCTTCAGAACTAATTCCAGAGACATTCCTTGCTTGTCGTCCTTGGCGGCGCTCGTGTTCTAATTCATCTCCAGATTTCTGTAGGAGCTCTTTCAATTCTTTGATCTGGGCTTCAATCTTTACTCTTACCTCTTTCTTCTGTTTGGTGGCTAAATTCCACCAATGCTTCCATTCTTGTCCATTCCTTATAGCTTCCTCTAATCGCTCGTGAAGAGATTCTAAACCACCATTGGCTTGGTCCAAGCACTCTAGGACTCGCTCTTTAAGATCCTCCTTTTCCTTGATTTTCTTATTACTCTCTTCCAACAACTCTTGTTTCTTATCAAACTTCCTCTTGAGAACCATGTTCTCGCCAGTCTTTTTGTTTAGCTGTGACTGTAGACCTTCATTTTCCTTCCCAAGTTTAGCCACCATGGCTCTTAGCTCTTCTACTCCCTCGAGAGAAACAGGCACAAGTTCGGGTGGAGGAGACCTTGGAGGAATAGAATCTTCCACAGAGAAAGGGAGCTTTACTACCTTGACTCTTTCGGTAACCCATTGCTGATATGGAACATCACTTGCTTTTGATATCCTTGATCCTTTAGTATGCACCTTCTCCCAAGATCTGATAATCCTACGAAGTAGAGATGGATCACTGGATCCCATATTATTCAGAACCATTTCTTCCAATTCTCCATCATTAGGCTTTCCACGCATCGGGTGTCCAAGTTGTCGCAAGGCCAACATAGGATTGTAGTTAATGCAACCCTTGGAACCTATTAATGGCACATTTTGGAAACTCCCACAGCTGATAACAACTTCATGGACGTTGAGCTTGTAACGATACCAAGGAATATCGTTACTTGTTAGAGACGCCAAGAAGCTAGCCCACCCTTCAGTGGACATCCTACTTATCTGATCATTGGATTTGAGTACACATGCAATGAGCCAGTTGTAAAGTAAAGGAAGACAACAAGTTAAAGTCCCACTCTTCTTTTCATGGCGAGTGTGCAAAGTGTGGAAAGTATCTGCCAAAAGAGGATTAACAAGATTTTGCTTTTCTTTCCAAACGGCCCAAAAGACACTGATAGCTGATGAGTCAATGAAGCCTTCATGATTAGGGAACAATACCAACCCATAAATGAGGAGGGCTAATATGTTTGTCAATGCGTCCCAGTGACGTGCAATCAACCATTTCTCTGCTTCATTTTCTAAGAAAGTTCTCCAAAACCGAAGGAGATTTTCCTTCTTCTTCCAATTCCTTTCAGCATCAGATATGGAAATGTGTAGTGCAAGAGCCAACTCTTTCACATCGGGCTTTTGACCAATTCGATTGTATGCCATTCTTCCTTTCATTGTGAAACCTAACAGTTTGTCATATTCCTCCAAGGTAGGAGTCAACTGGAAGTCTTGGAAAAGGAAGCTTCGGAGTGGAGGATCGTAAAACTGAGCTAAGGCTGTGATAGCTGGGATCTGGACATTTACTCTGAGAAGATCTAAAATGTGACCAAACCTTCCTTGCATTGTAGTTTTGAAGCAAGGAGGAACCTTTTCCAAGAGCCTTAGTATGTTGGTGACATCTTGCATCTTTGCCTTGAGTGGCAATGGTTTCCTCCTGTCTGAACTCATTACGACCTTTTCGTGCTAAACAACTGCTTTGTTAATAGGACTCCCTGAAAACAAAACATATGAGTGTTGTGATGATATGTAAATGCTCATGAATGCACGGAAAAGGTTTGGGATAAGGTAAACACCTCATAACTCCCTAATTGGTAGGCTTCTTAAAAGACGGTTCTACGACAATTTACCCTTAAAATCACTCACATGATAGTTTCTAGGTTTTTGGTAAAGGTTTCAGATTCAAGGACCTTAGTCGTATCAACTTTATGCAATGGGCTGGCCATTTTACAATGAGAGTGATGAAAAGGTCTCTTCTGATTGGGGTTTTCATATTGGTTGGAGCAAGGAGATGTCCTTGAAGTCCAATATTACGCAACCACCGAAATAGAACTGGTTCTAAATGGGGACCTAGAGTCATGGACCCTTCATGAATCAGTGTTATGCAACAGGCTAGCTGTTTTATAACGAGATCTACAAACAGGTCTACTCTAGAGGAGCCTTCATGTTAGTTGCTACAAGAAGCTTTCCCTCGTAGTTTAACACTACTAACTGCCAAATCTAACCTTATGTTTTCTCTCTGGTTTTTCCAAAACCCGGGTGTAGAGCTTTATTCAAGATATTAGATCCCCAAAGCCCACACATGGATATACAGAGATATATATGAAAAAGCAATAAAACAAGAGCAATAACACATATAATCAAAGAAGGAAGAGAAACAAACAAAAGCTAAACACACATATGAAAACATAACTAAACTAGGCTTGACTCACTTAGGGACTTTTTTTACCCAGCAGAGTCGCCATCTATCGTACCTTGAAAAAATGAGAACGACCTCGCGAAGCACAATCGCACGCCCGCAGGATGGACTGTACAGAGTCGCCACCGATCTTTATTTATTCCATAGAAGGAAAGGGAAAATATCGAATAAAACCCCTAAAAGAAAGGATAAGAAATGGTCATCGCAACCATTGTCTGAGTTTGGGAGTCGGTTACGCAAGGGGAAGGTATTAGAACCCCTCACGTCCGTTGTACTCAACGGGAACCGTTTAGTTAAGGTTAAAAGAGTGTTAGCTTAAGGTTTGTATCTAATCTTCTACTTAATGGGAAAGGAAGGTAAATGATTATTGTTAAAGTAGAGAGAACCTAAAGAGGTTTTATTACTAGGGTGCTCGCCAAGACTTCGGAGTCTCGTGCCTAGGTATCCTTATGAGGATGGAATCAGAGCAATCGTAGTTCACCTAACTAAGGTGAGGAACCATTGACTATGGTAAAAGTTCCCAAGGGGAATGAGTATTCATGATCATGATACTCACATAGAGTTAAAGAACTCTCTAATTCTAAGTTGTGATGGGATTGAATGGCTATGAGGCCAAAGGGAAAAGTAGGTATCTTAGGACTTTGAGGTCAAGGGTTGAGGATATTTTGGTCTCTTGATGAGAATCAAGATCTGTCCATAAAAATGGAGTTTTGAGTATGATCGGATGTATTTTAAGAATGATGATCATCAAAGGATCAAAGAGTTTATGCTAAAGTGTTAAACTCTAACACTCTCTATCATTCAAGATTAGTTTGAGAAAATTGTTTGTTGGACAACGAACATTGATAAAGATCAATGGTTCAAAGAGTTGTGCTAGAGTGCTAGACTCTAACATCTCTTAGTCCAAATTGTTATTAAGTGTTTTAATGATGGAAAGAAAGAAATGATTGGCTACCTCAATATGCAAGACTTGAGACCAATCTTTCAAGGGTTATGCTAGAATGCTAGATTCTAACAATCCTTTTCTTCCAAGTTTATTCCTAAAGAGTATTGATGTATTTTGAAGTATTTCTATCCTTAAAGAAGGAAGTATTCTTGAGATGACGATTGACAAAGGTAAGAGGTGGCAAAAGATGGAAGGTGGCTCGCCAAGAATTAGGATTCTTGTGCCTACGTATTCTCATTGAAGAATGAGAAATTAGAGCGTCCGTAGTTCTGATTACTACAGGTTGTTGGTTGAGGTATGTTAAGTGACTGACGAACATTTGAGCGAATGTTCAAAGAGTTATGCTAGAGTGCTAGACTCTAACGGCTCTTATTCATCCAAGTTAATAATGAAAAATATTCGATGGATAATGAACACTTGATGAAAATCAATTGTTCGAAGAGTTATGCCAAGATGCTAGATCTTGACGACTCTTGTTCACCCAAGTTGATAATGAAAAATATTCGATGGATAATGAACACTTGATGAAAATCAATTGTTCGAAGAGTTATGCCAAGATGCTAGATCTTGACGGCTCTTATTCGTCCGGATTAAAATTAGATGTTTTTGAGGAGCGAAAGAATGAATAATGGCTACCCCAAAGTGCGAGACTTGAGACCATTCGCTCGAGGTTTCCGCTAGAATGCTAGATTCCAGCGGTCCTCTTCTTTCGTTTTCATGAGAAGAGTGCTTGATAATACTTTAATAGGCTTAGCATTAATCGAGAGAAGTTTTGATATTGGTTTTGAAGACAAGGTTGATTTTCAAAAGAAGTAAAAAATAAGGTTATGCATATTTTTTGGAATTTTTAGAAATAAATGTGATAATAAAATAAAAATAAAAAATAAATTTATAGAAAATTAAATTAAGCATAAAAAGGTATTTGTGAATTTTTTGGAATTTTTGGGTTAAAGAAAATATTAAAAAAATAAAATGAAATGCTAATGGGCCAGAGTTTGGAATGGTTGGTGTAATGAGAGAAGTCCGTTTATGGGCACTCGATCCATGTTCAGGGGAGGAGGGTTGCTTAAGGGTGACGGTTTGGATCTCTCCTTGACCCAGTTTTGTTACAAAAGGTAAAGAACAAGGAACCCTAAGATTCCAAACAGCCGTTTCTGAAAAGAACAATAGTTCTGTACGCAAGAAAGAAGGAACTTCAATGACATGATAAACAATGTTAAACCTCAAACTTCCTTTTATATCCTTCTCTGCCGATAGTGTTCCACATCCTTCCTCTAACCAACGCGCTCAAACCACAATCATTAACTGTGGGTTTCGAATCGCAAAACAAAATAATAATGACTTCCGAATCCAACACAAATGAATCGGTTATGAGATTCAATGCCTCAAACAAATGTGAACGAGATGATCAAATAGGTACTCGAACCTCTTAACTCGATTCTTTGATCATGACAATCGGATATTCAAGCGACAGGGATGAACAGAGTCGAAGGCCAAAGAAATAACAAATTAATGATAACATCATTCAAGAATGTTTCTACACGATGACATGGATGACCAAAATCGAAATGGGAGTGAAGGAAATAAAGAAAAAGAAAGAGGTTCAGAAATGAATACCCACACCAAGAGTCCTGCTTTGAAGCCAACTCTGGGTATGTACTTTGCTCCTTGTTCAACTTCAAAATCCTTCTCTATGACTCGTTGCTTGCCTTTCTTATCTCTAAGAAACTTTTCCCCAAATTTCTTCTGTTTGGAATGAGGCTTAGCTCCAAATTTCTAGAGCTCTGATGTGAAGCTCGGGAAACTTGTGATTACGGAGATTTTTTTACTAGGGATGGAACACTTGAAAAATTGTTAGTTTTTCTGTTTGTTAGAAAACTAGGGTATATGTTGTTGGTTTCTACCTCTTGCTCTCTTAATGTCATCGCCTTTATATCAACTTATTAGGTTTTCCTTTGAGGTCCAAACTGTTGAAAACCAAAGCTGAAATGGATTGATTCACTTTTTGAGGTTTAAAGTTGTTCATATTATTCTTATGAAAAACGTTGCTTTATTGCTCAAATTATGATAGTCAAAAATTGCTTTCCTCTACTTTGATTCTTGGTTTAAGTTATAAGCCTATTATCATACTAATACTTCAATTCTGATAATTGCAGGCTCTGTGGCTGATTGTGTAGCAGTATTGTGCAGGGTTTTAGTAGTAGCAGAGTTTTGTCATGGTTTTGGGAAAGGGCAGGCCGCACAAGTTTTCGGAGCAGATCGAACTTTTTTTCAATTTGGTATAAGTCTTTGTCCTGGTATTCCACATGCATGGTTCAGAACTTCGGTGGCATCTTGGATATTAATCTCATGGCGTTGACATTTTGACCAAAGGAATCTTTTCTTTCATTTTTGTTTTTTTTGCAACCTTGATTGTAAAAGAAAAATCTTAGTGGGCCTGGCAAGATGATGGGCCCTTGATTCCTTGTATTGAAACTCTTGATAAGCTTGAGTGAGATAATTTTGTATCCTTTTAGAATTTTCTTGTAATGAACTTTTGCACTTGAATTGAATGAAACTCTAATTAACTTTGAGAAATATGATCAAGTATAACTCAAATTTTGGCTTTGAAATATAAATCGACCTTGATTTTTACCGTGGACTTCAGATGAATTGATGTATTGATAAATCTATCGGAATTGGTCACTTGGATGCCAAAATAATGCCTTGAAATTGGAACCATAACTTGAAATATGGACCTCAGTGTGGAAAAACCCTAATTAGAAATGAGTTTAAACTCTTGATGACACTTAACATAAAAAAAACATCTGAATTCAAGTCACACTACATACATCCTCGACCAGATAGCCTAACCTGACCCTTGATTCAATCTTACAAAACCCTCAACCTCGAAGAACTTGTGATGAAGCCACATTATACTGGATTACCAAAAAGAAAGGGGCTCTTGAAAGTATGAGAAATTTAATTGGTGAATGCTCTATCCAGAACCTTGATTAATCGATCGTTGAAGTATATGAAGTCTAACCCTAATTCCCTATGTGTGACAAGACAAAAACTGATAAAATGGTTAGCTATGCAGTATGATAGACCTAAGCTGATATGCGAAAGATTAAAGAATCTAAGGGTAAAATTTGGGGTATGACAACAGTGTTTTCAGAGATTGTTTCAACGCCCATTTCTGTTGCCCCAGACAATGCTTCTCAACATCAGATGCCTCGTGGTTTCCCTTGGGGCATGCCTCTCAATTATGCGCCAGAGGGATATCAACCGCCTACTACTGAAGGTTTAAGAGTTCTTGCTGTTATGACTATACCACCTCCTGTGGTTAATGATGTTCCTTATACTGAAATTCAAGTTATTCCTTCTGCTGTATCTGTGCCACCACCCGTGGTTCACACTGTGCCTTATGCTAAAAGCACGTTTTCTACACTGCTCCGAGCGAGAGTTTAGGTGTCTACAAGAAAATGGACAAATTTCAAGATCATTTTCAGGAAATGCAAAAGGAGATCAAGGCTTTAAGAGGGAAGGAGTTGTTCGGAAAGAATTCTCATGAGCTATGTCTTGTCCCGAATGTGAATATTCCCGCAAAGTTTAAGGTTCCAGATTTCGAAAAATACAAAGGCAACACCTATCCACAAAGTCACTTGGTCATCTAAGCTAGGAAGATGTCCACCCATACAGACAACCATCAGTTGCTAATACATTACTTCCAAGACAGTTTTACTGGTGTTGCACTTAAATTGTATATGGGTCTTGATAGCACTCAAATTAGTTCTTTTAATGACCTCAGAGAAGCTTTTATTCGTCGGTATAAGTATAACTTAGATATGGTGTCGGACCGTGATCAGCTCCGCGCTATGTCTCAAAAGGAGAAGGAATCATTTAAATAGTACGCACAAAGGTGGCGCGAGATTGCTGCGCAGATCAATCCTCTGCTTGAAAAGAAGGAGATGACTAAGATTTTACTGAAGATGTTGAGCTTATTTTATTATGAGATAATGGTTGCAAGTGCGCCTAGTGATTTCAACAAAATAGTTAATATGGGTATGCGCTTAGAAGAGGGAGTTCGTGAAGGACGTCTGACCAAGGAAGGTAGTTCTGGAAGTGCAAAGAAGTTTGGTGCTGGTTTTTCTAAGAAAAAGATGGAGATACCAATGCCATCTCTCAAGAGAGATCCAAAAGATACAGGGGAAGAAACAACAATAATGGTAAAGATTTTCAGCAATAAATAGCTTTTATTACTCTTGTCACCAATGTTGTTGCATTTACTCAAGCAACTCTGAATTATCAACCTCAATTCCAACAATAGCGCTCTCACCAATAGAACAAACAACAGAGCCATTTTTAGAAGAAGTTTGACCCAATTTTGATGACTTACTCCGAATTCTTCCTGCTTTGATTCAAAAGAACATTGTTGAAACTCGTAACCCACCTGTTGTTCCAAAAGATTGATTGTGGTGGTATAAAGCCGAGGCTCATTGTGCTTTCCATCAAGGGGCGCCTGGGCATGACATTAAGAATTGTTTTCCATTGAAGATGGAAGTACAATGGTTGGTCAAGTGTGATATCTTATCTTTTGAAGATACTAATCCTAATGTGCAATCAAATATGTTTCCTAAGCATGGCAATACTACTATGAATATGGTTTGTGGGTGTCCTAGTACATATCGTATTTTTTATATTCGTTGGATCCAAAGGTCACTAGTCGGGATGCATGCTACCCTGAGTGAATACATCCATTATGAACATGACTATGCCGCTTGTTGTATTTGCTCTGTGAACCCGTGTGGGTGTGTGATTGTGAAAAGGGATTTACAAGAAATAATTGATCAGAATCTGATTCAAGTCACTGCGAATAGAAATGAAGATAAGAATATGGTGAATGTCATAGTTCCACACTCCAACATCCTATAGCGAGAAGTAATTTCTTACAATAGTCAAAAGTCTATTGTTACACCTTTGGTCATTCATTTTCCTAGTCTGGTACCATATGAATCAAATAAATTTGTTCCCTATAAATACAATGCTACTATGTTGGAGGATAGAAAAGACGTTCCCATTCTTTCTCTTCCCTCAATCGTGACCATTGCAGATGTAGGTCGTGTGACCAGAAATGGTCGAATATTTTCTAGTGTACCCTCGAAGACAAGATGTTGTGGGTAAGCAAGCTTAGTTGAAGACTTTTATTGAGTTCAGTCAGTAAAGTGATGTAAACCAGAAATCAGACGGTGATGAGATGTTAAAATTGATAAAAAGAGTGAATATAATGTGGTGGATCAAATTTTACATACACCGTCTAAAATATCTGTGTTATCTCTGTTAATGAGCTTTGAGGCTCATAGAGAATCTCTGGAGAAAGTATTGGAGCAAGCCTATATAGACCATGATGTGACGATTAATCAATTTGATAGCATAGTTGCCAATATCATTGCGTGTAATAATCTGATCTTTTACGATGAAGAATTAACTGAACATGGAAGAAACCATAATTTAGCTCTCCATATTTCCATGAATTTCCAAGAGGACGCTTCGTCGAATGTGCTAGTTGATACCGGCTCTTCATTGAATGTAATGCCAAAATCCACTCTATCCAGACTGTCATATCAGGGTACTCCTATGAGGTTCAGTGGGGTCATTGTGGAAGCCTTTGATGGCTCGAGAAAGACTGTGATCAGAGAGGTTTATCTCCCTATCAAGATAGGTCCATGCTTATTACATATTACTTTTCAAGTAATGGACATTCATCCTGCTAGCAGTTGTCTTTTTGGACGCCCTTGGATTCATGAAGTTGGGGCAGTTACCTTAACATTTCACCAGAAGTTGAAATTTGTCCATAATAGGAAGTTGATAATTGTTGGTGGAGAGCAAGCCATGTTGGTAAGACATTTTTCATCTTTCTCTTATATTGATGCCGACGAGGATGTTGGAACTCCGTTCCAGGCTCTTTCTATCGTTGATAATGTTGTTAAGAAGGATGGGGTGTCCACGTCTTCTCTGAAAGATGCTCAACATGTGTTGGAGAGTGGCCAAGCTGATGGATGGGGCTGAGTTATTGAAGTTGCTGAGAACAAGGATAGATTTGGTTTGGGTTTCGCGCCTGGTTCAACCCTCAAAGAGCTGAAGAGTATCCAAGACGTTTTTCGTAGTGCTAGGTTCATCCATGCCAAAGATCACTCTACTGCTGCTATCATTGAAGATGATTAAGAGGAAGAAGCGCCCAAATTTGTGACGCACAAATTGATATGCCAAAATTGGATCGCTATTGACATCTCTACTGTTGTTCATGCTTCAAAGTAATTTTTTTTATTTTCTTTCAAAAATCCTTTCACTTTGCCCAAGGAGAAAGTGAATTTGTGAGGGCTTTGTTTCAACTATTATCATCATCAATAAAATGTTATTTTGTTTATCCATATTATGTTTTTCCCTTTTTGCTTGATTTTTGAAAAAATGTTAACATAAAAACCAAACAAAATAAAAATTTATATGATAATCATCTTTATCTGCATAATACTTGCACTTTTGTTTATATTCTAAAATAAAACATAAATTATTGTGCAGATTGATTGTTAAACCCATTGAAAAAATAACCCTATGCCATCTCCAACCTTTGAATTCCCTGTGTTTGAAGCAGAAGAAGAGGACATTGAAGAGATTCCAGATGAAACTTCTCGCTTACTTGAGCACGAGGAAAACGCCATTCAGCCTCAAGAAGAGTCAAATGAATTGGTTAATTTTAGTTCAGAGGAAGATAGAAAATAAGTCAAGATTGGGGCACTTATTGGTCCGGATGTTAAGAAGAGAATGGTAGAGCTTCTTAGAGAGTATGTTGATATATTTTCTTGGTCTTATCAAGATATGTCAGGTCTTTATACTGATATTGTGGAGCACTGATTACCGTTAAAGCCAGAATGTCCGCCAGTTAAACAAAAGTTGAGAAGAACTCACCCCGACATGGCTGTTAGGATTAAAGAGGAGGTTCAGAAGCAGATTGGTGCTGGTTTTCTTTTGACTGTTGAGTATCCTCAACGGGTGGCCAATATTGTGCCTGTTTCTAAGAAAGATGGAAAAGTCCAAATGTGCGTTGACTATATAGATTTGAATAAGGCTTGTCCGAAAGATGATTTCCCACTACCACGCATTTATATATTGGTAGATAATACTGCTAAATTAAACATCTGTTCATTTATGGATGGATTTTTCGGTTATAATCAAATCAAAATGGTACCCGAGGACATGGAAAAGACCACATTTATTACACCCTCGGGAACATTCTGTTACAGAGTAATGCCTTTCGGTTTGAAAAACGTTGGTACAACGTACCAGAGAGCTATGACCACTCTGTTCCATGATATGATGCATAACGAAATAGAGGTCTATGTGGACGATATGATTTGTAAGTCGAGTATTGAAGAGGATCATATTGAGTATTTGTTGAAGTTGTTTCAGCATTTGAAGAAGTTTAAGCTCCGTTTGAATCCAAACAAATGCAATTTTAATGTTCGTTCTGGAAAATTGTTAGTCTTTATTGTCAGCCAGAAAGGCATTGAAGTTGATCCTAGTAAAGTTAAAGTTATTTAGGAAATGCTTGCGCCTAAAATATAAAAACAAGTAAAAGGATTCTTGGGACGTTTTAATTATATCCCCGATTTATATCCAATATGACTGCCTCTTGTGGGCCGATCATCAAGCTTCTCCGTAAAGATCAGGGTTGTGTATGGACAGAGGATTGACAGAAATCTTTTGATAGTATAAAAAAATATCATCTTGAACCTTCGATTTTGTCTCCTCCTGTGGAAGGAAGACCATTGATTATGTATTTGACTGTGTCAGAAGAGTCTATGGGTTATGTTCTTGGTCAACAAGATGAGACTGGAAGGAAAGAATATGCCATCTACTACCTGAGCAAGAAGTTTACAAATTGTGAGTTTCGGTACTCAATGTCAGAGAAGACACATTGTGCCTTGGCACAGACTACCAAACGTTTGTGCCAATACATGATTAATCATACCACTTGGTTGATATCCAAAATGGATCCAATCAAGTTTTTTTTTGAAAAACCCACTTTGACTGGAAGGATTGCCTGTTGGAAAATGTTGTTATCTAAATATGACATTGAGTACTGTACTCAAAAGGCAATAAAAGGAAGTGTTTTAGCAGATCATCTGGCTCATCAACCTATTGATGATTATCCACCTGGGTTTGATTTTTGATGGAGCTGTTAATGCATATGGAAATGGGATTGGGGTAATCATTGTTACTCCCCATGGTTCTCATATTCCTTTCACTGCGAAGTTGATGTTCACTTGCATAAATAATGCGGCAGAGTATGAAGCGTGTATTATGGGCTTGGAAGAAGCTATTGATTTAAGAATCAAGATGCTTGATATATACGAAGATTTAGCCCTAGTGATTAATCAAATTAAAGGAGAGTGGGAGACACGTTAACTTGATTTGATTCCTTATCGAGATTATGCAAGAAGGTTGTCAACTTTCTTCAATAAGGTTGAGTTTCACCATAAACCCAGGGAAGAGATTATGCAAGAAGGTTGTCAACTTTCTTCCTGAATGATGATGTATTGTATAAGAGAAATTATGACATTGTCTTGCTCAAATGCGTGGATAGACACGAAGCAGACATGTTGATGAAAGAAATTCATGAAGGATCCTTTGGTACTCATGCCAATGGACATGCAATGGCTAAGAAAATGTTAAGGGAAGGTTATTATTGGCTGATAATGGAATGTGACTATTTTAAATACGTGAAGAAATCCATAAATGCGAGATTTATGGTGACAAAATTCATGTACCTATGACTCCTCTCAATGTTATCTCTTCTCCATAGCCTTTCTCCATGTGGGGCACTGATATTATTGGCATGATTGAGCCTAAAACATCAAACAAACATTGTTTCATATTGGTGGCTATCGATTATTTTACCAAGTGGGTTGAAGAGGCGTCATATGCCAATGTGACCAAGCAAGTAGTTGTCCGGTTTATCAAGAACCAAATCATCTGTCGATATGGTGTTCCGAGAAAGATTATCATTGATAAGGGGTCAAATCTAAATAACAATATGATGAAGGAATTATGTGATGAGTTTAAGATTGAGCATCATAATTATTCTCCTTAGAAACCTAATATGAATGGGTTGTTGAAGTTTCTAATAAGAATATCAAGAAGATCATTCAAAAGATGGTTGTTACATATTAGGATTGGCATGACATGCTCCCCTTTGCTCTGCATAGGTATCGTACATCCGCCTGCACTTCAATAGAGACAACCCCTTTTTCTCTTGTATATGGTATGGAAGTAGGGCTCTCGATAGAAGTTGGAATCCCTTCTATGAGAGTTTTGATGGAAGTTGAATTGTCTGAGGCTGAATGTGTCAAAGTAGATACCATCAGTTGAATTTGATTAAAGAGAAAAAAATGATGACCTTGTGTCATGGCCAATTATATCAGCTGAGAATGAAGAAAGATTTTGACAAGAAAGTTCGACCTCTTGTGTTCAGAGAAGGCGACCTCGTGCTCAAAAATATCTCGACTTTTACCATTGATTCTAGGGGTAGGTGGACTCCTAATTATTAAGGCCCATATGTTTTTAAGAGAGCCTTTTCTGGCGGTTAATTAATTCTTACAACTATGGATGGTGAAGAGTCCACTCTTCTTGTGAATGCCGATGCAGTCAAGAAATACTTCGCCTAAAAAATAAAAGAATAGCTCGCTAAGTTGAAAACCCGAAAGGGCAGCTTAGGCAAAAATGAGCGTCTCGGTGGGCTGAAAACCCGAAAGGGTAGTCCAGGAAAAAATTAGAGACAAAAACAAAAATAATCATCCCAGTAGATTGAAAACCCGAGAGGAAAATCTAGGCAAAAGTTAGGGATTATGGCAAGTGTAAGTTCCTGGATTGGCTGGAATTTTGGTAAAACAACTAGGTGTTCAATGTTGAGGTCATGGTGTTGATGTTGCAACATTGAGTCTTAGTACTGGACTGTACTAAGTTGTGAAGGTTAACAATGTTTGATATCATGGGCTTGATGTCACAACATTGTGTTTAACACTGGGATGTGTTAAGTTTGTAATTGCTGAAGCTGGATGTCTGATGTCACATGTCTGATGTTGTGACATTAGATCTGCAAAACTGATAACATCAGGTTGTGATGTTATTAGGGTACGCAGTTAGCTAGAATTGTGGAGAGTGGTTGACTCATTGGATGAGAATATCTTGGGATAGATATTTTCTGTTACATGGGAGATTTGATTGCAGGTCTGTTGGAGAATTAAAAGGTTGAAGATTTAAAAAGATTTTGGGGATAAAATCTGTTTTGAAGATTAAGTTTTAATTAACAAATCTGATCAAATATTGTGACAAGTCCAAGCCCAATTCAGGAGCTATATAAAGCGCACAAGACCAAAGGAAAAGGTACAGAAATACAGAGAGAAGATCAAGAGCAGAGGCTGAGTGTCTTGAGTATTTTGTACGAGGTGTATAACCAGAATTCTAGGGTGAATTGTTGTGTCGTATTCTGTCCTCTCTAAAGCTGTGAAGCAAAGAGAGCTGTATTACTTGATCAAAGCTGTGAAGCAAAATCAAGGGTTCTCAAAGAGGTTGTTCTTTGAGTGTTTTAGGGATTGAGTAGTGTTCTCATATCTAAGTGGGTTCTTAGGTAGAAAGTCACTAGTAGGAATTAAGTTTAGGAGATTGTCAACGGGTTGTTGAGTCTGTAAATTAATTCTACAAGTAGTGAATTTCATCCTTGGCTTGGTAGCCCCCAGACGTAGGTAGTTAGACCGAACTGGGTGAACAATTCTTTGTGTTATTCTGCTGTTTATTTTTTCCATTGTGCAGAGTGTGTTGTTGTGACATCGCACCTTAACATCACACGTCTGGTACTAGAATTTCAATTGGTATCAGGGCAGGCATCCTGTCTGTCTCTGGGTGAGATCTAGGGAAGTTACTTTCTGGTGTAAAGATGGACAAAGAAGTTGGAGGATTCGTCAACAGACCCCCTATTTTGGATGGATCCAATTATGATTATTGGAAGCCAAGGATGACCACCTTCTTAAAATCCTTGGACAGCAGGGCTTGGAAGGCTGTTATTAAAGAGTGGAAAGCACCTGTTGTATGTGAAAAAGATGATGCTGGCAAAGATAAAGAAGGCACCTCAAAGCCAAAGCCTGAAGAAGAATGGACCAAGGAAGAAGATGAGCTTGCCCTTGGAAATTCCAAAGCTCTAAATGCCATCTTCAATGGAGTGGATAAGAATATCTCCAGGTTAATCAATACCTGTGAAGTTGCTAAGGAAGCGTGGGATATTTTGCAGGCTACACATGAAGGAACATCTAGAGTCAAGATGTCAAGACTTCAAATTTTAACATCAAAATTTGAAAGCCTGAAGATGAAGGATGATGAGACTATTCATGACTTCCACATGAATGTTTTGGAGCTGGCTAATGCTTCCAGTGCTCTTGGTGAGAAAATGTCAGATGAAAAGCTTGTAAGGAAGATCCTTAGGTCCCTGCCTAAGAAGTATAAGATGAAGGTTACTGCCATTGAAGAATCACAAGACATCAGCAAGATGAGGGTAGATGAGCTCATTGGATCTCTTCAAACGTTTGAACTGGGGTTGAATGAGGAAGAGCCAGAAAAGAAACCAAAGAGTATAGCCTTGGTGTCAAATGATGCAGAAGAAAAAGGGAAGAAATCTGAATCCCAGGAGGATCTGTCTCAGGCCATAGTGATGTTGGGAAGACAGTTCACTAAAGTATTCAAGAGAATGAATAATAACTCCAGGCCTAATGTCAAGAACATGACTTCTAACACCAGCAAGAAGGATGAAGACGAAACTACCCAAGATAAAGGAGTTCAGTGCTTTGAGTGTGAAGGGTATGGACATGTCAAGAAAGAATGTCCCACCTTCTTGAAAAAGCAGAAGAAGGGCATGACAGTTTCCTGGTCTGACTTTGATAGTGAAAGTGAAGGTGAGTCAGCAAAGCATGTGAGAGCTTTAACAGGAGTTGTAGTTTCTGATGATGATTCTAGTGATGGAGAAGTAACTTATGAGGAGTTAGCATCTACCTATCAAGAGTTGTGCTTAAAAAGTGCTGAGATTTGTCAAGAGAACAAGTGCCACAAGCAACAAATTGCTCAACTAGAGAATGAAAAGACTGATCTAGAAAATGAAGTGGTGCTAGTTAGAGCTCACCTTGATCAAATGACCAAGTCTGTTAGGATGCTGAGCTGTGGTACAGACACACTTGACAAGATCCTTCAGTCAGAAAGAGCTGCTGGAGACAAAGCTGGGATAGGGTATGTGGCTGAGGATAAGGGTACTTCAGAAGAAAGCACTTCAGGTTCAAAGAAGGAAGTGTCACAACTTTTATCTCAACATCAGCCAAAGATGCAGGATCCTACCCCTAAGAAAGCTGATGGGATTGAGAAGAAGACTGGTCCTTATCAGAAAAGAAAGCAGCCACAAGGAGCTAGTCAGTATATGCCTCCCCAATACCACAAGAGCATGCAAGCTGCCAGGTTAAAGCAGAACATGTCTCATCAGAGGCCTCAACATCAGGAAAACAGGTATGGATATGGGCACAACTATATTGTTCCTCATATCTATGGAAGAAGAAATCCACACCATCATGGGAGACAATACAGGAAACAACACTCTCAGCCCTCTTATGGAAGAAGATACCAGCATAATCGAAGGCAGGCCAGTAATGGTAGGAGGAGACCACATTATGGATGGCAGCCTAAGCAATCTCTTCATAACAGAAGATTCAGAGATGAAAGGGTGAGATGTTTATACTGTGGAAGGTTTGGTCATATGCAATACTCTTGCTACAAGCTGCATGGATACCCTCAGTCTCAAAACAGATGGAGAGAGCACAGGCCCAAAGTTGTTAAACAATGGGTACCTAAGGAGAAGGTGAAGTGCTTATTGGCTCACTTGGCTGACAAAGAGTTTAAAGAAGGAACATGGTATTTTGACAGTGGGTGTTCCAAACACATGTCTGGATGTAGATCCATGTTTGCTGAAGTCAGTCATTGTTCCTCTCATGAGGTTATGTTTGGCAATGGAGAAAAAGGTGTTGTTGCAGGAGTTGGGAAAGTGAAAGGTGATGGTAGACCTGAACTTGACAGTGTTCTGTTTGTCAATGGTTTAAGTGCAAATTTGATCAACATAAGCCAGTTGTGTGATGAAGGTTACAAGGTAAGCTACACCAAAGTTGAATGTGTGGTAGCTGATGAGCAGAATGAGGTAGTGATGAAGGGAGTAAGATCCAAAGATAATTCCTATCAGTGGATACCTCAAGTGGACAGCTTATCTAGTGACGATGTTGTAACATCAGATGGTGACATCAAGTGTGAAAGTATGGTGAAAAGTCAATCTGGGTTAATGACTTATGGTGATGTTACTCCTAAGTTGGATGATGTGTTACAAGCCAACTTGAGTAGTCAGTTATGTGAGCAAAATGAAGAAGTCAACAATGCTGATGGAAGGATCAAAAGCTGTGACCTTAAGAAGTGTTGGGAGCTGAATACTTGCAAGGCCAAGAAAGATGACAACCTGACTAATGAGTCCTATAGTTCAGAAGAAAAATTTCACAAGTTGACAATCCTTAGGTTGGAAGATGCAGATGTTAGAGCTGATGATGAACTAATTGCAAAAGTGGTTTCTAAACGACTGAAATCAAGGAAGAGGAAAGCTATTGAGTCACCTCCAAAGATGAGAAATTATAAGCAGAAGATCTATGTGGATGGTACTACAAAATCCATGAGTAAAGTGTTCATCTCTTCCAAAAATAGGAAGATCAGAGATAAGTATGATGATAATGTCCAGGATATCTCTCAAATGAAGGAAGCCGTTGTTGTTAGAACTTCTGAGAAAATTCAAAAGGCCATACTAGATAACATTCCTGAGCTTTTCATAAAATGGTGGAAGTATGTTCTGGAAAAAGAATTTGGTATAGATACTCTGGATATGGTTGAGGTTGCTAGGATATGGTTCAGAGAGGGTGTGGGAACTTATGGTATTCAGGGGTGTATGAATAAGTTGCTCTGACTGTGTTTTATTGGGAGCTTCTTGAAGGACTTCCTTGTGCAATGAGTCCTTTGAATGATGATGAGAAGCTGATGTCCCAAAAGATGTTATATCATCATGTTTGCTGGTGGTTATATCTGGAAGATGATTAAGGTTGGACATGTAGAGTTGGATGCTCTAGCATTTTGGTCAGAAGAGGTGGAAATTATGGTCATGTGGTTAGTAGTTTGTTCTGGCAAAGCATGACTACTGTCTTTGAAGACTTCACCAGTCTCAACAACTACTGGTGGATGTAAGGATAGAGGAATTGTGATCTCTTGAAGAGACTAGATCTCAGTAAAGCTTATAAGTAAGCTGAGAATTTGTGGAGGTTGTGACACAATGTTAGGTTTGGATCCAGTGGTGGAGCATATGTAATACCATGGTGTGTGATGTCAAGAGTGTCCTAACTGATGTTAGAACATTTTCTGTGAAGGATGTCTTTGTTTTGGATCTGAAGCTTGGTGCTTACATTATGCCTAAGGAGCGTCTACATAGTCATACGGGAGAATGATGAAGTAGACAGTCTGCCTTGGATGGAGAATGTAGAGAAGACTGAAGTAGATCAGGTATTGATTGATTGGAAGTCTGAAGAGTATGATAGGGAATGTTTGTATGTGGAAAAAGGGACAGTGGTACCGAAATGAATGTGCTCAGCAAGTGTTCATATTCATCTAAAGCATTTGACAGGGGGAGTACTTGTCTATGAATTTTGCAGAAAAGGTGCATTTATTGTGAAGATTGCGTGCTTCAGATCTTATGGATGATTGTGTGAAGCCTTCATAGCTGGATGGATGAAGAATATGTCTGGATTTTCAAAATGTGGACAGAAGAAGTATGGTTTTGTACAGGGTGTCATAGGACTTACTTGTTGAGGTTTGTCAAATTGTGGCTAAAAAGGGGGAGAAATAGTCAAGAGAGGTTAAATAGTCAAGAGTCAGTCAAGATGCAAGAGGTGCTGAAATGACAAGGAGTGCTGCTAGTTGTGATGCAGTAGTGCAGATATTAAGGGGGAGAATCTGATGAGCTGCTAGTGAAGATATCATAGCAATTGAAGGTGCAGAGTGCAGCCAAGCAGACATCTAGGGGGAGTAAATTGCTGCACATTATGAGCTACTGAACAGCTGTGATGCTGGTTCATATTCTTGAGGGGGAGCACCAATTGGCTGTTGTCAATAATGAAGATGGTGCTGCAGCAGATCTAGTAATGAAGACTATGAAGATTGTCAAACTGCTGCTAATGAAGATTTCAATTTACTAAAGATTTTCCGCTGCTGAAGACTCTGAGGGTTCTGAGGGTGTTTTAGCCAAAATTAGCCAAAGGGGGAGATTGTAAGTTCCTGGATTGGCTGGAATTTTGGTAAAACAACTAGGTGTTCAATGTTGAGGTCATGGTGTTGATGTTGCAACATTGAGTCTTAGTACTGGACTGTACTAAGTTGTGAAGGTTAACAATGTTTGATATCATGGGCTTGATGTCACAACATTGTGCTTAACACTAGGTTGTGTTAAGTTTGTAATTACTGAAATTGTGGAGAGTGGTTGACTCATTGGATGAGAATATCTTGGGATAGATATTTTCTGTTACATGGGAGATTTGATTGCAGGTCTGTTGGAGAATTAAAAGGTTGAAGATTTAAAAAGATTTTGGGGATAAAATCTGTTTTGAAGATTCAGTTTTAATTAACAAATCTGATCAAATATTGTGACAAGTCCAAGCCCAATTCAGGAGCTATATAAAGCGCACAAGACCAAAGGAAAAGGTACAGAAATACAGAGAGAAGATCAAGAGCAGAGGCTGAGTGTCTTGAGTATTTTGTACGAGGTGTATAACCCGAATTCTAGGGTGAATTGCTGTGTCGTATTCTGTCCTCTCTAAAGTTGTGAAGCAAAGAGAGCTGCATTACTTGATCAAAGCTGTGAAGCAGAATCAAGGGTTCTCAAAGAGGTTGTTCTTTGAGTGTTTTAGGGATTGAGTAGTGTTCTCATATCTAAGTGGGTTCTTAGGTAGAAAGTCACTAGTAGGAATTAAGTTTAGGAGATTGTCAACGGGTTATTGAGTCTGTAAATTAATTCTACAAGTAGTGAATTTCATCCCTGGCTTGGTAGCCCCCAGACGTAGGTAGTTAGACCGAACTGGGTGAACAATTCTTTGTGTTATTCTGCCGTTTATTTTGTCCATTGTGCAGAGTGTGTTGTTGTGACATCGCACCTTAACATCACACGTCTGGTACCAGAATTTCAGCAAGTAACTGCATCCGGCTAGTCTTGATCATTTGAAGTAACATTGCATGTCAAAGATTCTAATTCAACCATTCTCAACGGAAGATTTGAGCACCGTGGAATTCAAAGTTGTTATGCAGAATAGCGGTCATTGTATTTCAATGTGGCCTTTTCCATTGTATTTACCATTTTTCAATCTCTGTAATGATCCATAGAGTTACGCCATTTGTGGACTTCCATTCTATCAATAAAATTTGGGCCTTTGTCCCTTTGTTTACAATTCTTATTTCACTTATGTTTGTAAAATTTTATTTATTTTTTATAAATTTTTTTGAAACAAATAGTTAAATGAATAATCATGCTTTTGAAAATTATAAAAACATTTTCCTTTGATTTATGAATAATAAAAAGAATGTCAATGGTTAATCCAAGAACGGTAAGATCCTGAAGTGCAAATTTCAATGTTCTCCTCGATAGAGTCTATTGATAATCTCCCAAGAAGAGTTAAACTTTGTTGACGTATTCCCCAGCTGAATGTTAGTTTAAGCATCTCAGACTTGGACTCCCCTGTTAAGTCTTGATTCGGATTTCCTCAGCCGAGCGTGGTTCTTTCCCCCCGGCCTGTGTATGATCAAGCATATATAATTTGGAATGTGATTGTTGGATCCCACTTTGTTTTGTGATTAAACTTGATGAGGAATCTCCGACGGGTTTCAACCTTCTTTGCTATGGTTTGATGTTTTTATAGCCAATATGAATCATATTTTCTTCATAAGAAGTATTGATATAGAAGTCAATTGTTGGGTTTTTTCTCACCCTGTGTTAAGTTTAAAAATCCCTTGCAGTTTGACTTTCTGCTATGTTGTTAACTTCTTAATTATCCCCGTGATTCCAAGATGTTTCTCTCAAGGTTGTTAGTACCCAGAGAATTATCTTTGCTGATCCCCAGCGGAGGTTGTGCATTTATTACTACTGGTTTTGAAAGATAGGATATGATCCTCATCAAGATTTGTTTTCTTCCCTAGTGAAGTCGAGTAGAATTTTGTATCTAGAAGGATGATTATTGGAAGATTCATATTTCTACCCCCTGCAGTTGTTAGTAGGATCCCTTCAGACTGTTACGATGTGTTGGACTCGTGAAATCCAGTATTTTCTAGTTGAATTCCAGTCCGGGTTTTCCCCAGACAAGTATTATTTAAGTGTTCTTTTTCTAAGTATTGATTTAGATCTTCTCCAGCTGAGTATGTTTCTTTTCTCCAGCCAAGTCGTAATCAGGCAGTTGGGCAGTTTTATGTTCCACCTCTCCTTGATGTGGAATCCTCACGCAAAACATTATCCTCTGGTTGTGATGTTATTACATCAGTTGCTTCCCGAGCAGGGAGCAGCGTTGCCTTCTAAGAAGTGTTGATATAGCAGTCACCAGTCGGAGTTTCTCTCACCTTGTGTTGGGTATTGATTTAAAATCCCCTGCAACTTGACTTCTTGCTATAACATTAACTTCTTATTCCCTCGGAAAGTCCATGATGCTTTTCTCAGATATGGCTAGTCCCCAGAGAGTTTTTTCTTATATCCCCAACAAATATGCATTGTTCCTTAGTAGAGTTTGTATAATTGTTTACATGGTTACAATCCCCAACGATCCATCATTTTCCGCAGCGGATCTTTCTATTCCCTCAAAGCGGAGTTCATGTTGTTATCCCCTTTGTGGATTATTGATGTTAGAAAGTTGATCTTTGGGTTTTATCCCCAAGCAGTATCTTCCTCTCCCCGGCGAGATTTAAGCCTTGTAGTAGGATTTAACTCCTTTGATGGATTTTTTTATCCCTAGCAGGATCTCCGGTGATATCTCCATCTTGTTGAGATTAGCCGAGTATCCGGTCGTGTTGCGATGTTTATTTATCTTCTATTTATCTTTATGTGTGTTTCGTCAGCATATTCATACGCATATACATGCATCCATCATGTATAACATCATGTTGTTGTTTCATTGTGCATCTTGCATTTCAGGTGCCTCCCCTCTCGCTGGTGATGATATCCCCCCGTAGAGTGTGTGTGTGTCCTCTCTCCATTAGAGTGTTTACCCTTAAGCAGAACATGTATATCCTTTCTAATTCCCTACTGAGTTCATTCCTCATGGGAGGGTATTGCTTTAGTTTTCCTCCCCAGCTTTTGTCTGAATGGAATCACTTCTCAGTTGAGTTATTTCCTCATTGGGTTGAGTCTTGGTTGACAGTTTTTCTCTATTTTGTTCCTAGATTGAACTTTAGTCTCCTGCAGCGGGTATTTTGAATCTCTCTAGGTTGTGAAACCTGGATGATGAGAAGGAATTTATTTTTCCCTTTGAGAATTTATTTTCCTCGACATAAATTTGTTTGTGAATCCCACCAGAAGATGAAGATTTGAATTTCCCTAGCAGTGTTATGATAACATTCTCTTGGAAATCTTAACCTAACAACAAGTAGTGTTATGTTTATTTGAGAAGCTTGCATATCCTCAGTATATTGACAAGTGGTCGTCTCTTTGAGAAGGTTGTTTAATATATCAACCTTTTGTACGACTTCAAGTGGCAGCCTCTTTATTTGAGAAGCTTGTATGTCCCTAACAAGGTAAACCTCTCTAGTAACAAGTGGCAACCTCTTTATTTGAGAAACTTGTGTAATCCCCGGGAATTAATTTGTATCTTCGCAGCAAATGGCATCTCTCTAGTTCATCCTCAGCAGAGAAGTTTGTTGTGAAACATTTTCCATCAAATGGCATCTCTCCGAAAAAGTCTCGAAGGGGTATCTTTCTCGAATTGGTGAAGCTTTATTTTCCATCAAATGGTATCTCTCTCGAAAAGTCCCGGTGAGAAGTTTGTTGTAAAATCCCAACAGATGGTTGTCTCTTTATTTGAGAAGTCTGTTGTATGATCTAACTTTCCTGTATCTCCTTTAAAGATCCCTGGTAGAGTTATTGATTCTTAATTCCTAGCAAGTGGTAGTCCCTTTGGCAGAGACAACTTGTATTTGGTCCTTTTTCTAGTGAAAGACTTGGATTAAGAAGGAGTTAAACCCTATTCTAATAGATGAAGTTTGTTATTTTTGGTTGGTTACCTTGTTGTAGCTGTTACTTTGTTGGTAGTTGGTAATCATTCCCTTTGAGTTTATTACCTTTTGTTGTCTACCAAGTAATCGGTAGTTGGTGATATTTCTCATACCCTTTTGGTTGGTTACCTTTGTGAGCTACCCAGTAAGCCGGTAGTAGGTAATTTTTCCCTTTGAGTTTATTACCTTTTGTTGTCTACCAAGTAATCGGTAGTTGGTAATATTTCTCGTACCCTTTTGGTTTGTTACCTTTGTGAGCTACCCAGTAAGCCGGTAGCAGGTAATTTTTCCCTTTGAGTTTATTACCTTTTGTTGTCTACCAAGTAATTGATAGTTGGTAATATTTCTAGTACCCTTTTGGTTAGTTACCTATGTGAGCTACCCAGAAAGTCGATAGCAGGTAATTCTTCTCTTTGAGTTTATTACCTTTTGTTGACTACCAAGTAATCAGTAGTTGGTAATATTTATCCCCCTTTAGGTTAGTTACTGTTATTTTCTACCCAGTAACTAGTTACTGTTTGCAGCAACCTTTGAATTTTATCTTATGAACCTTGATGTCATCCAATTTTGGCTTGTGGAATTTGAGGCCAAATGCTTGTATAATAACAACAATCTTTCTCTAACCGTTTCCTTTGTGGTTTCATGTGTTGACGAGGGAGTTTGGAGAAGCTTGAAAATATGCTTGGATGATGAGCTTGTATGACGTATAGGGCATGGTAGATGGTGAACGCGTGAGCACGTTGATGAAGACTTGGCGCAAGGCATGAAGATGAATCGTGGATCATGGCTTCGACAACTTGGTGCCAACTTGAAGATTGATGAAGCCTTGGATAGCGAGCTATGTCGTGGCTAGGCTTGATGGAATGATCAAAACACTTAGTCTCTTTAGGTTTAATTTTCTGTAACATTTGTAGGATTAGGCATATGTTTGCAGCGTTTGTAGTAGACTTATAATTTAGGATTTGTAACAAATTTGCAATGCCATTTTGTACATCAAATCAAATTTTCTTGCTAATGAAGCACCAATTTAGAATCTTATGCTTATTCTGACTTTAGTTCAAAGAAATTAACACCAAAATTTGTAACTTCTTGCAATTCAAGTAATGAAGTCCCCATCATCTCTTTTATTCCTTTGTGAATCTTCGAGCCTTTGAACTTGTATGCACTCGACCAATACATGGAAATTGTTTGTAAAAGATGTTTAACTTTTGAATCCAAATCTGAATTAAAATAGAACAAATTTAAGATTTCTTTGTAATTTTTTAAAATCTTCAATGGAACTAAGTTAAGGCATATGACCCATGGCTTGATGAACATATATACTTCTTTCATCACTTTTGAAAGGGAGCTAATAGAAATCCGCACTTTGACATCTTGCTTGTATTTGAATATTTCCAACTATATGAATTTAGGTGGAATGGCCTTGAATCACATTCTTGAGAAATGACATTTACCAGAGGAATTGATCCTGAAGTGTCTTAAAGCAATGATATAAAATTAATTTTATAACCATCTTGAGAATGGCCCAATGAACCATCTATTCACAACACTTTAAAATAATTTTGTACATAGTCCTTGACACAAGGTATTATCCCTAAAGTCATCTTGAGAACACTTGGAAAATCATAGCCCAAAATCTATATGAAACACTAGGCCTATCACTAGTTGATTATGCCCTGATGTGCTTGATCATAAAAGGGAGTATTATCTCCACTTGAATTTAATTCACCTACACAAGTTTGTTAGTCGTAGTGAGCATGCACAAAATTTATGACTTGATTTTTAGAAGATCATGGCCAAAGGCCAGATGATCCTTTAGACAGAAAACTGAAAAGGGTAGGACAAATTTGGAGTATGACACATTTGAGTCGGGTACTAAAGTTATAAGGTAAATTTTGTACAGAGGGGTTTGTTTCTAATTATGATAATAAAGTTTTGATTTGTATTTTATTCTATTTGAGTTCTCATTTTATTTATTTTTTGACACTATAATGCTCAACTAAGTGCTTTTTATTTGTATTGATAATTTTTAAATAATGAAATTTTTCTTGGATTAATTTATTTTTGAGATGTTTCCATTATTAAATATTGATAAATCTACTTATTTGTCTTTGTTTAGCTTATGCTAGTTTGTTTTCTTGATTTGTGTCCCTAGATGTTCTTAACTAGGTTGTGCTTGTTGAGTTTTTGAACCAAAAGGATTATTTTGCGACTTTAGTTTATTTATTTTAAAATTTTGGTATTATAGTTACTTTTTTTGTTTATATTGAAGATCATATGACATTTACCTTAAGACTTGTTAAAGTTTTACTATGCGTTGTTAAAATTTGTCGGTCTCTTTTGTAATGATTTACAACTTTGTAAATTATGTAGTAAATCAAATTGTAAAAAAAAGGCGGGCTGGCGGGGCGAGCTTAAGTTTTGAGCTCGGACGCCTATGTTGTCCCGCCCCGCTTTTGGACGGACTTAAATGGGGCTGCCTAAACGGGTCAAACCGCTAGCTTTGCCACCCATATATATATAATTGAAGGTAAAGGAAATAAATCATTCTTATGATTGGCATTGAAATTAGTTGTGCTGGAAATTAAAAGATCATAGTTTCAAATTATTTATATATTTTTCTCACACTTACTAATAATTATATCATATATGAACTTGACAATCCAATCTATTTAAAAAATTCCTTTTAACCAAAGTCATAAACTTCAAATCGGAAGAATGCTATCCTTATTGCTTATTATGCCGCAAAAAAACTTATTTCCTTTAATACCCAACTCGCCAATCATTCGGGTACTCAAATCAAACCAAACTAATTCACCATCATACTTTCTGAAGAATATAATACCTTTCTTCCCTACTCCGATTATACGTTCAAACGAAGATATAGGCTTAACAATGAATACTTTAGTCCATGATTCCTTCACACCAAGTTCTCCCAAGATTCGAATGTGAAAAGTAGTGGTTTCATCATAAGTTATGAAAGATATAGCCCCATTTAACGATGTCAAATGATAAACATCAAAACGTTTCCCCATATCTACGAGCATAGGTGTTGTGAGTAAGACCTCATTACATAAGTCACACGACACTAGCAATGGCTCTTCAATGTTATTATCATAATCTTGATCTATACTCCACCAATGACACATTCCATCCACGTATATGTTATCGGCTGCTGCACTTCCAATGTTAGTGTCAGCTTCAATTTTTTTCCACGAATTTCTTCTTAGACTGTATATCTCCCACATGTCAGGGACATATATGCGTTCCTCCTTTGGTATATCATATTCGTTTCTTTCAAAGAATGCTAACAGTCGAATTAACTTATAATCATCACTAACATGATCATAACCAAAAGCATGAATATACGCCATGCAATCCATATTAGGTGACTGAGACATAAATGGGCTCAATGGAATGACCTTGCATTCATTTGTAGTGGGGTTCCATAATACACAATTTCTGTTAAGATCCAATTCATTAGCAAGGCAAAGAACTCCATGTGCATTAATTTTACTCACAATTTGAGTAAACCAAACATCCTCAGAAAGTAATGGATTTGGCCAATCTAATTTGATTAGATTCTCACACCTCTCCCCAGAAAGTAAATACAATGTAGTTTGAATTCCTTCACCAGGAAGTGGATCATTCATGTGATGTAAGATGATCGAAGTATCATCATAATAAGAATGATTATTAGAAATGAAGTAGTTTTGATACATTTTCAGGAAATGAAGATTTTCAAACAAGATGGCCCATGATTTGTGTACACATCCAAATCTCTTCAAAGATTTTATAGGCAATTTTGAAAGAATTGCAAAGGAAAGGTCTTCTGGTATATGGTTGTTAACCGTTACATTTGTGGCACACACAGATTTTTCCATCTCCAAATCACACTAATGTTTTCTTGTAATCTTAATGAGAATGAAGCTGTTGGATCCAACTCAAGCCTGTTACAATAATCAGATTTTAAAGTATCAAATCTGTAAGACTATATCAATAACTAATATTTTATAGGATTATACCCCCTTTAATACATTTATATAGCACCACAAAAATAGAAAATCAAAAGACAAATTAATTTGCAAAAAATAATTTTTTATAAAATCTTAAATCTAATATTTTATTTTAAAAATATATTGGAAAAACCTAATTAGTTTTAACATATCTTATATTTTAAAGTAGAAAAAGCTTAATGATTTTCCCAATAATAACAAATAGATGGGAAAATTTTTATATAAAAACAACCGTAGCCAATCACAATTTTTTATTAATTAAAATATAAAATCAAAATTTTCTACATCCTTCATTCAATCACCCAAAGATTTTAATTAAAAAAATTAAAATATTTAAATTTTTTTCTCTTCATATTAGATGTTTTCAAATATATGAATTTAAATGTGTTTTCATACAAGTATTCCTCGATAGAGGATAATAATAAATATGTATAAAAAAATATATTAGAAGATAGACGTACATATAATGGTTGATCAATTTAAAAGAAGTAGAGAACAATTTGAGTAAAGAGATATCAACTCTATTGCATATTGAACGTTCAATCTCTCTATTTATAATCATTATTATCATTAAATATAAAGATGGTTTGAGATTTGTTTTCCTTTTTAAAATTCTTTTTAAATTTATTTTTCAATTAAAATAAAATTTATAATGGAAACATCAACTAAATCCATATTTTGAAGATTACACTTTTAAAACCAATATCAATTGTTTACAAATTTAAGACTACAAAGTTTCTTAAATATAATCTCATAGTTTTATTAAGGGAGTTGTTTATGTAGATCGATACATAAATAGTACTACTTTTTCTTTGTTTCCAAAACTAACTTGTTTAAGATTTGTAGAGACACTTCCTCGACAAACAAACAAAATAAAGTTTTAATGAACACATTAAAAAATACAACAAAGAGATAAATTTTAAACCAACTTTTCAATTATTGTTGTTTTGACTATAATAAAAATAAAGTAAAATAGAATATTATTCACAGCATTAATAATATCCCTATATTGTAAAATAAATAAAAATAATAATTTACATTAGAACAGAAATATAATATTTATTTTAAAAGTATTTTTCATTAGAGTGACATTCATTATCAAGAAAAAAGAATATTTTCTAAGAAAATAAAAGTTTTTTACCATAAAAACATTTTTTGAGATAGTAAATTTTTATAGTAGTAAAAATTATTTTATATTAAATCTATGATTCTTCCCTTTGTCTAAAAAAATTTCTTTTATTTAACTTCTATAAAAGACAAAATATTTAATTTTTTTTCAGTATTTATAGTTTTTTTTAATAAAAAAGTTATATTAATCTTTTCTTTTAAGGAAATAAAGAAATCTTAAGAGTTAAGAAAAGTAAATATTTTTTTTAATTATCTAATAATTACTTTAATTATAGTTTAAGTCTCTCTATTTTCTGCGATTCAATAAATTAGTCTTTCTATTTTATTTCAAATAATTTGGTTCCTATATCAAATATTTATACTTAAAATTGACGAAGTATCCATTTTTTAAATGGTGTGTGACTTGTTAAACGAGATAAAATGTCATATAGGATTATTTGTGGCACTTTTGATATAAAATAAGATAAGTATAAAAATGCGCATTATCCATTTTCAATAAAAAAATGTGAGAGGGGACCAAATTGGGTTAAATTTAAAATAGAAATTTTAATTTTGTAAATTAGATAATTTAGAAGGACCAATACTTAAATTAAGCCTTCATAATATTTTAAAATCTCACATTTCTTCTACTTTAACTAATAAAGGTTTTAATATATATAATTAATTAGAGATGATGGATTTAGGGTGTTTGAATTTGATTGAGAACCACTAATGTATTGCGAACTAAGGAATAAGAAGATTAAGGAATATTCCTACAAGAAAAAATAGACATCTTATCATAAAATTATTTTAGTCATTTCAAATATATTTTTAACACTTCAAGTCAAGTTTGGACTAATTAGAGTTTAAGAAAAGATAATTATTTCCTTAAATAATAATTAGTAATGAAGGGCCCATTAGGAATTGAATAATGCAGTTAAGACAATTGTATATCTTCATATAGGGTGTTTTAGTATTTTCCACCAAATTACATATTATTTTATGAAAAGTTAGGGTTTAACTATAAATAAGTAAAGTAATAATTCTTTAAGCGAAATGCAGGGTTCAATTTGCAATTTGATTTAAGATTGGAGGGTCTGATACATATTATAGATTTTCATTGAGGGGAAATTTATTCACATTCCTAGCCTTATGTATAAGGAGATATTTTATAACAAGTTAGATTTTCTTTGGTCATCTTTTTTTTTTCTTCTGAAAGTAATGAATTATAATAAATTGCACAAGGGGTGGAGCAACCCAAAACAAAGCAAACAATTACAACCTCTTGACACACTCAAGAGGAGGTGTATACCAATCATAAAATGAGCTACCAATAATAGATCTACCTACAAATAACCATTTCCAAGTAAAATACTTAATGGAATTCAATAAATCTTCAACTAACTTGACTTTATTTTCAAAAATAACATAATTTCTACCGTACCATAGAAACCACATCGTCGTTGCCCACACGATTAAACCTCGTGAATTACCCGTAGCTCCTCTGATAACTCTATCGAAGTCCAAAAAGGAAATAAGACAACTATCACTTCTGCAAAATCTTATATCAAACTAGTTTTCTATCCCTTTCCAAATACCACATGTAATAGTACAATCCAGAGAAACATGATTTATGTTTTCAAAAGAACAAGAACAAGAATTGCAACTCAAATCCCCCTTCAACCCTGATATTCCTCTTTGCCAATAAATCCTTCAAAGTTATGCTATTCCTAAACAAACTCCACAAAAAGAGATGAACCTTGGTAGGAAACTTCTCTTGCCACAACTTCTTGAGTCCACCTATCACTTCCTCCCCCACACAGCTGAATGGCTTATCTTGTATTAAACACTCGTAACAGGACGCTAAAGAAAAAGAAGAAGAAGATGAAAGCATAATAGGATCCCACAAAAAACTTTCAGCACAATCTAGTACAGACTTCTCAATAACCAATATATCAATTAAATCCTTCCTCTCCCTCGCCATGACAGAGTCGGGAGGGAAATCTTGAAGTCTTAATTTCTATTCCAACTCCTCCCCTCTCCATTCTCCCATCCCTTCAACATAATCGCGAGAAATTACAACAAACATAAATAGGTTAGGGAGTATCACCTTTAGAGGAACATATAGATCCCACTTATTCTGCCAGAAAGATACTCCAACTCCATTCCCCAGCTTACACTTTAAATTGTCTACAAAAAAATCTTCTTCTGTCCTACTGTCATAACTTATACCCATGAGGTCTCTCCACCAAATAGAATCTGATATTTTTCCTATCTGCCCTTCAAAACTAGTAATTTCCAAAGCAAGACCTTTCTTACCATACCTATTCTCAATGATCCCCTTCCACACACACTTTTGAGGGTTCAAAAGCCTCCACTTCCATTTCATGAGAAGGGCCTTGTTAAAATTCCCTAAACCCTTTATACCCAGGCCTCCCTTAACTTTAGGCAAACATATCGATTTCCAGTCCACCCAATGCATTTTCCTCCTAGTGTCACATCCTCCCCACAAAAACTTGCTTTGTATACTCTGTAGAATCTTGATAACACTAGCTGGAACTTTGTAAAATGAAAAGGCACACAAAGGTAAAGCATTAATGACAGAATTAATTAAAATAACTCTTCCTCCGATTGACATCTTCTTCCCTCCCCAATCTACAAGTCTACTCCTCACTTTATCTATAACACCCTTCCACGACTAAGTCCTTTTAGGGCTAACACCTATGAACACTCCAAGATAAACACACGGCATCTTCAGAATCTCACAACGCAGGAATGAAGAAGCAACTTCCAAAAAATCTAGCCTTATGTTTACACCTCGTATTCAAAATCTCACTGCATTTATACACCATATATTACTCCTCTTTGCCTCCCCCAACATTAATGTGTCAACAAAAAATTGAGTAATGCTATAATGGAGATTAGAACTAACCATAAAGCCTTTATATAAACCATAAGCCTCTGCCTTCTTTACCAAAAAGGTAATGATCTCCATGACTAATATGAAATGGAAAGGTGATAACGGGTCACCTTGATGAAGTCCTTTATTGACTTTAAAGTCTCTAATTGCATTTCCATTGACCAAGACAGACATCGTGCCGTTACAAACCAAATTTTGCATCCATGATAACCACTTAGCCCCAAATTTTATCTTCTATAACAAACTCTACAGAAACTCCCAAGACACGCAATCATACGCCCTTTCAAAATCTATTTTCATTACCATACAACTGTGTTTTCTCCTTTTAGCCAAGTCTAAAACCTCATTTGCTATAAGAACCCCATCAAAAATACACCTTCTAGGGACAAAAGCACTCTGCTCTGAAGACACAATAGAACTCACAACCATTTTCAGCCGCCCAGCTAGAATTTTAGACAAAATTTTTGGTAACAATTTACTAAGAAAATAGGCCTATAATTCCCAAGAGATTGAGGATTCTTGGTTTTAGCCACCAAAGAGATGAAAGAAGCAGATGTTGCCTTCGTGAGAACTGGATTTCAATAGAAATCAAAGACAAACCCGATGACATCAAGTTTCACAGTCTCCCAGCAATCTAGAAAGAACGCGAAAGTCAAACCGTCTGGCCTAGGACTTTTTCCTCCATACATCCCCACACCGCTTCCTTAATTTATTCCACAGAAAAATAAGCTTCCAACCTGCTTTTATCATCTTTTGTCAACTTCTTCAACTCAAGGTCTTCTAAATATGGACAAGCATGAGAAACTTCTCTAAACTTGTCTTCAAAGAACTTGCTCACCTCTTCCTTAATACCATCCACGTCCTCTATTCTACCCCTATTTGAATTGATAAACCATATGTTGTTTCTCCTTTTCCTCCTTCTCATTGTACTGTGGAAGAAACTCGAATTACAATTTCCCTCCTTCAACAATAACTCCATGGCCTTCAACCTAATTATTCCTTCTTTCAAGTTCAGATTACTCCACACGTTATCAGATGCCTTCGATCTCTTCGCAACCATCTCTTCAAAGTTATTGAAACCAAGCCTACTGACTTCCCCATCAAGATCATTGAGGTCTTTAATTGCTTCTTCCAGTAGAATGCCAAATCCTCTCAACAAATTTTTTGAAATTTGGGTTCTTCAACCAGCAGTTGTTGAACCAGAAGGGTTTGGGACCCCAATCAAGAGAATTATCCTTCAACCATATAGGACAATGGCCAGACACCTCCATTCTCCCAATATGCTGGCCCAATATCTTCCAATCTTCAAACAAGTTATTAGACAACAAGAACCTATCTAATTTTCTCATAGATTTCCTAGATCTATTAAACCATGTAAAGATGCCACCCTTGCACGGAACGTCCACGCAATCCAAGTTATTAATGAAACATTTGAACTGCTCTATTTCCTTACTTCTCCCACCTGCTATTTTGCCTTTCCTCTCTTCTTTGAAAGCTACCGAGTTGAAATCACCGCCAATGATTCAATCTACCCTCCCAAACCTCTTCTTAACATCGACCAGATCTAACTACAACATTCTCTTCTTCTTCAACTTGCAAGGAGAATACACTTTAACAAAGAATAAATCCCTACTCTTCCACAAAGCGTTTAGCCCAATAAAAACATATTTTCTATAGCTAAAAATTGGCTTCAGAGAGTCTTTCCTCCACAAAATGACCATGCCTCCTGCACTCCCCTTAGCTCCCATATCCAACCACTCCACTTCTAAACTACCCCATATATATGTTGAAACAAGACTATCAATCTCAGCCATCTTGGTTTCTTGAATAAAAGAGATATCAACTTTAACAAAATGAATCAACCTTGCTACTCTCTTTCTCTTCACAACACTTCCACACCCTCTCGCATTAAAGGATAAAATATTCATAAGCAACCTTTGACAATAACCTCCCTCTTACACATTCCTTCCTCGTCTCTCCTCTCAAGAGCTTTAATTTCTTCCTCAAAATCAATTTCTTTACCTCCCCCTCTGACTCCTAAAGAATCCATAATCTCCCATACTTTTCTTCAAAATTTTGCTCTCCATTTCCTCTCAAAAACTCTTATTCCCTTGCATGACCTCTGAATTTGTAAGTGAGTGGCAACGTGAAGTCTGCTCGAGATAAGAACCTAAGGGTTTAGTCACTAAGCATGCTCGCCAAAATTTTGCGGTCTTGTGCCTACATATCCTTACAAGGATGGAATCAGAGCATTTGTAGTTCACCTAACTAAGGAAGAATGAACATTTGATTATGATCAAGGTTCAAAAGGGGAGGTAAGTGTTAAAGCCTTAACACTTACTTGACTTAACAAAGTTAACAGAGTTGTAAATTCTAACTTAAGTCTAAGTTGAAAGCTTAATGACTATAACAAGTTCAAAGTTAATGGGTATGTCTTAGCTACCTATGACATTGAGTCAATAGAGAGACTTTCCCTTGGATTAAGGAGCAAAAGGCAACTTAAGGATGGAAGCTAACAAGCTAACATCACTTTGGGGAATAATTTGACAAAGTTAAAAGATGTATGAGATGAAAGGATGATATGAATAATTAATCATGCAATAAATCAGAGTAATTAATCATGCATATTCACTTAAGGGTGTCACACATAATCATAAAACATCATACAACACCTGTCATGCTCATTAACACTTAAGTAATCTCATACTTTTCAAAAACTTCTCTTAGCATGTAGCAGCGGATTCAAATTAATCATAAAAGACATAAAGAGAGTTTCATGCTCATCACATTAATAAATGAATCTTGGGCATAAAAGCCAATTTCATACAAACCAAGAAAACATAAAGCATAGAGTAGAGTACATAGTGTATCTCTAAAAAGTAAACCAAACGGTCCCAGTGTTACATGATCAGAGCACGACTCGACCCAACATAATTAAAGACACTAAACAGCTGCACCAACGGCTACCTCGTGCTACGAGCAAGTCTACTCCTCGGTACTTGAGCGATGTCGTATAAAACATCATTCCAACAGAAAGGTGAGAATTCACATCAATATTGAAATTATAAGATAATGATTATTGTAAAGCACATAAACATAAATAAAAACAATCTCACACTCCAATATTCATCAACAAGTATCACTCAAGTATCCACACAATTTATATCAATTTCCAATATTCAACAAGTCACATTCACACACATACTTCCATATAACAATCATATATGCAATGCGACTCGATGCAAACTCAATGCAACGCATATCATGTGGTACCAATACTTGTTATTATTTTTCGGTTTTTACATTAAATCGGGTCAGTTCTCTAGACCAAGAACACGCAAAACCCGTTCTCTAAGCTTTCAAAACCCTCTCTAGGTTTGGGACAAGTCACTAGCTCCCACAGAACTAGCAAGTATTGCCTCTTGACACAAATGATGCGTATGCACCAAACCATCATATGCAATTAAGACCATTCTCTAATCTTAATATAAAAGCATATCATCAATAATTCATCACACTTGAATTATCACACAATTGCACACACAAACACATTTTCATAATTAAAGTATTCATACTTTAAACGTCATCGCCAAATTCAACCATTAATATATATGAATCGACTCACAAACACAAATCACTGATTAAATATAGACTAATAGTCAATTACTAAAAATTGAACCCAATATCCAATAATATTCACCATACGATCAATATTTAAATAACCAATATTAAATAATTAATCAGTATTAAATTAAATAGACCAAATCCAAATAAAAATTCATTTTGATATTTAACAAATATATATTACTCTAATAACTACTAATATTTCAATAATTACTCAATATTTTAAAATAACTAATTAATATTGAATAAAAGAATTTAATATTCTAAATAACTTTAAATATCTTAATTGAATAGCCAATAATTAAATTAATTAGTTCATTGTCTTAATTCTTACACTACAGTAGAGAAGAGAAAGGCCTCTCATTCAAGGACCCTATTCCTCTATGGACCTTTTCTTCAGGAGTAACTCATCGGTTTATTCTTTATAATATGGCAACTGTATGATGTTAGTTAACATATGTGAATATACAACTGAATATTGTACTACATAACATATAGCAACATTATATAAATGTATTTTAAGGAATCACTCTGGTGCTGAAAGTTTTTAAGGTTATCAAAATCCAAGGTGAGTTGCCATTCATTTACTTCTCGATGTATCATGTTTTCAAACTTCTGTATAACTTTTAAAAAAACTTTCATGTTTAAATATTGAAAGCACTGGTAGACAACTTGTAGATCTTTAATATGGATAGTAATATATTATAGATAGGATCATGATGTGTTTCATGACATACAAAGCTTGTAGATTAATGTAGTGTAAGAAGAAAAAAAAAACATGTTACATGTACTACAAGAATGTAATTTTTCATAAGTTTCCTACGTGAATATCATGATCAAATTTTTATTTATATAATTTTGGTAGATAAGTAGAAGGAGATACCTGCAAGTATGAACACTCCCCACTAAAAAAATCAGAGCAGCTATATGGATATCTATGGTTGATGAAATCCTTCCAAATTGAAGTCTTGTTCTCTAAAATCTTCCAAGACCATTTAAGAAACAATGCCAAATTAAATAATTTAAGATCTTTCACCCCTAAACCTCCCAGCTCTCTTTTTCTGCAAACCATATTCCAACTTATCCACGCAATCCCTCTTTTGTTCTCCAAGCCATTCCACAGAAACGATTTTTGAATCGATGTGAGAATTCTAACCACCTTGGCCGGCATTTTATAAAACGCCATGTAGTGGATTGGCAAATTGTTAAGGACAGAATTGATTAAAGTGACTCTACCTCCCATCGACAAGAAACGACTTCTCCAAGTATTCAATCTAGCATGCATCTTATCTATCACCGGCTTCCAAAATGAAATTAACATGTGGTTACCTCCTATTAAAATCCCAAGAAACGAAAACTGAGGAGGAGAAGTTTTACATGAGAGGTACAACTCTGCAGCTCTAATCTTATTCTCTTCCAGACCTAAGCAAACCAAAGAACTCTTGCTGAAGTTAATATCCAACCCTGATGTAAGATGAAAACCTTTCAAAATGGACTTAATAGCAGTAATATTTTTCCAAGAGCCATCACCAATTAGGACAGAATCATCAGCATACTGTAACAAGTGGAAATCAATATCTGAATTGACTTTAAACCCTGAATATATACCAGCTGTTATGACACGTTTCATAATAACTGCAAGACCCTCTGCAGCCAAACAGAAAAGGAAAGGGGCAAGGGGATCTCCTTGCTTGAGACCCCTAATCACTCTGAAATCCTGAGTTGGACTGCCATTAACTAAAACAGAGGAATAACTGTTGAAAACTACAAGTTCCATCCATCTCAACCATTTCGATCCAAATCCCATATGTTTCATGACTTCACATAGATAGTTCCAATCAACACAGTCGTATGCTTTGGCAAAATCCACTTTGATAATCATAAGCTCCTTCTTAGATCTCTTGGAAAACTCCAAAATTTCATTTAAAACAAACACCCCATCTAACAAATTCCTTCCCTCCAAAAAAGCAGTTTGAGTATTTGAGATAATTCCTCCAATTTTCTTTTTGAGCCTATTGGAAAGGATTTTAGATATTACCTTATACACTGAAGTTCCGAGAGAAATAGGCCTATATCCATCAAAATCTTTAGGCGTTTCAACCTTCGGGATCAGAACCACAAAAGAAGATGCAAAGCTTTTATGCAGTTGTTCACCTTCAAAAAATTCCAGCACACAGTTTGAAAACTCTGAACCTACAATGTCCCAACATTTCTTCAAGAATTCAAAACTAAAGCCATCAGGCCCGGGGCTACGATCCCCTGAGAATCCAAACACCACTTCCCTGATTTCCTACAAGTTATCATCAACCTCTAGGTCCTGACTATCTGCAGATGAAAGAGAATTAAGACCAGAACCACCAATACAAGGGAATGGTCTATCCACCCTACTAAATCTACTAGCAAAATGAGAACTGACAGCTTCTTTCAAAGTCTGTACATCCTCCTCAAAATTACCATTAATAGTGACACCATTAATGGTATTCAAATTTATCCTCTGTCTCAACGCAGAATCAAAGAACTTAGTATTGATATCACCATCAGTTATCCACTTGGATCTTGATTTTTTTTTCAGAATGCTCTCTTTTACCCTTATAGATTTCCAAAAATTGTCTTCTGCTACATTCCTACACAACAGTTCCTCTCCATTGATAGCTCCTTGTCTCTGAACAATCAGGTCTTCCAGTTCATTAATAGACTCAACTTCCTTTTGCATATTAAGATCAACCCAGCCATATACATTGGTATTCAACCAACGAATTATATCTCTAAGATGTTTCATTTTCTTTGCCAGAATATAAGAGGCCTTTCCTGTTATCCTGAAGTCTTCCCACTCCTTCTTAATGAAAGGGATGAAGTCACTGTGTTCGAACCAGCAAGACAAAACCTTAAACGACTTAGGATCCCAATTAGCATTTTTGGCAGTAATCCAAACTGGCCTGTGATCTGATATATCCCTCTCACCTATACGTTGCGTCACCATATTCCAATCATTAAAGACAGATGGAGAGACAAGAAATCAGTCAAGATGACTGTAGATTGTACCTTTAGACTTAAACCAAGAGAACTTGAGACCACTTAAAGGAAGATCAACCACTCCTAAAGTATTAATGAACTCATAAAACTCTAACATATGTCTTCTATTAGGTCGAGTATACCCAACCTGCTCCTCCATACTCTTAATCGAGTTGAAGTCCCCCCCTAATATCCACTCTCCTGGATTCAAACTATTTTTAAGATTTATTAAGCCTCTCCACAAATCTCTCCTCTCTGCAATGTTACAAGGAGAATAAATGTTAAACAGATAACACCTTCTGCCATTCCATATCGCTTGCATCCCAAGATATCCTTTACCCCTGTAACTACAAATAGGTGTCAAAACTTCAGTCTTCCATATGATGACCAGCCCACCAGATAACCCAATTGCATTAGATTTAGACCATTGGCAATTCCTATCTTTCCATACACTATACACTAATTCATCTGTTACACTAATACACTTCGTTTCCTGCAAAAAACAAATCTCTGCCCCAACTTTAATTAGAGTTTCTCTAATCTTTTTTCTCTTCAAAACCCCTCCACACCCTCGAATATTGTAGGGGACAATATTCATTTAAACTTAGTAGCTTCCACCTTCTTTCCTTTTATTGATTTTCTATCCACCTCTTCTAGCTTCCTCAATATATTCTCAAACACTTCATCATCTTCCTCTGCTTCAATACCAAGCTGTTGAATAGAGTCACACACCCTAGGATGGATGTTCTCCAGTTTCTTATTTATTCTTAGATTTCTCTGTACAAAACCAGATTCAGAAATAGAGTTATCAATTGACACGGATGTCTTGTTCTCATGAATAGAAAGAGGAGACTTCTTATTAACCATCCCCTGCACTTCCGGCTGCTTATGAGAAATCAGAAATTAACTCTCCGCTTGGAGAAGAGTAGCATAATACGAAGGATTGAAAAGAATCTTCAGCCTTTGATAAATATCACCAATGATTTGCTTCTTAGTCTTCTTTTTATTTGCTTGAACTCCTACATTGTCTTGAGTAATCAGTCTAACAGCATTTACATCACTAATGTGTTCAGACTGAGAAGGTGGACACCTATCCAAAGGAGACCTATCTATATGAATATGATTCATATCAATTGCACCCTCTAAGACAACTTCTTCTCTATTAAGTTTAGCCAAAGAACATTTAACATGGTCAGGGGACGATCTATTCTCAATAGTCTTAAGCGTATTAACCTCCAAGCCACAAAGATCATCATCACCAACAATTTTGGAACAACCTCTACAATCAAGAGTGGGACTGTCAGCCACAATAGGCCCTGGTTTAGAACAATTAACTTCCACAAAATCAGTAGGATGAGAAGATTCCTCACTAAAATTTCTGGCTGAAGCATCACATTCTCTGTCACGAGGGCCAGAACTTCCTTCTGTACTCGCACGCTGAACATTCTCCACACCAAACGAATTGTTCCCCACATCCAGATTCATATTATGCCACACCTCATCACCTTCAGAGTTGTAAGACTCCGATTCCACTAATTCTGAACTATCTTCTTCAAAGCAAGATGTTCTTCTAGAACTAAGGTCTTTAACATATGGCCCAAAAGAATCTTCAATAATTTTAATACGATAGCAGTCATCATTGACTTCCACATTGACTACTTCATTAAGATTCATAGCAAACTTGGTCCTAATTAGTATTCTCGCCACATCAAACCTTGAATGTCTCCTAGTGTCATCATCCATATTGACAAAAGCACCCGTTCTACCAGCTAGAAATTTGAAAAAAATTTCGCCCCACACATGGCAAGGAAAACCAAAAATCTTAACCCAAGTAAGTCTTTCTTGATTAACATCATTTGGGGACCAGGGGTGAATGTCCGAAAACCATCTAGCAATCCAACTAGATTCCTCTGCTATCAACCTTTTGATATCTCCAGGATTGTCTTCCTCTAGAAGGCAGAGGTTAGCACCCATTGGAGTAACCTTAATATTAAAAAAACCTTCCATTTGCAATGCTTCCGATGCTTCCAACGCAGAATCAGGTTTCTCCAGGACCCCTGTAAAAGCCTGCTCAAACCTTTCAATTTCTTCCCCGTTTACTTTGAAACTCAGGTGAGCGAAGTTGGGTTTTTCTCCAAGTAAAAATTGATTTGATTTCTGGTAACCTGCATTCTGATCTCTATGCCTTCTAGCAACCTTTATTGCTATTCCAAATCGACATTCTACCAATACAAATATTCTGACCTGTGGACTTCTTCTTCTTACCCACCTCCGTCCAGGTCCCTCTGTTACCACCCAAGTTATTTTGAAATGCCATAGTTCGAGCAATCTCAGCAATGTTGAATCCAATCATAAAGACACCACGCACCAACTAGTTACCCAGTAAAACCCAGATGACAACACCCCCCTACCGAGGCCCCTAAGCCCTAAAGCCAGGAATTTAAGCCAAAGATAGAAAGGAGTTCACCCAGTATCTACTAGTTCACTGGTCAGGGGTCGCGAAGGATTGAGTTAACAAGAAGAGGAGGGAGGGAATCGTGTTAATGAACCTGATACATGTTCTTGCTAAGGAAGAAGACGAAGAGGCGAATGAAAGGCGAATGAAAAAGATCATATGAGTACATACGCTATAATCTGTATTCAAACAGACATTATTAAAAGGATTCAGATCAGTTATCAGCTGCATGACAGTTCAATAGTTAGTTACTTACAGCTATACTTTCTCTGAATTTGAATGTGAATGTGAAATATCAATCCAACGAAATATTCAGTTTGCTGAAAAATTCTCTGAATGTTTTTTAGATAATAATGATAGATGTTACCCAAGCACATTATAATTTTGTGAAATTATTGAAAAATTAAGAGAAATATTTGCTTTAATGAAACAATATCCCTTAATTTACCAGTTTGTTATTCTTCTCTTTTCATTTCCCTAAAGGAACTATATCTATGAAAATATTCCGAATATCTCAATCTTAATGGGTGCCCTAAATATTAAGTGGATCTCTAATTTATTATCAAAAATCAATTTCTAAACATCAAAAATGAATAATTTCATAAATAATCATTAATCTAATTAATTTCAATTTCATAGAAAATTTTTGAGGATTTTTCACTAACTTCATTTCTACCCAATAATCAACACCCAATAATCCCAATAATGAGAGAAAACCCACCCTACATTGGATTTCTTGATGAATTTATTCTTGAGTCTTTGGGTTCCTCTCCTCTCCTACTTTTCCTCCTTTCTCTTCTCATCTTCTACATTTTCTCCTCTTTTTAATTTTTCTGGTTTTCACTCTTACTAACTCTTTCTTCTAAACCCTACTATTCATAACCAAATGGGCCTAACTCACTTATCATACTTAATATCAGCACCTCCCTTTAAGCCCAATAATTTTATTAACTACAAAATCATATTAAATAATTTAAATAGTTCACTAAATACTAATAATCAAATTAAAATAAATAATTAGATAAATTCAACAATTCAATTTATTTTCAATTAATAAATTAAATCAACATTTCAATTTAATCAATTAAATCAATTAATTCACATAAATTAAATAAACCAATTAATTTATATAAAATCAATAAATTATATAAATCAAATAATTCATATAAATTCACTAAATCAAGTAATTCATCTAAATTAAGTATTTCAAATAAATTAGATAAATCACATAAATCAATTATTTCATAAAATCACTCAATAATTAATATAAATAATTAATTACTAAAAATCGGGGTGTTACAATATCAATTGAAATATTCGAAGTAACATTCAAACACGATGTTAATTGACAAGGATAAAGTTTTTAACTGTATCGTTTCTATTTCCTGGAGATGGTTAGAAATTGGTCGCAAGAGGTGTAATTTCTATGATTGGATGTATCATCCATTAGATTTTTTGTAATTCCCTTTTTGGTTGATCGTTTTTTCTCTCTTTTGATGGGTTTTTTTGTTAAGGGTTGAAGAATCCCTGTTTCTCCCATTAATTCAAATTGCTTATAAAAAAAAAGTATATGGTTACAACCGAGGAATAAGGATAAATGTGACAACATTTAAAGTAAAGACATGACAAAGTCATAAAGGATAAGGTATCAACCAAGCATATGTTTCTAAGGAGTTACAAGTTATGGTAACATCCAAGATAAACAAAGATGTTACAACATCTAAACATACATGACGTATAGTTCTAACAAGACTAAGGCATCATGGATAACAAGTTAAGTTCATAAACAAAGCAAGCATGCTTTAGGGTTTACTAACACCACTTAATCATGAATACAAGACAAGTAAAGATAAGTTGTAGTAACACTTAATCATGAATACAAGACAAGTAAAGATAGGTTGTAACAACACTTAATCATGAATACAATTTAAACATTTCAAAATTGACAAGTCATTACAATACTTAAGCATGGATGGAAACAAAGTTCAAGTTAACATGTCAAAGTTATAACAATACTTAAACATGGGTGAGGACAAAGTTCAAAGATGAAACAAGGCATGCGTAAGTCAAAACATTACTTAACATGGTATCATCCAAAGTTCAAAGTAAACATTTATAAGTTAAAACATCACTTAATCATGAATACAATTTAAACAAGAAAAGGTAACAACCAGGAATACTTGAACAAGGATACATATTCATAACAATAACATAAGGATGACATGTGAGAATACTTAAAGATGACAAGTTTAGATTTAAACATCATGTGAACAAGTTAAGAATTTAATTGAACATTTAGGCATGGATACAAGTTGAACATGTTAAGATAAGTAGGTAACAACCAAACATTAATATTACGGTTCAAACACGGTCATAATCAAGTAAGAACATCTCAAAAGTTTAGGTATACAAACATGTATTCGAAATCATTTTCAAGACAAAATTCAAGTGTATAAGAACACATTAACATGGGGAAATAAACACAAAGGAAAACATGCACATTATGGTCATGTAATCATGGAAACAAACATCACATGTTAAGGCAAAATGGTCAAGCAAAAGCTCATGGTATGGATAAAGTTCAACATACATTTTTATATGAACATACACTTGAAAAAGTGCAACAAAATCAAGTAGGAACAAGGATGTACAATATCACAACATCATACAAGGTTCATATGAGACACATATGGTGCAAGAAAATCTTTGTAAATAAGAAAAAACAAGGAAACATTCAAAAGAAACAAAGGAGTTCTCAAGAAACTCTAAAATGGTCATACACTTTGAACATGCACAAGTGTCACAAAAAAAATTATTTTTGGAAATTAAAATTCACAAACAGAAAGTAGACATTATAATGAACATTTTTCAAAAAGAATAGGTTCAAAATGACAAAAAATGTGAAAGTTATGAGCAATTAAATTTGTGAAGAAAATGAATAAAAACAAGTCATAAAAAAATGGGGAAGGTCCCCCATGGCCGTTGAACCCATGACACTTCGCTCACAGTTTAAAAATATAACAAACGCTAGTGCGTGTGCATTGTGATAATAAGGTGAAGACGTGTTATTATATGTGTTGTCTAGTTGAAAAATCAAGAAAAATAAAAGAACTGGCAGTTCTGGCAGTGAAAGGTACAAATGGTGCGCAGGTTAAACCATTGGGGTGGTGATACATCCATTGTATCACCCCCACCCATTAATTGATAAGGCTAACAATGGCTTAAGGCCTGACCAAAGGAGGGAGCCTATGTCATGTTGCCCAAGAATTTCAGGTTTTGAACCTAATGTAAAAGCAACTCTAACTCTTTCATTTCTCCATGAAAATGAGTGAAACAAAAATGAAACCTGCTTGAAATTTCCTAAGGAATCTAATGGTGAAATTGGTTTTGTCTAAAAATGTCCTCATTTTAAAACACGATAACATGACCTAAAAGATGCTACATTGGCAAGTTCTATGTCAAACTCATACACAGTCAATAATAGCACTTAAAAATGATCCAAATATAACATAGATGATACATTGAACAAGTTCAAACCCAAGGAACATCAAAAGAGTACATATTTTGCAAAGTTCAAGTTCTTATGCACTTACCTCTTGAAGCTCACTTTCCAACTTCAAAGATAGATGCTACAGAAGTAAAATGATGCTTGGAACAACTCAAATAAACCCCTAGGAAGCTTTTAGGATGCTTGAAATCAAAAGAAAACCATTGGAACAGAAAGTGACCTCTTCTTGCAAAAATGGTCAAAAGTGACCAAAATGGAACCTTCACCAAATGGACTTACATTTAGAAAACTATGCTTGGAACACCTTAAGGATTTATTTTAGAGTGTGATTGAGGTATTGGGAGCTTTTGAAATGGACAGAATCAAGACATAGTTTGTAAAATGCAATTAAAAAAGTCAAAATATGAGGTTTCAAAGGTTGACTTTTTGGTTTTGTTGGTTAGAGCGGTAGATGAAGGTTTGAACACCTTCAAGGGATGATTTGTGATATGTTTGGATGGTTGGATTAGTGTTTTATGATTTGTGGAAGGCAGATTGTAAGTTTGTGCAAGTGGGAGGTTACTTGGCACAAAAGGAAGAAAAGGGAAGTTTCTGGTTTTTAGAGATTTTGAGGGGTGATTGCTGAGGTTTTGTTGTATGTTTGAGGTTTGGAAGGAACCTATATTTATAAGGAAAGAGTGAGGCTTAAGGTTCTTCAAAATTGGAATGGTTTGGATCATTTGGTTTGGTTGAAACACAAAGATACTTTCATGAGATTTCATGGTTCCAATGCCAAGTACAACTTCTTCTAGGGTTGTTGAGAGGTTCAGATATGTTGCTTATCAGTACGCAAACTTTTGAGTGCATAAGAAACCAATGCAATTCTTAAGACAATTTGACTTTCGCTAAAAGTGGCTTTATGAAAATGGAAGTGCCACCTTTCTTCCTTAAATGTCAACATCTTTTGAACAATAGCTTAAAAATTTGGACAATGCTCTTTTTTTTGTGTAAACTTCTAATTATGGATTTATTTAGAAGTAATGAGGGCTGAAAAGTAAGATTTTTCAGTATGGCTTGGAGATTTTGTCAAGAATAACTTGTGGAATTGGTATGAAAATCAACTTTGTAACACCAACTTCATTAATTCGAAACTCTCAGCTCAAGAATGCTATGGATGAGTTCTTGTACTTTATAAAAAGCCCAAAACATGCTCTACAACTTTCATGTTTTAAGTTTTTCTTGATCCTCAATGGATCATGGTGAAACCTGGCTCCAAAGTTTGTTACTTTTTGGAAGTGAAAATTGACTTGAAAATTTTCTAAGTATTCAGACTTTTTTACAAAATTGATGGCTCCATAACTCAAAATATAAGCATTTTTTGAAGATTAACCCTTAATGAAAAGTTGTAGTATTTTTCAAGGGCTTCAATCTGATATTTGGAACACAAAAATTGGATGTGAATATTGAAAGTTATGACTTTCCAGAGTTGATACCAAATTAGGGTTTTTCTTCCCAAACTTAGAAAAAATTTCAATTCTTCCACTTTGACCCTTTTGCAAGAAACATCTCAATTCTTGATTTTTCATGCTAAAACTCAACGATCAAACATGTCTTGATGGAATTTGGCTTGAGGACTTCAATTTTGACCAAAAATCCCAAAAGTTAAAGAGTTGACTTTGTCAGATAAAGCTTGTGTATCAGATGAATTCAACTGTGTGATCTTTAATGGTTTTGCATTGTTGAATTTTACAAACAACATGGATGGACTCCAAGGACATATTTGAGTGTCTTGAATCATCTCCTAAGACTTTGAATCATGCTTTGATTAAAAGTCAAAGGCACAACTGACTTTTCCTTATAAAACCCTAATTTGGGGCCAGATGAAATTAAGCTTCAAAGAACTTGTAACAAGACCAATTTGCACTCGATTCTTGATGAAGAAAGGCCTCTTTAGTGTATGCACACTTGGTATGTTGATGATCAATCCAAGACATTAAATGATCAAGTAAAGATCCTATTTATTCTCTTGGGGCATAAACCTAATTCAGACGATACAAGGAAAAAGAAAATTGAACACAATTAGGGTTAGCAATGCAATGATATGCTCCTAGAATGATGATGACATCTAGGGTCAAAATTTGGGGTATGATGCCTACCTTGGAGGAGTATGGGTGTACCAGTGTTTGACAAAGTTCCTTTCACTACTACGAAAAACCCATTTAACGACGTCAGGTTTACCACGGATTTGTATCCCAACGTTGTAATACGTTAAAAAATTTATTACGCCATATTTAACGACGATTGTACTAAAGAACCATTGTAATACAAGCTGTGTAACAAGCTTCGATTCCCAACTACTACATTTTTTCCATATTTTTACATTTTAAACACGGTTGTATTAAAACACCGTTGTAATACATGTAACAAGCTTCGATTCCCAGCAACTATATTTTTTGTCATGTTTTTGTATTTTAAACATATATTTTATTTCTTTTGTTAGTGTTACGGGGATTTAACCTCAAAACTCAAAATTCATCATTGTTTTTCTTTTAAACATATATTTTATTTCTCTTGTTAGTGTTTTTAAGTGCAAGAGAATAGTATATATAACGTTAAAAATAAAACTGTAAGAGATGAGCATATATAAAATAAAATTTTATTAAGATTCCATTAAGAAAAGTACATTGATAATCATATTACATATATTTATCAATGTCAGAGCCCATTGCTGCAAATGCATCTTCATAATCCAGACATCTCTCCTCACTCCCCTCATCGGAATCATAATAAACTGTTCTCATTTTCTTCTTTATCTTTTTCTTCTTCAGCTTCTTCTTCTTCTTCTTCTTATCCTTCCTCACCCTTAAGGCATCCCTGGGAGCTGGTTGGACCTCCTCTATTGGCGCCTGACGTTCCTCATTGGTGATTCTAGCAATCTCATTTGTAGAACTACTCATTGTTACGAAGAATATATTATGAAGAAATGTAAAGTTGTCTATTTATAGATGAGATTGAAGATGAAAAGTATGATAGTTTAATGCTTGCAATGATGATAACTTGTAAATGGTTGATATTCTGGAACGATATTTTTTGAAAAACGGAGAAAATTTTAAATCATTATGGCAGCGTTCTCTACTCCGGGAAGAGCAAGGGTTAATAATATTACAATGGTTAATAATAATAACCGTAGTGATACCCCTATACTAGGCAACAACATTTTTCTATTTTATGTAATTATAGAAAAATGTTGTTGCCTGGAGTCGAACCTTGTACCAATTAGAAGGGTTATCGCTACGGTTAATATAACTAACCGTTGTGATATTATTAAAATAATATATATACTTTTCATTATGGTTATTTTAGAAAACCGTTGTGAAATATTTACCTATATAAGGGAATTAACTTTCTATTATTGACAGTAGCGCCGTTTCCTTCACAGCGAAACCCTAGCACCCATTTTTGGCAGCGAACTTCATCTTTTTATAGAATCTGCGAGAAGAAATACAAGAAGTATGAAGCTTTTGATTTAAGCTTCTCCCTTCTTGTAGTTCTTCTTACAGAATCTAAAACTAGATGAACATGGTGATGATGCTGGCGGTAGCAAGCTTAATGTACATATTGTTTATGGAAAATAAGGTAGTCTTCTACTTCAATCTTTTTGTTAGATAGTTTCCATTATCTCGTTTACTTCATGTTGTTTTTGTTGATTGTTCTCATTTTGTGCAGATTCGACTTCAATGCTTCACAAGCAAGGTGAACTTCTTTGTAATGGTACAAACCCACTTCTTAGGGTTTTGTTTCAACTTTTGGTTGTTTTGTTTTGAATACTAACTAATTTTCTTCATTGCTTCCCACTTCTTAGGGTTTGTTTCACATGGTGAGTATGATGGTGGTACATATATATATGAATTCATTCTGATAAGGTACATATATATGAATTCATTCTTATATTGTATATGAAATTTAGTTTATTATATACTATGTATATTGTTTGTTTCACTATCCTTTTATTGAAAATGCAATCAGTTAAATTGATATAGAACATTAGTTTATTATATATATAGTATGTATATTGTATATAGTTAAATTTAATACTAACTAATTTTCTTCATTGCTTCCCACTTCTTAGGGTTTGTTTCACATGGTGATGATGATGGTGGTACATACATATGAATTCATTCTGATAAGGTACATATATATGAACTCATACTGATATTGTATATGAAATTTAGTTTATTATATACTATGTATATTGTTTGTTTCACTATCCTTTTATTGAAAATGCAATCAGTTAAATTGATATAGAAATTTATAATCTGAAAATTAGGATGTATTTGAAAACTAACCTTTATCATGTCAATGTTTTCCGAATTTCATCCATTTCATTCAGCACATTTAATGTTCCTTAACATAAAATTTATGGTCCAATGGTCCATTTGCTTCAATTCATCGATATCTTTTCTTATAGTTTACCTCATCGTCGTCACTAATCATCATGGTCGTTAAGATCATGATTGTTATGATGATAAAATCGCGATGATTTTCGGTGATGATGAGGTAAACTATAATAAAAGATATCGATGGATTGAAGGAAACCGACCATTGAACCATAAATTTTATGTTAAGGAACATAAAATGTGCCGAATGAAATGGATGCAATTCGGAAAACAGTGGTGTGTTTAAGTTTGTTTTCAAGAACAGTTTCATTTTCAGATTATATAGTTCTTTACCAATTTTAATGGTTGTATTTCTTTAATTAGGTGGATGGTAAAACAAGCAATATACATTTGTATTTAATAAACTAAGGGTACATTCCACAACGGTTGAAATACAAAACCGTTGTGATAGTTAATATATATGACAACGGTTGATACTGATAACCGTTGTGATAGTTAATTTATATTACAACAGTTGAAATACCTAACCGTTGCAATATATCGCGCGCTTCCAGAATACAACAACGTATTCCAGACCATTGTAGAAACGACGATCTTACAACAATAATCTACATAACAACGCCTTCGCCCGCGTCATTATATGTCATTCCCAACCGTTGCTAAATGGGTTTTTCGTAGTAGTGTTTTAGTGGTTTGGAGGAGGTTCCCAAGTCACAAGTTATTGATGCAGCTATTCATATGATGAAATATGATATAGACGCCAATCTTACTGTTAATGGAGGCATTCAAGGGTTGAATTATAAGTTCCTGATTGAGAGAGCTTCTACTTTTGCTGGTGCTGGTAGTATGATGGCTTTTGAGGCTATTTTGGCTTTACTCATCTATGAACTGGTCTTGTTCCCTAAGATTGACAACTTTGTTGATGTTAACGTTATTTGGATCTTCTTGATTGGAAATCCTCTTTCGAATTTGATTGGCGATACTTATTCCTCTATTCATCATAGGAATTCTAAGGGAAATGGCACTATTGTTTGTTGTGCACCTTTATTGTACAATTGGTTTATTTCGCACTTGCCACAGTCACCTATCTTCAAGGAAAACAAAGGTTGTTTAAGGTGGTCTCAGAGGATCGTGTCCCTTACCCATGTTGATATTACTTGGTATTCTACTGTGCATGATTATGTCAATATCATTGATAGTTATGGGGAATTCTCTAATGTGACTCTTCTCGGTACACAAGGTGGAATTAACTACAACCCTAGTTTAGCAAGACGTCAACTTGGATATACTTTGAAGGATAAACCTAATAATCTTATGCTAGAGGGTTTGTTTTTCCAAGAGGGAAAAGATACTCAAAGACTGAAAGAGAGGATCGCTCATGCTTGGCACAATATTCTTAATAAGGGAAAAGGAGAACTTGGAAGACAGGATTACATAGTTTTGGAACCTTATATTCACTACAAAAATTCGCGTAAATTACGGCGGTTTAATTATGGCGTTTAACAAGAACCGCCACAATTATAAGTTTATTACGACGGTTTTTTTAAACGACAAAATTTCAGTAAAATATGGCAGTTTCAAACGCCATTATTTACATAGTTGTTTTTAAACTTCAGCATCGCACACTTTTTTCACCCTTCTCTCTCTTTTTATTTTACGAAACTACTCTCTCCTCTTTTTTCTTTTTGTTACTTTATCATATTTCTTTGTTTATATAATAAAATAAATTTTAATTATTATCAAATAATAATAATAGTAATATTAATAATAATATCCCATTAATGAGAAAACAAAACCTAATTTTAACTCATCTCAGCTCCTTTGTCTTTCAAGAACACGTTCCTCTTCAAAGAGAAAACCTAATCTTGAATCTAATTTTTGATTCATTCTATCGCAAATCTCCAATCGCGGTTCCACAATCAGTTCTTTTATTACTCATTCTGGTGCTCCGCAATCGATTGTTCGGCTCCCTGAAAATCTGCAGTTCTGCAATCGGCATTTCAAGGTAAAGTCCTTTCTCAGTCTATTATTGTTTTTGAAGTTATTTCTCACTCTGCAAATTAAAATTGTGTAACCTTTTGAGAATTTGTAATTTTGTACAATTCACTTATTAATTGTCCTTTCCATTTTCCCCTGTTAAATTGTCAACTTTATTAAATGGATGGGGGAGAAAATCAACTTTAGGGCTTTTGCTTTTTCTATCACGATAGTGTAACAGTTACTATTGATCAATCAATTTCATCTAAGAATAGGATTAGGACTAGTAAGTGTCTTGGTTGTATCTCTGTTCAGCATGAGTCAAAAACATCGGGCTACAAGGGTGTTTCAGGTGCATTGATTATTGGTGTGCGTGCACTTTGTAATCATTTTGATTATATGTGCATTTTCTCATCACTTTTTAGTCTAATTAAATTTTTCACCTTGGATTTTAAAGTGTTGAAGGCAGTGGATTGAAAAACGTTCATCTGAATTAACTTGGATTGAAACATCTATGAACATATCCTACAGTACCCAAAGGGTTGACTTATGTTATTGGGCTGATTTTTTGTTTCCTTTGGAAGTCAGACTTCTTGCTGAATGTGGAAAATATAGGCTATCCAAAGAGAGATAGATAGAGAGGATTAGGGATCATTTTAGACAATTAGATATTGGTTTTTTGTGGGAGAGACCTCAGGCTCAAAATATATGCGATAACAGCAACTTGTATACATCCTTCGCATCCTGGATTCATCAATGACCTGAGGTTTAGGGATGTTTCATCTACAAAATCATACTTATCTTTCATTCCTTTCCTAATATATGAACTGGTATTTGTCAAGTCCTTAAGATGTTTATCATTTGTAGCAGTGTTAGCTGTCCACACATCATGCATATTCACGTATATTAGAAAGTCATTCTAGAATTATCATGCCTTGTTTTATTGTCAACATTTTCCAGTTTTACAACTTATGTTGTTGTTTGATATCATGACCAATCTTTTTTTAAGAAATATAGATTTGTAAAATGTCTGATAAAACTAAACTATGACCTTAATTCCTACAACTATTATCACCGGAAGAAGTCGCAAAGCTCATCGAAATACATCTACTCCAATGATGATGTTATTCCAAGGGGATGGGATAAAATTGTCCAATTTATTTTGTTCTTATTATATTTGACACTTGATTTGTTTTATTTTCGGTTTCATATTGTAAAATAAGATGATAATGGTCTTCTACATTTAAATTTCTTATATATACTATGGTAGTGGATCGCATTAGGGAATTGTGCTTACGTGGAGAAGACTTGTCAACTATAAATTATACTATGACACAAGACTCAACGATGTACAACACATTTGTAGGGATACAATAAACTTTGGAATCTTTAGTACACAAACAACTTTGATGCCACACATAAAATATGTATAAAATTAAGTGGTGTCTAGGTGAACCACCAAATAAGTAGTTCATTGTGGACCACAAATGAGATCCTTTGGATTGTATTTCTTTAGCAAAGCTTATGATGAACCTTTTCACACCAAATTGTAGTTTTCTTTTCTCTTCTCTCCTTTCCCATTTCTCTGCAAAAAGCAGAATATGCTTCTTACCTTAAACATCTATCACATTATCTCTATCCAAAATCTAGTGATGGTTGGATCTACTTCAAACCACCATTCGTCCTCAATCAACCCTTTCATCTCTTACATTTGATTGGTATGCAAAAAGGATGTTAACAATTTCAAAAACAAACATAAAATGAATGTTAACAAAGGTGTGCATTGATGCTTTACAATGATTAATCAAGTATGTTACCTAATGATTTATTTCATTAGACCATTTTCTTGTTACTTCATTTATTCATAAAACTCACTGTAATTTCAAGATGTGGATTTAGGAAAGTTAATGGAAGAGGAGAAGGACAGGTTTGGTAGTTACTTTCATTATATTAGCATGGAGTATTTTAGGTTTAGAGAAATCTATTTTATTCTTTCTTTATGATTCTGAAAATGAGACACCAATGAACAATGCGAAGTTAGAGTGAAATTGTCAACACAAAAAATAGAGAGATTAATATTTAGTGTGGTAATAGTTATTGATATTACATGGATTTATTTAATCTAATGGTTAAAGTTAGTGGTACATGAGTGAGGGAATTAATTGATCCCTCACCCTAGAAGCCACCATATAATTAATGTTATATTGAAGGGGAGTAATATATTCAAGGTTAGAATGAGTAATTGTTGTCATTTATCTAATAAATGTGATTCATTTATCCAATAAATGTGATATTTGCAATCTGTATTAAAAAAATGGAAGTAAAAATATCATTAAATGCTATAGTTTATCATCAGATATTATTTTTTATAGGAAGACATAGAATTGTAAGATCTTTGAAGCCAATCCCATCTATTTTGGAAACACGTCTATTATTGTGTCTTTAACATATTCTTTCCTTTATACCTTTTATCATTGTGTTTTAGACAATAGCTTAAATCTTAAATATTGTGTCTAACAATATCCTTTTATATATTGGAGTTGGTAATAAGTATCTGTCAGTAATTTATCATAAGTGAGCTAATGGACAATCTTAATTTTTCATGCATATTTTTACTCTTCTAATCATGTAATTTGATATGGTAGGAAATTTTACATAAGGTACAACCATAAATGAAGAATATCTCCTTCCATTCAAAAGTGGTGGCTTTTTGGCACATGCACCAGTACTTCGTGTAATTTTAAATTACCGTTACCAGAAACTTAGCCATGCTTGGGATTTCATATCTGGGGTAAGGAATTTGTAAAGAATTGGAGTTTCTTATTTTCATTTAGTGTTTCATTAAGTGTGTTTGGTTTTGCAAGGGTGAAAATTAATTATAAATAAATTTCTGTAAAGTTACTTTTGGTTATTAGTAAATTGAATGCAAAAAGGTTCACATATAGGTTAGTGCAGTCATCCATGAATTAATGAAATAGATGTTGGTGTTTCATATTAAACCAAATCTAAGTTTATCTATGGGGGTAAATTGTGATTTTATTGGTTAATTTTAAAAGTTAAACAAAATAAGAGTTAAAAAAATCAGATTAATGGATTACTTATGTATCTCTTGTTGTGTGTACAGTTCATGTCTCGAAAGAAGTTTACAACTTTAGTATTGAAGAAGAATCTAAATCTTGAGTAGAATGAAGACTTGAGTATTGAAGAAGAATCTAAATCTTGAGTGGAATGAAGCCATGACTTTAAAGAGGTTTCCTTTTAATCTCACTACTCTATTATTGAAATATTTTACATTTTCCCTCTCAAACTACTAAACATCATTTCAAATTACCAATTATTTTTCCGACATGTTATTTCATTAACAATAATTTATGAAAATAGCATGTAAATGAATGTTCTTAAGAATAATAATTTACATCCTCTGTTAATGAGCTCTTTAATCCGACCTACAAGATTCAAATACCCATAAGAATCAAAGTAACCAATATCACCCACATGTAACAAACCAAACAAAAACGCCGCCGTATTAGCAACCTCATTATTCTTATAACCTTTCACAACATTTTATCCTCTAATACAAACTTCACCATTAACCCAAGCATCCAAAACCCAACTCGACTCATCAAGTATAGCCATTATTTGACCCACGGGTTTCCCAACCGACCTAGCTTTGTGGTCCATGTCTTGTGGCAAAGGATTCGAACTCATCAAATTAGAAGCCTCTGTTATCGCATAAGCCTCCATAACTGGTGCCCCAAATGCTTCCTCTAAATGACTTTGAATAACCGGTGCCAATGAAGCGCTACAGCTTCTAATAAACCCGAGCTTCAGGTAAACCAGTTCAGCATTATTTTGGTGGCGATCCAGTATGATCTGGTGTATGGTAGGTACCGTTGTGTACCACGTTGTATTCCATCGAATCATGTCTTTCTGGAACGTTGTGGATGAGAATGTCCCTGCCGCCGGTAATGCCACCGCAGCCCCAGCACTGAGTGAACTCAGTAACCCAACGCTTAAGCCGTGAACGTGGGAAAGTGGAAGCACGATCACAGTTGAACCCGACTGAGTGAGTCGGTAAACCGATTGGATGTTTTTCCAAAGACGAAACCAGGTTGTGTTGAGTTAGAGGAACTCCCTTAGGACGACTCGTGGTTCCTGATGTGTGGAGGAAAAGTGCCACGTCGTATGGTTCGTTAATGAGTTTTGTGACTGAGTTTCCTGAGTCAGATTTTAAGCCTGACTTGGGATGGTTCAGGGAGACTGTAAGCTTGGTTTCTTCTTCAGTTTTCTTGAGATAAGAGAAACTAGTAATTTCTTTCAAGTCTCTATATCATAAATGCATTACTTGCTTGAAAATGCATATTTAAAATAAATTCAAAAGCTTCTTGTTTCAGTTTAAAGATGATATGGGAAGTCAATAAACCTTCTTCAAACTTGATTTTGTTTAAGCCATCCAACAAATTACAACTCAAATTGTGTGATTGAATTTATTTAGGTAATGTCATATTAATTTTAATGTTTCTCACTCTACTAATAATTATGATTCTTTTTTTACAGGTTATAATAAAGAAGCATGCTTGACACTAAACTTAAATGCATGAAGGAGTTAACAATTCAAAAATATTGTTCTGCCAGGGACTAGTTGATATGGCTATTGAAGAGCTTTATGTCATAATTCCTAACTTAAGAACTTTTGTATTATATTGACATAGAAAACTTTAAAATTGGAGTTTGTCATTTGTTTTCAATGTGTACTGAACCAAATATTTGCAGTTAGGAAAACTAGAGTTCATATATGAGGTTTCTAGAGTTGCTTCATATTTCTAGCTTGAAGCATTTGCTTTTATTATAAGAGTTTTAGATAGAAGAATGTCTTGTCTCATATATGATAAAAGAGATTCTGGAAAGACATTAACTTATCTTGTATTAGTTATTCCACGTCTCAGTCGATAATAATTACAATGTCATCATAAATCATCTTTACATGCAAGCTTATATATTTTCATAGTGATTAGTTGTAATACAACAATTATTTTGTTTTTCGCAGGTTTTTAAGGTAGGGAGTGAACCTTCATCACCTTATGACATAGGATATCATCAGATGCAAGCAATACACTTGAAGAAAACTATTAGAGATATTCAAATGACACATGATTTTTTATGGCAATATTTTGTTCTAAAATTGGTTTTATTTTGAGAGTAGCTTAAGATAATGGATATGTAAATTGTTCATTTTTATGTTTTAATATTTTTGGAATCTCTTGTGATACTTATATTAAACATTTAGACTTATTATGTGATTTTAAAAAAGTAAAACAATTGCAGTAACTCTTATAGTATGTACTTTAATTTATTTAAATCTAAATTTATTTTACATGTTTTAATTTACCTTTATTACTAATGTTAAATTATGGTGAAAATTTTAAATTATTTCAGCATATATTTAAAATAATTATTTATAATTAATTTGAAAAATATGAATGTTTCTATACAACGTAATTTTGGCTTAATATCAGTAGTAAAATACGACGGTCTAAACCAACATAATTAGCAGTAAATTATGACGGTTTTAACTAACATAAAATTTGTAAATATATTTTTATGTGAAATATACGCCCTTTGAAACCGCCACTATTCACCAACAAACCCCGCCACTTTAAAATATGTATAAAACGGTAGTTTGTACGGCGTTTAATTTTTAGCCGCCACAATTTTCCTAGCGGAAGCCAAATTTAAGGCGTTTTTGAAAACGTCGTATTTATGGCGGTCTAAACCGCCACAGTCTTCTTAAAATAACCGCCATAATTTACGCGTTTTTTTGTAGTGATTCTTTGGAAAAAGGAGAGAGAAATGGAGTTTAAGATGCCTTATGCTTTTGAGAAGCCTAGGTCTTTAGCGGTTGCCAAACCACTCACCATCCCTACTAAAGACGTGAAAGAGCTTCAAGAAGCCTTAGTCAAGATGAAGCAAGAGAATGATATGTGGGAAGACAAATTCCATACTTCAAACCTTGAGAAGATAGAGTTGCAGAAGGAATTGAAGGAGAAATATGACTTGATAGAGTTGATTGAGCAACATGTTGTGAAGAGACAAAGATATAATTTATTTTCCTCTTGTACTTCATCATCTCATCCTCCTACCTTTGGTTCTTGGAAGGGTTTTGTGGACCAGCTTGTGTTGGAGAAGGCCACCATGAAGGATACTTATGATAGGGAGATCAAGAGACTCAGAAGGAAGTATCAACTTGGAGTTAGAGCATTATCATATGTGATTCCTTAGTTTCCATAGGATCTAGGTTTTACCTATTGTATTTTGATCCTTTGTAACTTGTGCTTCCATTTGTATCTCTTTCAAGTTATGAATAAAATGAGATTTTCAGTATTTCAAGTGTTATATCTTTATGATGTTAGCAATCTTTAAGTTCCTTGAAAATTGAATGAAAACATTTGCATTAGATATCATGCATCATTCTGCATCTGGTCTTGCATTTGAGAGTTTTACACGTGTCTTATTGCTTTGCTCTTGGTATTCTCAAAAGTCAAGATGTCTCACTCATACAACACTCAAGCTAACTGTCAAAGGAAAATGGATCACTTACAACAAGAAAATCATGAACTCCATGAAGAGGTGACAACCCTCAATGCTGGGATGGATAAGCTTAATGCAGTAGTAGAGTCTCTGGTTGCTCTTCAGAATCAGTCTCATCATCCTCCTTCTACTTCTCAGGAAACTCAGCCTCAAACTACTATGATTTCTAAAGTTTCTTTTGTGCTTGTCTCTGTGGCCCCAATTAGTGCTCTGTCACACCAAATTCCTCGTGGATTTCCCTATAGCATGCCTTTGAACTTTGTTCCTGAAGGTTACATACCAGCTATTGAAGTTTTCACTGTTCAACCTGTCATGACTATTCCTCCACCTGTGATGCATGTTGTCCCATAGACTGATCCTGGAGTGTCTTAAAGCAATGATCTAAAATTAATTATAAAACCATCTTGAGAACGGCCCAATGAACCATCTATTCACAACACTTTGAAATAATTTTATACATAGTCCCCAACACAAGGTATTATCCTTAAAGTCATCACGAGAACACTTGGAAAATCATAGCCCAAAATCTATTTGAAACACTAGGCCTATCACCAGTTGATTATGCCCTGATATGCTTGATCATAAAAGTGAGTACCATCTTCACTTGAACTTAATGCACCTACACATGCTTGTTAGTCACAGTGAGCATGCACAAAATCTATGACTTGATTCTTAGAAGATCATGGCCAAAGGCCAAAGGCCAAATGATCCTTTAGAGATAAAACTCAAAAGGGTAGGACAAATTTGGGGTATGACACATTTGAGTTGGGTTCTAAAGTTATAAGGTGAATTTTGCACAAAGGAGTTTGTTTCTAATTATGATAATAAATTTTTTATTTGTATTTTATTCTATTAGAGTTCTCATTTTATTTAATTTTTGACACTACAATGCTCAACTAAGTGCTTTTTTATTTGTATTGATAATTTTTAAATAAGGAAGCTTTGATTTTTCTTGGATTGTTTTATTTTTTTTATGTTTCTAATATTAAATAGTGATGAATCTACTTAGTTGTCTTTGTTTAGCTTGTGCTAGTTTGTTTTCTTGATTTATGCCAATAGATGTTCTTAACTAAGTTGTGCTTGTTGATTTTTTGAACCAAATGAATTATTTTGGGATTTTAGTGTGTTTATTTTAAGTTTCTGGTATTATAGTTACGTTTTTTATTTATGTTGATGAATATGACGTTTACATAAAGACTTGTTAAAGTTTTGCTATGCGTTGTAAAAAATTGTCGGCCTCTTTTGTAATGATCAACAATTTTGTAAATTATGTAGCAAATCAAATTGTAAAAAAAATTGGCAGGCCGGCCAGCCATCCTGCCAACTCGTTAAAAAACGGGGCGGACTTGACTTTTGAGCTCGAACGCCTAAGTTTTCCTGCCCTGCTATTGGACGGGCTTAAATGGGGCGAGCCGCCCATTTTACAACCCCTATATATATATATATATATATATATATATATATATATATATATATATATATATATATATATATATATATATATATATATAACGCTAAAAAGATCATACATACAATTGAAAATATTAGGTCTATTAGTAATAAACAAGAAACTATAGAATTATTAGACAAAAATTTATTAGAATCTCATTACCGTGAAAACTTTAAATATATACATCTAGGATTAATACAAATTGCTATAAAACCTTTACATAAATTAGGATTAAACACCCCTATATTACTAGTTTTAAGGGATACGAGAATTAAAGATTTTCATAATTCAACAATTGCGGTAATAGAATCTAATCTAAATGATGGGCCAGTTTACTTTAACTGCCATCCTAATTACTCTATGAGCTTAGCTGATGAATTTTCCAAGAGCTCGTTAGTCGTTATGATTGCTGGGTTAGGAGATACCTTCGTTCAAGGTGCTTCGAACCTAAGTATGATTAGTAGAGTTACCTATAAGGTTTCAACAGTTAATTATGATTTTAAATCAATAAGAAGTACTCCTAAAAACCAAGTTTGTCTTTTAGAAGCTAACTTAAGACGATCAAATGTTATCACTCCCAAAATACTAACTGCATCTAAAATTATGGATAAAATTCCAGAAGAATGGATATTAAAAGATGTAATAAAACCTGAGAAAATAGAATCTAGATCAATTAGAAATGTTATACAAAGTATTGATGGAACTGTAGCCATCAGAATGAATAGGAGCCAATCCTATAGGTACCATAACTCCCCTAGTATTAGCCAAGCTTCTAGTGCTAGACATTCAGTAGATTCTACTATTAGGCTCGACTTAGTCGGGGTTAACTTTAATCCTACGATCCCTCAATGCTTTTATGAAGAAAGGACTTCAAGGTCCCCTTCCCCAACTGAGTCCCAGATAGTTAGCACTATTATTAGGGAAGAACCCTTTACCATAGATAAAGCCTGGATAAGAGAAGACTTTGAAGCAGAATATAATAAAGAAAAAAGAAAGTGGTATTTTGCAACTTTCTCTAAAAATCAAACACAAGATTATTTGAAACAATTTTACCAATTCTTGGAAACCCAAGAAATTAATACTTATTTTTTCGTTTGGTTTGAATTACTCTGTTTACAAGAAAATATTGAAAATCCGTTTGCCATAGACTTATTAATAGAAGTTAATAAAAGAATTAGTGTTAGGTGGAAAACACTAAAGAGAGAGATAATAGAATCCGTTCATCCCCCTTTAGAGTCCATAAAACTTTCCCCAGAAAAGAATTTAGAAATAGAGGCTACACCCTTTAAGGCCATTATTGCCCCTACACCGGAGAGAAGAGATTTAAATAATATACATAGTCAACTTAATTACTCAAATCAGATATTACACACCATAGCGCAGCAACTAGAAAGGATGGAAACCTCTGGGTTTAAATTTACAAAACCAAAAGAAAAACCCGATCCTACTAGACTCATATATCACTATGACATTCTCTCATCCTCAGAATTACAAAAAATAAAACTAGGAAACTCTACGCATGATAAAACTAGAGAGAAGGAATTCGATAATATGATTAATAAACTAGGAAGACCTCCTAGAAACCCTACTAGAAATTACTACCCTAGACATTCCTTTGCTGACGTCCAGTTTGAAGAAAGGTCTTATTTTGTAGAAAATAGCTACTCAGGAGAATCCATTGTAGAATGGAACATAGATGGAGCCTCTGAACAACAAATATTAGATACAATCCAAAATATGACCATGGCAGCTACTGCCTTTATGCTAAGGAAAAACTCAGACAAAAAATCCAGAGAAATGTTAATTATGGATTTTACCGGCCAGCTGAAAGGTTGGTGGGATAACCTTCTTAGTCCTGAAGATAAAAATCTTATAGACGTAGCAGTTAAGTCTGAAACTAATGAACCAGCCAGTATTACGGCGTTGCTCTATGCCATCACAAATTTTTTTGTAGGAGAACCGTTGAAGCTCCAAAAAAGAGCTTCAGATCAATTAATGAATCTTTATTGTCCAACTATGTCTGATTATAGATGGTACAGAGATATGTTTCTCTCTAAGTTATGTTTAAGAACCGATGGCTCTGCAGCCTTTTGGAAAGAGAGATTTATTAGTGGTTTACCCAGACTTTTTTCTGAAAAAGTCAAAATCAACATACAACAAAATTACAAAGGAGAGATTCCTTATGATAGTTTAACTATAGGTGAACTTTCTAACTACATCGTAGAAACTGGAATTCAAATCTGTACAGATTACAAAATTCAAAACAAAATTAAGAATGAGCAAGCTAATAGTAAACGTGAGATGGGAACATTTTGTGAACAGTATGGTGCTACTCCGCTAAGGGCTCCTAGTAACCCTAAACATAAAAAGAATGTTAGTAAAGGAAGGAGGAACTATAAGAATTATGAAAGACAAAAATATTCTAAACCAGATTATTACCAAAAAGGTAAGAAACCATATAAAAAACCTTTTTCCCAGAAAGAAAAGAAATTTGATAAGAACAAAAATAAAGATATAAAATGTTATAAGTGCGGAAAATTCGGTCACTATGCTAGTAACTGTAAAGTTAAAGATAAAATAAAACAATTAAGTAATCTAAATATATCTGACGAATTAAAAGATACTTTAGTTAATGCATTAAATAAAATTATGTTAAATTCGGATTACGAAGAAACCACCTCCTCTGAAGAATCTTCTTATGAAGATTTAAATCAAATTAACAGCTCAGAAGATTCTGAGTCTGAACATGAAGAATGCTTAGGAATTGATTTCTGTGATTGCAGGAATTGTAATAAGAAAATTGTTAATGTTATATCCAATAGCCAAGCCAACACATTAATAACCATTTTAGATAAGATGGAACCATCTGAAACTAGGGATGCCTTTATGAGGCAAATAAAAGATATAATTGAGGATAACGATCTTACTAAACATCACGTTAGTAAAATTGAATTTAAAAATGTTATGAGTATGTTCAAAAAACCCCTAGATAAACCCTTATCCATAAATGATCTGTATGAAGAAGTTAGATTATTAAAAAAGGAGATACAAACTTTAAAAACCTGGGAGGATGAATTAGAAGTTAAATATTTAGAATTACAAGGAACAATGATAATACAAAATCAAAATTTTGAAGATAAGCTAAGAATAAGAAATACCCAACAACAATTAAGAAATAATGCCACTAACCCAGAAAGTGAGGCAAAAGAGGAAAACAAAGAAGAACCCTATATTTTTAATATGGGAAAAATAATCTCTGACAAATGGTATACCATGATAGACTTAGTTATTCAAGATAAAGAATTCAAATTAGTCGCTCTAATAGACTCAGGAGCCGATCTTAATTGTGTTCAAGAAGGATTAATACCAACCCAATATTACAAAAAGACAAAAGAAAGAATTAGAGGAGCTAATGGAAGTAGACTTGAAGTAACATACAAACTACCAAATGTAAAAATCTGCAAAGGAAAAGTTTGCTACAAAACCTCCTTTCTTTTAGTCAAAAACCTTCAGGAAATCATTATCCTAGGAACTCCATTCTTATCGCTACTTTACCCTTTTAATGTTAATGATCAAGCCCTTACTACTGAAGCCCTGGGACATTCAGTTAGTTTTGACTTTTTAGACAAAACTAAAATAAGAGATCTTAATTCAGTTCAAAGTAAAAATATTACCATAGTTAACCTTATAACAAATAAGAAAAAACAGATTAATTTTATCAATAAAGAAATACATTACAAAAGAATAATTGAACAAGTACAAACCCCTATTATTAAAGAAAAAATTAATACCCTCCAAAATAAATTTATTAAAGATTTATGTTCTGAACAGCCTAATGCGTTTTGGACTAGAAAAACGCATGAGATCTCGTTACCTTATAATCCTGAATTCAAAGAAATTAATATACCCACTAAAGCTCGCCCTATCCAAATGAATAAAGAAAATTTAGAATATTGTAAGAAAGAAATTCAAGGGTTTTTAGACAAAGGGTTAATTAGGCCTAGTAAATCTCCATGGAGTTGTTCAGCCTTTTACGTAGTTAATGCCTCTGAATTAGAAAGAGGAAGTCCTCGGTTAGTAATTAACTACAAACCTTTAAATACGGCATTACAATGGATTAGATACCCAATACCTAATAAAAAAGATCTAATTAATAGATTACATAATAAAAGTATTTTTTCTAAGTTCGATTTAAAATCCGGATATTATCAAATACAAGTTAAAGAAGAAGATAAGTATAAAACTGCTTTCACCGTACCCTTTGGCCATTATGAGTGGAACGTTATGCCCTTAGGTTTAAAAAATGCCCCATCAGAATTTCAAAACATAATGAATGATATATTCTATCAATACTCTAGCTTTACCATAGTCTATCTAGACGACATCCTAGTCTATTCAGACTCTATTAATCAACACTTCCATCACTTAGAGCAGTTCTACAAAATAATTAAAGAAAACGGTCTTGTGCTATCTGAGAGTAAATTAAAATTATTTCAGTCCAAAGTCAGATTCTTAGGATTTGACATTAGTCAAGGTGAGTACACCCCAATTACTAGATCCTTAGAGTTTGTCAGCAAATTTCCCAATGAAATTAAGGATAAAACTCAATTACAAAGATTTTTAGGTTGCCTAAATTATGTGTCGGATTTCATTCCTAATCTTAGAACTATATGTGTACCCTTGTTTAAAAGATTAAGAAAAAATCCCCCACCTTGGAATGAGTCTATGACCCAAAGTGTTATCCAGCTAAAACAAGTTGTTAATAAACTACCATGTCTAGGAATCCCAGACCCAGAGGCCAGTCTTATTGTCGAAACCGATGCTTCTGATCTAGGTTTTGGAGGCATTTTAAAACAAATATTACCGGGTACTGATAAGGAGCAAGTAGTCAGATTTTATTCTGGAACTTGGTCTTCAGCCCAATTGAATTATAGTACTATCAAAAAAGAAATTTTATCTATTGTACTTTGCATTACCAAATTTCAAGATGACTTATTTTCAAAAACATTTTTACTCAAAACTGATTGCAAATCAGCTAAAAGTGTTTTACAAAAGGATGTTAAAAATTTAGTGTCAAAACACATATTTGCCAGATGGCAGTCATTACTTGCATGTTTTGATTTTGAAATCATGCATATTAATGGTATTAAAAATGCATTACCAGATTTTTTAACTAGAGAATTTTTACAGGGCAAAACATGAGTAGCAAATCCACTTCCAAAGATTCTTATGGACCTCCCCTACAAAAGCCTAATAACCAGAAACAGTTGATATTAGGATCCCCATCCTACATATCAAAAATTACTTCTCCCGTTTCTTCTCAAAAAGGAACAGGAGCCAACCCTGCGTTGGTCTCACCTTCGCAGTTTGTGCAGGATATTACGTCATCTTCCAAGATAACCCCCATTAAGAGTAAGTTGGCCTATTACACTCCTCCACAAGGAGCCAAATCCAAATTTGTTACCAAAAAATTAACTGTCCCAATTATTACTCTTGAAGATTATTACTGTCCAAAAGAAGGATCGTTACTTCAGACTGTTAGCAAGATTTTCCCTTTGGGAACTCATTTTATAAATAATGATGTTACAAAAACCAGATCATTCTACGAATTTATTCTGGTGGACACTGATTCTATTACTTTGACCCATGTCCACGACGAGACTACAGGAAATATTAAGTTTTCTAAATTCAAAATTAATAAAGTACTTTCCCCTTCAGACTGGGGTTCTCATCCCTATCATACCGAAAGTTTTACCAGAATTTTCCAGCCCCAACACTACTCTTATCTAGATTACATGGATGCCTGGACTTACTTTCTTACTGTTAGGCCTTATGACCATACATGGTTCATTTGGTTTAATAAAAACATCTCATTAAAATTTCCTAATTGGTTTATTAAGTGGTTTGAAATTTACGGTTTAGATACCAGCATCTTCCCAGATCTGGCATCCAAAGCCTATCAGGAATTCTGTGATCTTACCACTTGTCCACATCATAAAAGTTTGTTATCTTTCACTGCTACCTTTGGTATTACTTGGATTATGTCTTGGTCTTTTTCTACCGACCAGGTTTGGCCGGAGTCTACGGCAGCACAATTAATTAGAAAAGTGTCTATTAAATGGTGGGATGCCTTCAATCCAGCCCTCCTATCTTCAGATACTAGAAATGCTTGGTATGCAAAGAACCCTCATCTTTGCAAGCAAGCTAACGCTACCTCGGATGCTAGTTTCCTTACCGACAAAAGTAAATTACTTGCCTCTCTAGCAGTAATCTCCGATCCTAAGAAGTTTCAAGAAAAATTACAAGAAGTTATGGGTGCCATGTCAGAAGATGCTAGCTCTTCAAACTCATTGGATGCCACGCCAGAAAATGAAGATGACTGTTACGGAATCTTTAATTAAAGATATTCAAATCTTACTTTTAGACAGCTGTCAAATTACTCTGCTTAAAGAAAGGAGAAATCTTATCTCTTTGGATTCGCTTTTCTCTTCATCCATTATTAGGCCAAGATGGGCCCCAGCTACTTTGGTTATTTGCAGAATTATTAGGCCATGTGGGCCCTGTTATTATGAAAATTAGATTCCTTTAACTTTACTTTTTAGCCCATAAGGGTTTGTCGACCACTATTTGTTTGTCAGGCCTTTTGCTTTTGCTTTATCGTTTGTAAATTATGTTGTAATTTTATTTCTTTGAAGTCCGGATGCTATAAAAGCATTCCTTTGTGGTTTGTGTAAGCATGCTCATTTCTTCTCACACTTGAGAAACCTGAACACTGCTATATCTGTAAGTCTTTGTAATTCTCTTAAATATAATAAAATCATGACTATGTTTGTCACTATTTATGTTAATTATTCCGCTGTTTTACGTTTTAGAAACTCTGAAATTTTACCCAACTTTAATTTGCATATTCAAGCTTATGTTAATATTAATTCTACTATTCCTTCAACTATTTATATTACTTTTACTCAAGCTGGTCTTTCACGATCCTTTAACTCTTTATTGGTATCAGAGCCTGTATAGGTGCTGATACATGATTATTAAGTTATTTTTACAAATTGTTTTATTTTCTCCAAGATTATCTTAACCCTTACCCTGACCTTTGAGTTTAGGTTGAAAGCTTCTGAATAACAGGTGGTCCACGTAGTAAAACCCGCAGAGAAAAGGGTAGTAAATCGGTTGGTCAGCTTGTTGAGGTATTCACTCTTAGAACAAACTATAAGGGGGGGGAGAGATAGTGAAAAGAGAAAATATCTTAGTTTGTTTAAAAATTTCTGAGGTAATCATGTCAAGCATCGTAAGGGCTTTGAGTTCACTAGGAGGAAGCAGGAGACACCAGCGTCACCAGAATGATATAACTAGTACGTCAGAACCCAGTAACCTTTTAGATCAAGATACGTTTCAGAATAAAGAATTAGAAATTCAAGAAATGGAGAATAGATTACTAAATTGGTCTATGCCTGAGGTTAAATTAAAAGAAATATATAAAGTAGGAACCTTCGATTACAACGCTAAAAAGATCATACATACAATTGAAAATGCTAGGTCTATTAGTAATAAACAAGAAACTATAGAATTATTAGACAAAAATTTATTAGAATCTCATTACCGTGAAAACTTTAAATATATACATCTAGGATTAATACAAATTGCTATAAAACCTTTACATAAATTAGGATTAAACACCCCTATATTACTAGTTTTAAGGGATACGAGAATTAAAGATTTTCATAATTCAACAATTGCGGTAATAGAATCTAATCTAAATGATGGGCCAGTTTACTTTAACTGCCATCCTAATTACTCTATGAGCTTAGCTGATGAATTTACCAAGAGCTCGTTAGTCGTTATGATTGCTGGGTTAGGAGATACCTTCGTTCAAGGTGCTTCGAACCTAAGTATGATTAGTAGAGTTACCTATAAGATTTCAACAGTTAATTATGATTTTAAATCTATAAGAAGTACTCCTAAAAACCAAGTTTGTCTTTTAGAAGCTAACTTAAGACGATCAAATGTTATCACTCCCAAAATACTAACTGCATCTGAAATTATGGATAAAATTCCAGAAGAATGGATATTAAAAGATGTAATAAAACCTGAGAAAATAGAATCTAGATCAATTAGAAATGTTATACAAAGTACTGATGGAACTGTAGCCATCAGAATGAATAGGAGCCAATCCTATAGGTACCATAACTCCCCTAGTATTAGCCAAGCTTCTAGTGCTAGACATTCAGTAGATTCTACTATTAGGCTCAACTTAGCCTGGGTTAACTTTAATCCTACGATCCCTCAATGCTTTTATGAAGAAAGGACTTTGAAACATAGATAAAGCCTGGATAAGAGAAGACTTTGAAGCAGAATATAATAAAGAAAAAAGAAAGTGGTATTTTGCAACTTTCTCTAAAAATCAAACACAAGATTATTTGAAACAATTTTACCAATTCTTGGAAACCCAAGAAATTAATACTTATTTTTTCGTTTGGTTTGAATTACCCTGTTTACAAGAAAATATTGAAAATCCGTTTGCCATAGACTTATTAATAGAAGTTAATAAAAGAATTAGTGTTAGGTGGAAAACACTAAAGAGAGAGATAATAGAATCCGTTCATCCCCCTTTAGAGTCCATAAAACTTTCCCCAGAAAAGAATTTAGAAATAGAGGCTACGCCCTTTAAGGCCATTATTGCCCCTACACCGGAGAGAAGAGATTTAAATAATATACATAGTCAACTTAATTACTCAAATCAGATATTACACACCATAGCGCAGCAACTAGAAAGGATGGAAACCTCTGGGTTTAAATTTACAAAACCAGAAGAAAAACCCGATCCTACTAGACCCATCTATCACTATGACATTCCCTCATCCTCAGAATTACAAAAAATAAAACTAGGAAACTCTACGCATGATAAAATAGAAGAATTAGTAGAAAGATTAAAAATTTTAGATCTAAAACCTGACCCTCAGGTTAACACTCTATCTAGAGAGAAGGAATTCGATAATATGATTAATAAACTAGGAAGACCTCCTAGAAACCCTACTAGAAATTACTACCCTAGACATTCCTTTGCTGACGTCCAGTTTGAAGAAAGGTCTAATTTTGTAGAAAATAGCTACTCAGGAGAATCCATTGTAGAATGGAACATAGATGGAGCCTCTGAACAACAAATATTAGATACAATCCAAAATATGACCATGGCACCTACTGCCTTTATGCTAAGGAAAAACTCAGACAAAAAATCCAGAGAAATGTTAATTATGGGTTTTAGCGGCCAGCTGAAAGGTTGGTGGGATAACCTTCTTAGTCCTGAAGATAAAAATCTTATAGACGTAGCAGTTAAGTCTGAAACTAATGAACCAGCCAGTATTACGGCGTTGCTCTATGCCATCACAAAATTTTTTGTAGGAGAACCGTTGAAGCTCCAAAAAAGAGCTTCAGATCAATTAATGAATCTTTATTGTCCAACTATGTCTGATTATAGATGGTACAGAGATATGTTTCTCTCTAAGTTATGTTTAAGAACCGATGGCTCTGCAGCCTTTTGGAAAGATAGATTTATTAGTGGTTTACCCAGACTTTTTTCTGAAAAAGTCAAAATCAACATACAACAAAATTACAAAGGAGAGATTCCTTATGATAGTTTAACTATAGGTGAACTTTCTAACTACATCGTAGAAACTGGAATTCAAATCTGTACAGATTACAAAATTCAAAACAAAATTAAGAATGAGCAAGCTAATAGTAAACGTGAGATGGGAACATTTTGTGAACAGTATGGTGCTACTCCGCTAAGGGCTCCTAGTAACCCTAAACATAAAAAGAATGTTAGTAAAGGAAGGAGGAACTATAAGAATTATGAAAGACAAAAATATTCTAAACCAGATTATTACCAAAAAGGTAAGAAACCATATAAAAAACCTTTTTCCCAGAAAGAAAAGAAATTTGATAAGAACAAAAATAAAGATATAAAATGTTATAAGTGCGGAAGATTCGGTCACTATGCTAGTAACTGTAAAGTTAAAGATAAAATAAAACAATTAAGTAATCTAAATATATCTGACGAATTAAAAGATACTTTAGTTAATGCATTAAATAAAATTATGTTAAATTCGGATTACGAAGAAACCACCTCCTCTGAAGAATCTTCTTATGAAGATTTAAATCAAATTAACAGCTCAGAAGATTCTGAGTCTGAACATGAAGAATGCTTAGGAATTGATTTCTGTGATTGCAGGAATTGTAATAAGAAAATTGTTAATGTTATATCCAATAGCCAAGCCAACACATTAATAACCATTTTAGATAAGATGGAACCATCTGAAACTAGGGATGCCTTTATGAGGCAAATAAAAGATATAATTGAGGATAACGATCTTACTAAACATCACGTTAGTAAAATTGAATTTAAAAATGTTATGAGTATGTTCAAAAAACCCCTAGATAAACCCTTATCCATAAATGATCTGTATGAAGAAGTTAGATTATTAAAAAAGGAGACACAAACTTTAAAAACCTAGGAGGATGAATTAGAAGTTAAATATTTAGAATTACAAGGAACAATGATAATACAAAATCAAAATTTTGAAGATAAGCTAAGAATAAGAAATACCCAACAACAATTAAGAAATAATGCCACTAACCCAGAAAGTGAGGCAAAAGAGGAAAACAAAGAAGAACCCTATATTTTTAATATGGGAAAAATAATCTCTCACAAATGGTATACCATGATAGACTTAGTTATTCAAGATAAAGAATTCAAATTAGTCGCTCTAATAGACTCAGGAGCCGATCTTAATTGTGTTCAAGAAGGATTAATACCAACCCAATATTACAAAAAGACAAAAGAAAGAATTAGAGGAGCTAATGGAAGTAGACTTGAAGTAACATACAAACTACCAAATGTAAAAATCTGCAAAGGAAAAGTTTGCTACAAAACCTCCTTTCTTTTAGTCAAAAACCTTCAGGAAATCATTATCCTAGGAACTCCATTCTTATCGCTACTTTACCCTTTTAATGTTAATGATCAAGCCCTTACTACTGAAACCCTGGGACATTCAGTTAGTTTTGACTTTTTAGACAAACCTAAAATAAGAGATCTTAATTCAGTTCAAAGTAAAAAATTACCATAGTTAACCTTATAACAAATAAGAAAAAATAGATTAATTTTATCAATAAAGAAATACATTACAAAAGAATAATTGAACAAGTACAAACCCCTATTATTAAAGAAAAAATTAATACCCTCCAAAATAAATTTATTAAAGATTTATGTTCTGAACAGCCTAATGCGTTTTGGACTAGAAAAACGCATGAGATCTCGTTACCTTATAATCCTGAATTCAAAGAAATTAATATACCCACTAAAGCTCGCCCTATCCAAATGAATAAAGAAAATTTAGAATATTGTAAGAAAGAAATTCAAGGGTTTTTAGACAAAGGGTTAATTAGGCCTAGTAAATCTCCATGGAGTTGTTCAGCCTTTTACGTAGTTAATGCCTCTGAATTAGAAAGAGGAAGTCCTCGGTTAGTAATTAACTACAAACCTTTAAATACGGCATTACAATGGATTAGATACCCAATACCTAATAAAAAAGATCTAATTAATAGATTACATAATAAAAGTATTTTTTCTAAGTTCGATTTAAAATACGGATATTATCAAATACAAGTTAAAGAAGAAGATAAGTATAAAACTGCTTTCACCGTACCGTTTGGCCATTATGAGTGGAACGTTATGCCCTTAGGTTTAAAAAATGCCCCATCAGAATTTCAAAACATAATGAACGATATATTCTATCAATACTCTAGCTTTACCATAGTCTATCTAGACGACATCCTAGTCTATTCAGACTCTATTAATCAACACTTCCATCACTTAGAGCAGTTCTACAAAATAATTAAAGAAAACGGTCTTGTGCTATCTGAGAGTAAATTAAAATTATTTCAGCCCAAAGTCAGATTCTTAGGATTTGACATTAGTCAAGGTGAGTACACCCCAATTACTAGATCCTTAGAGTTTGTCAGCAAATTTCCCAATGAAATTAAGGATAAAACTCAATTACAAAGATTTTTAGGTTGCCTAAATTATGTGTCGGATTTCATTCCTAATCTTAGAACTATATGCGTACCCTTGTTTAAAAGATTAAGAAAAAATCCCCCACCTTGGGATGAGTCTATGACCCAAAGTGTTATCCAGCTAAAACAAGTTGTTAAAAAACTACCATGTCTAGGAATCCCAGACCCAGAGGCCAGTCTTATTGTCGAAACCGATGCTTCTGATCTAGGTTTTGGAGGCATTTTAAAACAAATATTACCGGGTACTTATAAGGAGCAAGTAGTCAGATTTTATTCTGGAACTTGGTCTTCAGCCCAATTGAATTATAGTACTATCAAAAAAGAAATTTTATCTATTGTACTTTGCATTACCAAATTTCAAGATGACTTATTTTCAAAAACATTTTTACTCAAAACTGATTGCAAATCAGCTAAAAGTGTTTTACAAAAGGATGTTAAAAATTTAGTGTCAAAACACATATTTGCCAGATGGCAGTCATTACTTGCATGTTTTGATTTTGAAATCATGCATATTAATGGTATTAAAAATGCATTACCAGATTTTTTAACTAGAGAATTTTTACAGGGCAAAACATGAGTAGCAAATCCACTTCCAAAGATTCTTATGGACCTCCCCTACAAAAGCCTAATAACCAGAAACAGTTGATATTAGGATCCCCATCCTACATATCAAAAATTACTTCTCCCGTTTCTTCTCAAAAAGGAACAGGAGCCAACCCTGCGTTGGTCTCACCTTCGCAGTTTGTGCAGGATATTACGTCATCTTCCAAGATGACCCCCATTAAGAGTAAGTTGGCCTATTACACTCCTCCAGAAGGAGCCAAATCCAAATTTGTTACCAAAAAATTAACTGTCCTAATTATTACTCTTGAAGATTATTACTGTCCAAAAGAAGGATCGTTACTTCAGACTGTTAGCAAGATTTTCCCTTTGGGAACTCATTTTATAAATAATGATGTTACAAAAACCAGATCATTCTACGAATTTATTCTGGTGGACACTGATTCTATTACTTTGACCCATGTCCACGACGAGACTACAGGAAATATTAAGTTTTCTAAATTCAAAATTAATAAAGTACTTTCCCCTTCAGACTGGGGTTCTCATCCCTATCATACCGAAAGTTTTACCAGAATTTTCCAGCCCCAACACTACTCTTATCTAGATTACATGGATGCCTGGACTTACTTTCTTACTGTTAGGCCTTATGACCATACATGGTTCATTTGGTTTAATAAAAACATCTCATTAAAGTTTCCTAATTGGTTTATTAAGTGGTTTGAAATTTACGGTTTAGATACCAGCATCTTCCCAGATCTGGCATCCAAAGCCTATCAGGAATTCTGTGATCTTACCACTTGTCCACATCATAAAAGTTTGTTATCTTTCACTGCTACCTTTGGTATTACTTGGATTATGTCTTGGTCTTTTTCTACCGACCAGGTTTGGCCGGAGTCTACGGCAGCACAATTAATTAGAAAAGTGTCTATTAAATGGTGGGATGCCTTCAATCCAGCCCTCCTATCTTCAGATACTAGAAATGCTTGGTATGCAAAGAACCCTCATCTTTGCAAGCAAGCTAACACTACCTTGGATGCTAGTTTCCTTACCGACAAAAGTAAATTACTTGCCTCTCTAGCAGCAATCTCCGATCCTAAGAAGTTTCAAGAAAAATTACAAGAAGTTATGGGTGCCATGTCAGAAGATGCTAGCTCTTCAAACTCATTGGATGCCACGCCAGAAAATGAAGATGACTGTTACGCAATCTTTGATTAAAGATATTCAAATCTTACTTTTAGACAGCTGTCAAATTACTCTGCTTAAAGAAAGGAGAAATCTTATCTCTTTGGATTCGCTTTTCTCTTCATCCATTATTAGGCCAAGATGGGCCGCAGCTACTTTGGTTATTTGCAGAATTATTAGGCCATGTGGGCCCTGTTATTATGAAAATTAGATTCCTTTAACTTTACTTTTTAGCCCATAAGGGTTTGTTGGCCACTATTTGTTTGTCAGGCCTTTTGCTTTTGCTTTATCGTTTGTAAATTATGTTGTAATTTTATTTCTTTGAAGTCCGGATGCTATAAAAGCATTCCTTTGTGGTTTGTGTAAGCATGCTCATTTCTCCTCACACTTGAGAAACCTGAACACTGCTATATCTGTAAGTCTTTGTAATTCTCTTAAATATAATAAAATCATGACTATGTTTGTCACTATTTATGTTAATTATTCCGCTGTTTTACGTTTTAGAAACTTTGAAATTTTACCCAACTTTAATTTGCATATTCAAGCTTATGTTAATATTAATTCTACTATTCCTTCAACTATTTATATTACTTTTACTCAAGCTGATCTTTCACGATCCTTTAACTCTTTATTGGTATCAAAGCCTGTATAGGTGCTGATACGTGATTATTAAGTTATTTTTACAAATTGTTTTATTTTCTCCAAGATTATCTTAACCCTTACCCTGACCTTTGAGTCTAGGTTGAAAGCTTCTGAATAACAGGTGGTCCACGTAGTAAAACCCGCAGAGAAAAGGGTAGTAAATCGGTTGGTCAGCTTGTTGAGGTATTCACTCTTAGAACAAACTATAAGGGGGGAGAGAGATAGTGAAAAGAGAAAATATCTTAGTTTGTTTAAGAATTTCTGAGGTAATCATGTCAAGCATCGTAAGGGCTTTGAGTTCACAAGGAGGAAGCAGGAGACACCAGCGTCACCAGAATGATATAGCTAGTACGTCAGAACCCAATAACCTTTTAGATCAAGATACGTTTCAGAATAAAGAATTAGAAATTCAAGAAATGGAGAATAGATTACTAAATTGGTCTATGCCTGAGGTTAAATTAAAAGAAATATATAAAGTAGGAACCTTCGATTACAACGCTAAAAAGATCATACATACAATTGAAAATGCTAGGTCTATTAGTAATAAACAAGAAACTATAGAATTATTAGACAAAAATTTATTAGAATCTCATTACCGTGAAAACTTTAAATATATACATCTAGGATTAATACAAATTGCTATAAAACCTTTACATAAATTAGGATTAAACACCCCTATATTACTAGTTTTAAGGGATACGAGAATTAAAGATTTTCATAATTCAACAATTGCGGTAATAGAATCTAATCTAAATGATGGGCCAGTTTACTTTAACTGCCATCCTAATTACTCTATGAGCTTAGCTGATGAATTTACCAAGAGCTCGTTAGTCGTTATGATTGCTGGGTTAGGAGGTACCTTCGTTCAAGGTGCTTCGAACCTAAATATGATTAGTAGAGTTACCTATAAGGTTTCAACAGTTAATTATGATTTTAAATCTATAAGAAGTACTCCTAAAAACCAAGTTTGTCTTTTAGAAGCTAACTTAAGACGATTAAATGTTATCACTCCCAAAATACTAACTGCATCTGAAATTATGGATAAAATTCCAGAAGAATGGATATTAAAAGATGTAATAAAACCTGAGAAAATAGAATCTAGATCAATTAGAAATGTTATACAAAGTACTGATGGAACTGTAGCCATCAGAATGAATAGGAGCCAATCCTATAGGTACCATAACTCCCCTAGTATTAGCCAAGCTTCTAGTGCTAGACATTCAGTAGATTCTACTATTAGGCTCAACTTAGCCGGGGTTAACTTTAATCCTACGATCCCTCAATGCTTTTATGAAGAAAGGACTTCAAGGTCCCCTTCCCCAACTGAGTCCCAGATAGTTAGCACTATTATTAGGGAAGAACCCTTTACCATAGATAAAGCCTGGATAAGAGAAGACTTTGAAGCAGAATATAATAAAGAAAAAAGAAAGTGGTATTTTGCAACTTTCTCTAAAAATCAAACACAAGATTATTTGAAACAATTTTACCAATTCTTGGAAACCCAAGAAATTAATACTTATTTTTTCGTTTGGTTTGAATTACCCTGTTTACAAGAAAATATTGAAAATCCGTTTGCCATAGACTTATTAATAGAAGTTAATAAAAGAATTAGTGTTAGGTGGAAAACACTAAAGAGAGAGATAATAGAATCCGTTCATCCCCCTTTAGAGTCCATAAAACTTTCCCCAGAAAAGAATTTAGAAATAGAGGCTACACCCTTTAAGGCCATTATTGCCCCTACACCGGAGAGAAGAGATTTAAATAATATACATAGTCAACTTAATTACTCAAATCAGATATTACACACCATAGCGCAGCAACTAGAAAGGATGGAAACCTCTGGGTTTAAATTTACAAAATCAGAAGAAAAACCCGATCCTACTAGACCCATATATCACTATGACATTCCCTCATCCTCAGAATTACAAAAAATAAAACTAGGAAACTCTACGCATGATAAAATAGAAGAATTAGTAGAAAGATTAAAAATTTTAGATCTAAAACCTGACCCTCAGGTTAACACTCTATCTAGAGAGAAGGAATTCGATAATATGATTAATAAACTAGGAAGACCTCCTAGAAACCCTACTAGAAATTACTACCCTAGACATTCCTTTGCTGACGTCCAGTTTGAAGAAAGGTCTAATTTTGTAGAAAATAGCTACTCAGGAGAATCCATTGTAGAATGGAACATAGATGGAGCCTCTGAACAACAAATATTAGATACAATCCAAAATATGACCATGGCAGCTACTGCCTTTATGCTAAGGAAAAACTCAGACAAAAAATCCAGAGAAATGTTAATTATGGGTTTTACCGGCCAGCTGAAAGGTTGGTGGGATAACCTTCTTAGTCCTGAAGATAAAAATCTTATAGACGTAGCAGTTAAGTCTGAAACTAATGAACCAACCAGTATTACGGCGTTGCTCTATGCCATCACAAATTTTTTTGTAGGAGAACCGTTGAAACTCCAAAAAAGAGCTTCAGGTCAATTAATGAATCTTTATTGTCCAACTATGTCTGATTATAGATGGTACAGAGATATGTTTCTCTCTAAGTTATGTTTAAGAACCGATGGCTCTGCATCCTTTTGGAAAGAGAGATTTATTAGTGGTTTACCCAGACTTTTTTCTGAAAAAGTCAAAATCAACATACAACAAAATTACAAAGGAGAGATTCCTTATGATAGTTTAACTATAGGTGAACTTTCTAACTACATCGTAGAAACTGGAATTCAAATCTGTACAGATTACAAAATTCAAAACAAAATTAAGAATGAGCAAGCTAATAGTAAACGTGAGATGGGAACATTTTGTGAACAGTATGGTGCTACTCCGCTAAGGGCTCCTAGTAACCCTAAACATAAAAAGAATGTTAGTAAAGGAAGGAGGAACTATAAGAATTATGAAAGACAAAAATATTCTAAACCAGATTATTACCAAAAAGGTAAGAAACCATATAAAAAACCTTTTTCCCAGAAAGAAAAGAAATTTGATAAGAACAAAAATAAAGATATAAAATGTTATAAGTGCGGAAGATTCGGTCACTATGCTAGTAACTGTAAAGTTAAAGATAAAATAAAACAATTAAGTAATCTAAATATATCTGACGAATTAAAAGATACTTTAGTTAATGCATTAAATAAAATTATGTTAAATTCGGATTACGAAGAAACCACCTCCTCTGAAGAATCTTCTTATGAAGATTTAAATCAAATTAACAGCTCAGAAGATTCTGAGTCTGAACATGAAGAATGCTTAGGAATTGATTTCTGTGATTGCAGGAATTGTAATAAGAAAATTGTTAATGTTATATCCAATAGCCAAGCCAACACATTAATAACCATTTTAGATAAGATGGAACCATCTGAAACTAGGGATGCCTTTATGAGGCAAATAAAAGATATAATTGAGGATAACGATCTTACTAAACATCACGTTAGTAAAATTGAATTTAAAAATGTTATGAGTATGTTCAAAAAACCCCTAGATAAACCCTTATCCATAAATAATCTGTATGAAGAAGTTAGATTATTAAAAAAGGAGATACAAACTTTAAAAACCCGGGAGGATGATTTAGAAGTTAAATATTTAGAATTACAAGGAACAATGATAATACAAAATCAAAATTTTGAAGATAAGCTAAGAATAAGAAATACCCAACAACAATTAAGAAATAATGCCACTAACCCAGAAAGTGAGGCAAAAGAGGAAAACAAAGAAGAACCCTATATTTTTAATATGTGAAAAATAATCTCTCACAAATGGTATACCATGATAGACTTAGTTATTCAAGATAAAGAATTCAAATTAGTCGCTCTAATAGACTCAGGAGCCGATCTTAATTGTGTTCAAGAAGGATTAATACCAACCCAATATTACAAAAAGACAAAAGAAAGAATTAGAGGAGCTAATGGAAGTAGACTTGAAGTAACATACAAACTACCAAATGTAAAAATCTGCAAAGGAAAAGTTTGCTACAAAACCTCCTTTCTTTTAGTCAAAAACCTTCAGGAAATCATTATCCTAGGAACTCCATTCTTATCGCTACTTTACCCTTTTAATGTTAATGATCAAGCCCTTACTACTGAAACCCTGGGACATTCAGTTAGTTTTGACTTTTTAGACAAACCTAAAATAAGAGATCCTAATTCAGTTCAAAGTAAAAAATTACCATAGTTAACCTTATAACAAATAAGAAAAAATAGATTAATTTTATCAATAAAGAAATACATTACAAAAGAATAATTGAACAAGTAAAAACCCCTATTATTAAAGAAAAAATTAATACCCTCCAAAATAAATTTATTAAAGATTTATGTTCTGAACAGCCTAATGCGTTTTGGACTAGAAAAACGCATGAGATCTCGTTACCTTATAATCCTGAATTCAAAGAAATTAATATACCCACTAAAGCTCGCCCTATCCAAATGAATAAAGAAAATTTAGAATATTGTAAGAAAGAAATTCAAGGGTTTTTAGACAAAGGGTTAATTAGGCCTAGTAAATCTCCATGGAGTTGTTCAGCCTTTTACGTAGTTAATGCCTCTGAATTAGAAAGAGGAAGTCCTCGGTTAGTAATTAACTACAAACCTTTAAATACGGCATTACAATGGATTAGATACCTAATACCTAATAAAAAAGATCTAATTAATAGATTACATAATAAAAGTATTTTTTCTAAGTTCGATTTAAAATACGGATATTATCAAATACAAGTTAAAGAAGAAGATAAGTATAAAACTGCTTTCACCGTACCCTTTGGCCATTATGAGCGGAACGTTATGCCCTTAGGTTTAAAAAATGCCCCATCAGAATTTCAAAACATAATGAACGATATATTCTATCAATACTCTAGCTTTACCATAGTCTATCTAGACGACATCCTAGTCTATTCAGACTTTATTAATCAACACTTCCATCACTTAGACCAGTTCTACAAAATAATTAAAGAAAACGGTCTTGTGCTATCTGAGAGTAAATTAAAATTATTTCAGCCCAAAGTCAGATTCTTAGGATTTGACATTAGTCAAGGTGAGTACACCCCAATTACTAGATCTTTAGAGTTTGTCAGCAAATTTCCCAATGAAATTAAGGATAAAACTCAATTACAAAGATTTTTAGGTTGCCTAAATTATGTGTCGGATTTCATTCCTAATCTTAGAACTATATGCGTACCCTTGTTTAAAAGATTAAGAAAAAATCCCCCACCTTGGGATGAGTCTATGACCCAAAGTGTTATCCAGCTAAAACAAGTTGTTAAAAAACTACCATGTCTAGGAATCCCAGACCCAGAGGCCAGTCTTATTGTCGAAACCGATGCTTCTGATCTAGGTTTTGGAGGCATTTTAAAACAAATATTACCGGGTACTGATAAGGAGCAAGTAGTCAGATTTTATTCTGGAACTTGGTCTTCAGCCCAATTGAATTATAGTACTATCAAAAAAGAAATTTTATCTATTGTACTTTGCATTACCAAATTTCAAGATGACTTATTTTCAAAAACATTTTTACTCAAAACTGATTGCAAATCAGCTAAAAGTGTTTTACAAAAGGATGTTAAAAATTTAGTGTCAAAACACATATTTGCCAGATGGCAGTCATTACTTGCATGTTTTGATTTTGAAATCATGCATATTAATGGTATTAAAAATGCATTACCAGATTTTTTAACTAGAGAATTTTTACAGGGCAAAACATGAGTAGCAAATCCACTTCCAAAGATTCTTATGGACCTCCCCTACAAAAGCCTAATAACCAGAAACAGTTGATATTAGGATCCCCATCCTACATATCAAAAATTACTTCTCCCGTTTCTTCTCAAAAAGGAACAGGAGCCAACCCTGCGTTGGTCTCACCTTCGCAGTTTGTGCAGGATATTACGTCATCTTCCAAGATGACCCCCATTAAGAGTAAGTTGGCCTATTACACTCCTCCACAAGGAGCCAAATCCAAATTTGTTACCAAAAAATTAACTGTCCCAATTATTACTCTTGAAGATTATTACTGTCCAAAAGAAGGATCGTTACTTCAGACTGTTAGCAAGATTTTCCCTCTGGGAACTCATTTTATAAATAATGATGTTACAAAAACCAGATCATTCTACGAATTTATTCTGGTGGACACTGATTCTATTACTTTGACCCATGTCCACGACGAGACTACAGGAAATATTAAGTTTTCTAAATTCAAAATTAATAAAGTACTTTCCCCTTCAGACTGGGGTTCTCATCCCTATCATACCGAAAGTTTTACCAGAATTTTCCAGCCCCAACACTACTCTTATCTAGATTACATGGATGTCTGGACTTACTTTCTTACTGTTAGGCCTTATAACCATACATGGTTCCCACCAGCCTCCTCAGAGTTTTCTTATCCTTGGTGGACGCGTCAACCGGATACTCTTGACTCTTCAGAAAGACCTTAATATCATGATACCAAGGTTTGCCATCTGATACCCCTTCAACTGCAAACACAAAAGCGGGTCTATCCAGACGCATGATTCTGATCGAGGGAGTTTCATTCCAACGGTTCACCTGATACATCGAAGATAACGTTGCCAACGCATCTACCACGTGATTCTCTAACCAGGGTATATGATGGAAATCGACTCTGTCAAAGAAAGGTAACAACCTTCTGGCATAGTTGTTATAAGGCACCAAATTCGCTTGACGAGTTTCCCATTCACCTGTGATCTGATTAACCACCAACGCGGAATCACCATAAACATCGAGGTTTTTGATTCTCAAAACAATCGCTTCTTCTAACCCCATGATGCATGCTTCATACTCCGCTTCATTGTTGGTGCATATGAACGCTAACCGGGCAGTAAAGGGTATATGAGAACCCTGTGGAGTCGTAATGACTACCCCGATTCCGTTACCATATGAGTTGACAGCCCCATCGAAGACTAACTTCCACTGGGATCCAATTTCAGGTCCTTCATCATGTAAAGGCTCTTCATAGTCTTTCATCTTCAGATACATAATATGCTCATCCGGGAACTCAAACTTCATCGGTTGATAATCCTCAATTGGTTGTTCAGCAAGATATTCTGACAGAACACTTCCCTTAATGGCTTTTTAGGAAACATAATGAATATCGTATTCTGTCAGAACCATTTGCCAACGGGCTATTCTTCTAGAAAGCGCCTGCTTTTCGAACACATATTTGATCGGATCCATCTTCGAAATCAAGAGGGTTGTGTGGTTTAACATATACTGCCTCAAACGCTTAGCTTCCCAAGCGAGTGCACGACATGTTTTTTCCAGCATTGAGTACCTCGACTCATAATCAGTGAACTTTTTACTCAGGTAGTATATGGCATGTTCTTTTCTACCTGACTCATCGTGTTGACCGAGTACACACCCCATTGAGTTCTCAAGAACCGTAAGATACATAATCAATGGCCTTCATGGTACTGGTGGCATAAGGACCGGAGGTTCCTGCAAATATTCCTTTATTTTTTCGAACGCCTTTTGACAGTTTTCATTCCACCTGACCGCTTGATCTTTTCTTAGCAATTTGAATATTGGTTCACAAGTGGCTGTAAGATGAGATATGAACCTAGCAATGTAGTTCAACCTCCCCAGAAAACCACGAACCTCTTTTTCTCTTCTCGGCTCAGGCATTTCTTGTATGGCTTTTACTTTAGCAGGATCAACCTCGATACCTCTTTTGCTGACAATAAACCCCAGTAATTTTCCCGATCTCACCCCGAAGGTGCACTTGTTCGGATTCAACCTCAGTCTGAACTTTATCAACCTATCAAAAAGCTTCTGCAGATTTACCAGATGCTCCTCCTCCGTTTGTGACTTCGCGATCATGTCATCAACATAGACCTCGTTCTCTTTGTGAATCATATCATGAAAGAGAGTCACCATTGCCCGCTGATAAGTTTCCCCAGCATTTTTCAATCCAAAGGGCATTACTTTGTAACAAAATGTCCCCCACGGTGTTATGAACGTTGTTTTCTCCATGTCCTCTGGGGCCATTTTGATTTGGTTATACCCAGAGAAGCCATCCATGAAGGAAAACACAGAGTATTGAGCAGTGTTGTCCACTAACACATCGATGTGAGAGCGGGAAATCATCTTTTGGGATTGCTCTATTCAGATCTCTGTAATCAACACACATCGTGACCTTTCCGTCCTTCTTAGGTACAGGAACAATGTTAGCAACCCACGGAGGATAACTTATCACAGCCAGAAATCCCGCATCTATCTGTTTCTGAACCTCCTCTTTAATCTTGACAGACATTTCAGGTTTCGTTCTTCTCAACTTTTGCTTAACTGGAGTACATCCCTCTTTGAGCGGCAACTGATGTACCACGGTGTCAGTGTCAAGCCCAGGCATGTCTTGGTAAGACCAGGCGAAGATATCCACATATTTTCGAAGCATTTCAATCAATCTTCCCTTTACATTGTCTTCCAAAGCAGCTCCAATTTTTACCTTTTTCTTCGCATCCAAGGTTCCTAAATTAACAATCTCAATCTCCTCCTAATGAGGCACGATTACCCTTTCCTCCTATTTTAGTAGTCTGGCCAATTCCTCAGGAAGTTCACAGCCTTCCTCAACCTCTTCTTCAGCATGATATATGGGATTATCGAAATCATACTGAGCCATAACCGAATCATGAGGGATGGAATCTGAACAAGGTAACATGCACGATAGATGATTCTTGTTTTATTATGTATGCAACAAATAAAACACATTGCCATTTTGATATGCTTTTATGCACAAAGGAAAAATAGAAAAGCAGGGATCAAAAATATTTGAATGCGAAAAGTCCTTTATTATTGATAAAGAAAAGCATACGAAATGCTCAATCCCTACAAACAAGAGTCACTACGCCTTGGGCAGAGCGTAGGATCAAACATAACAGAAAAAAACAGAGACAATTACTCTGGGCCAATCACTTGGATGATCTTCTCCGATGACCAGTTGCATGGGCTTTGACCAGGCATGCAGGGGCGTATCCAATTATCCATGTCGCAATCACTATCCCCATCCTCTTCAACGGCGTTGACTCTATCAAAGAATACCCCATCACTGGTAAAAAGAACCGGGCCGTAAAACTTCGAAGGCTCTTCAGGATGCCTGGGTGGCTCCTCTCCGCAAACTGTCACCATGTGTCCATCCACCATATACTTCAGCTTCTGATGGAGTGTAGACATTACAGCCCCAGCACTGTGAATCCACGGCCAACCAAGTAGACAACTGTAAGCGGGCTGGATATCCATTATATAGAATATGGCGTCAGAGACCTTCGGGCCAACCTTAATTGGCAGCACAACCTCTCCAAAAATAGCTCTCTTAGAACTATCAAATGCGCGCACCACCAAATCACTTGGCGTGCATATCAACCCTCGAGTATCCAACTTCATCAATGCCTTCTTAGGCAACACATTTAAAGATGACCCTGTATCCACAAGCACATGAGACAACAACGACCCACGACACTCAATAGAAATATGCAAGGCATTGTTATGGTTTCTCCCAGCTGGAGTCAAGTCAGCATCAGTAAACCCCAAACTGTTGCCTGCATTAACATGGGCTATCACCCCCTCAAGCTGATTGACCGAGATCTCTTGGGGCACATAAGCAGCATTTAGTACTTTCAACAATGCGTTTCGGTGAGCTTTCGAACACAACAACAAGGATAAGATGGATATCTTGGACGGCGTCTGATGCAAATGATCCACATATTTATAGTCACTTCTTCGAATCAACCTCATGAATTCCTCTACATTCTCGGAGAAGGGACTATCAGCTGGCCTTACTACGGAGTCAGTCATTGTCGGGGTCTGCACAGAATTATCTACGGCCTGTTTACCCTTGTCCCGTCTGGAATTATTAGCCCGTTCATCGGAAGGAGTGAAGATTCTACTGCTTCGGGTAATAGCTCCTGCTTCCTCAAGACTGGAACTTGCTCCCGCCGTTCCCATTAACTCTTGTTTCTACCCATTAACGAAAACTTATGCCTCATAGTTCCAAGGAATGGCCTTGGTACTCTCATAAGGAATGGGTCCAGGACCTGTAATTATAACCGGCGCTGGTCTTGCCGCCGCTAAAATTGTGATTATCCTGAATGGAATAGTGATAGTAGCCATATCACTGCCGATAACCTCTTTTTGTTGGTCACATCTGTCAAACTGCAACCTACCTTCATCGATCAACTTTTGAATTCCTGACTTCAACAATCCACAACCATTCGTCTGTACCGTACATTTTGAACAATTCTTGTCACAACCGGGGTCCACTCCACCCATCAATAGTTTCTCCTTTACCACCATCAAAAGAGTCTTTAACTTGTTCACATCCATAACCAGATTCAAAGATTCATTCTCCTCTAACACAGCGTTAACCTTCGGCCCGCCATGATCCGGCATTGGGTTCTGGATAACATTCGGCACGTCATTTGAAAAATTTATAGCTTTAGAATTCACCAAGTCTTGGACTTTATGCTTAAAAGCTTTGCAGTCCTCGATGCGATGTCCGGGTGCCCCAGAATAAAAGTCGCAGTGGGCGTTAGGATTATAACCCGGAGGTGGATTACCGGTAAGAGGGGCCAAAGTCCTCTTCTGGATTAACTGTAATTGTAGTAAATGATGGAACAACTGGGAATACGGCATGGGAGGTGTTTCAAAATGCCTATCAGCCGTCCTTTGTCTAGCTAGATAACGGCGAAGTGCTTGATTTTGCTGTTGTTGTGGAAGCGCTGCAGGAATCGTCACTGAAGCTACTTGTTGATTATAGTTCTGGCGTTGCTTCTGTTTACCTCGATGAGACGAGACACAATTGGTTTCCTCCTTCCTTTTGTAATTCACATATGGTTTCTTCCCCTGACTAGAAGACAACCCATCATTACCTGAAACTTTCCCAGCTTTGATTCCACCCTTTAACATCTCCCCAACCATGATCAAGTCAGTAAACTTGCCCGACATGCAAGGTAACAGCTTTTCATAATAATGTCCCAGAAAAGTATCCATAAACAGATTCAGCATTTCCTTCTCCAGCATGGGTGGTTGTACCCTTGCCGCCAACTCGCGCCATCTCTGCGCGTACTCCTTAAAACTTTCACCACTCTTTTGAGACATATTTTGTAACTGTGTACAATTGGGAGCCAAGTCAGTATTATATTGATACGGTTTCACAAATGCTTCCACCATCTCTCTCCAGTTGCGTACATGGCTCCTCTCAAGCTGCATATACCATTCCAGGGACGCTCCAAACAAGCTGTCCTGGAAGAAGTGCATCAATAATTTTTCATCACGGGAGTACACGGCCATCTTTCTTGCGTACGCCCGAACGTGTGTCCTGGGGCAAGTAGTGCCGTTGTACTTCTCGAAAGTAGGGACTTGAAACTTATGAGGAATTCTCATATCAGGAACCAGCCCTAGGTCATCCAGATCCATTCCCACAGAATTTTGATTCACCACCCCTCTTAGCTGTTCTTCAATCATTCTAATTCTTTGATCTTCGACAACCGGGATACCAACATCTCCACCTGGTACAGAGAAAACATCGTCTTGTTGGTCATCAAAGTGATGGCCATGAACTGCACGAATAATGTTTCCTCCTCCAACCACAGAAGGAATCACCACATTCTCTCCTCCTCCCGGAGGGACAACAACAGTGGGAACTGGAACTCCGCCTGGAGGTCCATTATGAATATTGTGTCCATTAGCACCTCCGCCCGGAGGAATAACATTGTTCTGGAGACCACCATGTAGTACCCCATTAGCATCTAGTCTTACCACGAGAGGTTGAACGAGAGTCCTGAGTTTCTCCTGTCCCTGTACGACTCCTTGCATCATTTCCATGAATTGGGTGATACGGGCTTGCATGGCGGCCATTTCTGCTTGCATTTGCTCCATTACTCTTTTCTGGTTGAGCCGAGTAGAATATTGATGAATCGGTTGGTCAGCTATCCTGCCTGAAACCAAATAAAGGTTAGGAAAAACCGGAGCAAGTACCTGTTATGCAAAGATGCTTATGATTATGAAAATGCAAATGTCATGTTTTTCATCCCCAGGGCGTTTTACACCCTAATACCAGTCTTAATCACAAGAATCTCAATAATAGTCACATAATGTTGAGAGAAAAATATTGCGAAGAACTGTGATGTGATAAAATGTTGTGATAATGTGCTGGTGAATAGCGTGATGTTGAAGAAACCCCCTTTTAATAAGCCATTCATTCAACAGAAAACTAATAAGTGCCGAAGCATTTTACAATGAGTCCGTAAATGGGAAGTACATCAAGGAAATAGCTCCATCAATAAGCCTGATGGTAGCCAACAGTACATCAACAAAACTACATTAAGAAGATGAGAAAGTAAGATCAAACATCTAACTCCAAATATTTCAATTTCTCACTAGAATGCTTGATTTCTTCAAAAAGGATTCTGGTGCGCCGATGACCCGGCCTTTCAATCATCTCTTTGATCAAAATGTCTCTTCTCTTCAGAGCTTTGGCTAATGAATCTGCGTGCATCAATAGAGCTTCATCAGTACTCACTTCCTTAAACCTTTTCACCCCAGCTTGTATCTTGAGTCCTTCCATCTCTACCATGGCATCCTCAAGCTTTTTCTTGGACACCTTCAGTTCATCATTAACATTCTTCAGTTGCTCTTGGATTTTTCAAAAGTCTTCCCGATGCTTTCTCTGTTGTTCATGCGCTCTAAGAAGCTCATCGTCTTTGGCCTTTAATTGCTCTCGCAGCTCTGCATTCTCCATTCTGACCTCATCCCAGGCTTACTGAAGCTTGGCTAGCGTGTCTTTAGTCTGGGCTAAGGCATGTTTGGTCTTCTTATGAGCTTGAGTAGAAGCAATGGCACCCTTACTGATTTTCTAGAAATGTTGAGCTCTTTCGGAAAAACCCTTTCTCTTGCTGCTAAGATTTGTTTCGCGTCTTGGGCTTTCTGTTCCAATCTTTTGTTGGTATGTAGCACTTCTTGAAGATGGCTGCTCAGCTCAGAATTCTCTCCTTGAAGCGTTTTCACCGAGAACTTGCAATTTGTCGATGGCTTCCATAGTGGCAGCATTTCTTTCTTTCTCATCCTCAGGATACAATAGGGGTGCCCTATCAAAAGGCAAGTGAAAATCTACAACTCTCTTCTTCACCCACTCTTCATATGTTGGATAAGCCCGATTGTTGGGTTTGCCTAGAGCGACTTTCCTTTTCTTTAGCACACTGGCCCAACTTTCAGAGGCTTTTTGTGTTGTTTCCAAACCATCTGATGTGTGGAAATACAGGGACTCCTCTACATCCCTCTTAATGGGCGGCCCCGTCAGAGCGTACCCAAATTGTCGGATAGCCAAAGAAGGATTGTAGTTGATTCCTCCTTTTCTTCCTATTAATGGAACATTAGGGAACTCACCACAGTTGTGGATAATATTCTTGCTGATTAGCCCATGATCTACCCATATGATGTCCTTGGTAACTAACCCTATTAAGCGCTGACTCCACTCTAAAGAATCTTTAGAATCCACAAAAGCCCCTGATTGCGGTAAGCGACTTGCAAACCACTTATAGAACAAAGGTGCGCAACAACGAACTACACCTCCTCTTTTCTTTTCGTTTCTATTATATAGGGCGTAGTGAAGATCTCCCAACTGTGTTGGTACTGGATTTTTCATCATGAATATCCTAATGGCGTCCGTATCAATAAAGTCAGGCTCGTTGGGGAACAACACAATACCATAGACACAAAGGACTAGCAATGCATTAAAAACCACCCATTTCTCACATTTAGCTGCCTCCTGAGCCTTCTTTATCAGATACCCTAGCTTGTAACCATGAAGCTTTCCTTTGTTAGAGATGTTGGCTTCTAATTCTGACTTGCTCAAATAAAGAGCACCAGCCACTTTTCCGCAATCCAGATCACCTGTAGACCCAAAGAAAGGAGGCTCCTCCTTGATAGCAATCCCTAGCATGTTTGAATACTCCTCTAAAGTAGGTACCAACAAATAATTTGGAAATAAAAAACACCTCAAAGGAGGGTCGTAGAACTGCATCAAAGTATGGAGGCCCCTGTATTCGTAATCACTGACATTGCAGACAAAAGATAAAATACACCCATATTTTTCTTCGAAAGCTTTCCGCACTTCAGGGCTCGCCATTCCTTTCAGGACAATAATAGGGCCTAGAGTAGGCGTGAGGAATTTGTAACTGATGATATTCTTCTTCTCCTTAGTATTCATCCTTGTGAGAACCTGATGACTGGAATCGGGGGTAAAATATGCACCTGGAAATGAGTAAACATGTATGTTAGGATATGTAAATGCAATGCAAAGGGCATGGTATCAAGGTTCCAAGTGTCTGTGCTGAACCGTGAACGGTGTCAGTGTAGCTCTGAGAACAATATAGAACCATGGATAGGAACCATCTGAATACAATAGGATGAATTCTCCTTTCATGTAATGACAACAGAAAACCGGGTATTGTAGAAGGCTATGGTTACCTGCAAACCTGTAAACAACCCGCCCTTCTCACGTGTGGGTACTAAAATCCTCAGTATCCCGGGCTCTCAGGTCGAGAAAGGATGATACGTTCGCCATTTCTGGTTTGGCATCATCATCAATCGAGAAGGCTTTAACTGATTCACCAAAACGAAAGGTCCTCAGCTTCAGGCACTGAGGTCGAGAAGCAATAGTACATTCATCCCTCGGGGTACAGTACTATCGCCAATCGAGAAGTGCCTCCACCGATTCTCTTTCAAAAGGGATATCCTATAGCAAGTTCCCAGCATTGGGTCCTCGGATCGAGAATGTGTAATGGGTTTGCCACAGAATGTGGTCTGCCACTGTCACATCTCGGGAGGAGTGCCGCAACTGAGTCCTCGGGAATGGTCACTAGAGTCAACCATTCCTCAAGAGAATAACTACTGGCCTGTATAAACAAACAGTAGCAGATAGCTCCTGATAGAACCTCGTCTGGTTGTGGGTCTCGTGAACAACAATACGTGGTCACCACCATGCAAGCGTCACGACTATCCACTCTAACACCTATGTGTATGCTCAAGCCTGGGTAGTGGGCTTATCTCTTAGAACACCCTGCCCACCAAACAGAAAAATCCAGCACAGCACAGCATAATAAAGATATGTAATGCAGTAAAAAAGTAATACAACAATATACGGTAAAGCAGTAATACTATAAACAGCAATACAGTAAAACAGCAAAATATAGCACAACACAGCTCCACAATAAACACCCAATGAAATAAAAACAGACAAGCGCTAGGATTGACCCGCTTAGGGAACCATATCCCCAGCAGAGTCGCCAACTTTCTCTCCCGGGATTTTCATCCAAGTACAAACGCGAAAGTGGCGCGAAAACAGAGTCGCCAGCAATGTGTATTTATCCCAAGAGAGGGAAAGGAAACACTGCGTATAACTGAGGGAAGGAAAGATCATGGTCTTGTGACCAAGAGAAATGGGTAAGGGAGTCGGTTACGCGAAGGGAAGGTGTTAGCACCCCACGCGTCCATCGTACTCGATGGGATCCACGCTTGCTGTTTCGATTAAAGGGTGTAGGAAACTGGATATCGACTGCTAACTAGAGAACCGGAAATGAAAGGTAGACAGGAGAAGGGGAAAAGGAAAGAAGTGACTCGATAGGACATTATCGTTGTCCTAGGCCTACGTATTCCTCAGTGCAATGGGAAAGTCAGAGTCAACGTAGTTCGACGGACTACGGGGAAAGGTTGCTCGTCGCGATATCGCATATCGTGCCTACGTATCTTCAATCAGACGAGAAAGAAGAATCAGAGCAAACGTAGTTCGGCTCAACAAGGGTTGCTTTCTTTGTGTTTATTAATGGAAACGTCAGAGTGCGCATTCCAGCAGTTAGGTGTTGCAGCTCGCTGTAGGGAGACTTAGGCGTTACCTGTTTCCTGTAGAACGGGCATGACGAATCCTTAAGAAAGGAGTGAAGAGATGAGAAGAGAATAGTTTGTTTGTTTTTGTCTTTTAAAGATAAGTGTTTTGATTATCTTTGTGTTTTGTAACACGTATTGCATTCAAGTCTATGATATAGGACCGAATGCGTCGCAGGGTCGTCCTAACAGGACGTATGCTAAACATTCTAGGATTGTGGAGAGAAACCCTCCTCCTTTCATTTCCCATGTTCTAGGCTCACATGCAATATACGTTAACCTTTATTAAGTGTTTTTTGCTTTTTTGTTTTGAGATGAGGAGAGAAAGGACTCAAAGATTAAGAAAGGTAAAATCTAATGAGGGAGACTAAGACTCAAACCCTAAAGTTATCATATATGGATGTTCCTAAGGTTAATGTGGTTTAAGAAAACTAATCCTAAGAGAAAGGAGAAGAAGAGTGAATTAAACAACTCACTTCTAAAGTAGAAGATGAGTTATAACTCAAGAGGGAGAAGAAAGAAGTTATTCAAGGAAAGCATATAAATGCTTATCATGATCACAAGTTGAATGATTAAAAGAGATAAGAGAAAATGAAAGAAATAAGTGTATGTGAAAGCATATCCACACACTTACTTACCATTAGCACCTACATTAAAAGGTTAGTTCAAAACTATTTACAAGTAGTGAAATAAGGAAAGAATAACAAGTAATGATCAAACAAATTAAGAATCAATGGATAAAGATCCTAAAAGATGAAAATCATTCAAGGTCAGAACCTATATCCAAAGGATGCTCTCTAAGGTTAAGAGATCAAACACACCCAAACTTTGCACACATAATGCCTTAAACTTCCAAGAGATGCACCATGAAAGGAATAGATGGAAGATGAAGGAATATGCAATATGATCATACAACAATGCTTAATGAAATGCTAAGGTCAGAACCATATACCATTTATAAATGTCTTCTAATGCATGTGAGTCATCATAAAAATTATGGATGCAATGATACAAGTAGAAGAAATAAGATGAAGTAGAAGTAAGGAGATGAAACAAGTGTCAATTATATACACAAAATGTCACACTAATGATGTATATCATGTGGAATGATTAATGAATGCATATGGGCAGTGGCATACCATTAATGATATGCAAATGGAATGTATGAAATGGCATACAAAAATGCACACATGAAACATGTAGAGCTTAAGAAGATACAAGAGAAGGAACCATGTCAAACTTTCAAGTTACCATGCATAAAATCATATTAAATGTAAACACAAGTCAAAGTGACCTATAATGACACAAGGATGACCTATAATATCATACAAATGTCCTATAAAAGATGCACAAACAATCATAAAATGGTGGCATAAATGCCTCATCAAAACATGTTAGCATGAAGTAGAAGAAAATGCACAAAAGTAACCCCAATCACAAAGCATCAAACACATATCAAAGTACATAAGATAAATATGGAAAGAGGCCATATACATTAATGATCAGAAGAAAAACATGCCACAAAACCTCCTAGCAAAACTCAAAAGGAAAATGCCTTAAAAGGCCTCATGAAATCACATTAAAACACACCACAAAAACACTTAAAGATACACATCCAAACACATGATAAAATGAATTTAAAAATCAAATTAAAATTGTTTTATATGCTTCAAGATGTCCTATAATCAATGCAAAAATAATGGATGAAAAACAGTGTGTGAAATGAGAGAAATAAAATGTTCAAGCTCAAGTGTTCATGAAGAAATTCACTCAAAAAGAAAATTAAAAGAAAATTATGAAATTATGATCTAAAATCAATAAAGTCAAAATTAAAAATAATAGAAAATTATTTTAAAGTATAAAGATGCTATGTGAATTTTTATGGAATTATTTAATGCATTTTAATATTTTTCAAATAAGAAAATGAAACAATATGGAAAAAGAAAATTAAAATGCAAATAAAAGAGTGTGGGGGGTGTATGCAAAGTAAATGTCACGTTTAAAATGATTGGGCCTGAAAAACATGGGGGTGTAAAAAGCATTAAAGTTCAGTCCATTAGAGCGCGTGTTTGTGTGTGATAGGGTGCACATGCAGTCAAACAGTCTGATGCAATTACATCCACATGATCATGTTAATCACAATCAGTCAACAAAGCAACCCAATCCAATGATCCACATGAGAAGCACATGATAGTTAAAATGTATGCACGAACATAAGAACATTCAGAGAGAGAAAAGATGCACGTGCTAGGGAGGGTTCTTCATTAATGTGCTGGCAAAATAATAGGCGTTGGATTAAAAAGATCAGACGGTCACGATATAAACTGGTGATAAAACCCTAATCAATCCTCACCGGCCGGAGAATGACCTCCGGTCATCTTATCCTGCCATCTCCGCCGCCTTCAAATCTCACATCTCTCCAAAAACGTGTAAAAATGGTACCAATCGAAGGAGGAAGTTACAAGGAACAAGGATCTAGGCTCAGAATCAACACATCCTGCATATATTCAAAGAATCGAACACAAACACTTTTGCCCTAATTTCTGAAACTATGCATCTAGCATTCCTATCAACTAGCCAGATTCAACATAGCTTCTAATAAGCTCAAACACTACATCAACAAGCTAAAACAGGATAAAATCGTGCAAGCAAAGTTTGAGAAATTTTGGAACCTGAAACTTGAAGATCTTTGAATTGCTGAGAAAACCAGAGATATCAACTTGATCTTGAACTTCTAGAACTTCAATTGAGCAAAATAAATGCTATTTGATCTTGAGAATAAGAAGAGAACTGAATTTGAGATTGCAAATTATTAAGCTATTCAATGCTTCAGCGATTTACTCTTGCTTGATTGTGAAGATTGAGGAAGAACTTAAGGAATTCGTGCAGAGTGATAGAGAGTTCAGAGAGAAAGCTTGAGAGTGTTTTTGGAGTGAGAGTGAAAAAAATGAGAGTTCCTTTCCAATAGTGTTGAGTTCAGCTTATATAGGTCAGGTTAAGATGTTAACTCATGTGGTTGATGGTTGGAAAATGAGTTAACTGAGTTGGTTAAATGAGTTTAGCTAACTAACTGAGTCATGTTAGTTACTGGCTAGTTGGAAAGGTTTGGATATGGTGATGAGGGAGCATGCTAGTTTATCGTGAAACTGATGAAATAAAGAGTGGTGATGTTTATGTGTGGTGTAGCAGAAACTTGTTGAACAAGTTTGGCATTTCCTTTTTGGTGTGTGGATCAGGTATGTAGCATGTATGTGTAATGTGTAAGATAGTGTTGTTTGTCCAAATGAAGAAAAGAGTGGGGAGGTGTGTAGTGTTTGTTTGATGTGTGCAAAACAAAATGAACAACAACAATCATGACATAAAATTCTGATTTTGGCAACCACAACTAATAAATGGAAATATGCAAGTTTGAGGAGGAATTTCTCTCATGTCAATGGATGAAAGGATGAGGTTTTGGTGTCATTAGAAAGAGGGAACATGGGAGAACATGATTTGTATGGAAATTGAATTGAATAGACGTTTGTAAGATGACCAAAAATAGATTTAAACATCAATACACAAAACTGGTTTCATGGGCGCGTGACCTGGTAGGCTGGCATGGCATCATGACTTGTGAAATTTCAGCATGAAACCATCAACTTTGGACCCGTATAACTCCATAATAACTTGTTCAAATGGAAAAATGTCCAACATCAAAGTTGAAGAGGACACTGAGAGGAACAAATTTTATGTTCAACATTTTTCCATTTGAAGCTTTCTTCAATGAGAAAAATGGCTTGACATTTTGCACACCAAGTGTTTGATGAAATTATGGCCTGGAGGCCTGAGCTTGCCTTGCCATGACTTGGTTTTTGCCTTAATTTTACCAAACTTTGATTGATCATAACTCCCTCAATTTTGATCTAATGGAAGAGTTATTTATATGGATTTGAAGCTTAGAATGTGAATTTTAATTAGCTCAACTTGGGCCTGAAGTTTGGAGCTTTTATAGTGAAGAAAGGAAGCCTCAAAGTGTAGTGCAAAATGGTCCAAACTTGCCATTTTTGGAAACCCTAAGTTTCTAAAAATGGAAACTTTGTACATTCCTTGATTTTTCATGATTCCACCATCATTTCTTGATCAAATCTTGTCCAATGAACATATGTGACTTGAATTTCATGAATTTGACCTTAAAAAGTCAGGAGTTGACTTTTTTCACTGCACAGTTGACTTTTTCCCCAATTTCTTGATTCTCAAGCAACTGACCAATTGAACCTCTTCTGAAATGAACCAATAGGCAATCTTCTATCCTTAAATACTTGATATCATGTAGAAAACATTGAGATCAAGTTTGAACCAAAATTTCATCAGGAGAGCACTTGAATCCAAAACCCTAATTTTGACCGTTTGATAGGAGATGATGCACTATCCAATCTTCTTGATGAATTCCCATCTTCCAATGACTTGTGGGATCAATTGAGATCATGTGAGATATAAGAGACCCTTGGCTCTTGTTCCATGGCTTGGGATAGTCCATGCTCTGCAATCCACTGATCACATGTCCTTATGCAACATGCATGCTATATGAGATGAAATGAGGTCTAAATGTAATGTAATGAAACATAAGCTAGGTAACAACAAGAGGGAAAATTTTGAGGTGTTACATAGAGCAGTCTTTCCAGCGTCAAAACTCCGGCCATTTGAGGGTTGATACTCATCCCTTAACACCCGTGCCTCCTCTTGGGCATTATACAAAAGATGAAACTCTAGACTTGGACAGTCTAAAAACCCCTTGAGTCTCAAAGGCATTCTCAAGTTCCTTTCAAAAATCGGAAAAAACACTGATTGCTCCAAAAGTCGGCCTCTCTCATGGGAGTTCCTCGCCCTTTAGCCTGACTATGGATTTAATCCTCAGTAGTAACCCAGCCTTCTCTTGGGCATTATACAAAGATCATTCACTATCTAAGAATCGATTTCTCCAAAACCCCAGTAGACTTGGACAGTCTCAATACCCTTTGGATTTCCCATTTCCTTAAAGAACAGGAAATAACCCCGATCTTCTGATCAATACCAAAGTACAACCTCACCTGGAATCAGTCTCTTTATAAGAACTGATTTTCTCTTTTATGCAACATACTGGACCTGTCACTCAACTGAAACAGTCACCAGCACATTTAGCCTCCTCTTGGGCTTTGTACAATAATTCTTCCCAGCGGAGCTAACATTTTCACACTCTCTTGTTGAGTATAAAAGACTCTCTTGTTGAGTCAACTCTTTTAGCATCCATCTCGGGCTTCGTACGAGATACAAAAAAAACTCTCTTGATGAGTATAAAAGACTCTCTTGTTGAGTCAACTCTTTTAGCCTCCATCTCGGGCTTCGTACGAGATACAAAAAAAAAACTCTCTTGATGAGTATAAAAGACTCTCTTGTTGAGTCAACTCTTTTAGCCTCCATCTCGGGCTTCGTACGAGATACAAAAAAAAAATTCTTGTTGAGTATAAAAGACTCTCTTGTTGAGTCAATCCCCTTTTAGCCTTTATCTCGGGCTTCATACGAGACACTAAAACACTCTCTTGTTGAGTATAAAAGACTCTCTTGTTGGGTCAAACTTTTAGCCTCCGTCTTAGGCTTCGTATAAGACAGATAAAATCACTCTCTTGTTGAGTATAAAAGACTCTCTTGTTTTGTCAATCCCCTTTTAGCCTCTATCTCGAGCTTTGTACGAGACAGTAAAACACTCTCTTGTTGAGTACAAAAGACTCTCTTGTTGGGTCACTTCCCTTTAAGCCTCCATCTCGGGCTTCGTACGAGATACAAAAAACACTCTCTTGTTGAGTATAAAAAGACACTCTTGTTGAGTCAAACATTTTTAGCCTCCATCTCGGGCTTCGTACGAGATACAAAATCACTCTCTTGATGAGTATAAAGGATTCTCTTGTTGAGTCAACCTTTTAGCCTCCGTCTTGGGCTTCGTACAAAACAAATAAAAGTACTCCCTTGTTGAGTCAAACCTTTTAGCCTCTCTCTCGGGCTTCGTATGAGACACATAAAAGCACCCTCTTGTTGGGTCAATAGCCTCCTCTTAGGCTTCTTATAAGGAAAACCCCTGTTGAGGCAATCAACCTTTTAGCATCAAAATTTGTGCCTTGCTCATAGTATACAAACATCAACAACTCCTTTCCCTTCATCTAATTGCTATAAGCGGCAAGCCTATGGATTATTTACATCCAAGCCACTGTCCCTCTTTTAGCATGAGAAATTCCTAAGGAAAAATGGCATTGCTCTAAACTGAGTCAAAGTCTTCTCCTTCAGGTTGAAATCCCCTATAAAGGAAATTATAGCATTGCTGGATTCACATATCCCAGTTAAAGTAATTCTACTTTATAATCAGTCACCCAACAGTTATGACAAACAGACCCACTTTAGAGATGACAAATTCTCTCTAAAGTCAAAACCCTTTAGCTTCACATCTTGGGCTTCGAACAAGATACAAATAGACCCTTCAGCTTCACATCTTGGGCTTTGAACAAGATAGAAACCACATTTATCTTCACGTCTTGGGCTTTGAACAAGACACCAAAATAACCTTTTTTTCCTTCCATAGAATAGGAGGAACTACGATCGCTCTGATTTCCCTGTTTTGTAAAACGGGAATACGTAGGCATAAGAGAGACCTAAAATCCCGTACCGTCATACATCAATCGAAAAACATCAGTCCTAACATCCTACCAATAGTCCAAACACCGTGTTCTCAACAAAATAACCTAAGAGAGACCCACAATCTTTGTAGCTGCCGTAAACTAACAGTCATCTATTTAAACTCAGTTTGCAAGCAGGGTTAATTGGAGACATCTATTTCTCTTCCTTCATCAGCTTCAATAGGATAAAAAATGAGTCGAGATGTAGTACCCAAAAGCGATAGTGCTTCGCAACCACACATAAAACTCGCGCTACAGGTGGCCAATATTGTGTCTGTTTCTAAGAAAGATGGAAAAGTCCAAATGTGCGTTGACTATATAGATTTGAATAAGGCTTGTCCGAAAGATGATTTCCCACTACCACGCATTTATATGTTCGTAGATAATAATGCTAAATTCAACATCTGTTCGTTTAAGGATGGATTTCCCGGTTATAATCAAATCAAAATGGCACCCTAAGACATGGAAAAAACCATATTTATTACACCCTAAGGAACATTCTGTTACAGAGTGATTCCTTTCGGTTTGAAAAATGCTGGTGCAACATACCAGAGAGCTATGACCACTCTGTTCCATGATATGATGCATAAAGAAATAAAGATCTATGTGGACGATATGATTTGTAAGTCGAGTACTGAAGAGGATCATATTGAGTATTTGTTGAAGTTGTTTCAGCATTTGAAGAAGTTTAAGCTCTGTTTGAATCCAAATAAATGCACTTTTGATGTTCGTTCTGGAAAATTGTTAGTCTTTATTGTCAGCCAGAAAGGCATTAAAGTTGATCCTGGTAAAGTTAAAGTTATTTAGGAAATGCCTGCGCCCAAAACAGAAAAACATGTAAAAGGATTCTTGGGACGTTTGAATTATATCTCCCGATTTATATCCAATATGACTGCCTCTTGTTGGCCGGTCTTCAAGCTTCTCCGCAAAGATCAGGGTTGTGTATGGACAGAGGTTTGACAGAAATATTTTGATATTATCAAAAAATATCAGCTTGAACCTCCAATTTTGTCCCCTCTTGTGGAAGGAAGACCATTGATTATGTATTTTACTGTGATAGAAGAGTCTATGGGTTGTGTTCTTGGCCAACAAGATGAGACTGGAGGGAAAGAATGTGCCATCTACTACCTGAGCAAGAAGTTTACAGATTGTGAGTCTCGGTACTCAATGTCAGAGAAGACACATTGTGCCTTGGCACAAGCTACCAAACGTTTGTGCTAATACATGATTAATCATACCACTTGGTTGATATCCAAAATGGATCCAATCAAGTTTTTTTTGAAAAACCCACTTTGACTGGTAGGATTGCCTGTTGGAAAATGTTGTTATCTAAATATGACATTGAGTACCATACTCAAAAGGTAATAAAAGGAAGTGTTTTAGCTGATCATCTGGCTCATCAACCTATTGATGATTATCCACCTGGGTTTGATTTTTGATGGAGCTGTAAATGCATATGGAAATGGGATTGGGGCAATCATTGTTACTCCCCATGGTTCTCATATTCCTTTCACTGCGAGGTTGATGTTCACTTGCAAGCGTGTATTATAGGCTTGGAAAAAGCTATTGATTTAAGAATCAAGATGCTTGATGTATACGAAGATTTAACCCTAGTGATTAATCAAATTAAAGGAGAGTGGGAGACACGTCAACCTGATTTGATTCCTTATCGAGATTATACAAGAAGGTTGTCAACTTTCTTCAATAAGGTTGAGTTTCACCATATACACAGGAAATAGATTATTTAAGAAGGTTGTCAACTTTCTTCCTGAATAATGATGTGTTGTATAAGAGAAATTATGACATGGCCTTGCTCAAATGCGTGGATAGACACGAAGTAGACATGTTGATGAAATAAATTCATCAAGGATCTTTTGGTACCTATGCCAATGACATGCAATGGCTAAGAGAATGTTAAGGGCGGATTATTATTGGCTGACAATGGAATGTGACTGTTGTAAATACGTGAAGAAATCAATAAATGCCAATTTATGATGACAAAATTCATGTACCTCTGACTCCTCTCAATGTTATCTCTTCTCCATAGCCTTTCTCCATGTGGGGCTCTGATATTATTGGCATGATTGAGCCTAAAGCATCGAACATACACTGTTTCATATTGGTGGCTATCGACTATTTTACCAAGTGGGTTGAAGCGGCGTCATATGCCAATGTGACCAAGCAAGTAATTGTCTGGTTTATCAAGAACCAAATCATTTGTCGATATGGTGTTCCGAGAAAGATTATCATTGATAATGGGTCAAATCTGAATAACAATATGATGAAGGAATTATGTGATGAGTTTAAGATTGAGCATCGTAATTATTCTCCTTACAAACCTAAGATGAATGGGGTTGTTGAAGCTGCTAATAATAATATCAAGAAGATCATTCAAAAGATGGTTGTTACATACTAGGATTGGCATGACATGCTCCCTTTTGCTCTGCATGGGTATCGTATATCCGTCTGCACTTCAATAGGGACAACCCCTTTTTCTCTTGAATATGGTATGGAAGCAAGGCTCCCGATAGAAGTTGGAATCCCTTCTATGAGATTTTTGATGGAAGTTGAATTGTCTGAGGCTGAATGGTGTCAGAGTAGATACGATCAGTCGAATTTTATTAAAGATAAAAGAATGACGGCCTTGTGTCATGGCTAATTATATCAGCTGAGAATGAAGAAAGATTTTGACAAGAAAGTTCGACCTCTTGTGTTCAGAGAAGGCGACCTCGTGCTAAAAAATATCTCGACTTTTACCATTGATTCTAGGGGCAAGTGGACTCCTAATTATGAAGGCCCATATGTTTTTAAGAGAGCCTTCTCTGGCGGTGAATTAATTCTTACAACTATGGATGGTGAAGAGTTCACTCGTCTTGTGAATGCCGATGCAGTCAAGAAATACTTCGCCTAAAAAATAAAAGAACAACTCGCAAAGTTGAAAACCCGAAAGGGTAGCTTAGGCAAAAATGAGCGTCTCGGTGGGCTAAAAACCCGAAAAGGTAGTCCAGGAAAAAATTAGAGACAAAAACAGAACTAATTATCCCAGTAGATTGAAAACCTGAGAGGGAAATCTAGGCAAAAGTTAGGGATTATGGCAAGTAACTGCATCTGGCTATTCTTGATCATTTGAAGTAACATTGCATGTCAGAGATTCTTATTCAACCATTCTTAACCGAAGATTTGAGCACCGTGGAATTCAAAGTTGTTATGGAGAATATTGGTCATTGTATTTCAATGTAGCCTTTTCCATTGTATTTGGACTTGTGAAATTCAGTATTTTCTAGTTAAATGCCAGTTTGGGTTTTCCATAGACAAGTACTATTTAAGTGTTCTTTGTCTAAGTATTGATTTAGATCTTCTCCAGCTGAGTATGTTTGTTTTCTCCAGCCAAGTCGTAATCAGGTAGTTGGGCAGTTTTATGTTCCACCTCTCCTTGATGTGGAATCCTCACGCAAAACATTATCTTCTGGTTGTGATGTTATTACATCAGTTGTTTCCCGAGCAGGGAGCAGCGTTTCCATCTAAGAAGTGTTGATATAGCAGTCACCAGTCGGTTTTTTTCTCACCTTGTGGTGGGTATTGAATTAAAATCCCCTGCAGCTTGACTTCTTGCTATAACGTTAACTTCTTATTCCCCTAGCAAGTCCATGATACTTTTCTCAGATAAGGCTAGTCCCCAGAGAGTTTTTTCTTGTATCCCCAACAAATCTGCATTGTTCCTTAGTAGAGTTTGTATAATTATTTACATGGTTACAATCCGCAGCGGATCCATCATTTTCCGCAGCGGATCTTTCTATTCCCTTGAAGAGGATTTCATGTTGTTATCCCCTTTGTGGATTATTGTTGTTAGAAGGTTGATCCTTGGGTTTTATCCCCAAGCAGTATCTTCCTCTCCCGGCGAGATTTGAGCCTTGCAGTAGGATTTAACTCCTTTGATGGCTTTTTTTTATCCCTAGCAGAATCTCCAGTGATATCTCCATCTTGTTGAGATTAGCCGAGTATCAGGTCGTGTTGCGATGTTTATTCATCTTCTATTTATCTTTATGTGTGTTTTGTCAGCATATTCATACGCATATTCATGCATCCATCATGCATAACATCATGTTGTTGTTTCATTGTGCATCTTGCATTTCAGGTGCCTCCCCTCTCGCTGGTGCTGATATCCCCCCGTAGAGTGTGTGTGTCCTCTCTCCATTAAAGTGTTTACCCTTAAGCAGAACATGTATATCCTTTCTAATTCCCAACTGAGGTCATTCCTCATTGGAGGGTTTTGCTTTAGTTTTCCTCCCTAGCTTTTATCTGGATGGAATCACTCCCCAGTTGAGTTGTTTCCTTATTGGGTTGAGTCTTGTTTGACAGTTTTTCTCTAGTTTGTTCCTAGATTGAACTTTGGTCTCCTGCAGCGGGTATTTTAAATCTCACTAGGCTGTGAAACCTGGATGATGTGAAGGAATTTATTTTGCCCTTTGAGAATTTATTTTCCTTGATAGAAATTTGTTTGTGAATCCCACCAGAAGATGAAGATTTAAATTTCCCTAGCAGTGTTAGGATAACATTCTCTTGGAAATATTTACCTAACAACAAGTAGTGTTATGTTTATTTGAGAAGCTTGCATATCCTCAATATATTGACAAGTGGTCGTCTCTTTGAGAAGGTTGTTTGATATATCAACCTTTTGTGCGACTTCAAGTGGCAGCCTCTTTATTTGAGAAGCTTGTATGTCCCCAACAAGGTAAGCCTCTCTGGTAACAAGTGGCAACCTCTTTATTTGAGAAACTTGTGTAATCCCCGGTGTTGTACCCTAAATTTTACCCTCAGATTTTTTGATCGTTTGCATATCATTTTAAGTCGGTCTCTGTTCTCGCATTTTTCAATTACACATCTCATTAATCATACCTTTTTTTAGGCATTTTAATCATCCTATTTTAAACTAAATTTTTATTACCTTAAAATTTATTTAGAGTTTGATTTTAATTTAATTTCAGTTTAGTTTATTATTTTTATATAGTTAGTTTTTAATTTAGTTTATTTTCAACTTAGTTTAATTTTAACTTTAGTTAGCTTTTTTATTTAGTTTAGTTTAAACAAAGCTATTTGTAATTTAGTTCCCTTTTAATTTTAGTTTAACTTTTATTTTTTATTTTTTAGTTTTGATTAACTTTAATTTTAATTTAGTTTATAATAAGTTTAGGTTTTTTTGGTTTAGCTTAACTTTATCTTAATCTTAATATAATTGCGGTTCTATTTTCCTTTTGATTTTTTTAGGTTAGCTAGAGTAACTTATTTAGATTCAAAGTTTTACAAAATGACAATAACAAAAAAAAAAACCAAAAAAAGTTCATTTAGTTTGTTTTTATTATACAATTAAAAAAAAATAGAAAGTCCCTACACTTTTTTTTTATCACAAAACCATTGACCAAATGAAAATTTCAATTGTCTGCTATCAATGACCAAGACAAAACCCGACTGTACCTGCCAACAACATGCTACCTCCATGACAATTCGTACCACTCCCATACAACTGTCAATATCTCTTCTACTGCTGCAATTCACAAGCCAAGACATGTACTACACTCCATCAATCTGCTAAAACCGTACCAAGACCTCTACACTACCAACGCACCAAACCAAGCATACTCCTCATACTGCTATACACTGCCACAGAAACAAACAAAAAATCTGCAGCATAAGGCCTGCGCATCAACAACAACAACACACTGCTATTTCAATTGCTCCACATCTACAAGAAACTATTGCTAATTCAAGCAAAAGCAGAGCCTGCTCCAAAACCTCAAGTACAACACTCTTACACCAAAAAAACAACGCTGCACAAGTCAACAAAACCTGCTGTTATTTGAAAGCTACACAACAAAAAAACTTCGCAGCATCCAAACAAATTTCTGCACCATGAAAACAACAATTCAGAACAGAAAATTCAGGCTTCAAGACTTAATAAACAAAAGTCTTTGTGTTTAAAAAGGAGGAGATTTTAAGAAGCAACGACCAGAAATCTAACCTATAAACAAAGACTCCTTCTCCTCTCCTGCGATGTTTTTTTCTTTCCACAGAACCATAACCCAAACCATCCAACCTTAAACCTTTTTTCTTTCCCTTCAGTGGAACAACAACATTCAATCCCAACTTCTCAACCGCGAATCACTAACCCTCACTTGAAAAACTTGGTCTTCATTTTTCCAACCTTAAAAAATAAAAACACAAACCTGTACAAAACCACCACATACTCTTTTTTTATTATGGTTTCAACTTTAACACACCATATAACCTCCTTCCTCTTTCTTCTGAACAAACAACCTTCCATAACAACAAAACCCTCTCTATTTCCTCGTTCTTTCTTGGCTACTGTAACTCCATCTCCAATTTCAAAATTGACCAAATCCTTCTCAAACATAAACTGAAAACCTCCAATACTTGTCACCATCCCTGTTTCTCGGCTTCCACCTTCATCTGTTGTCTTCAACGACAGACTCGAATGACCAACAACAATACCAATTTCCGAATCAAACAAAAATAAAGAGAAGAAGAAGAAAAGCTGAATGTAAAACGAATTGAGCCTCATACCTTCTTCCCCATCCGTCGTCATTGGTAACCCTTTTACTCTGAACTTTGACTTCATGATTGCTCTGTTTTAGAATCTGACTTAGATTTTCGCTTTCAAACTCGTAGTTGTTTAGTGACATATAATACTTTGTTTCCATTACCTCATGGTTCTTGAACGATTTCTAAAGGGTATACTCGCTGGAGACGCGCTGCAGATCGGAAGGATTCTGGCGAGAGTGCAATAGAAAGAGAGCGAGCGTGGGAATAAGATTTGATTCGAGAGAGAGGTGAGCTAGGGGTGTACATGGATCAAAAACCAAACCAAATTAAACCATATATATAGTTTGGTTTGGATCTTAAAACCATTTTTATAAAACCGGTTTATAAGTGGATTGGTTCAGTTCCAAACCGGTTTTTCACAAAAACCAGTTTTTTTTAAAACCAATTTTAAACCAGTTTCTCTCAAAACCAGTTTTTTATTTTCTTTAAAAAAAATCGGTTTTAAACCGGTTTCTCTCAAAACCAGTTTTTTATTTTCTTTAAAAAAAACCAGTTTTAAAACTAATTTTATAAATTAAAAAAACCAATTTTAAAACCAATTTTTTTATATGTGTGATTTTGATTCAATTTCTGTTCTTCAAATTCAAATTCAATACTCAAGCTTATGTTTAAAACAAGTGCATCAATAATAGTATAACTCATGAATCCCAAGTCACTCCATTCAACACTATGATTCATATTCAATCAAACTTCTAGAATTATATCTATCTAAAACATTCAGTTGTGGTTACACATTTTCTTTGAACATTAAGTAAAAGAGAAAATTCAAATTCAAACATTAGCAAGTGAGGCAATTCAACAATCGCTTTGCATCATCTAAGTTCCAACATCTCTTTGCATCATCTAAGTTTCCTACATCTCTTTGCATCATCCATCACATCTACAAAAAAAGGCGACACTCATCATTATCACAAAGCACAGAAAGTCAGAGAGATGACGGAGACAACAACACAGTAGCTCAAACAAGTGTTAAAATAAAAATGTTCTTGAAAGGTTTTACCATTTCCTGATTATGTATTTGGAGTTTAATCTAAATAACACATGTTTGATATCTAATATGATCATACCTACCATGAATAATGGAAATGTTGAGAAAATTTTTTAAATACCGTTAAGTCATCTTCGAATGCAACAGAGGTTGAAGAGGTTGAACAACTAGCACCATCTTCCGTATAAAGTAATTCTATAAAACATATAAAGACATTTCATTATGCCTCAGGTCTAATAAATAATAATACATTAGGCAATGTAGTTAGTTATCATACCTTGCTCAAATCTCTCAAGATTATCAAAATCTTCATTTGTAATCAAGGATGAAGATGTTCCTTTGAGCCAATCCTGGGTGCAAATCAGTGCTTCGACTGCTGTAGGTGTTAACGAGATGCGATATGGATCAAGCACTCTTTCTCCTGTACTTAGGGTTGGCAATGAACCAAACCAACTCGAAAATAGTTCGAAATTCGATTCAAAAATTAAATCGTTGAACTAGGTTCATGAACCAAATGAGCTGAATATGAGCTAAAAACTAAGTTCGTTAACTAAATGATCTGAACTTGAACTATACATAGTTCGACTCGTTAGGTTCATGAGTCAATTTGATTATATATGAGATAGATTATATTGTCTTTAAGAGTAGGTTTAAAGATTTGTTCTAAATCTTAGTCTCATATTTTCTTTTAATCTAACGGTTTCAATTGATAATTTATATTCTCAAGTGAGTAAAATATTTCTACGAATAATTATACAAATAAAATTAACATCGTATAAATTTCAATCTTATAACTTTTATTTTATTTCTATATTTTTTATTTTAAAAATATTAATTTAAAATGTCAAGTATATATATATATATATATATATATATATATATATATATATATATATATATATATATAATAGACTTTAAAAAATTACTTTTAAGTTTGTGAAATAAGCGAGTTGAACCTAACAAGATAAACCTAACGAGTTGAACCGAGATATTCGTGAACTTCTAACATGTCGAGTTTGACCTGAAAAAAAAGTTCGTGATGAACTCGAACTCGGCCAATTCTTAACGAGTCGAGTTTGAGCTGGAAAAAAGTTCGTGATGAACTCGAACTCGAACTCGAACTCGAACTCAGCTAATTCTTAACGAGTCGAACTGAGCTAAGGTGAGTTCGACTCGACTCGACTCATTTCCAGCCCTACCTGTACTGAATGCAGATTCAGACGCCATTGTGCTTATTGGTATAGCTAGCACATCTCTTGCAATGTTTGCAAGGATGGGATATCGACCAGAATTGACTTTCCACCACTCTAAAACATTTATCTCCATGTTATGCTCAAACTTCTCTCCAAGATAAGTATTTAATTCATTATCTGCATTGTCACACCCTTCTGAAAGATAGAACTCAACAATTCCATAAGGATGACTAACATTACCAAAAACTTGCGGCTCATCTGAATTACCTTAAGGAGGCATAAATCCAGCACAATATTCCTCATAAATAGATTTCAAGCAGGAATCTAAGTTTGCTTTCAAGGCATCGGCATCATCCTCATTGTAGTACCTCCTTACCATCCAATCAACCAATCTAATCTTGCGCCTAGGGTCGAAAACTAGAGCAATCAACAACATCATATTAAGCTTCTCATGAGGTCCCCAATACTTATCATACTTCTTCTTCATCTTTTGAGCTGCTGAACGTAGATGTTCATCTTCAGACGCACACATATCCACAATGCTCTTTCCAATACCCAAGACCTCAAACATATAAATATTGCTTGTCAAATAAGATGACCCTGATATGTGTACTGTAGCATCATAAAACAACTTCAAGAATGGAATGATTAAGTTGATATGCTTCCAATCATCTTTCGTCGGGACACCTTTTCCCTTCTTTGTCAACTCATTCACATACCTAGCACAACATAAAATGTTCAACAAAACCTTACAACAATTTATTGAAATCAATAGCAGAAATCAATAGCAGAAAATTGAAATCAATAGCAGAAAATTGGTTCAGCCGGTTTTATTAACTGCATTTTAAGAATAAATATTGTGTTAATCCTTCGATAGGTTAAATAAAAATATTGTGTTGGCCACTGTAAAGCATGGAGGACATTTGGCTTTCTTTGAAGGAATAACTGCATCTAGCCTGTGGTACTTGATTCATTTTGTGCATCTGACTCTTCACTATTTTGTTACATCTACCAACCTTATGCCCTTGTCCTTCAATTATTATATTTTAAAACAATTTAAACAAATGATTGTAATATCATAGATATTATTCCTTGATTGGCTATAATATCATCTAAGTTCCAAATAAGCAACCACTATTATAAAACAAATGAAAAGTAATTTTCGTGTTGCAGGTGGGTAAGAGATGCTAATGAATTTCTTGATGTACTACACTCTAGCCATTATATGCATGAACAGAAGATGCATTTTTTATTAGTTTTCATCACGTAAATATAACCCTCACACTTAGTTTTTTAATTAGTTTTCATCATCCATTTTAACTTCTATTATTTATTTTAACTTCTATTATGCATAATGGACGACTCTTTTCATTGTTGAATCGGGTCGATTTTGGACCCACTCCCCTGCAATTCCTGACCCAGTATATCCCACCGATGGCCCATATGCTTCAACCCTGGCCCGTGTTTTTTTTTTCTTTTCAAACTGCACCCTTCCTTGTAATCTTAGTCTTGTTAATTTAATTAGATTTATGTATTTAGTCAGTTTTAGTTATTCAGTTAATTAATTTTTTTGTTAGCATTAGTCTTATAGAATATTAGTTTAATTTAGTTTGATTAGACTTAGTTAAGTATTTTATTTAGAACTAGAAGCGGAATTAGTTTTAGAATTTAGGTAATAAGTTTTAATTAAGTTTTAGTTTCAGTTAGTTAAATTTGTTTTTTACTAAATAGTTTTAGTTTTAGGTTTACAAGAGATAGCCATTAATCTCTTCTCCCTTCTGACATGGCCTTCCCAAAGAGATAGCTATTAATCTCTTCTCCTTTAAGACGATCCAACCTTTCACAATCCTTTCAAGAGATAGCCATTAATCTCTTTCTCCTAACCAATAAATCCTTACAAGCTTTGCTTTCAAGCTTTTCACCCCTTTTACCCCATTAAGGGGAACTACGAATGCTCTGATTCCATTCCCGTCAGGATACGTAGGCACGAGATGCGATGTCTTGGCGAGCATACTTAGTGTATATACCCCTAGGTCTTTGGCCTTAGCACATTTCCTTAGCAAGCAACTTTAATATAACACAAATACTAACAAGAGGTTCCAGTAGAGTACTACGGACGTTTAGGGTGCTAATACCTTCCCTAGGCGTAACCAACCCCCGAACCTTAGATTTCCCCCCTTTAGGTTTTCTTCGATCTTGAACCTTTCCTTTGGATAAATCAAAGTCGGTTGTAAAAGAAATGCGATGCAAGTTAAGTAATAGCTTGTTATCGGATTTTCACCGCAACACCCGGGAATTAATTTGTATATTAGCAGAAAATGGCATCTCTCTAGTTCATCCTCAACAGAGAAGTTTGTTGTGAAACATTTTCCATCAATAGGAGCTGCATACGGCTTCCCACAATGCATCTATTGTTTTCCTTTCCTCTCGGCCAACCCCTTAAAGTGAGCCGATCGAGCTTTGCTATCTTCCTCAAAGATCCTACAGCAATCAACCAAATCTGGAAACCTCCTGATTCGCTGATGCCCAATCGCCTGTTTGATCTTAGGCCTCAAACCATTTTCAGACTTCATACACTTCGAGAACTCAGCAGTCGCCTCACTGTAGTGCGGATAAAACTTGGCCAGATCTGAGAACTTGGCAGCATAATCCGTAACCAACATACTACCCTGCTTCAACTCTATAAATTTGATCTCTTTCTTTCCCCGAACATCTTCAAGAAAGTAATTCCTCAAGAACTCCCTACTGAACACAGCCCAAGTGATCACTTCCCCGACCGCATCCAACAATTGACGAGTGCTAACCCACTAGTCACTGGCTTCTCCAACTAACATGTGAGTACCCAATTGTACCTTCCGTGCATCAGGACACTCCATAACCCAGAAGATCCTCTCGATCTCCTTGAGTCAATCTTGCGCTCCATCTGGATCATACCTTCCCTTGAAAGTAGGTGGGTTATTCTTCCGAAATTCCTCATTCTCACGGTTGCCAGCATTAGGCGTATTCTGCATAGCCTGAGCAACAACTTGCAAAGCAGCAACAAGTGTAGCATCATTCCTCCCAGCGATTCTAAATCTATTACGCATCAACAACAGAAAACAATGGTTAAGGAACCAACATCGATAGTTATCAACTGTCACACACAACAATAACAACAACTCAACGACTCGACGACTTGGCCGGACGGACCGACTTGCTCTGATACCACTTTGTAACACCCTAAATTCCCCCGTAATATTTAATCGAAAAATCAGAGTAAAATCATCCAATTCAAATTTAAGGCATTACTTTCTACAACACTTGCTCACAAATAGACATGTAACATATTGTATAATTCAATAAACCAACTTTTATTATGCAGCGGAAAAATCAATCATAACAATGATAAGGAAACCTAACAGTTTTGACTGACAACTTTTAATTTGAAACTATAAAGACAACAAAGTCCTTTTAATAAAACAACTCATGCAATAAGCGTTCCCGACTCCCCATATTACATATCAGAGCAGACGCCACAAGGTGAAGTACCTCGTCTTCACCGACCACGACTCCAATTACTCCTGAGTATCTGCAGGATGCCATATAAAGCATCACCAAACACAGAAGGGTGAGATTCTTAAATCAACAAAAGAGAGAGATGATATAAATAGAAAAGCATACATCATCAAGTTATTCGCTATATCTTAACATCCACCAAGAATCACACACCTCAACTTATACACAGACAATCACCGATAATCATACCAAACATCATGCAACACAACCAACAAGAGAATGCAAATGAGACTCGACTAGACTCAATGCATGTGGTTCCAAAATTGATCCCTGTTTCATGATCACAGTTCTCGTTGGAACTCTCGACCCCTGTTTCATGGTCAAGTATGATACCTATTTCATGATCATACCAACGACCCCTGTTTCATGGTCACGTACGACCCCTATTTCATGATCGCACCAACAACTGTGATTGCTTACACCCCATTTGGGCACACAATCACTCCAACAACAACGATTCCATCAAGGAATTCGGATAGACGATAACACCCCACCTGGGCACACCATCCCACATCTATGCACATTCCATGCGCCATCAATGACAACATGCAACAACGACTCATGCATACACATAGCATACTCATCTTCATACCAACATCATTTAACAGTCAACATGCATTCATCTGAACATACATCATTGCACAACTACAACAACTACACATCATTGCATCATTCAATCATGCATTTCACATTATCACATCAACATGAACACAACAAGCATATAACACCTCCATACATGCTCACCATACAACAGCAACAACACAACATTAATATAATATAAAACAGATATTTTCCATGAATTTTCAGTCAATAAAAATAATATTTTTCAATCCCAGGTCGCGCTAAGCGAGCCCCACCCGTGCTAAGCACGCAACTCTCTGCCTCGAAGAGACAAAAATTCTCCAGACCGCGCTAAGCGCGCTAGACCACGCTAAGTGGTCCCTGCGATTCTGCAGCCCAAAACCCTGCATTGACGACAACAAATAACCTGCATTTTTCTGCACTAAACTCGATTTTTAACAAACAATTTTTCACAGATTTTGCACCAATATCCTACATCTAACATTTGCAATTCAACCAAACAAATCAAACAAGACTAATTCATCAATTCCAATCATATTATCACGAATCTTCCTAAAACCCTCATTCAACCCCATGGATTCCAACCTAGTGTGTCATACCCCAAATTTTGACCACTAAAGTTTCCCATCATTGTGCAAATCATCATCACAATATGGATGAATCATCATGCCTCATCAATCTCCTCAAGGAATTGTTGAGCATTGACTGCAATCAGAACTAGGGTTTCAAGCCCTCTCAGAGCCTTTAGACAAAGGATCAATCAAGGAATGACTTGATCTTCAACTTGTCTAACCTCTCAAGCATCCACAAAGGATCAAAAGGACTCCCACTTCAAGGATTAAGCACAATGATGCTCCCTTCTAGGTGGATCAAGCCTCCAGATCGACTGTGTCACCAAATTAGGGTTTTGATCGTCCAGGGCCTCCAGATGGAAAAATTTCATCTGGGCACAAGCCAATGATCCAAAACATAACCTAATTTACTTCATGGAACCTCATGAACCCAATCATCAAGTCAATTTTGCCTCAGGGGATGCATACATCAAAAATCAGGAATTAGGGTTTCTTGACCTAATTCACCCCTAAGTTGACTTTTGGGACAAACCATGAGCCAAGACCTCAAGACATGATTTCAGGGTATTTGATATACCATATTGATCCATTTGGAACAATGGATTGATCCAAGAAGCTTGAGCAACAAGTTTCAATTTCATATGCACCACAATTAGGGTTTTGCGAGAAAAGTCAACTGTAACTTTGACTTTTGACCTGGACATGCTCCCAAACCCTAGGACATGAATAAATATACCCTATTACACCCTTGGAACATGTCCATCAAGTTTGATTTAGGTCAAGGACATGATTTCCTGAAGAATTGCACAGTTTGGAATTCATCTGATAAAAAGTCAACTGTGCACAAAAAGTCAACTTTGACTTTTTGAGATTTTTCACCAAAATGGATTTTTAACCCTAAAATGATGTTAATGTATGATTTGAATCATCATTCATCAAGAAAAATCAAAGAAAGTGGGATAACTTGTAAAAGGGGTAACCATAAAAACTTAGAAAAATTCTAAGTTAAAAAATAAAGTGGCTAGGGTACCAACTTTGGAGGACCATAACTCCTAAACCACAAGGCCAATTTTTTGCATCCAAAGCTTGATTTGTAGACCTCATTATCATCTACAAAAGCTTCAACTACAATTCATTCCAATTCATTAAGGATTTTGAGTTATGGAGTGATCAAAGTGGCTGAAAAGTGAAAATGTCACTTTTTCCAACACTTAGTGAAATTTTCACTAAGTCAGAATTTGCCTTCACTTTTTGCCAAATGTAGGGGGATTTTTCACTTGGAATCAAAAGAGATCAAAACCAAACTTGTTCAAACAGTTGTTGTAACATGTAAGAGCTTTCCAAAATGCCCAAGAACATTGCCAAATTCAACCTACATCATGAGATACAACATTGGCAAGTTGCCTTGCTGAAATCTGTCAAAGCAAGGCAGAATTTGCATTTTGGCTCGATTTGCCAAAATCAGCCAATTTCAATTGCTCCAATCCACTTGGACACCTCTGAGGATTGAATCCAAAGGGGACAAACACTAAGCCAAGCCTCCAAGGTCCAAGGAACAAGGAATAGCATGTTGAACCTAGAGTTGCCAAAATAGGGACAAGACTCCAAATTTGGAATGAGGCATTCAATGGAATCATCAAGGTGGCATGGACTGAGCCATTCTCATCTGAAATCAGTCAAGACTTATCCAAGACCAAGGGAACCACAGCTCTGTGCCCTAACCTCTAGTCAATGGCTAGAGGAGACTTGCATTTTCATTGGCCAACATTGAGGAAACACCTACTGCAGTTGCCATTCACTGTGGATCCCAAAACAAACTTGCTCTACTATAAATAGAGCTCACTTGTGTTCAGTTTAAGTACACCAAAGCCATCAAACAGATGCTTTCCTCAAAATCTCTTTTTTCATTCCAATTTTGCCTTCAAAGGCAAGTCACTATCGGGTTTTGAGTTTGAGAGCAATTCCAATCAAACCAATCACTCACACACCTCACATACATCATATAGAAGTGATCCAAACACTTAGATCACTTCTGAAACACCAATCTCACAAAATCACCAGCTGGTTGCTCAAGGTTTTAACCAAGTTGCAGCTGAGGTACCACAGAGTGATCCAGCCAATTTCAATCAAGTCTAAGTATTCAAACACACTCCATAGGGTGTAGGGAAGCTGTTCAGATCATCACAACTCATCTGTAACACCTCCAGCTCAGAAATCAATTTGCTCTTGCTGTCACGACTTGGAGGTAAGCACATACTTGGTCATCTCACAATCTATGCATATTTCCTCGCACAATAATATGGCCATATGTTCATAATCATGCATGGAATGTTTTCCCTCAATTAATTGCATTGTTTGAATCGTGTATCAAAAATCCTGGCCTTCATGCAGAAATTAGGGTTCTTGAGGATTTTTCATGATTTCTTGTTGCATGTTTAATTTAAATGAAATTAAAGTACATAGACATGATCGTGAGGTTGAGACGAGCATAATGATATGTGGATTGCATGATATGATTATGTATTCAGTGAGAATGAAGAGAAAATGCAAATCAGCCAAACCCAGAACACGCGCGTGTTCTTGGTGTGTTCTTGGCGCCATTTTTGAATAATTTGAATTTTTGAATTTTTGTGATTTTGTTTAATTGATTCAAAAATTAATTTCTCTCTGAGTTTTAATGATTTTGAGTTGATTCTTTTTTCAATAATTCACAAAAATGTTAAAATATTTTATTTTACCAAAAAATCCCAAAAAATATTATTTATTTTATATAATTGATATTTTTGCAAAGAATTAATATTTTAATTGTTTTTAACATTTGAAATATTATTTCCACAATGATTTTGCAACTTTTAATGCTTTCTATTTATTTTGTAGGTCAATACTTAATTTTTGAAGCATTAATCCAATATCACAATTTGTTTCCCATGTGTTAAACAATTTTTTATCAATTTAATTGAATTTTTATTCAATTAAATACATTTTTGGAAATAAATTAGGGTTTTTGGATTAATTCAACCCTCTTAAATCATTTTCAAAACACTTTGGGCCTCTAATAGAGTGTAAGACCCAATCCTTTTTTGACCAAATCATTTTTGGGCCTCACTTATTGTATAAGTCCCGATACCGTCAAAAACCAAACGGCGCGATCGTCGCCTTTTCAAAAATCATCTGGGCCTACCCTCGAGTAGTAAGACCCATCTCTTTTCATTCAAAACACTTTGGGCCTCTATTAGAGTGTAAGACCCAACCCCCTTTTAACCAAAATCATTTTTGGGCCTCACTTATTGTATAAGTCCCTCTGCGTTAAAAGAAAACCTCGGCGCGATCGCCATTTTAAACGAAAAGTCAACTGGGCCTACCCTCGTGTTATAAGCCCCACTCTTTTTCTTTAAACTTTTTGGGCCTCTTGAGAGAGTGTAAGACCCATCTCTTTGTACAGAAAAAACCTTTTTGGGCCACAGTCACTTGTGTAAGACCCTCTGTACAAATTCAACAGTGCAATCACTGGTAAAACCCTGGGCCTCTCCTTGAGCTGTAAGCCCCAAATTTTTCTTTTTCAAAGCACTTTCTCCTTTGATTTTGAATATACTGTTGTTTTCAATTTTTCTTTGTTGAGCAACTAACCAAACAGCATGGAAGCTCTACAACCGAGTAAGTGGTCGCTTTCATTTACTGCTTTCATATATATATAAACTGTATTGTGGGGCTGCTCGCTGTAAGTCTCCTTTCATAAACTCATATCAACTGTGTAATAATAGTATAGATATTTCGAGTTTCCCTGGCAACTACGTCTAGAACTAGGTAAAGCCGTTCCGTTTATTCGTAGAAATAGACACCTAGATCCCCAATAGGAGCACCAGATACAGTCTTCTCTTCGGCTGTCCTCCTTAGGAATCGTCAAGAAACTCTACTCCCCAAGATGAATGTATTCTCCATGAATGGCATCTTTGAGTTTCTTCCAAATTCTCGAACGTTCCTGACTCGATCTATTCCTTGTGAATAGCTTGCCTTGAATGTCTCGGGGTTTGGGAACCCACTACGGTCATAATCTTGGACCTTAATTAAGGAACCCTCTTTAAAAGTTAAAAGTCGCTGGATAGTAAACCTTGCATGTTTACCAGTGGTTTTTATCTTTAAAAGAGTCATCTCTCCGAATGGAAAGGAGATGATGGACCCACAGGCTTCTTAAAAGCATCGGCCTCCTCTTGGGCATTGTACAAGGACCCGTCGTCTTCTTAGAAGTATTGACAGCCTCCTCTTAGGCTTCATATAATGTTCTCTTCCCCCGGGAATGATAGCCTTCTCTTGGGCTTAGTACAAGGACCGATCGGCTTCTTAGAAGTTTCCAGCCTCCTCTTGGGCTTCGTACAAATTGTCCCGACGACCTCCTAGAGGTATAGGAACAGAACTTAGTAATCTACATAGAGCAGTCCTTTCCAGAGTCTACTACTGTTTCTCAAAGCATAGTACAAAAGATAAAACTCTAGACTTGGACAGTCTATTTTCCTTGAGTCTCAAAGACATTCTCAAGTGACCCCTCCGTTAAATAGGAAGAAAACCCGCAGACTCGGACAGTCTCAATACCCTTTGGATTTCCCCTTTCCTTAAAGAACAGGGAACAACCCCGATCCTCAGATCAAACCCATGAGTACAGTGTTGCTCATATAAGAACTGATTTTCTCTGTTAAAATCATTATACTGGATCTGTCACTTAACTAAAACAGTCACCAGCAGATCGCCTCCTCTTAGGCTTCGTATAATGATCCTTCTTATCCTCAACATAAGTTAGCCTCCTCTTGGGCTTTGTACAAATGATTCTCCCCAGCGGAGCAAACCTTTTTTTAGCCTCTCTCTCGGGCTTTATACGAGATACAAAAAGGTTCTTATTGAGCCGAACAAACGAATAGCCTCCATCTCGGGCTTTGTACGAGATACAAAAAACACTCTCTTGTTGGATATAAAAGATTCCCCTGTAGAGTCAAAACCTTTTAGCCTCTCTCTCAGGCTTCGTATGAGATACAAAAGACTCCATCGTTGAGTCAATCACCCTTTTTGCCTCCATCTCGGGCCTCGTACGAGATACAAATTCCATAAAGCAAGAGTCAAACTCTTTTCCAGCCTCCATCTCGGGCTTCATACGAGCTACAAAAAGACTCTCCAACTGAGTCAACCCTTTTGGCCTCCTCTTAGGCTTTGTATAATGATATCCCCCATTGGGTCGAACCCTTTTAGCCTCTCTCTCGGGCTTTGTACGAGACACAAAATAGCCTCCTCTTAGGCTTTGTATAATGATTTTTCCTAGCGGAAATTAGCCTCCTCTTAGGCTTCATATAAGAAAACCACTGGTTAATCCAATTAACCTTTTAGCATCAAACCTGTGCCTCGTTCACAGTACACAAACATCAACAACTCCTTCCCTTTCATCTAATTGCTGTAAGCGGCAAGCCTCTGAATCATCTACATCCATGCCACTGTCCTTCTTTTAGAATGAGGAATTCCTAAGGAAAGATGGCGTTGCTCTCTACACAGAGTTAAAGTCTTCTCCTTCAGGTTAAAACCCCTTCTTAGGAAATTATGGCATTGCTAGGATCCGTGTATCCCAGTTAAAGTAATTCTCCTTCTCCCCTCTTTAGAGATGACAAACTCTCTCTAAAGACAAACAACCTTTCAGCTTCATATCTCGGGCTTTGATCAAGATACAAACAACCTTTTCGCTTCACGTCTTGGGCTTTGAACAAGACACCAAAAACCATTTCCTCCCATAGAATAGGAGGAACTACGAACACTCTGATTTCCCTGTTTCGGTAAACGGGAATACGTAGGCATAAGATCGAAAGAAAAGATCTTAGCGAGCACACTAAACAAAAACCCAAAATCCCATACTTTCACGTATCTATCAGAAAAGCAATTTGTCCTAACATCCTAAACATCTCATTGAACAGATAACCTGAGTAAAACCCCGAATCTTTGAGACATCTGTAACCGAACAGACCGCTGTTCAAACTCAGTATGCAAGCAGGGTTAGTTGGAGACATCTATTTCCCTTCCTTCATCAGCTTTAATAGGATAAAAAATGAATCGAGCTGTAGTAGTAACACCCAAAGAGCGGTTGTGCCTCGCAAGCACGTCCAAAAAAAATCGCTCGCTACAGAAAAGTGGCGACTCTGCTGGGGAGGATTTCATTTGTTGATGATCTATTTTGCTCCTAGGTAGAGGCCTTCGCTGAGATAAGACTTTTCGACTACATTAGGATCTTAGGTCAAAACCTTCGCTTATATAGAAACTACAGAGCGGTGACTCCGCCGGGGAGCCATTTCTGTCAGGAACTTGAGATTCTTAGCTTTTAAAGTCTAGGATGTTTAAGACAAATATATATACTGCTTTTCCTAATTGCTATACGTGTTTATTTTTCTGCTATTGGGAATGCGGGTGATGCCGTATGTGGAAAGATTGAGTACACACCTAGAAAAGCCAACCCTTTCGTAGTGCGGAAGCTATCGGAAATAGCTGTTACGCGATACTACCCTCATTTGAGGCTGGTGATCTATTCTCGGTGAATAGCACTTACTCTAAGATTGTACACAACTCGCTGGCGATCCGCTTGTTGTCTGCCTTCCTGGGAGGAGCTAATGATAATGAGTACAGGTACAAAAATCACCTTAGTAAACCTTTGGGGATGGGTAGAGCTTTGACTTCATGACAACGACCCTCTTACCCCATGTTTTTTCTAGGTTTTTGTGTGCTGCATTCATGCATTCATCTAAAAAACATTAAAACATTCAAAAAAATTTCTCTTCTAGTCTCTCTGTTTTTAAAAATAAACTAAGACTGTGATTGCAAATATCAGAGAAAAGGATTGCACCGATGGATTTCGATAGAAGGAGAATTCACCAGTATACCTTCAAGGTTCCAAAGCTAGAGGATTTGAGAAGGTTGGCGAGGATGATCACTAACCCAGAGGCTTTCAGAGCCAAACACGGTGGTTTTCTACCACTGTTAAGAGTCCATGTGATTGGGGGAATCATGGATGCGCTCGTTCAGTTCTACGATCCGGTTTATCACTGCTTTACATTCCCGGATTACCAGCTAGCGCCAACGCTGGAGGAGTATTCTCATCTGATTGATTTATATATCACTGATCGAGCTCCATTTTCTGGACTGGAAGAAATTCCAAAGAATCAGACCATTGCAAGAGCAATTCATTTGGACGAGTCTGAGGTCAGGGCTCACCTGACTACCAAGGGTGGCATACAAGGTTTACCAGCCCAGTTCTTAACAAAGAAAGCTCTGTACTTCGCTAGTATAGGGAACGAGACTGCTTTTGAAAGCATCTTTGTCTTGCTCACCTACGGGTTATTTTTGTTTCCCAACATCAATAACTTCGTCGATATCAACGCTATTAAGGTTTTTCTCATTGGAAACCCTGTTTCGACTTTGCTCGCAGATGCGTATCATTCTGTACACTTAGGAAATTTGTACAGCGGAGGGGAGATCACATGTTGTGTACCTTTGCTCTACAAATGGTTTATCTCTCATTTGCCTAAGTCTGCTGCTTTTTGGGATTGCAAGAATGCCCTGCGCTGGTCGCAGAAGATCATGTCTCTTACCAACTCTGATATAGATTGGTGCATTAAGATTTATGATGGGATCAGGATCATTGATCGTTGTGGAAACTTCCCCAACGTACCTCTCATAGGAATTAAGGGGGGAATCAACTACCATCCGGTGTTGGTTCTTCGTCAATTTGGATACTCGATGAGGCTCGTTCCGCAGAACGCTCATCTGGAAGGTCTTTTCTTCAAGGAAGGAGAAAACGACAGGGCACTGAAGATAGAAATAGTGCATGCGTGGAAACACGTTCATAAGAAAGGACGAGAGTCTCTAGGAAAACCAGACTGTGTCTCGGTGGAACCTTATCTCCACTGGGTACAAACTAGAGCTCTCAAGCTAAAGATGCCTTATCCTCGTTATGGAATTCTTCCGCCGAGGGAGTCTGTTATGTACTTCATGACGGAAACTGAAAAGCTTCAGGTTACTCTCAACAAAGTTCAAAAGGAGAGAAGGTCTTGGAAGAACAAGTACCGCACCCTCAACATAGAGTGTATCCAAATACAGCAATTACTGAAAGAAAAAGATGCTCTGATTGAGATTTTAGAGAAACATGCTGTAGAGAATCAAGACGACCAAAGGAATTTGCTCGCTCCTTTCACCTGGCAAAGTAATGACAACCCGGCAACGACCCAAGCGCCCTGATCAAAGAAGAGGAAGTACCAGGACCCATTAGTTTAGGTTTCTATTTCCGCACCTTGTAATCTACTGTATTTCCATTTCTGTAATCCTTGGAATTTCAATAAAAAGGGGTTTCCCCACTGTTTGATATTTGCATTCTAATTGTCGCAGTTTATTTTGATTAAATCAACAAACAATTAATGAATCATTGCATTTTATCATTTTTCCATCGCGTATTCTCCTTACCTACGAATCTTACGTTTGTGTCTCGATTCTAGAGTCAAACTGTCTCATTCGTACAATACTCGGGCCAGTCGTCAGAAAAAGATGGATAATCTTGAGGAAAAGAACAGAGAGTTGAGAGAAGAGCTCGACGCTCTGAGAGAGGATATGAGAAAGCTTCGTAACGACATGCAAGCCATGGCAGAAGGTCAGTTACAAAGGACTGTGATCTCGGAGGTCACCTCGACGCCCATAGTAGAGAAGTTCGATCCTAGGTATCAGATGCCGAAAGATCGTCCCTGGGGCATGCCTGTTAACTATATCCCGGAAGGATATGTTCCGCTGATCGTTGAAGATCAGGGAACTTCTGCAGGAACCGCTGGTCCTGAAGGTTACAAACTTCGGGAAAGCGAAGATGCCAGAGGCATATTAAAGACCCCTGAAGGTTACAAACTTCGGGAGACGCCAAGATTCAACGCCGTAGTTACGGTACCACCCCCTGTGGTGCATTCTGTCCCGGAAGGACAAATTCCACAGATACCTTCTGGGAAGAAGGAGACTATGTTTGACCGAATGGATGAATTCCAGGAACAGTTCTTGGAAATGCAGAGGGAATTGCAAGCCATTCGCGGTCAGGATCTTTTTGGAAAGGACGCCGCAGACCTTTTTCTGGTCCCCAATGTGAAAGTCCCGCACAAGTTCCAAGTGCCTGACTTTGAAAAATACAAGGGTAACTCTTGCCCTCAGAGTCATTTGACAATGTACGCTCGACGGATGTCAGCTCAGACGGAAAATCAGGACCTGCTGATTCATTACTTTCAGGATAGTTTAACCGGTGCTGCCTTAAAATGGTACATGGGTCTAAACCGTGCTTCGATCAGTACTTTCATAGATCTTGGCACTACCTTTGTCCAACAATACAAATACAATTTGGACATGGCACCCGACAGAGATCAACTCAGATCAATGTCGCAAAAGGATAAGGAAACCTTTAAGGAGTACGCTCAAAGGTAGCGTGAAATTGCCGCTCAAATTTGTCCACCTCTTGAGGAGAAAGAGATGACAAAGATCTTCTTAAAAACCTTGAGCTCATTTTACTACGGCCGAATGATCGCCAGTGCGCCTAGTGATTTCACCGAAATGGTCGGCATGGGCGTACGTCTTGAGGAAGCTGTCCGAGAAGGACGTTTGGTAAAAGACACTGGATCGACGAGTGGTACTAAGAAATACGGTAGTGCTCTCCCTAAGAAAAAAGAGCAAGATATTGGGAATATCTCTCTCGGAAAGAAAAGGCGTCATTATCAACCAGTAGTAGCGATAACTCCTGCTATCGGCCCCGCGCCTGTTCCTACGTATCAACCTCAGGTTGCGCAGAGCCAACCTAATCAGCAAAGGACTCAACAGCCTTTTCAGCAGGCTCGTCCTCAGTACAATAACAACCGTACAACACGATCATCAGGGTTTGATCCTATACCCGTGTCGTACGCAGAACTATTTCCGTTACTACTGGCTAAGGGGCACATTCAGACTAAGTCTCCTCTTACAGTACCGGAAAATCCGCCTTTTTGGTTTAAAGCGGACCAGACATGCCCTTATCATCAAGGAGGATCGGGGCATAACATAGAGACTTGTCTCAATTTCAAATCTGACGTGCAAAAGCTTGTTAGAAGCGGACTCTTATCTTTCAAAGATACGAATCCTAATGTTCTCACGAACCCGCTGCCTCAACATGAAAAGGCTGCAGTCAATCTGATTGAGAAAGAATCTGACAACGTCTATCGAATTCACGATGTACTCTTATTGAGGACCAATCTGGTCAAGATGCATTGTAGACAGAGTGGATATGGCCATGTGCCACCTCATAACTATCATCAGTGTGATATCTTCTCTAAAGACAATCAGGGATGTTTTGTAGTGCAAGCTGCTCTACAGGAACAGATGGATCTCGGATGGATCCAAGAGCACCGAGTTCGTGGAGTTAACATGGTCTACACGAATTCCAACATCATTCAAAACCACGATATCTGTGCAATGAATGTCAACTTGGGGGCGATGCACTCAAGGCAAAGCCAGTATCATAATCTTCCGCGGCACGATTACAGTTCCTGTCTGACTTACTGGGTAAACAAACAGGGATGCTCTTTCATACAAGAGGCCCTCCAGCGTCATATGGATCTTGGATGGATCCAAGACTACCATGATAGGAATCCCTATCAAATCAACATGGTTCAGATCTTCGATATTCGTGTGATGAATACCAACTTGGTAGAGTTGCATGCTGAGCAGGTCCAGCTCGGATTCCTGATCTCACATGACTATCAAAGCTATAAAGCGGGTTGCGAAAATGATCAGGGTTGTACCCTTGTCCAGGAGGCACTTCAGCACTTGTTAAATCACTGGTGGATGCCCATCTACATGGACGAAGATACTCAGCAGATTAGTATCAGTAACAGAAATCCCACTCGGCGTCAAAGTCAGGATGTCCGATCAGTGGAAGCTAACCTAGTGAGGTTACATTGTATTCAAAGTGGGCGTGGCCAGGTGCCCCCACACAACTATGACAGTTGTAACGTCTGTTCAGAAAGTAACCAAGGGTGTTACTTTGTGAGATCAGCTCTTCAGGGTCAAGTGGATCGCGGAGAAATTCGTCCATATCCAGGTTCTGGACTTATCAATTGGTCGCCGAACTACCTTGCCGAGCAAGTTGAGGATGTCCTCATGATATCTGGTCACCACAGGACCAGGGATTTTTTTGCCATCATCCCTTTGCTTGATGAATCCAAAATTCCCAACCGGGAACGGATCGAGATCACTTATGATGGTCAGAAAAACCAGAAGGTTCCCGTAGTCATCTATCTGCCAGGACCGTTACCGTATGAATTAGCTAAGGCGATCCCTTACAAATACGGTGCAACAACAGTTGAAAATGGAAAGGAAATTCCATTACCCTCCGTCGTGAATATTGCAGACATCAGTCGTGTAACACGGAGCGGTCGAATCTTCAACCGAGGAGTTGGAGAATCCAACAAAGAAAAGGAACTTCAGACAGAAATTCCTGATACACCAGTCGGTCAATCCAGTAATCCCGACCTGTCGAAAGACAAAGATGAGATGCTAAAGCTCATCCAAAGGAGTGAATTCAACATTGTTGACCAGCTGTTACAGACTCCTTCAAAGATCTCGGTGTTATCACTGTTACTCAGTTCAGAAGCCCACAGGGAGGCTCTACAGAAAGTCTTAGAGCAGGCCTTTGTGGAACAGGATATAACAATCAGACAGTTCGATAGTATTGTCTCTAACATCACTTCCTGCAATAATTTGGGATTTAGTGATGAGGAATTACCTGAAGAGGGTCGTCGTCATAACATGGTGCTCAATATCACAGTTAACTGCCAGGACGATGCTTTGGCCAGCGTACTGGTAGACACAGGGTCAGCCCTGAATGTTATGCCGAAGTCCACTTTGATGCAATTATCATTCAAAGGCCCTCCGATGAGAATCAGCGAGGTCGTCGTCAAAGCGTTCGACGGATCCAGGAAAGCAGTTATCAGAGAAGTTGATCTTCCCATAACTATTGGTCCTCATACTTTCCAAGTCACTTTCCAGGTCATGGACATCCGGGCAACATACAGTTGTTTATTAGGAAGACCTTGAATACATCAGGCTGGAGCGGTTACTTCGACTCTCCACCAAAAGCTAAAGTTCGTTCAAAACAATCAACTTGTCACAGTCTGTGGGGAACAGGCTCTGCTCGTGAGTAACTTGTCATCATCTGCTAGTATAGAACCTGAGGAGGTTATTGGAACGCAGTTCCAAGCACTATCGGTGAGCAAGGACAATCAATCCGAAGGAGGAACGTCGATTTTCTCATACAAGGATGCTATCAAAGCGGTCGAGAGTACCGATACAAAAGGATGGGGACAGCTTGTCATTCCCATTGATAACAAAACAAAGAAGGGTCTTGGTTTTTCTACAACCTGCACCCAGACAGCTGTTGGCGATGAAAGTCTTCATCCCATTCAGAACTTCTTCCATAGTGGAGGCTTCCTCCAACCAGTGACTCAAGTAGTCCATGCTATCAATGAAGAGGATCCCTTGGACGTAGATGAGGATTGGAATTCTTATCTTAACAAGGAAGGTTATGTGTCGCAGGACGAAATGCAAATGCCATTTTGCTATCCCGCACAGAGTCCGAGATTTATACCCAGATCAGACGTCGAACTGATATATGGAGATTGTGATCCGGAAGGATGCCGTGCTCCACCGAATTAATTAGAGGAAGACACTCTGATGAAAGACAACTTTGATTCTAATTACTATGGCCCAATGGATGGTCTGCCAATGTGGCAACCTTATCAAGGAAATTTGGGGCAAGAAAGTCAGCCGAACAATGAAAATTAGTTGACCATCATCGAACAGAATACCTGTGTCCCCGCCATGTCATGGGATCAACACTCAGGTCATTCCGAAACTACTCAACATGAAGATGAATTCTCAACATTCGCAGGACTTGAATTCATCAACTACGCTTTTCCTGAGGTCAACGTCATCGAGAGAGATGACTCCTCCAGTTCCAAAGAAGTTTGGGACACTCTGGGAGAACCAAGTGGAAAATATGACTATATGGTCAAGTACACCGCTCCCGCCAGCTCTCGTATCAGGCTCGAAGATATCCAGCCAACTGGATGGGGAGATACAGCTTAGAGTACAAATTCTATGCAAAATGCAACAGAGGAGTCCTTCTACGACAATTCTGCCTGGGAGACGGATTCCAATGATCCCGCTCCACCAGAAATCAGCGTCATTTCTGAAGACAAATCAAGGAAGGTGCCAGACTTTGTGTTTCACCGAGGAGTTCGCCGCCAGTGGGTTGCTATCAATGTTCCGAAGGTCGTTCGCCAGTCAAAGTAATTGCCATCTTTAAGCCTTTCACCCTGCCCAGGTGAAACAGATGTTTTGATAGGGCTCACTTTCTGTAAATTTCCCTCTTCGCTTTGCCCGAAGCGACGGAGTTTTGTTTTATAGGGCTGTAGTTTCAAGAACTGACTTGTGTATTAATAAAATAACGTCGTTATGTAATTCCCGCATTATTTTCTGTTTTCTCTTTTTGCTTTTTCAGAAAATGGTAATCCTAAAAAACATTCGATAATAAAAACAAGCAGTAAAATCAAAACACTGCACACACTTGCATTTTCTCTATCTCTTCTAAACACGAATCCTCACGTCATGCAGATAGCTTGTTTTACACCCCGTTGAAACATTCGATTCGATGCCTTCTCCCGACTTTGAGTTCCCGGTATTTGGGGCTGAAGAAGAAGTTGACGAAAAAATTCCAGAAGAGATTTCCCGATTACTCAGACAAGAGGAAAGGTCCATTGAACCTCACAAAGAGCCGTTGGAAATGGTAAACTTGGGTTCGGAAAAAGAGAGAAAAGAAATCAGGATTGGAGCATTGCTCAGTCCAACTGCCAGAGAAGGTTTGATAAAGCTTCTCAGAAAATTTCCCGATGTATTCGCTTTGTCCTATCAGGACATGCCTGGGTTGGATACCAGCATCGTGGAACATCACTTACCATTGAGATCGGAATGTCCGCCAGTAAAGCAAAGGTTGAGACGCACTCACCCGGACATGGCCATCAAAATCAAGGAGGAGGTACAAAAACAGATCGATGCGGGTTTCCTCGCTACATCTGAATATCCTCAATGGTTAGCCAACATCGTACCCGTTCCTAAAAAGGACGGAAAGGTCAGAATGTGTGTCGATTACAGAGATCTGAATAAGGCTAGTCCAAAGGACGACTTCCCTTTACCACACATTGACATGCTGGTAGACAGTACAACAAAGTTCAAAGTTTTCTCCTTCATGGATGGATTCTCGGGCTATAACCATATCAAAATGGCGCCGAAAGACATGGAGAAAACTTCGTTCATTACCCCATGGGGTACCTTTTGTTACAAGGTAATGCCGTTCGGTTTAAAGAATGTCGGGGCAACCTATCAAAGGGCCATGACCACTCTGTTTCATGACATGATACACAAAGAAATCGAGGTATATGTCGATGATTTGATTGCAAAATCAAAAACAGAGGATGAGCACGTTGAACATCTGTCAAAATTGTTCGAACGTCTAAGAAAATTTAAGCTCCGCTTGAATCCCAACAAGTGCACCTTCGGTGTCCGTTCGGGGAAACTACTAGGGTTCATCGTCAGCCAGAAAGGAATTGAAGTTGATCCTGACAAGGTCAAGGCCATTCAAGAAATGCCTTCTCCGAAAACTGAAAAAACAAGTCAGAGGATTCGTGGGACGTTTGAACTACATCTCCAGATTCATATTCCTTATGACCGCCACGTGTGCGCCGATTTTCAAATTACTGAAAAAGAACCAGGATTGCGTTTGGTCAGAAGACTGCCAAACTGCCTTCGACAGTATTAAGGAATATCTGTTGGGAAGACCACTGATTATCTATCTCACAGTGGAAGGAAGACCACCAGTGGAAGGAAGACCACTGATTATCTATCTCACAGTCCTTGAGGACTCAATGGGATGTGTACTTGGCTAGCAAGACGAAACCAAAAGGAAAGAGTCTGCCATTTACTATCTGAGCAAGAAGTTTACCGACTGTGAGACTCGGTACACGATGCTTGAGAAAACTTGTTGCGCTTTGGCTTGGGCAGCCAAACGTCTTCGCCAGTACATGATTCGTCATACTACTTGGTTAATCTCCGAAATGGATCCAATCAAGTATGTTTTCGAAAAACCTGCTCTCACGGGAAGGATTGCCCGTTGGCATATGTTGTTATCAGAATATGACATAAAGTACCACGCTCAGAAAGCCGTTAAGGGAAGTATTTTAGCCGATCATTTGGCTCATCAACCGATTGACGATCAAGAATCAATCGGGTTTGACTTCCTAGACGAAGATGTCATGTATCTCAAAATAAAAGATTGCGATGAACCGTTACCTAGTGAAGGGCCAAAACCAGGTTCCCAATGGGGACTTATCTTTGACAGAGCAGTTAATCATTACGGAAACGGAATTGGGGCAATCATTGTTACCCCTCAGGGTACCCACATTCCTTTCACTACCAGACTTACGTTCAAATGTACGAACAACGAGGCCGAATACGAAGCTTGTATTATGGGTCTCGAAGAAGCGATTGATTTAAGGATCAAGAACTTGGACGTATACGGCAATTCAGCCTTGGTTATCAATCAGATCATAGGAGATTGGAACACATACCAGTCAGGATTGATTCCTTACAAATACTATGCAAGAAGGTTGCTACCCTTCTTCAACAGAGTTGACTTTCATCACATACCTCGTGGTGAGAATCACATGGCTAATGCCTTAGCCACTCTCTCTTCCATGATTAGCGTAGGTCGATGGAATGACCTACCTAAGATTGACGCTATGCGCCTTGAATAGCCCGCCTACATCTTCGCGATCGAAGCAGTCATAGATGATAAACCTTGGTATCACGATATCAAATGCTTCCTTCAGAAACAAGAGTACCCACCTGGGGCACTCAGAAAAGATAGGAAAACCCTCAAGAGGTTAGCTGGGAGCTTCTTCCTGAGCGGCGATACTCTTTATAAGAGGAATTTTGACTTGGTCTTGCTCCGATGTGTGGACAGACCAGAAGCATACATGCTTATAAAGAAATTCATGAAGGATCCTTTGGCACTCATGCCAACGGACATACAATGGCGAGAAAAATTCTCAGAGCTGGGTACTATTGGTTGACAATGGAATCCGACTGCTACAAGTACATGAGGAGGTGTCACAAGTGTCAGATATACTCCGACAACATTCATGTACCGCCAACGCATCTCAAAGTTCTCTCTTCCCCGTGGCCTTTTTCCATATAGGGAATCAACATAATTGGCTTGATTGAACCTAAGGCTTTAAACAGACATCGGTTCATCCTGGTAGCCAATGATTACTTCACCAAGTGGGTCGAAGCAGCGTCGTACGCTAATGTTACCCGACAAGTGGTGGTCCGATTTATCAAAAACAATATCATCTGCCGTTATGGTGTTCCAAGCCAGATCATTACAGATAATGGATCTAACTTGAACAATAAGATGATGAAGGAGTTGTGCGCAAAGTTCAAGATTGAGCAACATAACTCATCTCCCTACCGACCCAAGATGAACGGAGCGGTAGAAGCGGCTAACAAGAACATCAAGAAGATCGTTCAAAAGATGGTTGTAACCTATAAAGATTGGCACGAGATGCTACCCTTTTCTCTTCACGGTTATCGAACGTTTGTCCGCACTTCAACAGGGGCTACCCCTTTCTCTCTAGTATATGGCATGGAGGCAGTGCTCCCCATAGAAGTAGAGATCCCATCAATCCGGGTATTGATGGAAGCTAAGCTTTCAGAAGCTGAATGGTGTCAAAGTCGACACGACGAATTGAACCTGATCGAAGAGAAGCGAATCCGGCACTATGCCACGGTCAGTTGTATCAACAAAGAATGAAGAGGGCGTTCGACAAAAAGGTCCGACCTCGTGTCTTCAACAAAGGAGACCTCGTGCTCAAGAAGATACAATCATTTCTCTCTGATTCGCGAGGCAAATGGACTCCGAATTATGATGGCCCCTATGTGGTCACGAAAGCTTTCTCAGGCGGCGCCTTGAGACTTGCACCCATGGACGGAGAGGAATTTGCCTACCCCACGAATGTTGATGTAGTCAAGAAATACTTCGCCTAAACTAAAAAAAAACGTCTCGGTGGATTGAAAACCTGAAAGGGCGGTCCAGGCAAAAGTTAGAGACAAGAAAAAAATCATCCCGGTGGATTGGAAACATCATAGTACAATCCAGGCAAAAGTGAGGGATAATGGCAAGTAACTATGTTCAACAGAGGCAGGTCCCTTGGCAGCAGTTACATCGTCCATCGGAGGAAATCTCCAGTCAACGGTCATCTTCGACGGAAGCTCAGGATGTCCCGAATTCAAAGTTGGTAGAAGGATAGTGGTCGTTATGTTTCAACGTAGCCCTTTTCCCTGTAAATTACCATTTTTTGAACTTTGTATATACTCTTTGGAATCACGCGTTTGGCTGATTTCCATCCTATCAATAAAATTTGAGCCCTTGTGCTTTTGTTTGTAATTCTCATTTGTTTTAGCTTTACAGAACGACGTTTTTTAACATGATTAACGATTCTTGAAATAAAACAAAACGAATTTACTTGTTAAACTTTTTAATTAAAGATGGCATTTCTTTTGACTGTTGAACATCAGAAGAACATCGATCGCTTCTCCAGAAGTAAGCGAACTTCAAAGTGCAGAATCAAAGTACTCCTTCTAAGCCAGTGCGCCTGAACGAAGGATCAACTGTATCAGATACGGTTTTCCCGTCTGATACCTTCAGCCGAGTTCTCATCTCCTAAGCCCGATCAACATAGCTCCCAACAGGGATTATCTCTCCTAAGCAAGGTGGAATTGCTGCTTGTTGAACCAGTGGTACCTTTTCGTCCCCAGCAGTGGCCGAGTATCCAACCCTGTTCATCCATTAGTCTGTATATCGCGTCTATTTTGTCAGCATAAGCATACATACATCATGCATTTTATTTGCATTCGCATTTTATATTGCATCACTATCACTCGAGTCGGTCTTATCCTGTCGTGATAACCGTCCTCTCTATCGAGTTGTCAGTCCTTGCCCTTGTCAGGAAGTGTTGTGTCTGAACAATCTCGCTACCAGTGTATCTCTAGATCAGAGTCGGCACTCGGCCACTTTGATAACTTGAACCTCTGAAAAGTCAGAGAACCTTCAACAGATGTCACTCTTCGCCATTGAAGATGATATCCTTGCTTTCCCAGATTAGGAAAATTCCCAGAGAAAGCCTCTTAAACAGAGATTCGGCAGTACATCCGTGTTTCTCTGAAAGTTCGCTGATGAAAAGGTCATCGGCACCTCAAAATTGGATCCCATCATATGGCATTTCTCTAGGAAGATCCCGAGAAAAGTATGATGCAATGTCCCCAAGCAGAAGCAGTTTCTCAGGAAACTCGCTTTCCCCAGTAGAATCGACAAATGGCGTCTCCAACAGAGAAGTTTGTGTACCTCTACAACTCAGACGTTGGGTTCCCCAGCAAGTCTGACATCAAAACTTTTTCCGTAAAATGGCATCTCTCCAGGAAAATTCGGCGAGAAGTTTGAGGAAAACCGCTACGAATAGCGTCCCTTGTCAATAAAGTTTATTGACAAAAGAAACTAAGACCAGTTCCTTGATAGGAAACCAGGATCGAGGGGAAGTTTATATCAGAAACTAAGACCAGTTCCTTGGTAGGAAACCAGGATCGAGGGGAAGTTTATATCAGAAACTAAGACCAGTTCCTTGGTTGGAAACCAGGATCGAGGGGAATTTTTTACCTTTTCTAAGCATCATTGGTTAGCAAAAGAAGATGAATGCGCAAGCTGCCATTCATAGCCATCAAAATTTCGGATATTCCGATATTTAATCCTCTTGCACCCCGAATGCTCGAATACTTTCGTCATTCACACCTTCGGGTCCAAGAAGATTAAATAGGGGCATCTGTCATACCCCAAATTTTGACCACTAAAGTTTCCCATCATTGTGCAAATCATCATCACAATATGGATGAATCATCATGCCTCATTAATCTCCTCAAGGAATTGTTGAGCATTGTCTGCAATCAGAACTAGGGTTTCAAGCCCTCTCAGAGCCTTTAGACAAAGGATCAATCAAGGAATGACTTGATCTTCAACTTGTCTAACCTCTCAAGCATCCACAAAGGATCAAAAGGACTCCCACTTCAAGGATTAAGCACAATGCTGCTCCCTTCTAGGTGGATCAAGCCTCCAGATCGACTGTGTCACCAAATTAGGGTTTTGATCGCCCAGGGCCTCCAGATGGAAAAATTTCATCTGGGAACAAGCCAATGATCCAAAACATAACCTAATTTACTTCATGGAACCTCATGAACCCAATCATCAAGTCAATTTTGCCTCAGGGGATGCATACATAAAAAATCAGGAATTAGGGTTTCTTGACCTAATTCACCCCTAAGTTGACTTTTGGGACAAACCATGAGCCAAGACCTTAAGACATGATTTTAGGGTCTTTGATATACCATATTGATCCATTTGGAACAATGGATTGATCCAAGAAGCTTGAGCAACAAGTTTCAATTTCATATGCACCACAATTAGGGTTTTGCGAGAAAAGTCAACTGTAACTTTGACTTATGACCTGGACATGCTCCCAAACCCTAGGACATGAATAAATATACCCTATTACACCCTTGGAACATGTCCATCAAGTTTGATTTAGGTCAAGGACATGATTTCCTGAAGAATTGCACAGTTTGGAATTCATCTGATAAAAAGTCAACTATGCACAAAAAGTCAACTTTGACTTTTTGAGATTCACCAAAATGGATTTTTAACCCTAAAATGATGTTAATGTATGATTTGAATCAACATTCATCAAGAAAAATCAAAAAAGGTGGGATAACTTGTAAAAGGGGTAACCATAAAAATTTAGAAAAAATCTAAGTTAAAAAATAAAGTGGCTAGGGTACCAACTTTGGAGGACCATAACTCCTAAACCACAAGGCCAATTTTTTCCATCCAAAGCTTGATTTGTAGACCTCATTATCATCTACAAAAGCTTCAACTACAAGTCATTCCAATTCATTAAGGATTTTGAGTTATGGAGTGATCAAAGTGGCTGAAAAGTGAAAATGTCACTTTTTCCAACACTTAGTGAAATTTTCACTAAGTCAGAATTTGCCTTCACTTTTTTCCAAATGTAGGGGGATTTTTCACTTGGAATCAAAAGAGATCAAAACCAAACTTGTTCAAACATTTGTTGTATCATGTAAGAGCATTCCAAAATGGCCAAGAACATTGCCAAATTCAACCTACATCATGAGATACAACATTGGCAAGTTGCCTTGCTGAAATCTGTCAAAGCAAGGCAGAATTTGCATTTTGGCTCGATTTGCCAAAATCAGCCAATTTCAATTGCTCCAATCCACTTGGACACCTCTTAAGATTGAATCCAAAGGAGACAAACACTGAGCCAAGCCTCCAAGGTCCAAGGAACAAGGAATAGCATGTTGAACCTAGAGTTGCCAAAATAGGGACAAGACTCCAAATTTGGAATGAGGCATTCAATGGAACCATCAAGGTGGCATGGACTGAGCCATTCTCATCTGAAATCAGTCAAGACTTATCCAAGACCAAGGGAACCACAGCTCTGTGCCCTAACCTCTAGTCAATGGCTAGAGGAGACTTGCATTTTCATTGGCCAACATTGAGGAAACACCTGCTACAGTTGCCATTCACTGTGGATCCCAAAACAAACTTGCTCTACTATAAATAGAGCTCACTTGTGTTCATTTTAAGTACACCAAAGCCATCAAACAGATGCTTTCCTCAAAATCTCTTCTTTCATTCTAATTTTGCCTTCAAAGGCAAGTCACTATCGGGTTTTGAGTTTGAGAGCAATTCCAATCAAACCAATCACTCACACACCTCACATACATCATATAGAAGTGATCCAAACACTTAGATCACTTCTAAAACACCAATCTCACAAAATCACCAGCTGGTTGCTCAAGGTTTTAACCAAGTTGCAGCTGAGGTACCACAGTGATCCAGCCAATTTCAATCAAGTCCAAGTATTCAAACACACTCCATAGGGTGTAGGGAAGCTGTTCAGATCATCACAACTCATCTGTAACACCTCCAGCTCAGAAATCAATTTGCTCTTGCTGTCACGACTTGGAGGTAAGCACATACTTGGTCATCTCTCAATTTATGCATATTTCCTCGCACCATAATTTGGCCATATGTTCATAATCATGCATGAAATGTTTTCCCTCAATTAATTGCATTGTTTGAATCGTGTATCAAAAATCATGGCCTTCATGCATAAATAAGGGTTCTTGAGGATTTTTCATGATTTCTTGTTGTATGTTTAATTTAAATGAAATTAAAGTACATAGACATGATCGTGAGGTTGAGACGAGCATAATGATATGTGGATTGCATGATATGATTATGTATTAAGTGAGATTGAAGAGAAAATGCAAATCAGCCAAACCCAGAACACGCGCGTGTTCTTGGTGTGTTCTTGGCGCCATTTTTGAATAATTTGAATTTTTGAATTTTTGTGATTTTGTTTAATTGATTCAAAAATTAATTTCTCTCTGAGTTTTAATGATTTTGAGTTGATTCTTTTTTCAATAATTCACAAAAATGTTAAAATATTTTATTTTACCAAAAAATTCCAAAAAATATTATTTATTTTATATAATTGATATTTTTGCAAAGAATTAATATTTTAATTGTTTTTAACATTTGAAATATTATTTCCACAATGATTTTGCAACTTTTAATGCTTTCTATTTATTTTTTAGGTCAATACTTAATTTTTGAAGCATTAATCCAAGATCACAATTTGTTTCCCATGTGTTAAACAATTTTTGATCAATTTAATTGAATTTTTATTCAATTAAATACATTTTTGGAAATAAATTAGGGTTTTTGGATTAATTCAACCCTCTTAAATCATTTTCAAAACACTTTGGGCCTCTAATAGAGTGTAAGACCCAATCCTTTTTTGACCAAATCATTTTTGGGCCTCACTTATTGTATAAGTCCCGATACCGTCAAAAAACAAACGGCGCGATCGTCGCCTTTTCAAAAATCATCTGGGCCTACCCTCGAGTAGTAAGACCCATCTCTTTTCATTCAAAACACTTTGGGCCTCTAATAGAGTGTAAGACCCAATCCTTTTTTGACCAAATCATTTTTGGGCCTCACTTATTGTATAAGTCCCGATACCGTCAAAAAACAAACGGCGCGATCGTCGCCTTTTCAAAAATCATCTGGGCCTACCCTCGAGTAGTAAGACCCATCTCTTTTCATTCAAAACACTTTGGGCCTCTATTAGAGTGTAAGACCCAACCCCCTTTTAACCAAAATCATTTTTGGGCCTCACTTATTGTATAAGTCCCTCTGCGTTAAAAGAAAACCTCGGCGCGATCGCCATTTTAAATGAAAATTCAACTGGGCCTACCCTCGTGTTATAAGTCCCACTCTTTTTCTTTAAACTATTTGGGACTCTTGAGAGAGTGTAAGACCCATCTCTTTGTACAGAAAAAACCTTTTTGGGCCACAGTCACTTGTGTAAGACCCTCTGTACAAATTCAACAGTGCAATCACTGGTAAAACCCTGGGCCTCTCCTTGAGCTGTAAGCCCCAAATCTTTCTTTTTCAAAGAACTTTCTCCTTTGATTTTGAATATACTGTTGTTTTCAATCTTTCTTTGTTGAGCAACTAACCAAACAGCATGGAAACTCTACAACCGAGTAAGTAGTTATCGCTTTCATTTACTGCTTTCATATATATATAAACTGTATTGTGGGGCTGCTCGCTGTAAGTCTCCTTTCATAAACTCATATCAACTGTGTAATAATAGTATAGATATTTCGAGTTTCCCCGGCAACTACGTCTAGAACTAGGTAAAGCCGTTCCGTTTATTCGTAGAAATAGACACCTAGATCCCCAATAGGAGCACCAGATACAGTCTTCTCTTCGGCTGTCCTCCTTAGGAATCGTCAAGAAACTCGACTCCCCAAGATGAATGTATTCTCCGTGAATGGCATCTTTGAGTTTCTTCCAAATTCTCGAACGTTCCTGACTCGATCTATTCCTTGTGAATAGCCTGCCTTGAATGTCTCGGGGTTTGGGAACCCACTACGGTCATAATCTTGGACCTTAACTAAGGAACCCTCTTTAAAAGTTAAAAGTCGCTGGATAGTAAACCTCGCACGTTTACCAGTGGTTTTTATCTTTAAAAGAGTCATCTCTCCGAATGGAAAGGAGATGATGGACCCACGGGCTTCTTAAAAGCATCGGCCTCCTCTTGGGCATTGTACAAGGACCCGTCGGCTTCTTAGAAGTATTGACAGCCTCCTCTTAGGCTTCGTATAATGATCTCTTCCCCCGGGAATGATAGCCTTCTCTTGGGCTTAGTACAAGGACCGATCAGCTTCTTAGAAGTTTCCAGCCTCCTCTTGGGCTTCGTACAAATTGTCCCGACGACCTCCTAGAGGTATAGGAACAGAACTTAGTAATCTACATAGAGCAGTCCTTTCCAGAGTCTACTACTGTTTCTCAAAGCATAGTACAAAAGATAAAACTCTAGACTTGGACAGTCTATTTTCCTTGAGTCTCAAAGACATTCTCAAGTGACCCCTCCGTTAAATAGGAAGAAAACCCGCAGACTCGGACAGTCTCAATACCCTTTGGATTTCCCCTTTCCTTAAAGAACAGGGAACAACCCCGATCCTCAGATCAAACCCATGAGTACAGTGTTGCTCATATAAGAACTGATTTTCTCTGTTAAAATCATTATACTGGATCTGTCACTTAACTAAAACAGTCACCAGCAGATCGCCTCCTCTTAGGCTTCGTATAATGATCCTTCTTATCCTCAGCATAAGTTAGCCTCCTCTTGGGCTTTGTACAAATGATTCTCCCCAGCGGAGCAAACCTTTTTTTAGCCTCTCTCTCGGGCTTTATACGAGATACAAAAAGGTTCGTATTGAGCCGAACAAACGAATAGCCTCTATCTCGGGCTTTGTACGAGATACAAAAAACACTCTCTTGTTGGATATAAAAGATTCCCCTGTAGAGTCAAAACCTTTTAGCCTCTCTCTCAGGCTTCGTATAAGACACAAAAGACTCCATCGTTGAGTCAATCACCCTTTTTGCCTCCATCTCGGGCCTCGTACGAGATACAAATTCCATAAAGCAAGAGTCAAACTCTTTTCCAGCCTCCATCTCGGGCTTCATACAAGCTACAAAAAGACTCTCCAACTGAGTCAACCCTTTTGGCCTCCTCTTAGGCTTTGTATAATGATATCCCCCATTGGGTCGAACCCTTTTAGCCTCTCTCTCGGGCTTTGTACGAGACACAAAATAGCCTCCTCTTAGGCTTTGTATAATGATTTTTCCTAGCGGAAATTAGCCTCCTCTTAGGCTTCGTATAAGAAAACCACTGGTTGATCCAATTAACCTTTTAGCATCAAACCTGTGCCTCGTTCACAGTACACAAACATCAACAACTCCTTCCCTTTCATCTAATTGATGTAAGCGGCAAGCCTCTGGATCATCTACATCCATGCCACTGTCCTTCTTTTAGCATGAGGAATTCCTAAGGAAAGATGGCGTTGCTCTCTACACAGAGTTAAAGTTTTCTCCTTCAGGCTAAAACCCTTCTTAGGAAATTATGGCATTGCTAGGATCCGCGTATCCCAGTTAAAGTAATTCTCCTTCTCCCCTCTTTAGAGATGACAAACTCTCTCTAAAGACAAACAACCTTTCAACTTCATATCTTGGGCTTTGATCAAGATACAAACAACCTTTTCGCTTCACGTCTTGGGCTTTGAACAAGACACCAAAAAACCATTTCCTCCCATAGAATAGGAGGAACTACGAACGCTCTGATTTCCCTGTTTCGGTAAACGGGAATACGTAGGCATAAGATCGAAAGAAAAGATCTTAGCGAGCACACTAAACAAAAACCCAAAATCCCATACTTTCACGTATCTATCAGAAAAGCAATTTGTCCTAACATCCTAAACATCTCATTGAACAGATAACCTGAGTAAAACCCCAAATCTTTGAGACATCTGTAACCGAACAGACCGCTGTTCAAACTCAGTATGCAAGCACGGTTAGTTGGAGACATCTATTTCCCTTCCTTCATCAGCTTTAATAGGATAAAAAATGAATCGAGCTGTAGTAGTAACACCCAAAGAGCGGTTGTGCCTCGCAAGCACGTCCAAAAAAAATCGCTCGCTACATAGTGATTTCTACTTCAATACTTACATCATTTAACCCTTGAGAGATGAAAGAAATTCCACCCTTACCTTAAAGTGATGAGCTTTCCTAACTTCGATAGATTCTCCCTTTCTTCCTCTTGCCCTAGCTCTTCTCCCTCTTTCACTTTTTCATGTAGAATGAGAATAATGAACTCTCACTCTCTAATTCTCTCATATACCCCAATTAATGAATCACCTTATTTGCCCTCACTTAACCCTCGCCTAATTACCATAAGGCCCTTCCACTCACTACACCTCTTAATTATTTTAATTATCTTATTATATTAACATTATCACTCAACTAATAAAATAAAAAAGTCAACAAATGTTAAATTAAAATAATCCAATCAACATTACTCAACGCACCGCTAATCTCTATGTTATTAGCCATACACCCCCACTACGCTCAAGACCTACTATTTAAGACCATTACCCTTCACCACGGGTTCACAAAACACAATGAAGGCACAAAATTACGCAATTGATCACAACGATTCATACAACACACAATTATATGCAAATAAATAAAATAAGGAAAAACAGGCGTTACAGGATCAACCGTTTCAAATATCATGTCTCACCTGATATCCCCGGCAGAACCCTTATCGCTGAAGGATCATTAATAAGTTCCTTTCTCCTCACAGGGTCTATCTCTCCTAAGCAAGGCAATATTGCTATTTTGAACACAATGATATTTTTTTTCATTCCCCGCAGTGGCCGAGTGTCCAGTCGTGTTCATCCACTAGTCTGTATGTCGCGTCAGTTTTGTCAGCTTAATCATACATACAACATGCATTGTTATATCATATTCATATTCATATTACATTACTATCACTCTGGTCATATTCAATCCCCAAGTGATAAGAACCCTCTCATCGGAAGTTATCAATTTTTTTCCTCATACGGAAAAGTGTCGCCTAAGCCATCTCTCCCCAGTTTATTTCTGGATTGGAGGCTGTCCTCAACCACTTTCATAACTTGAACCTCTGAAAGACAATCAAGATGTTTGACCGATACCTTTGGAACATCACTCTTCACCATTGAAGATGATATATTTGCTTTCATGGATTAAGGAAAGTCCCTAGGGAAAGCCTCTTAACTAAAGACTCTCGACACTACATCGGTCTTTCTCCAGAGAAACTCGATGTTAATAAATTCATCAGCACTTCAAAATTGGATCACATCACATGGAATTTCTCCAAAAAAAATCTCGAAGAAAAGTGTGATATCCCCAAGCAAAAAGCAGTCTCTCAAGAGACTCGCATTCCCTAGTAGAGTCAACAAATGGCATCTCCAACAGAGAAGTTTGCACACCTCTACAGCTCATGCCAATGGGTTTCCTCAGCAAGTCTCACATCAAATTTTTCATCAAATGGCATCTTACAGTAAAACTCGGCGAGAAGTTTGATGAAAACCGCTATGAATATCATCCCTTGTCAAGAACAGGAACTTGACAAGAAGAAACTGAGACCAGTTCCTTGGTTGAAAACCAAGATCGAGGGGAAGTTTATTTCAGAAACTGAGACCAGTTCCTTGGCTCAAGACCAAGATCGAGGGTTAGTTTATCAGAAACTAAGACCAGTTCCGTGGCTGAAAACTAGGATCGAGGGGAAGTTCTACCTTTTCTAAGTATCAACACTTAGCAAAAGAAGACGGATGAGCAAGGTGCCATTCATAACCACCCTCAAAATTTTGGGTATTCCAATATTTAATCCTCTTGCACCCTGAATGTCCGTATATCTTCTCCATTCACACCTTCGGGTCCAAGAAGATTAAATTGGGGCATCTGTCATACCCCAAAATTTGACCACCAATATTTCACATCATTGTGAGAATCATCACCACAATATGGATGTACCATCATACCTTATCAATCTCCTCAAAGGATTGTGGAGTATTTACTACAATCAAGAACTAGGGTATTGAACCCTCTCAGAGCACTTAGACAAAGGATCAATCAAGAATTGACATGATCTTCAACTTGTCTAGTCTCTCAAACATCCATGAAGGATCAAGAGGTCTCCCATATCAAGAATTAAGCACAAGGTTGCAACATTCCCAAGTGGATCGAGCCTCAAGATCACTAGTGTCACCAAATTAGGGTTTTGGTCGACCAAGGCCTCCAGATGAAAATTTCCATCTGGCATGAGCCAATACCTCAATGTATGATCCAATTAGCTCAAAGGAACCTCAAGAGCCCATCCACAATGGTAAAATCATCTTGAAAGTCTATCTATCAAAAAATCAGGAATTAGGGTTTTTGACCTAATTCAACCCTTGAGTTAACTTGTGAAGCAAGGCATGACTTGAAGCTTCAAGATGAACTCAAGGACCTCAAATACATCATATTGATACATTTATAAGATTTGATTGACTCAAAGAGCTTGATTCATAAGCCACAAAAACTCAAAACCATCTGATCACAAATTAGGGTTTCTGATGAAAAAACTCAACCCTACCCTTGACTGTTGACCTACCCATGATCTCAAATCTTGGGGAAGGGTCTAAGACATTCCAAAATACCCCTATAGGCCATCCATGATGTTTGATTAGGCCAAAGGATTGATTTCACAAAAGGATCATAAAATTCAAAATTCATCTAATGAAGAAGTCAACTGTGTTAAAACCAAGTTTGACTTTTGAGATTTTTGGTCAACCAAGGCTTCCTCAACCCTAAAGTGATGTTAATATGTGATTTGAATCATCATTCATCAAGAAAAATAAAAAAAAGTGAGTTAACTTTCAAAAGGGGTAACTTAGAGAAACTTAAAATTTTCTAAGTTATGGAATAAAATGGATTTGGTACCAACTTTGCAAGGTCATATCTCCCAAACCCTAAGGCTTTTTTCTCTCATTCAAAGCTCAGATTGAAGTTCATCTTGCATACTTCAAATATTTCAACTATACCTCATTCCAATTCATTATGGATTTTGAGTTATGGATTGATCAAAATCACAAAAACATGAAAATGACACTTTTTCCAACACTTAGTGAAATTTTCAAAAAGTCAGAATCTGCCTTAATTTTTCCAAAATGTAGAGGCATTTTTCATTGTAATGCAAGTTGATTCCAAACCAAAGTTGGACATTATGTTAAAGTAGGATACATCAGCTTTCTAAATTGACCAAGAACTCCATCAAACTCCATTTGAGCTAGGAGTTATTGATCTTCCAAGTTGCCTTGCTGCAACTGTTTTCATGGCAGAATTTGGTGCAAACTTGCACCCCACGATTCTTTGGATTGATTTTTAACACTTTGATCATCAAAATTGTGTTCAATTACAACACAAATGGGTGGATAATCTGATCCATAACACAAAATTCCAAAGACCTAGCCTTCCATGTGCAAAATCATCATGAAAGGAATCTTGAAATTCAAATTTGGCATCAAGCATTAAAGTGATGCATTGAGGTGGCATGGATGAACCACAAACCAGTCTAATTAAGTCAAGATGTATCCAAAAATCAGATGACCTAAACCTGCAAAACCAGGTACAAGTCAATGGCTAGAGGAGACCATTGACCAAAGAATCAAGGCATTCAATACAATCTGATCCAAGCTACCAAACACTATTGATGCCAAAAAAAATTTACTCTACTATAAATAGAGCTCATTTGTGCTCAAATTAAGTACACCTAAGCCCCCAAACTGAGGCTTTACTCAAAATCTCTCTTTCACTCCCACTTTGCCTTCTAACTCAAGTTACTATCGGGTTTTAAGTTTGAGAGTGATTCCAACCAAACCAATGGTTCACACACCTCATAAACATCATATGTAGGTGATCTAAACACTGAACCAACATCTGGAACATCAAATTCTTCAAATCATCAGCCAGTTGCTCAAATTCTTGACAGAGTTGCAGTTGAGGTGCTATAATCAGTTCCAGCTCATTTCAATTTGTTCTAAGCATTCAAACACATCCCTTGAGGCACAAGGAAGCTGTCCAAATCATTGGAACTCATCTGCAACACCTCCAAGCTAGGATTTGATCCTCACTTGCAAAGTTAAGCCTCAAACTTCCAAACTCATTGAATCATGCATCATAAACATATTTTGCGATTACCATTGTGTTTCTGTTTGTTTATAGATCATTTACCCTCAATCTTTTGCTGTTTATGATTCTTGTATGAGATTTCATTAAGTTTTTGCAATTTTTAGGGTACATCTGGTTTTACCATGCTATCTCTTGATTCAATTAATTTAAACAAAATTGAGTATTGACATTACATTCCTTGTTCCAAAATGCATGATTTTCATATTTGGATCATGTGAAATGATTGAGAAACGATTGAGATAGGAGGCTTCACGCATCTGGCTCAAGGAAGAAGATGGCCATGGCGCCATTTCTTCAGAAATTCAACTTGTTTTACTATATATTATTCAATTTCCATGTTATAACTGAATTGGCATTGTGCCCTAGTGGAAACATTAGTATGTTTGTGTGTGTGAGCGAGCGAGAGGTATGGGGTTCGAATCCCCATCGCCCCAGACCTTTTTTATTTTTATTTTTTTGATCATTTTCATAGGTATTTTAAACATATTATGCACCCTAGTCATTCCCCATCAGACCACGCACATGGCTTAGATGGTAGAGTTTTAGACTCCCCACCCCAAGGGCATGAGTTCAAACCTTGGGGGGAAATTTCTAATATTTTACCACTTAATTTTTATCAATTTTACACCAATCTTTTTAATAACTTTGAAACTTAATTTCTCATTCATTTTTCATCATTTTTTATTGGTTCTTTTTTGCAAAAATTCACAAAATTGATAAAGTATTTTATTCTACAAAAATTTCACAAAGATATTATTTATTTCATATATTTGGTATTTTTGTAAAGAATTATATTTTTATTTGTTTTTAAACATTAAAAATATTTCTTTCTCTTGGTTTTGCAACGTTCAAATGATTTTTTTATCATTCCATGAATGAACTTAATTTTTTAAACATTAATCAGAGATTGCAATTTATTTTTACACATGTTTGATTATTTTAATTGAAATTTATTCAATTTAAATACATTTTAAATCAAAATTAGGGTTTTAATCATTCTCAACCTCACAAATCTTTGAAAATCATCTTTGGGCCTCTAATAGAGTGTAATACCCAACCTCTTTTGAAAACCAAAACTTTTTGGGCCTCAGTCATTGTATAAGTCCCACTGCGATTTAAAAAATCTCCGCGCGATCGTCATTTCATTTCAAAATCAACCGGGCCTCTCCTTGAGTTGTAAGCCCCATCTCTTGTACAAAAACTAAACTTTAGGCCTCTAATAGAGTGTAAGACCTAATCCTCTTTGTAAATACAATAAACTTGGGCTTCAGTCATTGTATAAGTCCCTCTGTATTTTTCAAATTACGGCGCGATCGTCGCCTTTTCAAAAGAATTAATCTGGGCACTTTAGTTGTATAAGCCCTAAATTTCTTTTCAAACAACTTTCTTTTTTATTTAAATTCAAATGTTAAGTTGTTATCAAAATTTTCTTCAATTTCTTAAACAACTAACTATTACAGCTATAGAAGCTTGCACACCTGTAAGTTTTTATCTGCTTTCATTTACATGCTTAATATATAACTGTATTGCTGGAAGCTTGCTCACCTGTAAGTCCTTCTTACATATCCTTTTAAATAATTTTCATATATCAACTGTATTTATACCTGTATATCTGCTTAGAGTTTTCCCCGGTAATTAGGTCTAGAATTTAGATAAATCCAGTTGTAACTCTTTCAACTCAGTCAAAACTAGATCCCCATAGGATTTCCAGATACAGTCTTGCCTCCTCTTAGGCTTATACAATATGGAACAAAGAGAAAGGCATTATTCCCGGTGAAACTTTTCTCAGACTGTCACTATTAGAAATTGTCAAAGAAATTCATTTTCCCAGAGAGGATTAATTCCCGGTGAAACTTCTCTTGAATTTCTTCAAACTCTAGAACTGTTCGCTAAAGAAAGGATTAATTCCCGGTGAAACCTTTCTTGAAATTTCTTAAGTGTGGACCCACAAGCTTCCTAAAAGTAACCCCAAACTCCTCTTAGGCTTTGTACAAGGACCCTCAGGCTTCTTAAAAGTTCTCATGCCTTCTCTTGGGCTTAGTACAAGGATCCAAAAGACCTCTTAAAGGTATAAGACAGAACCTAGTCATCCTTTGATAGAGCAGTCTTCCTATGTCAAATTATCAGATCAATTTAGGGGTGACCTTCATCCCTTAACATCTAAGCCTCCTCTTAGGCATCACAAAACATTGAAGTTCACCACCGAGCTTTGATTTATCCAAAGGAAAGGGTAAAGATCGAAGAAAACCCTAAGAGGATCTAGGTTCGGGGGTTGGTTATACTAAGGGAAGGTATTAGCACCCTAAGTATCTGTAGTAATATATAGGAACCTCTTGTTATATTGTGTTAAGTTATGTTTGCTTGCTAAGGTAATCTGCTAAGGGTAAAGGTAAAGACCTAAGGGTATGTACACTAAGTTTGCTCACCAAGACATCGCATCTTGGGCCTACGTATCTAACTAAAGAATCAGAGCAACCGTAGTTCACCTAACTAAGGGTGAAGGAGGAACCATTGACTATGGACAAAGTTCCAAGGGGAATGATTATGAGCTCATGTAGAGTTTAAGAAACTCTCTAAGTCTAAGTTGTGATGGGGGGAGTGAATACTCAAGATGATGAGTTCCACAAAGAGTCCAAGAACTCTAACTTAGTTTTAAGTTGTAAGATAGAATGGCTATGAGGCCAAGGAAAGTATCATATGACTATGAGGTCAAAGGAAAGAGTTACCAATGACTGTGAGGTCAAAGGTGGTAAGATGATGGCTCTATGACTATGAGGTCAAGAGGGGATCCTATGACTATGAGGTCAAGGAGGGATGATGAGCTATCAATGACTTTGAGGTCAATTGAGAGACTTTCCTTTGAAAGGAAGGGGAAGCAATTTATGAACAAGAGTTGAATGAACAATATGATTTCAATGATTCAAAGATAGAAAACATTTAATCAAATATACAACCAACTTCCAAGTATGAACATGGCAAACATGGATAAGTGAATGCAAGTAAGGCGGAGATAACATTATCAAAGTTTGAAAACAGAGACATGTTAAGTTATGAAAATTAGCAACAAAAGCCAATACGTACAAATAACATAATGACATTGTTCAACTCAAAGAAAAAATCTCAAACAAAAATTTCACATACCACATAATACTAAAAAATCTCAAAAGTTTTCAGGAGGCAGTTGGTGATTTTCCATAAAAGTCTAAAGATCAAATATATAGTAAAGCATATATTTTGTTTTGAAGTTTTAGAAAGAAAATAACAAATATGAGAATTGAAATAAATAAATAAAAACTAAGTTTTAATGTGGTGGTCGCCAACAATGCATGGTGTAACACCTCAAAATTTTCCCTCTTGTAGTTGCCTAGCTTATGTTTCATTGCATTGCATTTAGATCTCATTTCATCTCATATCTCATACAAGTTGCAAAGGGCATGTGATCAATTGATTTCAGAGCATTAACTATTCAAATCAAGAAATATAAAGCCTAAGGTCTTCAAGCAAGCATCAAGAGTCTCTTATGTCTTATATGATCTCAATTGATCCCACGAGTCATTGAAAGAAGGGAATTCACCAAGAAGTTGGACAGGTCATCATCTCCTAGCAAAAACAGTCTAAATTAGGGCTTGTGATTCAAGCAGTCTCCTGATGAAATTTTGGTTCAAACTTGATCTCAATGTTTTCTACATGATATCAAGTATCTAAGGATGGAAGATTTCCCATTGGTTCATTTCAGAAGAGATTCATTTGGTCAGTTGCTTGAGAATCAAGAAATTGGAGAAAAAGTCAAATGTGCAAAGGAAAAAGTCAACTCCTGACTTTTTTAGGTTAAATTCATGAAATTCAAGTCACATATGTTCATTGGACAAGATTTGATCAAGAAATGTCAAGAGGTTCATTAAAAATCAAGAATTGTACCAAGTTTCCATTTTTAGAAATTTAGGGTTTCCAAAAATGGCAAGTTTGGATCATTTTGCACTACACTTCAAGGCATTCTTTCTTCAAGATAAAAGCTTCAAACTTCAGGTCCAAGTTGAGGCAATTAAAGATCACATCCTAAGCTTCAAATCCATACCAAGAACTCTTCCATTGGATCAAAATTGAGGGAGTTATGATCAATCAAAGTGGAGCAAAATCAAGGCAAATTCCAAGTCATGACCAAGCAAGACTGGGATGGCACGCTGGCATTTCATCAAACATGTGGTGTGCCAACTTCATTTCCATTTTCTCCATCAAGGATGCTTCAAATAGAAAAGTTTTTAACATCAAAGTTGTTCTCCTCAATGCCCTCTACAACTTTCATGTTTATCACTTTTTCATCTGATCAAGGGATTAAGAGTTATTGGAGTTCAAAGTGAAGGTCTTCAAGCTGAATTTAACTTGGGTCATTGGCCAGGCGCGCGTGACATCCAACCAAGACACAAAACCATTTTGACACCAATGTCTTTAGAAGCATCTTCAAACCATTTTAATGATTCATTTCAACTTACAATCAACATAAATGTTGCTCTATGATGTACCATCTTCCATTTTCATCCAAGATTGTGATATTTCATGCTTTACACATTGAGAATTACTTCATTAAAGTCCAAGGTTTTCATTGAACTTTTGATAACCAGAATAGAAGTCATTCTTGTATTATCTTCATTCTGTTTCACTTTAGTCAGCATTCTCACACGCATATCATCATTCATCATTTCTATATAAGGCCACACATGCTTTTGAGCACTCATACATACATGCCTGAGCCATACATGAAAGCAGAAATGAGAAAATTGTTTCATAAGTCTCATGTTGCAATGTCTCAACATCATCACCACATCACCATCATCATCTTTTTTTTTATCATCCATCATAAACAACAATGATACACGTGCCTTCTCTTATTTTGCATTTTAAATTGTTCAACACACCCTATCCATTGCTACACTCACCATAACTAACCCAACCATGGTTCTAACTATAAACTCTTACAGTTAGAATCTAACCTTGCATATAAATAGTAATTCCTAACACAATTTACGGGGATCTCTGATTTTTCTACATTTCACAAACCTCACTCTCCCAAATCTCTCAGAATTCCCTCTCTCTCGCATTGGTTCTCTAAGCTTCCACAATTTTCATCAAGCTTTTTCATCTTCATCCATGGTGTATTGAACATTGTAGTGATCTCCTACTCTCTCAAGCTGTTTCACTTGATTCAAAGCTATCTCAAGCCTTTATTTGGCCACAAATTATTGCAAGAACTCAAGAAGGAACCTCTGGTATTCTTACAACAATAATCTCATCAAGAACAAGTTTGATTTCTTCAATTGTTTTCTATGCACTCCTATTGATTTTAACATATTGTTGTTGTTATTGAAGCTCAAAAGGAGCTCTGGTACCTATGGCTAATTGATAGGCATGTCAGATGCATAGTTGCAGAATCTAGGGCAAAACTACTTGGCTTCGAATCTATTTGTGTGTGCTTTGTTTGTAAAATTTGAGACTGGATCTGTGACCTACATTACTTCATGAACATTTTGATATGTGTTTTGTTGTGTTCTGGAACATGTAACCAGTTACCGTTGCCGGAGATGGCCGGAGAAGATGACCGGAGGTCATTCTCCGGCCGGTGATAGGTTCAGTTAGGGTTTTAATCTCATAATAAGTCACAGCCTTTGATGTTATTTGATCCAACGCTTGAGAATGTGCCAGCGAATTAATGAAACACCCTCCCCCTCACGTGCTTTATTCTCTCTCAGAATTTGACTTTGACTCTTTCTATGTGTGTGCGTGCATGATTGTTATGATGTGCTTTGCGTGTGAACCATCAGATTAGATTACTTTTATGATCTTTGTGCATTGACCTAATCACGTGGCTCTGATTGAGTCAACATTTGACTGAATTCCACACGCTTGTATTGGACTGGATCATTATTGCTATACACATACCCCTACTTTAAGACCAATCACATTTTGAACTATCATTCTACTTTCGCCACACCCCCTGGACTATTTTCTTTACATTTTTTTCCTTTTTTATACTTGTTTCATTCTTTATTTTTAAAAATACCAAAAGACCTCTAAAAATTCCAAATAAATTCACTTAGAATTATGACACATTTAACAAATTTTACATGTTTTTTAATTCTGATTTTAATACTTTTTGCATATTATTTCACAATTTCCTTTTAATTTCTTTTTCAATGTTCATCCTTCTTAATACATGTTCATTTGTGAATTAATTGACATAGTTAGAATATGATTTTTGTCTTGAGCTTTGATATGTGTGTTCAGGATATCTTAATGTACATAATTCATATTTTTTTCAAATTTTAGAAGAATTCCATATTAGGTTTTGACATGCATCTTTATGCATCATTCCATTTTACCTAAAGTGACTTTGTGAATTTGTTTAAACTAGTGTCTTTGTGAATTTTTGCATGAGCCTTTGCCACTTGATTCATTTCTGACTTAATTGTTTTTTGCTTGATTTTCATAATTTTTACAAGTCCTTTGCTAATGGTTTGATGCATGTTAGAATAGGTAACTTTTTGTGATCCTTTCTTAACTTCTAACTTTGTGTGATTAGGAGGCATTTGTGCCATCATATTAGAACTTGATTATGCATCTTTATAGGTCCTCATTAGAATATTATAGGTCCTTTTTCCTAGAATTATAGGTCATTTGCATTGTGTTTTCATTTGGGTTGTGTATGTGATCAAAATGCATCCTTACTCGAAATGTTTGGCCTAACTTCCTTCTTTTCTCTTCTAATCATCAACATGACTTGTTTGTGAATCATCAATGCCTATTCATGCATCCTAATTGCATCTCATCTTTGGTATGCTACTGACCCATAACCATCTCATGCATTCAAATGATATCATCTTGCATACTTGTTTATGTTTGATCTATTTCATCTTTCTTTCTTAACTAGTTTTAATGTAGCTTACATGTGCATATGATATGATCAATTCCTACATTCTAATTGCATCTCAAATGTCATTTGGTACTGACCTATAATCCATGTTCATTTATCTTTGAGTTTCAACTTTGACTTGTATTCCAAGTTATTTCTTTCCTTGTGTGAAACTTGTTTCTTTTCTTCTTACTTCTTCATCTAGTTTCTTCTACTTGAATATTATTTTTCATGATTTGTATGCTTGTTCATAGGTATTATAGGACATTCAAATATGATGTTTAATTCTGACTTGCATCCATTTGCATTTATTTTCATGTTCTTTTCAACTTTGACTTGTGTTACAAGTTTCTTCTTTTCTTACTTGAACTTGAACATTGTTTGCTTCAACTTGCTTCATATTCTTAAATCATTTCACTTATGCTTTGTATGTTCATTCATCTACTTCCATATGCATTATAACATGTCATTCAATTCTGATATTGAGGTTCACTCATGCATTTATTCATGTTTGTATGTCATACACATTCATATTTCATCCATGCTTCATAACTTGAACTTGTTTGAATCTTTGGCATCTTTCTTGACATAGTTTGACATTGTTAGGTACCTTAGCCTTAGTTGAATACCTTTAGACATAGCTACTGACTTTATAAGTCCTTGAACACTTAGGGTCCTTTCCCTTTAGGTCTAGGCTTTGTTGGATTCATAAGTTCATTTCATAAGTAGTTTGATGCTTAATTGTCTTCCTTCTTTTACTTATGCTTTCATATTCAATTGTTTAGCTAACCTTTGATTGTAGGGGCTAATGGTAAGTTGAGTGTGTGGATATGCTTCCACACATACTTTCTTCCCTCATCTTTTAATGCTTTCTCTTTTGTGTTTGTGCAAAGCATTTCAATGCTTTCTTTGTTCAACTTCTTTCTTCTCCTTTTTGGTTCATAACTCGTCTTCTACTTTAGAAGTGAGTTGTGATACCTCTTGCTCTCTTTTTATTTTATTTAGTATTAGATTTCTTCAAACCACACTAACCCTTAGGATCTCCAAGCATGACAACTCTTAGGATTATTAGTCTCCCTTTAGCCTTTTGCCTTTCTAAATCTTTGAGTCTCTCTTTTTCTCATCTTAAAACAAAAGCAAAAAACACTTAATAAAGGATTAACGCGTATTGCACATAAGCCTAGAGCACGGGAAATGGAAGGAGGGGAGTTTCTCTCTGCCTTTCTAGAATTTTTAGCATACGTCCTGTTAGGACGACCATGCGATGCATTCGATCTTATGCAATAGACATGAATGCAATATGTGTTACTAACACGAAAATAATCAAAACACTTCTTTCTTAAAAGACTAAAACAAACAAACAATTCTCTCCTCATCTCTTCACTCCTTTCTAAAAGGATTCGTCATGTCCGTTCTACCGCAAACAAGTAACGCCTAAGTCTCCCTACAGCGAGCTGCAACACCTAACTGCTGGAATGCATATTCTGACGTTTCCATTAAAAAACACAAACAAAGCAACCCTTGTTGAGCCAAACTACGTTTGCTCTGATTCTTCTTTCTCATCCGATTAAGGATATGTAGGCACGAGATGCGATATCTCGACGAGCAACCTTCCCCGTAGTCCGTCGAACTACGTTGACTCTGACTTTCCCATTGCACTGAGGGAATACGTAGGCCTAGGACAACGATAGTGTCCTATCGAGTCACTTCTTTCTCCCCCCTTCTCCTTTCTACCTTTCATTTCTAGTTCTCCAGTTAGCAGTTGATTTCCAGTTCCTTACACCCTTTGATCGAGACAACAAGCGTGGATCCCATCGAGTACGATGGACGCGTCGGGGTGCTAATACGTTCCCCTCGCATAACCGACTCCCTTACCCATTTCTCTTGGTCGCGAGACCTCGTTCTTTCCTTCCCTCAGGTTTACGCAGTGTTTCTTTTCCCTCTCTTGGGATAAATACACATTGCAGGCGACCCTGTTTCCGCACCACTTTCGCGTTTGTACTTGGATGAAAATCCCAGGAGCGACAACAGGCGACTCTACTGGGGACACTTCTCCCTAAGAGAGTCAATCCTAACGCTTGTCTATTTTCTTTCATTGGGTGTTTACTTGGGTGTTTTATTTACTATTTTACTGTATTGTTGTTTATCGTATTACCACTTTACTGTACTTTACTGTATTTATTGCATTTACTGCATTTTTATTTTCTGTCATATTGTACTATGCTGGACTGTACTGTTTTCCTGTTTGGTGGTATGGGTGTTCTGAGAGATGAGCCCACTACCCAGGCTCGAGTGTGCACATAGGTTTTAGAGTGGATAGTCATGACGCTTGCGTGGTGGTGACCACATATTGTTGTTCATGAGACCCACAACCAGACGAGGTTCTATCAGGAGTTATCTGCTACTGTATGTTTATACAGACCAATAGTTATTCTCTTGAGGAACTATCGACTCTGGTGACCATTCCCGAGGACTCAGTTGCGGCACTCCTCCCGAGATGTGATAATGGTAGACCAGAAATGGTAAACCCATTACATATTCTTGATCCGAGGACCCAATGCTGGGAACTTGCTATAGGATATCCTTTGTGAAAGGGAATCAGTGGAGGCACTCCTCGATTGGCGATAGTACTGTACCCCGAGGGATGAATGTACTATTACTTCTCGACCTCAGTACCAGAAACTGAGGACCTTTCGTTTTTAGGAAAATCAGTTGAGGCCTCCTCGATTGATGATGATGCCAAACCAGAAATGGTGAACGTATCATCGTTTCTCGACCTGAGAGCCCGGGATACTAAGGATCCTCGGTTTTCTAGTTCCCACATGTGAGAAGGGCGGGTTGTTTACAGGTTTGCAGGTAACCTTGACCTCCTACATACCTTTTTGTGTGGTTCTCCTATGATCAGTGATAGTGGTACTTTCGTTCTGGTATTATTGATATGATTCTATGCCGACACTCGGTCGAGTATACATGATATGATTCTGTTCAGACACTTGGCTCATGGTTCTACACTGACAGGGAAAATGCATGTAGAGTATGACCATCAACCTACAGGGGTTCTTCTGGGTTTCTGGTTTTCTTGTTGGACCTTTGATCCTGCATACTTGACCGGTTAATGTTCAGCCAAATCGGTTCAGCACATTTTTATTCAGGATATTTATGGAAACCCTGATCACATGTCTGTACATATGTAACATCATAGCATTTCAGCACACATGTTCTGTTATTTCCAAGGATTTTATATTTGAATTTTGCTATTAAGCAGTTTCCCCTTTTCTTGTGGATTATGTTGTACAAAACTTGAATCAAAGCAGATAGATTCCCTGGAAATAACCGAACATGGCATTTGCATACATTCATGCATTCATGCAGGTACCCGAATCTGAGGGTGTGGGTTATCATTCTGACTGGGTATTCTCTGCAGAACGGCCAACATGACTTCTTCCAACTACTCGATTCACCACAATCAAGGTTCATATATGGAACAACTCTGAGTGGAGGTAACTGAGATGAAGGCCCAATTGAGGCATTTTATGAGGGACATTCAAGCGTTGTCCCGAGGTCAGGAACTACTGAGAGAAGAAGTTAATCGGATGAAGACTCATATGGTCCGGGTTATGGAAATTCTGAATGCCGTGTTAAGAAAGGAAAACAATCAGGTGTCCGCTTCCGCAGCAGAGGTTCTCACTCCTCCTACCTCTTTGGGGTCTCCTCTAGACCATGGATTGCCTCGTGAATCTCCTTCACGACCAAAATTTTCCTATCGGCAATCAATTCCTGTTCTCCAAAAGGATCCTAATCCAGAAAAGCTTGAAAAGAAGTTTGATCCTATTCCGATGCCATACGCTCAGTTGCTTCAACACTTGCTCAAGCTTCGGCTAATTGATTTGATTGATGCGGGACCGCCACACACCAAGTTTCGTGTGGGTTCCAATGTCCATGATAGGTGTGAATTCCATTCAGGGGTACCTGGTCATGATGTTGAAAATTGTAAGATGCTCAAGTATAAGGTCCAAGGGCTTATTGATTCAGGGGCAATCGAGTTTGCGCCCATCAGCACTGTCAAGCGAAGAGATGTTCCTCCAACTGCTGCTAAAGAAATGGATTTTCTTCCCTCCTCTCAGGGACCTTCCTCAACCCATAAACCTTGGGTTCCGAAACTACCACGTCAGCAAATCACAGCTGGGACTCTCCCGGTTGCATCCCTTCGTCATCAACAGAAGCAAGAAAGGGTTTTTGATCCTCTACCGATGTGTCATGCCAAATTACTTCAGCAATTGCTTCAATTGAGAGTAATTGAGCTCTGGAAGTTGACTCCTCCTCCTGCTAAGGATCCAAAAGGATGGGATGCCAACGCTCATTGTGATTTCCACTCAGGGGCACCAGGCCATGACATTGAGGGGTGTAGAGCATTCCAACACCAAGTTTAAGACTAAATTGACTCCAAAGCAATCGAGTTCAGACCGGATGGCTTGAAGGTATCAGGTGATCTTACGCTAGTAGCTGCAAAGGAAGTGAGTATTCCTTTCCCTTCTCTAGGATCTACCCCGGGTCATAGGTATACTCCTCAGCTTCAAGTTTCAAAGTCATCACGTCAGCAACCTTTGTTTATTCCTCGGCCAAATGTGGAAAGAAAAGTATAGGGGTAGACTAGACACCCTAGTCAACATTGGCAGCAAAACCGTCAGCAACAGAGGCAATGAGGACTCAGGAGGTCTGAGAGAGTGTCTGCTCCAGTTCCTATTTCTCAAAGCCGACTTCTTGCTCGCCTTCTCCAAGGCTCTTTGATTCAGCTGGACAATGCCACACCAGCGCTGTTTCCTTTTCCTCCGGATTATGACATGAATGCCAGGTGCGAGTTTCACTCGGGAACATTTGGACATACAATTGACAATTGCAGAGTGTTCAAACTTAAGGTGCAAGACTTGATTGATTCAAAGGTTATCACACCAGACGGGTGGCCCATAAATTGAACTTTCTTCATCAGATCAAGCACCCAGTTTGCAAAAACATCTTCAGAATCAATAAGTCCAGACGGAGTCAAGCCTCCTCAACAAGGACAATCATTTAGATTCTTTATTGCATTCTCATGTGTAGCTTTTTATGTTTGTCAAAACATTTGTATGCATGCATGAAATCTGTTTTTCTTTTTATGTTAATCCTAATAAAGCGCGCATGTTTTTCCTGAAGTAATCCATTCGTATTCACTCATAATTTTGTATATGTGCATTGCAATACCAACTGTCGTGCTTAAATTCTTGAGGGAGGATGATGATTTGAAAATGCTAAAATCTCTAGGGGTGTGCTTTTGAATAAGAACCCTATTGAGGATGTACAGGCATTGTTTCGAATCCCCAAACACTGGAGATATAAGGGAGATAGACCCTCGTTAACCCCTTTGAGCCTTGAAGTAGGAGTTTCTTTCGTATGAAAAAACCCTCACATTTAACCCAGGGGCAGGGTAGGCGTCAATTAATTTGATCGAGCGTTCAAATTTCAAAAGGAGTGTGCATCTGAGTATCTATTACCTTCTATTCCACCGTTAAGAGGTCAAGAGATGTGAAACCACAATGGTTATCCATCAACAATCAAAGAGTGAGGCAGTCACAACCCTTTCAACAAAGTCAAGACAAGCTAGTGTCACACGATTTGTTCTGAGAAAAAAAAGGAATAAAAAAAAAGAAAAAGCCCGCTAAGTCGAAACTTGAAAACAAGCGACTTAGGCAAAAGTTAGGGCATCCTGCTGGACTTCAAAATCTAAAGATTCAAAAGAATCAGTCCAGGCAAAAATTAGGGATAAAAAAAAGGCAAAAGAATGCGAAAGCGAAAAAAAAGGATTACAAAAGAAAATCCTCGAGCAAGAACAAAGTCGTGTGACTACGAACAAAATACATAGGGGTGACTGTCACTCCAAAACCTCACTAGTTGTCAAACCATCAGATGCATGGGTTCCTTAATGATCACAAAATCTTTTTGAGAGGCGAATGCTTATGCAAATTAGCTGAATGTAGGACTGAAGAACATCACGAATAGTGGGTGGGCACCAATAAACTTTGAGCCATAAACCATTTTTCTCAAAATCGTGAACCAGGCCACTATACAACCCTCAAAAGTCCTAATTGAAACAGGGTTATTTTGAAAGTGTACTACCAATAGATAGCGTTTCTGACTCCTATGAGTTGTGCTAAAAGATCTTTGTTGGTGTTGCATGTGCATTGCATTCTTTCTTTCAAAAATTAATGTCGTATCCTAACCCATGATCCACTCACAAAGGGTTTGCGACATCTTTTCAGTAAAACTTCAAGATTAACATGTGTGTTGCATTAGAATTTTCATTCTCAGAATAAAACATTTTCTGCTTGCATACATTTGTTTGACATCCAAAGAAGTTTACATATGGAGATTCAGTCCAGAAGCTTAATCTTGCCGAGTTGAGAATCCTGAAACTCCTGAAGGATAGCCCCATCCAGTGGTACTTCCTCAGGAAATTTTGTTGAGCGGGAGTTTTTCTAACAAGTTGTGTTGAGACGTAGCCGTTCTGGAGAAATCACGTCGAATCATCTCTTTAAGGTGTAGCCAACCTGAGCCAATCACGTCGAGAAACCTCTTCAGAGTTCAGCCAAACTGGGGAAATTACTTCGAGATTTAAATCTCTCCAAAGGCAGGTATTCGGGGTCTTCCTTCGAAGAACAGTAGTCAGGGGCAAAGCCACTTCAAGGTTCATACTGGAGCAGGTCATCCCAAGAGCATGAGAAGTTAGTCCATCCAGACGACTGATCAGCCTATCCAGGGTTCAGAGTATTGGGGCAGAATATCTCACGGTGATATGAGATTGTTCATGAATCTTCTCGAGGCGAATTCCTCTGTAGACCACACAGTTTGAGGCAGTTATTTCGAGATCCGACGAATCTCTCCAAGAGTTTGAAGACATTGAGGCGTGTCGGATGTCAAGTCTTTTGTAAAATCCTCTTGAGACAATTTTTTCTGGTGGACCATGTTGGTCTGGGGCAAGTGGAAAATTGTAAAAAAACTGTTGTTCACGCATATGCAGTCAATCAGCCAAAAGGATTGAAACAAAGGGGCATTCCAACCCAAGGCATTTGTGGTCCCCTGTCTTCAGCAGGCATCATTAATCATGTTCCCAGCAAGAGATGCATCAAAACCTTTCTCCCCAACAAGTGGTGGTTCAGAGTTAGATTTTCTCAATTGCAGAAGTCATACCCAGCACGGGGCATATGTGCATATCCTTTTGCTTGCAGGTAACAACCTCGTACTAGGCTCAAAAGCAAGATTGAAGCTTTTTCAAGAGCATGGGCCATTTCTTCCAAACAAGTAATCACTCACCCCTATGTCAGAATATCGGGGCAATCATGTTCAGGAAAGGGTTCCCGTATCACCTTTTTGTCACAACTTTTACTGATTGAGTCCACCGGTTGATCAGCAGTCGCTCGCAACGGCTTGAGATCGATGGGCAACTCCGGCAATGTCGTTGTATCTTATGAAGTCAATTCTCCCATTCAGTACTTCCAACAGCTACAAGCTTTTCTGTGTCGATAATAGTGGTTGATTCCCCACCTGAATCAAAAGGCTGATTATCTCAAGCAAAGGATCTTGGGTTTGATAGATCCCAAGCAGAGTTTTAATGATTCTTTTTCCTCAGCAGAACGTCATTCAAAAAGTTCTCATCCCCAGCGAAGTTCCATGAGCAGAATAATATCTCTCTAGGGCAGAGTCATTCCAGTGGAAACTTCTTCAACAGGATCATCACACCTCAGCACATCTGCAAGCCAATTTATTTTTGGCAATTTGTGGCAAGCGTAATCCCCAGCAGAAGGGTTAATCCCCACAGAGAAATTGAAGGATCGAACAATGATCTTTTCCCCGTGGAGTTGGATTCCTCGTCCGGAGTCTCTTTTGCATTTGCATATATCCTGACATTTGCATCCTCAAAACCCGTAGCATTTCCATTTTGTATGGAGCATTACGCCATAGAAAGAAAAATTCAAACATGCATCGAAGCATAAGCCAGATTTGGTACCTTGTGCTAAAACCCGGATCAATCCTGAATCAAAGCAGTGATCCCCAACCTCAGGGTTGATGCCTCTTTTTACCAACTTCAAAGTTGTCGTATACCTTTTCTTGACCTCAGAGTTGATGAAAATTCTTTTCTTCCCCAACCTTAGAGTTGACTCCCTTTTTCCCAACCTCAGAGTTGACGCCTGTTTTGTCCAACCTTAGAGTTGAAGCCTTTCGTCCCCAACCTCAGAGTTGACGCCCCTTTTTACCAACCTCAAAGTTTTCATACCTTTTTTTCCACCAACCTCAGGGTTATCGTATATTGTGGCATGTCTCCAACCTTAGTGTTGACGGATCCCTTCTTTCCAACCTCAAAGTTGAAGTTGTGGTTTTTACTCAACATCAGAGTTGATGTCTACCTTTTTCTCAAACATTCAAAGTTGGTGTTTAGTCCAGGTTTTCCTCAACCTCAGAGTTGATGGTTATCCTTTTCTTTCTCAGAGCTGATGATAGTTTTTCCTCAACCTCAGAGTTGATGATCTACCAATGCAACTCCAGCAAAGCTTACTACAACACTTGATCGTACAATGTTATTTCAATACTCATCCGTATTGACCTTTGACACTCGTCCGTGTCCTTTCAACACCCGTCCATGTTGGAACTTCTCAATTCAATACCCGTCCGTATTGACCTTTGACACTCGTCCGTGTCCTTTCAGCACCCGTCCGTGTTAGAACTTCTTATTTCAATACCCGTCTGTATTGACTTTTGACACTCGTCCGTGTCCTTTCAGCACCCGTCCGTGTTGGAACTTCTTATTTCAATAGCCGTCCGTATTGACCTTTGACACTCGTCCGTGTCCTTCAGCACCCGTCCGTGTTGGAACTTCTTATTTCAATACCCGTCCGTATTGACCTTTGACACTCGTCTGAGTCCTTTCAGCACCCGTCCGTGTTGGAACTTCTTATTTCAATACCCGTCCGTATTGACCTTTGACACTCGTCCATGTCCTTTCAGGACCCGCTCATGTTGGAACTTCTTATTTCAATACCCGTCCGTATTGACCTTTGACACTCGTTCGTGTCCTTTCAACACCCGTCCGTGTTCGAACTTTTTAGCCAATACTCGTCCATATTGACCTTTTAGATACTCGTCCGTATCTTATTAATCATCGTCCGATACTCGTCCGTATCGTCGACTTGGTCACTCGTCGTGTACCTTTGATGATTGTCTAATGCTCGTCTGTATCGTTGACCTGAACACTTGGGTGTGTTCCTTTTCTTAATTATCGTCCGATACTCGTCCGTATCGTCGACTTGGTTACTCGTCATGTACCTTTGATGATTGTCTGATGCTCGTCCGTATCGTTGACCCGAACACTAGTGGGTGTTCCTTTTCTTAATCATCGTCCGATACTCGTCTGTATCGTCGACTTGGTCACTCGTCGTGTTCCTTTAATGATTATTTGTTGCTCGTCTGCATCGTTGACCTAAACACCCGTCCGTGTTTTCTTTCCATACTCGTCCATATGGCCATTGATAATCGTATGTATCCCTATTTCTATACACGTCTGTAACACCTCAAAATTTTCCCTAGTCTTTCTAACCGGCTTATGCTTCATTTCATTTGCATTGTCATTTTTTGCATTTGGATATTTTATTTTGGGCATGAGATCAAGGTATTCTCTAGCAGCTCACGACGTCATCAGTTCCAGTATGATTGTTAACAGTGTTCAAGGCCAAGCAGATAGCTTTCCATGTCTTTTTGAGCATTTATTTTGCTCATTAAATGACTTGATGATCCGAAACTCCGGCAGTCAATTTTTGATCAGTTATTCAGCACCAGACAGTTGTTATCAGCAATTTAATCCGAGTACGAAAAAACATTTCACAGCATATTTCAAGTGTATTCCAGTGGTAATATCGAATGGCAAGTTTCAGAGTTCTATTGTGGCTCAGAACAGGTGGAATCAGGCAGTTCTCCAAGTTTCCCTCCAAAAGGCGCCAAAATTCAAAATTTGCACTGTGTAACCGGTTACAGCGTATCTGATAACCGGTTACCCTTTGGTTTTTCTGCGTGTTTTTTTCAGTTTTTGAACTGAGTAACCGGTTAGCAGATATGCTGTAACCGATTACTCTGGGCAAAATTTGGGAAATTCTGTTTGCATCATTTGTGATCATGTGCTTGGCATGTGCACGTGGGGGAAGGATCTAGAATTGATATTTTCATCATTTTCCACCCAAAATTCAAATTCCTTCCAACATTTTCCACTCTAATTCCTCATTTCATTTCCTAATCCACATTTCATCACAATTTCCACCCACTAAACCTCACTCTAAACCACATTTGAATTCCTAACCTAGCTTCTATTTAAATCAATTCATTCCAAACCTCACATAACTTTGATCCATTTTCTGAATTTTTTACACATTTCACTCCAATTTTCTCTCAACTTCTCTCTCATTCCAAAACCCTCACTCAAAGTTCCACCATCGAAGTTCAACAAATTTTGCATTGAAATTTGTTGATCTTGGAACTAAACCTTCATCCATCCATTAATCCTTGAAGGAATTCTGATTTTGCTACTATTTTGCTTTTGGATCTAAGTTCTTGGAAGTGATTTTGGAGAAGCTTGAAGCAAGTTCATCACATTGCATTTATTTTGCATTTTCTCTTGAAGATAGCATTGGATCTCTGAATTTCTTGCTTAGATTCATCAATTTTAGCCTATCAACACTCACCAATGCAATTATCAGCTTTGTAGGTTGGTAAATTTCAGATCTATACTTGTTTTAGCTTATTTACAACTTATTCAATGTAGATCCTGAATTTGTTGTGTTTGATCCATTGGATTGTGGATTTGATTGTTGTTGGTTGTTAATTGATGTGTGTTTGCTGGTCTTGAGATGTAAATTTCGTGCATATTGAGATGCCCTAACATGCAGGTGTTTGGAGAAGTGATAAGTTGTTGAGAAGTGCTTTTGGAGCTGTTCTTTTTTAATTCTATTGCTGTGTAACCGGTTAGCAGTTATGCTGTAACCACCGGTTAACAGCTATGCTGTAACCGGTTACACTGTGTATTTTTTGCGTAATTTGTGCAATTTTGAACTGTGTAACCGGTTAGCAGTTATGCTGTAGCCGGTTACCACTGAAGCAGAACTTGTTTTTCTTGCATTTTCTTGGTTGTTTGAGATCCTTTTCATGTCTAGACTTTATGGATTAATATGGTGATGATTTGTGGATCCTTCTTGAGCTGTTGCACCTTGTTGTACCCCAAATTTTACCCTCCGATATTCTGATCATTTGCATATCCTTTTCATTGGTCTCTGTTTTCGCATTTTTAGTAAACATATCAATAATCATGCATTTTTCGTTAGAATTTAATTTGCTTTATTTCTTTTTTTCACTAACTATTTTCAATTATATTTTTTATTATTTTTAGTTTTATTATTATTATTTCTGTTATTATTATTATTATTATTAATTTTATTATTATTAGTTTTATTATCATTATTAGTTTTATTATTATTAGTTTTATTATTACTAAGCTTTATTATTATTATTATTATTACTTTTATTTTGTTTATCTTCATGGTAAGTGGGGACCACTCAATCATTCTAACACTTCACATGGATTGCCAACTTGGATTTATCAATGGCCAAAAAACATTCTTACACTTCACTTATCAATGGCCAAGAATCATTCTCATAAAGTCACATGGATTGCCAACTAGGATTTATCAATGGCCAAAAAGCATTCTTACACTTCACTTATCAATGGCCAAGAATCATTCTCATAAAGTCACATGGATTGCCACATCAACACTCCCACTTTATTCACACTATAAATAAGATCTCTCATTCTCTCATTTTGGGACACCAGATTCACCCCACACAAAGGATGAATACTCTCTTAATTTTCCCCCTCAATTATTCTTGCAAATTTTCTGGAGAGAAGGCTCGTCTTTATTTTTCCATAACTCGTGTCATTGAAGAGGCAGTGGACCGTCTCCACTAGGGCCAATGATATTACAAAATCATGACTTAGTTGATTTATGCAAAATGACTAAAAAGTCTTGATATGTATGAGGCTCATTTCTTTATTTTTGTTGGTCAATGAAATTCGAATATCAAAAGATTATCGATCCTCCGATTAAATCTTGATCAAGACGAGACTAACTTTATTCTTCATTTCGAGTCCATTTTCTTTACATTAGGCCGATGACATTGCACAAATCTTGACTTTGATTATTTCAAATCAATAAAGTCTTGATAAATATGAAGCCACTTCTTATTTATTTTTATTGGTCAATGAAAGTTAAGAATCTAAGATTATCGATTTATCGATTTAAATCTTGATTTAAACGAGACCAACTTTATTTTTCATTTCGTTTCCATTATCTTTATTTTGGTCGATGATATAACAAAGTTCATGGTTTGGTTGATCTCTTTAAAGCGACAAAACTTTGATCAATATGAGACCACTTTCTCTTTATTTCAGTTTCATTTACTTTTTAGTCGATTTAAGTCAAGAATCATTGATTATCGATTTCTCGGTTAAATCATGATTAAGACGAGACTATTCCCATTTCCTTAGAAAGCAAACATAACGTAATACAAACTTAACAAGAGGTTCCCGTAGAGTACTACAGACGTTTAGGGTGCTAATACCTTCCTTAGGCGTAACCAACCCCCGAACCTTAGATCTCCCCCCTTTAGTTTTTTTCACGATCTTGAACCTTTCCTTTGGATAAATCAAAGTCGGTTGTAAAAGAAATATGATGCAAGTTAATTAATAGCTTGTTATCCGATTTTCACCACAACAGAAATGGCGACTTCACTGGGGATCACCCCCCTAAGAGGGTTAAGCCTATCTTGTTTCTATTTGTGTTATTTATATGTTTGCTTGTTTGTATATCTGTACATATTCATATCTGTATATATATCTGCTTGTGCTTAGGTTTTTCTGTGTGCAGGGTTGCTACCTTGAGTGGTGAGGATAAGTCATAACCTGGACTTGAGCATACACATATGATAGGATTGTGGACATAGTCAAGGAGACTTCGAGGGAGAAATCCCAAAGGAGTTGACTTGAGGTTCCACACTCAGTTGAGGCCCTCTTGGGGGTGGTATATGCTTAACGAGCGATCGTGAATGCGTTGCCACTTTCAACCTTGGCTCCAGGGATACTGATGACCATTAGTTACCCTTTACCCCATCTGGCCTATTTTAAGATGTAGTACGATGACTATGAGGGAGTAATCCTAAATGGTTGCTACGCGATACTACGCTCAGACGAGACTCTCTTGAGGATTTTATCGATCACCGAGCAATTGGGAAAATTGATAAAATCCGAAAGATGGGTTGTCGACTCTGGGAACTTCTTAGAACCCTGTTCTACGGATACAGTAACCTTAGTACACACCCTGTGGTTGGTTCTTTACCCAGACTCCATGCCGTGATCTTGAACCCCTGATCCTGTTGCATGTGTTTTGCATCCTGTTTACATTGCATTGCATTTCATTTGCATCTTCGTATGACTCATTGCATATGTTTGTCCATCCAGATACTCATTTCCAGTGGTCTCCACTAGTGTCATCTGTGAGCCGTCAAGCTGATTCCTCGACACCGATATCAGACTAGAGCTAATTACAGATGCAAGATGTCAGAGCAAGAGATACACAATGTTGAGGTCCGAATGGAGATCGATGACCTCAAATCAAGTATGACTAAACTCACTGAGATGCTTCAAGTTTTGCTTGCTAGAGGAGAGCCTCCCCAAAGGACAGTCATCCAGGAAGTTTCAAGTGCTGATCCTCCACCAGTTCAGATGCCGCCTTCAACTTGGCCCGAGTTTGGTTTGCCACATAACTACTCTTCATCGATTGCATCTACTGCTATGGTTGGTCAGACTTTTATGCCTGTCTTTCAAGCTCCTGTTTTCACCGAGCCCATACCTGTGGTCCATGCTGTTCCACAGACTGTTCGAGCTTCTTTCAAGAATCCCCTTTATGAGTACAATGCTGCAAGTGCTCAAGGTGAAGACCGTGAAGACTTTGTTGAACCTGAAATTTTCCGTGAGCAGTTTCAAACTTTAGACAAAAGACTCAAGGCTGTTGAGGGTAATGATTTCTTTAATGTGGATGCAGACAACCTGTGCTTAGTGTCTGACCTTGTTATACCTCCTAAGTTTATAACTCCATATTTTGTGAAGTATAAGGGGGACTCTTGCCCAAGGGCTCATCTGGTCATGTATCTTCGCAGGATGACTGCTCATGCCAAGAATCAGAAGTTGCTTATCCACTGTTTTCAAGACAGCTTGAGTGGAGCATCACTCAAATGGTACATGGGTCTCGAGCAAAACTCTATCCATAGCTTCCAAGACCTCACAAATGCCTTCATGAAGCAGTATAAGTATAACCTTGACATGGCTCCTGATCGCCGTCAACTGCAAAACATGTCTCAGAATGATAAAGAGTCTTTCAAGGAGAATGCTCAGCGCTGGAGAGAGTTGGCTTCCCAGGTTGAACCTCCTTTGGCTGAGAAAGAGCTAACCAGAATGTTCATGGATACCCTTTCCCCATTCTATTGGGAGAAGATGGTTGGAAGTGTTTCCTCCAATTTCACTGATTTGGTTACTATTGGCCAAAGATTAGAGGAAGGTCTTAAGAAAGGAAAAGTATCCAAGGCTGTTGAATCTTCCAATTTTGTGAAGAAATCCTATGGTAACTTTCAAAAGAAAAAGGAAGAACAAACTAATGCTGTCATGGTTGAAGCAAGAAGGCCTCGTCCCCAACCTCGGTATACCATTCACCCTGTTGTTGCTGCCGTTACGCCTGTGGTTGCTGCACCACGACCAACTCAAGCTCTCCAACGTCCGGCTGTTGGACAAAACCAGTACCGTAATAGGGGTCAATTTGATCCTATTCCCATGACTTACACTGAACTTCATCCTAGTTTGGTTCAACAAGGTTTGATTACCACAAGGCCTCTGCCTCCTCCTCCAAATCCTCTTCCAACCGGCTATAGGGCTGATCTTCATTGTGAATACCATCAAGGTGGTGCAGGCCATAACTTGGAAAGTTGCTTTGCATTGAAGGCTAGAGTACAAGAGCTTATGAGGAATAAAATCCTCTCCTTTAAGGACAATCCCAATGTTCAGAACAACCCTCTGCCAGGACACGCCAAGTGAAGCTTCAGTCGACTTCAGCAGATTATCCTCCTAAAAGCCAGTGTTTCAGACATGACAGCTCATCCTTGTGTTGATTAGTCACCAGGCCTTTGTTTCTTGTTGTTTGCATTTCCCTTATTTTGTAATAGTTGTTTGCTTTCAAATTATGTTTTTACTTTCTCAATTAATGAAATGAGCATTGCAACTTTTTGATTCAATTCATTTGTGTTTGCTATTTACATCTCCATACTTTCTTTTTCAATAAATACTTTATCTTTTTTCCATTTTGATTATGCAAAGATTTGAGGGAGGATGATGAAAATGTCATACCCAAATTGCTGTTAGTATGCTTTCAAATCAAAACTGTGCTGACGATGTAAGGCATTGTTTCAACTCCCAAACACTGGAGAAATAAGGAAGATAATCCCTCTTTAACCCCTTCGAGCCTTGAAGTAGGAGTTTCTTTTCTTTACAAATAAAAACCTGCAATCTTAACCTGGGGCAGAGTAGTTCTCAATTAACTTGATTATGCATTAAAAAACAAGAGCTTCACACGTAACGCCTTTCAACAAAAGGGTGCATTCACAAATTTTCCTTTACACACAACAAGCAAGTGTCGAAGTTGTCTTTCAAGTCAAACGCCAACGATGGTTCACTGTAATCATTAAGCCAGGAAATCACTAAAAAAAAGAGAGTGAAAAAAAAAGCCCGCTAAGTCAAAACCTATGAAGGAGACTTAGGCAAAAATTAGGGCATCCCGCTGGCTGTAAGCTCATATGACACAGTTCAGGCAAAAGTTAGGGATAACAAAAATCATTCAAGAGGTTACCAAAATCCTCAAAACGGAGGTCCTCACCAAAAAAACAACAAAATGTTGTGAGAAGAAGTGACTGCCATCTCAAGTCCATTGAATTTTGAACCATCATCATTACTATCATCAGTGCAATTCCTAACCTATGGGAACCTGAGTGCATAGTTGGAGTTAACTGAGCATAGGACTGAAGTTCATCACGTAGATTGGGTGGGTCACAAATAAATTTTGAGCCTTTATCCTTTGTTTCATAAACCGTGAACCGTGCCACATTACAACCCTCAAAAGACCTAACTGAAGCAAGGTTATTTTGAAAGCATACTACAGTAAGGTTGCGTAAACTGACTCCCAAAGATTTTTGCAGATCATTTGTTTTCGCATTACACCTTTTGCTTTACCTTTCACTTTAATGTCTTGAACCACCGTGTTCTGACCAGTATCCCATATACTTTGCCTCTTTCAAAAATGATTGATTTCAAAAGTTGCATGAACTTTGCATTTACCATGTTTGTATAAATACTTTTGTTTGCAAAATAGCTTTCTTCTTAAGGAATTTTCAAACATTTGAGAAACTTGGTCGGTGATCCAATCAGGGGCAAGTTCCTTCCATATCCTGTTGAGAATCAGTTCAAGATTTGTGGTTTAATGGCGACTTCTTAGAATTGGTTTATACAGAAGATTTTTCAAGACTCATACTGGGGCAAGCAATCCCAGTGTACAGCAAAAACAATAATCTTTCAAGACTTAGACTGGGGCAAGCAATCCCAGTGTACAGCAAAAACAATCATCTTTCAAGACTTAGACTGGGGCAGGCTTTCCAAGAGTACCATGAAACGATCATTTCCAGACTCACACAAACTGAAGTGATGATCAGTTCATCTACAACAGTAAGCTAATCTGGGGCAAGTTACTTGAAGAATCCCCATGCAACTTTCAAGTAGTTTTTCATCCTTCCAACAAGGATCATCACTTGATACAGTTTACCAGTGTGGCCGGGATGCGTCCAGCATTAGCATCTCTAGTCCCCAAGCAGAATGGTAGTGATCTCCGTGTAGAGGAATCAGTCTTCCAATCTTATCTTCCCAGAGAGTCGTGTTGTGTCGTCAGCATCTTCATCTGCATAATTCATATACGTATGCATATCATGAGTGTTTCATCCTCATTTGCATTTCTCCCGAGGTCGTGTCATTATCCACGTCTTACCTTACCAAAACGTTACCTGTCCTTTTCATTCAGTGCCATTCCTGAATGTTGTCATTATCTTGCGCATCTAATTCTGTTGATATATGTTTATCTTCTCTCATTCCAGTGCTATTCCTGGATCTTTATATTCTTTCACTCCAATGCCATTCCTGGATGTCTTTCTCATTATCATTTGATACTATTCCTGAATATAGTGATTTACCTTTACTTTCGGTGCCATTCCTGAAAGTTCACAGTCATTTAATACTATCTTGGATACTGTGATCCCTTTTATCCAATGCCTTCTTAGATTTCACCTTTTGTCTCATTCATATCTGATGCCTTCTCAGATATTATGAGTTATACCTTTCATCTAAAGCCATTATTGGATGACTGGTGTTTTTTTACATTCAATGCCATTCTTGAATGTAGTCTTTGTTCACACTCATCTAAAGCCATTATTAGATATTGTGAGTTATACCTTTCATTCAAAGCCATTATTGGATGCCCGGTTTCTCTACCATCTGATGCCTATCCAGATGTGTCTCTCCTTCTGATGTTTTTTCAGATCGATTCCTTGTTCATTTTATCTAAAGCTGTTATTAGATATTGTGATTTAGAACTTTCATTCAAAGCCAGTATTGGATGTCCGGTTTCTCTACCATCTGATGCATATCCGGATGTGTCTCTCTTTCTGATATTTTTCAAATAGAGTCTTTGTTCCCTTTATCTAAAGTCGTTATTAGATATTGTGATTTATACCTTTTGTTCAAAGCCATTATTGGATTACTGGTTTCTTTGCATTCAAAGCCATTCTAGAATGTAGTCTCTGTTCACATTCATCTAAAGCCATTATTAGATATTATGATTTGTACCCTTCATTCATAGCCATTATTGGATGACTGGTTTTTTTTTGCCATCTGATGTTTTTCCGGATGTGTCTTTCTCTGTCTTTTCTGGTTTTTCTTGAAGATCCCGTTTGAACTCTTCAGTATAAGAAAATCCCAGAAAATCTTTTGTTGGTGTCTATCCTTTTATTCCAAATTGATCCCCAGGGGAGATTATGTCTTCTTTCTGGTTCCATGCCCAGTAAAGAGTGTACTTTCATTTCCCCAGTGTCGTCCGGTCACCTATAAACCTGTCGTCCATCTCCTTGGACTTTTCCCTAGTGGAGAGCCCCTCTCTGGCTCCCATCCCCAGTGAGGGCCTGTAGGATTTCCTCTTTATTTTTCTATCCCTGGTGCATCCTTAGAGTCTCCCCAGTGAGTCTATTGTTGGACAGTCTGTATCCCCAGTGAGTCTTTCTCGTGAATGCTAACCTTATCCTTCCCCAGTAAGCTCACCTGTGGTGGATTGCCCTTCATCCTTGGTGTTTTGCTTGTCTGCCCCTTTGCATTTAGCATTCCATCATTTTCATCATATTAGAGTTCATTGCATGTCAGCATTTTTGTCCATAGCATTGCATGTCAGTGCGTCTGAGGGCAAAATTTTCGGTTATCTATATTTAAATACCTTCCACCATGATTTCATGAAGACTATCATCACTCATGTCATCCGGTGAATATATTTAAATAGGGGAAACTGTTGTACCCGAAATTTTACCCTCCGATATTTTGATCGTTTGCACATCCTTTTCATTGGTCTCTGTTTTCGCATTTTTAGTAAACATTTCAATAATCATGCATTTTTCGTTAGAATTTAATTTGTTTTATTACTTTTTTTCACTAACTATTTTCAATTATCTTTTTTATTATTTTTAGTTTTATTATTATTATTTCTGTTTTATTATTATTATTAATTTTATTATTATTAGTTTTATTATCATTATTAGTTTTATTATTACTAAGCTTTATTATTATTATTATTATTATTATTATTATTACTTTTATTTTGTTTATCTTCATGGTAAGTGGGGACCACTCAATCATTCTAACACTTCACATGGATTGCCAACTTTGATTTATCAATGGCCAAAAAACATTCTTACACTTCACTTATCAATGGCCAAGAATCATTCTCATAAAGTCACATGGATTGCAAACTTGGATTTATCAATGGCCAAAAAGCATTCTTACACTTCACTTATCAATGGCCAAGAATTATTCTCATAAAGTCACATGGATTGTCACATCAACACTCCCACTTTATTCACACTATAAATAAGATCTCTCATTCTCTCATTTTGGTACACCAGATTCACCCCACACAAAGGCTGAATACTCTCTTAATTTTCTCCCTCAATTATTCTTGCAAATTTTCTGGAGAGAAGGCTCGTCTTCATTTTTTCATAACTCGTGTCATTGAAGAGGCAGTGGACCGTCTCCACTAGGGCCAATGATATTACAAAACATGACTTAGTTGATTTATGCAAAATGACTAAAAAGTCTTGATATGTATGAGGCTCATTTCTTTATTTTTGTTGGTCAATGAAAGTTGAATATCAAAAGATTATCGATCCTCCGATTAAATCTTGATCAAGACGAGACTAACTTTATTCTTCATTTCGAGTCCATTTTCTTTACTTTAGGCCGATGACATTGCACAAATCTTGACTTTGATTATTTCAAATCAATAAAGTCTTGATAAATATGAGGCCACTTCTTATTTATTTTTATTGGTCAATGAAAGTTAAGAATCTAAGATTATCGATTTATCGATTTAAATCTTGATTTAAACGAGACCAACTTTATTTTTCATTTCGATTCCATTATCTTTATTTTGGTCGATGATATAACAAAGTTCATGGTTTGGTTGATCTCTTTAAAACGACAAAACTTTGATCAATAGGAGACCACTTTCTCTTTATTTCAGTTTCATTCACTTTTTAGTCGATGAAAGTCAAGAATCATTGATTATCGATTTCTCGGTTAAATCATGATTAAGACGAGACTATTCCTATTTCCTTATCAAGCAAACATAATGTAACACAAACTAAACAAGAGGTTCTCGTAGAGTACTACGGACGTTTAGGGTGCTAATACCTTCCCTAGGCGTAACCAACCCCCGAACCTTAAATCTCCCCCCTTTAGGTTTTTAAACGATCTTGAACCTTTCCTTTGGATAAATCAAAGTCGGTTGTAAAAGAAATATGATGCAAGTTAATTAATAGCTTGTTATCCTATTTTCACCGCAACACACCTCACACTATTGCATGAACACAATTTTTCCGACACGCGATTCTTGATTTTCATCGATGAATGTTTATGTTTGTGTTGTTGATTAATTGATTCGTTGAACACGATGCACACACATTTGAATTGTGTTAATTCTTGGTTAATGCTCAACTTGCTGGACGTATGATGCATGATTGTTGTTTGCTTCTGTGGTTGCTTATGCATGATGTTTTGATCGATGTTTGATTTGTGCAACTTTGTTGAGTAATTGTTCTTGAATTGTTAGCATGATCATGTTATTCATTTTTGATGCTTGCAACCTTCATGATTGGTTTGCCGTGCTTTGTGTGTCTATTTGCAATCATTGCTTGCATGATTATTTGTTTTCAAATGCATGGTGTGATGTCCCTGTTTCCACTGCTGTTTGTGTGCATATGTGCTGTTATATGTGCTGCTGTTTGGCCTTTTGCACCCATTCTTGTACTGAATTGTGTGCTGTCATAAGCCTTCTTGCTTGTGTACTGCCTTTTACCGCTGTTTTGGTGCAGGTACGCTGTGGTAGCTGCTATTTTTGTTTATTCCTCTCTTTCTCCTTCTTCTCTTTCACTCTTTTTCTTCCCTTGAGTCTCAAGACTTGTTTAAGTCTTGGATTCACTCACTTAAAGCTACCTAATCCAACTTAATTTTTGATTAATCTTGGAGTAGGATTAGCATTAGGATTTCTTTTGCATGCTAACCTAGGTAGAAGGTTCCCCTCGCAAACTCAACTATAGGGCCACTTTTGCATGACAACATTAGGATAGAATTCCCCTTAGTGTTTTCTGTTCCTTTGAGTCTTCTCTTCTCACCTCAAAACACTACTAAAACACTTAATAAAATTAACGTGTATTGCGCATGAGCCTTGCATGTGGGAAGTGAGGAATGAGGGGTTTCCTCTCATTTTTCTAGAGTGTTTGGTGGATGTTCCATCTTGGACCGATTTGCTAAGCATTCGTTCCTACCTCATAGACTTCGGTGCAATGCAAGTTACGAACTAACTTCAATCCACTTCTGTTTAAAAAAAACACACAAAAACAAACTCAAACCTTTTTCATCCTTCGGGATTGTTAAGTTCAAATCATTTTCAGAAAAGGGCACGTTACTTCCGTCTCGTCGCAAACAGGCATCGACCCTAACTGCCGGACGCGAATCTAACGTCGCTCATAAAAAACACTAACCGACCTCGTTAGGTCGAACTACGACTGCTCTGATTTCCTCTCTCTAGTCCGATTGAGGATACGTAGGCACAAGACGGCGATGTCTTGGCGAGCAACCTCCCCCCTTAGTTTGTGTCCGAACTACATTGACTCTGACTTTCCCATTGCACGAGGGAATACGTAGGCGTAGGACGAGCGATGTCCTATCGAGTCACTTCTTTTTCTTTTCTTCTTCGTTTCTCCGTTCTTTTTCGTTCTCCTTCCTTTTCCGTTCCAGTAGCAGCGGAGCTCCAGACGACGACACCCTTTGATCGAGACAACAAGCGTGGATCCCATCGAGTACGATGGACGTGTGGGGTGCTAACACCTTCCCTTCGCGTAACCGACTCCCTTATCCGTTTCTCTTGGTCGCAAGACCATGTCTTTTCCCTTCTCTTCAGGTTTACGCAGTGTTTCCTTTCCCTCTCTTGGGATAAATACACATTGCTAGAGACTCTGTTTTCTGCGCCACTTTCGTGTTTGTACCATGTATGCAAATCCTCTGCTGGGGACAGGTTGACCTCTTGTTGGTCCATCCCCTTTTGCGAGACATTCCTAGCGCTTGTTTGTTTGTTTTCATTGGGTGTTTATCTGTTGTGCTTTATTTTTGTTGTATATTACTGTATTATTGTATTACTGTTTTTACCGCATTTATTGCATTACATTTCATTATTATGCTGGACTGTATTGTGCTGTGCTGGTTTCCTGTTTGGCAGGTTGGGGGATTCTTTGAGAGATAAGCCCAATACACAGGGTTGAGCATACACTTAGCACTAGAGTGGAAAGTAGTGGGACCTACGCGTCGTCTTGGTGCGTTTGGTGTTCACGAAATTCACATCCAGATGAAGCTATCTTGGGAGATATTTTGACGTGCGTGTCTTGCGCATTTCAGAATGTTGATCTAGAGAGCTGTCGACTCTGGAGACCATTTCTCCGAGGACTCAGCAACGCCTCTCCTCTCGACATGTGATAATGGCAGACCAGAAATGGTAAACCTATTACACTTGTCGATCCAAGGACCCAATGCTGGGAACTTGCATAGGGTGACCTTATTTTTTAGGGAAATCAGTTGAGGCCTCCTCGATTGATGATGATGCCAAACCACAAATGGTGAACGTATCATCATTTCTCGACCTGAGAGTCTGTGAAATTGAGGATCCTCGCCTTTCTAGTACCTACATGTGAGAGGGGATGGACGTTTGCAGGTTTGCAGGTAACCTTGACTTTCATCCTACCTGGTATTCTAGTTCTCTTATCAGTGTGAGCTTATCATCCTGGTATTCTAGTTATTCTAGTATGTTGGTTATTCAGATATTCTGGTATTCCGGTATTCTCTTCAGAGCAGACCTTTGAACTTATCCATTCAGCAGCACAGCAGTACAGATCTTTGTGGAAGCCTTGATCCCATGTCTGTTGCATCTGCATCATTATTTTTGCATACATGTTCTCGTATTCCCAAGGGATATTAACTTTGAGACTCGCTGCAGAGCATTTCCATCTTTTTCTTGTGGTTTGTACGAAAAAAACTTGAGGCAAAACAGTATGATTCCTTGGAAATATTCAAACATGGCATTTGCATTGCATAATCATTTGCATAACAGGTGTTCGAGGCTTGGTTATTCTTGTCCTGATCTGGTTTTCTTCAAAATTTCAGATTTAACTGTTCAAGTCACTCAGAAAAATTATGGAGCGAATGCAAGCAGAGATGGCCGCCATGCAAGCTTGCATGGCCCAATTCATGGAATTGATGCAAGGTGTTGCCCAAGGGCAAGAGCAACTGAGGACTCTGGTCCAACCTTTAGTGGCAAGGGTGGATGAAGACGGGGTTCTTCATGGCGGAATCCATAATGGCGTTGCTGGTAACGGTACTCAGGGAGGACCTGCGGGCATAGAGATCCCTATTCCTGGTGTTGTGATCCCTCCGGGTGGAGGAGAGCAGCTTGTGATTCCTTCTGTTGTGGGAGAAGGAAGTGTTTGTGCTGTTCATGGTCATTGTTTCGAAGACCAACAAGATGACGTTTTCTCTATGCCAGGCGGGGATGCTGGTCCTCAAGCCGACAATGATCAAAGGTTCAGATTGATTGAAGAACAACTAAGGGGTGTGGTGAATCAGAATTCTGTAGATATGGATCTGGAGGATTTGGGGTTGGTTCTCGGTGTTGTAATTCCGCACAAATTTCAGGTGCCTAATTTTGAGAAATACAATGGTACCACTTGTCCCAAGACGTATGTCAGGGCATACGCGAGGAAGATGGTCGCGTACTCTAAAGATGAGAAATTGCTGATGCATTTCTTTCAGGACAGCCTATCTGGGGCATCCTTAGAATGGTATATGCAATTGGGGAGATGACATGTCCGTAATTGGAGGGAGCTGGTGGAGGCCTTTATCAAGCACTACCAATATAATACTGATATGGCTCCCAATCGGACCCAGCTACAGAATATGTCACAAAAGAGCAATGAAAGCTTTAAAGAGTACGCCCAGAGGTGGCATGAATTGGCTTTCCAAATTCAACCTCCGATGTTGGAAAGAGAGCTCGTTGATATGTTCATGGATACGCTTCAGGGGCATTATTATGAGAAATTGGTTGGATGTTTGTCAGCTGGATTTTCAGGTCTTGTATTGGCAGGAGAAAGAGTCGAAAATGGCATCAAAACGGGAAAGATTCGAAATGCTGCTGAAGATGCAAAGAAACCTTATGTTGGGTCCTCCAAGGGAAAGGAAGGAGAAACTAGTGTTGTGTATATTCCTCCTGTTGTTCAACGACCTGCTCAGTATCAGCGACCTTATGCTCCTCAACAACAAGACAACAAAGATCATGAAGGCCTGCGAGAAGGTTCGATCCACTCCCTATTCCTCACAGTGATGTTCTTGCCTGTCTACTTGAGAGTTATCTGGTTGAACTAAGGGATGCCAAGCTTGTCCCAGACCCTATTCCTCCTGATTATGATCTGGATGCTAGATGCGAGTATCACTCAGACACACCGGGTCATTCCATTGAAAATTACAACTTGTTCAAGCACAAGGTGCAAGACCTGGTGGACTCAGAGATCATTGCATTCACTGAAGATGATATGTACATCAATTGAAGCCTCTTGTCTCAAGTGAGCACTCAGTTTGCAAGGATGTCCAGACAGAATCAAGCCTCCTCGACAATAGCAACTTTCAGTTTCTTTACTGCATTTTCATTTGTAGTTTTTTCATTTCTTGTTAAAGCATTGTATGCCTAAAAAACTTGTTTGTGTGCTAAATGATGTTTTAATGCAATGAATAGGTTTTTGCTTGAAGTAATTTATTTTTATTCATTCATATAATGTTTCTGTTCATTGCAATACCAGCCTTCTTGCTTTAACTCTTGGAGGGAGGATGATGAAGTAAAAACGCAAAAATCTTTAGTTGTATGCTTTTGGATCAAACCCTGTTGATGATGTACATGCATTGCTTCAAATTCCCAAACACCGGAGATATAAGGGAGATTAACCCTTGTCAAACCCTTTGAGCCTTGAAGTAGGAGTTTCTTTTCATTCGAAAAAACCCTCACATCTAACACAGGGGCAGGGTAGTTGTCAGTAATTTGACCGAGCGCCCAAATTTCAAAAGGAGTGTGCATTTGAGGATCCATTACCTTTCTTTACTCGCGTATCAGGAGATCAAGAGATGTGAAACCACAATGGTTATCCCTCAACAATCAAGGAGTGAGGCAGCCACAACCCTTTCAAACAAGTTAGACAAGACGGTGTCACACGATTTGTTCAAAAAATAAGAAAGAAAGCCCGTTAGGTCGAAACTTGAGAACAAGCGATTTAGGCAAAAGTTAGGGCATCCCGCTGGACTTCAAAATCGAAAGATCAAAAAAAGAATCAGTCCAGGAAAAATCAGAAAAAAAAGCAAAAATGAAAAAAGAAATAATCAAGAGAAAATCCTCGATAAAGAACAAGTCGTGTGATCGTAAAACACTGAAGACAAAAGGGGTGACTATCATTTCAAAAACCTCGTGGGTTCCTTAACTGTCACTCGTCATGGAATCCTTTTGGGAGATGAGCGCTTGTGCCAAATTAACTGAACATAGAACTGGAGAACATCAAGGAGAATGGGTGGGTACAAACAAAATTTTGAGCCATAAATCTTTTTTTTCTAAAAAAACCGCGAACCAGGCCACGTTACAATCCTTAAAAGTCCTAATTGAAATAGGGTTTATGTTGAAGGCGTACTTCAACAAGATGGCGTTCCTGACTTCTGTGAGTTATGCTAATAATATTTTTGTTGGTATTGCATGTACGTATTGTTTTCCATTCAAAAATAAATGTCGTAACTAGCGACTCGTTCGCAGGGTTTTGTGACATGTTTTCAATAAAAACTTCAAGGTTAACGTATTTGTTGCATTAGAATTATCATTCTCATAATAAGCTTGTTCTGCTTGCATACATGTGCCTAAGCATTAATGAAGCTTACACAGTGAGTGCCAGTCGAGAAGCTTGATCCTACCGAGTTGGGATGCTTGAAAATTCTGAAGGACAGTCATATCAAGGGGCATGTTGCCAAGAGATTCAGTGCCATGGGCTCTCCCCAGTAAGTCGTGGTGATATGTAGCCAATCTGGGGCAGTCACGTCGAGAAATCTTTCTGAAGTTCAATTATTCTGGGGCATTCATTCGAAGATCAGGGGCAAAGCCACTTCAAAGCTCGTATCGAGGCAGGCCACCTCTGGAGCATGAGAAGTTATCCTCTCCAAAAGACGGTTAATCAGAAGAACCTCTTCAAGGTTCAAAATACTGAGGCAGAGTATTTCAAGTCATTACAAGCCCTCTCGAGGCAAATTCCTTCATAAATCATACAGTCTGGGGCAGTTACGTCGAGATCCAATAAATCTCTCCTAGAGTTTGAAGACCCTGGGGCAGTGTGAACGCCCGGTCTTCTATAAAATCCTCTTGAGATGATTTCTTCCATTAAACCCTGTGGGCTGGGGGCAAGTGGAGAGTTAAAGGAACCGTTGTTCACTCTTGATAATCAGTATGCAGTTGATCAGCAGAAACTTGAAGCGCTAAGCTTTCGAAGTCTCTCCCCTAGCAAGGAGCTAGAAGCTATCTTTGTCCTAGCAAGGTGCTGGAATTAATATTCTTCCCCAAGCAGAGAATCGTCCTCAAATCGAAAGGGGTTCTTTATGAAGATTCCTTATCCCCAGCAGTGCAGGTGGATTCCTCATTCTCAGCAGGGTAAGACGACATAATATTTTCAACCAGTTTGAAGACGGTGAGAAGTCCGAACATTCTCTTCCTCAAAAGTCAGATCCGGTATTTCCCGCAAGTCAAATTCCAGTGGTTATTGGCACTCTCAGCAGTTCAAATTCCAATCTTCATTGGCATCTCCCTAACAGAGTTTGCAATTCAGCTTGCAGCTCCTCGACAGAAGTCGCATCGCCAGTGGTTATTGGTGGTACAGTTGGTTATCTCCCCATAGGAGATTGGATATTGGTGACCCCTTCCTCAGCGGAGTTTGCTTGTTCCGTTCTGGGCATTCCCTGGTGGAGTGTCCCCTTATTCTTGCATGTAGTAATCATCACTGCATTACATCCTCAAAATGCGTAGCATTTCCATTTCGTATGAAGCATTACGCCATATAAAGAAAATTCAAACATATGCATCGAAGCATAAGCCATATTTGGTACCTTGTACGAAAGCCCAGATCAACCCTCAATCAAAAACAATGATTCCCCAACCTCAGAGTTGACGTATACCTTTTCTCGACCTCAGAGTTGATGAAATATCCTTTTCTTCCCCAACTTCAAAGTTGTCGTATACCTTTTTCTTGACCTCAGAGTTGATGAAAATGCATTTCTTCCCCAACCTCAGGGTTAACGCCCATTTCCCCAACTTCAAAGTTGTTGTATACCCTTTCTCAACTTCAAAGTTGATGAACATTATACCTTTTCTCGACCTCAGAGTTGACAAAAATGCTTTTCTTCCCCAACCTCAGAGTTGATGCCTTTCCCCAACTTCAGAGTTGTCGTATACCTTTTCTCGACCTCAGAGTTGATGAAATATCCTTTTCTTCCCCAACTTCAAAGTTGACGTATACCTTTTCTCGACCTCAGAGTTGATGAAATATCCTTTTCTTCCCCAACTTCAAAGTTGACGTATACCTTTTCTCGACCTCAGAGTTGATGAAATATCCTTTTCTTCCCCAACTTCAAAGTTGACGTATACCTTTTCTCAACCTCAGAGTTGATGAAATATCCTTTTCTTTTCCCAACTTCAGAGTTGTCGTATACCTTTTCTCGACCTCAGAGTTGACGAATATCCTTTTCTTCCCCAACTTCAAAGTTGACGTATACCTTTTCTCAACCTCAGAGTTGATGTCTACCTTTTCCTCAAACATTCAAAGTTGGTGTTTAATCCAGATTTTCCTCAACCTCAGAGTTGATGGTTATCCTTTTCTTTCTCAGAGTTGATGATTTTTTTTTCTCAAACCTCAGAGTTAATGGTCTACCAATGTATCCCCAGCCAAGTCCACATTCGGCTTGGTCTTCCTTTTCGAGTTCGTCTTCGGCCATCCTCATATTATTTTGTTGGGTAGCCCGCCTTCGGCTGGCAGGCACTCTATTTCATTATCCCCACAGTTTGCAAATTTCAGGGTTATTTTGGTATTCAATCTCCGTGTATCTTTGAATGTCTGAAAGTCGTTGCTATCATACCTTCAGATCCAAGTTGATTGAATAGGGGCAGCTGTAACACCTCAAAATTTTCCCTAGAGTTTCTAACCGGCTTATGCTTCATTTCATTTGCATTGTCATTTTTTGCATTTGCGTATTTTATTTTGGGCATGAGATCAAGGTATTCTCTAGCAGCTCACGGCGTCATCAGTTCCAGTATGATTGTTAACAGTGTTCAAGGCCAATCAGATAGCTTTCCAAGTCTTTTTGAGCATTTATTTTGCTCATCAAATGACTCGATGATCTGAAACTCCGGCAGTGAATTTTTGATCAGTCATTTAGCACCAGACAGTTGTTATCAGCAATTTAATCCGAGTGCGAAAAAACATTTCACAGCATATTTTAAGTGTATTCCAGTGGTAATATCAAATGGCAAGTTTCAGAGTTCTATTGTGGCTCAAAACAGGTGGAATCAGGCAGTTCTCCAAGTTTCCCTCCAAAAGGCGCCAAAATTCAAAATTTGCACTGTGTAACCGGTTACAGCGTATCTGATAACTGGTTACCCTTTGGTTTTTCTGCGCGTTTTTTCAGTTTTTGAACAGAGTAACCGGTTAGCAGATATACTGTAACCGGTTACTCTGGGCAAAATTTGGGAAATTCTGTTTGCATCATTTGTGATCATGTGTTTGGCATGTGCATTTGGGGGAAGGATCTAGAATTGATATTTTCATCATTTTCCACCCAAAATTCAAATTCCTTCCAACATTTTCCACTCTAATTCCTCATTTCATTTCCTAATCCACATTTCATCCCAATTTCCACCCACTAAACCTCACTCCAAACCACATTTGAATTCCTAACCTAGCTTCTATTTAAATCTATTCATTCCAAACCTCACATAACTTTGATCCATTTTCTGAATTTTCTACACATTTCACTCCAATTTTCTCTCAACTTCTCTCTCATTCCAAAACCCTCACTCAAAGTTCCACCATCAAAGTTCAACAATTTTTACATTGAAATTTGTTGATCTTGGAACTAAACCTTCATCCATCCATTAATCCTTGAAGGAATTCTTATTTTGCTACTGTTTTGCTTTTGGATCTAAGTTCTTGGAAGTGATTTTGGAGATGCTTGAAGCAAGTTCATCACATTGCATTTATTTTGCATTTTTTCTTTAAGATAGCATTGGATCTCTGAATTTCTTGCTTAGATTCATCAATTGCAGCCTATCAACACTCACCAAAGCAATTCTCAGCTTTGTAGGTTGGTAAATTTCAGATCTATACTTGTTTTAGCTTATTTACAACTTATTCAATGTAGATCTTGAATTTGTTGTGTTTGATCCATTGGATTGTGGATTTGATTGTTGTTGGTTGTTAATTGATGTGTGTTTGCTGGTCTTGAGATGTAATTTTCGTGCATATTGAAATGCCCTAACATGCAGGTGTTTGGAGAAGTGATAAGCTGCTGAGAAGTGCTTTTGGAGCTATTTTTTTTATTCTGTTGATGTGTAACCGGTTAGCAGTTATGCTGTAACCGGTTACACTGTGTATTTTTTTGCGTAATTTGTGCAATTTTGAATTGTGTAACCGGTTAGCAGTTATGCTGTAACCGGTTACCACTGAAGCAGAACTTGTTTTTCTTGCATTTTCTTGGTTGTTTGAGATCCTTTTCATGCCTAAACTTTATGGATTGATATGGTGATGATTTGTGGATCCTTCTTGATGTGATGAACACGATGCACACACATTTGAATTGTGTTAATTCTTGGTTAATGCTCAAGTTGCTGGACGTATGATGCATGATTGTTGTTTGCTTCCGTGGTTGCTTATGCATGATGTTTTGATCGATGTTTGATTTGTGCAACTTTGTTGAGTAATTGTTCTTGAATTGTTAGCATGATCATGTTATTCATTCTTGATGCTTGCAACCTTCATGATTGGTTTGTCGTGCTTTGTGTGTCTATTTGCAATCATTGCTTGCATGATTATTTGTTTTCAACTACATGGTGTGTTGTCCCTGTTTCCACTGTTGTTTGTGTGCATATGTGTTGTTATATGTGCTGATGTTTGACCTTTTGCACCCATTCTTGTACTGAATTGTGTGCTGTCATAAGCCGTCTGGCTTGTGTGCTGCGTTTTACCGCTATTTTGGTGCAGGTGCGCTGTGGTGGCTGCTGTTTTTGTTTATTCCTCTCTTTCTCCTTCTTCTCTTTCACTCTTTTTCTTCCCTTGAGTCTCAAGACTTGTTTAAGTCTTGGATTCACTCCCTTAGAGCTACCTAGTCCAACTTAATTTTTTATTAACCTTGGAGTAGGATTAGCATTAGGATTTCTTTTGCACGCTAACTTAGGTAGAAGGTTCCCCTCGCAAACTCAACTATAGGGCCACCTTTGCATGACAACATTAGGATAGAATTCCCCTTAGTGTTTTCTTTTCCTTTGAGTCTTCTCTTCTCATCTCATAACACTTCTAAAACACTTAATAAAATTAACGTGTATTGCGCATGAGCCTTGCATGTGGGGAGTGAGGAATGAGGGGTTTCCTCTCATTTTTCTAGAGAGTTTGGTGAACGTTCCATCTTGGAACGATTTGCTAAGCATTCTTTCCTACCTCATAGACTTCGGTGCAATGCAAGTTACGAACTAACTTCAATCCATTTTTGTTTAAAAAAAACACACAAAAACAAACTCAAACCTTTTTCATCCTTCGGGATTGTTAAGTTCAAATCATTTTCAGAAAAGGACACGTTACTTCCGTCTCGTCGCAAACAGGCATCAACCCTAACTGCCGGACGCGAATCTAACGTCGCTCATAAAAAACACTAACCGACCTCGTTAGGTCGAACTACGACTGCTCTGATTTCCTCTCTCTAGTCCGATTGAGGATACGTAGGCACAAGACGACGATGTCTTGGCGAACAACCTCCCCTCTTAGTTCGTGTCCGAACTACATTGACTCTGACTTTCCCATTGCACGAGGGAATACGTAGGCGTAGGACGGGCGATGTCCTATCGAGTCACTTCTTTTTCTTTTCTTCTTCGTTTCTTCATTCTTTTCAGTTCTCGTTCCTTTTCCTTTCCAATAGCAGCGGAGCTCCAGACGACGACACCCTTTGATCGAGACAATAAGCGTGGATCCCATCGAGTACGATGGACGTGTGGGGTGCTAACACCTTTCCTTTGTGTAACTGACTCCCTTACCCGTTTCTCTTGGTCGCAAGACTATGTCTTTTCCCTTCCCTTCAGGTTTACGCATTGTTTCCTTTCCCTCTCTTGGGATAAATACACATTGCTGGCGACTCTGTTTTCTGCGCCACTTTCGCGTTTGTACCATGGATGCAAATCCTCGGGAGCGACAACGTCGTATCAATCTATGCAGTTATTTGATGATATTTCCATAAGGGTTTATATCCCTTTTCTTCTTCATTCAACGTGCAAATGTTCTGGTTGTTTTGGTATTCAATCACAGTTCACCTTGATTGTATGAATAGCCATTGCTTTTATCCTTCTCAGGTTAACAGATGATTGAATAGGGGCAGCTATAACACCTCAAAATTTTCCCTCTTGTTGTTGCCTAGCTTATGTTTCATTGCATTGCATTTAGATCTCATTTCATCTCATATCTCATACAAGTCGCAAAGGGCACGTGATCAATTGATTTCAGAGCATTGACTATTGAAAGCAAGAGAGCTAAATCTTGAGGTCTTCAAGCAAGCCTCAAGAGTCTCTTATGTCTCATATGATCTCAATTGATCCCACAAGTCATTGAAAGAAGGGAATTCACCAAGAAGTTGGACATGTCATCATCTCCTAGCAAAAAGCATCCTAAATTAGGGTTTATGATTCAAGCAGTCTCTTGATGAAATTTTGTTTCAAACTTGATCTCAATGCTTTAAATACATGATATCAAGTATCTAAGGATGGAATATTGCCCATTGGTTCATTTCAGAAGAGATTCAATTGGTCAGTTGCTTGAGAATCAAGAAATTGGGGAAAAAGTCAACTGTGCAAAGGAAAAAGTCAACTCCTGACTTTTTTAGGTCAAATTCATGAAATTCAAGTCACATATGTTTATTGGACAAGATTTGATCATGAAATGTCAAGAGGTTCATAAAAAATCAAGAATTGTACCAAGTTTCCATTTTTAAAATTTTAGGATTTCCAAAAATGGCAAGTTTGGATCATTTTGCACTACACTTCAAGGCATTCTTTCTTCAAGATAAAAGCTTCAAACTTCAGGTCCAAGTTGAGCCAATTAAAGATCACATCCTAAGCTTCAAATCCATACCAAGAACTCTTCCATTGGATCAAAATTGAGGTAGTTATGATCAATCAAAGTAGAGCAAAATCAAGGCAAATTCCAAGTCATGACCAAGCAAGACTGGGATGGCACGCATGCATTTCATCAAACATGTGGTGTGCCAACTTCATTGCCATTTTTCTCCATCAAGGAGGCTTCAAATTGAAAAGTTTTGAACATCAAAGTTGTTCTCCTCAATGCCCTCTACAACTTTCATGTTTATCACTTTTTCATCTGATCAAGGGATTAAGAGTTATTGGAGTTCAAAGTGAAGGTCTTCAAGCTAAATTTACCTTGGTTCATTGGCTAGGCGCGTGTGACATCCAACCAAGACACAAAACTAATTTGACACCAATGTATTTAGAAGCATTTTTAAACCATTTTAAAGATTCATTTCAACTTACAATCAACATCAATGTTGCTCTATGATGTACCATCTTCCATTTGCATCCAAGATTGTGATATTTCATGCTTCACACATTGAGAATTACTTCATTAAAGTCCAAGGTTTTCATTGAACTTTTGATAACCAGAATAGAAGTGATTCTTGTATTATCTTCATTCTGTTTCACTTTAGTCAGCATTCTCACACGCATATCATCATTCATCATTTCTATATAAGGCCACACATGCTTTTGAGCACTCATACATACATGCCTGAGCCATACATGAAAGAGGAAATGAGAAACTTGTTTCATAAGTTTCATGCCGCAATGTCTCAACATCATCACCACATCACCATCATCATCTTTTTTTTCATCATCCATCATAAACAACAATGATACACGTGCCTTCTCTTATTTTGCATTTTAAATTGCTCAACACACCCTATCCATTGGTACACTCACCATAACTAACCCAACCATGGTTCTAACCGTAAACTCTTACAGTTAGAATCTAACCTTGCGTATAAATAGTAATTCCTAACAGAATTCACGGGGATCTCTGATTTTTCTACATTTCACAAACCTCACTCTCCCAAAGCTCTCAGAATTCTCTCTCTGAAATTCTCTCTCTCTCGCATTGGTTCTCTAAGCTTCCACAGTTTTCATCAAGCTTCTTCATCTTCATCCACGGTGTATTGAAGATTACAGTGATCTCCTACTCTCTCAAGCTGTTTCACTTGATTCAAAGCTATCTCAAGCCTTTATTTGGCCACAAATTATTGTAAGAACTCAAGAAGGAACCTCTGTTATTCTTACAACAATAATCTCATCAAGAACAGGTTTGATTTCTTCAATTGTTTTCTCTGTATTCCGCTTGATTTTAACATATTGTTGTTGTTATTGAAGCTCAATAGGATCTCTGGTACCTCTGGCTAGTTGATAGGCTTGTCAGATGCATAGTAGCAGAATCTAGGGCAAAACTACTTGGCTTCGAATCTGTTTGTGTGTGCTTTGTTTGTAAAATTTGAGACTGGATCTGTGACCTACATGACTTCATGAACATTTTGATATGCGTTTTGTTGAGTTCTGGAACATATGACCAGTTACCATTGCCGGTGATGGCCGGAGAAGATGACCGGAGGTCATTCTCCGGCCGGTGAGAGGTTCAGTTAGGGTTTTAATCTCATAATAAGTCACAGGCGTTGATGTTATTTGATCCAACGCTTGAGAACGTACCAGCAAATTAATGAAACACCCTCCCCCTCACGTGCTTTATTCTCTCTCAGAATTTGACTTTGACTCTTTTTATGTGTGTGCGTGCATGATTGTTGTGATGTGCTTTGCGTGTGAACCATTAGATTAGATTACTTTTATGATCTTTGTGCATTGACCTAATCATGTGGCTCTGATTGAGTCAACATTTGACTGAATTTCACACGCTTGTATTGGACTGGATCATTATTGCTATTCACATACCCCTGCTTTAAGCCCAATCACATTTTGAACTATCATTCTACTTTCGCCACACCCCCTGGACTATTTTCTCTACATTTTTTTCCTTTTTTATACTTGTTTCATTCTTTATTTTTAAAAATACCAAATTACCTCTAAAAATTCCAAATAAATTAACTTAGAATTATGACAAATTTAACTAATTTTCCATGTTTTTTAATTCTAATTTTAATACTTTTTGCATATTATTTCACAATTTCCTTTTAATTTCTTTTTCAATGTTCATCCTTCTTAATACATGTTCATTTATGAATTAATTGACATAGTTAGAATATGATTTTTGGCTTGAGCTTTGAAATGTGTGTTCATGACATCTTAATGTACTTAATTCATATTTTTTTCAAAGTTTAGAAGCATTCCATATTAGGTTTTGACATGCATCTTTATGCATTATTCCATTTTACCTAAAGTGACTTTGTGAATTTGTTTGCATGAGCCTTTTCCACTTGATTCGTTTCTGACTTAATTGTTTTGTGCTTGATTTTCATAATTTTTACAAGTCCTTTGCTAATGGTTTGATGCTTGTTAGAATAGGTAACTTTTTGTGATCCTTTCTTAACTTCTAACTTTGTGTGATTAGGAGGCACTTGTTCCATCATATTAGAACTTGTTTGTGCATCATTATAGGTCCTCATTAGAATATTATAGGTCCTTTTGCCTAGAATTATAGGTCATTTGCATTGTGTTTTCATTTGGGTTGTGTATGTGATCAACATGCATCCTTACTTGAAATGTTTGGCCTAACTTGCTTCTTTTCTCTTCTAATCATCAATATGACTTGTTTGTGAATCATCAATGCCTATTCATGCATCCTAATTACATCTCATATTTGGTATGCTTCTGACCCATAACCATCTCATGCATTCAAATGATATCATCTTGCATACTTGTTTATGTTTGATCTATTTCATCTTTCTTTCTTAACTAGTTTTAATGTAGCTTGCATGTGCATATGATATGATCAATTTCTACATTCTAATTGCATCTAAAATGTCATTTGGTACTGACCTATAATCCATGTTCATTTATATTTGAGTTTCAACTTTGACTTGTATTCCAAGTTACTTCTTTCCTTATGTGAAACTTGTTTCTTTTCTTCTTACTTCTTCATCTAATTTCTTCTACTTGAATATTCTTTTTCATGATTTGTATGCTTGTTCATAGGTATTATAGGGCATTCAAATATGATGTTTAATTCTGACTTGCATCCATTTGCATTTATTTTCATGTTCTTTTCAACTTTGACTTGTGTTACAAGTTTCTTCTTTTCTTACTTCAACTTGAACATTGTTTGCTTCAACTTGCTTCATATTCTTAAATCATTTCACTCATGCTTTGTATGTTCATTCATCTACTTCCATATTCATTACAACATGTCATTCAATTCTGATCTTGAGGTTCACTCATGCATTTATTCATGTTTGTATGTCATACACATTCATATTTCATCCATGCTTCATAACTTGAACTTGTATGAATCTTTGGCATCTTTCTTGACATAGTTTGACATTGTTAGGTACCTTAGCCTTAGTTGAATACCTTTAGAAATAACTACTGACTTTAGAAGTCCTTGAGCACTTAGGGTCCTTTCCCTTTAGGTCTAGGCTTTGTTGGATTCATAAGTTTATTTCATAAGTAGTTTGATGCTTAATTGTCTTCCTTCTTTTACTTATGCTTTCATATTCAATTGTTTAGCTAACCTTTGATTGTAGGGTCTAATGGTAAGTTGAGTGTGTGGATATGTTTCCACACATACTTTCTTCCCTCATCTTTTAATGATTTCTCTTTTGTGTTTGTGCAAAGCATTTCAATGCTTTCTTTGTTCAACTTTTTTCTTCTCCTTTTTGGTTCATAACTCATCTTCTACTTTAGAAGTGAGTTGTGATACCTCTTGCTCTCTTCTTCTTTTCTTTGGGATTAGAGTTCTTCAAACCACACTAACCCTTAGGATCTCCAAGCATGACAACTCTTAGGATTATTAGTCTCCCTTTAGCCTTTTGCCTTTCTCAATCTTTGAGTCTCTCTTTTTCTCATCTTAAAACAAAAGCAAAAAACACTTAATAAAGGATTAACGCGTATTGCATGTGAGCCTAGAGCACGGGAAATGGAAGGAGGGGAGTTTCTCTCCGGCTTTCAAGAATGTTTAGCATACGTCCTGTTAGGACGACCATGCGATGCATTCGATCTTATGCAATAGACATGAATGCAATACGTGTTACTAACACAAAAATGATCAAAACACTTCTTTCTTAAAAGACAAAAACAAACAAACAATTCTCTCCTCATCTCTTCACTCCTTTCTAAAAGGATTCTTCTTGTCCGTTCTACCGCAAACAGGTAACGCCTAAGTCTCCCTACAGCGAGCTGCAACACCTAACTGCTGGAATGCGCATTCTGACGTTTCCATTAAAAAACACAAACAAAGCAACCCTTGTTGAGCCAAACTACGTTTGCTCTGATTCTTCTTTCTCGTCCGATTGAGGATACGTAGGCACGAGATGCGATATCTCAACGAGCAACCTTCCCCCTAGTCCGTCGAACTACGTTGACTTTGACTTTCCCATTGCACTGAGGGAATACGTAGGCCTAGGACAACGATAGTGTCCTATTGAGTCACTTCTTTCTCCCCCCTTCTCCTTTCGACCTTTCATTTCTAGTTCTCTAGTTAGCAGTTTATTTCCAGTTCCTTACACCCTTTGATCGAGACAACAAGCGTAGATCCCATCGAGTATGATGGACGCGTCGGGGTGCTAATACCTTCCCCTCGCGTAACCAACTCCCTTACCCGTTTCTCTTGGTCGCGAGACCTCATTCTTTCCTTCCCTCAGGTTTACGCAGTGTTTCCTTTCCCTCTCTTAGGATAAATACACATTGCTGGCGACTCTGTTTCCGCGCCACTTTCGCGTTTGTACTTGGATGAAAATCCCGGGAGCGACACATGGCAAGTGCCATAACATTGTGGCAGGCGCCACCCTTCATGGCTAGTTCCTTGGAACTGGTGGAAGGTGCCACCAAACAAAAGTCAAAGCCTTTTAAGGCATGGCAGGCGCCACATGCCTTATGGAAAGCGCCACCTAGGCATGGCCAGTGCCATATTTTTCATGGCAGGTGCCGTGATTTTCTTCATGGCAGGCACTATACATCATGGCCAGTGCCACACCTTGTGGCCAGTGCCATCAAAACATATGGCAGGTGCTACGATCCCGTTTCTTTTTCATTCAGTTTCCAAACAACAACCACAACCCAGTTCATGATAAAATCAAACAAAATTCATACATTAATATTTGAGAGATTTAATCCGGAATCAGATATTAACATGATAATAAATATGATAAAAGTTATGGTGGAATGATCATGCTATTTTAAAACAAAATAAAAAGGAATGAGCGTTACCCAGTGGAGAAAGTCCACTGCCTCTTCACAAGTACGAGTTCTGAAAAAAATAAATGATGAGCTTCTTCTCCAAAACTCTTGCCACAACGTACTTACAAGTTTTCAAGAATAAGTGGGGGAGAAAAAGAAGAGAGTATTCAGTCTATGTTTGGGGTGAATACTGGTGTGTTTTTTCATTGAGGAGTACCCTATTTATAGAAAGAAAAAAAAATAGGAAAAGTGAAGGTATGGTCAGATATTCAAACTTGCCAAATTTTCCCTTTTCCAATTTTCCTTCGTGCAAGTGAGCTGGCTGAGATTTGAAAAGTCTTCAAGAGCTCTATAGGGTTAGGTTGCTTTTGTGTGCTGATGGGATCGGAGCCATGCTTTTACTGAAAAGTTTTTCTTTCTTCATGATGAGTTGCATCCACTTGCATTTAATTTGTTTAAAACTTAATATTTTAAGTGTACAAATTGTAGGAATTGTGGGGTCACCATATAAGACCATGGAAAGCGCCACATCCACATGGCAAGTGCCACAAAACCTCATGGCAGGCTCCAGGAATTTTATTCATGGCAAGTGCCATGCTTCCTTCATGGAGGGAGCCATGTTTTTTTCAGGGTGGGCGCCATGTTTTCATGTGGCAAGTGCCACATTTTCATGGCCAGTGCCACAAAACTTTTTCTTGTTCAATTTTTTTTTCAAACAAAATTCACAAATGCCTTTGTGATCTCTCATGCCCTCAGTCAATGATTGAGCATATTAAGATGGGACATGACTTAAATACTTCATTTTGGGCCAATAACATCAAAGTCAGAGGCTTGAGTTTGTCAGTCAAAACCCTAATTTCCTCAGGAATTATAATGGATGATCTTTGAGGATATTGCTTCTTAAATCTCTTCTAGATCCATAGATGGCCTCTAAGGATGTCAAGTATCATGTTGAATCATGTCCCAAAGCTTGGGAATATATCTTGATCAAACTCAAAGGCAATGGTTGACTAGTGCTGATAAAACCCTAGTTTAAGTCATGGTGAATCTTGTGGCTCAAGACACTTGAAATAGGAACCAAGCACACTTGATTTCTTGTTGAATAATACCTCTTGAAAGTATGTGGGCTCAAATGGTTGGTGAACCCTTTAAGATACTGCCTGATCACAACAAGATTCTTCAATGATTCTTCAGGTTAAAACCCTAATTCCACAACTCTTGACCAGATGATCTCTTCTTGGTTTATCTTGACTCAATCTTATTAAGATTATGGCATATGATTTTAGGACTTCATAATTAGCCGCCAAGACCAAATGGTTGCACTTTGTAGCCTCAGTTATCTTTCTTGAACAAATGGCTTCTCATGAGAATCTCACCCAAACTGGTGAGCACTTGTGATGATTGTATGGAGCCAAAGAATGTCTTAGGAGACCTTGAACATTTGAGAGTATGGCTTATTGACCTTTATTCTCTTTCTGTGTAAACCCTGGCTTTCACATAAGAACAAACTAGCAAGATATGGTGGTTTGTTAACAATGCACAGATGATTGAACCCTAAATGTAAGTGCAAGATGTTATGACATCTAAGGGGTAAAATTTGGGGTACAACACTTGCCCTTATTTAAATAGCTTTACCGGATGGCATGGGGAAAGAAGGTTCTCAGGACATCCCAATGAAAGGTATTTAAATATAGGAAACTGAAAATTTTGCCCTTAGATGGAATGCAGATGCCAAGGACAAGCAATAGACATGCATATGATGACATGCGATGAACTTCTAGTATGATGATATGGTGCCATGATAGTGCAAGAATGCAGACAAATAAAACACCAGAGATAAAGAGCAAACAACCACAGGTGAGCTTACGGGGAAGGATAAGGTTAACATCCACGAGGAAGACTCACTGGGGATGCAGACTAACCAACAGAAGAGACTCAACTGGGGGAGACTCCAAGGCAATATTGGGGATAGAAAAATAAGAGGAAAACCCTACAGATCCTCACTGGGGATAGGAGCCAGAGAGGTGTTCCCCACTGGCTAAATATCCAGGGAGATGGACGAAAAGTTCATATATGACCGGACAACACTGGGGGAAAAAAGACACATTCTTACTGGGCATGAAACCAGAAAGAAGACATGATCTCCAATGGGGATCAATTTGAAATAAAAGGATAGACATCACTAAAAGGTTTTCTGGGTTTTTTTTATACTGAAGATTTCAAACGGGATCTTCAAGAAAACCCAGAAAAGACATAGATAAACTTTTGCGCGCCAAATGATGATAGATAATGACTGAGCTTTAGTTGGGAATAAGGTTATTGAGCCATTAATGATCGGACTCGGGTACCAATATGAGTTGGTTAAGATAACAATATGAGTTGGACCTTGAATGCCAATATGAGTTGGACTTTGGGTACCAGTATGAGCTGAATCTGGGTACTAGTATGAGTTGGATTTTTGGATACCAGTATGAGCTGGACTTTTGAATACCAGTATGAGCTGGATTTTGAAATGCCAATATGAGTTGGATTTTGAATACCAGTATAAGATGGATTTGCAATGCCAATATGAGTTGGACTTTGAACACCAGTATAAGCAGGATTTGGATACCAATATGAGCTGGATTTGCAATCCCAATATGAGTTGGACTTTGAATACCAGTATGAGTTGGATTTTTGAATACCAGTATGAGCTGATTTTTTTAATACCAGTATGAGCTGGATTTTTAAATGCCAATATGAGTTGGACTTTGAATACCAGTATGAGCTAGATTTTGGGTACCTGTATGAGCTGGAGTTTGGGTGCCAGTATGAGTTGGATTTGAAATGCCAGTATGAGCTGGACTTTTTGAATACCAGTATGAGCTGCATTTTTTAATACTAGTATGAGTTGGATTTTTTAAATAACAGTATGAGCTGGATTTTTAAATGCCAATATGAGTTGGAGTTTGAAATGCCAATATGAGTTGGACTTTGAAATGCCAATATGAGTTGGACTTTGAATAGAGGTTAGATATCAGATAGATTCCAGCCGGGATTGGATAAATGAAATTAGACTTCCTGGGGAATACCAATTATGGTTGCAAAACGTTGAATAACACCAGGGATAGATAAGCTTCTTAGAAGAGACTGCCACTTATCGCCATAGAAAAACAAGTTTCTCCAAGAGATTGCTACTTGTTGTTGGGTATAAATTCCAAAGAGATGTTGATATCACAAAACTGTTAGAGAAAGAATTATGTCTTTAACGAGAATCTGTAAAAGATTCTTCCTGCGAGACACGGTGCAAAATAAATGCACGTTCAAACCAGGTTCGAAAATCACACCTGTAAGGGACCAAACTTCAATCTAGGAACAATCTAGAAAGAAACGGTCAAACAAGACTCCAACCATTGAGGAATGAGCTAAAATGGGGATTTATCTTATCCAAGCATGGAAAAGATAACTGAACCAACCATCATCCACGAGGATCAAACTCTGTGGGGAATTCAGAAAGGATGGGCACTTTATGCCTAGGGCTGACAACTCTATTGGAGAGAATAGACTAACCCAATCACTTGGGGAGATAAACACCAAAGTGAACAAAGCAGGTAAACACCAGAAAGGTTGCAAAAAAGCTAAGATGTTATGCATATGAGTGCATATATTCCATGCTTATGCTTATGCTGACACAACAGACAAAGACAGAAACTAGAGATGAAATAAACATCTCGACAAGGATACCCATCCAAACTCATCAGATTGGACCATTACTGGGGATGAACTTGCAGAATCAGTAGTTCTACTTCAAGATTACAACTTTCTCTGGTGAGAAGAGTACTCCACTTGGTATAACATCATCACTTCATTAGGATTGCCATCATGAGCTTGATTTCTTTGCTGGAGGGAAACCCATGGAGAGTTGCCAAGATTAGTTGAAGTAAACAGCTTACTGGGAAGCTAGCAAAAGACGTCACAAAAGCTGAGTAGTTCTGCATAGCTCTTCTTCCCCAGAGTACATTATCCGTCAGAAGAAAATATCAAGAGGATTTTACAGAATACTTGGCATACAAGAGGTTTCAATGTCTTCAAAATTTTGGAGAGATTCATGAATCTTGACATAACTGCCCCATATTAAACTGCATATACACAACAATGTCTTTGAACTTGTTCTTCAGACTGGTTGATGACAACTAGGGAACAAACTTTCCCCAGCCAGCTTGCTTGATCAGTGGAGGAGTTGTCATTGACCTTTTAGAGAATTACCAAATCTTGACTTGACTGCTTCTGATTAACTGATATGTGGGAATAGGTCGTCAAAAGGATTTTACAGAAGAATTGGCATACCAGATGCTTCAATATCTTCAATTTTTTGGAGACAAATGAACCTCGACATAACAGCCCCAGTTCAACTGTATTCGTAATACAAAGTACTCCGACCGTAGTAGAAATAACCGGGGAACAAACTTGCCCCTGCTGGTGGGTCTTTGGAGTCCTTGTCTTTGAAACAAATTTGTCATAAGATTACCTCGAAAAAAGCTTGCCCCTAATATTCTGAACTTTGAGGAGTTCTGCCCCTGATTTAATAGCTCTTGGAATGGTGGATTGGCAAATCCTTCCGCTTGGTTGCCCCTGACTGAGCTTTCTTTATCAAGTCAAATTCCCTAGCCGACTGTATTTGTTGGAATTCCTTTGATATTGAAATGTCTTGTAAAAAAGTATTGTTCATTTAAAATTGGCAATTTTAATGCAAAATTTATGCAAGCTTTTGAAATCAAGTTTTATGGATAAAACACACACAGTGGAGTGATCAAAACAAGGTGGATCTCGTCATTTATAGAATGACAGACGAAGTGATCAACACACACAAATAGCAAAGATCATTAGGAGTCAAGTTAATCAACCTTGTTGTAGTATGCTTTCAAAACAACCTTACCTCAATTAGGTCTTTTAAGGGTTGTAACGTGGTCTGTTTCACAGTTTATGAAACAAAGGATAAAGGCTCGAAGTTTATTTGTCCCCACCCAATCTTCGTGATGAACTTCCAATCCTACACTCGGTTAACTCAAGCTATACATTCAGGTTCCTCTAGGTTAGGAATGAATTGATGATAGTTGATGATGATTCAGACACCTTTGTAGTCATTACTCTCTTATAGCATTTGGTTATCCTTTATTGTTGAGGTTTTGAGACCTCTTCTTGTCTTCATTGAGGTTATGAGACCTCTCTTTTGTCTTCGTTGAGGTTATGGGACCTCTCTTTTGTCTTTGATGAGGTTATGAGACCCCTTATCTGATTGTTGAGGTTATGAGACATCTTCTTTGTTTGTTGAGGTTATGAGACCTCTTCTTTGATTGTTGAGGTTATGATACCTCTTCCTTGTTGCTGAGGTTATCAGACCTCCTCTTTTTATCATCATTTGATTCAAGAGAGCTGACTGGTGTCTTACATGAAGCGCTTGCGTTCCATTGCATAACCAAGTAAAACTGAGAACTACCCTGCCCCAAGGTTGAGATTTTAAGGGTTTTTTGTGGAAGGAAAGAAAACTCCTACTTCTAGGCTCGAAGGGGTTAACGAGGGATTATCTTCCTTATTTCTCCAGTGTTTAGGAATTGAAACAATGCCTTACATCATCGGCAAGGTTTAATCGAAAGCATACCACAACAATTATGGATAATATTTTCATTATCCTCCCCAATCTTTGCTTAAACAATAATTTGGTAAGTAGAGTGAAACAAGATATATTTTTTACTTTTATGAAAATAACAGTAAAGGAGTGAAACAAATGTACTTAATTAAAAGATGCACAAACATTTCATTAATCTTGCCAATTTGAAAGTACAACAAAGCTTATAAGCAAATACAAATTCAAAGTGCAAAGGAAGTAAAAACTGAAATGAATAAAATATAGCCAGCCTCAGCGAATTGATTTCAAAAGATTTCAGTTTTCAGGCCCAAGCGAGGGAACACCTTCGCCATTAATCGCTCGTTCCTTGTGATACAGAACCTTGAGATGCCTCACAAGTCTTTTGTATTTTGCTTCAAGAGCTGAGACATTGACATCTGACGTACCTTCCTGAGGTTGCAGCGTCCTTAACAAATTTATCAGCCTCGCTTCAAACTCTTTGCATTCTTCAATTGGATGCCCCATTGTACCAGTATGAAATTTGCATTCAATCTCAGGGCGATCTTCTTCAAGGATCAGCTCTTTGTCATAGATCAGCCTTTGCACAATAGCTTCTAAGGCTTGGCAACCATCCAAGTCATTCCCTTCGGATCCCTTGTGGAATTCAGAAGTCAGGTTTGGATTGTGCCAAGGTCCTGCCACAGGGTTGAGAAGTCGGGGAGTCACCAATTTGTTTTGAATCAGTAGTGGGAAAAGCTTGCTTAATGGTACCAGAATAGGTTGGCAGTTAACTTGGCCTCTTTTGACAAAGCTTTTCTTCTTGTTTTGGTCTCGAGAACCCCGAGGAGGAACAAACGTTGGAGACTGGAATGCCCTTTTGGTAGACACTTGATGACGATGATATTCTGGTACAAGACCAAAATCAAATGTTGGCTGGTATGAGGTTTCTCTAAAGGCTGATCCTTGGTATGGGAGAACCACAAAAGATGGAAAAGGATTGTTGATTTGAATGTCTTGAGGTGTGAATGAGAACATCTTAGAGTATATCAGAGTATGAACCTTACTCCTGAGCATCTTACAATCTTCAGGTGAATGCCCCTGTGCCCCAGCATGGTAGTCACATCGAGTGTTGGTGTCGAGGCCTAGCGGGTATGGAAAAGGTACTGGATCTAACTCATTTGGCACTATCAATCCACCTTTGATTAAATCTGGCAAGAGTTGATTGTATGATATTGGCAGCGGAGAGAAGTGCCTCTTTGGCTTCCTTGGTCTTTGTCGAGCATGCTGACGCGGTTGACGGCGATCTCTCCCTTGATACTGAGGAGTTCCTTGAGTTGGAGGAATTTCAAGAGACGGCGAGCTGACAGCTTCTCTAGGAGTAACAAGGTGAGCGTGCCCCTGTCTCATTAGAGCTTGGAAAGTTTCTAGAACCCAATTCATCTGGCATTTAAGGATTCTGAACTCCTCTTTCAAATCTTCCTGGTTCTTCCAAATTTCATTCATTGTTGCCATTATTTTGAACACGTGTTAGGTATCCTTCAGACATAGAAGAAGAAGAAGAGACTCAAGACTGAGAAATGCAAATGAGATGCAAATGCGCATGAGATGCAAGAATGCAAATGCAAAAGTTTCATGGAATTCTGAGGTTTGTGAGATACCTAGGGATATCAAAAAGTCTCATTCTCATTAATAATAAGATGGATTACAAAAGTCAGTACATTTTCAAAAGTCTTAAACATACAACTAAATAACAGCTAAAAAGACATAAGGAGATTCCCCTAACAGCCTCAACTTGAGCTTCCTATTCTCATTCTTCATCTGGGCTTTTTCCATGACGAGCTTGTCGACGATCAACTTCCATGTAGTAGATTGAGTATCAGAAGTTCTTGGCGCTTCTTGGTTTTTCCTCTTCTTGCATGAGAGTACCTCTTCGTCTTTGGCTTGTAGTTGCTTTTGGAGCTCTAAGTTCTCTTCGAAAACCACTTGGTATTTGTACTTCCAAGCTTCTCCTGTCTGCTGGGCTTGGTTTAAAGCGATCTCCAGCTCTTCTTCCTTTGACATGAAAAACAAAATGGGATCTTCTTTCAAGGAAACTGGTTCTTGTCTAGAATAAGGCATTTTCAACTCAACGGCTCTTCTTCGGATCCATTTGAGATAAGGCTCCATGGACACGCAATTAGGTTTTCCTATAGAACTTCTTCTTCTCTTATGCTTGTTGCCCGAAGCCCTCAAGATCAATCTTCTCTGTTCTTCATATTTGTTATATCCTTCAAAAGAGATGTTTTCCAAATAAATACCAAGAGGTTTATCTTTCAATGGATATCCCAACTGTCGTCGAGCCAAGACTGGGTTGTAGCGGATTCTTCCTTTGGTACCAAGTAGAGGTACGTTGCCAAAGTCCCCACAACTGTCTGTGATCATTATCCCATCATTCACACGGTTATACCAATCAATGTCAGAGTGAGAAAGAGCCATAATCTTTTTAGACCACCAACCTTTCTTGGGATCCCAAAATGCGCTTGCTTTCGGCATATTCGAAATAGACCATCTATACAACACAAGGGCACAACAAGTGATTTGAACTCCCTTATGGGCATTCCTCAAATGGACCGAATGGTAAGCATCAGCGAGTAAAGTTGGTACAGGATTTTTCTTCAGGAAGATCTTGATTGCGTTCATGTCCACAAAGTTGTCGAAGTTTGGGAACAGAAAAAGTCCATATATAAGCAAAGCAAAAATGGCTTCAAAAGCATCCCTATTTGAGTGCTTAGCATAGTACTGGGATTTTTCAAACAAAAACTTAGTAGTCAATCCAAAAGTTCCTTCCTTGGAAGTCAGGTTGTTTTGGATGTCAACTAACTCCAAGTGAGTTTTCTTAGATATTTCTTCTTCTTTGGGGTTCCTCTCGAAGATAGGAAATTGAGACTCATCCTTAATAGGTAAACCAACTATCTGAGAATACTCTTCAAGGGTAGGAAATAGTTGATAATCGAGAAAGGTAAAACAGTGGTACTTGGGGTCATAGAACTGAAGTAAAGTGGAAAGGAGTCCTTCATCAACTTCCTTCTTCAACAAGATCCACAGCTTCCCATATCTGTCCTTGAATCCTTCAGGGTCTGACAACAAATCTCCCAATCTCCTTAGGTTGTACAATTTAGGACTTTTGAAAGTGTACTTCACGGTATTTCTTCTTTTACTGTCCATGATATCCCTATGATATTCACAAAAAGGAGGTCTGAGTACCATGAAACTGGCATGAAATGAATGCTTATGATGTATGAATGCAAAAGCAAACACAAAGATGCACACATATTCACAAATGTACAAAGCACACAATCAAAGGGCCTAGGTTATAGTCATTAGCATGGAGTCATGGTCTACCCTTCCCAATTGGTACGTACTAACGGTTCATCAACTGTAGAACAGGGTTCTAAAAAAAATTCCCAGAGTCGACAATCTATCTTTCGGATATTATCGATTTCCCAAATGACTCGGTAGTTAATAATATTCTCAAGAGAATCTCGTCTAAGAGTAGTATCGCGTAGCAAGCAATTCAGGAATAGACTCCCTCATAGTCCTTGCACTACATCCTAAAAAGGCCAAAGTGCGGTTAGAGGTAACTACGGTTCTCAGTATCAATGGCACCTATGTTGAAAGTAGCACGTTTTCACGAATAAACTCGTTTAACATGACTAGACTCTTAAAAAGGGCCTAAAATGAGTGATGGTGTCTCAAGTCAACTTTTTCGGGAATCGACTCCCTCAAAGCCTCCTTGAATATACCATCGTCCTATCATAAGTGCGCTCAAGTCCGAGTTAGGACTTATCTCGCCACCCAAAAGTAGCAAAACCCAAACAAAACAGGTATACAGATATATACATAGATATGTACAAATATAGCAAGTAAAACATATAACAACACAAGCAAAGACAAGGTGGGCTTAACCCTCAAAAGTTTTTCCCCAGTGAAATCGCCATTTCTGTTGTGGTGAGAATCGAATATCAAGCTATTGATTAACTTGAATCACAAAACGTTGAAGTTCACCACCGAGCTTTGATTTATCCAAAGGAAAGGGTAAAGGTCGAAGAAAACCCTAGGAGGATCTAGGTTCGGGGGTTGGTTATACTAAGGGAAGGTATTAGCACCCTAAGTATCTGTAGTAATCTATAGGAACCTCTTGTTATATTGTGTTAAATTATGTTTGCTTGCTAAGGTAATCTGCTAAGGGTAAAGGTAAAGACCTAAGGGTATGTACACTAAGTTTGCTCGCCAAGACGTCGCATCTTGTGCCTACGTATCTAACTAAAGAATCATAGCAACCGTAGTTCACCTAACTAAGGGTGAAGGAGGAACCATTGACTATGGCCAAAGTTCTAAGGGGAATGATTGTGAGCTCATGTAGAGTTTAAGAAACTCTCTAAGTCTAAGTTGTGATGGGGGAAGTGAATACTCAAGATGATGAGTTCCACAAAGAGTCCAAGAACTCTAACATAATTTTAAGTTGTAAGATAGAATGGCTATGAGGCCAAGGAAAGTATCCTATAACTATGAGGTCAAAGGAAAGAGTTTCCAATGACTACGAGGTCAAAGGTGGTAAGATGATGGCACTATGACTATGAGGTCAAGAGGGGATCCTATGACTATGAGGTCAAGAAGGGATGATGAGCTATCTATGACTTTGAGGTTAGTTGAGAGACTTTCCTTTGAAAGGAAGGGGAAGCAATTTATGAACAAGAGTTGAATGAACAATATGATTTCAATGATTCAAAGATAGAAAACATTTAATCAAATATACAACCAACTTCCAAGTATGAACATGGCAAACATGGATAAGTGAACGCAAGTAAGGCAGAGATAACATTATCAAAGTTTGAAAACAGAGACATGTTAAGTTATGAATATTAGCAACAAAAGCCAATACGTACAAATAACAGAATGACATTGTCTAACTCAAGGAACAAATCTCAAACAAAAATTTCACATACCATAGAATACTCAAAAATCTCAAAAGTTTTCAGGAGGCAGTTGGTGATTTTCCATAAAAGTCTAAAGATCGAATATATAGTAAAGCATATTTTTTGTTTTGAAGTTTTAGAAAGAAAGTAACAAATATGAGAATTGAAATAAATAAAAAAACTAAGTTTTAATGTGGTGGTCACCAACAATGCATGTCAAGTGCCATAAAATTGTGGCAGACGCCACCCTTCATGGCTAGTGCCAGGGAACTGGTTGCAGGCGCCATCAAATAAAAGCCAAAGCCTTTTAAGGCATGGCCAGCGCCACATGCCTTATGGCAAGCGCCACCAATGCATGGCCAGTGCCATATTTTTCATGGCAGGTGCCATGATTTTCTTCATGGCAGACACTATTCATCATGGCCAGTGCTACACCTTGTGGCCAGTGCCATCAAAATATATGGCGGGTGCTACGATCCATTTTCTTTTTCATTCAGTTTCCAAACAACAACCACAACCCATTTCATGATAAAATCAAACAAAATTCATTCATTAATATTTGCAAGATTTAATCAGGAATCAGATATTAACATGATAATAAATATGATAACAGTTATGGTGTAATGATCATGCTATTTTAAAACGAAATAAAAAGGAATGAGCGTTACCTAGTGGAGAAAGTCCACTGCCTCTTCACAAGTACGATTTCTGAAAAAAATAAATTATGATCTTCTTCTCCAAAACTCCTGCCACAACGTACTTGCAGATTTTCAAAGCGGGGGAGAAAAAGAAGAGAGTATTCAGCCTATGTTTGGGGTGAATATTGGTGTGTTTTTTCACTGAGGAGTAATGCTCTATTTATAGAAAAAAAAGAGGAAAATTGAAGGTATGGTCAGATATCCAAACTTGCCAAATTTTCCATTTTCCAATTTTCCTTCGTGCAAGTGAGCTAGCTGAGATTTGAAAAGTCTTCAAGAGCTCTATAGGGTTAGGTTGCTTTTGTGTGCTGATGGGATCGGAGCCATGCTTTTACTGAAAAGTTTTTCTTTCTTCATGATGAGTTGTATCCACTTGCATTTAATTTGTTTAAAACATAATATTTTAAGTGTGCAGACTGTAGGAATTATGGGGTCACCATATAAGACCATGGCAAGTGCCACATCCACATGGCAAGTGCCACAAAACCTCATGGCAGGCGCCATGCATTTTCTTCATGGCAAGCGCCATGCTTCCTTCATGGCAGGCGCCATGTTTCTTTCATGGTAGATGCCATTTTTTCATGTGGCAAGTGCCACATTTTCATGGCTAGTGCCACCATATCATGGCCAGTGCCACAAAACCTGTTCTTGTTCAATTTTTTTTCAAACAAAATTCACAAATGCTTAGTGATCTCTGATGCCCTCAGTCAATGATTGAGCATATTAAGATGGGACATGACTTGAATACTTCATTTTGGGCCAATAACATCAAAGTCAGAGGCTTGACTTTGTCAGTCAAAACCCTAATTTCCTCAGGAATTACAATGGATGATATTTGAGGATCTTGCTTCTTTAATCTCTTCCAGGGTCCATAGATGGCCTCTAAGGATGTCCAGTATCATGTTGAATCATGTCCCAAAGCTTGGGAATATGTCTTGATCAAAATCAAAGGCAATGGTTGACTGGTGCTGATAAAACCCTAGTTTGAGTCATGGTGAATCTTGTGGTTCAAGACACTTGTAATAGGAACCAAACACACTTGATTTCTTGTTGACTAAGACCTCTTGAAAGTATGTGAGCTCAAATGGTTGGTGAACCCTTTAAGATACTGCGTGATCACAACAAGGTTCTTCAATGATTCTTCTGGTTAAAACCCTAATTCCACAACTCTTGACCAGATGATCTCTTCTTGATTTCTCTTGACTCAATCTCATTAAGATCGTGGCATATGATTTGATGACTTCATAGTTAGCCTCCAAGACCAAATGGCTGCACTTTGTAGCCTGAATTATCTTTTTTGAACAAATGGCTTCTCATGAGAATCTCACCCAAACTGGTGAGCACTTGTGATGATTGTATGGAGCCAAAGAATGTCTTAGGAGGCCTTGAACATGTGAGAGTCTGGCTTATTGACATTTGTTCTCTTTCCTGTGTAAACTCTGGCTTTCACATAAGACCAAACTAGCAAGATATGGTGGTTAGTTAACAATGCACAGATGATTGAACCCTAAATGTAAGTGCAAGATGTTATGACATCTAAAGGGTAAAGTTGAACATGTTAAGACAAGTTGGTAACAACCAAACATGGATATTAGGGTTCAAACATGGTCATAAGCAAGTAAGAACATCACCAAAATTTTAAGCATACAAGTATGCATTCATAGTCATTTTCAAAAGAAAAATTCAAGTGTATAAAAATAGACAAACATGGTGAAATCAATCACAAAGGCAAACATGTGTATCATGGTCATGTAATCATAGAAAGAACATCTCATGTTCAACCAAAATAGTTGTGCAAAGGCTCATGGTATGAACTAGGTTCAACATACACTTTAAACATGTGAACATGTACAAATAAGGCATAAAACTTAAGCAAAATACTTAATGTACAAGTTCATGAAGTCATACTAGGTTTCTATAAGGTGTGTAGGGTTCACATAAGTCATCATGTACAAGGAAAACTAAGGAATCATTCAAAAGAATTAGGATGAAATCAAGGAAATCCTAAAATAACCACAAACTTTGAACATCCATAAATGCATAAAAAATAATTATCTTTGGCAATTTCTTTTCAGAAATATTAAATAGAAACTATCATGAACAATTTTAAAAAAGAATGGGTTTAAAATGATAAAATATGAGAAAGTTACGATAGTTTGGAAATGCAAAGAAAAGTAAGAAAATAAGTCATTAAAAGTAATGAGGAATGGTCCCCATGGGTGTTGAACTCATTTCATCACACTCATGGCATAAAACCTAGACCAACCAGCCAATGCGCGCAGATTGAAAACAAATGAAAACACCACATAATATATGTAACATACATAAAAATCCAGAAAAATAAAAAAAACTAGGACGAGGGGGATTCGAACCCTAGTTTTGGTGGTGATAAGATACATAGGGCGCACATGTTGAACCACTGGAGTGGTGATACATCCATTGTATCACCCCCTATTAATTGATAAGTCCAAATGTGACCTAGTGACCAGACCCAAACAAAGTGGGCCATGGTTGGTTTCTTGACCAAGAAAATCAGGTTTTGTACCATTTGCAAGAACACCTCTAACTTTCTTTACACTTAAAGAAATTCAAAAATGTAAAGACCAAACTTGCTTGAAATTTCACAAGGAATTCAGTGGTCATTTTCGATTTTGCTAAAAATGTCTACATTTTAAAACACGATAGTGATTCCTAAATAACATGTTTTTGCAAGTTTTATCCCAAGTCCATACACACTCAACAATAGCACTCAAATATGGATCAAACACAACAAATATGCCATATAAGACATGTTCATGATCAAGGAACATCAAAGCAAAGCATAAATACACAAAGTTCCAAGTTTGAGGCAACTTACCTCTTGTAGTTCACTTGCCAACTTCCAAATTCCTTGTTACAGAAATGAAATGACACTTGAGACACCTCCAATAGACCTCAATGAAGCTTTTTGGATGCTTGGAATTGATAGAATCCACTAGAACAGAATCTTACTTCTTCTTGCAAAATGGTCAAAAGTGATAAAATGCAACCTTCACCAAATGATGTTACAGTTGAGAAACTATTGTTGGAACAACTTAGGGGTGTTATTTAGAGTCTGTTAGAAGTGTTGGATGATTTTGAAATGGACAGAATCAAGACATGGCTTGTGAAATGCAAAAAGCCAAAGATATGAGGTTTTGACAGTTGACTTTTTTAATTCTGGTGTTTGGAGAGGAAGATGAAGGTTTGAACACCTTCAAGGGATAATTTGTGATGTGTTTGGATGGTTGTTTGAGTGGTTTAAGCTCTGGTTTTGAATATTCGATTCTCACTCTTTGAAAATTTGAAAATTTGAAGTGAAAGAGGAAGAATGAGAAAACAACTGTTGTGATTGTTTTGGTGTGTTTTGAATGATAAATAGAGAGAAGGTTTTTTTTGGAGGATCAGAGATGGTTTGAAGGATAAGCTCAATGTTCAATGGATTTGGAAATGCATCATTACTTCCAACTTAAGGTACCTTATCTCTTCCACTAGCCTAGCTCTTCTTTCGACCAATTCCACATTCTGTAGAGGTGTTTATTGTTGTTTAAGAGTGCATCTTAAATGGTGAGAGTGGTTTCTTTGACAATGCATTATTCCATATAAATGCCTCTTGAATTCAAGGCTTAAAGTGATGATGTCTAATCATTTCAAAGGGATTCCTCTTGACTTAATGGCTTTATCTTACAGTTTTTGGATGATTCATTCAAATTCTTGTTGAATGAGCATGGTATGATCATCACACTTAGACTCAAGAAATCGTGCTCTACAAGTAATGCCAAATCTGTCTTACCAAAACAGTTGCATCAAGGCATATTGTGCACTCCATACCTCCTTGCTCAAATGGAATTAGATTGTGTTCATGGACATTTGGGAAAGTTGGTATATCATACTTCAACTTTTATGTTTGAATTTGATCTTGATTCATCTTGGATCATGGAGAAAAATGGCCTCAAAGTTGGCTAAAACACAAAACAGATTTTGACCAAAAAAATTTCTAAGTGTCAAAGTTCAAAAAGTCTTGAAACCCTAACTTCATGTCTTCATATCTCAAAATCTATGCACTTTTTGGAAATCCGCCCTAAGAGACAAAGTTGTAGTATGTAAAAAGCTCTTCAATTTGATCTTTGGATCAAAGAAAATGATTACTTGGTTTGGAGGTTATGACATTGCTAAGTAGGGCAAAAATCATTGTTATTTCATGACTTAGAAAAATTTTAAGTTCTCTAAGGTTGCCCTTTTTAGAAGTAACCTCACATTTCTTGATTTTTCTTGATCAATCATGATCCAAATCACATATTAACATTTTTCTTGGCTTGAAGAGACCAAGTTTGACCAAAAACTCCCAAAGTCAAACTTGATTTTGGGCACAGTTAACTTTTGTATCAGATGAACTTTGATTTGTGATCTCTTATTGAAATCAAACCTTTGTCCTATTTGAACACCATGGATAGACTCCAAGGATGCTTTTGAGTGTCTTGAATCATGTCCTAAGGTTTGGGATCATGTCTTGGTCAAAAGTCAAAGGTATAGGTGACTTTCATCAAAAAACCTAGTTTGTAGTTCAGATGAATTTGAATCCTTGCATTTCTTATGAATCAAGTTATTTGGATCAATCCAATCATATGAATGGACTAATGTGATGTATTTGAGGTCCTTGAAACATATCTTGAGGCATTGGATCATGCCTTGCTCCAAAAGTTAACCCAGGGACAGAATTAGGTCAAAACCCTAATTTTGGTGCACTGAGGATCCTGAGGCTTGTTGATTTTGAAATGAGGCAATCTTCTACTTGATGATTGATGAATGAGAGCTCTTGATCTTCATGTATGCATGAGACTTGAGATGTTGAATATCATGTCCATTCTTGATTGATCCTCTGCCTGAGTATCTTTTGAGGCTTAAAACCTTAATTGGTAATCAAATGACACAAACAAAAATCTTTGTATCTCCAAATGGGTTAGTGATGCATATAAGTATACACACATATGATTCTAATGAAATGCAAATGATGTGAGATCTTAGGGTCCAAAATTAGGGTATGACACCATGGTAAGGCATGTTGACTTAGGCAGAATTGCACAACCAGGATTTCTCACAAGTTCATGGCATGTTTTGTCCATTTTCCAAGCACTTTCTGAGCTTCTCATCAAGTAGGAACTTATTCCTCGTTCTAAAATCTTCCCAAGTTTATCAAGTTCTACAGAATTGGATCTTGTTACACTATGGAACGACATCATGCAACATGCCAACTTGTTTGACTTTTGGATATTGGACAAAAAGCTACTTTTTGCTCCCAACCACATTACATGAATCAAGGAGGGCTCACATATATCATAAACAACTTGTACAAGTTGTGCAGCCATGAGAAATATTAGAAGCAAGGTCAATTTCAAAAGCTAGAAAGTAAAAGCATGGCTACTTCTACTTGAAGTTACTTTATGCAAAAGTTGAATCATTTAATGGATCTTGATTCAATTTCCTCCAAACCTTTCTCACTTGCATCAGATCAATTTCTCTATAAAGAGAGCCATAATTTCTCAGGAAAACACCCAACAAAGCTGAGCCAAACCTCAACATCACATAACATCCCACATTGAAGTGTCATTGTTCTTCATTTTCCATCCAAACAACAAAACCTCCCAAAACTTGAAACAATCATAAAAACTTCAAACCAATCATCCAAACCCACCACAAATCATCCCTATCACTTGTCCAAATTCACCACACCACCTCAGAACCCTCCAATCAAAAAGTCAATTCCCTCTTGGTCAATTTGTTGACCAAGAAGCCAAAACCCAAGAACTCTCTATCCTAATCATTCCCCTTCAACCTAATACCTCAAACACCATCCACAAACATCATATAAACTGTTCCAAGCACTACATTCCATCTATAATACCTATAACCAGAAAATCAAATTCTCACTTTTGTTGCTTGCAAGAAAATTCGAGTTAAGGGATTGAAGTTTTTTCAACACAAACCAAACATTGGAAGAACATCCTAGCGGTTCAGGTAAGTTATTTGCATCAGCATCCATCATCTGTAAGTTGGTTTGAAGAGGCATTAGACCTACTCCAATAGGTAAGTTGGACATTTCTGAAACTCTATGATTTGGGCATCATCCTCATCCATTGAAATTGCTATAATATTTGCCATGATGTAGTGATCAAAACCCCTTTGCTAATTGTCCTTAATCATTGATGTTTAGCATTTCATGTTAAATTTTAGCTTCAGGGTTCTTGCTGGCTTGTGATTAATTGTTTGTAGTAGAGTTGAAATAGATACAATTGAATGATATCATTGTGTTCCTCGTTTGATTCTGAGTGTGTTTGGTTTTTACATTTTTGCAAATGGTTAAGAAATAAAGAAGTTGTGTTTTCTAAAAATTCAAAAATGGTGGCTCAGTCGTGGGAGGAAGAAGAAGAACATGGGTGGTGCATTTTTCTTTTTAAAAACATGTTTCATATATTATCTTATGATTGCAACATTTTATTTGAATTGGCATTGCGCCCTAGTAGTAATGCTGGTCTGTGTGTTTGTGTGTGCAAGGTCTGGGGTTCAAATCCCCCTCGCCCTAGACTTTTGCCTTTTATTTTTTAGTTCATTTTTACTTGAATGTTTTATATTTATTATGTTGCGCGTGTTTACTATCACCATGTAGCACATGTCCTCGGGGATAGTGTTTTAGGTTGTTATTTCTAGGGCGTGGGTTCAAACCTTGGTGACACCATCCCTCTCTTTTTATTACATATTCTTTTTTTTTCTTTTTCTTTTCTTTTCTTTTCCATTTTATTTTATTTAAGTCATATTATTTTTCTTTTAATTATTTCACTTTATTTCACAAAAATGTCAAGAAAATATTTTATTTTATTTCACTTACTTTATCAATTTTAATAACTTAGCATAATTTATTTATTTTATTTTATTAAAATCTTAAATAAAACGATAAAATAATATATATCTTATGTCTTTTTCATTTTTCTTTTATTTTCTTTCACCTAAAAATATTGTCTTGCATTTTAGTTGATTAAATCCCATATTCACATGTTATTTCTTTCATTTTATTAGTTGTTAGGATGTTTTCAAATGGTTAAAAAATGTATGCATTTACTTTGTTAGGGTTTTGTTTTGGTCATTGATTCATACATTTGGTATTTACCCATGTTAATATAGTCTTGTGGTATGTTTGTGCTTAAAGGCCTCCTTTGTTTTGCCTTGAATACTTTGAATATTTGAATTTGTTCATATTTGCTTCAAATACATTCATGTGCTTAGAACTTGTTTCTTGCCTTAATTTCCACCCTTAAGTTAATGCTTGTTCTTGTGTGTACATTTTTGAACCATGTTTGCTCTAGATAGTTCACAAGTGACCTTACTTTTCTTTAAGTCATAAATTGTTCTTCAAATTGTCTTGTGGAAACATACCTTGTAAACTTGTATCCATGTTTTCCTTGTCAACTTAAATGTTGTAGACCATGACCAAATGTGTTTGTTTATGAACCTTGTACATGTTTTGAACCATGTCAACCTTTCTTATACCATGTTTCTGATGTTTATCTTCCTTTGTTGAATAATTGTTTATACTTATTTATCATGTTATCTAATTTAAATGTGGGTTTTATTGTTGACATCTTTGTCATTTTTGCATGTGCATGTTTACATTCTTGTACATATTTTACATGTCCCATTATCCTAGAATTTGATATCCCTTAAGAAGTTTCCCTTAGGATCATTTTCATCTTAGACACTTCAATTAGGGTTTCCCCTTTCATAAACTCAAAATCACTTTCAATAAAAACCTTGGCTTTAGGTCATTGACTTTTTCAAACATTTTCTTAACAAATGCTTCAAAAAATCTTAAGCATATTCAAAACTCTTTCACAATGACTAAAAGACACAAACTTCAACTTAAACCTTTTGCTACTTTGGCTTTTTCAACTTAAAACCTTTTCAAGTAGATTAGACATTAGTCATCCCTAGTTGAGATATAATTCTCCTATCCCATGACATTATTGAGAAAGATCTTTATTCGTTTCCACTTGAGAGAGGTGTCATACCCCAAATTTGTCTTACCTGTGTATAACTTTCATATGTCACACCCTCATTTTCACCCTAACCCTAACCTTGCATATCATATCATTTTTATCATCTCTGCATCCTCCATTAGATCATAACTTTGCAATCTTGCATTCATCAGCCTTTATTTTCATTTCGCATCATCCGTATAGCATAACATGTTCTTCATCGTGCATACTGCCTAAAATGTCAGCCGGAGTAGAATTCTCAGATTTACAGACGAATCAGTCAAACTAAATACTGGTCCCGATTAATTTCAAAATCTGACAAAATACGGTATTTTTCCGAGTAATTTATTTCAAGCTGATAATTTTAGCGCAGTCGTTTTTATTTTCGACTATTTCGATACCCGATTTTTTATTCACATTTATTCATTTCATTTGTAGTTTTTGGTTAATTAATCTTTTATTTAATTTAGAATTAGTTTAGATTTTACTTAGATAATTAAAATTTTATTTTAGTTAGCTTTATTTAATTTTATCATTTTATTTTATGATAATTATGATTATTTTAATTAGTTTAACCTATTTCTTTTTTATAAACTTTTTAGATATTTGTTTAAGTAAACTTAGTCAACTAGTTTTTAGAAAGGGCTCTTTGGGTATATTATAAAAATTCACAACCCTAACTTGTACACTATATAAGTGTGTGTGAGAAGAGGGGGGGAGGGAGATCAATTCACAATATACAGACCAACACCACTTTTGTTTTCGGCCGCCCTTCTCACCATTCAATCCGCGTCACCTTCATCCTGTTCATCATCTTCTTTGCGAAAAAACTCATTTTTCCGCCAGCTACCAACCCACACAAACCACCGCGGCTGTGAATCATCCCCAACATTAACCTCTGCCACATACGATCTCCCATCTCAACACCTTCGACCCACCTTCTTCTCCTTATTCTCTCAGCCTGTATTTCGAATTACTCCCCACCATAACCTCAAAACCTCCGAACTGCTGTGAATCATCCCCAACATTAACCTCTACCACTCTTGACCACCGTCATTGCCACCACGCAAAATGTTCGACACCAACCGCGACCGCCATCTCTTACAACCTGCAACATTTAACATCGTAACCTCTTTCATTTTGCGGTCGTACATGTCCCTCAAGGTCAGCGACAACAGCGACGAGCGAGTGACGTCAACAACGATCCTGACAACATCACCGCAACTCGATTTGCAGCAACTCGATTCTCTCTCAGTCAAGTTCCGACTCCAACAAACTCAAGCTTTTGGTAACAATATCGAGCTTGTGTATATTTATTATGTTTCTGTTTGCAGATCTGATTTTGTTTTGTTTTGAACTTGATTATAGTGCTTGCTTATTGTATTGCATTCATCACTGCTTCGGTTTCGATTTAAACATGTAGCAGCTGTGATTATCTTCTGTTGAGGCTTTGCAAACTTTGTTGCCATATCTTACAGGATTTGATGATTATTAGAAAACTGCTAGCTATTCGGTTTTCATTTTATTTGCATTGCGTACCTGTTGTACTATGTGTTCCGAGTGCGTATCTGTTTCAATTCTGTTTCGATTTCGACTTCGATTGTAGTGTCCCTTTTCACTTAAATTTATGTTTCTATCATGTTCAAGTTGGTGTTGCTTTAATGTTTGTATTGCAAATGTGTCGTTTGCTATTAAAATTTCATGTTATGTATGTTGTTTTGGTTGCGTAAAACTTTTGATTTGTACATATCATGATGTTATGAACTATGCACTGCTATTTTAACTTCCAAATCCTACTGTTGGTTTCTATTTAAAGTGTAGTGTTTAAGCAATGATGTTTTGATATTGTGGTTGACATTAAATCTGGAGATGGTGTTTTCTTTTCTTCTGCCGTTGTTTGATTCTAATAGCATGCGTTACTTTATTATCAATGTTGGAATTAAAATTGGCCAACTTTTAAATATGTCTACAATTGTTCTTCCGAGTCACTCAATGTCTTCCGCTGTGCTTATTTTTAGCGTGAATTTTGTGTGCTTTCCGACTGCTATCGATTTGAGTTTGATTTTGGTTATATGTTGCTGTCGTCTTGCAAAAAACCTTATTAGAATTGTTAATGTCCTATTATGCTTACCTCAGTTTGTGTATTTCGGTTTCGCTAGATTTTGATATAAGTTCTGCAATTGTTTGAAACTAATATGAACAATAACATTATACTGCTTGTTTTAATCTGCTGCTGCATTCGCGAATTCATATTGTTATTGTGTTGTGATTCAAAGTTCGTTGTTCCGGCAATGGTCCGTATTCATCCTTTCGTTTTCCATTTTGTATCAATCCGATTATGTGACAACGCATTGTTTTCTCAAACATGTTGCTATTTGTTCGATGTAAGTTGAATTCTGATTGATATTGATCGTGTCCGATGTAATGTTAGTGTCGCTGAAGTTTTTGAAGTTTACACTTGATTTTGGAATTGAAAATGATATATGTGAGGACTTCTATTAGATTCTGCTACTTAAAATTCTGCATGTTTTCTTATCCTGTTGCCATCAAAATTTAATCCTGCTGTGCACCTTATACAGTTGCCCTATTACTGGCGCTGTTAAGAAAACAAGTCATACCATTTTATTTTATTTCTTTTCTTTATAATATTCATGTAGTTTCTTTTTTTCTTTTTCTTTTTGCTATCATTTATTTGTAAAAAATTATGAATATAGAAAAGTGAATTGTTATTTTATTAAATATATTTATTTAATATTAGTTTTATTAAAAATTTGTATTTAATTTAATTAATAATTTTGTATGATTTAGTGATCTTTGCCCGATTATTTCGGTTGTACAATTTTCTCAACTGGCTCATGCTATAATAATATGTGTTGACTTGATCTCCTTTACACACTTGAAACATCTTTCAACTACTTCTCGATTCTATACTGAGTCCATTTTCAAACATCTTGTCTCATGTAAAAATCCAAACATCGATCATTTTTCAACTCAAATCAATACATTTAATCATACTTAAAGATCATTTATTAAAAGGTGAAAAGGAGGGGGATCAAGTCTTTGGTCTTTCTCTTTAATTGTTTGGGTGCGAGTTTTCTTACTCGTGTGTAGACAATTGACGCCTCTAAAAAAACTTGAACCTGAACTTCTCAATTGTTTGGGAGCGAGTTCTCTTACTCGTGTGTGGACAATTGACGCCTTTAAAACATGCGAACTCGACAAACATTCAAACCTTTTCAAAATCAAATTATCAAAACACTTAATCATATATTCAAACACAATTTCCTAAAAAGTGATGCGAGGGGGATCAAGTCTTTGGTCTTTCTCCTCAATTGCTTGGGTGCGAGTTTCCTTACTCGTGTGTGGACAATTGACTCCTTTAAAATGCGTATAATCCGATAACACTCAAACTTCTTTTCTTAATCAACCATCAATACATTTAATCGTACTTAAAGATCATTTATTAAATGGTGAAAAGGAGGGGGATCAAGTCTTTGGTCTCTCTCTTAAATTGTTTGGGTGCGAGTTTTCTTACTCGTGTGTAGACAATTAACGCCTCTAAAAACTTAAACCTTAACTTCTCAATTGTTTGGGTGCGAGTTGTCTTACTCGTGTGTAAACAATTGCCGCCTTTAAAACATATACAAATCAAATCGTCTTTTCTTAATCAAACACTTTAATACACTTAATCATATATTCAAACACAACTTTCTAAAAGGTGATGTGAGGGGGGACAAGTCTTTGACCTTTCTCCTCAATTGTTTGGATGCGAGTTCTCTTACTCGTGTGTGAATAATTGACACTTCTAAAAGACACAAACCTTAATTCGTCGATTGCTTGTGTGCGAGTTCTCTTACTCGTGTATGAGTAATCGTCAGATATTGCTTGGGTGCGAGTTCTCTTACTCGTGTGTGAGCAGTTGTTATCTCTAAAACATCTAATACGAATTTATCCTTTCCTCGCCTCCGTGCAACCGAAACCTTAAAACACGTCCAAATTCAACTCTTTTTTCTCAATCAAATCTTAACATACTTAATCCAAATCAAACAACTTTTCACAAAAAGAACATTGTTTAATCCATTCTCTCGCGCATATGAACTAGTGCTTCAGCCTCCCATGACGAGCCGACAAGTCAAAGTTTAGCAGTTAGAATGCGAATTAAACTCTCGTTCGCTTAAAAAAACACAAACCAACCGTAGTCCCACGAACTACGAATGCTCTGACTTTCCCATTGCACGAGGGAATACGTAGGCCCAAGGGTTCTCAATCCTTGCCGAGCACACTAATAAAAAAACCACCCATTTTTCCCTTAAAATTAATCCTTTTACCTTAGAAGATAAACAAACAAACCATATCTAACTTTCTCACGAATCGAATCAAGAGGTTCCCATTGAGTACAACAGACGTAGATGGTGCTAATACCTTCCCTCTTGCGTAACCAACTCCCGAACCCGAATTTGGTTGCGACGACCATTTTCTTATCCTTTTAAAGGTTTTATCGATATTTTCCTTTCCCTCCTTTGGGATGAATAAAGTTCGATGGCGACTCTGTTTCGAACTGTTTTTTCCGCGTCCATCGCGAGGATCGTATTTTTTGAGGTACGACAGATGGCGACTCTGCTGGGGAAATTGCATTGCCCTATGCTAGAGAGAGTCAAGCCTAACTTGACTCGATTCGTGAGTGTCAGATCCGCTTGTGTATTTATCTTCTCTTGTTTGTTTGCTTGCCTATTTAAATTATCTGTTATCTACTTGCTTGCTTATTTATTGTTATATCATATTATTATTTTGTATGACATTGTTGGGGTTCTCTGATCATTGGTGCTTTGTGAGATGGCTCTACACCCGAGTCCGAGTATAACCCTAGGATTAGGATGGTGGTTGTGTAGTGGAGGCTTGTGTGGTTTCTTCCACGTGAGCCAAAGCAAAGATCCGCTTGGAGTAGATTCCCTTGGAAATGTCATCGTTTTGACGCTACTTCGTCAAGATGATAATGTTTTCGAGCCTGAATTGTCGATCCCAAGGACCATTAACCCGTTTATCCATGGTGGTTAGTAGTGTTAATTCTATGTGAGTTGACGCGAACGCCCCAATCAGATGAGATCCCTCGAACGTATTACTTCATGACAGTAATATTTTCGACCTCGATCTAGGATTCTGAGAACCCTAAACCCGTGTGTCGATGGTTGTGTAGTGGGCGCCTCCGAGAAATCTTTCTCGTGGGGAAGAAACGAATACCTCACCTAGACGAGATCCTTTCAAGGATATTATCGTCTGATGTTCCTTCGTCATGGCTATAATGTCTTTGAAAGATATCCATAACTCTAGGCACCTACATGTTTAGAGCCTACCAGTGGGGGATCCGATGATCAGAAATATCCTGTGTCTAACTCCTTCCTCAGAATCAGATGTTGTTTTGATCCTGGAACTATGCATAAGCATTGCATACTCATGACACGAGCATTGAATATCATCTTCCGAAACCACAAACTCATCCATCCTTTGTCTATAACCCACAGTTGATTTCCCGACACTCGTATCAGAATTGAAGCCGCTTTTGGAAGAATCATGGACTCAGAAGAACAGAACTAGTTTGCGTCAAGAGCAGATGTTGACTTGATGAAGAACCAGCTAGACCAACTTGTGGAAGCTATGGCAAGGAAAAAAGACGACATTCAAAGGCCTACAGTCACTAAGGACGTCATTCTGCCTCAAGTGAATAAACTTGTCCTATCTCAGCCTGTGCGGATTCCCGTTGGGGACTAGGTTATACAATAATGTCACACTATTCAAGATGAACATGCCTCATCTCATGATGCAATTGAATACCATAGCTTTGCATTCACTACACCGAATTCCCGAGGGACAAACCTGGGGGTGAATACTGAACGACCTCAAGATGTTAAGTTTGCAGAAAGATGTCGTGTGTTGGAAGAGAAGCTTGAAACCATGAAGGGGCGTGACGCTTTTGATCTGAATGCTTTGAACATGTGTTTGGTACCCAGACTTGTAATACCTCCAAAGTTCAAGATGCCAAAATTTGAGAAGTACAAAGGAGATAGTTGTCCAAAGCAACATTTGGTGATGTTTTGCAGAAAGATGACCTCAAATGCTCTCAATGATAAACTTATGATTCACTGTTTCTAAGACAGCCTGAGTAGGGCATCGTTGAGTTGGTACATGCAGCTGCAGAGTAGCCATATCCAATCATGGTTGGATCTAGCCAGTGCATTTGTGAAGCAATACCAATACAATCTTGACGTGGCTCCCAACCACTTACAGTTGCAAGGCTTATCTCAAGAGGAGAACGAATCCTTCAGAGGGTATGCTCAGAGATGGAGAGAGGTAGCCGCTCACGTTCAACCACCACTTTTAGATAGAGAATTGGTTGACATGTTCATAGGTGCTTTGCAAGGCCCATACCTAGAAAAAATGATGAGCAATGGGACATCAAACTTCTCTGAGTTGGTTTTAGTAGGAGAACGCATTGAGAGTCATATCAAGATAGGAAATATCCAAGACGCCTCGAGCATCCATGCTAGTGAGAGTGAATCCATTGTCAGTTCTCAAGAGGAAGAGGAGGATGAAATCAATGCAATCTGGGACACTCTACAAGCTCCGTCTCCGGTACCTTATCTCCAATACCCAAGCGTCTCAACTGTTCAAGGTCAGCAATCCTATGGGTCTCCTTGTGAGATTCCATTCTCTCCACATGATCAATATACTCCTGCCAATAGAGGTCCCCCTCGTCAACAGCAGATTGCACAACAACATTCTTCACAGCCCCGACGCTACTATAATCAAAGACCAAAAAGGCATTTTGATCATTTGCCAATGCCATTCAGTCATATATTGCCACGTTTGATTAATAGCAGGCTGATAGTACCAAAGGGCTTGGATCCTGTTATTCCTCCATACGCACCAGGCTTTGACGCCAATGCACGATGTGGCTACCATGCTGGCGCTATGGGGCATTCAACGGAAGATTGCAAACACCTCAGAAATAAGGTCCAAGATCTGATTGGGTCCAAGATAATCTCATTTACGCCTCGAGGTCTTCAAATCAATGCCAATCCTTCATCTGATCAGGCAGGTCCATCATCCCAGGTTATGGAAGAAGTTGCTGAGAGTAGGTGTGAAGAAGGCTATCATAGTGGTCTCGATGAACAAGAATGCTAGTCCAACAATGGGTCAAGAAAGAAAGGCCCAGTCCCCAATGCTGGCAATTTTTAGATCATGCCATTTCTATGCATTTGTAGTTTCTTTATGTTATGTGCTATTTGGTTTTAGGCATTGTTGTTTATTAATGGTAATATTAATGAAGTGATCATGCATATTTTGAACTAATCACGTCGCATTCCCTCACATTTTCTTCACTTATAACAAAAAATATATTCATCTATATACCTCTCATTCACTTTCTTTACCAAATTGTTGTTTAGCAAAGATCCGATGGAGGATGACGAAAACGAGATACCCATAATTGCTGATGGTATGCTTTCAGATAGAATCCTGCCAAGGATGTACAGGCATTGTTTCAAATCCCCAAACACTGGAGAGATAAGGAGTTAGTCCCTAGTTAACCACTTCGAGCCTAGAAGTAGGAGTTTCCTTCGGATCTAAAACACCCTTATACTCAACCTGGGGCAGGGTAGTGTTTAGTTAATCCTAACTACACATCGAAATCACAAAGCAAAATTCCACAAGACATGACGGTTGTTCATCAATACCCATGACTTGGCAGTCACAATCCTCCAACAAAATCAAAAAAACAAAAAAAATCAAAAACCTGCTAAGTCGAGCACCTCAAAGGAGACTTAGGCAAAAATTAGGGCAATCCCGATGGACTCGTAGAATAAAATCAGTCCATGCAAAATTAGGGATAAAAAAAAACAAAGAGGCCCTCGAATCCTCACCAAAAACAAAATAAAGTCCAGTGACCACCATGCCAAAATCAAAAGGTCACTAACATCCATAAAAAATAAAATAAGATGACTACCATTTCAAGCGAATCTTGAACCTTTATCTTCATTCTTACACCGTCAAAATCTACTAAGTGCATGTGTCGATTTAACTGAACGTAAGACTGGAGATCATCACGAAGAAGGGGTGGGTACCAAAATCAAAATTTGAGCTTGATATCCTTTAATTCTTAACTCGTGAACCAGACCACGTTACAACCCTCATAAGACCTAATTGAGGCGGGGTTTATTCTGAAAGTATACTACAGCAAGATTGCGTAAACTGACTCCTACGATTTTGCTAATCTTCTGTATTGGTGTCATATTTTCGCTATATCTTTTACACCAGTAAATCAGCACTGCGTTTGGACTAATGGTTCACTCGTCACACAATGACACACCATTCCAATAAATGATTTTTCAAAGCTTGCATGAACGTCGCATTAAAATTACCATTTCTGAATGATCAATTTTAGCTGCAAATTAGTACTTGATATTTTAGAAATTGCAACAAAGTGCAATCAAAGGGAAACTTGAGTATTCGTTGGCACTAACTCGAGTCGAGACTATCTCATAACCTTGTGAATCTGGGGCAAGTCCTTTAAAGCAATACTTAGTCAATCTGAGGCAAGTCTTTCAAAAGCCAAGACTGGGGCAGACCGCTGCAAAAGCCAAGACTGGGGCAGACCACTGATCCAGACACTGGGGCAAATCATCTCATTACCCTCTAGACAGGGGAAGATTCCCTTCATAAATTCAAGTTGGTCAAGCTGGCCATGTCATGCACTAAGCGACCCTTGAATTCAACAAGTATTAAAAGTCTTGGGGCAAAGCAAATGCACAATCAGAATGCATTGGATAAGTCGCTACGCTAATGTAATCAACATGCATTGGTTATGTCGCTGCGCTCATACAACCATTTATTTGTAAGCCTCAGGGCATATCAGCTAGAAAGGTGAGGTTCTCTCATGAACCAAGCACGAAATTTCTGTAAATGATCAAACTTGGGGCACCAAGAGCATCCACAGCTATCCTCTGATAATGGCACTATCAGATACTAAGTGTCGGGAAATCAAATCCTTCCACCTACCAAAAGTCCAACCCTGCTTGGCACCTCCTAAAGTCCAATTCATATTGGCAACCACTAAAAGTCCACCCTGCTTGGCACCTCCTAAAGTCCAACCATGCTTGGCAACTCCTCAAAGTCCAACCTCGCTTGGTAACTACTAAAAGTCCAACCCTGCTTGGCACCTCCTAAAGTCCAACCTTGCTTGGCAACCACTAAAAGTCCACCATGCTGGCACCTTCATAAGACCAATCCCCTGCTTGCATCCACATATGCATCACATACAACATATGTGCACCATATACATACATAAAATAACCTATTTCCTTCCTCAACACCTGCGTTGATATGTTTTGATTTATTCTTGACCCCAGAGTCAATGTTGTCTTTATTTTCTTCGGCCCCCGAGTCGATATTTACCTTTCTTTCAACCCTCGAGTTGATGATATTTTGTCTTTATTTTCTCGACCCCCGAGTCGATATTGCCTTAGTTTCTCGACCCCCGAGTCGATATCATTATTACATCTTCAACCCCCGAGTTGACATCTTCTTGCTTGTACTGGCCCCCGAGTCATTGTTGTCTTTATCTTCTTCGACCCCCGAGTCGATATTGTCTTTATTTCTTTGACCCCCGAGTCGATATTTACCTTTACCTTTCTTTCAACCCCCGAGTTGATGATATTTGCTTTTACCTTCAACCCCCGAGTTGATATTTTGTTATTTCCTTCAACCCCCGAGTTGATAGATTACATTGCCTTTATTTTCTCGACCCCCAAGTCGATATTGTCTTTATTTCCTCGACCCCCGAGTCGATATTACCTTTACCTTTCTTTCAACCCCCGAGTTGACGACAGTTTATCTTAATGTTTCTCGACCCCCGAGTCGATATTGTATTTCCTTTTCTCAACCCCCGAGTTGATATGTCGGCATTCCCAGTGAGTCTTCCACCTTGCTCCATCTAATCCACATTAATCCTTCTTTGGAAACTAGAAATAAGGCCTTGCCCAGTCGCATTCCCGCATACATTGCATACCAATCCAATCATACCTACATAGCATTCCCATATGCATCTCATGTAAGCGAGTTCATTTGCATTCCTGTATGCATGGCATATCCATCCCCAGCATGGCATAACAGGATCCAAGATCAGTTTACAAGCGTCATGGCCAACCCTCCTTCAAAATCGGCAGTATTCTTCTGAGAAGAGTTGGTACCCCCGCACGTGCTCAAGGAATTGTATCCCCCAGCAAGTCATTCTTCAACCATGCAATTAATAATGACGATCCCCAGCAGCTGTTGCTTTCGTTGCTCCCCAAGCAGAGGTTATCCTAGAAAGTTTCTTGTGAGCTTTCCCTTGCAAAGCCAGCACACTTCCTCCGACAGGAATCTTGCTCAACTATTATTCAGCAAATTTACCACAGAGATACTGCTTTGGTATCATCGAGGAACCTTAATGGATAAGGGACTGCATCGACCACCCAAAGAACCTCAAGTTATTTTGTTCAGTTTGAATCCTATTAGTTCATTCTGTCAACCCTCACTCTATATCACTTTACCTTATGTCGGACAAATTTTGGGGTCTTCTTATATCTAATTGACTTCCACCCTAAAAACGAACGTAATACAACAGTTCATTTTCTCGAGTTCAAGGCAATAAGATAGGGGCATCTGTCATACCCCAAATTTGTCCTACCTGTGTATAACTTTCATATGTCACACCCTCATTTTCACCCTAACCCTAACCTTGCATATCATATCATTTTGATCATCTCTGCATCCTCCATTAGATCATAACTTTGCAATCTTGCATTCATCAGCCTTTATTTTCATTTCGCATCATCTGTATAGCATAACATGTTCTTCATCGTGCATACTGCCTAAAATGTCAGCCGGAGTAGAATTCTCGGATTTACAGACGAATCAGTCAAACTAAATACTGGTCCCGATTAATTTCAAAATCTGACAAAATACGGTATTTTTCCGAGTAATTTATTTCACACTGATAATTTTAGCGCAGTCGTTTTTATTTTCGACTATTTCGATACCCGATTTTTTATTCACATTTATTCATTTCATTTGTAGTTTTTGGTTAATTAATCTTTTATTTAATTTATAATTAGTTTAGATTTTACTTAGATAATTAGAATTTTATTTTAGTTAGCCTTATTTAATTTTATCATTTTATTTTATGATAATTATGATTATTTTAATTAGTTTAACCTATTTCTTTTTTATAAACTTTTTAGATATTTGTTTAAGTAAACTTAGTCAACTAGTTTTTAGAAAGGGCTCTTTGGGTATATTATAAAAATTCACAACCCTAACTTGTACACTATATAAGTGTGTGTGAGAAGAGGGGGGGAGGGAGATCAATTCACAATATACAGACCAACACCAATTTTGTTTTCGGTCGCCCTTCTCACCATTCAATCCGTGACACCTTCATCCTGTTCATCATCTTCTTTGCGAAAAAACTCCTTTTTCCGCCAGCTACCAACCCACACAAACCACTGCGGTTGTGAATCATCCCCAACATTAACCTCCGCCACATACAATCTCCCCTCTCAACACCTTCGACCCACCTTCTTCTCCTTATTCTCTCCGCCTGTATTTCGAATTACTCCCCACCATAACCTCAAAACCTCCGAACTGCTGTGAATCATCCCCAACATTAACCTCTACCACCCTTAACCACCGTCATTGCCACCACGCAAACTGTTCGACACCAACCACGACCGCCATCTCTTACAACCTGCAACATTTAACACCGTAACCTCTTTCATTTTACGGTCGTACATCTCCCTCAAGGTCAGCGACAACAGCGACGAGCGAGTGACTTCAACAACGATCCCGACAACATCACCGCAACTCGATTTGCAGCAACTCGATTCTCTCTCAGTCAAGTTCCGACTCCAACAAACTCAAGCCGCAGCAAATTACATTCTCCAGCTATAGTGATTCGCATTTTGGTAACAATATCGAGCTTGTGTATATTTATTATGTTGCTGTTTGCATATCTGATTTGGTTTTGTTTTGAAATTTATTATAGTGCTTGCTTATTGTATTACGTTTATCACTGCTTCGGTTTCGATTTAAACATGTAGCAGCTGTGATTATCTTCTGTTGAGGCTTTGCAAACTTTGTTGCCATATCTTACTGGATTTGATGATTATTAGAAAACTGCTAGCTATTCGGTTTTCATTTTGTTTGCATTGCGTACCTGCTGTACTATGTGTTCCGAGTGCGTATCTGTTTCAATTCTGTTTCGATTTCGACTTCGATTGTAGTGTCCCTTTTCACTTAAATTTATGTTTCTATCATGTTCAAGTTGGTGTTGCTTTAATGTTTGTATTGAAAATGTGTCGTTTGCTATTAAAATTTCATGTTATGTATGTTGTTTTGGTTGCGTAAAACTTTTGATTTGTACATATCATGATGTTATGAACTATGCACTGCTATTGTAACTTCCAAATCCTACTGTTGGTTTCTGTTTAAAGTGTAGTGTTTAAGCAATGATGTTTTGATATTGTGGTTGACATTAAATCTGGAGATGGTGTTTTCTTTTCTTCTGCCGTTGTTTGATTCTAATAGCATGCGTTACTTTATTATCAATGTTGGAATTGAAATTGGCCAACTTTTAAATATGTCTACAATTGTTCTTCCGAGTCACTCAATGTCTTCTGTTGTACTTATTTTTAGCGTGAATTTTGTGTGGTTTCCGATTGCTATCGATTTGAGTTTGATTTTGGTTATATGCTGCTGTCGTCTTGCAAAAAAACCTTTTTAGAATTGTTAATGTCCTGTTATGCATACCTCAGTTTGTGTATTTCGGTTTCGCTAGATTTTGATATAAGTTCTGCAATTTATTGAAACTAATATGAACAATAACATTATACTGCTTGTTTTAATCTGCTGCTGCATTCGCGAATTCATATCGTTATTGTGTTGTCATTCAAAGTTCATCGTTCCGGCAACGGTCCGTATTCATCCTTTCGTTTTCCATTTTGTATCAATCTGATTCTGTGACAACGCATTGTTTTCTCAAACATGTTGCTATTTGTTCGATGCAAGTTGAATTCTGATTGATATTGATCGTGTCTGATGTAATGTTAGTGTCGCTGAAGTTTTTGAAGTTTACACTTGATTTTGGAATTGTAAATGATATATGTTAGGACTTCTATTAGATTCTGCTACTTAAAATTCTGCATGTTTTCTTATCCTGTTGCCATCAAAATTTTATCCTGCTGTGCACGTTATACAGTTGCCCTATTACTGGCACTGTTAAGAAAACAAGTCATACGATTTTATTTTATTTATTTTCTTTATAATACTCATGTAGTTTCTTTTTTTCTTTTTATTTTTGCTATCATTTATTTGTAAAAAATTATGAATATAGAAACGTGAATTGTTATTTTATTAAATACATTTATTTAATATTAGTTTTATTAAATATTTGTATTTAATTTAATTAATAATTTTGTATGATTTAGTGATCATTGCCCGATTATTTCGGTTGTACAATTTTCTCAACTGGCTCATGCTATAATAATATGTGTTGACTCGATCTCCTTTACACACTTGAAACATCTTTCAACTACTTCTCGATTCTATACCGAGTCCATTTTCAAACATCTTGTCTCATGTAAAAATCCAAACCTCGATCAACATCGAGCATTTTTCAAATCAAATCAATACATTTAATCATACTTAAAGATCATTTATTAAAAGGTGAAAAGGAGGGGGATCAAGTCTTTGTTCTTTCTCTTTAATTGTTTGGGTGCGAGTTTTCTTACTCGTGTGTAGACAATTGACGCCTCTAAAAAAACATGAACCTTAACTTCTCAATTGTTTGGGTGCGAGTTCTCTTACTTGTGTGTGGACAATTGACGCCTTTAAAACATGCGAACTCGACAAACATTCAAACCTTTTCAAAATCAAATTATCAAAACACTTAATCATATATTTAAACACAATTTCCTAAAAAGTGATGCGAGGGGGATCAAGTCTTTGGTCTTTCTCCTCAATTGCTTGGGTGCGAGTTTCCTTACTCATGTGTGGGCAATTGACGCCTTTAAAATGTGCATAATCCGATAACACTCAAACTTCTTTTCTTAATCAACCATCAATACATTTAATCATACTTAAAGATCATTTATTAAAAGGTGAAAAGGAGGGGGATCAAGTCTTTGGTCTCTCTCTTCAATTGTTTGGGTGAGAGTTTTCTTACTCGTGTGTAGACAATTGACGCCTCTAAAAACTTAAACCTTAACTTCTCAATTATTTGGGTGCGAGTTGTCTTACTCGTGTGTAAACAATTGCCGCCTTTAAAACATATACAAATCAAATCGTCTTTTCTTAATCAAACACTTTAATACACTTAATCATATATTCAAACACAACTTTCTAAAAGGTGATGTGAGGGGGGCCAAGTCTTTGACCTTTCTCCTCAATTGTTTGGATGCGAGTTCTCTTACTCGTGTGTGAATAATTGACACTTCTAAAAGACACAAACCTTAATTTGTCGATTGCTTGTGTGCGAGTTCTCTTACTCGTGTATGAGCAATCGTCAGCTATTGCTTAGGTGCGAGTTCTCTTACTCGTGTGTGAGCAGTTATTATCTCTAAAACATCCAATACGAATTTATCCTTTCCTCGCCTCCGTGCGACCGAAACCCTAAAACACGTCCAAATTCAACTCTTTTTTCTCAATCAAATCTTAACATACTTAATCCAAATCAAACAACTTTTCACAAAAAGAACATTGTTTAATCCATTCTCTCGCGCATATGAACTAGTGCTTCAGCCTCCCATGACGAGCCGACAAGTCAAAGTTTAGCAGTTAGAATGCGAATTAAACTCTCGTTCGCTTAAGAAAACACAAACCAACCGTAGTCTCACGAACTACGAATGCTCTGACTTTCCCATTGCACGAGGGAATACGTAGGCCCAAGGGTTCTCAATCCTTGCCGAGCACACTAATAAAAAAACCACCCATTTTCCCCTTAAAATTAATCCTTTTACCTTAGAAGATAAACAAACAAACCATATCTAACTTTCTCACGAATCGAATCAAGAGGTTCTCGTTGAGTACAACGGACGTAGAGGGTGCTAATACCTTCCCTCTTGCGTAATTGACTCTCGAACCTGAATTTGGTTACGACGACCATTTTCTTATCCTTTTAAAGGTTTTATCGATATTTTCCTTTCCCTTATTTGGGATGAATAAAGTTCGGTGGCGACTCTATTTCGAACAGTTTTTTCCGCGTCCATCTCGAGGATCGTATTTTTCGAGGTACGACAAGAGGTATGTGGCATACTTGTTGATTCTATATCCATGTTGAAGCCCTTCCCTCAATGTAAAGCAAAGATCCTTCTTCCATATGTTTGTGGTGGATAAGTTGAGTATTCTCCTTAAGATGACAACTTGTCTCTTCTTCGTTTAAATCCACCTTAACAAATAACATAAGTAGGCACAAGACTTCATCTCCCAAATCAATACCAAATAGAAAACAACATAACAATAATACAAATTCAACAAGAGGTTCCTATATGATACTATAGATACTTAAGGTGTTAATACCTTCCCTTAGTATAACCAACCCCCAAATCTTATATCTCTTTATTGCTTATTTTTCCTTTATATATTTATGGGTTATCCTTTCTTTACCCCTTCCCTGTGATAAATTAAATATCGCTGGTGATATCTTAAGATTTGTGTATCCTAGCTAACTCAATAGCTATGGTCTCTGATTCTCACCGTGACACGCCGCTTAAACTGTCTTGAAAATAGTGGATAAGTAGCTTCTCATTGTCAGTGTAAGCAACCATCTTTCTGAAGTACATTACTAAATGGCTCCTTATACATGTGTTGCCTTTGAAAATCTTGAACTCAGGGGTCTTGAACTTTGTATGAATAACCAAATTCGACATGAGACTCATGTTGGTCGTAGATGATCTGAAGATGTTAATGTCGCGGTGAAAATTGGATACCATAGCTATTTGTTAACTAGGATCGCATTTTTTTAATGTCACCACCGTCTTTGATTTTACCAAGGGAAGGGAGAAAGACCGAATACCCACAATGCAATGCAAATGCACTAAGATTCTAAGTTCGGGGGTTGGTTATACCTAAGGAAGGTGTTAGCATCCTAGATATCCGTAGTACTCTACAGCAACCTCTTGATTTTATTATGTTATCTGTTTTTTGTTTGCTAAGGGTTTAAGGGTAGGTGAAGAAGATGAGTCATCATCTCAAGAAAGACCACCACACTTTTGAAAATGTTTGAATTTTTGTGGGGTATGGGATTGTATGTCCCTTTCTTTGAGATGATTAACATCTAATTCTCTTGTGTGGAGAATTCGGTGGGCTAAAGTTTGATTAAAAATCAAAGTTGAAGGGGGAATAACCTAGGAAGTCTATCCTAAGTTGTCTAATTGACTTATCTTAAAGGTATCGATTATGATGCAAATGAAATGCACCATGCACAATAACGTGGTTATCATGCATGGGATTTTCCCTTGGATATTTTATACGGTTAATTATATTATTTAGGCGAGTGTGTTAGCAAAGTGATGCTAGACTTGTGTCCATTGGTCAAAAGGTCGAATGCGATGCCCGAAGGCGATCGGCTTATATGGGTGGAAAATTGGTTCGACGTTGGATAGAGAAATTTTTATATTTTTGAAAGGGTTTAGACATGCAAGCATAACTCAAGTAAATGATAAACATACAAGCAAGCGAGACTAGTTCACACACGATCGTACAATTAAGCATAGAGGTTTTTAACAGGGAGTAAATTATTAGGAAGAGTTAGTTTTAGATTTATTTTATTATTTTAATTAGAGATTATTGTTATTATTATTATTATTTACTTGAGGAGGTGTAGAGAAGTTTTTAAATTTAGTCATAAAAGGGATTCTTCTTTTAATTTTAGATTTTTAACAAAAATAAGGGATTTATTAAAAGAATATAAAAAAGAAAAAGGTTTTAACGTTAGTATTTTTCATTTATTAAGGTTAAAAGGTTCACAAAATTCTTATTAATAAAAAGACTTTTATTTAAAAAAAACAGAGTTTTATTAAAGGGGTTTATTAATTCAGGAAAATTTTGGTAAACTAAAAAGGGTTTCATTTTAATTTTACATAAAAGGTTTCATATTTATAAAATGTTTTACATTAAAAAGGGAGTTTTATTTTCGTGTAAGGAAGAAAAAAAATCTAATTAAAAAAAGAGTTTTATTATTATTATTGAGAGTTATAAATTATTAATTTAAAAGAAAAAGGGAAAGATTGTTAAAGTTTTTTTTTTTTTACTAATCTTATTAATAAAAGAGATTAATATTAAAAAAGGTTTTACTCACTTAAAAAAAAGGTTTTATTAATTATTATAAAAAGGGTTTAATTTTAATTATACAAAATGTTTTAATTTTAAAATAAAAAAGAAAAGAACAAATGAAAAAAAGACCAAGGGGCTCTCTCTCTCGCTATCTCCATCTTCTCTCTCTCTCTCTCGTCTCTCTCAGTTTCTCTCGCTCAGAACATCAGGGTAAAAACCCTAGATGCGCCGCCGCTGCAATCGACCAAACAAGCAAACAAAACCCCACCCCCAGCAATCCCGGTACCCCCGATTTCATTATCGTTTTGATGATTACAAGTACAAGATTGCTCAAAGGAAATGCGAATACGAAAAAAAAAAGGAAAGAAGCAAGTTGTCGGTTGTCGATGGTGAGGAGGAGCGATCAAGACCTCGAGCGAAACCTCTGTCGAAGATAAGTCCTCTTCCTTTCCTCCCTTTCTGTACTTTTGCGTGTTGTTGTTGACGTTATGCTCTGCTATGCGTGTGTGGGTTTGTGAACTCTTGCTGATGTGCGTATGTGTGTCGTTGCAATTTCTGGTGTGGATCGAATTTGTGTAAATTGTAGGTTCTGAATTTCTAGAGCTTTCTGGTTTGAATTGTATGAAGTTTGTGTTGGAGTGTATGTTTATATATGAATTTGGTTTGGTATGTTGATGAATGGGTTTGATGTTTAGGTGATGAATTGGTTGATGAGTTTTGATTATGCTCTGCCCCCTTGTGACTGATGTTGTGTGTTCTATTTATAGGCTCACTTGAAATCACAACCTTGATTTTAGAATTGAATGCAGTTGATTTTCGTTTATTTGGAAATGATGGAAAAGATCTGATCCTTCTTTGATGATTTCACGAATTGACGCACTTCCCCTTTTCACTTGATTGTGTTTAAAAAAATGCTTTGGAAACTTAATAGAAATGTTTGATTGTGTCCTTAATATGGCTGAGATTCTTTGTCCCCTTTTGGAAAGTTTTGCTGGCGGTATCTCTGCGATATTGCCCAAATCTTCCAAATTTGAAAATGATGAAATCTTTCTGATTCAAAAATATCTCTGAGGCCAAACCTTTTAAGATTTTGAAAGAATAAATGTTGGGAAATTGGTTTTGGAAGGGCTTAATGATGATGAAAACTTTCTATTCTGATTTGAGCAAGTTGGAACACGTTAAGGTTATTTTTTGGAAAGAAGTGAATTTTCTTGATTGTTGTATGAGACGTGTTTTTCCTCTTGAGTTAACTTCCATGTTCGAATTTCCTCGCCATGAATACGTGATGAAGGAACTTTCCTTTGTGAATTATCATGTTTGATCGAGTCTTAGTTGCTCATTTGAATTTTCAAAATATCTTGTTTGTTTTCTTAACGTCACCCTTTTATGACTTTTGATGCAGAGATCTTGTTGATGGCTGGGAATAGAGTAACCTCCTTATCATCATTCGAAACAAATAGTGTGTCTTTTTAATTGACTTCAAACATCTTGCTGCAGCTTTTGAAATGAATTCTCATTGATGTAGGGTGACTCTTGGCAGTCGTATTTGAAAGGTCTTATGCTGTCCTGATCTTGGCAACGTCTGCTATCATGTTTTGGAATCCTTGTTTGGTACCTTGTCATGTTTCTGCATAATATTCGAAATCAAATGAAAATTAACTCGTCTCCTCTTAATAACGCAGGCTCAATGAGGAGAAAGTTTAGAAGTTGGCAAAACCAATGGGCTGCTGCGCTCAACCGATCCTTAGTTTCGCGCTTGTATTAAGTAAGTAAACCAATTCCCCTTTCTTAGTTTCTTTTAATCGAAGGAGTTAAAAAGGAAATTGCTTGCACCCTGTTATTGACGTGGGGTTGATTTCAAGAAGAACTCTTGTGTCATCTTTCAATTATGAGGATTGTTCATTGTAGGTATGCAGATGATTGTCCGTGTGTAACCTCTTGTTCTCTAGCCGAGGCCTTGACACATTCCATTGGAAGTGCTTGTAGTAATTAATTATTTGCATTCTTGGTTTCTTTTTGTGGACAGGTATCTGCAGCTTATGTCCGTTCAGGTGAGGTTAAAAAACCTGTTGATTCCATTCTTACTTTCAAGCTTATTGTCAATTTTGGTATGAATAATCCTGAATTTGCTTGTGGTTTGGTAACAGGCATCTCTTTCCTCATGTCCATTTAGCAGAGATTTGAAAAGAGTACGAACCGGCGACGAGTATAGGATCCTCCATAATGGTGAGCTTGTTTCCTCCTTGAATTTTCACTTTGCCAAGCTCTTGGTATTCATGTAAAGGTAGTATGAAATTGCTTTGCGTTAGTGGGCTGTTAGATTCCACCTGTTAGTGAATCAATTATTTGGGTCTTGAATTGCCTGGAATTCTGTTTCCACTTAAAATATCTATGCTGCCCGTGATTCTTGAGTTTGGTTGTGTGGCTGTTATGTATTTCTCCTTGCTCATTGTTTTGGTTTTGTACTTGTACTGCTGTTCGCTAATTTCATTTGTTTTTCATGTATGCTGATAGTTAAACTGTGGGATCGATCTTGGCTGAGAATGTTAATATGTCGTAATGACATTGTCGTATTTTTTGAGATTATCCAAAGGGTTCGTATGGCCACAATGTCTTACAACCATTTCCAAATTTTGCAGTTTAATGGTCATTGCTCCAAGAATGGCGGATTGCAGCAGCTCTAACATTGGAGAACACAATACCTGGTTTCAACTACAACAGGTTTTCCTTACTTGGCTAGAAGAAATATGACGACTTTCATATTGCAGATGGTATTAGCCCCAGAACAACATATACAGTGAGAGGTGTTGGTGGCGATGTCATAATGATTTCGAATTCGGAGCGCAACGAGACGCAATACTAGGATGCAGCTTGAATACTTAACTTTGTAAAATCTTCGTATGCGAATTAAAATGGCATGTAAATTGTGATGTGAAATTTTAGCTAGCTGATATTGTTTGTAGTGCCTCTTGTGTATTGATAGGAGTAACCCTCATTTCTAAAGTGTAATCTAAATCTCGCCTCTAGCAAATAGGTTGCTGAGATTTACTTCTTCAGCAGACCAAGGATATGTAGGCAATCGTGTTGCCCTGCTGTAACAATAGCCATTCCCTTGGCACAAATTCTTAGGCTTGCCACCTCGGTAAAAAAGATGTGGATCTAATGGGGAAAGAATTTCCAAATACTACATACCATCTTTCCTACACGTTGCATTTTGGCAAGTTTGTAATTTAGATATTTTAATGAGCTTGACTTAAATTTGTAACTTTGAAACTGTAATGACTTGACTTATGAATGTCTTTGAATACACTTTGGAAGCTTCGTGATCCCTGGGTCTTTTTTACAACTTGAATTAATGAAAGGTGAACTCATCACTTATATCTCATATTCTGGGTAAACCATAAGCGTACCCTCGATTGTTTTCAGTGAATGATGTACAATGAAGCTTGGGGATTTTGAAATGGGCTCGACTTATAAAGAATCACTTTGGATTTTTGAATCAATTTTCGACTTGCATCCTCATACGAAAGTTAAGCGATTAGAACCTCGAATTAAATTGGACCCTCAAGTTGTATATTATAGCCTTGAATTCTTGATCTTAAGCATCCCTTGATATAGTATAAATGCCAATCTTAAATATTATCCTCAATTAATCCTTGCCTTTCTTGAGTTTCGCTACCAAATTCTATATATTTCCATGAGTTTTGGAAAATATAAGAAAAAAAATCCTTATAAAACTTGATGTAATATTATGTGCTAAAATTTCTGATCCGAGCATGGTTTAAGCAACCCACTTCTTCATTACTAATGATAACCGACAAGGACTAAATGATTTGTGAGGAATCTAAATCTATTACCAATGGTTAAAATGTCTTGAACATTCTAATTCCAAATGATCTTCAAACTTGCTTGAAGAATACTTGACAGTTTCAAGAAACAAATATTCTTCTTGAAACAGATGTCATGAGCTTCATGCTGGAACCATATGGAGATGATGTAGGATTTTTAAGCTTGATCTTGTAAATCTGTGACAACAAAGAACTTGAATTTGCATTTTGAATTCCAAACTTCTAATTCCTTCCCAAATTGAACTTTTCTTGATGGACCAATACTCAAGAACAAAAGAGCAAACACATCTCTTCAAATTGAGGAGCTAACAGAGGGAAAGAAAAACCACCTTGATGCAACGTAATACACAACCAATAACCAGTTTTGAGGGACAAATCCAAATCAAAGGGTATAAGGATTTAATATTCTATGGGGAGGAAAACTGAGGAGTCTGAAGGAAGAAAAGGCTTGGTAGTGGCTCAGGGACCAGAAAGGGGAAGGGCACAACCTCACGGGAATCCACGCACATCTTGCAAAGACTAGAGAACCTCCACATACACACACACAACACAGCCTTCAAGACCTCGAGCTTTCTGCAGCAACACATGTCCTTAAAAGAAACAGAACAGCCAAAGCTAAACAAATCGATTAGTTATGCACAAATGATGACCTAATATGCTATGCAAAAATGGAGCGGGTATCTTAGGGTAAAAAATTAGGGTGCGACAGATGCCCCTATTTAAGTTTCTCCTATTCGGAGATATGGAGATTGAAATCTTCGTCTCGACGAGATAGAGGAGACTTAAATACAAACATGCGCAAATTTTTGGCCCTAAGATACCGCCAAATGCACATGATATGGTATGAAAAATGATATGAGATGCAAGACAGTGATCCTGTGAGGAATAATGTCACAGGGGATAATCGCTGTTAAAGCACAAAGAGAGCAAAACCCGACGAGGACGACTAGCAAAGCGAGACTCCACGGGGAAAAGATCTGACTCCACGGGGGAAAGAGACTACCAATATGACAATCACAAGGTACTTTGAGCAGTAGGGTGTCCTCCATCGGGAAACAAAAGTGTATATTGCAAAGATGATAAGCAAAACACGCTTCTCGGTATGGTTCAATTTATTGCAAAGTCTTGGAACAAAGCGCTACGAGATTGTCTGCCTCGAGCAAAATCCTGAAACCAAAATCTCGAATGAACGCTACGAGGTTGTCTACCTCGAACAACAAAGTTTGAAATTGAATACTACGAGGTTGTCTGCCTCGAACCAAAGTCTTGAGATGAATGCTGTGAGGTTGTCTGCCTCAAACAACTAAGTTTGAAATTGAGTACTACAAGGTTGTTTGCCTCGAACAACAAAGCTTGAAAATGAATACTACGAGGTTGTCTTCCTCGAACCAAAGTCTTGAAATGAATGCGACGAGGTTGTCTGCCTCGAACAAAGCCTGGAATAAATTTTGCGAGATTGTCTATCTCAAACAAGGTCTTGAAATAAGTGTCGCGAGATTGTCTGTCTCGAAATAAGTGTTGCAAGATTGTCTGTCTCGAAATAAGTGTTGCGAGATTGTCTGTCTCGAAATAGTCTGAAATTGAATACTACGAGGTTGTCTGCCTCGCATGCATCTTGAAATAAACTGCTACGAGGTTTCCTTCCTCTAGCACAATCTTGAAATAAAATGCTACGAGGTTGTCTGCCTCGAGTAAAAGTCTTGAACTCCTCCTGGAAAGGTAACTTCACAGGGGTTGGGATTTCACTGGAGATCTTATGACTTCAGCTGGAATCTATAACTTGTTGGAGATTTGGAAATTTCACCGGGGGATCTTCAAAAGAGATGCAGACCGGCTGACTTGTAGAATATGTCTTCTCAAGTAAAAGAGAAAGATCATCTGAGTCTTCATCAAACTTCTCGAAGAGATGCCTTTTGACAGAAGCAAATTGAATTGTGGGCTCACTGGGGAGAATGCCACTGAGAAGTAATATTGCTGTAAATGAAATTCGTTGAAGCGATAAAATTCTTGCAATAGGGATTCTCAAATAAAGAGAATTGCTCGTAATGTCTTCAACAACTTTCTATGGAAAATAAGCTGATAATCTTGACAATATCGCCAGGGATAGACAAAATGTCATGAGGAGACTGCCATTTGTCATCCAGGTAGAGAACTGTGCTAAAATAAAAAGCTACCACTTGTTGTCTGGGCTTAAATCCCATGATACTGCTGGAGAAATAACTTCTGTCTTCCATAGAGGTCCTCAAATAAACTCTTCTTGGGGAGACAAAGTGCAAAATAAATGCGCGCTCAGTTCGGGTTTAACACCTTAGAAATATCCGAAAATGTGATTGTCAGGGACCGAAGTTCAATTCAGGAAATAACTGAAAAGAAACAGTCAAACAAGACCCCATCCAGTGAGGAATGAACTCAAATGGGGTTTATCTTTATCCAAAAATGGAAAAGAAAACTAAAACAACCATCTTCCATGAGGATCGAACTCGGTGGGGAACTAGAAAGTATGTACTCTTTCTGCCTAAGGCTGACGACTCTACTTGGAGGGAGAAGACAAACCCGATCACTCGGAAATAAACGCAACCAAAATGAAAGGACAAAACAAACAAAACAAAATGCAAGATGGTAAAATGCGCACATGCCATGAATCTACATGAAAGAATGCCATGATATGCTTATGCTCACAAAACAAAACAAAGAGAAAGAAAACCGGAGACGAAAACAAGCATCTCGATACGGATACTCAGCCAATCTTTGCAATATAAGAAGCATCACTAGGGATGAATGGAAAGCCATATACGGAAACAAATCCCACTTCAAAGCTTCTCTGGGGAAAAGAAAGCACTCCACTTGGGGATGAACATTATGACTTCACTTAGGATTGTCAAGATGAATCTTGGATTCTGTTGGGGAATGAGAAAAATTCACTGGGAACGAATCAAACTCATGATCGAGGAACTTCATGGGGATAAAGTAAATATCCACCACGAACTGAAGTAGTCTTGAATGAAAGTTGTAATTGGATAAAATAAATATCCACTTCATCGGGGGAACTTGGATCAATAGTAGTTGAGAATATCGTTGATAAAAACTTTGAGGGGATGAAATAAACATCTGCCTTCACTGGAGAAGATTGATATAGTCTGATGAGGAGTGAAATAAGCACTTGCTTTGCTGGGGAAGGTCGAAATTGTGAGAAAATCCACTGAGGATTCTTAGGTTGCCGGCTGGGGAAATCTTGCATCAAATATGCCATGACCTCTTGAAGTAGAGATTTACCGGGGATTAGTCGTGACTACCTGAAGCAAACACTTACTGGGGAAGCAACACACCACTTAAGACATAACTCTTTGGAAAACTAGGCGAAGACTATTGTGAGATTGATGTAACTCTGTATTGATAACCTGCATGGTAGTCGCCATTTTGAACAAACATTTGCCGTGAATGGACGAGAAGTAATCTTCGAATCTCAAAATGCCCCAAGTCCAATGGTTTATGAGAAAAAGTTGTCCCAAGAGGATTTTACAGAAAACTTGGTGTCCAACTGTCCCGATGTTTTCAAACTCTTGGAGAGATTGTCGAATCTCGATGTAACTGGCCCGGACCGACTGCGTTCTGTATATGAATCTTCAAACTTTGAGAGATTTATCAAATCTCGACTGAACTGCCCCAGATTGACGGTATTCTATACAACTAAATCTTCAAATTTGGAGAGATTTATCAAATCTCGACGTAACTGCCTCAGATTGACGGTGTCTGAGTCTTTAAACTTGCCCCTTGGGGTGAGACAATGAAAGAAACAGCTGGGAAACAACTTGCCCCTGCTCACCAAACTCTTCAGGTATCGTGCCCCTGGGTATAGTCGTTCTTGAAACAGTACTAAATTTTAGCTCATCATTGCCACACGTATGTTAATTTCTATGATGTCAAGCAAATGTTAAGTAGAAGAATGTTAATTTTGAAACTGTTTGATGCAACACCATGTTTGTCATGAAAATTTTATTAAAAGATATTTTGGTGGTTGAATTACCGATTTTATAATGCCAACACAAATTTTTTGAGCATAGCTCATTGGAGTCAGGAAACGATACCTCAATGAGTATGCCTTTGAAATAAACTCTGCTTCAATTAGGTCTTTTGAGGGTTGTATCGTGGTTTGGTTCACGGTTAAAAACAAAGGATATAAGGCTCAAAGTTTGTTTGTGCCCACCCAATCTTCGTGATATTTTACTCCCTCTTTTTTTTGAAAATTACCCTGCCCCAGGTTAAGAATAAGGATTTTTGATTTGTAGAAGAAAACTACTACTTCAAAGGTTCAAAAGGGTTAACGAGGGTATATCTCCTTATATCTCCAGTGTTTAGGATCTTGAAACAATGCCTTATATCACTAGCAGAGTTTTATTCAAAAGCATACGACAGGAGAGATTGCGCTTGATTTCGTCATCCTCCACTCAATTCTCTGGCAAGGCAAGAGATTGGGCAACATTGGCAATCATGTTTATTGCATTAATTATTCAAGATAACAAGTTCTTGCATGCAAACCAAACTTTTACTATCAAAGAAATAGTCATAGGTGCAAGCAGATAAATAAACAGCCTGATGAGCTCGGGAACATGCTCTTCTCTTGATTTCGCCGACTTGGACCTTCTCTAGTCTTCACCTGCAGGACACTCTTGTATCATGTTCACATTGATTCCCCATGTTGTGGTAAAGGGTTGTTTTTCACATTTGGGTTTGAATCTTTGAAAGTTAGGATTCCACTTTCAACCAATCTCTGAACGCCAGCTTTCATCCCATAACAACTTTCAATATTATGACCTGGCGCCCCTTGGTGATAAGGGCAGAATAAGTCAGCTTTGTACCAGAACGGAGGGTTCTTAGGCACCGCTGGTGGGGACTTAGTCTGGATATGACCCTTGCGTAACAATACTGGGAAAAGTTCTGCATATGACATAGGAATCGGGTCAAAGTTTGGTTTCCTCAGTGCACGACTTGGGTTGTTGAACGATTGTCGGGCTTGTTGAGGAGCTTGATGGTTTTGCTGATGATACTGCTGTTGTGATGAAGCAAGTGGAGTTTGAGGTGGTTGCGCAAACTGTGGTCGGTAAGCTGGAGCATTGATAGTTGGGGTCACAGCAGCAACGCATGGGCGTGGATGATACCTTCCTTTTGATCGTCCTTGATACACAACACTAACTTCTTGTTCCTTTTTCTTTCCAAAATTACCTCCATACTTTTTGACATTGTTGGAAGTATTCCCTTCCTTAGCTAGTCTTCCTTCGCGGACGCCCTCTTCTAAACGCATCCCCATATTCACCATCTCGGTGAAATCACTTGGAGCGCTCACCACCATTCTCTCATAAAAGAAAGGGCTCAGTGTTTTCAGTAAAATTCTTGTCATCTCTTTCTCTTCTAGAGGTGGCATAACTTGAGCAGCTAATTCACGCCAACGCTGGGCGTACTCCTTAAAGTTCTCTCTTTCTTTCTGGGCCATGGCTCTCAGTTGGTCTCTATCTGGTGTCATGTCGACATTATATTTATATTGCTTGATAAAAAGCTCACAGAGGTCATTAAAACCGCGGACCTTTGAACTATCTAGCCCCATGTACCACTTGAGGGCTACACCAATCAAACTATCCTGGAAATAATGTATGAATAGGGGATCATTATCCTTATGAACAGACATTTTCTGGGCATACATAACTATGTGACTATGTGGGCAAGAATTTCCTTTATACTTCTCCAAATCAGGAAGTTTGAACTTTAGAGGAACCTTAACATTAGGAACTAGGCATAGCTCAGAGGCACTCTTCCCAAACAACTCTTTCCCACGAAGGGCCTTGATTTCTTTCTTTATTTCTAAAAACTGGTCCTGGAAATCATCCATTCGTTCTTCCATTCCAACACTCTCACTAGGGGCGGCATGAAACACAGGTTCTTCCAGATGAAAAGGAGTAGTATTTACCACGGGTGATGGCACAATCATTACAGCAGTTGTGGCAATAACTTGAGAAACAAGTGGGCGATATCCAGCTGGAGTAAAGTTAGGAGGCATAGAATATTGAACTTCACTTTGTAATACCCCAAATTTTGACCACTAAAGTTTCCCATCATTGTGCAAATCATCAGCACAATATGGATGAATCATCATGCCTCATCAATCTCCTCAAGGAATTGTTGAGCATTGACTGCAATCAGAGTTAGGGTTTCAAGCCCTCTCAGAGCCTTAGACAAAGGATCAATCAAGGAATGACTTGATCTTCAACTTGTCTAACCTCTCAAACATCCACAATGGATCAAAAGGACTCCCACTTCAAGGATTAAGCACAATGCTGCTCCCTTCTAGGTGGATCAAGCCTCCAGATCGACAGTGTCACCAAATTAGGGTTTTGATCGCCAAGGGCCTCCAGATGGAAAATTTCATCTGGGCACAAGCCATTGATCCAAAACATAACCTAATATACTCCATGGAACCTCATGAACCCATTCATCAAGTCAATTTTGCCTCAGGGGATGCATACATCAAAAATCAGGAATTAGGGTTTCTTGACCTAATTCACCCCTAAGTTGACTTTTGGGACAAACCATGAGCCAAGACCTCAAGACATGATTTGAGGGTCTTTGATATACCATATTGATCCATTTGGAACAATGGATTGATCCAAGAAGCTTGAGCAACAAGTTTCAATTTCATCTGCACCACAATTGGGGTTTCGCGAGAAAAGTCAACTGTAACTTTGACTTTTGACCTAGACATGCTCCCAAGGCCTAATACATGAATGAATATACCCTATGACACCCATGGAACATGTCCATCAAGTTTAATTTAGGTCAAGGACATGATTTCCTGAAGAATTGCACAGTTTGGAATTCATCTGATAAAAAGTCAACTGTGCACAAAAAGTCAACTTTGACTTTTTGAGATTTTTCACCAAAATGATTTTTTAACCCTAAAATGATGTTAATGTATGATTTGAATCATCATTCATCAAGAAAAATCAAGAAAAGTGGGATAACTTGTAAAAGGGGTAACCATAAAAACTTAGAAAAATTCTAAGTTAAAAAATAAAGTGGCTAGGGTACCAACTTTGGAGGACCATAACTCCTAAACCACAAGGCCAATTTTTTCCATCCAAAGCTTGATTTGTAGACCTCATTATCATCTACAAAAGCTTCAACTACAGGTCATTCCAATTCATTAAGGATTTTGAGTTATGGAGTGATCAAAGTGGCTGAAAAGTGAAAATGTCACTTTTTCCAACACTTAGTGAAATTTTCACTAAGTCAGAATTTGCCTTCACTTTTTGCCAAATGTAGGGGGATTTTTCACTTGGAATCAAAAGAGATCAAAACCAAACTTGGTCAAACAGTTGTTGTATCATGTTAGGGCTTTCCAAAATGGCCAAGAACATTGCCAAATTCAACCTACATCATGAGATACAACATTGGCAAGTTGCCTTGCTGAAATCTGTCAAAGCAAGGCAGAATTTGCATTTTGGCTCGATTTGCCAAAATCAGCCAATTTCAATTGCTCCAATCCACTTGGACACCTCTGAGGATTGAATCCAAAGGGGACAATCACTGAGCCAAGCCCCCAAGGTCCAAGGAACAAGGAATAGCATGTTGAACCTAGAGTTGCCAAAATAGGGACAAGACTCCAAATTTGGAATGAAGCATTCAATGGAACCATCAAGCTGGCATGGACTGAGCCATTCTCATCTGAAATCAGTCAAGACTTATCCAAGACCAAGGGAACCACAGCTCTGAGCCCTAACCTCTAGTCAATGGCTAGAGGAGACTTGCATTTTCATTGGCCAACATTGAGGAAACACCTGCTGCAGTTGCCATTCACTGTGGATCCCAAAACAAACTTGCTCTACTATAAATAGAGCTCAATTGTGTTCAGTTTGAGTACACCAAAGCCATCAAACAGATGCTTTCCTCAAAATCTCTTCTTTCACTCCAATTTTGCCTTCAAAAGCAAGTAATTCTGAGTTTTTGAGCTAGAGAGCAATTCCACTCAAACCAATCACACACACACCTCATATATATCATATGTAAGATGTGCAAACCATCAAAAGTGAGCTGTAATCACAACATCACAAAGTCACCTCTCAAAACTTAAAATAACACTTTTTCCACTTTTCAAGCCATGTCTTGATTCAGTCACTTTCCAAACCAGATAAAACCTCAAAAACACTCCAAATATCATCCTTGAACTGTCCCAAATGGTTCCCACCATCTGGAACACCATTTGAGGGAGTTGCTATTTTGGTCACTTTTAACCCCTTTTGCAAGAAAGGGACAGTTTGTGTTTTTGCAGGTACCAGCTGATTCCAACCATCCTCAAAGCATCTAAGGGATCATTTGAGGTTGTTCAAAGCATAAAATCATATCTGGAGCAAGGGAGTTGACAGATTGCTGAGAAAACACAAAAAGCTCAAAGGAGGGTATGCATCTCAACCTGCAGTCACCAAAACATGTGTGCATTTGAAGTCCATTGATTATGCATCTCTTATACATGTCATATGTGTTGTGTTTATGCCATTTGATCATGTAATTCTTACCTGTATTGAGTTGTAGCATAGAACATGCAATTATAGGTCATTTTTGGAACCACTATCGGGTTTTGAGGAGGGAGTGTGATATGAAAAAACCACCACCACCATTGGATTCCTTGTGAAATTCTGGCCCAGATACATATAAATTTTGTCTCAAACCATTAAGAATTGAGAAAGTTATGACCTTCACGTTTTTGAGCCAAAACTTGCCTTGGGCAAGCCAAAACCAAGCCATGCCTTGTATATTTGTTGGTTCAGTTTTAACAATGGATGTATCACCACCCCAGTGGTAAGGCGCGCGCCTTGTAGGCTTGAGGTCGTGGGTTCAAACCCCACCCATGCAATTTTGTGATTTTTCACATTTTGCTATTTTTCCAATTATTTTCATGTTTTGTTAATTATTTGGAATATTAATAACTCACTCAATTTTAATTATTTTTGATTGGTTCTTTTTGCAAAAAATCACAAAAATATTGAAATATTTATTTCCACAAAAAAATTAGATTTATATTATTTATTTAATATAGTTAGTATTTTTGTGAATAAATCCCTTTTATTTGTTTTTAAACCATTTAAAAATAAATATACATGTTGAAGAATCAAGACCAAATTAGTTTTAATATCTCTTGTGATTTATACCTCATTTTTCAAACCTAAAACCAAAATCACAAGTTGTTTATTCAAACTTATTTGGAATTTTGTATCATTTTAATTAATTTTTCATTGAATAATTACTTTTAATGATGAAATTAGGGTTTTATTGATTTTCCCCTTTAAACAAACTTTGTCAAACACTCATGGGCCTCTAATAGAGTGTAAGACCCAATCCTTTTTTGACCAAATCCATTTTGGGTCTCACTTATTGTATAAGTCCCGATACCGTCAAAAAACAAATGGCGCAGTCGTCGCCTTTTCAAAAATCATCTGGGACTCTCCTTGAGCTATAAGACCCATTCAAAACACTTTTGGGCCTCTATTAGAGTGTAAGACCCAACCCCCTTTTAACCAAAACATTTTGGGCCTCACTTATTGTATAAGTCCCTCTGCGTTAAAAGAAAACCTCGGCGCGATCGCCATTTTAAACGAAAAGTCAACTGGGCCTACCCTCGTGTTATAAGCCCCACTCATTTTCTTTAAAACTTTTGGGCCTCTTGAGAGAGTGTAAGACCCATCCCTCTGTACAAAAAACCTTTTTGGGCCACAGTCACTTGTATAAGACCATCTGTACAAATTCAACGGTAAAACCCTGGGCCTCTCCTTGAGCTGTAAGCCCCAAATCTTTCTTTTTCAAAGCACTTTCTCCTTTGATTTTGAATATACTGTTGTTTTCAATCTTTCTTTGTTGAACAACTAACCAAACAGCATGGAAGCTCTACAACCGAGTAAGTGGTTATCGCTTTCATTTACTGCTTTCATATATATAAACTGTATTGTGGGGCTGCCCGCTGTAAGTCTCCTTTCATAAACTCATATCAACTGTGTAATAATAGTATAGATATTTCGAGTTTCCCCGACAACTACGTCTAGAACCTGGTAAAGCCGTCTTGTTTATTCGTAGAAATAGACACCTAGATCCCTAATAGGAGCACCAGATACAGTCTTCTCTTCGGCTGTCCTCCTTAGGAATCGTCAAGAAACTCTACTCCCCAAGATGAATGTATTCTCCGTGAATGGCATCTTTGAGTTTCTTCCAAATTCTCGAACGTTCCTGACTCGATCTATTCCTTGTGAATAGCTTGCCTTGAATGTCTCGGGGTTTGGGAACCCACTACGGTCATAATCTTGGACCTTAACTAAGGAACCCTCTTTAAAAGTTAAAAGTCGTTGGATAGTAAACCACGCATGTTTACCAGTGGTTTTTATCTTTAAAAGAGTTATCTCTCCGAATGGAAAGGGGATGATGGACCCACGGGCTTCTTAAAAGCATCGGCCTCCTCTTGGGCATCGTACAAGGACCCGTCGACTTCTTAGAAGTATTCACAGCCTCCTCTTAGGCTTCGTATAATGATCTCTTCCTCCGGGAATGATAGCCTTCTCTTGGGCTTCGTATAAGGACCGATCGGCTTCTTAAAAGCTTCCAGCCTCCTCTTGGGCTTCGTACAAATTGTCCCGACGACCTCCTAGAGGTATAGGAACAGAACTTAGTAATCTCCATAAAGCAGTCCTTTCCAGAGTCTACTACTGTTTCTCAAAGCATAGTACAAAAGATAAAACTCTAGACTTGGACAGTCTATTTTCCTTGAGTCTCAAAGACATTCTCAAGTGACCCTCCGTTAAATAGGAAGGAAACCCGCAGACTCGGACAGTCTCAATAACCTTTGGATTTCCCATTTCCTTAAAGAACAGGGAACAATCCCGATCCTCAGATGAAACCCATGAGTACAATGTTGCTCATATAAGAACTGATTTTCTCTGTTAAGATCAGTATACTGGATCTGTCACTTAACTAAAACAGTCACCAGCAGATCGCCTCCTCTTAGGCTTCGTATAATGATCCTTCTTATCCTCAGCATAAGTTAGCCTCCTCTTGGGATTTGTACAAATGATTCTCCCCAGCGGAGCAAACCTTTTCAGCCTCCATCTCGGGCTTTATACGAGATACAAAAAGGTTCTTATTGAGCCAAACAAACAAATTTCAGCCTCCATCTCGGGCTTCATATGAGATACAACAAAAAACACTCTCTTGTTGAATATAAAAGATTCCCCTGTAGAGTCAAAACCTTTTAGCCTCTCTCTCAGGCTTTGTATGAGACACAAAGGACTTCCTCGTTGAGTCAATCATCCTTCTGCCTCCATCTCGGGCTTCGTACGAGATACAAAACAAGAGTCAAACTCTTTTTCAGCCTCCATCTCGGGCTTCATACGAGCTATAAAAGATTCTCCAGCTGAGTCAATTCTTTGTTAGCCTCCTCTTAGGCTTCGTATAATGATATCCCCCACTGGGTCGAACCCTTTTAGCCTCTCTCTCGGGCTTTGTACGAGACACATAATTAGCCTCCTCTTAGGCTTTGTATAATGATTTTCCCTAGCAAAAATTAGCCTCCTCTTAGGCTTTGTATAAGAAAACCACTGGTTGATCCAATCAACCTTTTAGCATCAAATTTGTGCCTCGTTCACAGTACACAAACATCAACAACTCCTTCCCTTTCATCTAATCGCTGTAAGCGGCAAGCCTCTGGATCATCTACATCCATGCCACTGTCCTTCTTTTAGCATGAGGAATTCCTAAGGAAAGATGGCGTTGCTCTATACACAGAGTTAAAGTCTTCTCCTTCAGGTTAAAACCCCTTCTTCGGAAATTATGGCATTACTAGGATCTGCGTATCCTAGTTAAAGTAATTCTCCTTTACCCCTCTTTAGAGTTGACAAATTCTCTCTAAAGTTGAGACCTTTCAGCTTCATATCTTGGGCTTTGATCAAGATACAAACAACCTTTCGCTTCACATCTTGGGCTTTGAACAAGACACCAAAAAACCCCATTTCCTCCCATAGAATAGGAGGAACTACGAACGCTCTGATTTCCCTGTTTCGGTAAACGGGAATACGTAGGCATAAGATCGAAAGAAAAGATCTTAGCGAGCACACTAAACAAAAACCCAAAATCCCATACTTTCACGTATCTATCAGAAAAGCAATCAGTCCTAACATCCTAAACATTTCATTCTTAACAAAATAAGCAGAGAGAGCCCCACAACCACAATGGCATCCGTAACTTAACAGACCGCTGTTTAAACTCGTCATGCAAGCAGGGTTAATTGGAGACATCTATTTCCCTTCCTTCATCAGCTTTAATAGGATAAAAAATGAATCGAGCTGTAGTAACACCAAAGAACGATAGTGCTTAAGAACCACGTCCAAAATCGCTCGCTACAGGAAAAATGGCGCCCACCGTGGGGCCTCACAAGAAGGAATCTTGTCTCTTTTTTATCTCTCTGGTTGAAACCTTAAGTCTGAAAACTTCCGAAAAGTGGCGACTCTGCTGGGGAATATCATTATCATTTGTTAATGATCTATTTTACTCCTAGGTAGAGGCCTTCACTGAGATGAGACCTTTTGACTCTATTAGGATCTTAGGTCAAAACCTTCGCTTATATAGAAACTACAGAATGGTGACTCTGCCGGGGAGCCATTTCTGTCAGGAACTTAAAATTCTTAGCTTTTTAAGTCTAGGATGTTTAAGACAAATATATATACTGCTTTTGCTAATTGCTATACGTGTTTATTTTTCTGCTAATGGGAATGCGGGTGATGCCGTATGTGGAAAGATTGAGTATACACCTAGAAAAGCCAACCCTTTCGTAGTGCGGAAGCTATCGGAAATAGCTGTTACGCGATACTACCCTCATTTGAGGCTGGTGATCTATTCTCGGTGAATAGCACTTACTCTAAGATTGCACACAACTCGCTGGCGATCCGCTTGTTGTCTGCCTTCCTGGGAGGAGCTAATGATAATGAGTACAGGTACAAAAATCACCTTAGTAAACCTTTGGGGATGGGTAGAGCCTTGACTTCATGACAACAACCCTCTGACCCCATGTTTTTTCTATGTTTTTGTGTGCTGTATTCATGCATTCATCTAAAAAAAACATTAAAACATTCAAAAAACTTTCTCTTCTAGTCTCTCTGTTTTCAAAATAAACTAAGACCGTGATTGCAAATATAGGAGAAAAGGATTGCACCGATGGATTTCGGTAGGAGGAGAACTCACCAGTATACCTTCAAGGTTCCAAAGCTTGAGGATTTGAGGAGGTTAGCGAGGATGATCACTAACCCAGAGGCTTTCAGAGCCAAGCACGGTGGTTTGCTACCACTGTTAAGAGTCCATGTGATTGAGGGAATCATGGACGCACTAATCCAGTTCTACGATCCGGTCTATCATTGTTTCACATTCCCGGATTACCAGCTAGCACCAACGCTGGAGGAGTATTCTCATCTGATTGATCTACATATCACTGATTGAACTCCATTTTCTGGACTGGAAGAAATTCCAAAGAATCAGACCATTGCACGAGTAATTCATTTGGACGAGTCTGAGGTTAGGACTCACCTGACTACCAAGGGTGGCATACAAGGTTTGCCAGCCCAGTTCTTAACAAAGAAAGCTCTGTACTTCGCTAGTATAGGGAACGGGTCTGCTTTCGAAAGCATCTTTATTTTACTCACCTACGGGTTATTTTTGTTTCCCAACATCAATAACTTCGTCGATATCAACGCTATTAAGGTTTTTCTCATTGGAAACCCTGTTCCGACTTTGCTCGCGGATGCGTATCATTCTGTACACTTGGGAAATTTGTACAGCGGAGGGGAGATCACATGTTGTGTACCTTTGCTCTACAAATGGTTTATCTCTTATTTGCCTAAGTCTGCTGCTTTTTGGGATTGCAAGAATGCCCTGCGCTGGTCGCAGAAGATCATGTCTCTTACCAACTCTGATATAGATTGGTGCATTAAGATTTATGATAGGATTAGGATCATTGATCGTTGTGGAAACTTCCCCAACGTACCCCTCATAGGAATTAAAGGGGGAATCAACTACCATCCGATATTGGTTCTTCGTCAATTTGGATACCCGATGAGGCTCGTTTCGCAGAACGCTCATCTGGAAGGTCTTTTCTTCAAGGAAGGAGAAAACGACAGGGCACTGAAGATGGAAATAGTGCATGCGTGGAAACACGTTTATAAGAAAGGACGAGAGTCTCTAGGAAAACCAGACTGTGTCTCGATGGAGCCTTATCTCCATTGGGTACAAACTAGAGCTCTCAAGCTAAAGATGCCTTATCCTCGTTACGGAATTCTTCCGCCGAGGGAATCTGTCATGTACTTCATGACGGAAACTGAAAAGCTTCAGGTTACTCTCAACAAAGTTCAACAGGAGAGAAGGTCTTGGAAGAACAAGTACCGCACCCTCAACATAAAGTGTATCCAAATACAGCAACTACTGAGAGAAAAAGATGCTCTGATTGAGATTTTAGAGCAATATGCTGTAGAGAATCAAGACGACCAAAGGAATTTGCTCGCTCCTTTCACCTGGCAAAGGAATGACAACCCGACAACGGCCCAAGCGCCCCGGTCAAAGAAGAGGAAGTACCAGGACCCATTAGTTTAGGTTTCTGTTTCCGCACCTTGTAATCTACTGTATTTCCATTTCTTTAATCCTTTGAATTCAATAAAAAGGGGTTTCCCCACCGTTTGATATTTGCAATCTAATTGTCGAAGTTTATTTTGAATAATCAACAAACAATTAATATAATCATTGCATTGTATCATTCTCGCATCGCGTATTCTCCTTACCGACGAATCTTACATTTGTGTCTCGATTCTGGAGTCAAACTGTCTCAATCGTGCAATACTCGGGCCAGTCGTCAGAAAAAGATGGATAATCTTGAGGAAGAGAACAGAGAGTTGAGAGAAGAGCTCGACGCTCTGAGAGAGGATATGAGAAAGCTTCATAACGACATGCAAGCCATGGCAGAAGCTCAGCTACAAAGGACTGTGATCTCAGAGATCACCTCCGCGCCCATAGTGGGTAAGTTCGATCCTAGGTATCAGATGCCAAAAGATCGTCCCTGGGGCATGCCTGTTAACTATATCCCGGAAGGATATGTTCCGCCGATCGTTGAAGATCAGGGAACTTCTGCAGGAGCCGCTGGTCCTGAAGGTTACAAACTTCGGGAAAGCGAAGATGCCAGAGGCATATTAAAGACCCCTGAAGGTTACAAACTTCGGGAGACGCCAAGATTCAACGCCGTAGTTACAGTACCACCCCCTGTGGTGTATTCTGTCCCGGAAGGACAGATTCCACAGATACCTTCTGGCAAGAAGGAGACTATGTTTGACCGAATGGATGAATTCCAGGAACAGTTCTTGGAAATGCAGAAGGAACTGCAAGCCATTCGCGGTCAGGATCTTTTTGGGAAGGACGCCGCAGACCTTTGTCTGGTCCCCAATGTGAAAGTTCCGCACAAATTCCAAGTGCCTGACTTTGAAAAATACAAGGGTAACTCTTGCCCTCAAAGTCATTTGACGATGTACACTCGACGGATGTCAGCTCAAACGGAAAATCAGGACCTGCTGATTCACTACTTTCAGGATAGTTTAACTGGTGCCGCATTAAAATGGTACATGGGTTTAAACCGTGCCTCGATCAGCACATTCAGAGATCTTGGCACTGCCTTCGTCCAACAATACAAATACAATTTCGACATGGCACCTGACAGAGATCAACTCAGATCAATGTCTCAAAAGGATAAGGAAACCTTTAAGGAGTATGCTCAAAGGTGGCGTGAAATTGCCGCTCAAATTTGTCCACCTCTTAAGGAAAAAGAGATGACAAAGATCTTCTTAAAAACCTTGAGCTCATTTTACTACGGCCGAATGGTCGCCAGTGCGCCCAGTGATTTCACCGAAATGGTCGGTATGGGTGTACGTCTAGAGGAAGCCGTCCGAGAAGGACATTTGATAAAAGACACTGGATCGACGAGTGGTACTAAAAAATACGGTAGTGCTCTCCCTAAGAAAAAAGAGCAAGATATTGGGAATATCTCTCTTGGAAAGCAAAGGCGTCGTTATCAACCAGTAGCAGCGGTAACTCCTGCTATCGGCCCCGCGTCTGTTCCTACGTATCAACCTCAGGTTGCGCAGAGCCAACCTAATCAGCAAAGGACTCAACAGTCTCTTCAGCAGGCTTGTCCTCAGTACAATAACAACCGTACAACGCGGCCATCAGGGTTTGATCCTATACCCGTGTCGTACGCAGAACTATTTCCGTTACTACTGGCTAAGGGGCACATTCAAACTAAGTCTCCTCTTACAGTACCGGAAAATCCGCCTTTTTGGTTTAAAGCGGACCAGACATGCCCTTATCATCAAGGAGGATCGGGGCATAACATAGAGAATTGCCTTAATTTCAAATCTGATGTGCAAAAGCTTGTTAGGAGCGGGCTCTTATCTTTCAAAGATACGAATCCTAATGTTCTTACGAACCCGCTGCCTCAACATGAGAAGGCTGCAGTCAATCTGATTGAGGAAGAGACTAACAACGTCTATCAAATTCATGATGTACTCTCATTGAGGACCAATCTGGTCAAGATGCATTGTAGACAGAGTAGATATGGCCATGTGCCACCTCATAATTATCACCAGTGTGATATCTGCTCTAAAGACAACCAAGGATGTTCTGTAGTGCAAGCAGCTCTACAGGAACAAATGGATCTCGGATGGATCCAAGAGCACCGAGTTCGTGGAGTTAACACGGTCTACACGAATTCCAACATCATTCAGAACCACGATATTCGTGCAATGAATGTCAACTTGGTGGCGATGCACTCAAGGCAAAGCTAGTACCATAATCTGCCGCGGCACGATTACAGTTCCTGTCTGACTTGCTCGGTAAACAAACAGGGATGCTCTTTTATACAAGAGGCCCTCCAGCATCAGATGGATCTTGGATGGATCCAAGACTACCATGATAGGAATCCCTATCAAATCAACATGGTTCAGATTTTCGATATTCGCGTGATGAATACCAACCTGGTAGAGTTACATGCTGAGCAGGTCCGACTCGGGTTCCTGGTCTCACATAACTATCAAAGTTGTAAAGCGGGTTGCGAAAACGATCTGGGTTGTACCCTTGTCCAGGAGGCACTTCAGCACTTGTTAAATCATTGGTGGATGCCCATCTATATGGACGAAGATACTCAGCAGATTAGTATCAGTAACAGGAATCCTACTCGGCGTCAAAGTCAGGATGTCCGATCAGTAGAAGCTAACCTAGTGAGGTTACATTGTATTCAAAGTGGGCATGGCCAGGTGCCCCCACACAACTATGACAGTTGTAACGTCTGTTCAGAAAGTAACCAAGGGTGTTACCTTGTGAGAACAGCTCTTCAGGGTCAAGTGGATCGCGGAGAAATTCGTCCATATCCAGGTTCTGGACTTATCAATTGGTCGCTGAACTACCTTGCTGAGCAAGTTGAGGATGTCCTCACGATCTCTGGTCACCACAGGACCAGGGATGTTTTTGCCATCATTCCTCTACTTGATGAATCCAGAGTTCCCAACCAGGGATGGATCGAAATCACTTATGATGGTCAGAAAAACCAGAAGGTTCCCATAGTCATCTATCTACCGGGACCGTTACCGTATGAATCAGCTAAGGCAATCCCTTACAAATACGGTGCAACAACAGTCAAAAATGGAAAGGAAATTCCATTACCCTCCGTCGTGAATATTGCAGACATCAGTCGTGTAACACGGAGCGGTAGAATCTTCAACCGAGGAGTTGGAGAATCCAACAAAGAAAATGAACTTCAGACAGAAATTCCTGATCCACCAGTCGGTCAATCCAGTAATCTCGACCTGTTGAAAGACAAAGATGAGATGCTAAAGCTCATCCAAAGGAGTGAATTCAACATTGTTGATTAGCTGTTGCAAACTCCTTCAAAGATCTCAGTATTATCACTGTTACTCAGTTCAGAAGCCCACAGAGAGGCTCTACAGAAAGTCTTAGAGCAGGCCTTTATGGAACAGGATGTAACAATCAGACAGTTCGATAATATTGTCTCTAACATCACTTCCTGCAACAATTTGGGATTTAGTGATGAGGAATTACCCGAAGAGGGTCGCCGTCATAACATGGCGCTAAATATCACAGTTAACTGCCAGGACGATGCTTTAGCCAGCGTACTGGTAGACACAGGGTCAGCCCTGAATGTTATGCCGAAGTCCACTTTGATGCAATTATCATTCAAAGGCCCTCCGATGAGAATCAGCGAGGTCGTCGTCAAAGCGTTCGACGAATCCAAAAAAGCAGTTATCGGCGAAGTCGATCTTCCCATAACTATTGGTCCTCATACTTTTCAAGTCACTTTCCAGGTCATGGACATCCGGGCAACGCACAGTTGTTTATTAGGAAGACCTTGGATACATCAGGCTGAAGCGGTTACCTCGACCCTCCACCAAAAGCTAAAGTTCGTTCATAACGATCAACTTGTCACAGTCTGTGGGGAACAGGCTTTGCTCGTGAGTAGCTTGTCATCATCTACTGGTATAGAACCTGAAGAGGTTATTGGGACGCAGTTCCAAGCACTATCGGTGAGCAAGAATAATCAATCCGGAGGAGGAACATCGATTTCCTCATACAAAGATGCTATCAAAGCGGTCGAGAGTACCGACACCACAGGATGGGGACAGCTTGTCATTCCCATCGACAATAAAACAAAGAAGGGTCTTGGTTTTTCTACAACCTGCACCCAGACAGCTGTTGGCGATGAAAATCTTCATCCCATTTAGAACTTCTTCCGTAGTGGAGGCTTCCTCCAACCAGTGACTCAAGTAGTCCATGCTATCAATGAAGAGGATCCCTTTGATCTAGATGAGGATTGGAAATCCTATCTTAACGAGGACGGTTATGTGTCGCAGGATGAAACGCAAATGCCATTTTGCTATCTCGCACAGAGTCCGAAATTTATACCCAGATCAGACGTCGAACTGATCTACGGAGATTGTGATCCGGAAGGATGCCGTGCTCCGCCGAATTCATTAGAGGAGGACACTCTGATGAAAGACAACTTTGATTCTACCTACTATGGCCCAATGGATGGTCTACCAATGTGGCAACCTTATCCAGGAGATTTGGGGCAAGAGAGTCAGCCGAACAACGAAAATCAGCTGACCGTCATTGAATAGAATACCTGTGTCCCCACCATGTCATGGGATCAACACTCAGGTCATTCCAAAACTACTCAACACAACGATGAATTTGCAACATTTGTAGGACTTGAATTCATCAATTATGCTTTTCCCGAGGTCAACGTCATCGAGAGAGATGACTCCTCCAGTTCCAAAGAAGTTTGGGACACTCTGGGAGAACCAAGTGGAAAATACGACTATATGGTCAAGTACACCGCTCCCGCAAGCTCTCGTATCAGACTCGAAGATATCCAGCCAACTGGATGGGGAGATACAACTGAGAGTACCAATGCTATGCAAATTGCAACAGAGGAATCCTCCTACGACAATTCTGCCTGGGAGACAGATTCCAATGATCCTGCTCCACCAGAAATCAGCGTTATTTCTTAAGACAAATCAAGGAAGGTGCCAGACTTTGTGTTTCACCGAGGAGTTCGCCGCCAGTGGGTTGCTGTCGAGGTTCCGAAGGTCGTTCACCAGTCAAAGTAATTGCCATCTTTAAGCCTTTCACCCTGCCCAGGTGAAACGGATGTTTTGATAGGGCTCGCTTTCTGTAAATTTCCCTCTTCGCTTTGCCCGAAGCGAATGAGTTTTGTTTTATAGGTCTGTAGTTTCAAGATTCGACTTGTGCATTAATAAAATAACGTCGTTCTGTAATTTCCGCATTATTTGCTGTTTTCTCTTTTTGCTTTTTCAGAAAATGGTAATCCTAAAAAACATTCGATAATAAAAACAAGCAGTAAAATCAAAACACTACACACACTTGCATTTTCTCTATCTCTTCTAAACACGAATCATCACGTCATGCAGATTGCTTGTTTTACACCCCGTTGAAACATACGATCCGATGCCTTCTCCCGACTTTGAGTTCCCGGTATTTGGGGCTGAAGAAGAAGTTGACAACGAAATTCCAGAAGAGATCTCCCGATTACTCAGACAAGAGGAAAGGTCCATTGAACCTCACAAAGAGCCGTTGGAAACGGTAAACTTGGGTTCAGAAAAAGAGAGAAAAGAAATCAGGATTGGAGCACTGCTCAGTCCAACTGCCAGAGAGGGTTTGATAAAGCTTCTCTGAGAATTTCCCGATGTGTTCGCTTGGTCCTATCACGACATGCCAGGGTTGGATACTAGCATCGTGGAACATCGCTTACCATTGAGATCGGAATGTCCGCCAGTAAAGCAAAGGTTGAGACGCACTCACCCGGACATGGCCATCAAAATCAAGGAGGAGGTACAGAAACAGATCGACGCGGGTTTCCTCGCTACATCTGAATATCCTCAATGGTTAGCCAACATCGTACCCGTTCCTAAAAAGGACGGAAAGTTCAGAATGTGTGTCGACTACAAAGATCTGAACAAGGCTAGTCCAAAGGACGACTTTCCTTTACCACACATTGACATGCTGGTAGACAGTACAGCAAAGTTTAAAGTTTTTTCCTTCATGGATGGATTCTCGGGCTATAACCAGATCAAAATGGCGCCGAAAGACATGGAGAAAACTTCGTTCATTACCCCATGGGGTACCTTTTGTTACAAGGTGATGCCATTCGGCTTGAAGAATGCCGGGGCAACCTATCAAAGGGCCATGACCACTCTGTTTCATGACATGATACACAAAGAAATCGAGGTGTATGTCGATGATTTGATTGAAAAATCAAAAACAGAGAATGAGCACGTTGAACATCTGTCAAAATTGTTCGAACGTTTAAGAAAATTCAAGCTCCGCTTAAATCCCAACAAGTGCACCTTCGGTGTCCGTTCGGGAAAACTACTAGGGTTCATCGTCTGCCAGAAAGGAATTGAAGTTGATCCTGACAAGGTCAATGCCATTCGAGAAATGCCTTCTCCAAAAACTGAAAAACAAGTCAGAGGATTCCTGGGACGTTTGAACTACATCTCCAGATTCATATTCCTTATAACCGCCACGTGTGCGCCGATTTTCAAATTACTGAAAAAGAACCAGGATTGCGTTTGGTCAGAAAACTGCCAAACTGCCTTCGACAGTATTAAGGAATACCTGTTGAATCCGCCGATTCTGTCACCACTAGTGGAAGGAAGACCACTGATCATTTACCTCACAGTCCTTGAGGACTCGATGGGATGTGTACTTGGCCAGCAAGACGAAACCAAAAGGAAAGAGTCTGCCATTTACTATCTGAGCAAGAAGTTTACCGACTGCGAAACTCGGTACACAATGCTTGAGAAAACTTATTGCGCTTTGGCTTGGGCAGCCAAACGTCTTCGCCAGTACATGATTCGTCATACAACTTGGTTGGTCTCCAAGATGGATCCAATCAAGTACGTCTTCGAAAAACCTGCTCTCACGGGAAGAATTGCCCGTTGGCAGATGTTACTATCAGAATATGACATAGAGTACCACGCTCAGAAAGCCGTTAAGGGAAGTATTTTAGCCGATCATTTGGCTCATCAACCGATTGACGATCAGGAATCGATCGGGTTTGACTTCCCAGACGAAGATGTCATGTATCTCAAAATGAAAGATTGCGATGAACCGTTACCCTGTGAAGGGCCGGAACCAGGTTCCCAGTGGGGACTTATCTTTGACAGAGCAGTTAATCATTACGGAAACGGAATTGGGGCAATCATTGTTACCCCTCAGGGTACCCACATTCCTTTCACTGCCAGACTTATGTTCAAATGTACGAACAACGAGGCCGAATACGAAGCTTGTATTATGGGTCTCGAAGAAGCGATTGATTTAAGGATCAAGAACTTGGACGTATACGGCGATTCAGCCTTGGTTATCAATCAGATAACAGGAGATTGGAACACATACCAATCAGGACTGATTCCTTACAAAGACTATGCAAGAAGGTTGCTACCCTTCTTCAACAAAGTTGAGTTTCATCACATCCCTCGTGGTGAGAATCACATGGCTGATGCTTTAGCCACTCTTTCTTCCATGATTAGCGTAGGCCGATGGAATGACCTACCTAAGATTGACGTTATGCGCCTTGAACGGCCCGCCTACATCTTCGCGATTGAAGCAGTCATAGACGACAAACCTTGGTATCACGATATCAAATACTTCCTTCAGAAACAATAGTACCCACCTGGGGCACTCAGAAAAGACAGAAAAACCCTCAGAAGGCTAGCTGGAAGCTTCCTCCTGAGCGGTGATAATCTTTATAAGAGGAATTTTGACATGGTCTTGCTCCGATGCATTGACAGACCAGAAGCAGACATGCTTATGAAAGAAATTCATGAAGGATCCTTTGGCACTCATGCCAACGGACACACAATGGCGAGAAAAATTCTCAGAGCCGGGTACTATTGGTTGACAATGGAATCCGACTGCTACAAGTACATAAGGAGGTGTCACAAGTGTCAGATATACTTCAACAAAATTCATGTACCGCCATCACATCTCAAAGTTCTTTCTTCCCCATGGCCTTTTTCCATACGGGGAATCAACATGATTGGCTTGATTAAACCTAAGGCTTCAAACGGACATCGGTTCATTCTGGTAGCCATTGACTATTTCACCAAGTGGGTCGAAGCAGCGTCGTACGCTAATGTTACCCGACAAGTGGTGGTCCGATTTATCAAAAACAATATCATCTGCCGTTATGGTGTTCCAAACCAGATCATTACAGATAATGGATCTAACTTGAACAATAAGATGATGAAGGAGTTGTGCGCAAAGTTCAAAATTGAACACCATAACTCATCTCCCTACCGACCCAAGATGAACGGAGCGGTAGAAGCGGCTAACAAGAACATCAAGAAGATCGTTCAAAAGATGGTTGTAACCTACAAAGATTGGCACGAGATGCTACCCTTTGCTCTGCACGGTTATCGTACGTCTGTCCGCACTTCAACAGGGGCTACCCCTTTCTCTCTAGTGTATGGCATGGAGGCAGTTCTCCCCATAGAAGTAGAGATCCCGTCAATCTGAGTATTGATGGAAGCTAAGCTCACCGAAGCTGAGTGGTGTCAAAGTCGACACGACGAATTGAACCTGATCGAAGAAAAGAGAATAACGACACTATGCCGCGGTCAGTTGTAATAACAAAGAATGAAGAGGGCGTTTGACAAAAAGGTCTGACCTCGTGTCTTCAGGAAAGAAGACCTCGTGCTCAAGAAGATACAATCATTTCTCTCGTATTCGCGAGGCAAATGGACTCCGAATTATGATGCCCCCTATGTGGTCACGAAAGCTTTCTCAGGCGGCGCCTTGAGACTTGCAACCATGGACGGAGAGGAATTTTCCTACCCCACGAGTGTTGATGTAGTCAAGAAATACTTCTCCTAAACTAAAAAAGAGAACGTCTCGGTGGACTGAAAACCCGAAAGGGCGGTCCAGGCAAAAGTTAGAGACATGAAAAAAATCATCCCGGTGGATTGGAAACATCATAGTACAATCTAGGAAAAAATTAGGGATAATGGCAAGTAACTATGTTCAACAGAGGCAAGTCCCTTAGCAGCAGTTACATCACCCATCGGAGGAAATCTCCAGTCAACGGTCATCTTCGACGGAAGCTCAGGATGCCCAGAATTCAAAGTTGGTAGAAGGATAGTGGTCGTTATGTTTCAACGTAGCCCTTTTCCTTGTAAATTACCATTTTCAAACTTTGTATATACTCTTTGGAATCACGCGTTTGGATGATCTCCATCTTATCAATAAAATTTGAGCCCTTGTGCTTTTGTTTGTAATTCTTATTAGTTTTAGCTTTAAAGAACGACGTTGTTTTAACTTAATCAGCGATTCTTGAAATGAAACAAAATGAATTTACTTTTTAAAACTTTTTCTGCTTTTTAATTAAAGATGGCTTTTCTTTTGACTGATGAACGTCTGAAGAACACCGATCGCTTCTCCAGAAGTAAACGAACTTCGAAGTGCGGAATCAAAGTACTCATTCTAAGCCAGTGCGCCTGAATGAAGGATCAACTGTATCAGATGCGGTTTTCCCGTCTGATACCTTCGGCCGAGTTCTCATCTCCTAAGCTCGATCAACATAGCTCCCAACAGGGACTATCTCTCCTAAGCAAGGTGGAATTGCTATTTTGAACCAACGGTACTTCTTCTCCCCGCGATGGCCGAGTATTCAGTCGTGTTCATCTTTTACTCTGTATGCCGCGTCTGTTTTGTCAGCATAAACATACATACATCATGCATTAAATTTGCATTCGCATTTCATATTGCATCACTAACACTTGAGTCGGTCTTATCCTGCCGTGATAAACGTCCTCTCAATCGAGTTTGTCAGTTCTTTCCTCGTCATGAATTGCTTCGTCTGAACAATCTCACTACCGGTGTATCTCTAAATCAGAGTCGGCAATTGGCCACTTTGATAACTTGAACCTCTGAATGACCAGAGAAACCTTCAACAGATGTCACTCTTCACCATTGAAGATGATATCTTCGCTTTCCCGGATTAAGGAAAATCCCCAGAGAAAGCCTCTTAAACAGAGATTCGGCAGTACATCAGTGTTTCTCGGAAAAGCCGCTGATGGAAAGGTCATCGGCACCTCAAAAATTGGATCACATCATAAGGAATTTCTCTGGGAAGATCCCGAGAAAAGTATGATGTAATATCCCCAATCAGAAGCAGTTTCTCAAGAGACTCGCTTTCCCCAGTAGAATCGACAAATGGCGTCTCCAACAGAGAAGTTTGTGTACCTCTACAACTCAGACGTTGGGTTCCCCAGCAAATCTGACATCAAAATTTTTTCCGTCAAATGGCATCTCTCCAGGAAAATTCGGCGAGAAGTTTGAGGAAAACCGCTACGAATAGCGTTCCTTGTCAATAAAGTTTATTGACAAAAGAAACTAAGACCAGTTCCTTGGTAGGAAACCAGGATCGTGGGGAAGTTTATTTCAGAAACTTAGACCAGTTCCTTGGTTGGAAACCAGGATCGAGGGGAAGTTTAAATCAGCAACTAAGACCAGTTCCTTGGTTGGAAACCAGGATCGAGGGGAAGTTTAAATCAGCAACTTAGACCAGATCCTTGTTAGGAAGCCAGGATCGAGGGGAAGTTTACCTTTTCTAAGCATCAATGCTTAGCAAAAGAAGATGAATGCGCAAGCTGCCATTCATAGCCATCAAAATTTCGGTTATTCCGATATTTAATCCTCTTGCACCCCGAATGCTCGAATACCTTCGTCATTCACACTTTCGGGTCCAAGAAGATTAAATAGGGGCATCTGTAATACCCCAAATTTTGACCACTAAAGTTTCCCATCATTGTGCAAATCATCAGCACAATATGGATGAATCATCATGCCTCATCAATCTCCTCAAGGAATTGTTGAGCATTGACTGCAATCAGAGTTAGGGTTTCAAGCCCTCTCAGAGCCTTAGACAAAGGATCAATCAAGGAATGACTTGATCTTCAACTTGTCTAACCTCTCAAACATCCACAATGGATCAAAAGGACTCCCACTTCAAGGATTAAGCACAATGTTGCTCCCTTCTAGGTGGATCAAGCCTCCAGATCGACAGTGTCACCAAATTAGGGTTTTGATCGCCAAGGGCCTCCAGATGGAAAATTTCATCTGGGAACAAGCCATTGATCCAAAACATAACCTAATATACTCCATGGAACCTCATGAACCCATTCATCAAGTCAATTTTGCCTCAGGGGATGCATACATCAAAAATCAGGAATTAGGGTTTCTTGACCTAATTCACCCCTAAGTTGACTTTTGGGACAAACCATGAGCCAAGACCTCAAGACATGATTTGAGGGTCTTTGATATACCATATTGATCCATTTGGAACAATGGATTGATCCAAGAAGCTTGAGCAACAAGTTTCAATTTCATCTGCACCACAATTGGGGTTTCGCGAGAAAAGTCAACTGTAACTTTGACTTTTGACCTAGACATGCTCCCAAGGCCTAATACATGAATGAATATACCCTATGTCACCCATGGAACATGTCCATCAAGTTTTATTTAGGTCAAGGACATGATTTCCTGAAGAATTGCACAGTTTGGAATTCATCTGATAAAAAGTCAACTGTGCACAAAAAGTCAACTTTGACTTTTTGAGATTTTTCACCAAAATGATTTTTTAACCCTAAAATGATGTTAATGTATGATTTGAATCATCATTCATCAAGAAAAATCATGAATTGTAAAAGGGGTAACCATAAAAACTTAGAAAAATTCTAAGTTAAAAAATAAAGTGGCTAGGGTACCAACTTTGGAGGACCATAACTCCTAAACCACAAGGCCAATTTTTTCCATCCAAAGCTTGATTTGTAGACCTCATTATCATCTACAAAAGCTTCAACTACAAGTCATTCCAATTCATTAAGGATTTTGAGTTATGGAGTGATCAAAGTGGCTGAAAAGTGAAAATGTCACTTTTTCCAACACTTAGTGAAATTTTCACTAAGTCAGAATTTGCCTTCACTTTTTGCCAAATGTAGGGGGATTTTTCACTTGGAATCAAAAGAGATCAAAACCAAACTTGTTCAAACAGTTGTTGTATCATGTTAGGGCTTTCCAAAATGGCCAAGAACATTGCCAAATTCAACCTACATCATGAGATACAACATTGGCAAGTTGCCTTGCTGAAATCTGTCAAAGCAAGGCAGAATTTGCATTTTGGCTCGATTTGCCAAAATCAGCCAATTTCAATTGCTCCAATCCACTTGGACACCTCTGAGGATTGAATCCAAAGGGGCAATCACTGAGCCAAGCCCCTAAGGTCCAAGGAACAAGGAATAGCATGTTGAACCTAGAGTTGCCAAAATAGGGACAAGACTCCAAATTTGGAATGAAGCATTCAATGGAACCATCAAGCTTGCATGGACTGAGCCATTCTCATCTGAAATCAGTCAAGACTTATCCAAGACCAAGGGAACCACAGCTCTGAGCCCTAACCTCTAGTCAATGGCTAGAGGAGACTTGCATTTTCATTGGCCAACATTGAGGAAACACCTGCTGCAGTTGCCATTCACTATGGATCCCAAAACAAACTTGCTCTACTATAAATAGAGCTCAATTGTGTTCAGTTTGAGTACACCAAAGCCATCAAACAGATGTTTTCCTCAAAACTCTTCTTTCACTCCAATTTTACATTCAAAAGCAAGTAATTCTGAGTTTTTGAGCTAGAGAGAAATTCCACTCAAACCAATCACACACACACCTCATATATATCATATGTAAGCTGTGCAAACCATCAAAAGTGACCTGTAATCACAACATCACAAAGTCACCTCTCAAAACCTCAAAATAACACTTTTTTCCACTTTTCAAGCCATGTCTTGATTCAGTCACTTTCCAAACCAGATAAAACCTCAGACACACTCCAAATATCATCCTTGAACTGTCCCAAATGGTTCCCACCATCTGGAACACCATTTGAGGGAGTTGCTATTTTGGTCACTTTTAACCCCTTTTGCAAGAAAGGGACAGTTTGTGTTTTTGCAGGTACCAGCTGATTCCAACCATCCTTAAAGTATCTAAGGGATCATTTGAGGTTGTTCAAAGCATAAAATCATATCTGGAGCAAGGGAGTTGACAGATTGGTGAGAAAACTCCAAAAGCTCAAAGGAGGGTAAGCATCTCAACTTGCAGTCACCAAAACATGTGTGCATTTGAAGTCCATTGATTATGCATCTCTTATACATGTCATATGTGTTGTGTTTGTGCCATTTGATCATGTAATTCATGCCTGTATTGAGTTGTAGCATAGAACATGCAATTATAGGTCATTTTTGGAACCACTATCGGGTTTTGAGGAGAGAGTGTGATATGAAAAAACCACCACCACCATTGGATTCCTTGTGAAATTCTGGCCCAGATACATATAAATTTTGTCTCGAACCATTAAGAATTGAGAAAGTTATGACCTTCACGTTTTTGAGCCAAAACTTGCCTTGGGCAAGCCAAAACCAAGCCATGCCTTGTATATTTGTTGGTTCAGTTTTAACAATGGATGTATCACCACCCCAGTGGTAAGGCGCGCGCCTTGTAGGCTTGAGGTCGTGGGTTCAAACCCCACCCATGCCATTTTGTGATTTTTCACATTTTGCTATTTTTCCAATTATTTTCATGTTTTGTTAATTATTTGGAATATTAATAACTCACTCAATTTTAATTATTTTTTATTGGTTCTTTTTGCAAAAAATCACAAAAATATTGAAATATTTATTTCCACAAAAAAAATTAGATTTATATTATTTATTTAATATAGTTAGTATTTTTGTGAATAAATCCCTTTTATTTGTTTTTAAACCATTTAAAAATAAATATACATGTTGAAGAATCAAGACCAAATGAGTTTTAATATCTCTTGTGATTTATACCTCATTTTTCAAACCTAAAACCAAAATCACAAGTTGTTTATTCAAATTTATTTGGAATTTTGTATCATTTTAATTAATTTTTCATTGAATAATTACTTTTAATGATGAAATTAGGGTTTTATTGATTTTCCCCTTTAAACAAACTTTGTCAAACACTCATGGGCCTCTAATAGAGTGTAAGACCCAATCCTTTTTTGACCAAATCCATTTTGGGCCTCACTTATTGTATAAGTCCCGATACCGTCAAAAAACTAACGGCGCAGTCGTCGCCTTTTCAAAAATCATCTGGGCCTCTCCTTGAGCTATAAGACCCATTCAAAACACTTTTGGGCCTCTATTAGAGTGTAAGACCCAACCCCCTTTTAACCAAAACATTTTGGGCCTCACTTATTGTATAAGTCCCTCTGCGTTAAAAGAAAACCTCGGCGCGATCGCCATTTTAAACGAAAAGTCAACTGGGCCTACCCTCGTGTTATAAGCCCCACTCATTTTCTTTAAAACTTTTGGGCCTCTTGAGAGAGTGTAAGACCCATCCCTCTGTACAGAAAACCTTTTTGGGCCACAGTCACTTGTATAAGACCCTCTGTACAAATTCAACGATAAAACCCTGGGCCTCTCCTTGAGCTATAAGCCCCAAATCTTTCTTTTTCAAAGCACTTTCTCCTTTGATTTTGAATATACTGTTGTTTTCAATCTTTATTTGTTGAACAACTAACCAAACAGCATGGAAGCTCTACATCCGAGTAAGTGGTTATCGCTTTCATTTACTGCTTTCATATATATAAACTGTATTGTGGGGCTGCCCGTTGTAAGTCTCCTTTCATAAACTCATATCAACTGTGTAATAATAGTATAGATATTTCGAGTTTCCTCGGCAACTACGTCTAGAACCTGGTAAAGTCGTCTTGTTTATTCGTAGAAATAGACGCCTAGATCCCCAATAGGAGCACCAGATACAGTCTTCTCTTCGGCTGTCCTCCTTAGGAATTGTCAAGAAACTCTACTCCCCAAGATGAATGTATTCTCCGTGAATGGCATCTTTGAGTTTCTTCCAAATTCTCGAACGTTCCTGACTCGATCTATTCCTTGTGAATAGCTTGCCTTGAATGTCTCGGGGTTTGGGAACCCACTACGGTCATAATCTTGGACCTTAACTAAGGAACCCTCTTTAAAAGTTAAAAGTCGCTGGATAGTAAACCTCGCATGTTTACCAGTGGTTTTTATCTTTAAAAGAGTCATCTCTTCGAATGGAAAGGGGATGATGGACCCACGGGCTTCTTAAAAGCATCGGCCTCCTCTTGGGCATCGTACAAGGACCCGTCGGCTTCTTAGAAGTATTCACAGCCTCCTCTTAGGCTTCGTATAATGATCTCTTCCTCCGGGAATGATAGCCTTCTCTTGGGCTTCGTACAAGGACCGATCGGCTTCTTAAAAGCTTCTAGCCTCCTCTTGGGCTTCGTACAAATTATCCCGACGACCTCCTAGAGGTATAGGAACAGAACTTAGTAATCTCCATAAAGCAGTCTTTTCCAGAGTCTACTACTATTTCTCAAAGCATAGTACAAAAGATAAAACTCTAGACTTGGACAGTCTATTTTCCTTGAGTCTCAAAGACATTCTCAAGTGACCCTCCGTTAAATAGGAAGGAAACCCGCAGACTCGGACAGTCTCAATACCCTTTGGATTTCCCCTTTCCTTAAAGAACAGGGAACAATCCTGATCCTCAGATTAAACCCATGAGTACAGTGTTGCTCATATAAGAACTTATTTTCCCTGTTAAGATCAGTATATTGGATCTGTCACTTAACTAAAACAGTCACCAGCAGATCGCCTCCTCTTAGGCTTCCTATAATGATCCTTCTTATCCTCAGCATAAGTTAGCCTCCTCTTGGGCTTTGTACAAATGATTCTCCCCAGCAGAGCAAACCTTTTCAGCCTCCATCTCGGGCTTTATACGAGATACAAAAAGGTTCTTATTGAGCCAAACAAACAAATTTCAGCCTCCATCTCGGGCTTCATACGAGATACAACAAAAAACACTCTCTTGTTGAATATAAAAGATTCCCCTGTAGAGTCAAAACCTTTTAGCCTCTCTGTCAGGCTTTGTATGAGACACAAAGGACTTCCTCGTTGAGTCAATCATCCTTCTGCCTCCATCTCGGGCTTCGTACGAGATACAAAACAAGAGTCAAACTCTTTTTCAGCCTCCATCTCGGGCTTCATACGAGCTATAAAAGATTCTCCAGCTGAGTCAACTCTTTGTTAGCCTCCTCTTAGGCTTCGTATAATGATATCCCCCACAGGGTCGAACCCTTTTAGCCTCTCTCTCGGGCTTTGTATGAGACACATAATTAGCCTCCTCTTAGGCTTTGTATAATGATTTTCCCTAGCAAAAATTAGCCTCCTCTTAGGCTTTGTATAAGAAAACCACTGGTTGATCCAATCAACCTTTTAGCATCAAATCTGTGCCTCGTTCACAGTACACAAACATCAACAACTCCTTCCCTTTCATCTAATCGCTGTAAGCGGCAAGCCTCTGGATCATCTACATCCATGCCACTGTCCTTCTTTTAGCATGAGGAATTCCTAAGGAAAGATGGCGTTGCTCTATACACAGAGTTAAAGTCTTCTCCTTCAGGTTAAAACCCCTTCTTCGGAAATTATGGCATTGCTAGGATCCGCGTATCCCAGTTAAAGTAATTCTCCTTTACCCCTCTTTAGAGTTGACAAATTCTCTCTAAAGTTGAGACCTTTCAGCTTCATATCTTGGGCTTTGATCAAGATACAAACAACCTTTCGCTTCACGTCTTGGGCTTTGAACAAGACACCAAAAAACCCCATTTCCTCCCATAGAATAGGAGGAACTACGAACGCTCTGATTTCCCTGTTTCGGTAAACGGGAATACGTAGGCATAAGATCGAAAGAAAAGATCTTAGCGAGCACACTAAACAAAAACCCAAAATCCCATACTTTCATGTATCTATCAGAAAATCAATCAGTCCTAACATCCTAAACATTTCATTCTTAACAAAATAAGCAGAGAGAGCCCCACAACCACAATGGCATCCGTAACTTAACAGACCGCTGTTTAAACTCGTCATGCAAGCAGGGTTAATTGGAGACATCTATTTCCCTTCCTTCATCAGCTTTAATAGGATAAAAAATGAATCGATCTGTAGTAACACCAAAGAATGATAGTGCTTAAGAACCACATCCAAAATCGCTCGCTACACACTTGTAGCGGACACCACTGGGATCGGTGCAGATACTATCTCAGAGATAACAATGTTGTGTGATGTCGTACTATGTGATGGCTGATTCTGAGCAGCCATCAAAGTTTCCATCATCCCGTTGATCTTCTCTAAACTTTCCTTCAATGTTGAAACCTCTTCCCGGAGTGCTCTGTTTTCCTGATCGAGTTGATCCATTCTTTTCTTGTGACTGGCTCGAGTATTGTATCGATGATTCAGTTTGACTGAGAAGAGAAACATGGATGAGAACCTGGAATGCAAAGGAATGCAAATGAAAATGCAAATGCGAATGCTATGCAACAAGATTCATGGAACTCGCCTATTTATAATCATTGAGGAATATTAACAGGCTCCCTTATTAATCATGAAAAAACGGTTACAATCATTAGTATCGGAAGACTAAAAATTGATTTAATATAAAATTAAAACGCGTCTGTACGCCTTACAATAGTCATAACGTAAAGCTAATAATGATGGATCTAAGGAGACTCTTCCAATGGTCTTCGTTTGAGTCGCTCGATTTCTTCTTCCATCTGGGCTTCTTCTAAAATAAGGTTGTCGACGAGGTGTTGACTGATGACCAGAATGGGGTAAGACGTCTTGAGCTTTCTGTTTCTTGCAATAAGTAGCCTTTTTCAGAAATTCTCCTTTTGTAGTCATCTCAGCTTGAATATTAACCGAAGATAGGAAATGAGTTTTTATCTTAAATTAGTAACTCCATCAGCTGGGGAAATTCTTCAAGGATAGGTACCAATTGATAATCAAGGAAGCAGTAGTAGAATGAAGATAATAACTTCCCATATCTGGTCTCGATCCTTCCTTTATCTGTCAGCAAGGTCTTCGGTCTCCTTAGATCGTCTAGGTTATGACTCTTGTAAAGGTACTTCGACGTTTTATTTTTTTTACAAGAGTCTATGATATTCCTACGATGTTTACAAACAAGACTAAGTTTCATGAATCTTTATGATATGATGCTTATGAATGCAAGGATACAAACACACAAAGCACAAAGCACAAAGCACACACAAGCAATCAGAAAGGCAAGGGTCCTAGGTTTGAAAGATCGCAGCATGGAGCAAAGGTCTAACCATCCCAAGAAGGTATGTACTATGGTTCATATGTACCTGCCGAACGGGTTCTACGAAGTTCCCAGAGTCTACAACCCATCTTTCAGATATTATCGATTTCCCAAATCACTTGGTAGTCAATAATATTCTCAAGAGAATCTCATCTGAGTGTAGTATCGCGTAGTGACTATTGCAGAAATAGAATCCCGCATAGTCCCCGCACTACATCCTAATAGGCAAAGTTGGTTTAAAGGTAACTACGGTCCCCAGTCTCGATGGCCTTTAGTTCGAAATAATAGCGTCTTCACGAATAGACTCGTTGGACAAAATTAAATTCGAGACGACCTAGACTGAGTGGTGAAGTCTCAATTCACTTTTTAAGGAATCGACTCCCTCAAAGTATCCTTGAATTCTCACCGTTCCTATCATAATTTCACTCTAGTCCGGGTGTAGGACTTTGTCTCACCACACAAGTAATAACCCAAGCAAACATAACAGATAATAAATATATAACAAAGCATAATTAATCAAGTTAGGGGGAACCCTCTTATGTCTTTCCCCAGTGAAGTCAACATTTCTGTCGCGGTGAAAATTGGATACCATAGGTATTTGTTAACTAGGATCGCATTTTTTTAATGTCACCACCGTCTTTGATTTTATCCAAGGGAAGGGAGAAAGACCGAATACCCACAATGCAATGCAAATACACTAAGATTCTAAGTTCGGGGGTTGGTTATACCTAGGGAAGGTGTTAGCATCCTAGATATCTGTAGTACTCTACAGGAACCTCTTGATTTTATTATGTTATCTGTTTTTTGTTTGCTAAGGGTTTAAGGGTAGGTGAAGAAGATGAGTCATCATCTCAAGAAAGACCACCACACTTTTGAAAATGTTTGAATTTTTGTGGGGTATGGGATTGTATGTCCCTTTCTTTGAGATGATTAACATCTAATTCTCTTGTGTGGAGAATTAGGTGGGCTAAAGTTTGATTAAAAATCAAAGTTGAAGGGGGACTAACCTAGGAAGTCTATCCTAAGTTGTCTAATTGACTTATCTTAAGGGTATCAATTATGATGCAAATGAAATGCACCATGCACAATAACATGGTTATCATGCATGGGATTTTCCCTTGGATATTTTATGCGGTTAATTATATTATTTAGGCGAGTGTGCTAGCAAAGTGATGCTAGACTTGTGTCCAGTGATCAAAAGGTCGAATGCGATGCCCGAAGGCGATCGACTTATATGGGTGGAAAATTGGCTCGACGTTGGATCGAGAAATTTTTATATTTTTGAAAGGGTTTAGACATGCAAGCATAACTCAAGTAAATGATAAACATACAAGCAAGCGAGACTAGTTCACACACGATCGTACGATTAAGCATTGAGGTTTTTAACAGGGAGTAAATTATTAGGAAGAGTTAGTTTTAGATTTATTTTATTATTTCAATTAGAGATTATTGTTATTATTATTATTTACTTGAGGAGGTGTAGAGAAGTTTTTAAATTTAGTCATAAAAGGGATTCTTCTTTTAATTTTAGATTTTTAACAAAAATAAGGGATTTATTAAAAGAATATAAAAAAGAAAAAGGTTTTAACGTTAGTATTTTTCATTTATTAAGGTTAAAAGGTTCACAAAATTCTTATTAATAAAAAGACTTTTATTTTAAAAAAACAGAGTTTTATTAAAGGGGTTTATTAATTCAGGAAATTTTTTGTAAACTAAAAAGGGTTTCATTTTAATTTTACATAAAAGGTTTCATATTTATAAAATGTTTTACATTAAAAAGGGAGTTTTATTTTCGTGTAAGGAAGAAAAAAAAATCTAATTAAAAAAAGAGTTTTATTATTATTATTGAGAGTTATAAATTATTAATTTAAAAGAAAAAGGGAAAGATTGTTAAAGTTTTTTTTTTTTTACTAATCTTATTAATAAAAGAGATTAATATTAAAAAAAGGTTTTACTCACTTAAAAAAAAGGTTTTATTAATTATTATAAAAAGGGTTTAATTTTAATTATAAAAAATGTTTTAATTTTAAAATAAAAAAGAAAAGAACAAATGAAAAAAGACCGAGGGGCTCTCTCTCGCTATCTCCATCTTCTCTCTCTCTCGTCTCTCTCAGTTTCTCTCGCTCAGAACATCAGGGTAAAAACCCTAGATGCGCTGCCGCTGCAATCGACCAAACAAGCAAACAAAACCCTACCCCCAGCAATCCTGGTACCCCGATTTCATTATCGTTTTGATGATTACAAGTACAAGATTGCTCAAAGGAAATACGAAAACGAAAAAAAAAGGAAATAAGCAAGTCGTCGGTTGTCGATGGTGAGGAGGAGCGATTAAGACCTCGAGCGAAACCTCTGTCGAAGATAAGTCCTCTTCCTTTCCTCCCTTTCTGCGCTTTTGCGTGTTGTTGTTGACGTTATGCTCTGCTATGCGTGTGTGGGTTTGTGAACTCTTGCTGATGTGCGTATGTGTGTCGTTTCGATTTCTGGTGTGGATCGAATTTGTGTAAATTGTAGGTTCTGAATTTCTGGAGCTTTCTGGTTTGAATTATATGAAGTTTGTGTTGGAGTGTATGTTGATATATGAATTTGGTTTGGTATGTTGATGAATGGGTTTGATGTTTAGGTGATGAATTGGTTGATGAGTTTTGATTATGCTATGCCCCCTTGTGACTGATGCTGCGTGTTCTATTTATAGGCTCACTTGAAATCACAACCTTGATTTCAGAATTGAATGCAGTTGATTTTTGTTTATTTGGAAATGATGGAAAAGATCTGATCCTTCTTTGATGATTTCACGAATTGACGCACTTCCCCTTTTCACTTGATTGTGTTTAAAAAAATGATTTGGAAACTTAATAGAAATGTTTGATTGTGTCCTTAATATGGCTGAGATTCTTTGTCCCCTTTTGGAAAGTTTTGCTGGCGGTATCTCTGCGATATTGCCCAAATCTTCCAAATTTGAAAATGACGAAATCTTTCTGATTCAAAAATATCTCTGAGGCCAAACCTTTTAAGATTTTGAAAGAATAAATGTTGGGAAATTGGTTTTGGAAGGGCTTAATGATGATGAAAACTTTCTATTCTGATTTGAGGAAGTTGGAACACGTTAAGGTTATTTTTTGGGAAGAAGTGAATTTTCATGATTGTTGTATGAGACGTGTTTTTCCTCTTGAATTAACTCCCATGTTCGAATTTCCTCGCCATGAATACGTGATGAAGGAACTTTCCTTTTTGAATTATCATGTTTGATCGAGTCTTAGTTGCTCATTTGAATTTTCAAAATATCTTGTTTGTTTTCTTAACGTCACCCTTTTATGACTTTTGATGCAGAGATCTTGTTGATGGCTGGGAATAGAGTAACCTCCTTATCATCATTCGAAACAAACAGTGTGGCTTTTTAATTGACTTCAAACATCTTGCTTCCGCTTTTGAAATGAATTCTCATTGATGTAGGGTGACTCTTGGCAGTCGTATTTGAAAGGTCTTATGCTGTCCTAATCTTGGCAACGTCTGCTATCATGTTTTGGAATCCTTGTTTGGTACCTTGTCATGTTTCTGCATAATATTCGAAATCAAATGAAAATTAACTCGTCTCCTCTTAATAACGCAGGCTCAATGAGGAGAAATTTTAGAAGTTGGCAAAACCAATGGGCTGCTGCGCTCAACCGATCCTTAGCTTCGCGCTTGTATTAAGTAAGTAAACCAATTCCCCTTTCTTAGTTTTTTTTAATCGAAGGAGTTAAAAAGGAAATTGCTTGCACCCTGTTATTGACGTGGGGTTGATTTCAAGAAGAACTCTAGTGTCATCTTTCAATTATGAGGATTGTTCGCTGTAGGTATGCAGATGATTGTCCGTGTGTAAACTCTTGTTCTCTAGCCGAGGCCTTGACACATTCCATTGGAAGTGCTTGTAGTAATTAGTTATTTGCGTTCTTGGTTTCTTTTTGTTGACAGGTTTCTGCAGCTTATATTCGTTCAGGTGAGGTTGAAAAACCTGTTGATTCCATTCTTACTTTCAAGCTTATTGTCAATTTTGGTATGAGTAATCCTGAATTCGCTTGTGGTTTGGTAACAGGCATCTTTTTCCTCGTGTCCATTTAGAAGAGATTTGAAAAGAGTACGAACCGGCGACGAGTATAGGATCCTCCATAATGGTGAGCCTGTTTCCTCCTTGAATTTTTACTTTGCCAAGCTCTTGGTATTCATGTAAAGGTAGTTTGAAATTGCTTTGTGTTTGTGGGCTGTTAGATTCCACCTGTTAGTGAATCAATTATTTGGGTCTTGAATTGCCTGGAATTCTCTTTCCACTTACAATATCTATGCTGCCCGTGATTCTTGAGTTTGGTTGTGTGGCTGTTATGTATTTCTCCTTGCTCATTATTTTGGTTTTGTACTTGTACTGTTGTTCGCTAATTTCATTTGTTTTTCATGTATGCTGATAGTTAAACTGTGGGATCGATCTTGGCTGAGAATGTTAATATTTCGTAATTACATTGTCGTATTTTTTTGAGATTATCCAAAGGGTTCGTATGGCCACAATGTCTTACAACCATTTCCAAATTTTGCAGTTTAATGGTCATTGCTCCAAGAATGGCGGATTGCAGCAGCTCTAACATTGGAGAACACAATACCTGGTTTCAACTACAACAGGTTTTCCTTACTTGGCTAGAAGAAATGTGACGAATTTCATATTGCAGATGGTATTAGCCCCAGAACAACATATACAATGAGAGGTGTTGGTGGCGATGTCATAATGATTTCGAATTCGGAGCGCAACGAGACGCAATACTAGGATGCAGTTTGAATACTTAACTTTGTAAAATCTTCGTATGCGAATTAAAATGGCATGTAAATTGAGATGTAAAATTTTAGCTAGCTGATATTGTTTGTAGTGCCTCTTGTGTATTGATAGGAGTAACCCTCATTTCTAAAGTGTAATAGAAATCTCGCCTCTAGAAAATAGGTTGCTGAGATTTACTTCTTCAGCAGACCAAGGATATATAGGCAATCGTGTTGCCCTGCTGTAACAACAGCCATTCCCTTGGCACAAATTCTTAGGCTTGCCACCTCAGTCAAAAAGATGTGGATCTAATGGGGAAAGCATTTCCAAATACTACATACCATCTTTCCTACACGTTGCATTTTGGCAAGTTTGTAATTTAGATGTTTTAATGAGCTTGACTTAAATTTGTAACTTTGAAACTGTAATGACTTGACTTATGAATGTCTATGAATACACTTTGGAAGCTTCGTGATCCCTGGGTCTTTTTTACAACTTGAATTAATGAAAGGTGAACTCATCACTTATATCTCATATTCTGGGTAAACCATAAGCGTACCCTCGATTGTTTTCAGTGAACGATGTACAATGAAGCTTGAGGATTTCGAAATGGGCTCGACTTATAAAGAATCATTTTGGATTTTTGAATCAATTTTCGACTTGCATCCTCATACGAAAGTTAAGCGATTAGAACCTCGAATTAAATTGGACCCTCAAGTTGTATATTATAGCCTTGAATTCTTGATCTTAAGCATCCCTTGATATAGTACAAATGCCAATCTTAAATATTATCCTCAATTAATCCTTGCCTTTCTTGAGTTTCGCTACCAAATTCTATATATTTCCATGACTTTTGGAAAATATAAGAAAAAAAAATCCTTATAAAACTTGATGTAATATTATGTGCTAAAATTTTTGATCCGAGCATGGTTTAAGCAACCCACTTCTTCATTACTAATGATAACCGACAAGGACTAAATGATTTGTGAGGAATCTAAATCTATTACCAATGGTTAAAATGTCTTGAACATTCTAATTCCAAATGATCTTCAAACTTGCTTGAAGAATACTTGACAGTTTCAAGAAACAAATATTCTTCTTGAAATAGAGGGCATGAGCTTCATGCTGGAACCATATGGAGATGATGTAGGATTTTTAGGCTAGATCTTGTAAATCCGTGACAACAAAGAACTTGAATTTGCATTTTTAATTTCAAACTTCTAATTCCTTCCCAAATTGAACTTTTCTTGATGGACCAATACTCAAGAACAAAAGAGCAAACACATCTCTTCAAATTGAGGAGCTAACAGAGGGAAAGAAAAACCACCTTGATGCAACGTAATACACAACCAATAACCAGTTTTGAGGGACAAATCCAAATCAGAGGGTATAAGGATTTAATATTCTATGGGGAGGAAAACTGAGGAGTCTGAAGGAAGAAAAGGCTTGGTAGTGGCTCAGGGACCAGAAAGGGGAAAGGTACAACCTCACGGGAATCCACGTACATCTTGCAAAGACTAGAGAACCTCCACAAACACACACACAACAGAGCCTTCAAGACCTCGAGCTTTCTGTAACAACACCTGTCCTTAAAAGAAACAGAACAACCAAAGCTAAACAGATCGGTTAGTTATGCATAAATGATAACCTAATATGCTATGCAAAAATGGAGCGGGTATCTTAGGGTCAAATATTAGGGTACGACAGTTAATACATTTGATAACTTTGACTTCCTTTTCCAAGGCACGAAACCTTTCAAAGGATAGTTTCGACGCAGTCACAATGGTGGGCACAAATGGTGGAGGTACACCAAAATCATCATATTATTCATCAACATTGATCATAGAACCATGCTGAGCAGCAACAGAAAACTATGGAGTGTATGCGTTGATCACAAGAATAGGGATGACACCCTCTTTGGTCACTCCAGGTGAACCCAGTTGTTCAGCGAGTTTCCTTGCTTCAGTAGCAACATCAATATTTTATTCTTTATGTGTTAGTACCATCATAGCTTCCAGCAATTAGTCCATCTTTCCTCGGAGGGTATCAATGTATGCCCTCATGGTGGTCTGATTAGCTTCGATCTGCTCCAATGTCATGTTATAATTCTTTCTTATTTTGTAGCGATGTCGAGTAGTCAGATTGGATGAAGAGAGAGAGGTATGGTATATGAGTTTTTTTTGTTTGAGTGAATGCATGGATGCATGTGTTTTTTATTTTATTTTACCAAGCTCTTTTTTATATGATGACTGGATGCATGAATGAATGATTATGAGGTTACCAAGTAAGTGGTTCCAAGATTCTGAAAAACGATGAAGGATACATTCATTGCTCTCCTTACAAGGATCTTGTAACACCCTAATTTTTACCCCTAAGATCCCACTTTTGATTTGCATCATTGCATCCAAACAAGATCACAAACCTTGACCCTTCTGCCCTCCTCTATGGGTTTGCTTTTGAGGGAGATCACCAAGGATCTGTGTATTATTCTTACTTACTGTTTTTCTTTTTACTAACCTCTAACTAAAATACCAAAAATATTTTGCAATTTTTCTTGTTTATGCTTCTCTGTGTGTTTAGGGATTTACATGGAGATTGATGGCAATGGCATTGGTTCCAAGTTAAATGTGTTTATTCATTTAAGTCAAGATCAGATGGAAGTTTGACCTAATCTTGGTCAAACCATCAAAGGATTGCTTGGATTTCAATTTGGTTGTGGCATTGGTCTATTTCTCAAGCATTGTTTATCCAAAGTCAAATTGTCTTGTATTGAAACTCATCAGATTTTCAAGCAGTGATTCATGTGAAGTCTGGTTCAGAATCAGGATCAAATGGACAATCAGTCCAAATTGTGCTCATATGTGGATATATTTTCCTATAGATTGTTTCAGAGAAATTCAAATTGATTCAGAACTTATGTCATTTATTATCAGAGATTTGTCTGAACAAGTCAAACTTGGAGGATATTTAGTCTGAGTGTGTGCCAGAGGATTTAATCAGGGTTATCAGGTCAAGTATGTGGCTATTCTTCAATGATTGAGATTCAAGAAGAGTTTGACCTGATCTTGGTCAAATAAGTCAAGATGGTTTCATTTTCAAGGTCTCTGTGTCATAGACCTTCAAATCATCAAGTGGTCAAGATCAAGGTTTTGTGTAAGTTTAGTTTCATCTGATGAAGTCAGGTGAATGGGTATGCAAAAGTCATTTGATATATATTTCAAATCATTTGCAAGGTCCTGATTATATGGTTCATAATTCTAGTCATTGGTTAAGACAAGACAAAACCGACCATTGCAAGATTAATTCAAGATATGGTCCATATTGCAAGTCCTAATTATATGTGCTCTTTATAGGTTCAAGTCAAGCGTGCCATATTTATTTCAAAGTTTGATCAAATTTCACTAAGATTCAAGATTTATTGTAAGTTTGTTTCACTTTTAGTTAAAGTCAAGAATTGATTCAATATTTGGTCAAGGTTCAAAATTTGTTTCATTTCAAATTTAATTTTAAAAAAATCAAGAGAGGGTGCACCTATTAGTTAAAGACCAAGTCAAGTCCATTTTACAAATAGAGTCCAAAAAGTGAGGTGCAAATAGATTCTAAGCCCATCATTTAAATTACAACAAAAATGCAAAAAAAAAAACAAAAATAGCTACTTCCAAGCTACAACACGACCAACTAGTCCAAAAGCAATTCATAAAATTCCAAGCTTGTTACATTTCAAAACAAGTTGATACATGGGCCATGAAAAAATCTTTTCCAAAGGAAGCCATGTCAAGATCAAACCATTCGTACTACACATTTCCAAGATCGTGCTCCAACCGTGCCACTTCAAACCAATGTGACATGAGGCCTTGTACTAAGAAAAATATCAGGTTCAAGCATGACCAAGTCCAGCTACTCATGCTAACAATAACAAGCTTCTTGTGTGCTACCCTCCAAGCCAAAACCGTGGAGCTACAAATTCCTACACGAGCAGCCATGACATGAGATTTGAAACCACAAACCTTGTCAAAGTTGAATACAAGATACAAAAAACCTTTTAGCTTCACGTCTTGGGCTTTTAACAAGATACAGAAAACCTTTTAGCTTCACGTCTTGGACTTTGAACAAGATACAAACAAACCAACCTTTAGCTTCAATCTTGGGCTTTGAACAAACACCCAGACATCTATTTCTTCCTTAGAATAGGAGGAACTACGATTGCTCTGATTTCCCTATACTCCACAACAGGGAATACATAGGCATAAGATTGTTTCAATGCCCATTTCTGTTGCCCAAGACAATGCTTCTCAACATCAGATGCCTCCTAGTTTCCCTTGGGGCATGCCTCTCAATTATGTGCCAGAGGGACATCAACCGCCTACTAATGAAGGTCAAAGAGTTCTTTCTGTTATGACTATACCACCTCTGTGGTTAATGATGTTCCTCATACTGAAATTCAAGTTATTCCTTTTGCTGTATCTGTGCCACCACCTGTGGTTCCTTTAAAGAGTACGCACAAAGGTGGCGTGAGATTGTTGCATAGATCAATCCTCTGCTTGAAGAGAAGGACATGACTAAGATTTTCCAGAAGACATTGAGCTCATTTTGTTATGAGATAATGGTTGCAAGTGCGCCTAGTGACTTCAACGAAATAGTTAATATGGGTATGCGCTTAGAAGAGGGAGTTCTTGAAGGAGTCTGGCCAAGGAAGGTAGTTCTGGAAGTGCAAAGAATTTTGGTGCTGGTTTTTCTAAGAAAAAAGACGGAGAAACCAATGCCATCACTCAAGAGAGATCCAAAAGATACAGGGGAAGAAACAACAATAATGGTAACGATCGTTAGCAATAAGTAGCTTTTGTTACTCTTGTCATCAATGTTGTTGCATTTACTCAAGCAACTCTGAATTATCAACCTCAATTCTAAAAATAAAGCTCTCGCCAACAAAACAAACAACAGAGCCATTTTTAGAAGAAGTTTGACCCAATTTTGATGACTTACTCCAAATTCTTCCCGCTTTGATTTAAAAGAAAATTGTTGAAACTCGTACCCCACTTGTTGTTCCAAAAGATTCACTATGGTGGTATAAACCTGAGGCTCATTGTGCTTTCCATCAAGGGGCAACTGGGCATGACATTGAGAATTGTTTTTCATTGAAGATGGAAGTACAATGGTTGGTCAAGTGTGATATCTTGTCTTTTGAAGATACTAATCCTAATGTGCAATCAAATATGTTTCCTAAGCATGGCAATACTACTATGAATATGGTTTATGGGTGTCCTAGTACACATCGTATTTTTGATATTCGCTAGATCCGAAGGTCACTAGTCGAGATGCATGCTACCCTGAGTGAATACATCCATTATGAACATGACTATGCTGCTTGTTGTATTTGCTCTGTGAACCCACGTGGGTGTGTAGTTGTGAAAAGGGATTTACAAGAAATAATTGATTAGAATCTGATTCAAGTCACTGCGAATAGAAATGAAGATGAAAATATGGTGAATGTCATAGTTCCACACTCCAATATCCTAGAGCGAAAAGTAATTTCTTATAATAGTCAGAAGTCTACTGTTACACCTTTGGTCATTCGTTTTCCTGGTCTGGTTCCGTATGAATAAGATAAATCTGTTCCCTATAAATACAATGCTACTATGTTGGAGGATAGAAAATATGTTCCCATTCCTTCTCTCCCCTTAATCGTGACCATTGCAGATGTAGGTCATGTGACCAGAAATGGTCAAATATTTTCTATTGTACCCTCGAAGACAAGTGAAGATGCTGTGGATTAAATTTTGCATACACCGTCTAAAATATCTGTGTGTAGCGAGCGATTTTGGACGCGGTTCTTAAGCGATGGTCGCTCTCTGCGGTTTGAGCTTAAACTACAGGTCGATTCATTTTTTATCCTATTAAAGCTGATGAAGGAAGGGAAATAGATGTCTCCAATTAACCCTGCTTGCATACTGAGTTTAAACAGCGGTCTGTTAGGTTACGAATGCTATCAATGTGGGGGGGCCTTTGTACTGGTTATTTGTATTTTCGCCAATACTGATTTTCTTTTTCTCTTTCTAGGACTTTCTGGCGGGGAGCAAGGATTAGGATGTTAGGACTGATGCTTTTGAATTACTGCTTTTGATATGGGAGTATGGGGTTTGGGTTTTTTGTTGATTGTGCTCGCTAAGATCTTTTCTTTCGATCTTATGCCTACGTATTCCCGTTTACGGAAACAGGGAAATCAGAGCGTTCGTAGTTCCTCCTATTCTATGGGAGGAAATGATTGTTTTTGGTGTCTTGTTTAATGCCCAAGACGTGAAGCGAAAAGGTGGTTTGTATCTTGTTCAAAGCCCAAGATATGAAGCTGAAAGGTCTCAACTTTAGAGAGAACTTGTCATCTCTAAAGAGGGTCTGTATGTCACAACTGTTGGGTGACTGACTGTAAAGGAGAATTACTTTAACTGGGATACACGGATCCTAGCAATGCCATAATTTCCTTTATAGGGGGTTTTAACCTGAAGGGGAAGACTTTAACTCAGTGTAGAGCAATGCCATCTTTCCTTAGGAATTTCTCATGCTAAAAGAGGGACAGTGGCATGGATGTAGATGATCTAGAGGATTGCCGCTTACAGCAATTAGATGAAGGGGAAAGGAGTTGTTGATGTTTGTGTACTGTGAACGAGGCACAATTTTGATGCTAAAAGGTTGATTGGATCAACAAGTGGTTTTCTTATACAATGCCTAAGAGGAGGCTAATATGTGTCTCGTACAAAGCCCGAGAGAGAGCCTAAAAGGTTTTGACTCAACGATGGAATCTTTTGGTATCTCGTATAAAGCCCGAGATGGAGGCTATTGTATATTTAGCTCAATAAAAACATTTTTGTATCTCGTACAAAGCCCGAGATGGAGGCGAAATGGGTGATTGACTCAACGAGGGAGTCTCTTATATGTCTCGTACAAAGCCTGAGAGAGAGGCTAAACGTTGTTTGACTCCGCTGGGGAGGATCATTGTACAAAGCCCAAGAGGAGGCTAACTTCACTGGAGAAGGATCATTATACAAAGCCTAAGAGGAGGCCATGGTAACTGTTTCAGTTGAGTGACAGGTCCAATATACTGATTTTAAAGAGAAAATCAGTTCTTATATGAGCAACACTGTACTCAGGGATTTGATTCGAGGATCCGGGATATTTCCTTCTCTTTGAGGAAGCGGGAAATCCGAAGGGTATTGAGACTGTCCGAGTCTGCGGGTTTTCTTCCTATTTAACGAAGGGGTCACTTGAGAATGTCTTTGAGACTCAAGGAAATTAGACTGTCCAAGTCTAGATTTTTATCTTTTAGACTGTGTTTTGAGAAACAGTAGTAGACTCTTTGAAAGGTCTGTTCTATGAAGATGACTAGGTTCTGTTCCTATACCTCTAGGAGGTCGTCGGGACAATTTGTACGAAGCCCAAGAGGAGGCTGGAAGCTTTTAAGAAGCCGACGGGTCCTTGTACAAAGCCAAGAGGAGGCTATCATTCCCGGAGGAAGAGATCATTATACGAAGCCTAAGAGGAGGCTGTGAATAATTCTAAGAAGCCATAGGGTCCTTCTACTAAGCCCAAGAAGAGCCGAGGTTGCTTTTAGGAAGCCTGTGGGTCCTTGTACGAGGCCCAAGAGGAGGCCGATGCTTTTAAGAAGCCCGTGGGTCCCCAAACCCCGAGAAATTCAAGGCAATGCTATTCACCGAGAATAGATCAAAGTCAGGAAAGATCGAGACTTTGGAAGAAACTCAAAAATGCCATTCACGGAGAATACATTCATCTCTGGGAGTAGAGTTTCTTGAAAATTCCTAATGAGGACAGCCGAAGAGAAGACTGTATCTGGTGATCCTATTGGGGGATCTAGTTGTCTATTTCTATGAATAAACTAATCGGCGTCATCTAGTTCTATACGTAGTTGCCGGGGAAACTCTAAATATCTATACTATTATTACACAGTTGATATGAGTTTATGAAAGAAGACTTACAGTGAAACAACCCCACAATACAGTTATATGTATATGAAAGCGGTAAATGAAAGCGTATAAACACTTACTCGGTTGTAGAGCTTCCATGCTGTTTGGTTAGTTGTTCAACAAAGAAAGATTGAAAACAACAGTATATTCAAAATCAAAGGAGAAAGTGCTTTGAAAAAGAATGTTTTGGGGCTTACAGCTTAAGGAAAGACCCAGGTTTTTATCAATGAGCGCACTGTTATTTGTACAGAGGGACTTATACAAGTGACTGAGGCCCAAAATGTTTTTTGTACAAAGGGATGGTACTTACACTCTTTCAAGATGTCCAAAGTGTTTTTGAAATGAAATGGGTCTTACTACTCGAGGGTAGGTACAGATGATTTTTCCGTTTGAAATGGCGATCGCGCCGAGGTTTTCTTTTAACGCGGAGGGACTTATACAATAAGTGAGGCCCAAAATGTTTTGGTTAAAAGGGGATTGGGTCTTACACTCTATTAGAGGCCCAAAATGTTTTGAATGGGTCTTATAGCTCAAGGATAGGCCCAAGGGTTATTTTGAAAAGGCGACGATCGCGCCGTTCGTTTTTGACGGTATCGGGACTTATACAATACACTGAGGCCCAAAAATGGTTTGGTCAAAAAAGGATTGGGTCTTACACTCTATTAGAGGCCCAAAGTGTTTTGAAAATGATTTATGAGGGTTGAATTAATCCAAAAACCCTAATTTGTTTTCGAAAATATATTTAATTGAATAAAAATTCAATTAAAATGATCAAAATTGTTTAACATGTGAAAAACAATTTGTGATTTTGGATTAATGCTTCAAAAATTAAGTATTGACCTACAAAATAATTAGAAAGCATTAAAAGTTGCAAAATCAATGTAGAAAAAAAATATTTAATATGTCAAAAACAATTAAAATATTAATTCTTTGCAAAAATATCAATTATATGAAATAAATAATACTTTTGGGATCTTTTGGGAAAATAAAATATTTTAACATTTTTGTGAATTATTAAAAAAAGAATCAACTCAAAATCATTAAAACTCAGAGAGAAATTAATTTTTGAATCAATTAAATAAAATCACAAAATTCAAATATTTGAATTATTCAAAAATGGCGCCAAGAACACAGGGTTTGGCTGATTTGCATTTTCTCCTTAATCTCACTGAATACTTGATTATATCATGCAATCCACATATCATTATGCTCGTCTCAACCTCACGATCATGTCTATAACACTTAATTTCATTTAAATTAAACATAAAACACGAAATCACGAAGAAACCTCAAGAACCCTAATTTCTGCATGAAAGCTAGGATTTTTGATACCCGATTCAAACAATGCAATTAATTGAGGGAAAACATTCCATGCATGATTATGAACATATGGCCAAATTATTGTGCGAGGAAATATGCATAGATTGAGAGATGACCAAGTATATGCTTACCTCTAAGCCGTGACAGCAAGTGCAATGTGATTTTTGATTTGGAGGTGTTACAGATGAGTGGTGATGATCTGGACAGCTTCCCTACAACCTATGGAATGGGTTTGAATGGTTGGACTTGATTGAAATTGGCTGGATCAATTTGTGGTACCTCAGCTGCACTTTGGTTAAAACCTTGAGCAACCAGCTGGTGATTTTGTCAAATTGGTGTTTCAGAAGTGATCTAAGTGTTTGATCAGCTCATATGTGATGTATGTGAGGTGTGTGGGTGATTGGTTTGATTGGAATTGCTCTCAAACTCAAAACCCGATAGTGACTTGCCTTACAAGACAAAATTGAAGTGAAAGAAGAGATTTTGAGGAAAGCATCTGTTTGATGGCTTTGGTGTACTCAAACTGATCACAATTGAGCTCTATTTAGAGTAGAGCAAGTTTGTTTTGCAAGGAATAGTAAATGGCAGCTAGTAAGTAGGTTTGGCCAATGTTGGCAAATGAAAATCCAAGTCTCCTCTAGCCATTGACTAGAGGTTAGGGCACAGAGCTTTGGTTCCCTTGGTCTTGGATAAGTCTTGACTGATTTCAGATGAGAATGGCTCAGTCGATGCCACCTTGATACTTCCATTGAATGCTTCAATCCAAATTTTAAGTCTTGTCCCTAGTTTGGCCATTCTAGGTTCAACATGCTATTTCTTGTTCCATGGACTTTGGAGGCTTGGCTCAGTGATTGTCCCCTTTAGATTCAATCCTCAGATGTGTCCTAGTGGATAGGAGCATTTGAATTTGGCTGATTTTGGCAAATCGAGCAAAGTTGCAAATTCTGCCTTGCCTTTGACAGATTTCAGCAAGGCAACTTTCCAATGTCATATCTCATGACTCAAATGGAATTTGGCAATGTTCTTGGCCATTTTGGAAAGCCCTTACATGATACAAAAACTGTTTGAACAAGTTTGGTTTTGATCTCTTCTGATTCCAAGTGAAAAATCCCTCTACATTTGGCAAAAAGTGAAGCAAAATCTGACTTAGTGAAATTTTCACTAAGTGTTGGAACAAAGTGTGATTTCTTGATTTTGATCACTCCATAACTCAAAATCCTTAATGAATTGGCCTTAGGTCTAGTTGAAGTTTTTGTAGAGGGTAATGAGGGCTACAAATTCATCTTTGGATGAAGAAAAATGGCCATGTGGTTTAGGAGTTATGATCCTCCAAAGTTGGTGTATTAGTGGTACTTTTTCCATAACTTAGAAAATTTTCTAAGTTTTATGGTTAGCCCTTTTTCAAGTTATCCAACATTCTTTGATTTTTCTTGATGAATGATGATTCAAATCATACATTAACATCATTTTAGGGTTAAAAATCCATTTTGGTGAAAAATCTCAAAAAGTCAAAGTTGACTTTTGTGCACAGTTGACTTTTTATCAAATGAATTCCAAATTGTGCAATTCTTTAGGAAATCATGTCCTTGACCTAAATCAAACTTGATGGATATGTTCCATGGGTGTCATAGGGTATATTGGGGCATGTCCTAGGGTTTGGGAGCATGTCCTGGTCAAAAGTCAAAGTTACAGTTGACTTTCCTCGCGAAACCCTAATTGTGGTGCAGATGAAAATGAGACTTGTTGCTCAAGCTTCTTGGATTAATCCATTGTTCCAAATGGATCAATATAGTTCATTAGAGACCCTTAAATCATGTCTTGAGGTCTTGGCTCTTTATTTGTCCCAAAAGTCAACTTAGGGGTGAATTAGGTCAAGAAACCCTAATTCCTGATTTTTGATGTATGCATCCCCTGAGGTCAAATTGACTCGATGCTTGGGTCCATGAGGTTCCATGGAGTACATTAGGTTGTGTTTTGGATCTTTGGCTTATGCCCAGATGAAACTTTCCATCTAGCGGCACTGGTCGACCAAAACCCTAATTTGGTGATACTGGCGATCTTGAGGCTTGATCCACCTGGAAGGGAGCAGCCTTGTGCTTAATCCTTGAAGTGGAAGTCCTTTTTGATCCATTGTGGATGTTTGAGAGGTTATACAAGTTGAAGATCATGTCATTCCTTGATTGATCCTTTGTCTAAGGCTCTGAGAGGGCTTAAAACCCTAATTTTGATTGTAGTGAATGCTCAACAACCCTTGAGGCATTTGGTGAGGCATGATAGTTCATCCCTATTATGATGATGATTTGCACAATGATGGGAAATCTTAGTGGTCAAAATTTGGGGTATGACAGATGCCCCTATTTAATCTTCTTGGACTCGAAGGTGTGAATGACGAAGGTATTCGGGCATTCGGGGTGCAAGAGGATTAAATATCGGAATACCCAAAATTTTGATGGCGGTTATGAATGGTAGCTTACGCATTCATTTTCTTTAGCTAAGCGATGATGCTTAGAAAAGGTAAACTTCCCCTCGATCCTGGTTTCCAGCCAAGGAACTGGTCTCAGTTTTCTTATTTAAACTTCCCCTCGATCCTGGTTTCCTACCAAGGAACTGGTCTTAGTTTCTAATTTAAACCTTCCCTCGATCCTGGTTTCCTACCAAGGAACTAGTCTTAGTTTCTGATTTAAACTTCCCCTCGATCCTGGTTTCCTACCAAGGAACTAGTCTTAGTTTCTGATTTAAACTTCCCCTCGATCCTGGTTTCCTACCAAGGAACTGGTCTTAGTTTCTGATTTAAACTTCCCCTCGATCCTGGTTTCCTACCAAGGAACTGGTCTCAGTTTCTTTTGTCAATAAACTTTATTGACAAGGAACGCTATTTGTTGCGGATTTCCTTCAAACTTCTCGCCGAATTTTCCTGGGGAGATGCCATTTGAGATGAAAAAGTTTCGATGTAAGACTTGCTGGGGAAGCCAGTCGTCTGAGTTGTAGAGGTGCACAAACTTCTCTGTTGGAGACACCATTTGTCGATTCTACTGGGGGAAAGCAAGTCTCTTGAGAGACTGTTTCCACTTGGGGATCTTACATCATACTTTTCTTGGGATCTTCCCAGAGAAATGCCATATGATGGGGTCCGATTTTGAGGTGCCGGTGACCTTTTCATCAGCGGATTTTTGGAGAAATACTGATGCACTGCCGAACCCTTGCTTAAGAGGCTTTCTCTGGGGATTTTCTTTAATCCGGGAAAGCAAGGATATCATCTTCAATGGCGAAGAGTGACATCTTTTGAAGGTCCTCTGGCCTTTCAGAGGTTCAAGTTATCAAAGTGGTCGAGTGCCGACTCTGATCTAAAGATACACTAGTGGCGAGATTATTTAGACACAACGTTTCCTGACGAGGAAAGAACCGACAACTCGATTGAGAGAACTCCTATCACTAAGGGACAAGACTGGCTAGAGTGATAGCGATGCAATATGAAATGTAAATGCAAATCAAATGCATGATGTATATATGTTTATGCTGACAAAATTGACGCGACACACAAACTAAAAGATGAACATGACTGGATACTCGGCTATCGCGGGGCGTATAGAGATATCGCTGGTTCAAGATAGTAATTCCACCTTGCTTAGGAGAGATAATCCCGCGGGGAATACCGTTGATCGGGCTTAGGAGGTAAGAACTCTGCCGTGGATGTCAGACGAAACAAGGTCTCTGACACAGTTGATCCCTTTATTCAGGCGTACTGGTCTAGAAGGAGTACTTTGATTCTGCACTTTGAGGTTCGAACACCTTTGGAGACGCGATTGATGTTCTTTCGATGTTTAACAGTCAAAAGAAATTGCCATCTTTATTTTAAAAGCAGAAAAAGTTTTTAACAAGTAAATTCATTTTTGTTTTATTTCAAGAATCGTTAATCATGTTAACAACGTCGTTCTGTAAAGCTAAAACAAGCAAGAATTACAAACAAAAGAACAAGGCTCAAATTTTATTGATAAGTTGGAGATCAGCCAAACGCGTGATTCCATTGAGTATTTACAAAGTTTGAAAATGGTAATTTACAGGGAAAAGGGCTACGTTGAAACATAACGACCACTATCCTTCTACCAACTTTGAATTTGGGGCATCCTGAGCTTCTGTCGAAGATGACCTTAACTGTAGTTTTCTTCCGATGATGTAATTGTTGCTGCTGAGGGACTTGCCACTGTTGAACATAGTTACTTGCCATTATCCCTAATTTTTTCCTGGATTGTACTATGCTGTTTCCAATCCACCGGGATGATTTTTTTTTTGTCTCTAACTTTTGCCTGGATTGCCCTTTCGGGTTTTCAATCCACCGAGACGTTTTTTTTCCTTATTAGTTTTTTTTAGGCGAAGTATTTCTTGACTACATCAACATTCGTGGGGTAGGCAAATTCCTCTCCGTCCATGGTTGCAAGTCTCAAGGCACCACCTGAGAAAGCTCTCGTGACCACATAGGGGCCATCATAATTTGGAGTCCATTTGCCCCGAGAATCAGTGAGAAAAGATTGTATCTTTTTTAGCACGAGGTCTCCTTTCCCGAAGACACGAGATCGGACCTTTTTGTCGAATGCCCTCTTCATTTTCTGTTGATACAACTGACCGTGGCATAGTGCCGTTATTCTCTTTTCTTCGATCAGATTCAGTTCGTCATGTCGACTTCGACACCATTCAGCTTCGGTGAGCTTAGCTTCCATCAATACTCGGATTGACGGGATCTCTACTTCTATGGGGAGCACTGCTTCCATGACATACACTAGAGAAAAAGGGTTTGCCCCTGTTGAAGTGCGGACAGATGTGCGATAACCGTGAAGAGCAAAGGGTAGCATCTCGTGCCAGTCTTTGTAGGTCACAACCATCTTTTGAACAATCTTCTTGATGTTCTTGTTAGCCGCTTCTACCGCCCCGTTCATCTTGGGTCGGTATGAAGATGAGTTATGATGTTCGATCTTGAACTCTGCGCACAACTCCTTCATCATCTTGTTGTTCAAGTTAGATCCATTATCAGTAATGATCTCGCTTGGAACACCATAACGGCAGATGATATTGTTTTTGATAAATCAGACCACCACTTGTCGGGTTACATTAGCGAATGACGCTGCTTCGACCCACTTGGTGAAATAGTCAATGGCTACAAGGATGAACCGATGTCCGTTCGAAGCCTTGGGCTTAATCATGCCAATCATGTCGATTCCCCATATGGAGAAAGGCCACGGGGAAGAAAGAACTTTGAGATGTGATGGCGGTACATGAATTTTGTCGGAGTATATCTGACACTTGTGACACCTCCTCATGTACTTGTAGCAGTCAGATTCCATTATTAACCAATAGTACCCTGCTCTTAAAATTTTTCTCGCCGTTGTGTGTCCGTTGGCATGAGTGTCAAAGGATCCTTCATGAATTTCTTTCATAAGCATGCTGCTTCTGGTCTGTCTACGCATCGGAGCAAGACCATGTCAAAATTTCTCTTATAGAGAGTGTCACCGCTCAGGAAGAAGTTTCCAGCCAATCTTATGAGGGTTTTCCTGTCTTTTCTGAGTGCCCCAGATGGGTACTCTTGTTTCTGAAGGAAGCATTTGATATCGTGGTACCAAGGTTTGTCATCTATGACTGCTTCAATCGTGAAGACGTAAGCTGGCCGTTCAAGGCGCATTATGTCGATCTTAGGTGTGTCATTCCATTGACCTACACTAATCATGGAAGAGAGAGTGGCTAATGCATCAGCCATGTGATTCTCCTCACGAGGGATATGATGAAACTCAACTCTGTCGAAGAAAGGTAACAACCTTCTTGCATAGTCTTTGTAAGGAATCAATCCTGATTGGTATGTGTTCCAATCTCCTTTTATCTGATTGATAACCAAGGCTGAGTCGCCATATACATCCAAGTTTTTGATCCTTAAATCAATTGCTTCTTCGAGACCCATAATACAAGCTTCGTATTTGGCCTCGTTGTTCGTCATTTGAACGTAAGTCTAGCAGTGAAGGGAATGTGGGTGCCCTGAGGGGTAACAATGATTGCCCCAATTCCGTTTCCGTATTGATTAACTGCTCCGTCAGAGATAAGTCCCCATTGGGAACCTGGTTCTGGCCCTTCACTGGGTAACGGTTCATCGCAGTCTTTCATTTTTAAATACATGACATCTTCGTCTGGGAAGTCAAACCCGATTGATTCTTGATCGTCAATCGGTTGATGAGCCAAATGATCGGCTAAAATACTTCCCTTAACGGCTTTCTGAGCGTGGTACTCTATGTCATATTCTGATAACAACATCTGCCAACGGGCAATCCTTCCCGTGAGAGCGGGTTTTTCGAAGACGTACTTGATTGGATCCATTTCGGAGACCAACCAAGTAGTATGACGAATCATGTATTGCGAAGACGTTTGGCTGCCCAAGCCAAAGCACAACAAGTTTTCTCAAGCATCGTGTACCGAGTCTCGCAGTCGGTGAATTTCTTGCTTAGATAGTAAATGGCAGACTCTTTCCGTTTAGTTTCGTCTTGTTGGCCAAGTACACATCCCATTGAGTCCTCTAGGACTGTGAGGTAAATGATCAGTGGTCTTCCTTCCACTGGAGGTGATAGAATCAGAGGATTCAACAGATATTCCTTGATACTGTGGAATGCGGTTTCGCAATCTTCTGACCAAACGTAATCCTGGTTCCTTTTCAGTAATTTGAAAATCGGCGCACATGTGGCGGTCATAAGGAATATGAATCTGGAGATGTAGTTTAAACGTCCCAAGAATCCTCTAACTTGTTTTTCAGTTTTCGGAGAAGGCATTTCTTGAATGGCCTTGACCTTGTCAGGATCAACCTCAATTCCTTTCTGGCTGACGATGAACCCTAGTAGTTTCCCTGAACGGACACCGAAGGTGCACTTGTTGGGATTCAAGCGGAGTTTGAATTTTCTTAGACGTTCGAATAATTTTGACAGATGTTCCACGTGTTCACTCTCTGTTTTTGATTTTGCAATCATATCATCGACATATACTTCGATTTCTTTATGTATCATGTCATGAAACAGAGTAGTCATGGCCCTTTGATAGGTTGCCCCGGCGTTCTTCAAACCGAACGGCATTACCTTGTAACAAAAGGTACCCCATGGGGTAATGAACGAAGTTTTCTCCATGTCTTTCAGCGCCATTTTGATCTGGTTATAGCCCGAGAATCCATCCATGAAGGAGAATACTTTGAACTTTGCTGTGCTGTCAACCAACATGTCAATGTGTGGTAAAGGAAAGTCGTCCTTTGAACTTGCCTTGTTCAGATCTCTGTAATCAACACACATTCTGACCTTTCCGTCCTTTTTGGGAACGGGTACGATGTTGGCTAACCATTGAGGATATTCAGCTGTAGCGAGGAAACCCGTGTCAATCTGTTTCTGTATCTCCTCTTTGATTTTGATGGCCATGTCCGGGTGAGTGCGTCTCAACCTTTGCTTTACTGGCGGACATTCGAATCTTAACGGTAAGTGATGTTCCACGATGCTGGTATCCAACCCTGGCATATCCTGATAAGACCAAGCGAATACATCGGGAAATTCTCTGAGAAGCTTTATAAAACTCTCTCTGGCAGTTGGAATGAGCAGTGCCCCGATCCTGATTTCTTTTCTCTCTTGCTCTGAACCCAAGTTTACCGTTTCCAACGGTTCTTTGTGACGTTCAATGGACCTTTCCTCTTGTCTGAGTAATAGGGAGATCTCTTCTGGAATTTCGTTGTCATTTTCTTCTTCAGCCTCGAATACCAGGAACTCAAAGTTGGGAGAAGGCATCGGATCGTATGTTTCAACGGGGTGTAAAACAAGCAATCTGCATGACGTGATGATTCGTGTTTAGAAGAGATAGAGAAAAATGCAAGTGTGTGCAGTGTATTTGTTTTACTGCTTGTTTTTATTGTTTTGTTTTTTAGGATTACCATTTTCTTTGAAAAAGCAAAAAGAGAAAACAACAATTAATGCAGAAATTACAGAACGACGTTATTTTATTAATGAACAAGTCGAATCTTGAAACTATAGCCCTATAAAACAAAACTTTGTCGCTTTGGGCAAAGCGAAGAGGGAAATTTATAGAAAGCGAGCCCTATCAAAACATCCGTTTCACCTGGGCAGGGTGAAAGGTTAAAGATGGCAATTACTTTGACTGATGAACGACCTTCGGAATCTCGACAGCAACCCATTGGCGGCGAACTCCTCGGTGAATTACAAAGTCTGGCACCTTCCTTGATTTGTCTACAGAAATGACGCTGATTTCTGGTGGAGCATGATCATTGGAATCTGTCTCCCAGGCAGAATTGTCGTAGGAGAATTCCTCTGTTGCATTTTGCATAGCATTTGTGCTCTCAGCTGTATCTCCCCATCCAGTTGCCTGGATATCCTCGAGCCTGATACGAGAGCTTTTGGGAGCGGTGTACTTGACCATATAGTGGAATTTTCCACTTGGTTCTCCCAAGGTGTCCCAAACTTCTTTGGAACTGGAGGAGTCATCTCTCTCGATGACGTTGACCTCGGGAAAAGCATAGTTGATGAATTCAAGTCCTGCGAACGTTGCGAATTCATCTTCATGTTGAGTGTTGATCCCATGACATGGTGGGGACACAGGTATTCTGTTCAATGACGGTCAACTAATTTTCATTGTTCGGCTGACTTTCTTGCCCCAAGTTTCCTGGGTAAGGTTGCCACATTGGCAGACCATCCATTGGGCCATAGTAGGTGTAGTCAAAATTATCTTTCATCGGAGTGTCTTCCTCTAATGAATTTGGCGGAGCACGGCATCCTTCCGGATCACAATCCCCGTAGATCATTTCGACATCTGCTCTTGGTATAAATCTCGGACTTTCTGTAGGAAAGCAAAAAGGCATAGGCACCTCTTCCTGAGACATTTACCCGTCCTTGTTAAGGTAGGACTTCCACTCTTCATCTGTGTCAGAGGGATCTTCCTCATTGATAGCATGAACTGTTTGAGACACTGGGTGAAGGAAACCTCCATTGTGGAAGATATTTTGAAGGGGATGAAGACTTTCATCGCTGGCGGCTGTCTGGGTACAGGTTGCAGAAAAACCAAGACCCTTATTTGTTTTATTGTCAATAGGAATGACAAGCTGTCCCTATCCTGTTGTATCGGTACTCTCGACTGCTTTGATAGCATCTTTGTATGAAGAAATCGAAGTTCCTTCTTTGAACTGATTGTCTTTACTTACCGACAGTGCTTGGAACTGAGTTCCAATAACCTCCTCGGGTTCTATACCAGCAGACGATGACAAGTTGCTTACAAGCAAGGCTTATTCCCCACAAACTGTGACAAGTTGATCGTTCTTGACGAACTTTAGATTTTGGTGGAGGGTTGAAGTGACCCCTCCAGCCTGATGTATCCAAGGTCTTGCTAATAAACAACTGTATGTGGCCCAGATATCCATGACCTGGAAAGTGACTTGGAAAGTGTGAGGACCGATAGTTATGGGAAGATCAACTTCGCCGATAACTGTTTTTTTGGATCCGTCGAATGCTTTGACGACAACCTCGCTAACCCTCATCGGAGGTCCTTTGAATGATAATTGCATCAAAGTGGACTTCGGCATAACATTCAGGGCTGACCATGTGTCTACCAGTACGCTGGCTAAAGCATCGTCCTGTCAGTTAACTGTGATATTGAGTGCCATGTTATGACGACGACCCTCTTCAGGTAATTCTTCATCACTAAATCTAAAGTTCTTGTAGGAAGTGATGTTAGAGACAATACTATCGAACTGTCTGACTGTTACATCCTGTTCCACAAAGGCTTGCTCCAAGAGTTTCTGTAGAGCCTCCCTGTGGGCTTCTGAACTGAGTAACAGTGATAATACCGAGATCTTTGAAGGAGTTTATAATAGCTGATCAACAATGTTATATTCACTCCTTTGGATGAGCTTCAGCATCTCATCATTATTTTTTGAAAGGTCGGGATTACTGGATTGACCGACCGGGGGATCGTGAGCTTCTGTCTGAAGTTCCTTTTCCTTGTTAAGTTCCCCAACCCCTCGGTTGAAGATTCTACCACTCCGTGTTACTCGACTGATGTCTGCAATATTCACGACGGAGGGTAATGGAATTTCCTTTCCATTTTCAATTATCGTTGCACCGTATTTGTAAGGGATCGCCTTAGCTGATTTATACGGTAGAGGTCCTGGTAGATAGATGACTACAGGAGCCTTCTGATTTTTCTGACCATCGTAAGTAATCTCAATTCGTTCCCGGTTGGGAACCTTAGATTCGTCAAGTAGAGGGATGATGGCAAAAATATCCCTGGTCCTGTGATGACCAGAGATCGTGACAACATCCTCAACTTGCTCGGCAAGGTAGTTTGGCGACCAGTTAATGGGTCCAGAACCCGAATAGGGACGAATTTCTCCACGATCGACCTGACCCTGAAGAGCTGCTCTCACAAGGTAACACCCTTGGTTACTTTCTGAACAGACACTACAACGTTCATAATTGTGTGGTGGCACCTGGCCACGCCCATATTGAATACAATGTAACCTCACTAGGTTAGCTTCCACTGATCGGACATCCTGACTCTGATGCCGAGTGGGGTTTCTATTACTGATACTAATTTGCTGAGTATCTTCATCCATGTAGATTGGCATCCACCAATGATTTAACAAGTGCTGAAGTGCCTCCTGGACAAGGGTACAACCTTGATCGTTTTCGCAACCCGCTTTACAGCTTTGATAGTCATGTGATATTAAGAATCCGAGTCGGACCTGTTCAGCATGTAACTCTACCAGGTTGGTATTCATCACGCGAATATCGAAGATCTGAACCATGTTGATCTGATAAGGGTTCCTATCATGGTAGTCTTGGATCCATCCAAGATCCATCTGACGCTGGAGGGCCTCTTGTATGAAAGAGCATCCCTGTTTGTTTACCAAGCAAATCAGACAAGAACTGTAATCGTGCCGCGACAGATTATGATATCGGCTTTGCCTTGAGTGCATCGTCACCAAGTTGACATTCATTGCACGAATGTCGTGGTTCTGAATGACGTTAGAATTCGTGTAGACCATGTTAACTCCACGAACTCGGTGCTCCTAGATCCATCCGAGATCCATTTGTTCCTGCAGAGCTGCTTGCACTACAGAACATCCTTGATTGTCTTTAGAGCAGATATCACACTGATGATAATTATGAGGTGGCACATGGCCATATCCACTCTGTCTACAATGCATCTTGACCAAATTGGTTTTCAACAAGAGTACATCGTGAATTTGATAGACATCGTTAGATTCTCTCTCAATCAGATTGACTACAGCCTTCTCGTGTTGAGGCAGCGGGTTCGTGAGAACATTAGGATTCGTATCCTTGAAGGATAAGACCCCGCTCCTAACAAGCTTTTGCACGTCGGACTTGAAATTGAGACAAGTCTCTATGTTATGCCCTTAACCTCCTTGATGATAAGGGCATGTTTGATCCACCTTAAACCAAAAAGGCGGATTTTCCGGTACTGTAAGAGGAGATTTAGTCTGAATGTGCCCCTTAGCCAGTAGTAATGGAAACAGTTCTGCGTACGTCACGGGTATAGGATCAAATTTTGGCGGCCGCGTTGTACGGTTGTTGTTATATGGAGGACGAGCCTGCTTAATAGGTTGTTGTGTCCTTTGCTGGTCACGTTGGCTCTGCGCAACCTGAGGTTGATACGTAGGAATAGACGCAGGGTTGATAGCAGGAGTCACAGCTGCTACCGGTTGATAACGTCGTCTTTGTTTTCCGAGAGAGATATTCCCAATATCTTGCTCTTTTTTCTTAGGGAGAGCACTACCGTATTTTTTAGTACCGCTCGTCGATCCAGTGTCTTTTACCAAACGTCCTTATCGGACGGCTTCCTCAAGACGTACGCCCATGCCGACCATTTCGGTGAAATCACTGGGCGCACTGGCAACCATTCGGTCATAGTAAAATGAGCTTAAGGTCTTTAAGAAGATCTTTGTCATCTCTTTTTCCTCAAGAGGTGGACAAATTTGAGCGGCAATTTCATGCCACCTTTGAGCATACTCCTTAAAGGTTTCCTTGTCCTTTTGCGACATCGATCTGAGTTGATCTCTGTCGGGTGCCATGTCCAAATAGTATTTGTATTGCTGGACGAAGGCAGTACCAAGATCTCTGAATGTGCTGATCGTAGTACGGTTTAAACCCATGTACCATTTGAGTGCGGCACCGGTTAAACTATCCTGAAAGTAGTGAATCAGTAGGTCCTGATTCTCCGTCTGGGCTGACATCCGCCGAGCGTACATCACCAGATGGCTTTGAGGGAAAGAGTTACCCTTATATTTTTCAAAGTCGGGCACTTGGAACTTGTGCGGGACTTTCACATTTGGGACCAAGCAGAGATCTGCGGCGTCCTTTCCAAATAAATCCTGACCGCGAATGGCCTGCAGTTCCTTCTGCATTTCCAAGAACTGTTCCTGGAATTCATCCATTCTGTTAAACATAGTTTCCTTCTTACCAGAAGGTGTTGGTGGAATTTGTCCTTCCGGGACAGTGTGCACCACAGGGGGTGGTACCGTGACTACGGCAGTGAGTCTTGGCGTTTCCCGAAGTTTGTAACCTTCAGGAGTCTTCAGTATGCCCCTGGCATCTTCGCTTTCCCGAAGTTTGTAACCTTCAGGCCCAGCGGCTTCTGTTGTGATTCCCTGATCCTCAGTGATCGGCGGAACATATCCTTCCGGGATATAGTTAACAGGCATGCCCCAAGGACGATCTTTCGGTATCTGATACCTAGGATCATACCTCTCCACTACGGACATTGAGGTGATCTCTGAGATCACAGTTCTTTGTAGCTGAGCTTCTGCCTTGACTTGCATGTCGTTACGAAGCTTTCTCATATCTTCTCTCAGAGCGTCGATCTCTTCTTTCAACTCTCTGTTTTCTTCCTCAAGATTATCCATCCTTTTCTGAGGATTGGCCCGAGTATTATACGAATGAGACAGTTTGACTCTAAAATCGAGACATAAACATGAGATTCGCAGGGAAGAAGAATACGCGATGTGAGAATGATGAATGCAATGATTATATTAATTGTTTTTTTTTGTTTAATCAAAATAAACTTCAACAATTAGATTGCAAATATCAAATGGTGGGGAAACCCCTTTTTATTGAAATTCAAAGGATTACAGAAATGGAAATACAGTAGATTACAAAGTGCAGAAACAGAAACCTAAACTAATGGGTCCTGAGTCCTCTCTGAAGAGAAATCAGGTGCTGATTCTGGTATCTTCCTTTTCTTTGACTGGGGCTCTTGGGCCGTTGTCGGGTTGTCATTCCTTTGCCAAGTGAAAGGAGCGAGCAAATTCCTTTGGTCATCTTGATTATCTACAGCATGTTGCTCCAAAATTTCAATCAGAGCATCTTTTTCCTTCAGTAATTATTGTATTTTGATGCACTCTATGTCGAGGGTGCGGTACTTGTTCTTCCAAGACCTCCTCTCCTTCTGAATTTTGTTGAGAGTAACCTGAAGCTTTTCAGTTTCCGTCATGAAGTACATGACAGATTCCCTCGGCGAAAGAATTCCGTAACGAGGATAAGGCATCTTTAGCTTGAGACATTCTGGTTTTCCCAGAGACTCTCGTCCTTTTTTATGAACATGTTTCCAAGCGTGCACTATTTCCATCTTTAGTGCTCTGTCGTTTTCTCCTTCTTTGAAGAAAAGACCTTCCAGATGAACACCCAGTGGGATGTGTCTCATCGGGTATCCAAATTGACGGCGAACCAATACCGGATGGTAGTTGATTCCTCCTTTAGTTCCTATAAGGGGTATGTTGGGGAAGTTTCCACAACGGTCAATGATCCTGATTCCCTCATAAGTGCTATTACACCAATCTATATCAGAGTTGGCAAGAGACATGATCTTCTGCGACCAACGTAAGGCACTCTTGCAATCCCAAAAAGCAACAGACTTGGGCAAGTGAGAGATAAACCATTTGTAAAGCAAAGGTACACAACATGTGATCTCCCCTCCGCTGTACAAATTTCCCAGGTGTACAGAATGATATGCATCTGCGAGCAAAGTCGGCACAGGATTTCCAATGAGAAAAATCTTAATGGAGTTAATATCGACGAAATTATTGATGTTGGGAAACAAAAATAACCCGTAGGTGAGCAAGACAAAGATGCTTTCAAAAGCAATCACGTTTCCTATACTGGCAAAATATAGGGCCTTCTTCGTCAAGAACTGGGCTGGCAAACCTTGGATGCCACCCTTAGTGGTTAGGTGAGTCCTAACTTCAGACTCGTCCAAATGAATTGCTCTTGCAATAGTCTGATTCTTTGGAATTTCTTCCAGTCCAGAAAATGGAGCTCGATCTGTAATGTGTAGATCAACCAGATGAGAATACTCCTCCAGCGTTGGTGCAAGCTGGTAATCCGGGAATGTGAAACAGTGATAGACCGGATCATAGAACTGGATTAGTGCATCCATGATTCCCTCAATCACATGGACTCTTAATAGTGGTAGCAAACCTCCGTGCTTAGCTCTGAAAGCCTTTGGGTTAGTGATCATCCTTGCTAACCTTCTCAAATCCTCTAGTTTTGGAACCTTGAAGGTATACTGGTGAGTTCTCCTTCTACCGAAATCCATTAGTGCAATCCTTTTCTATTATATTTGCAATCACAGTCTTAGTTTATTTTAAAAAAACAGAGAGACTAGAAGAGAAGAATTTTTGAATGTTTTAATGTTTTTTAGATGAATGCATGAATACAGCACACAAAAACATAGAAAAAACATGGGGTCAAAGGGTCGTTGTCATGAAGTCAAGGCTCTACCCATCCCCAAAGGTTTATACTAGGGTATTTTTGTACCTATACTCATTATCATTATCTCCTCCCAGGAAAGCAAAACAACAAGCGGATCGCCAGCGAGTTGTAGAGAAATCTTAGAGTAAGTGCCATTCACCGAGAATAGATCACCAGCCTCAAATGAGGGTAGTATCGCGTAACAACTATTTCTGATAGTTTCTGCACTACGAAAGGGTTTGGCTCCCCAGCTTCTCAGACTTAACAACCGGCCCATTGTCTAGGTGAGAGAATGGGTTGCATTGGTCAGCCTCCACTGAGGTTGATGGTCGACCCCGTCGCCATCATTCCCATTAGCAGAAAAATAAACATGTATAGCAATTAGGAAAAGCAATATATATATTTGTCCTAATCATCCTAGACCTATGAAGCTAAGAATCCTATGTTCCTGACAAAAAATGGGTTCCCCGGCAGAAGCCCCAATCTGTGGTATTCGCACAAGAGATGAAAAGGGAAATCAGAATTACGCCCCACGGTGGGCGCCATTTTTCTGTAGCGAGCGATTTTGGACGCGGTTCTTAAGCGCTGGTCGCTCTCTGCGGTTTGAGCTTAAACTACAGGTCGATTCATTTTTTATCCTATTAAAGCTGATGAAGGAAGGGAAATAGATGTCTCCAATTAACCCTGCTTGTATACTGAGTTTAAACAGCGGTCTGTTAGGTTACGAATGCTATCAATGTGGGGGGGCCTTTGTACTGGTTATTTGTATTTTCGCCAATACAGATTTTCTTTTTCTCTTTCTAGGACTTTCTGGCGGGGAACAAGGATTAGGATGTTAGGACTGATGCTTTTGAATTACTGCTTTTGATATGGGAGTATGGGGTTTAGGTTTTTTGTTGATTGTGCTTGCTAAGATCTTTTCTTTCGATCTTATGCCTACGTATTCCCGTTTACCGAAACATGGAAATCAAAGCGTTCGTAGTTCCTCCTATTCTATGGGACAAATTGATTGTTTTTTGTGTCTTGTTTAAAGCCCAAGACGTGAAGCGAAAAGGTGGTTTGTATCTTGTTCAAAGCCCAAGATATGAAGCTGAAAGGTCTCAACTTTAGAGAGAATTTGTCATCTCTAAAGAGGGTTTGTATGTCACAATTGTTGGGTGAATGACTGTAAAGGAGGATTACTTTAACCTGGATACGCGGATCCTAGCAGTGCCATAATTTCCTTTATAGGGGGTTTTAACCTGAAGGGGAAGACTTTAACTCAGTGTAGAGCAATGCCATCTTTCCTTAGGAATTTCTCATGCTAAAAGAGGGACAGTGGCATGGATGTAGATGATCCAGAGGCTTGCCGCTTACAGCGATTAGATGAAAGGGAAAGGAGTTGTTGATGTTTGTGTACTGTGAACGAGGCACAGTTTTGATGCTAAAAGGTTGATTGGATCAACCAGTGGTTTTCTTATACAAAGCCTAAGAGGAGGCTAATATGTGTCTCGTACAAAGCCCGAGAGAGAGGCTAAAAGGTTTTGACTCAACGATGGAATCTTTTGGTATCTCGTATAAAGCCCGAGATGGAGGCTATTGTTTATTTGGCTCAATAAAAACCTTTTTGTATCTCGTACAAAGCCCGAGATGGAGGCAAAAGGGGTGATTGAATCAACGAGGGAGTCTCTTATATGTCTCGTACAAAGCCCGAGAGAGAGGCTAAACGTTGTTTGACTCCGCTGGGGAGGATCATTGTACAAAGCCCAAGAGGAGGCTAACTTCACTGGAGAAGGATCATTATACAAAGCCTAAGAGGAGGCCATGGTAACTGTTTCAGTTGAGTGACAGGTCCAATATACTGATTTTAAAGAGAAAATCAGTTCTTATATGAGCAACACTGTACTCAGGGATTTGATTCGAGGATCCGGGATATTTCCTTCTCTTTGAGGAAGCGGGAAATCCGAAGGGTATTGAGACTGTCCGAGTCTGCGGGTTTTCTTTCTATTTAACGAAGGGGTCACTTGAGAATGTCTTTGAGACTCAAGGAAATTAGACTGTCCAAGTCTAGAGTTTTATCTTTTAGATTGTGTTTTGAGAAACAGTAGTAGACTCTTTGAAAGGACTGTTCTATGAAGATGACTAGGTTCTGTTCCTATACCTCTAGGAGGTAGTCGGGACAATTTGTACGAAGCCCAAGAGGAGGCTGGAAGCTTTTAAGAAGCCGACGGGTCCTTGTACTAAGCCCAAGAGGAGGATATCATTCCCGGAGGATGAGATCATTATACGAAGCCTAAGAGGAGGCTGTGAATACTTCTAAGAAGCCGTAGGGTCCTTGTACTAAGCCCAAGAGGAGGCGGGGTTGCTTTTAGGAATCTTGTGGGTCCTTGTACGAGGCCCAAGAGGAGGCCGATGCTTTTAAGAAGCCCGTGGGTCCCCAAACCCCGAGAAATTCAAGGCAATGCTATTCACAGAGAATAGATCAAAGTCAGGAAAGTTAGAGAATTTGGAAGAAACTCAAAGATGACATTCACGGAGAATACATTCATCTCTAGGAGTAGAGTTTCTTGACAATTCCTAATGAGGACAGCCGAAGAGAAGACTGTATCTGGTGATCCTATTGGGGGATCTAGTTGTCTATTACTATGAATAAACTAATCAGCGTCACCTAGTTCTAGACGTAGTTGCCGGGGAAACTCTAAATATATATACTATTATTACACAGTTGATATGAGTTTATGAAAGAAGACTTACAGTGAAGCAGCCCCACAATACAGTTATATGTATATGAAAGCGGTAAATGAAAGCGTATAACCACTTACTCGGTTGTAGAGATTCCATGCTGTTTGGTTAGTTGTTCAACAAAGAAAGATTGAAAACAACAGTATATTCAAAATCAAAGGAGAAAGTGCTTTGAAAAAGAAAGTTTTGGGGCTTACAGCTCAAGGAGAGGCCCAGGGTTTGATCAGTGAGCGCACTGTTATTTGTACAGAGGGACTTATACAAGTGACTGAGGCCCAAAATGTTTTCTGTACAAAGGGATGGGTCTTACACTCTTTCAAGAGGCCCAAAGTGTTTTTGAAATGAAATGGGTCTTACTACTCGAGGGTAGGCCCAGATGATTTTTCCGTTTGAAATGGCGATCGCGCCCAGGTTTTCTTTTAACGCGGAGGGACTTATACAATAAGTGAGGCCCAAAATGTTTTGGTTAAAAGGGGATTGGGTCTTACACTCTATTAGAGGCCCAAAATGTTTTGAATGGGTCTTATAGCTCAAGGAGATGCCCAAGGGTTATTTTGAAAAGGCGACGATCGCGCCGTTCGTTTTTTACGGTATCGGGACTTATACAATACACTGAGGCCCAAAAATGGTTTGGTCAAAAAAGGATTGGGTCTTACACTCTATTAGAGGCCCAAAGTGATTTGAAAATGATTTATGAGGGTTGAATTAATCCAAAAACCCTAATTTGTTTTCAAAAATGTATTTAATTGAATAAAAATTCAATTAAAATGATCAAAATTGTTTAACATGTGAAAAACAATTTGTGATTTTGGATTAATGCTTCAAAAATTAAGTATTGACCTACAAAATAATTAGAAAGCATTAAAAGTTGCAAAATCAATGTAGAAAAAAAATATTTAATATGTCAAAAACAATTAAAATATTAATTCTTTGCAAAAATATCAATTATATGAAATAAATAATACTTTTGGGATCTTTTGGGAAAATAAAATATTTTAACATTTTTGTGAATTATTAAAAAAAGAATCAACTCAAAATCATTAAAACTCAGAGAGAAATTAATTTTTGAATCAATTAAATAAAATCACAAAATTCAAATATTTGAATTATTCAAAAATGGCGCCAAGAACACAGGGTTTGGCTGATTTGCATTTTCTCCTTAATCTCACTGAATACTTGATTATATCATGCAATCCACATATCATTATGCTCGTCTCAACCTCACGATCATGTCTATAACACTTAATTTCATTTAAATTAAACATAAAACACGAAATCACGAAGAAACCTCAAGAACCCTAATTTCTGCATGAAGGCTAGGATTTTTGATACACGATTCAAACAATGCAATTAATTGAGGGAAAACATTCCATGCATGATTATGAACATATGGCCAAATTATTGTGCGAGGAAATATGCATAGATTGAGAGATGACCAAGTATATGCTTACCTCTAAGCCGTGACAGCAAGTGCAATGTGATTTTTGATTTGGAGGTGTTACAGATGAGTGGTGATGATCTGGACAGCTTCCCTACACCCTATGGAGTGTGTTTGAATGGTTGGACTTGATTGAAATTGGCTGGATCAATATGTGGTACCTCAGCTGCACTTTGGTTAAAACCTTGAGCAACCAGCTGGTGATTTTGTGAAATTGGTGTTTCAGAAGTGATCTAAGTGTTTGATCAGCTCATATGTGATGTATGTGAGGTGTGTGAGTGATTGGTTTGATTGGAATTGCTCTCAAACTCAAAACCCGATAGTGACTTGCCTTACAAGGCAAAATTGAAGTGAAAGAAGAGATTTTGAAGAAAGCATCTGTTTGATGGCTTTGGTGTACTCAAACTGATCACACTTGAGCTCTATTTATAGTAGATCAAGTTTGTTTTGCAAGGAATAGTGAATGGCAGCTGGTAAGTAGGTTTGGCCAATGTTGGCAAATGAAAATCCAAGTCTCCTCTAGCCATTGACTAGAGGTTAGGGCACAGAGCTTTGGTTCCCTTGGTCTTGGATAAGTCTTGACTGATTTCAGATGAGAATGGCTCAGTCCATGCCACCTTGATGCTTCCATTGAATGCTTCAATCCAAATTTGAAGTCTTGTCCCTATTTTGGCCATTCAAGGTTCAACATGCTATTTCTTGTTCCATGGACTTTGGAGGCTTGTTCCATGGATAGAAGCATTTGAATTTGGCTGATTTTGGCAAATCGAGCAAAGTTGCAAATTCTGCCTTGCCTTTGACAGATTTCAGCAAGGCAACTTTCCAATGTCATATCTCATGACTAAAATGGAATTTGGCAATGTTCTTGGCCATTTTGGAAAGCCCTTACATGATACAAGAACTGTTTGAACAAGTTTGGTTTTGATCTCTTCTGATTCCAAGTGAAAAATCCCTCTACATTTGGCAAAAAGTGAAGCAAAATCTGACTTAGTGAAATTTTCACTAAGTGTTGGAACAAAGTGTGATTTCTTGATTTTGATCACTCCATAACTCAAAATCCTTAATGAATTGGCCTTAGGTCTAGTTGAAGTTTTTGTAGAGGGTAATGAGGGCTACAAATCCATATTTGGATGAAAAAAAATGGCCATGTGGTTTAGGAGTTATGATCCTCCAAAGTTGGTGTATTAGTGGTACTTTTTCCATAACTTAGAAAAATTTCTAAGTTTTATGGTTACCCCTTTTTCAAGTTATCCAACATTCTTTGATTTTTCTTGATGAATGATGATTCAAATCATACATTAACATCATTTTAGGGTTAAAAATCCATTTTGGTGAAAAATCTCAAAAAGTCAAAGTTGACTTTTGTGCACAGTTGACTTTTTATCAGATGAATTCCAAATTGTGCAATTCTTTAGGAAATCATGTCCTTGACCTAAATAAAACTTTATGGACATGTTCCATGGGTGTCATAGGGTATATTGGGGCATGTCCTAGGGTTTGGGAGCATGTCCTGGTCAAAAGTCAAAGTTACAGTTGACTTTCCTCGCGAAACCCTAATTGTGGTGCAGATGAAAATGAGACTTGTTGCTCAAGCATCTTGGATTAATCCATTGTTCCAAATGGATCAATATAGTTCATTAGAGACCCTTAAATCATGTCTTGAGGTCTTGGCTCTTGATTTGTCCCAAAAGTCAACTTAGGGGTGAATTAGGTCAAGAAACCCTAATTCTTGATTTTTGATGTATGCATCCCTTGAGGTCAAATTGACTCGATGCTTGGGTCCATGAGGTGCCATGGAGTGCATTAGGTTGTGTTTTGGATCTTTGGCTTATGCCCAGATGAAACTTTCCATCTAGAGGCCCTGGTCGACCAAAACCCTAGTTTGGTGATACTGGCGATCTTGAGGCTTGATCCACCTGGAAGGGAGTAACCTTGTGCTTAATCCTTGAAGTGGGAGTCCTTTTTGATCCATTGTGGATGTTTGAGAGGTTAGACAAGTTGAAGATCATGTCATTCCTTGATTGATCCTTTATCTAAGGCTCTGAGAGGGCTTAAAACCCTAATTTTGATTGTAGTGAATGCTCAACAACCCTTGAGGCATTTGTTGAGGCATGATGGTTCATCCCTATTGTGATGATGATTTGCACAATGATGGGAAATCTTAGTGGTCAAAATTTGGGGTATGACACTGTGTTATCTCAGTTGATGAGCTCTGAGGCTCATATAGAATCTCTGGAGAAAGTATTGGAGCAAGCGTATGTGAACCATGATGTGACGATTAATCAATTTGATAACATAGTTACCAATATCATTGCGTGTAATAATCTGATCTTTTGCGATCAAGAATTAACTGAACATAGAAGAAACTATAATTTAGCTCTCCATATTTCCATGAATTTCTAAGAGGACGCTTTGTTGAATGTGCTGGTTGATACCGGCTTGTCATAGAATGTAATGCCAAAATCCACGTTATCCAGACTGTCATATCAGGGTACTCCTATGAGGTTCAGTGGAGTCGTTGTGAAAGCCTTTGATGGCTCGAGAAAGACTGTGATCAGAGAGGTTCATCTCCCTATCAAAATAGGCCCGTTTTTATTACAGATTACTTTTCAAGTAATGGACATTCATTCTGCAAGCAGTTGTCTTCTTGGACGCCCTTGGATTCATGAAGTTGGGGCGGTTACCTTAACACTTCACCAGAAGTTGAAATTTTTCCATAATGGGAAGTTGATAATTTTTGGTGGAGAGCAAGCCATGTTGGTAAGCCATCTTTCATCTTTCTCTTATATTAATGCTGACGGGGATGTTGGAACTCCGTTCAATGATCTTTCTATTATTGATAATGTTGTTAAGAAGAATGAGGTGTCCACGTCTTCTCTGAAAGATGCTCAACATATGTTGGAGGGTGGCCAAGCTGATGGATGTGGTGGAGTCATTAAATTTGCTGAGAACAAAGATAGATTTGGCTTGGGTTTCGCGCCTGGTTCAACCCGCAAAGAGCTGAAGAGTATCCAAGACGTTTTTCGTAGTGCTAGGTTCATCCATGCCAAAGATCACTCTACTGGTGCTATCATTGAAGATGATCAAGAGGAAGAAGCTCCCAAATTTGTGACGCACGAATTGATATGCCAAAATTGGATTTCTGTTGACGTTCCTACTGTTGTTCATGCTTCAAAGTGATTGATTTTTATTTTCTTTCACAAATCCTTTCACTATGCCCAAGGAGAAAGTGAATTTGTGAGGGATTTGTTTCAACTATTATCATCATCAATAAAATGTTATTTTGTTTATCCATATTATGTTTTTCCCTTTTTGCTTGATTTTTGAAAAACTGTTAACATAAAAAACCAAAAGAATAAAAAATAATATGATAATCACCTTTATCTGCATAATACTTGCACTTTTCTTTATATTCTAAAATAAAACCTAAATTGTTGTGCAGCTTAATTATTAAACCCATTGAAAAAATAACCTTATGCCATCTCCAACCTTTGAATTCCCTGTGTTTGAAGCGGAAGAAGAGGACGTTGAAGAGATTCCAGATGAAATTTCTCGGTTGCTTGAGCATGAGGTAAACGCCATTCAGCCTCAAGAAGAGTCAAATGAATTGGTTAATTTTAGTTCAGAGGAAATAGAAAAGAAGTCAAGATTGGGGCACTTCTTGGTCTGGATGTTAAGAGAATGGTAGAGCTTCTTAGAGAGTATGTTGATATATTTGCTTGGTCTTATCAAGATATATCAGGTCTTGATACTGATATTATGGAGCACAGATTACCGTTAAAGCCAAAATGTCCACCAGTTAAACAAAAGTTGAGAAGAATTCACCCCAACATGGCTGTTAGGATTAAAGAGGAGGTTCAGAAGCAGATTGGTGTTGGTTTTCTTTTGACTGCTGAGTATCATCAATGGGTGGCCAATATTGTGTCTGTTTCTAAGAAAGATGGAAAAGTCCAAATGTGCGTTGACTATATAGATTTGAATAAGGCTTGTCCGAAAGATGATTTCCCACTACCACGCATTTATATGTTCGTAGATAATACTGCTAAATTCAACATCTGTTCGTTTATGGATGGATTTTCCGATTATAATCAAATCAAAATGGCACCCCAAGACATGGAAAATACCACATTTATTACACCCTGGGGAACATTTTGTTACAGAGGGATGCCTTTCGGTTTGAAAAACGCTGGTGCAACGTACCAGAGGGCTATGACCACGCTGTTCCATGATATGATGCATAAAGAAATAAAGATCTATGTGGACGATATGATTTGTAAGTCGAGTACTGAAGAGGATCATATTGAGTATTTGTTGAAGCTGTTTTAGCGTTTGAAGAAGTTTAAGCTCTGTTTGAATCCAAATAAATGCACTTTTGATGTTCGTTCTGGAAAATTGTTAGTCTTTATTGTCAGCCAGAAAGGAATTGAAGTTGATCCTGGTAAAGTTAAAGTTATTTAGGAAATGCCTGCGCCCAAAATAGAAAAACATGTAAAAGGATTCTTGGGACGTTTGAATTATATATCCCGATTTATATCCTATATGACTGCCTCTTGTGGGCCGATCTTCAATCTTCTCTGCAAAGATCAGGGTTGTGTATGGACAGAGGTTTGACAGAAATATTTTGATAGTATCAAAAAATATCAGCTTGAACCTTCAATTTTGTCTCCTCCTGTGGAAGGAAGACCATTGATTATATATTTGACTTTGATAGAAGAGTCTATAGGTTGTGTTCTTGTTCAACAAGATGAGACTGTAAGGAAAGAATGTGCCATCTACTACCTGAGCAAGAAGTTTACAGATTGTGAGTCTCGGTACTCAATGTCAGAGAAGACACATTGTGCCTTGGCACAGGCTACCAAATGTTTGTGCCAATACATGAGTAATCATACCACTTGGTTGACATCCAAAATGGATCCAATCAAAGTTTTTTTTTGAAAAACCCACTTTGACTGGAAGGATTGCCTGCTGGAAAATGTTGTTATCTAAATATGACATTGAGTACCGTACTCAAAAGGTAATAAAAGGAAGTGTTTTAGCTGATCATCTGGCTCATCAATCTATTGATGATTATCCACCTGGGTTTGATTTTTGATGGAGTTGTTAATGCATATGGAAATGGGATTGGGGCAATCATTGTTACTCCCCGTGGTTCTCATATTCCTTTCACTGTGAGGTTGATGTTCACTTGCAAGCGTGTATTATGGGCTTGGAAAAAGCTATTGATTTAAGAATCAAGATGCTTGATGTATACGAAGATTTAGCCCTAGTGATTAATCAAATTAAAGGAGAGTGGGAGACACATCAACCTGATTTGATTCCTTATCGAGATTATGCAAGAAGGTTGTTAACTTTCTTCAATAAGGTTGAGTTTCACCATATACCCAGGAAAGAGATTATGCAAGAAGGTTGTCAACTTTCTTCAACTTTCTTCCTGAATAATGATGTGTTGTATAAGAGAAATTATGACATGGCCTTTCTCAAATGCGTGGATAGACACGAAGTAGACATGTTGATGAAAGAAATTCATCAAGGATCCTTTGGTACCTATGCCAATGGACATGCAATGGCTAAGAAAATGTTAAGGGCGGGTTATTATTGGCTGACAATGGAATGTGACTGTTGTAAATAAGTGAACAAATCCATAAATTCCAGATTTATGCTGACAAAATTCATGTACCTCTTACTCCTCTCAATGTTATCTCTTCTCCATAGCCTTTCTCCATGTGGGGCACTTATATTATTGGCATGATTGAGCCTAAAGCATCGAACAGACACTGTTTCATATTGGTGGCTATCGACTATTTTACCAACTGGGTTGAAGCGGCGTCATATGCCAATGGGACCAAGCAAGTAGTTGTCAGGTTTATCAAGAACCAAATCATTTGTCGATATGGTGTTCCGAGAAAGATTATCATTGATAATGGGTCAAATCTAAATAACAATATGATGAAGGAATTATGTGATGAGTTTAAGATTGAGCATCGCAATTATTCTCCTTACAAACCTAAGATGAATGGGGTTGTTGAAGCTGCTAATAAGAATATCAAGAAGAACATTCAGAAGATGGTTGTTACATACTAGGATTGGCATGACATGCTCCCTTTTGCTCTACATGGGTATCGTATATCCGTCTGCACTTCAATATGGACAACCCCTTTTCCTCTTGTATATGGTATGGAAGCAAGGCTCCCGATAGAAGTTGGAATCCTTTCTATGAGAGTTTTGATGGAAGTTGAATTGTCTGAGGCTGAATGGTGTCAGAGTAGATACGATCAGTCGAATTTGATTAAAGATAAAAGAATGATGGCCTTGTGGCATGGCCAATCATATCAGCTGAGAATGAAGAAAGATTTTGACAAGAAAGTTCGACCTCTTGTATTCAGAGAAGGCGACCTCGAGCTAAAAAATATCTCGACTTTTACCATTGATTCTAGGGGCAAGTGGACTCCTAATTATGAAGGCCCATATGTTTTTAAGAGAGCCTTCTCTGGCGGTGAATTAATTCTTACAACTATGGATGGTGAAGAGTTCACTCGTCTTGTGAATGCCGATGCAGTCAAGAAATACTTTGCCTAAAAAATAAAAGAATAGCTCGCTAAGTTGAAAACCCGAAAGGGCAGCTTAGGCAAAAATGAGCGTCTCGGTGGGCTAAAAACCCGAAAAGGTAGTCCAGGAAAAAATTAGAGACAAAAACAGAACTAATCATCCCAGTAGATTGAAAACCTGAGAGGGAAATATAGGAAAAAGTTAGGGATTATGGCAAGTAACTGCATCTGGCTATTCTTGATCATTTGAAGTAACATTGCATGTCAAAGATTCTCATTCAACCATTCTCAACAGAAGATTTGAGCACCGTGGAATTCAAAGTTGTTATGAAGAATAGCGGTCATTGTATTTCAATGTAGCCTTTTCCATTGTATTTACCATTTTTCAAACTCTTTAAAGATCCATGGAGTTACGCCATTTGCGGACTTTCATTCTATCAATAAAATTTGGGCCTTTGTCCCTTTGTTTGCAATTCTTATTTCACTTATGTTTTCAAAATTATATTTATTTTTTATAATAATTTTTGAAACAAATAGTTAAATGAATAATCATGCTTTTGAAAATTATAAAAACATTTTCCTTTGATTTATGAACAATAAAAAGAATGTCAATGGTTACTCCAAGAACGGTAAGATCCTGAAGTGCAGATTTCAATGTTCTCCTCGATAAAGTCTATTGATAATATCCCAAGAAGAGTTCAACTTTGTTGAAGTATTCCCCAGCTGAATGTTAGTTTAATTAAGCATCTCACACTTGGACTCCCCTGTTAAGTCTTGATTCATATTTCCTCAGCCGAGCGTGGTTCTTCCCCCCCGGCCTGTGTATGATCAAGCATATATAATTTGGAATGTGATTGTTGGATCCCACTTCATTTTGTGATTAAACTTGATGAGGAATCTCCGACGGGTTTCTACCTTCTTTGATATGGTTTGATGTTTTCATAGCCAATATGAATCATATTTTCTTCATAAGAAGTATTGACATAGAAGTCAATTGTTGGGTTTTTTCCCACCCTGTGTTGAGTTTTAAAATCCCCTGTTGATTGACTTTCTACTATGTTGTTAACTTCTTAATTATCCCCGTGATTCCAAGATGTTTCTCACAAGGATTTTAGTACCCAGAGAATTATCTTTGCTGATCCCCAGCGGAGGTTGTGCATTTATTACTACTAGTTGTGAAAGATAGGATATGATCCTCATCAAGATTTGTTTTCTTCCCTAGTGAAGTCGAGCATAATTTTGTATCTAGAAGGATGATTATTGGAAGATTCATCTTTCTACCCCCTGCAATTGTTACTAGGATCCCTTCAGACTATTACGATGTGTTGGACTTGTGAAATCCAGTATTTTCTAGTTGAATGCCAGTTCGGGTTTTCCCCAGACAAGTACTATTTAAGTGTTCTTTGTCTAAGTATTAATTTAGATCTTCTCCAGCTGAGTATGTTCCTTTTCTCCAGCCAAGTCGTAATCAGGTAGTTGGGCAGTTTTATGTTCCACCTCTCCTTGATGTGGAATCCTCACGCAAAACATTATCTTCTGGTTGTGATGTTATTACATCAGTTGCTTCCCGAGCAAGGAGCAGCGTTTCCTTCTAAGAAGTGTTGATATAGCAGTCACCAGTCGAGTTTTCTCTCACCTTGTGTTAGGTATTGAATTAAAATCCCCTGCAGCTTGACTTCTTGCTATAACGTTAACTTCTTATTCCCTTGGCAAGTCCAAGATGCTTTTCTCAGATAAGGCTAGTCCCCAGAGAGTTTTTTCTTGTATCCCCAACAAATCTGCACTGTTCCTTAGTAGCATTTGTATAATTATTTACATGGTTATAATCCGCAGCGGATCCATCATTTTCCGCAGCGGATCTTTCTATTCCCTCGAAAAGGATTTCATGTTGTTATCGCCTTTGTGGATTATTGTTGTTAGAAGGTTGATCTTTGGGTTTTATCCCCAAGCAGTATCTTCCTCTCCCGGCGAGATTTGAGCCTTGCAGTAGGATTTAACTCCTTTGATGGCTTTATTTATCCCTAGCAGAATCTCCGGTGATATCTCCATCTTGTTGAGATTAGCCGAGTATTCGGTCGTGTTGCGATGTTTATTCATCTTCTATTTATCTTTATGTGTGTTTTGTCAGCATATTCATTCGCATATTCATGCATCCATCATGCATAACATCATGTTGTTGTTTCATTGTGCATCTTGCATTTTAGGTGCCTCCCCTCTCGTTGGTGTTGATATCCCCTCGTAGAGTGTGTGTGTCCTCTCTCCATTAAAGTGTTTACCCTTAAGCAGAACATGTATATCCTTTCTAATTCCCCACTGAGTTCATTCCTCATGGGAGGGTTTTGCTTTAGTTTTCCTCCCCAGCTTTTATCTGGATGGAACATTGGTCTCCTAAAGCGGGTGTTTTAAATATCTCTAGGCTTTGAGAATTTATTTTCCTTCACAGAAATTTGTTTGTGAATCCCACCAGAAGATGAAGATTTGAATTTCCCTAGCAGTGTTATGATAACATTCTCTTGGAAATATTTACCTAACAACAAGTAGTGTTATGTTTATTTGAGAAGCTTGCATATCCTTAATATATTGACAAGTGGTCGTCTCTTTGAGAAGGTTGTTTGATATATCAACCTTTTGTGCGACTTCAAGTGGCAGCCTCTTTATTTGAGAAGCTTGTATGTCCCCAACAAGGTAAACCTCTCTGGTAACAAGTGGCAACCTCTTTATTTGAGAAACTTGTGTAATCCCCGAGAATTAATTTGTATATTCGCAGCAAATGGCATCTCTCTAGTTCATCCTCAGCAGAGAAGTTTGTTGTGAAACATTTTCCATCAAATGGCATCTCTCCGAAAAATTCTCGAAGGAAAGTTTGGTGAAGCTTTATTTTCCATCAAATGGTATCTCTCTCGAAAAGTCCCGGTGAGAAGTTTGTTGTGAAATCCCAACAGATAGTTGTCTCTTTATTTGAGAAGTCTGTTGTATGATCTAACTTGTCTATATCTCCTTTAAAGATCTCTGGTAGAGTTATTGATTCCTAATTCCTAGTAAGTGGTAGTCCCTTTGGCAGAGATAACTTGTATTTGGTCCTTTTTCTAGTGAAAGACTTGGATTAAGAAGGAGCTGAACTATATTCTAATAGATGAAGTTCGTTATTTTTGGTTGGTTACCTTGTCGTAGTTGCTACTTTGTTGGTAGTTGGTAATCATTCCCTTTGAGTTTATTACCTTTTGTTGTCTACCAAGTAATCGGTAGTTGGTGATATTTCTCATACTCTTTTGGTTGGTTACCTTGTGAGCTACCATTAAGTCGGTAGTAGGTAATTTTTCCCTTTGAGTTTATTTCCTTTTATTGTCTACCAAGTAATCGGTAGTTGGTAATATTTCTCGTACCCTTTTGGTTTGTTACCTTTGTGAGCTACCCAGTAGGCCAGTAGCAGGTAATTTTTCCCTTTGAGTTTATTACCTTTTGTTATCTACCAAGTAATTGATAGTTGGTAATATTTCTCGCACCCTTTTGGTTAGTTACCTATGTGAGCTACCCAGAAAGCCGATAGCAGGTAATTCTTCCCTTTGAGTTTATTACCTTTTGTTGACTACCAAGTAATTAGTAGTTGGTAATATTTATCCCCATTTAGGTTAGTTACTGTTATTTTCTACCTAGTAACTAGTTACTGTTTGCAGCTACCTTTAAATTTTATCTTATGAACCTTGATGTCATCCAATTTTGGCTTGTAGACTTTGAGGCCAAATGCTTGTATAATAGCAACAATCTTTGTCTAACCGTTTCCTTTGTTGTTTCATATGTTGATGAGGGAGTTTGGAGAAGCTTGAAAATGTGCTCGGATGATGAGCTTGTATGACGTATAGGGCATGGTTGATGGTGAACGCGTGAGCACGTTGATGAAGACTTGGAGCAAGGCTTGGAGGTGAATCGTGGATGATGGCTTGGATAACTTGGTGCTAACTTGAAGATTGATGAAGCCTTGGATAGCGAGCTAGGTCGTGGCTAGGCTTGATGGAATGAGCAAAACACTTAGTCTCTTTAGGTTTAATTTTCTGTAACATTTGTAGGATTAGGCATATGTTTGCAGTGTTTGTAGTAGACTTAGCATTTAGGATTGTTAACAAATTTACGATGCCATTTTGTACACCAAATCAATTTCTCTTGCTAATGAAGCACCAATTTAGAATCTTATGCTCATTCTAACTTTAGTTCAAAGAAATTGACACCCAAATTTGTAACTTCTTACAATTCAAGTAATGAAGTCCCCGTTATCTCTTTTATTCCTTTGTGAATCTTCGAGCCTTTGAACTTGTTGTGAGAGAAAAAGTTGTCTCTACAAGTCAATCTATGTTTTGATGATAACAATACGTATTTGTGAAAGAACCATTTTATGTTCTAACGTGTGTTGTGTGCAGATCATAATCATAGAAGATATCAGATACAACAAGCACCAACTAGATGTGCATAGTTGATAATATGCGAAGTTACTATGTGTGACACAAGTCGCAAGAAGCTAGAATGCTTCTGTATCTGATCATGATCAGTCAAATCCGAGGATGCTGATATTGCTGTTGCAATGTGTCGCATCTGCAAAAATCAACCGGCGGAAATGAACAGAAGAGTCGCCACCTAACGTTATTTATCCCGACGCAGGGAAAGGAAACGATCGAAGAAAACCTTAACAAAGGGAAAGGAATTGTCATCGCAACCATCGCCTGGGTTCAGGAGTCGGTTATGCGAGAGGAAGGTATTAGCACCCCCTCGCGTCCATCGTACTCGATGGGATCCACGCTTGTTGTTATCGATCAAAGGGTGTAGGGTATCTGAAATTCAACTGCTAACTAGAAAGGATAGGAACGGGGAAAGAAAGGAAAAAGTGACTCGATAGGACATCGCCGTCCTAGGCCTACGTATTCCCTTGGGTGCGGGAAAGTCAGAGTCAATGTAGTTAGGACTACGGTTTTGGTGGGGGGAAGGTTGCTCGCCAGGCGTCGCGCCTGTGCCTACGTATCCTCACTCTAACTAGAGAGAGGAAGTCAGAGCAGCCGTAGTTCGACCTAACAAGGTCTTGTTGTTTGTGAAAGGGTCTCGATCGCACGCGGGCGAGAGAAAGGTTTGACAAATAAGGTTGTGTTCGCATTGATCTCGCACGATCTCCCTCCTACGTATCTCCATTAACCAATGAAGAATCAGAGCGACGTAGTTCCCCTCACTAGGGATGACTTTGCTTTGTTTGTGTTTTTTAAGTGGAATACGCCAACGTTCGCGTTCCAGCAGTTTAGGTGTTTCCGCTCGGTGTGGGAGTCTTACGCGTTTACCTGTTTGCGGTAGAATGGAAATGACGCATCCTTTGTGAGTGGATTAAGGGAGATGAGAAGAGATGACTCAAAGGTGTAAGAGAAAATGGAAGTTTGTTGTTAGTGTGCTAGGTGATTCCTCTCGATCGCATGGGTGCGAGAGAAAAGGGAAGTTAGTTGTTAGTGTGCTAGGTGATTAGTCTCGATCGCATGTGTGTGAGAGAAAAGGGAAGTTAGTTGTTAGTGTGCTCACCGAGACATCGCATCTCGTGCCTATGTATCTGCAATCTGAAAAGAAAGAGGAATCAGAGCATCCGTAGTTCACGCTACTACGGAAACAGGGAACAGGATCTTGATCGCATGGGTGCGAGAGATACAACTCAAGGGAGGTCTATGGGGGAAACTGAGCCTACAAGTTAGCATGCAATGACGGTCCTAAGGTCAGGATCAAGAGGGAAGTCTACCTAATGTTGTCATGCATAGATTTCTATCCTAATGTCCCTCCTACCTCCGACTTAATCAAAAATTAAGTGGAGCTAGAAATCCTAAGGGGATCATGTAATCAGACAAGTAAACACAGGATAAATCAATCACCAAATGAAATAAAAGCAAACACAAGAATAAACAGTGTCAATCAACAGTAATGTCACACAATCAAAATAAGAAAATGGGGAGCTTTAGCCAAGGGGTCATATCAACCGAGGCAAACAAGCTAGCTGTGGGGAAGTAGGGGTGCTCATCCAATTGTATCGAGAACCATGGAGAGCAGAGTAATAAAGGGGAAGATGTGAATTAGATCACATAAGCATCAACATCGGTCGATGCGAGCTAAAGAAAAAACATGGGGGTTTGATTGCTAAACCCTCCTTCCACTTGACAGACTCGATAACAAGATCGGGGGAACATGTTCGAAGCTTCAATCATGTAATGAGAGCTAAGAACGACTCAACTAGAATAATGAGGGTCTGTTGCGAACCCTATCTTCCGTCAATTGCCTTCATGGAGGTCTTACAAGGGGATATGGGAATGGGATGCCTCTTTGGAGGTCTTAGGCACAATATTAAACAATCACAAACAGGGCCTCCTTTGAGGACTTCCAGCATTGCCGGCCAAGTGGCACGGACTCCTAATCCTACTTCTCATGGCATCAAAAAGAAAAAATGCCAAATTAGTAAAAGAGAAGAGAAGTAATACCGAACGGATATCAATCCGTAGCAACGGAAGCAAAGTATAAGAAAACCTGCAAACTTTTAGTAACCTAGCATAAATGAGCAAAAGTGTTAGAAAACGGAAAGGATCCTTGAAAGACATGGAACCAAGTGCTCTTCACCATTCATGAATAAAACGAAAAAACAAGGCAATAAGCCATAAACAGCAGCAATAACAGTGCTCCAGCACCTGCGCAACTATAAAAAACAGTAATAAGTAAAAATAGCTTATAACAACTACTATTTCCAGAACAGGACAAGTGTATATGCAACCAGCCGGAATATTGCCATTTTATAGCACACTTTGTTCATTACAGCAGTGTATGCTACAACAACTTCTACCTTTATTCAATTAACTAAGTCAAGTGAGAAACACTACAAAACAAACTCAAAGATTAGTCAAAATTCAAATGGAAATTGTCAATTAAGAAGTAAATGAAATCAATACTAAAATGTAAACAACCATTAGTCAACAATCTATGCAAAACATATTAAAGACTATTAACAAAGTTATCAAATGAAACTATTATGAAAATTAGTCAACGTTAGCACTAAGTCAAACCACACTATATCAATATCAATTAGTTCAAAATTCTAATTCTAAAATCAACTAGGATTAATCTAGTTTAAAAAGCAATTAATTCGATTAACAAAGCAATTAAGCCGAAGAATTGATTAATGAACAATTAAGCCAAAAGTTTAATTTGTGCAATTAAGCTAAAAATTAATTAGTTGAAATCAATTAGCCCAATACTTAGTTAGTAAAATTCAATTAGCCTAAAAACTAATCCTAAAACTAAAGCACAATTCAATCATGATTGAGTTTTAATTAGAGAAACTTAGTAACTAATCTAAGCAAAAATCATCAATTAATCATGACATCAAAAATTAAGCAAAATCTAACTTTGATTAGTGAAAATTACCACCAATTACTAAAACCTAAAGTCTAAAAACTAAAAAGAAATTAATTAAGCAAACAAAACCTTGACGGGGGTGCGGTAAGCAGCTTTTGAGGTGTATAAAGAAATTCAGGCGCGACCCAATTATAAGTCCATTGACTTGCTCTATGTGAACAAAAAAGGGGGGTGGCAAAGGTATATGGGGTGTATAGAAAAAACCATGGAGGTTTTTGGGCTTAGGAATGTTCCGGTTCAAACCAATGTGTGAGGCAATTTAGCTTTCTTATTCTTTTAAAAAAACCCTAAGGACTTCAGCGGAACATGATCCTCATTCTCTTATCCACTCAACGCCGTCGTTCACAACACCGCCGGCTCTATCTCATGCTTTCTCAACGCTTCTTCTCCGTCATTTTCAAACCCTTCTTCTTCTTCTTCGCTTTCAAACCCTTCTCCTCTGAAGGTTGAATGAAGAATATTTCCTGTCACAAGTTTTCTTTTGTTCTTTTATTGTTTCGGACAGAATTTGTAATGATTGTGATATGATTATGCTACTGTAATTCTGTTATAAAACTTTGTTGGAATTGTGCTTCAAATACTCAAGGAACCTTTTGGAAATGATTATATTGATCCTTCGGCTTTGCACGCCTTCGACGGGCAGATCGATAAGCACTTGTTTTTCCTCAAAGTAACTTCACTTCTTTCAAAGATAGGTTTCAAAGAAAAGCCAAAAATTATTGTGAATGTCGAGGACTTCAAAAAAAGTCTACAGGGCAGATTTGGATGATTTCCAGTTGTATCTAGTAATACTTTGATTACTGCAGTTGCAGAATATAATGTAGAACCGATTATAGCCCATGTAGCCTGAGCTGCCAATGATGCCAATGCGTCACTATTGTGAAGACAAAACCTCATCACATCTTTTATACGGGCATGATAACTAAGAGATCTAACCAAAGCAGACTATTTTTGACACTCCCAAAAACAATTGCTGATGTCAGATTAGCATATAAACCAGCTGCAAGCCTAACAACATATGCTAATGCTTATTGGCATATGTGTCGGAAGTGAAATAACTAGACATTAACTTGCTTGTGACTTTCACAGAGTCAATATGCTCCTGAAGAATGAACCATCATAAGTTCTTCCTGAGTGGTTTCTCTAGCAGGAATTGGATAGCATCTTTCTGGAAATATACCAGTTCTCGTATGACTAACAACAGTTGCTCGAAGTCGATCTGGCCTTTCAGGGTGTGGATGCGATTTCTTTTCAACTTTTGTATGTAACAACATTCTTTCATCAAAGCCAATTGCCGTAGAACCGTTTGCAGTGATTCCCGGGAGCCAAAGGATTTTAGAATCTTTATGCTCCCCACACATTTCGCAGCAGATATCATTGTCTAGGTTATCCATAGTACAGTTTCTACAGAACCACTTGATGATTTAAACATACTTCTCCACCGGACACGGCTCCTAATTAGTATCCTCCTCATCATCCTCCTCAAGCAACTCTTTGTTTCCATACCTGTCGTTAAAAGTTAGTTCCTTTGGCATCTGCACCCTAACCCTTTTAGCACTAGGCTGATTACAAGAACCCAAAAGCAAGCAGAAAGCCATGATTTAGATGACCCCGTAGCTTGATGACCTTGACAAGAGAGAAGCCTTGATATTTAATAAACTCGTGATAGAGAGACACTCATGATGTTGAGAGCTCAGACCTTCATCTCACCTTGAAATAGGGAAAATCAAAAATCACAAGAAATATGCTTTGATCCCACGCCTTAGGAGCCCGATGCAAATGAATGACTGAGTTATGACCTAATGGATATGCAGATGAATGAGAAGCGAAAGCCAGAAAAAGTTAGAAAAAGGTATGTCAAATATTGGGGTGCTACACAATGCTCTTGTGGATGCTCTCTGAAAGTGATTGAGATTCTGAAGATAGCGAAGCTTTTGAAGAAGATAATCTTGTGGAGAACTGAAGTGCTGAAGACTCTCATGGCTTGAAGTTCTGAAGGCGGAAGGCTCTGAAGACCAAGTGCAGAAAGATTCTGAAGACTTATGTGTTCTGAAGATCACTACTCCAAAGGTCAAGTGCTGAAGACTCTGAAGACGGATTCCTAATGGACAAGTTCTGAAGTTTCGGTAGACTTGAAGAAGTAAAGGATAATGTTCTTAAAGACAAGTACTGAAGTTCTGAAGACTGATTCCTAATGGACTTCTACAATAGATTGAAGACTTGACGTATCAGATATCCTATCAAGAAGACTCTGCTCATGCTTCATCAAATTACTATCAGAATCCATTGAAGATTGGAAGTCAAATATTACCGTTGTGAACAAGTGTACACACTGCCCAAAAAGATATCCCGTCACTTCTCCCACATCAAAAAGGAGATATGTCAGTACAGCTATTTATTACACAACATCTCTTTTCCAACAGCCAACAGTATTTCAAACGGCTATAATTCTACTGGCTATTTAAAGGAAAGAGTTCTCGCTTCTGATGTGTCGATTATCATGTATGTAAAATAAGAATTCCATTATTCATCCATTGGATGTATGATTCATGAATTGACCAAGTCATTGTGTTAAGATAGCAACAACGATGAGTTTTCGTTGTAACACTTAGAATATCCAAAGCTGTCATCAATTTACACATGGCCATTGTTGTTGAAGCTCAAAGATTAAATCAACACAACAACAAAAATTGAAACATAAGTTATTGATTAAGAAGACAACATTGTAAATCAGTCAAGTCATCAACCACCTTCCCGTCAGGACTACATCGAAGATCTGAAGCAAGGAGTTGTTGCTCAAAGCTTGCTCACCCAAGAAGACGAAGAAGAAGAAGATCTACAAGTTGTCAACAACTGTTATATTCATATACATCTCTGTAGTTTCTTAGGATAGCAAGGAGTTGTTGCTCATATCTTTCTTGAACACTAGTGTGTTCTTTGTACTTAAACTTAGGAGTACAAAGAACACTAGTGTGTTCTTTGTACTTAATCTCCTGTTGAACTAATTCTTGGTGAATTAGGTTTCCTTGAGTGGTCAGTGTGACCGGAGACTCGAGAAGACAATGGCTGGGTGTCATTGTGGTAAATCCTGAAATAGGGTCAGTAGCGTTATTCATTGCGATGAATCCCTGAACGGCTTGCTATGGAAATCCTAACAGTAGATCTTGCGAGATTGGAACCTACAGGTCAATGTTTGTTATATTCATTGAATTGAATCCCTAAACGGTTCATTGTGTGTGTTAGTCACCGGCGTTGCCCGTGCATCTGTAACCGAGATTGATTATAGTAGATTAAGACCTTGTGTTCAAGGCTTAATCACCTGAGGAGGGTGGACTGGATTAGCCTGTGTGGTGAACCAGGATATAGCATGTGTTCTTTACTCTTGTTATGTTTAATTTCTTTGTTTATGTTTCTTATTGATTATCAGAACCATACATAAGCAAGTTAGAACCTTGCGGCTTAACTCTGATAAGCTTCCGCACTGCAAGTTCTGAGAAACATATCTCATGTTTAGGCTCTTTCTAGTTCTTATGCCTTAATCATAGCAAGTCTGAATGTTACTCCGTAAGTCAGAGTCTCTCTCCACTAACTCTGATGTTACTTAAAGTGTCTTAACGTCAAGATGCGAAAAGTTGTTAAAAGAATAAATACACAATTCAAACCCCTATTTCTTGTGTCTTTCTCACACCTTCAATTGGTATCAGAGCTCCGGTTCTATTATTGATGGAAATCAAACACTTAACAGTGTTAGAAAAAGATCCAGATGAGGTGCATAGAAATAATCTGGGTGTGATTCAAATCCACTTATAATTTCTATAACAACTCAGAAGATGACTGTGTACAAAATTGTAATCAATCGAGTACTTGAGCAAATCACTGATTCTGGAAGTTTTACGGTTGCCAAACAACTAAATCTTCCTCACTTGAAGCTTAGTTGAAGATTGAAGAATCAGCTGATAAGATAGAATCATCAGACAAGAAGTAGTATCTGTTGAATGCTTATCTTGGAAGATACGTGTGGATGAACCACGTATTTGCTCAAAGTTGAATCATCAGAAAACAAGAAGTCTTGTTTGCTGAAGATTAATTCTTTATGAGTTTTAAGATGTTTTCAAGAAATGGATTAGGTCCACCCTTGACTTTCTCGTTTAAAAACTCATTCAGAACATCTTCATGTAAAGAAGATAGATTGTTCTATGATTTTGAACTTCAGACGTGAAATTTGATGAAGTCAGAAATCTGAAGAATTCAAACTCTTAGAAATAATTCAACATCTGAATCATGAACGATCATAAGTTAAAATGATTCAATGAAGATCTGAATATTGTTTTCATGGAGAGCTATGAACGGAAAGTATGTTCAGGAAGAAGAACATTAAGGATTCGTCAAATACTTGATCAAGTATGAACTCTTTAAGTTCTGTTTGAATCAGCCTAACTAACTTCTGATAACTTGAAACTATCTCTCAGTTGAATCAAATGTCAGTGATCAGGTCACTATTTGATAATCTGTTCAGAACCACTCATGCACTGGAATTAGAAGATGCCAAACCAGTCACTTAAATTCTCTACTCAAAGTCAAAAGGAATTTAAGTTAATGATGTCCTTGAGAAGGAAGAAATCAGTTAACATTTTGTTCAGAAGTAGATGTGATGTTAAATGCTGATGAATTAACTATGAACTAGTCAGACCAGCATTGTGAGATCAAGAAGTGTCATGCAAACTATGCCTTATGTTGTGTACACGTTTGATGATACTCAGCTCTGAACAAGATTTGCATTTGGCTTAAGAAACAAGTCAAAATTGCTATGAGTTCCAAGTGTCACTTCCGTCAGACACGAGAGAAGTCACGATAAGGTATGAGTAAAGATTCTCTGCAAAAAGAGCTATGTATCCTTAACCTCTTAATGGTTCTTGTTAAAACTTTGAACTCAATGACCTTCTGAAAATAAGAAGCTCTTACGAACAAGAACTGAGTTCTGGCCATGAAAGAAGATCTTTATCAATTCTCAAAATTAATATTTTTGGATCTAGTTTCAAAAACCTAAGAATGTTCACATAATTGGAACCAAATGGGTGTTCAGGAACAAGCTAAATGAGAAGGAAGAAGTTGTCAGAAACAGGGCACGACTGGTTGCTCAAAGATACAATCAACAAGAAGGAATTGTTTACAACAAATATTGTGCTCCGGTTGTCAGACCTGAATCAAGACTATCATTAGTATTCCTCTCAGTAAATCATAACATTACCTTATATCAGATGGATGTTATGAGTGCATTCGTGGATAATTAAAATTCAGTAGAAGTCTATATCAATTAATCTCCTAATTTTGAAAATTCTCAGTGATGAATGAGATCAAACAGAAAATGGAAAGGATTTTGTGAAGATTGATTCCAGCCCTCTACTTAAAGTCAATGTTTAGAAAACAACCACACCCTTCAGAAACCACAATGCAAGTAGGTCTTGTAGAATCCAAGAAACCTCAACAGTAAGCGGAATCTTAAAGAGAATGATCAAGAGCTCAGAAAGGAATGCATTCATAAAAGGTATGTCATGGAAAATCAAAGTTCTCTAGAAAGAAAAGTCAGAGACAAATTAAAAAGCACCAAGATAAATCTCCAAAAGATCTCTGTTTCCTTAAGGTATATTGCATTTATTCCTAATTATTTCTTTTAATTACTAACTGTCTACTAGTATCTCTCTAATAGCAATTTAGATTCTCTAGTATTTATGATCAAACAAATTTCAAAAAATAAAAATTAAATAAACTATCATGATTATGTTGTGTCAGCTACTACACCTCTACCCATAGGTATACGACGATTTAAGTATATCATGTGTCCCTTCAACTGACCTCCACCACTAGCTATAGCTTGTCTAGGAATTGATGAACCTTGCATACTCTAAGCACTATAAATAGCCATCCCTCCTTAGTTCTCCTCACAACATAATTCCTTCCTTAATCACTACCTGGTAGTCTAGAACCTTTTCTTAACCATCCTGCTCAAAATGTCTTCACCCAATATCAGAGGGGAAATTGCTGACCTCGAACTCTTAAAAGAATACACTCTAAATCCAAACCATCTACCTCTTCTCCACAAAACAAGTGTTTTCTCTGGAATTAAATTTCAGAACTGGGAAAACTACTTCTCCATGCTTGATGGACCCATCTTCCCTGCTCTTGTAACTGAGTTTTGTTTAAACGCTCGATCTCTAGAATATGATTTTGGCAAGAATGTTATTTTATCTGTGGTTTCCGGTTGTCCTGTCATGATCATCCTCACCATCATTGCAATAGCCATTGATTGCATTGAGTCATAGATTAATTACTGCTATTACCTGAGTTCTGTCAACCGATGACATTCTTAGTCTAAGATAGGAAGTTAGTCATTCTTGAATCATAGATTAATTACTGCTATTACCTGACTAAATTTATGTTATCCATATATTTTTTATTAAAATTAAAGTTTTCTTATGTGTGTGATTCATATATTTTTTAAATAATTGATTCTTATAACCACGACATCTTAATTAATTAATTAATTAATTAAGTAATAAACGCTGCTTAAAATTCACACGAAAAGAGTTTAGGATTTCCTAAAAACCATAAATTCCTCATAGGTCATGATTAACTGACGGTTACAAGTACCACTCTTAAAATTTAAGTCACGACTCTTGAATAAAGAAATTAATCATTAACCTCTTTATTAACGTTACTCAGTACCTCTACAAAAATCAACCGTTGGACTCTCAAATTCTCCACAGAAATCACTTTACTCATTCCTCTATAAAAACATCAAACCCCAAATCAAGTAACACATCTCTTACTCATCCTCTGCCTAGACACCCTGTATTTTCTTCAACCCATCATCTTCCATAATGGCTTTCATCTCCCAAAATACTACAACCCCCACAACAACACAAATTCCTGTCAACTGTCTCATCATTTTGTCAGAAACAATAGTTGACTTCAATTATCTAAGATCAAATGGGTGTAATATCACTCCTTCTTTAGAAACTCAAAGTTGGGATAACTATTTCAAGAGATTGAGAGGACCAACCTATGATTGCTTGGTTAAGGAGTTCTGGATTCATGCAAATACAAGCACAAGATCATTGCCTCTTCAGTCTTTGGAAGGAAAATCGTCATATCTGAAAAGACAATTTCAGATCTCTTAACGCAGGACAAAAATGGATTCAGAATCACTAAAGATCTACTTAGTAGAGAAGAAGAATATAAATTCATGGCGTCAATCCTCAGAGAAGGAGTAGAAGTTAAGAACCAAGTATTCTCAAATATAAAGGAACCACTACAAGTCTGGTTCAGAATTTTGCAAGGAAGCGTTTTTCATCATCTTCCCGCAAATCAACTTAATGACACTCAGAAGTGTGTTCTATTCCTTCTCCTTAAAGGAATTAAAATTCACCTTCCCTTCATCCTCTTCAAACTTCTGAAGGAAGCCATAAGAGACTTCAGAACAAGATCTGACACGGAAGTCAGACATATCACATATGGAAGACTCATTTCTGACATCCTGGTAGAATCAGGTGTAGTTGACGAAATACTGATTCATGAAGGAGAATCAAGTAAGTTGCGAAAAAGCACAGAAAAAATTATCAAGTTTGAGAATCTTGAAAGAGAAGACGCCACTCTGGATAATTCATGGTTTAGAGAATTGACATTGACTCCAAGAATTCCTGTTAATGGTTTCCCAAAATATTCAGTACACAATCAAGTCGATGTAGGGAACTATCTACAACAATTCAAGGAAGAAGACATCATCGTATGGATCAACATGAAGAATATTATTGATGTACTTCAAGAGCTCTCGGATTGGAAGAAAGTAAGTAAGAAACAGAATGACATTGATGATGGAGAATCTTCATCAAAAAGATTAAAAACTGTGAAAGATGCATTAACATCCTTTAAGGATAATGCCATCACAAGAATTCATAGCCTAGTAGATGGTTCCAGTTCAAGCATTGATCCCTCAGAAATATGAAATATCTGGACTGAGTTCCATGAATGGATCTCAGAATAAATTGTGAAGAGCAAGAGGCTGGCAATTACTCAAGTAGAAGATAAGCTGCATACCTCAAGAACTGATGATTCTGAAAACTTACTCTCATCTTCCTCATCATCATTAGGCTCCCTTTAATCTAAACCTTAGGAACCTATACTCATTAGGTCGGTGTTTTGATTAATTTAAACTTTTAGGATTAAGCTTAATCTATGCTTTACTTTTTGTGGTTTTGTGTTAAAATTTCCATCTAATTATCTTTCAATGAAATCCCTATCTGATCACGAAAGTTACTTAAATGATGATATCCTTCGATTATATTAATGTTCACTATCATATCGATTAATATGCTTAAATGCTCATATGCTCTAAACTTTTTGATGATGTCAAAAAGGGGGAGAAATATAATATGGTTTTGATTGAATAGAATTGAAAAGAAGAAATCTTAAAGAAAAGAATGAAAAGAGTGATCTTAAAAAGAATGTAACTCAAACATAATCTATCATATAAAATGCATTACTACTAATGTTTTTCGTTTGATGTTTATCCGAGGAACTCTAAACAAGTTCACTAGGCATTCTAAGAACAGGTTAAAAGGAAGAACCTTGCTAGAAGTTCTTATGAACTATTATGACAGAAGTTGTACACTTCGTAAACACGTGTTCAGAATCATATCTACTCAATATTGTTCAGAAGTTGAGAACTATCTAAAAGTCAAGTTCAGAAGCTGTAAGCTGTCTACAAATATTAGAAGAAAGAAAAATCTGAAAGCTGTCAAGTCAAAGTCTTCATTTTAAGATGCTCATTCAGAAGAACTGTACAAATCAGAAGTCAAGGGACTGTATGAAGATCAGGATTGTAGATCCAAGAAGAAGTAGTTCTGATGTTTACCAAGAACCAATTTAAAAGGAAAATGATTTGGTATCAAAACTAAGTCAATAACTGGTAATCAGACTCAGTATACAGAGAGATTGGTATCAGACTCAATCTGCAGAAATATCAAAGCATTTGGTATCAAAGCTGTGAAATAATGTCAAATACCTTCATTGGTATCAACCTCAGCACACTAATAGAATATCATCAATTAGTATAAGAAGAATACATCAGTTGGTTTCAGAACCAACATACTCTGGTATAACTTAGTATCAGACGAGAATTAAAACATGTGCACAAGTTTCAGAATCAAGCGTTGATTGATCACAAAAATTAACCTTCAATTGGTATCTGATCAAAAATCAAGCCTTGATGAATCACTGAGTTGTGACAGTAACAAGGTTCTGAGATGAAGACCTGTGTTCAAAGTCAAACTCTGAAAAAGTCATGATCTACATAGGTGATTAAAAACTTACAATTCTAAATTTTGATTCTGAAGATCCCAATATCTGACTTATGGAAATTAGGGGGAGACTTCCCAGAAGATAAAATTGCAAAATCCAAAATCTTCACAAAGTCTAAAACTCAGGGGGGGTTTCTTAAAAAGACAGTGTCTGTTTCTGATGAATAGCGAGACTATGTTATTAGATAAGAACTGTTCTGTACTGTGCTTAAATGAATCTGCTGAAAAGTAGAAATACTTCAGATGTCTCTGAAGATTACAAGCTCTGATACGACCGTAAAGAAACTGAGTTCTAAATATCTGAAAATGGAAGTTCCGATGAACTAGTCCAGATGCTAAAGACTCTATGTTTTCTTAAAGATAAGATAGAGAAGTAATCCTTTCTACTCTATGTTCTGGCAACTCAAGTTGTTATTCTGTATGTCTTTGGATCATATAAGATTCTAGATGTTCACAGATAAAACTTTGAGGATAACACATTCAGGGGGAGCTGCTGTTCCAGACTCTGAATATGTTTGTTTGGTGATTACCTTGTATAAAATGTTCAATCAAAATACTTGGTTTTATCATCATAAAAAAAGGGGGAGATTGTGAGAGCAAGAGTTGTCTCTACAAGTCAATCTGTGTTTTGATGATAACAATACGTATTTGTGAAAGAACCATTTTATGTTCTAACGTGTGTTGTGTGCAGATCATAATCATAGAATATATTAGATACAACAAGCACCAACCAGATGTGCATAATTGATAATATACGAAGTTGCTATGTGTGACACAAGTCGCAAGAAGCTAGAATGCTTTTGTATCTGATCATGATCAGTCAGATCCAAGGATACTGATATTGCTGTTGTAATGCTCATGTGGATGCTCTCTAAAAGTGATTGAGATTCTGAAGATAGCGAAGCTTCTGAAGAAGATAATCTTGTGGAGAACCGAAGTGCTGAAGACTCTCATGACTTGAAGTTTTGAAGGCAGAAGGCTTTGAATACCAAGTGCAGAAAGATTCTGAAGACTTATGTGTTCTGAAGATCACGGCTCCAAAGGTCAAGTACTGAAGACTCTGAAGACGGAATCCTAATGGACAAGTTCTGAAGTTTCGGAAGACTTGAAGAAGTAAAGGATAATGTTCTTAAAGATAAGTGATGAAGTTCTGAAGACTGATTCCTAATGGACTTCTTCAATAGACTGAAGACTTGACGTGTAAGATATCCTATCAGGAAGACTCTGCTTATGCTTCATCAAATTACTATCAGAAGCCATTGAAGATTGGAAGTCAAATATTACCGTTGTGAACAACTGTACACACTGCCCAAGAAGATATCTCGTCACTTCTCCCGCAGCAAAAAGGAGATGTTTCAGTACAACTATTTATTACACAACTTCTCTTTTCCAACAACCAACAATATTTCAAACGGCTATAATTCTACTGGCTATTTAAAGGAAAGAGTTTTCGCTTCTTATGTGTCGATTATCATGTATGTAAAATAAGAATTCCATTAGTCATCCATTGGATGTATCATTCATGAATTGACTAAGTCATTGTGTGAAGATAGCAACAATGATAAGTTTTCGTTGTAACACTTAGAATATCCAAAGCTTTCATCAATTTACACATGGCTATTGTTGTTGAAGCTCAAAGATCAAATCAACACAACAACAAAAATTGAAACAGAAGTTGTTGATGAAGAAAATAACATTGCAAATCAGTCAAGTCATCAACCACCTTCTCGTCAGGACTACATTGAAGATCTGAAGCAAGGAGTTGTTGCTCAAAGTTTGCTCACCCAAGAAGACGAAGAAGAAGAAGATCTACAAGATGTCAACAAATGTTATATTCATATACATATCTGTAGTTTCTTAGGATAGCAAGGAGTTCTTGCTCATATCTTGCTTGAACACTAGTGTGTTCTTTATACTTAAACTTAGGAGTAACCAGCTTGTTAAGAAGCATATTTGTAATCTCCTGTTGAACTACTTCTTGGTGAATTAGGTTTCCTTGAGTGGTCAGTGTGATCGGAGACTCGAGAAGACAATGGCTGGGTGTCATTGTGGTAAATCCTGAAATAAGGTCAGTAGCATTATATTCATTGCGATGAATCCCTGAACGGCTAGCTGTGGAAATCCTAGCAGTAGATCTTGCGATATTGGAACCTGCAGGTCAATGTTCGTTATATTTATTGAGTTGAATCCCTGAACGGTTCATTGTGTGTGTTAGTCACCGGTGTTGCCCATGCATCTGTAATCGAGATTGATTATAGTGGATTAAGACCTTGTGTTCAAGGCGAAATCACCTGAAGAGGGTGGACTAGATTTTCCTGTGTGGTGAACCAGGATATATCGTGTGTTATTTACTCTTGTTATGTTTAATGTCTTTGTTTATGTTTCTTATTGATTATCAGAACTATACATAAGCAAGTCAGAACCTTGCAGCTTAACTCTGATAAGCTTCGCTACTACAAGTTCTGAGAAACGTATCTCATGTTTAGACTCTTGCTGGTTCTTATGCCTTAAGCATAGCAAGTCTGAATGTTAACGTCAAGATGCGAAAAGTTGTTAAAAGAGTAAATACACAATTCTAACCCTCCATTTCTTGTGTCTTTCTCGCACCTTCACTTGTATGCACTCGACCAATACATGGAACTTGTTTGTAAAAGATGTTTAACTTTTGAATCCAAATCTGAATTAAAATAGTATAAATTTAACATTTCTTTGTAATATTTTGAAATCTTCAATGGAACTAAGTTAAGGCATATGACCCATGTGAAATTCTAGTTATGCAGATACTAGAATGTCCCATCTGAATTTTAAGACATTGATTACTGCATTTATAATAAACAAGGATGAATACACAGCTGCTGTTATGAAGTGCAGCAGCAAAGTCACACAAGATGTCGAGACATCCTGTTGTGACATCTTAGTCAAGAACACAATTACAGAAAACTTTTAATAGCAAAATAATAAATAACACAAGAATATGTTGACCCAGTTCTGTGCAATTCACCTACTCTGGAGGATACCAATCCAGGATGAAGATTTCATTATCTGTAGTATTGCCCTAAAGCTAAACTCCTCCGTTTACAACTTTATCCTAATCACTACCTTCAATGAACATCTTTACCAAAGCTAAACTCTAGTCATTTACAACCTTGATATGAGATCCCTACTCACATTCTCCATCACAACCTGTGATATCTCTGTCTACTGCCAATCTCCATAACCTGTTACGGTTTCTTGACCAAGAATTTACCTTGGACTTGCTTCAAAGCTTCGTCGAAGAAAAACCATTACCTAAAGGCTTCTGGTTGGACCCTGTACCTATGCCTTCCATGTAACAAGTGTCCCTCCTAAGCTTAAATTTCAAAATCCTCGTTGAAAGAACAACATTCTTTCCTTTTTGTCGAATATATTTTGTACTTAGAAGAACCTGGCAAAACTTTCCTTGTGCCATTTATCTTCAACCAGCCTCTTATATCATGACCTTTTTCTGTCGAAATCTTCCTGTCGAAATCCCTTATTGAAAACTCCAATTTCCTTTGAACCATTTCCTTGGCTTCGAATTTAGCCATCTACAAATTGCCCCCCAAAAAATGTATTTTTCGACTGAGGAAAAAACCAGTTTTTGCCACTGCCTTTCGACGCCATGGACCATTCGACTAGTGATTGTTCATATGATTTAGACATTAGAAATGTCAGAATCATCATTGCGCTTTTTCCAAAATGTCACTTCAGCCCACGTTTTTTAGATTTCATCATTCCTACCCTACTCCTATCACATCGTGGGTCAAACCCTAACTGCCACCGTCAGCGCTCACCACTTTACATTCGCCACGTGTCCCATAATCTTTCCCACTTCCACTTTCAGAATATCAACCGCTTTTTCTTGCAACCTATATATAGGCGGAAAAACCTCATTTTTCCTTTTACGTTATTTCAAACTTCATCTCCCTTATTTCTTTTTTAAAATTTCTTTCAAGAACCTCATCTTCCTCATCTCTACTTCCTCCGTAACCATCAATGGCATCTTCTACTTCTCAAAAGATCACCGACAAAGACCCTCGGAAGTCCAACACTCTAGCACCGGTGGAGAGGATTCTTGGTCCCAAAGTGGTGGGGAATCATGAATACATTCCAGAACCTCCCAATGAAAGAGAAAAGACCTCCATTTACCAATCTCAGGTACTTATTCCCATTTTAATTTCTGGAAAATCCCATGCATTCTTAGGACCTCTACCTGACTTAAAACTAGATCCAGTCAAAGTGCGAGAATTTTTCCCTATTTACCATCGCTACAAACCCATAGCGAATGGTGTTAGACCTAGGACAGAGAAAGAGAAGATTATAGATGAAAGATCCCAAATATATGGTCAAGGGACTCCCTCTGATGAAGTGATAAACCTAGAATATATGGTCAAGGGACTCCCTCTGATGAAGTGATAAACCTAGAATATATGAATAATTTTAGAATTTTTAGGTCCTGCCCTCTGTCAAAAGATCCCTCTGACTATTTAGCTTGGTTGGAGAAAATAGAAAAGGTTAAGAGCGACGATTGGAAAACCATGGGAATTTATGATCTCATTCAATTGTCGAAAGTAGGGCCAGGATATTGCACTTCCATGCTTTTGGCCTCTCTTTATTTCTGGGATAGTACTGACAATAATTTTCATATTCCCTGTGGGATGATTACTCCTATGCTTTTCGACATAGCTGCTATCACTGGATTAAGCCCCTTAGGAGTCGATTATGACCCAAACTTGCTTGCGGACGATTCCATAGGTTTCGACACAAATAAGGCCACCTTCACAGCCTATATTGCCAATTACCATGATAAAGAAACCAAAGAAGTCTCTGACCAAGAACATGTAGCTTTCCTGGCCCTTTGGGTGTCGAGGTGCGTTTTTTGTTCCAAATCTCTCCAGGTAGCAAAACGCTATATAGTCATGGCGAATCAGCTTCATGCGGGTCACCAGCTATGTCTTAGTGAGATGATCCTGGCGAATCTATATGAGTCCCTTGGCGAAAGAGCTTGAGGAGATCTCAAAAAGCAAAACATTTTGTGAGCGACGCCTTCAAATCCAGAAGTCGAAGTTTGAGAAGCTGAAAGCGTCTTTTCCTGTTTGAACATTTGTAATTTTTTTTGTTTGGCTTTGTAAAGCCCTTTTGTAATGACAATGAATTGGTATTATTTGGCGAAAAGATTTGTTTTAATCCGCCATATCGCTTTTCTCTTTTATAATTATTTAACTGTTATTTTAATTTCTTGCAATGTTGGCTTATATTTTTTTAAATACTTACCATTTATCTTCATTATATTCTTTTATTTTTATCTATCTCTTCGACCTCATACGCACCGTTTGAAAAAACTTTTAAAACTTGAAAAGGTCCTTCCCATTTAGGAGACCATTTTCCCATAAACCTGTCTTTTCGATCCATGGGGAAAATTACTTTCCAAACAAGATCCCCCACTGAAAGGGTCTTAAATTTCACTTTCTTATTGTAAAACTTTTCGACTCTTTCTTTTTGTCTCTTTATCAGATCTAACGCACGCAATCTTTCTTCATCCAAATCAACTAGTTCGTCCATCATCATGCTCCAATACATTTCTGATGGAATTTCATGATGCCTTTGAACTCGTGTTGACTGTAAATAAATTTCGACTGGTAACACTGCATCATGTCCATAAGTCAATTTGAATGGAGAAGAATTTGTTGCTTCTTTAGGAGACGTTCGACAAGCCCATAAAATTTGATCCAAGGTATTATGCCAGTTTCTAGGTTTTCTTCCCACGTGCTTTCTGATCAAATTAATCACAACCTTATTTGCTGCTTCGACTTGTCCAATTGCCTGAGCATAATAAGGTGTCGAAGTTAAGAGTTTAAAACCTGTGTCTTTTGCAAACATTTGCATGTTTTTCCCCGTAAACACAGATCCCTGATCAGTAGTTATCGTTTCTGGTATCCCAAATCTGTAAATTATATGTTTCTTGATAAACTCTAAAACTATCTCTTGATCCACATTTACCAGTGGTACAGCTTCAATCCACTTAGTGAAATAATCTATTCCAACTAAAATGTACTTTTGACCCTTTGAAGAGACTGGTCGAATTTCACCAATTAAATCCAAAGCCCAACCTCTAAATGGCCAGGGTTTTATAATTGAATGCAACTCACTTGTGGGCACATGTGGTATACCTGCATGCACTTGGCATTCCTGACAACCTTTTGCAAATTCGACACTATCTTTCAACATTGTTGGCCAGTACATTCCTTGTCGAAATAATAACCATTTCATTTTGTAGCCTGCTTGGTGTGCACCACATGCACCACTGTGCACGTTCGACAAAGCTAGGTAAGCTTCATCTTCGCCCAAACATTTCGGCAAGACTCCTTCTGCAGTCTTTTTAAATAACTCATTTCCAAAAAGTACATAACTTAAAGCTCTGTATTTTACTTTTCTTTCGAATTTTTGATTTGGATCTTGTAGATAATCTTTGATAGGTTTTCTCCAATCTTCAATTTCTGAATCGTCTACATTGAAAATTTCAAAATTTTCCTCATTCCCATAACCTAATTTTATTGTCTCCAAATCTGAAGGAGCCAATTTGGTGGATATAACTCTTCCTCTTACTTCCATAGCTTTCTCTAGGTTATCTTTCGACACTTTGTAGCCTGACGCAAGTTGAGCCAGATCATTTGCTTCTTGATTCTCCAATCTAGGAATGTGTCTAATGGCCACATTGTCGAATTTTTTGAGAAGTCCGTTAGCTATTACAAAGTACATAATCAGATTCTCTTTGACACATTTATATTCTTTTGTCAATTGTTTTATGACCAACTCAGAGTCACCCATTATTTCGACTCTTGTTGCCCCCAATTCCAACAATATTTCACGTCCAGCAATCAAAGCTTCATATTCTGCTTCATTATTTGAACATAATCCTTCGACTTTGTACTTGAATTTTGTTGGAATTTTGTCAGGAGAAATAATTAGTATTCCAACACCAGTTCCATTCTTATGACTGGAACCGTCGAAATATAACTTCCATGGCTCTAATTCGACATATTTCACTTCATTTTCATTTATTGAGTGGTCAGATATGAAATCAGCAACCACTTGTCCCTTAATAGCCTTTAAAGGCAAATATTTTAAGGAATATTCTGTTAGTGCCAAAGCCCATTTCCCAATTCGACTATGTAAGATGGATTTAGATAACATATATTTTATTACGTCGAAATGAGAAGATACATATACATCAACAGGTTTTATATAGTGCTTTAACTTTGTACAAGAGAAATATACACACAAACATAATTTTTCTATCACACTATATCTAGTTTCAGCATCATTTAGGACTCTGCTGAGATAATAGATGGCCCTTTCGACGCCATTTTCATCTTCTTGACACAACATGCTTCCCAAAGTTTTGTTTGATGCTGAAATGTATAACCTCATACTTCTTTTTCTACAAGGAGACATCAAAACTGGAGGGCTAGTCAGATACTCTTTGATCTTGTCGAAGGCATCTTGTTGTTCTTTCCCCCATGTGAAGTCTTCCTTCTTTAGTCGAAGTAGAGGTGAAAAGGCTTGTGTCTTCCCACTGAGGTTGGAAATGAACCTTCTGAGAAAGTTGATTTTCCCTAGTAGAGACTGCAATCCCTTTTTTGTCGATGGCGCTTTCGCCTCCATTATGGCCTTGGCTTTGTTTTCATTTATTTCGATCCCTTTCTTGTGGACCACAAAACCTAGAAAATCACCCGCCTGCACACCAAAAGCACATTTAAGGGGATTCATTTTCAGACCAAACTTTCTCATCCTTTCAAAGGATTGTCGAATATGGTCTATATGACTCGTTCCTGAAATGGACTTAACCACAATATCATCAATGTATATTTGCATAAAAGTATCGATAAAGTCATGAAAAATTGAATTCATGGCTCTTTGATAAGTTGCTCCGGCATTTTTTAAACCAAAGGGCATTACTACCCATTCATAGGTTCCTATTGCTCCAGGGCAACGAAAAGCTGTTTTAGGAACATCTTCTTCAGCAATAAAAATTTGATTATTGCCAGAGTATCCATCAAGCATACTCAAATACTCATGGCCTACTGCAGAATCTATGAGCATTTCTGCTACTGGCATAGGATATTCATCCTTAGGGGTAGCTGAATTTAAATCTCTAAAATCAATGCATACCCTCAGCTTGCCATTTTTCTTAATTACATGAACTATGTTTGCAATCCATTCGACATACCTGGTGGTGCGGATGAATTTGCATTTTAGAAGTCTTTCGACCTCTTCTTTTATTTTCGACAGGATTTCTGGTGTGAAGCGTCTGTGAGTCTGCTTTACTGGCTTCTTTCCCTCCATTATTGGCAGCTTCAATTCGACCAAACTCCTGTCTAATCCTGGCATCTCGTCGTAATCCCATGCAAAACAGTCTTTGTACTCGTTTAGCAATTGGACTATTTCGACTTTGAACTGAGGATCCATCTTGGCGCTGATGTAAGTTAGCCTTCTTTCTGCCCCCAGTCCTAAATTAATTTCTTCTAATGGATCATGTGCCACCATCTTCATGTCAGTCGATGTGGGATCCTTTTCGAACCCTAAGGGTTCGTCGTCATCGATGGCGTCAAGCTTCTGATTCTGCCATTCGCCAGTCTGATTGATGTCATAACCTTTTTCAATATCCCTTTGGGGACATTGCTCTTCAGAATCTTCTTTGTCGGCTTTGACAGCCATGTATTTTACTTCGGCCTCTAGGGCCGCTTTGAGTTTATTTTCGGCTATATAAGCCGTAATTCTTTCGATCGCTGAGGCTTCACTCATCATAATCATCAAATTCACTTCCCCAACCTGTTGGCTCAATCTGAGAAGTTCCCCATACGTGACTTGGTTCGCCAATTACTTCTTTGTCCCATTGAAAACCATGTGTTGGGTGAAGATACATGGAACAATAGGCGTGTCAGTTTCCTTCAAATCGAATTCTGCTGGGTTGCAGGGGGGTATGTGAGCCAAATTCTTGTCGAAACTTCGACTATTCGCATTATTTACTTCAGTCATAAAATAGCTTTGATCTGCTTCAATATTTTCAACAATCCCATCTGGCCTCCAGATGGCTATTTGTTGGTGCATGGATGATGGTACAACTCCTATCCCATGAATCCACTCCCTTCTAAGCAGCAAGTTATAATTCGCCCTTGAAGCTATCACTATGAACATTGTTGGTCTTGTTATGGTTCCAACAGTTAAGTTCACCTGGATTACTCCCATGGTACTTCCTACTTTTCCCTCATAATTTGACAACACCATGTTGTGGGGCTTTGCGTCTGAGTCATCCTTTCCAATCTTTTTTATCATGAAATGAGGCATTAAATTCACAGCAGCTCCACCATCCACCAATATCTTGTTGACACCAACGTTCTCCACTTTTCCTTTTATGAACAAAGGCTTCAAGTGTGCCTTCATTGCATCATCTGGCCTCTCAAAGAAAGCGTTTTGCTCTTCGACACAGCCATTATTCATTATATAATAACACACAGGCCTGAGCCCCATGCTATCATCTTCGACATCATCTTCTTCGTCTTCGATCTCCATCACTCTATCATAGTCTCTAGGCAGCACTGAGACCACATTCCACGTGACATCGAAAGATGCTTCTGAGTCTGATCTAAAATCATCAGTTACTTCATCGTCTTCTGGCACCTTGTTGTCAGACTTTGACATCTTCACCATGTTGCTTGGTCTGTTCTTTTGAGAGGGCTCGCTTTTGGGAACCGACTCTTCTTTGTTCATTGTCTGCATGTTCTTGCTTGACTCAGCTTTACTTTCACCAACAGTGTTTTCCTTGATTTTGTTCTTTTCTGCGGCCTCCTTTTCTGCTCTTTTCTGTCTTTGGAACTTTCTCCACTGAGACCTTGACATTGGATTCTTTCCTTTATAGTTCTCTGATGGGTATGGTCTTGGTTTCTGTTTTTCGATCTCCCTTTTTCCTTCCTTGGAGGAACCTCTCTGCATTTCAAAGTTTTTCCATCTTTTCTGCCCTTGAGCATCTCTGATTGGTTGAACCCACTTATCATTCTCAGCTTTGACAGATGGCTTGTAAGTTCTATGACGTCCTTCGCCAAACCTTTGGTTGTGATGCTCACTCCTCCTTGGATCGAACCTTCCACTTCTGGCTACTGGGATTGCCCCCCAGTTTCTTCTTCTTTTGGTTTTCTCCACCCCCTCCAGATTGCTTGCTGCTTTCTTGTCATACACCGCACTACAACGTGGGCACAACATGACTTCAGCCTTCTTACTCTGGCGTCTTTGGATGAATTCGACTAAGTTCTCCTCTTCTTTAGGGTAAGCCAACTTCTGATACTCCTCTCGACGGCTTTCTTCGTCAGTTTCCGTCTGTTTCTTCTGAGAAATTTCAACCATGTTGACAACCACATTCTGGTCATCAGTGATACTTAATTTATTCATTCTTTCGATGAGTTTTGCTTCCTCCTCAGCACTCCCTTTCGCCTGGTCAAAGAGTTTGCAGCATTGCTCGACTGAGTTTCCTTTAGGGTCTTCCATTGTTCTACGCAAAATTCCATAAGGAGCAGGCTTCACAAGGCCTTCAGCAGCCTCTGCCTTGATTCTGATAACGCTCTTATTGACTGGTCCCATAGCGTTGACCTTGTCAGCAACTCTTATTGTCCCCATTTTGTCGTGGTTTAGGTCTTCAGTAGCCTCTTTTTCGACGATAGGGGCATTAGCATTTGCTCCTTCATCAGCATTTTCAAAGGAATCTCCCCATCCAGTTGGCTGGATTTTGTCGATGTCAATGCGAGAACTTGGGGGTGCAGAGTATTTCACGAGATAGTCAAATTTTTCACTAGGCTCCCCTAAGGTATCCCAAATTACTCCATCTTCAGCAATTTTGTTGTTATTTTCTTTGTTGAAACCTTTAGTAACTCCAATTGTGTTCTGGTTGTTGAAACCTTCAGTGGTTTCCTCCTTCTTCTGACTGTCGAAGACCTCAGTATCTCCAGCTTTGTCCTTACTGTCGAAACCTTCAGTAGTCTCAACTTCGTTGGTCTCATTCAAATTTCCTACATCAAGATTTTCAGTGATCTTGATCAACACTGGCTGGTCTCCAAAGTCCTTGGACACTTCTCCCATCTCAGGCCTGTCTAGGAGATCATCAGCAACCTCCACCATGTTGATATTATTGTCGAAGCCCTCAGCAGCTTCTACCATTTCAAAACTACAATCAGAGGCTACTTCGACTTCCACCATATTCACAATGGAAGGTTCAGCATAATTAGCTTCGACCACCTGCATGGGGTTTGAGTCAATCCTCATCTGTTGTTTTGATTTATCTCCAAACTTCAGTCTTCCATCACGGATTGTATTCTGAACAAGATCCCTGAAAAGGAAACATTGAGAAATTTTATGACCCAAAAAGTTATGGTATTTGCAAAAACCTCTCTTTTTCTGTTGGTCCACAGGAGGCTCTTTAGTGCCTGCTAGTTTTATTAATTGACCATCTTTGACTAATAAGTCGAAAATTTCGTCACACTTGGTGACGTCGAACGTATAAGTTCTTTTAGGAAACCTATCATTCTTTTCAGGTTCGACTGGATTTTTCCCATTCGACGGAGCTAGTACTTTACAGGCGTATGGTGGGCCTGACTTTAGTTCTGCCAGATCAACTTCTTGTTCGTCGAACAAAATTAGTTCATTTTCGTCGCTGTCATCATTATGGCATACTCCTACATAGGCCACTCTTTCCTTTTTATTTTTATTTGATCTAAGTTTCTCAGCTTTTAGCCTTTCAATTTGTCTTACCCTATCTGTTAATTGTGCCATATCTCGCAAATATTGAGTGTCTAATTTCTTTCTTATAGAATAATCTAGACCCCCTGCGGCCATTTCGACTAACTCTTGTTCTGGTACTTGTGTGAAACATCTTGCCTTAAGCAACCTGAACCTATTTAGGTAATCATCTATAGGCTCTGAAAATTTTCTCTTAACACTGGCCAATTCCTTCAAACTTATCTTAGTCTGACCCATATAAAATTGTTCATGGAACAATCTTTCTAATTGGGTCCATGTGAATATAGAGTTTGCAGGCAAGGATGTAAACCAGGTAAACGCATTTTTTGTCAAAGAACTTGGAAAGTATTTCATTTTTAAATTTTCATTATGGGCTATTTCTCCCGCTTCGATCAAATAACGCGCTATATGTTCTATGGTGGATTCGCTAGTGTCCCCTGAAAATTTGGTAAATTTTGGGACTTTCCACCTTGGGGGTAATTCCTGTTGTAGAACATATTCAGATAATGGGGAAGCATAACTAGGCCTTTGTAATCCTACATTCACCCCATTTTGCGCCATTATCCTTTCGACCATGGCTGCTAAATTGTTTTCGGCAGGCAAGTTATTATATCGTATTCGCTGGTGCAACACATCATCAGCATCTTGGCCTCTCTGGACCATTACCCTCCTAGGTTCTTGTTGAACGGGGATTTCGGCACGAGGCTGTTCGACTACTGCCTCTTGGTTTCTAGGGTTTGCCTGAGGATTCTCTAAAGGTCTTTGGTTTATTGTGGGCTCCTCTTCGACATTCACTACTGGGTTTTGAATTACTTGTTCTCTTTGTCGCGCTTGAGGAACACCAAAAAAGTCAGCAATACGTGTCATTTGCGCAGCCAACAATTGGTTGGTTTGGGTAGTGTTTTTTATTAAAGGATTAAACACTGCTCCCATCTGTTGTGTCAACATTTGGACCATATCATGATTACTTTCGTCCATTTGTTGTCGAATTACTTGCGCAGAATTATTTGTAATTGCTGGCATTTGGAAATTTGGTAGGGGCTGGTTCACTCTACTCATATTTCCACCATATCCTGACCCTTGTAGTGGTGAAGACACGTGTACCATGGCATCAGAATACAAGGGTGGTGCATTTTGCAAGTTTGCCATCACTGAAGTTGGCATTCTATACGGTTGTTCTCTACCAAACATACGCATGGAAATTTTTTTCTGAAATGGCCTATAATTATGTCCTCCAGGAGGAGGCGTCCCCATGGGCCTTGAATGTCCCATTGTGGAAGAACTAGGCATATTTTGGGAGAGTGACACCGCTGGTATAGATCCTGTTGATGAAGGCATAGCCTCTTCTAGAACAGGGTTTGAATCCGCATTTCCCCTTGTTGAAGGGATAGGGTTGGAAACTGGAATGGTTTCATTTGGATTTGGATTATTTGGGCGATTCGTCATTCTTCTTACTCTTGTTCTTTTAGGTCTTTCTACGTCGGTTACGGCTAATTTACCGCTTCTCAAAATCATACAACGAAGTAGAAACTATTTGGCTAAGAGTTATCCTGTAAAAAAAAATTTAAAATTTTTTGCACTGGTCCCACCGGGTGTGCCAATTTGTTCGCTGTTGATTTTGGCGAACAACCTCTGGTTTACCAATCTCTTATAAAACTGGGTTACTTGCAGGATCAACCATACAAATCCTAGGACACATGTGCAAAATTTTATCTAACTCTTAGAATAATAGTGTTTTGATGGTTGGTTTGGTTATATCTTTTATGTACGAATGGTTTGGTTAAAGACTTAGATGAAGATTTCTGACAAAAAGATAATTTGAATAAAACTAAAATTCGCACAACATAAATGACAAAAGATAAATGACTAGAAAAAAGGTAAAAAGAATTGTAAAAGTCTTTGAATCTTTATAAACTTAAAAGATGGTGTTTCACACGTACATTTCCAGATAATGAACTCTTTTCTCTCGCATGGGTACTTTGAGTATTTACAGGAATTTAGTACAAGTTTTTCACACACTAAAATTCTACAACAACTATCCTATTTATATACAGATAAAATAACTGCCTAATAACGGAAAAATTCTAAGTTCTTGACACCTGGCCTTCTGCATGTTTTCTTTTCTTCTAAAGCTTCCATGCGTCTTCTACCAATCGTTATAACTCTTTAAATTTGAATTCTCCTTTTACGTCGAAACGTTGTACCTCTTTATTTTGTCGAATTGTTGAAAAGTAACAAATGTCCCTCCTAAGCTTAAATTTCAAAATCCTCGTTGAAAGAACAACATTCTTTCCTTTTTGTCGAATATATTTTGTACTTAGAACACCTGGCAAAACTTTCCTTGAGCCATTTATCTTCAACCAGCCTCTTATATCATGACCTTTTTCTGTCGAAATCTTCCTGTCGAAATCCCTTATTGAAAACTCCAATTTCCTTTGAACCATTTCCTTGGCGTCGAATTTATCCATCTACACCTGCATCCCATACTTCATAATAGAGACTTCTAACTCCTAAGAGAGCCAACGACTCTCAAACCCTAAACCCTTATTTTACTAAAAGAATAGGTTAAAAAGTTACAAGTGATACAAAGTTACAAAGGTTGTTTTAACCCTAGGTCTAAGTCTCCTTATATAGTCTTTTGCTGTTGGGCTTTCTATCTTTGTCACTTGCCACGTAACAACCAGAAACGGATTTGTTACATAATAAGAAACCTGTTGAATATTTGATCAGGATGTCGAGTCCAGCTGTTAGGACATCTTTTAGGACATCTTTGACTTCTGCAGTTTTGATCTTCAAGTTTCAGCATCTTGATAATAATTTTTACCAAAATTTAGTCAAACCAGGAGAGCCTTCACCATGGCTTGATGAACATAGACTTCTTTCATCACTTTTGAAAGGGAGCTAAAAGAAATCCTCACTTTGACATCTTGCTTGTATTTGAATATTTCCAACTAGATGAATTTAGATTGAATGGCCTTGAATCACATTCTTGAGAAATGACATTTACCAGAGGAATTGATCCTGAAGTGTATTAAAGCAATGATATAATATTAATTTTAAAACCATCTTGAGAATGGCCCAATGAACCATCTATTCACAACACTTTGAAATAATTTTGTACATAGTCCTTGACACAAGGTATTATCCATAAAGTCATCTTGAGAACACTTGGAAAACCATAGCCCAAAATCTATATGAAACACTAAGCGTATCACCAGTTGATTATTCCCTGATATGCTTGATCATAAAAGGGAGTATCATCTCCACTTGAATTTAATGCACCTACACAAGCTTGTTAGTCGTAGTGAGCATGCACAAGATTTATGACTTGATTTTCAGAAAATCATGGCCAAAGGCCAGATGATCCTTTAGACAGAAAACTGAAAAGGGTAGGACAAATTTGGAGTATGACACATTTGAGTCGAGTACTAAAGTTATAAGGTAAAGTTTGCAGAGAGGGGTTTGTTTCTAATTATGATAATAAAGTTTTGATTTGAATTTTATTCTATTTGAGTTCTCATTTTATTTATTTTTTGACACTACAATGCTCAACTATGTGCTTTTTATTTGTATTGATAATTTTTAAATAATGAAATTTTTCTTGGATTAATTTATTTTTGAGATGTTTCCATTATTAAATATTGATAAATCTACTTATTTGTCTTTGTTTAGCTTATGCTAGTTTGTTTTCTTGAATTGTGTCCCTAGATGTTCTTAACTAGGTTGTGCTTGTTGATTTTTTGAACCAAAAGGATTATTTTGCGATATTAGTTTGTTTATTTTAAATTTTTGGTATTATAGTTACATTTTTTTTGTTTATATTGAAGAATATGACATTTACATTAAGACTTGTTAAAGTTTTACTATGCGTTGTTAAAATTTGTTGGTCTCTTTTGTAATGATTTACAATTTTGTAAATTATGTAGTAAATCAAATTATAAAAAAAAATAGGCGGGCTGGCGAGGCGAACTTAACTTTTGAGCTCGGACGCCTACGTTGCCCCGCCCTGCTTTTGGACGGACTTAAATGGGGCGGCCTAAACGGGACGAACCGCTCGCTTTGCCACCCATATATATATATATATATATATATATATATATAGGGTTCATATCCTATAAGAATACAATTTTTATCTAAGAACATGAGAATAAATCGGAATCATTGGATTTTAAAATAAATGGTGGAGATTATATGTGGTTTTTGTTTTTCTCTCTCCTCCATTATTAAAATAAATGATGGAGGAGAGAGAAAAAAAATTGATTCATAATCTCCACCATTTATTTTAAAATCTAATGATTCTATTTCTTTCTCATTTTCTCACATAAAAATGACATTCTCATATGATACGTTCCCTATATATATATATATATATATATATCTATATATAAAATTGAAGATAAAGAAAATAAATTATTCTTATGATTGGCATTGAAATTAGTTGTGTTGGAAATTAAAAGATCATAGTTTCAAATTATTTATATATTTTTCTCACACTTACTAATAGTTATATCATATATGAACTTGACAATTCAATCTATATAAAAAAAATCCTTTTAACCAAATTCATAAACTTCAAATCGGAAGAATGCTATCCTTATAGCTTATTATGTCGCAAAAAAACTTGATTCCTTTAATACCCAACTCGCCAATCATTTGGATACTCAAATCAAACCAAACTAATTCACCATCATACTTTCTGAAGAATATAATACCTTTCTTCCCTACTCCGATTATACGTTCAAACGAAGATATAGGCTTAAGAATGAATACTTTAGTCCATGATTCCTTCACACCAAGTTCTCCCAAGACTCGAATGTGAAAAGTAGTGGTTTCATCATAAGTTATGAAGGATATAGCCCCATTTAACGATGTCAAATGATAAACATCAAAACGTTTTCCCATGTCTACGAGCATAGGTGTTGTGAGTAAGACCTCATTACATAAGTCAAATGACACTAGTAATGGCTCTTCAATGTTATTATCATAATCGTGATCTATACTCCACCAATGACACATTCCATCCACGTATAGGTTATCTGATGCACTTCCGATGTTAGTGTTAGCTTCAAGTTTTTTCCACGAATTTCTTCTTAGACTGTATATCTCCCACATGTCAGAGACATGTATGCGTTCCTCCTCTGATAGATCATTGACATTTATTTCATAAAATGCTAACTGTCGAATTAACTTATAATCATCACTAACATGATCATAACCAAAAGCCTGAATATACGCTATGCATTCTTCCATATTAGGTGACTGAGACATAAATGGGCTCAATGGAATGACTTTGCATTCATTTGTAGTGGGGTTCCATAATACACAGTCTCTGTCATTAGCAAGGCAAAGAACTCCATGTGCATTAGTTTTACTCACAATTTGAGTAAACCAAACATCCTCAGAAGGAAATGGATTTGGCCAATCTAATTTGATTAGATTCTCACACCTCTCCCCAGAAAGTAAATACAATGTAGTTTGAAGTTCTTCACCCGGAAGTGGATCATTCATGTGATGTAAGATGATAGAAGTACCATCATAATAAGAATGATTATTAGAAATGAAGTAGTTTTGATACATTTTCAAGAAATGAAGATTTTCAAACAAGATGGCCCATGATTTGTGTACACATCCAAATCTCTTCAAAGATTTTATAGGCAATTTTGAAAGAATTGCAAAGGAAAGATCTTCTGGTATATGGTTGTTAGCCGTTACATTTGTGGCACACACATATTTTTCCATCTCCAAATCACACTAATGCTTTCTTGTATCAAATCGGTAAGACTATAGCACCACAAAAATAGAAAATCAAAAGATAAATTAATTTGCAAAAAATAATTTTTTATAAAATCTTAAATCTAAGATTTTATTTTAAAAATATATTGGAAAAACCTAATTAGTTTCAACATATCTTATATTTTAAAGTAGAAATAGCTTAATGATTTTCCCAATAATAACAATAGATGGGAAAATTTTTATATAAAAATAACCAAAACACGTAGCCAATCACAATTTTTTAATGATTAAAAAATAAAATTAAAATTTTCTACATCCTTCATACAATCACCCAAAGATTCAAATTAAAAAAAAAAAAAAATTAAATTTAATTCTCTTCTTATTAGATATTTTCAAAAATATGAATTTAAATGTGTTTTCATGCCAGTATTCTTCAATAATAAATATGTATAAAAAAAATATGAGAAGATAGACGTACATATAATGGTTGAGCAATTTAAAAGAAGTAGAGAACAATTTGAGTAAAGAGATATCAACTCTATTGCATATTGAACGTTCAATCTCTCTATGTATAATCATTATTATCATTAAATATAAAGATGGTTTGAGATTTGTTTCCCTTTTTAAAATTCTTTTTAAATTTATTTTTCAATTAAAATAAAATTTATTATGGAAACATCAACTAAATCCATATTTTGAAGATTACACTTTTAAAACCAATATCAATTGTTTACAAATTTAAGACTACAAAGATTCTTAAATATAATCTCATAGTTTTATTAAGGGAGTTATTTATGTAGATTGATACATAAATAGTACTACTTTTTCTTTGTTTCCAAAACTAACTTGTTTAAGATTTGTAGAGACACTTCCTCAACAAACAAACAAAATAAAGTTTTAATGAACATATTAAAAAATACAACAAAGAGATAAATTTTAAACCAACTTTTCAGTTATTGTTATTCACAGCATTAATAATATCCCTATATTGTAAAATAAATAAAAATAATAATTTACATTAGAACAGAAATATAATATTTATTTTAAAAGTATTTTTCATTAGAGTGACATACATTATCAAGAGAAAATAATATTTTCTAAGAAAATAATTTTATTTTACCATAAAAACATTTTTTATAAAAATTATTTTATTTTAAATCTATGATTCTTCCCTTTGTCTAAAAAAATTGCTTTTATTTAACTTCTATAAAAGAAAAAATATTTAATTTTTTTTCAATATTTATAGTTTTTTAATAAAAAAGTTATATTAATCTTTTGTTTTAAGGAAATAAAGAAATCTTAAGAGTTAAGAAAAGTAAATATTTTTTTTTTAATTATCTAATAATAACTTTAATTATAGTTTCAGTCTCTCTATTTTGTGCGATCCAATAAATTAGTCTTCCTATTTTATTTCAAATAATTTGGTTCCTATATCATATATTTATACTTAAAATTGACGAAGTATCCATTTTTTAAATGGTGTGTGACTTGTTAAACGAGATAAAATGTCATATAGGATTATTTGTGGCACTTTTGATATACAATAAGATAAGTTTAAAAATATGTGCATTATCGATTTTCAATAAAAAAATGTGAGAGGGGACTAAATTGGATTAAATTTAAAATAGAAATTTTAATTTTGTAAATTAGATAAACTAGAGGGACCAATACTTAAATTAAGCCTTCATAATATTTTAAAATCTCACATTTTTTCTACTTTAACTAATAAAGGTTTTAATATATATAATTAATTAAAGATGATGGATTTAGGGTGTTTGAGTTTGATTGAGAACCAATAATGTATTGCGAACTAAGGAATAAGAAGATTAAGGGATATTCCTACAAGAAAAAATAGATATCTTATCATAAAATTATTTTAGTCATTTCAAATATATTTTTGACACTTCAAGTCAAGTTTAGACTAATTAGAGTTTAAGAAAAGATAATTATTTCCTTAAATGATAATTAGTAATGAAGGGTCCATTACGAATTGAATAATGCAGTTAAGACAATTGTATTTCTTCATATAGGGTGTTTTAGTATTTTCCACCAAATTACATATTATTTTATGAAAAGTTAGGGTTTAACTATAAATAAGTAAAGTGATAATTCTTTAAGCTAAATGCAGGGGTCAATTTGCAATTTGATTTAAGATTGGAGGGTCTAATACATATTTTAGATTTTCATTGAGGGGAAATTTATTCACGTTCCTAGCCTTATGTATAAGGAGATATTTTATAACAAGTAAGATTTTCTTTGGTCATCTCTTTTTTTTTTCTTTCTGAAAGCAATGATATATAATAAATTGCACAAGGGGTAGACCAACCCAAAATAAAGCAAGCAACTACAACCTCTTGACACACTCAAGAGGAGGTGTATACCAATCAAAAAATGAGCTACCAATAATAGATCTACCTGCAAATAACCATTTCCAAGTAAAATACTTAATGGAATTCAATAAATCTTCAACTGACTTGACTTTATTTTCAAAAATAACAGAATTTCTACCGTACCATAGAAACCACACCGTCGTTGCCCACACAATTAAACCTCGTGAATTACCTGTAGCTCCTCCGATAACTCTATCGAAGTCCAAAAAGGAAACAAGACAACTATCACTTCTGCAAAATCTTATACCAAGCCATTTTTATATCCTTTTCCAAATACCACATGTAATAGTACAATCCAGAGAAACATGATTTATGTTTTCAAAAGAACAAGAACAAGAATTGCAACTCAAATCCCCCCTTCAAACCTGATATTCCTCTTTGCCAGTAAATCCTTCAAAGCTATGCTATTCCTAAACAACCTCCATAAAAAAATATGAACCTTGGTAGGAAACTTCTCCTGCCACAACTTCTTGAGTCCACCTATCACTTCCTCCCCCACACAGTTGAATGGCATATCCTGTATTAAACACTCGTAACAGGACGCTAAAGTAAAAGAAGAAGAAGATGAAAGCATAATAGGATCCCCCAAAAAACTTTCAGCACAATCTAGCACAGGCTTCTCAATAACCAATATATCAATTAAATCATTCCTCTCCCTCACGATGATAGAGTCGGGAGGGAAATCTTGAAGTCATAATTTCTATTCCCACTCCTCCCCTCTCCATTCTCCCATCCCTGCAACAGAATCGCGAGAATTTACAACAAACATAAACAGGTTAGGGAATATCACCTTTAGAGGAACATATAGAACCCACTTAATGTGCCAGAAAGATACTCCAACTCCATTCCCCAGCTTACACTTTAAATTGTCTACAAAAGAATCTTCTTTTGTCCTGTTGCCATAACTTATACCCATGAGGTCTCTCTACCAAATAGAATCTGATCTTTTTTCTATCTGCCCTTCAAAACTAGTAATTTCCAAAGCAAGACCGTTCTTACCATACCTATTCTCAATGATCCCCTTCCACACACACTCTTGAGGGTTCAAAAGCCTCCACTTCCATTTCATGAGAAGAGCCTTGTTAAAATTCCCTAATCCCTTTATACCCATGCCTCCCTTAACTTTAGGCAAACATATCGATTTCCAGTCCACCCAATGCATTTTCCTCCTAGTGTCACATCCTCCCCACAAAAACTTGCTTTATATACCCTGTATAATCTTGATAACACTAGCTGGAACTTTGTAAAATGAAAAGGCATACAAAGTTAAAGCATTAATGAAAGAATTAATTAAAACAACTCTTCCTCCGATTGACATCTTCTTCCCTCCCTAATCTACAAGTCTACTCCTCACTTTATCTATAACACCCTTCCACAAGTAAGTCTTTTTAGGGGTAACACCTATGAACACTCCAAGATAAACACACGGCATCTTCAGAATCTCACAACGCATGAATGAAGAAGCAACTTCCAAAAAAATTAGCCTTATGTTTACACCTCGTATTCTAATTTTGAAGAAGTTTACTTTAAGACCCGTTAGTAATTCGAAACCACGAAACACTGATTTTATACACCGTGTATTACTCCTCTTTGCCTCCCCCAACATTAATGTGTCAACAACAAATTGAGTAATGCTATAATGGAGATTAGAACTAACCATAAAGCCTTTATATAAACCACAAGCCTCTGCCTTCTTTACCAAAAAATTAATGATCTCCATGACTAATATGAAAAGGAAAGGTGATAACGGGTCACCATGACGAAGTCCTTTATTGACTTTAAAGTCTCTAATTGCATTTCCATTGATCAAGACAGACATCATGCTGTTACAAACCAAATTTTGCATCCATGATAACCACTTAGTCCCAAAGTTCATCTTCTATAACAAACTCTAGAGAAACTCCCAAGACACACAATCATACGCCCTTTCAAAATCTATTTTCATTACCATACAACTCTGTTTTCTCCTTTTAGCCAAGTGTAAAACCTCATTTTCTACAAGAACTCCATCAAAAGTACACCTTCTAGGGACAAAAGAACTTTGCTCTGAAGACATAATAGAACTCACAACCAGTTTCAGCCGGCCAGCTAGAATTTTAGACAAAATTTCTGGTAACAATTTACTAAGAAAATAGGCCTATAATTCCCAAGAGATTGAGGATTCTTGGTTTTGGCCACCAAAGAGATGAAAGAAGCAGATGTTGCCTTCGTGACAACCTGGTTTCTATGGAAATCAAAGACAAACCTGATGACATCAAGTTTCAAAATCTCCCAGCAATCTTGAAAGAACGCAAAAGTGAAATCGTTTGGCCTGGGACTTTTTCCTCCATACATCCCCACACCACTTCCTTAATTTATTCCACAGAAAAATAAGCTTCCAACCAGCTTTTATCATCTTTTGTCAACTTCTTCAACTCAAGGTCTTCTAAAGATGGACTATCATGAGAAACTTCTCTAAAATTGTCTTCAAAGAACTTGTTCACCTCTTCCTTAATACCTTCTGTAGTGAGCGATTTGGGACGCGGTTCTTAGGCGCTGTTGCTCTTTGGGGGTTACTATAGGTCGATTCATTTTTTATCCTATTGAAAATGATGAATGAAGGTAAATAGATGTCTCAAATTAACCCTGCTTGCATACTGAGTTTAAATAGCAGTCTGTTAGGTTACAGATAATATATGGTAACGGGGCCTCTTTCTTCTTAGTTGGTTAAGACTGAAATACTTGGACTGTTCATGGGGAATTTTGTTAGGATACTGCGCCAGATTGGGTGGAGGTAGGGGATTTTAGGTTTTTTATTAGTGTGCTTGCTAAGATTTTTCTTTCAATCTTATGCCTACGTATTCCCGTTTTCTGAAACAGGGAAATCAGAGCGATCGTAGTTCCTCCTATTCTATGGGAGGAAATGGTGTTTTGGTGTCTTGTTCAAAGCCCAAGACGTGAAGCGAAAGATGGTTTATATCTTGTTTAAAGCCCAAGATGTGAAGCTGAAAGTAGTTTGTATCTAATTTAAAGCCCAAGATGTGAAGCTAAAGGTTTTGTGTTTAGAGAGAATTTGTCATCTCTAAAGAGGGGTTGTTTGTCACAACTGTTGGGTGACTGATTACAAAGGAGAATTACTTTAACCGGGATATGTGAATCCGACAGTGCTATAATTTCATTCATAGGGGATTTCTAACCTGAAGGGGAAGACTTTAACTCAGTGTAGAGCAATGCCATCTTTCCTTAGGAATTTCTCATGCTAAAGGAGGGACAGTGGCATGGATGTAAATAATCCAGAGGCTTGCCACTTACAGTAATTAGATGAAGGGAAAGAAGTTGTTGATGTTTGTATACTGTGAACGAGGCACAACTTTGATGCTAAAAGGTTGATTGGCTCAATCGGGGTTTTCTTATACAAAGCCTAAGAGGAGGCTATTGATCCAACAAGAGGGTGTTTTTTTATCTGTCTCGTACAAAGCCCGAGAGAGAGGCTAAAGGGGTCGACTTAACAAGACAGTCTTTTTGTGTGTCTTGTACAAAGCCCAAGACAGAAGCTAAAAGTTGTTTGAATCAACAAGAGAGTCTTTTTGTATCTCGTACAAAGCCCGAGATGGAGGCTAAAATATGTTCGACTCAATAAGAGAGTCTTTTTGTATCTAGTACAAAGCCCGAGATGGAGGCTAAAAGATGTTCGACTCAATAAGAGAGTCTTTTGTATCTCGTATGAAGCCCGAGATAGAGGTTGAAAGATGTTTGACTCAACAAGAGAGTCTTTTGTATCTCGTACAAAGCCCGAGATAGAGGCTGAAAGATGTTTGACTCAACCAGAGAGTCTTTTGTATCTCGTACGAAGCCGGAGATAGAGGCTGAAGTGCTCTTTCAGTTGAGTGACAGGTCCAGTATGTTAGTTAAAAGAGAAAATCAGTTCTTATATGAGTAATGTGGTATCTTGGGATTGATCAACGGATCGGGATTGTTTCCTGTTCTTTAAGGAAATGGGAAATCCAAAGGGCATTGGGACTGTCTGAGCCTACGAGTTTTATCTTTTGTACTATGCTTAAGAAACAGTAGTAGCATGATCTAGACTCTTTGAAAGACTGTTCTATTGAGATGACTAATTTCTGTTCCTATACCTCTAGGAGGTCGTAAGGACAATTTGTACAAAGCCCAAGAGGAGGCTGGAAACTTTTAAGAAGCCGAGGGACAATTTGTACGAAGCCCAAGAAGAGGCTATCATTCCTAGAGGAAGAATCATTATATGAAGCCTAAGAGGAGGCTGTGAATACTTCTAAGAAGCCGACGGGTCCTTGTACAACGCCCAAGAGGAGGCGGGGATGCTTTTAGGAAGCCTTTGGGTCCTTGTACTAAGCCCAAGAGGAGGCTGATGAACAGTTCTAGAAGGGGTTTCACATGGAACAATGGCCTTCTGTATATGAACTATTCAAAGGGGGGAGATTTCTTAGATCTAGTTATCTAACGCTGATGTGAGGTTCTGTCTACTTCTAGACGTATTTTCCGGGGAAACTCTAAATATCTATACTATTATTACACAGTTGATATGAGTTTATGAAAGAAGACTTACAGCGAAACAGCCCCACAGTACAGTTATATACATATGAAAGCGGTAAATGAAAACGAGTAAACACTTACTCGGTTGTAGAGCTTCCATGCTGTTTGGTTAGTTTGTTCAACAAAGAAAACTTTGATAACACTATTATATTCAAAATCAAAGGAGAAAGTGCTTTGAAAAGAAATAACGGGGCTTACAGCTCAAGGAGAGGCCCAGGGTTTTATTAGTGATCGCACTGTTGAATTTGTACAGAGGGATTTATACAAGTGACTAAGGCCCGAGAAAGGTTTTCTGTACAAAGGGATGTGTCTTACACTCTATTAGAGGCCCAAGAGTGTTTTAAGAAAAGAAATGGGTCTTACTACTCGAGGGTAGGCCCAGATTATTTTTTTTTTGAAATGACGATCGCGCCGAGATTTTGAAAACGCAGTGGGTCTATACAATGATTGAGGCCCAAAAAAGTTTGGTTTTCAAAGGGGTTGGGTCTTACACTCTAATAGAGGCCCAAATGAATTTGAATGAGTCTTATAGCTCGAGGAGAGGCCCAGATGGTTTGTTTTTAAACGGCCGACGATTGCGCCAAACTTTTGAAATACAACGGGACTTATACAATAAGTGAGGCCCAACAAAGGGTTTGTATTTACAAAGGATTGGGTCTTACACTCTATTAGAGGCCCAAATGATTTTGAAAATGATTTGTGAGGGTGAAAATAAAGAAACCCTAATTTGTTTTCTTTTACAAGTAAATATTAAAAGAAAATCAATGAAAAATACCAAATGAATTTGAATAAATCACTTGTGATTTTTGTTTAAGGTTTGAAAAATGAGGTTTTTATCACAAGAGATATTAAAGCTCATTTGGTTTTGATTTTTCAAGATGAATGTTCATTTTAAAATGTTTAAAAACAATAAAAATTAATTTATTCACAAAAATACTATTATATTAAATAAATAATATAAGTCTAATTTTTTTGTGGAATAAAATATTTCAACATTTTTGTGATTTTTTACAAAAAGAACCAATAAAAAATAATTAAAATTGAAGGGGTTATTAATTTTCCAATTAATTAATAAAACATAAAAATATTGGAAAAATAGCAAAAATGTGAAAAAAACAAAAAATGGCATGGGTGGGGTTTGAACCCACGACCTCAAGGTTAAACGGCGCGCGCCTTACCACTGGGGTGGTGATACATCCATTGTTTGAAGTGAAACCACAAATATACAAGGCTTGCCTTGTTCTTGGCCTGGCCCAAGGCAAGGCAAGGCAAGTTTTGGGTTAAAAACGTGAAGGACATAACTTTCTCATTCCTCCATGTTTGAGGACAAAATTTATATGCATCTGACCTATAATTTCACAAGGAATCTAATGGTGGTGGTATTTTTTTTAGATCATACTCCCTCCTCAAAATCCGATAGGGTTTTGAAAAAGGCCTATAATTGCATTTTCTATGCTACACTTTGATACAGACATGAATTACATGATCAATTGGTTCAAACACAACATATATAACATGTATGAGGTGTGCATGATTAGTGGACTTCAAAGTAATGCATATTTTGGAAAGTTCAAGTCACGAGGCTTACCTCTTTTTGAACTTTTCGGAGTTATTGTGCAATCTGTCAAGCCTCTTGTTCCAGAAATGATTTAATGCTTTGGACACACTCAAATGATCCCTTAGAAGCTTTTAGGATGAGTGGAATCAGCTGGTACCTGCAAAAACACAAACTGGCCCTTTCTTGCAAAAGGGGTCAAAAGTGACCAAAATGGCAACTCTCTCAAATGGTGTTCCAGATGGGGGGAACCATTTGGGACAGTTCAAGGATGATATTTGGAGTGTGTTTGAGGTTTTATCTGGTTTGGAAAGTGACTGATTCAAGACATGGCTTGAAAAATGCAAAAAAGGCCTATTTTGAGGTTTTGAGATGTGACTTTGTGATTTTGGTGTTACAGGTCACTTGTGAGAGTTTTGATCACCTACATATGATGTTTATGAGGTGTGTGTGTGATTGGTTTGATTGAAAATGCTCTCAAACTCAAAAACTCAGAGTTACCTTGCTAAATATGGCATTTTGGCCTAAAGAAAGGGATTTTGAGGAAAGCATCTGTTTGATGGCTTTGGTGTACTCAAACTGAGCACAAATGAGCTCTATTTATAGTAGAGCAAGTTTGTTTTGGGATCAATAGTGAATGGAAACTGCAGCAGAGGTTTGGCCAATGTTGTTCTATAGAAATCCAAGTCTCCTCTAGCCATTGACTAGAGGTTAGAGCACAGAGTTGTGGTTCCCTAGTTGTTGGAGGAATCTTGACTGAATTCAGTTGCAAATCTGTCAGTCCATGCCACCTCTAAGCATCTATTAAATTCTCCAATCCAAAATTGGCGTCTTATCCCTATTTTAGGCAATTCTAGGTTTGGCATGCTACTTCTTGTTCCAAGGACTTTGGAGGCTTGGCTCAGTGATTGTCCCCTTTAGATTTGATCCTCAGATGTGTCCAAAGTGATGACAAGGCTTGGAATTATCTGATTTTGCTAAATCGAGCAAAAATGCAAAATTCTGCCTAGCCTTGGCAGTTTTCAGCAAGGCATATTGCCCTTGTCATATCTCATGGATCAGGTTGAGTTTGGTGATGTTCTTGGCTATTTTGGAAAGCCCTCATATGATACAACAACTGTTTGATCATATTTGGTTTTGATACTTTTTGGATCCAAGTGAAAAATGTCGCTACATTTGGAAAAAAGTAAGGCAGATTCTGACTTAGTGAAAATTTCACTAAGTGTTGGAAAAAAGTGATATTTTCACTTTTTGTGATTTTGATCATTCTATAACTCAAAATCCATGGGGAATTTGGAGGGAGGTCAGTTTAAGTTTTTGTAGAAGGCCATGAGATCTACAAATCAAGCTTTGGATGAGGAAAAATGGCTTTGTGGTTTAGGAGTTATGATCCTCCAAAGTTGGTACCCTGGCCACTTTGTTCATAACTTAGAAAATTTTCTAAGTTTTTATGGTTACCCCTTTTACAAGTTATCCTACTTTCTTTGATTTTTCTTGATAAATGATGATTCAAATCATACATTAATATCATTTTAGGGTTAAAAATCCATTTTTGTGAAAAATCTCAAAAAGTCAAAGTTGACTTTTATGCACAGTTGACTTTTTAGCATATGACTTCCAAACTGTGCGATCCTTTATGAAATCAAGTCCTTGACCTAAATCAAACTTAATGGATTGATTTCATAGGTGTTATAGGGTGTATTGAATCATGTCCTAGGGTTTGGGAGTATGCCCTGGTCAAAAGTCAAAGCTACAGTTGACTTTTTCCTCAAAACCCTAATTGTGGTTCAGATGAAATTGAGACTTGTTGCTCAAGCTTCTTGGATCAGTCCATTGTTGCAAATGGATAAATGTAGTGTGTTAGAAACCCTCAAATCCTATCTTAAGGTCTTGGCTCATGATTTGTCCCAAAAGTCAATTTAGGGGTGAATTAGGTCAAGAAACCCTAATTTCTGATTTTTTGTGAATGCATCCCCTGAGGTTAAATTGACTTGATGATTGGGTCCATGATGTTCCATGGAGTATATTAGGTTATGATTTATAGCACTGGCTCATGCCCAGAGGAAAATTTCCATCTAGAGGCCCTGGTTAACCAAAACCCTAATTCGGTGACACTGGCGATCTTGAAGCTTGATCCACCTAGATGGGAGTAGCCTTGTGCTTAATCCTTGAAGTGGGAGTCCTCTTGATCCATTGTGGATGTTTGAGAGTGTAGACAAGCTGAAGATCATGTCCTTCCTTGATTGATCATTTGTCTAAGAGCTCTGAGAGGGCTTGAAACCCTAATTCTTGATTGTAGTGAATGCTCAACAATCCTTAAGGAAATCGATGAGGCATGATGGTACATCCATATTATGATGATGATTTGTACAATGATGGGAATCTAGGAGGTCAAAATTTGGGGTATGACACCTTCCACGTCCTCTATTCTACCCCTATTTGAATTGACAAACCATACGTTGTTTATCCTTTTCCTCCTTCTCATTGGACTGTGGAAGAAACTCGAATTACAATTTCCATCATTCAACAATAACTCCCTGGCCTTCAACCTAATCATTCCTTCTTTCAAGTTCAGATTACTCCACATGTTATCAGACACCTTCGATCTCTTCGCAACCATCTCTTCAAAGTTATTGAAACCAAGCCTACTGACTCCACCCTTAAATCTATCCATCCAAATGTATTCCATTTTCTAAGGCTTTCCTTTAGTCTGACCAACTTCACTTTCAGAACATAATCTCCTCTCCATTTCACTTCAGTAGAATGCCAAATCCTCTCAACAAATTTTTTGAAATTTGGGTTCTTCAACCAACAGTTGTTGAACCAGAAGGGTTTGGGACCCCAATCAAGAGAATTATCCTTCAACCATATAGGACAATGGTCAGACACCTCCCTTTTCCTAATATGTTGGCCCAATATCTTCCAATCTTCAACCAAGCTATTAGACAACAAGAACCTATCTAATTTTCTCATAGATTTCCTAGATCTATTAAACCATGTAAAGATGCCACCCTTGCACGGAACGTCCATGCAATCCAAGTTATTAATGAAACATTTGAACTACTCCATTTCCTTACTTCTCCCACCTGCTATTTTCATTTCCTCTCTTCTTTGAAAGCTAACAAGTTGAAATCACCGCCAATGATCCAATCTACCCTTCCAAACCTCTTCTTAACATTGACCAGATCTAACTACAACATTCTCTTCTTCTTCAACTTGCAAGGAGAATACACTTTAACAAAGAATAAATACCTACTCTTCCATAAAACATTTACCCCAATAAAAACATATTTTCTATAGCTAAAAATTGGATTCAGAGAGTCTTTCCTCCTCAAAATGACCATGCCTCCTACACTCCCCTTATCTCCCATATCCAACCACTCCACTTCTAAACTACCCCATAGATATGTTGAAACAAGACTATCAATCTCGGCCATCTTGGTTTCTTGAATAAAAGAGATATCAACTTTAACAAAATGAATCAACCTTGATACTCTCTTTCCCTTCACAACACTTCCACACCCTCTCGAATTAAGGGATAAAATATTCATAAGCAACCTTTGACAATAACCTCCCTCTTACAATTTCCTTCCTCGTCTCTCCTATCAAAAGCTTTAATATCTTCCTCAAAATCAATTTCTTTACCTCCCCCTCTGACTCCTAAAGAATCCATAATCTCCCATACTTTTCTTCGAAACTTTTCTCTCCATTTCCTCTCAAAATCTCGTATTCCCTTGCATGACCTCTGAATTTGAAAGTGAGTGGCAACTTGAAGTCTGCTCGAGATAGGAACCTAAGGGTTTAGTCACTAAGTATGCTCGCCCAAATTTTGCGATATTGTTCCTACATATGCTTACAAGGATGGAATCAGAGCATTTGTAGTTCACCTAACTAAGGAAGAATGAACATTTGATTATGATCAAGGTTCAAAGGGGGAGGTAAGTGTTAAAGCCTTAACACTTACTTGACTTAACAAAGTTAAAAGAGTTGTAAATTCTAACTTAAGTCTAAGTTGAAAGCTTAATGACTCTAACAAGTTCAAAGTTAATGGGTATGTCTTAGCTATCTAAGACATTGAGTCAATAGATAGACTTTCCCTAGGATTAAGGAGCAAAAGGCAACTTAAGGATGGAAGCTAACAAGCTAACATCACTTTGGGTAATAAATTGACAAAGTTAAAAGAAGTATGAGATGAAAGGATGATAAGAATAAGAGTGATATTCAAGCATGATATCTATAACATTCTTCTAATCCCCGCGGAAAATATATAATAAATCATAGTAATTAATCATGCATATTCACTTAAGGGTGTCACACATAATCATAAAACATCATAAAACACATGTCATGTTCATTAACACTTAAGTAATCTCATACTTTTCAAAATCTTCTCTTAGCATGTAGCAGCGAATTCAAATTAATCATAAAAGACATAGAGAGAGTTTCATGCTCATCACATTAATAAACGAAACTTGGGCATAAAAGCCAACTTCATACAAACCCAGAAAACATAAAGCATAAAGTAGAGTACATAGTGTATCTCTAAAACATAAACCAAATGGCCCCAGTGTTACATGATCAGAGCACGACTCGACCCAACATAATTAAAGACACTAAACAGCTGCACCAGCGGCTACCTCGCGCTACGAGCAAGTCTACTCCTCGGCTACCTTACACTGAGTACACGATCAAACACCATAACTCATCTCCCTACCGACCTAAGATAAACGGAGCGGTAGAAGCAGCTAACAAGAACATCAAGAAGATCGTTCAAAAGATGGTTGTAACCTACAAAGACTGGCATGAGTTGCTACCCTTTGCTCTTTACATTTATCGCACATCTGTCCGCACTTCAACAAGGGAAACCCTTTTCTCTCTAGTATATGGTATGGAGGCAGTACTCCCCATAGAAGTAGAAATCCCATCAATCCGGGTATTGATGGAGGCTAAGCTAACAGAAGCTAAATGGTGTCAAAGTCGACACTATATCGAAGAAAAGCGAATAACAGCTTTATGCCATGGTCAGTTATATCAGCAAAGAATGAAGAAAAAGTTTGACAAAAAGGTCCGACCTCGTGTCTTGAGAGAAGGAGACCTTGTGCTCAAGAAGATACAATCATTACTTACAGATTCCAGAGGCAAATGGACTCTGAATTATGACGGCCCCTACGTGGTCAAGAAAGCCTTCTCAGGCGGCGCCTTGAGACTCGCAACCATGGACGAAGAGGATTTTTCCTACCCCACAAATGTTGATGTAGTCAAGAAATACTTCGCCTAAATAACTAAAAAAAAGTCTCGGTGGATTGAAAACCCGAAAGGGCGGTCTTGGCAAAAATTAGAGACATAATTTGGAAAAAAAACATCTCGGTGGATTGAAAACCTCAAAAGACAATCCAGGAAAAAGTTAGGGATTCATGGCAAGTAACTACATCCAACACAGGTAAATTCCCCAGCGATAATACTTTCCATCAGAAAACTTTCCTCACGGTCATCTTCGACAGAAGCTCAGAATGTCCGGAATTCAAAGTTGGTAGAAGGATAACGGTCGTCATGTTTTCAATGTAGCCCTTTTCCCTTAACTTACCATTTTCTAAAATTTGTAAATACTCTATGGTATCACACGCTTGGCTGATACCTATCAATAAAATTTGAGCCTAGTGCTTTTGAATGTAATTCTTACTTGTTTTCGTTTTTGCTGAATAACGTTTTAACATGATTAACGATTCTTGAAACAAAAAATGAATTTACTTATAAAATTTTTCTTCTGCTTTTAAAATAAAGATGGCATTTCCTTTTTGACTTTGGACATCGAAAGGAACATCGACCTTTTCTCCGGAAGTGTTTAACTTCAAAGTGCATAATCAAAGTACTCCTTCTAAACCAGTGCACCTGAATGAAGGATCTGTAACACCCTAAATTCCCCCATAATATTTAATCGAAAAATCAGAGTAAAATCATCCAATTCAAATTTAAGGCATTACTTTCTACAACAATTGCTCATAAATGGACACGTAACATATTGTATAATTCAATAAACCAACTTTTATTATGCAGTGGAAAAATCAATCATAACAATGATAAGGAAACCTAACGGTTTTGACTGACAACTTTTAATTCGAAACTATAAAGACAACAAAGTCCTTTTAATAAAACAACTCATGCAATAAGCGTTCCCGACTCCCCATGCTACATATCAGAGCAGACGCCACAAGGTGAAGTACCTCGTCTTCACCGACCACGACTTCAACTACTCCTGAGTATCTGCAGGATGCCGTATAAAGCATCACCAAACACAGAAGGGGTGATATTCTTAAATCAACAAAAGAGTGAGATGATATAAATAGAAAAGCATACATCATCAAGTTATTCGCCATATCGTAAAATCCAACAAGAATCACACACCTCAACGTATACACAGACAATCACCGATAATCATACAAATCATCATGCAACACAACCAACAAGAGAATGCAAATGAGACTCGACTAGACTAAATGCATGTGGTACCAAAATTGATCCCTGTTTCATGATCACAGTTCCCATCGGAACTCTCGACCCCTGTTTCATGGTCAAGTATGATCCCTATTTCATGATCATACCAACGACCCCTGTTTCATGATCACGTATGACCCCTATTTCATGATTGTACCAATAACTGTGATTGCTTACACCCCATCTGGGCACACAATCATGCCAACAAGAACGATTCCATCAAGGAATTCGAATAGACGATAACACCCCACCTGGCCACGCCATCCCATATCTATGCACATGTCATGCACCATCAATGACAACATGCAACAACGACTCATGCATACACATAGCATACACATCTTAATACCAACATCATTTAACAGTCAACATGCATTCATCTGAACATACATCATTGCACAACTACAACAACTACACATCTTTGCATCATTCAATCATGCATTTCACATTATCACATCAACATCAACACAACAAGCATATAACACCTCCATACATGCTCACCATACAACAACAACAACACAACATTAATATAATATAAAACATATATTTTCCATGAATTTTCATTCAATAAAAATTATACTTTTCAATCCCAGGTCACGCCAAGCGAGCCCTAACCGCGCTAAGCGCGCAGCTCTCTGCCTCGAAGAGACAAAATTTCTCCAGACCGCGCTAAGCGGGCCCTGCAATTCTGCAGTCCAAAACCCTGCGATGAGAGCAACAAATAACCTGTGTTTTTCTGCACTAAATTCGATTTTTAACAACAAATTTTCGCAGATTTTGCACCAATATCCTACATCTAACATTCGCAATTCAACCAAATAAATCAAACAAGACTAATTCATCAATTCCAATCATGTTATCACGAATATTCCTAAAACCCTCATTCAACCCCATGGATTCCAACCTAGTGATTTCTACTTCAATACTTACATCATTTAACCCTTGAGAGATGAAAGAAATCCCACCCTTACCTTTAAGTGATGAGCTTTCCTAACTTCGATGGATTCTCCCTTTCTTCCTCTTGCCCTAACTCTTCTCCCTCTTTCACTTTTTCACGTAGAATGAGAATAATGAACTCTCACTCTCTAATTCTCTCATATACCCCAATTAATGAATCGCCTTATTTGCCCACACTTAACCCTCGCCTAATTACCATAAGGCCCTTCCACTCACTACACCTCTTAATTATTTTAATTATCTTATTATATTAACATTATTACTCAACTAATAAAATAAAAAAGTCAACAAATTTTAAATTAAAATAATCCAATCAACATTACTCAACACACCGCTAATCTCTATGTTATTAGCCATACACCCCTACTACGCTCAAGACCTACTACTTAAGACCACTACCCTTCATCACAGGTACACAAAACACAACAAAGGCACAAAATTACGCAATTGATCACAACGATTCACATAACACACAATTATATGCAAATAAATAAAATAAGGAAAAACGGGCGTTACAACTCTCCCCCACTTAGAATATTTTCGTCCTCGAAAATTTATGTGACGCAAACAAACTCGGATACGACTCTCGTATCTTACTCTCTAGTTCCTAAGTCATGTTCCCACCGGCATCACCTCCCCGTACTACCTTCACGAGAACAATCTCCTTGCCTCTCAACTGCTTCACTTCACAATCATCGATACGCTCTGGCACAACCTCAACTGTGAGATTATCTCTCACTTCCACACCATCCATCGGAATCACATGTGACGGATCCAGAACATACTTCCGAATCTGCAAAACATGGAACACATCATGCAAATTTGGCAAACGTGGCGGCAACGCCACTCTATAAGCAACGGGTCCAACTCTTACCGAAATCTGATACGGACCAAAAAAATCGAGGAGTAAGCTTCCTCGACTTCAATGCACGTCCAACACCGGTCACCGGAGTGACTCTCATAAACACATGATCTCCTTCTTGAAATTCAAGATCTATCCGTCTCTTATCATGATAACTCTTATGTCTACTCTGCGAAGTTTTCATCTTCTCTCGAATCAATTTCACAGTCTCAGTAGTCTGCTGGACAATATCAGGCCCAAGTACCACGCTCTCACATGACTCATGCCAATACAAAGGCGTTCGACATCTCCGACCATACAAAGCCTCAAAAGGTGCCATTCCGATACTGGAATGATAACTGTTGTTATACGTGAACTCAATCAACGGTAAATGGCAATCCTAAGCACCTCCTTGTTCAAGCACACGAGCCCTCAACAAATTTTCCAAAGATTGTATAGTCCTCTCTGTCTTCCCATCCATCTGCGGATGATAAGCGGAACTCAACTTCAACTTCGAACCCAAAGCTTCTTGAAAACTTTCCCGAAATCTGGAAGTGAACCTCGGATCTCTATCCGACACAATACTCAGGGAATTCCATGCAACTTCACAATCACACTAATTAAATCTCCGCCAACATCTACAAAGAAAAACTAATATCAATAGGGATAAAATGTGCTGACTTCGTCAGTCTATCAACAATTACCCAAATCGCATCATGTCCTCTCAGAGTATTAGGCAACCCCGTAACAAAATCCATGGAAATACTATCCCATTTCCATTATGGGATATCCAATGGTTGCATCAACCCAGCAGGTTTCTGATGTTCCACTTTCGACTTCTAACAAGTCAGACAAGCACACACAAACTGCGCCACATCACCTTTCAGTCCAGCCCACCAAAATATTCTCTTCAAGTCTTGATACATCTTTGTAGCTCCTGGATGAATACTCAAGCTACTTCTATGGCTCTCCTCAAGAATCATTCTTTTAAACTCAAAATCATCAGGAATACAAATCCTATCACAGAATCTCAACACACCTTGTTCATCAATTCGAAAATCACTACTTCCTGCACGTTCATTTCTAACCATTAAGTCTACCAACGTCACACCCAACTTCTGACCCTCTCTGATGCTATTAAGAAAATCGTTGTTAAACTTTAGCATACCCAACATTACACTATGTGGTGTCTGTTCACAAACCAAACTCATATCTCTAAACTGTTCAATCAATTCCAACTCTTTAATCATCATAGCCGACATATGAAAAGTTTTCCGACTTAAAGCATCTGCCACGACATTAGATTTACCGGGATGATAGTTCAAGATAAAATCATAATCCTTCAAGAATTCTAACCAACGTCTTTGTCTCATATTCAATTCTTTCTGATCAAACAAATACTTCAAACTCTTATGATCGCTATACACTTCAAATCTAGAACCATACAGATAATGCCTCCAAATTTTCAACACGAACACCACTGCAGCCAACTCTAAATCATGCGTAGGATAATTCCTCTCATGAATTCTCAAATGTCGAGAAGCATAAGCTACCACTTGACCGACCTGCATCAACACATCACCCAAACCCAACAAAGAAGCATCGCAATACACCACAAATTGTTCACCTGGTTTAGGCAAAATCAAAACAGGAGCTGTAGTCAACCACTTCTTCAGCTCGACGAAACTCTGTTCACAATGAACATCCCACACGAATGCTTTACTCTTGCAAGTCAATTGGGTTAACGGAAGTGCCAACTTCGAAAAACCTTCAATGAACCTGCGATAATAACCAACTAACCCCAAAAAGCTTTTAATCTCAGTCACCGACTTCGGAGCCTCCCACTATAGAACTGCATCTACCTTGGACAGATTCACAATAATACCATTACCTGAAATAACATGACCAAGAAAACTCACCTCTTACAACCAGAACTCGCACTTCGACAACTTAGCATACATCCTATTCTCTTTCAGTACTTGCAATACAATCCGTAGATGTTCAACATGCTCTTCTTCTGACTTAGAATAAATTAGAATGTCATCAATAAACACAACCACGAACTGGTCCAAATAATTATGAAAAATGTGATTCATATATTCCATGAATACACTAGGTGCATTAGTAACTCCAAATGGCATCACAACATACTCGTAATGTCCATACCGAGACCTAAAAGCCGTCTTCTAAATATCTTTGTCCTTCACTCGTATCTGATGATAACCCGATCTCAAATCAATCTTACTAAACACACGAGCGCCCACTAACTGATCCATCAAATCATCTATTCTTGGAAGCGGATACTTGTTCTTAATCGTCACTTTATTCAGTTGTCCGTAGTCAATACACAACCTCATACTACCGTCCTTTTTCTTCACCAGCAACACTGGAGCTCCCCAAGGTGACACACTTGGCCTCACAAACTTCTTTGCTAACAATTCTTCCAACTGTTTCTTCAGTTCTGCTAATTCTAACGCCGATATCTGATATGGAGCCATAGAAGTAGGTCTCGTACCAGGTACAAGATCAATACTAAACTCCACTTCTCTCTCTGGCGGTACATCAGCAACATCATCCGGAAATACTTCTAGAAATTCTCGTACCACCTGCAACTCATTAATCACAGAGTCGTTCTCCACCGACAAGGATGCAAACAATGCTAACAGTTAAGCTTCTTCATCTAAGAGCTCTTTCAACTCTCTAGCAGATAAGTAACCATCTTCCTTCTCTTCTTCTAGAGCAAGGAAATGCACTGTCTTATTGTAATAATTGATATGAACATGATTGAATTCCAACCAGTTCATTCCCAAAATCACATCAAGACCCCCCAACGGAAAACAAACAAGATCAACACCAAAGTCCTTACCGTAAATCGACAAAGGACATCTCAAACAAACTAGAGAAGTAGTCACCGATCCCTTTGCATGAGTTTCGATAACCATTTCTCCCTTCTTAGAAGAAACAACAAGGCATAATCTTTTCACACAATCAGCAGCAATAAAACAATGCGTAGCACCAATATCAATCATCGCAATCAAAGGCGTATTATTAATGTAACAAATAGCTCTGATCAGTCTGTCTTCAGTGGAAGTCTGAGTTCCTGTCAGAGCGAACACTTTCCCTCTAGTTGAAGCTTTCTTCGGCTTCTGATAATGAGTGCTGATATGGCCCGGCTCTCCACAGTTGTAGCAAGTCACCATATTAGTCTTGCACTCCGCAATCAAATGTCTAGGTTGTCCACATTTGAAACACTTCTTCACGTCACTCGCGCACTCACTGATACGATAACCCAACTCACCACACCTAAAACACTTCAGAGGAGTAGGGGCACCTCCCTTAATTGGCTTCTTGCCATTAGCATACCTCTGTTTACCCTTATCAGTAGGAGCTGTATACGGCTTACCACAATGCATCTATTGTTTTCCTTTCCTCTCGGCCAACCCGTTAAAGTGAGCCGATCGAGCTTTGCTATCTTCCTCAAAGATCCTACAGCAATCAACTAAATCTAGAAACCTCCTGATTCACTGATACCCAATCGCCTATTTGATCTCAGGCTTCAAACCATTCTCGGACTTGATACACTTCGAGAACTCAGCAGTCGCCTCACTGTAGTGCGGATAAAACTTGGACAGATCTAAAAACTTGGCAGCATAATTCATAACCGACATACTACCCTGCTTCAACTCCAGAAATTTGATCTCTTTCTTTCCCCGAACATCTTCAAGAAAGTACTTCCTTAAGAACTCCCTACTGAACACAGCCCAAGTGATCACTTCCCCGGCCGCATCCAACAATTGACGAGTACAAACCCACCAGTCATCGACTTCTCTAGCTAACATGTGAGTACCCAATCGTACCTTCTGTGCATCAAGACAATCCATAACCCGGAAGATCTTCTCCATCTCCTTGAGTAAATCTTGCGCTCCATCTGGATCATACCTTCCCTTGGAAGTTGGTGGGTTATTCTTCTGAAATTCCTCATTCTCACGGTTGCCAGCATTAGGCGAATTCTGCACAGCCTGAGCAACATCTTGCAAAGCAGCAACAAGTGTAGCATTGTTCCTCCCAGCCATTCTAAATTTGTTACACATCAAAAACAGAAAACAATGGTTAAGGAACCTACATCGATAGTAATCAACTGTCACACACAACAATGATAAGGAAACCTATCGGTTTTGACTGACAACTTTTAATTCGAAACTATAAAGACAACAAAGTCCTTTTAATAAAACAACTCATGCAATAAGTGTTCCCGACTCCCCATGTTACATATCAGAGCAGACGCCACAAGGTGAAGTACCTCGTCTTCACCGACCACGACTCCAACTACTCCTGAGTATCTGCAGGATGCCGTATAAAGCATCACCAAACACAAAAGGGGTGAGATTTTTAAATCAACAAAAGAGAGAGATGATATAAATAGAAAAGCATACACCATCAAGTTATTCGCCATATCGTAACATCCAACAAGAATCACACACCTCAACTTATACACAGATAATCACCGATAATCAAACCAATCATCATGCAACACAACCAACAAGAGAATGCAAATTAGACTTGACTAGACTCAATGCATGTGGTACCAAAATTGATCCCTGTTTCATGATCACAGTTACCGTCGGAACTCTCGACCTCTGTTTCATGGTCAAGTATTATCCCTATTTCATGATCATACCAACGACCCCTGTTTCAAGGTCACGTACGACCCCTATTTCATGATCACATCAACAACTGTGATTGCTTACACCCCATCTGGGCACACAATCACGCCAACAACAACGATTCCATCAAGGAATTCGGATAGACGATAACACTCCACCTGGGCACGCTATCCCACATCTATGAACATGCCATGCACCATCAATGACAACATGCAACAACGACTCATGCATACACATAGCATACTCATCTTCATACCAACATCATTTAACAGTCAACATGCATTCATCTGAACATACATCATTGCACAACTACAACAACTACACATCTTTGCATCATTCAATCATGCATTTCACATTATCACATCAACATCAACACAACAAGCATATAACACCTCCATACATGCTCACCATACAACAGCAACAACACAACATTAATGTAATATAAAACAGATATTTTCCATGAATTTTCAGTCAATAAAAATAATATTTTTCAATCCCAGGTCGCGCTAAGCGAGCCCCACCCGCGCTTAGCGCTCAACTCTCTGCCTCGAAGAGACAAAATTTCTCCAAACCGCGCTAAGCGGGCCCTGCGATTATGTAGCCCAAAATCCTGGGATGACGGCAACAAACAACCTGGATTTTTCTGCACTAAACTCGATTTTTAACAACAATTTTTCACAGATTTTGCACCAATATCCTACATCTAACATTTGCAATTCAACCAAACAAATTAAACAAGACTAATTCATCAATTCCAATCATATTGTCACGAATCTTCCTAAAATCCTCATTCAACCCCATGGATTCCAACCTAGTGATTTCTACTTCAATACTTACATCATTTAACCCTTGAGAGATGAAAGAAATCCCACCCTTACCTTAAAGTGATGAGCTTTCCTAACTTCGATGGATTCTCCCTTTCTTCCTCTTGCCCTAGCTCTTCTCCCTCTTTCACTTTTTCACGTAGAATGAGAATAATGAACTCTCACTCTTTAATTCTCTAAAATACCCCAATTAATGAATCTCCTTATTTGCCCTCATTTAACCCTTGCCTAATTACCATTAGGCACTTACACTCACTACACCTCTTAATTATTTTAATTATCTTATTATATTAACATTATCACTCAACTAATAAAATAAACAAGTCAAAAAATGTTAAATTAAAATAATCCAATCAACATTACTCAATGCACCGCTAATCTCAATGTTATTAGCCATACACCCCTACTACGCTCAAGACCTACTACTTAAGACCACTACCCTTCACCACAAGTACACAAAACACAACGGAGGTACAAAATTACGCAATTGATCACAACAATTCACACAACACACAATTATATGCAAATAAATAAAATAAGGAAAAACAAGCGTTACAGGATCAACCGTTTCAAATATCATGTCTCACCTGATAACCCTTATCGCTGAAGGATCATTAATAAGTTACTTTCTCCCCACATGGCCTATCTCTCCTAACTAAGGCAGTATTGCTATTTTGAACACAATGATATTTTTTTTCATTCCCCGCAGTGGCCGAGTGTCCAGTCGTGTTCATCCACTAGTCTGTATGTCGCGTCAATTTTGTCAGCATAATCCTACATACAACATTCATTGTTAATTCATATTCATATTGCATTACTATCACTCTGGTCATATTCAATCCCCAAGTGATATAGCCCCTCTCATCAAAAGTTATCAATTTTTTTCCGCATCCGGAAAAGTGTCGCCTAAGCCATCTCTCCCCAATTTATTTTTGGATTGGAGGCTGTCCGCAACCACTTTGATAACTTTAACCTCTGAAAGACAATCAAGACGTTCGACCGATACCTTTGGAACATCACTCTTCACCATTGAAGATGCTATATTTGCTTTCATGGATTAAGGAAAGTCCCCAGGGAAAGCCTCTTAACTAAAGACTCTCGACACTACATCGGTCTTTCTCCAGAGAAACTCGATGTTAATGAATTCATCAGCACTTCAAAATTGGATCACATCACATGGAATTTCTCCAAAAAAATCTCGAAGAAAAGTGTGATATCCCCAAGCAAAAAGCAGTCTCTCAAGAGACTCACGTTCCCCAGTAGATTCAACAAATGGCATCTCCAACAGAGAAGTTTGCACACCTCTACAACTCATGCTAATGGGCTTCCTCAGCAAGTCTCACGTCAAATTTTTCATCAAATGGCATCTTCTAGTAAAACTCGGCGAGAAGTTAGATGAAAACCGCTATGAATAGCATCCCTTGTCAAGAACAGGAACTTGACAAGATGAAACTGAGACCAGTTCCTTGGCTGAAAACCAGGATCGAGGGGAAGTTTATTTCAGAAATTGAGATCAGTTCCTTGGCTCAAGACCAAGATCGAGGGGAAGTTTATCAGAAACTAAGACCAGTTTCGTGGCTGAAAACCAGGATCGGGGGGAAGTTCTACCTTTTCTAAGTATCAACACTTAGCAAAAGAAGATGGATGAGCAAGGTGCCATTCATAACCACCGTTAAAATTTTGGGTATTCCGATATTTAATCCTCTTGCACCCTGAATGTCCGAATATCTTCTCCATTCACACCTTCGGGTCCAAGAAGATTAAATAGGGGAATCTGTCATACCCCAAAATTTGACCACCAAGATTTCACATCATTGTGAGAATCATCACCATAATATGGATGTACCATCATACCTTATCAATCTCCTCAAAGGATTGTTGAGTATTTACTACAATCAAGAACTAGGGTTTTGAGCCCTCTCAGAGCACTTAGACAAATGATTAATCAAGAATTGACATGATCTTCAACTTGTCTAGTCTCTCAAACATCCATGAAGGATCAAGAGGTCTCCCATATCAAGAATTAAGCACATGGTTGCAACATTCCCAAGTGGATCGAGCCTCAAGATCGCCAGTGTCACCAAGTTAGGGTTTTGGTCGACCAAGGCCTCCAGATGAAAATTTCCAACTGGGCATGAGCCAAAACCTCAATGTATGATCTAATAAGCTCAAAGGAACCTCAAGAGCCCATCCACAATGGCAAAATCATCTTGAAAGTCTATCTATCAAAAAATCAGGAATTAGGGTTTTTGACCTAATTCAACCCTTGAGTTAACTTGTGAAGCAAGGCATGACTTGAAGCTTCAAGATGAACTTCAAGGACCTCAAATACATCATGTTGATACATCTATAAGATTTGATTGACTCAAAGAGCTTGATTCATAAGCCACAAAAACTCAAAACCATCTGATCACAAATTAGGGTTTCTGATGAAAAAACTCCACCCTACCCTTGACTGTTGACCTACCCATGATCTCAAATCTTGGGGAAGGGTCCAAGACATTCCTAAATACCCCTAGAGGCCATCCATGAAGTTTTATTAGGCCCAAGGATTGATTTCACAAAAGGATCATAAAATTCAAAATTCATCTAATGAAAAAGTCAACTGTGTTAAAACCAAGTTTGAATTTTGAGATTATTGGTCAACCAAGGCTTCCTCAACCCTAAAGTGATGTTAATATGTGATTTGAATTATCATTCATCAAGAAAAATCAAGAAAAGTGAGTTAACTTGCAAAAGGGGCAACTTAGAGAAACTTAAAATTTTCTAAGTTATGGAATAAAATGGATTTGGTACCAACTTTGCAAGGTCATATCTCCCTAACCCTAAGGCTTTTTTCTCCCATTCAAAGCTCAGGTTGAAGTTCATCTTGCATACTTCAAATATTTCAACTATACCTCATTCCAATTCATTATGGATTTTGAGTTATGGATTGATCAAAATCACAAAAACATGAAAATGACACTTTTTCCAACACTTAGTGAAATTTTCAAAAAGTCAGAATCTGCCTTAATATTTCCAAAATGTAAGTTGATTCAAAACCAAAGTTAGACATTATGTTAAAGTAGGATACATCAGCTTTCTAAATTGACCAAGAACTCCATCAAACTCCATTTGAGCTAGGTGTTATGGATCTTCCAAGTTGCCTTGCTGCAACTGTTTTCATGATAGAATTTGGTGCAAACTTGCACCCCACGATTCTTTGGACTGATCTTGAACACTTTGATCATCAAAATTGTGTTCAATTACAACACAAATGGGTGGATGATCTGATCCATAACACAAAATGCCAAAGACCTAGCCTTCCATGTGCAAAATCATCATGAAAGGAATCTTGAAATTCAAATTTGGCATCAAGCATTAAAGTGATGCCTTGAGGTGGCATGGATGAACCACAAACCAGTCTAATTAAGTCTAGATGTATCGAAAAATCAGATGACCTAAACATGCAAAACCAGGTACAAGTCAATGGCTAGAGGAGACCATTGACCAAAGAATCAAGGCATTCAATACAATCAGATCCAAGCTGCCAAACACTATTGATGCCAAAACAAATTTACTCTACTATAAATAGAGCTCATTTGTGCTCAAATTAAGTACACAAAAGCCCCCAAACCGAGGCTTTACTCAAAATCTCTCTTTCACTCCCACTTTGCCTTCGAACTCAAGTTACTATCGGGTTTTAAGTTTGAGAGTGATTCCAACCAAACCAATGGTTCACACACCTCATAAACATCATATGTAGGTGAGCTAAACACTGAACCAACATCTGGAACATCAAATTCATTAAATCATCAGCCAGTTGCTCAAATTCATGACAGAGTTGCAGTTGAGGTGCTATTATCAGTTCCAGCTCATTTTAATTTGTTTTAAGCATTCAAACGCATCCCTTGAGGCACAAGGAAGCTGTCCAAATCATTAGAACTCATCTGCAACACCTCCAAGCTAGGATTTGATCCTCACCTGCAAAGGTAAGCCTCAAACTTCCAAACTCATTGAATCATGCATCATAAACATATTTTGCGATTACCATTGTGTTTTTGTTTGTTTATAGATCATTTACCCTCAATCTTTTGCTGTTTATGATTCTTGTATGAGATTTCATTAAGTTTTTGCAATTTTTAGGGTTCATCTGGTTTTACCATGCTATCTCTTGATTCAATTAATTTAAACAAAATTGAGTATTGACATTACATTCCTTGTTCCAAAATGCATGATTTTCATATTTGGATCATGTGAAATGATTGAGAAACGATTGAGATAGGAGGCTTCACGCATCTGGCTTAAGGAAGAAGATGGCCATGGCACCATTTCTTCATAAATTCAACTTGTTTTACTATATATTATTCAATTTCCATGTTATAACTGAATTGGCATTGTGCCCTATTGGAAACATTAGTATGTTTTTGTGTGTGAGCGAGCGAGAGGTCTAGGGTTCGAATACCCCTCGCCCCAGACCTTTTTTATTTTATTTTTTTGATCATTTTCAAAGGTATTTTACACATATTATGCACCCTAGTCAATCCCCATCAGGCCACGCACATGGCTCAGATGGTAGAGTTTTAGACTCCCCACCCCAAGGGCGTGAGTTCAAACCTTAGGGGGGGGGGGGGGACATTTCTAATATTTTACCACTTAATTTTTATCAATTTTTCACCAATCTTTTTAATAACTTTGAAACTTAATTTCTCATTCATTTTTCATCATTTTTTATTGGTTCTTTTTTGCAAAAATTCACAAAACTGATAAAGTATTTTATTATACAAAAATTTCACAAAGATATTATTTATTTCATTTATTTGGTATTTTTGTAAAGAATTATATTTTTATTTGTTTTTAAACATTAAAAATATTTCTTTCTCTTGGTTTTGCAAAGTTCAAATGATTTTTTTATCATTCCATGAATGAACTTGATTTTTTAAACATTAATCAGAGATTACAATTTATTTTTACACATGTTTGATTATTTTAATTGAAATTTATTCAATTTAAATACATTTTAAATAAATATTAAGGTTTTAATCATTCTCACCCTCACAAATCTTTGAAAATCATCTTTGGACCTCTAATAGAGTGTAATACCCAACCCCTTTTGAAAACCAAAACTTATTGGGCCTCAGTCATTGTATAAGTCCCACTGCGATTTCAAAAATCTCAGCGCGATCGTCATTTCATTTCAAAATCAATTGGGCCTCTCCTTGAGTTGTAAGCCCAATCTCTTGTACAAAAACTAAACTTTGGGCCTCTAATAGAGTGTAAGACCTAATCCTCTTTGTAAATACAATAAACTTGGGCTTCAGTCATTGTATAAGTCCCTCTGTATTTTTCAAATTACGGCGCAATCGTCGCCTTTTCAAAATAATTAATCTGGGCACTTTTGTTGTATAAGCCCCAAATTTCTTTTCAAACAACAAATGTTAAGTTGTTATCAAAACTTTCTTCAATTTCTTAAACAACTAAGTATTACAGCTATGGAAGCTTGCTCACCTATAAGTTTTTATCTGCTTTCATTTACATGCTTTATATATAACTATATTGCTGGAAGCTTGCTCACCTGTAAGTCCTTCTTACATATCCTTTTAAATACTTTTCATATATCAACTGTATATATACCTGTATATCTGCTTAGAGTTTTCCCCGGTAATAAGGTCTAGAATTTAGATAAATCCAGTTGTAACTCTTTCAACTTGGTCAAAACTAGATCCCCATAGGATTTCCAGATACAGGTTTGCCTCCTCTTGGGCTTATACAATATGGAACAAAGAGAAAGACATTATTCCAGGTGAAACTTTTCTCAGACTGTCACTATTAGAAATTGTCAAAGAAATTCATTTCCCAAGAGAGGATTAATTCCCGGTGAAACTTCTCTTGAATTTCTTCAAACTCTAGAACTGTTCGCTAAAGAAAGGATTAATTCTCGGTGAAACATTTCTTGAAATTTCTTAAGTGTGGACCCACAAGCTTCCTAAAAGTAACCCCAGACTCCTCTTGGGCTTTGTACAAGGACCCTCAGGCTTCGTAAAAGTTCTCATGCCTTCTCTTGGGCTTAGTACAAGGACCCAAAAGACCTCTTAAAGGTATAAGACAGAACCTAGTCATCCTTTGATAGAGCAGTCTTCCTGTGTTAAATTATCAGATCAATTTAGGGTTGACCTTCATCGCTTAACATCTCAGCCTCCTCTTAGGCATCATACAAAAGAAAAAACATTTTGGCAAGCATGGCAAGTGCCATAAATAAAAAAAACTAAGTTTTAATGTGGTGGTCACCAACAATGCATGGCAAGTGCCATAACATTGTGGCAAGCGCCACCCTTCATGGCTAGTGCCTTGGAACTGGTGGAAGGTGCCACCAAACAAAAGCAAAAGCCTTTTAAGGCATGGCAGGCTTCACATGCCTTATGGCAAGCGCCACCTAGGCATGTCCATTTCCATATTTTTCATGGCAGGTGCCATGATTTTCTTCATGGCAGGCAATATTCATCATGGCCAGTGCCACACCTTATGGCCAGTGCCATCAAAATATATGGTGGGTGCTACGATCCCTTTTTTTTTCATTCAGTTTCCAAACAAAAACCACAACCCAATTCATGATAAAATCAAACAAAATTCATACATTAATATTTGAGAGATTTAATCAGGAATCAGATATTAACATGATAATAAATATGATAACAGTTATGGTGGAATGATCATGCTATTTTAAAACTAAATAAAAAGGAATGTGTGTTACCTAGTGGAGAAAGTCCACTGCCTCTTCACAAGTATGAGTTCTGAAAAAAATAAATGATGAGCTTCTTCTCCAAAACTCTTGCCACAACGTACTTGCAGATTTTCAAGAATAAGTTGGGGAGAAAAAGAAGAGAGTATTCAGCCTATGTTTGGGATGAATACTGGTGTGTTTTTTCACTGTGGAGTAATGCCCTATTTATAGAAAGAAACAAAAAAAGAAGAAAAGTGAAGGTATGGTCAGATATCCAAACTTGCCAAATTTTCCCTTTTTGAATTTTCCTACGTGCAAGTGAGCTGGCTGAGATTTGAAAAGTCTTCAAGAGATCTATAGGGTTAGGTTGCTTTTGTGTGCTGATGGGATCGGAGCCATGCTTTTACTGAAAAGTTTTTCTTTCTTCATGATGAGTTGCATCCACTTGCATTTAATTTGTTTAAAATATAATATTTTAAGTGTGCAAATTGTAGGAATTGTGGGGTCACCATATAAGACCATGGCAAGCGCCACATCCACATGGCAAGTGCCACAAAACCTCATGGTAGGTGCCAGACATTTTATTCATGGCAAGCGCCATGCTTCCTTCATGGAGGGCGCCATGTTTTCTTCATGGTGGGCGCCATGTTTTCATGTGGCAAGTGCCACATTTTCATGGCCAGTGCCACAAAAACTTTTCTTGTTCAATTTTTTTTCAAACAAAATTCACAAATGACTTGGTGATCTCTCATGCCCTCAGTCAATGATTGAGCATATTAATATGGGACATGACTTGAATACTTCATTTTGGGCCAATAACATCAAAGTCAGAGGCTTGACTTTGTCAGTCAAAACCCTAATTTCCTCAGGAATTCCAATGGATGATCTTTGAGGATATTGCTTCTTAAATCTCTTCTAGGGTCCATAGATGGCCTCTAAGGATGTCAAGTATCATGTTGAATCATGTCCCAAAGCTTGGGAATATATCTTGATCAAAATCAAAGGCAATGGTTGACTGGTGCTGATAAAACCCTAGTTTGAGTCATGGTGAACCTTGTGGCTCAAGACACTTGTAATTGGAACCAAACACACTTGATTTCTTGTTGAATAAGACCTATTGAAAGTATGTGGGCTCAAATGGTTGGTGAACCCTTTAAGATACTTCCTGATCACAACAAGGTTCTTCAATGATTCTTCAGGTTAAAACCCTAATTCCACAACTCTTGACCAGATGATCTCTTCTTGGTTTATCTTGACTAATCTTATTAAGATTATGGCATATGATTTTAGGACTTCATAATTAGTCTCCAAGACCAAATGGTTGCACTTTGTAGCCTCAGTTATCTTTCTTGAACAAATGGCTTCTCATGTGAATCTCACCCAAACTGGTGAGCATTTGTGATGATTGTATGGAGCCAAAGAATGTCTTAGGAGACCTTGAACATTTGAGAGTCTGGCTTATTGACCTTTATTCTCTTTCCTGTGTAAACCATGGCTTTCACATAAGAACAAACTAGCAAGATATGGTGGTTAGTTAACAATGCACAGATGATTGAACCCTAAATGTAAGTGCTAGATGTTATGACATCTAAGGGGTAAAATTTGGGGTACAACACTTGCCCCTATTTAAATAGCTTTACCAGATGGCACGGGGAAAGAAGGTACTCAGGACATCCCGGTGAAAGGTATTTAAATATAGGAAACTAAAAATTTTGCCCTTAGATGGAATGCAGATGCTAAGGACAAGCAACAGACATGCATATGATGACATGCGATGAACTTCTAGTATGATGATATGGTGCCATGATAGTGCAAGAATGCAGACAAACAAAACACCAGAGATAAAGAGCAAACAACCACATGTGAGTTTACGGGGAAGGATAAGGTTAGCATCCACGAGGAAGACTCACTGGGGATGCAGACTAACCAACATAAGAGACTCAACTGGGGAGACTCCAAGGCAATATTGAGGATAGAAAAATAAGAGGAAAACCCTACAGATCCTCACTGGGGATAGGAGCCAGAGAGCTGTTCCCCACTGGCTAAATATCCAGGGAGATGGACGACAGGTTCATATGTGACCAGACGACACTGGGGAAAAAAAGACACATTCTTACTGGGCATGAAACCAGAAAGAAGACATGATCTCCAGTGGGGAACAATTTGAAATAAAAGGATAGACATCAATAAAAGGTTTTCTGGGATTTTCTTATACTGAAGAGTTCAAACGGGATCTTCAAGAAAACCCAGAAAAGACAGAGATAAACTTTTGCGCGCCAAATGATGAGAGATAATGACCGAGCTTTAGCTGGGAATAAGGTTATTGAGCCATTAATGATCGGACTCGGGTACCAATATGAGTTGGTTAAGATAACAATATGAGTTGGACCTTGAATGCCAATATGAGTTGGTCTTTGGGTACCAGTATGAGCTGGATTTGGGTACCAGTATGAGCTGGATTTTTGGATACCAGTAGGATCTGGACTTTTGAATACCAGTATGAGCTGGATTTTGAAATGCCAATATGAGTTAGACTTTGAATACCAGTATGAGATGGATTTGCAATGCCAAAATGATTTGGACTTTGAACACCAGTATAAGCAGGATTTGGATACCAATATGTGCTGGATTTGCAATGCCAATATGAGTTGGACTTTGAATACCAGTATGAGTTGGATTTTTGAGTACCAGTATGAGCTGGATTTTTTTAATACCAGTATGAGCTGGATTTTTAAATGCCAATATGAGTTGGACTTTGAATACCAGTATGAGCTAGATTTTGGGTACCTATATGAGCTGGAGTTTGGGTGCCAGTATGAGCTAGATTTGAAATGCCAGTATGAGCTGGACTTTTTGAATACCAGTATGAGCTGGATTTTTGAATACTAGTATGAGCTGGAATTTTTAAATATCAGTATGAGCTGGATTTTTAAATGCCAATATGAGTTGGACTTTGAAATGCCAATATGAGTTGGACTTTGAAATGCCAATATGAGTTGGACTTTGGATAAATGAAATTAGACTTCTTGGGGAATACCAATTATGGTTGCAAAAGGTTGAATAACACCAGGGATAGACAAGCTTCTTAGAAGAGACTGCCACTTATCGCCATAGAAAAATAAGAGTCTCTAAGAGATTGCTACTTGTTTTTGGGTATAAATTCCAAAGAGATGTTGATATCATAACACTGTTAGAGAAATAATTATGTCTTTAACGAGAATCTGTAAAAGATTCTTCCTGCGAGACACGGGGCAAAATAAATGCACATTCAAACCAGGTTCAGAAGTCACACCTGCCAGGGACCAAAGTTCAATCTAGGAACAATCTAGAAAGAAACGGTCAAACAAGACTCAAACCATTGAGGAATGAGCTAAAATGGGGATTTATCTTATCTAAACATGGAAAAGATAACTGAACCAACCATCAACCAGGAGGATCAAACTCTGTGGGGAATTCAGAAAGGATGGGCACTTTATACCTAGGGCTGACAACTCTATTGGAGAGAATAGACAAACCCAGTCACTTGGGGAGATAAACATCAAAGTGAACAAAGCAGGTAAACACCAGAAAGGTTGCAAAAAAGCTAAGATGTTATGCATATGAGTGCATATATGCCATGCTTATGCTTATGCTGACACAACAGACAAAGAGAGAAACTAGAGATGAAATAAACATCTCGACAAGGATACCCAACCAAACTCATCAGATTGGACCAGTACTGGGGACGAATTTGCAGAATCAATAGTTCTACTTCAAGATTACAACTTTCTCTGGTGAGAAGAATACTCCACTTGGTATAGCATCATGACTTCACTAGGATTGCCATCATGAGCTTGATTTCTTTGCTGGAGGGAAACCCATGGAGAGTTGCCAAGATTAACTGAAGTAAACAGCTTAATGGGGAGCTAGCAAAAGACGTCACAAAAGCTGAGTATTTCTGCATAACTCATCTGCCCCAGAGTACATGGTCCGTTAGAAGAAAATATCAAGAGGATTTTATAGAAGACTTGGCATACAAGAGGTTTCAATGTCTTCAAAATTTTGGAGAGATTCATGAATCTTGACGTAACTGCCCCAGATTAAACTGCATATACACAACAAAGTCTTTGAACTTGTTCTTCAGACTGGTTGATGAAACTGGGGAACAAACTTTCCCCTGCCAGCTTGCTTGAGTTGACCTTTTAGAAAGTTACCAAATCTCGACTTCACTGCTTCTGATTAACTAATCTGTGGGAATAGGTCGTCAAAAGGATTTTACAGAAGAATTGGCATACCAGATGCTTCAATATCTTCAAACTTTTGGAGAGAAATGAACCTCTACATAACTGCCCCAGTTTAACTGTATTCGCAATACAAAGTACTCCGACCGCGGAAGAAACAGTCAGGGAACAAACTTGCCCCTGCTGGTGGGTCTTTGGAGTCCTTGTCTTTGAAACAAATTTGTCATAAGATTACCTCGAAAAAAGCTTGCCCCTGATATTCTGAACTTTGAAGAGTTCTGCCCCTTATTTAATAGCTATTGGAATGGTGGATTGGAAAATCCTTCCACTTGGTTGCCTCTGACTAAGCTTTCTTTATCAAGTCAAATTCCCTAGCTGACTGTATTTGTTGGAATTCCTTTGATATTGAAATGTCTTGTAAACAAGTATTGTTCATTTAAAATTGGCAATTTCAATGCAAAATTTATGCAAGCTTTTGAAATCAAGTTTTATTGATAAAACACACACAGTGGAGTGATCAAAACAATGTGGATCTCATCATTTATAGAATGACAGACGAAGTGATTAACACACGCAAATAACAAAGATCATTAGGAGTCAAGTTAATCAACCTTGTTGTAGTATGCTTTCAAAACAACCTTACCTCAATTAGTTCTTTTAAGGGTTGTAACGTGGTCTGGTTCACGATTTATGAAACAAAGGATAAAGGCTCGAAGTTTATTTGTCCCCACCCAATCTTCGTGATGAACTTCCAATCCTACACTCAGTTAACTCAAGCTATACATTCAGGTTCCTCTAGGTTAGGAATGAATTGATGATAGTTGATGATGATTCAGACACCTTTGTAGTCATTAATCTCTTATAGCATTTGGTTATTCTTTATTGTTGAGGTTTTGAGACCTCTTCTTGTCTTCATTGAGGTTATGAGACCTCTCTTTTTTCTTCGTTAAGGATATGAGACCTCTCTTTTGTCTTTGCTGAGGTTATGAGACCCCTTCTCTAATTGTTGAGGTTATGAGAACTCTTCTTTGTTTGTTGAGGTTATGAGAACTCTTCTTTGTTTGTTGAGGTTATGAGACCTCTTCTTTGATTGTTGAGGTTACAAGACCTCTTCCTTATTGCTGAGGTTATGAGACCTCCTCTTTTTATCGTCATTTGATTTGAGAGAGCTGACTGGTGTCTTACATGAAGCGCTTGCGTTCGATTGCATAACCAAGTTAAACTGAGAACTACCCTGCCCCAAGGTTGAGATTTTAAGGGTTTTTTGGGTAAGGAAAGAAAACTCCTACTTCTAGGCTCGAAGGGGTTAACGATGGATTATCTTCCTTATTTCTCCAGTGTTTAGGAATTGAAACAATGCCTTACATCATCGGCAAGGTTTAATCGAAAGCATACCACAACAATTATGGATAATATTTTCATCGTCCTCCCCAATCTTTGCTTAAACAATAATTTGGTAAGTAGAGTGAAATAAGATATATTTTTTACTTTTATGAAAATAACAGTAAAAGAGTGAAACGAATGTACTTAATCAAAAGATGCACAAACATTTCATTAATCTTGCCAATTTGAAAGTACAACAAAGCTTATAAGCAAATACAAATTCAAAAGATTTCAAAAGATAGCCAGCCTCACCAAATTGATTTCAAAAGATTTCAGTTTCTGGGCCCAAGCGGGGGAACACCTTCGCTATTAATCACTCGTTTCTTGTGATACAAAACCTTGAGAGACCTCACAAGTCTTTTGTCTTTTGCTTCAAGTGCTGATACATTGACATCTGACGTACCTTCCTGAGGTTGCAGCGTCCTTAACAAATTTATCAGCCTCGCTTCGAACTCTTTGCATTCTTCAATGGGATGCCCCATTGTACTAGTATGAAATTTGCATTCAACCTTAGGGCGATCTTCTTCAAGGATCAGCTTTTTGTCATAGATCAACCTTCGTAAAATAGCTTCTAAGGCTCGCCAACCATCCAAGTCATGCCCTTCGGCTCCCTTATGGAATTCACAAGTCAGGTTTGGATTGTGTCAAGGTCCTGGCACAGGGTTGAGAAGTCGGGGAGTCACCAATTTGTTCTGAATCAACAGTGGGAAAAGTTTGCTTAATGGTGCCAGAATAGGTTGGCAGGTAACTTGGCCTCTTTTGACAGAGCTTTTCTTCTTGTTTTGGTCTCGAGAACCCCGAGGAGGAACAAACGTTGGAGACTGGAATGCCCTTTTGGTAGACACTTGATGACGATGATATTCTGGTACAAGACCAAGATCAAATGCTGGGAGGTACGAGGTTTCTCCAAAGGCCGATCCTTGGTATGGGAGAACCACAAAAGATGACAAAGGATTGTTGATTTGAATGCCTTGAGGTGTTAATGAGAACATCTCAGAGTCTATCAGAGTCTAAACCTTACTCCTGAGCATCTTACAATCTTCAGGTGAATGCCCATGTGCCCTAGCATGGTAGTCACATCGAATGTTGGCGTCGAGGCCTAGCGGGTATGGAAAAGGTACTGGATCTATCTCAGTTGGTACTATCAATCCACCTTTGATTAAATCTGGAAAGAGTTGACTGTATGATATTGGTAGCGGAGAGAAGTGCCTCTTTGGCTTCCTTGGTCTTTGTCGAGCATGATAACGCGGTTGACGGTGATCTCGCCCTTGACACTTAGGAGTTCCTTGAGTTGGAGGAATTTCAAGAGACGGTGAGCTGACAGCTTCTCTAGGAGTATCAGGGTGAGCGTGCCCCTGTCTCATCAGAGCTTGCAAAGTTTCTAGAACCCAATTCATCTGGAATTTGAGGATTTTGACCTCCTCTTTCAAATCTTCCTGGTTCTTCCTAATTTCATTCATTGTTGCCATTGTTTTTAACAGGTGCTAGGTATCCTTCAGACATAGAAGAAGAAGAAGCGACTTAAGACTGAGAGATGCAAATGCTCTTGAGATGCAAGAATGCAAATGCAAAAGTTTCATGAATTCTGAGGTTTGTGAGATACCCAGGGATAACAAAAAGTCTCATTCTCATTAATAATAAGATGGATTACAAAAGTTAGTACATTTTCAAAGGTTTTAAACATACAATTAAATAACAGCTAAAAAGACCTAAGCAGATTCCCCTAACAGCCTCAATTTGAGCTTCCTATTCTCATTCTTCATCTGGGCTTTTTCCATGACGAGCTTGTCGACGATCAACTTCCACGTAGTAGGTTGAGTATCAGAAGTTCTTGGCGCTTCTTGGTTTTTCCTCTTTTTGCATGAGAGTAGCTCTTCGTCTTTGGCTTGTAGTTGCTTTTGGAGCTCTAAGTTCTCTTCGAAAACCACTTGGTATTTGTACTTCCAAGCTTCTCCTGTCTGTTGGGCTTGGTTTAAAGCGATCTCCAGCTCTTCATCCTTTGACATGAAAAACAAAACGGGATCTTCTTTTAAGGAAATTGGTTCTTGTCTAGAATAAGGCATTTTCAACTCAACAGCTCTTCTTCGGATCCATTGGAGATAAGGCTCCATGGACACGCAATTAGGTTTTCCTAAATAACTTGTTCCACTCTTGTGCTTGTTGCCCCAAGCCCTCAAGATCAATCTTCTATGTTCTTCATATTTGTTATATCCTTCAAAAAAAATGTTTTCCAAATGAATACCAAGAGGTTTATCTTTCAACAGATATCCCAACTGTCGTCGAGCCATGACTGGGTTGTAGCTAATTCTTCCTTTGGTACCAAGCAGAGGTACATTGCCAAAGTCTCCACAACTGTCTGTGATCATTATCCCATCATACACACGGTTATACCAATCAATGTCGGAGTGAGAAAGAGCCATAATCTTTTTAGACCACCAACCTTTCATGGGATCCCAAAATGCGCTTGCTTTCGGCATATGCGAAATAAACCATCTATACAACACAAGGGCACAACAAGTGATTTGAACTCCATTATGGGCATTCCTCAAATAGATCGAATGGTAAGCATCAACGAGTAAAGTTGGTACAGGATTTTTCTTCAGGAATATCTTGATTGCATTCATGTCCACAAAGTTGTCGAAGTTTAAGAACAGAAAGAGTCCATATATAAGCAAAGCAAAAATGGCTTCAAAAGCATCCCAATTTGAGTGCTTAGCATAGTACTGGGCTTTTCCAAACAAAAACTTAGCAGTCAATCCAAAAATTCTTCCCTTGGAAGTCAAGTTGTTTTGGATGTCAACTAACTCCAAGTGAGTTTTCTTAGATATTTCTTCTTCTTTGGGGTTCCTCTCGATGATAGGAAATGGAGACTCATCCTTAATAGGTAAACCAACTATATGAGAATACTCTTCAAGGGTAGGAAAGAGTTGATAATCGGGAAAGGTAAAACAGTGGTACTTGGGGTCATAGAACTAAAGTAGAGTGGAAAAGAGTCCTTCATTAACTTCCTTCTTCAACAAGATCCACAACTTCCCATATTTGTCTTTGAATCCTTCAGGGTCTGACAAAAAATCTCCCAATCTCCTTAGGTTGTCCAATTTAGGACTTTTGAAAGTGTACTTCACAGAATTTCTTCTTTTACTATCCATGATATCCCTATGATATTCACAAAAAGGAGGTCTGAGTACCATGAAACTGACATGAAATGAATGCTTATGATGTATGAATGCAAAAGCAAACACAAAGATGCACACATATTCACAAATGTACAAAGCACACAATTAAAGGGCCTAGGTTATAGTCATGAGCATGGAGTCATGGTCTACCCTTCTTAATTGGTAAGTACTAACGGTTCATCAACTGAAGAACAAGGTTCTAAACAAATTTCCTAGAGTCGACAATCCATCTTTCGGATATTATCGATTTCCCGAATGACTCGGTAGTCAATAATATTCTCAAGAGAATCTCGTCTGAGCATAGTATTGCGTAGCAAACAATTCGGGAATAGACTCCCTCATAGTCCTCGTACTATATCCTAAAAAGGCCAAAGTGGGGTTAGAGGTAACTACAGTTCTCAGTATCGATGGCCCTTATGTCGAGAGTAGCACGTTTTCACGAACAGACTCGTTTAACATGACTAGACTCTCAAATAGGGCCTAAAATGAGTGATGGTATCTCAAGTCAACTTTTTCGGGAATCGACTCCCTCAAAGCCTGCTTGAATATACCATCGTCCTATCATAAGTGCGCTCAAGTCCGTGTTAGGACTTATCTTGCCACTCAAAAGTAGCAAAACCCAAACAAAACAGGTATACAAATATATACACAGATATGTAAAAATATAGCAAGTAAAACATATAACAACACAAGCAAAGACAAGGTGGGCTTAACCCTCAAAAGTTTTTCCCCAGTGAAATCGCCATTTCTGTTGCGGTGAGAATCAGATATCAAGCTATTGATTAACTTGAATCACAAAACATTGAAGTTCACCATCGAGCTTTGATTTATCCAAAGGAAAAGGTAAAGATCAAAGAAAACCCTAAGAGGATCTAGGTTCGGGGGTTGGTTATACTAAGGGAAGGTATTAGCACCCTAAGTATCTGTTGTAATCTATAGGAACCTCTTGTTATATTATGTTAAGTTATGTTTGCTTGCTAAGGTAATCTGCTAAGGGTAAAGGTAAAGACCTAAGGGTATGTACACTAAGTTTGCTCGCCAAGACGTCGCATCTTGTGGCTACGTATCTAACTAAAGAATCAGAGCAACGGTAGTTCACCTAACTAAGGGTGAAGGAGGAACCATTGACTATGGGCGTTGTACAAGGACCCGTCGGCTTCTTAGAAGTTTTCACAGCCTCCTCTTAGGCTTCTTATAATGATTCTTCCTCCAGGAAGATAGACTCCTCTTGGGCTTTGTACAAATTGTCCCGTCGGCTTCTTGAAAGTTTTTCTCGCCTCCTCTTGGGCTTCGTACAAATTGTCCCGATGACCTCTTAAAGGTATAGGAACAAAAATTAGTCATCTTAATAGAACAGTCTTTCAAAGAGTCTAGATCTTTCTACCGCAAACATACTGTCTCTTAATTTTTCTTAAGCATAGTACAAAAGATAAAACTCTAGACTTGGACAGTCAAATCTCCTTGAGTCTCTAAGACATTCTCAAGTTCCTTTCAAAAATAGGAAAAAACACCCCTAGACTTGGGCAGTCTCAATACCCTTCGGATTCCCCGTTTCCTTAAAGAACAGGAAATAATCCTGGTCCTCAAATCAAATCCATGAGTACAATATTACCCATATAAGAACTGATTTTCTCTTTTAACCAACATACTGGACCTGTCACTCAACTGAAACCGTAACCTTAGCCTCCTCTTGGGCTTTGTACAATGATTCTCCCCAGCGGAGCTGACAAAATCACTCTCTTGTTGAGTATAAAAAGACTCTCTTGTTGAGTCAAACACCTTTAGCCTCCATATCGGGCTTCCTACGAGATACAAAAACACTCTCTTGTTGAGTATAAAAGACTCTCTTGTTGAGTCAAACCTTTGCAGCCTCCATCTCGGGATTCGTACGAGATACAAAATCACTTTCTTGGTGAGTATAAAAGACTCCCTTGTTGAGTCAAACAACTTTTAGCCTCCGTCTTGGGCTTCGTACAAGACACATATAAAAACACTCTCTTGTTGAGTCAACCCTTTAGCGTCTATCTTGGGCTTCGTACGAGACACAAAAGCATCCTCCTGTTGGGTCAATAGCCTCCTCTTAGGCTTTGTATAAAGAAATCCCGATTTGATTCAATCCACCTTTTATCATCAAATCATGCTTTGCTCACAGTACACAAACATCAACAACTCATTTCCTCTTCATCTAATTGTTGTAAGCGGCAAGCCTCTGGATTATTTACATCCACACCACTGTCCCCCTTTTAGCATGAGAAAAGTTCCTAAGGAAAGATGGCATTGCTCTAAACTGAGTTAAAGTCTTCTCCTCCAGGTTAAAAATCCCCTATAGAGGAAATTACGGCATTGTTGGATTCATATATCCCAGTTAAAGTAATTCTCCTTTATAATCAGTCAACCAATAGTTGTGATAAACAGACCAAATATCCCCTTTAGAGATGACAAATTCTCTCTAAAGTCAACACCCTTTCAGCTTCACATCTTGGGCTTTGAACAAGATACAAACCACATTTAGCTTCATGTCTTGGGCTTTGAACAAGACACCAAAACACCATTTCCTCCCATAGAATAGGAGGAACTACGATCGCTCTGATTTCCTTATCCCGAGAATACGTAGGCATAAGATTGCAAAAGAATCTTAGCGAGCACACTAATCAAAAAACCCCAAAGTCCCCTACCTCCATCCAATCTGGTGCAGCATCCTAACAAATTCCCCATGAACAATCCCGATATTTCTTTTTGAACAAAATAAGCAGAGAGAGGCCCCACATCCACATAGCATTTGTAACCTAATAGACCGCTGTTTAAACTCAGTATGCAAGTAGGGTTAGTTGGAGACATCTATTTCCCTTCCTTTGTCAGCTTCAATAGGATTAAAAATGAATCGGCCTGTAGTACCCCAGAGCGACAGCGCTTAAGAACCACATCCAAAAATCGCTCGCTACAGAAAAATGGCGCCCACTGTGGGGCCCTTATAAAGGAATATTGTCTCTCTGGTTGAAACCTTCTCTTAGGACGAGTCCTTGGGTTCACAAGGTTTCACCGAATGACAGTTCCATCGGGGAATTTCATTATTGCTAGGATCGGCCCTCACTAGGATCTTAGGTCAAAACCTTTAAGTTGGGAAGGTACCACAGAATGGCGACTCCGCCGGGGAGCCATTTTCTATTAGGATCATAAGATTCATAGCTCTTAAGAAGTCTTGGACTTTAGGATAAATATATATACTGCTTTTCCTAATTGATATCTGTGTTTACTTTTGTGCTAATGGGAATACGTGTGATGCCACATGTGGAAAGATTGAGTATACACCTAGGAAAAACATCTTTCAGTAGTGCGGAAGCTATCGGAAATAGTTGTCACGCGATACTACCCTCTTCTGAGATTCTTAGAAATACATCACCTAGCACGGTTCCCGGCCCGCTGATGTTATCTCGACAAGAATCAATGATTTTGAGAGACAGGTACAAAAATCACTAGTATAAACCTTTGGGATGGGTAGAGCCTTGACCTCATGACACCGACCCTTTGACCCCATGTTTTTTCTATGTTTTTCTGTGCTACATTCATGCATTCATTTTAAAAACATTAAGCAAAGAAAAAATTTCTCTTCTAGAGAAAAGGATTGCGCTTATGGATTTTGGTAGACGGAAGACTCACAAGTATACCTTCAAGGTTCCAAAACTAGAGGATTTGAGAGGATTAGCAAGGATGATCACTAACCCTGACGCTTTCAGAGCCAAGTACGGAGGTCTGCTACCTTTGTTAAGGGTCCATGTAATTGAAGGAATCATGGAGGCACTCTTTCAGTTTTACGATCCGGTCTATCACTGTTTCACATTCCCGGATTACCAGCTCGCACCAACGATGGAGGAATACTCTCACCTGATTGATCTACCCATTACTGATCAAGATCCCTTTTTCAGACTGGAAGAAATTCCAAAGGATTAAGTCATTGCAAGAGCAATCTATTTAGATGAGTCAGAAGTTAAGACTCACATGACCACTAAAGGAGGAATCCCAGGTTTACCAGCCAAGTTTCTGATAAAGAAGGCTCTGTACTTTGCCAGTATAGGGAAAATAACTGCTTTTGAAAGCATCTTTGTTTTACTCACCTACGGGTTATTTTTGTTTCCCAACATTGATAACTTCGTCGATATCAACGCCATTAAGGTTTTTCTCATTGGAAACCATGTACCAACCTTGCTCGCAGATGCGTATCATTCGGTACATTTAAGGAATTTATACAGTGGAGGAATGATCACGTGTTGTGTACCCCTACTATATAAATGGTTTATCTCCCATTTTCCTAAGTCTGCCGCTTTTTGGGATCATAAGAGCGCCTTACGTTGTTCACCGAAAATCATGTCTCTTACCAACTCTGATATAGATTGGTACAATAGGATTTATGACGGGATCATAATCATTGACCGTTGTGGAAATTTCCCTAACATACCCCTCATATGAACTAAGGGAGGGATCAATTACCATCCAGTTTTAGTTCGTCGACAATTTGGATACCCGATGAGGCATGTCCCGCGTAATGCTCATCTGGAAGGTCTTTTCTTCAGGGAAGGAGAAAATGACAAGGCACTAAAGACGGAAATAGTGCACGCTTGGAAACATGTTCATAAGAAAGGACAGGAGTCTCTAGGAAAACCAGACTCTGTTTCAGTGGAGCCTTATCTCCACTTGGTACAAACTAGAGCTCTCAAGCTAAAGATGCATTATCCTCATCACGGAGTTCTTTCACCAAGGGAATCTGTCATGTACTTCATGACTGAAACGGAAAAACTTCAGGTTACTCTCAACAAAGTTTAACAGGAGATGAGGTCTTGGAAGAAGAAGTACCGCATTTTCAATGTGGAGTGTACCAAAATACAGCAACTGCTAAAAGATAAGGATGCTCTAATTGAGATTTTGGAGCAACATGCTGTAGAAAATCAGGATGACCAAAGGAATTTACTCGCTCCATTCACTTGGCAAAGGAATGACAACCTGACAACGGCCCAAGAGCCCTGGTCCAAGAAAAGGAAAGTACCAGAATCAGCACCCGAGTTCTCCTCAGAGAGGACTCGAGACCCATTAGCTTAGGTTTCTGTTTCCGCACCTTGTAATTTACTGCATTTCCATTTCCATAATCCTTTGAATTCAATAAAACGGGGGTTTCCCCACTGTTTGATATTTGCAATCTAATTGTCGAAGTTTATTTTTGATTAAACCAAAAAAACAATTAATATAATCATTGTAGTCATCATTCTCACTTAACACATTCTTCTTACCTACGAATCTCACGTTTATATCTCGGTTCTAGAGTCAAACTGTCTCATTCGTACAATACTCGGGCCAATCGTCAGAAAAAGATGGATGATCTCGAGGAAGAGAACAGAGAGTTGAAAGAAGAGATCGACGTTCTGAGAGAGGATATGAGAAAGCTTCGTAACGACATGCAAGCCATGGCAGAAGCTCAGCTACAAAGAACTGTGATCTCAGATATCACCTCAACGCCCATAGTGGAGAAGAATGATCATAGGTATCAAATGCCGAAAGATCGTCCCTGGGGAATGCCTGTTAACTATATCCCAGAAGGATATGTTCTACCGATCACTGAAGATCAGGGAATCATAGCAGAAGCCGCTGGGCCTGAAGGTTACAAACTTCAGGAAAGCGAGGATTCCAGAGGTATAATGAGGACTCATGAAGGTTACAAACTTTGGGAAACGCCAAGATTCACTACGGTAGTAATGGTACCAACTCCTGTGGTGCACACTATCCCGGAAGGAAAGATTCCACAAATACCCATTGCCTCAACATGAATTCCAGGAGCAGTTCCCGGAAATGCTGAAGGAATTACAAGCTATTCACGGTCAGGATTTATTTGGAAAGGACGCCGTAGACCTTTGTTTGGTCCCCAATGTGAAAGTCCCACTCAAGTTCCAAGTACCCGATTTTGAAAAGTACAAGGGTAACTCTTGCCCTCAAAACCATTTGGTGTTGTACGCTCGGCAAATGTCAGCTCAGACAGAGAACCAAGATCTACTGATTCACTACTTTCAGTATAGTTTAATCGGTGCCGCATTAAAATGGTTCATGGGTTTAAACCGCGCTACGATTAGCACTTTCAGAGATCTTGGCACTGCCTTCGTCCAACAATATAAATACAATTTGGACATGGCACCAGACAGAGATCAACTCAGATCAATGTCGTAAAAGGACAAGGAAACCTTTAAGGAATACGCTCAGATATGGCGTGAAATTGCCGCTCAAATTTGTCCACCTCTTGAGGAAAAAGAGATGACAAAAATTTTCTTAAAGACCTGAGCTCATTTTACTACGACAGAATGGTTGCCAGTGCGCCCAGCGACTTTACCGAAATGGTCGGTATGGGAGTGCGTCTCGAGGAAGCCGTTCGAGGAGGATGTCTATTCAAAGACACTGGGTCGACAAACGGTACTAAAAAATACGGTAGTGCTCTCCCTAAGAAAAAGGAGCAAGATATTGGGAATATCTCACTCAGAAATCAAAGGCGAAGGTACCAACCAGTAGCAACTGTAACTCCTGCTATCAACCCTGCGTCTGTTTCTACGTATCAACCTCAGGTTGCTCAAAGCCAACCGCAGTAGCAGCAATTTCAGCAAAGGACACAACAGCCTCTTCAACAGGCTCGTCCTCAATACAACAATAACCATACTATGGGGCCACCAGGATTTGATCCTATACCCGTATCGTACGTAGAACTATTTCCATTACTACTGGACAAGGGGACTGTCCAGACTAAGTCTCCTCTTACAGTACCAGAAACTCTGCCTTTTTGGTTTAAGGTGGATCTGACTTGACCTTACCATCAAGGAGGACCAGCGCATAACATAGAAAATTGTCACAGTTTCAAATCCAACGTGCAAAAGCTTGTTAGGAGCGGGGTCTTATCTGTCAAATATATGAATCCTAATGTTCTCACAAACCCACTGCCTCAACATGAGAAAGCTGAAGTCAATTTGATAGAGGGAGAGTCTAACAACACCTATCAAATTCATGATGTACTCTTGTTAAGGGCCAACTTGGTCAAGATGCATTGTAGACAGAGTGGATATGGCCATGTGCCACCTCATAATTATCACCAGTGTGATATCTGCTCTAAAAGCAATCGAGGATGTTATGTGGTGCAATCAGCTCTACGGGAACAGATGGATCTCAGATGGATCCAAGAGCACTGAGTTCGTGGAGTTAACATGGTTTATACGAATTCCAACACCATTCAAAACCTCGATATCCTTGTGATGAATGTCAACTTGGTGGCAATGCATGCAAGGCAAAGCCAGTATCATAATCTACCACGGCATGATTACAATTCTTGTCTGACTTGCTCGGTAAACAAACAGGGATGCTCTTTTGTACAAGAGGGCCTCCAGTGTCAGATGGATCTTGGATGGATTCAAGACTACCATGATAGGAATCATTATCAAATCAACATGATTCAAATATTCGATATTTTCTTGATGAATACCAGCCTGGTGGAGTTACATGCTAAACAGTCCCGGCTCGGGTTCCTGGTATCACATGATTATCAGGGCTGTAAAACGGGTTGCGAAGATGATCAGGGCTGTGCCCTTGTCTAGGAAATTGCTTACGATGGTCAGAGAAATCAAAAGGCTCCCTTATTCATCTATCTACCGGGACCACTACCGTATGAATCAACTAAGGGAGTCCCTTACAAATACGGTGCAACAACAGTTGAGAATGGAAAGGAAATTCCATTACCCTCTGTCGTGAATATTGCAGACATCAGTCGAGTAACACAGAGTGGTAGAATCTTCAACAGAGGAGTTGGAGAACCCAACAAAGAAAAGGAACCTCGGACAGAAGTTCCCAGTCCACCAGTCAGTCAATCCAGTAATCCCGACCTTTCAAAAAACGATGATGAGATGTTAAAGCTCATCCAAATGAGTGAATACAACATTGTTGATCAGCTGTTAAAAACTCCTTCAAAGATCTCGGTATTATCACAGTTACTTAGTTCAAAAGCGCACAGGGAGGCTCTACAAAAAGTCTTAGAGCAGGCCTTTGTGGAACAGGATGTGTCAATTAGACAGTTCGATAGCATTGTCTCTAACATCACTTCCTGCAACAACTTAGGGTTCAATGATGAGGATTTTCCAGAGGGGGGCAAAGGCCACAACATGGCGCTCAATATCACAGTTAACTTCCAGGACGATGCTTTAGCCAGTGTACTAGTAGACACAGGGTCAGCCCTGAATGTTATGCCAAAGTCCACTTTGATATAATTATCATTCAAAGGACCTCCGATTAGAACCAGCGAGGTCATCGTCAAAGCATTTGACGGATCCAGAAAAACGGTTATCGGCGAAGTCGACCTTCCCATAACTATTGTTCCTCACACTTTCCAAGTCACTTTCCAGGTCATGGACATCCGGGCAACATACAGTTGTTTATTAGGAAGACCTTGGATACATCAAGCTGGGGCGGTCACTTCAACCTTCCACCAAAAGCTAAAGTTCGTCCAGAATGGCCAACTCGTCACAGTCTGTGGAGAACATGCCTTGCTCGTAAGCAACTTATCGTCATCCACTTATGTAGAACAAGAAGGGGTGATCAGAACCCAGTTCCAAACGCTTTTGCTACACAAGGACAATAAATACGAAGGGGGAACTTCAATTTCCTCGTACAAATATGCTATCAAAGCGGTCAAGAATACCAACACAACAGGATGAGGGTAGCTTGTCATTTCTATTGACAATAAGAAAAGGAAAGGTCTTGGCTTTTCCTCAACCTGTACGCAAGCTGCTACCAACGATGAAAGTCTTCATCGCATTCAAAACTTCTTCCACAATGGAGGTTTCCTTTACCCAATGCCTCAAGAAGTACATACCATCAATAATGATGATTCCTCCGTATCGGAGGAAGAATGGAAGTCCTATCTCAACGAGGACGGTTATACGTCTCAGGGCAAAACGCAGACTCCCTTTTTCTTTCCTGCACAGAGCCCGAGATTTATACCGAGGTCAGACGTCGAAGTGATATATGGAGATTGTGATCTGGAAGGATGCGGTGCTCTGCCAAACTCATTAAAGGAGAACACTCTGATGAAAGACAACTTTGATACCAGCTATTATGGCCCGATGGATGGTCTGCCATTATGGCAGCCTTACCCAAGAAACTTGGGGCAAGAAACTCAGCCGAACAATGAAAATCAGTTGAGCATCAATGAAAAGAATACCTGCGTCCCCAACATGTCATGGGATCAACACCTAGATTATCCTGAAAATACTCAGCACGACGATGAATTCGCAACGTTTGCAGGACTAGAATTCATTAACTATGTTTTTCCCGAGGTCAACGTCATCGAGAGGGGTGACTACTCCAGTTCCAAAGAAGTGTGGGACACCTTGGGACATCCTAGTGGAAGATACGACTTCAAGGTCAAATACACCACTCCTGAAAGCTCTCGTATCAGGCTCAAGGACATCCAGCCGGCTGGATGGGGAGATTTTCCTGAGAGCACAAATACTAGGAAAAATACAACAGAGGAATCCTCCTACGACAACTCTGCCTGGGAGACAGATTTCAATGATCCTGCTCCACCAAAAATCAGCGTCATTTCTGAAGACAAATCGAGGAAAGTACCAAACTTTGTGATTCACCGAGGAGTTCGCCGCCAATGGGTTGCAGTCAATGTTCCTAAGATTGTTCATAAGTCAAAGTAATTGCCATCTTTACTTTAACCTTTCACCCTACCCAGGTGAAACAGATGTTTTGATAGGGCTCGCTTTCTGTAAATTTCCCTCTTCGCTTCGCCCAAAGTGACAGGATTTTGTTTTATAGGGTTGTAGTTTCAAGAATCGACTTGTTCATTAATAAAATAACGCCGTTCTGTAATTTCTGCAGTTAAATACTGTTTTCTCTTTTCGCTTTTCTCAGAAAATGGTAATCCTTAAAAACATCTCAAATAATAAAAACAAGCAGTTTTTCAAAAAAATACACTGTACACACTTGCATTTTCTCTATCTCTTCTAAAAACAATCATCACGTCATGCAGATTGCTTGTTTTAAACCCAGTTGAAACACACGATCCAATGTCTTCTCCTAACTTTAAGTTCCCGGTATTGGAGGCTGAAGAAAAAAATGACGACGAAATTCCAGAGGAGATCTCCCGACTACTCAGACAAGAGGAAAGGTTCATTGAACTTCACATAGAGCCGTTGGAAACGATCAACGTGGGTTCCGAAAAAAGAGAGAAAAGAAATCAGGATTGGGGCACTGCTCAGTCCAACTGCCAAAGAAAGTCTGACGCTACTTCTCAGAGAGTTTCCCGATGTATTCACTTGGTCCTATCAGGATATGCCAGGGTTGGATACCAGCATCGTGGAACATCATCTACCGTTAAGGTCAGAATGTCCGCCGGTAAAACAAAGGTTGAGACGGACTTATCCAGACATGGCTGTCAAAATCAAAGAGGAGGTACATAAATAGATTGACGCAGGTTTCCTCGCTACGTCAGAATATCCTCAATGGTTATCCAACATCGTACCAGTTCCGAAAAAGGACGGAAAGGTCAGAATGTGTGTCGATTACAGAGATCTAAACAAGGCAAGTCCAAAGGACGACTTTCCCTTACCACACATAGATATGCTAGTAGACAGTACAGCAAAGTTCAAAGTCTTCTCTTTCATGGATGGATTCTCGAGCCATAATCAGATAAAAATGGAGCCGAAAGACATCGAGAAAACTTCGTTCATCACCCCATGGGGTACCTTTTGTTACAAGGTAATGTCGTTCGGTTTGAAAAATGTCTGGGCAACCTATCAAAGGGTCATGACTACTCTGTTTCATGACATGATACACAAATAAATCGAAGTGTATGTCGATGACATAATTTCCAAATCTAAAACAGAGGAGGAGCGAGTGACCCACCTGTCAAAACTATTCGAGCGTCTGAGAAAGTACAAACTCCGCCTGAATCCCAGCAAGTGCACGTTCGGTGTTCGTTCAGGGAAACTTTTAGGGTTCATCGTAAGCCAGAAAGGAATTGAGGTTAATCCTAACAAGGTCAAGGCCATTCAAGAAATGCCTTTTTTGAAAACTAAAAAACAATTCAGAGGATTCCTGGGAGGTTTGAACTACATCTCCAGATTCATATTCCTCATGACCGCGACATGTGCGCCAATCTTCAAATTGCTCAAGAAGAATCAGGACTGCGTTTGGATAGAAGATTGCCAAACCGCCTTCGACAGCATCAAGGAATATCTGTTGAACCCACCGATTCTATCACCTCCAATGGAAGGAAGACCGCTGATCATTTACTTAACAGTCTTGGAAGACTCCATGGGTTGTGTACTTGGCCAACAAGACGAAACAAAAAGAAAAGAGTCTGCCATCTACTATTTGAGCAAGAAATTCACCGACTGCGAGACTTGGTACACTATGCTCGAGAAAACTTGCTGTGCTCTGGCTTGGGTAGCCAAACGTCTTCGCCAGTATATGATTCGTCACACTACTTGGTTTATCTCAGAAATGGATCCAATCATGTATGTCTTTGAAAAGCCTGCTCTCACGGGAAGGATTGCCCGTTGGCAAATGTTGCTATCAGAATATGACATCGAGTACCCCGCTCATAAAGCCGTTAAAGGAAGTGTTTTATCCGATCATTTGGCTCATCAACCGATTGACGATCAGGAATCAGTCAGATTTGACTTCTAAGACGAAGATGTCACGTATCTAAAAATGAAAGACTACGATGAATGATTACCCAGTGAAGGGCCAGAACCAGATTCCTAATGGGGACTTATCTTTGACGGAGCTGTCAATCATTACAGAAATGGAATTGGGGCAATTAATATAACACCTCAGGGTACCCACATTCCTTTCACCGTTAGACTTACATTGAAGTGCACAAACAATGAGGCCGAATACGAAGCTTGTATCATGGGTATCGAGGAAGTGATTGATTTGAGGATCAAGAACTTGGATGTATATGGTGACTCAGCTTTGGTCGTCAATCAGATCAAAGGAGATTGGAACACCTACCAATCAGGACTGATTCCTTACAAAGACTACACAAGAAGGTTGTTACCCTTCTTCAACAGAATCGAGTTTCATCACATCCCTCGTGATGAGAATCATATGGCTGATGCATTAGCCACTCTCTCTTCCATGATTAGTGTAGGTCATTGGAATGACTTACCTAAGATCGACATAATGCGCCTTGAACGGCCCGCTTACATCTTCACGATTGAAGCAGTCATAGACGACAAACCTTGGTATCACAATATCAAATGTTTCCTTCAGAAACAAGAGTACCCACCTGGGGCACTAAAGAAGGACCGAAAGACCCTCAGAAGACTAGCAGGCATCTTCTTTCTGAGTGGTGATACACTCTATAAGAGGAACTTTGACATGGTCTTGCTTCGATGCGTCGACAGACCAAAAGCAGACATACTGATAAAAGAAATTCACGAAGGGTCCTTTGGCACTCATGCCAACGGACATGCAATGGCGAGAAAAATTTTGAGAGCAGGGTACTATTGGTTGACAATGAAATCTGATTGCTACAAGTACATAAGGAGGTGTCACAAGTGTCAGATATACTCCGACAAAATCCATGTACCGCCAACGCATCTCAAAGTTCTCTCTTCCCCATGGCCTTTTTCCATATGGGGAATCGACATGATCGGCATAATCGAACCTAAGGCTTCGAACGGACATCGGTTCATCCTGGTAGCCATTGATTACTTCACCAAGTAGGTCAAAGCAGCATTGTACACCAATGTAACCCGACAAGTGGTGGTCCGATTTATCAAAAATAATATCATCTGCTGTTATGGTGTTCCGAGCCAGATCATTACTGATAATGGATCTAACTTGAACAACAAGATGATGAAGGATTTATGTGTTGAGTTCAAGATCGAACACCATAACTCATCTCCCTACCGACCCAAGATGAACGGAGTGGTAGAAGCGGCTAATAAAAACATCAAGAAGATTGTTCAGAAGATGGTTGTAACCTACAAAGATTGGCACGAGATGCTACCCTTTGCTCTTCATGGTTATCGCACATCTGTCTGCACTTCAACAGGGGCTACCCCTTTCTCTCTAGTATATGGCATGGAAGTAGTTCTCCCCATAGAAGTAGAGATCCCGTCAATCCGAGTATTGATGGAAGCTAAGCTTACAAAAGCTGAATGGTGTCAAAGTCGACACGAAGAACTAAATATGATTGAGGAAAAGCGAATCACGACACTATGCCACAGTCAGTTGTATCAGCAAAGAATGAAGAAGGCGTTTGACAAAAAGGTCCGACCTCGCGTCTTCAGGAAAGGAGACCTTGTGCTCAATAAGATACAATCATTTTTCACTGATTCCCGGGGCAAATGGACTCCGAATTATGACGGCTCCTATGTGGTCAAGAAAGCTTTCTCAGGCAGAGCCTTGAAACTTGCAACCATGGACGGAGAGGAATTTTTCTACCCACAAATGTTGACGTAGTCAAGAAATACTTCGCCTAAAAAAAACGTCTCGGTGGATTGAAAACCCGAAAGGGCGGTCCAGGCAAAAATTTGAGACATGATCAAAAATCATCCCGGTGGATTGGAAACTTCAAAGTACAATCCAGGAAAAAATTAGGGATAATGGCAAGTAACTACGTTCGACAAAGTGGCAAGTCCCTCGGTAGCAGTTACATCATCCGTCAGGAAAACTCCAATCAAGGTCATCTTCGACAGAAGCTCAGGATGCCCCGAAGTCAAAGTTGGTAGAAGGATAGTGGTCGTTATGTTTCAATGTAGGCATTTTCCCTTAAATTACCATTTTCTAAACTTTGTAAATACTCTATGTAATCACCCGTTTGGACTGATTTCCATCCTATCAATACAATTTGAGCCCTAGTGCTTTTGCTTGCAATTCTTGTTTGTTTTAGCTTTACAGAACGACATTTAACCATGATTAACGATTCTTGAAACAAAAAAAAATGAATTTACTTGTCAAACATTTTCTACTTTTAAATAAAGATGGCAATTCTTTTGACCGTTGAACATCGAAAGAACATCGATCACTTCTCCAGAAGCAAGCGAGCTTCAAAGTGCAGAATCAAAGTATTCCTTCTAAACTAGGTCACCTGAATAAAGGATCAGCAATTTCCGATGCGAATGTTTCGTCCGACATCACCGGAAGAATTCTTATCTCCTAAGCCCGACCAACGTAGCTCCCCACGAGGACTACTTTTCCTAAGCAAGACAGAATTGCTATCTTGGACCAATGGTACTTCTTCATCCCAGTAGTGGCCAAGTATCCAGTCGTGTTCATTCGTTAGTCTGTATGTCACGTCAGTTTTATCAGCATAAACATACATACATCATGCATTACTGATTTACATTCATATTCATATTGCATCACTATCACTCTAGTCGGTCTTGTACCCTAGTGATAAAAGTCTTCCCAGTCGAGTTGTCAAGTATTTCCTTGTCAGGAAATGTTGCGTCTGCACTATCTCTCTCCTCCAGTTTATTTCTAGATTGGAGCTAGCCCTTAACCACTTTGATAACTTGAACCTCTGAAAAACAAGAAAACGTTTGACAAATATCACTCTTCGCCATTGAATATGATATCTTTGCTTTCCCGGATTAAGGAAAATCCCTAGAGAAAGCCTCTCAACTAAAGACTTTCAGCAACACATTGGTCCTTCTCTCTAGAAAGTCAATGTCAATAAAGTCATCGGCACCTCAAAATTAGGATACATTGTATGGCATTTCTCTGAGAAGATCTCGAGAAAAGTATGATGTAATATCCCTAAACGAAAGCAGTCTCTCAAGAAGACTCGTTTTCCACAGTAGAGTCGACAAATGGCATCTCGAACAGAAAAGTTTGTGCTTCTCTACAATCAAAACTTTTTCCATCAAATGGCATCTCCCCAGGAAAATTCGGCGAGAAGTTTGAGGAAAACCGCTACCATAGCGTCCCTTGTCAAGAAAGTTTATTGACAAAAGAAACTGAGACCAGTTCCTTGGTAGGAAACCAGGATCGAGGGGAAGTTTATTTTAGAAACTGAGACCAGTTCCTTTGTAGGAAACCAGGATCGAGGGGAAGTTTATTTCAGAAACTGAGACCAGTTCCTTGGTAGGAAACCAGGATCGAGGGGAAGTTTGTATCAGAAACTGAGACCAGTTCCTTGGTAGGGAACCAGGATCGAGGGGAAGTTTATTTCAGAAACTGAGACCAGTTCCTTGGTAGGAAACCAGGATCGAGGGGAAGTTTGTAACAGAAACTGAGACCAGTTCCTTGGCTGAAGACCAGGATCGAGGGGAAGTTTACCTTTTCTAAGCTTCATTGCTTAGCAAAAGAAGATGAATGCGTAAAGTTCCATTCTTAACCACCATCAAAATTTTGGGTATTCCGATATTTAATCATCTTGCACCCCGAATGCCCGAATACCTTTGCCATTCACACCTTCGGGTCCAAGAAGATTAAACAGGGGCATCTGTCATACCCCAAATTTTGACCACTAGGATTTCCCATCATTGTGCAAATCATCATCACAATATGGATGGGCCATCATACCTCATTAGTCTCCCCAAAGATGGGTGAGCATCCACTACAATAAAAATTAGGATTTCAAGCCCTCTCTGAGTGCTTAGGCAAAGGATCAATCAAGAAATGACACGATTGTCAACTTGTCTAATCTCTTAAACATCCCCAATGGATCAAGAGAACTTCAACATCAAGGATTAAGCACAAGGCTGCTCCCTTCTAAGTGGATTAAGCCTCAAGATCTCCAGTGTCACCAAATTAGGGTTTTGGTCGACCAGGGCCTCTATATGGGAATTTTCCTCTGGGCATGATCCAATGCTTCAAAGCATAACCAATGATGCTCCATGGAACCTCATGGACCCAATCATCAAGTCAACTTAGCCTCAGGGGATGCATTCACAAAAAATCAAGAATTAGGGTTTCTTGACCTAATTCACGCCTAAGTTGACTTTTGGGATAAAGCATGAGCCAAGACCTTAAGAGGGGATTTGAGGGTCTCAAATACATCACATTGATCCATTTTCAACAATGGATTGATCCAAGAAGCTTGAGCAACAAGTTTCAATTTCATCAGAACCACAATTAGGGTTTTGCGAGAAAAGTCAAATGTACCTTTGACTTTTGACCAGGACATGCTCCCACACCCTATGACATGATCCAATACACCCTATAACACCTATGAAATCAATCCATCAAGTTTTATTTAGGTCCAGGACTTGATTTCATAGAGGATCACACAGTTTGGAATTCATCTGACAAAAAGTCAACTATACACAAAAGTCAACTTTGACTTTTTGAGAATTTTCACAATTATGGTTCCTTAACCCTAAAATGATGTAAATGTGTGATTGGAATCATCATTCATCAAGAAAAATCAAGAAAAGTGGGATAACTTGTAAAAGGGGTACCAACTTTGGAGGATCAAAACTCCTAAACCACAAGGCCATTTTTCCCCATCCAAAGCTGGATTTGTAGCTCTCATTACCCTCTACAAAACCTTCAACTATACCTCATTCCAATTCATCATGGATTTTGAGTTATGGAATGATCAAAATCACAAAAAGTGAAAATGTCACTTTTTTCCAACACTTAGTGAAAGTTTCACTAAGTCAGAATTTGCCTTACTTTTTTTCAAATGTAGGGGCATTTTTCACTTGGATCCAAAAAGTATCAAAACTAATTATGATCAAACAGTTATTGTATCTTATGAGGGATTTCCGAAATAGCCAAGAACTCCATCAAATTCCACTTGAGCCATGAGATATGACAATGGCAATATGCCTTGCTGAAAACTGCCAAGGCTAGGCAGAATTTTGCATTTTTGCTCGATTTGGCAAAATCAGATAATTCCAAGCCTTGTCATCACTTTGGACACATCTGAGGATCAAATCTAAAGGGAACAAACACTGATCCAAGCCTCCAAATTCTTTGGAAAAAGAAGTAGCATGCCAAACCTAGAAATCCCTAAAAGAGGGACAAAACTCCAATTTTGGATTAGAGAATTTAATAGATGCTTCGAGGTGGCATGAACTGAGCTTCCTCCAACTGAATTCAGTCAAGAATGATTAAACAACTAGGGAACCACAACTCTGTGCTCTAACCTCTAGTCAATGGCTAGAGGAGACTTGAGATTCCAAAGTGCAACCATTGGCCAAACCTCTACAGCAGTTGGCATTCACTATTGCTTGCAAAACAAACTTGCTCTACTATAAACAGAGCTCATTTATAATCAGTTTGAGTACACCAAAGCCATCTAACGAATGCTTTCCTCAAAATCTCCTTCTTCACTCCAAATTTTCCTTCCAAAGCAAGTCACTATCGGGTTTTGAGTTTGAGAGCAGTTCCAACCAAACCAATCACACACACACACCTCATAAACATCATATAGAAGTGATCCAAACACTCACATAACATCTGGAACACCAAAATCACAAAATCACTAGCAAATTGCTCAAGTTGTTGACAGATTTGCAGTTGGGGTACCATCTCAATTCCCGATCATTTCAATCCACTCCAAGCATCCAGACACACTCCATAGCACCTAGGGAAGCTATCCATAACCTTGGAACCAAGTTGTAACACCTCTAACACAAAACACGATCACCAGCTGCAAGTGGTAAGCATGAGCTCTTCTAACTCTATGATCCATGTAATTTTTGCTGCACAATAATTTGGCCATATGTTCATAATCATGCATGGAGTGTTTTCCCTCAATCAATTGCATTGTTTGAATCGTGTATGGAATTTCTAAACCGTCATGCAAATTTTAGGGTTCTTGAGGTTTCTCTTTGATTTCTTATTCCATGTTTAAAATAACTGAAATTAAAGACCATAGACATGATCGTGAGGTTGAAACTAGTAGATTGATATGTAGATTGCATGATATAATCAAGTATTCAGTGAGATTGGATAGAAAATGCAAATCTGCAGAAACAGAGGGTGGCGCGTGTTCTTGCCCTTGTTCTTGGCGCCCTTTTTGAAAATTCAAATATTTGAATTTTGTGATTTTATTTAATTGATTCAAAAATTAATTTCTCTCTAAGTTTTAAAGATTTTGAGTTGATTCTATTTTTAATAATTCACAAAAATATTAAAATATTTTATTTTACCAAAAAATCTCAAAAATATTATTTATTTCAAATAATTGATATTTTTTAAAAGAATTAATATTTTAATTGTTTTTGACATTTAAGATATTTTTTCCTTCTTGATTTTGTAAATTTTAATGATTTTTAATCATTTTGTAGGCCAAAACTTGATTTTTGAAACATTAATCCAAGATCACAATTTGTTTTTCACATGTTTAACCATTTTGATCATTTTAATTGATTTTTTTTATTCGATTAAAATATATTTTGAAAACAAGTTAGGGTTTTGATCAATTCAACCCTCATCAAATCTTTTTTCAAACACTCTAGGCCTCTAATAGAGTGTAAGACCCAACCCTTTGTAAATACAAACAATTTTTGGGCCTCAAACGTTGTATAAGTCCCGTTGTATTTCAAAAGTTCGGTGCGGTCATCGCCCATTTAAAACAAACCATCTGGGCCTCTCCTCGAGCTATAAGACCCCTTCAAAATCATTTTTGGGCCTCTAATAGAGTGTAAGACCCAGTCCCCTTTTGAAACCAAAAATTTTTGGGCCTTAGTCATTGTATAAGACCTACGGTGTTTTCAAAACCTCGGCCCGATCGTTGCCCTTTTCAAAATCATATGGGCTTCTCCTTGAGCTATAAGACCCATCTTTGTTCACTCTCAATCATTTTGGGCCTCTTGAGAGAGTGTAAGACCCATCCCCTTGTACAGAAAACCTTTCTTGGGCCTCAATCACTTGTATAAGTCCCTGTACAAAACGACAGTGCGGTCACTGATAATACCCTGGGCCTCTCCTTGAGCTGTAAGCCCCAGTTTTCCTTTAAAAATCACTTTATCCTTTGATTTTGTAACATATTGTTATTGTCAATTTCTTTGTTGAAACAACTAACCAAACAACATGGAGCTCTACAACCGAGTAAGTGTTTACCCGCTTTCATATGTATATAACTGTTCTGTGGGGCTGTTTCACTGTAAGTCTTCTTTTATAAACTCATATCGACTGTGTAATACTAGTATAGATATTTAGAGTTTCCCCGGTAACTACATTTAGAACTAGATAGAACCTCGTCTCCCGACGTTCTCCCGGATATTTCAACATAACCTAAACCACGAGAATTTTCTTTTACAACAAGTTTAGATAAATAGATCTAAGAAATTTCCCCCTTGAACAGTTCATATAGAGAAGGCAAATGTTCCAAGTGAAACCCCTTCTAGAACTGTTCATCAGCCTCCTCTTGGGCTTAGTGCAAGGACCCACAAGCGTCCTAAAAGCATCCCCTTCTCCTCTTGGGCGTTGTACAGGGACCCGCCGGCTTCTTAGAAGTTTTCACAGCCTCCTCTTAGGCATCGTATAATGATTCTTCCTCCGGGAAGATAGCCTCCTCTTGGGCTTCGTACAAATTATCCCGTCAGCTTCTTAAATGTTTTTCTCGCCTCCTCTTGGGCTTCGTACAGATTGTCCCGACGACCTCTTAAAGGTATAGGAACAGAAATGAGTCATCTTAATAGAACAGTCTTTCAAAGAGTCTAGATCTTTCTACCGCAAACGTATTGTCTCTTAATTTCTCTTAAGCATAATACAAAAGATAAAACTCTAGACTTGGACAGTCTAATCTCCTTGAGTCTCGAAGACATTCTCAAGTTCCTTTCAAAAATAGGAAAAAACACCCCTAGACTTGGGCAGTCTCAATACCCTTCGGGTTCCCCGTTTCCTTAAAGAACAGGAAATAATCCTGGTCCTCAAATCAAATCCATGAGTATAATATTACCCATATAAGAACTGATTTTCTCTTTTAACCAACATACTGGACCTGTCACTCAACTGAAACCGTAACCTTAGCCTCCTCTTGGGCTTTGTACAATAATTCTCCCTAGCGGAGCTGACAAAATCACTCTCTTGTTGAGTATAAAAAGACTCTCTTGTTGAGTCAAACACCTTTAGCCTCCATCTCGGGCTTCGTACGAGATACAAAAACACTCTCTTGTTGAGTATAAAAGGCTCTCTTGTTGAGTCAAACCTTTGCAGCCTCCATCTCGGGATTCGTACGAGATACAAAATCACTCTCTTAGTGAGTATAAAAGACTCCCTTGTTGAGTCAAACAACTTTTAGCCTCCGTCTTGGGCTTCGTACAAGACACATAAAAACACTCTCTTGTTGAGTCAACCCTTTAGCCTTTATCTCGGGCTTCGTACGAGACACAAAAGCATCCTCCTGATGGGTCAATAGCCTCCTCTTAGGCTTTGTATAAAGAAATCCCGGTTTGATTCAATCCACCTTTTAGCATCAAATCATGCTTTTCTCACAGTACACAAACATCAACAAATCCTTTCCTCTTCATCTAATTGTTGTAAGCGGCAAGCCTCTGGATTATTTACATCCACGCCACTGTCCCTCTTTTAGCATGAGAAAAGTTCCTAAGGAAAGATGGCATTGCTCTAAACTGAGTTAAAGTCTTCTCCTCCAGGTCAAAAATCCCCTATAGAGGAAATTACGGCATTATTGGATTCATATATCCCAGTTAAAGTAATTCTCCTTTATAATCAGTCAACTAACAGTTGTGATAAACAGACCAAATATTCCCTTTAGAGATGACAAATTCTCTCTAAAGTCAACTCCCTTTCAGCTTCACATCTTGGGCTTTGAACAAGATACAAACCACATTTAGCTTCATGTCTTGGGCTTTGAACAAGACACCAAAACACCATTTCCTCCCCTAGAATAGGAGGAACTATGATCGCTATGATTTCCTTATCCCGAGAATACATAGGTATAAGATTGTAAAAGAATCTTAGCGAGCACACTAATCAAAAAACCCCAAAGTCCCCTGCCTCCATCCAATCTGGTGCAGCATCCTAACAAATTCCCCATGAACAATCCCGGTATTTCTTTCTGAACAAAATAAGCAGAGAGAGGCCCCACATCCACATAGCATTTGTAACCTAATAGACCGCTGTTTAAACTCAGTATGCAAGTAGGGTTAGTTAGAGACATCTATTTCCCTTCCTTTGTCAACTTCAATAGGATAAAAAATGAATCGACCTGTAGTACCCCAGAGCGACAGCGCTTAAGAACCACATCCAAAAATCGCTCGCTACAGAAAAATGGCGCCCACTATGGGGCCCTTATAAAGGAATATTGTCTCTCTGGTTGAAACCTTCTCTTAGGACAAGTCCTTGGGTTCACAAGGTTTCACCGAATGACGGTTCCATCGGGGAATGTCATTATTGCTAGGATCGGCCCTCACTAGGATCTTAGGTCAAAACCTTTAAGTTGAGAAGGTACCACAGAACGGCGACTCCGCCGGGGAGCCATTTTCTGTTAGGATCATAGGATTCATAGCTCTTAAGAAGTCTAGGACATTAGGACAAATATATATACTGCTTTTCCTAATTGATATCTGTGTTTACTTTTGTGCTAATGGGAATACGTGTGATGCCACATGGGGAAAGATTGAGTATACACCTAGGAAAAACATCTTTCAGTAGTGCGGAAGTTATCGGAAATAGTTGTCACTCGATACTACCCTCTTCTGAGATTCTTAGAAATACATCACCTAGCATGGTTCCCGGCCCGCTGATGTTATCTCGACAAGAATCAATGATTTTGAGAGACATGTACAAAAATCACTAGTATAAACCTTTGGGATGGGTAGAGCCTTGACCTCATGACACCGACCCTTTGACCCCATGTTTTTTCTATGTTTTTGTGTGCTACATTCATGCATTCATTTTAAAAACATTAAGCAAAGAAAAAATTTCTCTTCTAGTCTCTCTTTTTCAAATTAAACTAAAACAATGATTGCAAATGTCAGAGAGAAAAGGATTGCGCTTATGGATTTCGGTAGACGAAAAACTCACAAGTATACCTTCAAGGTTCCAAAACTAGAGGATTTGAGAGGATTATCAAGGATGATCACTAACCCTGACGCTTTCAGAGCCAAGTACGGAGGTCTGATACCTCTGTTAAGGGTCCATGTAATTGAAGGAATCATGGAGGCACTTATTCAGTTTTACGATTCGGACTATCACTGTTTCACATTCCCGGATTACCAGCTCGCACCAACGATGGAGGAATACTCTCACCTGATTAATCTATCCATTACTGATCAAGATTCCTTTTCCGGACTGGAAGAAATTCCAAAGGATCAAGTCATTGCAAGAGCAATCTATTTGGATGAGTCAGAAGTTAAGACTCACATGACCACTAAAGGAGGAATCCCAGGTTTACCAGCCAAGTTTCTGATAAAGAAGGCTCTGTACTTTGCCAGTATAGGGAACATAACTGCTTTTGAAAGCATCTTTGTTTTACTCACCTACGGGTTATTTTTGTTTCCCAACATTGATAACTTCGTCGATATCAACGCCATTAAGGTTTTTCTCATTGGAAACCATGTACCAACCTTGCTCGCAGATGCGTATCATTCGGTACATTTAAGGAATTTATACAGTGGAGGAATGATCACGTGCTGTGTACCCCTACTATATAAATGGTTTATCTCCCATTTTCCTAAGTCTGCCGCTTTTTGGGATCATAAGAGCGCCTTACGTTGGTCGCCGAAAATCATGTCTCTTACCAACTCTGATATAGATTGGTATAATAGGATTTATGACGGGATCATAATCATTGACCGTTGTGGAAATTTCCCCAACGTACCCCTCATAGGAACTAAGGGAGGGATCAATTACCATCAAATTTTAGTTCGTCGACAATTTGGATACCCGATGAGGCATGTCCCGCGTATTGCTCATCTGGAAGGTCTTTTCTTCAAGGAAGGAGAAAATGACAGGGCACTAAAGACGGAAATAGTTCACGCTTGGAAACATGTTCATAAGAAAGGACGGGAGTCTCTAGGAAAACCCGACTCTGTCTCGGTGGAGCCTTATCTCCACTTGGTATAAACTGGAGCTCTCAAGCTAAAGATGCATTATCCTCATCACGGAGTTCTTCCACCAAGGGAATTTGTCATGTACTTCATGACTAAAACGGAAAAACTTCAGGTTACTCTTAACAAAGTTTAATAGGAGAGGAGGTCTTGGAAGAACAAGTACCACATTTTCAATGTGGAGTGTACCAAAATACAACAACTGCTGAAAGATAAGGATGCTCTAATTGAGATTTTGGAGCAACATGCTGTAGAAAATCAGGATGACCAAAGGAATTTGCTCGCTCCATTCACTTGGCAAAGGAATAACAACCCGACAACGGCCCAAGAGCCCTGGTCCAAGAAAAGGAAAGTACCAGAATCAGCCCCCGAGTTCTCCTCAGAGAGGACTCGGGACCCATTAGCTTAGGTTTCTGTTTCCGCACCTTGTAATTTACTGTATTTCCATTTCCACAATCCTTTGAATTCAATAAAACGGGGGTTTCCCCACTGTTTGATATTTGCAATCTAATTGTCGAAGTTTATTTTTTATTAAACCAAAAAAAACAATTAATATAATCATTGTATTCATCATTCTCACTTAACACATTCTTCTTACCTATGAATCTCACGTTTGTGTCTCGGTTCTAGAGTCAAACTGTCTCATTCGTAAAATACTCGGGCCAATCGTCAGAAAAAGATGGATGATCTCGAGGAAGAGAACAGAGAGTTGAAAGAAGAGATCGAAGTTCTGAGAGAGGATATGAGAAAGCTTCGTAACGACATGCAAGCCATGGCAGAAGCTCAGCTACAAAGAACTGTGATCTCAGATATCACCTCAACGCCCGTAGTGGAGAAGAATGATCCTAGGTATCAAATGCCGAAAGATTGTCACTGGGGAATGCCTGTTAACTATCCCGGAAGGATATGTTCTGCCGATCACTGAAGATCATGGAATCATAGAAGAAGTCGCTGGGCCTGAAGGTTACAAACTTTGGGAAAGCGAGGATGCCAGAGGCAAAATGAGGACTCATGAAGGTTACAAACTTCGGGAAACGCCAAGATTCACTGTCGTAGTAACGGTACCACCTCCAGTGGTGCACACTGTCCCGGAAGGACAGATTCCACAAATACCCACTGCCTCAACATGAATTCCAGGAGCAGTTCCTTGAAATGCAGAAGGAACTGCAAGCTATTCGCGGTCAGGATTTATTTGGAAAGGACGTCGTAGACCTTTGTTTGGTCCTTAATGTGAAAGTCCCACACAAGTTCCAAGTACCCGATTTTGAAAAGTACAAGGGTAACTCTTTCCCTCAAAGCCATTTGGTGATGTACGCTCGGCAAATGTCAGCTCAGATAGAGAACCAGGATCTACTGATTCACTACTTTCAGGATAGTTTAATCGGTGCCGCATTAAAATGGTTCATGGGTTTATACCGCGCTACGATTAGCACTTTCAGAGATCTTGGCACTGCCTTCGTCCAACAATATAAATACAATTTGGACATGGCACCAGACAGAGATCAACTCAGATCAATGTCGTAAAAGGACAAGGAAACCTTTAAGGAATACGCTCAGATATGGCGTGAAATTGCCGCTCAAATTTCTCCACCTCTTGAGGAAAAAGAGATGACAAAAATTTTCTTAAACACCTTGAGCTCATTTTACTACGACAGAATGGTTACCAGTGCGCCCAGTGACTTTACCGAAATGGTCGGTATGGGAGTGCGTCTCGGGGAAGCCGTTCGAGAAGGACGTCTAGTCAAAGACACTGGGTCGACAAACGGTACTAAAAAATACGGTAGTGCTCTCCCTAAGAAAAAGGAGCAAGATATTGGGAATATCTCTCTCAGAAAGCAAAGGCGAAGGTACCAACCAGTAGCAGCTGTAACTCCTGCTATCAACCCTACGCCTGTTTCTACGTATCAACCTCAGGTTGCTCAAAGCCAACTGCAGTAGCAGCAATTTCAGCAAAGGACACAACAGCCTCTTCAGCAGGCTCGTCCTCAATACAACAACAACCGTACAATAGGGCCACCAGGATTTGATCCTATACCCGTATCGTACGTAGAACTATTTCCGTTACTACTGGACAAGGGGCCTGTCCAGACTAAGTCTCCTCTTACAGTACCAGAAACTCTGCCTTTTTGGTTTAAGGTGGATCTGACTTGCCCTTACCATCAAGGAGGACCAGGGCATAACATAGAAAATTGTCTCAGTTTCAAATCCAACGTGCAAAAGCTAGTTAGGAGCAGGGTCTCATCTATCAAATATACGAATCCTAATGTTCTCACAAACCCACTGCCTCAACATGAGAAAGCTGCAGTCAATTTGATAGAGGGAGAGTCTAACAACACCTATCAAATTCATGATGTACTCTTGTTAAGGGCCAACTTGGTCAAGATGCATTGTAGACAGAGTGGATATGGCCATGTGCCACCTCATAATTATCACTAGTGTGATATCTGCTCTAAAAGCAATCGAGGATGTTCTGTGGTGCAATAAGCTCTACGGGAACAAATGGATCTTTGATGGATCCAAGAGCACCGAGTTCATGGAGTTAACATGGTTTATACGAATTCCAACACCATTCAAAACCACGATATCCGTGCGATGAATGTCAACCTGGTGGCAATGCACTCAAGGTAAAGCCAGTATCATAATCTGCCACGACATGATTACAATTCCTGTCTGACTTGCTCGGTAAACAAAAAAGGATGCTATTTTGTACAAGAGGGCCTCCAGCGTCAGATGGATCTTGGATGGATTCAAGACTACCATGATAGGAATCATTATCAAATCAACATGATTTAATTCGCTTGATGAATACCATCCTGGTGGAGTTACATGCTAAACAGTTCCGGCTCGGGTTCCTGGTATCACATGATTATCAGGGCTGTAAAGCGGGTTGCGAAGACGATCAGGGTTGTGCCCTTGTCCAAGAAATTTCTTACGATGGTCAGAGAAATCAAAAGGCTCCCCTATTCATCTATCTACCGGGACCACTACCGTATGTATCAACTAAGGGAGTCCCTTACAAATACGCTGCAACAACAGTTGAGAATGGAAAGGAAATTCCATTACCCTCTGTCGTGAATATTGCAGACATCAGTCGAGTAACACAGAGTGGTAGAATCTTCAACAGAGGAGTTGGAGAACCCAGCAAAGAAAAGGAACCTCAGACAGAAGTTCCCAGTCCACCAGTCGGTCAATCTAGTAATCCTGACCTTTCAAAAAATGATGATGAGATGTTAAAGCTCATCCAAATGTGTGAATACAACATTGTTGATCAACTATTACAAACTCCTTCAAAGATCTCAGTATTATCACTGTTACTTAGTTCAGAAGCGCACAGGGAGGCTCTACAAAAAGTCTTAGAGCAGGCCTTTGGGGAACAGGATGTGTCAATTAGACAGTTCGATAGCATTGTCTCTAACATCACTTCCTGCAACAACTTAGGGTTCAGTGATGAGGATTTTCCAGAGGGGGGCAAAGGCCACAACATGGTACTCAATATCACAGTTAACTTCCAGGACGATGCTTTAGCCAGCGTACTAGTAGACACAGGGCCAGCCCTGAATGTTATGCCAAAGTCCACTTTGATACAATTATCATTCAAAGGACCTCTGATGAGAACCAGCGAGGTCATCGTCAAAGCATTTGACGGATCCAGAAAAACGGTTATCGGCGAAGTCGACCTTCCCATAAATATTGTTCCTCACACTTTCCAAGTCACTTTCCAGGTCATAGACATCCGGGAAACATACAATTGTTTATTAGGAAGACCTTGGATACATCAGGCTGGGGCGGTCACTTCAACCCTCCACCAAAAGCTAAAGTTCGTCTAGAACGGCCAACTCGTCACAGTCTGTGGAGAAAAGGCCTTGCTCGTAAGCAACTTATCGTCATCCACTTATGTAGAACAAGAAGGGGTGATCCGAACCCAGTTCCAAACACTTTCGCTACACAAGGACAACAAATATGAAGGGGGAACTTCAATTTCCTCGTACAAAGATGCTATCAAAGCGGTCAAGAATACCCATAGAATAGGATGGGGGCAGCTTGTCATTTCTGTTGACAATAAGAAAAGGAAAGGTCTTGGCTTTTCCTCAACCTGTACGCAAGCTGCTACCAATGATGAAAATCTTCATCCCATTCAAAACTTCTTCCACAGTGGAGGTTTCCTTTACCCAATGTCTCAAGAAGTGCATACCATCAATAAAGATGATTCCCCTGATACGGAGGAAGAATGGAAGTCCTATCTCAACGAGGACGGTTATACGTCTCAGGGCGAAATGCATACTCCCTTTTTCTTTCCTGCACAGAGCCCGAGATTTATACCGAGGTCAGACGTAGAAATGATATATGGAGATTGTGATCTGGAAGGATGCCGTGCTCCGCCAAACTCATTAGAGGAGGACACTCTGATGAAAGACAACTTTGACACCAGCTATTGTGGCCCGATGGATGGTCTGCCATTATGGCAGCCTTACCCAAGACACTTGGGGCAAGAAACTCAGCCGAACAATGAAAATCAGTTGAGCATCAATGAAAAGAATACCTGCGTCCCCACCATGTCATGGGATCAACACCCAGGTTATCCTGAAAATACTCAGCACGACGATGAATTTGCAACGTTTGCAGGACTAGAATTCATTAACTATGCTTTTCCCGAGGTCAACGTCATCGAGAGGGATGACTCCTCCAGTTCTAAAGAAGTGTGGGACACCTTGGGACATCCGAGTGGAAGATACGACTTCAAGGTCAAATACACCACTCTTGAAAGCTCTCGTATCAGGCTCAAGGACATCCAGCCGGCTGGATGGGGAGATTTTCCTGAGAGCACAAATACTAGGAAAAATACAACAGAGGAATCCTCTTACGACAACTCTGCCTGGGAGACAGATTCCAATGATCCTGCTCCACCAGAAATCAGCGTCATTTCTGAAGACAAATCGAGGAAAGTACCAAACTTTGTGATTCACCGAGGAGTTCGCCGCCAATGGGTTGCAGTCAATGTTCCTAAGATTGTTCATAAGTCAAAGTAATTGCCATCTTTACTTTAACCTTTCACCCTGCCCAGGTGAAACGGATGTTTTGATAGGGCTCGCTTTCTGTAAATTTCCCTCTTCGCTTCGCCCAAAGCGACAGGGTTTTGTTTTATAGGGCTGTAGTTTCAAGAATCGACTTGTTCATTAATAAAATAACGTCGTTCTGTAATTTCCGCAGTTAATTGCTGTTTTCTCTTTTTGCTTTTCTCAGAAAATGGTAATCCTAAAAAACATCTCAAATAATAAAAACAAGCAGTTTTTCAAAAAAATACACTGTACACACTTGCATTTTCTCTATCTCTTCTAAAAACAATCATCACGTTATGCAGATTACTTGTTTTAAACCCAGTTGAAACATACGATCCAATGCCTTCTCCCAACTTTGAGTTCCCGGTATTGGAGGCTGAAGAAGAAAATGACGACGAAATTCCAGAGGAGATGTCCCGACTACTCAGACAAGACGAAAGGTTCATTGAACTTCACAAAGAGCCGTTGGAAATGATCAACGTAGGTTCCGAAAAAGAGAGAAAAGAAATCAGGATTGGGGCACTGCTCAGTCCAACTGCCAAAGAAAGTCTGACGAAAATTCTCAGAGAGTTTCCCGATGTATTCACTTGGTCCTATCAGGATATGCCAGGGTTGGATACCAGCATCGTGGAACATCATCTACTGTTAAGGTCAGAATGTCCGCCGGTAAAACAAAGGTTGAGACGGACTCATCGAGACATGGCTGTCAAAATCAAAGAGGAGGTACAGAAATAGATTGACACAAGTTTCCTCGCTACGTCACAATATCCTCAATGGTTAGCCAACATCGTACCATTTCCGAAAAAGGACGGAAAGGTCAGAATGTGTGTCGATTACAGAGAACTAAACAAGGAAAGTCCAAAGGACGGCTTTCCCTTGTCACACATAGCTATGCTGGTAGACAGTACAGCAAAGTTCAAAGTCTTCTCTTTCATGGATGGATTCTCGAGCTATAATCAGATAAAAATGGCGCCGAAAGACATCGAGAAAACTCCGTTCATCACCCCATGGGGTACATTTTGTTACAAGGTAATGTCGTTCGGTTTGAAAAATGCTGGGGCAACCTATCAAAGGGTCGTGACTACTCTGTTTCATGACATGATACACAAAGAAATCGAAGTGTATGTCGATGACATGATTTCCAAATCTAAAACAGAGGAGGAGCGAGTGACCTACCTGTCAAAACTATTCGAGCATCTGAGAAAGTACAAACTCTGCCTGAATCCCAGCAAGTGCACGTTCGGTGTTCGTTTAGGGAAACTTTTAGGGTTCATCGTCAGCCAGAAAGGAATTGAGGTTGATCCTAACAAGGTCAAGGCCATTCAAGAAATGCCTTCTCCGAAAACTAAAAAACAAGTCAGAGGATTCCTGGGACGTTTGAACTACATCTCCAGATTCATATTCCTCATGACCGCGACATGTGCGCCAATCTTCAAATTGCTCAAGAAGAATCAGGACTGCGTTTGGACAGAAGATTGCAAAACCGCCTTCGACGGTATCAAGGAATATCTATTGAACCCATTGATTATATCACCTCCAATGGAAGGAAGACCGCTGATCATTTACTTAACAGTCTTGGAAGACTCCATGGGTTGTGTACTTGGCCAATAAGACGAAACAAAAAGAAAAGAGTCTGCCATCTACTATTTGAGCAAGAAATTCACTGACTGCGAGACTTGGTACACTATGCTCGAGAAAACTTGCTGTGCTCTGGCTTGGGCAGCCAAACGTCTTCGCCAGTATATGATTCGTCACACTACTTGGTTGATCTCAGAAATGGATCCAATCAAGTATGTCTTTGAAAAGCCTGCTCTCACGGGAAGGATTTTCCCGTTGGCAAATGTTGCTATCAGAATATGACATCGAGTACCCCGCTCATAAAGCTGTTAAAGGAAGTGTTTTATCCGATCATTTGGCTCATCAACCGATTGACGACCAGGAATCAGTCAGATTTGACTTCCCAGACGAAGATGTCACGTATCTAAAAATGAAAGACTACTATGAACCATTACCCAGTGAAGGGCCAGAACAAGATTCCTAATGGGGACTTATCTCTGACGGAGCTGTCAATCATTATAGAAACGGAATTGGGGCAATTATTATAACACCTCAGGGTACCCACATTCCTTTCACCGTTAGACTTACATTCAAGTGCACAAACAATGAGGCCGAATACGAAGCTTGTATCATGGGTCTCAAGGAAGTGATTGATTTGAGGATCAAGAACTTGGATGTATATGGCGACTCAGCTTTGGTCGTCAATCAGATCAAAGGAGATTGGAACACCTACCAATCAGGACTGATTCCTTACAAAGACTACGCAAGAAGGTTGTTACCCTTCTTCAACATAATCGAGTTTCATCACATCCCTCATGATGAGAATCACATGGCTGATGCATTAGCCACTCTCTCTTCCATGATTAGTGTAGTTCATTGGAATGACTTACCTAAGATCGACATATTGCGCCTTGAACGGCCCGCTTACATCTTCACGATTGAAGCAGTCATAGACGATAAACCTTGGTATCACGATATCAAATGTTTCCTTCAGAAACAAGAGTACCCACCTGGGGCACTAAGGAAGGACCGAAAGACCCTCAGAAGACTAGCAGGCAGCTTCTTTCTGAGCAGTGATACACTCTATAAGAAGAACTTTGACATGGTCTTGCTTCGATGCGTCGACAGACCAGAAGCAGACATATTGATAAAAGGAATTGACGAAGGGTCCTTTGGCACTCATGCCAATGGACATGCAATGGCGAGAAAAATTCTGAGAGCAGGGTACTATTGGTTGACAATGGAATCTGATTATTACAAGTACATGAGGAGGTGTCACAAGTGTCAGATATACTCCGACAAAATCCATGTACCGCCAACGCATCTCAAAGTTATCTCTTCCCCATGGCCTTTTTCCATATGGGGAATCGACATGATTGGAATAATCGAACCTAAGGCTTCGAACGGACATCGGTTCATCCTGGTAGCCATTGATTACTTCACCAAGTGGGTCGAAGCAGCATCGTACACCAATGTAACCCGACAAATGGTGGTCCGATTTATCAAAAATAATATCATCTGCTGTTATGGTGTTCCGAGCCAGATCATTACTGATAATGGATCTAACTTGAACAACAAGATGATGAAGGAGTTGTGTGCTGAGTTCAAGATCGAACACAATAACTCATCTCCCTACCGACCCAAGATGAACGGAGTGGTAGAAGCGGCTAACAAGAACATCAAGAAGATTGTTCAGAAGATGGGTGTAACCTACAAAGATTGGCACGAGATGCTTATCGCACATCTGTCCGCACTTCAATAGGGTTGCCCCTTTCTCTCTAGTATATGGCATGGAAGTAGTTCTCCCCATAGAAGTAGAGATCCCGTCAATCCGAGTATTGATGGAAACTAAGCTTACAGAAGTTGAATGGTGTCAAAGTCGACACGACGAACTAAATCTGATTGAGGAAAAATGAATCACGGCACTATGCCACGGTCAGTTGTTTCAGCAAAAAATGAAGAAGGCGTTTGACAAAAAGGTCTGACCTCGCGTCTTCAGGAAAGGAGACCTCGTGCTCAATAAGATACAATCATTTTTCACTGATTCCCGGGGCAAATAGACTCCGAATTATGACGGCTCCTATGTGGTCAAGAAAGCTTTCTCAAGCGGAGCCTTGAGACTTGCAACCATGGACGGAGAGGAATTTTTCTACCACACAAATGTTGACGTAGTCAAGAAATACTTCGCCTAAAAAAAACGTCTCGGTGGATTGAAAACCCGAAAGGGCGGTCCAGGAAAAAATTTGAGACATGATCAAAAATCATCCCGGTGGATTGGAAACCTCAAAGTACAATCCAGGCAAAAATTAGGGATAATGGCAAGTAACTACGTTCGACAAAGGGGCAAGTCCCTCGGTAGCAGTTACATCATCCGTCAGGAAAACTCCAATCAAGGTCATCTTCGACAGAAGCTCAGGATGCCCCGAAGTCAAAGTTGGTAGAAGGATAATGGTCGTTATGTTTCAATGTAGCCCTTTTCCCCTAAATTACCATTTTATAAACTTTGTAAATACTCTATGTAATCACGCGTTTGGACTGATTTCCATCCTATCAATACAATTTGAGCCCTAGTGCTTTTGCTTGCAATTCTTGTTTGTTTTAGCTTTACAGAACGACATTTAACCATGATTAATGATTCTTGAAACAAAAAAAAATGAATTTACTTGTCAAACATTTTCTACTTTTAAATAAATATGGCAATTCTTTTGACCGTTGAACATCAAAAGAACATCAATCACTTCTCCAGAAGCAAGCGAGCTTCAAAGTGCAGAATCAAAGTATTCCTTCTAAACCAGGTCACCTGAATGAAGGATCAGCAATTTCAGATGCGAATGTTTCATCTGATATCACCGGCAGAGTTCTTATCTCCTAAGCCTGACCAACGTAGCTCCCCACGAGGACTACTTTTCCTAAGTAAGACAGAATTGCTATCTTGGACCAATGGTACTTCTTCGTCCCAGCAGTGGCCGAGTATCCAGTCGTGTTCATTCGTTAGTCTGTATGTCACGTCAGTTTTGTCAGCATAAACATACATACATCATGCATTACTGATTTACATTCATATTCATATTGCATCACTATCACTCTAGTCGGTCTTGTACCCTAGTGAAAAAAGTCTTCCCAATCGAGTTGTCAAGTATTTCCTTGTCAGGAAATGTTGCGTCTGCACTATCTCTCTCTTCCAGTTAATTTCTAGATTGGAGCTGGGTCTTGACCACTTTGATATCTTGAACCTTTGAAAAACAAGAAAACGTTTGACAAATATCACTCTTCGCCATTGAATATGATATCTTTGCTTTCCCGGATTAAGGAAAATCCCTAGAGAAAGCCTCTCAACTAAAGACTTTCAGCAACACATTGGTCCTTCTCTCCAGAAAGTCAATGTCAACAAAGTCATCGGCACCTCAAAATTAGGATACATTGTATTGCATTTCTCTAAGAAGATCTCGAGAAAAGTATGATGTAATATCCCCAAACGAAAGCAGTCTCTCAAGAAGACTCGTTTTCCCCTATAGAGTCGACAAATGGCGTCTCGAACAGAAAAGTTTGCGCTTCTCTATAATCAAAGCTTTTTCCTTCAAATGGCATCTCCCTAGGAAAATTCGGTGAGAAGTTTGAGGAAAACCGCTACAATAGCGTCCCTTGTCAAGAAAGTTTATTGACAAAAGAAACTGAGACCAGTTCCTTAGTAGGAAACCAGGATCGAGGGGAGGTTTATTTTAGAAACTGAGACCAGTTCCTTGGTAGGAAACCAGGATCGAGGGGAAGTTTATTTCAGAAACAAAGATCACTTCCTTGGTAGGAAACCAGGATCGAGGGGAAGTTTGTATCAGAAACTGAGACCAGTTCCTTGGTAGGGAACTAGGATCGAGGGGAAGTTTATTTCAGAAACTGAGACCAGTTCCTTGGTAGGAAACTAGGATCGAGGGGAAATTTGTAACAGAAACTGAGACCAGTTCCTTGGCTGAAGACCAGGATCTAGGGGAAGTTTACCTTTTCTAAGCTTCATTGCTTAGCAAAAGAACATGAATGCGTAAAGTTCCATTCTTAACCACCATCAAAATTTCAGGTATTCCGATATTTAATCATCTTGCACCCCGAATGCCCGAATACCTTCGCCATTCACACCTTCGGGTCCAAGAAGATTAAATAGGGGCATCTATCATACCCCAAATTTTGACCACTAGGATTTCCCATCATTGTGCAAATCATCATCACAATATGGATGGGCCATCATACCTTATTAGTCTCCCCAAAGATGGGTGAGCATCCACTACAATAAAAATTAGGATTTCAAGCCCTCTCTGAGTGCTTAGGCAAAAGATCAATCAAGAAATGGCACGATCTCTAACTTGTCAAATCTCTTAAACATCCCCAATGGATCAAGAGAACTCCAACATCAAGGATTAAGCACAAGGCTGCTCCCTTCTAAGTGGATTAAGCCTCAAGATCGCCAGTGTCACCAAATTAGGGTTTTGGTCGACCAGGGCCTCCAGATGGAAATTTTCCTCTGGGCATGAGCCAATGCTTCAAAGCATAACCTATGATGCTCCATGGAACCTCATGGACCCAATCATCAAGTCAACTTAGCCTAAGGGGATGCATTCACAAAAAAATCAAGAATTAGGGTTTCTTGACCTAATTCACCCCTAAGTTGACTTTTGGGACAAAGCATGAGCCAAGACCTCAAGAGGGGATTTGAGGGTCTCAAATACATCACATTGATCCATTTTTAACAATGGATTGATCCAAGAAGCTTGAGCAACAAGTTTCAATTTCATCAGAACCACAATTAGGGTTTTGCAAGAAAAGTCAACTATGCCTTTGACTTTTTACCAGGACATGCTCCCAAACCCTATGACATGATCCAATACACCCTATAACACCTATGAAATCAATCCATCAAGTTTGATTTAGGTCAAGGACTTGATTTCATAGAGGATCACACAGTTTGGAATTCATCTGACAAAAAGTCAACTGTGCACAAAAGTCAACTTTGACTTTTTGAGATTTTTCACAATTATGGTCCCTTAACCCTAAAATGATGTAAATGTGTGATTGGAATCATCATTCATCAAGAAAAATCAAGAAAAGTGGGATAACTTGTAAAAGGGGTACCAACTTTGGAGGATCATAACTCCTAAACCACAAGGCCATTTTTCCCCATCCAAAGCTGGATTTGTAGCTCTCATTACCCTCTACAAAACCTTCAACTACACCTCATTCCAATTCATCATGGATTTTGAGTTATGGAATGATCAAAATCACAAAAAGTGAAAATGTCACTTTTTTCCAATTCAAGTAATGAAGTCCCCGTTATCTCTTTTATTCCTTTGTGAATCTTCGAGCCTTTGAACTTGTTGTGAGAGCAAGAGTTATCTCTACAAGTCAATCTGTGTTTTGATGATAACAATACGTAATTGTGAAAGAACCATTTTATGTTCTAACGTGTGTTGTGTGCAGATCATAATCATAGAAGATATCAGATACAACAAGCACCAACTAGATGTGCGTAGTTGATAATATGCGAAGTTACTATATGTGACACAAGTCGCAAGAACCTAGAATACTTATGTATCTGATCATGATCAGTCAGATCCGAGGATGCTGATATTCCTGTTGCAATGTGTCGCATCTGCAAAAATTAACCGGTGAAAAAGAACAGAAGAGTCGCCACCGAACGTTATTTATCCCGACGCAGGGAAAGGAAACGGTCGAAGAAAACCTTAACAAAGGGAAAGGAATGGTCATCACAACCATCGCCTGGGTTCGGGAGTCGGTTACGTGAGAGGAAGGTATTAGCACCCCCTCGTGTCCATCGTACTCGATGGGATCTATGCTTGTTGTTACCGATCAAAGAGTGTAGGGTATCTGAAACTCAAGTGCTAACTAGAAAGGATAGGAACGGGGAAAGAAGGGAAAAAGTGACTCGATAGGACATCTCCGTCCTAGGTCTATGTATTCCCTTGGGTGCGGGAAAGTCAGAGTCAACGTAGTTCAGACTACGGTTTTGGTGGGGGGAAGGTTGCTCGCCAGGCGTCGCGCCTGTGCCTACGTATCCCCACTCTAACCAGAGAGAGGAAGTCAGAGCAGTCGTAGTTCGACCTAACAAGGTCTTGTTGTTTGTGAAACGGTCTCGATCATACGCGGGCGAGAGAAAGGTTTGACAACTAAGGTTGTGCTCGCAATGATCTCGTACGATCTCCTGCCTACGTATCTCAATTAACTAATGAAGAATCAGAGTGACGTAGTTCCCCTCACTAGGGATGACTTTGCTTTGTTTGTGTTTTTTAAGTGGAATACGCCAACGTTCGCATTCCAGCAGTTTAGGTGTTGTCGCTCGGCGTGGGAGTCTTACGCGTTTACCTGTTTGCGGTAGAACGAAAATGACGCATCCTTTGTGAGTGGATTAAGGGATATGAGAAGAGATGACTCAAAGGTGTAAGAGAAAATGGAAGTTTGTTGTTAGTGTGCTAGGTGATTCATCTCGATCACATGGGTGCGAGAGAAAAGGGAAGTTAGTTGTTAGTGTGCTAGGTGATTAGTCTCGATCGCATGTGTGCGAGAGAAAAAGGAAGTTAGTTGTAAGTGTGCGCGCCGAAACATCGCATCTCATGCCTATGTATCCGCAATCTGAAAAGAAAGAGGAATCAGAGCATCCGTAGTTCACGCTACTATAGAAACAGGGAATAGGATCTCGATCGCATGGGTGCGAGAGATACGACTCACGGGAGGTCTACAGGGGAAATTGAGCCTACAAGTTAGCATGCAATGATGGTCCTAAGGTCAGGATCAAGAGGGAAGTCTACCTAATGTTGTCATGCATAGACTTCTATCCTAATGTCCCTCCTACCTCCGACTTAATCAAAAATTAAGTGGAGCTAGGAATCCTAAGGGGATCATGTCATCAGACAAGTAAACACATGATAAATTAATCACCAAATGAAATAAAAGCAAACGAAAGAATAAACAATGTCAGTCAACAGTAATGTCACACAATCAAAATAAGAAAATGGGGAGCTTTAGCCAAGGGGTCATATCAACCGAGGCAAACAAGCTAGCTGTGGGGAAGTAGGGATGTTCATCTAATGGTATCGAGAACCATGGAGAGCAAAGTAATAAAGGGGAAGATGTGAATCAGATCACATAAGCATCAGCATCGATCGATGCGAGCTAAAGACAAAGTGTGGGGGTTTGATTGCTAAACCCTCCTTCCACTTGACGGACTCGATAACAAGATCGGGAGCACATGTTTGAAGCTTCAATCATGTAATGAGAGCTAAGAACGATTCAACTAGAATAACGGGGGTCGGTTGCGAACCCTATCTTCCGTCAATTGCCTTCATGGAGGTCTTAAAAGGGGATATGGGAATGGGATGCCTCTTTGGAGGTCTTAGGAACAATATTAAACAATCACAATTAGAGCCTCCTTTGAGGACTTCCAGCATTGTCGGCCAAGTGGCACGGACTCCCAATCCTACTTCTCATGGCATCAAAAAGAAAAAATGCGGAATTAGTAAAAGAGAAGAGAAGTAATACCGAACGGATATCAATCCGTAGCAACGCAAGCAAAGTATAAGTAAACCTGCAAACTTCTAGTAACCTAGCATAAATGAGCGAAAGTGTTAGAAAGCGGAAAGGATCCGTGAAAGACATGGAACCAAATGCTCTTCATCATTTATGAATAAAATGAAAAAACAAGGCAATAAGCCATAAACAGCAGCAACAACATCTCTCTAGCACCTGCACAACTATAAAAACCAGGAATAAGTAAAAACAACTTATAACAGCTACTATTTCCAGAACAGGACAAGTGTATATGCAACCAGCCAGAATATCGCCATTTTATAGCACACTTTGTTCATTACAGCAGTGTATGCTACAACAACTTCTACCTTTATTCAATTAACTAAGTCAAGTGAGAAACACTACAAAACAAACTCAAAGATTAGTCAAAATTCAAATGAAAAATGTCAATTAATAAGTAAATGAAATCAATACTAAAATGTAAACAACCATTAGTCAAAAATCTATGCAAAACATATTAAAGACTATTAACAAAGTTATCAAATGAAACTATTATGAAAATTAGTCAAAGTTAGCACTAAGTCAAACCACACTATATCAATATCAATTAGTTCAAAATTCTAATTCTAAAATCAACTAGGATTAATCTAGTTTAAAAAGCAATTAATTCGATTAACAAAGCAATTAAGCCGAAGAATTGATTAATTAACAATTAAGCCAAAAGTTCAATTTGTGCAATTAAGCTAAAAATCAATTAGTCGAAATTAATTAGCCCAACACTTAGTTTGTAAAATTCAATTAGCCTAAAAACTAATCCTAAAACTAAAGCACAATTCAATCATGATTGAGTTTTAATTAGAGAAACTTAGTAACTAATCTAAGCAAAAATCATCAATTAATCATGACATAAAAAATTAAGCAAAATCTAACTTTGATTAGTGAAAATTACCACCAATTACTAAAACCTAAAGTCTAAAAACTAAAAAGAAATTAACTAAGCAAACAAAACCTTGACGGGGGGTACGGAAAGAAGCTTTTGTGGTGTATAAAGAAATTTAGGCGCGACCCAATTACAAGTCCATTAACTTGCTCAATGTGAACAAAAAAGGGGGGTGGCAAAGGAATATTGGGTGTACAGAAAAAACCATGGAGGTTTTTGGGCTTAGGAATGTTCCGGTTCAAACCAATGTGTGAGGCAATTTAGCTTTCTTCTTCTTTTCAAACAACCCTAAGGACTTCAGCAGAACATGATCCTCATTCTCTTATCCACTCAACGCCGTCATTCACAACACCGCCGTTAGGACTACATTGAAGATCTGAAGGAAGGAGTTGTTGCTCAAAGCTTGCTCACCCAAGAAGACGAAGAAGAAGAAGATCTACAAGATGTCAATAACTGTTATATTCATATACATCTCTGTAGTTTCTTAGGATAGCAAGGAGCTGTTGCTCATATCTTGCTTGTACACTAGTGTATTCTTTGTACTTAAACTTATGAGTAATCTGCTTGTTAAGAAGCATCTTTGTAATCTCCTGTTGAACTAATTCTTGGTGAATTAGGTTTCCTTGAATGGTCAGTGTGACCGGAGACTCGAGAAGACAATGGCTAGGTGTTGTAACACCCCCAATCTATACCCCCAAGTAATAAAGCAGTAAAAGAAAATTCAAAATTTTGTCAGAGTATATTTAAATTATCATGGCATAGACTGAGGGGTCACATCAAATTGAAAACAATACATACAACACCTGCTCATAAAGATATGCAACAGTGGGGTAGCAATCAACAGAGGAACTCAGTTCCTTACACCCACATTTTCAGATTTAGAATAAAAGCGGAAAATCTAAAACTGAATAACATATACATATATATCATGAGAAGTCTGTCATACATCAAGTTATACATGCACAAGCCAAAAGATATATATATATACAGAATACAGAATGATCACTAACGGCCTCCCTAACTACCCGGTGTCACATATCAGAGCCGACCGACAAAATAATGAAGACGCAAAGCTTCACAAAAATACCTCTAGTAAATCTAATCTGCAATGCCTCATAGAGCATTATAAAACAGCAGAAGGGTGAGAAAAACAGCCATAATATAATTGCATACAATTATATATAACACAAAAATACACATATATACGACTCTCACCACAACTCACGCCATAATGCAACCACAAGGCATTACAAGGAATAATTCATATTTCCATTGCCAACACATATCCATATATCAATTTATCCTCATTTCCACACATAAAGCAACCATAATGATTTATGCAATGCAAGAGACCGACACAACGACTCTATACATATGCACATGCGGTACCGACTTCCATTGTTTCTCATCACTAGTTCACTCAGGAACTCTGCTGGAATCATCACTCGTTATATCACTATAACTCCCCGTCGGGCATACGATGTTCCCCGTCGCTCACACCTCTTTGTATAAGGCACACGACGTTTATGGATCGCTCACACCTCTTTGTATAAGGCACACGACCCGATCGCTCACACCCCACATGGGCACACGATCGTTTATAATCATCGCTCACACCTCTTTGTATAAGGCACACGACGTTATAGCGAATTCCCTCTAGAATCCAAACTGTCACTCAGGACGTCTCAACAATGCATATCATGATGCATGGCATACAATGACTCATGACATTTAATATGCACACACATACATGCATTCATCTACATCAACAAAATCACACTTTGCACTTATGCCCAAAACAGTGCATTTAATTTCCATACGGCCACAAATCATCACCACTCCATTTAAACACATACATTTACATCATACAACAGCACTTTGCACGATACACATCAAATACGTACAAGTATAACGACAAAAGTCGACAACCGACACTATTCCCGACTTTTCGACATAATTAAATCGGCTAACAATTTCCAAACCATCATAATAAGAAAGTACAGTCTAATAGCTACACAACGATACCAAGATTGTAAAAATCGGATAAACGGAACTCAAGTTACGAACGAAAACGAAAAACGATATTTTGAAAAGTCCCATTTTACCATTGTCCTGGCCATACGCGTAGTGCCCAAGACCATACGCGTATTGCCCAAAATCCTCGCCATGCCATACGCGTATTGCCCAAGGCCATACGCGTATGGGCAGAACCATTTTCTTCCCAAAATTCCCATTTTAGACCCCATACGTGTAGTGCATCTCAACATACGCGTATTTCCCTGAAGTGATACGCGTACCGTACGCAAATGGGTAAATGGCCGAGTGAAATACCCTCTCATACGCGTATTGGCCCATGACTCGCCCTCCATACGCGTATTGCCAAGGTCCATACGCGTATGAACATGCCCCATACGCGTATGACCTGGAAAAACCAGAAAAATTTCTGCAGAACGTGGTTCTGCGTTTTCTCACCCAAATCACTCCAATTTTCACCTACACTCAGAAAAATTACCAATACAATGCATAGCAGCATGTATCTATCATGTACCAACAAGAGTGAACACTAAAAACATAATTTTCAACACATTTAATCGATTTCTAATCAATTTTACCAAAAATGGGTTTTACTAAATATTTTCATTTCAATCCAACAATCATCACAAATACACATACATAATCATATACAATCATACAATAATTGAGTTTCGCACCCTTACCCGATTAAATCGATTCTAGAAGTTGATTTCTTTGATTTTTCCAAGTTTTTCCCACTTTTCTCTTCTTCTTCTCTTTTCTCTCCTTTTTCTTTCTTCTCCCTTTCTTTCTTTCTATTTTTCTCTCTTCTATTTTCTATTTTTCTTACTTAATCAAAAATATCCTAAAATGACCAAAATACCCCCACACTCAAATATCTCACAAACGATCCCAAAACCCGATAAAATATCACAACATTGAAAAATAACATATTTTCAGATAAAAGTCGAAAAGAAAATAAAATAATAATAAAATAATCAAACGACTCGATTAAATAAAACTCACACAAAAACTGGGTCGTTACAACTCTCCCCCACTTAGAAATTTTCGTCCTCGAAAATATACCTGAGATGAACAACTCTGGATATGACTCCCGCATCCGACTCTCCAACTCCCAAGTCAAATTGCCCTCAGCAGCGCCTCCCCACGCCACTTTCACAAGTGCAATATCGTTGCCCCTCAACCGCTTCACCTCGCGATCCAAAACCCTAACTGGTACTGCCTCGACCGTAAGGTTCTCCCTTACCTCAACTTCATCCATCGAAATCACATGCGACGGATCCGGAACATACTTCCGAAGCTGTGAAACATGAAACACATCGTGCAAATTCGACAGGTTCGGCGGCAACGCCACCCTATAAGCCACAACACCCACTCTCGCAGATATCTGGTAAGGACCAATAAACCGAGAAGTAAGTTTCTTCGATTTCAATGCACAACCCACATCTGTTACCGGCGTAACCCTCAGAAATACATTATTGCCCTCTTGGAATTCAAGATCTCTCCGTCTCCGATCATGATAACTCTTTTGTCTACTCTGAGAAGCTTTCATTTTCTCACGAATAAACTTCACTTTCTCCGTCGTCTGTTGCACCAACTCTGGTCCAACCACCGTTCTCTCACCAGATTCGTGCCAACACAACGGTGTCCGACACCTTCGTCCATACAGTGCTTCAAACGGTGCCATTCCAATACTAGAATGGAAATTGTTATTATACGTAAACTCAATCAAAGCAAGATAACTATCCCACGCACCACCTTGTTCCAAAACACAAGCCCTCAACAAATCCTCCAAAGACTGAATCGTCCTCTCCGTCTAACCATCCGTCTGCGGATGATAAGCCGAACTCAATCTCAATTTAGAACCCAAAGCCTTCTGTAAACTTTTCCAAAATCTCGAGGTAAACCTAGGATCTCGATCAGAAACAATACTCAATGGAACTCCATGTAACTTCACAATCACACTGATGTAAATCTCAGCTAACCGCTCCAAAGAAAAACTGATGTCAATCGGAATAAAATGAGCCGATTTAGTCAGCCTATCAACAACCACCCAAATAGCATTATACCCTCGCTGAGTATTCGGTAACCCGGTCACAAAATCCATCGAAATACTATCCCATTTCCAGGAATATCCAACGGTTGCAACAAACCACTAGGCCTCAGATGTTCCACCTTCAATTTCTGACAAGTTAAACATGCATAAACAAACTGAGCCACGTCTCTTTTCAATCCAGACCACCAGAAAATCTTCTTCAAATCCTAATACATCTTATTCGCTCCCGGATGTATACTCAAATTACTTCGGTGTCCTTCCTCCAAAATAATCTTTTTCAACTCCGCATCATCTGGAATACAAATCCTACCTCGGAATCTCAAAACACCATTCATATCCACTTGAAAATCACTATTCGCATCTTTTCCTCCAACCAACATCAAATCCACAAGTTTCACATCCAGCTTCTGTTTCTCACAAACAGTCGTCAGAAAATCATTAGTAATCGTTAGCATACCAAGCCTAACGCTATCCGACGTCACTTCACAGACCAAACTCAAGTCTCTGAACGATTCCAAAAGTTCCCACTCCTTAACCATTAAAGCGGACATATGTAATGATTTTCGGCTCAATGCATCGGCTACCACATTAGCTTTACTAGGATGGTAATTCAAGCCAAAGTCGTAGTCCTTCAAGAATTCCAACCATCTTCGTTGCCTCATATTAAGCTCTTCTGATCAAACAAATATTTCAAACTTTTATGATCACTAAAGACTTCAAACCTTGCACCGTAGAGATAATGCCTCCAAATCTTTAACAAAAAAACTACAGCCTCTAACTCAAGATCATGAATAGGATAATTTTTCTCATGAACTCTTAACTTCCTTGAAGCATACGCCACGACCTTACCTTCCTGCATCAGAACACCACCTAGACTAATCAAAGAAGCATCACAATAAACCACAAATGGTTCATTAGGATTCGGTAAAATCAAAATCAGAGTTGTCGTCAATCTTTTCTTCAGCTCATTAAAACTTTCCTCGCACCGAATATCCCAAATGAACGCTTGCCCTTTACAAGTCAACTGGGTCAAAGGAAGTGCTAGCTTAGAAAAACCTTCAATAAACCTTCGATAATAACCAGCCAAACCCAAAAAGCTTCGAATTTCAGTAACAGATCTCGGAGCCTCCCATTGTAGAACTGGATAGTTTGAGAATCTTGAAAGAGAAGACGCCACTCTGGATAATTCATGGTTTAGAGAATTGACATTGACTCCAAGAATTCCTGTTAATCGTTTCCCAAAATATTCAGTACACAATCAAGCCGGTGTAGGGAACTATCTGCAACAATTCTAGGAAGAAGACATCAGCGTATGGATCAACATGAAGAATATTACTGATGTACTTCAAGAGCTATCGGATTGGAAGAAAGTAAGTAAGAAACAGAAAGACATTGATGATGGAGAATCTTCATCAAAAAGATCAAAAACTGTGAATGATGCATTAACATCCTTTAAGGATAATGCCATCACAAGAAATCATAGCCTAGTAGATGCTTCCAGTTCAAGCATTGATCCCTCATAAATAAGAAATATCTGGACTGAGTTCCATGAATGGATCTCAGAAGAAATTGTGAAGAGCAAGAGGCTGGCAATTACTCAAGAAGAAGATAAGCTGCATGCCTTAAGAACTGATGATTCTGAAAACTTACTCTCATCTTCCTCATCATCATTAGGCTCCCTTTAGTCTAAACCTTAGGAACCTATACTCATTAGGTCGGTGTTTTGATTAATTTAAACCTTTAGGATTAAGCTTAATCTATGCTTTACTTTTTATGGTTATGTGTTAAAATTTCCATCTAATTATCTTTCAATGAAATGCCTATCTGTTCACGAAAGTTACTTAAATGATGATATCATTCGATTCTATTAATGTTCACTATTATATCGATTAATATGCTTAAATGCTCATATGCTCTAAAACTTTTTTATGATGTCAAAAAGGGGGAGAAATATAATATGATTTTGATTGAAAAGAATTGAAAAGAAGAAATCTTAAAGAAAAGAATGAAAAGAATGATCTTAAAAAGAATGTAACTCAAACATAATCTATCAAATAAAATGCATTACTACTAATGTTTGTTGTTTGATGTTGATCCGAGGAACTCTAAACAAGTTCACTAGGCATTCTAAGAACAGGTTAAAAGAAAGAAGAACCTTGCTAGAAGTTCTTATGAACTATTATGACAAAAGTTATACACTTCGTAAACACGTGTTCAGAATCATATCTACTCAGTACTGTTCAGAAGTTGAGAACTATCTGAAAGTCAAGTTCAGAAGTTGTAAGCTGTCTACAAATATCAGAAGAAAGAAAAATCTGAAAGCTGTCAAGTCAAAGTCTTCATTTTAAGATGCTCATTCAGAAGAACTGTACAAATCAGAAGTCAAGGAACTGTATGAAGATCAGGATTGTAGATCCAAAAAGAAGTAGTTCTGATGTTTACCAAGAACCAATTTAAAAGGAAAATGATTTGGTATCAAAACTAAGTCAATAACTGGTAATCAGACTCAGTTTACAGAGAGATTGGTATCAAACTCAATCTGCAGAAATATCAAAGCATTTGGTATCGAAGCTATGAAATAACGTCAAATACCTTCATTGGTATCAACCTCAGCACACTAAGAGAATATCAATAATTAGTATAAGAAGAATACATCAGTTGGTTTCAGAACCAACATACTCTGGTATAACTTAGTATCAAACTAGAATTAAAACATGAGCACAAGTTTCAGAATCAAGCGTTGATTGATCACAAAAATTAACCTTCAATTGGTATCTGATCAAAAATCAAGCCTTGATGAATCACTGAGTTGTGACAGTAACAAGGTTCTGAGATGAAGACCTGTGTTCAAAGTCAAACTCTGAAAAAGTCATGATCTACATTGGTGATTAAAAACTTACAATTCTGAATTTTGATTCTGAAGATCCCAATATCTGACTTATGGAAATTAGGGGGAGACTTCCCAGAAGATAAAATTGCAAAATCCAAAATCTTCACAAAGTCTGAAACTCAGGGGGAGTTTCTTAAAAAGACAGTGTCTATTTCTGATGAATAACGAGATTATGTTATTAGATAAGAACTGTTCTGCTCTGTGCTTAAATGAATCTGCTGAAAAGTAGAAATACTTCAGATGTCTCTGAAGATTACAAACTCTGATACGACTGTAAAGAAACTAAGTTCTGAAGATCTGAAGATGGAAGTTCTGATGAACTAGTCCAGATGCTAAAGACTATGTTTTCTTAAAGACAAGATAGAGAATTAATCCTTTTCTACTCTTTGTTCTGGCAACTCAAGTTGTTATTCTGTATGTCTTTGGATCATATAAGATACTAGATGTTCATAGATAAAACTTTGAGGATAACACATTCAGGGGGAGCTGCTGTTCCAGACTCTGAATATTTTTGTTTGGTGATTACCTTGTATAAAATGTTCAATCAAAATACTTGGTTTTGTCATCATCAAAAAGGGGGAGATTGTGAGAGCAAGAGTTGTCTCTACAAGTCATTCCTTGATTGATCTTTTGTCTAAAGCTCTGAGAGGGCTTGAAACCCTAATTCTGACTGTAGTGAATGCTCAACAACCCTTTGTATTTGATGAGGCATGATGATTCATCCATATTGTGATGATGATTTGCACAATGATGGGAAATCTTAGTGGTCAAAATTTGGGGTATTACAGATGCCCCTATTTAATCTTCTTGGACCCGAAGGTGTGAATGACAAAGGTATTCGAGCATTCGGGGTGCAAGAGGATTAAATATCGGAATAACTGAAATTTTGATGGCTATGAATGGCAGCTTGTGCATTCATCTTCTTTTTCTAAGCAATGATGCTTAGAAAAGGTAAACTTCCCCTCGATCCTGGTTTCTAACCAAAGAACTGGTCTAAGTTTCTGATATAAACTTCCCCTCGATCCTGGTTTCCAACCAAGGAACTGGTCTAAGTTTCTGAAATAAACTTCCCCTCGCTCCTGGTTTCCAACCAAGGAACTGGTCTAAGTTTCTAAAATAAACTTCCCCTCGCTCCTGGTTTCCAACCAAGGAACTGGTCTTAGTTTCTTTTGTCAATAAACTTTATTGACAAGGGACGCTATTCGTAGCGGCTTTCCTCAAACTTCTCACCGAATTTTCCTGGAGAGATGCCATTTGACGGAAAAAGTTTCGATGTCAGACTTGCTGGGGAACCCAACGTCTGAGTTGTAGAGTTACACAAACTTCTCTGTTTTGGAGACGCCATTTGTCGATTCTACTGGGGAAAGCGAGTCTCTTGAGAGACTGCTGTCGCTTGGGGATATTGCATCATACTTTTCTCGGGATCTTCCCGGAGAAATTCCATATGATGGGATCCAATTTTTGAAGTGCCGATGACCTTTTCATCAGCGACTTTTCGGAGAAATACTGATGTACTACCGAACCTTTGCTTAAGAGGCTTTCTCTGGGGATTTTCCTTAATCTGGGAAAGTAAGGATGTCATCTTCAATGGCGAAGAGTGACATCTGTTGAAGGTTCTCTGATGTTTCAGATGTTCAAGTTATCAAAGTGGTCAAGCGCCGACTTTGATCTAAAGATACACTGGAAACGAGATTGTTCAGATGAAGCAATTCCTGACGAGGAAAGAACTGACAAACTCGATTGATAAGGCGGTTATCACTAGGGGACAAGACCGACTCAAGTGATAGTGATGCAATATGAAATGCGAATGCAAATAAAATGCATGATGTATGTATGTTTATGCTGACAAAACAGACGCGACATACAGAGTAAAAGATGAACACGACTGAATACTCGACCATCGCGGGGCGAAGAAGTACCGTTGGTCCAAAAAGCAGCAATTCTACCTTGCTTAGGAGAGATAGTCCCTGTTGGGAGCTATGTTGATCGGGCTTAGGAGATGAGAACTCAGCCGAAGGTATCAGACGGGAAAACCGCATCTGATACAGTTGATCCTTCATTCAGGCGCACTGGCTTAGAAGGAGTACTTGGATTCTGCACTTCGAAGTTCGCTTACTTCTGGAGAAGCGATCGGTGTTCTTCTGATGTTCAACAGTCAAAAGAAATGCCATCTTTAATTAAAAAGAAGAAAAATTTTTAACAAGTAAATTCATTTTGTTTTATTTCAAGAGTCGCTGATTAAGTTTAAACAACGTCGTTCTGTAAAGCTAAAACAGGTAAGAATTACAAACAAAAGCACAAGGGCTCAAATTTTATTGATAAGATGGAGATCAGCCAAACGCGTGATTCCAACGAGTATATACAAAGCTAGAAAATGGTAATCTACAGGGAAAAGGGCTACGTTGAAACATAACGACCACTATCCTTCTACCAACTTTGAGTTCGGGACATCCTGAGCTTCCTTCGAAGATGACCTTTGACTGGAGATTTCCTCCGATGGGTGATGTAACTATTGCTAAGGGACTTGCCTCTGTTGAACATAGTTACTTGCCATTATCCCTAATTTTTTCCTGGATTGTACTATGATATTTCCAATCCACCGGGATAATTTTTTCATGTCTCTAACTTTTTCCTGGACCGCCCTTTCGGGTTTTCAATCCACCGAGACGTTTTTTTTTTTTTTAGTTTAGGCGAAGTATTTCTTGACTACATCAACATTCGTGGGGTAGGCAAATTCCTCTCCGTCCATGGTTGCAAGTCTCAAGGCGCCACCTGAGAAAGCTTTCGTGACCATATAGGGGCCATCATAGTTTGGGGTCCACTTGCCGCGCGAACCAGTGAGAAATGATTGTATCTTCTTGAGCACGAGGTCTCCTTTCCTGAAGATGCGAGGTCGGACCTTTTTGTCGAATGCCCTCTTCATTCTTTGTTGATACAACTGACCGTGGCATAGTGTCGTTATCCATTTTTCTTCGATCAGGTTCAATTTGTCGTGTCGACTTTGACACCACTCAGCTTCGGTGAGCTTAGCTTCCATCAATATTCGGATTGACGGGATCTCTACTTCTATGGGGAGCACTGCTTCCATGCCATACACTAGAGAGAAAGGGGTAGCCCCTGTTGAAGTGCGGACAGATGTGCGATAACCGTGAAGAGCAAAGGGTAGCATCTCGTGCCAATCTTTGTAGGTTACAACCATCTTTTGAACAATCTTCTTGATGTTCTTGTTAGCCACTTCTACCGCCCCGTTCATCTTGGGTCAGTAGGGAGATGAGTTATGGTGTTCGATCTTGAACTCTGCGCACAACTCCTTCATCATCTTATTGTTCAAGTTAGATCCATTATCTGTAATGATCTAGCTTGGAACACCATAACGGCAGATGATATTGTTTTTGATAAATCGGACCACCACTTGTCGGGTAACATTAACGTATGACGCTGCTTCGACCCATTTGGTGAAGTAATCAATGGCTACCAGAATGAACCGATGTCCGTTTGAAGCCTTAGGTTCAATCAAGCCAATCATGTCGATTCCCCATATGGAAAAAGGTCACGGGGAAGAGAGGACTTTGAGATGCGATGGCGGTACATGAATTTTGTCGGAGTATATCTGACACTTGTGACACCTCCTCATGTACTTGTAGCAGTCGGATTCCATGGTCAACCAATAATACCCGGCTCTGAGAATTTTTCTCGCCATTGTATGTCCGTTGGCATGAGTGCCAAAGGATCCTTCATGAATTTCTTTCATAAGCATGTCTGCTTCTGGTCTGTCCACACATCGGAGCAAGACCAAGTCAAAATTCCTCTTATAAAGAGTGTCACCACTCAGGAAGAAGCCTCCAGCTAGCCTTCTAAGGGTTTTCCTATCTTTTCTGAGTGCCCCAGGTGGGAATTCTTGTTTCTGAAGGAAGCATTTGATATCGTGATACCAAGGTTTGTCGTCTATGACTGCTTCGATCGCGAAGATGTAGGCGGGCCGTTCAAGGCGCATTACGTCAATCTTAGTGTCATACCCCAAATTTTGACCACTAAAGTTTCCCATCATTGTGCAAATCATCATCACAATATGGATGAATCATCATGCCTCATCAATCTCCTCAAGGAATTGTTGAGCATTGACTGCAATCATAACTAGGGATTCAAGCCCTCTCTGAGCCTTAGACAAAGGATCAATCAACGAATGACTTGATCTTCAACTTGTCTAAACTCTCAAGCATCCACAATGGATCAAAAGGACTCCCACTTCAAGGATTAAGCACAATGCTGCTCCCTTCTAGGTGGATCAAGCCTCCCGATCGACAGTATCACCAAATTAGGGTTTTGATCGCCCAGGGCCTCCAGATGAAAAATTCATCTGGGCACAAGCCAATGATCCAAAACATAACCTAATATACTTCATGGAACCTCATGAACCAATTCATCAAGTCAATTTTGCCTCAGGGGATGCATACATCAAAAAACAGGAATTAGGGTTTCTTGACCTAATTCACCCCTAAGTTGACTTTTGGGACAAATCATGAGCCAAGACCTCAAGACATTATTTGAGGGTCTTTGATATACTACATTGATCCATGTGTCACAATGGATTGATCCAGGAAGCTTGAGCAACAAGTTTCAATTTCATCTGCACCACAATTAGGGTTTCGCGAGAAAAGTCAACTGTAACTTTGACTTTTGACTTGGACATGCTCCCAAGCCCTAATACATGAATGAATATACCCTATGACACCCATGGAACATGCCCATCAAGTTTTATTTAGGTCAAGGACATGATTTCCTGAAGAATTGCACAGTTTGGAATTCATCTGATAAAAAGTCAACTGTGCACAAAAAGTCAACTTTGACTTTTTGAGATTTTTCACCAAAATGGTTTTTAACCCTAAAATGATGTTAATGTATGATTTGAATCATCATTCATCAAGAAAAATCAAAGAAAGTGGGATAACTTGTAAAAGGGGTAACCATAAAAACTTAGAATTTTTCTAAGTTAAAAATAAAGTGGCTAGGGTACCAACTTTGGAGGACCATAACTCCTAAACCACAAGGCCAATTTTTTCCATCCAAAGCTTGATTTGTAGACCTCATTATCATCTACAAAAGCTTCAACTACAATTCATTCCAATTCATTAAGTATTTTGAGTTATGGAGTGATCAAAGTGGCTGAAAAGTGAAAATGTCACTTTTTCCAACGCTTAGTGAAATTTTCACTAAGTCAGAATTTGCCTTCACTTTTTACCAAATGTAGGGGGATTTTTCACTTGGAATCAAAAGAGATCAAAACCAAACTTGTTCAAACAGTTGTTGTATCATGTTAGGGCTTTCCAAAATGGCCAAGAACATTGCCAAATTCAACCTACATCATGAGATACAACATTGGCAAGTTGCCTTGCTGAAATCTGTCAAAGCAAGGCAGAATTTGCATTTTGGCTCGATTTGCCAAAATCAGCCAATTTTAATAGTTCCTATCCACTTGGACACCTCTGAGGATTGAATCCAAAGGGGACAATCACTGAGCCAATCCTCCAAGGTCCAAGGAACAAGGAATAGCATGTTGAACCTAGAGTTGCCAAAATAGGTGCAAGACTCCAAATTTGGAATGAGGCATTCAATGGAACCATCAAGATGGCATGGACTGAGCCATTCTCATCTGAAATCAGTCAAGACTTATCCAAGACCAAGGGAACCATAGCTCTGTGCCCTAACCTCTAGTCAATGGCTAGAGGAGACTTGCTTTTTTATTGGCCAACATTGAGGAAACACCTGTTGCAGTTGCCATTCACTGTGGATCCCAAAACAAACTTGCTCTACTATAAATAGAGCTCAATTGTGTTCAGTTTGAGTACACCAAAGCCATCAAACAGATGCTTTCCTCAAAATCTCTTCTTTCACTCCAATTTTACCTTCAAAGGTAAGTCACTATCGGGTTTTGAGTTTGAGAGCAATTCCAATCAAACCAATCACTCACACACCTCACATACATCATATAGAAGTGATCCAAACACTCAAACAACATCTGGAACACTGATTTCACAAAATCACCAGCTGGTTGCTCAAGGTTTTAACCAAGCTGCAGCTGAGATACCACAGAGTGATCCAGCCAATTTCAATCAAGTCCAAACATTCAAACACACTCCATTGGGTGTAGGGAAGCTGTTCAGATCATCACAACTCATCTGTAACACCTCCAACCCAGAATTTGATTGGCTCTTGCTGTCACGACTTGGAGGTAAGCACATACTTGGTCATCTCTCAATCTATGCATATTTCCCCGCACAATAATTTGGCCATATGTTCATAATCATGCATGGAATGTTTTCCCTCAATTAATTGCATTGTTTGAATCGTGTATCAAAAATCCCAGCCTTCATGCAGAAATTAGGGTTCTTGAGGATTCTTCTTGATTTCTTGTTGTATGTTTAATTTAAATGAAATTAAAGTACATAGACATGATCGTGAGGTTGAAACGAGTTGATTGGTATGTGGATTACATGATATGATTAAGTATTCAGTGAGATTGGATAGAAAATGCAAATCTGAGAATCCCAGAACATGCGCGTGTTCTTCAGCTTGTTCTTGGCGCCATTTTTCCAAATTTGAATATTTGAATTTTGTGATTTTGTTTAATTGATTCAAAAATTAATTTCTCTCTGAGTTTTAATGATTTTGAGTTGATTCTTTTTTTAATAATTCACATAAATGTTAAAATATTTTATTTTATCAAAAAATCCCAAAAATATTATTTATTTCATATAATTGATATTTTTGCAAAGAATTAATGTTTTAATTGTTTTTAACATTTAAAATATTAGTTCCATCTTGATTTTTCAACTTTTAATGCTTTCTAATTATTTTGTAGGTCAATACTAAATTTTTGAAGCATTAATCCAAGATCACAATTTATTTTCCAAATGTTAAACAATTTTGATCATTTTAATTGAATTTTTATTCAATTAAATACATTTTTGGAAATAAATTAGGGTTTTGGATTAATTCAACCCTCATAAATCATTTTCAAAACATTTTGGGCCTCTAATAGAGTGTAAGACCCAATCTTTTTTTTGACCAAATCATTTTGGGCCTCACTTATTGTATAAGTCCCGATACCGTCAAAAAACAAACGGGGCGATCGTCGCCTTTTCAAAAATCATCTGGGCCTACCCTCGTGTAGTAAGACCCACTTCTTCTTCTTCAAAATCATCTGGGCCTCTATCAGAGTGTAAGACCCAACCCCCTTTTAACCAAAACCTTTTGGGCCTTACTTATTATATAAGTCCCTCTACGTTAAAAGAAAACCTCGGCGCGATCGCCATTTTAAACGAAAAGTCAACTGGGCCTACCCTCGTGTTATAAGCCCCACTCTTTCTCTTTAAAACTTTTGGGCCTCTTGAGAGAGTGTAAGACCCATCCCTGTGTACAGAAAACCTTTTTGGGCCACAGTCACTTGTATAAGTCCCTCTGTACAAATTCAACAGTGCAATCACTGGTAAAACCCTGGGCCTCTCCTTGAGCTGTAAGCCCCAAATCTTTCTTTTTCAAAGCACTTTCTCTTTTGATTTTGAATATACTGTTGTTTTCAATTTTTCTTTGTTGAACAACTAACCAAACAGCATGGAAGCTCTACAACCGAGTAAGTGGTTATCGCTTTCATTTACTGCTTTCATATAATATAAACTGTATTGTGGGGCTGCTCACTGTAAGTCTCCTTTCATAAACTCATATCAACTGTGTAATAATAGTATAGATATTTTGAGTTTCCCCGGCAGCTACGTCTAGAACTAGGTGACGCCATCTTGTTTATTCGTAGAAATAGACGCCTAGATCCCCAATAGGAGCACCAGATACAGTCTTCTCTTCGGCTGTCCTCCTTAGGAATCATCAAGAAACTCTACTCCCCAAGATGAATGTATTCTCCGTGAATGGCATCTTTGAGTTTCTTCCAAATTCTCGAACGTTCCTGACTCGATCTATTCCTTGTGAATAGCTTGCCTTGAATGTCTCGGGGTTTGGGAACCCACTACGATCATAATCTTGGACCTTAACTAAGGAACCCTCTTTAAAAGTTAAAAGTCGCTGGATAGTAAACCTCGCACGTTTACCAGTGGTTTTTGTCTTTAAAAGAGTCATCTCTCCGAATGGAAAGGAGATGATGGACCCACGGGCTTCTTAAAAGCATCGGCCTCCTCTTGGGCATTGTACAAGGACCCGTCGGCTTCTTAGAAGTATTGACAGCCTCCTCTTAGGCTTCGTATAATGATCTCTTCCTCCGGGAATGATAGCCTTCTCTTGGGCTTAGTACAAGGACCGATCGGCTTCTTAGAAGTTTCCAGCCTCCTCTTGGGCTTCGTACAAATTGTCCCGACGACCTCCTAGAGGTATAGGAACAGAACTTAGCAATCTTCATAGAGCAGTCATTTCCAGAGTCTACTACTGTTTCTCAAAGCATGGTACAAAAGATGAAACTCTAGACTTGGACAGTCTATTTTTCTTGAGTCTCAAAGGCATTCTCAAGTGACCCTCCGTTAAATAGGAAAGAAACCCGTAGACTCGGATAGTCTCAATACCGTTTGGATTTCCCCTTTTCTTAAAGAATAGGAAACAATCCTGACCCTCAGATCAAACCCATGAGTACAGTGTTGCTCATATAAGAACTGATTTTCTCTTTAAAAATCAGTATACTGGACCTGTCACTTAACTAAAACAGTCACCAGCAGATCGCCTCCTCTTAGGCTTCGTATAATGATCCTTCTTATCCTCAGCATAAGATAGCCTCCTCTTGGGCTTTGTACAAATGGTTCTCCCCAGCAGAGCAAACCTTTTCAGCCTCCATCTCAAGCTTTATACGAGATACAAAAAGGTTCTTATTGAGCCAAACAAACTTTAGCCTCCATCTCGGGCTTTGTACGAGATACAAAAAACACTCTCTTGTTGAGTATAAAAGATTCCCCTGTAGAGTCAAAACCTTTTAGCCTCTCTCTCAGGCTTTGTATGAGATACAAAAGACTCCCTCGTTGAGTCAATCATCCTTTTGCCTCCATCTCGGGCCTCGTACGAGATACAAATTCCATAAACAAGAGTCAAACTCTTTTTCAGCCTCCATCTCGGGCTTCATGCGAGATACAAAAGACTCTCCAGCTGAGTCAACCCTTTTAGCCTCCTCTTAGGCTTTGTATAATGATATCCCCCACTGGGTCGAACCCTTTTTAGCCTCTCTCTCGGGCTTTGTACGAGACACATATTAGCCTCCTCTTAGGCTTTGTATTATGATTTTCCCCAGTGGAAATTAGCCTCCTCTTAGGCTTTATATAAGATAACCACTGGTTAATCCAATTAACCTTTTAGCATCAAACATGTGCCTCGTTCACAGTACTCAAACATCAAAAACTCCTTCCCTTTCATCTAATCGTTGTAAGCGGCAAGCCTCTGGATCATCTACATCCATGCCACTGTCCTTCTTTTAGCATGAGGAATTCCTAAGGAAAGATGGCGTTGCTCTATACACAGAGTTAAAGTCTTCTCCTTCAGGTTAAAACCCCTTCTTCGGAAATTATGGCATTGCTCGGATCCGCGTATCCCAGTTAAAGTAATTCTCCTTCTTCCCTCTTTAGAGACGACAAATTCTCTCTAAAGTCGAGACCTTTCAGCTTCACATCTTGGGCTTTGAACAAGATACAAACAACCTTTCGCTTCACGTCTTGGGCTTTGAACAAGACACCAAAAAACCAATTTCCTTCCATAGAATAGGAGGAACTACGAACGCTCTGATTTCCTTGTTTCGGTAAACAGGAATACGTAGGCATAAGATCGAAAGAAAAGATCTTAGCGAGCGCACTCCACAAAAAAAACCCAAATCCCATATCAAAAGCAGTAATTCAAAAGCAATCAGTCCTAACATCCTACACATCTCATCGAACCAATAACCTGAGACAATCCCTGAATCTTTGAAGCATCTGTAACCGAACAGACCGCTGTTCAAACTCAGTATGCAAGCAGGGTTACTTGGAGACATCTATTTCCCTTCCTTCATCAGCTTTAATAGGATAAAAAATTAATCGAGCTGTAGTAGTAACAACACCGAAGAGCGGTTGTGCCTCGCAAGCACGTCCAAAAATCGCTCGCTACACTTAGGTAGGTCATACCATCGACCTACGCTAATCATGGAAGAAAGAGTGGCTAAAGCATCAGCCATGTGATTCTCACCACGAGGGATGTGATGAAACTCAACTCTATTGAAGAAGGGTAGCAACCTTCTTGCATAGTCTTTGTAAGGAATCAATCCTGATTGGTATGTGTTCCAATCTCCTGTGATCTGATTGATAACCAGGGCTGAATCGCCGTATACGTCCAAGTTCTTGATCCTTAAATCAATCGCTTCTTCGAGACCCATAATACAAGCTTCGTATTCGGCCTCGTTGTTCGTACATTTGAACGTAATTCTGGCAGTGAAAGGAATGTGGGTACCCTAAGGGGTAACAATGATTGCCCCAATTCTGTTTCCGTAATGATTAACTGCTCCGTCAAAGATTAGTCCCCATTGGGAACCTGGTTCTGGCCCTTCACAGGGTAACATTTCATCGCAGTCTTTCATTTTGAGATACATGACATCTTCGTCTGGGAAGTCAGACCCGATTGATTCCTGATCGTCAATCGGTTGATGAGCCAAATGATCGGCTAAAATACTCCCCTTAACGGCTTTCTGAGCGTGGTCATATTCTGATAGTAACATCTGCCAACGGGCAATCCTTCCCGTGAGAGCAGGTTTTTCGAAGACATACTTGATTGGATCCATCTCAGAGACCAACCAAGTAGTATGACGAATCATGTACTGGCGCAGACGTTTGGCTGCCCAAGCCAAAGCGCAACAAGTTTTCTCAAGCATCGTGTACCGAGTTTCACAGTCGGTAAACTTCTTGCTTAGATAGTAAATGGCAGATTCTTTCCTTTTGGTTTCGTCTTGCTGGCCAAGTACACATCCCATTGAGTCCTCAAGGACTGTGAGATAAATGATCAGTGGTCTTCCTTCCACTGGTGGTGACAGAATCGGCGGATTCAATAGATATTCCTTAATACTGTCGAAGGCAGTTTGGCAGTCTTCTGACCAAACGCAATCCTGGTTCTTTTTCAGTAACTTGAAAATCGGCGCACACGTGACGGTCATAAGGAATATGAATCTGGAGATGTAGTTCAAACGTCCCAGGAATCCTCTGACTTATTTTTCAGTTTTCGGAGAAAGCATTTCTCGAATGGCCTTGACCTTGTCAGGATCAACTTCAATTCCTCTCTGGCTGACGATGAACCCTAGTAGTTTCCCCGAACGGACACCGAAGGTGCACTTGTTGGGATTCAAGCGGAGCTTGAATTTTCTTAGACGTTCGAACAATTTTGACAGATGTTCAACGTGCTCACTCTCTGTTTTTGATTTTGCAATCAAATCATCGACATACACCTCGATTTCTTTGTGTATCATGTCATGAAACAGAGTGGTCATGGCCCTTTGATAGGTTGCCCCGGCATTCTTCAAACCGAACGGCATTACCTTGTAACAAAAAGTACCCCACGGGGTAATGAACGAAGTTTTCTCCATGTCTTTCGGCGCCATTTTGATCTGGTTATAGCCCGAGAATCCATCCATGAAGGAGAAAACTTTGAACTTTGTTGTACTGTCTACTAGCATGTCAATGTGTGGTAAAGGAAAGTCGTCCTTTGGACTAGCCTTATTCAGATCTTTGTAATCAACACACATTCTGACCTTTCCGTCCTTTTTTGGAACGGGTACGATGTTGGCTAACCATTGAGGATATTCGGATGTAGCGAGGAAACCCGCGTCGATATGTTTCTGCACCTCCTCTTTGATTTTGATGGCCATGTCCGGGTGAGTGCGTCTCAACCTTTGCTTTACTGGCAGACATTCCGATCTCAAAGGTAAGTGATGTTCCACGATGCTGGTATCCAACCCAGGCATGTCCCGATAGGACCAAGCAAACACATCGGGAAATTCTCTGAGAAGCTTTATCAAACCCTCTCTGGCAGTTGGACTAAGCAGTGCTCCAATCCTGATTTCTTTTCTCTCTTTTTCCGAACCCAAGTTTACCGTTTCCAACGGCTCTTTGTGAGGTTCAATGGACCTTTCCTCTTGTCTGAGTAGTCGGGAGATCTCTTCTGGAATTTCGTTGTCAACTTCTTCTTCAGCCCCAAATACCGGGAACCCAAAGCCGGGAGAAGGCATCGGATCGTATGTTTCAACGGGGTGTAAAACAAGCAATCTGCATGACGTGATGATTCGTGTTTAGAAGAGATAGAGAAAATGCAAGTGTGTGCAGTGTATTTATTTTACTGCTTGTTTTTATTGTCGAATGTTTTTTAGGATTACCATTTTCTGAGAAAAGCAAAAAAAGAAAACATCAATAATGCAGAAATTACAGAACGACGTTATTTTATTAATGCACAAGTCGACTCTTGAAACTACAGCCCTATAAAACAAAACTCTGTCGCTTTGGGCAAAGCAAAGAGGGAAATTTTACAGAAAGCGAGCCCTATCAAAACATCTGTTTCACCTGGGCAGGGTGAAATGTTAAAGATGGCAATTACTTTGATTGGCGAACGACCTTCGGAACCTCGACAGCAACCCACTGGCGGCGAACTCCTCGGTGAATCACAAAGTCTGGCACCTTCCTTGATTTGTCTTCAGAAATGACGCTGATTTCTGGTGGAGCAGGATCATTGGAATCTGTCTCCCAGGCAGAATTGTCGTAGGAGGATTCCTCTGTTGCATTTTGCAAAGTATTTGTGCTCTCAGCTGCATCTTCCCATCCAGTTGGCTGGATATCTTCGAGCCTGATACGAGAGCTTGCGGGAGCGGTGTACTTGACCATATAGTCATATTTTCCACTTGGTTCTCCCAGAGTGTCCCAAACTTCTTTGGAACTGGAGGAGTCATCTCTCTCGATGACGTTGACCTCAAGAAAAGCATAGTTGATGAATTCAAGTCCTGCAAATGTTGCGAATTCATCCTCATGTTGAGTAGTTTCGGAACGACCTGAGTGTTGATCCCATGACATGGTGGGGACACAGGTATTCTGTTCAATGATGCTCAACTGATTTTCATTGTTCGGCTAATTCTCTGGCCCCAAGTCTCCTGGATAAGGTTGCCACATTGGCAGACCATCCATTGGGCCAAAGTAGGTAGAGTTAAAGTTGTCTTTCATCAGAGTGTCCTCCTCTAATGAATTTAGCGGAGCACGGCATCCTTCCGGATCACAATCTCCGTAGATCATCTCGACGTCTGATCTGGGTATAAATTTTGGACTCTGTGCGGGATAGCAAAATGGAATTTGCATTTCGTCCTGCGACACATAACCGTCCTCGTTAAGATAAGAATTCCAATCCTCATCTATGTCAAAGGGATCCTCTTCATTGATAGCATGGACTACTTGAGTCACTGGTTGGAGGAAACCTCCACTACGGAAGAAGTTTTGAATGGGATGAAGACTTTGTGGAAAAACCAAGACCCTTCTTTGTTTTATTGTCGATAGGAATAACAAGCTGTCCCCATCCTTTTGTATCGGTACTCTCGACCGCTTTGATAGCATCTTTGTATGAGGAAATCGGCGTTCCTCCTCCGGATTGATTGTTCTTGCTCACCGACAGTGCTTGGAACTGCGTTCCAATAACCTCTTCAGGTTCTATACCAACAGATGATGACAAGCTACTCACGAGCAAAGCCTGTTCCCCACAGACTGTGACAAGTTGATCGTTCTTGACGAACTTTAGCTTTTGGTGGAGAGTCGAAGTGACCGCTCTAGCCTGATGTATCCAAGGTCTTCCTAATAAACAAATGTACGTTGCCCGGATGTCCATGACCTGGAAAGTGACTTGAAAAGTATGAGGATCAATAGTTATGGGAAGATCAACTTCGCCGATAACTGCCTTTCTGGATCCGTCGAATGCTTTGACGAAGACCTCGCTGATTCTCATCAGAGGACCTTTGAATGTTAATTGCATCAAAGTGGACTTCGGTATAACATTCAGGGCCGACCCTGTGTCTACCAGTAAGCTGGCTAAAGCATCGTCCTGGCAGTTAACTGTGATATTGAGCGCCATGTTATGACGGCGACCCTCTTCAGGTAATTCCTCATCACTAAATCCCAAATTGTTGCAGGAAGTGATGTTAGAGACAATACTATTGAACTGTCTGATTGTTACATCCTGTTCCACGAAGGCCTGCTCTAAGACTTTCTGGAGAGCCTCCCTGTGGGCTTTCGAACTGAGTAACAGTGATAATACTGAGATCTTTGAAGGAGTTTGTAACAGCTGATCAATAATGTTGAATTCACTCCTTTGGATGAGCTTTAGCATCTCATCTTTGTATTTCGACAGGTCGGGATTACTGGATTGACCGACTGGTGGATCAGGAATTTCTGGTTGAAGTTCCTTTTCTTTGTTGGATTCTCCAACTCCTCGGTTGAAGATTCGACCGCCCCGTGTTACACGATTGATGTCTGCAATATTCACGACGGAGGGTAATGGAATTTCCTTTCCATTTTCAACTGTTGTTGCACCGTATTTGTAAGGGATAGCCTTAGCTGATTCATACAGTAGTGGTCCCGGCAGATAGATGACTATGGGAACCTTCTGGTTTTTCTGACCATCATAAGTAATCTCGATTCGTTCTCGGTTGGGAACTTTGGATTCATCAAGTAGAGGAATAATGGAAAAAACATCCCTGGTCATGTGATGACCAGAGATCGTGAAGACATCCTCAACTTGCTCAGCAAGGTAGTCCGGTGACCAATTAATGGGTCCAGAACCCGGATATGGACGAATTTCTCCACGATCGACTTGACCCTGAAGAGCTGCTCTCATAAGGTAACACCCTTGGTTACTTTCTGAACAGATGTTACAACTATCATAGTTGTGTGGGGGCACCTGGCCACGCCCACTTTAAATACAATGTAACCTCACTAGGTTAGCTTCCACTGATCGGACATCCTGAATTTGACGCCGAGTGGGATTTCGGTTACTGATACTAATTTGCTGAGTATCTTCATCCATATAGATAGGCATCCACCAATGATTTAACAAGTGCTGAAGTGCCTCCTGGACAAGGGTACAACCCTGATCATTTTCGCAACCCGCCTTACAGCTTTGATAGTCGTGTGAGATCAGGAATCCGAGTCGGACCTGCTCAGCATGTAACTTTACCAGGTTGGTATTCATCACACGAATATCGAAAACCTGAACCATGTTGATTTGATAAGGATTCCTATCGTGGTAGTCTTGGATCCATCCAAGATCCATCTGACGCTGGAGGGCCTCTTGTATGAAAGAGCATCCCTGTTTGTTTACTGAACAAGTCAGACAAGAACTGTAATCGTGCCGCGGCAGATTATGATACTGGCTTTGCCTTGAGTGCATTGCCACCAAATTGACATTCATCGCACGGATGTCGTGGTTTTGAATGACGTTGGAATTCGTGTAGACCATGTTAACTCCACGAACTTGGTGCTCTTAGATCCATCCGAGATCCATCTGTTCCTGCAGAGCTGCTTGCACTACAGAACATCCTTGATTGTCTTTAGAGCAGATATCACACTGGTGATAGTTATGAGGTGGCACATGGCCATATCCACTCTGTCTACAACGCATCTTGACCAGATTGGTCCTCAATAAGAGTACATCGTGAATTTGATAGACATTGTTAGTCTCTTTCTCAATCAGATTGATTGCAGCCTTCTCATGATGAGGCAGCGGGTTCGTGAGAACATTAGGATTCGTATCTTTAAAGGATAAGAGCCCGCTCTTAACAAGCTTTTGCACGTCGGATTTGAAATTAAGGCAGTTCTCTATGTTATGCCCCGATCCTCCTTGATGATAAGGGCATTTCTGATCCGCTTTAAACCAAAAAGACGGATTTTCCGGTAAAGTAAGAGGAGACTTAGTCTGGATGTGCCCCTTAGCCAGTTGTAACGGAAATAGTTCTGCGTACGACACAGGTATAGGATCAAACCCTGATGATCGTGTTGTACGGTTGTTATTGTACTAAGGAAGAGCCTGCTGAAGAGGCTGTTGAGTCCTTTGCTGATTAGGTTGGCTCTGCGCAACCTGAGGTTGATACGTAGGAACAGGCGCTGGGCCGATAGCAGGAGTTACCGCTGCTACTGGTTGATAACGACGCCTTTGCTTTCCGAGAGAGATATTCCCAATATCTTGCTCTTTTTTCCTAGGGAGAGCACTACCGTATTTTTTAGTACCGCTCGTCGATCCAGTGTCTTTTACCAAACGTCCTTCTCGGACGGCTTCCTCGAGACGTACACCCATGCCGACCATTTCGGTGAAATCGCTGGGCGCACTGGCGACCATTCGGCCATAGGAAAATGAGCTCAATGTCTTTAAGAAGATCTTTGTCATCTCTTTTTCCTCAAGAGGTGGACAAATTTGAGCGGCAATTTCATGCCACCTTTGGGCATACTCCTTAAAGGTTTCCTTGTCCTTTTGTGACATTGATCTGAGTTGATCTCTGTCGGGTGCCATGTCCAAATTGTATTTGTATTATTGGACGAAGGCGGTGCCAAGATCTCTGAAAGTCCTGATCGAGGCACTGTTTAAACCCATGTACCATTTCAAGGCGGCACCGGTTAAACTATCCTGAAAGTAGTGAATCAGTAAGTCCTGATTTTCAGTCTGAGCTGACATTCGTCGAGCGTACATTGTCAAGTGACTTTGAGGGCAAGAGTTACCCTTGTATTTTTCAAAGTCAGGCACTTGGAATTTGTGCGGAACTTTCACATTGGGGACCAGACAAAGGTCTGCGGCGTCCTTTCCAAAAAGATCCTGACCGCGAATGGCTTGCAATTCCCTTTGCATTTCCAAGAACTGTTCCTGGAATTCATCCATTCGGTCAAACATAGTCTCCTTCTTCCCAGAAGGTATCTGTGGAATCTGTCCTTCCGGGACAGCGTGCACCACAGGGGGTGGTACCGTAACTACGGCGTTGAATCTTGGCGTCTCCCGAAGTTTGTAACCTTCAGGAGTCTTTAATATGCCTCTGGCATCTTCGCTTTCCCGAAGTTTGTAACCTTCAGGACCAGCGGCATCTGTTGCGATTCCCTGATCTTCAACGATCGGCGGAACATATCCTTCTGGGATATAGTTAACAGGCATGCCCCATGGACGATCTTTCGGCATCTGATACCTAGGATCGAACTTCTCCACTATGGGCGTCGAGGTGACCTCCGAGATCACAGTCCTTTGTAGCTGAGCTTCTGCCATGACTTGCATGTCGTTACGAAGCTTTCTCATATCCTTTCTCAGAGCGTCGAGCTCTTCTCTCAACTCTCTGTTCTCTTCCTCAAGATCATCCATCTTTTTCTGACGACTGGCCCGAGTATTATACGAATGAGACAGTTTGACTCTAGAACCGAGACACAAACGTAAGATTCGTAGGTAATGAGAATACGCAATGTGAGAATGATAAAATGCAATGATTATATTAATTGTTTGTTGATTTAATCAAAATAAACTTCGACAATTAGATTGCAAATATCAAACAGCGGGGAAACCCCTTTTTATTGAATTCAAAGGATTACAGAAATGGAAATACATTAGATTACAAGGTACAGAAACAGAAACCTAAACTAATGGGTCCCGAGTCCTCTCTGAAGAGAAACCGGGAGCTGATTCTGATATCTTCCTTTTCTTTGACCGGGGCTCTTGAGCCGTTGTCGGGTTGTCGTTCCTTTGCCAGGTGAAAGGAGCGAGCAAATTCCTTTGGTCGTCCTGATTCTCTACAGCATGTTGCTCTAAAATTTCAATTAGAGCATCTTTTTCTCTCAGTAGTTGCTGTATTTGGATACACTCTATGTTGAGGGTGCGGTACTTGTTCTTCCAAGACCTTCTCTCCTTTTGAACTTTGTTGAGAGTAACCTGAAGCTTTTCAGCTTCCGTCATGAAATACATGACAGATTCCCTCGGCGGAAGAATTTCGTAACGAGGATAAGGCATCTTTAGCTTGAGAGCTCTAGTTTGTACCCAATGGAGATAAGGCTCCACCGAGACACAGTCTGGTTTTCCTAGAGACTCTCGTCCTTTCTTATGAACGTGCTTCCACGCATGTACTATTTCCATCTTTAGTGCCCTGTCGTTTTCTCCTTCCTTGAAGAAAAGACCTTCCAGATGAGCGTTCTGCGGAACGAGCCTCATCGGGTATCCAAATTGACGAAGAACCAATGTCGGATGATAGTTGATTCCCACTTTAATTCCTATGAGGGGTACGTTGGGGAAGTTTCCACAACGATCAATGATTCTAATACCATCATAAATCCTATTACACCAATCTATATCAGAGTTGGTAAGAGACATGATCTTCTGCGACCAACGCAAGACACTCTTACAATCCCAAAAATTAGCAGACTTAGGCAAATGGGAGATAAACCATTTGTAAAGCAAAGGTACACAACATGTGATCTCCCCTCCGCTGTACAAATTTCCTAAGTGTACAGAATGATACGCATCTGCGAGCAAAGTCGGTACAGGGTTTCAAATGAGAAAAACCTTAATAGCGTTGATATCGACGAAATTATTAATGTTGGGAAACAAAAATAACCCGTAGGTGAGCAAGACAAAGATGCTTTCGAAAGCAGTCCCGTTCCCTATACTAGCAAAGTACAGAGCTTTCTTTGTCAAGAACTGGGTTGGCAAACCTTGTATGCCACCCTTGGTGGTCAGGTGAGTCCTGACCTCATACTCGTCCAAATGGATTGCCCTTGCAATGGCCTGATTCTTTGGAATTTCTTCCAGTCCAAAAAATGGAGCTCGATCCGTGATATGTAGATCCAACAGATGAGAAAACTCCTCCAGCGTTGGTGCTAGCTGGTAATCCGGGAATGTAAAGCAGTGATAAACCGGATCATAAAATTGAACGAGCGCGTCCATGATTCCCCCAATCACATGGACTCTTAACAATGGTAGCAAACCACCTAGCTTGGCTCTGAAAGCCTCTGGGTTAGTGATCATCTTCGCTAACCTTCTCAAATCCTCTAGCTTTGGAACCTTGAAGGTATACTGGTGAGTTCTCCTTCTACCGAAATCCATCGGTGCAATCCTTTTCTCTGATATTTGCAATCTCAGTCTTAGTTTATTTTGAAAAACAGAGAGACTAGAAGAGAAATTTTTTTTGAATGTTTTAATGTTTTTTAGATGAATGCATGAATGCAGCACACAAAAACATAGAAAAAAACATGGGGTCAGAGGGTCGTTGTCATGAAGTCAAGGCTCTACCCATCCCCAAAGGTTTACTAAGGTGATTTTTGTACCTGTACTCATTATCATTAGCTCCTCCCAGGAAGGCAGACAACAAGTGGATCGCCAGCGAGTTGTGTGCAATCTTAGAGTAAGTGCTATTCACCGAGAATAGATCACCAGCCTCAAATGAGGGTAGTATCGCGTAACTATTTCCGATAGCTTCTGCACTACGAAAGGGTTGGCTTTTCTAGGTGTATACTCAATCTTTCCACATACGACATCACCCGCATTCCCATTAGCAGAAAAATAAACACGTATAGCAATTAGGAAAAGCAGTATATATATTTGTCCTAAACATCCTAGACCTAATGGAGCTAAGAAACTTAAGTTCCTGACAGAAATGGGTTCCCCGACGGAAGCCCCAATCTGTGGTATCCACACAAGAGATGAAAAGAAAGAAGACCGTGCCTAGATTTAACTTTCATCGGCCCCACGGTGGGCGCCACTTTTCAGTGGTGGCCACCGCCATGAAAAAGATTCGTCTAAGGTTTTCACCTTAAATTTTAAGAAAGTCAGTGAATGGCCCCACGGTGGGCGCCACTTTTCAGTGGTGGCCACCGCCATGAAAAAGATTCGTCCAAGGTTTTCACCTTAAACTTTAAGAAAGTCAGTGAACGGCCCCACGGTGGGCGCCACTTTTCAGTAGCGAGCGATTTTGGACGCGGTTCTTAAGCGTTGGTCGCTCTCTGCGGTTGAGTTTACTACAGGTCGATTCATTTTTTATCCTATTGTGAGCTGAATAAGGAAGAGAAATAGATGTCTCCAATTAACCCTGCTTTGCATACTGAGTTTAAACAGCGGTCTGTTAGTTTACGAATGCTACAATGTGGGGGGCCTTTGTACTGGTTATTTGTATTTTCGCCAATACGGTTTTCTTTCTTTTTATCTTGGCAGAATGTTTCTGACGGGGAATAAGGATTAGGATGTTTTTGAATTACTGCTTTTGAAATGGGATTTGGGTTTTTGTTTAGTGTGCTCGCTAAGATCTTTTCTTTCGATCTTATGCCTACGTATTCCCATTTACCGAAACAAGGAAATCAGAGCGTTCGTAGTTCCTCCTATTATATGGGAGGAAATGGTTTTTGGTGTCTTGTTCAAAGCCCAAGACGTGAAGTGAAAAGGTTGTTTGTATCTTGTTCAAAGCCCAAGATATGAAGCTGAAAGGTCTCTACTTTAGAGAGAATTTGTCGTCTCTAAAGAGGGGAGAAGGAGAATAACTTTAACTGGGATACGCGGATCCTAGCAATGCCATAATTTCCGTAGAAGGGTTTTTAACCGGAAGGAGAAGACTTTAACTCAGTATAGAGCAACGCCATCTTTCCTTAGGAATTCCTCATGCTAAAAGAAGGACAGTGGCATGGATGTAGATGATCCAGAGGCTTACCACTTACAGCGATTAGATGAAAGGGAAGGAGTTGTTGATGTTTGTTTACTGTGAACGAGGCACAGGTTTGATGCTAAAAGGTTGATTGGATCAACCAGTGGTTTTCTTATATAAAGCCTAAGAGGAGGCTACTTTGTGTCTCATACAAAGCCCGAGAGAGAGGCTAGAAGGTTTTGACCCGACGATGGAGTCGTTTGGTATCTCGTATAAAGCCCGAGATGGAGGCGATTTGACTCAACAAGAGAATCTTTTATACTCAACAAAAGAGTGTTTTTGTATCTCGTACAAAGCCCGAGATGGAGGCTAAAATTTGTCTGGCTCAATAAGAACCTTTTTGGTATCTCGTATAAAGCCGAGATGGAGGCGAAAAGGGGTGATTGACTCAACGAGGGAGTCTTTTATGTGTCTCGTACAAAGCCCGAGAGAGAGGCGAAAAAGGTTTTCTCTGCTGGGGAGAATCATTTGTACAAAGCCCAAGAGGAGGCTATCTGCCGGTGACTGTTTCAGTTAAGTGACAGGTCCAGTATACTGATTTTGAAAGAGAAAATCAGTTCTTATATGAGCAACACTGTACTCGAGGATTTGGTTCAAGGACCCGGGGTTGTTTCCTGTTCTTTAAGGAAAAGGGAAATCCAAAGGGTATTAAGACTATCCGAGTCTACGGGTTTTCTTCCTATCTGACGAAAGGGTCACTTGAGAATGTCTTTGAGACTCAAGGAAAATAGACTGTCCAAGTCTAGGGTTTTATCTTTTGTACTATGTTTTGAGAAACAGTAGTAGATTCTGGAAAGGACTGCTATATGATGATGACTAAGTTCTGTTCCTATACCTCTAGGAGGTCGTCGAGACAATTTGTACGAAGCCCAAGAGGAGGCTGGAAGCTTTTAAGAAGCCGACGGTCCTTGTACTAAGCCCAAGAGAAGGCTATCATTCCCGGAGGAAGAGATCATTATACGAAGCCTAAGAGGAGGTTGTCAATACTTCTAAGAAGCCGACGGGTCCTTGTGCTAAGCCCAAGAGGAGGCGGGGTTGATTATAGGAAGCCTGTGGGTCCTTGTACAATGCCCAAGAGGAGGCTGATGCTTTTAAGAAGCTCGTGGGTCCCCAAACCCCGAGAAATTCAAGGCAAGCTATTCACAAGGAATAGAGCAAGTCAGGAAAGTCCGAGAATTTGGAAGAAACTCAAAGATGCCATTCACGGAGAATACATTCATCTTTGGGAGTAGAGTTTCTTGACGATTCCTAAGGAGGACAGCCGAAGAGACGACTGTATCTGGTGCTCCTATTGGGGATCTAGGTGTCTATTTCTACGAATAAATGAAACGGCGTCACCTAGTGCTAGACGTAGTTGCTGGGGAAACTCAAAATATCTATACTATTATTATACAGTCGATATGAGTTTATGAAAGGAGACTTACAATGGAACAGCCCCATAATACATTTATATATATATGAGTTTGTGAAAGGAGACTTACAGTGAAACAGCCCCACAATACAGTTATATATATGAAAGCAGTAAATGAAAACGGATAAACACTTACTCGGTTGTAGAGCTTCCATGTTGTTGGTTAGTTGTTCAACAAAGAAAGATTGAAAAACAACAGTATGTTCAAAATCAAAGGAGAAAGTGCTTTGAAAACGAAAGATTTGGGGCTTACAGCTCAAGGAGAGGCCCAGGGTTTTACCGTTAAATTTGTACAGAGGGTCTTATATAAGTGACTGTGGCCCAAAAAGTTTTCTGTACAGAGGGATGGGTCTTACACTCTCTCAAGAGGCCCAAAAAGTTTTAAAGAAGAAGAGTGGGGCTTATAACACGAGGGTAGGCCCAGTTGACTTTTCGTTAAAAATGGCGATCGCGCCGAGGTTTTCTTTTAACGCAGAGGGACTTATAAAATAAGTGAGGCCCAAAATGTTTTGGTTAAAAGGGGGTTGGGTCTTACACTCTAATAGAGACCCAAAAGTGTTTTGAATGGGTCTTATAGCTCAAGGAGAGGCCCAGATGATTTTTGAAAAGGCGACGATCGCGCCGTTTGTTTTTTGACGGTATCGGGACTTATACAATAAGTGAGGCCCAAAATGATTTGGTCAAAAAAGGATTGGGTCTTAGACTCTAATAGAGGCCCATGAGTGTTTGACAAAGTTTGTTGAAAGGGAAAATCAACAAAACCCTAATTTCATCATTTTAAAAGTAATTTTTCAATGAAAAATTAATTAAAATGATACAAAATCCCACATAAGTTTGAATAAACAACTTGTGACTTTGGTTTTAGGTTTGAAAAATGAGGTATAAATCACAAAAGATATTAAAACTCATTTGGTCTTGATTTTTCAATATGGATATTTATTTTTAAAATGATCTAAAAACAAATAAAAGGCATTTATTCACAAAAATACTAATTATATTAAATAAATAATATAAATCTAATTTTTTTTGTGGAAATAAATATTTCAATATTTTTGTGATTTTTTGCAAAAATAACCAATCAAAAATAATTAAAATTGAGTGAGTTATTAATATTCCAAATAATTAACAAAACATGAAAATAATTGGAAAAATAGCAAAATGTGAAAAAAACACAAAATGGCATGGGTGGGGTTTGAACCCACGACCTCAAGCATACAAGGCGCGCGCCTTACCACTGGGGTGGTGATACATCCATTGTTTGAAACAAACCAACAAATATACAAGGCATGACTTGGTTTTGGCTTGCCCAAGGCAAGTTTTGGCTCAAAAACGTGAAGGTCATAACTTTCTCAATTCTTAATGGATTGAGACAAAATTTATATGTATCTGGGCCAGAATTTCACAAGGAATCCAATGGTGGTGGTGGTTTTTTCATATCACACTCCCTCCTCAAAACCCGATAGTGGTTTTGAAAAGGACCTATAATTGCATTTTCTGTGCCATAGCCCAATACCGGCATGAATTACATGATCAATTAGCATAAACACAACACATATGACATGTATGAGAGATGCATAATCAATGGACTTCAAATGCACACATGTTTTGGTGACTGCAAGTTGAGATGCTTACCCTTCTTTGAGATTTTGGAGTTTTCTCAACAATCTGCCAACTCCCTTGCTCCAGATATGATTTTATGCTTTGAACAACCTCAAATAATCCCTTGGATGCTTTGAGGATGATTGGAATCAGCTGGTACCTGCAAAAACACAAACTGTCCCTTTCTTGCAAAAGGGGTTAAAAGTGACCAAAATAGCAACTCTCTCAAATGGTGTTCCAGATGTATGAAACCATTTGGGACAGTTCAAGGATGATATTTGGAGTGTGTTTGAGGTTTTATCTGGTTTGGAAAGTGACTGAATCAAGACATGGCTTGAAAAATGCACAAAAGTGCCATTTTGAGGTTTTGAGAGGTGACTTTGTAATGTTGTGATTACAGGTCACTTTTGATGGTTTGCACAACTTATATATGATATATATGAGGTGTGTGTGTGATTGGTTTGAGTGGAATTTCTCTCTAGCTCAAAACCCAATAGTAACTTGCTTTTGAAGGCAAAATTGGAGTGAAAGAAGAGATTTTGAGGAAAGCATATGTTTGATGGCTTTGGTGTACTCAAACTGAACACAAGTGAGCTCTATTTATAGTAGAGCAAGTTTGGTTTGGCTACAATAGTGAATGGCAACTGCAGCAGGTGTTTGTTCAATGTTGGCCAATGGAAATGCAAGTCTCCTCTAGCCATTGACTAGAGGTTAGGGCACAGAGTTGTGGTTCCCTTGGTCTTGGATAAGTCTTGACTGATTTCAAATGAGAATGGCTCAGTCCATGCCACCTTGATGGTTCCATTGAATGCCTCATTCCAAATTTGAAGTCTTGTCCCTATTTTGGCCATTCTAGGTTCAACATGCTATTCCTTGTTCCTTGGACTTTGGAGGCTTGGCTCAGTGATTGTCCCCTTTAGATTTGATCCTCAGAGGTGTCCAAGTGTATAGGAGCATTTGGATTTGGCTGATTTTGGCAAATCGAGCCAAAATGCAAAATCTGCCTTGCTTTGACAGATTTCAGCAAGGCAACTTGTCAATGTCATATCTCATGGTGTAAGTTGAATTTGGCAATGTTCTTGGTCATTTTGGAAAGCCCTTACATGATACAACAACTGTTTGAACAAGTTTGGTTTTGATCTCTTTTGAATCCAAGTGGAAAATCCCCCTACATTTGGCAAAAAGTGAAGGCAGATTCTGACTTAGTGAAAATTTCACTAAGTGTTGGAAAAAGTGACATTTTCACTTTTCAGCCACTTTGATCACTCCACAACTCAAAATCCTTAATGAATTGGAATGACTTGTAGTTGAATTTTTTGTAGATGATAATGAGATCTACAAATCAAGCTTTGGATGGAAAAAATTGGCCTTGTGGTTTAGGAGTTATGGTCCTCCAAAGTTGGTACCCTAGCCACTTTAATTTTAACTTAGAAAAATTTCTAAGTTTTTATGGTTACCCCTTTTACAAGTTATCTTACTTTCTTTGGTTTTTCTTGATTAATGATGATTCAAATCATACATTAACATCATTTTAGGGTAAAAAAACCATTTTGGTGAAAAATCTCAAAAAGTCAAAGTTGACTTTTTGTGCACAGTTGACTTTTTATCAGATGAATTCCAAACTGTGCAATTCTTCAGGAAATCATGTCCTTGACCTAAATCAAACTTGATGGACATGTTCCATGGGTTTCATAGGGTATATTGAATCAATTCTTAGGGCTTGGGAGCATGTCCATGTCAAAATTCAAAGTTACAGTTGACTTTTCTCGCGAAACTCTAATTGTGGTGCAGATGAAATTGAAACTTGTTGCCCAAGCTTCTTGGATCAATCCATTGTTCCAAATGGATCAATATAGTATATCAAAGACCCTCAAACCTTCTCTTGAGGTCTTGGCTCATGGTTTGTCACAAAAGTCAACTTAGGGGTGAATTAGGTCAAGAAACCCTAATTCCTGATTTTTGATGTATGCATCCCCTGAGGCAAAATTGACTTGATGAATGGGTCCATGAGGTTTCATGGAGTATATTAGGTTGTTTTGGATCATTGGCTTGTGCCCAGATGAATTTTCTCATGTGGAGGCCCTGGGTGATCAAAACCCTAATTTGGTGACACTGGCGATCTCGAGACTTGATCCACCTAGAAGGGAGCAGCTTTGTGCTTAATCCTTGAAGTGGGAGTCCTTTTGATCCATTGTGGATGCTTGAGAGGTTAGACAAGTTGAAGATCAAGTCATTCCTTGATTGATCTTTTGTCTAAAGCTCTGAGAGGGCTTGAAACCCTAATTCTGACTGTAGTGAATGCTCAACAACCCTTTGTATTTGATGAGGCATGATGATTCATCCATATTGTGATGATGATTTGCACAATGATGGGAAATCTTAGTGGTCAAAATTTGGGGTATTACACTAAGAAGGTTGTTCAGCCTCAGAATGTTGAGAAAAATAATGGTCCCCATCAGAGGAAGATGCAGCCTCAAGGAGCTAGTCAGTATATGCCTCCCCAATATCACAAGAGCATGCAAGCTGCAAGGTTCAAACAGAACATGTCTCATCAGATGTCTCAACATCAGGAAAACTGGTATGGATATGGATACAACAATGTTGTGCCTCATCACTATGGAAGAAGGAAGCCTCATCACCATAGGAGACAACCTAGGAGACATCATCCTCAGTACAGAAGAAGACAATCCAACTCTGGAAGTAGGAGACAACATTATGGGTGGAAGCCACAGCAATATCAGCATAATGGTAGAAGATATAACCAATTCAGAGATGACAGGGTTAGATGCTTCTATTATGGAAGGTTTGGACATATGCAGTACTCTTGTTTTAAATTGCATGGTTATCCACAATCTGCTCCTCAAAGCAAACCAAAGGAAGTCAGACCTAAAGTTGCTAAATTATGGGTTCCTAAGGAGAACGTGAAATATCTTTTAGCCCACACCTCAGATAGCCAGGTTGATGAGGATACATGGTACTTTGACAGTGGATGTTCAAAGCATATGACTGGATTCAGAACTCTGATAGTTGAAGTCAGTCATTGTCCCTCTATGAGGTTATGTTTGGCAATGGGAAAAAAGGTGTAGTTGCAGGAGTTGGAAAAGTGAAAGGTGATGGTAGACCTGAACTTGACAATGTTCTGTTTGTCAATGGTTTAAATGCAAATTTGATCAGCATAAGTCAATTGTGTGATGAAGAGTACAAAGTTAACTACACCAAAGATGAGTGTGTGTTATCTGGTGAGCATAATCAAGTTGTTATGAAGGGTGCCAGAACCAAAGATAACTGCTATCAGTGGATTTCCCTTGAAGGTAATTCAACTAATGATGCTCAAGTTGATGTTATAACATCAGACTATGACGTCAGGATGCTGAAAGGTCACTCAGAGTTAATGAGTTCTGATGTGAATCCTTTTAAATTTTTAAAAGGAAAGTCTTTATAGAGGGAGAAAATTAGTGATTGATCTTTAAGAGGTACTCAAAATCAGGCGCCTTACCATATTGATTCTATATCAAGATTTATCAAAGGGTTCTCTTCTCAACGGTTCATCTCCCTCAACAGAATAGAAAAATCTTCTCTAAACCTTGTCTGTTACAAAGGAACGATGTCTTCCCCATCCAAGAACTCTGATTCTCAAAGACCTGCGCATGTACGAACTAGGGTTTCTTCGGAAAAAAAACTTGGTGACAAAGAACACATTCCTATGGCACTTCCAGACTCAGGTAACTCTAAACATTCAACCAAGTTGAATAAAACTGAAACTAGGTCATCATCCTCTCAAGCTGTTGAGGAGAAGTATGATGTGGACATGCATTTGGAGCAGATTACCACAAAAATTCTTGAGAAGGGAATACGGGTGAAAGGGATTTCTGTCCCATTAAGGCAAATGCCGGCTGAACAGGGAGACTTTCAAAGTGAGGACACAAATCTTCAAAGACTGGCCTTGTTTGTGATTCAAGACGCTGAAAGTGGTAGTAAAGAAGAAGATCTTGAAGATACTGATGTCTTCTTTAATGTCAGAACATCGTCCCCTAGGAGTAAAAGTCACAGGTGTAAAGGGAAGGATCAGGTTGAGGTTATAGATGTTGAGGACTCATCTGATAGTGATATCATTGGTAATGCAACAAGAAGGGAGGATAGGAAAGGGAAAGGAGTGGAGTCTCTTCCTAATGAAAATATGGTCAAGGATAAGAAAAGGACTTCAGTTGCAGACTTTCCCAAGTCGTGGAGCAAAGTTGCCAGGTCTGGTAAGAAGAGGAGAATCAGGGAAGAATCAGATTCAGAGTGTGATGATCAAGACATCAACCCTGTGATGAACAGAGCTGTTGATCAAGTGCCTAATGACATCTCATTTCACTATGCCAGAAGTGCGTCCATGTGGAATTGCGTGAGCCAAAGAAGGTTAGCTCTGGAAAGAGAGCTAGTAGCAGACGACTTAGAGACTACTGGAATTGTAGGTCTAATCAAGTTTGCTGGTCTCATAAGGATTGTGTCAGGATTGACTAGTTGCTATGATAGACTGGTCAGAGAATTTATAGTGAATATCCCTGAGTCTATTGATGACAGCAAAAGCCTAACCTTCAGAAGAGTTACCTTCAGGGGTAAGTGTGTCTGGTTCTCTCCTAAGGTGATCAATGCCTACTTAGGAAGAAGTGAGGAAGATGATGGAGAATTAGAAGTTTCTAATAATGTTATCTGCAAAGAAATCACAACTGGTCAGGTAGAAGTTTGGCCTTCAAGAGGAAAGTTATCAGCAAGTTTATTAAGTATGAAATATGCTCTTCTTCATAGAATAGGTGTTGTTAACTGGGTTCCTACTAACCACAAGACCTCTGTTTCTGCTGGGTTGGGCAAATTAGTTTATGCCATTGGAACAAAGAAACTAATTGATTATGGCTCTTACATCTATGATCAGACTATCAAGCACGCTGCAACAAGAGCTGTGAAATTGCCTATTGCATTTCCATCCCTCATTTGTGGGATAATACTGTCTCAGCATCCTAGGATTCTTAACCAGGATGATAGTGTGTGTAGAAGGAAGCCTAGGTTGTCTTTTCATCAGAAGCTGTTTAAAGGAAAACATGTTGCTGATAATGTCAAGGAATCTGCCTCAACATCTACTAATCATACTCATGTCAAGACTGATATGATTTCTGAACTGGAGGAAGTCTGTAAAGAACTAGATGAAGTCATCAGAGTAAACATTGAAAGGAAGGACAAGTTTAAAAAATTACTTATGACTCTGAAGATGAAGGAAAAAGAAAGTGAGAAAGTAGTCGCTGATAAGGAAGATGAGTCTGATAATGACAGTCCAAAAGAAGATGAAGAAGTTGATGATCTCAGCTCAGATGATTAAATCTTTTAATGTTTCTCTTAATTAGTAGTTTTAGTTTTATTTTCTATCTTTGTTTCAGCACTTAATGTGCTTTGTTATGTAATTTGAATTTTGTGTTGTTATATGCACCTTTTATGTTTTTCTATTCTATGATTTGTTTTTCCTGGTTGCTAACTGTGAGGCTAACAATGAGAGTTAGGGTAGTATTAACTGTAGTTAATAGAGCTTTTGTTTGAAGACTGTCTAATTGTGGCTAAAAAGGGGGAGAAGTAGCCAAAGAAAGAAAGCCAAAAGTACAAATGACAAATGATTGTCTAATGTTGTCAAAGGAGTTGTGGTGCTGTCAAAAGAATATGTTAGCTATAGTACAGTAGTGCAGATATTAAGGGGGAGTAATGAGTAGTAATGAGTAGTTACTGTTATGTGATCAGCTGGTCTTGCTGGTTTATGATTGAGGGGGAGCAACATTGTTGAAAATTGTTGCTGTTGAAGATGGTGCTGCAGCAGAGTTCTTGTGAAGAAAAGTCCATAATGAAGTTTTTATGATGCTGCTACTGCTGGATGCTGAAGTGAATTGTTGATGCTGCTAATGTTGAAATATGTGCAGCTCTGGTTGAAGATTGTATCTGTTTGGTTGATGCTGCTTGGAGTTTCAAAATCATTGAAGTTTTTTTTCCGCTGCTGAAGTCTCTGAAGGTGCAGAGTGCAGAGTTTGTTTTAGCCAAAATTAGCCAAAGGGGGAGATTGTTAGTTCCTGGATTGGCTGGAATTTTGGTAAAACAAAGTATGTTCAATGTTGATGTCAAGGTGCTAATGTTGCAACATTGAGTCTTAACACTGGGTTGTGTTAAGTATTTAAATTGCTGAAGTTGGATGTCTGATGTCACATGGCGATGTTGTGACATTAGATCTGCAGAATTAATAACATCAGGTTGTGATGTTGTTAGGGTTTGCGTGTTAGCTGGAATTGTGGAGACCAAGCTGGCTCATTGGTTGCGAATATCTTGGGATAGATATTTTCTGCTGCATAGGAGATCTGGTGCAAATTTGTAGGAGATTTAAAAAGTTGAAGATTTAAAAAGATTTTAGGAGAAAATCTGTTTTAAATATTCAGTTTTAAATAACTGTTAGTTCTCTTGTTTTAGGATTGGCTTAATTTTTGTAAAACAAATAATAGCAGCAATAATGTAATAGAGAAGAACAGGTACAACTAGATGTCCTTTTTAAATGCCAGAACATGTTGTGTTGAAGTTATTCAACAACTGGAACAACATGTCGAAGAAGATGTCTTATGAGGAAGCATTCGACATCGCGCCTGCTGAGCTGGATTACTGAGATTCAGTTATGTTTTGAATTGTACAGAATTTTAAGAGAAAATTATGCATTCTATGTGGCGCATATTTAAAGGTCTAGAAGATTCAATCAGAAATCAAGTTAAATGAAGACTATCTAAATATGGAGACATATTAGGAAATATTAGATTGAAGACCTATTTTCTTGGAGATTATTTTGCAGATTTGTAACAGCTTATGAAGCTGTGATTGAAGGCCCAAATCCAGTTGGGTACAGGTTATAAATAGAAGGGTTTGTAACCTTGGAAGAGACGACTCAAGATGTAGTAGTCTGGGGTTCTGTCTAGGTAAACCTCCCGACTTGTGGGAAGGTTACCCGTATTCCTCGAAACCTGTAGGTAAGAGGAAGTACGTATTGTTCTTGGAGGAAGCTTTGAAGCAACTCCAGGTTGTGGTCTTAGTTAAGGGAAGAAGCTAACAAACGGTGGAGTTTGGCATCACATTTCGCTAAGTATTGTTATTATCAGACGTTGATGTGTCATAGGAGTGTAGTTTCATGTGTAATCAGAATGTAGGTGAAGGGCTGTTGATGCAGTGGTGGATTGTCAACTGCTAGAAATCATTGCGATGATTGGGAGTGAGAAGGGTTTCTCATGTCTAGAGAGGATCTAGGTAGAAGGTTCATTGGGTAGTGATTGAGTGATAAAATGTAAACGGAGAGTTTAGCTTTGAATTGATACTACTGATAGTGGACTTCATCCCTGGCTTGGTAGCCCCCAGAGTAGGTGTGTTTGACCGAATTGGGTTAACAATTTTGTGTGTCTTGCTCTTATCTTTTCAGTACCATGATTATTGCAATATACCTTGCCCTTTGTGATCATGTCAGACCAGATGTCGAATGAAATGTTCTAGGACATCTGAATTCTGCACATGTACCAGAATTTCAATAACAAATCAGGTCAGATATTGTAGCAGGTCCAAGTCCAATTCAGGTTGCTATTTAAAGCGCACAAGATCAAAGGAAAAAGTACATAAATACAGAGAGAAGATCAAGAGCATAGGCTGAGTGTCTTGAGTATTTTGTACGAGTATTGTATACAGAATTCTAGGTTGAATTGTTGAGTCGTTTTCTGTCCTCTCTTAGAAGCTGTGAAGCAATAGAGAGTTATTACTTGATCAAAGCTGTGAAGTAAGATCAAGGTTGCTCAAAGAGGTTGTTCCTTGAGTATTGTTTTAGGGATTGAGTAGTGTTCTCATATCTAAGTGGTTTCTTAGGTAGAAAGTCACTAGTAGGAATTAAGTTTAGGAGATTGTCAACTGGGTTGTTAAGTCTGTAAATTAATTCTACAAGTAGTGAATTTCATCCCTGGCTTGGTAGCCCCCAGACGTAGGTAGTTAGACCGAACTGGGTGAACAATTTGGTGTGTTATTCTGCTGTTTATTCTGTCCATTGTGCAGAGTGTGTTGTTGTGACATCGCACCTTAACATCACACGTCTGATACTAGAATTTCAAATTCCAACTCTTTAACCATGATAACCGACATATGCAAAGTTTTCCGACTTAAAGCATCCGCCACAACATTAGCTTTACCGGGATGATAGTTCAAGATAAAATCATAATCCTTCAAGAATTCTAACCAACGTCTCTGTCTCATATTCAATTCTTTCTGATCAAATAGATACTTCACTACAGCTAACTCTAAATCATGCGTAGGATAATTCCTCTCATGAATTCTCAACTGTCGAGAAGCATAAGCTACCACTTGACCGTCCTGCATCAACACACCACCCAAACCCAACAAAGAAGCATCGCAATACACCACAAATGGTTCATCTGGTTTAGGAAAAATCAAAACAGGAGCTGAAGTCAACCTCTTCTTCAGCTCGACGAAACTCTGTTCACAATGAACATCCCACACGAAAGCTTTACTCTTGCAAGTCAATTGGGTTAACGGAAGTGCCAACTTCGAAAAACCTTCAATGAACCTGCGGTAATAACCAACTAACCCCAAAAAGCTTCTAATCTCAGTCACCGACTTCGGAGCCTCCCACTGTAGAACTGCATCTACCTTGGACGGATCCACAGCAATACCATTACCTAAAATAACATAACCAAGAAAACTCACCTCTTTCAACCAGAACTCGCACTTCAACAACTTAGCATACATCCTCTTCTCTTTCAGTACTTGCAATACAATCCGTAGATATTCAGCATGCTCTTCTTCTGACTTAGAATAAATTTGAATGTCATCAATAAACACAACCACGAACTGGTCCAAATAATTATGAAAAATACGATTCATATATTCCATGAATACACCAGGTGCATTAGTAACTCCAAATGGCATCACAACATACTCGTAATGTCCATACCGAGTCCTAAAAGCCGTCTTCTGAATATCTTTGTCCTTCACTCGTATCTGATGATAACCCGATCTCAAATCAATCTTACTAAACACACGAGCGGCCACTAACTGATCCATCAAATCATCTATTCTTGGAAGCAGATACTTGTTCTTAAACGTCACTTTATTCAGTTGTCTGTAGTCAATACACAACCTCATATTATCGTCCTTTTTCTTCACCAGCAACATTGGAGCTCCCCAAGGTGACACACTTGGCCTCACAAACTTCTTTGCTAACAATTCTTCCAACTGTTTCTTCAGTTCTGCTAATTCTGACGCCGACATCCGATATGGAGCCATATAAATAGGTCTCGTACCAGGTACAAGATTAATGCTAAACTCCACTTCTCTCTCTGACGGTACATCAGCAACATCATCCGGAAACACTTCTGGAAATTCTCGTACCACCTGCAACTCATTAATCACAGACTCGTTCTCCACCGACAAGGATGCAAATAATGCTAACACTTAAGCTTCTTTATCTAAGAGCTCCTTTAACTCTCTAGCAGATAAGTAACCATCTTCCTTCTCTTCTTCTAGAGCAAGGAAACGCACCGTCTTGCTGTAACAATTGATATGAACATGATTGAATTCCAACCAGTTCATTCCCAAAATCACATCAAGATCCCCCAACGGCAAACAAACAAGATCGACACCAAAGTCCTTACCGTAAATCGACAAAGGACAACTCAAACAAACTAGTGAAGTAGTCATCGATCCCTTCGCGGGAGTTTCGATAACCATTTCTCCCTTCATAGAAGAAACAACAAGGCCTAATCTTTTCACACAATCAGCAGCAATAAAATAATGCGTAGCACCAGTATCAATCATTGCAATCAAAGGTGTATTATTAATGTAACAAATACCTCTGATCAGTCTGTCTTCAGTGGAAGTATGAGTTCCTATCAGAGCGAACACTTTCCCTCCAGTTGAAGCTTTCTTCGGCTTCTGACAATGAGTGCTGTTATAGCCCTGCTCTCCACAGTTGTAGCAAGTCACCATATTAGTCTTGTACTCCGCAATCAAATGTCCAGGTTGTCCGCATTTGAAACACTTCTTCACGTCACTCGCGCACTCACTGATACGATGAGCCAACTCACCACACGTAAAACACTTCAGAGGAGTAGGGGCACCTCCCCCAATTAGCTTCTTGCCATCAGCATACCTCTATTTACCCTTATCAGCAGGAGCTGCATATGGCTTCCCACAATGAATCTATTGTTTTCCTTTCCTCTCGGCCAACCCCTTAAAGTGAGCCGATCGAGCTTTGCTATCTTCCTCAAAGATCCTACAGCAATCAACCAAATCTGGACTCAATCGACTGTTTGATATCAGGCCTCAAACCATTCTCGGACTTGATACACTTCGAGAACACAGCAGTCGCCTCACTGTAGTGCGGATAAAACTTGGCCAGATCTGAGAACTTGGCAGCATAATCTGTAACCGACATACTACCTTGCTTCAACTCTAGAAATTTGATCTCTTTCTTTCCCCGAACATCTTCAAGAAAGTACTTCCTCAAGAACTCCCTAATGAACACAGCCCAAGTGATCACTTCCCCGACCGCATCCAATAATTGACGAGTGCTAACCCACCAGTCATCGGTTTCTCCAACTAACATGTGAGTACCCAATCGTACCTTCCGTTCATCAGGACACTCCATAACCCGGAAGATCCTCTCGATCTCCTTGAGCCAATCTTGTGCTCCATCTGGATCATACCTTCCCTTGAAAGTAGAAGGGTTATTCTTCCGAAATTCCTCTTTCCCACGGTTGCCAGCATTAGGCGGATTCTGCATAGCCAGAGCAACAACTTGCAAAGCAGCAACAAGTGTAGCATCGTTCCTCCCAGCCATTCTAAATCTGTTACGCATCAACAACAGAAAACAATGGTTAAGGAACCTACATCGATAGTAATCAACTGTCACACACAACAATAACAACAACTCAACGACTCGACGACTTGGCCGGACGGACCGACCTGCTCTGATACCACTTTGTAACACCCTAAATTCCCCCGTAATATTTAATCGAAAAATCAGAGTAAAATCATCCAATTAAAATTTAAGGCATTACTTTCTACAACACTTGCTCACAAATAGACATGTAACATATTGTATAATTCAATAAATCAACTTTTATTATGCAGCGGAAAAATCAATCATAACAATGATAAGGAAACCTAACGGTTTTGACTGACAACTTTTAATTCGAAACTATAAAGACAACAAAGTCCTTTTAATAAAACAACTCATGCAATAAGCGTTCCTGACTCCCCATATTACATATCAGAGTAGACGCCACAAGGTGAAGTACCTCATCTTCACCGACCACGACTCCAACTACTCCTGAGTATCTGCAGGATGCCGTATAAAGCGTCACCAAACACATAAGGGGTGAGATTCTTAAATCAACAAAAGAGAGAGATGATATAAATAGAAAAGCATACATCATCAAGTTATTCGCCATATCGTAACATCCAACAAGAATCACACACCTCAACTTATACACAGACAATCACCGATAATCATACCAACCATCATGCAACACAACCAACAAGAGAATGCAAATGAGACTCGACTAGACTCAATGCATGTGGTACCAAAATTGATCCCTGTTTCATGATCACAGTTCCCGTTGGAACTCTCGACCCCTGTTTCATGGTCAAGTATGATCCCTATTTCATGATCATACCAACGACCCCTGTTTCATGGTCACGTACGACCTCTATTTCATGATTGCACCAACACATGTGATTGCTTACACCCCATCTGGGCACACAATCACGCCAACAACAATGATTCCATCAAGGAATTCAGATAGACGATAACACCCCACCTGGGCACGCCATCCGACATCTATGCACATGCCATGCACCATCAATGACAACATGCAACAACGACTCATGCATACACATAGCATACTCATCTTCATACCAACATTATTTAACAGTCAACATGCATTCATCTGAACATACATCATTGCACAACTACAACAACTACACATCATTGCATCATTCAATCATGCATTTCACATTATCACATCAACATCAACACAACAAGCATATAACACCTCCACACATGCTCACCATACAACAACAACAACACAACATTAATATAATATAAAACAAATATTTTCCATGAATTTTCAGTCAATAAAAATAATATTTTTCAATCCCAGGTCGCGTTAAGCGAGCCCCACCCTCGCTAAGCGCACAGCTCTCTGCCTCGAAGAGACAAAATTTCTCCAGACCGCGCTAAGCGGGCCCTGCAATTCTGCAGCCTAAAACCCTACGATGACAGCAACAAACAACCTGCATTTTTCTGCACTAAACTCGAGTTTTAACAACAATTTTTCACAGTTTTTGCACCAATAGCCTACATCTAACATTTGCAATTCAACCAAACAAATCAAACAAGACTAATTCATCAATTCCAATCATATTATCACGAATCTTCCTAAAACCCTCATTCAACCCCATGGATTACAACCTAGTGATTTCTACTTCAATACTTACATCATTTAACCCTTGAGAGAAGAAAGAAATCCCACCCTTACCTTAAAGTGATGAGTTTTCCTAACTTCGATGGATTCTCCCTTTCTTCCTCTTGCCCTAGCTCTTCTCCCTCTTTCACTTTTTCACGTAGAATGAGAATAATGAACTCTCACTCTCTAATTCTCTAATCAATCCCCAAGTGATAAGAACCATCTCATCGAAAGTTATCAATTTTTTTCCGCATACGGAAAAGTGTCGCCTAAGCCATCTCTCCCCAGTTTATTTCTGGATTGGAGGTTGTCCTCAACAACTTTGATAACTTGAACCTCTGAAAGACAATCAAGATGTTCGACCGATACCTTTGGAACATCACTCTTCACCATTGAAGATGATATATTTGCTTTCATGGATTAAGGAAAGTCCCCAGGGAAAGCCTCTTAACTAAAGACTCTCGACACTACATCGGTCTTTCTCTAGAGAAACTCAATGTTAATGAATTCATCAGCACTTCAAATTTGGATCACATCACATGGAATTTCTCCAAAAAAAATCTCGAAGAAAAGTGTGATATCCCCAAGCAAAAAGTAGTCTCTCAAGAGACTCGCGTTCCCCAGTAGAATCAACAAATGGCAACTCCAATAGAGAAGTTTGCACACCTCTACAGCTCATGCCAATGGATTTCCTCAGCAAGTCTCACATCAAATTTTTCATCAAATGGCATCTTACAATAAAACTCGCCGAGAAGTTTGATGAAAACTGCTATGAATAACATCCCTTGTCAAGAACAGGAACTTGACAAGGAGAAACTGAGACCAGTTCCTTGGCTGAAAACCAGGATCGAGGGGAAGTTTATTTCAGAAACTGAGACCAGTTCCTTGGCTCAAGACCAAGATCGAGGGGAAGTTTATCAGAAACTAAGACCAGTTCCGTGGCTGAAAACCAGGATCGAGGGGAAGTTCTACCTTTTCTAAGTATCAACACTTAGCAAAAGAAGATGGATGAGCAAGGTTCCATTCATAACCACCGTCAAAATTTTTTGTATTCCGATATTTAATCCTCTTGCACCCTGAATGTCCGAATATCTTCTCCATTCACACCTTCGGGTCCAAGCAGATTAAATAGGGGCATCTGTCATACCCCAAAATTTGACCACCAATATTTCACATCATTGTGAGAATCATCACCACAATATGGATGTACCATCATACCTTATCAATCTCCTCAAAGGATTGTGGAGTATTTACTATAATCAAGAACTAGGGTTTTGAACCCTCTCAGAGCACTTAGACAAAGGATCAATCAAGAATTGACATGATCTTCAACTTGTCTAGTCTCTCAAACATCCATGAAGGATCAAGAGGTCTCCCATATCAAGAATTAAGCACAACGTTGCAACATTCCCAAGTGGATCGAGCCTCAAGATCACTAGTGTCACCAAATTAGGGTTTTGGTCGACCAAGGCCTCCAGATGAAAATTTCGATCTGGGCATGAGCCAATACCTCAATGTATGATCCAATAAGCTCAAAGAAACCTCAAGAGCCCATCCACAATGGCAAAATCATCTTGAAAGTCTATCTATCAAAAAATCAGGAATTAGGGTTTTGACCTAATTCAACCCTTGAGTTAACTTGTGAAGCAAGGCATGACTTGAAGCTTCAAGATGAACTTCAAGGACCTCAAATACATCATATTGATACATCTATAAGATTTTATTGACTCAAAGAGCTTGATTCATAAGCCACAAAAACTCAAAACCATCTGATCACAAATTAGGGTTTCTGATGAAAAAACTCAACCCTACCCTTGACTGTTGACCTACCCATGATCTCAAATCTTGGGGAAGGGTCCAAGACATTCCTAAATACCCCTAGAGGCCATCCATGATGTTTGATTAGGCCAAAGGATTGCTTTCACAAAAGGATCATAAAATTCAAAATTCATCTAATGAAAAAGTCAACTGTGTTAAAACCAAGTTTGACTTTTGAGATTTTTGGTCAACCAAGGCTTCCTCAACCCTAAAGTGATGTTAATATGTGATTTGAATCATCATTCATCAAGAAAAGTCAAGAAAAGTGAGTTAACTTGCAAAAGGGGTAACTTAGAGAAACTTAAAATCTTCAAAGTTATGGAATGAAATGGATTTGGTACCAACTTTGCAAGGTCATATCTCCCTAACCCTAAGGCTTTTTTCTCCCATTCAAAGCTTAGATTGAAGTTCATCTTGCATACTTCAAATATTTCAACTATACCTCATTCCAATTCATTATGGATTTTGAGTTATGGATTGATCAAAATCACAAAAACATGAAAATGACACTTTTTCCAACACTTAGTGAAATTTTCAAAAAGTCAGAATCTGCTTTAATTTTTCCAAAATGTAGAGGCATTTTTCATTGTAATGCAAGTTGATTCAAAACCAAAGTTGGACATTATGTTAAAGTAGGATACATCAGCTTTCTAAATTGACCAAAAACTCCATCAAACTCCATTTGAGCTAGGAGTTATTGATCTTCCAAGTTGCCTTACTGCAACTGTTTTCATGACAGAATTTGGTACAAACTTGCACCCCACGATTCTTTGGATTGATTTTGAACACTTTGATCATCAAAATTATGTTCAATTACAACACAAACGGGTGGATAATCTGATCCATAACACAAAATTCCAAAGACCTAGCCTTCCATGTGCAAAATCATCATGAAAGGAATCTTGAAATTCAAATTTGGCATCAAGCATTAAAGTGATGCATTGAGGTGGCATAGATGAACCACAAACCAGTCTAATTAAGTCAAGATGTATCCAAAAATCAGATGACCTAAACCTGCAAAACCAGGTACAAGTCAATGGCTAGAGGAGACCATTGACCAAAGAATCAAGGCATTCAATACAATCTGATCCAAGCTGCCAAATACTATTGATGCCAAAACATATTTACTCTACTATAAATAAAGCTCATTTGTGCTCAAATTAAGTACACCAAAGCCCCCAAACTGAGGCTTTACTCAAAATCTCTCTTTCACTCCCACTTTGCCTTCTAACTCAAGTTACTATCGGGTTTTAAGTTTGAGAGTGATTCCAACCAAACCAATGGTTCACACCCCTCATAAACATCATATGTAGGTGATCTAAACACTGAACCAACATCTGGAACATCAAATTCTTTAAAATCATCAGCCAGTTGCTCAAATTCTTGACAGAGTTGCAGTTGAGGTGCTATAATCAGTTCCAGCTCATTTCAATTTGTTCTAAGCATCCAAACACATCCCTTGAGGCACAAGGAAGCTGTCCAAATCATTGGAACTCATCTGCAACACCTCTAAGCTAGGATTTGATCCACACCTGCAAAGGTAAGCCACAAACTTCCAAACTCATTGAATTATGCATCATAAACATATTTTGCGATTACCATTGTGTTTCTGTTTGTTTATAGATCATTTACCCTCAATCTTTTGCTGTTTATGATTCTTGTATGAGATTTCATTAAGTTGTTGCAATTTTTAGGGTTCATCTAGTTTTACCATGCTATCTCTTGATTCAATTAATTTAAACAAAATTGAGTATTGACATTATATTCCTTGTTCCAAAACGCATGATTTTCATATTTGGATCATGTGAAATGATTGAGAAACGATTGAGATAGGAGGCTTCACGCATCTGGCTTAAGGAAGAAGATGGCCATGGCGCCATTTCTTCAGAAATTCAACTTGTTTTACTATATATTATTCAATTTCCATGTTATAACTGAATTGGCATTGTGCCCTAGTGGAAACATTAGTATGTTTGTGTGTGTGAGCGAGCGAGAGGTATGGGGTTCGAATCCCCCTCGCCCCAGACCTTTTTTATTTTTATTTTTTTGATCATTTTCAAAGGTATTTTACACATATTATGCACCCTAGTCATTCCCCATCAGGCCACGCACATGGCTCAGATGGTATAGTTTTAGACTCCCCACCCCAAGGGCGTGAGTTCAAACCTTGGGGGGGACATTTCTAATATTTTACCACTTAATTTTTATCAATTTGTCACCAATCTTTTTAATAACTTTGAAACTTAATTTCTCATTCATTTTCATCATTTTTTATTGGTTCTTTTTTGCAAAAATTCACAAAATTGATAAAGTATTTTATTCTACAAAAATTTCACAAAGATATTATTTATTTCATATATTTGGTATTTTTGTAAAGAATTATATTTTTATTTGTTTTTAAACATTAAAAATATTTCTTTCTCTTGGTTTTACAAAGTTCAAATGATTTTTTTATCATTCCATGAATGAACTTGATTTTTTAAACATTAATCAGAGATTACAATTTAATTTTACACATGTTTGATTATTTTAATTGAAATTTATTCAATTTAAATACATTTTAAATCAAAATTAGGGTTTTAATCATTCTCGCCCTCACAAATCTTTGAAAATCATCTTTGGGCCTCTAATAGAGTGTAATACCCAACCCCTTTTGAAAACCAAAACTTTTTGGGCCTCAGTCATTGTATAAGTCCCACTGCGATTTCAAAAATCTCGGCGCGATCGTCATTTCATTTCAAAATCAACTGGGCCTCTCCTTGATTTGTTAGCCCCGTCTCTTGTACAAAAAATAAACTTTGGGCCTCTAATAGAGTGTAAGACCTAATCCTCTTTGTAAATACAATAAACTTAGGCTTCAGTCATTGTATAAGTCCCTCTGTATTTTTCAAATTACGGCGCGATCGTCGACTTTTCAAAAGAATTAATCTGGGCACTTTTGTTGTATAAGCCCCAAATTTCTTTTCAAACAACTTTCTTTGTGATTTAAATTCAAATGTTAAGTTGTTATCAAAACTTTCTTCAATTTCCTAAACAACTAACTATTACAGCTATGGAAACTTGCTCACCTGTAAGTTTTTATCTACTTTCATTTACATGCTTAATATATAACTGTATTGTTGGAAGCTTGCTCACCTGTAAGTCCTTCTTACATATCCTTTTAAATACTTTTCATATATCAACTGTATATATACCTGTATATCTGCTTAGAGTTTTCCCCGGTAATTAGGTCTAGAATTTAGATAAATCCAGTTGTAACTCTTTCAACTCAGTCAAAACTAGATCCCCATAGGATTTCCAGATACAGTCTTGCCTCTTCTTGGGCTTATACAATATGTAACAAAGAGAATGGCATTATTCCCGGTGAAACTTTTCTCAGACTGTCACTATTAGAAATTGTCAAAGAAATTCATTTCCCCAGAGAGGATTAATTCCCGATGAAACTTCTCTTGAATTTCTTCAAACTCTAAAACTGTTCGCTAAAGAAAGGATTAATTCCCGGTGAAACCTTTCTTGAAATTTCTTAAGTGTGGACCCACAAGCTAGCTTCCTAAAAGTAATCCCAAACTCCTCTTGGGCTTTGTATAAGGACCCTCAGGCTTCTTAAAAGTTCTCGTGCCTTCTCTTGGGCTTAGTACAAGGACCCAAAAGACCTCTTAAAGGTATAAGACAGAACCTAGTCATCCTTTGATAGAGCAGTCTTCCTGTGTCAAATTATCAGATCAATTTAGGGTTGACCTTCATCCCTTAATATCTAAGCCTCCTCTTAGGCATCACAAAACATTGAAGTTCACCACCGAGCTTTTATTTATCCAAAGGAAAGGGTAAAGATCGAAGAAAACCCTAAGAGGATCTAAGTTCGGGGGTTGGTTATACTAAGGGAAGGTATTAGCACCCTAAGTATCTGTAGTAATCTATAGGAACCTCTTATTATATTGTGTTAAGTTAAGTTTGCTTGCTAAGGTAATCTGCTAAGGGTAAAGGTAAAGACCTAAGGGTATGTACACTAAGTTTGCTCGCCAAGACGTCGCATCTTGTGCCTACGTATCTAACAAAAGAATCAGAGCAACCGTAGTTTACCTAACTAAGGGTGAAGGAGGAACTATTGACTATGGCAAAAGTTCCAAGGGGAATGATTATGAGCTCATGTAGAGTTTAAGAAACTCTCTAAGTCTAAGTTGTGATGGGGGAAGTGAATACTCAAGATGATGAGTTCCACAAAGAGTCCAAGAACTCTAACTTAGTTTTAAGTTGTAAGATAGAACGGCTATGAGGCCAAGGAAAGTATCCTATGACTAGGAGGTCAAAGGAAAGAGTTACCAATGACTATGAGGTCAAAGGTGATAAGATGATGGCTCTATGACTATGAGGTCAAGAGGGGATCCTATGACTATGAGGTCAAGGAGGGATGATGAGCTATCTATGACTTTGAGGCCAATTGAGAGACTTTCCTTTGAAAGGAGGGGGAAACAATTTATGAACAAGAGTTGAATGAACAATATGATTTCAATGATTCAAAGATAGAAAACATTTAATCAAATATACAACTAACTTTCAAGTATGAACATGGCAAACATGGATAAGCAAACGCAAGTAAGGCAGAGATAACATTATCAAAGTTTGAAAACAGAGACATGTTAAGTTATGAAAATTAGCAACAAAAGCCAATACGTACAAATAACAGAATTACATTGTTCAACTCAAAGAACAAATCTCAAACAAAAATTTCACATACCACAGAATACTCAAAAATCTCAAAAGTTTTCAGGAGGCAGTTGGTGATTTTCCATAAAATTCTAAAAATTGAATATATAGTAAAGCATATTTTTTGTTTTGAAGTTTTAGAAAGAAAATAACAAATATGAGAATTGAAATAAATAAATAAAACTAAGTTTTAATGTGGTGGTCGCCAACAATGCATGGCAAGTGCCATAACATTGTGGCAGGCGCCACCCTTCACGGCTAGTTCATTGGAACTGGTGGAAGGCGCCACCAAACAAAAGCCAAAGCCTTTTATGGCATGGCAGGCGCCACATGCCTTATGGCAAGCGCCACCTAGGCATGGCTAGTGCCATATTTTTCATGGCAGGTGCCATGATTTTCTTCATGGCAGGCACTATTCATCATGGCCAGTGCCACACCTTGTGGCCAGTGCCATCAAAATATATGGCGGGTGCTACGATCCCTTTTCTTTTTCATTCATTTTTTAAACAACAACCATAACCCAGTTCATGATAAAATCAAACAAAATTCATACATTAATATTTGAGAGATTTAATCAGGAATCAGATATTAACATGATAATAAATATGATAACAGTTATGGTGGAATGATCATGTTATTTTAAAACGAAATAAAAAGGAATGAACGTTACCTAGTGGAGAAATTCCACTGCCTCTTCACAAGTAAGAGTTCTGAAAAAAATAAATGATGAGCTTCTTCTCCAAAACTCTTGCCACAACGTACTTGCAGATTTTCAAGAATAACTGGGGGAGAAAAAGAAGAGAGTATTCAGCCTATGTTTGGGGTGAATATTGGTGTGTTTTTTCATTGAGGAGTAATGCCCTATTTATAGAAAGAAAAAAAAATAGGAAAAGTGAAGGTATGGTCAGATATCCAAACTTGCCAAATTTTCCCTTTTCCAGTTTCCTTCGTGCAAGTGAGCTGGCTGAGATTTGAAAAGTCTTCAAGAGCTCTATAGGGTTAGGTTGCTTTTGATTGCTGATGGGATCGGAGCCATGCTTTTACTGAAAAGTTTTTCTTTCTTCATGATGAGTTGCATCCACTTGCATTTAATTTGTTTAAAACATAATATTTTAAGTGTACAAATTGTAGGAATTGTGGGGTCACCATATAAGACCATGGAAAACGCCACATCCACATGGAAAGTGCCACAAAACCTCATGGCAGGCTCCAGGAATTTTATTCATGGCAAGCTCCAGGCTTCCTTCATGGAGGGTGCCATGTTTTTTTCATGGTGGGCGCCATGTTTTCATGTGGCAAGTGCCACATTTTCATGGTCAGTGCCACCATATCATGGCCAGTGCCACAAAACTTTTTCTTGTTCAATTTTTTTTTCAAACCAAATTCACAAATGCCTTGGTGATCTCTCATGCCCTCAGTCAATGATTGAGCATATTAATATGGGACATGACTTGAATACTTCATTTTGGGCCAATAACATCAAAGTCTGAGGCTTGACTTTGTCAGTCAAAACCCTAATTTCCTCAGGAATTCTAATGGATGATCTTTGAGGATATTGCTTCTTAAATCTCTTCTAGGGTCCATAGATGGCCTCTAAGGATGTCAAGTATCTTGTTGAATCATGTCCCAAAGCTTGGGAATATATCTTGATCAAAATCAAAGGCAATGGTTGGTTGGTGCTGATAAAATCCTAGTTTGAGTCATGGTGAATCTTGTGGCTCAAGACACTTGAAATAGGAACCAAACACACTTGATTTCTTGTTAAATAAGACCTCTTGAAAGTATGTGGGCTCAAATGGTTGGTGAACCCTTTAAGATACTGCCTAATCACAACAAGGTTCTTCAATGATTCTTCAGGTTAAAACCCTAATTCCACAACTCTAGACCAGATGATCTCTTCTTGGTTTATCTTGACTCAATCTTATTAAGATTATGGAATATGATTTTAGGAATTCATAATTAGCCTCCAAGACCAAATGGTTGCAATTTTTAGCCTCAGTTATCTTTCTTGAACAAATGGCTTCTCATGAGAATCTCACCCAAACTGGTGAGCACTTGTGATGATTGTATGGAGCCAAAGAATGTCTTTGGAGACCTTGAACATTTGAGAGTCTGGCTTATTGACCTTTATTCTCTTTCCTGTGTAAACCCTGGCTTTCACATAAGAACAAACTAGCAAGATATGGTGGTTAGTTAACAATGCACAGATGATAGAACCCTAAATGTAAGTGCAAGATGTTATGACATCTAAGGGGTAAAATTTGGGTTACAACACTTGCCCTTATTTAAATAGCTTTACCGGATGGCACGGGGAAAGAAGGTACTGAGGACATCCCGGTGAAAGGTATTTAAATATAGGAAACTGGAAATTTTGCCCTTAGATGGAATGCAGATGCTAAGGACAAGCAACAGACATGCATATGATGACATGCGATGAACTTCTAGTATGATGATATGGTGCCATGATAGTGCAAGAATGCAGACAAACAAAACACCAGAGATAAAGAGCAAATAACCACAGGTGAGCTTACGGGGAAGGATAAGGTTAGCATCCATGAGGAAGACTCACTAGTGTAGCGAGCGATTTTGGACGTGGTTCTTAAGCACTGGTCGCTCTCTGCGGTTGAGTTTACTACAGGTCGATTCATTTTTTATCCTATTAAAGCTGATGAAGGAAGGGAAATAGATGTCTCCAATTAACCCTGTTTTACATACTGAGTTTAAACAGCGGTCTGTTAGGTTACGAATGCTACAATGTGGGGGGGGGCTTTTGTACTGGTTATTTGTATTTTCGCCAATACAGTTTTCTTTCTTTTTATCTAGGCAGAGGGTTTCTGACGGGAATAAGGATTAGGATATTAGGACTGATGTTTTTGGATTACTGCTTTTGAAATGGGATTTGGGTTTTTCGTTGATTGTGCTCGCTAAGATCTTTTCTTTCGATCTTATGCCTACGTATTCCCGTTTACCGAAACAGGGAAATCAGAGCGTTCGTAGTTCCTCCTATTCTATGGGAGGAAATTGTGTTTTGGTGTCTTGTTCAAAGCCCAAGACGTGAAGCGAAAAGGTTGTTTGTATCTTGTTCAAAGCCCAAGATATGAAGCTGAAAGGTCTCGACTTTAGAGAGAATTTATCGTCTCTAAAGAGGGGAGAAGGAGAATTACTTTAACTGGGATACGCGGATCCGAGCAATGCCATATTTTCCGAAGAAGGGGTTTTTAACCTGAAGGAGAAGACTTTAACTCAGTGTAGAGCAACGCCATCTTTCCTTAGGAATTCCTCATACTAAAAGAAGGACAGTGGCATGGATATAGATGATCCAGAGGCTTGCCGCTTACAGCGATTAGATGAAAGGGAAGGAGTTGTTGATGTTTGTGTACTATGAACGAGGCACAGGTTTGATGCTAAAAGGTTGATTGGATCAACCAGTGGTTTTCTTATACAAAGCCTAAGAGGAGGCTAATTTCCGCTAGGGAAAATCATTATACAAAGCCTAAGAGGAGGCTATTTTGTGTCTCGTACAAAGCCCAAGAGAGAGGCTAAAAGGGTTGACTCTACAGGAGAATCTTTTGGTATCTTGTATAAAGCCCGAGATGGAGGCTAAAGTTTGTTTGGCTCAATAAGAACCTTTTTGTATCTCGTATAAAGCCCGAGAGAGAGGCTAAAAAGTTTGTTCCGCTGGGGAGAATCATTTGTACAAAGCCCAAGAGGAGGCTAGTGTAACTGTTTCAGTTAAGTGACAGATCCAGTAAACTGATTTCAAAAGAGAAAATTAGTTCTTATATGAGCAACACTGTACTCGAGGATTTGGTTCGAGGACCCGGGTTATTCCTTTTCTTTAAGGAAGTGGGAAATCCAGAGGGTATTGAGACTGTCCGAGTCTACGGGTTTCCTTCCTATCTGACGAAAGGGTCACTTAAAAATGTCTTTGAGACTCAAGGAAAATAGACTGTCCAAGTCTAGAGTTTTATCTTTTGTACTATGTTTTGAGAAACAGTAGTAGACTCTGGAAAGGACTGATCTATGAAGATTACTAAGTTCTGTTCCTATACCTCTAGGAGGTTGTCGGGACAATTTGTATGAAGCCCAAGAGAAGGCTGGAAACTTTTAAGAAGCCGATCGGTCCTTGTACGAAGCCCAAGAGAAGGCTATCATTCCCGGAGGAAGAGATCATTATACGAAGCCTAAGAGGAGGCTGTGAATACTTCTAAGAAGCCGACGGGTCCTTGTACTAAGCCCAAGAGAAGGCGGGGTTGCTTATAGGAAGCCTGTGGGTCCTTGTACTATGCCCAAGAAGAGGCCGATGCTTTTAAGAAGCCCGTGGGTCCCCAAACCCCGAGAAATTCAAGGCAAGCTATTCACAAGGAATAGAGCAAGTCAGGAAAGTTTGAGAATTTGGAAGAAACTCAAAGATGCCATTCATGGAGAATACATTTCATCTTTGGGAGTAGAGTTTCTTGACGATTCCTAAGGAGGACAGCCGAAGAAAAGACTGTATCTGGTGCTCCTATTTGGGATCTAGCTGTCTATTTCTACGAATAAACGAAACGACTTTGCCTAGTTCTAAACGTAGTTGTCGGGGAAACTCAAATATCTATACTATTATTACACAGTTGATATGAGTTTATGAAAGGAGACTTACAGTGAGCAGCCCCACAATACAGTTATATATGAAAGCAGTAAATGAAAGCGGATAAACACTTACTGGGTTATAGAGCTTCCATGCTGTTTGGTTAGTTGTTCAACAAAGAAAGATTGAAAACAACAGTATATTCAAAATCAAAGGAGAAAGTGCTTTGAAAGAAAGATTTGGGGCTTACATCTCAAGGAGAGGCCCAGGGTTTTACCAGTGAGTGCATTGTTGAATTTGTACAGAGGGACTTATACAAGTGACTGTGGCCCGAGAAAGGTTTTCTGTACAAAGGGATGGGTCTTACACTCTCTCAAGAGGCCCAAAAAGTTTAAAGAAAAAGAGTGGGGCTTATAACACGAGGGTAGGCCCGGTGGACTTTTCGTTTAAAAATGGCGATCGCGCCGAGGTTTTCTTTTAACGCAAAGGGACTTATACAATAAGTGAGGCCCAAAATGATTTGGTCAAAAAGATTTGGTCTTACACTCTATTAGAGGCCCAAAACTGTTGAATGGGTCTTATAGCTCAAGGAGAGGCCCAGATGATTTTTCAACGGATGATGATCGCGTCGTTTGTTTTTTGACGGTATCGGGACTTATACAATAAGTGAGGCCCAAAATTGATTTGGTCAAAAAAGGGGGTTGGGTCTTACACTCTAATAGAGGCCCAAAGTGTTTTGAATGGGTCTTATAGCTCAAGGAGAGGCCCAGATGGTTTATTTTTAAACGGGCGACGATCGCGCCGTTTACTTGTACAGAGGGACTTTTACAATGAGTGAGGCCCAAAAAGTTTTTGTACAAGGGGGTGTGGGTCTTACACTCTCTTAAGAGGCCCAAAAGTGTTTTGAAAATGATTTATGAGGGTTGAATTAATCCAAAAACCCTAATTTGTTTTCAAAATATATTTAATTGAATAAAAATTCAATTAAAATGATCAAAATTGTTTAACACATGGAAAACAAATTGTGATCTTGGATTAATGCTTCAAAAATTAAGTATTGACCTACAAAATAATTAGAAAGCATTAAAAGTTGCAAAATCAATGTGGAAAAAATATTTAAAATGTTAAAAACAATTAAAACATTAATTCTTTACAAAAATTCAATTATATGAAATAAATAATATTTTTGGGATTTTTTGGGAAAATAAAATATTTTAACATTTTTGTGAATTATTAAAAAAAGAATCAACTCAAAATCATTACAACTCAGAGAGAAATTAATTTTTGAATCAATTAAATAAAATCACAAAATTCAAATATTCAAATATTTGAAAAAAGGCGCCAAGAACACCCAAGAACACGCGCGTGTTCTGGGTTTGCCCAGATTTGCATTTTCTCTCCAATCTCCTTGAATACTTGATTATAACATGCAATCCACATATCATTGTGCTCGTCTCAACCTCACGATCATGTCTATGTACTTTAATTTCATTTAACTTAAACATACAACAAGAAATCATGAAAAATCCTCAAGAACCCTAATTTCTGCATGAAGGCTAGGATTTTTGATACACGATTCAAACAATGCAATTAATTGAGGGAAAACATTCCATGCATGATTATGAACATATGGCCAAATTATTGTGCGAGGAAATATGCATAGATTGAGAGATGACCAAGCTTAGGCTTACCTCCAAGTTGTGACAGCAAGAGCAAATTGATTTCGGAGTTGGAGGTGTTACAGATGAGTTGTGATGATCTGAACAACTTCCCTACACCCTATGGAGTGTGTTTGAATGCTTGGACTTGATTGAAATTGGCTGGATCACTTCATGGCATCTCAACTGCAACTTGGTTAAAACCTTGAGCAATTGACTGGTGATTTTGTGAAATCTGTGTTCCAGATGTTGTTTGAGTGTTTGGATCACTTCTATATGATGTATGTGAGGTGTGAGAGTGATTGGTTTGATTGGAATTGCTCTCAAACTCAAAACCCGATAGCTACCTTGCTAAGAAAGGCATTTTTGCCAAGAGAAAGAGATTTTGAGGAAAGCATCTGTTAGATGGCTTTGGTGTACTCAAACTGAACACAATTGAGCTCTATTTAAAGTAGAGCAAGTTTGTTTTGCAAGGAATAGTGAATGGCAGCTGGTAAGTAGGTTTGGCCAATGTTGTCCAATGAGAATTCAAGTCTCCTCTAGCCATTGACTAGAGGTTAGGGCACAGAGCTTTGGTCCCCTTGGTCTTGGATAAGTCTTGACTGATTCCAGATGAGAATGGCTCAGTCCATGCCAACTTGATGGTTCCATTGAATGCCTCATTCCAAATTTGGAGTCTTGTCCCTATTTTGGCAACTCTAGGTTCAACATGTTATTTCTTGTTCCATGGACTTTGGATGCTTGGCTCAGTGATTGTCCCCTTTAGATTCAATCCTCAGAGGTGTCCAAGTGGATAGGAGCATTCGAAATTGGCTGATTTTGGCAAATCGAGCCAAAATGCAAAATCTGTCTTGCTTTGACAGATTTCAGCAAGGCAACTTGACAATGTCATATCTCATGATGTAGGTTGAATTTGGCAATGTTCTTGGCCATTTTGGAAAGCTCTTACATGATACAATAACTGTTTGAACAAGTTTGGTTTTGATCTCTTTTGATTCCAAGTGAAAAATCCCCCTACATTTGGCAAAAAGTGAAGGCAGATTCTGACTTAGTGAAAATTTCACTAAGTGTTGGAAAAAGTGACATTTTCACTTTTCAGCCACTTTGATCACTCCATAACTCAAAATCCTTAATGAATTGGAATGACTTGTAGTTGAAGTTTTTGTAGATGATAATGAGGGCTATAAATCCATCTTTGGATGAGAAAAAATAGCCTTGTGGTTTAGGAGTTATGGTCCTCCAAAGTTGGTACCCTAGCCACTTTGATTTTAACTTAGAAAAATTTATAAGTTTTTATGGTTACCCCTTTTACAAGTTATCTCACTTTTCTTGATTTTTCTTGATGAATGATGATTCAAATCATACATTAACATAATTTTAGGGTTAAAAATCCATTTTGGTGAAAAATCTCAAAAAGTCAAAGTTTGACTTTTGTGCACAGTTGACTTTTTATCAGATGAATTCCAAACTGTGCAATTCTTCAGGAAATCATGTCCTTGACCTAAATCAAACTTGATGGACATGTTCCATGGGTGTCATAGGGTATATTTATTCATGACTTAGGGTTTGGGAGCATGTCCAGGTCAAAAGTCAAAGTTACAGTTGACTTTTCTCGCGAAACCCTAATTGTGGTGCAGATGAAATTGAGACTTGTTGCTCAAGCTTCTTGGATTAATACATTGTTCCAAATGGATCAATATAGTTCATTAGAGACCCTCAAATCATGCCTTGAGGTCTTGGCTCATGGTTTGTCTCAAAAGTCAACTTAGGGGTGAATTAGGTCAAGAAACCCTAATTCCTAATTTTTGATGTATGCATCCCCTGAGGTAAAATTGAGTTGATGCATGGGTTCATGAGGTTCCATGGAGTAAATTAGGTTATGTTTTGGATCAATGGCTTGTGCCCAGATGAAAATTTCCAACTGGAGGCCCTGGGCGATCAAAACCCTAATTTGGTGACACAGTCGATCTAGAGACTTAATCCACCTAGAAGGGAGCAGCTTTGTGCTTAATCCTTGAAGTGGGAGTCCTTTTGATCCATTGTGGATGTTCAAGAGGTTAGACAAGTTGAAGATCAAGTCATTCCTTGATTGATCCTTTGTCTAAGGCTCTGAGAGGGCTTGAAACCCTAAGTGCTGATTGCAGTCAATGCTCAACAATTCCTTGAGGAGATTGGTGAGGCATGATGATTCATCCATATTGTGATGATGATTTGCACAATGATGGGAAACTTTAGTGGTCAAAATTTGGGGTATGACAGATGCCCCTATTTAATCTTCTTGGACCCGAAGGTGTGAATGACGAAAGTATTCGAGCATTCGGGGTGCAAGAGGATTAAATATCGGAATAACCAAAATTTTGATGGCTATGAATGGCAGCTTGCGCATTCATCTTCTTTTTCTAAGCCATGATGCTTAGAAAAGGTAAACTTCCCCTCGATCCTGGTTTCCTACCAAGGAACTGGTCTTAGTTTCCGATTTGAACTTCCCCTCGATCCTGGTTTCTTACCAAAGAACTGGTCTTAGTTTCTGAAATAAACTTCCCCTCGATCCTGGTTTCCTACCAAGGAACTGGTCTTAGTTTCTGAAATAAACTTCCCCTCGATCCTAGTTTCCAACCAAGGAACTGGTCTTAGTTTCTGAAATAAACTTCCCCTCGATCCTGGTTTCCAACCAAGGAACTGGTCTTAGTTTCTTTTGTCAATAAACTTTATTGACAAGGGACGCTATTTGTAGCAGTTTTCCTCAAACTTCTCACCGAATATTCCTGGGGAGATGCCATTTGACGGAAAAGGTTTTGATGTCAGACTTGCTGGGGAACCCAATCGTCTGAATTGTAGAGGTACACAAACTTCTCTGTTGGAGACTCCATTTGTCGATTCTACTGGGGAAAGCGAGTCTCTTGAGAAACTGCTTCTGCTTGGGGATATTGCATCATACTTTTCTCGGGATCTTCCCAGAGAAACGCCATATCATGTGATCCAATTTTGAGGTGCCGGCGACCTTTTCATCAGCGGACTTTCGGAGAAACACTGTTGTACTGCCGAATCTCTGTTTAAGAGGCTTTCTCTGGGGATGTTCCTTAATCCGGGAAAGCAAGGGTATCATCTTCAATGGCGAAGAGTGACATCTGTTGAAGGTTCTATGATGTTTCAGAGGTTCAAGTTATCAAAGTGGTCAAGCGCCGACTCTGATCTAGAGATACACTGGTGGCGAGATTATCCAGACGCAGCAATTCCTGACGAGAACAAAGGCTGACAACTCGATTGAGAGGACGGTTATCACGACAGGATAAGACCGACTCAAGTGATAGTGATGCAGTATGAAATGTGAATGCAAATCAAATGCATGATGTATGTATGTATATGCTGACAAAACAGATGCGACATAAGACTAATAGATGAACACGGCTGAATACTCGGCCATCGCGGGGCGAAAAAGCACCGCTGGTTCAAAATAGCAATTCCACGTTGCTTAGGAGAGATAGTCCCCGTTGGGAGCTATGTTGATTGGGCTTAGGAGATGAGAACTCGGCCGAGGCGTGTCAGGCGAAACAAGGTCTCTGACACAGTTGATCCTTCACTCAGGCACACTGGCTTAGAAGGAGTACTTTGATTCTGCACTTTGAGGCTCGCTTACTTCTGGAGAAGCGATCGATGTTCTTCTGATGTTCACAGTCAAAAGGAATGCCATCTTTAATTTAAAAGCAGAAAAAGTTTTAACAAGTAAATTCATTTTATTTTATTTCAAGAGTCGTTAATTAAGTTAAACAACGTCGTTCTGTAAAGCTAAAACAAGTAAGAATTACAAACAAAAGCACAAGGGCTCAAATTTTATTGATAAGATGGAGATCAGCCAAACGCGTGATCCCAAAGAGTATTTACAAAATTCAGAAAATGGTAATTTACAGGGAAAAGGGCTACGTTGAAACATTACGACCACTATCCTTCTACCAACTTTGAATTCTGGGCATCCTGAGCTTCTGTCGAAGATGAACTTTGACTGGAGATTTCCTCCGATGGGTGACGTAACTGTTGCTGAGGGAAATGCCTCTGTTGAACATAGTTACTTGCCATTATCCCTAATTTTTTCCTGGATTGTACTATGATGTTTCCTATCCACCGGGATGATTTTTTTCATGTCTCTAACTTTTGCCTGGACCGCCCTTTCGGGTTTTCAGTCCACCGAGACGTTCTCTTTTTTTTTTTTAGTTTGGGCGAAGTATTTCTTGACTACATCAACATTCGTTGGGTAGGCAAATTCCTCTCCGTCCATGGTTGCAAGTCTCAAGGCGCCGCCTGAGAAAGCTTTCGTGACCACATAAGGGCCATCATAATTCGGGGTCCACTTGCCCCGAGAATCAGTGAGAAAAGATTGTATCTTCTTGAGCACAAGGTCTCCTTTTCTGAAGATGCGAGGTCTGACCTTTTAGTCAAACGCCTTTTTCATTTTTTGTTGATACAACTGACCATGGCATAGTGCCGTGATTCGCTTCTCTTCGATCAGGTTTAATTCGTCGTGTCGGCTTTGACACCACTCAGCTTCGGTGAGCTTAGCTTCCATCAATACCCAGATTGATGGGATCTCTACTTCTATGGGGAGCACTGCCTCCATGCCATATACTAGAGAGAAAGGGGTAGCCCCTGTTGACGTGCGGACAGATGTACGATAACCGTGAAGAGCAAAGGGTAGCATCTCGTGCCAATCTTTGTAGGTTACAACCATTTTTTGAACGATCCTCTTGATGTTCTTGTTAGCCGCTTCTACCGCTCCGTTCATCTTGGGTCGGTAGGGAGATGAGTTATGGTGTTCGATCTTGAACTCTGCGCACAACTCTTTCATCATCTTATTGTTCAAGTTAGATCCATTATCCGTAATGATCTGGCTCGAAACACCATAACGGCAGATGATATTGTTTTTGATAAATCGGACCACCACTTGTCGGGTAACATTAGCGTACGACGCTGCTTCGACCCATTTGGTGAAGTAGTCAATGGCTACCAGGATGAACCGATGTCCGTTTGAAGCCTTAGGTTCAATCAAGCCAATCATGTCGATTCCCCATATGGAAAAAGGCCATGGGGAAGAAAGAACTTTGAGATGCGTTGGCGATACATGAATTTTGTCGGAGTATATCTGACACTTGTGACACCTCCTCATGTACTTGTAGCAGTCGGATTCCATGGTCAACCAATAGTACCCGGCCCTGAGAATTTTTCTCGCCATTGTATGTCCGTTGGCATGAGTGCCAAAGGATCCTTCATGAATTTCCTTCATAAGCACGTCCGCTTCGGGTCTGTCCACACATCGGAGCAAGACCATGTCAAAATTCCTCTTATACAGAGTATCACCGCTCAAGAAGAAGCTTCCAGCTAACCTTCTGAGGGTTTTCCTGTCTTTACTGAGTGCCCCAGGTGGGTACTCTTGTTTCTGAAGGAAGCATTTGATATCATGATACCAAGGTTTGTCGTCTATGACTGCTTCAATCGAGAAGACATAGGCGGGCCGTTCAAGGCGCATAACGTCAATCCTAGGTAGGTTATTCCATTGGCCTACGCTGATCATGGAAGAAAGAGTGGCTAAAGCGTCAGCCATGTGATTCTCACCACGAGGGATGTGATGAAAGTCAACTCTGTTGAAGAAGGGTAACAACCTTCTTGCATAGTCTTTGTAAGGAATCAATCCTGATTGGTATGTGTTCCAATCTCCTGTTATCTGATTGATAACCAACGCTGAATCGTCGTATACGTCCAAGTTTTTGATCCTTAAATCAATCGCTTCTTCGAGACCCATAATACAAGCTTCGTATTCGGCCTCGTTGTTCGTACATTTGAACATAAGTCTGGCAGTGAAAGGAATGTGGGTACCCTGAGGGGTAATAATGATTGCCCCAATTCCGTTTCCGTAATGATTAACTGCTCCGTCAAAGATAAGTCCCCACTGGGAACCTGGTTCTGGCCCTTCACTGGGTAACGGTTCATCGCAATCTTTCATTTTGAGATACATGACATCTTCGTCTGGGAAGTCATACCCGATTGATTCCTGATCGTCAATCAGTTAATGAGCCAAATGATCGGCTAAAATACTTCCTTTAACGGCTTTCTGAGTGTGGTACTCTATGTCATATTCTGATAGTAGCATCTGCCAACGGGCAATCCTTCCCGTAAGAGCAGGTTTTTCAAATACGTACTTGATTGGATCCATCTTGGAGACCAACCAAGTAGTATGACGAATCATATATTGGGAAGACGTTTGACTGCCCAAGACAAAGCGCAACAAGTTTTCTCAAGCATCGTGTACCGAGTTTCACAGTCGGTAAATTTCTTGCTTAGATAGTAGATGGCAGACTCTTTCCTTTTGGTTTCGTCTTGTTGGCCAAGTACACACCCCATTGAGTCCTCTAGGACTGTGAGATAGATGATCAGTGGTCTTCCTTCCACTGGAGGTGATAGAATCGGAGGATTCAACAGATATTCCTTAATACTGTCGAAGGCAGTTTGGCAGTCTTCTGAGCAAACGCAATCCTGGTTCATTTTGAGTAATTTGAAAATTGGCGCAGACGTGGCGGTCATAAGGAATATGAATCTGGAGATGTAGTTCAAGCGTCCCAAGAATCCTCTGACTTGTTTTTCAGTTTTCGGAGAAGGCATTTCTCGAATGGCCTTGACCTTGTCAGGATCAACCTCAATTCCTTTCTGGCTGACGATGAACCCTAAGAGTTTCCCCGAACGGACACCGAAGGTGCACTTGTTGGGATTCAAGCGGAGCTTGAATTTTCTTAAACGTTCGAACAATTTTGACAGATGTTCAACGTGCTCATTCTCTGTTTTTGATTTTGCAATCAAATCATCGACATATACCTCGATTTCTTTATGTATCATGTCATGAAACAGAGTGGTCATGGTCCTTTGATAGGTTGCCCCGGCATTCTTCAAACCGAACGGCATTACCTTGTAACAAAAGGTACCCCATGGGGTAATGAACGAAGTTTTCTCCATGTCTTTCGGCGCCATTTTGATCTGGTTATAGCCCGAGAATCCATCTATGAAGGAGAAAACTTTGAACTTTACTGTGCTGTCTACCAGCATGTCAATGTGTGGTAAAGGAAAGTCGTCCTTTGGACTTGCCTTGTTCAAGTCTCTATAGTCGACACACATTCTGACCTTTCCGTCCTTTTTAGGAACGGGTACGATGTTGGCTAACCATTGAGGGTATTCAGATGTAGCGAGGAAACCCGCGTCGATCTGTTTTTGTACCTCCTCTTTGATTTTGATGGCCATGTCCGGGTGAGTGCGTCTCAACCTTTGCTTTACTGGCGGACATTCCGATCTCAATGGTAAGTGATATTCCATGATGCTGGTATCCAACCCAGGCATGTCCTGATAGGACCAAGCAAACACATCGGGGAATTCTCTGAGAAGCTTTATCAAACCCTCTCTGGCAGTTGGACTGAGCAGTGCTCCAATCCTGATTTCTTTTCTCTCTTTTTCTGAACCCAAGTTTACCGTTTCCAACGGCTCTTTGTGAGGTTCAATGGACCTTTCCTCTTGTCTGAGTAATCGGGAGATCTCTTCTGGAATTTCGTTGTCAACTTCTTCTTCGGCCCCAAATACCGGGAACTCAAAGTCGGGAGAAGGCATCGGATCGTATGTTTCAACGGGGTGTAAAACAAGCAATCTGCATGACGGTATGATTCGTGTTTAGAAGAGATAGAGAAAATGAAAGTGTGCAGTGTTTTGATTTTACTGCTTGTTTTTATTATTGATTGTTTTTTAGGATTACCATTTCCTGAGAAAAGAAAAAAGAGAAAACAGCAAATAATGCAGAAATTACAGAACGACGTTATTTTATTAATGCACAAGTCGAATCTTGAAACTACGACCCTATAAAAAAAACTCTGTCGCTTCGGGCAAAGCGAAGAGGGAAATTTACAGAAAGTGAGCCCTATAAAAACATTCGTTTCACCTGGGCAGGGTAAAAGGTTTAAAGATGGCAATTACTTCGACTGGCGAACGACCTTCGGAACCTCGACGGCAACCCATTGGCGGCGAACTCCTCGGTGAATCACAAAGTCTGGCACCTTCCTTGATTTGTCTTCAAAAATAACGCTGATTTCTGGTGGAGCAGGATCATTAGAATCTGTCTCCCAGGCAGAATTGTCGTAGGAGGATTCCTCTGTTGCATTTTGCATAGTATTTGTGCTCTCAGCCGTATCTCCCCATCCAGTTGGCTGGATATCTTCGAGCCTGATACGAGAGCTTTCGGGAGCGGTGTACTTGACCATATAGTCGTATTTTCCACTTGGTTCTCCCAGAGTGTCCCAAACTTCTTTGGAACTGGAGGAGTCATCTCTCTCGATGACGTTTACCTCTGGAAAAGCATAGTTGATGAATTCTAGTCCTGCAAACGTTGCAAATTCATCGTCATGCTGAGTAGTTTCCGAATGACCTGAGTGTTGATCCCATGATATGGTGGGGACACAGGTATTCTGTTTAATGACGGTCAGCTGATTTTCATTGTTAGGCTGACTTTCTTGCCCCAAGTCTCCTGGATAAGGTTGCCACATTGGCAGACCATCCATTGGGCCATAATAATTGTAGTCAAAATTGTTTTTCATCAGAGTGTCTTCCTCTAATGAATTTGGTGGAGCACGACATCCTTCCGGAGCACAATCTCCATAGATCATTTCAACATCTAATCTGGGTATAAATCTCGGACTCTCTGTGGGAAAGCAAAATAGAGTTTACGTTTCTTCCTGCGACACATAACCGTCCTCGTTAAGATATGACTTCCATTCCTCATCTATGTCAAAGGGATCCTCTTCATTGATAGCATGGACTACTTGAGTCACTGGTTGGAGGAAGCCTCCACTACGGAAGAAGTTCTGAATGGGATGAAGACTTTCATCGCCGGCAGCTGTCTGGGTACAGGTTGTAGAAAAACCAAGACCCTTCTTTGTTTTATTGTTGATAGGAATGACAAGTTATCCCCGTCCTTTTGTATCGGTACTCTCGACCGCTTTGATAGCATCCTTGTATGAGGAAATCGACGTTCCTCCTCCAAATTGATTGTCCTTGATCACCGATAGTGCTTGGAACTGCTTCCAATAACCTCATCAGGTTCTATATCAACAGGTGATGATAAGTTACTCACGAGCAAAGCCTGTTCCCCACAGACTGTGACAAGTTGATCGTTCTTGACGAACTTTAGCTTTTGGTGGAGGGTTGAAGTAACCGCTCCAGCCTGATGTATCCAAGGTCTTCCTAATAAACAACTGTACGTTGCCCGGATGTCAATGACCTGGAAAGTGACTTGGAAAGTGTGAGGACTAATAGTTATGGGAAGATCAACTTCTTCGATAACTGCTTTTATGGATCCGTCGAACGCTTTGACGACGACCTCGCTGATTCTCATCGGAGGGCCCTTGAATGATAATTGCATCAAAGTGGACTTCGGCATAACATTCAGGGCTGACCCTGTGTCTACCAGTACGCTGGCTAACGTATCGTCCTGGCAGTTGACTGTAATATTGAGCGCCATGTTATGAAGGCGACCCTCTTCAGGTAATTCTTCATCACTAAATCCCAAATTATTGCAGGAAGTGATGTTAGAGACAATGCTATCGAACTGTCTGATTGTTACATCCTGTTCCACAAAGGCTTGCTCTAAGACTTTCTGTAGAGCCTCCCTGTGTTCTTTTAAACTGAGTAACAGTGATAAAACCGAGATCTTTGAAGGAGTCTGTAACAGTTGATCAACAATGTTGTATTCACTCCTTTGGATGAGCTTTAGCATCTCATCTTTGTCTTTCGAAAGGTCGGGATTACTGGATTGACCGACTGGTGGATCAAGAATTTCTGTCTGAAGTTCCTTTTCTTTGTTGGACTCTCCAACTCCTCGGTTGAAGATTCGACTGCTCCGTGTTACACGGCTGATGTCTGCAATATTCACGACGGAGGGTAATGGAATTTCCTTTCCATTTTCAACTGTTGTTGCACCGTATTTGTAAGGGATCGCCTTAGCTGATTCATACGGCAATGGTCCCGGCAGATAGATGACTATGGGAACCTTCTGGTTTTTCTGACCATCATAAGTAATCTCGATCCGTTCCCGGTTGGGAACTTTGGATTCGTTAAGCAGAGGAATGATAGCAAAAACATCCCCAACTTGATCAGCAAGGTAGTTCGGCGACCAATCGATGGGTCCAGAACCTGGATATGGACGAATTTCTCCATGATCGACTTGGCCCTGAAGAGCTGCTCTCACAAGGTAACACCCTTGGTTACTTTCTGAACAGACGCTACAACTGTCATAGTTGTGTGGGGGTACCTGGCCACGCCCACTTTGGATACAATGTAACCTCACTAGGTTAGTCTCCACTGATCGGACATCCTGACTTTGACGCCAAGTGGGATTTCTGTTACTGATACTAATCTACTGAGTATCTTCATCCATATTGATTGGCATCCACCAATGATTTAACAAGTGCTGAAGTGCCTCCTGGACAAGGGTACAACCTCGATCATTTTCGCAACCCGCTTTACAGCTTTGATAGTCGTGTGAGATCAGGAATCCGAGTCGGACCTGCTCAGCATGTAACTCTACCAGGTTGGTATTCATCATGCGAATATCGAAGATCTGAACCATGTTGATTTGATAGGGGTTCCTATCATGGTAGTCTTGGATCCATCCAAGATCCATCTGACGCTGGAGGGACTCTTGTATGAAAGAGCATCCCTGTTTGTTTACCGAGCAAGTCCGACAGGAACTGTAATCGTGCCGCGGCAGATTATAATACTGGCTTTGCCTTGAGTGCATCGCCACCAAGTTGACATTCATCGCACAGATATCGCGGTTCTGAATGATGTTGGAATTCGCATAGACCATGTTAACTCCACGAACTCGGTGCTCTTGGATCCATCCGAGATCCATCTGTTCCTGTAGAGCTGATTGCACTACCGAACATCCTTGGTTGTCTTTAGAGCAGATATCACACTGGTGATAGTTATGAGGTGGCACATGGCCATATCCACTCTGTCTACAATGCATCTTGACCAGATTGGTCCTCAATAAGTGTACATCGTGAATTTGATAGACATTGTTAGTCTCTTTCTCAATCAGGTTGACCGTAGCTTTCTCGTGTTGAGGAAGCGGGTTCGTGAGAACATTGGGATTCGTATCTTTGAAAGATAAGAGCCCGCTCCTAACAAGCTTTTGCACGTCAGATTTGAAATTAAGGCAACTCTCTATGTTATGCCCCGATCCTCCTTGATGATAAAGGCATGTCTGATCTGCCTTAAACCAGAAAGGTGGATTTTCCGGTACTGTAAGAGGAGACTTAGTCTGAATGTGCCCCTTAGCCAGTAGTAACGGAAATAGTTCTGCATACAACATGGGTATAGTATCAAACCCTGATGATCGTGTTGTACGGTTGTTATTATACTGAGGACGAGCCTGCTGAAGAGGCTGTTGAGTCATTTTTTGATTAGGCTGGCTCTGCGCAACCTGAGGTTGATACGTAGGAACAGGCGCGGGGCCGATAGCAGGAGTTACCGCTGCTACTGGTTGATAATGACGCCTTTGCTTTCCGAGAGAGATATTCCCAATATCCTGCTCTTTTTTCTTAGGGAGAGCACTACCGTATTTTTTAGTACCGCTCGTCGATCCAGTGTCTTTTACCAAACGTCCTTCTCGGACGGCTTCCTCAAGACGTACACCCATACCGACCATTTCGGTGAAATCACTGGGCGCACTGGCGACCATTCGGCCGTAGTAAAATGAGCTCAAGGTTTTTAAGAAGATCTTTGTCATCTCTTTTTCCTCAAGAGGTGGACAAATTTGAGCGGCAATTTCATGCCATCTCTGAGTGTACTCCTTAAAAGTTTCCTTGTCCTTTTGCGACATCGATCTGAGTTGATCTCTGTCGGGTGCCATGTCCAAATTGTATTTATAATGTTGAACGAAGGCTTTGCCAAGATCTCTGAATATGCTGATCGAGGCACGGTTTAAACCCATGTACCATTTTAAGGCAGCACCGGTTAAACTATCCTGAAAGTAATGAATCAGCAGGTCCTGATTCTCCGTCTGAGCTGACATCCGTCGAGCGTACATCGTCAAGTGACTTTGAGGGCAAGAGTTACCCTTGTATTTTTCAAAGTCAGGCACTTGGAATTTGTGCGGAACTTTCACATTGGGGACCAGACAAAGGTCTGCGGCGTCCTTTCCAAAAAGATCCTGACCGCGAATGGCCTGCAGTTCCTTCTGCATTTCCAGGAACTGTTCCTGGAATTCATCCATTCGGTCAAACATAGTTTCCTTCTTACCAGAAGGTATCTGTGGAATCTGTCCTTCCGGGACAGTGTGAACCACAGGGGGTGGTACCGTAACTACGGCTGTAAATCTTGGCGTTTCCCGAAGTTTGTAACCTTCAGGAGTTTTCAGCATGCCCCTGGCATCTTCGCTTTCCTGAAGTTTGTAACCTTCAGGACCAGCGGTATCTGTTACGATTCCCTGATCTTCAAGGATCGGCGTAATATATCCTTCCGGGATATAGTTCGCAGGCATGCCCCAGGGACGATCTTTCGGCATCTGATACCTAGGATCGAACTTCTCCACTATAGGCGCTGAGGTGATCTCTGAGATCACAGTCCTTTGTAGCTGAGCTTCTGCCATGGCTTGCATGTCGTTACGAAGCTTTCTCATATCCTCTCTCAGAGCGTCGATCTCTTCTTTCAACTCTCTGTTTTCTTCCTCAAGATCATCCATCTTTTTCTGACGATTAGCCCGAGTATTGTACGAATGAGACAGTTTGACTCTAGAACCGAGACACAAACGTGAGATTCGTAGGTAAGGAGAATATGCGATGTGAGAATGATAAAATGCAATGATTATATTAATTATTTGTTGATATAATCAAAATAAACTGTGACAATTAGATTGCAAATATCAAACAGTGGGGAAACCCCTTTTATTGAAATTCCAAGGATTACAGAAATGGAAATACAGTAGATTACAAGGTGTAGAAACAGAAACCTAATCTAATGGGTCCCGAGTCCTCTCTGAAGAGAAATCGGGTGCTGATTCTGATAACTTCCTTTTCTTTGACCGGGGCGCTTGAGCTGTTGTCTGGTTGTCATTCCTTTGCCAGGTGAAAGGAGTGAGTAAATTCCTTTGGTCATCTTGATTTTCTACAGCATGTTGCTCTAAAATTTCAATCAGAGCGTCTTTCTCTTTTAGTAGTTGCTGTATTTGGATACACTCTATGTTGAGGGTGCGGTACTTGTTCTTCCAAGACCTTCTCTCCTTTTGAACTTTGTTGAGAGTAACCTGAAGCTTTTCAGTTTCCGTCATGAAGTACATGACAGATTCCCTCGGCGAAAGAATTATGTAACGAGGATAAGGCATCTTTAGCTTGAGAGCTCTAGTTTGAACCCAGTGGAGATAAGGCTCCACCGAGACACAGACCGGTTTTCCTAGAAACTCTCGTCCTTTCTTATGAACGTGCTTCCACGCATGCACTATTTCCATCTTCAGTGCCCTGTCGTTTTCTCCTTCCTTGAAGAAAAGACCTTCCAGATGAACACCCAATGGGATGTGCCTCATCGGGTATCCAAATTGCCGAAGAACCAATATCGGGTGATAGTTGATTCCTCCTTTAATTCCTATGAGGAGTACGTTGGGGAAGTTTCCACAACGATCAATGATCTTGATCCCATCATAAATCCTAATGCACCAATCTATATCAGAGTTGGTAAGAGACATGATCTTCTGCGACCAGCATAAGACGCTCTTGCTATCCCAAAAAGCAGCAGACTTAGGCAAATGGGAGATAAACCATTTGTAGAGCAAAGGTACACAACATGTGATCTCCCCTCCGCTGTACAAATTTCCTAAGTGTACAGAATGATACGCATCTGCGAGCAAAGTCGGCACAGGGTTTCCAATGAGAAAAACCTTAATAGCGTTGATATCGACGAAGTTATTAATGTTGGGAAACAAAAATAACCCGTAGGTGAGCAAGACAAAGATGCTTTCAAAAGCAGTCTCGTTCCCTATACTAGCGAAGTACAGAGCTTTCTTTGTTAAGAACTGGGTTGGCAAACCTTGGATGCCACCCTTGGTAGTCATGTGAGTCCTGACCACAGACTCGTCCAAATGAATTGCTCTTGCAATGGTCTGATTCTTTGGAATTTCTTCCAGTCCAGAAAATGGAGCTCGATCAGTGATATGTAGATCCACCAGATGAGAGTACTCCTCTAGCGTTGGTTCAAGCTGGTAATCCGGGAATGTGAAACAGTGATAAACCGGATCGTAGAACTGAATGAGCGCATCCATGATTCCCCCAATCACATGGACTCTTAACAGTGGTAACAAACCACCGTGCTTGTCTCTTAAAGCCTCCGGGTTAGTGATCATCCTCGCTAACCTTCTCAAATCCTCTAGCTTTGGAACCTTGAAGGTATACTGGTGAGTTCTCCTTCTACCGAAATCCATCGGTGCAATCCTTTTCTCTGATATTTGCAATCACAGTCTTAGTTTAATTTGAAAAACAGAGAGACTAGAAGAGAATTTTTTTTGAATGTTTTAATGTTTTTTAGATGAATGCATGAATGCAGCACACAAAAACATAGAAAAACCATGGGGTCAGAGGGTCGTTGTCATGAAGTCAAGGCTCTACCCATCCCCAAAGGTTTACTAAGGTGATTTTTGTACCTGTATTCATTATCATTAGCTCCTCCCAGGAAGGCAGACAACAAGTGGATCGCCGGCGAGTTGTGTGCAATCTTAGAGTAAGTGCTATTCACCGAGAATAGATCACCAGCCTCAAATGAGGGTAGTATCGCGTAACAGCTATTTCCGATAGCTTCCGTACTACGAAAGGGTTTGGCTCCTCAGCTTCTCAGACTTAACAACCGGCCTATTGGCTAGAAGAGTGAATGGGTTGCGTTGGTCAGCCTCCACTGAGGTTGATGGTCGACCTCGTCGCCATCACTTATCTTAAGTGTATACTCAATCTTTCCACATACGGCATCACCCGCATTCCCAGTAGCAGAAAAATAAACACGTATAGCAATTAGGAAAAGCAGTATATATATTTGTCTTAAACATCCTAGACCTAATGAAGCTAAGGATCCTAAGTTCCTGACAGAAATGGGTTCCCCGGCGGAAGCCCCAATCTGTGGTATTCACACAAGAGATGAAAAGAAAGAAGAAAAGTCAAGGTAGGCCCCACGGTGGGCGCCACTTTTCTGTAGCGAGTGATTTTGGACGTGGTTCTTAAGCACTGGTCGCTCTTTGCGGTTGAGTTTACTACATGTCGATTCATTTTTTATCCTATTAAAGCTGATGAAGGAAGGGAAATAGATGTCTCCAATTAACCCTGCTTTGCATACTGAGTTTAAACAGCGGTCTGTTAGGTTACGAATGCTACAATGTGGGGGGCTTTTGTACTGGTTATTTGTATTTTCGCCAATACGGTTTTCTTTCTTTTTATCTAGGCAGAGGGTTTCTGACAGGAATAAGGATTAGGATATTAGGACTGATGTTTTTGGATTACTGCTTTTGAAATGGGATTTGGGTTTTTCGTTGATTGTGCTCGCTAAGATCTTTTCTTTCGATCTTATGCCTACGTATTCCCATTGTCCGAAACAGGGAAATCAAAGCGTTCGTAGTTCCTCCTATTCTATGGGAGGAAATTGTGTTTTGGTGTCTTGTTCAAAGCCCAAGACGTGAAGCGAAAAGGTTGTTTGTATCTTGTTCAAAGCCCAAGATATGAAGCTGAAAGGTCTCGACTTTAGAGAGAATTTGTCGTCTCTAAAGAGGGGAGAAGGAGAATTACTTTAACTGGGATACGCGGATCCGAGCAATGCCATAATTTCCGAAGAAGGGGTTTTTAACCTGAAGGAGAAGACTTTAACTCAGTGTAGAGCAACGCCATCTTTCCTTAGGAATTCCTCATGCTAAAAGAAGGACAGTGGCATGGATATAGATGATCCAGAGGCTTGTCGCTTACAGCGATTAGATGAAAGGGAAGGAGTTGTTGATGTTTGTGTACTGTGAACGAGGCACAGGTTTGATGCTAAAAGGTTGATTGGATCAACCAGTGGTTTTCTTATACAAAGCCTAAGAGGAGGCTAATTTCCGCTAGGGAAAATCATTATACAAAGCCTAAGAGGAGGCTATTTTGTGTCTCGTACAAAGCCCGAGAGAGAGGCTAAAAGGGTTGACTCTACAGGAGAATCTTTTGGTATCTCGTATAAAGCCCGAGATGGAGGCTAAAGTTTGTTTGGCTCAATAAGAACCTTTTTGTATCTCGTATAAAGCCCGAGAGAGAGGCTAAAATGTTTGTTCCACTGGGGAGAATCATTTGTACAAAGCCCAAGAGGAGGCTAGTGTAACTGTTTCAGTTAAGTGACAGATCCAGTATACTGATTTCAAAAGAGAAAATCAATTCTTATGTGAGCAACACTGTACTCGAGGATTTGGTTCGAGGACCTGGGTTATTCCTTTTCTTTAAGGATGTGGGAAATCCATAGGGTATTGAGACTGTCCGAGTCTACGGGTTTCCTTCCTATCTGACGAAAGGGTCACTTGAGAATGTCTTTGAAACTCAAGGAAAATAGACTGTCCAAGTCTAGAGTTTTATCGTTTGTACTATGTTTTGAGAATGAGTAGTAGACTCTAGAAAGGACTGATCTATGAAGATTACTAAGTTCTGTTCCTATACCTCTAGGAGGTCGTCGGGACAATTTGTACGAAGCCCAAGAGAAGGCTGGAAACTTTTAAGAAGCCGATCGGTCCTTGTACGAAGCCCAAGAGAAGGCTATCATTCCCGGAGGAAGAGATCATTATACGAAGCCTAAGAGGAGGCTGTGAATACTTCTAAGAAGCCGACGGGTCCATGTACTAAGCCCAAGAGAAGGAGGGGTTGCTTATAGGAAGCCTGTGGGTCCTTGTACTATGCCCAAGAGGAGGCCGATGCTTTTAAGAAGCCCGTGGGTCCCCAAACCCCGAGAAATTCAAGGCAAGCTATTCACAAGGAATAGAGCAAGTCAGGAAATTTCGAGAATTTGGAAGAAACTCAAAGATGCCATTCACGGAGAATACATTTCATCTTTGGGAGTAGAGTTTCTTGACGATTCCTAAGGAGGACAGCCGAAGAGAAGACTGTATCTGGTGCTCCTATTTGGGATCTAGCTGTCTATTTCTACGAATAAACGAAACGGCTTTGCCTAGTTCTAAACGTAGTTGCCGGGGAAACTCGAATATCTATACTATTATTACACAGTTGATATGAGTTTATGAAAGGAGACTTACAGTGAGCATCCCCACAATACAGCTATATATGAAAGCAGTAAATGAAAGTGGATAAACACTTACTCGGTTGTAGAGCTTCCATGCTGTTTGGTTAGTTGTTCAACAAACAAAGATTGAAAATAACAGTATATTCAAAATCAAAGGAGAAAGTGCTTTGAAAGAAATATTTGGGGCTTACAGCTCAAGGAGAGGCTCAGGGTTTTACCAGTGAGTGCATTGTTCAATTTGTACAGAGAGACTTATACAAGTGACTGTGGCCCAAGAAAGGTTTTCTGTACAAAGGGATGGGTCTTACACTCTCTCAAGAGGCCCAAAAAGTTTAAAGAAAAAGAGTGGGGCTTATAACACGAGGGTAGGCCCGGTGGACTTTTCGTTTAAAAATGGCGATCGCGCCGAGGTTTTCTTTTAACGCAAAGGGACTTATACAATAAGTGAGGCCCAAAATGATTTGGTCAAAAAAAGATTGGGTCTTACACTCTATTAGAGGCCCAAAAGTGTTGAATGGGTCTTATAGCTCAAGGAGAGGCCCAGATGATTTTTCAACGGATGATGATCGCGTCGTTTGTTTTTTGACGGTATCGGGACTTATATAATAAGTGAGGCCCAAAATTGATTTGGTCAAAAAAGGGGGTTGGGTCTTACACTCTAATAGAGGCCCAAAGTGTTTTGAATGAGTCTTATAGCTCAAGGAGAGGCCCAGATGGTTTATTTTTAAACGGGCGACGATTGCGCCGTTTACTTGTACAGAGGGACTTATACAATGAGTGAGGCCCAAAAAGTTTTTGTACAAGGGGGTGTGGGTCTTACACTCTCTCAAGAGGCCCAAAAGTGTTTTGAAAATGATTTATGAGGGTTGAATTAATCCAAAAACCCTAATTTGTTTTCAAAATGTATTTAATTGAATAAAAATTCAATTAAAATGATCAAAATTGTTTAACACATGGAAAACAAATTGTGATCTTGGATTAATGCTTCAAAAATTAAGTATTGACCTACAAAATAATTAGAAAGCATTAAAAGTTGCAAAATCAATGTGGAAAAAATATTTAAAATGTTAAAAACAATTAAAACATTAATTCTTTACAAAAATATCAATTATAAGAAATAAATAATATTTTTGGGATTTTTTGGGAAAATAAAATATTTTAACATTTTTGTGAATTATTAAAAAAAGAATCAACTCAAAATCATTAAAACTCAGAGAGAAATTAATTTTTGAATCAATTAAATAAAATCACAAAATTCAAATATTCAAATATTTGAAAAAAGGCGCCAAGAACACCCAAGAACACGCGCGTGTTCTGGGTTTGCCCAGATTTGCATTTTCTCTCCAATCTCCCTGAATACTTGATTATAACATGCAATCCACATATCATTGTGCTCGTCTCAACCTCACGATCATGTCTATGTACTTTAATTTCATTTAAATTAAACATACAACAAGAAATCATGAAAAATCCTCAAGAACCCTAATTTCTGCATGAACGCTAGGATTTTTGATACACGATTCAAACAATGCAATTAATTGAGGGAAAATATTCCATGCATGATTATGAACATATGGCCAAATTGTTGTGCGAGGAAATATGCATAGATTGAGAGATGACCAAGCTTAGGCTTACCTCCAAGTCGTGACAGCAAGAGCAAATTGATTTCTGAGTTGGAGGTGTTACAGATGAGTTGTGATGATCTGAACAGCTTCCCTACACCCTATGGAGTGTGTTTGAATGCTTGGACTTGATTGAAATTGGCTGGATCACTTCATGGCATCTCAACTGCAACTTGGTTAAAACCTTGAGCAATTGACTGGTGATTTTGTGAAATCTGTGTTCCAGATGTTGTTTGAGTGTTTGGACCACTTCTATATGATGTATGTGAGGTGTGTGAGTGATTGGTTTGATTGGAATTGCTCTCAAACTCAAAACCCGATAGCAACCTTGCTAAGAAAGGAATTTTTGCCAAGAGAAAGAGATTTTGAGGAAAGCATCTGTTAGATGGCTTTGGTGTACTCAAACTGAACACAATTGAGCTCTATTTATAGTAGAGCAAGTTTGTTTTGCAAGGAATAGTGAATGGCAGCTGGTAAGTAGGTTTGGCCAATGTTGTCCAATGAGAATTCAAGTTCCTCTAGCCATTGACTAGAGGTTAGGGCACAGAGCTTTGGTCCCCTTGGTCTTGGATAAGTCTTGACTGATTTCAGATGAGAATGGCTCAGTCCATGCCACCTTGATGGTTCCATTGAATGCCTCATTCCAAATTTGGAGTCTTGTCCCTATTTTGGCAACTCTAGGTTCAACATGCTATTTCTTGTTCCATGGACTTTGGAGGCTTGGCTCAGTGATTGTCCCCTTTAGATTCAATCCTCAGAGGTGTCCAAGTGGATAGGAGCATTTGAAATTGGCTGATTTTGGCAAATCGAGCCAAAATGCAAAATCTGCCTTGCTTTGACAGATTTCAGCAAGGCAACTTGACAATGTCATATCTCATGATGTAGGTTGAATTTGGCAATGTTCTTGGCCATTTTGGAAAGCTCTTACATGATACAACAACTGTTTGAACAAGTTTGGTTTTGATCTCTTTTGATTCCAAGTGAAAAATCCCCTTACATTTGGCAAAAAGTGAAGGCAGATTCTGACTTAGTGAAAATTTCACTAAGTGTTGGAAAAAGTGACATTTTCACTTTTCAGCCACTTTGATCACTCCATAACTCAAAATCCTTAATGAATTGGAATGACTTGTAGTTGAAGTTTTTGTATATGATAATGAGGGCTACAAATCCATCTTTGGATGAGAAAAAAAGGCCTTGTGGTTTAGGAGTTATGGTCCTCCAAAGTTGGTACCCTAGCCACTTTGATTTTAACTTAGAAAAATTTCTAAGTTTTTATGGTTACCCCTTTTACAAGTTTTCTCACTTTTCTTGATTTTTCTTGATGAATGATGATTCAAATCATACATTAACATCATTTTAGGGTTAAAAATCCATTTTGGTGAAAAATCTCAAAAAGTCAAAGTTTGACTTTTGTGCATAGTTGACTTTTTATCAGATGAATTCCAAACTGTGCAATTCTTCAGGAAATCATGTCCTTGACCTAAATCAAACTTGATGGACATGTTCCATGGGTGTCATAGGGTATATTTATTCATGACTTAGGGTTTGGGAGCATGTCCAGGTCAAAAGTCAAAGTTACAGTTGACTTTTCTCGCGAAACCCTAATTGTGGTGCAGATGAAATTGAGACTTGTTGCTCAAGCTTCTTGGATTAATCCATTGTTCCAAATGGATCAATATAGTTCATTAGAGACCCTCAAATCATGCCTTGAGGTCTTGGCTCATGGTTTGTCCCAAAAGTCAACTTAGGGGTGAATTAGGTCAAGAAACCCTAATTCCTGATTTTTGATGTATGCATCCCCTGAGGTAAAATTGACTTGATTCATGGGTTCATGAGGTTCCATGGAGTAAATTAGGTTATGTTTTGGATCAATGGCTTGTGCCCAGATGAAAATTTCCAACTGGAGGCCCTGGGCGATCAAAACCCTAATTTGGTGACACAGTCGATCTAGAGACTTAATCCACCTAGAAGGGAGCAGCTTTGTGCTTAATCCTTGAAGTGGGAGTCCTTTTGATCCATTGTGGATGTTCAAGAGGTTAGACAAGTTGAAGATCAAGTCATTCCTTGATTGATCCTTTGTCTAAGGCTCTGAGAGGGCTTGAAACCCTAAGTGCTGATTGCAGTCAATGCTCAACAATTCCTTGAGGAGATTGGTGAGGCATGATGATTCATCCATATTGTGATGATGATTTGCACAATGATGGGAAACTTTAGTGGTCAAAATTTGGGGTATGACAACTAGGGATGTAGACTAACCAACAGAAGAGACTCAACTGGGGAGACTCCAAGGCAATATTGGGGATAGAAAAATAAGAGGAAAACCCTACAGATCCTCACTAGGGATAGGAGCCAGAGAGGTGTTCCCCACTGGATAAATATCCAGGGAGATGGACGACAAATTCATATGTGATCGGACGACACTGAGGGAAAAAAGACACATTCTTACTGGGCATGAAACCAGAAAGAAGACATGATCTCCAGTGGGGATCAATTTGAAATAAAAGGATAGACATCAATAAAAGGTTTTCTGGGTTTTTTTTATACTGAAGAGTTCAAACGGGATCTTCAAGAAAACCCAGAAAAGACAGAGATAAACTTTTGCGTGCCAAATGATGAAAGATAATGACTAAGCTTTAGCTGGGAATAAGGTAATTGAGCCATTAATGATCGGACTCAGGTACCAATATGAGTTGGTTAAGATAACAATATGAGTTGGACCTTGAATGCCAATATGAGTTGGACTTTGGGTACCAGTATGAGCTGGATTTGGGTACCAGTATGAACTGGATTTTTGGATACCAGTATGAGCTGGACTTTTGAATACCAGTATGAGCTGGATTTTGAAATGCCAATATGAGTTGGACTTTGAATATTAGTATGAGATGGATTTGCAATGCCAATATGAGTTGGACTTTGAACACCAGTATAAGCAGGATTTGGATACCAATATGAGCTGGATTTGCAATGCCAATATGAGTTGGACTTTGAATACCAGTATGAGTTGGATTTTTGAATACCAGTATGAGCTGGAATTTTTTAATACCAGTATGAGCTGGATTTTTAAATGCCAATATGAGTTGGACTTTGAATACCAGTATGAGCTAGATTTTGGGTACCTATATGAGCTGGAGTTTGGGTGCCAGTATGAGCTGGATTTGAAATGCCAGTATGAGCTGGACTTTTTGAATACCAGTATGAGCTGGATTTTTGAATACTAGTATGAGCTAGATTTTTTAAATAACAGTATGAGTTGGATTTTTTAATGCCAATATGAGTTGGACTTTGAAATTCCAATATGAATTGGACTTTGAAATGCCAATATGAGTTGGACTTTGAAATGCCAATATGAGTTGGACTTTGAATAGAGGTTAGATATCAGATAGATTCCAGCCGGGATTGGATAAATGAAATTAGACTTCCTGGGGAATACCAATTATGGTTGCAAAAGGTTGAATAGCACCAGGGATAGATAAGCTTCTTAGAAGAGACTGCCACTTATCGACATAGAAAAACAAGTTTCTCCAAGAGATTGCTACTTGTTGTTGGGTATAAATTCCAAAGAGATGTTGATATCACAACACTGTTAGAGAAAGAATTATGTCTTTAACGAGAATCTGTAAAAGATTCTTCCTGCGAGACACGGCGCAAAATAAATGCACGTTCAAACCAGGATCGGAAATCACACCTGCAAGGGACCAAAGTTCAATCTAGGAACAATCTAGAAAGAAACAGCCAAACAAGACTCCAACCATTGAGGAATAAGCTAAAATGGGGATTTATCTTATCCAAGCATGGAAAAGATAACTGAACCAACCATCATCCATGAGGGTCAAACTCTGTGGGGAATTCAGAAAGGATGGGCACTTTATGCCTAGGGCTGACAACTCTATTGAAGAGAATAGACTAACCCAGACACTTGGGGAGATAAACGCCAAAGTGAACAAAGCAGGTAAACACCAGAAAGGTTGCAAAAAAGCTAAGATGTTATGCATATGAGTGCATATATGCCATGTTTATGCTTATGCTGACACAACAGACAAAGAGAGAAATTAGAGATGAAATAAACATCTCGACAAGGATACCCAACCAAACTCATCAGATTGGACCATTACTGGGGATGAACTTGCAGAATCAGTAGTTCTACTTCAAGATTACAACTTTCTCTTGTGAGAAGAGTACTCCACTTGGTATAGCATCATGACTTCACTAGGATTTCCATCATGAGCTTGATTTCTTTGCTGGAGGGAAACCCATGGAGAGTTGCCAAGATTAGCTGAAGTAAACAGCTTACTGGGGAGCAAGTAAAAGACGTCACAAAAGCTGAGTAGTTCTGCATAACTCATCTGCCCCAGAGTACATGGTCCGTCAGAAGAAAATATCAATAGGATTTTTCAGAAGACTTGGCATACAAGAGGTTTCAATATCTTCAAAATTTTGGAGAGATTCATGAATCTTGACGCAACTGCCCCAGATTAAACTGCATATACACAACAAAGTCTTTGAACTTGTTCTTTAGACTGGTTGATGACAACAGGGGAACAAACTTTCCCCAGCCAGCTTGCTTGATCAGTGGAGGAGTTGTCATTGACCTTTTAGAGAATTACCAAATCTCTACTTGACTGCTTCTGATTAATTGATATGTGGGAATAGGTCGTCAAAAGGATTTTATAGAAGAATTGGCATACCAGATGCTTCAATATATTCAAACTTTTGGAGAGAAATGAACCTCGACATAACTGCCCCAGTTCAACTGTATTCGTAATACAAAGTACTCTGACCGCAGTAGAAACAACCGGGGAACAAACTTGCCCCTGCTGGTGGGTCTTTGGAGTCCTTGTCTTTGAAACAAATTTGTCATAAGATTACCTCGAAAAATGCTTGCCCCTAATATTCTGAACTTTGAGGAGTTCTGCACCTGATTTAATAGCTCTTGGAATGGTGGATTGGCAAATCCTTCCGCTTGGTTGCCCCTGAATGAGCTTTCTTTATTAAGTCAAATTCCCTAGCCGACTGTATTTGTTGGAATTCCTTTGATATTGAAATGTCTTGTAAACAAGTATTGTTCATTTAAAATTTGCAATTTCAATGCAAAATTTATGCAAGCTTTTGAAATCAAGTTTTATTGATAAAACACACACAACGGAGTGATCAAAATAAGGTGGATCTCTTCATTTATAGAATGACAGACGAAGTGATCAACACATACAAATAGAAAAGATCATTAGGAGTCAAGTTAATCAACCTTGTTGTAGTATTCTTTCAAAACAACCTTACCTCAATTAGGTCTTTTAAGGGTTGTAACGTGGTATGGTTCACGGTTTATGAAACAAAGGATAAAGGATCAAAGTTTATTTGTCCCCACCCAATCTTCGCGATGAACTTCCAATCCTACACTCGGTTAACTCAAGCTATACATTCAGGTTCCTCTAGGTTAGGAATGAATTGATGATAGTTGATGATGATTCAAGCACCTTTGTAGTCATTACTCTCTTATAGCATTTGGTTATCCTTTATTGTTGACGTTTTGAGACCTCTTCTTGTCTTCATTGAGGTTATGAGACCTCTCTTTTGTCTTCGTTGAGGTTATGAGACCTCTCTTTTGTCTTTGCTGAGTTTATGAGACCCCTTCTCTGATTGTTGAGGTTATGAGACCTCTTCTTTGTTTGTTGGGGTTATGAGACCTCTTCTTTGATTGTTGAGGTTATGAGACCTCTTCCTTGTTGCTGAGGTTATGAGACCTCCTCTTTTTATCATCATTTGATTCGAGAGAGCTGACTGGTGTCTTACATGAAGCGCTTGCGTTCGACTGCATAACCAAGTTAAACTGAGAGCTACCCTGCCCCAAGGTTGAGATTTTAAGGGTTTTTTGTGCAAGGAAAGAAAACTCCTACTTCTAGGCTCGAAGGGGTTAACGAGGGATTATCTTCCTTATTTCTCCAGTGTTTAGGAATTGAAACAATGTCTTACATCATCGGCAAGGTTTAATCGAAAGCATACCACAGCAATTATGGATAATATTTTCATCATCCTCCCCAATCTTTGCTTAAACAATAATTTGGTAAGTAGAGTGAAACAAGATATATTTTTTTACTTTTATGAAAATAACAGTAAAGGAGTGAAACGAATGTACTTAATTAAAAGATGCACAAACATTTCATTAATCTTGCCAATTTGAAATTACAACAAAGCTTATAAGCAAATACAAATTCAAAGTGCAAAGGAAGTAAAAACTGAAATGAACAAAATATAGCCAGCCTCAGCGAATTGATTTCAAAAGATTTCAGTTTCCAGGCCCAAGCGGGGGAACACCTTCGCCATTAATCACTCGTTCTTTGTGATACAGAACCTTGAGAGGCCTCACAAGTCTTTTGTCTTTTGCTTCAAGAGTTCAGACATTGACATTTGGCGTACCTTCCTGAGGTTGCAGCGTCCTTAACAAATTTATCAACCTCGCTTCGAACTCTTTGCATTCTTCAATGGGATGCCCCATTGTACCAGTATGAAATTTGCATTCAATCTCAGGGCGATCTTCTTCAAGGATCAACTCTTTGTCATAGATCAGCCTTTGCACAATAGCTTCTAAGGCTCAGCAACCATCCAAGTCATGCCCTTCGGCTCCCTTGTGAAATTCACAAGTCAGGTTTGGATTGTGCCAAGGTCCTGCCACAGGGTTGAGAAGTCGGGGAGTCACCAATTTGTTCTGAATCAGCAGTGTGAAAAGCTTGCTTAATGGTACCAGAATAGGTTGGCAGTTAACTTGGCCTCTTTTGACAGAGCTTTTCTTCTTGTTTTGGTCTCAAGAACCCCGAGGAGGAACAAACGTTGGAGACTGGAATGCCCTTTTGGTAGACACTTGATGACGATGATATTCTGGTACAAGACCAAGATCAAATGCTAGCTGGTACGAGGTTTCTCCAAAGGCTGATCCTTTGTATGGGAGAACCACAAAAGATGGAAAAGGATTGTTGATTTGAATGCCTTGAGGTGTGAATGAGAACATCTCAGAGTCTATCAGAGTATGAACCTTACTCTTGAGCATCTTACAATCTTCAGGTGAATGCCCCTGAGCCCCAGCATGGTAGTCACATCGAGCGTTGGTGTCGAGGCCTAGCGGGTATGGAAAAGGTACTGGATCTATCTCATTTGGCACTATCAATCCACCTTTGATTAAATCTGGCAAGAATTAACTGTATGATATTGGCAGCGGAGAGAAGTGCCTCTTTGGCTTCCTTGGTCTTTGTCGAGCGTGTTGACGGCGATCTCGCCCTTAATACTGAGGAGTTCCTTGAGTTGGTGGAATTTCAAGAGACGGTGAGCTGACAGCTCCTCTAGGAGTAACAGGGTGAGCGTGCCCCTGTCTCATTAGAGCTTGCAAATTTTATAGAACCCAATTCATCTGGCATTTGAGGATTCTGACCACCTCTTTCAAATCTTCCTGGTTCTTCAGAATTTCATTCATTGTTGCCATTATTTTAAACACGTGCTAGGTATCCTTCAGACATAGAAGAAGAAGAAAAGACTCAAGACTGAGAAATGCAAATGAGATGCAAATGCACATGAGATGCAAGAATGCAAAGGCAAAAGTTTCATGGAATTCTGAGGTTTGTGAGATACCCAGGGATATCAAAAAGTCTCATTCTCATTAATAATAAGATGGATTACAAAAGTCAGTACATTTTCAAAAGTCTTAAACATACAGCTAAATAACAGCTAAAAAGACCTTAGGAGATTCCCCTAACAACCACAACTTGAGCTTCCTATTCTCATTCTTCATCTGGGCTTTTTGCATGACGAGCTTGTCGACGATCAACTTCCACGTAGTAGGTTGAGTATCAGAAGTTCTTGGCGCTTCTTGGTTTTTCCTCTTCTTGCATGAGAGTAGCTCTTCGTCTTTGGCTTGTAGTTGCTTTTGGAGCTCTAAGTTCTCTTTGAAAACCACTTGGTATTTGTACTTCCAAGCTTCTCCTATCTGATGGGCTTGGTTTAAAGCGATCTCCAGCTCTTCTTCCTTTGACATGAAAAACAAAATGGGATCTTCTTTCAAGGAAATTGGTTCTTGTCTAGAATAAGGCATTTTCAACTCAACGGCTCTTCTTCGGACCCAATGGAGATAAGGCTCCATGGACACGCAATTAGGTTTTCCTATAGAACTTCTTTCTCTCTTGTGCTTGTTGCCCGAAGCCCTCAAGATCAATCTTCTATGTTCTTTATATTTGTTATATCCTTCAAAAAAGATGTTTTCCAAATGAATACCAAGAGGTTTATCTTTCAACGGATATCCCAACTGTCGTCGAGGCAAGACTGGGTTGTAGCTGATTCTTCCTTTGGTACCAAGCAGAGGTACGTTGCCAAAGTCCCCACAACTGTCTGTGATCATTATCCCATCATTCACACGGTTGTACCAATCAATGTCAGAGTGAGAAAGAGCCATAATCTTTTTAGACCACCAACCTTTCTTGGGATCCCAAAATGCGCTTGCTTTAGGCATATGTAAAATAAACCATCTATACAACACAAGGGCACAACAAGTGATTTGAACTCCATTATGGGCATTCCTCAAATGGACCGAACGGTAAGCATCAGCGAGTAAAGTTGGTACAAGATTTTTCTTCAGGAAGATCTTGATTGCGTTCATGTCTACAAAGTTGTCAAAGTTTGGGAACAGAAAGAGTCCATATATAAGCAAAGCGAAAATGGCTTCAAAAGAATCCCTATTTGAGTGCTTAGCATAGTACTGGGATTTTTCAAACAAAAACTTAGCAGTCAATCCAAAAATTCCTCCCTTGGAAGTCAAGTTGTTTTGGATGTCAACTAACCCCAAGTGAGTTTTCTTAGATATTTCTTCTTCTTTGGGGTTCCTCTCGAAGATAGGAAATGGAGACTCATCCTTAATAGGTAAATCAACTATCTGAGAATACTCTTCAAGGGTAGGAAAGAGTTGATAATCGGGAAACGTAAAACAGTGGAACTTGGGGTCATAGAACTGAAGTAGAGTGGAAAGGAGTCCTTCATCAACTTCCTTCTTCAACAAGATCCACAGCTTCCCATATCTGTCTTTGAATCCTTCAGGGTCTGACAACAAATATCCCAATCTCCTTAGGTTGTCCAATTTAGGACTTTTGAAAGTGTACTTCACGGTATTTCTTCTTTTACTATCCATGATATCCCTATGATATTCACAAAAAGGAGGCCTGAGTACCATGAAACTGGCATGAAATGAATGCTTATGATGTATGAATGCAAAAGCAAACACAAAGACGCACACATATTCACAAATGTACAAAGCACACAATCAAAGGGCCTAGGTTAGAGTCATGAGCATGGAGTCATGGTCTACCCTTCCCAATTGGTACGTACTAACGGTTCATCAACTGTAGAACAGGGTTCTAAAAAAATTTCCCAGAGTCGACAATCCATATTTCCGATATTATCAATTTCTCGAATGACTCGGTAGTCAATAATATTCTCAAGAGAATCTCGTCTAAGCGTAGTATCGCGTAGTAAATAATTTGGGAATAGACTCCCTCATAGTCCTCGCACCTCATCCAAAAAAGGCCAAAGTGGGGTTAGAGGTAACTACGGTTCTCAGTATCGATGGCACCTATGTCGAGAGTAGCACATTTTCACGAATAGACTCATTTAACATGACTAGACTCTCAAAAAGGGCCTAAAATGAGTGATGGTGTCTCAATTCAACTTTTTCGGGAATCGACTCCCTCAAAACCTCCTTGAATATACCATCGTCCTATCATAAGTGCGCTCAAGTCCGGGTTAGAACTTATCTCGCCACTCAAAAGTAGCAAAACCCAAACAAAACAGGTATACAGATATATACACAGATATGTACAAATATAGCAAGTAAAACATATAACAACACAGGCAAAGAAAAGGTGGGCTTAACCCTCAAAATTTTTTCACCAGTGAAATCGCCATTTCTGTTGCGGTGAGAATCGGATATCAAGCTATTGATTAACTTGAATCATAAAACATTGAAGTTCACCACCGAGCTTTGATTTATCCAAAGGAAAGGGTAAAGATCGAAGAAAACCCTAAGAGGATCTAGGTTCGGGGGTTGGTTATACTAAGGGAAGGTATTAGCACCCTAAGTATCTGTAGTAATCTATAGGAACCTCTTGTTATATTGTGTTAAATTATGTTTGCTTGCTAAGGTAATCTGCTAAGGGTAAAGGTAAACACCTAAGGGTATGTACACTAACTTTGCTCGCTAGACGTCGCATCTTGTGCCTATGTATCTAACTAAAGAATCAGACCAACCGTAGTTCACCTAACTAAGGGTGAAGGAGGAATCATTGACTATGGCCAAAGTTCCAAGGGGAATGATTATGAGCTCATGTAGAGTTTAAGAAACTTTCTAAGTCTAAGTTGTGATGGGGGAAGTGAATACTCAAGATGATGAGTTCCACAAAGAGTCCAAGAACTCTAACTTAGTTTTAAGTTGTAAGATAGAATGGCTATGAGGTGAAGGAAAGTATCCTATAAGTATGAGGTCAAAGGAAAGAGTTACCAATGACTATGAGGTCAAAGGTGGTAAGATGATGGCTCTATGACTATGAGGTTAAGAGGGGATCCTATGACTATGAGGTCAATGAGGGATGATGAGCTATCTATGACTTTGAGGTCAATTGAGAGACTTTCCTTTGAAAGGAAGGGGAAGCAATTTATGAACAAGAGTTGAATGAACAATATGATTCAATGATTCAAAGATAGAAAACATTTAATCAAATATATAACCAACTTCCAAGTATGAACATGGCAAACATGGATAAGTGAACGCAAGTAAGGCAGAGATAACGTTATCAAAGTTTGAAAATAGAGACATGTTAAGTTATGAAAATTAGCAACAAAAGCTAATACGTACAAATAACAGAATGACATTGTTCAACTCAAGGAACAAATCTCAAACAAAAATTTCACATACCACAGAATACTAAAAAATCTCAAAAGTTTTCAGGAGGCAGTTGGTGATTTTCCATAAAAGTCTAAAGATCAAATATATAGTAAAGCATATTTTTTGTTTTGAAGTTTTAGAAAGAAAATAACAAATATGAGAATTGAAATAAATAAAAAAACTAAGTTTTAATGTGGTGGTCGCCAACAATGCATGGCAAGTGCCATAACATTGTGGCAGACGCCACCCTTCATGGCTAGTGCCATGGAACTGGTGGCAGGCGCCATCAAATAAAAGCCAAAGCCTTTTAAGGCATGGCAGGCACCACATGCCTTATGGCAAGCGCCACCAATGCATGGCTAGTGCCATATTTTTCTTAGCAAGTGCCATGATTTTCTTCATGGTAGGCACTATTCATCATGGCCAGTGCCACACCTTGTGGCCAGTGCCATCAAAATATATGGCGGGTGCTACGATCCATTTTCTTTTTCATTCAGTTTCCAAACAACAACCACAACCCAGTTCATAATAAAATCAAACAAAAATTCATACATTAATATTTGCAAGATTTAATCAGGAATCAGATATTAACATGATAATAAATATGATAACAGTTATGGTGTAATGATCATGCTATTTTAAAACGAAATAAAAAGGAATGAGCGTTACCTAGTGGAGAAAGTCCACTGCCTCTTCACAAGTACGAGTTCTGAAAAAAATAAATTATGATCTTCTTCTCCAAAGCTCCTACCACAACGTACTTGCAGATTTTCAAGAATAAGTGAGGGAGAAAAAGAATAGAGTATTCAGCCTATGTTTGGGGTGAATACTGGTGTGTTTTTTCACTGAGGAGTAATGCCCTATTTATAGAAAAAAAAAGAGGGAAAGTGAAGGTATGGTCAGATATCCAAACTTGCCAAATTTGCCCTTTTCCAATTTTCCTTCGTGCAAGTGAGCTGGCTGAGATTTGAAAAGTCTTCAAGAGCTCTATAGGGTTAGGTTGCTTTTGTGTGTTGATGGGATCGGAGCCATGCTGTTACTAAAAAGTTTTTCTTTCTTCAGGATGAGTTGTATCCACTTGCATTTAATTTGTTTAAAACATAATATTTTAAGTGTGAAGACTGTAGGAATTATGGGGTCACCATATAAGACCATGGCAAGCGCTACATCCACATGGCAAGTGCCACAAAACCTCATGGCAGGCGCCATGCATTTTCTTCATGGCAAGCGCCATGCTTCCTTCATGGCAGGCGCCATGTTTCTTTCATGGTGGGCGCCATGTTTTCATGTGGCAAGTGCCACATTTTCATGGCCAGTGCCACAAAACCTTTTCTTGTTCAATTTTTTTTTCAAACAAAATTCACAAATGCCTTAGTGATCTCTGATGCCCTCAGTCAATGATTGAGCATATTAAGATGGGACATGACTTGAATACTTCATTTTGGGCCAATAATATCAAAGTCAGAGGCTTGACTTTGTCAGTCAAAACCCTAATTTCCTCAGGAATTCCAATGGATGATATTTGAGGATCTTGCTTCTTCAATCTCTTCCAGGGTCCATAGATGGCCTATAAGGATGTCCAGTATCATGTTGAATCATGTCCCAAAGCTTGGGAATAAGTCTTGATCAAAATCAAAGGCAATGGTTGACTGGTGCTGATAAAACCCTAGTTTGAGTCATGGTGAATCTTGTGGCTCAAGACACTTGTAATAGGTACCAAACACACTTGATTTCTTGTTGAATAAGACCTTTTAAAAGTATGTGAGTTCAAATGGTTGGCGAACCCTTTAAGATACTGCGTGATCACAACAAGGTTCTTCAATGATTCTTCAGGTTAAAACCCTAATTCCACAACTCTTGACCAGATGATCTCTTCTTGATTTCTCTTGACTCAATCTCATTAATATCGTAGCATATGATTTGAGGAATTAATAATTAGCCTCCAAGACCAAATGGTTGCACTTTGTAGCCTCAGTTATCTTTCTTGAACAAATGGCTTCTCATGAGAATCTCACCCAAACTGGTGAGCACTTGTGATGATTGTATGGAGCCAAAGAATGTCTTAGGAGACCTTGAACATGTGAGAGTCTGGCTTATTGACATTTGTTCTCTTTCCTGTGTAAACCCTAGCTTTCACATAAGAACAAACTAGCAAGATATGGTGGTTAGTAAACAATGCACAGATGATTGAACCCTAAATGTAAGTGCAAGATGTTATGATATCTAAAGGGTAAAGTTGAACATGTTAAGACAAGTTGGTAACAACTAAAAATGGATATTAGGGTTCAAACATGGTCATAAGCAAGTAAGAACATCACCAAAATTTTAAGCATACAAGTATGCATTCATAGTCATTTTCAAGACAAAATTCAAGTGTATAAGAATAGACAAACATGGTGAAATCAATCACAAAGGCAAACATGTGTATCATGGTCATGTAATCATAGAAAGAACATCTCATGTTCAACCAAAATAGTTGTGCAAAGGCTCATGGTATGAACTAGATTCAACATACACTTTAAACATGTGAACATGTATAAATAAAGCAAAATACTTAATGTACAAGTTCATGAAGTCATACTAGGTTTCTATAAGGTGTGTAGGGTTCAAATAAGTCATCATGTACAAGGAAAACTAAGGAATCATTCAAAAGAAATAAGATGAAATCAAGGAAATCCTAAAATAACCACAAACTTTGAACATCCATAAATGCATAAAAAATAATTATCTTTGGCAATTTCTTTTCACAAATATTAAATAGAAATTATCATGAACAATTTTAAAAAAGAATGGGTTTAAAATGATAAAATATGAGAAAGTTATGATAGTTTGGAAATGCAAAAAAAAGTAAGAAAGTAAGTCATTAAAAATAATGAGGAATGGTCCCCATGGGTGTTGGACTCATTTCATCACGCTCATGGCATAAAACCTAGACCAACCAGCCAATGCGCGCAGGTTGAAAACAAATGAAAACACCACATAATATATGTAACATACATAAAAATCCAAAAAAATAAAAAAACTAGGACGAGGGGGATTCGAACCCCAGTTCTGGTGGTGATAAGATATATAGGGCGCACATGTTGAACCACTGGGGTGGTGATACATCCATTGTATCACCCCCTATTAATTGATAAGGCCAAATGTGACCTAGTGACCAGACCCAAACAAAGTGCGCCATGGTTGGTTTCTTGACCAAGAAAATCAGGTTTTGTACCATTTGCAAGAACACCTCTAACTTTCTTTACACTTAAAGAAATTCAAAAATGTAAAGACCAAACTTGCTTGAAATTTCACAAGGAATTCAGTGGTCGTTTTCGATTTTGCTAAAAATGTCTACATTTTAAAACACGATAGTGCTTCCTAAAATGACATGTTTTTGCAATTTTTATCCCAAGTCCATACACAGTCAACAATAGCACTCAAATATGGATCAAACACAACAAATATGACATATAAGACATGTTCATGATAAAGGAACATCAAAGCAAAGCATAAATTCACAAAGTTCCAAGTTTGAGAGAACTTACCTCTTGTAGTTCACTTGCCAACTTCCAAATGCCTTGTTACAGAAATGAAATGACACTTGAGACACCTCCAATAGACCTCAATGAAGCTTTTTGGATGCTTGGAATTGGTAGAATCCACTAGAACAGAATCTTGCTTCTTCTTGCAAAATGGTCAAAAGTGACAAAATGCAACCTTCACCAAATGATGTTACAGTTGAGAAACTATTGTTGGAACAACTTAGGGGTGTTATTTAGAGTGTGTTTGAAGTGTTGGATGATTTTGAAATGGACAGAATCAAGACATGGCTTGTGAAATGCAAAAAGCCAAAGATATGAGGTTTTGACAGTTGACTTTTTTAATTATGGTGTTTGGAGAGGAAGATGAAGGTTTGAACATCTTCAAGGGATGATTTGTGATGTGCTTGGATGGTTGTTTGAGTGGTTTAAGCTCTGGTTTTGAAAATTCGATTCTCACTCTTTGAAAATTTGAAAATTTGAAGTGAAAGAGGAAGAATGAGAAAACAACTATTGTGATTGTTTTGGTGTGTTTTGAATGATAAATAGAGAGAAAGTTTTTTTTGGAGGATCAGTGATGGTTTAAAGGATAAGCTCAATATTCAATGGATTTGGAAATGCATCATTACTTCCAACTCAAGGTACCTTATCTCTTCCACTAGCCTAGCTCTTCTTTTGACCAATTCCACATTCTGTAGGGGTGTTTATTGTTGTTTAAGAGTGCATCTTAAATGGTGAGAGTGGTTTCTTTGACAATGCATTATTCCATATAAATGCCTCTAGAATTCAAGGCTTAAAGTGATGATGTCTAATCATTTCAAAGGAATTCCTCTTGACTTAATGGCTCTATCTTACAGTTTTTGGATGATTCATTCAGATTCTTGTTGAATGAGCATGGTATGATCATCACACTTAGACTCAAGAAATCGTGCTCTACAAGTAATGCCAAATATGTCTTACCAAAACAGTTGCATCAAGGCATATTATGCACTCCATACCTCCTTGCTCAAATGGAATTAGATTGTGTTCATGGACATTTGGGAAAGTTGGTATATCATACTTCAATTATGATGTTTGAATTTGATCTTGATTCATCTTGGATCATGGAGAAAAATGGCCTCAAAGTTGGCTAAAACACAAAACAGATTCTGTCCAAAAAAATTTCTAAGTGTCAAAGTTTAAAAAGTCTTGAAACCCTAACTTCATGTCTTCATATCTCAAAATCTATACACTTTTTGGAAATCCGCCATAAGAGACAAAGTTGTAGTATGTAACAAGCTCTTCAATTTGATCTTTGGATCAAAGAAAATGATTACTTGGTTTGGAGGTTATGACCTTGCTAAGTAGGGCAAAAATCATTGTTTTTTCATGACTTAGAAAAATTTTAAGTTCTCTAAGGTTGCCCTTTTTAGAAGTAACCTCACTTTTCTTGATTTTTCTTTATCAATCATGATCCAAATCACATATTAACATTTTTCTTGGCTTGAAGAGACCAAGTTTGACCAAAAACTCCAAAAGTCAAACTTGATTTTGGGCACAGTTAACTTTTGTATCAGATGAACTTTGATTTTGTGATCTCTTATTGAAATCAAACCTTTGTCCTATTTGAACACCGTGGATAGACTCCAAGGATGTTTTTGAGTGTCTTGAATCATGTCCCAAGGTTTGGGATCATGTCTTGGTCAAAAGTCAAAGGTATAGTTGACTTTTCATCAAAAAACCTAGTTTGTAGTCCAGATGAATTTGAATCCTTGCATTGCTTATGAATCAAGTTATTTGGATCAATCCAATCATATGAATGGACTAATGTGATGTATTTGAGGTCCTTGAAACATATCTTGAGGTATTGGATCATGCCTTGCTCCAAAAGTCAACCCAGTGACAGAATTAGGTCAAAACCCTAATTTTGGTGCATTGAGGATCTTGAGGCTTGTTGATTTTGAAATGAGGCAATTTTCAAGCAGTGATTCATGTGAAGTCTGGTTCAGAATCAGGATCAAATGGACAATCAGTCCAAATTGTGCTCATGTGTGGATATATTTTCCCATAGATTGTTTCAGAGAAATTCAAATTGATTCAGAACTTAAGTCATTTATTATCAGAGATTCAGAGATTTGTCTGAACAAGTCAAACTTGGAGGATATTTAGTCCGAGTGTGTGCCAAAGGATTTAATTAGGGTTATCTGGTCAAGTATGTGGCTATTCTTCAATGATTGATATTCAAGAAGAGTTTGACCTGGTCTTGGTCAAATAAGTCAAGATGGTTTCATTTTCAAGTTCTCTGTGTTATAGGCCTTCAAATCATCAAGTCAAGATCAAGGTTTTGTGTAAGTTTAGTTTCATCTGATGAAGTCAAGTGAATGGGTATGCAAAAGTCATCTGATCTATATTTCAAATCATTTACAAGGTCCTGATTATATGGTTCATAATTCTAGTCATTGGTTAAGACAAGACAAAACCGGCCATTGCAAGATTAATTCAAGATATGGTCCATATTGCAAGTCCTAATTATATGTGCTCTTTATAGGTTCAAGTCAAGCGTGCCATATTTATTTCAAAGTTTGATCAAATTTCACTAAGATTCAAGATTTATTGTAAGTTTGTTTCACTTTTAGTTAAAGTCAAGAATTGATTCAAGATTGGTTAAGGTTCAAAATTTGTTTCATTTCAAATTTATTTTAAAAAAATCAAGAGAGGGTACACCTATTAGTTAAAGACCAAGTCAAATCCATTTTACAAATAGAGTCCAAAAAGTGAGTTGCAAATAGATTCTAAGCCCATCATTTAAACTACAACAAAAATGCAAAAAAAAAAACAAAAATAGCTACTTCCAAGCTGCAACACGACCTACTAGTCCAAAAGCAATTCATAAAATTCCAAGCTTGTTACATTTCAAAACAAGTTGATACATGGGCCATGAAAAAAAACTTTGCCAAAGGAAGCCATGTCAAGATCAAACCATTCATACTACACATTTCCAAGATCGTGCTCCAACCTTGCCACTTCAAACCAATGTGACATGAGGCCTTGTACTAAGAAAAATAGCAGGTTCAAGCATGACCAAGTCCAGCTACTCATGCAAACAATAACAAGCTTCTTGTGTGCTACCCTCCAAGCCAAAACCGTGGAGCTACAAATTCCTACACGAGCAGCCATGACATGAGATTTGAAATCACAAACCTTGTCAAAGTTGAATACAAGATACAGAAAACCTTTTAGCTTCACGTCTTGGGCTTTGGACAAGATACAGAAAACCTTTTAGCTTCACGTCTTGGGCTTTGAACAAGATACAAACAAACCAACCTTTAGCTTCTATCTTAAGCTTTGAACAAACACCCAGACATCTATTTCTTCCTTAGAATAGGAGGAACTACGATTACTCTGATTTCCCTACACTCCATAACAGGGAATACATAGGCATAAGATTGTTTCAATGCCCATTTCTGTTGCCCAAGACAATGCTTCTTAACATCAGATGTCTCCTGGTTTCCCTTGGGGCATGCCTCTCAATTATGTGCCAAAGGGACGTCAACCGCCTACTACTGAAGGTCTAAGAGTTCTTTCTGTTATGACTATACCACCTCCTGTGGTTAATGATGTTCCTCATAGTGAAATTCAAGTTATTCCTTTTACTGTATCTATGCCACCACCCGTGGTTCACACTGTGCCTTATGCTAAAAAGAAAGTTTTCTACACTGCTCCAAGCGAGAGTTTAGGTGTCTACGAGAAAATGGACAAATTTCAAGATCATTTTCAGGAAATACAAAAGGAGATCAAGGCTTTAAGAGGGAAGGAGTTGTCCGGAAAGAATGCTCATGAGCAATGTCTTGTCCCGAATGTGAATATTCCCGCAAAGTTCAAGGTTCCAGATTTCGAAAAATACAAAGGTAACACCTATCTACAAAGTCACTTAGTCATCTAAGCTAGGAAGATGTCCACCCATACAGACAACCATCAGGTGCTAATACATTACTTCCAAGACAGTTTTACAGGTGTTGCACTTAAATTGTATATGGGTCTTGATAGCACTCAAATTCGTACTCTCAATGACCTCAGAGAAGTTTTTATTCGTCAGTATAAGTACAACTTAGATATGGCGCCGGACCGTGATCAGCTCTGCGCTATGTCTCAAAAGGAGAAGGAATCCTTTAAAGAGTACGCACAAAGGTGGCGTGATATTGCTGCGTAGATCAATCCTCTGCTTGAAGAGAAGGACATGACTAAGATTTTCCAGAAGACGTTGAGCTCATTTTGTTATGAGATAATGGTTGCAAATGCGCCTAGTGACTTCAACGAAATAGTTATTTTGGGTATGCGCTTTGAAGAGGGAGTTCGTGAAGGAGTCTGACCAAGGAAGGTAGTTCTGGAAGTGCAAAGAAGTTTGGTGTGTGTTTTTCTAAGAAAAAGGACGGAGAAACCAATGCCATCACTCAAGAGAGATCCAAAAGATACAGGGAAAGAAACAACAATAATGGTAACGATCGTCAGCAATAAGTAGCTTTTGTTACTCTTGTCATCAATGTTGTTGCATTTACTCAAGCAACTTTGAATTATCAACCTCAATTCTAACAATAGTGCTCTCACCAACAGAACAAACAACAGAGCCATTTTTAGAAGAAGTTTGACCCAATTCTGATGACTTACTCCAAATTCTTCCCGCTTTGATTCAAAAGAAAATTGTTGAAACTCGTACCCAACCTGTTGTTCCAAAAGATTCACTATGGTGGTATAAACCTGAGGCTCATTGTGCTTTCCATCAAGGGGCACCTGGGCATGACATTGAGAATTGTTTTCCATTGAAGATGGAAGTACAATGGTTGGTCAAGTGTGATATCTTGTCTTTTGAAGATACTAATCCTAATGTGCAATCAAATATGTTTCCTAAGCATGGCAATACTACTATGAATATGGTTTATGGGTGTCCTAGGACACATCGTATTTTTGATATTCGCTAGATCCGAAGGTCACTAGTCGAGATGCATGCTACCTTGAGTGAATACATCCATTATGAACATGACTATGTCGCTTGTTGTATTTGCTCTGTGAACCCGCGTGGGTGTGTAATTGTGAAAAGGGATTTACAAGAAATAATTGATCAGAATCTGATTCAAGTCACTGTGAATAGAAATGAAGATGAGAATATGGTGAATGTCATAGTTCCACACTCCAACATCCTAGAGCGAGAATTAATTTCTTACAATAGTCAGAAGTCTACTGTTACACCTTTGGTCATTCTTTTTCCTGGTCTGGTTCCGTATGAATAAGATAAATTTGTTCCCTATAAATACAATGCTACTATGTTGGAGGATAGAAAAGACGTTCCTATTCCTTCTCTCCCCTCAATCGTGACCATTGCAGATGTAGGTCGTGTGACCAGAAATGGTCGAATATTTTCTATTGTACCCTTGAAGACAAGTGAAGATGTTGTGGATCAAATTTTGCATACACCGTCTAAAATATCTGTGTTATCTTAGTTGATGAGCTCTGAGGCTCATATAGAATCTCTGGAGAAAGTATTGGAGTAAGCTTATGTGGACCATGATGTGACGATTAATCAATTTGATAACATAGTTGCCAATATCACTGTGTGTAATAATCTGATCTTTTGCAATGAAGAATTAACTGAACATGGAAGAAACTATAATTTAGCTCTCCATATTTCCATGAATTTCCAAGAGGATGCTTTGTTGAATGTGCTGGTTGATACCGGCTCGTCATAGAATGTAATGCCAAAATCCACATTATCCAGACTGTCATATCAGGGTACTCCTATGAGGTTCAGTGGGGTCGTTATGAAAGCCTTTGATAGCTCGAGAAAGACTGTGATCAGAGAGGTTCATCTCCCTATCAAAATAGGTCTGTGCTTATTACAGATTACTTTTCAAGTAATGGACATTCATTCTGCAAGCAGTTGTCTTCTTGGACGCCCTTGGATTCATGAAGTTGGGGCGGTTACCTTAGCACTTCACCAGAAGTTGAAATTTGTCCATAATGGGAAGTTGATAATTTTTGGTGGAGAGCAAGCCATGTTGGTAAGCCATCTTTCATCTTTCTCTTATATTAATGCTGACGAGGATGTTGGAACTCCGTTCCAGGCTCTTTCTATTGTTGATAATGTTGTTAAGAAGAATGAGGTGTCCACGTCTTCTCTGAAAGATGCTCAACATATGTTGGTGGGTGGCCAAGCTGATGGATGTGGCAGAGTCATTTAATTTGCTGAGAACAAGGATAGATTTGGTTTGGGTTTCACGGCTGGTTCAACCCGCAAAGAGCTGAAGAGTATCTAAGACGTTTTTCATAGTGCTAGGTTCATCCATGCCAAATATCACTCTACTGGTGCTATCATTGAAGATGATCAAGAGGAAGAAGCTCCCAAATTTGTGACGCACGAATTGATATGCCAAAATTGGACCGCTGTTGACGTTTCTACTGTTGTTTATGCTTCAAAGTTATTGGTTTTTATTTTCTTTTAAAAATCCTTTCACTTTGCCCAAGGAGAAAGTGAATTTGTGAGGGCTTTGTTTCAACTATTATCATCATCAATAAAATGTTATTTTGTTTATCCATATTATGTTTTTCCCTTTTTGCTTGATTTTTGAAAAATGGTTAACATAAAAAACCAAAATAATAAAAAATAATATGATAATCACCTTTATCTGCATAATACTTGCACTTTTCTTTATATTCTAAAATAAAACATAAATTATTGTGCAACTTAATTGTTAAACCCATTGAAAAAATAACCCTATGCCATCTCCAACCTTTGAATTCCCTGTGTTTGAAGCGGAAGAAGAGGACGTTGAAGAGATTCCAGATGAAATTTCTCGGTTGCTTGAGCATGAGGTAAACGCCATTCAGCCTCAAGAAGAGTCAAATGAATTGGTTAATATTAGTTCAGAGGAAGATAGAAAAGAAGTCAAGATTGGGGCACTTCTTGGTCTGGATGTTAAGAAGAGAATGGTAGAGCTTCTTAGAGAGTATGTTGATATATTTGCTTAGTCTTATCAAGATATGTCAAGTCTTGATACTGATATTGTGGAGCACAGATTACCGTTAAGGCCAGAATGTCCGCCAATTAAACAAAAGTTGAGAAGAACTCACTCCGACATGGCTGTTAGGATTAAAGAGGAGGTTGAGAAGCAGATTTGTGCTGGTTTTCTTTTGACTGCTGAGTATCATCAATGGGTGGCCAATATTGTGCCTGTTTCTAAGAAAGATGGAAAAGTCCAAATGTGCGTTGACTATATAGATTTCAATAATGATTCTCCGAAAGATGATTTCCCACTACCACGCATTTATATGTTCGTAGATAATACTGCTAAATTCAACATCTGTTCGTTTATGGATGGATTTTCTAGTTATAATCAAATCAAAATGGCACCCTAAGACATGGAAAAGACCACATTTATTACACCCAGGGGAACATTCTGTTACAGAGTGATGCCTTTTGGTTTGAAAAACGCTGGTGCAACGTACCAGAGAGCTATGACCACTCTGTTCCATGATATGATGCATAAAGAAATAAAGATCTATGTGGACGATATGATTTGTAAGTTGAGTACTGAAGAAGATCATATTGAGTATTTGTTAAAGCTGTTTCAGCGTTTAAAGAAGTTTAAGCTCTGTTTGAATCCAAATAAATGCACTTTTGATGTTCGTTCTGGAAAATTGTTAGTCTTTATTGTCAGCCAGAAAGGCATTGAAGTTGATCCTGGTAAAGTTAAAGTTATTTACGAAATGCCTGCGCCCAAAACAGAAAAACATGTAAAAGGATTCTTGGGACGTTTGAATTATATATCCCGATTTATATCCTATATGACTGCCTCTTGTGGGCCGATCTTCAAGCTTCTCCGCAAAGATCAGGGTTGTGTATGGACAGAGGTTTGACAGAAATATTTTGATAGTATCAAAAAATATCAGCTTGAACCTCCAATTTTGTCTCCTCCTGTGGAAGGAAGACCATTGATTATGCATTTGACTATGATAGAAGAGTCTATGGGTTGTGTTCTTGGTCAACAAGATGAGACTGGAAGGAAATAATGTGCCATCTACTACCTGAGCAAGAATTTTATAGATTGTGAGTCTCGGTACTCAATGTCAGAGAAGACACATTGTGCCTTGGCACAGGCTACCAAACGTTTGTGCCAATACATGATTAATCATACCACTTGGTTGATATCCAAAATGGATCCAATCAAGATTTTTTTGAAAAACCCACTTTGACTGGATGGATTTCCTGCTGGAAAATGTTGTTATCTAAATATGACATTGGTTACCATACTCAAAAGGTAATAAAAGGAAGTGTTTTAGCTGATCATCTGGCTCATCAACCTATTGATGATTATCCACCTGGGTTTGATTTTTGATGGAGCTGTTAATGCATATTGAAATGGGATTGGGGCAATCATTGTTACTCCTCATGGTTCTCATATTCCTTTCACTGCGTGGTTGATGTTCACTTGCAAGCGTGTATTATGGGCTTGGAAAAAGCTATTGATTTAAGAATCAAGATGCTTGATGTATACGAAGATTTAGCCCTAATGATTAATCAGATTAAAGGAGAGTGGGAGACACATCAACCTGATTTGATTCCTTATCGAGATTATGCAAGAAGGTTGTCAACTTTCTTCAATAAGGTTGAGTTTCACCATATACCCAGGAAAGAGATTATGCAAGAAGGTTGTCAACTTTCTTCAACTTTCTTCCTGAATAATGATGTGTTGTATACGAGAAATTATGACATGGCCTTGTTCAAATGCGTGGATAGACACGAAGTAGACATGTTGATGAAATAAATTCATTAAGGATCCTTTGGTACCTATGCCAATGGACATGCAATGGCTAAGAAAATGTTAAGGGCAGGTTATTATTGGCTGACAATGGAATGTGACTGTTGTAAATACGTGAAGAAATCAATAAATTCCAGATTTATGCTGACAAAATTCATGTACCTCTGACTCCTCTCAATGTTATCTCTTCTCCATAGCCTTTCTCCATGTGGGGCACTTATATTATTGGCATGATTGAGCCTAAAGCATCGAACAGACACTGTTTCATATTGGTGGCTATCGACTATTTTACCAAGTGGGTTGAAGCGGCGTCATATGCCAATGTGACCACGCAAGTTGTTGTCAGGTTTATCAAGAACCAAATCATTTGTCGATATGGTGTTCCGAGAAAGATTATCATTGATAATGGGTCAAATCTGAATAACAATATGATGAAGGAATTATGTGATGAGTTTAAGATTGAGCATCGTAATTATTCTCCTTACAAACCTAAGATGAATGGGGTTGTTGAAGCTGCTAATAAGAATATCAAGAAGATCATTCAGAAGATGGTTGTTACATACTAGGATTGGCATGACATGCTCCCTTTTGCTCTGCATGGGTATCGTATATCCGTCTGCACTTCAATAGGGACAACCCCTTTTTCTCTTATATATGGTATGGAAGCAAGGCTCCCGATAGAAGTTGGAATCCCTTCTATGAGAGTTTTGATGGAAGTTGAATTGTCTAAGGCTAAATGGTGTCAGAGTAGATACGATCAGTCGAATTTGATTAAAGATAACAGAATGACGACCTTGTGTCATGGCCAATTATATCAGCTGAGAATGAAGAAAGATTTTGACAAGAAAGTTCGACCTCTTGTGTTCAGAGAAGGCGACCTCGTGCTAAAAAATATCTCGACTTTTACCATTGATTCTAGGGGCAAGTGGACTCCTAATTATGAAGGCCCATATGTTTTTAAGAGAGCCTTCTCTGGCGGTGAATTAATTCTTACAACTATGGATGGTGAAGAGTTCACTCGTCTTGTGAATGCCGATGCAGTTAAGAAATACTTCACCTAAAAAAATAAAAGAACAGCTCGCTAAGTTGAAAACCCGAAAGGGCAGCTTAGGCAAAAATGAGCGTCTCGGTGGGCTAAAAACCCGAAAAGGTAGTCCAGGAAAAAATTAGAGACAAAAATAGAACTAATCATCCCAGTAGATTGAAAACCCGAGAGGGAAATATAGGCAAAAGTTAGGGATTATGGCAAGTAACTGCATCTGGCTTATCTTGATCATTTGAAGTAACATTGCATGTCAAAGATTCTCATTCAACCATTCTCAACAGAAGATTTGAGCACCATGGAATTCAAAGTTGTTATGGAGAATAGCGGTCATTGTATTTCAATGTAGCCTTTTCCATTGTATTTACCATTTTTCAAACTCTTTAATGATCCATGGAGTTACGCCATTTGCGGACTTCCATTCTATCAATAAAATTTGGGCCTTTGTCCCTTTGTTTGCAATTCTTATTTCACTTATGTTTGCAAAATTATATATATTTTTTATAACAATTTTTGAAACAAATAGTTAAATGAATAATCATGCTTTTGAAAATTATAAAAACATTTTCCTTTGATTTATGAACAATAAAAAGAATGTCAATGGTTACTCCAAGAACTCCTGAAGTGCAGATTTCAATGTTCTCCTCGATAAAGTCTATTGATAATCTCCCAAGAAGAGTTCAACTTTATTGACGTATTCCCCAGCTGAATGTTAGTTTAATTAAGCATCTCACACTTGGACTCCCCTGTTAAGTCTTGATTCGGATTTCCTCAGCCGAGCGTGGTTCTTTCCCCCCGGCCTGTGTATGATCAAGCATATATAATTTGGAATGTGATTGTTAGATCCCACTTCATTTTTTCATTAAACTTGATGAGGAATCTCCGACGGGTTTCTACCTTCTTTGATATGGTTTGATGTTTTCATAGCCAATATGAATCATATTTTCTTCATAAGAAGTATTGACATAGAAGTCAATTGTTGGGTTTTTTCCCACCCTATGTTGAGTTTTAAAATCCCCTGTAGATTGACTTTCTGCTATGTTGTTAACTTCTTAATTATCCCTGTGATTCCAAGATGTTTCTCACAAGGTTTTTTGTACCCAGAGAATTATCTTTGCTGATCCCCAGCGGAGGTTGTGCATTTATTACTACTGGTTGTGAAAGATAGGATATGATCCTCATCAAGATTTGTTTTCTTCCCTAGTGAAGTCGAGCATAATTTTGTATCTAGAAGGATTATTATTGGAAGATTCATCTTTCTACCCCCTGCAGTTGTTACTAGGATCCCTTAAAACTATTACGATGTGTTGGACTTGTGAAATCCAATATTTTATAGTTGAATGCCAGTTCGGGTTTTCCCCAGACAAGTACTATTTAAGTGTTCTTTGTCTAAGTATTGATTTAGATCTTCTCCAGCTGAGTATGTTTCTTTTCTCCAGCCAAGTCGTAATTAGGTAGTTGGGCAGTTTTATGTTGCACCTCTCCTTGATGTGGAATCCTCACGCAAAACATTATCTTCTGGTTGTGATGTTATTACATCAGTTGATTTCCGAGCAGGGAGTAGCGTTTCCTTCTAAGAAGTGTTGATATAGCAGTCACCAGTCGGGTTTTCTCTCACCTTGTGTTGGGTATTGAATTAAAATCCCATGCAGCTTGACTTCTTGCTATAACGTTAACTTCTTATTCCCTTGGCAAGTCCAAGATGCTTTTCTCAGATAAGGCTAGTCCCCAGAGAGTTTTTTCTTGTATCCCCAACAAATCTGCATTGTTCCTCAGTAGAGTTTGTATAATTATTTACATGGTTACAATCCGCAGCGGATCCATCATTTTCCGCAGCGGATTTTTCTATTCCCTCGAAGCGGATTTCATGTTGTTATCCCCTTTGTGGATTATTGTTGTTAGAAGGTTGATCTTTGGGTTTTATCCCCAAGCAGTATCTTCCTCTCCCGGTGAGATTTGAGCCTTGCAGTAGGATTTAACTCCTTTGATGGCTTTTTTTATCCCTAGTTGAATCTCCAGTGATATCTCCATCTTGTTGAGATTAGCCGAGTATCCGGTCGTGTTGCGATGTTTATTCATCTTCTATTTATCTTTATATGTGTTTTGTCAGCATATTCATACGCATATTCATGCATCCATCATGCATAACATCATGTTGTTGTTTCATTGTGCATCTTGCATTTCAGGTGCCTCCCCTCTCGCTGGTGCTGATATCCCCTCGTAGAGTGTGTGTGTCCTCTCTCCATTAGAGTGTTTACCCTTAAGCAGAACATGTATATCCTTTCTAATTCCCCACTGAGTTCATTCCTCATGGGAGGGTTTTGCTTTAGTTTTCCTCCCCGACTTTTATCTGGATGGAATCACTCCCTAGTTGAGTTATTTCCTCACTGGGTTGAGTCTTGTTTGACAGTTTTTCTCTAGTTTGTTCCTAGATTGAACTTTGGTCTCTTGAAGCAGGTGTTTTAAATCTCTCTAGGCTATGAAACCTGGATGATGAGAAGGAATTTATTTAGCCCTTTGAGAATTTATTTTCCTTGACAGAAATTTGTTTGCGAATCCCACCAGAAGATGAAGATTTGAATTTCCCTAGCAGTGTTATGATAACATTCTCTTGGAAATATTTACCTAACAACAAGTAGTGTTATGTTTATTTGAGAAGCTTGCATATCCTCAATATATTGACAAGTGGTCGTCTCTTTGAGAAGGTTGTTTGATATATCAACCTTTTGCGCGACTTCAAGTGGCAGCCTCTTTATTTGAGAAGCTTGTATGTCCCCAACAAGGTAAATCTCTCTGGTAACAAGTGACAACCTCTTTATTTGAGAAACTTGTGTAATACCTCGAAATTAATTTGTATATTCGCAGCAAATGACATCTCTTTAGTTCATCCTCAGCAGAGAAGTTTGTTGTGAAACATTTTCCATCAAATGGCATCTCTCCGAAAAATTCTCGAAGGAAAGTTTGTTGAAGCTTTATTTTCCATCAAATGGTATCTCTCTCGAAAAGTCCCAGTGAGAAGTTTGTTGTGAAATCCCAACAGATAGTTGTCTCTTTATTTGAGAAGTCTGTTGTATGATCTAACTTGCCTATATCTCCTTTAAAGATCCCTGGTAGAGTTATTGATTCTTAATTCCTAGTAAGTGGTAGTCCCTTTCGCAGAGATAACTTTTATTTGGTCCTTTTTCTAGTGAAAGACTTAGATTAAGAAGGAGCTGAACCATATTCTAATAGATGAAGTTCGTTATTTTTGGTTGGTTACCTTGTCGTAGCTGCTACTTTGTTGGTAGTTGGTAATCATTCCCTTTGAGCTTATTACCTTTTGTTGTCTACCAAGTAATCGGTAGTTGGTGATATTTCTCATACCCTTTTGGTTGGTTACCTTTGTGAGCTACCATTAAGTCGGCAGTAGGTAATTTTTCCCTTTGAGTTTATTACCTTTTATTGTCTACCAAGTAATCGGTAGTTGGTAATATTTCTCGTACCCTTTTGGTTTGTTACCTTTGTGAGCTACCCAGTAAGCCAGTAGCAGGTAATTTTTCCCTTTGAGTTTATTACCTTTTGTTGTCTACCAAGTAATTGATAGTTGGTAATATTTCTCGCACCCTTTTGGTTAGTTACCTATGTGAGCTACCCAGAAAGCCGATAGCAGGTAATTCTTCCCTTTGAGTTTATTACCTTTTGTTGACTACCAAGTAATTAGTAGTTGGTAATATTTATCCCCATTTAGGTTAGTTGTTGTTATTTTCTACCTAGTAACTAGTTACTGTTTGCAGCAACCTTTGAATTTTATCTTATGAACCTTGATGTCATCCAATTTTGGCTTGTAGACTTTGAGGCCAAATGCTTGTATAATAGCAACAATCTTTTTCTAACCGTTTCCTTTGTTGTTTCATATGTTGATGAGGGAGTTTGGAGAAGCTTGAAAATATGCTTGTATGATGAGCTTGTATGACGTATAGGGCATGGTTGATGGTGAACACGTGAGCACGTTGATGAAGACTTGGCGCAAGGCATGAAGGTGAATCGTGGATGATGGCTTGGACAACTTGGTGCCAACTTGAAGATTGATGAAGCCTTGGATAGCGAGCTAGGTCGTGGCTAGGCTTGATGGAATGAGCAAAACACTTAGTCTCTATAGGTTTAATTTTCTGTAACATTTGTAGGATTAGGCATATGTTTGCAGTGTTTGTAGTAGACTTAGAATTTAGGATTGTTAACAAATTTGCAATGCCATTTTGTACACCAAATCAATTTATCTTGCTAATGAAGCACCAATTTAGAATCTTATGCTCATTCTAACTTTAGTTCAAAGAAATTGACACCCAAATTTGTAACTTCTTGCAATTCAAGTAATGAAGTTCCCGTTATCTCTTTTATTCCTTTGTGAATCTTCGAGCCTTTGAACTTGTTGTGAGAGCAAGAGTTGTCTCTACAAGTCAATCTGTGTTTTGATGATAACAATACGTATTTGCGAAAGAACCATTTTATGTTCTAACGTGTGTTGTGTGCAGATCATAATCATAGAAGATATCAGATACAACAAGCACCAACCAGATGTGCGTAGTTGATAATATGCGAAGTTACTATGTGTGACACAAGTCGCAAGAAGCTAGAATGCTTCTGTATCTGATCATGATCAGCCAGATCTGAGGATGCTGAAATTACTGTTGCAATGTGTCGCATCTGCGAAAATCAACCGGCGGAAAAGAACAGAAGTGTCACCACCGAACGTTATTTATCCCAACGTAGGGAAAGGAAACGATCGAAGAAAACCTTAACAAAGGGAAAGGAATGGTCATCGCAACCATCGCCTGGGTTCGGGAGTCGGTTACGCGAGAGGAAGGTAGTAGCACCCCCTCGCGTCCATCATACTTGATGGGATCCACGCTTGTTGTTATCGATCAAAGGGTGTAGGGTATCTGAAACTCAACTGCTAACTAGAAAGGATATGAATGGGGAAAGAAAGGAAAAAGTGACTCGATAGGACATCGCCGTCCTAGGCCTACGTATTCCCTCGGGTGCGGGAAAGTCAGAGTCAACGTAGTTCGGACTACGGTTTTGGTGGGGGGAAGGTTGCTTGCCAGGCGTCATCCCTGTGCCTACGTATCCTCACTCTAACCAGAGAGAGGAAGCCAGAGCAGTCATAGTTCGACCTAACAAGGTCTTGTTTTTTGTAAAAGGGTCGCGATCGCACGCGGGCGAGAGAAAGGTTTGACAAATAAGGTTGTGCTCGCAATGACCTCGCACGATCTCCTGCCTACGTATCTCCATTAACCAATGAAGAATCAGAGCGACGTAGTTCCCCTCACTAGGGATGACTTTGCTTTGTTTGTGTTTTTTAAGTGGAATATGCCAACGTTCGCGTTACAACAGTTTAGGTGTTTCCGCTCGGCGTGGGAGTCTTACGCGTTTACCTGTTTGCGGTAGAACGGAAATGACGCATCCTTTGTGAGTGGATTAAGGGAGATGAGAAGAGATGACTCAAAGGTGTAAGAGAAAATGGAAGTTTGTTGTTAGTGTGCTAGGTGATTCATCTCGATCGCATGGGTGCGAGACAAAAGGGAAGTTAGTTGTTAGTGTGCTAGGTGATTAGTCTCGATCGCATGTGTGCGAGAGAAAAGGGAAGTTAGTTGTTAATGTGCTCGCCGAGACATCGCATCTCGTGCCTATGTTTCTACAATCTGAAAAGAAATAGGAATCAGAGTATCCGTAGTTCGCGCTACTACGGAAACATGGGAGATATACGACTCATGGGAGGTCTACGGGGGAAACTGAGCCTACAAGTTAGCATGCAATGATGGTCCTAAGGTCAGGATCAAGAGGGAAGTCTACCTAATGTTGTCATGCATAGATTTCTATCCTAATATCCCTCCTACCTTCGAGTTAATCAAAAATTAAGTGGAGCTAGGAATCCTAAGGGGATTATGTCATCAGACAAGTAAACACAGGATAAATCAATCACCAAATGAAATAAAAGCAAACACGAGAATAAACAGTGTCAGTCAACAGTAATGTCACACAATCAAAATAAGAAAATGGGGAGCTTTAGCCAAGGGGTCATATCAACCGAGGCAAACAAGCTAGCTGTGGGGAAGTAGGGGTGCTCATCCAATGGTATCGAGAACCATGGAGAGAAGAGTAATAAAGGGGAAGATGTGAATCAGATCACATAAGCATCAGCATCGGTCGATGCAAGCTAAAGACAAAACGTGGGGGTTTGATTGCTAAACCCTCCTTCCACTTGACGGGCTCGATAACAAGATCGGGGGCACATGTTCGAAGCTTCAATCACGTAATGAGAGCTAAGAACGACTCAACTAGAATAAAGGGGGTCGGTTCCGAACCCTATCTTCCGTCAATTTCCTTCATGGAGGTCTTACAAGGGGATATGGGAATGGGATGCCTCTTTGGAGGTCTTAGGCACAATATTAAATAATCACAAACAGAGCCTCCTTTGAGGACTTCCAGCATTGTCGGCCAAGTGGCACAGACTCCTAATCCTACTTCTCATGGCATCAAAAAGAAAAAATGTGGAATTAGTAAAAGAGAAGAGAAGTAATACCGAACGGCTATCAATCCGTAGCAACGCAAGCAAAGTATAAGTAAACCTGCAAACTTCTAGTAACCTAGCATAAATGAGCAAAAGTGTTAGAAAGCGGAAAGGATCCGTGAAAGACATGGAACCAAGTGCTCTTCGCCATTCATGAATAAAACGAAAAAACAAGGCAATAAGCCATAAATAGCAGCAACAACAGCGCTCCAGCACCTGCGCAGCTATAAAAACCAGCAATAAGTAAAAACAGCTTATAACAGCTACTATTTCCAAAACAGGACAGTTGTATATGCAACCATCTAGAATATCGCCATTTTATAGCACACTTTGTTCATTACAGGAATGTATGCTACAACAACTTCTACCTTTATTCAATTAACTAAGTCAAGTGAGAAACACTAAAAACAAACTCAAAGATTAGTAAAAATTCAAATGGAAATTGTCAATTAAGAAGTAAATGAAATCAATACTAAAATGTAAACAACCATTAGTCAACAATCTATGCAAAACATATTAAAGACTATTAACAAAGTTATCAAATGAAACTATTATTAAAATTAGTCAAAGTTAGCACTAAGTCAAACCACACTATATCAATATCAATTAGTTCAAAATTCTAATTCTAAAATCAACTAGGATTAATCTAGTTTAAAAAGCAATTAATTCGATTAACAAAGCAATTAAGCCGAAGAATTGATTAATGAACAATTAAGCCAAAAGTTCAATTTGTGCAATTAAGCTAAAAATCAATTAGTCGAAATCAATTAGCCCAATACTTAGTTAGTAAAATTCAATTACCCTAAAAACTAATCCTAAAACTAAAGCACAATTCAATCATGATTGAGTTTTAATTAGAGAAACTTAGTAATTAATCTAAGCAAAAATCATCAATTAATCATGACATCAAAAATTAAGCAAAATCTAACTTTGATTAGTGAAAATTACCACCAATTACTAAAACCTAAAGTCTAAAAACTAAAAAGAAATTAACTAAGCAAACAAAACCTTGACGGGGGTGCGGCAAGCAGCTTTTGTGGTGTATAAAGAAATTCAGGCGCGGCCCAATTATAAGTCCATTGACTTGCTCAATGTGAACAAAAAAGGGGAGTGGCAAAGGAATATGGGGTGTACAGAAAAAACCATGGAGGTTTTTGGGCTTAGGCATGTTCCGGTTCAAACCAATGTGTGCGGCAATTTAGCTTTCTTCTTCGTTTAAAAAAACCCTAAGGACTTCAGCGGAACATGATCCTCATTCTCTTATCCACTCAACGCCGTCGTTTACAACACCGCCGGCTCCATCTCATGCTTTCTCAACGCTTCTTCTCCGTCATTTTCAAACCCTTCTTCTTCTTCGCTTTCAAACCCTTCTTCTAACGCCTCCGTCAACACACGCACTTTGTGACGCCACGATGCATCACCTGCGACGACGGAGGTTGAACAACCGCAATTGGACGTTCCAATCTAATCGTCTACACCTCATATGTCTTAATTTCAACCGAATCTAATTCCCCTTAATCAACTCGAACTCGGAAAACCTCGGATCCTAACTCACAAATCAAAGACTCAAACAGATGGATCAAAGTTCATCCGATGGCGCTCTGCTCCTTCAACGTAATCCTCACACGGTGGCAATTAAGTGTAGTGCGAATCAGAGCGGGAGACATGAGAAGCTTACCTGGAGGAGGAAGGAGCTTTCACCGGTGACACAATTTGATGAAGGTGATGCAATCAGGTAATTCTTTTTCCTCAAATTCTTCTATCCTTCCTCTACTTTTTCTGTGTTGTTCTTGTTGTGATATCACGTTCTGGAAATTCTTCTGTTTCGCAAATTGCACGTTCTGTTTATGATTTGCAGGCTTAGGATTTGAAGTTTCTTAATGATGATTGAAGATGTGGTTCGTTTGCAGACTTTTGTTAGATGAAGATTATTGCTGGGGTTGTTGAATTCAAGGTCATGGCAGAAAATTGAAGATGATGATGAAGAGAAGGTTTTGGTTTTTGGAATTTGAAGGTGGATTCGATGCGATGAAGGTTTGTTGCTTCAAGTTTTTGTGGATTTGTAAATATTAAAAAGGGAATTGAAGATGAAGATGAGAGTTGAAGATGATTGAAAGTTACAGAAGAATGAAGATAAAAAATGGTTGCCGTGCTGATAGAAGCTGTAACTGTGAGCGTTTTTTTGGTTAATCGTTAGAGAGGTTAGAAATCTGTTTTTGATGGTTAGGGTGGTTATGGTTGTTATCCAAGTTTGTTAGGGTTCTGTGATTCTGTTATGACAGTTGGGAAAAATGTTATAACGGTTCTGTTAGTGAATCTGTTATTTTTCTGGTATCAATTAGTTAGCAGAAATTGGTTAGTAGAATTCGGTTAGAGTTTTTCAGTCAGGATTGGTTAGTGATAGTTTGTGAAACTGTTATAGGTTTTTTATCGGTTTGCAACTGAATTCTAGTGTGTAGTTTTTTTTTGCTAGAAGTTAGTTTAGTAAATTTGGTAACCCACTGCAGGCAATTAACCCACGTCATATCAGTGCCAGTATCAACTTGCAAATAATAATCCTTTGAAGGAGTTCCAATTCCACTTTTAGCATAATAAAGCCCGGCGGGATCAAGACGACCGGTTCCTCCTAACAGAAGATCAACACCGGTGATGAGAGACACTTAAAGGCGGTAATCGTGAGCTTTGAGAACGGAAAGAGGGTGTTGTTTATCATCGGAGAACTTGTATTTCATGTTGAAAATGCAATGGTTGGCGGAGGCAGTTGAAATCCTGAGAAGAAAAGCAAATAACAGTGAGATTGTTGCGGTGATGATGTTCATGATAATGACGGCGAGTCGAGTTAATCGTTGGGGATTGGATTGAGTTCTCCTCTGAAGGTTGAATGAAGAATATTTCCTGTCACAAGTTTTCTTTTGTTCTTTTATTGTTTCAGACAGAATTTGTAATGACTGTGATATGATTATGCTACTGTAATTCTGTTATAAAACTTTGTTGGAATTGTGCTTCAAATACTCAAGGAACCTTTTGGAAATGATTATATTGATCCTTCGGCTTTGCACGCCTTCGACGGGCAGATCGATAAGCACTTGTTTTTCCTCAAAGTAACTTCACTTCTTTCAAAGATAGGTTTCAAAGAAAAGCCAAAAATTATTCTGAATGTCGAGGACTTCAAAAAAAGTCTACAGGCCAGATTTGGATGATTTCCAGTTGTATCTAGTAATACTTTGATTACTGCAGTTGCAGAATATAATGTAGAACCGATTATAGCCCATGTAGTCTGAGCTGCCAATGATGCCAATGCGGCACTATTATGAAGACAAAACCTCATCACATCTTTTATACCGGCATGATAACTAAGAGATCTAACCAAAGCAGACTATTTTTGACACTCCCAAAATCAATTGCTGATGTCAGATTAGCATATAAACCAGCTGCAAGCCTAACAACATATGCTAATGCTTATTGGCATATGTGTTGGAAGTGAAATAACTAGACATTAACTTGCTTGTGACTTTCACAGAGTCAATATGCTCCTGAAGAATGAACCATCATAAGTTCTTCCTGAGTGGTTTCTCTAGTAGGAATTGGATAGCATCTTTCTAGCAATATACTAGTTCTCGTAAGACTAACAACAGTTGCTCGAAGTCGATCTGGCCTTTCAGGGTGTGGATGCGATTTATTTTCAACTTTTGTATGTAACAACATTCTTTCATCAAAGCTAATTGTCGTAGAACCGTTTGTAGCTGATTCCCGGGAGCCGAAGGATTTTAGAATCTTTATGCTCCCCACACATTTCGCAGCAGATATCATTGTCTAGGTTATCCATAGTACAGTTTCTACAGAACCACTTGATGATTTCAACACACTTCTCCACTGAACACGGCTCCTAATCAGTATCCTCCTCCTCATCCTCCTCAAGCAACTCTTTGTTTCCATACCTGTCGTTAAAAGTTAGTTCCTTTGGCATCTGCACCCTAACCCTTTTAGCACTAGGCTGATTACAAGAACCCAAAAGCAAGCAGAAAGCCTTGATTTAGATGACCCCGTAGCTTGATGGTCTTGACAAGAGAGAAGCCTTGATATTTAATAAACTCGTGATAGAGAGACACTCATGATGTTGAGAGCTCAGACCTTCATCTCACCTTGAAATAGGGAAAATCAGAAATCACAAGAAATATGCTTTGATCCCACGCCTTGGGAGCCCGATGCAAATGAATGACTGAGTTATGACCTAATGGATATGCAGATGAATGAGAAGCGAAAGCCAGAAAAAGTTAGAAAAAGGTATGTCAAATTTTGGGGTGCTACACAATGCTTTTGTGGATGCTCTCTGAAAGTGATTGAGATTCTGAAGAAGATAATCTTGTGGAGAACCGAAGTGTTGAAGACTCTCATGGCTTGAAGTTCTGAAGGCGGAAGGCTCTGAAGACCAAGTGCAAAAAGATTCTGAAGACTTATGTGTTCTGAAGATCACTACTCCAAAGGTCAAGTGCTGAAGACTCTGCAGACGGATTCCTAATGGACAAGTTCTGAAGTTTCGGTAGACTTGAAGAAGTAAAGGATAATGTTCTTAAAGACAAGTACTGAAGTTCTGAAGACTGATTCCTAATGGACTTCTTCAATAGATTGAAGACTTGACGTATCAGATATCCTATCAAGAAGACTCTACTCATGCTTCATCAAATTACTATCAGAATCCATTGAAGATTGGAAGTCAAATATTACCGTTGTGAACTGGTGTACACACTGCCCAAAAAGATATCCTGTCACTTCTCCCACATCAAAAAGGAGATATGTCAGTACAACTATTTATTACACAACATCTCTTTTCCAACAGCCAACAGTATTTCAAACGGCTATAATTCTACTGGCTATTTAAAGGAAAGGGTTCTCGCTTCTGATGTGTCGATTATCATGTATGTAAAATAAGAATTCCATTATTCATCCATTGGATGTATGATTCATGAATTGACCAAGTCATTGTGTTAAGATAGTAACAACGATGAGTTTTCGTTGTAATACTTAGAATATCCAAAGCTGTCATCAATTTACACATGGCCATTGTTGTTGAAGCTCAAAGATCAAATCAACACAACAACAAAAATTGAAACATAAGCTGTTGATTAAGAAGACAACATTGCAAATCAGTCAAGTCATCAACCACCTTCCCGTCAGGACTACATTGAAGATCTGAAGCAAGGAGTTGTTGCTCAAAGCTTGCTCACCCAAGAAGACGAAGAAGAAGAAGATCTACAAGATGTCAACAACTGTTATATTCATATACATCTCTGTAGTTTCTTACGGTAGCAAGGAGCTGTTGCTCATATCTTTCTTGAACACTAGTGTGTTCTTTGTACTTAAACTTAGGAGTAATCTGCTTGTTAAGAAGCATCTTTGTAATCTCCTATTGAACTAATTCTTGGTGAATTAGGTTTCCTTGAGTGGTCAGTGTGACCGGAGACTCGAGAAGACAATGGCTGGGTGTCATTGTGGTAAATCCTGAAATAGGGTCAGTAGCGTTATATTCATTGCGATGAATCCCTGAACGGCTTGCTATGGAAATCCTAGCAGTAGATCTTGCGAGATTGGAACCTACAGGTCAATGTTTGTTATATTCATTGAATTGAATCCCTAAACAGTTCATTGTGTATGTTAGTCACCGGCGTTGCCCGTGCATCTGTAATCGAGATTGATTATGGTTGATTAAGACCTTGTGTTCAAGGCTAAATCACCTGAGGAGGGTGGACTGGATTAGCCTGTGTGGTGAACCAGGATATAACGTGTGTTCTTTACTCTTGTTATGTTTAATTTCTTTGTTTATGTTTCTTATTGATTATCAGAACCATACATAAGCAAGTCAGAACCTTGCAGCTTAACTCTGATAAGCTTCCGCACTGTAAGTTCTGAGAAACGTATCTCATGTTTAGACTCTTTCTAGTTCTTATGCCTTAATCATAGCAAGTCTGAATGTTACTCCGTAAGTCAGAGTCTCTCTCCACTAACTCTGATGTTACTTAAAGTGTCTTAACGTCAAGATGCGAAAATTTGTTAAAAGAATAAATACACAATTCGAACCCCTCTTTCTTGTGTCTTTCTCGCAACTTCAATTGGTATCAGAGCTCCGGTTCTATTATTGATGGAAATCAAACACTTAACAATGTCAGAAAAAGATCCAGATGAGGTGCATAGAAATAATCTGGGTGTGATTCAAATCCACTTACAATTTCTATAACAGCTCAGAAGATGACTGTGTACAAAATTGTAATCAATCGAGTACTTGAGCAAATCACTGATTCTGGAAGTTTTACGGTTGCCAAACAACTAAATCTTCCTCACTTGAAGCTTAGTTGAAGATTGAAGAATCAGCTGATAAGATAGAATCATCAGACAAGAAGTAGTATATGTTGAATGCTTATCTTGGAAGATACGTGTGGATGAACCACGTATTTGCTCAAAGTTGAATCATCAAAAAACAAGAAGTCTTGTTTGCTGAAGATTAATTCTTTATGAGTTTTAAGATGTTTTCAAGAAACGGATTAGGTCCACCCTTAACTTTCTCGTTTAAAAACTCATTCAGAACATCTTCATGTAAAAAAGATAGATTGTTCTATGATTTTGAGCTTCAGACGTGAAATCTGATGAAGTCAAAAATCTGAAGAACTCAAACTCTTAGAAATAATTCAACATCTGAATCATGAACGATCATAAGTTAAAATTATTCAATGAAGATCCGAATATTGTTTTCATGGAGAGCTATGAACGGAAAGTATGTTCAGGAAGAAGAACATTAAGGATTCGTCAAATACTTGATAAAGTATGAACTCTTTAAGTTTTGTTTGAATCAGCCTAACTAACTTCTGATAACTTGAAACTATCTCTCAGTTGAATCAAATGTCAGTGATCAGGTCACTATTTGATAATCTGTTCAGAACCACTCATGCACTGGAATCAGAAGATGCCAAACCAATCACTTAAATTCTCTACTCAAAGTCAAAAGGAATTTAAGTTACTGGTGTCCTTGAGAAGGAAGAAATCAGTTAACATTTTGTTCAGAAGTAGATGTGATGTTAAATGCTGATGAATTAACTATGAACTAGTCAGACCAGCATTGTGAGATCAAGAAGTGTCATACAAACTATGCCTTATGTTGTGTACACGTTTGATGATACTCAGCTCTGAACAAGATTTGCTTTTGGCTTAAGAAACAAGTCAAAATTTCTATGAGTTCCAAGTGTCACTTCCTTCAGACACGAGAGAAGTCACGATAAGGTATGAGTAAAGATTCTCCGCAAAAAGAGCTATGTATCCTTAACCTCTTAATGGTTCTTGTTAAAACTTTGAACTCAATGACCTTCTGAAAATAAGAAGCTCTTACGAACAAGAACTGAGTTCTGGCCATGAAAGAAGATCTTTATCAATTCTCAAAATTAATATTTTGGGATCTAGTTTCAAAAACCTAAGAATGTTCACGTAATTGGAACCAAATGGGTGTTCAGGAACAAGCTAAATGAGAAGGAAGAAGTTGTCAGAAACAGGGCACGACTGGATGCTCAAAGATACAATCAACAAGAAGGAATTGTTTACAACAAATCCTGTGCTCCAGTTGTCAGACCTGAATCAAGACTATCATTAGTATTCCTCTCAGTAAATCATAACATTACCTTATATCAGATGGATGTTATGAGTGCATTCGTGGATGATTAAAATTCAGTAGAAGTCTATATCAATCAATCTCCTAATTTTGAAAATTCTCAGTGATGAATGAGATCAAACAGAAAATGGAAAGGATTTTGTGAAGATTGATTCCAGCCCTCTACTTAAAGTCAATGTTCAGAAAACAACCACACCCTTCAGAAACCACAATGCAAGTAGGTCTTGTAGAATCCAAGAAACCTCAACAGTAAGCGGAGTCTTAAAGAGAATGATCAAGAGCTCAGAAAGGAATGCATTCATAAAAGGTATGGCATGGAAAATCAAAGTTCTCTAGAAATAAAATTCAGAGACAAATTTAAAAGTACCAAGATAAATCTCCAAAAGATCTCTGTTTCCTTAAGGTATGATTGCGTTTATTCCTAATTATTTCTTTTAATTACTAACTGTCTACTAGTATCTCTCTAACAGCAATTTAGATTCTCTAGTATTTATGATCAAACAAATTTCAAAAAATAAAAATTAAATAAACTATCATGATTATGTTGTGTCAGCTACTACACCTCTACCCATAGGTATACGACGATTTAAGTCTATCATGTGTCCCTTCAACTGACCTCCACCACTAGCTATAGCTTGTCTAGGAATTGATGAGCCTTGCATACTCTAAGCACTATAAATAGCCATCCCTCCTTAGTTCTCCTCACAACATAATTCCTTCCTTAATCACTACCTGGTAGTCTAGAACCTTTTCTTAACCATCCTGCTCAAAATGTCTTCACCCAATATCAGAGGGGAAATTGCTGACCTCGAACTCTTAAAAGAATACACTCTAAATCCAAACCATCTACCTCTTCTCCATAAAACAAGTGTTTTCTCTGGAATTAAATTTTAGAACTGGGAAAACTACTTCTCCATGCTTGATGGACCCATCTTCCCTGCTCTTGTAACTGAGTTTTGGGTAAATGCTCGATCTCTAGAATATGATTTTGGTAAGAATGTTATTTTATCTGTGGTTTCCGGTTGTCCTGTCATGATCATCCTCACCATCATTGCAATAGCCATTGATTGCATTGAGGATGGTTTGACAGTGGAAGATCATGTTAATAATGTCTGTCTTGACAAACACCTGCATGTGATCTTTGAGACTATGGGTCATCCCACTCTACCTTGTACCCTCAACCCTATTGCCAAAGATTGGTACAAGTTAATGGTGACAAACCTAAGACCAAGAGAAAGAGGAGGAGGATGGCTTTATGACAAAGAAAGATTATTCATTTTCTTCTTAATTGGTAGGGTCAAAATAAACCTGCCCCAATCCATGTACAATCATCTGAAGGAAGAAATCCTTTTGTCCAGAGAAGACACAAACTATCAAATTCCATTCTGTAGAGTCATTTCCCACATTCTTGATCTTCAGGGAGTAGTCAGTCACTGTAGAAGAAATAGAATGACTGAGAAGATTCTTCCTGAGTTCTGTCAACCGATGACATTCTTAGTCTAAGATAGGAAGTTAGTCATTCTTGAATCATAGATTAATTACTGCTATTACCTGACTAAATTTATGTTATCCATATATTTTTTATTAAAATTAAAGTTTTCTTATGTGTGTGATTCATATATTTTTTAAATAATTGATTCTTATAACCACGATATCTTAATTAATTAATTAATTAATTAAGTAATAAACGCTGCTTAAAATTCACACGAAAAGAGTTTAGGATTTCCTAAAAACCATAAATTCCTCATAGGTCATGATTAAGTGACGGTTACAAGTACCACTCTTCAAATTTAAGGCACGACTCTTGAATAAAGAAATTAATCATTAACCTCTTTATTAACGTTACTCAGTACCTCTACAAAAATCAACCGTTGGACTCTCAAATTCTCCACAGAAATCACTTTACTCATTCCTCTATAAAAACATCAAACCCCAAATCAAGTAACACATCTCTTACTCATCCTCTGCCTAGACACCCTGTATTTTCTTCAACCCATCATCTTCCATAATGGCTTTCATCTCCCAAAATACTACAACCCCCACAACAACACAAATTCCTGTCAACTGTCTCATCTTTTTGTCAGAAACAATAGTTGACTTCAATGATCTAAGATCAAATGGGTGTAATATCACTACTTCGTTAGAAACTCAAAGTTGGGATAACTATTTCAAGAGATTGAGAGGACCAGCCTATGATTGCTTGGTTAAGGAGTTCTGGATTCATGCAAATACAAGCACAAGAATTATTGCCTCTTCAGTCTTTGGAAGGAAAATTGTCATATCTGAAAAGACAATTTCAGATCTCTTGACGCAGGACAAAAATGGATTCAGAATCACTAAAGATCTACTTAGTAGAGAATAAGAATGTAAATTCATGGCGTCAATCCTCAGAGAAGAAGTAGAAGTTGAGAACCAAGTATTCTCAAATATAAAGGAACCACTACAAGTCTGGTTCAGAATTTTGCAAGGAAGCGTTTTTCATCATCTTCCCGCAAATCAACTTAATGACACTCGGAAGTGTGTTCTATTCCTTCTTCTTAAAGGAATTAAAATTCATCTTCCCTCCATCCTCTTCAACCTTCTGAAGGAAGCCATAAGAGACTTCAGAACAAGATCTGACACGGAAGTCAGACATATCACATATGGAAGACTCATTTCTAACATCCTGGTAGAATCATGTGTAGTTGACGAAATACTGATTCATGAAGGAGAATCAAGTAAGTTGCGAAAAAGCGCAAAAAAAATTATCAAGTTTGAGAATCTTGAAAGAGAAGACGCCACTCTGGATAATTCATGGTTTAGAGAATTGACATTGACTCCAAGAATTCCTGTTAATGGTTTCCCAAAATATTCAGTACACAATCAAGTCGATGTAGGGAACTATCTGCAACAATTCAAGGAAGAAGACATCATCGTATGGATCAACATGAAGAATATTATTGATGTACTTCAAGAGCTCTCGGATTGGAAGAAAGTAAGTAAGAAACAGAATGACATTGATGATTGAGAATCTTCATCAAAAAGATTAAAAACTGTGAAAGATGCATTAACATCCTTTAAGGATAATGCCATCACAAGAATTCATAGCCTAGTAGATGCTTCCAGTTCAAGCATTGATCCCTCAGAAATATGAAATATCTGGACTGAGTTCCATGAATGGATCTCAGAAGAAATTGTGAAGAGCAAGAGGCTGGCAATTACTCAAGTAGAAGATAAGCTGCATACCTCAAGAACTGATGATTCTGAAAACTTAGTCTCATCTTCCTCATCATCATTATGCTCCCTTTAGTCTAAACCTTAGGAACCTATACTTATTAGGTCGGTGTTTTGATTAATTTAAACCTTTAGGATTAAGCTTAATCTATACTTTACTTTTTGTGGTTTTGTGTTAAAATTTCCATCTAATTATCTTTCAATGAAATGCCTATCTGATCATGAAAGTTACTTAAATGATGATATCCTTCGATTCTATTAATGTTCACTATCATATGGATTAATATGCTTAAATGCTCATATGCTCTAAACTTTTTGATGATGTCAAAAAGGGGGAGAAATATAATATGGTTTTGATTGAATAGAATTGAAAAGAAGAAATCTTAAAGAAAAGAATGAAAAGAGTGATCTTAAAAAGAATGTAACTCAAACATAATATATCATATAAAATGCATTACTACTAATGTTTGTCGTTTAAAGTTTATCCGAGGAACTCTAAACAAGTTCACTAGGCATTCTAAGAACAGGTTAAAAGGAAGAAGAACCTTGCTAGAAGTTCTTATGAACTATTATGACAGAAGTTGTACACTTCGTAAACACGTGTTCAGAATCATATCTACTCAGTACTGTTCAGAAGTTGAGAACTATATAAAAGTCAAGTTCAGAAGTTGTAAGCTGTCTACAAATATCAGAAAAAAGAAAAATCTGAAAGCTGTCAAGTCAAAGCCTTCATTTTAAGATGCTCATTCAGAAGAACTGTACAAATCAAAAGTCAAGGGACTATATGAAGATCAGGATTGTAGATCCAAGAAGAAGTAGTTTTGATGTTTACCAAGAACCAATTTAAAAGGAAAATGATTTGGTATCAAAACTAAGTCAATAACTGGTAATCAGACTCAGTATACAGAGAGATTGGTATCAGACTCAATCTGCAGAAATATCAAAGCATTTGGTATCAAAGCTGTGAAATAATGTCAAATACCTTCATTGGTATCAACCTCAGCACACTAATAGAATATCATCAATTAGTATAAGAAGAATACATCAGTTGGTTTCAGAACCAACATACTCTGGTATAACTTAGTATCAGACGAGAATTAAAACATGTGCACAAGTTTCAGAATCAAGCGTTGATTGATCACAAAAATTAACCTTCAATTAGTATCTGATCAAAAATCAAGCCTTGATGAATCACTGAGTTGTGACAGTAACAAGGTTATGAGATGAAGACCTGTGTTCAAAGTCAAACTCTAAAAAAGTCATGATCTACATTGGTGATTAAAAACTTACAATTCTGAATTTTGATTCTGAAGATCCCAATATCTGACTTATGGAAATTAGAGGGAGACTTCCCAGAAGATAAAATTGCAAAATCCAAAATCTTTACAAAGTCTAAAACTCAGGGGGAGTTTCTTAAAAAGACAGTGTCTGTTTTTGATGAATAGCAAGACTATGTTATTAGATAAGAACTGTTATGTATTGTGCTTAAATGAATCTGCTGAAAAGTAGAAATACTTCAGATGTCTCTGAAGATTACAAGCTCTGATACGACCGTAAAGAAACTGAGTTCTAAATATCTGAAGATGGAAGTTCTGATGAACTAGTCCAGATGCTAAAGACTCTATGTTTTCTTAAAGACAAGATAGAGAAGTAATCCTTTCTACTCTTTGTTCTGGCAACTCAAGTTGTTATTCTGTATGTCTTTGGATCATATAAGATTCTAGATGTTCACAGATAAAACTTTGAGGATAACTCATTCAGGGGGAGCTGCTGTTCCATACTCTAAATATGTTTGTTTGGTGATTACCTTGTATAAAATGTTCAATCAAAATACTTGGTTTTGTCATCATAAAAAAGGGGGAGATTGTGAGAGCAAGAGTTGTCTCTACAAGTCAATATGTGTTTTGATGATAACAATACGTATTTGTGAAAGAACCATTTTATGTTCTAACATGTGTTGTGTCCAGATCATAATCATAGAAGATATCAGATACAACAAGCACCAACCAGATGTGCATACTTGATAATATACGAAGTTTCTATGTGTGACACAAGTCGCAAGAAGCTAGAATGCTTTTGTATCTGATCATGATCAGTCAGATCCAAGGATACTGATATTGTTGTTGTAATGCTCTTGTGGATGCTCTCTGAAAGTGATTGAGATTCTGAAGATAGCGAAGCTTCTGAAGAAGATAATCTTGTGGAGAACCGAATTGCTGAAGACTCTCATGACTTGAAGTTTTGAAGGCGGAAGGCTCTGAATACCAAGTGCAGAAAGATTCTGAAGACTTATGTGTTATGAAGATCACAGCTCCAAAGGTCAAGTACTGAAGACTCTGAAGACGGAATCCTAATGGACAAGTTCTGAAGTTTCGGAAGACTTAAAGAAGTAAAGGATAATGTTCTTAAAGACAAGTGATGAAGTTCTGAAGACTGATTCCTAATGGACTTCTTCAATAGACTGAAGACTTGACGTATCAGATATCCTATCAGGAAGACTCTGCTCATGTTTCATTAAATTACTATCAGAAGCCACTGAAGATTGGAAGTCAAATATTACCGTTGTGAACAACTGTACACACTGCCCAAGAAGATATCCCGTCACTTCTCCCACAGTAAAAAAGAGATGTGTCAGTACAACTATTTATTACACAACTTCTCTTTTCCAACAGCCAACAGTATTTCAAACGGCTATAATTCTACTGGCTATTTAAAGGAAAGAGTTTTCGCTTCTAATGTGTCGATTATCATGTATGTAAAATAAGAATTCCATTAGTCATCCATTGGATGTATCATTCATGAATTGACCAAGTCATTGTGTGAAGATAGCAACAATGATAAGTTTTCGTTGTAACACTTAGAATATCCAAAGCTTTGATCAATTTACACATGGCTATTGTTGTTGAAGCTCAAAGATCAAATCAACACAACAACAAAAATTGAAACAGAAGCTGTTGATGAAGAAACTAACATTGCAAATCAGTCAAGTCATCAACCACCTTCTCGTCAGGACTACATTGAAGATCTGAAGCAAGGAGTTGTTGCTCAAAGCTTGCTCACCCAAGAAGACGAAGAAAAAGAAGATCTACAAGATGTCAACAAATGTTATATTCATATACATCTCTGTAGTTTCTTAGGATAGCAAGGAGCTGTTGCTCATATCTTGCTTGAACACTAGTGTGTTCTTTATACTTAAACTTAGGAGTAATCAGCTTGTTAAGAAGCATATTTGTAATCTCCTGTTGAACTACTTCTTGGTGAATTGGGTTTCCTTGAGTGGTTAGTGTGATCGGAGACTCGAGAAGACAATGGCTGGGTGTCATTGTGGTAAATCCTGAAATAGGGTTAGTAGCGTTATATTCATTGCGATGAATCCCTGAACGGCTAGCTGTGGAAATCCTAGCAGTAGATCTTGCGAGATTGGAACCTGCAGGTCAATGTTCGTTATATTCATTGAGTTGAATCCCTGAACGGTTCATTGTGTGTGTTAGTCACCGGTGTTTCCCGTGCATCTGTAATCGAGATTGATTATAGTGGATTAAGACCTTGTGTTCAAGGCGAAATCACCTGAAGAGGGTGGACTAGATTTGCCTGTGTGGTGAACCAGGATATATCGTGTGTTATTTAGTCTTGTTATGTTTAATGTCTTTGTTTATGTTTCTTATTGATTTTCAGAACCATACATAAGCAAGTCAGAACCTTACAGCTTAACTCTGATAAGCTTCGGTACTACAAGTTCTGAGAAACGTATCTCATGTTTAGACACTTGCTGGTTCTTATGCCTTAAGCATAACAAGTCTGAATGTTAACGTCAAGATGCGAAAAGTTGTTAAAAGAGTAAATACACAATTATAACCCCCCATTTCTTGTGTCTTTCTCGTACCTTCACTTGTATGCACTCGACCAATACATGGAACTTGTTTGTAAAAGATGTTTAACTTTTGAATCCAAATCTGAATTAAAATAGTACAAATTTAACATTTCTTTGTAATATTTTGAAATCTTCAATGGAACTAAGTTAAGGCATATGACCCATGTGAAATTCTGGTTATGCAGATACTAGAATGCCCCATCTGAATGTTAAGACATTGATTACTGCATTTATAATAAACAAGGATGAATACACAACTGCTGTTATGAAGTGCAGCAGCAAAGTCACACAAGATGTCGAGACATCCTGTTGTGACATCTTAGTCAAGAACACAATTACAGAAAACCGTTAATAGCAAAATAATAAATAACACAAGAATATGTTGACCCAGTTCAGTGCAATTCACCTACTCTGGAGGATACCAATCCAGGATGAAGATTTCATTATCTGTAGTATTGCCCTAAAGCTAAACTCCTCCGTTTATAACTTTATCCTAATCACTACCTTCAATGAACATCTTTACCAAAGCTAAACTCTAGTCATTTACAACCTTGATATGAGATCCCTACTCACATCCTCCATCACAACCTGTGATATCTCTGTCTACTGCCAATCTCCATAACCTGTCACGGTTTCTTGACCAAGAAGTTACCTTGGACTTGCTTCAAAGCTTCGTCTAAGAAAAACCATTACCTAAAGGCTTCTGGTTGGACCCTGTACCTATGCCTTCCATCCTGCATCCCATACTTCATAATGGAGACTTCTAACTCCTAAGAGAGCCAACGACTCTCAAACCCTAAACCCTTATTTTACTAAAAGAATAGGTTAAAAAGTTACAAGTGATACAAAGTTACAAAGGTTGTTTTAACCCTAGGTCTAAGTCTCCTTATATAGTCTTTTGCTGTTGGGCTTTCTATCTTTGTCCCTTGCCACGTAACAACCAGAAACAGATTTGTTACATAATAAGAAACCTGTTGCATATTTGATCAGGATGTCGAGTCCAGCTGTTAGGACATCTTCTAGGACATCTTTGACTTCTGCAGTTTTGATCTTCAAGTTTCAGCATCTTGATAATAATTTTTACCAAAATTTAGTCAAACCAAGAGAGCCTTCACCATGGCTTGATGAACATAGACTTCTTTCATCACTTTTGAAAGGGAGCTAAAAGAAATCCTCACTTTGACATCTTGCTTGTATTTGAATATTTCCAACTAGATGAATTTAGATTGAATGACCTTGAATCACATTCTTGAGAAATGACATTTACCAGAGGAATTGATCCTGAAGTGTATTAAAGCAATGATATAAAATTAATTTTAAAACCATCTTAAGAATGGCCCAATGAACCATCTATTCACAACACTTTGAAATAATTTTGTACATAGTCCTTGACACAAGGTATTATCCATAAAGTCATCTTGAGAACACTTGGAAAACCATAGCCCAAAATCTATATGAAACACTAAGCCTATCACCAGTTGATTATGCCCTGATATGCTTGATCATAAAAGGGAGTATCATCTCCACTTGAATTTAATGCACCTACACAAGCTTGTTAGTCGTAGTGAGCATGCACAAAATTTATGACTTGATTTTCAGAAGATCATGGCCAAAGGCCAGATGATCCTTTAGACAGAAAACTGAAAAGGGTAGGACAAATTTGGAGTATGACACATTTGAGTCGAGTACTAAAGTTATAAGGTAAAGTTTGCACAGAGGGGTTTGTTTTTAATTATGATAATAAAGTTTTGATTTGAATTTTATTCTATTTGAGTTCTCATTTTATTTATTTTTTGACACTACAATGCTCAACTAAGTGCTTTTTATTTGTATTGATAATTTTTAAATAATGAAATTTTTCTTGGATTAATTTATTTTTGAGATGTTTCCATTATTAAATATTGATAAATCTACTTATTTGTCTTTGTTTAGCTTGTGCTAGTTTGTTTTCTTGAATTGTGTCCCTAGATGTTCTTAACTAGGTTGTGCTTGTTGATTTTTTGAACCAAAAGGATTATTTTGCGATATTAGTTTGTTTATTTTAATTTTTTGGTATTATAGTTACATTTTTTTTGTTTATATTGAAGAATATGACATTTACATTAAGACTTGTTAAAGTTTTACTATGCGTTGTTAAAATTTGTTGGTCTCTTTTGTAATGATTTACAATTTTGTAAATTATGTAGTAAATCAAATTATAAAAAAAAATAGGCGGGCTAGCGAGGCGAACTTAACTTTTGAGCTCGGACGCCTACGTTGCCCCGCCCCGCTTTTGGACGGACTTAAATAGGGCGGCCTAAACGGGACGAACCGCTCACTTTGCCACCCATATATATATATATATATATATATATATATAATTGAAGATAAAGAAAATAAATCATTCTTATGATTGGCATTGAAATTAGTTGTGCTGGAAATTAAAAGATCATAGTTTCAAATTATTTATATATTTTTCTCACACTTACTAATAGTTATATCATATATGAACTTGACAATTCAATCTATATAAAAAAAATCCTTTTAACCAAATTCATAAACTTCAAATCGGAAGAATGTTATCCTTATAGCTTATTATGTCGCAAAAAAACTTGATTCCTTTAATACCCTACTCGCCAATCATTTGGGTTCTCAAATCAAACCAAACTAATTCACCATCATACTTTCTAAAGAATATAATACCTTTCTTCCCTACTCCGATTATACGTTCAAACGAAGATATAGGCTTAAGAATGAATACTTTAGTCCATGATTCCTTCACACCAAGTTCTCCTAAGACTCGAATGTGAAAAGTAGTTGTTTCATCATAAGTTATGAAAGATATAGCCCCATTTAACGATGTCAAATGATAAACATCAAAGCGTTTCCCCATGTCTACGAGCATAGGTGTTGTGAGTAAGACCTCATTACATAAGTCAAATGACACTAGTAATGGCTCTTCAATGTTATTATCATAATCGTGATCTATACTCCACCAATGACACATTCCATCCACGTATAGGTTATCTGATGCACTTCCAATGTTAGTGTTAGCTTCAAGTTTTTTCCACGAATTTCTTCTTAGACTGTATATCTCCCACATGTCAGAGACATGTATGCGTTCCTCCTCTGATAGATCATTGACATTTATTTCATAAAATGCTAACTGTCGAATAAACTTATAATCATCACTAACATGATCATAACCAAAAGCCTGAATATATGCTATGCATTATTCCATATTAGGTGACTGAGACATAAATGGGCTCAATGGAATGACCTTGCATTCATTTGTAGTGGGGTTCCATAATACACAGTCTCTGTCATTAGCAAGGCAAAGAACTCCATGTTCATTAGTTTTACTCACAATTTGAGTAAGCCAAATCCCACTAATGCTTTCTTGTAATTTTAATGAGAATGAAGCTGTTGGATCCAACATAATCCTGTTGCAATAATCAGATTTTAAAGTATCAAATCTGTAAGACTATAGCACCACAAAAATAGAAAATCAAAAGATAAATTAATTTGCAAAAAATAATTTTTTATAAAATCTTAAATCTAAGATTTTATTTTAAAAATATATTGGCAAAAACCTAATTAGTTTCAACATATCTTATATTTTAAAGTAGAAAAAGCTTAATGATTTTCCCAATAATAACAATACATGGGAAAATTTTTATATAAAAATAACCAAAACACGTAGCCAATCACAATTTTTTAATGATTAAAAAATAAAATTAAAGTTTTCTACATCCTTCATACAATCACCCAAAGATTCAAATTAAAAAAAAAAATTAAAAATTTAAATTTTTTTCTCTTCTTATTAGATATTTTCAAAAATATGAATTTAAATGTGTTTTCATGCAAGTATTCTTCAATAATAAATATGTATAAAAAAAATATGAGAAGATAGACGTACATATAATGGTTGAGCAATTTAAAAGAAGTAGAGAACAATTTGAGTAAAGAGATATCAACTCTATTGCATATTGAACGTTCAATCTCTCTATTTATAATCATTATTATCATTAAATATAAAGATGGTTTGAGATTTGTTTCCCTTTTTAAAATTCTTTTTAAATTTATTTTTCAATTAAAATAAAATTTATTATGGAAACATCAACTAAATCCATATTTTGAAGATTACACTTTTAAAACCAATATCAATTGTTTACAAATTTAAGACTACAAAGATTCTTAAATATAATCTCATAGTTTTATTAAGGGAGTTATTTATGTAGATCGATACATAAATAGTACTACTTTTTCTTTGTTTCCAAAACTAACTTGTTTAAGATTTGTAGAGACACTTCCTCAACAAACAAACAAAATAAAGTTTTAATGAACATATTAAAAAATACAACAAAGAGATAAATTTTAAACCAACTTTTCAATTATTGTTATGGTTTGACTATAATAAAAATAAAGTAAAATAGAATATTATTCACAGCATTAATAATATCCCTATATTGTAAAATAAATAGAAATAATAATTTACATTAGAACAGAAATATAAAATTTATTTTAAAAGTATTTTTCATTAGAGTGACCTACATTATCAAGAGAAAAGAATATTTTCTAAGAAAATAATTTTTTTTTACCATAAAAACATTTTTTATAAAAATTATTTTATATTAAATCTATGATTCTTCCCTTTGTCTAAAAAAATTGCTTTTATTTAACTTCTATAAAAGAAAAAATATTTAATTTTTTTTCAATATTTATAGTTTTTTAATAAAAAAGTTATATTAATCTTTTGTTTTAAGGAAATAAAGAAATCTTAAGAGTTAAGAAAAGTAATTTTTTTTTTAATTATCTAATAATAACTTTAATTATAGTTTCAGTCTCTCTATTTTGTGCGATCCAATAAATTAGTCTTCCTATTTTATTTCAAATAATTTGGTTCCTATATCATATATTTATACTTAAAATTGACGAAGTATCCATTTTTTAAATGGTGTGTGACTTGTTAAACGAGATAAAATGTCATATAGGATTATTTGTGGCACTTTTGATATAAAATAAGATAAGTTTAAAAATATGTGCATTATCGATTTTCAATAAAAAAATGTGAGAGGGGACTAAATTGGATTAAATTTAAAATAGAAATTTTAATTTTGTAAATTAGATAAACTAGAGGGACCAATACTTAAATTAAGCCTTCATAATATTTTAAAATCTCACATTTTTTCTACTTTAACTAATAAAGGTTTTAATATATATAATTAATTAAAGATGATGGATTTAGGGTGTTTGAGTTTGATTGAGAACCACTAATGTATTGCGAACTAAGGAATAAGAAGATTAAGGGATATTCCTACAAGAAAAAATAGATATCTTATCATAAAATTATTTTAGTCATTTCAAATATATTTTTGACACTTCAAGTCAAGTTTAGACTAATTAGAGTTTAAGAAAAGATAATTATTTCCTTAAATGATAATTAGTAATGAAGGGCCCATTAGGAATTGAATAATGCAGTTAAGACAATTGTATATCTTCATATAGGGTGTTTTAGTATTTTCCACCAAATTACATATTATTTTATGAAAAGTTAGGGTTTAACTATAAATAAGTAAAGTGATAATTCTTTAAGCTAAATGCAGGGGTCAATTTGCAATTTGATTTAAGATTGGAGGGTCTAATACATATTTTAGATTTTCATTGAGGGGAAATTTATTCACGTTTCTAGCCTTATGTATAAGGAGATATTTTATAACAAGTAAGATTTTCTTTGGTCATCTCTTTTTTTTTTCTTTCTGAAAGCAATGATATATAATAAATTGCACAAGGGGTGGAGCAACCCAAAATAAAGCAAGCAACTACAACCTCTTGACACACTCAAGATGAGGTGTATACCAATCAAAAAATGAGCTACCAATAATAGATCTACCCGCAAATAACCATTTCCAAGTAAAATACTTAATGGAATTCAATAAATCTTCAACTGACTTGACTTTATTTTCAAAAATAACAGAATTTCTATCGTACCATAGAAACCACACCTTCGTTGCCCACACAATTAAACCTCGTGAATTACCCGTAGCTCCTCTGATAACTCTATCGAAGTCCAAAAAGGAAACAAGACAACTATCACTACTGCAAAATCTTATACCAAGCCATTTTTCTATCCTTTTCCAAATACCACATGTAATAGTACAATCCAGAGAAACATGATTTATGTTTTCAAAAGAACAAGAACAAGAATTGCAACTCAAATCCCCCCTTCAACCCTAATATTCCTCTTTGCCAGTAAATCCTTCAAAGCTATGCTATTCCTAAACAACCTCCATAAAAAGAGATGAACCTTGGTAGGAAACTTCTCCTGCCACAACTTCTTGAGTCCACCTATCAATTCCTCCCCCACACAGCTGAATGGCCTATCCTGTATTAAACACTTGTAACAGGACGCTAAAGTAAAAGAAGAAGAAGATGAAAGCATAATAGGATCCCACAAAAAACTTTCAGCACAATCTAGCACAGGCTTCTCAATAACCAATATATCAATTAAATCATTCCTCTCCCTCGCGATGATAGAGTCGGGAGGGAAATCTTGAAGTCATAATTTCTATTCCCAATCTTCCCCTCTCCATTCTCCCATCCCTGCAACAGAATCGCGAGAATTTACAATAAACATAAATAGGTTAGGGAATATCACCTTTAGAGGAACATATAGAACCCACTTAATGTGCCTGAAAGATACTCCAACTCCATTCCCCAGCTTACACTTTAAATTGTCTACAAAAGAATCTTCTTCTGTCCTGTTGTCATAACTTATACCCATGAGGTCTCTCTACCAAATAGAATCTGATCTTTTTTCTATCTGCCCTTCAAAACTAGTAATTTCCAAAGCAAGACCTTTCTTACCATACCTATTCTCAATGATCCCCTTCCACACACACTCTTGAGGGTTCAAAAGCCTCCACTTCCATTTCATGAGAAGAGCCTTGTTAAAATTCCCTAATCCCTTTATACCCATGTCTCCCTTAACTTTAGGCAAACATATCGATTTCCAGTCCACCCAATGCATTTTCCTCCTAGTGTCACATCCTCCCCACAAAAACTTGCTTTATATACCCTGTAGAATCTTGATAACACTAGCTGGAACTTTGTAAAATGAAAAGGCATACAAAGTTAAAGCATTAATGACAGAATTAATTAAAACAACTCTTCCTCCGATTGACATCTTCTTCCCTCCCCAATCTACAAGTCTACTCCTCACTTTATCTATAACACCCTTCCACAAGTAAGTCTTTTTAGGGTTAACACCTATGAACACTCCAAGATAAACACACGGCATCTTCAGAATCTCACAACGCATGAATGAAGAAGTAACTTCCAAAAAAACTAGCCTTATGTTTACACCTCGTATTCTAATTTTGAAGAAGTTTACTTTAAGACCCGTTAGTAATTCGAAACCACGAAACACTGATTTTATACACCGTGTATTACTCCTCTTTGCCTCCCCCAACATTAATGTGTCAACAACAAATTGAGTAATGCTATAATGGAGATTAGAACTAACCATAAAGCCTTTATATAAACCACAAGCCTCTGCCTTCTTTACCAAAAAGGTAATGATCTCCATGACTAATATGAAAAGGAAAGGTGATAACGGGTCACCATGACGAAGTCCTTTATTGACTTTAAAGTCTCTAATTGCATTTCCATTGACCAAGACAGACATCATGCTATTACAAACCAAATTTTGCATCCATGATAACCACTTAGTCCCAAAGTTCATCTTCTATAACAAACTCTACAGAAACTCCCAAGACACACAATCATACGCCCTTTCAAAATCTATTTTCATTACCATACAACTCTGTTTTCTCCTTTTAGCCAAGTATGAAACCTCATTTTCTACAAGAACTCCATCAAAAGTACACCTTCTAGGGACAAAAGCACTTTACTCTGAAGACATAATAGAACTCACAACCAGTTTCAGCCGGCCAGCTAGAATTTTAGACAAAATTTCTGGTAACAATTTACTAAGAAAATAGGCCTATAATTCCCAAAAGATTGAGGATTCTTGGTTTTGGCCACCAAAGAGATGAAAGAAGCAGATGTTGCCATCGTGACAACCGGATTTCTATGGAAATCAAAGACAAACCTGATGACATCAAGTTTCACAATCTCCTAGCAATCTTGAAAGAACGCAAAAGTGAAACCGTATGGCCCGAGACTTTTTCCTCCATACATCCCCACACCACTTCCTTAGTTTATTCCACAGAAAAATAAGCTTCCAACCTGCTTTTATCATCTTTTGTCAACTTCTTCAACTCAAGGTCTTCTAAAGATGGACTAGCATGAGAAACTTCTCTAAAATTGTCTTTAAAGAACTTGCTCACCTCTTCCTTAATACCTTCTGTAGCGAGCGATTTGGGACGCGGTTCTTAGGCGCTGTCGCTCTTTGGGGGTTACTACAGGTCGATTCATTTTTTATCCTATTGAAGCTGATGAATGAAGGTAAATAGATGTCTCCAATTAACCCTGCTTGCATACTGAGTTTAAACAGCAGTCTGTTAGGTTACATATACTATATGGTAATGGGGCCTCTTTCTTCTTAGTTGGTTAAGACTGAAATACTTGGACTGTTCATGGGGAATTTTGTTAGGATACTGCGCCAGATTGGGTGGAGGTAGGGGATTTTAGGTTTTTGATTAGTGTGCTTGCTAAGATTTTTCTTTCAATCTTATGCCTACGTATTCCCGTTTTTTGAAACAGGGAAATCAGAGCGATCGTAGTTCCTCCTATTCTATGGGAGGAAATGGTGTTTTGGTGTCTTGTTCAAAGCCCAAGACGTGAAGCGAAAGATGGTTTATATCTTGTTTAAAGCCCAAGATGTGAAGCTGAAAGTAGTTTATATCTAATTTAAAGCCCAAGATGTGAAGCTAAAGGTTTTGTGTTTAGAGAGAATTTGTCATCTCTAAAGAGGGGTTGTTTGTCACAACTGTTGGGTGACTGATTACAAAGGAGAATTACTTTAACCGGGATATGTGAATCCGGTAATGCCATAATTTCCTTCATAGGGGATTTCCAACCTGAAGGAGAAGACTTTAACTCAGTGTAGAGCAATGCCATCTTTCCTTAGGAATTTCTCATGCTAAAGGAGGGACAGTGGCATGGATGTAAATAATCCAGAGGCTTTCCACTTACAGTAATTAGATGAAGGGAAAGAAGTTGTTGATGTTTGTATACTGGGAACGATGCACAGCTTTGATGCTAAAAGGTTGATTGGCTCAACCGGGGTTTTCTTATACAAAGCCTAAGAGGAGGCTATTGACCCAACAAGAGGGTGTTTTTTTATCTGTCTCGTACAAAGCCCGAGAGAGAGGCTAAAGGGGTCGACTTAACAAGAGAGTCTTTTTGTGTGTCTTGTACAAAGCCCAAGACAGAAGCTAAAAGTTGTTTGAATCAACAAGAGAGTCATTTTGTATCTCGTACAAAGCCCGAGATGGAGGCTAAAATATGTTCGACTCAATAAGAAAGTCTTTTTGTATCTTGTACAAAGCCCGAGATGGAGGCTAAAAGATGTTTGACTCAATAAGAGAGTCTTTTGTATCTCGTACGAAGCCCGAGATAGAGGTTGAAAGATGTTTGACTCAACAAGAGAGTCTTTTGTATCTCGTACAAAGCCTGAGATAGAGGCTGAAAGATGTTTGACTCAACAAGAGAGTCTTTTGTATCTCGTACGAAGCCCGAGATAGAGGTTGAAGTGCTGTGTCAGTTGAGTGACAGGTCCAGCATGTTGGTTAAAAGAGAAAATCAGTTCTTATATGAGTAATGTTGTATCTTGGGATTGATCAACGGATCGGGATTGTTTCCTGTTCTTTAAGGAAATGGGAAATCCAAAGGGCATTGGTACTGTCTGAGCCTACGAGTTTTATCTTTTGTACAATGCTTAAGAAACAGTAGTAGCATGATCTAGACTCTTTGAAAGACTGTTATATTGAGATGACTAATTTCTATTCCTATACCTCTAGGAGGTCGTAAGGTGTTGGAATAGTAATAGCAGCAAGGAAAAATATATAAGTAACCCAGTTTTGTCGTTCTCCACAGGGATCAGTGCGAGGGAAAGAATGCCATTCAACGGTTTCTATATTTCTAAGCTCATGAATCAAAAGTTCTGGTTTAAAGCGAACCAAAAGCAAATGCGAAAAATTAAAATTAAAGGAACAAAAAGCAAGTAAATAACAATAACACATTCTTCGGAGGAAAGAAACTCAATAGATATCACTCAATAACACATGCATTCTTCCGACCATTTCATACACAAATCACTCATTCGTCTAATATCTTCACATATCACTCACAACAGAGGTTATGTCTAACGCAACGTTGAGAGAATAACGGTATTGTCTCATTGGTGATGTCTCACGCAACTCAACAACACAGAGAAGTAAGAACTGATACTCACGCAAGTGCTAAGTCTAAATCTATCTCTAGAGTTCAGACAAAACTGATATTACTATAACATCCATGTCAAACTCATGAGTAATTCATATACAAAGCCCTGATCAGAATACAAATATATGATTAACCCCGCATTCAACTAATTTACCAACTGTATACGAACGCCGTTCTTCATCGCTATTGTCACGCATCCTCGCAATACCATATCGATCCTACTCATGCTACCCATGCTACTTAATCAACACAATACAACAAAAGATACAGTGAATATCAATTCACAAACCCCTGTCAAAAGCTTGCTCATTGACAGATGAAAATCTAAGATTAACGATTCGATATAGGTTTTGTCACGACCCACAAACAATCAATCAAAGACAAACAATCAATAGAGAATCAAAACATATTCATAAACATAGATTAGATGAAATACAATAGGTATCCAGAGATTTACATACCAAACATCAACAAAAGAGAACACAAAGAGAAGAAAGGAGAAAAACAAACTTATCACGGCGTGTCAAAGTCGATCGAAGTAAATTCGACTCCGAATCATCAAGATGCATCATCCAATGTTGTTTCTAAGCTAATCTACTCCTAAAACATGTTTGATGAAGTTGGGAGAAAGTTCCCCCAAAAACACAACATAAAAAATGATGAAAAATGGCTTAAATGGGCAAAACTGACTTTTCAGGTTCGCCTAGTGAGCCCCCGTTCGCTAGGCGAACGTAAACCTCCTTAAAGTTGAGTTTTTTTCACGATTCTGGAACTTTTTGTTCGCCCCGGTTCGCCTAGCGAACAAGCTAGCGAGTGCTCGCTACGGGGGTTCGCCTAGCGAGCATGACAGCAAACCAGAATTTGTTTTGATCATAACTCTTGAACCGTAACTCCGATTGACGCACGGTTTGAAGTGTTGGAAAGCTTATTCAATGCTCTTTATGAATATGGAAAAATCCCATTGCTGGAACACCTACAAAAATAAATGAAAATAGATTAAACTCAATGATATTTACACGGTAACGCACTATACACCGAAAACGTAAAGTAAACGTATTTACACACAAAGTGGAGTTTATTCAACCAATTTTAACACAAAGTAAGGATAAGTGCAACAAAACTTATATACAAAAATAGGTACAATTTGCACTTATCAAACTCTCCCCAACTTATTATTTTGTTTGTCCTCAAACAAAAGTCAGTCAACTCAAAGAAACAAAAGCAATTATCATGAAATCATGCTCAACAAGTTTTTACAAACGGAGAATAAACGTATGGTACAAATATCAAAAGTACATGCAAAGCAATGTTTACCACTAAACTACAACGACACCACGAATATGAAACAAAGTCTAAGCACAAAACAAATGTCAACATCCAAAAGCAATACATGTTCAAGAATGAATAACACCTAACACTCCACTTCAAATAAGAATGAAGAAATTAATGCGCGTTTGCAAACGCGGGGAAATTTCACTCATCTGACAAACAATGCAAATAACAATTCAATTCATACAACATCTAACAATAAAAAATGAAAATATGGAAGCAAAAAGATCACTAAGGGCTTTAAGGGTTGTAGCTTGGTCGGGTTCACAATAAAGGGACATTTCTACAGGCCATTGAATCAAAATTGCCGATAAATGATATTTACACATTACAACTTCATTCACCATTCTCATTCCTTTACCACAAACCTTCTCAAACTACCTTTATGCACAATTATTTCACTCTATTTTTCTCATTCAAACAAGCATTCTTTTTCTTTTGTTTTTCACATTCATATTTACACTTTTTCTTTTCATGCTTGTTTGAACTTTTTCAAAAGTTTCAAGCAACTTACCAATCTTCTTTTTCATTCTCCCCAACGTGAATTCAACCAAACCTCAAGTGAATGCTCCTTGCTTTTTACGGCAAGGAAATCAAAGTATACAATTTCAAAGGTTCAAGAAGAAATTTTAGAAACTCACTAAATTCAATGATGAACCAAACTTGCAAATTATGTACATAAACCAAGTTCATCACTAAAGATGAGATCTAAACTGTTTTAGTCTCAAAGGGGCTAACAAATTCTCACTACTCACGGGTAAGATACTTTTGGATACGGTTGTGCTCAATACAAACAAATGCCTTGATCATTTCTAATGCTTCCACAAAATCACAATAATCAGAAGATAAAACATGAATCAAACGAATTAAACAAAGTTTATCAGTCATCCAAGCATTTAGTAAACAATGGAGGTTTCTCACAATGGGCTATGAACTAAAGTGATTCAAAATTGAACAAAAATTGCAAGAGAATGAAAGACATGTAATTTGTACAAATCCTAAGGTTCATAAACATGTTATGTTCTAGAAAAGCAATAAACACCAACCAAAGCAATGCAACTTTCTTTAAACTTTTCACACTACCATAACATTTTCTTGTTGAAACAATCAAAATTGAAAAATCACACAATGCATCCTCAAGCTAATAAAAAACAAAACTTGAGAACAACTTCATAAATTATTCTAACAACCTAACAAAATTGAACTAAAACTAAATAAACATAAAAACCAAAATTTGTGAAAGTGGATGGAAAATGAAAGATTTTTCTTTGCAAAACAAGGCGCACGCAGAAACTCTATTTTAGGGTGAAAATGAACAAAAGATCCTCTTTGAAAAGTGAAAAAAAACAATTTATACAACATAAAAATTCAGCAGCCTTCGACTAGCGAAGGAATCATTCGCCTAGAGAATGTATTAAAACATGGCACTTTAAGTGCCTCAGACTTAAACCGCCCACAAAAGTTATCGCGGGTTCGCCTGGCGAACCAAATCACTCGCGACGCGAGCCTTCGCTACAACCTTCGCCCCAGCGAATTTTGGGTCTTTTCCTACTGGAACTTTCTGCCACCCTTCGCTGGCACCTTCGCCTAGCGAGCAAAGCAGCGAACCTTCGCTGGATTCCTCGCCACAGTGAATTTACCCTCTTTCTCTCATTCACTCCATCCAATGTCACTTTATATTAACTATACTACTAAACATAAAACTGTACAAACTCAAATCGTTGGGTTGCCTCCCAACAAGCACTTGTTTCACGTCGTAAGCTCGACACCTTATTTACGTACAAGCTCTTCCATGTTGTTTCGTTCACTGGTAGCGACCCAATAAAACCTGCAACACTTAAGCAAACGTAAACCAAAAACAAAAATATGTACACACACATAAACATGATGGAAAACACATATATACAATCACTTATGGAAAACAACTATTAAAAAGTATGTACAAAGCTTAACAAGTGTTTATACAGGTAAATATACAATATAGACAATTATGTACGAAGCTTAAAAATATAGAAACTATGCGATGCAACTCAATATCGAAACACCAGTCCCCGGCAACGGCGCCAATTCGTTGGTGCTAGAATAGCAGCAAGCAAAAATATATAAGTAACCCAGTTTTGTCGTTCTCCACAGGGATCGGTGCGAGGGAAAGAATGCCATTCAACGGTTTATATATTTCTAAGCTCATGAATCAAAAGTTCTGGTTTAAAGCGAACCAAAAGCAAATGCGAAAAATTAAAATTAAAGGAACAAAAAGCAAGTAAATAACAATAACACATTCTTCGGAGGAAAGAAAATCAATAGATATCACTCAATAACACATGCATTCTTCCGACCATTTCATACACAAATCACTCATTCGTCTAATATCCTCACATATCACTCACAACAGAGGTTATGTCTAACGCAACATTGAGAGAACAACAGTATTGTCTCATTGGTGATGTCTCACGCAACTCAACAACACAGAGAAGTAAGAACTGATACTCACGCAAGTGCTAAGTCTAAATCTATCTCTAGAGTTCAGACAAAACCGATATTACTATAACATCCATGTCAAACTCATGAGTAATTCATATACAAAGCCCTGATCAGAATACAAATATATGATTAACCCCGCATTCAACTAATTTACCAACTGTATACGAGCGCCGTTCTTCATCGCTATTGTCACGCATCCTCGCAATACCATATCGATCCTACTCATGCTACCCATGCCACTTAATCAACACAATACAACAAAAGATACGATGAATATCAATTCACAAACCCCTGTCAAAAGCTTTCTCATTGACAGATGAAAATCTAAGATTAACGATTCGATATAGGTTTTGTCACGACCCACAAACAATCAATCAAAGACAAATAATCAATAGAGAATCAAAACATATTCATAAACATAGATTAGATGAAATACAATAGGTATCAAGAGATTTACATACCAAACATCAACAAAAGAGAACACAAAGAGAAGAAAGGAGAAAAACAAACTTATCACGGCGTGTCAAAGTCGATCGAAGCAAATTTGACTCCGAATCATCAAGATGCATCATCCAATGTTGTTTCTAAGCTAATCTACTCCTAAAACATGTTTGATGAAGTTGGGAGAAAGTTCCCCCAAAAACACAACATAAAAAATGATGAAAAATGGCTTAAATGGGCAAAACTGACTTTCCAGGTTCGCCTAGCGAGCTCCCGTTCGCTAGGCGGACGTAAACCACCTTAAAGTTGAGTTTTTTCACGATTCTGGAACTTTTTGTTCGCCCCGGTTCGCCTAGCGAACAAGCTAGCGAGTGCTCGCTACGGGGGTTCGCCTAGCGAGCATGACAGCAAACCAGAATTTGTTTTGATCATAACTCTTGAACCGTAACTCCGATTGACGCACGGTTTGAAGCGTTGGAAAGCTTATTCAATGCTCTTTATGAATATGGAAAAATCCCATTGCTGGAACACCTACAAAAATAAATGAAAATAGATTAAACTCAATGATATTTACACGGTAACGCACTATACACCGAAAACGTAAAGTAAACGTATTTACACACAAAGTGGGGTTTATTCAACCAATTTTACCACAAAGTAAGGATAAGTGCAACAAAACCTATATACAAAAATAGGTACAATTTGCACTTATCATAGGGACAATTTATACAAAGCCCAAGAGGAGGCTGGAAACTTTTAAGAAGCTGAGGGACAATTTGTACGAAGTCCAAGAAGAGGCTATCATTCCTAGAGGTAGAATCATTATATGAAGCCTAAGAGGAGGCTGTGAATACTTCTAAGAAGCTGACGGGTCCTTGTACAACGTCTAAGAGGAGGCGGGGATGCTTTTAGGAAGCCTTTGGGTCCTTGTACTAAGCCCAAGAGGAGGCTGATGAACAGTTCCAGAAGGGGTTTCACATGGAACAATGGCCTTCTGTATATGAATTGTTCAAAGGGGGGAGATTTCTTAGATCTAGTTATCTAATGCTGATGTGAGGTTCTGTCTACTTCTAGACGTATTTTCCGGGGAAACTCTAAATATCTATACTATTATTACACAGTTGATATGAGTTTAAGAAAGAAGACTTACAGCGAAACCGCCCCACAGTACAGTTATATGCATATGAAAGTGGTAAATGAAAACGGGTAAACACTTACTCGGTTGTAGAGCTTCCATGCTGTATGGTTAGTTTGTTCAACAAAGAAAACTTTGATAACACTATTATATTCAAAATCAAAGGAGAAAGTGCTTTGAAAAGAAATAACGGGGCTTACAACTCAAGGAGAGGCCCAGGGTTTTATTAGTGATCGCACTGTTGAATTTGTACAGAGGGATTTATACAGGTGACTAAGGCCCGAGAAAGGTTTTCTGTACAAAGGGATGTGTCTTACACTCTATTAGAGGCCCAAGAGTGTTTTAAGAAAAGAAATGGGTCTTACTACTCGAAGGTAGGCCCAGATTATTTTTGTTTTGAAATGGTGATCGCGCCGAGATTTTGAAAATGCAGTGGGTCTTATACAATGACTGGGGCCCAAAAAAGTTTGGTTTTCAAAGGGATTGGGTCTTACACTCTAATAGAGGCCCAAATGAATTTGAATGAGTCTTATAGCTCGAGGAGAGGCCCAAATGGTTTGTTTTTAAACGGCCGACGATTGCGCCGAACTTTTGAAATACAACGGGACTTATACAATAAGTGAGGCCCAACAAAGGGTTTGTATTTACAAATACACTCTATTAGAGGCCCAAATGATTTTGAAAATGATTTATGAGGGTGAAAATAAAGAAACCCTAATTTGTTTTCTTTTACAAGTAAATATTAAAAGAAAATCAATGAAAAATACCAAATGAATTTGAATAAATCACTTGTGATTTTTGTTTAAGGTTTGAAAAATGAGGTTTTTATCACAAGAGATATTAAAGCTCATTTGGTTTTGATTTTTCAAGATGAATGTTCATTTTAAAATGTTTAAAAATAATAAAAATTAATTTATTCACAAAAATACTATTATATTAAATAAATAATATAAGACTATTTTTTTTGTGGAATAAAATATTTCAACATTTTTGTGATTTTTTACAAAAAGAACCAATAAAAAATAATTAAAATTGAAGGGGTTATTAATTTTCCAATTAATTAATAAAACATAAAAATATTGGAAAAATAGCAAAAATGTGAAAAAATACAAAATGGCATGGGTGAGGTTTGAACCCGCGACCTCAAGGTTAAAGGGCGCGCGCCTTACCACTGGGGTGGTGATACATCCATTGTTTGAAGTGAAACCACAAATATACAAGGCTTGCCTTGTTCTTGGCCTGGCCCAAGGCAAGGCAAGGCAAGTTTTAGGTCAAAAACGTGAAGGCCATAACTTTCTCATTCCTCCATGTTTGGGGACAAAATTTATATGCATCTGACCTATAATTTCACAAGGAATCTAATGGTGGTGGTATTTTTTTTAGATTATACTCCCTCCTCAAAATCCGATAGGGGTTTTGAAAAAGGCCTATAATTGCATTTTCTATGCTAACTTTGATACAGGCATGAATTACATGATCAATTGGTTCAAACACAACATATATAACATGTATGAGGTGTGCATGATTAGTGGACTTCAAAGTAATGCATATTTTGGAAAGTTCAAGTCATGAGGCTTACCTCTTTTTTAGCTTTTTGGAGTTTTTGTGCAATCTGTCAAGCCTCTTGTTCCAGAAATGATTTAATGCTTTGGACACACTCAAATGATCCCTTAGAAGCTTTTAGGATGAGTGGAATCAGCTGGTACCTGCAAAAACACAAACTGGCCCTTTCTTGCAAAAGGGGTCAAAAGTGACCAAAATGGCAACTCTCTCAAATGGTGTTCCAGATGGGGGAAACCATTTGGGATAGTTCAAGGATGATATTTGGAGTGTGTTTGAGGTTTTATCTGGTTTGGAAAGTGACTGATTCAAGACATGCTTGAAAAATGCAAAAAAGGCCTATTTTGAGGTTTTGAGAGGTGACTTTGTGATTTTGGTGTTACAGGTCACTTGTGAGAGTTTGGATCACCTACATATGATGTTTATGAGGTGTGTGTGATTAGTTTGATTGAAAATGCTCTCAAACTCAAAAACTCAGAGTTACCTTGCTAAAGATGGCATTTTGGCCTAAAGAAAGGGATTTTGAGGAAAGCATCTGTTTGATGGCTTTGGTGTACTCAAACTGAGCACAAGTGAGCTCTATTTATAGTAGAGCAAGTTTGTTTTCGGATCAATAGTAAATGGAAACTGCAGCAAAGGTTTGGCCAATGTTGTTCTATGGAAATCCAAGTCTCCTCTAACCATTAACTAGAGGTTAGAGCACAGAGCTGTGGTTCCCTAGTTGTTGGAGGAATCTTGACTGAATTCAGTTGCAAATGTGTCAGTCCATGCCACCTCTAAGCATATATTAAATGCTCCAATCCAAAATTGGTGTCTTATCCCTATATTAGGCAATTCTAGGTTTGGCATGCTACTTCTTGTTCCAAGGACTTTGGAGGCTTGGCTCAGTGATTGTCCCCTTTAGATTTGATCCTCAGATATGTCCAAAGTGATGACAAGGCTTGGAATTATCTGATTTTGCTAAATCGAGCAAAAATGCAAAATTCTGCCTAGCCTTGGCAGTTTTCAGCAAGGCATATTGCCCTTGTCATATCTCATGGCTCAGGTTGAGTTTGGTGATGTTCTTGGCTATTTTGGAAAGCCCTCATATGATACAACAATTGTTTGATCATATTTGGTTTTGATACTTTTTGGATCCAAGTGAAAAATGTCCCTACATTTGGAAAAAAGTAAGGCAGATTCTGACTTAGTGAAAATTTCACTAAGTGTTGGAAAAAAGTGACATTTTCACTTTTTGTGATTTTGATCATTCCATAACTCAAAATTCATGAGGAATTTGGAGGGAGGTCAGTTTTAAGTTTTTGTAGAGGGCCATGAGATCTACAAATCAAGCTTTGAATGAGGAAAAATGGCTTTGTGTTTTAGGAGTTATGATCCTCCAAAGTTGGTACCCTGGCCACTTTGTTCATAACTTAGAAAATTTTCTAAGTTTTTATGGTTACCCCTTTTACAAGTTATCCTACTTTCTTTGATTTTTCTTGATGAATGATGATTCAAATCATACATTAACATCATTTTAGGGTTAAAAATCCATTTTTGTGAAAAATCTCAAAAAGTCAAAGTTGACTTTTGTGCACAGTTGACTTTTTAGCAGATGAATTCCAAACTGTGCGATCCTTTATGAAATCAAGTCCTTGACCTAAATCAAACTTGATGGATTGATTTCATAGGTGTTATAGGGTGTATCGAATCATGTCCTAGGGTTTGGGAGTATGCCCTGGTCAAAAGTCAAAGCTACAGTTGACTTTTTCCTCAAAACCCTAATTGTGGTTCAGATGAAATTGAGACTTGTTGCTCAAGCTTCTTGGATCAATCCATTGTTGCAAATGGATCAATGTGGTGTGTTAGAGACCCTCAAATCCTATCTTGAGGTCTTGGCTCATGATTTGTCCCAAAAGTCAACTTAGGGGTGAATTAGGTCAAGAAACCCTAATTTTTGATTTTTTGTGAATGCATCCCCTGAGGTTAAATTGACTTGATGATTGGGTCCATGATGTTCCATGGAGTATATTAGGTTATGATTTAAAGCACTGGCTCATGCCCGGAGGAAAATTTCCATCTGGAGGCCCTGGTCAACCAAAACCCTAATTCGGTGACACTGGCGATCTTGAAGCTTGATCCACCTAGAAGGGAGCAGCCTTGTGCTTAATCCTTGAAGTGGGAGTCCTCTTGATCCATTGTGGATGTTTGAGAGTGTAGGCAAGCTGAAGATCATGTCCTTCCTTGATTGATCCTTTGTCTAAGAGCTCTGAGAGGGCTTGAAACCCTAATTCTTGATTGTAGTGAATGCTCAATAATCCTTAAGGAAATTGGTGAGGCATGATGGTACATCCATATTATGATGATGATTTGTACAATGATGGGAATCTAGGTGGTCAAAATTTGGGGTATGACACCTTCCACGTCCTCTATTCTACCCCTATTTGAATTGACAAACCATACTTTGTTTATCCTTTTCCTCCTTCTCATTGGACTATGGAAGAAACTTGAATTACAATTTCCCTCATTCAACAATAACTCCCTAGCCTTCAACCTAATCATTCCTTATTTCAAGTTCAGATTACTCCACACGTTATCAGACGCCTTCGATCTCTTCGTAACCATCTCTTCAAAGTTATTGAAACCAAGCCTACTGACTCCACCCTTAAATCTATCCATCCAAATGTATTCCATTTTCTAAGGCTTTCCTTTAGTCTGACCAACTTCACTTTCAGAACATAATCTCCTCTCCATTTCACTTCAGTAGAATGCCAAATCCTCTCAACAAATTTTTTGAAATTTGGGTTCTTCAACCAACAGTTGTTGAACCAGAAGGGTTTGGGACCCCAATCAAGAGAATTATCCTTCAACCATATAGGGCAATGGTCAGACACCTCCCTTTTCCCAATATGCTGGCCCAATATCTTCCAATCTTCAACCAAGCTATTAGACAACAAGAACCTATCTAATTTTCTCATAGATTTCCTAGATCTATTAAACCATGTAAAGACGCCACCCTTGCACGAAACGTCCATGCAATCCAAGTTATTAATGAAACATTTGAACTACTCCATTTCCTTACTTCTCCCACCTGCTATTTTGCCTTTCCACTCTTCTTTGAAAGCTACCAAGTTGAAATCACCGCCAATGATCCAATCTACCCTCCCAAACCTCTTCTTAACATTGACCAGATCTAACTACAACATTCTCTTCTTCTTCAACTTGCAAGGAGAATACACTTTAACAAAGAATAAATACCTACTCTTCCATAAAACGTTTAGCCCAATAAAAACATATTTTCTATAGCTAAAAATTGGATTCAGAGAGTCTTTCCGCCTTAAAATGACCATGCCTCCTGCACTCCCCTTAGCTCCCATATCCAACCACTCCACTTCTAAACTACCCCATAGATATGTTGAAACAAGACTATCAATCTCGGCCATCTTGGTTTCTTAAATAAAAGAGATATCAACTTTAACAAAATGAATCAACCTTGATACTCTCTTTCCATTCACAACACTTCCACACCCTCTCGAATTAAGGGATAAAATATTCATAAGCAACCTTTGACAATAACCTCCCTCTTACAATTTCCTTCCTCGTCTCTCCTATCAAAAGCTTTAATTTCTTCCTCAAAATCAATTTCTTTACCTCCCCCTCTGACTCCTAAAGAATCCATAATCTCCCATACTTTGCTTCGAAACTTTTCTCTCCATTTCCTCTCAAAATCTCTTATTCCCTTGCATGACCTCTGAATTTGTGAGTGGCAACATGAAGTCTGCTCGAGATAGGAACCTAAGGGTTTAGTCCATAAGTTTGCTCGCCAAAATTTTGCGATATTGTTCCTACATATGCTTACAAGGATGGAATCAGAGCATTTGTAGTTCACCTAACTAAGGAAGAATGAACATTTGATTATGATCAAGGTTCAAAGGGGGAGGTAAGTGTTAAAGCCTTAACACTTACTTGACTTAACAAAGTTAAAAGAGTTGTAAATTCTAACTTAAGTCTAAGTTGAAAGCTTAATGACTCTAACAAGTTCAAAGTTAATGGGTATGTCTTAGCTATCTAAGACATTGAGTCAATAGATAGACTTTCCCTTGGATTAAGGAGCAAAAGGCAACTTGAGGATGGAAGCTAACAAGCTAACATCACTTTGGGGAATAAATTGACAAAGTTAAAAGAAGTATGAGATGAAAGGATGATAAGAATAAGTCTGATATTCAAGCATGATATCTGTAACATTCTTCTAATCCCCGCGGAAAATATATAATAAATCAGAGTAATTAATCATGCATATTCACTTAAGGGTGTCACACATAATCATAAAACATCATAAAACACATGTCATGTTCATTAACACTTAAGTAATCTCATACTTTTCAAAATCTTCTCTTAGCATGTAGCAGCAGATTCAAATTAATCATAAAAGACATAGAGAGAGTTTCATGCTCATCACATTAATAAACGAAACTTGGGCATAAAAGCCAACTTCATACAAACCCAGAAAACATAAAGCATAAAGTAGAGTACATAATGTATCTCTAAAACATAAACCAAATGGCCCCAGTGTTACTTGATCAGAGCACGACTCGATCCAACATAATTAAAGACACTAAACAGCTGCACCAGCGGCTACCTCGCGCTACGAGCAAGTCTACTCCTCGGCTACCTCACACTGAGTACACGATCAAACACCATAACTCATCTCCCTACCGACCTAAGATAAACGGAACGGTAGAAGCAGCTAACAAGAACATCAAGAAGATCGTTCAAAAGATGGTTGTAACCTACAAAGACTGGCATGAGTTGCTACCCTTTGCTCTTCACATTTATCGCACATCTGTCCGCACTTCAACAAGGGCAACCCCTTTCTCTCTAGTATATGGTATGGAGGCAGTACTCCCCATAGAAGTAGAAATCCCATCAATCCGGGTATTGATGGAGGCTAAGCTAACAGAAGCTGAATGGTGTCAAAGCCGACACTATGAACTGAACCTAATCAAAGAAAAGCGAATAACAGCTTTATGCCATGGTCAGTTATATCAACAAAGAATGAAGAAAATGTTTGACAAAAAGGTCTGACCTCGTGTCTTGAGAGAAGGAGACCTTGTGCTCAAGAAGATACAGTCATTACTTACAGATTCCAGAGGCAAATGGACTCTGAATTATGACGGCCCCTACGTGGTCAAGAAAGCCTTCTCAGGCGGCGCCTTAAGACTCGCAACCATGGACGGAGAGGAGTTTTCCTACCCCACAAATGTTGATGTAGTCAAGAAATACTTCGCCTAAATAACTAAAAAAAAGTCTCGGTGGATTGAAAACCCGAAAGGGCGGTCTAGGCAAAAATTAGAGACATAATTTGAAAAAAAAAACATCTCGGTGGATTGAAAACCTCAAAAGACAATCCAGGCAAAAGTTAGGGATTCATGGCAAGTAACTACATCCAACACAGGTAAATTCCCCAGCGATAATACTTTCCATCAGAAAACTTTCCTCACGGTCATCTTCGACAGAAGCTCAGAATGTTCGGAATTCAAAGTTGGTAGAAGGATAACGGTCGTTATGTTTTCAATGCAGCCCTTTTCCCTTAACTTTCCATTTTCTAAAATTTGTAAATACTCTATGGTGTCACGCACTTGGCTGATTACCATCCTATCAATAAAATTTGAGCCTAGTGCTTTTGACTGTAATTCTTACTTGTTTTCGTTTTTGCTGAATGACGTTTTAACATGATTAACGATTCTTGAAACAAAAAATGAATTTACTTATAAAAATTTTCTTCTGATTTTAAAATAAAGATGGCATTTCCTTTTTGACTTTGGACATCGAAAGAACATCGACCTTTTCTCCGGAAGTGATTAACTTCAAAGTGCAGAATCAAAGTACTCCTTCTAAACCAGTGCACCTGAATGAAGGATCTGTAACACCCTAAATTCCCCCATAATATTTAATCGAAAAATTAGAGTAAAATCATCCAATTCAAATTTAAGGCATTACTTTCTACAACAATTGCTCATAAATAGACATGTAACATATTGTATAATTCAATAAACCAACTTTTATTATGCAGTGGAAAAATCAATCATAACAATGATAAGGAAACCTAACGGTTTTGACTGACAACTTTTAATTCGAAACTATAAAGACAACAAAGTCCTTTTAATAAAACAACTCATGCAATAAGCGTTCCCGACTTCCCATGCTACATATCAGAGCAGACGCCACAAGGTGAAGTACCTCGTCTTCACTGACCACGACTCCAACTACTCCTGAGTATTTGCAGGATGTCGTATAAAGCATCACCAAACACAGAAGGGGTGATATTCTTAAATCAACAAAAGAGTGAGATGATATAAATAGAAAAGCATACATCATCAAGTTATTCTCCATATCGTAAAATCCAACAAGAATCACACATCTCAACTTATACACAGACAATCACCGATAATCATACAAATCATCATGCAACACAACCAACAAGAGAATGCAAATGAGACTCGACTAGACTAAATGCATGTGGTACAAAAATTGATCCCTGTTTCATGATCACAGTTCCCGTCGGAACTCTCGACCCCTGTTTCATGGTCAAGTATGATCCCTATTTCATGATCATACCAATGATCCCTGTTTCATGATCACGTATGACCCCTATTTCATGATCGCACCAATAACTGTGATTGCTTACATCCCATCTGGGCACACAATCATGCCAACAACAACGATTCCATCAAGGAATTCGAATAGACGATAACACCCCACCTGGCCACGCCATCCCATATCTATGCACATGTCATGCACCATCAATGACAACATGCAACAACGACTCATGCATACACATAGCATACTCATCTTAATGCCAATATCATTTAACAGTCAACATGCATTCATCTGAACATACATCATTGCACAACTACAACAACTACACATCTTTGCATCTTTCAATCATGCATTTCACATTATCACATCAACATCAACACAACAAGCATATAACACCTCCATACATGCTCACCATACAACAGCAACAACACAACATTAATATAATATAAAACAGATATTTTCCATAAATTTTCATTCAATAAAAATTATATTTTTCAATCCCAGGTCACGCTAAGCGAGCCCTAACCGCGCAGCTCTCTGCCTCGAAGAGACAAAATTTCTCCACACCGCGCTAAGCAGGCCCTGCGATTCTGCAGCCCAAAACCCTGCGATGAGAGCAACAAACAACCTGTGTTTTTCTGCACTAAATTCGATTTTTAACAACAATTTTTCACAGATTTTGCACCAATATCCTACATCTAACATTCACAATTCAACCAAACAAATCAAATAAGACTAATTCATCAATTCCAATCATGTTATCACGAATATTCCTAAAACCCTCATTCAACCCCATGGATTCCAACCTAGTGATTTCTACTTCAATACTTACATCATTTAACCCTTGAGAGATGAAAGAAATCCCACCCTTACCTTAAAGTGATGAGCTTTCCTAACTTCGATGGATTCTCCCTTTCTTCCTCTTGCCCTAGCTCTTCTCCCTCTTTCACTTTTTCACGTAGAATGAGAATAATGAACTCTCACTCTCTAATTCTCTCATATACCCCAATTAATGAATCGCCTTATTTGCCCACACTTAACCCTCGCCTAATTACCATAAGGCCCTTACACTCACTACACCTCTTAATTATTTTAATTATCTTATTATATTAACATTATCACTCAACTAATAAAATAAAAAAGTCAACAAATGTTAAATTAAAATAATCCAATCAACATTACTCAACGCACCGATAATCTCTATGTTATTAGCCATACACCCCTACTACGCTCAAGACCTACTACTTAAGACCACTACCCGTCACCACAGGTACACAAAACACAACGAAGGCACAAAATTAAGCAATTGATCACAATGATTCACTTAACACACAATTATATGCAAATAAATAAAATAAGGAAAAACGGGCGTTACAACTCTCCCCCACTTAGAATATTTTCGTCCTCGAAAATTTATCTGACGCAAACAAACTCTGATATGACTCTCGCATCTTACTCTCTAGTTCCTAAGTCATGTTCCCACCGGCAACACCTCCCCGTACTACCTTCACGAGAACAATCTCCTTGCCTCTCAACTGCTTCACTTCACGATCATCGATACGCTCTGGCACAGCCTCAACTGTGAGATTATCTCTCATTTCCACACCATCCATCGGAATCACATGTGACGGATCCGGAACATACTTCCGAATCTGCAAAACATGGAACACATCATGCAAATTTGACAAACGTGGCGGCAACGCCACTCTATAAGCAACGGGTCCAACTCTTGCCGAAATCTGATATGGACCAAAAAATCGAGGAGTAAGCTTCCTCGACTTTAATGCACGTCCAACACCGGTCACCGGAGTGACTCTCATAAACACATGATCTCCTTCTTGAAATTCAAGATCTATCCGTCTCTTATCATGATAACTCTTATGTCTACTCTGCGAAGTTTTCATCTTCTCTCGAATTAATTTCACAGTCTCAGTAGTCTGCTGGATAATATCAGGCCCAAGTACCACGCTCTCACATGACTCATGCCAATACAAAGGCGTCCGACATCTCCGACCATACACAGCCTCAAAAGGTGCCATTCCGATACTGGAATGATAACTGTTGTTATACGTGAACTCAATCAACAGTAAATGGCAATCCCAAGCACCTCCTTGTTCAAGCACACAAGCCCTCAACAAATTTTCCAAAGATTGTATAGTCCTCTCTGTCTGCCCATCCATCTGCGGATGATAAGCGGAACTCAACTTCAACTTCGAACCCAAAGCTTCTTGCAAACTTTCCCAAAACCTGGAAGTGAACCTCGGATCTCTATCTGACACAATACTCAAAGGAATTCCATGCAACTTCACAATCACACTAATATAAATCTCCGCCAACCTCTACAAAGAAAAACTGATACCAATAGGGATAAAATGTTCTGACTTCGTCAGTCTATCAACAATTACCCAAATCGCATCATGTCCTCTCGGAGTATTAGGCAACCCCGTAACAAAATCCATGGAAATACTATCCCATTTCCATTATGGGATATCCAACGATGCATCAACCCAGCAGGTTTCTGATGTTCCACTTTCGACTTCTAACAAGTCAGACAAGCATACACAAACTGCGCCACATCACCTTTCAGTCCAGGCCACCAAAATATTCTCTTCAAGTCTTGATACATCTTTGTAGCTCCTGGATGAATACTCAAGCTACTTCTGTGGCTCTCCTCAAGAATCATTCTTTTCAACTCAAAATCATCAGGAATACAAATCCTATCACGGAATCTCAACACACCTTGTTCATCAATTCGAAAATCACTACTTCCTGCACGTTCATTTCCAACCATTAAGTCTACCAACGTCACACCCAACTTATGACCCTCTCTGATGCTGTTAAGAAAATCGTTGTTAAACTTTAGCATACCCAACATTACACTATGTGGTGTCTCTTCACAAACCAAACTCATATCTCTAAATTGTTCAATCAATTCCAACTCTTTAACCATCATAGCCGACATATGAAAAGTTTTCCGACTTAAAGCATCTGCCACGACATTAGCTTTACCGGGATGAAAGTTCAAGATAAAATCATATTCCTTCAAGAATTCTAACCAACGTCTCTGTCTCATATTCAATTATTTATGATCAAACAGATACTTCAAACTCTTATGATCGCTATACACGTCAAATCTGGAACCATACAGATAATGCCTCTAAATTTTCAACACGAACACCACTGCAGCTAACTCTAAATCATACGTAGGATAATTCCTCACATGAATTCTCAACTGTCGAGAAGCATAAGCTACCACTTGACCGTCCTGCATCAACACACCACCCAAACCCAACAAAGAAGCATCGCAATACACCACAAATTATTCATCTGGTTTAGGCAAAATCAAAACAGGAGCTGTAGTCAACCTCTTCTTCAGCTCGACGAAACTCTGTTCACAATGAACATCCCACACGAATGCTTTACTCTTGCAAGTCAATTGGGTTAACGGAAGTGCCAACTTTGAAAAACCTTCAATGAACCTGCGGTAATAACCAACCAACCCCAAAAAGCTTTTAATCTCAGTCACCGACTTCGGAGCCTCCCACTGTAGAACTGCATCTACCTTGGACGGATCCACAACAATACCATTACCTGAAATAACATGACTAAGAAAACTCACCTCTTTTAACCAGAACTCGTACTTCGACAACTTAGCATACATCCTGTTCTCTTTCAGTACTTGCAATACAATCCGTAGATGTTCAGCATGCTCTTCTTCTGACTTAGAATAAATTAGAATGTCATCAATAAACACAACCACGAACTGGTCCAAATAATTATGAAAAATGTGATTCATATATTCCATGAATACACCAGGTGCATTAGTAACTCAAAATGGCATCACAACATACTCGTAATGTCCATACCGAGTCCTAAAAGCCGTCTTCTAAATATCTTTGTCCTTCACTCGTATCTGATGATAACCCGATCTCAAATCAATCTTACTAAACACACGAGCGCCCACTAACTGATCCATCAAATCATCTATTCTTGGAAGCGGATACTTGTTCTTAATCGTCACTTTATTCAGCTGTCTGTAGTCAATACACAACCTCATACTACCGTCCTTTTTCTTCACCAGCAACACTGGAGCTCCCCAAGGTGACACACTTGGCCTCACAAACTTCTTTGCTAACAATTCTTCTAACTGTTTCTTCAGTTCTGCTAATTCTGACGCCGATATCTGATATGGAGCCATAGAAGTAGGTCTCGTACCAGGTACAAGATCAATGCTAAACTCCACTTCTCTCTCTGGTGGTACATCAGCAACATCATCCGGAAATACTTCTAGAAATTCTCGTACTTGCAACTCATTAATCACAGACTCGTTCTCCACCGACAAGGATGCAAACAATGCTAACACTTAAGCTTCTTCATCTAAGAACTCCTTTAACTCTCTAGCAGATAAGTAACCATTTTCCTTCTCTTCTTCTAGAGCAAGGAAATGCACCGTCTTATTGTAACAATTGATATGAACATGATTGAATTCCAACCAGTTCATTCCCAAAATCACATCAAGACCCCCCAACGGAAAACAAACACGATCAACACCAAAGTCCTTACCGTAAATCGACAAAGGACATCTCAAACAAACTAGACAAGTTGTCACCGATCCCTTCGCATGAGTTTCGATAACCGTTTCTCCCTTCATAGAAGAAACAACAAGGCATAATCTTTTCACACAATCAGCTGCAATAAAACAATGCGTAGAACCAATATCAATCATCGCAATCAAAGGCGTATTATTAATGTAACAAATAGCTCTGATCAGTCTGTCTTCAGTGGAAGTCTGAGTTCCTGTCAGAGCGAACACTTTCCCTCTAGTTGAAGCTTTCTTCGGCTTCTGACAATGAGTGCTGATATGGCCCGGATCTCCACAGTTGTAGCAAGTCACCATATTAGTCTTGCACTCCGCAATCAAATGTCTAGGTTGTCCACATTTGAAACACTTCTTCACGTCACTCGCGCACTCACTGATACGATGACCCAACTCACCACACCTAAAACACTTCAGAGGAGTAGGGGCACCTCCCTTAATTGGCTTCTTGCCATCAGCATACCTCTGTTTACCCTTATCAGCAGGAGCTGTATACGGCTTCCCACAATGCATCTATTGTTTTCCTTTCCTCTCGGCCAACCCCTTAAAGTGAGCCGGTCGAGCTTTGCTATCTTCCTCAAAGATCCTACAGCAATCAACCAAATCTAGAAACCTCCTGATTCGCTGATACCCAATCGCCTATTTGATCTCAGGCTTCAAACCATTCTCGGACCTAATACACTTCGAGAACTTAGTAGTCGCCTCACTGTAGTGCGGATAAAACTTGGACAGATCTGAGAACTTGGCAGCATAATCGGTAACTGACATACTACCCTGCTTCAACTCCAGAAATTTGATCACTTTCTTTCCCCGAACATCTTCAAGAAAGTACTTCCTCAAGAACTCCCTACTGAACACAGCCCAAGTGATCACTTCCCTGGTCGCATCCAACAATTGACGAGTGCTAACCCACCAGTCATCGACTTCTCTAGCTAACATGTGAGTACCCAATCGTACCTTCCATGCATCAAGACAATCCATAACCCAGAAGATCTTCTCGATCTCCTTGAGTAAATCTTGTGCTCCATCTGGATCATACCTTCCCTTGAAAGTTAGTGGGTTATTCTTCTGAAATTCCTCATTCTCACAGTTGCCAGCATTAGGCCAATTCTGCACAGCCTGAGCAACATCTTGCAAAGCAGCAACAAGTGTAGCATTGTTCCTCCCAGCCATTCCAAATCTGTTAGCATCAAAAACAGAAAACAATGGTTAAGGAACCTACATCGATAGTAATCAACTGTCACACACAACAATAACAACAACTCAACGACTCGACGACTTGGCCAGACAGACCGACTTGCTCTGATACCACTTTGTAACACCCTAAATTTCCCCATAATATTTAATAGAAAAATCAGAGTAAAATCATCCAATTCAAATTTAAGGCATTACTTTCTACAACACTTGATCATAAATAGACATGTAGCATATTGTATAATTCAATAAACCAAATTTTATTATGCAGCGGAAAAATCAATCATAACAATGATAAGGAAACCTAACGGCTTTGACTGACAACTTTTAATTCGAAACTATAAAGACAACAAAGTCCTTTTAATAAAACAACTCATGCAATAAGTGTTCCCGACTCCCCATGTTACATATCAGAGCAGACGCCACAAGGTGAAGTACCTCGTCTTCACCGACCACGACTCCAACTACTCCTGAGTATCTGCAGGATGCCGTATAAAGCATCACTAAACACAAAAGGGGTGAGATTTTTAAATCAACAAAAGAGAGAGATGATATAAATAGAAAAGTATACACCATCAAGTTATTCGCCATATCGTAACATCCAACAAGAATCACACACCTCAACTTATACACAGACAATCACCGATAATCAAACCAATCATCATGCAACACAACCAACAAGAGAATGCAAATTAGACTCGACTAGACTCAATGCATGTGGTACCAAAATTGATCCCTGTTTCATGATCACAGTTACTGTCGGAACTCTCGACCTCTGTTTCATGGTCAAGTATTATCCCTATTTCATGATCATACCAACGACCCCTGTTTCATGGTCACGTACGACCCCTATTTCATGATCACATCAACAACTGTGATTTCTTACACCCCATCTGGGCACACAATCACACCAACAACAACGATTCCATCAAGTAATTCGGATAGACGATAACACTCCACCTGGGCACGCCATCCCACATCTATGAACATGTCATGCACCATCAATGACAACATGCAACAACGACTCATGCATACACATAGCATACTCATCTTCATACCAACATCATTTAACAGTCAACATGCATTCATCTGAACATACATCATTGCACAACTACAACAACTACACATCTTTGCATCATTCAATCATGCATTTCACATTATCACATCAACATCAACACAACAAGCATATAACACCTCCATACATGCTCACCATACAACAGCAACAACACAACATTAATATAATAAAAAACAGATATTTTCCATGAATTTTCAGTCAATAAAAATAATATTTTTCAATCCCAGGTCACGCTAAGCGAGCCCCACCCGCGCTTAGCGCTCAACTCTCTGCTTCGAAGAGACAAAATTTCTCCAAACCGCGCTAAGCGGGCCCTGCGATTATGCAGCCCAAAATCCTGTGATGACGGCAACAAACAACCTGGATTTTTCTGCACTAAACTCGATTTTTAACAACAATTTTTCACAGATTTTGCACCAATATCCTACATCTAACATTTGCAATTCAACCAAACAAATTAAACAAGACTAATTCATCAATTCCAATCATATTATCATGAATCTTCCTAAAACCCTCATTCAACCACATGGATTCCAACCTAGTGATTTCTACTTCAATACTTACATCATTTAACCCTTGAGAGATGAAAGAAATCCCACCCTTACCTTAAAGTGATGAGCTTTCCTAACTTCGATGGATTCTCCCTTTCTTCCTCTTATCCTAGCTCTTCTCCCTCTTTCACTTTTTCACGTAGAATGAGAATAATGAACTCTCACTCTTTAATTCTCTAAAATACCCCAATTAATGAATCTCCTTATTTACCCTCACTTAACCCTCGCCTAATTACCATAAGGCCCTTCCACTCACTACACCTCTTAATTATTTTAATTATCTTATTATATTAACATTATCACTCAACTAATAAAATAAACAAGTCAACAAATGTTAAATTAAAATAATCCAATCAACATTACTCAATGCACCGCTAATCTCAATGTTATTAGCCATACACCCCTACTATGCTCAAGACCTACTACTTAAGACCACTACCCTTCACCACGGGTACACAAAACACAACGGAGGTACAAAATTACGCAATTGATCACAACAATTCACACAACACACAATTATATGAAAATAAATAAAATAAGGAAAAACAGGCGTTACAGGATCAACCATTTCAAATATCATGTCTCACCTGATATCCCCGGCAGAACCCTTATCGCTGAAGGATCATTAATAAGTTCCTTTCTCCCCACATGGCCTATCTCTCCTAACTAAGGCAGTATTGCTATTTTGAACACAATGATATTTTTTTTCATTCCCCGCAGTGGCCGAGTGTCCAGTCGTGTTCATCCACTAGTCTGTATGTCGCGTCAATTTTGTCAGCATAATCATACATACAACATGCATTGTTAATTCATATTCATATTGCATTACCATCACTCTGGTCATATTCAATCCCCAAGTGATATAACCCCTCTCATCAAAAGTTATCAATTTTTTTCCGCATCCGGAAAAGTGTCGCCTAAGCCATCTCTCCCTAGTTTATTTTTGGATTGGAGGCTGTCCTCAACCACTTTGATAACTTGAACCTCTGAAAGACAATCAAGACGTTCGACCGATACCTTTGGAACATCACTCTTCACCATTGAAGATGATATATTTGCTTTCATGGATTAAGGAAAGTCCCTAGGGAAAGCCTCTTAACTAAAGACTCTCGACACTACATCGGTCTTTCTCCAGAGAAACTCGATGTTAATGAATTCATCAGCACTTCAAAATTGGATCACATCACATGGAATTTCTCCAAAAAAATCTCGAAGAAAAGTGTGATATCCCCATGCAAAAAGCAGTCTCTCAAGAGACTCGCGTTCCCCAGTAGAGTCAACAAATGGCATCTCCAACAGAGAAGTTTGCACACCTCTACAACTCATTCTAATGGGTTTTCTCAGCAAGTCTCACGTCAAATTTTTCATCAAATGGCATCTTCCAGTAAAACTCGGCGAGAAGTTTGATGAAAACCGCTATGAATAGCATCCCTTGTCAAGAACAGGAACTTGACAAGATGAAACTGAGACCAGTTCCTTGGCTGAAAACCAGGATCGAGGGGAAGTTTATTTCAGAAACTGAGATCAGTTCCTTGGCTCAAGACCAAGATCGAGGGGAAGTTTATCAGAAACTAAGACCAGTTTCGTGGCTGAAAACCAGGATCGGGGGGAAGTTCTACCTTTTCTAAGTATCAACACTTAGCAAAAGAACATGGATGAGCAAGGTGCCATTCATAACCACCGTTAAAATTTTGGGTATTCCGATATTTAATCCTCTTGCACCCTGAATGTCCGAATATCTTCTCCATTCACACCTTCGGGTCCAAGAAGATTAAATAGGGGAATCTGTCATACCCCAAAATTTGACCACCAAGATTTCACATCATTGTGAGAATCATCACCATAATATGGATGTACCATCATACCTTATCAATCTCCTCAAAGGATTGTTGAGTATTTACTACAATTAAGAACTAGGGTTTTGAGCCCTCTCAGAGCACTTAGACAAAGGATCAATCAAGAATTGACATGATCTTCAACTTGTCTAGTCTCTCAAACATCCATGAAGGATCAAGAGGTCTCCCATATCAAGAATTAAGCACATGGTTGCAGCATTCCCAAGTGGATCGAGCCTCAAGATCGCCAGTGTCACCAAATTAGGGTTTTGGTCAACCAAGGCCTCCAGATGAAAATTTCCATCTGGCCATGAGCCAAAACCTCAATGTATGATCCAATAAGCTCAAAGGAACCTCAAGAGCCCATCCACAATGGCAAAATCATTTTGAAAGTCTATCTATAAAAAAATCAGGAATTAGGGTTTTTGACCTAATTCAACCCTTGAGTTAACTTGTGAAGCAAGGCATGACTTGAAGCTTCAAGATGAACTTCAAGGACCTCAAATACATCATGTTGATACATATATAAGATTTGATTGACTCAAAGAGCTTTATTCATAAGCCACAAAAACTCAAAACCATCTGATCACAAATTAGGGTTTCTGATGAAAAAACTCAACCCTACCCTTGACTGTTGACCTACCCATGATCTCAAATCTTGGGGAAGGGTCCAAGACATTCCTAAATACCCCTAGAGGCCATCCATGAAGTTTTATTATGCCCAAGGATTGATTTCACAAAAGGATCAAAAAATTCAAAATTCATCTAATGAAAAAAGCAACTGTGTTAAAACCAAGTTTGACTTTTGAGATTTTTGGTTAACCAAGGCTTCCTCAACCCTAAAGTGATGTTAATATGTGATTTGAATTATCATTCATCAAGAAAAATCAATAAAAGTGAGTTAACTTGCAAAAGGGGTAACCTAGAGAAACTTAAAATTTTCTAAGTTATGGAATAAAATGGATTTGGTACCAACTCTGCAAGGTCATATCTCCCTAACCCTAAGGGTTTTTTCTCCCATTCAAAGCTCAGGTTGAAGTACATCTTGCATACTTCAAATATTTCAACTATACCTCATTCCAATTTGTCGCTCCCGGGATTTTCATCCAAGTACAAACGCGAAAGTGGCACCAAAACAGAGTCGCCAGCAATGTGTATTTATCCCAAGAGAGGGAAAGGAAACACCGCATAAACCTGAAGAGAAGGAAAAAGCATGGTCTTACGACCAAAGAACTGGGTTCGGGAGTCGGTTACGCGAGAGGAAGGTATTAGCACCCCCTCGCGTCCATCGTACCCGATGGGATCCACGCTTGCTTGTCTCGATCAAAGGGTGATAGAAAATGATATTGGAAAAGGAACGAAAAGATAACTGGAAAAGGAACGAGAAACAAATGTAGGGAAAATAAAAGAAGTGCTCGCATGGGCCCTACCCCACTGCCTACGTATCTCATCGGGAACATGAGAATCAGAGCGACGTAGTTCCCCTCACTAGGGATGAATTGTTTGTGTTTTTTAGAGAACGGCTTACGTTCTAGCTCAGGTGTTGCAGGCTCGCTGGTCCGAGTGCGTTACCATCTTGCAAGAGAACGAGTAGAAGCGCGTTCGTGCGTTGAGAGTGAATGAGGTGAGAAAAGAATTCCCGAAGGAAAGACGTTATTGTTTGTTTTTTGTCTTTTAGAAGGAAGTGTTTTGGATTTGTTTGCATACGACAGTGTATCTGGATCTTAGTCATTGGAATGTGTACCTTCTCACATTCCAAGATGGAATGGGTAAGAAAGCACACTAAGGGTGAAGAAGACCCTCACACTTAATTCCAATTATCAAGGTTCAAACACACTAGCATACTTGTGTTTATTAAGTGTTTTGTTGATTATGAAGTGAAGAAGTGTTTTTTATTATTTGCACCTTCAACAAGTATTGCATTTAAGTCCCTCATACAAGATCAAATGTTTAACACATTGACCCAAGATGGGCTATATGCTATACATTCTAAGATTATAAGAGAAGACCCCTTATAATCTTTCCTTTATATGAAAGGCTTAAATGCAACAAATGCTTACCTTTATTAAATGTTTTTGGGTTTTCTTTTTAGATGAGAAGAGAGACTCAAGAGAAGGATAAAGGAAGAAACTATGGGGGGACTAAGACACACCCTAGTGTTAGCATGCTTGGATATCCTATGGTTAGTGAGGTTTAAGAAACCTAATCCTACAAGAAAGGAAGAGGGAGAAGAAAGAATACAACTTACTTCCAAGATGGAAGCTAAGTTGTTTCTAGGGAGGGAGAAAGAAAGTTATGAAGGCAAAGCATTATTAAATGCTTAAACAATCACAAATTGAATGATTAAAAGATGAAGGAAGAAATTAGAATGTGGAAGCATATCCACATTCAAATGACTTACCATTAGCCCCTGAAAAGGTTAGTATACTTATTTACAAGTAAAGAAAGAACATAGAGTGAACAAATCAAACTCAAACAAATTGACAAACAAAGTAAAATGAGATTGAATTGCTATAAGAGCTTCCCAATCAGAATGTGCATCTCAAAATGCATTCAATAACATCTACATATCAAACACAAACCAAAGGTACACAAACAAAGAATTAAACACCAAGAAGTGCACTATGAAAGAAGTAGAAGGAGAGTGAAAGGGAATGCAAAACAACTATGCAAGAATACTTCATAAGAAGTCATGGTCAGAATATGGTTACCCTAAACATGTTCCTAAATAGGATCTTCAAACATCACTCAAATCATGCACACCAATTCTCAATTCAATAAGAAACAAAGAAGAAAGATGAAGTGATGTGAATATGGTTCATACTTGTAAAACAAGTGACTTAAAGTGAGAGACAATTACAAACATGCAAAGGTGAAGTTCTAATATCACAACCAGAGATCAATTAGCATGCTATCCATCCTAGAACACAACCACAAATCATGGCACAAGTGCCTTCATGATCAATTAAACCAAACATGAAGCATATATTCATAAATTTGGACTAGTTAAAGCTCATGCCTCAAGCAAATATCAAGCATGCTTCAAAAATTATGATCTTCAATAATCAAACACCTTAAACATGTGTCATTAACATATCAAGTCCACAAGCAATGAATCAGAACCAAAGTCACTCAACAATTAGGTCAAAGTCTCATGGAAGCTTCATGCATTCATGCTCAAAGCAACACATCAAAGTCATCCAAAAAAGACTTAAAAATCATCTCATAAATCTCAAACATACCTCAACATATTGTGACCACAATGCAAAAAGAAAGGCATCAAAATCATTTTTTATGATCAAGAACAAAAATGCACAAAATCATATGTCACATTAAGTATGCATACAAATGGAAATTCAAAAGAAATAATGGAACAGGGGCAAAATGGTCATAAAATCAGAAAATAAAATCATGAAAAATTTCCTAAATGTTTTAAGAATACACATGAATTTTTGTAGAATTTTCCAATATGTTTTGGTATTTTTAAAAATTAGAAATCAAACGTGTAAAAAGAAATAAAAATGAAAAAATAAATGCAAAATGCAGTGGGGTATGAACATAGCAATTGGACAGTTCAAAATCATTGGGCTTCAATACATGGGGGTGTAATTATCAATCTGGTTAAGTCCAAGTCTGCGCAAAACACCATAACAATCATGCACTTCAGTCAACAGGAATTGACTCATTCTCAGCCAATGGATCAAGTCAAGGTCAATGCGTGGTCAAAGTAATCAGGATCAATGCACATGCGTGAGGACACACACAAGTTACCATGCACTACACTACAACATGTTTAAATGAATTCAGAAAAGATACACGTGAGGAGCATGTGATTTTTAATGTGCTGGCAAGACAAGGATCACACGATCAGAAAACATGAACGGACAGGATTAAAACACACATAAACCCTAACAGTTAAAGTCACCGGCCGGAGATGACCTCCGGTCATCTTCTCCGGCCAGCAGCCACCACCTGCAACTCACATTTTCTCCAGAAATTCACAAGCCATATACCAAACGAAAGCTAAGCTCATGAGGAACACAAATCCAACAAGAAAATTCATAGATCAAGCATGAATAAGGAGAATCGAAGAGGATAAATTTGCCCTAATTTTCAGTTCTAAGCTCCTAAAGAGCTCTATCAACTAGCCAGCTTCACATAGCTTCTAATAAGCTCAAACAACACATCAACAAGTCAAAACAGGATAAAATCGTGCAATTAAAGTTTGAGAAATTTTGAAACCTGAAATTGGAGAACTCTTGAATCAACAGAAAACCAGAGATGAGAGATTGATCTTGAGCTTCCTAAGAGCAAAATAAATGCTCTGAACCTTTGGATTTTGAAGACAATGAACTGAGATTCCAATTGGAGAAGTTGCTGCTCTCGATAGCTTGCTCTTACTTCAGCTTGTTCTTGATCAGAAGTGCTTGATGATGAACAATTGATGAAGATCAAGGTGAGAACGTGTGAAGAACTCGTGTGAAATCAGAGAGAGAGAGTGGAGAGAACTCTGAGAGAAAAGTGAGAGCAATTTGGAGTGAGAGTGAAAAATGAGAATCCTCCTTCCAAATCTGTTAGAATTGTTTATATAGGTGTGGTTATGATTTGACCCTGGTGGTTGATGGTTAGAACTACAGTTAACTGAGTTAGTTAACTGAGTTTGAGTTAACAGAATGAGTCATGACAGTTAGTGACACGAGTTGGAGAGGTTTTGTTTTAGTGTGGAAGAGCTCATGGTCACTTATGGTGAGGATAATGGTGAGGTGAAAGTGAAATGAATGGCATGGTTGTGTATTAGAAAACTTTCTCAGCAAGTTTTCTCTTTCCATTTTCATGCAAGGCACGTGCTATAGCAGTGTATGTGATGTTCATGGTGTGCTCAAATAAGGGAAAGAATTGTTTGATGGATGTCTGAACCAAATTATGCAGCAAAGCCATCGATGTATCAGTGAAACATAGGGAGGTTTGGTGATGTTTTTCTCTCTACTCAATGAATAGTTTGGTGAGTTTTTGGGTTCATTGGAAAGAGGGAGTATTGGAGCACAATATTGATTTGGAAATTGAAGTGGAATGAGGTCTCAAACATGTCTAAAAATGACCTCAAACAGATGGAAAAAGAAACTGGTACATGGGTGCGCAGACTTGTGGCATGACCTGGTTGTGACCTGGTCAAATTTCAGTTGCAATGACCATTCTTTGAGCCATCATAACTCCTTAACCTTTGATCAGATGAAAAATTGATAAACACCAACTTTGAAGATCTCACATAGAGGAACAACTTTGATGTTGAAAGATTTTCCATTTGAAGCCTCTAATCATGAGTAATTGATCAATACATTTGGCCCACCAAGTGTTTGAGAAAATGACTGCGCGCGTGCCCTGAAAATCTTGGTCATGACCTAGTTTTGGACCTACTTTGCTCAAACTTTGATCAATCATATCTCACTCAATTTTTATCCAATGGAGATGTTCCATACATGGATTTGAAGCTTAAAGCAAGGCCTTTCATTGAGGCAGAGTGGAATTTTCATTTGGTGCTCCAAATTTAAATGGCCTTGGTTCAAACTCTGATGCAAAATGGCCAAAACTTGCTATTTTTAGCAACCCTACTTCATCCAAAAATGGCAACTTTTTACATCTTGATTTTTTCATGATTCCTTTGGAGTTTCTTGATCAAATTTTGTACATTGGACATATGTAACATGAATTTCATGAATTTGGCCTCAAAAAGTCAAGAGTTGACTTTTTCCTCTGATTATTTGACTTTGCCCCAATTTCTCTGATTCTTGATCTTTCTTCCAATTGAACCACTTCTAAAACCAATTGAGATGCAATCTTCCACACACATACACTTAAGGACATATGGAATACCATGACATCAAGTTTTGTTCAAAAATCAAAGATTCCCTGATTTAATGGGAAACCCTAGTTTTGACCCCCTTTGGTTAGGAGGAAATTGCACATCTTCCAAATCCAAATTCCTCAGAGTATGTTGTGTATCCTCTTAAAGGAGGATGAAAAATGCCACTTGAGGATGATTTTGGATCAATGAGCTATCTCTTTTGAGGGTTTTCCTTCAGTTTTTTGAACCTCTTGCATAGTGAAAGATGTAATGCTTCAATCTCCCATTGTATCTCTTATCCTTGAGGTTGTGGAAGATCAATTGAGATGGGATGAGACATGAAAGACCTCTTGGCTTGCCTTGAGGGCACTTGATTGACCTTTTGTGCTTTGAATGATCTCTTGATTGTCCATCTCCCACCTGACCACATGCCCTGATGGTAAGAAAGATGCTATGCTTCATTTTTCTATGTTAAATGCAATGCAATGCTAATGAGATGGATATGATATGATAAATGATAATGCCATGCTATGATGCCAAAAGGGGAGAGCAAATTTTGGGGTATTACAGCTGCCCCTATTCAAGCGCTGTAGACCTGAATGCCTGAAAGCAATTGCTTTCGGACTTTCAAGGTATATAGTGATTGAATACCAAAAATAACCAAAAATTTGCTCTGGGTGATGAAGAAGAAAAGGGATATAAACCCAACGAGATTGTTGGATTGAATCTTCGATGAAACGTCGGAGAGATCTGTCTTTTGAACGATGCCAGACGACTACTGGCCTGCCACGCTGCTGGTGGACTTTAATAATGTCTTTTATGCAACTCCAGACGACTACTGGCCTGCCACACTACTGGTGGACTTTGGACATGTCTTTTTGAACGACGCCAGACGACTACTGGCTTGCCACACTACTGGTGGACTTTAATAATGTCTTTTATGCAATTCCAGACGACTACTGGCCTGCCACGCTGCTGGTGGACTTTAATAATGTCTTTTATGCAATTCCAGACGACTACTGGCCTGCCACACTACTGGTGGACTTTGGACATGTCTTTTTGAACGACGCCAGACGACTACTGGCTTGCCACACTACTGGTGGACTTTGCAGCTTCGTGCCACCCGAAGATGGACTTTTGCCAATCCACTGTTGGACTTTTGCCACCCGAAGACGGACTTTTGCCAATCCACTGTTGGACTTTTGCCACCCGAAGACGGACTTTTGCCAATCCACTGTTGGACTTTTGCCACCCGAAGACGGACTTTTGCCAATCCACTGTTGGACTTTTGCCACCCGAAGACGGACTTTTGCCAATCCACTGTTGGACTTTTGCCACCCGAAGACGGACTTTTGCCAATCCACTGTTGGACTTTTAGAATTTTAAAATCGAATTACTCTCTGCCTCTGCGCCAGACATCTCTGCCGACTCTGCTGAGGAACCACAATCAATGATTTAATCTCGGAGACTCCTAAAAGGATAATATCTCTGCTGGCGAATGGATGAACAATCCGTCTGCTTCGAATTGTCAAGCTTGCCAAAAATAAATTGGACTTTAAGATATGAGGGAATGACGACTCTGCCAGGAATTATTCCATCTGTTTGGGGGAACGAATTCTGGTCACAGCGATTCCGCTGGGGATGAGGATTTTTAAATGACGTCCTGCTGGGGAAATGAGCCATTAAAACTCTGCTTGGGGATTTATTCAACCCAAGATCCTTTATAGGGATTATCAACCTTCTGACCCGGCTGGGGAAAGGCTGTACCATCCTTGTTGAGGAATAGATTCTGTCGATCTGGTAAACCTCTGCGGAGAGAACAACAACTCAGCTGGAAGTTGCTGACAAGATTCGATGCTGACCTCTGTGAGGATACCATGACCAGAGATACGATCTTGCTGGGTATCAGGGCTACTCTGCCAGGGATATGCAAATCCTGGTTAGAACATTCTACTGCAACTTGCTAGAAAGAGTCCTTAGAGATCTGTTGGGGAAACCCAAAGCAAATCCACAGTAGTCTGCTGAAGAATATGACTGTCAAGCTTAGGATGAGTACCACAATGCCCCATGTTAGGCGAGCTTTCCCTTTGGACAATTCCGTTGGGGATGACGAGTTTATAACAAACTCTGCTGGAGAAAACTGCTTTAAAGCGTCTCATGTTGGGGAATGCCTTTCGAGAGGATTTTACAGAAGACCAACTGTCCTCAAACTCTACTGGGGGTGACCAACACTTCATGCTGGGGAAACAATCATGCCCCATGCTTGGACAACACAATAATTCGTCCCCGCAGAGGATGTCATAAGAGGATTTTACAGAAGATCTAGCCTCTTCAAACTCTTGTGACTTCGCTGGGGATAATGACCATCAGTTTCGGTGTCGACGAGACCACTCTTTTGGGGAACCTGTGACCGTTATCGACATAGAAAAGCTTGTAGCTGTTGGAAATACTGTATGAGAGAATCGACTTAATAAGATGCAACGGTACCCAGTTGAACTTAATTCACTGATATCGACCCGTTATGAACAATCGTCGACCGAACGATGAACGCCGATCTCCTTACCCATAATTGCCCCAGTCTTTTGCGTGGGGTGATTTATTGCTGGTCTTGTGCTTAAAATCATCTGCACCTGCTACCTGCAACAAAAGAATATGCCCACATGCCCCGAATATTGCGTGGCTAGAATCCACCATCCGGGAGTATTCAACATTCGAAGTAATTTCAAATATTTTTTCTGCGCATGTTATTGCAAGGCTGCCATGTTTTCAAATGCAATGTTTTATCAACAATTAGGACGTTTTTGCAAACAAAGCAATAAAACAAAAATAGAAAGCTTTTTATTGAAATTCAATTTATTGACTGAGAGCCCAGAATAGGCAATTACATCTGGAAGCAATCCCTGGAAAGAGGTGATCGCTGAAAATTGAGAAAAGAAACTATCCTAATGGCAATGTGAAAACGGAATTCCACTGAGTTTCCATTCTGTTATGACCAGTATGTCTTCAAAACTCCCCGACCTTGCCTTCTGAGGAATGATCAGACCGATTCCTATCCTTCAGAACGTCAGTTGTTCAAACGGTAATGGGGTACAGATAACTCAAACCGTAGTCATTCGCTTAAATCCCTCTTTTGTGTGGACCGCCCTTTCAGGTTTTCGATCCACCAGGATACCCTTTTTTGCCTAAGTTGCCCTTTCGGGTTTTCAACTTACCGGGTGTACGATTTTTTTCAATTATATCCCTAATTTTTGCCCGAACCTTATTCTGTTTTTGGTTCGCCGGGATGCCCTTTTTTGCCTGTATTTTTTTATTTTTATTATCCAGCGGGTCTATTCATGCGAAGTATTTTTTGACTACGTCCGAGTTGACAGGGGATGAAAAGTCTTCGCCATCCATGGTTGTAAGCAATAAAGCTCCGCCCGAAAAAACCTTTTTAACCACGAATGGACCTTCATAATTAGGAGTCCATTTGCCCCTGTGATCTGTATTGGGAGGAAGGATCCTTTTGAGTACCACATCTCCGACTTTATAAACCCGAGGACGCACCTTTTGGTCAAATGCCTGTTTCATTCTGCGCTGATATAGTTGCCCATGACATACAGCCGCCAATCGCTTTTCCTCAATAAGGCTCAACTGATCAAATCTGGCTCGTACCCATTCAGCTTCATCTAGCTTAACATCCATCATGACTCTGAGGGACGGAATCTCTACTTCAACCGGTAGCACTGCCTCCATACCATATACAAGTGAGAATGGGGTTGCCCCAGTGGACGTGCGTACCGACGTTCGATACCCATGCAAAGCAAATGGTAACATCTCATGCCAATCTTTGTACGTGACAACCATCTTCTGCACAATCTTCTTGATATTTTTGTTGGCCGCTTCGACCGCGCCATTCATCTTTGGGCGGTACGGAGAAGAATTGTGGTGTTCGATTTTGAAGTCCCGGCATAACTCAGCCATCATCTTATTGTTCAAATTAGAACCATTATCAGTAATGATTCTTTCGGGAACTCCATATCGGCAAATGATATCCCGTTTTAAGAAACGAGCGACCACTTGTTTTGTAACATTGGCATAGGATGCGGCTTCAACCCATTTGGTGAAGTAATCAATTGCCACCAAGATGAAACGATGACCATTGGAAGCTGTAGGCTCAATCTTTCCGATCATATCAATGCCCCACATGGCAAACGGCCAAGGCGACGACATGATGCTCAACGGATTTGGAGGCACATGCACCTTGTCTGCATAAATCTGGCATTTATGGCATTTGCGGGCATATTTGCAACAATCTGACTCCATAGTCAACCAATAATATCCCGACCTTAATAACTTTTTAGCCATTGCCTGCCCTCCGGCATGAGTACCGAAAGAGCCTTCGTGCACTTCAATCATCAACAGGTCTGCTTCATGTCTATCCACACATCTAAGCAGGACCGTGTCAAAATTTCTTTTATACAGCACGCCATCTTTGTTCAAGAAGAAACTACCAGCTAACCTTCTCAACGTCTTCCTGTCTTTGGACGATGCCCCTGACGGGTACTCTTGACTTTTCAAGAAACACTTAATGTCATGAAACCATGGCTTGTCATCAGACGTTTCATCGACCGCAAACACAAATGCTGGTCTGTCAAGGCGGGATACCTCAATCTTAGGTACATGGTTCCATCCTTGCACTTTGATCATGGAAGACAAAGTGGCCAAGGCATCAGCGAACCTATTCTCATCTCGAGGAATATGGTACAGTTTCACTGTTGTGAAAAATGTCAGCAATCTCCTCGTATAATCTCTATACGGCATTAGATTTGCTTGGTGCGTGTACCAACTCCCTTTCACTTGATTGATTACCAAAGCTGAATCACCGAATATATCAAGGGTCTTAATCCGTAGATTAATCGCCTCCTCGATCCCCATTATACAAGCTTCGTACTCTGCTTCATTGTTGGTGCATCCGAAAGTTATTCGGGCAGTGAAAGGCATATGAACACCTTCCGGCGTGATAAGAACTGCTCCAACTCCGCACCCATTCATATTGACAGCCCCATCAAACATCAGAATCCATTTGGATTCAGGGTCTGGCCCCTCCTCCGGAAGTGGTTCCTCACAGTCTTTAGCTTTGAGAAACATGATGTCTTCATCAGGGAAGTCAAACTTCATGGGTTGGTAATCATCAATCGGCTGTTGCGCAAGATAGTCGGACAAGATACTTCCTTTGATGGCCTTTTGTGAAGTGTAATGAATGTCATACTCTGTCAAGACCATTTGCCACCGTGCAACTCTGCCTGTCAATGCCGGTTTCTCGAAAATGTACTTGATAGGATCCATTTTTGAAATCAACAAGGTTGTGTGCCTAACCATATATTGCCTCAATCGCTTAGCGGCCCATGCAAGTGCACAGCATGTCTTTTCAAGCATTGAGTATCGGGACTCACAATCATTGAACTTTTTGCTCAGGTAGTAAATAGCATGCTCCTTCCTACCTGTCTCGTCATGTTGACCGAGAACACAACCCATGGATCCTTCAAGCACTGTCAGATACATTATCAGCGGTCTCCCTTCAACTGGAGGCATTAGAATCGGAGGTTCCTGCAAGTATTCTTTTATCTTATCGAATGCCAATTGGCAATCGTCATTCCACCTGACCGTTTGATCTTTCCTTAACAATTTAAATATTGGTTCGCACGTGGCTGTTAGGTGAGATATGAACCTTGCAATGTAGTTCAATCTACCCAAGAAACCACGAACCTCTTTTTCTGTTCTCGGTTCAGGCATTTCTTGTATTGCTTTCACCTTAGCAGGATCAACCTCGATTCCTCTTTCGCTCACAATGAAACCCAGTAACTTTCCAGAACGCACCCCAAACGTGCACTTGTTTGGATTTAATCTCAGACGGAACTTTCTCAACCTTTCAAACAGCTTTTTCAGGTTAACCAGATGTTCCTCTTTTGTTCTCGACTTGGCAATCATATCATCTACATAACATTCGATCTCCTTATGAATCAAGTCATGAAACAATGTCACCATCGCCCGCTGGTACGTTGCCCCTGCGTTTTTCAACCCAAAAGGCATTACTTTATAACAATATGTACCCCACGGAGTAATGAACGTGGTCTTCTCCATGTCTTCAGGTGCCATCTTGATCTGGTTGTACCCGGAGAACCCGTCCATAAATGAGAACACTGAAAATTGAGCTGTATTATCGACCAGCACATCAATATGAGGTAGTGGAAAATCATCTTTCGGGCTAGCTTTATTAAGATCTCGATAATCCATACACATTCTCACTTTTCCATCTTTCTTCGGTACTGGCACGATGTTGGCTACCCATGGAGGATACTTTGTCACAGCAAGAAAACCAGCATCCCACTGCTTCTGGACTTCCTCCTTAATCTTTAAAGCCATGTCGGGGTGAGTCCGACGAAGTTTCTGCTTGACTGGCGGACATTCTTCTCTCAATGGCAGCCTGTGCACAACAATATCTGTATCCAACCCCGGCATGTCTTGATACGACCAGGCGAAGATGTCAACATACTCGCGCAACATTTCCATCAAAGTTTGCTTCACATCTGCTTGCAAGCTGGCACCAATCCTGATCTCTTTCTTGGCGTCCTTGGTACCAATATTGATGATTTCTACAGTCTCCTGATGAGGCTGGATGACCCTTTCCTCCTGTTTCAACAATCTGGCCAGTTCTTCAGGGAGTTCACAATCTTTCTCATCCCCTTCTTCGGCTTGATAAATCGGATTGTCAAAGTCATACATGGCCATATCAAAATCGTTATCAGTGGTATCCGGAGGATCAAGTCTGCATGAACGGGTTCATGCCTTATTTTAGAATTTATTTTTAAGCAAAACAAAAGAAAATGAAACATTGCCATTTTATATTTTTTGTGCAAAAATAAAAACTGAAAGACAGAGAACAAAATTTGATTGCAAAACGTCCTTTATTAATGATTAAACATTGCAAATGCAACCATGGTGGCCCTACAAATGAATCTATACGCCTTGGGCAGAGCGCAAGATTTTGTCATGCATTATGGTTAGAAAAAACAAAGAAAAATTACTCTGTCTGAAGAGTAACCCGGATGACTTCTTCAACGAACCAGTTCTGCACTTGTTGTCCCGGAACATGAGGGCGTACCCAGTTGTCCAAGTCACAATCACTGTCAACACTATCCTCCGTGGCTGCACAAGACTGGTCCATGTAGATAATTCCCCCACTGTTGAAAGTAATGGGTCCCCTGCTCCCCGCATCTGAAGTTGTAGAGGGATGATAACCAATACCAAATTTGTCTTCCTTCATTGGGGTCTCTATCAACCTGCCCCAACCTTGGGCGTTGCCTGCCCTGACGACCTCGACAGCTTGTTTGTAAGATGAAATGGAGGTACCAGCCCCAACTGGTACAGAAGAAGACTCAGGTGCATCGTCAATATTGACTGCTTCGAATGATTGGCACAGCATCTCATGAATTTCCCCATCCATTTCAATGTACTTGAACGTGGACAAGTGACTCACAAAGATGTCTTCTTCCCCACACACTGTCACAACCTGCCCTTCAAACTCATACTTCAGCTTTTGATGTAGAGTAGAAGTAACAGCCCCGGCTCCGTGAATCCAAGGGCGTCCCAATAGGCAGCTATATGCAGGTTGTATGTCCATTACATGGAACGTGGATTTGAATACCTGTGGTCCAATTTGTACGGGCAATTCCACCTCACCAAACACAGATCGTCGGGTCCCATCGAATGCTCTGACCACCAATTCACTAGGCCTTAAGATCAAACCATCAACTTCCAGCTTCATCAATGCCTTCTTGGGCAAGACATTGAGTGACGAACCAGTGTCTACCAGTACATGAGATAACACTGCGCCCTTACACTCCATCGTGATATGCAAAGCCTTATTATGGTTTCTTCCTTCAACAGTCAAATCTCTACTTGTAAAGCCCAAGCCATGGCTGACATTAACATTGGAGATTACGCCCTCGAGCTGATTAACAGTAATTTCTTGTGGCACGTACGCACTCTTCAACACTCTCAACAACGCCTGTCGGTGCGCATCAGAGCACATCAATAGTGACAAGATTGAAATCTTTGAAGGGGTCTGATTCAGTTGGTCCACAATCTTATAATCGCTTTTCTTGATTATCTTCATAAATTCTTCCATTTCCTTATCAAAAGTAATCTTTGTCTCTGCTTCAGGTGTAGGTGCACTTTCAACCACCTGTTTACCCTTATCCTTTGCTGCAGCTTCTACCTCCTTATCACTTCTCAAGGTTTGGGGAGCGAACAACCTTCCACTCCTTGTAAAGCCCCCTACACCCCCTACGTTATCAACATTTGGGCTGACTGATGACTCAACTTCCTGTTTTTTACCTTCGTAATATACATCTGCCCCATAGTGCCATGGGATAGCTTTCGTGGATGTGAACGGAATTGGTCTTGGCACCGTGATAGTGACAGGACTGGGCCCTTCTGGCGCAACACTCGCCACGGGAACTGCATTGACCGGCATTTGAATCTCAGCGGGAGTGTAATAGATGGTCACGGTTGATATCTCATCAGTGTCTTTCACGACTCTGTCGAACTGTAGACATCCTTCATCGATCAGATTCTGTAAACCCATCTTCAACTTATCACAGCCGTTCTCCTGATTTATGCACTCAGAGCAATCTTGATTACAGCCCGGGAACACCTGTCCCTTCAATAAACGATCTTTTACAACCAACAAAGAAGTTTTCACTTGATGAACGTCTAACACCAAACTCAATCTCCTCCCATCTTCAATAGCGTACACATTTGCTGCACTATGATCAGGCATGGGATGCTGAGTAATATTAGGAGCGGGAGAGAAATTGATGGCTTTAGCATCAATCAAATCTTGTACTTTATGATGGAAAGCCCAGCATTTTTCAATGGAGTGCCCCTGAGCACCTGAGTGGAACTCACAACGAGCATTAGCATCGAAGTTAGGTGGCAGGTTTCCAGCAACCGGAGCTTTCATAGTACGGAGTTCTACCAACTTTAACTCGAGTAGCCGGGGCAACAGCGCGGCATAAGTCATAGGGAGAGGATCCATCTTACGATCCCTCTGTCTAGACCTTTGCTGGAAAAAAGGTCGTTGCTGTTGAACTTGTTGTTGGGGTTGTTGTTTCTGAACAGACGGTGTGGGGATTGTCACAGCATCTACCTGATAATAAGCTCGAGAACGCCCTCTGCCTCGTCCTCTAAACACAGCATTCGTATCACCTTCTCTTCTTTTCTGGTTACTAGCAAACGGTTTCTTCGTCCCCAAAGAGCTAGCCCCACTCACATCCTGGATCTTTCCAAGCTTTAACAGACTTTCTATTCTTTCTCCCGCAATCACAATATCAGCAAATCCAGTTGACGGACAAGCAGCTAATCTATCCAGATAGGCCCCTTGCAAGGTGCCCATGAACATATCTGCCATTTCTCTGTCTGACAAGGGAGGTTGGACCTGGGTAGCCATTTCCCTCCACCTCTGTGCATATTCTTTGAAACTCTCCTTGGCATTCTGTGACAACCCCTGCAATTGGGTGCGGTTGGGCGCCATGTCAATATTATATTGGTATTGCTTCAGGAACGCTTCTGCCAGATCTTTCCAATTCTTCACAACAGCTCTACTCAACTTCATGTACCAGGTCAAAGACGCCCCCGCCAGACTGTCCTGAAAATAGTGCATCCATAGCTTCTCGTCATCCGTATGGGCTGAAATCTTCCCAAAGTAAGCTTGAAGATGCGTTTGGGGACACGCATTGCCGTGATACTTATCAAAAGTGGGAGGTTTGAACTTAGGGGGAATTCTGACTCCTGAGACCAGCCCCAAGCTGGTAACATCAATACCCATAGAGTTCTTGCATTCTATGGCCCTGATCTTCTCTGCTAACTCATCATACCTTCGATCCCCTTGATTACCCACATCAGCATCCAGCAGAGTAAATTGGTCTTCCAGAGTATCTTCAAGAGTAACACCAGCCTGCCTACCATTTCCATTACCCCGATTGTTACCACCAGGAGGAGGGTTGCCACCGGGGGGAGGAATGCCATGTCCCTGTGAATTGTCATGATGATCACCTTCGGGCCCATTGTCGGGACGCTCTACCAGAAGCCTCAGTCTCTCCTGATTTTGCGCCATGCCAGTCATGAGGGTCATGAACTGGTCCATACGCGCCCTCATTTCCGCCAAATCACTTTGCACTTGATCCATGATTCTTACTTGATTCCTTCGCGTCGAATATCGGTGAATATGACTCTCCGCTATACTGCCTGAAACCAAATAAAGGTTAGAGACCCCGCAACGAGTACCTGAAAAGCAAGTAACAAAAAAATGCAAAATGATATGCAATGCCATGCAATGCCATGTTTGTCATTTCCGAGGTACTTTATACCCTGATTCCAATCCAACCACAGAAATCTGAAGACCAGAAATTGTGATATAAAGAGACGTGTCATGGTCATGTGCTTGTGTGCAGCTATCTGATAAGGAATAATTCTGAATAAAACTGCTCATACTCATTCAACGAAGTATTCAAGTACATTTAAGAAAGGTTCAACCGCAAATGCAATACAAGGAAAAATGGATCCATCAACAAGCCTGATGGTAACCATTAACAACAAAATATAAGGAAAAGAACATCAGTCTAACAATTCCACACCCTTCAGCTTATCACTTGAGTATTTGATCTCCTCAAAAAGTATACGGGTACGCTGGTGATTCGGCTTTTCAATCATTTCTTTGATCAAGACATCCCTTTTCTCAAGAGCTTCAGTTAAAGAACCCATGTGCAGCATCAGAGCCTCGTCATCACACACTCCTTTGTGTCTCTTTATGCCGGCTTGCGTCTTGAGTATCTCCCTTTCTATCATGACTTCTTCAAGCTCTTTCTTGGTATTCCTTAGCTCACCTCTAGCTTCTTCTAGCTGTTCCTGACTCTTACCGAGGCTTTCCCGATACTTTCTCCTCTGCTCATGCGCCTTTTCAAGCTCTTCGTCCTTAATCTGCAACTGTTCCTGTAATTCGGCATTCTCTATCCTAACTTCGTCCCAAGCGCGCTGAAACTTTGTTAACTTTTCTTTGGTCTGTGCTAACGCCTGTTTGGTTTGCTTGTGGGCTTGAGTAGCATCATCAGCACCTTTACTAATCTTCCGGAAATGTTGGGCTCTTCCAGCAAAGTCTTTTTCTTTTGCAGTTAGGATTTGTTCAGCATCTTGGGCTTTCCGCTCCAGCTCTTTGTTGGCATGTAGAGCATTCTGAAGACGGCTACTCAACTCGAAATTCTCTCCTTGGAGCTTTTTCACCAAGGCTTGCAACTTGTCAACTTCTTCCACAGTAGCAGTGCTTCTTGCTTTCTCATTCTCCGGATACAAAAGGGGTGCCTTACCAAAAGGCAAGAGAAAATCTTCAACTCTTTTCTTCACCCACTCTTCATATGCTGGATAAACCCGGTTGTTAGGCTTTCCTAGAGTAACTTTCCCCTTTTTCAGTATGCTACCCCAGCTTTCAGAAGCTTTCTGTGCTGCTTCCCAACCATCTGATGTATGAAAATAAAGGGACTCCTCCACATCTCTCTTGATAGGCGGACCTGTCAGGGCATATCCAAATTGCCGAATGGCCAAAGAAGGATTGTAGTTAATCCCACCCAGTCTTCCTATCAGTGGAACGTTAGGGAACTTACCACAGCTGTGGATAATATTCTTGCCAATCAGCCCATGATCTACCCATACGATGTCCTTGGCCACCAATCCCATTAAACGCTGTTTCCACTCTAGAGAATCTTTGGAATCCACAAAGGCCCCTGATTGTGGTAAACGGCCCGCAAACCACTTATAGAACAAGGGTGCACAACAACGAATTATCCCTCCTCTTTTCTTTTCGTTTCGGTTGTACAATGAGTAGTGAAGATCTCCCAGTAGCGTTGGCACCGGGTTCTTCATCATGAATATTCGTATAGCGTCCGTATCAATAAAATCCGGCTCGTTGGGAAACAACACTATGCCGTATATACAAAGGGCTAACAGAGCATTAAAAACAAGCCAATTCTCGCCTTTAGCTGCTTCCTGGGCCTTCTTAATCAGATATTCCAGCTTGTAACCACGAATCTTTCCTTTGTTGGAGACATTGTCACTTAGCTCTGATTTGCTCAAATAAAGAGCACCAGCCAACTTCCCAAAGTCAAGATCCCCCACTGATCCAAAGAAAGGAGGCTCCTCCTTGATAGCAATCCCCAACATGTTGGAATACTCCTCCAGGGTAGGAACCAACACATAGTCTGGAAATACAAAACATCTCAGAGGCGGATCATAGAACTGCATCAACGTATGGAGACCTCTGGCTTCATAATCACTGACATTACGGACCATAGATAAAATCCACCCATATTTCTCTTCAAAAGCTTCTCGTGCTGCCGGGCTCGCCATTCCCTTCAGCACAACAATAGGGCCCAAAGTAGGCGTAAGGAACTTGTAGCTGATGATATTCTTCCTCTCTTTAGTGTTCATCTTTGCAGGGACCTGATGACTGGAATCAAGGGTAATATATGCACCTGGAAATGAATAAACATGTATGTTAGGATATGATAATGCAATGCAAAGGGCAATGTGATCAGGTAATCAGGTGTCTGTGCTGAACTGTGAGCGGTGTCAGTGTAGCTCTGAGACTAATATAGAACCATAGATAAGAACCATCTGAATACAATAGGATGAAACTTCCTTTTTGTGCAATGATGATAGAAAACCGGGTATGTAGGAGGTCATGGTTACCTGCAAACCTGTAAACAACCCGCCCTTCTCACATGTGGGTACTAGGATGTTCAGTATCCCGGGCTCTCAGGTCGAGAAATGATGATACGTTCACCATTTCTGGTTTGGCATCATCATCAATCGAGGAGGCCTCAACTGATTCTCCAAAACAAAAAGGTCCTCAGCTTCTGGCACTGAGGTCGAGAAGCAATAGTACATTCATCCCTCAGGGTACAGTACTACCGCCAATCGGGGAGTGCCTCCGCTGATTCTCTTTCAAAAAGGGATGTCCTATAGTAAGTTCCCAGCATTGGGTCCTCGGATCGAGAATGTGCAATGGGTTTGCCACGGAATGTGGTCTGCCACTGTCACAACTCGGGAGGAGTGCCGCAACTGAGTCCTCGGGAATGGTCACCAGAGTCGACAGTTCCTCAAGAGAATAACCACTGGCCTGCATAACATGCAGTAGCAGAAAGCTCCTGATAGAACCTCGTCTGGTTGTGGGTCTCATGAACAACAATACGTGGTCACCACCACGCAAGCGTCATGACTATCCACTCTAATACCTATGTATGTACTCAAGCCTTGGTAGTGGGCTTATCTCTCAGAACACCCATCCCGCCAAACAGACAAAACAGTGCAACACAATATAATATGTGATATGTAATGCTAAAATGCGGTAAATACAGTAATGTACAGTAAAACGGTAAATAACCATACAATAAAACAGTAAATACAGCACAACAGTAAACACCCAACGAAAGAAAAACAAACAAGCGCTAGGATTGACTCGCTAAGGAAACCAGAGATTCTGGGTTCGGTCCCCAGCAGAGTCGCCAGCTGTCGCTCCCGGGATTTTCATCCAAGTACAAACGCGAAAGTGGCACCAAAACAGAGTCGCCAGCAATGTGTATTTATCCCAAGAGAGGGAAAGGAAACACCGCATAAACCTGAAGAGAAGGAAAAAGCATGGTCTTACGACCAAAGAACTGGGTTCGGGAGTCGGTTACGCGAGAGGAAGGTATTAGCACCCCCTCGCGTCCATCGTACCCGATGGGATCCACGCTTGCTTGTCTCGATCAAAGGGTGATAGAAAATGATATTGGAAAAGGAACGAAAAGATAACTGGAAAAGGAACGAGAAACAAATGTAGGGAAAATAAAAGAAGTGCTCGCATGGGCCCTACCCCACTGCCTACGTATCTCATCGGGAACATGAGAATCAGAGCGACGTAGTTCCCCTCACTAGGGATGAATTGTTTGTGTTTTTTAGAGAACGGCTTACGTTCTAGCTCAGGTGTTGCAGGCTCGCTGGTCCGAGTGCGTTACCATCTTGCAAGAGAACGAGTAGAAGCGCGTTCGTGCGTTGAGAGTGAATGAGGTGAGAAAAGAATTCCCGAAGGAAAGACGTTATTGTTTGTTTTTTGTCTTTTAGAAGGAAGTGTTTTGGATTTGTTTGCATACGACAGTGTATCTGGATCTTAGTCATTGGAATGTGTACCTTCTCACATTCCAAGATGGAATGGGTAAGAAAGCACACTAAGGGTGAAGAAGACCCTCACACTTAATTCCAATTATCAAGGTTCAAACACACTAGCATACTTGTGTTTATTAAGTGTTTTGTTGATTATGAAGTGAAGAAGTGTTTTTTATTATTTGCACCTTCAACAAGTATTGCATTTAAGTCCCTCATACAAGATCAAATGTTTAACACATTGACCCAAGATGGGCTATATGCTATACATTCTAAGATTATAAGAGAAGACCCCTTATAATCTTTCCTTTATATGAAAGGCTTAAATGCAACAAATGCTTACCTTTATTAAATGTTTTTGGGTTTTCTTTTTAGATGAGAAGAGAGACTCAAGAGAAGGATAAAGGAAGAAACTATGGGGGGACTAAGACACACCCTAGTGTTAGCATGCTTGGATATCCTATGGTTAGTGAGGTTTAAGAAACCTAATCCTACAAGAAAGGAAGAGGGAGAAGAAAGAATACAACTTACTTCCAAGATGGAAGCTAAGTTGTTTCTAGGGAGGGAGAAAGAAAGTTATGAAGGCAAAGCATTATTAAATGCTTAAACAATCACAAATTGAATGATTAAAAGATGAAGGAAGAAATTAGAATGTGGAAGCATATCCACATTCAAATGACTTACCATTAGCCCCTGAAAAGGTTAGTATACTTATTTACAAGTAAAGAAAGAACATAGAGTGAACAAATCAAACTCAAACAAATTGACAAACAAAGTAAAATGAGATTGAATTGCTATAAGAGCTTCCCAATCAGAATGTGCATCTCAAAATGCATTCAATAACATCTACATATCAAACACAAACCAAAGGTACACAAACAAAGAATTAAACACCAAGAAGTGCACTATGAAAGAAGTAGAAGGAGAGTGAAAGGGAATGCAAAACAACTATGCAAGAATACTTCATAAGAAGTCATGGTCAGAATATGGTTACCCTAAACATGTTCCTAAATAGGATCTTCAAACATCACTCAAATCATGCACACCAATTCTCAATTCAATAAGAAACAAAGAAGAAAGATGAAGTGATGTGAATATGGTTCATACTTGTAAAACAAGTGACTTAAAGTGAGAGACAATTACAAACATGCAAAGGTGAAGTTCTAATATCACAACCAGAGATCAATTAGCATGCTATCCATCCTAGAACACAACCACAAATCATGGCACAAGTGCCTTCATGATCAATTAAACCAAACATGAAGCATATATTCATAAATTTGGACTAGTTAAAGTTCATGCCTCAAGCAAATATCAAGCATGCTTCAAAAATTATGATCTTCAATAATCAAACACCTTAAACATGTGTCATTAACATATCAAGTCCACAAGCAATGAATCAGAACCAAAGTCACTCAACAATTAGGTCAAAGTCTCATGGAAGCTTCATGCATTCATGCTCAAAGCAACACATCAAAGTCATCCAAAAAAGACTTAAAAATCATCTCATAAATCTCAAACATACCTCAACATATTGTGACCACAATGCAAAAAGAAAGGCATCAAAATCATTTTTTATGATCAAGAACAAAAATGCACAAAATCATATGTCACATTAAGTATGCATACAAATGGAAATTCAAAAGAAATAATGGAACAGGGGCAAAATGGTCATAAAATCAGAAAATAAAATCATGAAAAATTTCCTAAATGTTTTAAGAATACACATGAATTTTTGTAGAATTTTCCAATATGTTTTGGTATTTTTAAAAATTAGAAATCAAACGTGTAAAAAGAAATAAAAATGAAAAAATAAATGCAAAATGCAGGGGGGTATGAACATAGCAATTGGACAGTTCAAAATCATTGGGCTTCAATACATGGGGGTGTAATTATCAATCTGGTTAAGTCCAAGTCTGCGCAAAACACCATAACAATCATGCACTTCAGTCAACAGGAATTGACTCATTCTCAGCCAATGGATCAAGTCAAGGTCAATGCGTGGTCAAAGTAATCAGGATCAATGCACATGCGTGAGGACACACACAAGTTACCATGCACTACACTACAACATGTTTAAATGAATTCAGAAAAGATACACGTGAGGAGCATGTGATTTTTAATGTGCTGGCAAGACAAGGATCACACGATCAGAAAACATGAACGGACAGGATTAAAACACACATAAACCCTAACAGTTAAAGTCACCGGCCGGAGATGACCTCCGGTCATCTTCTCCGGCCAGCAGCCACCACCTGCAACTCACATTTTCTCCAGAAATTCACAAGCCATATACCAAACGAAAGCTAAGCTCATGAGGAACACAAATCCAACAAGAAAATTCATAGATCAAGCATGAATAAGGAGAATCGAAGAGGATAAATTTGCCCTAATTTTCAGTTCTAAGCTCCTAAAGAGCTCTATCAACTAGCCAGCTTCACATAGCTTCTAATAAGCTCAAACAACACATCAACAAGTCAAAACAGGATAAAATCGTGCAATTAAAGTTTGAGAAATTTTGAAACCTGAAATTGGAGAACTCTTGAATCAACAGAAAACCAGAGATGAGAGATTGATCTTGAGCTTCCTAAGAGCAAAATAAATGCTCTGAACCTTTGGATTTTGAAGACAATGAACTGAGATTCCAATTGGAGAAGTTGCTGCTCTCGATAGCTTGCTCTTACTTCAGCTTGTTCTTGATCAGAAGTGCCTGATGATGAACAATTGATGAAGATCAAGGTGAGAACGTGTGAAGAACTCGTGTGAAATCAGAGAGAGAGTGGAGAGAACTCTGAGAGAAAAGTGAGAGCAATTTGGAGTGAGAGTGAAAAATGAGAATCCTCCTTCCAAATCTGTTAGAATTGTTTATATAGGTGTGGTTATGATTTGACCCTGGTGGTTGATGGTTAGAACTACAGTTAACTGAGTTAGTTAACTGAGTTTGAGTTAACAGAATGAGTCATGACAGTTAGTGACACGAGTTGGAGAGGTTTTGTTTTAGTGTGGAAGAGCTCATGGTCACTTATGGTGAGGATAATGGTGAGGTGAAAGTGAAATGAATGGCATGGTTGTGTATTAGAAAACTTTCTCAGCAAGTTTTCTCTTTCCATTTTCATGCAAGGCACGTGCTATAGCAGTGTATGTGATGTTCATGGTGTGCTCAAATAAGGGAAAGAATTGTTTGATGGATGTCTGAACCAAATTATGCAGCAAAGCCATCGATGTATCAGTGAAACATAGTGAGGTTTGGTGATGTTTTTCTCTCTACTCAATGAATAGTTTGGTGAGTTTTTGGGTTCATTGGAAAGAGGGAGTATTGGAGCACAATATTGATTTGGAAATTGAAGTGGAATGAGGTCTCAAACATGTCTAAAAATGACCTCAAACAGATGGAAAAAGAAACTGGTACATGGGTGCGCAGACTTGTGGCATGACCTGGTTGTGACCTGGTCAAATTTCAGTTGCAATGACCATTCTTTGAGCCATCATAACTCCTTAACCTTTGATCAGATGAAAAATTGATAAACACCAACTTTGAAGATCTCACATAGAGGAACAACTTTGATGTTGAAAGATTTTCCATTTGAAGCCTCTAATCATGAGTAATTGATCAATACATTTGGCCCACCAAGTGTTTGAGAAAATGACTGCGCGCGTGCCCTGAAAATCTTGGTCATGACCTAGTTTTGGACCTACTTTGCTCAAACTTTGATCAACCATATCTCACTCAATTTTTATCCAATGGAGATGTTCCACACATGGATTTGAAGCTTAAAGCAAGGCCTTTCATTGAGGCAGAGTGGAATTTTCATTTGGTGCTCCAAATTTAAATGGCCTTGGTTCAAACTCTGATGCAAAATGGCCAAAACTTGCTATTTTTAGCAACCCTACTTCATCCAAAAATGGCAACTTTTTACATCTTGATTTTTTCATGATTCCTTTGGAGTTTCTTGATCAAATTTTGTACATTGGACATATGTAACATGAATTTCATGAATTTGGCCTCAAAAAGTCAAGAGTTGACTTTTTCCTCTGATTATTTGACTTTGCCCCAATTTCTCTGATTCTTGATCTTTCTTCCAATTGAACCACTTCTAAAACCAATTGAGATGCAATCTTCCACACACATACACTTAAGGACATATGGAATACCATGACATCAAGTTTTGTTCAAAAATCAAAGATTCCCTGATTTAATGGGAAACCCTAGTTTTGACCCCCTTTGGTTAGGAGGAAATTGCACATCTTCCAAATCCAAATTCCTCAGAGTATGTTGTGTATCCTCTTAAAGGAGGATGAAAAATGCCACTTGAGGATGATTTTGGATCAATGAGCTATCTCTTTTGAGGGTTTTCCTTCAGTTTTTTGAACCTCTTGCATAGTGAAAGATGTAATGCTTCAATCTCCCATTGTATCTCTTATCCTTGAGGTTGTGGAAGATCAATTGAGATGGGATGAGACATGAAAGACCTCTTGGCTTGCCTTGAGGGCACTTGATTGACCTTTTGTGCTTTGAATGATCTCTTGATTGTCCATCTCCCACCTGACCACATGCCCTGATGGTAAGAAAGATGCTATGCTTCATTTTTCTATGTTAAATGCAATGCAATGCTAATGAGATGGATATGATATGATAAATGATAATGCCATGCTATGATGCCAAAAGGGGAGAGCAAATTTTGGGGTATTACACAATTCATTATGGATTTTGAGTTATGGATTGATCAAAATCACAAAAACATGAAAATGACACTTTTTCCAACACTTAGTGAAATTTTCAAAAAGTCAGAATCTGCCTTAATTTTTCCAAAATTTAGAGGCATTTTTCATTGTAATGTAAGTTGATTCAAAACCAAAGTTGGACATTATGTTAAAGTAGGATACATCAGCTTTCTAAATTGAACAAGAACTCCATCAAACTCCATTTGAGCTAGGTGTTATGGATCTTCCAAGTTGCCTTGCTGCAACTGTTTTCATGACATAATTTGGTGCAAACTTGCACCCCACGATTCTTTGGACTGATTTTGAACACCGTGATCATCAAATTTTGTTCAATTACAAAACAAATGGGTGGATGATCTGATCCATAACACAAAATGCCAAAGACCTAGCCTTCCATGTGCAAAATCATCATGAAAGGAATCTTGAAATTCAAATTTGGCATCAAGCATTAAAGTGATGCCTTGAGGTGGCATGGATGAACCACAAACCAGTCTAATTAAGTCTAGATGTATCGAAAAATCAGATGACCTAAATATGCAAAACCAGGTACAAGTCAATGGCTAGAGGAGACCATTGACCAAAGAATCAAGGCATTCAATACAATTTGATCCAAGCTGCCAAACACTATTGATGCCAAAACAAATTTACTCTACTATAAATAGAGCTCATTTGTGCTCAAATTAAGTACACCAAAGCCCCCAAACCGAGGCTTTACTCAAAATCTCTCTTTCACTCCCACTTTTCCTTCTAACTCAAGTTACTATCGGGTTTTAAGTTTGAGAGTGATTCCAACCAAACCAATGGTTCACACACCTCATAAACATCATATGTAGGTGAGCTAAACACTGAACCAACATCTGGAACATCAAATTCATCAAATCATCCGCCAGTTGCTCAAATTCATGACAGAGTTACAGTTGAGGTGCTATAATCAGTTCCAGCTCATTTTAATTTGTTTTAAGCATTCAAACGCATCCCTTGAGGCACAAGGAAGCTGTCTAAATCATTGGAACTCATATGCAACACCTCCAAGCTAGGATTTGATCCTCACCTGCAAAGGTAAGCCTCAAACTTCCAAACTCATTGATTCATGCATCATAAACATATTTTGCGATTACCATTGTGTTTTTGTTTGTTTATAGATCATTTACTCTCAATCTTTTGCTGTTTATGATTCTTGTATGAGATTTCATTAAGTTTTTACAATTTTTAGGGTTCATCTAGTTTTACCATGCTATCTCTTGATTCAATTAATTTAAACAAAATTGAGTATTGACATTACATTCCTTGTTCCAAAACGCATGATTTTCATATTTGGATCATGTGAAATGATTGAGAAACGATTGAGATAGGAGGCTTCACGCATCTGGCTTAAGGAAGAAGATGGCCATGGCGCCATTTCTTCAGAAATTCAACTTGTTTTACTATATATTATTCAATTTCCATGTTATAACTGAATTGGCATTGTGCCCTATTGGAAACATTAGTATGTTTTTGTGTGTGAGCGAGCGAGAGGTCTAGGGTTCGAATACCCCTCGCCCCAGACCTTTTTTATTTTATTTTTTTGATCATTTTCAAAGGTATTTTACACTTATTATGCACCCTAGTCATTCCCCATCAGGCCACGTACATGGCTCAGATGGTAGAGTTTTAGGCTCCCCACCCCAAGGGCGTGAGTTCAAACCTTGGGGGGGGGGGGGGACATTTCTAATATTTTTATCAATTTTTCACCAATCTTTTTAATAACTTTGAAACTTAATTTCTCATTCATTTTTCATCATTTTTGATTGGTTCTTTTTTGCAAAAATTCACAAAACTGATAAAGTATTTTATTCTACAAAAACTTCACAAAGATATTATTTATTTCATATATTTGGTATTTTTGTAAAGAATTATATTTTTATTTGTTTTTAAACATTAAAAATATTTCTTTCTCTTGGTTTTGCAAAGTTCAAATGATTTTTTTATCATTCCATGAATGAACTTGATTTTTTAAACATTAATCAGAGATTACAATTTATTTTTACACATGTTTGATTATTTTAATTGAAATTTATTCAATTTAAATACATTTTAAATAAATATTAGGGTTTTAATCATTCTCACCCTCACAAATCTTTGAAAATCATCTTTGGACCTCTAATAGAGTGTAATACCCAACCCCTTTTGAAAACCAAAACTTTTTGGGCCTCAGTCAATGTATAAGTCCCACTGCGATTTCAAAAATCTCGGCGCGATCGTCATTTCATTTCAAAATCAATTGGGCCTCTCCTTGAGTTGTAAGCCCAATCTCTTGTACAAAAACTAAACTTTGGGACTCTAATAGAGTGTAAGACCTAATCCTCTTTGTAAATACAATAAACTTGGGCTTCAGTCATTGTATAAGTCCCTCTGTATTTTTCAAATTACGGCGCGATCGTCGCCTTTTCAAAGTAATTAATCTGGGCACTTTTGTTGTATAAGCCCCAAATTTCTTTTCAAACAACAAATGTTAAGTTGTTATCAAAACTTTCTTCAATTTCTTAAATAACTAAGTATTATAGCTATGGAAGCTTGCTCACCTGTAAGTTTTTATCTGCTTTAATTTACATGCTTTATATATAACTATATTGCTGGAAGCTTGCTCACCTGTAAGTCCTTCTTACATATCCTTTTAAATACTTTTCATATATCAACTGTATATATACCTGTATATCTTCTTAGAGTTTTCCCCGATAATTAGGTCTAGAATTTAGATAAATCCAGTTGTAACTCTTTCAACTTGGTCAAAACTAGATCCCCATAGGATTTCCAGATACAGGTTTGCCTCCTCTTGGGCTTATACAATATGGAACAAAGAGAAAGGCATTATTCCCGGTGAAACTTTTCTCAGACTGTCACTATTAGAAATTGTCAAAGAAATTCATTTCCCCAGAGAGGATTAATTCCCGGTGAAACGTCTCTTGAATTTCTTCAAACTCTAGAACTGTTCGCTAAACAAAGGATTAATTCCCGGTGAAACCTTTCTTGAAATTCCTTAAGTGTGGACTCACAAGCTTCCTAAAAGTAACCCCAGACTCCTCTTGGGCTTTGTACAAGGACCCTCAGGCTTCTTAAAAGTTCTCATGCCTTCTCTTGGGCTTAGTACAAGGACCCAAAAGACCTCTTAAAGGTATAAGACAGAACCTAGTCATCCTTTGATAGAGCAGTCTTCCTGTGTCAAATTATCAGATCAATTTAGGGTTGACCTTCATCCCTTAACATCTCAGCCTCCTATTAAGCATCACAAAACATTGAAGTTCACCACCGAGCTTTGATTTATCCAAAGGAAAGGGTAAAGATCGAAGAAAACCCTAACAGGATCTAGGTTCGGGGGTTGGTTATACTAAGGGAATGTATTAGCACCTAAGTATTTATAGTACTCTACAGGAACCTCTTGTTATATTGTGTTAAGTTATGTTTGCTTGCTAAGGTAATCTACTAAGGGTAAAGGTAAATACCTAAGGGTATGTACACTAAGTTTTCTCGCCAAGACGTCGCATCTTGTGCCTACGTATCTGACTAAAGAATCAGAGCAACCGTAGTTCACCTAACTAAGAGTGAAGGAGGAACCATTGACTATAGCCAAAGTTCCAAAGGGAATGAATATGAGCTTATGTAGAGTTTAAGAAACTCTCTAAGTCTAAGTTGTGATGGGGGAAGTGAATACTCAAGATGATGAGTTCCACATAGAGTCCAAGAACTCTAACTTAGTTTTAAGTTCTAAGATAGAATGGCTATGAGGCCAAGGAAAGTATCCTATGACTATGAGGTCAAGCGAAAGAGTTACCAATGACTATGAGGTCAAAGGTGGTAAGATGATGGCTCTATGACTATGAGGTCAAGAGGGGATCCTATGACTATAAGGTAAAGGAGGGATGATGAGCTATCTATGACTTTGAGGTCAATAGAGAAACTTTCCTTTGGAAGGAAGGGGAAGAAACTTATGAACAAGAGCTGAATGAACAATATGATTTCAATGATTCAAAGACAGAAAATATTTAATCAAATATACAACCAATTTCCAAGTATGAACATGGCAAACATGGATAAGTGAACAAAAGTAAGGCAGAGATAACATTATCAAAGTTTGAAAATAGATACATGTTAAGTTATGAAAATTAGCAAAAAAGCCAATACGTACAAATAACAGAATGACATTGTTCATGTCAAGGAACAAATCTCAACCAAAAATTTCACATGCCACAGAATACTCAAAAATCTCAAAAGTTTTCAGGAGGAAGTTGGTGATTTTCCATAAAAGTCTAAAGATCGAATATAAAGTAAAGCATATTTTGTGTTTTGAAGTTTTAGAAAGAAAATAACAAATATGAGAATTGAAATAAATAAAATAAAAACTAAGTTTTAATGTGGTGGTCACCAACAATGCATGGCAAGTGCCATAACATTGTGGCAGGCGCCACCCTTCATGGCTAGTGCCTTGGAACTGGTGGAAGGCGCCACCAAACAAAAGCAAAAGCCTTTTAAGGCATGGCAGGCTTCACATGCCTTATGGCAAGCGCCACCTAGGCATGGCCATTGCCATATTTTTCATGGCAGGTGCCATGATTTTCTTCATGGCAGGCACTATTCATCTTGGCCAGTGCCACACCTTATGGCCAGTGCCATCAAAATATATGGCGGGTGCTACGGTCCCTTTTTTTTCATTCAGTTTCCAAACAAAACCACAACCCAATTCATGATAAAATCAAACAAAATTCATACATTAATATTTGAGAGATTTAATCAGGAATCAGATTTTAACATGATAATAAATATGATAACAGTTATGGTGGAATGATCATTCTATTTTAAAACTAAATAAAAAGGAATGTGTGTTACCTAGTGGAGAAAGTCCACTACCTCTTCATAAGTACGAGTTCTGAAAAAAATAAATGATGAGCTTCTTCTCCAAAACTCTTGCCACAACGTACTTGCAGATTTTCAAGAATAAGTGGGGGAGAAAAATAATAGAGTATTCAACCTATGTTTGGGGTGAATACTGGTGTGTTTTTTCACTGTGGAGTAATGCCCTATTTATAGAAAGAAACAAAAAAAGAAGAAAAGTGAAGGTATGGTCAGATATCCAAACTTGCCAAATTTTCCCTTTTCCAATTTTCCTACGTGCAAGTGAGCTGGCTGAGATTTGAAAAGTCTTCAAGAGCTCTATAGGGTTAGGTTGCTTTTGTGTGCTGATGGGATCGGAGCCATGCTTTTACTGAAAAGTTTTTCTTTCTTCATGATGAGTTGCATCCACTTGCATTTAATTTGTTTAAAATATAATATTTTAAGTGTGCAAATTGTAGGAATTGTGGGGTCACCATATAAGACCATGGAAAACGCCACATCCACATGGCAAGTGCCACAAAACCTCATGGTAGGTGCCAGGCATTTTATTCATGGCAAGCGCCATGCTTCCTTCATGGAGGGCGCCATGTTTTTTTCATGGTGGGCGCCATGTTTTCATGTGGCAAGTGCCACATTTTCATGGCCAGTGCCACAAAAACTTTTCTTGTTCAATTTTTTTTCAAACAAAATTCACAAATGACTTGGTGATCTCTCATGCCCTCAGTCAATGATTGAGCATATTAATATGGGACATGACTTGAATACTTCATTTTGAGCCAATAACATCAAAGTCAGAGGCTTGACTTTGTCAGTCAAAACCCTAATTTCCTCAGGAATTCCAATGGATGATCTTTGAGGATATTGCTTCTTAAATCTCTTCTAGGGTCCATAGATGGCCTCTAAGGATGTCAAGTATCATGTTGAATCATGTCCCAAAGCTTGGGAATATATCTTGATCAAAATCTAAGGCAATGGTTGACTGGTGCTGATAAAACCCTAGTTTGAGTCATGGTGAATCTTGTGGCTCAAGACACTTGTAATAGGAACCAAACACACTTGATTTCTTGTTGAATAAGACCTCTTGAAAGTATGTGGGCTCAAATGGTTGGTGAACCCTTTAAGATACTGCCTGATCACAACAAGGTTCTTCAATGATTCTTCAGGTTAAAACCCTAATTCCACAACTCTTGACCAGATGATCTCTTCTTGGTTTATCTTGACTCAATCTTATTAAGATTATGGCATATGATTTTAGGACTTCATAATTAGTCTCCAAGACCAAATGGTTGCACTTTGTAGCCTCAGTTATCTTTCTTGAACAAATGGCTTCTCATGTGAATCTCACCCAAACTGGTGAGCATTTGTGATAATTGTATGGAGCCAAAGAATGTCTTAGGAGACCTTGAACATTTGAGAGTCTGGCTTATTGACCTTTATTCTCTTTCCTGTGTAAACCCTGGCTTTCACATAAGAACAAACTAGCAAGATATGGTGGTTAGTTAACAATGCATAGATGATTGAACCCTAAATGTAAGTGCAAGATGTTATGACATCTAATGGGTAAAATTTGGGGTACAACACTTGCCCCTATTTAAATAGCTTTACCGAATGGCACGGGGAAAGAAGGTACTCAGGACATCCCGGTGAAAGGTATTTAAATATAGGAAACTAAAAATTTTGCCCTTAGATGGAATGCAGATGCTAAGGACAAGCAACAGACATGTATATGATGACATGCGATGAACTTCTAGTATGATGATATGGTGCCATGATAGTGCAAGAATGCAGACAAACAAAACACCAGAGATAAAGAGCAAACAACCACATGTGAGCTTACGGGGAAGGATAAGGTTAGCATCCACGAGGAAGACTCACTGGGAATGCAGACTAACCAACAGAAGAGACTCAACTGGGGAGACTCCAAGGCAATATTGGGGACCGAAAAATAAGAGGAAAACCCTACTAGGGATAGGAGCCAGAGAGGTGTTCCCCACTGGCTAAATATCCAGGGAGATGGACGACAGGTTCATATGTGACCAGACGACACTGGGGAAAAAAAGACACATTCTTACTGGGCATGAAACCATAAAGAAGACATGATCTCCAGTGGGGAACAATTTGAAATAAAAGGATAGACATCAATAAAAGGTTTTCTGGGATTTTCTTATACTGAAGAGTTCAAACGGGATCTTCAAGAAAACCCAAAAAAGACAGAGATAAACTTTTGCGCACCAAATGATGAGAGATAATGACTGAGCTTTAGCTGGGAATAAGGTTATTGAGCCATTAATGATCGGACTCGGGTACCAATATGAGTTGGTTAAGATAATAATATGAGTTGGACCTTAAATGCCAATATGAGTTGGTCTTTGGGTACCAGTATGAGCTGGATTTGGGTACCAGTATGAGCTGGATTTTTGGATACCAGTAGGAGCTGGACTTTTGAATACCAGTATGAGCTGGACTTTGAAATGCCAATATGAGTTAGACTTTGAATACCAGTATGAGATGGATTTGCAATGCCAATATGAGTTGGACTTTGAACACCAGTATAAGCAGGATTTGGATACCAATATGAGTTGGATTTGCAATGCCAATATGAGTTGGACTTTGAATACCAGTATGAGTTGGATTTTTTAATACCAGTATGAGCTGGATTTTTTTAATACCAGTATGAGCTGGATTTTTAAATGCCAATATGAGTTGGACTTTGAATACCAGTATGAGCTAGATTTTGGGTACCTATATGAGCTGGAGTTTGGGTGCCAGTATGAGCTAGATTTGAAATGCCAGTATGAGCTGGACTTTTTGAATACCAGTATAAGCTGGATTTTTGAATACTAGTATGAGCTAGATTTTTTAAATATCAGTATGAGCTGGATTTTTAAATGCCAATATGAGTTGGACTTTGAAATGCCAATATGAGTTGGACTTTGAAATGCCAATATGAGTTGGACTTTGAAATGCCAATATGAGTTGGACTTTGAATAGAGGTTAGATATCAGATAGATTCTGGTCGGGATTGGATAAATGAAATTAGACTTCCTGGGGAATACCAATTATGGTTGCAAAAGGTTGAATAACACCAGGGATAGACAAGCTTCTTAGAAGAGACTGCCACTTATCGCCATAGAAAAATAAGTTTCTCCAAGAGATTGCTACTTGTTGTTGGGTATAAATTCCAAAGAGATGTTGATATCACAACACTGTTAGAGAAATAATTATGTCTTTAACGAGAATCTGTAAAAGATTCTTCCTGCGAGACACGGGGCAAAATAAATACACATTCAAACCAGGTTCAAAAGTCACACCTGCCAAGGGCCAAAGTTCAATCTAGGAAGAATCTAGAAAGAAACGGTCAAACAAAACTCAAACCATTGAGGAATGAGCTAAAATGGGGATTTATCTTATCCAAGCATGGAAAAGATAACTGAACCAACCATCATCCACGAGGATCAAACTCTGTGTGGAATTCAGAAAGGATGGGCACTTTATACCTAGGGCTGACAACTCTATTGGAGAGAATAGACAAACCCAGTCACTTGGGGAGATAAACGCCAAAGTGAACAAAGCAGGTAAATACGAGAAAGGTTGCAAAAAAGCTAAGATGCCATGCATATGAGTGCATATATGCCATGCTTATGCTTATGCTGACACAACAGACAAAGAGAGAAACTAGAGATGAAATAAACATCTCGACAAGGATACCCAGCAAAACTCATCAGATTGGACCAGTACTGGGGATGAACTTGCAGAATCAATAGTTCTACTTCATGATTACAACTTTCTCTGGTGAGAAGAATACTCCACTTGGTATAGCATCATGACTTCACTAGGATTGCCATCATGAGCTTTCTTTCTTTGCTGGAGGGAAACCCATGGAGAGTTGCCAAGATTAACCGAAGTAAACAACTTACTGGGGAGCTAGCAAAAGACGTCACAAAAGCTGAGTAGTTCTGCATAACTCATCTGCCCCAGAGTACATGGTCCGTTAGAAAAAAATATCAAGAGGATTTTATAGTAGACTTGGCATACAAGAGGTTTCAATGTCTTCAAAATTTTGGAGAGATTCATGAATCTTGACGTAACTTCCCCAGATTAAACTGCATATACACAACAAAGTCTTTGAACTTGTTCTTCAGACTGGTTGATGAAACTGGGGAACAAACTTTCCCCTGCTAGCTTGCTTGAGTTGACCTTTTAGAGAGTTACCAAATCTTGACTTGACTGCTTCTGATTAACTGATATGTGGGAATAGTTCGTCAAAAGGATTTTACAGAAGAATTGGCATACCAGATGCTTCAATATCTTCAAACTTTTGGAGAGAAATGAACCTCGACATAACTGCCCCAGTTCAACTGTATTCGCAATACAAAGTACTCCGACAGCGGAAGAAACAGTCGGGGAACAAACTTGCCCCTGCTGGTGGGTCTTTGGAGTCCTTGTCTTTGAAACAAATTTGTCATAAGATTACCTCGAAAAAAGCTTGCCCCTGATATTCTGAACTTTGAGGAGTTCTGCCCCTGATTTAATAGCTCTTGGAATGGTGGATTGGCAAATCCTTCCACTTGGTTGCCCCTAACTAAGCTTTCTTTATCAAGTCAAATTCCCTAGCCGACTGTATTTGTTGGAATTCCTTTGATATTGAAATGTCTTGTAACCAAGTATTGTTCATTTAAAATTGGCAATTTCAATGCAAAATTTATGCAAGCTTTTGAAATCAAGTTTTATTGATAAAACACACACAGTGGAGTGATCAGAACAAGGTGGATCTCATCATTTATAGAATGACAGACGAAGTGATTAACACACGCAAATAACAAAGATCATTAGGAGTCAAGTTAATCAACCTTGTTGTAGTATGCTTTCAAAACAACCTTACCTCAATTAGGTCTTTTAAGGGTTGTAACGTGGTTTGGTTCACGGTTTATGAAACAAAGGATAAAGGCTCGAAGTTTATTTGTCCCCACCCAATCTTTGTGATGAACTTCCAATCCTACACTCGGTTAACTCAAGCTATACATTCAGGTTCCTCTAGGTTAGGAATGAATTGATGATAGTTGATGATGATTCAGACACCTTTGTAGTCATTACTCTCTTATAGCATTTGGTTATCCTTTATTGTTGAGGTTTTGAGACCTCTTCTTGTCTTCATTGAGGTTATGAGACCTCTCTTTTTTCTTCGTTAAGGTTATGAGACCTCTCTTTTGTCTTTGCTGAGGTTATGAGACCCCTTCTCTGATTGTTGAGGTTATGAGAACTCTTCTTTGTTTGTTGAGGTTATGAGAACTCTTCTTTGCTTGTTGAGGTTATGAGACCTCTTCTTTGATTGTTGAGGTTACAAGACCTCTTCCTTATTACTGAGGTTATGAGACCTCCTCTTTTTATCGTCATTTGATTTGAGAGAGCTGACTGGTGTCTTACATGATGCGCTTGTGTTCGATTGCATAACCAAGTTAAACTGAGAACTACCCTGCCCCAAGTTTGAGATTTTAAGGGTTTTTTGGGTAAGGAAAGAAAACTTCTACTTCTAGGCTCGAAGGGGTTAACGAGGGATTATCTTCCTTATTTCTCCAGTGTTTAGGAATTGAAACAATGCCTTACATCATCGGCAAGGTTTAATCGAAAGCATACCACAACAATTATGGATAATATTTTCATCATCCTCCCCAATCTTTGCTTAAACAATAATTTCGTAAGTAGAGTGAAACAAGATATATTTTTTACTTTTATGAAAATAACAGTAAAGGAGTGAAACGAATGTACTTAATCAAAAGATGCACAAATATTTCATTAATCTTGCCAATTTGAAAGTACAACAAAGCTTATAAGCAAATACAAATTCAAAGTGCAAAGGAAGTAAAAACTGAAATGAACAAAATATAGCCAGCCTCAACGAATTGATTTCAAAATATTTTAGTTTCTGGGCCCAAGCGGAGGAACACCTTCGCTATTAATCACTCGTTCCTTGTGATACAGAACCTTGAGAGACCTCACAAGTCTTTTGTCTTTTGCTTCAAGTGATGAGACATTGACATTTGACGTACCTTCCTGAGATTGCAGCTTCCTTAACAAATTTATCAGCCTCGCTTTGAACTCTTTGCATTCTTCAATGGGATGCCCCATTGTACCAGTATGAAATTTGCATTCAACCTCAGGGCGATCTTCTTCAAGGATTAGCTCTTTGTCATAGATTAACCTTTGTACAATAGCTTCTAAGGCTCGACAACCATCCAAGTCATGCCCTTCGGCTCCCTTATGGAATTCACAAGTCAGGTTTGGATTGTGTCAAGGTCCTGGCACAGGGTTGAGAAGTCGGGGAGTCACCAATTTGTTCTGAATCAACAGTGGGAAAAGTTTGCTTAATGTTACCAGAATAGGTTAGCAGTTAACTTGGCCTCTTTTGACATAGCTTTTCTTCTTGTTTTGGTCTCGAGAACCCTGAGGAGGAACAAACGTTGGAGACTGGAATGCCCTTTTGGTAGACACTTGATGACGATGATATTCTGGTACTAGACCAAGATCAAATGCTGGGAGGTACGAGGTTTCTCCAAAGGCCGATCCTTGGTATGGGAGAACCACAAAAGATGACAAAGGATTGTTGATTTGAATGCCTTGAGGTGTTAATGAGAACATCTCAGAGTCTAAACCTTACTCCTGAGCATCTTACAATCTTCAGGTGAATGCCCCTGTGCCCTAGCATGGTAGTCACATCGAATGTTGGCGTCGAGGCCTAGCGGGTATGGAACAGGTACTGGATCTATCTCATTTGGTACTATCAATCCACCTTTGATTAAATCTGGAAAGAGTTGACTGTATGATATTGGTAGCGGAGAGAAGTACCTCTTTGGCTTCCTTGGTCTTTGTCGAGCGTGCTAACGCGGTTGACGGCGATATCGCCCTTGACACTTAGGAGTTCCTTGAGTTGGAGGAATTTCGAGAGACGGTGAGCTGACAGCTTCTCTAGGAGTAACAGGGTGAGCGTGCCCCTGTCTCATCAGAGCTTGCAAAGTTTCTAGAACCCAATTCATCTGGAATTTGAGGATTCTGACCTCCTCTTTCAAATCTTCCTGGTTCTTCCTAATTTCATTCATTGTTGCCATTGTTTTTAACAGGTGCTAGGTATCCTTCAGACATAGAAGAAGAAGAAGAGACTTAAGACTGAGAAATGCAAATGAGATGCAAATGCGCATGAGATGCAAGAATGCAAATGCAAAAGTTTCATGAATTCTGAGGTTTGTGAGATACCCAGGGATAACAAAAAGTCTCATTCTCATTAATAATAAGATGGATTACAAAAGTCAGTACATTTTCAAAGGTTTTAAACATACAACTAAATAACAGCTAAAAAGACCTAAGCAGATTCCCCTAACAGCCTCAATTTGAGCTTCCTATTCTCATTCTTCATCTGGGATTTTTCCATGACGAGCTTGTCGACGATCAAATTCCATGTAGTAGGTTGAGTATCAGAAGTTCTTGGCGCTTCTTGGTTTTTCCTCTTCTTGCATGAGAGTATCTCTTCGTCTTTGGCTTGTAGTTGCTTTTGGAGCTCTAAGTTCTCTTCGAAAACCACTTGGTATTTGTACTTCCAAGTTTCTCCTGTCTGTTGGGCTTGGTTTAAAGTGATCTCCAGCTCTTCGTCCTTTGAAATGAAAAACAAAACGGGATCTTCTTTTAAGGAAATTGGTTCTTGTCTAGAATAAGGCATTTTCAACTCAACAGCTCTTCTTCGGACCCATTGGAGATAAGGCTCCATGGACACGCAATTAGGTTTTCCTATATAACTTCTTCCACTCTTGTGCTTGTTGCCCCAAGCCCTCAAGATCAATCTTCTCTGTTCTTCATATTTGTTATATCCTTCAAAAAAAATGTTTTCCAAATGAATACCAAGAGGTTTATCTTTCAACGGATATCCCAACTGTCGTCGAGCCAAGACTGGGTTGTAGCTGATTCTTCCTTTGGTACCAAGCTGAGGTACGTTGCCAAAGTCTCCACAACTGTCTGTGATCATTATCCCATCATACACACGGTTATACCAATCAATTTCGGAGTGAGAAAGAGCCATAATCTTTTTAGACCACCAACCTTTCATGGGATCCCAAAATGCGCTTGCTTTCGGCATATGCGAAATAAACCATCTATACAACACAAGGGCACAACAAGTGATTTGAACTCCATTATGGGCATTCCTCAAATAGATCGAATGGTAAGCATCAACGAGTAAAGTTGGTACAATATTTTTCTTCAGGAATATCTTGATTGCATTCATGTCCACAAAGTTGTCGAAGTTTGGGAACAGAAAGAGTCCGTCTATAAGCAAAGCAAAAATGGCTTCAAAAGCATCCCTATTTGAGTGCTTAGCATAGTACTGGGCTTTTCCAAACAAAAAATTAGCAGTCAATCCAAAAATTCTTCCCTTGGAAGTCAAGTTGTTTTGGATGTCAACTAACTCAAAGTGAGTTTTCTTAGATATTTCTTCTTCTTTGGGGTTCCTCTCGAAGATAGGAAATGGAGACTCATCCTTAATAGGTAAACTAACTATATGAGAATACTCTTCAAGGGTAGGAAATAGTTGATAATCAGGAAAGGTAACACAGTGGTACTTAAGGTCATAGAACTGAAGTAGAGTGGAAAAGAGTCCTTCATTAACTTCCTTCTTCAACAAGATCAACAACTTCCCATATTTGTCTTTGAATCCTTCAGGGTCTGACAAAAAATCTCCCAATCTCCTTAGGTTGTCCAATTTAGGACTTTTGAAAGTGTACTTCACGGTATTTCTTCTTTTACTATCCATGATATCCCTATGATATTCACAAAAAGGAGGTCTGAGTACCATGAAACTGGCATGAAATGAATGCTTATGATGTATGAATGCAAAAGCAAACACAAAGATGCACACATATTCACAAATGTACAAAGCACACAATTAAAAGGTCTAGGTTATAGTCATGAGCATGGAGTCATGGTCTACCCTTCCCAATTGGTAAGTACTAACGGTTCATCAACTGAAGAACAGGGTTCTAAACAAATTTCCCAGAGTCGACAATCCATCTTTCGGATATTATCGATTTCCCAAATGACTCGGTAGTCAATAATATTCTCAAGAGAAACTTGTCTGAGCATAGTATCGCGTAGCAAACAATTCGGGAATAGACTCCGTCATAGTCCTTGCACTATATCCTAAAAAGGCCAAAGTGGGGTTAGAGGTAACTACGGTTCTCAGTATCGATGACACTTATGTCGAGAGTAGCACGTTTTCATGAACAGACTCGTTTAACATGACTAGACTCTCAAATAGGGCCTAAAATGAGTGATGGTATCTCAAGTCAACTTTTTCGGGAATCGACTCCCTCAAAGCCTGCTTGAATATACCATCGTCCTATCATAAGTGCGCTCAAGTCCGTGTTAGGACTTATCTCGCCACTCAAAAGTAGCAAAACCCAAACAAAACAGGTATACAAATATATACACAGATATGTACAAATATAGCAAGTAAAACATATAACAACGCAAGCAAAGACAAGGTGGGCTTAACCCTCAAAAGTTTTTCCCCAGTGAAATCGCCATTTCTGTTGCGGTGAGAATCAGATATCAAGCTATTGATTAACTTGAATCACAAAACATTGAAGTTCACCACCGAGCTTTGATTTATCCAAAGGAAAAGGTAAAGATCAAAGAAAACCCTAAGAGGATCTAGGTTCGGGGGTTGGTTATACTAAGGGAAGGTATTAGCACCCTAAGTATCTGTTGTAATCTATAGAAACCTCTTGTTATATTATGTTAAGTTATGTTTGCTTGCTAAGGTAATCTGCTAAGGGTAAAGGTAAAGACCTAAGGGTATGTACACTAAGTTTGCTCGCCAAGACGTCGCATCTTGTGCCTATGTATCTAACTAAAGAATCAGAGTAACCGTAGTTCACCTAACTATGGGTGAAGGAGGAACCATTGACTATGGGCGTTCTACAAGGACCCGTCGGCTTCTTAGAAGTTTTCACAGCCTCCTCTTAGGCTTCGTATAATGAGTCTTCCACCAGGAAGATAAACTCCTCTTGGGCTTTGTACAAATTGTCCCGTCGGCTTCTTAAAAGTTTTTCTCGCCTCCTCTTGGGCTTCGTACAAATTGTCCCGACGACCTCTTAAAGGTATAGGAACAAAAATTAGTCATCTTAATAGAACAGTCTTTCAAAGAGTCTAGATCTTTCTACCGCAAACGTATTGTATCTTAATTTTTCTTAAGCATAGTACAAAAGATAAAACTCTAGACTTGGACAGTCTAATCTCCTTGAGTCTCGAAGACATTTTCAAGTTCCTTTCAAAAATAGGAAAAAACACCCCTAGACTTGGGCAGTCTCAATACCCTTCGGATTCCCCGTTTCCTTAAAGAACAGGAAATAATCTCGGTCCTCAAATCAAATCCATGAGTACAATATTACCCATATAAGAACTGATTTTCTCTTTTAACCAACATACTGGACCTGTCACTCAACTGAAACCATAACCTTAGCCTCCTCTTGGGCTTTGTACAATGATTCTCCCCAGCGGAGCTGACAAAATCACTCTCTTGTTGAGTATAAAAAGACTCCCTTGTTGAGTCAAACACCTTTAGCCTCCATCTCGGGCTTCGTACGAGATACAAAAACACTCTCTTGTTGAGTATAAAAGACTCTCTTGTTGAGTCAAACCTTTGCAGCCTCCATCTCGGGATTCGTACGAGATACAAAATCACTCTCTTGGTGAGTATAAAAGACTCCCTTGTTGAGTCAAACAACTTTTAGCCTCTGTCTTGGGCTTCGTACAAGACACATATAAAAACACTCTCTTGTTGAGTCAACCCTTTAGCCTCTATCTCGGGCTTCGTACGAGACACAAAATCATCCTCCTGTTGGGTTAATAGCTTCCTCTTAGGCTTTGTATAAAGAAATCCCGGTTTGATTCAATCCACCTTTTAGCATCAAATCATGCTTTGATCACAGTACACAAACATCAACAACTCCTTTCCTCTTCATCTAATTGCTGTAAGCGGCAAGCCTCTGGATTATTTACATCCACGCCACTGTCCCTCTTTTAGCATGAGAAAAGTTCCTAAGGAAAGATGGCATTGCTCTAAACTAAGTTAAAGTCTTCTCCTCCAGATTAAAAATCCCCTATAGAGGAAATTATGGCATTGTTGGATTCATATATCCTAGTTAAAGTAATTCTCCTTTATAATCAGTCAACCAACAGTTGTGATAAACATACCAAATATCCCCTTAGAGATGACAAATTCTCTCTAAAGTCAACACCCTTTCAGCTTCACATCTTGGGCTTTAAACAAGATACAAACCACATTTAGCTTCATGTCTTGGGCTTTGAACAAGACACCAAAACACCATTTCCTCCCATAGAATAGGAGGAACTACGATCGCTCTGATTTGCTTATCCCGAGAATACGTAGGCATAAGATTGCAAAAGAATCTTAGCGAGCACACTAATCAAAAAACCCCAAAGTCCCCTACCTCCATCCAATCTGGTGCAGCATCCTAACGAATTCCCCATGAACAATCCCGATATTTATTTCTGAACAAAATAAATAGAGAGAGGCCCCACATCCACATAGCATTTGTAACCTAATAGACCGTTGTTTAAACTCAGTATGCAAGTAGGGTTAGTTGGAGACATCTATTTCCCTTCCTTTGTCAGGTTCAATAGGATAAAAAATGAATCGACCTGTAGTACCCCAGAGCGACAACGCTTAAGAACCACATCCAAAAATCGCTCGCTACAGAAAAATGGCGCCCACTGTGGGGCCCTTATAAAGGAATATTGTCTCTCTGGTTGAAACCTTCTCTTAGGACGAGTCCTTGGGTTCACAAGGTTTCACCGAATGACGGTTCCATCGGGGAATGTCATTATTGCTAGGATCGGCCCTCACTAGGATCTTAGATCAAAACCTTTAAGTTGGGAAGGTACCACAGAATGGCGACTCCGCCGGGGAGCCATTTTCTGCTAGGATCATAGGATTAATAACTCTTAAGAAGTCTAGGACATTAGGACAAATATATATACTGCTTTTCCTAATTGATATCTGTGTTTACTTTTGTGCTAATGGGAATACGTGTGATGCCACATGTGGAAAGATTGAGTATACACCTAGGAAAAACATCATTTAGTAGTGCAGAAGCTATCAGAAATAGTTGTCACGCGATACTACCCTCTTCTGAGATTCTTAGAAATACATCACCTAGCACGGTTCCCGGCCCGCTAATGTTATCTCGACAAGAATCAATGATTTTGAGAGACAGGTACAAAAATCACTAGTATAAACCTTTGGGATGGGTAGAGCCTTGACCTCATGACACCGACCCTTTGACCCCATGTTTTTTCTATGTTTTTGTGTGCTACATTCATGCATTCATTTTAAAAACATTAAGCAAAAAAAAAATTTCTCTTCTAGAGAAAAGGATTGCGCTTATGGATTTCGGTAGACGGAAAACTCACAAGTATACCTTCAAGGTTCCAAAACTAGAGGATTTGAGAGGATTAGCAAGGGTGATCACTAACCCTGACGCTTTCAGAGCCAAGTACGGAGGTCTGCTACCTCTGTTAAGGGTCCATGTAATTGAAGGAATCATGGAGGCACTCATTCAGTTTTACGATCCGGTCTATCACTGTTTCACATTCCCGGATTACCAGCTCGCACCAACGATGGAGGAATACTCTCACCTGATTGATCTACCCATTACTGATCAAGATCCCTTTTCCAGACTGGAAGAAATTCCAAAGGATCAAGTCATTGCAAGAGCAATCTATTTGGATGAGTCAGAAGTTAAGACTCACATGACCACTAAAGGAGGAATGCCAGGTTTACCAGCCAAGTTTCTGATAAAGAATGCTCTGTACTTTGCCAGTATAGGGAACATAACTGCTTTTGAAAGCATCTTTGTTTTACTCACCTACGGGTTATTTTTGTTTCCCAACATTGATAACTTCGTCGATATCAATGCCATTAAGGTTTTTCTCATTGGAAACCATGTACCAACCTTGCTCGCAGATGCGTATCATTCGGTACATTTAAGGAATTTATACAGTGGCGGAATGATCACGTGTTGTGTACCCCTACTATATAAATGGTTTATCTCCCATTTTCCTAAGTCTGCCGCTTTTTGAGATCATAAGAGCGCCTTACGTTGGTCGCCGAAAATCATGTCTCTTACCAACTCTGATATAGATTGGTACAATAGGATTTATGACGGGATCATAATCATTGACCGTTGTGGAAATTTCCCCAACGTACCCCTCATAGGAACTAAGGGAGGGATCATTTACCATCCAGTTTTAGTTCGTCGACAATTTGGATACCCGATGAGGCATGTCCCGCGTAATGCTCATCTAGAAGGTATTTTCTTCAAGGAAGGAGAAAATGACAAGGCACTAAAGACGGAAATAGTGCACGCTTGGAAACATGTTCATAAGAAAGGACAGGAGTCTCTAGGAAAACCGGACTCTGTCTCGGTGGAGCCTTATCTCCACTTGGTACAAACTAGAGCTCTCAAGCTAAAGATGCATTATCCTCATCACGGAGTTCTTCCACCAAGGGAATCTGTCATGTACTTCATGACTGAAACGAAAAAACTTCAGGTTACTCTCAACAAATTTTAACAGGAGAGGAGGTCTTGGAAGAACAAGTAACGCATTTTCAATGTGGAGTGTACCAAAATACAGCAACTGCTGAAAGATAAGGATGCTCTAATTGAGATTTTGGAGCAACATGCTGTAGAAAATCAGGATGACCAAAGGAATTTGCTCGCTCCATTCACTTGGCAAAGGAATGACAACCCGACAACGGCCCAAGAGCCCCGGTCCAAGAAAAGGAAAGTACCAGAATCAGCACCCGAGTTCTCCTCAGAGAGGACTCGGGACCCATTAGCTTAGGTTTCTGTTTCCGCACCTTGTAATTTACTGTATTTCCATTTCCACAATCCTTTGAATTCAATAAAACGGGGGTTTCCCCACTGTTTGATATTTGTAATCTAATTGTCGAAGTTTATTTTTGATTAAACCAAAAAAACAATTAATATAATCATTGTATTCATCATTCTCACTTAACACATTCTTCTTACCTACGAATCTCACGTTTGTATCTCGGTTCTAGAGTCAAACTGTCTCATTCGTATAATACTCGGGCCAATTGCCAGAAAAAGATGGATGATCTCGAGGAAGAGAACAGAGAGTTGAAAGAAGAGATCGACGTTCTGAGAGAGGATATGAGAAAGCTTCGTAACGACATGCAAGCCATGGCAGAAGCTCAGCTACAAAGAACTGTGATCTCAGATATCACCTCAACGTCCATAGTGGAGAAGAATGATCCTAGGTATCAAATGCCGAAAGATCGTCCCTGGGGAATGCCTGTTAACTATATCCCGGAAGGATATGTTCCGCCGATCACTGAAGATCAGGGAATCATAGCAGAAGCTGCTGGGCCTGAAGGTTACAAACTTCAGGAAAGCGAGAATTCCAGAGGCATAATGAGGACTCATGAAGGTTACAAACTTTGGGAAATGACAAGATTCACTGCCGTAGTAACGGTACCACCTCCTATGGTGCACACTATCCCGGAAGGACAGATTCCACAAATACCCACTGCCTCAACATGAATTCCAGGAGCAGTTCCTGGAAATGCAGAAGGAACTGCAAGCTATTCGCGGTGAGGATTTATTTGGAAAGGACGCCGTAGACCTTTGTTTGGTCCCCAATGTGAAAGTCCCACACAAGTTCCAAGTACCCGATTTTGAAAAGTACAAGGGTAACTCTTGCCCTCAAAGCCATTTGGTGTTGTACGCTCGGCAAACGTCAGCTCAGACAGAGAACCAGGATCTACTGATTCACTACTTTTAGAATAATTTAATCGGTGCCGCATTAAAATGGTTCATGGGTTTAGCACTTTCAGAGATCTTGGCACTGCCTTCGTCCAACAATATAAATACAATTTGGACATGGCACCAGACAGAGATCAACTCAGATCAATGTCATAAAAAGATAAGGAAACCTTTAAGGAATACGCTCAGATATGGCGTGAAATTGCCGCTCAAATTTGTCCACCTCTTGAGGAAAAACAGATGACAAAAATTTTCTTAAAGACCTTGAGCTCATTTTACTACGACAGAATGGTTGCCAGTGCGCCCAGCGACTTTACCGAAATGGTCGGTATGGGAGTGCGTCTCGAGGAAGCCGTTCGAGGAGGACGTCTAGTCAAAGACACTGGGTCGACAAGCGGTACTAAAAAATACGGTAGTGCTCTCCCTAAGAAAAAGGAGCAAGATATTGGGAATATCTCTCTCGGAAAGCAAAGGCGAAGGTACCAACCAGTAGCAGCTGTAACTCCTGCTATCAACCCTGCGCCTGTTTCTACGTATCAACCTCAGGTTGCTCAAAGCCAACCGCAGTAGCAGCAATTTCAGCAAAGGACACAACAGCCTCTTCAGCAGGGTCGTCCTCAATACAACAACAACCATACAATGAGGCCACCAGGATTTGATCCTATACCCGTATCGTACGTAGAACTATTTTCGTTACTACTGGACAAGGGGCCTGTCCAGACTAAGTCTCCTCTTACAGTACCAGAAACTCTGCCTTTTTGGTTTAAGGTGGATCTGACTTGTCCTTACCATCAAGGAGGACCAGGGCATAACATAGAAAATTGTCACAGTTTCAAATCCAACGTGCAAAAGCTTGTTAGGAGCGGGGTCTTATCTGTCAAATATACGAATCCTAATGTTCTCACAAACCCACTGCCTCAACATGAGAAAGCTGCAGTCAATTTGATAGAGGGAGAGTCTAACAACACCTATCAAATTCATGATGTACTCTTGTTAAGGGCCAACTTGGTTAAGATGCATTGTAGATAGAGTGGATATGGCCATGTGCCACCTCATAATTATCACCAGTGTGATATCTGCTCTAAAAGCAATCGAGGATGTTCTGTGGTGCAATTAGTTCTACGGGAACAGATGGATCTAGGATGGATCCAAGAGCACCAATTTCGTGGAGTTAACATGGTTTATACAAATTCCAACACCATTCAAAACCACGATATCCTTGCGATGAATGTCAACCTGGTGGCAATGCACGCAAGGCAAAGCCAGTATCATAATCTGCCACGACACGATTACAATTCTTGTCTGACTTGCTCGGTAAACAAACAGGGATGCTCTTTTGTACAAGAGGGCCTCCAGCGTCAGATGGATCTTGGATGGATTCAAGACTACCATGATAGGAATCATTATCAAATCAACATGATTCAAATCTTCGATATTCGCTTGATGAATATCAGCTTGGTGGAGTTACATGCTAAACAGTCTCGGCTCGGTGTAGTGAGCGATTTTGGACGCGGTTCTTAAGCGCTGGTCACTCTCTGCGGTTTGAGCTTACTACAGGTCGATTCATTTTTTATCCTATTAAAGCTGATGAAGGAAGGGAAATAGATGTCTCCAATTAACCCTGCTTTGCATACTGAGTTTAAACAGTGGTCTGTTAGGTTACGAATGCTATCAATGTGGGGGGCCTTTGTACTGGTTATTTGTATTTTCGCCAATACGGTTCTTTTTCTAGGACTTTCTAGCGGGGAACAAGGGTTAGGATGTAAGGACTGATGTTTTTTGATGTATACATGAGAGTATGGGATTTTGGGTTTTTGTTTAGTGTGCTCGCTAAGATTTTTCTTTCAATCTTATGCCTACGTATTCCCGTTTACCGAAGCAGGGAAATCAGAGCGTTCGTAGTTCCTCCTATTCTATGGGAGGAAATGGTGTTTTTGGTGTCTTGTTCAAAGCCCAAGACGTGAAGCGAAAGGTGGTTTGTATCTTGTTCAAAGCCCAAGATGTGAAGCTGAAAGGTCTATTTGTATCTTGTTCAAAGCCCAAGATATGAAGCTAAAGGTTTGACTTTAGAGAGAATTTGTCATCTCTAAAGAGGGGTTTGTATGTCACAACTGTTGGGTGACTGGTTATAAAGGGAGGATTACTTTAATCGGGATGTGTGAATCCGACAATGCTATAATTTCCTTTATAGGGGATTTTAACCTAAAGGAGAAGACTTTAACTCAGTGTAAAGCAATGCTATCTTTCCTTAGGAATTTCTCATGCTAAAAGAAGGACAGTGGCACGGATATAGATGATCCAGAGGCTTGCCGCTTACAACGATTAGTTGAAGGGGAAGGAGTTGTTGATGGTTGTGTACTGTGAACGAGGCACAACTTTGATGCTAAAAGGTTGATTGGATCAACCAGTAGTTTTCTTATACAAAGCCTAAGAGGAGGCTAATATGTGTCCCGTACAAAGCCCGAGAGAAAGGCTAAAAAATGTTTTGACTCGACGATGAAGTCTTTTGGTATCTCGTATAAAGCCCGAGATGGAGGCTATTGTTTGTTCGGCCCAATAAGAACCTTTTTGTATCTCGTATAAAGCCCGAGATGGAGGAGAAAGGGTGATTGACTCAACGAGGGAGTCTCTTATGTGTCTCGTACAAAGCCCGAGAGAGAGGCTAAGCGTTGTTTGACTCTGTTGGGGAGAATCATTGTACAAAGCCCAAGAGAGAGGCTAACTTCACTGAAGAAGGATCATTATACAAAGCATAAGAGGAGTCTATGGTTACTGTTTCAGTTGAGTGACAGGTCCAGTATACTGATTTTAAAAGAGAAAATCAGTTCTTATATGAGCAACACTGTACTCAAGGATTTGATTCAAGGATCCGGGTTATTCCTGTTCTTCAAGGAAGCGGGAAATCCAAAGGGTATTGAGATTGTTCGAGTCTACGGGTTTCCTTCCTATTCAACGAAGGGTGCTTGAGAATGTCTTTGAGACTCAAGGAAATTAGACTGTCCAAGTCTGGAGTTTTATCTTTTATACTATGCTTTGAGAAACAGTAGTAGACTCTTTGAAAGGACTGTTCTATGAAGACGACTAAGTTCTGTTCCTATACCTTTAGAAGGTCGTCGGGACAATTTATACGAAGCCTAAGAGGAGGCTGGAAACTTTTAAGAAGCCGAGAGGTCCTGGTACAAAGCCCAAGAGTAGGCTATCATTCCCGGAGGAAGAGATCATTATACGAAGCCTAAGAGGAGGCTGTGAATACTTCTAAGAAGTCGTAGGGTCCTTGTACTAAGCCCAAGGGGAGGCGGGGGGGTGCTTTTAGGAAGCCTGAGGGTCCTTGTACGATACCCAAGAGGAGGCCGATGCTTTTTAAGAAGCCGATGGGACCCCAAACCCCGAGAAATTCAAGGCAAGCTATTCACAAGGAATAGATCAAGTCAGGAAAGTCTGAGAATTTGGAAGAAACTCAAGAGATGCCATTCACGGAGAAGAAATCATCTCTGGGGAGTAGAGTTTCTTGACAAGTGCTTTTAAGAAGCCTGTGGGTCCCCAAACCCCGAGAAATTCAAGGCAATGCTATTCACCGAGAATAGATCAAAGTCAGCAAAGTTCAAGAATTAGGAAGGAATTCAAGAGATGCCATTCACGGATAAAAGATCATCTCTGGGGAGTAGAGTTTCTTTGATAACTTCTACGAGTGACAGTCTATGAAAGGGTTCACAGGGAATGCTGCCTTTCATATCTCCATATTGTTTAACCCCAAGAGGGGGGAAGACTGTGTCTGGTAATCCTATGAGGATCTAGTTTAGACTATTTCTAAGAGTGATTGAAACGGCTTTACCTAGTGCTAGACGTAGTTGTCGGGGAAACTCTAAATATCTATACTATTATTACACAGTTGATATGAGTTTATGAAAGAAGACTTACAGTGAAACAGCCCCACAATACAATTATAGGTATATGAAAGCGGTAAATGAAAGTGGGTAAACACTTACTCTGTTGTAGAGCTTCCATGCTGTTTTGTTTGTTGTTCAACAAAGAAAGATTGAAAACAACAGTATATTCAAAATCAAAGGAGAAAGTGCTTTGAAATAAAAAGATTTGGGGCTTACAGCTCAAGGAGAGGCCCAGGGTTTTATCAGTGAAACCACTGTTTGAATTTGTACAGAGGGACTTATACAAGTGACTGAGGCCCAAAATGTTTTCTGTACAAGGGGGTTGGGTCTTACTCTCTAATAGAGGCCCAAAAAGTTTTTTAGAAAAAGAGATGGGTCTTACTAGTCAAGGGTAGGCCCAGGGTTATTTTGAAAAGGCGACGATCGCGCCGTTTGTTTTTGACGGTCTCGGGACTTATACAATAAGTGAGGCCCAAAAATGACTTGCTCAAAAAAAGGATTGGGTCTTACACTCTATTAGAGGCCCAAGTGTATTTGACAATGATTTGTTTGAGTGAAAATCAAAGAAACCCTAATTTTATTCTTTAAAAGTAAATATTTAAAGAAAATCAATGAAAAATACCAAATAGGTTTGAATAAACCACTTGTGATTTTTGTTTAAGGTTTGAAAAATGAGGTATAAATCACAAGAGATATTAAAACTCATTTGACCTTGATTTTTCAAGATGAATATTCATTTTAAAATGCTTAAAAACAAATAAAAATGAATTTATTCACAAAAATACTAATTATATTAAATAAATAATATAAACTCAATTTTTTTGTGGAATAAAATATTTCAACATTTTTTTGATTTTTTGCAAAAAGAACCAATAAAAAATAATTAAAATTGAAAGAGTTATTAATTTCCCAAATGATTAACAAAACATGAAAATAGTTGGAAAAATAGCAAAAAATGTGAAAAATCACAAAATGGCATGGGTGGGGTTTGAACCCACGACCTCAAGCATACAAGGCGCGCGCTTTACCACTGGGGTGGTGATACATCCATTGTTTGAAATGAAACAACAAATATACAAGGTATGACTTGGTTTTGGCTTGCCCAAGGCAAGTTTTGGCTCAAAAATGTGAAGGTCATAACTTTCTCAATTCTTAATGGTTTGAGACAAAATTTATATGTATCTGGGCCAGAATTTCACAAGGAATCCAATGGTGGTGGTGGTTTTTTCAGATCACACTCCCTCCTCAAAACCCGATAGTGGTTTTGAAAATGACCTATAATTGCATTTTCTATGCTATACTTTGATACAGGCATGGATTACATGATCAAATGGCACAAACACAACACATATGACATGTATAATAGATGCATACTCAGTGGACTTCAAATGCACACATGTTTTGGTGAGTGCAAGTTGAGAGGCTTCCCTTCTTTGGGATTTTGGAGTTTTCTCTGCAATCTACCAACCCTCTTGCTCCAGATGTGATTTTACACTTTGAACCACCTCAAATGATCCCTTGGATGCTTTTAGGATGGTTGGAATTGACTGGTACCTGCAAAAACACAAACAGTCCCTTTCTTGTAAAAGGGGTCAAAAGTGACCAAAATAGCAACTCTCTCAAATGGTGTTCCAGATGGTGGGAACTATTTGGGACAGTTTAAGGATGATATTTGGAGTGTGTTTGAGGTTTTATCTGGTTTGGAAAGTGACTGAATCAAGACATGGCTTGAAAAATGCAAAAAAAGCCTATTCTGAGGTTTTGAGAGGTGACTTTGTGACTTTGTGATTACAGGTCACTTGTGATAGTTTGCACAGCTTACATATGATATATATGAGGTGTGTGTGTGATTGATTGTGATGGAATTGCTCTCTAACTCAAAAACTCAAAGTTACTTGCTTTTGAAGGAAAATTTGAGGTGAAAGAAGAGATTTTGAGGAAAGCATCTGTTTGATGGCTTTGGTGTACTCAAACTGAACACAATTGAGCTCTATTTATAGTAGAGCAAGTTTGTTTTGGGATCCACAGTGAATGGCAACTGCAGTAGAGGTTTGGCCAATGCTGTCCAATGGAAATCCAAGTCTCCTCTAGCCAATGACTAGCGGTTAGGGCACAGAGTTGTGGTTCCCTTGGTCTTGGATAAGTCTTGACTGATTTCAGATGAGAATGGCTCAGTCCATGACACCTTGATGCTTCCATTGAATGCTCAAATCCAAATTTGAGGTCTTGTCCCTATTTTGGCCATTCTAGGTTCAACATGCTATTTCTTGTTCCAAAGACTTTGGAGGCTTGGCTCAGTGATTGTCCCCTTTAGATTCAATCCTTAGATGTGTCCAAGTGGATAGGAGCATTTGGATTTGGCTGATTTTGGCAAATCGACCAAAAATGCAAATTCTGCCTTGCTTTGACAGATTTCAACAAGGCAACTTCCCAATGTCATAACTCATAGCCCAAATGGAATTTGGTAATGTTCTTGGCCATTTTGGAAAGCCCTTACATGATACAACAACTGTTTGAACATATTTGGTTTTGACCTCTTTTGAATCCAAGTGAAAAATCCCCCTACATTTGGCAAAAAGTGAAGACAGATTTGGACTTAGTGAAAATTTCACTAAGTGTTGGAAAAAGTAACATTTTCATTTTTCAGCCATTTTGATCATTCCATAACTCAAAATCCTTAATGAATTGGAATGACTTGTAGTTGAAGTTTTTGTAGAGGGTAATGAGGGCTACAAATCCATCTTTGAATGAGGAAAATTGGCTTTGTGGTTTAGGAGTTATGATCCTCCAAAGTTGGTACCCTAGCCACTTTATTTTTAACTTAGAAAATTTTCTAAGTTTTTATGGTTACCCCTTTTACAAGTAATCCAACTTTTCTTGATTTTTCTTGATGAATGATGATTCAAATCATACATAAACATCATTTTAGGGTTAAAAATCCATTTTGGTGAAAAATCTCAAAAAGTCAAAGTTGACTTTTGTGCACAGTTGACTTTTTATCAAATGAATTCCAAACTGTGCAATTCTTCAGGAAATCATGTCCTTGACCTAAATCAAACTTGATGGACATGTTCCAAGGGGGTAATATGGTATATTGAGGCATGTCCTCGGGTTTGGGAGCTTGTCTTGGTCAAAAGTCAAAGTTACAGTTGACTTTCCTCGCGAAACCCTAATTGTGGGGCAGATGAAATTGAGACTTGTTGCTCAAACTTCTTGGATTAATCCATTGTTCCAAGTGGACCAATATAGTTCATTAGAGACCCTCAAACCCTCTCTTGAGGTCTTGGCTCATGATTTACCCTAAAAGTCAACTTAGGGGTGAATTAGGTCAAGAAACCCTAATTCTTGATTTTTGATGAATGCATCCCCTGAGGCAAAATTGACTTGATGATTGGGCCCATGAGGTCCCATGGATTATATTAGGTTATGTTTTGGATCTTTGGCTCATACCCAGAGGAAAATTTCCATCTGGAGGCCCTGGTCGACCAAAACCCTAATTTGGTGACACTGGCGATTTTAAGGCTTGATCCACCTAGAAGGGAGCAGCTTTGTGCTTAATCCTTAAAGTGGGAGTCCTCTTGATCCCTTATAGCTACTTGAGAGGTTAGACAAGTTGAAGATCATGTCATTCCTTGATTGATCCTTTGTCTAAAGCTCTGAGAGGGCTTGAAACCCTAAATTTGATAGTAGTGGATGCTCACCCATCTTTGGGGAGACTGATGATTTATGATGGTTCCTCCATATTGTGATGATGATTTACACAATGATGGGAAACCTTAGTGGTCAAAATTTGGGGTATGACAGATGCCCCTATTTAATCTTCTTGGACCCGAAGGTGTGAATGACGAAGGTATTCGAGCATTCGGGGTGTAAGAGGATTAAATATCGGAATATCCGAAATTTTGATGGTGGTTATGAATGGCATCTTGCGCATTCATCTTCTTTTGCTAAGGAATGATCCTTAGAAAAGGTAAACTTCCCCTCGATCCTGGTTTCCTACCAAGGAACTAGTCTTAGTTGCGGAACCAAACTTCCCCTCGATCCTGGTTTCCTACCAAGGAACTGGTCTCAGTTTCTGTTGTAAACTTCCCCTCGATCCTGTTTCCTACCAAGGAACTGGTCTCAGTTTCTGAAATAAACTTCCCCTCGACCCTGGTTTCCTACCAAAGACCTGGTCTTAGTTTCTTATGTAAACTTCCCCTCGATCCTGGTTTCCTGCCAAGGAACTGGTCTTAGTTTCTTTTGTCAATAAACTTAATTGACAAGGGACGCCATTCGTAGCGGTTTCCCTCAAACTTCTCGCCGATTTTTCCTGGGGAGATGCCATTTGACGGAAAAACTTTTGATGTCAGACTTGCCGGGGAACCCAATCGTCTGAGTTGTAGATTTGCACAAACTTCTCTGTTGGAGACGCCATTTGTTTCTACTGGGGGAAAGCAGGTCTCTTGGGAGACTACTGTCGCTTGGGATCTTACATCATACTTTTCTCGGGATCTTCCCGGAGAAATGCCATATGATGGGGTCCAATTTTGAGGTGCCGATGACCTTTTCATCAGCAATATTTTCGGAGCAAAACTGATATGCTGCCGAATCTCTGATTAAGAGGCTTTCTCTATGGATTTTCCTTAATCCGGGAAAGCAAGGATATCATCTTCAATGGCGAAGAGTGACATTGGTTGAAGGTTCTCTGGTCTTTCAGAGGTTCAAGTTATCAAAGTGGTCGAGGGCCAACTTCCTTCCAGAAATAAACTGGAAGCGAGGTTGTTCAAACACAGTATTTCCTGACGAGCCAATGACTGACAACTCGATTGAGAGAACTGTTTATCACTAGGGGACAAGACCGACTAGAGTGATAGCGATGCAATATGAAATGTGAATGCAAATAAAAAATGCATGATGTATGTATGTTTATGCGGACAAAACTGACGCGACATACAAACTGACGGGTGAACACGACTGGATACTCGGCCATCGCGGGGCGAAGAAGTACCGTTGGTCAAGATAGCAATTCTACCTTGCTTAGGAGAGATAGTCCCTGTTGGGGAGCTATGTTGGTCGGGCTTAGGAGATGAGAACTCGGTTGTGGTGTGTCAGACGAAACAAGGTCTCTGACACAGTTGATCCCTTCATTTAGGCGTACTGGGTTAGAAGGAGTACTTTGATTCTGCACTTTGAAGTTCGTTTACTTTTGGAGAAGCAGTTGATGTTCCTTTGATGTTCAACAGTCAAAAGAAATTGCCGACTTTATCTTAAAAGCAGAAAAAGTTTTAACAAGTAAATTCATTTTTGTTTTATTTCAAGAATCGTTAATCATGTTAACAACGTCGTTCTGTAAAGCTAAAACAAATAAGAATTACAAACAAAAGCACAAGGGCTCAAATTTTATTGATAAGATGGAGATCATCCAAACGCGTGATTCCAAATAGTATTACAAAGTTTGAAAATGGTAATTTACAGGGAAAAGGGCTACATTGAAACATAACGACCATTATCCTTCTACCAGCTTTGACTTCGGGGCATCCTGAGCTTCTGTCGAAGATGACCCTAACCGGAGTTTTCTGACAGATGATGTAACTGCTGCTGAGGGACCTGCCTCTGTTGAACAAAGTTACTTGCCATTATCCCTAATTTTTTGCCTAGATTGTACTTTGATGTTTCCAATCCACCGGGATGATTTTTTTCCATGTCTCTAATTTTTGCCTGGACCGCCCTTTCGGGTTTTCAATCCACCGAGACGTTTTTTTTAGTTTAGGCGAAGTATTTCTTGACTACATCAACATTTGTGGGGTAGGCAAATTCCTCTCCGTCTATGGTTGCAAGTCTCAAGGCCTGAGAAAGCTTTCGTGACCACATAGGGGCCATCATAATTCAGAGTCCACTTGCCCCGAGAATCAGTGAGAAATGATTGTATCTTCTTGAGCACGAGGTCTCCTTTTCTGAAGACACGAGGTCGAACCTTTTTGTCGAACGCCCTCTTCATTCTTTGTTGATACAGCTGACCATGGCATAGTGCCGTGATTCTCTTTTCTTCTATCAGATTCAGTTCGTCATGTCGACTTTGACACCATTCAGCTTCTGTAAGCTTAGCTTCCATCAATACCCGGATTGATGGGATCTCTACTTCTATGGGGAGCACTGCTTCCATGCCATAAACTAGAGAGAAAGGGGTAGCCCCTGTTGAAGTGCGGACAGATGTGCGATAACCGTGAAGAGCAAAGGGTAGCATGTTGTGATAGTCTTTGTAGGTTACAACCATCTTTTGAACGATCTTCTTGATGTTCTTGTTAGCCGGTTCTACCGCTCTATTCATCTTGGGTCGGTAGGGAGATGAGTTATGGTGTTCAATCTTGAACTCAGCACACAATTCTTTCATCATCTTATTGTTCAAGTTAGATCCATTATCAGTAATGATCTCGCTTGGAACACCATAACGGCAGATGATATTGTTTTTGATAAATCGGACCACCACTTGTCGGGTTACATTAGCGTATGACGCTGCTTCGACCCACTTGGTGAAGTAGTCAATGGCTACCAGGATGAACCGATGTCTGTTTGAAGCCTTAGGTTCGATAAAGCCAATCATGTCGATTCTCTATATGGAAAAAGGCCACGGGGAAGAAATAACTTTGAGATGTGATGGCGGTACATGAATTTTGTCGGAGTATATCTGACACTTGTGACACCTCCTCACGTACTTGTAGCAGTCGGATTCCATGGTCAACTAATAGTACCCTGCTCTGAGAATTTTTCTCGCCATTGTGTGTCCGTTGGCATGAGTGCCAAAGGATCCTTCATGAATTTCTTTCATAAGCATGTCTGCTTCTGGTCTGTCGACGCATCGGAGCAAAACCATGTCAAAATTCCTCTTGTAAAGAGTGTCACCGATCAGGAAGAAATTTCCAGCCAATCTTCTGAGGGTTTTTCTGTCTTTTCTGAGTGCCCCAGATGGGTACTCTTGTTTCTGAAGGAAGCATTTGATATCGTAATACCAAGGTTTGTCGTCTATGACTGCTTCAATCGTGAAGATGTAAGCGGGCCTTTCAAGGCGCATTATGTCAATCTTAGGTATGTCATTCCATTGACATACACTAATCATGGAAGAGAGAGTGGCTAATGCATCAGCCATGTGATTCTCCTCACGAGGGATGTGATGAAACTCGACTCTGTTGAAGAAAGGTAGCAACCTTCTTACATAGTCCTTGTAAGGAATCAGTCCTGACTGGTATGTGTTCCAATCACCTTTAATCTGATTGATAACCAAGGCTGAATCGCCGTATACGTCCAAGTTTTTGATCCTTAAATCAATTGCTTCTTCGAGACCCATGATACAAGCTTCGCATTTGGCCTCGTTGTTCGTACATTTGAACGTAAGTCGAGCGGTGAAAGGAATGTGGGTACCCTGAGGTGTTATGATAATTGCCCGAATTCCATTTCCATAATGATTAACTGCTCCGTCAAAAATAAGTCCCCATTGGGAACCTGGTTCTGGCCCTTCATTGGGTAGCGGTTCATCGCAATCTTTCATTTTTAGATACATGACATCTTCGTCCGGGAAGTCAAACCAGACTGATTCTTGATCGTCAATCGGTTGATGAGCCAAATGATCGGCTAAAATACTTCCCTTAACAGCTTTTTGAGCATGGTACTCTATGTCATATTCTGATAACAACATCTGCCAACGGGCAATCCTTCCCGTGAGAGCAGGTTTTTCGAAAACGTACTTGATTGGATCCATTTCTGAGATTAACCAAGTAGTATGACGAATCATGTATTGGCGAAGACGTTTGGCTGCCCAAGCCAAAGCACAGCAATTTTTCTCGAGCATCGTGTATCGAGTTTCGCAGTCAGTGAATTTCTTGCTCAAATAGTAAATGGCAGACTCTTTCCGTTTAGTTTCGTCTTATTGGCCAAGTACACATCCCATTGAGTCCTCTAGAACTGTGAGGTAAATGATCAGTGGTCTTTCTTCCAATGGAGGTGATAGAATCGGAGGATTCAACAGATGTTCCTTGATACTGTTGAAGGCAGTTTGGTAGTCCTCTGACCAAACGCAATCCTGGTTCTTTTTTAGTAATTTGAAAATCGGCGCACATGTGGCTGTCATAAGGAATATGAATCTGGAGATGTAGTTCAAACGTCCCAGGAATCCTCTGACTTGTTTTTCAGTTTTCGGAGAAGGCATTTCTTGAATGGCCTTGACCTTGTCAGGATCAACTTCAATTCCTTTCTGGCTGACGATGAACCCTAGTAGTTTCCCTGAACGGACACCGAAGGTGCACTTGTTGGGATTCAAGCGGAGCTTGAACTTTCTTAAACGTTCGAACAATTTTGATAGATGTTTAACGTGCTCACTCTCTGTTTTTTATTTTGCAATGATATCATCGACATATACCTCGATTTCCTTGTGTATCATGTCATGAAAGAGAGTAGTCATGGCCCTTTGATAGGTTGCCCGGACATTCTTCAAACCGAACGGCATTACCTTGTAACAAAAGGTACCCCATGGGGTAATGAACGAAGTTTTCTCCATGTCTTTTGGCACCATTTTGATATGGTTATAGCTCGAGAATCCATCCATGAAGGAGAATACTTTGAACTTTGTTATGCTGTCTACCAGCATGTCAATATGTGGTAAAGGAAAGTCGTCCTTTGGACTTGCCTTGTTCAGATCTCTGTAATCAACACACATTCTGACCTTTCCGTCCTTTTTGGGAACGGGTACAATGTTGGCTAACCATTGAGGATACTCTGATGTGGCGAGGAAACTTGCGTCAATCTGTTTCTGTACTTCCTCTTTGATTTTGATGGCTATGTCCGGGTGAGTGCGTCTCAACCTTTTCTTTACTGGCGGACATTCCGATCTTAACGGTAAGTGATGTTCCACGATGCTGGTGTCCAACCCTGGCATATCCTGATAGGACCAAGCGAATACATCGGGGAATTCTTTGAGAAGCTTTATCAAACTCTCTCTGGCAGTTGGACTAGGCAGTGCCCCAATCCTGATTTCTTTTCTCTCCTTTTCTGAACCCAAGTTTACCGTTTCCTACGGCTCTTTGTGAGGTTCAATAGACCTTTCCTCTTGTCTGAGTAGTCGAGAGATCTCTTCTGGAATTTTGTCGTCATTTTCTTCTTCAGCCTCGAATACCGGGAACTCAAAGTTTGGAGAAGGCATCAGATCGTATGTTTCAACGGGGTGTAAAACAAGCAATCTGCATGACGTGATGATTCGTGTTTAGAGGAGATAGAGGAAAATGCAAGTGTGTGCAGTGTTTTATTTTAATACTGCTTGTTTTTATTTTTAATTGTTTTTTAGAATTACCATTTTCTGAAAAAGCAAAAAGAGAAAACAGAAATTAATGCGGAAATTACAGAACGACGTTATTTTATTAATGAACAAGTCGATCCTTGAAACTACAACCCTATAAAACAAAACTCTGTCGCTTTGGGCTAAGCGAAGAGGGAAATTTACAGAAAGCGAGCCCTATCAAAACATCCGTTTCACCTGGGCAGGGTGAAAGGTTAAAGATGGTAATTACTTTGACTGATGAACGACCTTTGGAACATCGACAGCAACCCACTGGCGGCGAACTCCTCGGTGAATCACAAAGTCTGGCACCTTCCTTGATTTGTCTTCAGAAATGACGCTGATTTCTGGTGGAGCAGGATCATTGGAATCTGTCTCCTAGGAAGAATTGTCATAGGAGAATTCCTCAGTTGTATTTTACATAGCATTTGTGCTCTCAACTGTATCTCCCCATCCAGTTGACTGGATATCTTCGAGCCTGATACGAGAGCTTTTGGGAGCAGTGTACTTGACCATGAAGTCGTATTTTCCACTTGGTTCTCCCAGAATGTCCCAAACTTCTTTGGAACTGGAGGAGTCATCTCTCTCGATGACGTTGACCTATGGAAAAGCATAGTTGATGAACTCAAGTCCCACAAACATTGCGAATTCATCTTCATGTTGAGTAGCTTCAGGATAACCTGAGTGTTAATCCGATGACATGGCGGGGACACAGGTATTCTATTCAATGACGGTCAGCTGATTTTCATTTTTCGGCTGACTCTCTTGCCCCAAGTTTCCTGGATAAGGTTGCCACATTAGCAGACCATCCATTGGGCCATAGTAATTGTGGTCAAAGTTGTCTTTCATCAGAGTGTCTTCCTCTAATGAATTTGGTGGAGCACGACATCCTTCCGGATCACAATCCCCGTATATCATTTTGACGTCTGATCTTGGTATAAATCTCGGACTTTGTGCGGGATAGCAAAATGGTATAGGCACCTGTTCCTGAGACATATAATCGTCCTTGTTAAGATAGGACATCAATTCTTCATTTGTGTCAGAGGGATCTTCCTCATTGATAGCCTGAACTGTCTGAGACACTGGGTGAAGGAAACCTCCACTGTGGAAGAAGTTTTACAGGGGATGAAGACTTCCATCGTTGGCAGCCGTCTGGGTACAGGTTGCAGAAAAACCAAGAACCTTCTTTGTTGTATTGCTAGTAGGAATGACAAGCTATCCCCATCCTGTTGTATCAGTACTCCTGACCGCATTGATAGCATCGTTGTATGAAGAAATGGAAGTTCCTTCTTTGAAATGATTGTCCTTGCTTACCGACAGTGCTTGGAACTACGTTCCAATAACCTCCTCGAGTTCTACACAAGTAGATGATGACAAGTTACTCATAAGCAAGGCTTGTTCCCCACAAACTGTGACAAGTTGATCGTTCTTGACGAACTTTAGCTTTTGGTGGAAGGTTGACGTAACCGCTCCAGCTTGATGTATCCAAGGTCTTCCTAATAAACAACTATACGTTGCTCGGATATCCATGACCTGGAAAGTGACTTGGAAAGTGTGAGGACCAATAGTTATGGGAAGATCAACTTCGCCGATAACCATTTTTCTGGATCCGTCGAATGCTTTGACGACGACCTCGTTGATTCTCATTGGAGGGCCTTTGAATGATAATTGCATCAAAGTGGACTTCGGCATAACATTCAGGGCTGACCCTGTGTCTACCAGTACGTTGGCTAAAGCATCGTCCTGGCAGTTAACTGTGAAGTTGAGCGCCATGTTATGACGACGACCCTCTTCGGGTAATTCCTCATCACTAAATCCCAAATTGTTGTAGGAAGTGATGTTAGAGACAATGCTATTGAACTGTCTGATTGTTACATCCTGTTCCACAAAGGCTTGCTCCAAGACTTTCTGTAGAGCCTCCCTGTGGGCCTCTGAACTGAGTAACAGTGATAATACCGAGATCTTTGAAGGAGTTTGTAACAGTTGATCAACAATGTTGTATTCACTCCTTTGGATGAGCTTTAGCATCTCATCATTGTTTTTCAAAAGGTCGGGATTACTGGATTGACCGACTGGTAGATCAGGAGCTTCTGTCTGAAGTTCCTTTTCCTTGTTAGGTTCTCCAACTCCTCGGTTGAAGATTCTACCACTCCGTGTTACACGACTGATGTCTGCAATATTCACGACGGAGGGTAATGGAATTTCCTTTCCATTCTCAATGGTTATTGCACCGTATTTGTAAGGGATAGCCTTAGTTGATTCATACAGTAATGGTCCTGGCAGATAGATGACCACGGGAACCTTTTGATTTTTTTGACCATCGTAAGTAATCTCGATCCGTTCCCGGTTGGGAACTTTAGATTCATCCAATAGAGGGATAATGGCACAAACGTCCCTGGTCCTATGATGACCAGAGATGGTGACAACATCCTCAATTTGATCGGCAAGGTAGTTCGGCGTCCAGTTGATAGGTCCAGAACCCGAATATGGACGAATTTCTCCACGATCCACCTGACCCTGAAGAGCCACTCGCACCAGGTAACACCCTTGGTTACTTTCCGAACAGACGCTGCAACGGTCATAATTGTGTAGTGGCACCTAGCCACGCCCACTTTGAATACAATGTAACCTCATTAGGTTAGCTTCCACTGATTGGACATCCTGACTTTGACGTCGAGTGGGATTCCTGTTACTAATACTAATTTGCTGAGTATCTTCATCCATGTAGATTGGCATCCACCAGTGATTTAACAAGTGCTGAAGTGCCTCCTGGACAAGGGTACAACCTTGATCGTTTTCGCAACCCGCTTTGCAGCTTTGATAGTCATGTGATATTAAGAATCCGAGTCGGACCTGCTCAGCATGTAATTCTACCAGGTTAGTATTCATCACGCGAATATCGAAGATCTGAACCATGTTGATCTGATAGGGATTCCTATCATGGTAGTCTTTGATCCATCCAAGATCCATCTGACGCTGGAGGGCTTCCTGTACAAAAGAGCAACCCTGTTTGTTTACCGAGCAAGTCATACAGGAACTGTAATTGTGCCGCGGCAGATTATGATACTGGCTTTGCCTTGAGTGCATTGCCACCAGATTGACATTCATCGCACGGATATCGTGGTTTTGAATGATGTTGGATTCGTGTAAACCATGTTAACTCCATGAACTCGGTGCTCTTGGATCCATCCGAGATCCATCTGTTCCTGTAGAGCTGCTTGCACTATAGAACATCCCTGGTCGTCTTTAGAGCAGATATCACACTGATAATAGTTAAGAGGTGGCACATAGCCATATCCACTCTGTCTACAATGCATCTTGACCAGATTGGTCTTTAACAAGAGTACATTGTGAATTTGATAGACGTCGTTAGTCTCTTTCTCAATCAGATTGACTGCAGCTTTCTCATGTTGAGGCAGCGGGTTCGTAAGAACATTGGGATTCGTATCCTTGAAAGATAAGACCCCGCTCCTAACAAGTTTTTGCACGCCGGACTTGAAATTGAGACAGTTCTCAATGTTATGCCCTGAACCTCCTTGATTGTAAGGGCAAGTTTGATCCACCTTAAACCAAAAAGGCAGATTTTCCGGTACTGTAAGAGGGGACTTAGTCTGAATGTGCCCCTTGGCTTGCAGTAATAGAAACAGCTCTACGTACGATACGGGTATAGGATCAAATCCTGGTGGCCGTGTTGTACGGTTGTTGTTGTATTAGGGACGAGCCTACTGAAGAGGCTATTTTGTCCTTTGCTGATCAGGTTGGCTTTGCGCAACCTGAGGTTGATAAGTAGGAATAGGCGCAGGATTGATAGCAGGAGTTACAACTGCTACTGGTTGATAACGTCGCCCTTGCTTTCCGAGAGAGATATTACCAATATCTTGCTCTTTTTTCTTAGGGAGAGCACTACCATATTTTTTAGTACCGGTCGTCGACCCAGTGTCTTTTACCAAACGTCCTTCTCGGACGGCTTCCTCAAGACGTACACCCATGCTGACCATCTCGGTGAAATCACTGGGTGCACTAGCAACCATTCGGTCATAGTAAAATGAGCTTAAGGTCTTTAAGAAGATTTTTGTCATCTTTTTTTCCTCAAGAGGCGGACAAATTTGAGCGGCAATTTCACGCCACCTTTGAGCATACTCCTTAAAGGTTTCCTTGTCCTTTTGCGACATTGATCTGAGTTGATCTCTGTCGGGTGCCATGTCCAAATTGTATTTATATTGTTGGACGAAGGCAGTACCAAGATCTCTGAATGTACTGATCGTAGTACGGTTTAAACCCATGTACCATTTGAGTGCGGCACCGGTTAAACTATCCTGAAAGTAGTGAATCAGTAAGTCCTGATTCTCCGTCTGAGCTGACATCCGCCGAGCGTACATCACCAGATGGCTCTGAGGGCAAGAGTTACCCTTATATTTTTCAAAGTCGGGCATTTAGAATTTGTGCGGGACTTTCACATTGGGGACCAAGCAGAGGTCTGCGGCGTCCTTTCCAAACAAATCCTGACCGCGAATGGCTTGCAGCTCCTTCTGCATTTCCAGAAACTGCTCCTGGAATTTATTCATCCTGTCAAACATAGTTTCCTTTTTACCAGCAGGTATCTATGGGATCTGTCCTTCCGGGACAGTGTGCACCACAGGGGGTGGTACCGTGACTACTGTAGCGAATCTTGGCATTTCCCGAAGTTTGTAACCTTCAGGAGTCTTCAGTATGCCCCTGGCATCTTCGCTTTCCCAAAGTTTGTAACCTTCAGGCCCATCGGCTTCTGTTGTGATTCCCTGATCTTCAGTGATTGGCGGAACATATCCTTCCGGGATATAGTTAATAGGCATGCCCCAAGGACGATCTTTTGGCATTTGATACCTAGGATCATACTTCTCCACGACGGGCGTTGAGGTGATCTCTGAGATCACAGTTCTTTGTAGCTGAGCTTTTGCCATGGCTTGCATGTCGTTACGAAGCTTTCTCATATCCTCTCTCAGAGCGTCGATCTCTTCTTTCAACTCTCTGTTTTCTTCCTCAAGATCATCCATCCTTTTTTGACGATTGGCCCAAGTATTGTACGAATGAGATAGTTTGACTCTAGAACCGAGACACAAACGTGAGATTCGTAGGGAAGAAGAAGAATATGTTATGTGAGAATGATGAATGCAATGATTATATTAATTGTTTTTTTGGTTTAATCAAAATAAACTTCGACAATTAGATTGCAAATATAAAACGGTGGGGAAACCCCTCTTTATTGAAATTCAAAGGATTACAGAAATGGAAATACAGTAGATTACAAAGTGCAGAAGCAGAAACCTAAGCTAATGGGTCCCGAGTCCTCTCTGAAGAGAAATCGGGTGCTGATTCTGGGACTTTCCTTTTCTTTGACCGGGGCTCTTGGGTCATTGTCGGGTTATCATTCCTTTGCCAGGTGAAAAGAGTGAGCAAATTCCTTTGGTCATCTTGATTCTCTACAGCATGTTGCTCCAAAATTTCAATCAGAGCATCTTTTTCTTTTAGTAATTGCTGTATTTTGATGCACTCTATGTCGAGGGTGCGGTACTTGTTCTTCCAAGACCTTCTCTCCCGTTGAACTTTGTTGAGAGTAACCAGAAGCTTTTCAGTTTCCGTCATGAAGTACATGATAGATTCCTTTGGCGGAAGAATTCCGTAACGAGGATAAGGTATTTTTAGCTTGAGAGCTCTAGTTTGTACCCAATGGAGATAAGGTTCCACCAAGACACAGTCCGGTTTTCCTAGAGACTCTCGTCCTTTCTTATGAACCTGTTTCCAAGCATGCACTTTTTCCATCTTTAGTGCTCTGTCGTTTTCTCCTTCTTTGAAGAAAAGACCTTCCAGATGAACACCCCGTGGGATGTGTCTCATCGGGTATCCAAATTGACGACGAACCAATACCGGATGTTAGTTGATTCCTCCTTTAGTTCCTATGAGGGGTATGTTGGGGAAGTTTCCACAACGATCAATGATTCTGATTCCATCATAGATCCTATTGCACCAATCTATATCAGAGTTGGTAAGAGACATGATCTTCTGCGACCAACGTAAGGCACTCTTGCAATCCCAAAAAGCAGCAGACTTGGGCAAGTGGGAAATAAACCATTTATAAAGCAGAGGTACACAGCCTGCGATCTCCCCTCCACTGTACAAATTTCCCAAGTGTACAGAATGATACGCATCTGCGAGCAAAGTCGGCACAGGGTTTCAAATGAGAAAAACCTTAATGGAGTTAATATCGACGAAATTATTGATGTTGGGAAACAAAAATAACCCGTAGGTGAGAAAGACAAAGATGCTTTCAAAAGCAGTTACGTTTCCTATACTGGTGAAATATAGGGCCTTCTTTGTCAAGAACTGGGCTGGCAAACCTTGGATGCCACCCTTAGTGGTTATGTGAGTCCTGACCTCAGACTCATCCAAATGAATTGCTATTGCAATGATCTGATTCTTTGGAATTTCTTCCAGTCCAGAAAATGGAGCTCAATTAGTGATATGTAGATCGATCAGATGAGAATATTCCTCCAGCGTTGGTGCTAGCTGGTAATCTGGGAACGTGAAACAGCGATAAACCGGATCGTAAAACTAAATGAGCGCATCCATGATTCCCTCAATCACATGGACTCTTAATAGTGGTAGCAGACCTCTGTGCTTGGCTCTGAAAGCCTCTGTGTTAGTGATCATCCTCGTTAACCTTCTCAAATCCTCTAGTTTTGGAACCTTAAAGGTGTACTGGTGAGTTCTCCTTCTACCGAAGTCCATTAGTGCAATCATTTTCTCTGATATTTGCAATCACAGTCTTAGTTTATTTTGAAAAACAGAGAGACTAGAAGAGAAGGGTTTTTTGAATGTTTTAATGTTTTTTAAATGAATGCATGAATGCAGCACACAAAAACATAGAAAAAACATGGGGTCAAAGGGTCGTTGTCATGAAGTCAAGGCTCTACCCATCCCCAAAGGTTTATACTAGGGTGATTTTTGTACCTGTACTCATTATCATCAGCTCCTCCCAGGAAAGCAAAATAACAAGCGGATCGCCAGCGAGTTGTAGAGCAATCTTAGAGTAAGTGTCATTCATCGAGAATAGATCAACAGCCTCAAATGAGGGTAGTATCGCGTAACAACTATTCCCGATAGTTTCTGCACTACAAAAGGGTTTGGCTCCTCAGCTTCTCAGACTTAACAATCTTCCCATTGTCTAGGTGAAAGAATGGGTTGCATTGGTCAGCCTTCACTGAGGTTGATGGTCGACCCCGTCGCCATCACTTATCTTAAGGGTATACTCAATCTTTCCACATGCGGCATCACACGCATTCCTATTAGCAAAAAAATAAACATGTATAGCAATTAGGAAAAGCAGTATATATATTTGTCCTAAACATCCTAGACCTTTAAAGCTATGAATCCTAAGTTCCTGACAGAAAATGGGTTCCCTGGCGGAAGCCCCAATCTGTGGTATTCAAAAGGGATACCGTGCTTAAATCTAACCTTGAATCGGCCCCACGGTGGGCGCCATTTTTCTGTAGCGAGCGATTTTGGACGCGGTTCTTAAGCGCTGGTCGCTCTCTGCGGTTTGAGCTTACTACAGGTCGATTCATTTTTTATCCTATTAAAGCTGATGAAGTAAGGGAAATAGATGTCTCCAATTAACCCTGCTTTGCATACTAAGTTTAAACAGCGGTCTGTTAGGTTACGAATGCTATCAATGTGGGGGGGGCCTCTGTACTGTTTATTTGTATTTTCACCAATACGGTTCTTTTTCTAGGACTTTCTAGCGGGGAACAAGGGTTAGGATGTAAGGACTGATGTTTTTTGATGTATACATGAGAGTATGGGATTTTGGGTTTTTGTTTAGTGTGCTCGCTAAGATTTTTCTTTCAATCTTATGCCTACGTATTCCCGTTAACCGAAGCAGGGAAATCAGAGCGTTCGTAGTTCCTCCTATTCTATGGGAGGAAATGGTGTTTTTGGTGTCTTGTTCAAAGCCCAAGACGTGAAGCGAAAGGTGGTTTGTATCTTGTTCAAAGCCCAAGATGTGAAGCTGAAAGGTCTATTTGTATCTTGTTCAAATCCCAAGATATGAAGCTAAAGGTTTGGCTTTAGAGAGAATTTGTCATCTCTAAAGAGGGGTTTGTATGTCACAACTGTTGGGTGACTGGTTATAAAGGGAGGATTACTTTAACCGGGATGTGTGAATCCAGCAATGCCATAATTTCCTTTATAGGGGATTTTAACCTGAAGGAGAAGACTTTAACTCAGTGTAGAGCAATGCTATCTTTCCTTAGGAATTTCTCATGCTAAAAGAAGGACAGTGGCATGGATGTAGATGATCCAGAGGCTTGCCGCTTACAGCGATTAGATGAAGGGGTAGGAGTTATTGATGTTTGTGTACTGTGAACAAGGCACAACTTTGATGCTAAAAGGTTGATTGGATCAACCAGTGGTTTTCTTATACAAAGCCTAAGAGGAGGCTAATATGTGTCCCGTACAAAGCCCGAGAGAAAGGCTAAAAAATGTTTTGACTCAACGATGAAGTCTTTTGGTATCTCGTATAAAGCCCGAGATGGAGGCTATTGTTTGTTCGGCCCAATAAGAACCTTTTTGTATCTCGTATAAAGCCCGAGATGGAGGTGAAAGGGTGATTGACTCAAAGAGGGAGTCTCTTATGTGTCTCGTACAAAGCCCGAGAGAGAGGCTAAACGTTGTTTGACTCTGCTGGGGAGAATCATTGTACAAAACCCAAGAGAGAGGCTAACTTCACTGAAGAAGGATCATTATACAAAGCCTAAGAGGAGGCTATGGTTACTGTTTCAGTTGAGTGACAGGTCCAGTATACTGATTTTAAAAGAGAAAATCAGTTCTTATATGAGCAACACTGTACTCAAGGATTTGATTCAAGGATCCGGGTTATTCCTGTTCTTCAAGGAAGCGGGAAATCCAAAGGGTATTGAGACTGTCCGAGTCTACGGGTTTCCTTCCTATTCAACGAAGGGTGCTTGAGAATGTCTTTGAGACTCAAGGAAATTAGACTGTCTAAGTCTGGAGTTTTATCTTTTGTACTATGCTTTGAGAAACAGTAGTAGACTCTTTGAAAGGACTGTTCTATGAAGACGACTAAGTTCTGTTCCTATACCTTTCGGAGGTCGTCGGGACAATTTGTACGAAGCCCAAGAGGAGGCTGGAAACTCTTAAGAAGCCGAGAGGTCCTTGTACAAAGCCCAAGAGGAGGCTATCATTCCCGGAGGAAGAGATCATTATACGAAGCCTAAGAGGAGGCTGTGAATACTTCTAAGAAGCCGTAGGGTCCTTGTACTAAGCCCAAGGGGAGACAGGGGGTGCTTTTAGGAAGCCTGGGGGTCCTTGTACGATGTCCAAGAGGAGGCTGATGCTTTTAAAGAAGCCGATGGGTCCCCAAACCCCGAGAAATTCAAGGCAAGCTATTCACAAGGAATAGATCAAGTCAGGAACGTCCGAGAATTTGGAAGAAACTCAAGAGATGCCATTCACGGAGAAGAGATCATCTCTGGGGAGTAGAGTTTCTTGACAAGTGCTTTTAAGAAGCCTGTGGGTCCCCAAACCCCGAGAAATTCAAGGCAATACTATTCACCGAGAATAGATCAAAGTCAGGAAAGTTTGAGAATTTGGAAGAAACTCAAGAGATGCCATTCACGGAGAAAAGATCATCTCTGGGGAGTAGAGTTTCTTTGACAACTTCTACGAGTGACAGTCTATGAAAGGGTTCACAGGGAATGCTGCCTTTCATATCTCCTTATTGTTTAACCCCAAGAGGAGGGAAGACTGTGTCTGGTAATCCTATGGGGATCTAGTTTAGACTATTTCTAAGAGTGATTGAAACGACTTTACCTAGTGCTAGACGTAGTTGCCGGGGAAACTCTAAATATCTATATTATTATTTCACAGTTGATATGAGTTTATGAAAGAAGACTTACAGTGAAACAACCCCACAATACAGTTATAGGTATATGAAAGCGGTAAATCAAAGCGGGTAAACACTTACTCGGTTTTAGAGCTTCCATGCTGTTTTGTTAGTTGTTCAACAAAGAAAGATTGAAAACAACAATATATTCAAAATCAAAAGAGAAAGTGCTTTGAAATAAAAAGATTTGGGGCTTACAGCTCAAGGAGAGGCCCAGGGTTTTATCAGTGAACGCACTGTTTGAATTTGTACAGAGGGACTTATACAAGTAACTGAGGCCCAAAATGTTTTCTGTACAAGGGGGTTGGGTCTTACACTCTAATAGAGGCCCAAAAAGTATTTTAGAAAAAGAGATGGGTCTTACTACTCGAGGGTAGGCCCAGGGTTATTTTGAAAAGGCGACGATCGCGCCGTTTGTTTTTGACGGTCTCGGGACTTATACAATAAGTGAGGCCCAAAAATGATTTGGTCAAAAAAAAGGATTGGGTCTTACACTCTATTAGAGGCCCAAGTGTATTTGACAATGATTTGTTTGAGTGAAAATCAAAGAAACCCTAATTTTATTCTTTAAAAGTAAATATTTAAAGAAAATCAATGAAAAATACCAAATAGGTTTGAATAAACCACTTGTGATTTTTGTTTAAGGTTTGAAAAATGAGGTATAAATCACAAGAGATATTAAAACTCATTTGGCCTTTATTTTTCAAGATGAATATTCATTTTAAAATGCTTAAAAACAAATAAAAATGAATTTATTCACAAAAATACTAATTATATTAAATACATAATGTAAACTCAATTTTTTTGTGTAATAAAATATTTCAACATTTTTGTGATTTTTTGCAAAAAGAACCAATCAAAAATAATTAAAATTGAAAGAGTTATTAATTTCCCAAATGATTAACAAAACATGAAAATAGTTGGAAAAATAGCAAAAAATGTGAAAAATCACAAAATGGCGTGGGTGGGGTTTGAACCCACGACCTCAAGCATACAAGGCGCGCGCTTTACCACTGGGGTGGTGATACATCCATTGTTTGAAATGAAACAACAAATATACAAGGTATGACTTGGTTTTGGCTTGCCCAAGGCAAGTTTTGGCTCAAAAACGTGAAGGTCATAACTTTCTCAATTCTTAATGGTTTGAGACAAAATTTATATGTATATGGGCCAGAACTTCACAAGGAATCCAATGGTGGTGGTGGTTTTTTCAAATCACACTCCCTCCTCAAAACCCGATAGTGGTTTTGAAAATGACCTATAATTGCAATTTCTATGCTATACTTTGATGCAGGCATGGATTACATGATCAAATGGCACAAACACAACACATATGACATGTATAATATATGCATACTCAGTGGACTTCAAATGCACACATGTTTTGGTGAGTGCAAGTTGAGAGGCTTACCCTTCTTTGGGATTTTGGAGTTTTCTCTGCAATCTACCAACCCTCTTGCTCCAGATGTGATTTTATGCTTTGAACCACCTCAAATGATCCCTTGGATGCTTTTAGGATGGTTAGAATTGACTGGTACCTGCAAAAACACAAACAGTCCCTTTCTAGCAAAAGGGGTCAAAAGTGACCAAAATAGCAACTCTCTCAAATGGTGTTCCAGATGGTGGGAACCATTTGGGACAGTTCAAGGATGATATTTGGAGTGTGTTTGAGGTTTTATCTGGTTTGGAAAGTGACTGAATCATGACATGGCTTGAAAAATGCAAAAAAAGCCTATTTTGATGTTTTGAGAGGTGACTTTGTGATTTTGTGATTACAGGTCACTTGTGATAGTTTGCACAGCTTACATATGATATATATGAGGTGTGTGTGTAATTGATTGTGATGGAATTGCTCTCTATCTCAAAAACTCAAAGTTACTTGCTTTGGAAGGAAAATTTGAGGTGAAAGAAGAGATTTTGAGGAAAGCATCTGTTTGATGGCTTTGGTGTACTCAAACTGAACACAATTGAGCTCTATTTATAGTAGAGCAAGTTTGTTTTGGGATCCACAGTGAGTGGCAACTGCAGCAGAGGTTTGGCCAATGATGTCCAATGGAAATCCAAGTCTCCTCTATCCATTGACTAGAGGTTAGGGCACAGGGTTGTGGTTCCCTTGGTCTTGGATAAGTCTTAACTGATTTCAGATGAGAATGGCTCAGTCCATGCCACCTTGATGCTTCCATTGAATGCTCAAATCCAAATTTGAGGTCTTGTCCCTATTTTGGCCATTCTAGGTTCAACATGCTATTTCTTGTTCCAAAGACTTTGGAGGCTTGGCTCAGTGATTGTCCCCTTTAGATTCAATCCTCAGATGTGTCCAAGTGGATAGGAGCATTTGGATTTGGCTGATTTTGGCAAATCGACCAAAAATGCAAATTCTGCCTTGCCTTGACAGATTTCAACAAAGCAACTTCCCAATGTCATAACTCATAGCCCAAATGGAATTGGGTAATGTTCTTGGCCATTTTGGGAAGCCCTTACATGATACAACAACTGTTTGAACATATTTGGTTTTGATCTCTTTTGAATCCAAGTGAAAAATCCCCCTACATTTGGCAAAAAGTGAAGACAGATTTGGACTTAGTGAAAATTTCAGTAAGTGTTGGAAAAAGTGACATTTTCATTTTTCAGCCATTTTGATCATTCCATAACTCAAAATCCTTAATGAATTGGAATGACTTGTAGTTGAAGTTTTTGTAGAGGGTAATGAGGGCTACAAATCCATCTTTGGATGAGGAAAATTGGCTTTGTGGTTTAGGAGTTATGATCCTCCAAAGTTGGGACCCTAGCCACTTTATTTTTAACTTAGAAAATTTTCTAAGTTTTTATGGTTACCCCTTTTACAAGTAATCCAAATTTTCTTGATTTTTCTTGATGAATGATGATTCAAATCATACATAAACATCATTTTAGGGTTAAAAATCCATTTTGGTGAAAAATCTCAAAAAGTCAAAGTTGACTTTTGTGCACAGTTGACTTTTTATCAGATGAATTTCAAACTGTGCAATTCTTCAGGAAATCATGTCCTTGACCTAAATCAAACTTGATGGACATGTTCCAAGGGAGGGTATATTGAGGCATGTTCTAGGGTTTGGGAGCTTGTCCTGGTCAAAAGTCAAAGTTACAGTTGACTTTCCTCGCGAAACCCTAATTGTGGTGCAGATGAAATTGAGACTTGTTGCTCAAACTTCTTGGATTAATCCATTGTTCCAAATGGACCAATATAGTACATTAGAGACCCTTAAACCCTCTCTTGAGGTCTTGGCTCATGATTTGCCCTAAAAGTCAACTTAGGGGTGAATTAGGTCAGGAAACCCTAATTCCTGATTTTTGATGAATGCATCCCCTGAGGCAAAATTGACTTGATGATTGGGCCCATGAGGTCCCATGGATCATATTAGGTTATGTTTTGGATCTTTGGCTCATACCCAGAGGAAAATTTCCATTTGGAGGCCCTGGTCGACCAAAACCCTAATTTGGTGACACTGGCGATTTAAGGCTTGATCCACCTAGAAGGGAGCAGCTTTGTGCTTAATCCTTAAAGTGGGAGTCCTCTTGATCCCTTGTAGCTACTTGAGAGGTTAGACAAGTTGAAGATCATGTCATTCCTTGATTGATCCTTTGTCTAAAGCTCTGAGAGGGCTTGAAACCCTAAATTTGATAGTAGTGGATGCTCATCCATCTTTGGGGAGACTGATGATTTATGATGGTTCCTCCATATTGTGATGATGATTTACACAATGATGGGAAATCTTAGTAGTCAAAATTTGGGGTATGACACTCGGGTTCCTGGTATCACATGATTATCAGGGCTGTAAAGTGGGTTGCGAAGACGATGAGGGTTGTGCCCTTGTCCAGGAAATTGCTTACGATGGTCAGAGAAATCAAAAGGCTCCCCTATTCATCTATCTACCGGGACCACTACCATATGAATCAACTAAGGGAGTCCCTTACAAATACGGTGCAACAACAGTTAAGAATGGAAAGGAAATTCGATTACCCTTTGTCGTGAATATTGCAGACATCAGTCGAGTAACACAGAGTGGTAGAATCTTCAACAGAGGAGTTGGAGAACCCAGCAAAGAAAAGGAACCTCAGACAGAAGTTCCCAGTCCACCAGTCGGTCAATCCAGTAATCCCGACCTTTCAAAAAACGATGATGAGATGTTAAAGCTCATCCAAATGAGTGAATACAACATTGTTGATCTGCTATTAAAAACTCCTTCAAAGATCTCGGTATTATCACTGTTACTTAGTTCAGAAGCGCACAGGGAGGCTCTACAAAAAGTCTTAGAGCAGACCTTTGTGGAACAGGATGTGTCAATTAGACAGTTCGATAGCATTGTCTCTAACATCACTTCCTGCAACAACTTAGGGTTCAATGATGAGGATTTTCCAGAGGGGGGCAAAGGCCACAACATGGCGCTCAATATCACAGTTAACTTCCAGTACGATGCTTTAGCCAGCGTACTAGTAGACACAGGGTCAACCCTGAATGTTATGCCAAAGTCCACTTTGATACAATTATCATTCAAAGGACCTCCGATGAGAACCAGCGAGGTCATTGTCAAAGCATTTGACGGATCCAGAAAAACGGTTATCGACGAAGTCGACCTTCCCATAACTATTGTTCCTCACACTTTCCAAGTCACTTTCCAGGTCATGGACATCCGGGCAATATACAGTTGTTTATTAGGAAGACCTTGGATACATCACGCTGGGGCGGTCACTTCAACCCTCCACCAAAAGCTAAAGTTCATCCAGAACGGCCAACTCGTCACAGTCTGTGGAGAACAGGCCTTACTCGCAAGCAACTTATCGTCATCCACTTATGTATAACAAGAAGGGGTGATCAGAACCCAGTTCCAAACACTTTTACTTCACAAGGACAACAAATACGAAGGGGGAACTTTGATTTCCTCGTACAAAGATGCTATCAATGCGGTCAAGAATACCAACACAACAGGATGGGGGCAGCTTGTCATTTCTGTTGACAATAAGAAAAGGAAAGGTCTTGGCTTTTCCTCAACTTGTACGCAAGCTGCTACCAACGATGAAAGTCTTCATCCCATTCAAAACTTCTTCCACAGTGGAGGTTTCCTTTACCCAATGCCTCAAGAAGTACATACCATCAATAAAGATGATTCCTTCGATACGGAGGAAGAATGGAAGTCCTATCTCAACGAGGATGGTTATACGTCTCAGGGCGAAACGCAAACTCCCTTTTTCTTTCTTGCACAGGGGCCGAGATTTATACCGAGGTCAGACGTCAAAGTGATATATGGAGATTGTGATCTGGAAGGATGTTGTGCTCCGCCAAACTCATTAAAGGAGGACACTCTGATGAAAGACAACTTTGATACCAGCTATTATGGCCCGATGGATGGTTTGCCATTATGGCAGCCTTACCCAAGAAACTTAGGGCAAGAAACTCAGCCGAACAATGAAAATCAGTTGAGCATCAATGAAAAGAATACCTGCGTCCCCACCATGTCATGGGATCAACACCCAGGTTATCCTGAAAATACTCAGCACGACGATGAATTCGCAACGTTTACAGGACTAGAATTCATTAACTATGCTTTTCCCGAGGTCAACGTCATCGAGAGGGATGACTCCTCCAGTTCCAAAGAAGTGTGGGACACCTTGGGACATCCGAGTGAAAGATACGACTTCAAGGTCAAATACACCACTCCTTAAAGCTCTCGTATCAGGCTCAAGGACATCCAGCCGGCTGGATGGGGAGATTTTCCTGAGAGCACAAATACTAGGAAAAATACAACAGAGGAATCCTCCTACGACAACTCTGCCTGGGAGACAGATTTCAATGATCCTGCTCCACCAGAAATTAGCGTCATTTCTGAAGACAAATCGAGGAAAGTACCAAACTTTGTGATTCATCGAGGAGTTCGCCGCCAATGGGTTGCGGTCAATGTTCCTAAGATTGTTCATAAGTCAAAGTAATTGCCATCTTTACTTTAACCTTTCACCCTACCCAGGTGAAACAGATGTTTTGATAGGACTCGATTTCTGTAAATTTCCCTTTTCACTTTGCCCAAAGCGACAGGATTTTGTTTTATAGGGCTTTAATTTCAAGAATCGACTTGTTCATTAATAAAATAACGTCGTTCTGTAATTTCCGCAGTTAATTGCTGTTTTCTCTTTTCGCTTTTCTCAGAAAATGGTAATCCTAAAAAATATCTCAAATAATAAAAACAAGCAGTTTTTCAAAAAAATACACTGTACACACTTGCATTTTCTCTATCTCTTCTAAAAACAATCATCACGTCATGCAGATTGCTTGTTTTAAACCCAGTTGAAACATACGATCTAATGCCTTCTCCCAACTTTGAGTTCCCGGTATTGGAGGCTGAAGAAGAAAATGACGACGAAATTCCAGAGGAGATCTCCCGACTACTCAGACAAGAGGAAAGGTTCATTGAACTTCACAAAGAGCCGTTGGAAACGATCAACGTGGGTTCCGAAAAAGAGAGAAAAGAAATCAGGATTGGGGCACTGCTCACTCCAACTGCCAAAGAAAGTCTGACGAAACTTCTTAGAGAGTTTCCCGATGTATTCACTTGGTCCTATCAGGATATGCCAGGGTTGGATACCAGCATCGTGGAACATCATCTACTGTTAAGGTCAGAATATCCGCCGGCAAAACAAAGGTTGAGACGGACTCATCCAGACATGGCTGTCAAAATCAAAAAGGAGGTACAGAAACAGATTGACGCAGGTTTCCTCGCTACATCTGAATATCCTCAAGGGTTATCCAACATCGTACCAGTTCCGAAAAAGGACGGAAAGGTCAGAATGTGTGTCGATTACAGAGATCTAAACAAGGCAAGTCCAAAGGACGACTTTCCCTTGCCACACATAGATATGCTGGTAGACAGTACAGCAAAGTTCAAAGTCTTCTCTTTCATGGATGGATTCTCGAGCTATAATCAGATAAAAATGGCACCGAAAGACATCGAGAAAACTTCGTTCATCACCCCATGGGGTACCTTTTGTTACAAGGTAATGTCGTTCGGTTTGAAAAACGTTGGGGTAACCTATCAAAGGGTCATGACTACTCTGTTTCATGACATGATACACAAAGAAATCGAAGTGTATGTAGATCACATGATTTCCAAATCTAAAATAGAGGAGGAGCGAGTGACCCACCTGTCAAAACTATTCGAGCGTCTGAGAAAGTACAAACTCTGCCTGAATCCCAGCAAGTGTACATTCGGTGTTCGTTCAGGGAAACTTTAAGGGTTCATCGTCAGCTAGAAAGGAATTGAGGTTGATCCTAACAAGGTCAATGCCATTCAAGAAATTCCTTTTCCAAAAACTAAAAAACAAGTCAGAGGATTCCTGGGACGTTTGAACTACATCTCCAGATTCATATTCCTCATGACCGCGACATGTGCGCCAATCTTCAAATTGCTCAAGAAGAATCAGAACTACGTTTGGAAAGAAGATTGCCAAACTGCCTTCGACAACATCAAGGAATATCTGTTGAACCCACCGATTCTATCACCTCCAATGGAAGGAAGGCCGCTGATCATTTACTTAACAGACTTGGAAGACTCCATGGGTTGTGTACTTGGCCAACAAGACGAAACAAAAAGAAAAGAGTCTGGCATCTACTATTTGAGCAAGAAATTCACCGACTGTGAGACTTGGTACACTATGCTCGAGAAAACTTATTGTGCTCTGGCTTGGGCAGCCAAACGTCTTCGCCAGTATATGATTCGTTACACTACTTGGTTGATCTCATAAATGGATCCAATCAAGTATGTCTTTGAAAAGCCTGCTCTCACGGGAAGGATTGCCCGTTGGCAAATGTTGCTATCAGAATATGACATCGAGTACCCCGCTCATAAAGTCGTTAAAGGAAGTGTTTTATCCAATCATTTGGCTCATCAACCGATTGACGATCAGGAATCAGTCAGATTTGACTTCCCAGACGAAGATGTCACGTATCTAAAAATGAAAGACTACTATGAACCATTACCCAGTGAAGGGCCCTAACAAGATTCCTACTGGGGACTTATCTTTGACGGAGCTGTCAATCATTACAGAAACGGAATTGGGGCAATTATTATAACACCTCAGGGTACCCACATTCCTTTCACCGTTAGACTTACATTCAAGTGCACAAACAATGAGGCCGAATACGAAGCTTGTATCATGGATCTCGAGGTAGTGATTGATTTGAGGATCAAGAACTTGGATGTATATGGCGACTCAGCTTTGGTCGTCAATCAGATCAAAGGAGATTGGAACACCTACCAATCAGGATTGATTCCTTACTAAGACTACGCAAGAAGGTTGTTACCCTTCTTCAACAGAATCGAGTTTCATCACATCCCTCGTGATGAGAATCATATGGCTAATGCATTAGCCACTCTCTCTTCCATGATTAGTGTAGGTCATTGGAATGACTTACCTAAGATCGACATAAAACGCCTTGAACGGCCCGCTTACATCTTCACATTGAAGCAGTCATAGACGACAAACCTTGGTATCACGATATCAAATGTTTCCTTCAGAAACAAGAGTACCCACCTGGGGCACTAAAGAAGGACCGAAAGACCCTCAGAAGACTAGCAGGCAGCTTCTTTCTGAGCGGTGATACACTCTATAAGAGGAACTTTGACATGGTCTTGCTTCGATGCGTCGACAGACCAGAAGCAGACATACTGATAAAAGAAATTCACGAAGGGTCCTTTGGCACTCATGCCAACGGACATGCAATGGCGAGAAAAATTCTGAGAGCAGGGTACTATTGGTTGACAATGGAATCTGATTGCTACAAGTACATAAGGAGGTGTCACAAGTGTCAGATAAACTCTGACAAAATCCATGTACCACCAACGCATCTCAAAGTTCTCTCTTCCCCATGGCCTTTTTCCATATGGGGAATCGACATGATCGGCATAATCGAACCTAAGACTTCGAACAGACATCGGTTCATCTTGGTAGCCATTGATTACTTCACCAAGTGGGTCGAAGTAGCATTGTACACCAATGTAACCCGACAAGTGGTGGTCCGATTTATCAAAAATAATATCATCTGCTGTTATGGTGTTCCGAGCCAGATCATTACTGATAATGGATCTAACTTAAACAACAAGATGATGAAGGAGTTGTGTGCTGAGTTCAAGATCAAACACCATAACTCATCTCCCTACCGACCCAAGATGAACGGAGCGGTAGAAGCGGCTAATAATAACATCAAGAAGATTGTTCAGAAGATGGTTGTAACCTACAAAGATTGGCACGAGATGCTACCCTTTGCTCTTCATGGTTATCACACATCTGTCCGCACTTCAACAGGGGCTACCCCTTTCTCTCTAGTATATGGCATGGAAGTAGTTTTCCCCATAGAAGTAGAGATCCCGTCAATCCGAGTATTTATGGAAGCTAAGCATACAGAAGCTGAATGGTGTCAAAGTCGACACAACGAACTAAACTGATTGAGGAAAAGCGAATCACGGCACTATGCCATAGTAAGTTTGTAATACCCTAAATTTTGACCACTTAGATTTCCCATCATTGTGAAAATCATCATCATAATATGGATGAACCATCATGCTTCATCAGTCTCCCCAAAGATGGGTGAGCATCCAATACAATCAAAATTAGGGTTTCAAGCCCTCTTTGAGTGCTTAGACAAAGGATCAATCAAGAAATGACATGATCTTCAACTTGTCTAATCTCTTAAACATCCACAATGGATCAAAAAGGACTCCCACTTCAAGGATTAAGCACAAGGCTGCTCCCTTCTAGGTGGATCAAGTCTCAAGATCGACAGTGTCACCAAATTAGGGTTTTGGTCGACCAGGGCCTCCAGATGGAAATTTTCATCTGGGCACAAGGTAATGATCCAAAACATAACCTAATATACTTCATGGAACCTCATGAACCCATGCATCAAGTCAATTTTGCCTCAGGGGATGCATTCATCAAAAATCAGGAATTAGGGTTTCTTGACCTAATTCACCCCTAAGTTGACTTTTGGGACAAACCATGAGCCAAGACCTCAAGACATGATTTGAGGGTCTCTAATATACCATATTGATCCATTTGGAACAATGGATTAATCCAAGAAGCTTGAGCAACACGTCTCAATTTCATCTGCACCACAATTAGGGTTTTAAGAGAAAAGTCAACTGTAACTTTGACTTTTGACCAGGACATGCTCCCAAGTCCTAGGACATACCTCAATATACCCCATGACACCCATGGAACATGTCCATCAAGTTTGATTTAGGTCAAGGACATGATTTCCTGAAGAATTGCACAGTTTGGAATTCATCTGATAAAAAGTCAACTGTGCACAAAAGTTAACTTTGACTTTTTGAGATTTTTCACCAAAATGGATTTTTAACCCTAAAATGATGTTAATGTATGATTTGAATCATCATTCATCAAGAAAAATCAAGAAAAGTTGGATAACTTGTAAAAGGGGTAACCATAAAAACTTAGAAAATTTTCTAAGTTAAAAATAACGTGACAAAGGTACCAACTTTGGAGGACCATAACTCCTAAACCACAAGGCCATTTTTTCTCATCCAAAGATGGATTTGTAGCCCTCATTATCATCTACAAAAACTTCAACTACAAGTCATTCCAATTCATTAAGGATTTTGAGTTATGGAGTGATCAAAGTGGCTGAAAAGTGAAAAAGTCACTTTTTCCAACACTTAGTGAAATTTTCACTAAGTCAGATTTTGCCTCACTTTTTGCCAAATGTAGGGGGATTTTTCACTTGGAATCAAAAGAGATCAAAACCAAACTTGTTCAAACAGTTGTTGTATCATGTAAGAGCTTTCCAAAATGGCCAAGAACATTGCCAAATTCAACTTACACCATGAGATATGACATTGGCAAGTTACCTTGCTGAAATCTGTCAAGGCAAGGCAGAATTTGCAACTTTGGTCGATTTGTCAAAATCAGCCAAATTCAATTGCTTCTATCCACTTGGACACCTCAGAGGATTGAATATAAAGGGGATAATCACTGAGCCAAGCCTCCAAAGTCCATGGAACAAGAAATAGCATGTTGAACCTAGAATGGCCAAAATAGGGACAAGACTTCAAATTTGGAATGAGGCATTCAATGGAACCATCAAGGTGGCATGGACTGAGCCATTCTCATCTAAAATCAGTCAAGACTTATCCAAGACCAAGGGGACCATAGCTCTGTGCCCTAACCTCTAGTCAATGGCTAGAGGAGACTTGCATTTCCATTGGCCAACATTGAGGAAACACCTGCTGCAGTTGCCATTCACTGTGGATCCCAAAAAAAACTTGCTCTACTATAAACAGAGCTCAATTGTGATCAATTTGAGTACACCAAAGCCATCAAACAGATGCTTTCCTCAAAATCTCTTCTTTCACTCCAATTTTGCCTTCTAAGGCAAGTCACTATCGGGTTTTGAGTTTGAGAGCAATTCCAATCAAACCAATCACTCACACACCTCACATACATCACATATGAGCTGATCAAACACTTAGATTACTTCTGAAACACCAATTTCACAAAATCACCAGCTGGTTGCTCAAGGTTTTAACCAAAGTGCAGCTGAGGTACCACAAAATGATCCAGCCAATTTCAATCAAGTCCAACCATCCAAACACAATCCATAGGGTGTAGGGAAGCTGTTCAGATCATCACAACTCATCTGTAACACCTCCAGATCAAAAATCACTTTGAACTTGTTGTCACGACCTAAAGGTAAGCCTAAACTTGGGCATCTCTCAATCTATGCATATTTCCTCGCACAATAATTTGGCCATATGTTCATAATCATGCATGGAATGTTTTCCCTCAATTAATTGCATTGTTTGAATCGTGTATCAAAAATCCTAGCCTTCATGCAGAAATTAGGGTTCTTGAGGTCTCTTCGTGATTTCTTGTTGTATGTTTAATTTAAATGAAATTAATGGATATAGACATTGATATGTGGATTGCATGATATGATTTCGTATTCAGTGAGATTGAATAGAAAATGAAAATCTGAGAAACCAAGAACACGCGCGTGTTCTTCAGCTTGTTCTTGGCGCCATTTTTAGAAATTAAAATATTTGAATTTTGTGATTTTGTTTAATTGATTCAAAAATTAATTTTTCTCTGAGTTTTAATGATTTTGAGTTGATTCTTTTTTTAATAATTCACAAAAATGTTAAAATATTTTATTTTCCCAAAAAATCCCAAAAATATTATTTATTTCATATAATTAATATTTTTGTAAAGAATTAATATTTTGATTGTTTTTGGCATTTTAAATATTTTTTCTACGTTGATTTTGCAACTTTTAATGCTTTCTAATTATTTTGTAGGTCAATACTTAATTTTTGAAGCATTAATCCAAGATCACAATTTGTTTTCCATGTGTTAAACAATTTTTGATCATTTTAATTGAATTTTTATTCAATTAAATACATTTTGAAAACAAATTAGGGTTTTGGATTAATTCAACCCTCATAAATCATTTTCAAAAAACATCTTGGGCCTCTTGAGAGAGTGTAAGACCCATCCCCCCTTGTACAAAAACTTTTTGGCCCTCACTCATTGTATAAGTCCCCCTGTACAAGTAAACGGCGCGATCGTCGCCCGTTTAAAAATAAAAAATCATCTGGGCCTCTCCTTGAGCTATAAGACCCATTCAAAACACTTTGGGTCTCTATTAGAGTGTAAGACCCAATCCCCCTTTTAACCAAACATCTTGGGCCTCACTTATTGTATAAGTCCCTATGCGTTAAAAGAAAACCTCAGCGCAATCGCCATTTTTTAACGAAAAATCATTTGGGCCTACCCCCGTGTTATAAGCCCCACTCTTTTTCTTTAAACCTTTTGGGCCTCTTGAGAGAGTGTAAGACTCATCCCTTTGTACAGAAAACATTTTTGGGCCTCAGTCACTTGTATAAGTCCCTCTGTACAAAGTCAAACAGTGCGCTCACTGATAAAACCCTGGGCCTCTCCTTGAGCTGTAAGCCCCAAATCTTTCTTTTTCAAAGCACTTTCTCCTTTGATTTTGAATATACTATTGTTTTCAATCTTTCTTTGTTGAACAACTAACCAAACAGCATGGAAGCACTACAACCGAGTAAGTGGTTATCGCTTTCATTTACTGCTTTCATATATATATATATATAACTGTATTGTGGGGCTGCTCACTGTAAGTCTCCTTTCATAAACTCATATATACTGTGTAATAATAGTATAGATATTTCGAGTTTCCCCAGCAACTACGTCTAGCACTAGGTAAAAGCCATTTCATTTATTCGTAGAAATAGACGCCTAGATCCCCAATAGGAGCACCAGATACAGTCTTCTCTTCGGCTGTCCTCCTTAGGAATCGTCAAGAAGCTCTACTCCCCAAGATGAATGTATTCTCCGTGAATGGCATCTTTGAGTTTCTTCCAAATTCTCAAACTTTCCTGACTTGATCTATTCCTTGTGGATAGCTTGCCTTGAATATCTCGGGGTTTGGGTACCCACTACGGTCATAATCTTGGACCTTAACTAAGGAACCATCTTTAAAAGCTAAAAGTCGCTGGATAGTAAACCTCGCACGTTTACCAGTGGTTTTTATCTTTTAGAGAGTTATCTCTCCTAATGGAAAGGAGATGATAGACCCACGGGCTTCTTAAAAGCATCGGCCTCCTCTTGGGCATTGTTCAAGGACCCACAGGCTTCCTAAAAGCAACCCCGCCTCCTCTTGGGCTTCGTACAAGGACCCTACGACTTCTTAGAAGTATTCACAGCCTCCTCTTAGGCTTCGTATAATGATCTCTTCCTCCGGGAATGATAGCCTCCTCTTGGGCTTAGTACAAGGACCCGTCGGCTTCTTAAAAGATTCCAGCCTCCTCTTGGGCTTCGTACAAATTGTCCCGACGACCTCCTAGAGGTATAAGAACAGAACCTAGTCATCCTCATAGAACAGTCCTTTCATAGAGTCTACTACTGTTTCTCACAGCATAGTACAAAAGATAAAACTCTAGACACGGACAGTCTAACTTCCTTGAGTCTCAAAGACATTCTCAAGTGACCCCTTCGTTAAATAGGAAGGAAACCCGCAGACTCGGACAGTCTCAATACCCTTTGGATTTCCAGTTTCCCCAAAGAAAAGGAAACAACCCCGATCCTCAGATCTAACCCATGAGTACAGTGATGCTCATATAAGAACTGATTTTCTCTTTCAAAATCAGTATATTGGACCCGTCACTTAACTGACACAATAACCTTAGCCTTCTATTAGGCTTTGTACAATGATTCTCCCCAGCGGAGTCAAACAACGTTTTAGCCTCTCTCTCGGGCTTCGTACGAGACACATAAAGACTCCTCGTTGAGTCAAACAAATAATAGCCTCCATCTCGGGCTTCGTACGAGACACAAAGACTCCTTCGTCGGGTCAAAATCTTTTAGCCTCTCTCTCGGGCTTTATACGGGACACAAAATAGCCTCCTCTTAGGCTTTGTATAATGATTTTCCTAGAGGAAATTAGCCTCCTCTTAGGCTTTGTATAAAAAAAACCACTGGTTGATCCAATTAATCTTTTAGCATCAAAGTTGTGCCTCGTTCACAGTACACAAACATCAACAACTCCTTTCCCTTCATCTAATCGCTGTAAGCGGCAAGCCTCAAGATTGTTTACATCCATGCCACTGTCCCTCTTTTAGCATGAGGAATTCCTAAGGAAAGATGGTGTTGCTCTATACTGAGTTAAAGTCTTCTCCTTCAGGTTAAAACCCTTTCTTCAGAAATTATGGCATTGCTCGGATCCGCGTATCCCAGTTAAAGTAATTCTCCTTCTCCCCTCTTTAGAGATGACAAATTCTCTCTAAAGTCGAGGTTTTTCAGCTTCACATCTTGGGCTTTGAACAAGATACAAACCACCTTTCGCTTCACGTCTTGGGCTTTGAACAAGACACCAAAAACACCCATTTCCTCCCATAGAATAGGAGGAACTACGAACGCTCTGATTTCCCTGTTTCGGTAAACGGGAATACGTAGGCATAAGATTGAAAGAAAAATCTTAACGAGCACAATCAACAAAAAACCCAAATCCCATATCTCCATCAATCAAAAGCAGTAATTCAAAAGCATCAGTCCTAACATCTTAATCCTTGTTCCCCGCCAGAAACCTTCTGCCCAGGTAAAAAGAAAGAAACTGTATTGGCGAAAATACAAATAACCAGTACAAAGGCCCCCCACATTGATAGCATTCGTAACCTAACAGACCGCTGTTTAAACTCAGTATGCAAGCAGGGTTAATTGGAGACATCTATTTCCCTTCCTTATTCAGCTCACAATAGGATAAAAAATGAATCGACCTGTAGTTTAAGCTCAACCGCAGAGAGCGACCAGCGCTTAAGAACCGCGTCCAAAATCGCTCGCTACACAGTTGTATCAGCAAAGAATGAAGAAGGCGTTTGACAAAAAGGTCCGACCTCGTGTCTTCAGGAAAGGAGACCTTGTGCTCAATAAGATACAATCATTTTTCACTGATTCCCGGGGCAAATGGACTCCGAATTATGACGGCTCATATGTGGTCAAGAAAGCTTTCTCAGACGGAGCCTTGAGACTTGCAACCATGGATGGAGAGGAATTTTTCTACCCACAATTATTGACGTAGTCAAGAAATACTTCGCCTAAAAAAAACGTCTCGGTGGATTAAAAACCCGAAAGGGCGGTCCAAGCAAAAATTTGAGACATGATCAAAAATCATCCCGGTGGATTGGAAACCTCAAAGTATAATCCAGGAAAAAATTAGGGATAATGGTAAGTAACTACGTTCGACAAAGGGGCAAGTCCCTCGGTAGCAGTTACATCATCCGTTAGGAAAACTCCAATCAAGGTCATCTTCGACAGAAGCTCAGGATGCCCCGAAGTCAGAGTTGGTATAAGGATAGTGGTCGTTATGTTTCAATGTAGCCCTTTTCCCTTAAATTACCATTTTCTAAACTTTGTAAATACTCTATGTAATCACCCGTTTGGACTGATTTCCATCCTATCAATACAATTTGAGCCTTAGTGCTTTTTCTTGCAATTCTTGTTTGTTTTAGCTTTACAGAACGACATTTAACCATGATTAATGATTCTTGAAACAAAAAAAATGAATTTACTTGTCAAACATTTTCTACTTTTAAATAAAGATGGCAATTCTTTTGACCGTTGAACATCGAAAGAACATCGATCACTTCTCCAGAAGCAAGCGAGCTTCAAAGTGCAGAATCAAAGTATTCCTTCTAAACCAGGTCACCTGAATGAAGGATCAACAATTTCAGATGCGAATGTTTCGTCCGACATCACCGGCAGAATTCTTATCTCCTAAGCCCGACCAGCGTAGCTCCCCACGAGGACTACTTTTCCTAAGCAAGACAGAATTGCTATCTTGGACAAATGGTACTTCTTCATCCCAGTAGTGGCCGAGTATCCAGTAGTGTTCATTCGTTAGTCTGTATGTCACGTCAGTTTTGTCAATATAAACATACATACATCATGCACTACTGATTTACATTCATATTCATATTGTATCACTATCACTCTAGTCGGTCTTGTACCCTAGTGATAAAAGTCTTCCCAATCGAGTTGTCAAGTATTTCCTTGTCAGGAAATGTTGCATCTGCACTATCTCTCTCCTCCAGTTTATTTCTAGATTGGAGCAGGTCCTTGACCACTTTGATAACTTGAACCTCTAAACAACAAGAAAGCGTTTGACAAATATCACTCTTCGCCATCGAATATGATATCTTTGCTTTCCCGGATTAAGGAAAATCCCTAGAGAAAGCCTCTCAACTAAAGACTTTCAGCAACACATTGGTCCTTCTCTCCAGAAAGTCAATGTCAACAAAGTCATCGGCACCTCAAAATTAGGAACATTGTATGGCATTTCTCTAAGAAGATCTCGAGAAAAGTATGATGTAATATCCCCAAACGAAAGCAGTCTCTCAAGAAGACTTGTTTTCCCCAGTAGAGTCGACAAATGGCGTCTCGAACAGAAAGGTTTGTGCTTCTCTACAATCAAAACTTTTTCCATCAAATGGCATCTCCCCAGGAAAATTCGGCGAGAAGTTTGAGGAAAACCGCTACCATAGTGTCCCTTGTCAAGAAAGTTTATTGACAAAAGAAACTGAGTCCAATTCCTTGGTAGGAAACCAGGATCGTGGGGAAGTTTATTTTAGAAACTGAGACCAGTTCCTTTGTAGGAAACCAGGATCGAGGGGAAGTTTATTTCAGAAACTGAGACCAGTTCCTTGGTAGGAAACCAGGATCGAGGGGAAGTTTGTATCAGAAACTGAGACCAGTTCCTTGGTAGGGAACCAGGATCGAGGGGAAGTTTATTTCAAAAACTGAGACCAGTTCCTTGGTAGGAAACCAGGATCGAGGGGAAGTTTGTAACAGAAACTGAGACTAGTTCCTTGGCTGAAGACCAGGATCGAGGGGAAGTTTACCTTTTCTAAGCTTCATTGCTTAGTAAAAGAAGATGAATGCGTAAATTTCCATTCTTAACCACCATCAAAATTTCGGGTATTCTGATATTTAATCATCTTGCACCCAGAATACCCGAATACCTTCGCCATTCACACCTTCGGGTCCAAGAAGATTAAATAGGGGCATCTGTCATACCCCAAATTTTGACCACTAGGGTTTCCCATCATTGTGCAAATCATCATCACAATATGGATGGGCCATCATACCTCATTAGTCTCCCCAAAGATGGGTGAGCATCCACTACAATAAAAATTAGGATTTCAAGCCCTCTCTGAGTGCTTAGGCAAAGGATCAATCAAGAAATGACACGATCTTCAACTTATCTAATCTCTTAAACATCCCCAATGGATCAAGAGAACTCCAACATCAAGGATTAAGCACAAGGCTGCTCCCTTCTAAGTGGATTAAGCCTCAAGATCTCCAGTGTCACCAAATTAGGGTTTTGGTCGACCAGGGCCTCTAGATGGGAATTTTCCTCTGGGCATGAGCCAATGCTTCAAAGCATAACCTATGATGCTCCATGGAACCTCATGGACCCAATCATCAAGTCAACTTAGCCTCAGGGGATGCATTCACAAAAAATCAAGAATTAGGGTTTCTTGACCTAATTCACCCCTAAGTTAACTTTTTGGACAAAGCATGAGCCAATACCTCAAGAGGGGATTTGAGGGTCTCAAATACATCACATTGATCCATTTTCAATAATGGATTGATCCAAGAAGCTTGAGCAACAAGTTTCAATTTCATCAGAACCACAATTAGGGTTTTGCGAGAAAAGTTAACTGTGCCTTTGACTTTTGACCAGGACATGCTCCCAAACCCTATGACATGATCCAATACACCCTATAACACCTATGAAATCAATCCATCAAGTTTGATTTAGGTCCAGGACTTGATTTCATAGAGGATCACACAGTTTGGAATTCATCTGACAAAAAGTCAACGGTGCACAAAAGTCAACTTTGACTTTTTGAGATTTTTCACAATTATGGTTCCTTAACCCTAAAATGATGTAAATGTGTGATTGGAATTATCATTCATCAAGAAAAATCAAGAAAAGTGGGATAACTTGTAAAAGGGGTACCAACTTTGGAGGATCATAACTCCTAAACCACAAGGCCATTTTTCCCCATCCAAAGCTGGATTTGTAGCTCTCATTACCCTCTACAAAACCTTCAACTACACCTCATTCCAAATTATCATAGATTTTGAGTTATGGAATGATCAAAGTCACAAAAAGTGAAAATGTCACTTTTTTCCAACACTTAGTGAAAGTTTCACTAAGTCAGAATTTACCTTACTTTTTTTCAAATGTAGGGGCATTTTTCACTTGGATCCAAAAAGTATCAAAACTAATTATGATCAAACAGTTATTGTATCATATGAGGGCTTTCCGAAATGGCCAAGAACTCCATCAAATTCCACTTGAGCCATGAGATATTACAATGGCAATATGCCTAGCTGAAAACTGCCAAGGCTAGGCAGAATTTTGCACTTTTGCTCGATTTGGCAAAATCAGATAATTCCAAGCCTTGTCATCACTTTGGACACATCTGAGGATCAAATCAAAAGGGAACAAACACTGATCCATGCCTCCAAAGTCTTTGGAAAAAGAAGTAGCATGCCAAACCTAGAAATCCCTAAAAGAGGGACAAAACTCCAATTTTGGATTAGAGAATTTAATAGATGCTTCGAGGTGGCATGAACTGAGCTTCCTCCAACTGAATTCAGTCAAGAATGATCCAACAACAAGGGAACCACAGCTTTGTGCTCTAACCTCTAGCCAATGGCTAGAGGAGACTTGAGATTCCAAAGTGCAACCATTGGCCAAACCTCTGCAGCAGTTGCCAGTCACTATTGCATGCAAAACAAACTTGCTCTACTATAAATAGAGCTCATTTTTTATCAGTTTGTGTACACCAAAGCCATCTAATGGATGCTTTCCTCAAAATCTCCTTCTTCATTCCAAATTTTCCTTCCAAAGCAAGTCACTATCGGGTTTTGAGTTTGAGAGCAGTTCCAACCAAACCAATCACACACACACACCTCATAAACATCATATAGAAGTGATCCAAACACTCACATAACATCTGGAACACCAAAATCACAAAATCACTAGCTAATTGCTCAAGTTCTTGACAGATTTGCAGTTGGGGTACCATCTCAATTCCAGATCATTTTAATCCACTCCAAGCATCCAGACACACTCCATAGCACCTAGGGAAGCTATCCATAACCTTGGAACCAAGCTGTAACACCTCTAACACAAAACACGATCACCAGCTGCAAGTGGTAAGTATGAGCTCTTCTAACTCTATGATCCATGCAATTTTTGCTGCACAATAATTTGGCCATATGTTCATAATCATGCATGGAGTGTTTTCACACAATCAATTGCATTGTTTGAATCGTGTATGGAATTTCTGAACCGTCATGCAAATTTTAGGGTTCTTGAGGTTTCTCTTTGATTTCTTATTCCATGTTTAAAATAACTGAAATTAAAGACCATAGACATGATCGTGAGGTTGAAACGAGTAGATTGATATGTAGATTGCATGATATAATCAAGTATTCAGTGAGATTGGATAGAAAATGCAAATCTGCAGAAACAGAGGGCGGCGCGTGTTCTTGCCCTTGTTCTTGGCGCCCTTTTTGAAAATTCAAATATTTAAATTTTGTGATTTTATTTAATTGATTCAAAAATTAATTTCTCTCTGAGTTTTAATGATTTTGAGTTGATTCTATTTTTAATAATTCACAAAAATATTAAAATATTTTATTTTACCAAAAAATCCCAAAAATATTATTTATTTCAAATAATTGATATTTTTGAAAAGAATTAATATTCTAATTATTTTTGACATTTAAGATATTTTTTCCTTCTTGATTTCGTAAATTTTAATGATTTCTAATCATTTTGTAGGTCAAAACTTGATTTTTGAAACATTAATCCAAGATCACAATTTGTTTTTCACATGTTTAACCATTTTGATCATTTTAATTGATTTTTTTATTTGATTAAAATATATTTTGAAAACAAGTTAGGGTTTTGATCAATTCAACCCTCATCAAATCTTTTTTCAAACACTTTGGGCCTCTAATAGAGTGTAAGACCCAAACCTTTGTAAATACAAACAATTTTTGGGCCTCAAACGTTGTATAAGTCCCGTTGTATTTCAAAAGTTCGGCGCGATCATCGCCCATTTAAAACAAACCATCTGGGCCTCTCCTCGAGCGATAAGACCCCTTAAAAATCATTTTTGGGCCTCTAATAGAGTGTAAGACCCAGTCCCCTTTTGAAACCAAAAACTTTTGGGCCTCAGTCATTGTATAAGACCTCTGTGTTTTCAAAACCTTGGCCCGATCGTCGCCCTTTTCAAAATCATCTGGGCTTCTCCTTGAGCTATAAGACCCATCTTTGTTCACTCTCAATCATTTTGGGCCTCTTGAGAGAGTGTAAGACCCATCCCCTTGTATAGAAAACCTTTCTTGGGCCTCAGTCACTTGTATAAGTCCCTGTACAAAACGACAGTGCGATCACTGATAATACCCTGGGCCTCTCCTTGCGCTGTAAGCCCCAGTTTTCCTTTAAAAAACACTTTATCCTTTGATTTTGTAACATACTGTTATTGTCAATTTCTTTGTTGAAACAACTAACCAAACAGCATGGAGCTCTACAATCGAGTAAGTGTTTACCCGATTTCATATGTATATAACTGTTCTGTGGGGCTGTTTCACTGTAAGTCTTCTTTTATAAACTCATATCAACTGTGTAATACTAGTGTTTCCCCGGTAACTACGTTTAGAACTAGATAGAACCTCGTCTCCCGACGTTCTCCCGGATATTTCAACATAACCTAAACCACGAGAATTTTCTTTTACAATAATTTTAGATAACTAGATCTAAGAAATTTCCCCCTTGAACAATTCATATAGAGAAGGCCAATGTTCCAAGTGAAACCCATTCTAGAACTGTTCATCAGCCTCCTCTTGGGCTTAGTGCAAGGACCCACAGGCGTCCTAAAAGCTTCCCCGTCTCCTCTTGGGCGTTGTACAGGGACCCGTCGGCTTCTTAGAAGTTTTCACAGCCTCCTCTTAGGCTTCGTATAATGATTCTTCCTCCGGGAAGATAGCCTCCTCTTGGGCTTCGTACAAATTATCCCGTCGGCTTCTTAAATGTTTTTCTCGCCTCCTCTTGGGCTTCGTACAAATTGTCCCGACGAACTCTTAAAGGTATAGGAACAAAAATTAGTCATCTTAATAGAACAGTCTTTCAAAGAGTCTAGATCTTTCTACCGCAAACGTACTGTCTCTTAATTCCTCTTAAGCATAATACAAAAGATAAAACTCTAGACTTGGATAGTCTAATCTTCTTGAGTCTCGAAGACATTCTCAAGTTCCTTTCAAAAATAGGAAAAAACACCCCTAGACTTGGGCAGTCTCAATACCCTTCGGATTCCCCGTTTCCTTAAAGAACAGGAAATAATCCTGGTCCTCAGATCAAATCCATGAGTATAATATTACCCATATAAGAACTAATTTTCTCTTTTAACCAACATACTGGACCTGTCACTCAACTGAAACCTTAACCTTAGCCTCCTCTTGGGCTTTGTACAATGATTCTCCCCAGCGGAGCTGACAAAATCACTCTCTTGTTGAGTATAAAAAGACTCTCTTGTTGAGTCAAACACCTTTAGCCTCCATCCCGGGCTTCGTACGAGATACAAAAACACTCTCTTGTTGAGTATAAAAGACTCTCTTGTTGAGTCAAACCTTTGCAACCTCCATCTCGGGATTCGTACGAGATACAAAATCACTCTCTTGGTGAGTATAAAAGACTCCCTTGTTGAGTCAAACAACTTTTAGTCTCCATCTTGGGCTTCGTACAAGACACATATAAAAACACTCTCTTGTTGAGTCAACCCTTTTGCCTCTATCTCGGGCTTCGTACGAGACATAAAAGCATCCTCCTGTTGGGTCAATAGCCTCCTCTTAGGCTTTGTATAAAGAAATCCCGGTTTGATTCAATCCACCTTTTAACATCAAATCATGCTTTGCTCAGAGTACACAAACATCAACAACTCCTTTCCTCTTCATCTAATTGCTGTAAGCGGCAAGCCTCTGGATTATTTACATCCACGCCACTGTCCCTCTTTTAGCATGATAAAAGTTCCTAAGGAAAGATGGCATTGCTCTAAACTGGGTTAAAGTCATCTCCTCCAGGTTAAAAATCCCCTATAGAGGAAATTATGGCATTGCTGGATTCATATATCCCAGTTAAAGTAATTCTCCTTTATAATCAGTCAACCAACAGTTGTGATAAACAGACCAAATATCCCCTTTAGAGATGACAAATTCTCTCTAAAGTCAACACCCTTTCAGCTTCACATCTTGGGCTTTGAACAAGATACAAACCACATTTAGCTTCATGTCTTGGGCTTTGAACAAGACACCAAAACACCATTTCCTCCCATAGAATAGGAGGAACTATGATCGCTCTGATTTCCTTATCCCGAGAATACGTAGGCATAAGATTGCAAAAGAATCTTAGCGAGCACACTAATAAAAAAACCCCAAAGTCCCCTACCTCCATCCAATCTGGTGCAGCATCCTAACAAATTCCCCATGAACAATCCCGGTATTTCTTTCTGAACAAAATAAGCAGAGAGAGGCCCCACATCCACATAGCATTTGTAACCTAATAGACCGCTGTTTAAACTCAGTATGCAAGTAGGGTTAGTTAGAGACATCTATTTCCCTTCCTTTGTCAGCTTTAATAGGATAAAAAATGAATCGACCTGTAGTACCCCAGAGCGACAGCGCTTAACAACCACATCCAAAAATCGCTCGCTACAGAAAAATGGCGCCCACTGTGGGGCCCTTATAAAGGAATATTGTCTCTCTGGTTGAAACCTTCTCTTAGGACGAGTCCTTGGGTTCACAAGGTTTCACCGAATGACGGTTCCATCGGGGAATGTCATTATTGCTAGGATCGGCCCTCACTAGGATCTTAGGTCAAAACCTTTAAGTTGAGAAGGTACCACAGAATGGCGACTCCGCCGGGGAGCCATTTTCTGTTAGGATCATAGGATTCATAGCTCTTAAGAAGTCTAGGACATTAGGACAAATATATATACTGCTTTTCCTAATTGATATCTGTGTTTACTTTTGTGCTAATGGGAATACGTGTGATGCCACATGTGGAAAGATTGAGTATACACCTAGGAAAAACATCTTTCAGTAGTGCGGAAGCTATCGAAAATAGTTGTCACTCGATACTACCCTCTTCTGAGATTCTTAGAAATACATCACCTAGCACGGTTCCCGGCCCGCTGATGTTATCTCGACAAGAATCAATGATTTTGAGAGACATGTACAAAAATCACTAGTATAAACCTTTGGGATGGGTAGAGCCCTGACCTCATGACACCGACCCTTTGACCCCATGTTTTTTCTATGTTTTTGTGTGCTACATTCATGCATTCATTTTAAAAACATTAAGCAAAGAAAAAATTTCTCTTCTAGTCTCTCTTTTTCAAATTAAACTAAAACAATGATTGCAAATGTCAGAGAGAAAAGGATTGCGCTTATGGATTTCGGTAGACGGAAAACTCACAAGTATACCTTCAAGGTTCCAAAACTAGAGGATTTAAGAGGATTAGCAAGGATGATCACTAACCCTGACGTTTTCAGAGCCAAGTACGGAGGTCTGCTACCTCTGTTAAGGGTCCATGTAATTGAAGGAATCATGGAGGCACTCATTCAGTTTTACGATCCGGTCTATCACTGTTTCACATTCCCGGATTACCAGCTCGCAGCAACGATGAAGGAATACTCTCACCTGATTGATCTATCCATTACTGATCAAGATTCCTTTTCCGGACTGGAAGAAACTCCAAAGGATCAAGTCATTGCAAGAGCAATCTATTTGGATGAGTCAGAAGTTAAGACTCACATGACCACTAAAGGAGGAATCCCAAGTTTACCAGCCAAGTTTCTGATAAAGAAGGCTCTGTACTTTGCCAGTATAGGGAACATAACTGCTTTTGAAAGCATCTTTGTTTTACTCACCTACGGGTTATGTTTGTTTCCCAACATTGATAACTTCGTCGATATCAACGCCATTAAGGTTTTTCTCATTGGAAACCATGTACCAACCTTGCTCGCAGATGCGTATCATTCGATACATTTAAGGAATTTATACAGTGGAGGAATGATCACGTGTTGTGTACCCCTACTATATAAATGGTTTATCTCCCATTTTCCTAAGTCTTCCGCTTTTTGGGATCATAAGAGCGCCTTACGTTGGTCGCCGAAAATCATGTCTCTTACCAACTCTGATATAGATTGGTACAATAGGATTTATGACGGGATCATAATCATTGACCGTTGTGGAAATTTCCCCAACGTACCCCTCATAGGAACTAAGGGAGGGATCAATTACCATCCAATTTTAGTTCGTCGACAATTTGGATACCCGATGAGGCATGTCCCGCGTATTGCTCATCTGGAAGGTCTTTTCTTCAAGGAAGGAGAAAATGACAGGGCACTAAAGACGGAAATAGTGCACGCTTGGAAACATGTTCATAAGAAAGGATGGGAGTCTCTAGGAAAACCGAACTCTATCTCGGTGGAGCCTTATCTCCACTTGGTACAAACTAGAGCTCTCAAGCGATAGATGCATTATCCTCATCACGGAGTTCTTCCACCAAGGGAATCTATCATGTACTTCATGACTGAAACGGAAAAACTTCAGGTTACTCTCAACAAAGTTTAACAGGAGAGGAGGTCTTGGAAGAACAAGTACCACATTTTCAATGTGGAGTGTACCAAAATACAGCAACTGCTGAAAGATAAGGATGCTCTAATTGAGATTTTGGAGCAACATGTTGTAGAAAATCAGGATGACCAAAGGAATTTGCTCGGTCCATTCACTTGGCAAAGGAATGACAACCCGACAACAGCCCAAGAGCCCCAGTCCAAGAAAAGGAAAGTACCAGAATCAGCACCCGAGTTCTCCTCAGAGAGGTCTCGGGACCCATTAGCTTAGGTTTCTGTTTCCGCACCTTGTAATTTACTGTATTTCCATTTCCATAATCCTTTGAATTCAATAAAATGGGGGTTTCCCCACTGTTTGATATTTGCAATCTAATTGTCGAAGTTTATTTTTGATTAAACCAAAAAAACAATTAATATAATCAATGTATTCATCATTCTCACTTAACACATTCTTCTTACCTACGAATCTCACGTTTGTGTCTCGGTTCTAGAGTCAAACTGTCTCATTCGTACAATACTCGGGCCAATTGTCAGAAAAAGATGGATGATCTCGAGGAAGAGAACAGAGAGTTGAAAGAAGAGACCGACGTTCTGAGAGAGGATATGAGAAAGCTTCGTAACGACATGCAAGCCATGGTAGAAGCTCAGCTACAAAGAACTGTGATCTCAGATATCACCTCAACGCCCATAGTGGAGAAGAATGATCCTAGGTATCAAATGTTGAAAGATTGTCCCTAGGGAATGCCTGTTAACTATATCCCGGAAGGATATATTCCGCCGATCACTGAAGATCATGGAATTATAGCAGAAGTTACTGGGCCTGAAGGTTACAAACTTCAGGAAAACGAGGATGCCAGAGGCATAATGAGGACTCATGAAGGTTACAAACTTCGGGAAACGCCAAGATTCACTGCCGTAGTAACGGTACCACCTCCTGTGGTGCACACTGTCCCGGAAGGACAGATTCCACAAATACCCACTGCCTCAACATGAATTCCAGGAGCAGTTCCTGGAAATGCAGAAGGAACTGCAAGCTATTCGCGGTCAGGATTTATTTGGAAAGGACGCCGTAGACCTTTGTTTGGTCCCTAATGTGAAAGTCCCACACAAGTTCCAAGTACCCGATTTTGAAAAGTACAAGGGTAACTCTTGCCCTCAAAGCCATTTGGTGATGTACGCTCGGCAAATGTCAGCTCAGACAGAGAACCAGGACCTATTGATTCACTACTTTCAGGAAAGTTTAATCGGTGCCGCATTAAAATGGTTCATGGATTTATACCGCGCTACGATTAGCACTTTCAGAGATCTTGGCACTGCCTTCGTCCAACAATATAAATACAATTTGGACATAGCACCAGACAGAGATCAACTCAGATCAATGTCGTAAAAGGACAAGGAAACCTTTAAGGAATACGCTCAGATATGGCGTGAAATTGCCGCTCAAATTTGTCCACCTCTTGAGGAAAAAGAGATGACAAAATTTTCTAAAAGACCTTGAGCTCATTTTACTATGACATAATGGTTGCCAGTGCGCCCAACGACTTTACCGAAATGGTCGGTATGGGAGTGCGTCTCGAGGAAGCCGTTCGAGAAGGACATCTAGTCAAAGACACTAGGTCGACAAGCGGTACTAAAAAATACGGTAGTGCTCTCCCTAAGAAAAAGGAGCAAGATATTGGGAATATCTCTCTCGGAAAGCAAAGCCGAAGGTACCAACCAGTAGCAGCTGTAACTCCTGCTACCAACCCTGCACCTGTTTCTATGTATCAACCTCAGGTTGCTCAAAGCCAACCGCAGTAGCAGCAATTTCAGCAAAGGACACAACAGCCTCTTCAGCAGGCTCGTCCTCAATACAACAATAACTGTACAATAGGGCCACCAGGATTTGATCCTATACCCGTATCGTACGTAGAACTATTTCTGTTACTACTGGACAAGGGGCCTGTCCAGACTAAGTCTCCTCTTACAACACCAGAAACTCTTCCTTTTTGGTTTAAGGTGGATCTGACTTGCCCTTACCATCAAGGAGGACCAGGGCATAACATAGAAAATTGTCTCAGTTTCAAATCCAACGTGCAAAAGCTTGTTAGGAACGGGGTCTTATCTATCAAATATACGAATCCTAATGTTCTCACAAACCCACTGCATCAACATGAGAAAGCTGCAGTCAATTTGATAGAGGGAGAGTCTAAAAACACCAATCAAATTCATGATGTACTCTTGTTAAGGGCCAACTTGGTCAAGATGCATTGTAGACAGAGTGGATATGGCCATGTGCCACCTCATAATTATCACTAGTGTGATATCTGCTCTAAAAGCAATCGAGGATGTTCTGTGGTGCAATCAGCTCTACGGGAACAGATGGATCTTGGATGGATCCAAGAGCACCGAGTTCGTGGAGTTAACATGGTTTATACGAATTCCAACACCATTCAAAACCACGATATCTGTGCGATGAATGTCAACCTGGAGGCAATGCACTCAAGGCAAAGCCAGTATCATAATCTGCCATGACATGATTACAATTCCTGTCTGACTTGCTCGGTAAACAAAAAAGGATGCTCTTTTGTACAAAAGGGCCTCCAGCGTCAGATGGATCTTGGATGGATTTAAAACTACCATGATAGGAATCATTATCAAATCAACATGATTCAATTTGCTTGATGAATACCAGCCTAGTGGAGTTACATGCTAAACAGTCCCGGCTCGGGTTCCTGGTATCACATGATTATCAGGGCTGTAAAGCGGGTTGCGAAGACGATTAGGGTTGTGCCCTTGTCCAAGAAATTGCTTACGATGGTCAGAGAAATCAAATGGCTCCCCTATTCATCTATCTACCGGGACCACTACCGTATGAATCAACTAAGGGAGTCCCTTACAAATACGGTGCAACAACAGTTGAGAATGGAAAGGAAATTCCATTACCCTCTGTCGTGAATATTGCAGACATCAGTCGAGTAACACAAAGTGGTAGAATCTTCAACAGAGGAGTTGGAGAACCCAGCAAAGAAAAGGAACCTCAGACAGAAGTTCCCAGTCCACCAGTCGGTCAATCCAGTAATCCCGACCTTTCAAAAAACGACGATGAGATGTTAAAGCTCATCCAAATGAGTGAATACAACATTGTTGATCAACTGTTAAAAACTCCTTCAAAGATCTCGATATTATCACTATTACTTAGTTCAGAAGCGCACAGGGAGGCTCTACAAAAAGTCTTAGAGCAGGCCTTTGTGGAACAGGATGTGTCAATTAGACAGTTTGATAGCATTGTCTCTAACATCACTTTTTGCAACAACTTAGGGTTCAGTGATGAGGATTTTCCAGAGGGGGCAAAGGCTACAACATGGCGCTCAATATCACAGTTAACTTCCAAGACGATGCTTTAGCCAGCGTACTCGTAGACACGGGGCCAACCCTGAATGTTATGCCAAAGTCCACTTTGATACAATTATCATTCAAAGGACCTCCGATGAGAACCAGCGAGGTCATCGTCAAAGCATTTGATGGATCCAGAAAAACAGTTATCGGCGAAGTCGACCTTCCCATAAATATTGTTCCTCACACTTTCCAAGTCACTTTCCAGGTCATAGACATCTGGGCAACATACAGTTGTTTATTAGGAAGACCTTGGATACATCAGGCTAGGGCGGTCACTTCAACCCTCCACCAAAAGCTAAAGTTCGTCCAGAACGGCCAACTCGTCACAGTCTGTGGAGAACAGGCCTTGCTCGTAAGTAACTTATCGTCATCCACTTATGTAGAACAAGAAGGGGTGATCGGAACCCAGTTCCAAACGCGTTTGCTACACAAGGACAACAAATACGAAGGGGGAACTTCGATTTCCTCGTACAAAGATGCTATCAAAGCGGTCAAGAATACCAACACAATAGGATGGGGGCAGCTTGTTATTTCTGTTGACAATAAGAAAAGGAAAGGTCTTGGCTTTTCCTTAACCTATACGCAAGCTGCTACCAACGATGAAAGTCTTCATCCCATTCAAAACTTCTTCCACAGTGGAGGTTTCCTTTACCCAATGTCTCAAGAAGTACATACCATCAATAAAGATGATTCCTCCGATACGGAGGAAGAATGAAAGTCCTATCTCAACGAGGACGGTTATACGTCTCAGGGCGAAATGCAGACTCCCTTTTTCTTTCCTGCACAGTGTCGCTCCCAGGATTTTCATCCAGGTACAAAAGCGAGAGTGGCACGGAAAAACAGAGTCGCCAGCCGTGTAAATTTATCCCAAGAGAGGGAAAGGGAACACCGCACAAACCTGAGGAAGAGGGAAAGGAATAGTCATCGCAACCATAACCTGGTTTCGGGAGTCGGTTACGCGAGGGGAAGGTGCTAGCACCCCACGCGTCCATCGTACTCGATGGGATCCACACTTGTTGTCTAATATAAGGGTGAGTTATCCTATCATCTATGGCTTTACTAAGGCGGGGAAGGGGAGACAAAGACAGACTCGGTAGGACGTCAACGTCCTAGGCCTACGTACCCCCTTTGTGCAATGGGGAATTCAGAGTCAACGTAGTTCGGACCAAGTTCTTTTTGTTTTTTTATGAGCGACGTTAAGTTCGCGTCCGACAGTTAGGGTCGATGCCTGTTTGCGACTCAGATGGAAAGTAACCTGCCCTTTTTGAAACTAGCCTTTAGTTTGACGATCCTGAAGGACAAAAAGGTTTGAAGTTTGTTTGTGTTATTTAGGACAGAAGTGGCTTAAGTTAGTCTATAAGTTGCATTGCACCAAAGTCTAGGGCACAGGGGCGAATACTTAAGGCATCATCCTAAGACAGGACGCTCGCTAAGCACTCTAGAAAGATGAGAGGAAGCCCCTCATTTCTCATTCCCCACACTTAAGGCTCGTGCGCAATACAATTTATCCTTATGAAGTATTTTCAAGAAGTTTGAGATGAGAAGAGAGAAGACACAAAGGTAACTCTAAAGGGGAAACTAAGAGTCCTAACGTTATCATGCATGGGTGACCTACGGTTAGTGAGGTTTGACGATAACCTAAGCCTAAAGAAAAGGAAATGAGAGAAGGAAAGAGTAAGGGTGAGCATGGATACTTATCCATACCTTCAAATAACTTACCTTAGTCCCTGCATAAAAGATTAGTACCAAACGGACATAAATAATATCCAAGCAAATGAAAACCAAACAATGGCATATAATAGTGATAATAATCCAAACATGAATCAAGAAGTCAAATAAACAACCCCAAGACAATGGCACAAGTGCCTTTTCAAACAGATAATCAGACAAGATCAAGGATGCGCGTACAAGAAAATCTCACACAAGGAGTCATTAAATAAATAGTAAAACAATTTCTAAAATCACCAAATTAAATATCAATATTTCCTAACCAGAGACAAACCAAATACCAAAAACTCCTGCAAAAAATCAAGATGTTAGTCACTTAAACAATTAGGCAAAGCTCAGGTGAGGAGTGGGGTTCAATGAGCCAAAGGGAAGGACCAAAATGCAATATGCAATAATTTTAAAAATGAAATAAAAATGTTTTAATGCAACTCAATGTATTGGTGAATGAATGCAAAAGGAATGGATTGAAAATGTTTTATGGATGCAGAGAAATAAAATAAATAATTTTAAGCATGCATGATATGAGTAATTCAAAAAGAAATTAAATAAAATAATTAATTTAGATGATAAAAAATAAAATAAAAATAAAAATAAAATTTGGAAAATTTTATAAAATGATAAAAAGTATGCATGAATTTTCTTGGGATTTTTTAATGCAAGAATGTATTTTTTAAAATAAAAAATGAAATGTAATGAATTAAAATAAAAATAAAATGAAATAAAAATGCAGGGGGTGCGTTTAGTAAGGAACCACGTTGGAATTTCAAATGGGCTGGAAGGTGGGGTGCGAATAACAAAGGCCCACCCATTAATCCATCAGAAAGAAAAAAAAAAAAAAAGAGACATGCATGGACCTTAGTCAGCCCATTGACCTAATGCTCGCTATTGGATTGATCTAATGTCATAAAATCAGTCAACCAAGCAAAAAAGTAATAAAGATAAACGTTTAAGATTGAGCAACACCATAATACCCATGCAAGCACGCACACGTAATCACCCAGTGTACCATACGACCCCATATGCGTGGCACATGACTTTTTTTATTCGCTGGCAGCCTGCCAATCGTTTGATGCATCCAATGATCCACAGTTAGTCAACTAAAATAAAAGTAAATAAAAGGAAATTACCTGATTGGATGCACACGGTAAGAATGGTGGGGGCATATACACGCAATCATTAATTAAAAATCAGAAAAAAAATAAAAGAAAAAAACATGTGGCAGCGTAGGAACCGTGCGATCAAACCAATGGACGGTGAGGATTGTCTCTTCCACCTCCAAACCCTAGCTCGCCTGAAACCTTGCGAGACTTCGGAGCCCTAGCTCCGGTCGTCTTCTCCGGCGGCACTAAACGGAGCTCTTGCCAAAACAAACCCAGAAATCCACGACTCTTACACCATTCGAACCAGAATTCAACCATGATCCCAAATATGCAACTCAAAACCACAAATAATCAACATATAATAAAAAACGAAGGGATTAATGTTAGGGTCCAAAACTTTAAATTCACCATACAATCAAACCACGCGTCCATTTTTAAAAGTAAACATACCAGGATGATCAGTGGGCATCACACAACATTATGCATATCAAAAAGGAGAGTTTCATGATCATGAAAAAAGTGACTAACCTGAGATGGCACAGTCTGAATCTTTGCTATTGGCTGTGAATGATGGTTGGGTTGTGTTCTAGAGATCCCAAGGATTCTGATGGAGAAAGAATTTCTTGAAAACTCCTTGTAGATTGAGAGATATGAATATGAGATGCTTTAGGGTTCAAGCTTTCCACTCCTCCAAATGTCACGTGAATCCATCCTAACCAGTGCATGAATGAGTTTAGATAGACTAGGGTTTTTCACTGATAATGGTTTGGGGTTGGGCAATTCCTTGTTTAATGAGTTTTGGACAAATTTGGGAATTTACATTATGTGAGATACACCTCCTTCCATGCATGGATATCCAAATGTTTCATGATAGATCACTTATATCTGAATTGTTAATCACACCCAAATTGGAATTGGGCCTTGAGACCATTTGATTCATGAGTTTTAAATAATTTGGCAATTTTGAATAATGGAGAATAAGTGAAGAATACACCATGGATTCACTTGGTTCAAAGGCCTAAAATAGTCCTTAGGGATTGTTCTTTGATATTATAAAGTGACATGAAACAATGGAATTAATTATAGGTCACTATGCCAAAGTTTGTGAAAATGGAATCATGAGAAACCCTAAAAACCACTTTGTCTTCTTTTGATCATAAGTTGAGTTTTACAAATGATATGGAGACCCACTAGTACTTGTTGGAAAGAGGAGAAAAAGATATTCAACTTTCATGTTGGAGAAAAATCCATTTGAAGCTTTCTTGATGATGAAAAGTCAAGTTGAATGTAGTGTAAGAACTTGCCCAAAAAGGAAACTTTCAAATTATAGGTCATTTCCATTTTTAGTAACTTTTGCACCAACTCCTGATTTTTGATAAATGGCATGAAACTTGACTTTTAAAGACCACATGAGGATGTGAGACATTGAAAACCTTGGAGAGAACCTCAAAATTCCCCAGTTGACTTCTCCTCTCACTGTTGACTTTTACCCCATTCACCTAATTTCCAATCCATTGGCCAATTGAATCTCTCCTGAACCAAAATGATGGACAATCTTCCACTCCTAGATGCTTAGGGACCCAAGGAATACCATAGAATCAAGTCTTGCCAAAAAAAATCAGAAATAAGCTAACTTTATAGCAAACCCTAGTTTTGGTACCCTCAGTCTAGGAGGAAATAACACAGTCTCCAAACCCAAATTCCCCTGAATATGATGTGTATCTTCTCCAACAAAGATAAGATATGCCATTTGGTGATGATAAAAACCCAAGGAGCTTGCCCATTGGAGCAATAAACCCCAGAATTTCAAAACCCTAATTTATGCACTGGTTAGGAGAGAGTGATCCACTTGAGCTCTCTTGCTTGACCCTTTGAAGAATATATTCTCCTCTTGAACATGCCTCAGGGACCTTGACCCCATGCTAAGGACCAATGATATGCACACATGATAATGCAAAATGCAATGCAACATAAGCCAGTTAGTAATAAAGTAAGGAGGGCAAATTTTGGGGTGCAACAGCTGCCCCTATTCAATCAACTTGGTCCTGAGGGTATGATAGGGACGACTTTCAGACAATCAGGATGCATGGGGATTGAATACCAAAGAACCCAGAAATTTGCAATCCTCCACTAGAGAATTAGCCATGAATGCTGTATTGTCACAATACGGACGAGTGCTAGCTATGTTGGGTATAAAGTGAAACAAACTCTCCCAGGTTATGTCATCTCTACTGATAAAGAGAACTGACAAAGGAATCTCGAAAAATGCCATCCCTGCTGATAAAGGGAACTGCCGAAAGAAATCTTCAAAAGATTGCTATCTCTGCTGATAAAGAGAAACTAGCAAAATAAATGCCATCCCTGCTAATAAAGGGACCTGACGAAAGAAAATATTCAAAAGATTGCGATCTCTGTTGAACCCACCGATTCTATCACCTCCAATGGAAGGAAGACCGCTGATCATTTAATTAACAGTCTTGGAAGACTCCATGGGTTGTGTACTTGGCCAACAAGACGAAACAAAAAGAAAAGAGTATGCCATCTACTATTTGAGCAAGAAATTCACCAACTGCGAGACTTGGTACACTATGCTCGAGAAAACTTGTTGTGCCCTGGCTTGGGCAGCCAAACGTCTTCGCCAGTATATGATTCGTCACACTACTTGGTTGATCTCAGAAATGGATCCAATCAAGTATGTCTTTGAAAAGCCTGCTCTCACGGGAAGGATTTACCCGTTGGCAAATGTTGCTATCAGAATATGACATCGAGTACCCCGCTCATAAAGCCGTTAAAGGAAGTGTTTTATCCGATCATTTGGCTCATCAACCGATTGACGATCAGGAATCAGTCAGATTTGACTTCCCAGACGAAGATGTCACGTATCTAAAAATGAAAGACTACGATGAACCATTACCCAGTGAAGGGCCCTAACAAGATTCCTAATGGGGACTTATCTTTGACGGAGTTGTCAATCATTACAGAAACGGAATTGGGGCAATTATTATAACACCTCAGGGTACCCACATTCCTTTCACCATTAGACTTACATTCAAGTGCACAAACAATGAGGCCGAATACGAAGCTTGTATCATGGCTCTCGAGGAAGTGATTGATTTGAGGATCAAGAACTTGGATGTATATGGCGACTCAGCTTTGGTCGTCAATCAGATCAAAGGAGATTGGAACACCTACCAATCAGGACTGATTCCTTACAAAGACTACGCAAGAAGGTTGTTACCCTTCTTGAACAGAATCGAGTTTCATCACATCCCTCATGATGAGAATCACATGGCTGATGCATTAGCCACTCTCTCTTCCATGATTAGTGTAGGTCATTGGAATGACTTACCTAAGATCGACATATTGCGCCTTGAACGGCCCGCTTACATCTTCACGATTGAAGCATTCATAGACGATAAACCTTGGTATCACGACATTAAATGTTTCCTTCAGAAACAAGAGTACCCACCTGGGGCACTAAGGAAGGACCGAAAGACCCTCAGAAGACTAGCAGACAGCTTCTTTCTGAGCGGTGATACACTCTATAAGAGGAACTTTGACATGGTCTTGCTTTGATACGTCGACAGACCAGAAGCAGACATACTGATAAAAGAAATTCACGAAGGGTCCTTTGGCACTCATGCCAACAGACATGCAATGGCGAGAAAAATTCTGAGAGCAGGGTACTATTGGTTGACAATGGAATCTGATTGTTACAAGTACATGAGGAGGTGTCACAAGTGTCAGATATACTCCGACAAAATCCATGTACCGCCAATGCATCTCAAAGTTCTCTCTTCCCCATGGCCTTTTTCCATATGGGGAATCGACATGATCGGCATAATCGAACCTAAGGCTTCGAACAGACATCGGTTCATCCTAGTAGCCATTGATTACTTCACCAAGTGGGTCGAAGCAGCATCGTACGCCAATATAACCCGACAAGTGGTGGTCCGATTTATAAAAAATAATATCATCTGCTGTTATGGTGTTCCGAGCCAGATCATTACTGATAATGGATCTAACTTGAACAACAAGATGATGAAGGAGTTGTGTGTTGAGTTCAAGATCGAACACCATAACTCATCTCCCTAACGACCCAAGATGAACGGAGCGGTAGAAGCGGCTAACAAGAACATCAAGAAGACTGTTCAGAAGATGGTTGTAACCTACAAATATTGGCACGAGATGCTTATCGCACATATGTCCGCACTTCAACAGGGGCTACCCCTTTCTCTCTAGTATATGGCATGGAAGTAGTTTTCCCCATAGAAGTAGAGATCCCGTCAATCCGAGTATTGATGGAAGCTAAGCTTACAGAAGCTGAATGGTGTCAAAGTCGACACGACGAACTAAATCTGATTAAGGAAAAGCGAATCCCGGCACTATGCCACGGTCAGTTGTATCAGCAAAGAATGAAGAAGGCGTTTGACAAAAAGGTCTGACCTCGCGTTTTCAGGAAAGGAGACCTCGTGCTCAATAAGATACAATCATTTTTCACTGATTCCCGGGGCAAATGGACTCCGAATTATGACGGCTCCTATGTGGTCAGGAAAGCTTTCTCAGGCGGAGCCTTAAGACTTGCAACCATGGACGGAGAGGAATTTTTCTACCACACAAATGTTGACGTAGTCAAGAAATACTTCGCCTAAAAAAAAACGTCTCGGTGGATTGAAAACCCGAAAGGGCGGTCCAGGCAAAAATTTGAGACATGATCAAAAATCATCCTGGTGGATTGGAAACCTCAAAGTACAGTCCATGCAAAAATTAGGGATAATGGTAAGTAACTACGTTCGACAAAGGGGCAAGTCCCTCGGTAGAAGTTACATCATCCGTCAGGAAAACTCCAATCAAGGTCATCTTCGACAGAAGCTCAGGATGCCCCGAAGTTAAAGTTGGTAGAAGGATAATGGTCGTTATGTTTCAATGTAGCCCTTTTCCCCTAAATTACCATTTTCTAAACTTTGTAAATATTCTATGTAATCGCGCGTTTGGACTGATTTCCATCCTATCAATACAATTTGAGCCCTAGTGCTTTTACTTGCAATTCTTGTTTGTTTTAGCTTTACAGAACGAAATTTAACCATGATTAATGATTCTTGAAACAAAAAAAAATGAATTTACTTGTCAAACATTTTCTACTTTTAAATAAAGATGCCAATTCTTTTGACCGTTGAACATCAAAAGAACATCGATCACTTCTCCAGAAGCAAGCGAGCTTCAAAGTGCAGAATCAAAGTATTCCTTCTAAACCAGGTCACCTGAATGAAGGATCAGCAATTTCAGATGCGAATGTTTCATCCGACATCACCGGCAGAGTTCTTATCTCCTAAGCCCGACCAACGTAGGTCCCCACGAGGACCACTTTTCCTAAGTAAGACAGAATTGCTATCTTGGACCAATGGTACTTCTTCGTCCCAGTAGTGGCCGAGTATCCAGTCGTGTTCATTCGTTAGTTTGTATGTCACGTCAGTTTTGTCAGCATAAACATACATACATCATGCATTACTGATTTACATTCCTATTCATATTGCATCACTATCACTCTAGTCAGTCTTGTACCCTAGTGAAAAAAGTCTTTCCAATTGAGTTGTCAAGTATTTCCTTGTCAGGAAATGTTGCCTCTGTACTATCTCTCTCTTCCAGTTTATTTCTAGATTGGAGCTGGGTCTTGACCACTTTGATAACTTGAACCTCTGAAAAACAAGAAAATGTTTGACAAATATCACTCTTCGCCATTGAATATGATATCTTTGCTTTCCCGGGTTAAGGAAAATCCCTAGAGAAAGCCTCTCAACTAAAGACTTTCAGCAACACATTGGTCCTTCTCTCCATAAAGTCAATGTCAACAAAGTCATCGGCACCTCAAAATTAGGATACATTGTATGGCATTTCTCTGAGAAGATCTCGAGAAAAGTATGATGTAATATCCCCAAACGAAAGCAGTCTCTCAAGAAGACTCGTTTTCCCCTGTAGAGTCGACAAATGGCGTCTCGAACAGAAAAGTTTGTGCTTCTCTACAATCAAAACTTTTTCCATCAAATGGTATCTCCCTAGGAAAATTCGGCGAGAAGTTTGAGGAAAACCGCTACAATGGCGTCCCTTGTCAAGAAAGTTTATTGACAAAAGAAACTGAGACCAGTTCCTTAGTAGGAAACCAGGATCGAGGGGAAGTTTATTTTAGAAACTGAGACCAGTTCCTTGGTAGGAAACCAGGATCGAGGGGAAGTTTATTTCAGAAACTGAGACCAGTTCCTTGGTAGGAAACCAGGATTGAGGGGAAGTTTGTATCAGAAACTGAGACCAGTTCCTTGGTAGTGAACTAGTATCGAGGGGAAGTTTATTTCAGAAACTGAGACCAGTTCCTTGGTAGGAAACCAGGATCGAGGGGAAGTTTGTAACAGAAACTGAGACCAGTTCCTTGGCTGAAGACCTGGATCTAGGGGAAGTTTACCTTTTCTAAGCTTTATTGCTTAGCAAAAGAAGATGAATGCGTAAATTTCCATTCTTAACCACCATCAAAATTTCGGGTATTCCGATATTGAATCATCTTGCACCCCGAATGCCCGAATACCTTCGCTATTCACACCTTCGGGTCCAAGAAGATTAATTAGGGGCATCTGTCATACCCCAAATTTTGACCACTAGGATTTCCCATCATTGTGCAAATCATCATCACAACATGGATGGGCCATCATACCTCATTAGTCTCCTCAAAGATGGGTGAGCATCCACTACAATAAAAATTAGGATTTCAAGCCCTCTCTGAGTGCTTAGGCAAAAAATCAATCAAGAAATGGCACGATCTTCAACTTGTCTAATCTCTTAAACATCCCCAATGGATCAAGAGAACTCCAACATCAAGGATTAAGCACAAGGCTGCTCCCTTCTAAGTGGATTAAGCCTCAAGATCGCCAGTGTCACCAAATTAGGGTTTTGGTCGACCAGGGCCTCCAGATGGGAATTTTCCTCTGGGCATGAGCCAATGCTTCAAAGCATAACCTATGATGCTCCATGGAACCTCATGGACCCAATCATCAAGTCAACTTAGCCTAAGGGGATGCATTCACAAAAAAAATTAGGAATTAGGGTTTCTTGACCTAATTCACCCCTAAGTTGACTTTTGGGACAAAGCATGAGCCAAGACCTCAATAGGGGATTTGAGGGTCTCAAATACATCACATTTATCCATTTTCAACAATGGATTGATCCAAGAAGCTTGAGCAACAAGTTTCAATTTCATCAAAACCACAATTAGGGTTTTGCGAGAAAAGTCAACTGTGCCTTTGACTTTTGACCAGGACATGCTCACAAACCCTATGACATGATCCAATACACCCTATAACACCTATGAAATCAATCCATCAAGTTTGATTTAGGTCAAGGACTTGATTTCATAGAGGATCACACAGTTTGGAATTCATCTGACAAAAAGTCAACTGTGCACAAAAGTCAACTTTGACTTTTTGAGATTTTTCACAATTATGGTTCCTTGACCCTAAAATGATGTAAATGTGTGATTGGAATCATCATTCATCAAGAAAAATCAAGAAAAGTGGGATAACTTGTAAAAGGGGGTACCAACTTTGGAGGATCATAACTCCTAAACCACAAGGCCATTTTTCCCCATCCAAAGCTGGATTTGTAGCTCTCATTACCCTCTACAAAACCTTCAACTACACCTCATTCTAATTCATCATGGATTTTGAGTTATGGAATGATCAAAATCACAAAAAGTGAAAATGTCAGTTTTTTCCAACACTTAGTGAAAGTTTCACTAAGTCAGAATTTGCCTTTCTTTTTTTCAAATGTAGGGGCATTTTTCACTTGGATCCAAAAAGTATCAAAACCAATTATGATCAAACAGTTATTGTATCATATGAGGGCTTTCCAAAATGGCCAAGAACTCCATCAAATTCCACTTGAGCCATAAGATATGACAATGGCAATATGCCTTGCTGAAAACTGCCAAGACTAGGCATAATTTTGCACTTTTGCTCGATTTGGCAAAATCAGATAATTCCAAGCCTTGTCATCACTTTGGACACATCTGAGGATCAAATCTAAAGGGAACAAACACTTATCCAAGCCTCCAAAGTCTTTGGAACACGAAGTAGCATGCCAAACCTAGAAATCCCTAAAAGAGGGACAAAACTCCAATTTTGGATTAGAGAATTTAATGGATGCTTCGAGGTGGCATGAACTGAGCTTTTTCCAACTGAATTCAGTCAAGAATGATCCAACAACTAGGGAACCACAACTTTGTGCTCTAACCTCTAGTCAATGGCTAGAGGAGACTTGAGATTCCAAAGTGCAACCATTGGCCAAACCTCTGCAGCAGTTGCAATTCACTATTGCTTGCAAAACAAACTTGCTCTACTATAAATAGAGCTCATTTGTGATCAGTTTGAGTACACCAAAGTCATCTAACGGATGCTTTCCTCAAAATATCCTTCTTCACTCCAAATTTTCCTTCCAAAGCAAGTCACTATCGGGTTTTGAGTTTGAGAGCAGTTCCAACCAAACCAATCACACACACACACCTCATAAACATCACATAGAAGTGATCCAAACACTCACATAACATCTGGAACACCAAAATCACAAAATAACTAGCTAATTGCTCAAGTTCTTGAGAGATTTGCAGTTGGGGTACCATCTCAATTCCAGATCATTTCAATCCACTCCAAGCATCCAGACACACTCCATAGCACCTAGGGAAGCTATCCATAACCTTGGAACCAAGCTGTAACACCTCTAACACAAAACACGATCACCAGCTGCAAGTGGTAAGCATGAGCTCTTCTAACTCTATGATCCCTGCAATTTTTGCTGCACGATAATTTGGCCATATGTTCATAATTATGCATGGAGTGTTTTCCCTCAATCAGTTGCATTGTTTGAATCGTGTATGGAATTTCTGAACCGTCATGCAAATTTTAGGGTTCTTGAGGTTTCTCTTTGATTTCTTATTCCATGTTTAAAATAACTGAAATTAAAGACCATAGACATGATCGTGAGGTTGAAACGAGTAGATTGATATGTAGATTGCATGATATAATCAAGTATTCAGTGAGATTGGATAGAAAATGCAAATCTGCAGAAACAGAGGGTGTCGCGTGTTCTTGCCCTTGTTCTTGGCGCCCTTTTTGAAAATTCAAATATTTGAATTTTGTGATTTTATTTAATTGATTTAAAAATTAATTTCTCTCTGGGTTTTAATGATTTTGAGTTGATTCTATTTTTAATAATTCACAAAAATATTAAAATATTTTATTTTACCAAAAAATCCCAAAAATATTATTTATTTCAAATAATTGATATTTTTGAAAAGAATTAATATTTTAATTGTTTTTGACATTTATGATATTTTTCCCTTCTTGATTTTGCAAATTTTAATGATTTCTAATCATTTTGTAGGTCAAAACTTGATTTTTGAAACATTAATCCATGATCACAATTTGTTTTTCACATGTTTAACCATTTTGATCATTTTAATTGATTTTTTTTATTCGATTAAAATATATTTTGAAAACAAGTTAGGGTTTTGATCAATTCAACCCTCATTAAATCTTTTCTCAAACACTCTGGGCCTCTAATAGAGTGTAAGACCCAACCCTTTGTAAATACAAATAATTTTTGGGCCTCAAACGTTGTATAAGTCCCGTTGTATTTCAAAAGTTTGGCGCGATCATCGCCCATTTAAAACAAACCATCTGGGCCTCTCCTCGAGCTATAAGACCCCTTCAAAATCATTTTTGGGCCTCTAATAGAGTGTAAGACCCAATCCCCTTTTGAAACCAAAAACTTTTGGGCCAAAGTCATTGTATAAGACCCACGGTGTTTTCAAATCCTCGGCGCGATCGTCGCCCTTTTCAAAATCATCTGGGCTTCTCCATGAGCTATAAGACCCATCTTTGTTGACTCTCAATCATTTTGGGCCTCTTGAGAGAGTGCAAGACCCATCCCCTTTTATAGAAAACCTTTCTTGGGCCTCGGTCACTTGTATAAGTCCCTGTACAAAACGACAGTGCGATCACTGATAATACCCTGGGCCTCTCCTTGAGCTGTAAGCCCCAGTTTTCCATTAAAAAGCACTTTATCCTTTGATTTTGTAACATACTGTTATTGTCAATTTCTTTGTTGAAACAACTAACCAAACAGCATGGAGCTCTACAACCGAGTAAGTGTTTACCCGCTTTTATTTACCACTTTCATATGTATATAACTGTATTGTGGGGCTGTTTCACTGTAAGTCTTCTTTCATAAACTCATATCGATTGTGTAATACTAGTATAGATATTTAGAGTTTCCCCGACAACTACGTTTAGAACTAGACAGAACCTCGTCTCCTGACGTTCTCCCGGATATTTCAACATAACCTAAACCACGAGAATTTTCTTTTACAACAATTTTAGATAACTAGATCTAAGAAATTTCCCCCTTGAACAGTTCATATAGAGAAGGCCAATGTTCCAAGTGAAACCCCTTCTAGAACTGTTCATCAACCTCCTCTTGGGCTTAGTGCAAGGACCCACAGGCTTCCTAAAAGCATCCCCGTCTCCTCTTGGGCATTGTACAGGGACCCGTCGACTTCTTAGAAGTTTTCACAGCCTCCTCTTAGGCTTCGTATAATGATTCTTCCTCTGGGAAGATAGCCTCCTCTTGGGCTTCGTACAAATTGTCTCGTCGGCTTCTTAAAAGTTTTTCTCACCTCCTCTTGGACTTCGTACAAATTGTCCCGACGACCTCTTAAAGGTATAGGAACAGAAATTAGTCATCTTAATAGAACAGTCTTTCAAAGAGTCTAGATCTTTTTACCGCAAACGTACTGTCTCTTAATTTCTCTTAAGCATAATACAAAAGATAAAACTATAGACTTGGACAGTCTAATCTCCTTTAGTCTCGAAGACATTCTCAAGTTCCTTTCAAAAATAGGAAAAAACACCCCTAGACTTGGGCAGTCTCAATACCCTTCGGATTCCCCGTTTCCTTAAAGAACAGGAAATAATCCCGATCCTCAAATCAAATCCATGAGTACAATATTACCCATATAAGAACTGATTTTCTCTTTTAACCAACATACTGGACCTATCACTCAACTGAAACCATAACCTTAGCCTCCTCTTGGGCTTTGTACAATGATTCTCCCCAGCGGAGCTGACAAAATCACTCTCTTGTTTAGTATAAAAAGACTCTCTTGTTGAGTCAAACACCTTTAACCTCCATCTCGGGCTTCGTACAAGATACAAAAACACTCTCTTGTTGAGTATAAAAGACTCTCTTGTTGAGTCAAACCTTTGCAGCCTCCATCTCGGGCTTCGTACGAGATACAAAATCACTCTCTTGGTGAGTATAAAAGACTTCCTTGTTGAGTCAAACAACTTTTAGCCTCCGTCTTGGGCTTCGTACAAGACACATATAAAAACACTCTCTTGTTGAGTCAACCCTTTTAACCTCTATCTCGGACTTCGTACGAGACACAAAAGCATCCTCTTGTTGGGTCAATAGCCTCCTCTTAGGCTTTGTATAAAGAAATCCCCGTTTGATTCAATCAACCTTTTAGCATCAAATCATGCTTTGCTCACAGTACACAAACATCAACAACTCCTTTCCCCTTCATTTAATTGTTGTAAGCGGCAAGCCTCTGGATTATTTACATCCACGCCACTGTCCCTCTTTTAGCATGAGAAAAGTTCCTAAGGAAAGATGGCATTGCTATAAACTGAGTTAAAGTCTTTTCCTCCAAGTTAAAAATCCCTTATAGAGGAAATTATGGCATTGCTGGATTCACATATCCCAATTAAAGTAATCATCCTTTATAATCAGTCACCCAACAGTTGTGACAAACAGACCAAATATCCCTTTTAGAGATGATAAATTCTCTCTAAAGTCAACACCCTTTTAGCTTCACATCTTGGGCTTCGAACAAGATACAAATAGACCCTTCAGCTTCACATCTTGGGCTTTGAACAAGATACAAACCACATTTAGCTTCATGTCTTGGGCTTTGAACAAGACACCAAAACACCATTTCCTCCCATAGAATAGGAGGAACTACGATCGGTCTGATTTCCTTATCCCGGGAATACGTAGGCATAATATTGCAAAAGAATCTTGGTGAGCACACTAATAAAAAAACCCCAAAGTCCCCTACCTCCATCCAATCTGGTGTAACATCCTAACAAATTCCCCATGAACAGTCCCGGTATTTCGTTCTAAACAAAATAAGCAGAGAGAGGCCCCACATCCACATAGCATTTGTAACCTAACATACCGCTGTTTAAACTCAGTATGCAAGCAGGGTTAGTTGGAGACATCTATTTACCTTCCTTCGTCACCTTCAATAGGATAAAAAATGAATCGACCTATAGTACCCCAGAGCGACAGTGCTTAAGAACCACGTCCAAAAATCGCTCGCTACACAAGTCCAAGATGTTTTTCTCAGATAAGGCTAGTCCCCAGAGAGTTTTTTCTTGTATCCCCAACAAATCTTCATTGTTCCTTAGTAGAGTTTGTATAATTATTTACATGGTTACAATCGGCAGCGGATCCATCATTTTCCGCAGTGGATCTTTCTATTCCCTCGAAGCGGATTTCATGTTGTTATCCCCTTTGTGGATTATTGTTGTTAGAAGGTTGATCTTTGGGTTTTATCCACAAGCAGTATCTTCCTCTCCCGACAAGATTTGAGCCTTGAAGTAGCATTTAACTCCTTTGATGGCTTTTTTTATCCCTAGCAGAATCTCCAGTGATATCTCCATCTTGTTGAGATTAGTCGAGTAACCGGTCGTGTTGCGATGTTTATTCATCTTTTAGTTATCTTTATGTGTGTTTTGTCAGCATATTCATACGCATATTCATGCATCCATCATGCATAACATCATGTTGTTGTTTCATTGTGCATCTTTCATTTCAGGTGCCTCCCCTATCGCTGGTGCTGATATCCCCCCGTAGAGTGTGTGTCTCCTCTCTCCATTAGAGTGCTTACCCTTAAGCAGAACATGTATATCCTTTCTAATTCCTCACTGAGTTCTTTCCTCATGGGAGGGTTTTGCTTTAGTTTTCCTCCCCAGCATTTATCTGGATGGAATCACTCCCCAGTTGAGTTATTTCCTCATTGGGGTGAGTCTTGTTTGACAGTTTTTCTCTAGTTTGTTCCTAGATTGAACTTTGGTCTCTTGCAGTGGGTATTTTAAATCTCTCTAGGCTGTGAAACCTGGATGATGAGAAGGAATTTATTTTGCCCTTTGAGAATTTATTTTCCTTGACAGAAATTTGTTTGTGAATCCCACCAGAAGATGAAGATTTGAATTTCCCTAGAAGTGTTATGATAACATTCACTTGGAAATATTTACCTAACAACAAGTAGTGTTATGTTTATTTGAGAAGCTTGCATATCCTCAATATATTGACAAGTGGTCGTCTCTTTGAGAAGGTTGTTTGATATATCAACCTTTTGTGCGACTTCAAGTGGCAGCCTCTTTATTTGAGAAGCTTGTATGTCCCCAACAAGGTAAACCTCTTTGGTAACAAGTGGCAACCTCTTTATTTGAGAAACTTGTGTAATCCCCAGGAATTAATTTGTATATTCGCAGCAAATGGCATCTCTCTAGTTCATCCTCAGCAGAGAAGTTTGTTGTGAAACATTTTCCATCAAATGGCATCTCTCCGAAAAATTCTCGAAGGAAAGTTTGGTGAAGCTTTATTTTCCATCAAATGGTATCTCTCTCGAAAAGTCCCAGTGAGAAGTTTGTTGTGAAATCCCAACAGATAGTTGTATCTTTATTTGAGAAGTCTGTTGTATGTTCTAACTTGCCTATGTCTCTTTTAAAGATCCCTTGTAGAGTTATTGATTCTTAATTCCTAGTAAGTGGTAGTCCCTTTGGCAGAGATAACTTGTATTTGGTCCTTTTTCTATTGAAAGACTTGGATTAAGAAGGAGCTGAACCCTATTCTAATAGATGAAGTTCGTTATTTTTGGTTGGTTACCTTGTCATAGCTGCTACTTTGTTGGTAGTTGGTAATCATTCCCTTTGAGTTTATTACCTTTTGTGGTCTACCAAGTAATCGGTAGTTGATGATATTTCTCATACCCTTTTGGTTGGTTACCTTTGTGAGCTACCCAGTAAGTCGGGAGTAGGTAATTTTTCCCTTTGAGTTTATTACCTTTTATTGTCTACCAAGTAATCGGTAGTTGGTAATATTTCTCGTACCCTTTTGGTTTGTTACCTTTGTGAGCTACCTAGTAAGCCAGTAGCAGGTAATTTTTCCCTTTGAGTTTATTACCTTTTGTTGTCTACCAAGTAATTGATAGTTGGTAATATTTCTCACACCCTTTTGGTTAGTTACCTATGTGAGCTACCCAGAAAGCCGATAGCAGGTAATTCTTCCCTTTGAGTTTATTACCTTTTATTGACTACCAAGTAATTAGTAGTTGGTAATATTTATCCCCATTTAGGTTAGTTACTGTTATTTTCTACCTAGTAACTAGTTACTGTTTGTAGCAACCTTTGAATTTTATCTTATGAACCTTGATGTCATCCAATTTTGGCTTGTAGACTTTGAGGCTAAATGCTTGTATAATAGCAACAATCTTTCTCTAACCGTTTCCTTTGTTGTTTCATATGTTGATGAGGGAGTTTAGAGAAGCTTGAAAATATGCTTGGATGATGAGCTTGTATGACGTATAGGGCATGGTTTATGGTGAACACGTGAGCACGTTGATGAAGACTTGGCGCAAGGCATGAAGGTGAATCGTGGATGATGGCTCGGATAACTTGGTGCCAACTTGAAGATTGATGAAGCCTTGGATAGCGAGCTAGGTCGTGGCTAGGCTTGATGGAATGAGCAAAACACTTAGTCTCTTTAGGTTTAATTTTCTGTAACATTTGTAGGATTAGGCATATGTTTGCAGTGTTTGTAGTAGACTGAGCATTTAGGATTGTTAACAAATTTACAATGCCATTTTGTACACCAAATCAATATATCTTGCTAATGAAGCACCAATTTAGAATCTTATGCTCATTCTAACTTTAGTTCAAAGAAATTGACACCCAAATTTGTAACTTCTTGCAATTCAAGTAATGAAGTCCCCGTTATCTAACTTTGATTAGTGAAAATTACCACTAATTACTAAAACCTAAAGTCTAAAAACTAAAAAGAAATTAACTAAGCAAACAAAACCTTGACGGGGGGTGCGGAAAGCAGCTTTTGTGGTGTATAAAGAAATTTAGGCGCGACCTAATTATAAGTCCATTAACTTGCTCAATGTGAACAAAAAAGGGGGGTGGCAAAGGAATATTGGGTGTACAGAAAAAACCATGGAGGTTTTTGGGCTTAGGAATGTTCCGGTTCAAACCAATGTGTGAGGCAATTTAGCTTTCTTCTTCTTTTAAAACAACCCTAAGGACTTCAGCGGAACATGATCCTCATTCTCTTATCCACTCAACGTCGTCGTTCACAACACCGCCGACTCCATCTCATGCTTTCTCAACGCTTCTTTTCCCTCATTTTCAAACCCTTTTTCTTCTTCGCTTTCAAACCCTTCTTCTAACACCTCCGTCAACACACACACACACTTTGTGACGCCAGGATCCGTCACCTGCGACGGCGGAGGTTGAGCAACCGCAATTGGACGTGCCAATCTAAGTTTATCCAGATGGCGCTCTGCCCCTTCAACATAATCCTCACACGGTGGCAATTGAGTGTAGTGCGAATCAGAGCGGGAGACATGAGAAGCTTACCTGGAGGAGGAAGGAGCATTCACTGGCGACACGATTTGATGAAGGTGATGCAATCAGGTAATTCTTCTATCTTTCCTCTACTTTTTCTGTGTTGTTATTGTTGTGATATCACGTTCTAGAAATTCTTCTGTTTCGCAAATTGCACGTTCTGCTTGGGATGTTGTTGATGCTGCAGATATTGTTTATGATTTGCAGGCTTAGGATTTGAAGTTTCTTAATGATGATTGAAGATGCGGTTCGTTTGCAGACTTTGGTTAGATGAAGATTATTGCTGCGGTTGTTGAATTCAAGGTCATGGCAGAAAATTGAAGATGATGATGAAGAGAAGGTTTTGGTTTTTGGAATTTGAAGGTGGATTCGATGCGATTAAGGTTTGTTGCTGCAAGTTTTTGTGGATTTGTAAATATAAAAAAGGGAATTGAAGATGAAGAGGAGAGTTGAAGATGGTTGAAAGTTACAGAAGAATGAAGATAAAAAGTGGTAGCCGTTCTGATAGAAGCTGTAACTGTGAGCATTTTTTTGGTTAATCGTTAGAGGTTAGAAATCTGTTTTTTGATGGTTAGGGTGGTTATGGTTGTTATCCAAGTTTGTTAGGGTTCTGTGATTCTGTTATGACATTTGGGAAAAATGTTAGAACGGTTCTGTTAGTGAATCTGTTATTTTTCTGGTATCAATTAGTTAACAGAAATTGGTTAGTAGAATTCTGTTCAGTAAGGATTGGTTAGTGATAGTTTGTGAAACTGTTATAGGTTTTTTATCGGTTTGCAATTGAATTCTAGTGTGTAGTTTTTTTTGTTAGAAGTTAGTTTAGTCAATTCGGTAACTGTTTTTGCTGTTGAATGAAGAAAATGCTGAATTCCTGTTATATTCTCTTCTCAATTTCCCATATATTTTCCTCTTTTGGACAGGAATCATTAGTATTACTAGTACATGCCAAGATTACTTCTGGTGACACATTCTTTACACTGCAGGCAATTAACCCACGTCATATCAGTGCCAGTATCAACTTGCAAATAATAATCCTTTGAAGGAGTTCCAATTCCACTTTTAGCATAATAAAGCCCGGCGGGATCAAGACGACTGGTTCCTCCTAACAGAAGATCAATGTCGGTGATGAGAGACACTTGAAGGCGGTAATCGTGAGCTTTGAGAACGGAAAGAGGGTGTTGTTGATCATCGGCGAACTTGTATTTCACGTTGAAAATGCAGTGGTTGGCGGCGGCAGTTGAAATCTGGAGAAGAAAAGCAAATAACAGTGAGATTATTGCGGTGATGATGTTCATGATAACGACGGCGATGAAGAAACGAAAAAACACAAGAAGGGGGGTTGAATTGGGGTTTTCAAAAATTAAAGCAAAAAGGACACGTTGGTTATCCTGGTTCGTTTGAACTCAAACTACTCCAGTCCACCCGCCAAGGTGATTTCGCCTCTCTCTCTTGAGGACTTAATCCACTAATCAATTAAGATTACACAAACACAGGGACAACCGTCACTGTCTTCTTGAGTTTTAACCACAACTCGGTTTTCTCAAGGAATTTCAACTGAAAATAATATGCTTCTAATAAGCTTTATCACAACCGTGAGTTTTTACAATATTTTTATCAAATAATGAAAACAGATGAGAAACTTGATGAATTGTGAAAGGTATGCGCGAAAGTGTGTTTTGGTCATCTGCAGGTGCTCCTTTAAATAGATGAAAATGATTGATCCGTTGGAGACGTGAGAGTTATTTTTGGAGATTGACAATAATGCCTTTGAATGCTCTTTCCAAAAATACAGATTTTGTCTGATTCAATCCGTTGCTTTGTGATACTCATAAATGTGAAGGATAGCGTATCAGAGTCCATGATGATTTGATGCATTATCTGAGTTTCTAGCTTGATGCAACTTTGGTGCTGAAGCGTGAGACATCCTTCATCAGAACTTAGCAAGTTTAGAGCTTGTGATTCTTCCATATCAGAGCTTCGCTTGATTAGAACTTCGCTTTGAACTCGCTTTGTTTAGATCTTGTGAGCTTCGCTTGATTAGAACTTCGCTCAGATTGGATCTTGTGATACTTCTATATCAGAACTTCTTTACATTAGAACTTCCCTACATATCACAAAAAATGAATTAAGGAGCATCAAGTTCTAAATAATATAGTGTTTGTTATCATCAAAACTATTAGGAATGTAGAATCAATTCTTGTTCTAACAATCTCCCCCTTTTTGATGATGACAAAAACTTATATTTTGATGATTAATTAATAGAGTATGGAGTAGAGAATACTCCCCCTGAGTTGAAGATTTCCTTGAAAATGTTTTGATTTAAGACTTCCAAGAAGTTCTGATTGCCATTTTCCTGCTTTCTTAACAAAAATATGGAAGCAGAGGTTAAAATGTTCGAGGCATAGTCATGGTGCACTGTTATATTTCAAAATATTCTACGTTCTCCCCCTTTGTCATTAATCAAAAAGCGAAAAGATACATGAGAACATAATAAAAAAGAGCAAGATAAAACACAATGCAAGCAAGGCAACAGAAAAAAAACTAAGGTTGAGGAGCAGGTGGAAGTCTTGTGAACAATGCTTCCAGAAGGCCTTTGATCTGATTAGCGGATTCTTCTTGTTTGCCAAGCATCCCTTTAATTTCTGCGTTAGTTTCATCCAGTTTGTCCAACCTTTTTCTTACTACTTCATTCTCTTTCTTTAAGTCATCCAAAGTTTCCAGCACTAGAGCAGATGAAGTTGACTCTTCAGAAGGTACCAAATCCTCAGAGCTTTTAGCAGAAACTTTCTTTGGAGAGACTTCAGGTGATTTTTCCTCGACTTCAGTGATGACCAGAGTTTGATGCTGAGAGAATTCTTCCTGAGGTTCTGAAACCATAGGATCTTTCCAGCCTAGAGGAAGAATAGGTTTCTTTTCCCAGAATCTTAGAACTTGCTCATTGAAGATCTTCATATGGTCACAGAAGTTCTGTTGGGCTATGTCATAGCTTAGTTCCTTCATTTTCTGAGATTCAGAATTAAACCACTTTCTGAATTTGGTCCAAAGATAGTCAGAGGCAGCTGGATTCAGATTCTCCAAACAACCCTGCTTCAGAAAGTTAATCCATTCCTGCATTTTTACCTCGAAAGCCAATAAAGAGTTACCAACATCTGATTTGGATACAAATGGTTTTGGTTTGGGAATGGCTATTTTGTGAGAGGTTGAGGTAAGCTTGTCTAGAGCTTCTAGGTCAATTATAGTTCTGAGGGGATCATCTGAGAGATGTGTTGGAGGAGAGTCAGAAATGAGAATAGGAGAGGTAGGTGATGTAATTTCTGAAGAGATTTGAAGGGGACTGGTGAAATTTGGTGATGGTTGAAAGAAGTTGAGAGGACAGTTGATACCAGGTATAGAGGTGTCAGGGTTTTGAGTTTGATGTTCTGGTTGGGAATATGTGAAGAGAGGTTCATGAACAATGTCAGACAAAACTTGTGCAAGTTCTGGTTGTGGTTCAATACAATCAGAAGGAGTGGGGTCAATGTCAATGTCAAAATCATCAAGAGTTTGTGGTGATGGTTGTGGATTTTCAGAAGGTTTAGGAGAAGATGGGGTTTCAGATGTTGATACCATTATGGATTCGACGATAGAAATGAAAGAAGAGTTACCTTTCTTCTTAGCAGCTTTAGCAACTTTTGGAGTTTTCTGAGGAGTTCCTTCAGAGGCTTTTCTTTTTCTTGAAGTTCTGGGGGCAACTTCTAGAGGTGCTTGCCTGAGCTGTTACAGAGAAACTTCTGGAATGGTTCCATCAGCTTTACATGCATCCAAATATCTGAGGACAATTTCTGGATGAGTATCTGATGAGAAGAGAGGAAAATCTTTCAGAGGAATTTTCCTGATGGTGATGACTTCCTTAGAGATTAGGGTTGGATCCTTCTTGATGGTCTCAATGATTTTCATCTTCTTGAGGTTCTTTGTATTGAGAGGTCTTCCAGCAATAGTTTCTAGATCAGAGATTTCCCGAGCTTCAGTTAGGTGTTCTATCAGCTTATTCTCTGTAAGAATATCTGATATTAGTCTACCTAGAGGAATCCAATCTCTCTTGGTTCTTTCGTCTTCTCTTGTTTCCTTCACACTGTTCTTCAGATGATTAAATAGACAGTGAGGAAGATTCGCTTTGGTAAAGGTGGAGATGAGGTACAGAAGATACTGTTGATCGTTGTTGATGTAGTTAGACGAGCTTGAAGGTTTCCTATGATAGATACACCCAAGAATGATTCTGGCCCAAATTCTGTGACGATCCTTTAGGTCTTTGATTTTGTTGGAGTGTTGTCCGGTGGTGAGGATTTCCTTTGAGATAGTATTTAGATCAGTGCCCTTTTCCATCTCACTGCATCTAATTCCTGATGAATCATGATCAATCAGCTTACCAATAAGATCTTCAGTGATGACAACCTTTTTTCCCATAACATACGAAGTTACTTGATGTTTTGAGACCGATGCAAAAATCCAGAATTCCTTACCAAGTTGGGGAAAAACTGGACCCATTAAGCGATTAAAGTATTTTCTCCATCCTTGAAACTCAACCTCGGGAGTAAGGTCATACCCATTGTCTTTCATGCTTTCAAAATCAACGATGAGTTCACAGAGAACTTCAAGAGAGGCAAACGGGGTGAGGAGAGTTCTTGAGGGCTCAACGTACCTTTCTTCAATGACTTGGTCAGCTGATTCTTGAGACATTGCTTGTTGAGAGCTTTGTTGAGAGCAGGAGGCCATTGTTCACAGACTTAGGGTTTTGGGAACACACAGTGAAACAAGAAATGTAGGCAGCAAAACAAGAAATGTAAATAATACAAAGAAGGCGATAGAGAGCTAAGTGAGTGATAGTGAACGTGTGAGGGTGTTAGAAGTGACATTTATATAAGAGTGACCAAGAATTAAATAGCAATTAAAAACAATAAACATAATGATTAATAGCCGTAATGATTTCTGACAAGGGAGATAGCGTGAGAAATTTTGGGAACAGTTACCGATGTGACTTGGCGCCTCGATATGTCAACACAGACGTTTCAGTTTTCCAGAGTTTGACACGCGTTCATCATCAGAGAAAATCTGGAGCGTAGGTTGACAAGTGTTTGCTAGAGTGAACTTAATGATCTATCCTTGAAATGAAAAGTTCAGATCTTCTGAATAGATTCTGAGGCAATCTTTCTTCTCACTTCTGAAGAGTTATTGGTCAGATGTTCACAAAAAGAAATTCTGAGAGTTAAAAATATAGAAATTAAATTTTCATTCTGGACATAATTCCATACAGAGATTTTTCAGAATGAAATTAAATCTATCTTCATCAAGGGGTTTGGTGAAAACATCAGCCCATTGATGGTCTGTGTCTATAAATTTTAAACAAAGAATTCCCTTCTGAGTATAGTCCCTAATGAAGTGATGTTTAATTTCTATATGTATAGCCCTAGAATGCAAAATAGAATTTTTAGAAAGACAGATGGCAGAAGTATTGTCACAGAGGATAGGGATGTTACTCTCGTAAATGTGAAAATTCTCAAGCTGATTCTTCATCCAGAGCATCTGAGTACTGCATCCAGCTGCAGCTATGTATTCAGCTTCAGCCGTTGATAGTGCAATGGTGGATTGTCTTTTGCTGGACCAAGAGATTAAATTGTCTCCCAGAAACTGGCAGCTTCCAGAGGTACTTTTTCTTTCTATTCTGTCTCCAGCAAAGTCAGCGTCACAGTATCCTACCAATTTGTATTCTCTGGACTTTCTATAGCAAAGACCAAGATTAGTAGTACCTTTCAGATATCTGAAAATTCGCTTAACTGCTGTTAAGTGAGATTCTCTAGGATCTGATTGGAATCTTGCACAAAGACAAACGCTATAGAGAATATCAGGTCTTGAAGCAGTTAAATAGAGGAGAGAACCGATCATACCTCTGTAGAGCTTCTGTTCTACTTTCTTACTTACCTCATCATTTTCCAAAATACATGTGGGATGCATAGGAGTTTTGGAAGGCTTACTTTCTGACATTTCAAATTTCTTCAGAAGATATCTGGCATATTTACTTTGATGGATGTAAGTTCCTTCTGGAGTTTGATTGATTTGAATTCCCAAGAAGAACTTGAGTTCTCCCATTAAGCTCATTTCAAATTCTGCCTGCATAGTCTTAGCAAATTCCTTGCCCAAGGAGCTTTTAGTGGATCCAAAAATTATATCATCTACGTATATTTGACAGATCAGAATGTGATTTTTAAATGACTTACAGAATAAAGTTGTGTCCACCTTCCCTCTGGTAAAATCATTTTCTTGGAGAAAGTTACTTAGTCTCTCATACCAAGCTCTGGGAGCTTGTTTTAGACCATATACCGATTTCTTCAGTTTATAAACATATTCTGGATGTTTTGTGTTTTCAAAACCAGGGGGTTGATGCACATAAACTTCTTCATCAATGTAACCATTTAAAAACGCACTTTTGACATCCATCTGATAAAGAGTGATGTCATTATTTACAGCATATGAAATTAAAAGTCTGATAGACTCTAACCTTGCGACTGGAGCAAAGGTTTCTGTATAGTATATCCCTTCTTGCTGACTATAACCTTGTGCAACCAGTCGTGCTTTGTTTCTGACCACTTCTCCTTGTTCATTCAGTTTGTTTCTAAAGACCCATTTGGTTCCAATGATGTTGAATCCTTTGGGTTTGGGGACCAGATCCCATACGTCGTTTCTGGTGAACTGATTTAATTCTTCCTGCATTGCAAGTATCCAATCGTTGTCTGAGAGTGCTTCGTCAATAGTAGTGGGTTCGACCAGAGAGACTAATCCCACTAGAGATTCTTCAGTCTTTTTGAATGAGGATCTTGTTCTGATTGGGTCATCCTTCTTTCCCAGAATTTTGTCTTCGGGATGTATTAGAGAACTTCTGGATTGTCTTTTCTGGATGGGTTCTTCAGAATTAGAGTTTCCTTCTGTTGTGTTCGCCTGTTTTTCTGATGATCTAGTTTCAGTGCCTGTTATTTGAACTTCTATTTCTGCAAGAGATTCATCATGCTTCGGCTTTTGAAGGCCAAGCTTATCATCAAATCTGACACAAATGGATTCTACCACACTTCGTGTTTCTGTGTTATATACTCTGTATCCTTTTGAACGTTCAGAGTATCCTAACATGAAACATTTTTGTGCCTTAGAATCAAACTTGTTCAGAGGATCATAGTGTTTAAGATAAAGCATGTACATCCAAAAGGATGAAAGTATGAAATGTTGGGCTTTCTGTTCTTCCACAATTCATATGGAGTCTTTTCCAGAATAGGTCTTATAGAGATTCTATTCTGAATGTAACACGATGTATTAACTGCTTCTGCCCAAAAGTGTTTAGCCATGTTAGTCTCATTGATCATGGTTCTGGCCATTTCTTGTAGAGTTCTATTCTTGTGCTCTACAACTCCATTTTGTTGTGGAGTTCTAGGACAAGAGAAATCATGAGAAATGCCATTTTCATTAAAAAATGTTTCTAGATTTTTGTTTTCAAATTCCCCACCATGATCACTTCTGACTTTTACAATTCTAAACTCTTTTTCATTCTGAATTTGGTTACAGAAAGTAGAGAATACGGAGAGTGACTCGTCCTTGTGTTTTAAGAACTTTACCCATGTCCATCTGCTATAGTCATCTACGATCACTAATCCATACTTCTTGCCACTGATGGATGCAGTTTTCACTGGTCCAAACAGATCTATATGTAGAAGTTCTAATGGTCTGGAGGTAGAAACAACATTTTTTGGTTTAAAAGAGGGTTTGGAAAACTTACCTTTTTGACATGCTTCACACAAAACATCTGAGCTGAACTTCAGATTAGGAAGTTCTCTGACCAGATTGAGTTTGTTAATCTGAGATATTCTTCTCATACTAACATGCCCCAATCTTCTGTGCCAGACCCATTGCTCGTCGTCAGCAGACAAAAGACATTTTACATTCTGACTTTTTAGTTCAGAAAGTTTTATTTTGTAAATGTTGTTCTTTCTCTTTCCATTAAAGAGGATTGTTCCATCTTGCTGACTAACTGCCTTGCAGGACTTTTGATTGAAGATTATATCATAACCGTTATCACTTAATTGACTTATGGATAACAAGTTATGCATTAATCCTTCTACTAATAAAACATTAGATATAGAGGGTAAAGTACTGTTACCTATGGTTCCCGAGCCAATGATTTTACCTTTCTGATTGCCTCCGAAACCTACATACCCTCGAGCTTTAAGTTCCAGACTTTGGAACATATGCTTTCTTCCCGTCATGTGTCGCGAGCATCCAGAGTCCAGGTGCCATGATTGGTGTTTCAATCTTGCTGTTAAAGACATCTGAAACATATAGGATTTTATCCTTAGGTACCCACATTTCTTTGGGTCCTTGTTTGTTAGTGTTCACAGAATTCTGATTAAGTTTAGGATTCTCAATAGAATTTGAAGAGTATGATTCACTGGTATATTTTATGTCATGTTTGTGTCTATATGTGAAGTGAGAGTTTAAAGGAGCATATTTTATGATCATATCATCAACTGGTTTAGGTTTATATGGAGCTTCTCCTTTAGGATTGACATATCCTATGCCTTTTCTCCCATTTCTACTAACTCCATGGATCATTGAAGCCATTTTGCTTCTGTCTATGTTTTTAGCTAGAAATTTTTGAAAACTATAGTCGTAATTTTTCAAGACGTTATCAGAACTAGTGGAAACTACTGAGTCATATTGTTTCTGAGATTTTTGAGATTCAAAAGAGTTGAGTTTTGAAATGGTTTCTTTTAACTCAGAATTTTCTGCTTTCAGCTTTCTGTTCTCTTCAGACTCAGATACCAGATCATGTTTCAGATTCTTATATTTGAGCTGAAGTTTCTGATAGTTTTCAAGAATTTCTGACAGACTTTCTTCTAATTGAGATCTAGAAAATTTAGAGAATACCTCTTTAGTTTCTGAGTCAGAGTCTGATTCTGATGAGTTTGAATCATCTGATATGTTGGCCATTAGGGCAATGTTGGCGTGTTCATTTTATGATTCGGATTCTGCTTCAGAAGATTCCGAGTCATCCCAGGTAGCCATAAGACTTTTCTTTCTTTCCTTGTTAAACTTCTTATTTGGCTTTTCTTTCTGCAGCTTAGGACAATCACTTTTGTAGTGTCCAGGTTCCTTGCATTCGTAACACACCACTTCTTTGTTCTTTGACTTTTTGTGTCCAGAAGATGGTTCAGAATGACTGCTTGATCTTCGAGAGTTTCTAAATTTTCTTTGCCTATTTTTCCATAGTTGTTGGATTCTTCTGGAAATGAGTGATAGTTCATCTTCTTCTGAGGAGCCGCCAGAGCTTTCTTCTTCTGCCTGAAAAGCTTTAGTTTCATATTTATATTTAGATTTAAGAGCAGCAGACTTACCTTTCTTCTGAGGTTCATCTTCTTCTAGTTCTATTTCGTGACTTCTCTGAGAGCTGATCAGTTCTTCAAGAGATATTTCATTGAGGTTCTTGGAGAGCTTTAGTGCTGTGACCATGGGTCTCCATACTTTAGGTAAGCTTATGATGATATTCTTGACATGATCTGATGTAGAGTACCCTTTATTAAGAACTTTCAGTCCAGCAACCAGAATTTGAAACCTTGAGAACATTTTCTCAATTGTTTCATCATCTTCCATTTTGAAGGCTTCATACTTCTGGATGAGTGCCAGAGCTTTAGTCTCTTTCACTTGAGTGTTGCCTTCATGCGTCATTCTCAGCGAATCAAATATGTGTTTGGCTTATTCTCTGTTAGTGATCTTCTCATATTCTGTGTGGGAGATTGCACTAAGGAGAATCGTTCTGGCCTTGTGATGATTTATGAAATCTTTCTTCTGTTGATCCGTCATATTTTTCCTTTCAATCTTCTGACCGTCTTTTCCAACAGGGTGAGTGTAACCATCAGTTACCATATCCCAGAGATCGCCGTCATGAACCAGAAAGAAACTTTCGATTTGGTCTTTCCTGTAATCAAAGTTTTCACCATCAAACACTGGTGGTTTGCCACTGATTTTGTCATTGTAGTTCTGAACGGGTTCCGCCATAGTGTTTTTCGTGAAGGATCTTTTATCTGACACGGTTAAGTGTTAGCACCCAGAACCAGGCGCTCTGATACCAATTGAAGAAACGAAAAAACACAAGAAGGGGGGTTGAATTGGGGTTTTCAAAAATTAAAGCAAAAAGGACACGTTGGTTATCCTGGTTCATTTGAACTCAAACTACTCCAGTCCACCCGCCAAGGTGATTTCGCCTCTCTCTCTTGAGGACTTAATCCACTAATCAATTAAGATTACACAAACACAGGGACAACCGTCACTGTCTTCTTGAGTTTTAACCACAACTCGGTTTTCTCAAGGAATTTCAACTGAAAATAATATGCTTCTAATAAGCTTTATTAGAACCGTGAGTTTTTACAATATTTTTATCAAATAATGAAAACAGATGAGAAACTTGATGAATTGTGAAAGGTATGCGCACAAGAGTGTTTTGGTCATCTGCAGGTGCTCCTTTAAATAGATGAAAATGATTGATCCGTTGGAGACGTGAGAGTTATTTTTGGAGATTGACAATAATGCCTTTGAATGCTCTTTCCAAAAATACAGATTTTGTCTGATTCAATCTGTTGCTTTGTGATACTCATAAATGTGAAGGATAGCGTATCAGAGTCCATGTTGATTTGATGCATTATCAGAGTTTCTGGCTTGATGCAACTTTGGTGCTGAAGCGTGAGACATCCATCATCAGAACTTAGCAAGTTTAGAGCTTGTGATTCCTCCATATCAGAGCTTCGCTTGATTAGAACTTCGCTTTGAACTCGCTTTGTTTAGATCTTGTGAGCTTCGCTTGATTAGAACTTCGCTCAGATTGGATCTTGTGATACTTCTATATCAGAACTTCTTTACATTAGAACTTCCCTACATATCACAAAAAATGAATTAAGGAGCATCAAGTTCTAAATAATATAGTGTTTGTTATCATCAAAACTATTAGGAATGTAGAATCAATTCTTGTTCTAACAGGCGAGTTGAGTTAATCGTTGGGGATTGGATTGAGTTCTCCTCTGAAGGTTGAATGAAGAATATTTCCTGTCACAAGTTTTCTTTTGTTCTTTTAATGTTTCGAACAGAATTTGTATTGATTGTGATATGATTATGCTGCTGTAATTCTGTTATAAAACTTTGTTGGAATTGTGCTTCAATTACTCAAGGAACCTTTTGGAAATGATTATATTGATGCTTCAGCTTTGCACGCCTTCGACGGGCAGATCGACAAGCACTTGTTTTTCCTCGAAGTAACTTCACTTCTTTCAAAGATAGGTTTCAAAGAAAAGCCAAAAATTATTTTGAATGTCAAGGACTTCAAAAAAAGTCTACAGGCCAGATTTGGATGATTTCCAGTTGTATCTAGTAATACTTTGATTACTGCAGTTGCAGAATATAATATAGAATGGATTATAGCCCTTGTAGCCTGAGCTGCCAATGATGCCAATGCGGCACTATTGTGAAGACAAAACCTCATCACATCTTTTATATTGGCATGATAACTAAGAGATCTAACCAAAGCAGACTATTTTTGACACTCCCAAAAACAATTGCTGATGCCAGATTAGCATATAAACCAGCTGCAAGCCTAGCAGCATATGCTGAATGCTTGTTGGCATGTGTCGGAAGTGAAATAACTAGACATTAACTTGCTTGTGACTTTCACAGATTCAATATGCTCCTGAAGAATGAACCATCATAAGTTCTCCCTGAGTGATTTCTTTAGCAGGAATTGGATAGCATCTTTCTGGCAATATACCAGTTCTCGTAAGACTAGCAACAGTTGCTCGAAGTCGATCTGGCCTTACAGGGTGTGGATGCGAATTATTTTCAACTTTTGTATGTAACAACATTCTTTCATCAAAGCCAATTTCCGTAGAACCGTTTGCAGCTGATTCCCGGGAGCCGAAGGATTTTAGAATCTTTATGCTCCCCACACATTTTGCAGCAGATATCATTGTCTAGGTTATCCATAGTACAATTTCTACATAACCACTTGATGATTTCAACACACTTCTCCACCTGACACGACTCCTAATCAGTATCCTCCTCATCATCCTCCTCAGGCGACTCTTTGTTTCCATACCTGTCCTTAAAAGTTAGTTCCTTTGGCATCTGCACCCTAACCCTTTTAGCACTAGGCTGATTACAAGAACCCAAAAGCAACCAGAAAGCCTTGATTTAGATGATCCCGTAGCTTGATGATCTTGATAAGAGAGAAGCCTTGATATTTAATAAACTCGTGATAGAGAGACACTCATGATGTTGAGAGCTCAGACCTTCATCTCACCTTGAAATAGGGAAAATCAGAAATCACAAGAAAGATGCTTTGATCCCATGCCTTAGGAGCCCGATGCAAATGAATGACTGAGTTATGACCTAATGGATGTGCAGATGAATGCGAATCGAAAGCCATAAAAAGTTAGAAAAAGGTATGTCAAATTTTGGGGTGCTACACAATGCTCTTGTGGATGCTCTCTGAAAGTGATTGAGATTCTGAAGATAGCAAAGCTTCTGAAGAAGATAATCTTGTGGAGAACCGAAGTGCTGAAGACTCTCATGACTTGAAGTTCTGAAGGCGGAAGGCTCTGAAGACCAAGTGCAGAAAGATTCTGAAGACTTGTGTGTTCTGAAGATCACAACTCCAAAGGTCAAGTGCTGAAGACTCTGAGGACGGATTCCTAATGGACAAGTTCTGAAGTTTCGGAAGACTTGAAGAAGTAAAGGATAATGTTCTTAAAGACAAGTGCTGAAGTTATGAAGACTGATTCCTAATGGACTTCTTCAATAGATTGAAGACTTGATGTATCAGATATCCTATCAAGAAGACTCTGCTCATGCTTCATCAAATTACTATCAGAAGCCATTGAAGAATGGAAGTCAAATATTACCGTTGTGAACAAGTGTACACACTGCCCAAAAAGATATCTCGTCACTTCTCCCACAGCAAAAACGAGATGTGTCAGTACAACTATTTATTACACAACGTCTCTTTCCCAACAGCCAACAGTATTTCAAATGGCTATAATTCTACTGGCTATTTAAAGGAAAGAGTTCTCGCTTCTGATGTGTCGATTATCATGTGTGTAAAATAAGAATTCCATTATTCATCCATTGGATGTATCATTCGTGAATTGACCAAGTCATTGTGTGAAGATAACAAGAACGATGAGTTTTTGTTGTAACACTTAGAATATCCAAAGCTGTCATCAATTTACACATGGCCATTGTTGTTGAAGCTCAAAGATCAAATCAACACAACAACAAAAATTGAAACATAAGTTGTTGATGAAGAAGACAACATTGCAAATCAGTCAAGTCATCAACGACCTTCCCGTCAGGACTACATTGAAGATCTGAAGCAAGGAGTTGCTGCTCAAAGCTTGCTCACCCAAGAAGACGAAGAAGAAGAAGATCTACAAGATGTCAACAACTGTATATTCATATACATCTCTGTAGTTTCTTAGGATAGCAAGGAGCTGTTGCTCATATCTTGCTTGAACTTATGAGTAATCTGCTTGTTAAGAAGTATCTTTGTAATTCCTGTTGAACTAATTCTTGGTGAATTAGGTTTCCTTGAGTGGTCAGTGTGACCGGAGACTCGAGAAGACAATGGCTGGGTGTCATTATGGTAAATCCTGAAATAGGGTCAGTAGCGTTATATTCATTACAATGAATCCCTGAACGGCTAGCTATGGAAATCCTAGCAGTAGATCTTGCGTGAATGGAACCTACAGGTCAATGTTTGTTATATTCATTGAGTTGAATCCCTGAACGGTTCATTGTGTGTGTTAGTCATCGGCGTTTCCCGTGCATCTGTAATCGAGATTAATTATAGTAGATTAAGACCTTGTGTTCAAGACGAAATAACCTGAGGAGGGTGGACTGGATTAGCCTGTGTGGTGAACCATGATATATCGTGTGTTCTTTACTCTTGTTATGTTTAATGTCTTTGTTTATATTTCTTATTGATGATCAGAACCATACATAAGCAAGTCAGAACCTTGCAACTTAACTCTGATAAGCTTTCGCACTGCAAGTTCTGAGAAACGTATCTCATGTTCAGACTCTTGCTAGTTCTTATGCCTTAAGCATAGCAAGTCTGAATGTTACTCTGTAAGTCAGAGTCTCTCTCAACCAACTCTGATGTTACTTAAAGTGTCTTAACGTCAAGATGCGAAAAGTTGTTACAAGAGTAAATACACAATTCAAACCCCCATTTTCTTGTGTCTTTCTCGCACCTTCACTTGTATGCACTCGACCAATACATGGAACTTGTTTGTAAAAGATGTTTAACTTTTGAATCCAAATCTGAATTAAAATAGAACAAATTGAAGATTTCTTCATAATATTTTGAAATCTTCGATGGAACTAAGTTAAGGCATATGACCCATGTGAAATTCTGGTTATGCAGATACTAGAATGTCCCATCTGAATGTTAAGACATTGATTACTACATTTATAATAAACAAGGATAAATACACAGCTGCTGTTATGAAGTGCAGCAGCAAAGTCACACAAGATGTCGAGACATCCTGTTGTGACATCTCATTCAAGAACACAATTACAGAAAACTGTTAATAGCAAAATAATAAATAACACAAGAATATGTTGACCCAGTTCGGTTCAATTCACCTACTCTAGGGGATACCAATCCAGGATGAAGATTTCATTATCTGTAGTATTGCCCTAAAGCTAAACTCCCCCGTTTACAACTTTATCCTAATCACTACCTTCAATGAACATCTTTACCAAAGCTAAACTCTAGTCATTTACAACCTTGATATGAGATCCCTACTCACATCCTCCATCACAACCTGTGATATCTTTGTCTACTGCCAATCTCCAGAACCTGTCACGGTTTCTTGACCAAGAAGTTACCTTGGACTTGCTTCAAAGCTTCGTCCAAGAAAAACCATTACCTAAAGGCTTCTGGTTAGACCCTGTACCTATGCCTTCCATCCTGCATCCCATACTTCAGAATGGAGACTTCTAACTCCTAAGAGAGCCAACGACTCTCAAACCCAAAACCCTTATTTTACTAAAAGAATAGGTTACAAAGTTACAAGTGATACAAAGTTACAAAGGTTGTTTTAACCCTAGGTCTAAGTCTCCTTATATAGTCTTTTGCTGTTGGGCTTTCTATCTTTGTCCCTTGATCCACGTAACAACCTGAAACGGATTTGTTACATAATAAGAAACCTGCAGCATATCTGATCAGGATGTCGAGTCTAGCTGTTAGGACATCGTCTAGGACATCTTTGACTTCTGTAGTTTTGATCTTCAAGTTTCAGCATCTTCTTTGATAATAATTTTTACCAAAATTTAGTCAAACCAAGAGAGCCTTCACCATGGCTTGATGAACATAGACTTCTTTCATCACTTTTGAAAGGGAGCTAAAAGAAATCCTCACTTTGACATCTTGCTTGTATTTGAATATTTCCAACTAGATGAATTTAGATTGAATGGCCTTGAATCACATTCTTAAGAAATGACATTTACCAGAGGAATTGATCCTGAAGTGTCTTAAAGCAATGATATAAAATTAATTTTAAAACCATCTTGAGAATGGCCCAATGAACCATCTATTCACAACACTTTGAAATAATTTTGTACATAGTCCTTGACACAAGGTATTATCCCTAAAGTCATCTTGAGAACACTTGGAAAATCATTGCCCGAAATCTATATGAAATACTAAGCCTATCACCAGTTGATTATGCCCTGATATGCTTGATTATAAAAGGGAGTATCATCTCCACTTGAATTTATTTCACCTACACAAGCTTGTTAGGCGTAGTGAGCATGCACAAAATTTATGACTTGATTTTTAGAAGATCATGGCCAAAGGCCAGATGATCCTTTAGACAGAAAACTGAAAAGGGTAGGACAAATTTGAAGTATGACACATTTGAGTCGAGTACTAAAGTTATAAGGTAAAGTTTGCACAGAGGGGTTTGTTTCTAATTATGATAATAAAGTTTTAATTTGTATTTTATTCTATTTGAGTTCTCATTTTATTTATTTTTTGACACAACAATGCTCAACTAAGTGCTTTTTATTTGTATTGATAATTTTTAAATAATGAAATTTTTCTTGGATTAATTTATTTTTGAGATGTTTCCATTATTAAATATAGATAAATCTACTTATTTGTCTTTGTTTAGCTTGTGCTAGTTTGTTTTCTTGAATTGTGTCCCTAGATGTTCTTAACTAGGTTGTGCTTGTTGATTTTTTGAACCAAAAAGATTATTTTGCGATATTAGTTTGTTTATTTTAAATTTTTGGTATTATAGTTACGTTTTTTTGTTTATATTGAAGAATATGACATTTATATTAAGACTTGTTAAAGTTTTACTATGCGCTGTTAAAATTTGTCGATCTCTTTTGTAATGATTTACAATTTTGTAAATTATGTAGTAAATCAAATTATAAAAAAAAATAGGCGGGCTGGCGGGACGAGCTTAACTTTTGAGCTCGGACGCCTACATTGCCCCGCCCCGCTTTCGGACGGACTTAAATGGGGCAGCCTAAACGGGACGAACCGCTCGCTTTGCCACCCATATATATATATATATATAATTGAAGATAAAGAAAATAAATCATTCTTATGATTGGCATTGTAATTAGTTGTGCTGGAAATTAAAAGATCATAGTTTCAAATTATTTAATCTATATAAAAAAGTTCTTTTAACCAAATTCATAAACTTCAAATAGGAAGAATGCTATCCTTATAGCTTATTATGTCGCAAAAAAACTTGTTTCCTTTAATACCCAACTCGCCAATCATTTGGGTACTCAAATCAAACCAAACTAATTCACCATCATACTTTCTGAAGAATATAATACCTTTCTTCCCTACTCCGATTATACGTTCAAACGAAGATATAGGCTTAAGAATGAATACTTTAGTCCATGATTCCTTCACACCAAGTTCTCCCAAGACTCGAATGTGAAAAGTAGTGGTTTCATCATAAGTTATGAAAGATATAGCCCCATTTAACGATGTCAAATGATAAACATCAAAATGTTTCCCCATGTCTACGAACATAGGTGTTGTGAGTAAGACCTCATTACATAATTCAAATGACACTAGTAATGGCTCTTCAGTGTTATTATCATAATTGTGATCTATACTCCACCAATGACACATTCCATCCACGTATAGGTTATCTGTTGCACTTCCAATGTTAGTGTTAGCTTCAAGTTTTTTCCACGAATTTTTTCTTAGACTGTATATCTCCCACATGTCAGAGACATGTATGAGTTCCTCCTCTGATAGATCATTGACGTTTATTTCATAGAATGCTAACAGTCGAATTAACTTATAATCATCACTAACATGATCATAACCAAAAGCCTGAATATACGCCGTGCATTCTTCCATATTAGGTGACTGAGACATAAATGGGCTCAATGGAATGACCTTGCATTCATTTGTAGTGGGGTTCCATAATACACAGTCTCTGTCATTAGCAAGGCAAAGAACTCCATGTGCATTAGTTTTACTCACAATTTTATTAAACCCCTCATAAAGAAATGGATTTGGCCAATCTAATTTGATTAGATTCTCACACCTCTCCCCAGAAAGTAAATACAATGTAGTTTGAAGTTCTTCACCCGGAAGCGGATCATTCATGTGATGTAAGATGATAGAAGTACCATCATGATAAGAATGATTATTAGAAATGAAGTAGTTTTGATACATTTTCAGGAAATGAAGATTTTCAAACAAGATGGCCCATGATTTGTGTACACATCCAAATCTCTTCAAAGATTTTATAGGCAATTTTGAAAGAATTGCAAAGGAAAGATCTTCTGGTATATGGTTGTTAACCGTTACATTTTTGGCGCACACAGATTTTTCCATCTCCAAATCACACTAATGTTTTCTTGTAATCTTAATGAGAATGAAGCTGTTGGATCTAACTCAAGCCTGTTGCAATAATCAGATTTTAAAGTATCAAATCTGTAAGACTATATCAATAACTAATATTATATAGGATTATACCCCCTCTAATACATTTATATAGCACCACAAAAATAGAAAATCAAAAGATAAATTAATTTGCAAAAAATAATTATTTATAAAATCTTAAATCTAAGATTTTATTTTAAAAATATATTGGAAAAACCTAATTAGTTTCAACATATCTTATATTTTAAAGTAGAAAAAGCTTAATGATTTTCCCAATAATAACAATAAATGGGAAAAATTTTATATAAAAACAACCATAACACGTAGCTAATCACAATTTTTTATTAATTAAAAAATAAAATTAAAATTTTCTACATCCTTCATACAATCACCCAAAGATTCAAATTAAAAAAAAAAATTTTAAAAATTTAAATTTTTTTCTCTTCTTATTAGATGTTTTCAAAAATATGAATTTAAATGTGTTTTTATGCAAGTATTCCTCAATAATAAATATGTATAAAAAAATATATGAGAAGATATACGTACATATAATGGTTGAGCAATTTAAAAGAAGTAGAGAACAATTTGAGTAAAGAGATATCAACTCTATTTATTTATAATCATTATCATCATTAAATATAAAGATGGTTTGAGATTTGTTTCCCTTTTTAAAATTTTTTTTAAATTTATTTTTCAATTAAAATAAAATTTATTATGGAAACATCAACTAAATCCATATTTTGAAGATTACACTTTTAAAACCAATATCAATTGTTTACAAATTTAAGCTACAAAGTTTCTTACATATAATCTCAGAGTTTTATTAAGGGAGTTATTTATGTAGATCGATACATAAATAGTACTACTTTTTCTTTGTTTCCAAAACTAACTTGTTTAAGATTTGTAGAGACACTTCCTCAACAAACAAACAAAATAAAGTTTTAATGAACACATTAAAAAATACAACAAAGAAATAAATTTTAAACCAACTTTTCAATTATTGTTATGTTTTGACTCTAATAAAAATAAAGTAAAATAGAATATTATTCGCAGCATTAATAATATCCCTATATTGTAAAATAAATAAAAATAATAATTTATATTAGAACAGAAATATAATATTTATTTTAAAAGTATTTTTCATTAGAGTGACATTCATTATTAAGAGAAAAGAATATTTTCTAAGAAAATAAAATTTTTTCACCATAAAAACATTTTTTTGAGATAGTAAATTTTTATAGTAATAAAAATTATTTTATATTAAATATAAGATTCTTCCCTTTGTCTAAAAAAATTACTTTTATTTACCTTCTATAAAAGAAAAAATATTTAATTTTTTTTTCAATATTTATAGTTTTTTTAATAAAAAAGTTATATTAATCTTTTCTTTTAAGGAAATAAAGAAATCTTAAGAGTTAAGAAAAGTAAATATTTATTTTAATTATCTAATAATAACTTTAATTATAATTTCAGTCTCTCTATTTTGTGCGATCCAATAAATTAGTCTTTCTATTTTATTTCAAATAATTTGGTTCCTATATCATATATTTATACTTAAAATTGACGAAGTATCCATTTTTAAATGGTGTGTGACTTGTTAAACGAGATAAAATGTCATATATGATTATTTGTGGCACTTTTGATATAAAATAAGATAAGTTTAAAAATATGCGCATTATCGATTTTCAATAAAAAAATGTGAGAGGGGACTAAATTGGGTTAAATTTAAAATAGAAATTTTAATTTTGTAAATTAGATAAACTAGAGGGACCAATACTTAAATTAAGCCTTCATAATATTTTAAAATCTCACATTTTTTCTACTTTAACTAATAAGGGTTTTAATATATAGAATTAATTAAAGATGATGGATTTAGGGTGTTTGAGTTTGATTGAGAACCACTAATGTATTGCGAACTAAGGAATAAGAAGATTAAGGAATATTCCTACAAGAAAATATAGATATCTTATCATAAAATTATTTTAGTCATTTCAAATATATTTTTGACACTTCAAGTCAAGTTTGGACTAATTAGAGTTTAAGAAAAGATAATTATTTCCTTAAATAATAATTAGTAATGAAGGGCCCATTAGGAATTGAATAATGCAGTTAAGACAATTGTATATCTTCATATAGGGTGTTTTAGTATTTTCCACCAAATTACATATTATTTTATGAAAAGTTAGGGTTTAACTATAAATAAGTAAAGTGAAAATTCTTTAAGCTAAATGTAGGGGTCAATTTGCAATTTGATTTAAGATTGGAGGGTCTAATACATATTTTAGATTTTCATTGAGGGGAAATTTATACACGTTCCTAGCCTTATGTATAAGGAGATATTTTATAACAAGTTAGATTTTCTTTGGTCATCACTTTTTTTTTTCTTTCTGAAAGCAATGATATATAATAAATTGCACAAGGGGTGGAGCAACCCAAAATAAAGCAAGCAACTACAACCTCTTGACACACTCAAGAGGAGGTGTATACCAATCATAAAATGAGCTACCAATAATAGATCTACGTACAAATAACCATTTCCAAGTAAAATACTTAATGGAATTCAATAAATCTTCAACTGAATTGACTTTATTTTCAAAAATAATAGAATTTCTACCGTACCATAGAAACCACACCGTCGTTGCCCACACAATTAAACCTCGTGAATTACCCGTAGCTCCTCTGATAACTCTATTGAAGTCCAAAAAGGAAACAAGACAACTATCATTTCTGCAAAATCTTATACCAAGCCAGTTTTCTATCCCTTTCCAAATACCATATGTAATAGTACAATCCAGAGAAACATGATTTATGTTTTCAAAAGAACAAGAACAAGAATTGCAACTCAAATCCCCCCTTCAACCCTGATATTCCTCTTTACCAGTAAATCCTTCAAAGCTATGCTATTCCTAAACAACCTCCATAAAAAGAGATGAACCTTGGTAGGAAACTTCTCCTGCCACAACTTCTTGAGTCCACCTATCACTTCCTCCCCCACACAGCTGAATGGCATATCCTATATTAAACACTCGTAACAGGACGCTAAAGAAAAAGAAGAAGAAGATGAAAGCATAATAGGATCCCACAAAACACTTTCAGCACAATCTAGCACAGGCTTCTCAATAACCACTATATCAATTAAATCATTCCTCTCCCTCGCCATGACAGAGTCGGGAGGGAAATCTTGAAGTCTCAATTTCTATTCCGACTCTTCCCCTTTCCATTCTCCCATCCCTGCAACAGAATTGCGAGAATTTACAACAAACATAAATAGGTTAGGGAATATCTCCTTTAGAGGAACATATAGAACCCACTTATTGTGCCAGAAAGATACTCCAACTCGATTCCCTAGCTTACACTTTAAATTGTCTACAAAAAAATCTTCTTTTGTCCTGCTGTCATAACTTATACCAATGAGGTCTCTCCCCCAAATAGAATCTGATCCTTTTCCTATCTGCCCTTCAAAACTAGTAATTTCCAAAGCAAGACCTTTCTTACCATACCTATTCTCAATGATCCCCTTCCACACACACTCTTGAGGGTTCAAAAGCCTCCACTTCCATTTCATGAGAAGAGCCTTGTTAAAATTCCCTAAATCCTTTATACCCAGGCCTCCCTTAACTTTAGGCAAACATATCGATTTCCAGTCCACCCAATGCATTTTCCTCCTAGTGTCACATCCTCCCCACAAAAACTTGTTTTATATACCCTGTGGAATCTTGATAACACTAGCTGGAACTTTGTAAAATGAAAAGGCATACAAAGGTAAAGCATTAATGACATAATTAATTAAAACAACTCTTCCTCCGATTGACATCTTCTTCCCTCCCCAATATACAAGTCTACTCCTCACTTTATCTATAACACCCTTCCACAAGTAAGTCTTTTTAGGGCTAACACCTATGAACACTCCAAGATAAACACATGGCATCTTCAGAATCTCACAACGCAGGAATGAAGAAGCAACTTCCAAAAAAACTAGCCTTATGTTTACACCTCGTATTCTAATTTTGAAGAAGTTTACTTTAAGACCCGTTAGTAATTCGAAACCACGAAACACTGCTTTTATACACCGTATATTACTCCTCTTTGCCTCCCCCAACATTAATGTGTCAACAACAAATTGAGTAATGCTATAATGGAGATTTGAACTAACCATAAAGCCTTTATATAAACCACAAGCCTCTGCCTTCTTTACCAAAAAGGTAATGATCTCCATGTCTAATATGAAAAGGAAAAGTGATAACGGGTCACCTTGACGAAGTCCTTTATTGACTTTAAAGTCTCTAATTGCATTTCCATTGACCAAGACAGACATCGTGCCGTTACAAACCAAATTTTGCATCCATGATAACCACTTAGTCCCAAAGTTCATCTTCTATAACAAACTCTACAGAAACTCCCAAGACACGCAATCATACGCCCTTTCAAAATCTATTTTCATTACCATACAACTCTGTTTTCTCCTTTTAGCCAAGTCTAAAACCTCATTTGCTACAAGAACTCCATCAAAAGTACACCTTCTAGGGATAAAATCACTTTGCTCTGAAGACACAATAGAACTCACAACCAGTTTCAGCCGGCCAGCTAGAATTTTAGACAAAATTTATGGTAACATTTTACTAAGAAAATAGGCCTATACTTCCCAAGATATTGAGGATTCTTGGTTTTGGCCACCAAAGAGATGACAGAAGCAGATGTTTCCTTCGTGAGAACCGGATTTCTATGGAAATCAAAGACAAACCTGATGACATCAAGTTTCACAATCTCCAAGCAATCTTGAAAAAATGCGAAAGTGAAACCTTCTGGCCCAAGACTTTTTCCTCCATACATCCCCACACCACTTCCTTAATTTATTCCACAGAAAAATAAGCTTCCAACCTGCTTTTATCATCTTTTGTCAACTTCTTCAACTCAAAGTCTTCTAAAGATGGATGAGCATGAGAAACTTCTCTAAAATTGTTTTCAAAGAACTTACTCACCTCTACCTTAATACCTTCCACGTCCTCTATTCTACCCCTATTTGAATTGACAAACCATACATTGTTTATCCTTTTCCTCCTTCTCATTGGACTGTGGAAGAAACTCGAATTACAATTTCCCTCATTCAACAATAACTCCCTGGCCTTCAACCTAATCATTCCTTCTTTCAAGTTCAGATTACTCCACACGTTATCAGACGCCTTCGATCTCTTCGCAACCATCTCTTCAAAGTTATTGAAACCAAGCCTACTTACTCCACCCTTAAATCTATCCATCCAAATACATTTGTATTCCATTTTCTAAGGCTTTCCTTTAGTCTGGCCAACTTCACTTTCAGAACATAATCTCCTCTCCATTTCACTTCAGTAGAATGCCAAATCCTCTCAACAAAATTTTTGAAATTTAGGTTCTTCAACCAACAGTTGTTGAACCAGAAGGGTTTGGGACCCCAATCAAGAGATTTATCCTTCAACCATATAGGACAATGGTCAGACACCTCCCTTCTCCCAATATGCTGGCCCGATATCTTCCAATCTTCAACCAAGTTATTAGACAACAAGAACCTATCTAATTTTCTCATAGATTTCCTAGATCTATTAAACCATGTAAAGATGCCACCCTTGCACGGAACATCCACGCAATCTAAGTTATTAAAGAAACATTTAAACTACTCCATTTCCTTACTTCTCCCACCTGCTATTTTGCCTTTCCTCTCTTCTTTGAAAGCTACCGAGTTGAAATCACTGCCAATGATCCAATCTACCCTCCCAAACCTCTTCTTAACATCAACCAGATCTAACCACAACATTCTCTTTTTCTTCAACTTGCAAGGAAAATACACTTTAACAAAGAATAAATCCCTACTCCTCCATAAAGCGTTTAGCCGAATAAAAACATATTTTCTATAGCTAACAATTGGCTTCAGAGAGTCTTTCCTCCACAAAATGACCATGCCTCCTGCACTCCCCTTAGCTCCCATATCCAACCACTTCACTTCTAAACTACCCCATAGATATGTTGAAACAAGACTATCAATCTCAGCCATCTTGGTTTCTTGAATAAAAGAGATATCAACTTTAACAAAATGAATCAACCTTGCTACTCTCTTTCTCTTCATAACACTTCCACACCCTCTCGAATTAAGGGATAAAATATTCATAAGCAACCTTTGACAATAACCTCCCTCTTACACTTTCCTTCCTCGTCTCTCCTCTCAAGAGCTTTAATTTCTTCCTCAAAATCAATTTCTTTACCTTCCCCTCTGACTCCTAAAGAATCCATAATCTCCCATACTTTTCTTCGAAACTTTGCTCTCCATTTCCTCTCAAAATCTCTTATTCCCTTGCATGACCTCTGAATTTGTAAGTGAGTGGCAACGTGAAGTCTGCTCGAGATAGGAACCTAAGGGTTTAGTCACTAAGTATGCTCGCCAAAATTTTGCGGTATTGTGCCTACATATGCTTACAAGGATGGAATCAAAGCATTTATTGTTCACCTAACTAAGGAAGAATGAACATTTGATTATGATCAAGGTTCAAAGGGGGAGGTAAATGTTAAAGCCTTAACACTTACTTGACTTAACAAAGTTAAAAGAGTTGTAAATTCTAACTTAAGTCTAAGTTACAAGCTTAATGACTCTAACAAGTTTAAAGTTAATGGGTATGTCTTAGCTACCTATGACATTGAGTCAATAGAGAGACTTTCCCTTGGATTAAGGAGCAAAAGGCAACTTAAGGATGTAAGCTAACATCACTTTGGGGAATAAATTGACAAAGTTAAAAGAAGTATGAGATGAAAGGATGATAAGAATAAGTATGATATTCAAGCATGATATCTGTAACACCCTTCTAATCCCCGCAGAAAATATATAATAAATCAGAGTAATTAATCATGCATATTCACTTAAGGGTGTCACACATAATCATAAAACATCATAAAACACCTGTCACGCTCATTAACACTTAAGTAATCTCATACTTTTCAAAATCTTCTCTTAGCATGTAGCAGCGGATTTAAATTAATCATAAAAGACATAGAGAGAGTTTCATGCTCATCACATTAATAAACGAAACTTGGGCATAAAAGCCAACTTCATACAAACCCAGAAAACATAAAGCATAGAGTAGAGTACATAGTGTATCTCTAAAATGTAAACCAAACGGCCCCAGTGTTACATGATCAGAGCACGACTCGACCCAACATAATTAAAGACACTAAACAGCTGCACCAGCGACTACCTCGCGCTACGAGCAAGTCTACTCCTCGGCTACCTCGCACTGAGTACAAGATCAAACACCATAACTCATCTCCCTACCGACCTAAGATAAATGAAGCGGTAGAAGCAGCTAACAAGAACATCAAGAAGATCGTTCAAAAGATGGTTGTAACCTACAAAGACTGGCACGAGATGCTACCCTTTGCTCTTTACAGTTATCGCACATTTGTCCGCACTTCAACAGGGGCAACCCCTTTCTCTCTAGTATATGGTATGGGGGCAGTACTCCCCATAGAAGTAGAAATCCCATCAATCCGGGTATTGATGGAGGCTAAGCTAACAGAAGTTGAATGGTGTCAAAGCCGACACGATGAACTGAACCTAATCGAAGAAAAGCGAATAACAGCTTTATGCCATGGTCAGTTATATCAACATAGAATGAAGAAAACGTTTGACAAAAAGGTCCGACCTCGTGTCTTCAGAGAAGGAGACCTTATGCTCAAGAAGATACAGTCATTACTTACAGATTCCAGAGGAAAATGGACTCCGAATTATGACGGCCCCTACGTGGTCAAGAAAGCCTTCTCAGGCGGTGCCTTAAGACTCGCAACCATGGACGGAGAGGAGTTTGCCTACCCCACAAATGTTGATGTAGTTAAGAAATACTTCGCCTAAATAACTAAAAAAAAGTCTCGGTGGATTGAAAACCCGAAAGGGCTGTCTAGGCAAAAATTAGAGACATAATTTGAAAAAAAAAACATCCCGGTGGATTGAAAACCTCAAAAAATAATCCAGGCAAAAGTTAGGGATTCATGGCAAGTAACTACACCCAACACAGGTAAATTCCCCAACGATAATACTTTCCATCAGAAAACTTTCCTCACGGTCATCTTCGACAGAAGCTCATAATGTCCGGAATTCAAAGTTGGTAGAAGGATAACGGTCGTTATGTTTTCAATGTAGCCCATTTTCCTTAAATTACCATTTTCTAAAATTTGTAAATACTTTATGGTGTCACGCGTTTGGCTGATTACCATCCTATCAATAAAATTTGAGCCTAGTGCTTTTGATTGTAATTCTTACTTGTTTTCGTTTTTGCTGAATGACGTTTTAACATGATTAACGATTCTTGAAACAAAAAATGAATTTACTTATAAAAATTTTCTCCTGCTTTTAAAATAAAGATGGAATTTCCTTTTTGACTTTGGACATCGAAAGGAACATCGACCTTTTCTCCGGAAGTGATTAACTTCAAAGTGCATAATCAAAGTACTCCTTCTAAACCAGTGCACCTGAATGAAGGATCTGTAACACTCTAAATTCCCCCATAATATTTAATCGAAAAATCAGAGTAAAATCATCCAATTCAAATTTAAGGCATTACTTTCTACAACACTTGCTCATAAATAGACATGTAACATATTGTATAATTCAATAAACCAACTTTTATTATGCAGTGGAAAAATCAATCATAACAATGATAAGGAAACCTAAAGGTTTTGACTGACAACTTTTAATTCAAAACTATAAAGACAACAAAGTCCTTTTAATAAAACAACTCATGCAATAAGCGTTCCCGACTCCCCATGCTACATATCAGAGCAGACGCCACAAGGTGAAGTACCTCATCTTCACCGACCACGACTCCAACTACTCCTGAGTATCTACAGGATGCCGTATAAAGCATCACCAAACACAAAAGGGGTGAGATTCTTAAATCAACAAAAGAGAGAGATGATATAAATAGAAAAGCATATATCATCAAGTTATTCGCCATATCGTAACATCCAACAAGAATCACATACCTCAACTTATACACAGACAATCACCGATAATCATACGAACATCATGCAACACAACCAACAAGAGAATGCAAATGAGACTCGACTAGACTCAATGCATGTGGTACCAAAATTAATCCCTGTTTCATGATCACAGTTCGCGTCAAAACTCTTGACCCCTGTTTCATGGTTAAGTATGACCCCTATTTCATGATGATACCAACGACCCCTGTTTCATGGTCACGTATGACCCCTATTTCATGATCGCACCAACAACTGTGATTGCTTACACCCCATCTGGGCACACAATCATGCCAACAACAACAATTCCATCAAGGAATTCGAATAGACGATAACACCCCACCTGGGCACGCCATCCCACATCTATGCACATGCCATGCACCATCAATGACAACATGCAACAACGACTCATGCATACACATAGCATACTCATCTTCATACCAACATCATTTAACAGTCAACATGCATCCATATGAACATACATCATTGCACAACTACAACAACTACACATCTTTGCATCATTCAATCATGCATTTCACATTATCACATCAACATCAACACAACAAGCATATAACACCTCTATACATGCTCACCATACAACAACAACACAACATTAATATAATATAAAACAGATATTTTCCATGAATTTTCAGTCAATAAAAATAATATTTTTCAATCCCAGGTCGCGCTAAGCGAGCCCCACCCGCGCTAAACGCGCAGCTCTCTGCCTCGAAGAGACAAAATTTCTCCAGACCGCGCTAAGCGGGCCCTGCGATTCTGCAGCCCAAAACCCTCCGATGAGAGCAACAAATAACCTGCGTTTTTCTGCACTAAACTCGATTTTTAACAACAATTTTTCACAGATTTTGCACCAATATCCTACATCTAACATTTGCAATTCAACTAAACAAATTAAACAAGACTAATTCATCAATTTCAATCATATTATCACGAATCTTCCTAAAACCCTCATTCAACCCCATGGATTCCAACCTAGTGATTTCTACTTCAATACTTACATCATTTAACCCTTGAGAGATGAAAGAAATTGCACCATTACCTTAAAGTGATGAGCTTTTCTAACTTCGATGGATTCTTCCTTTCTTCCTCTTGCCTTAGCTCTTCTCCCTCTTTCACTTTTTCACGTAGAATGAGAATTATGAACTCTCACTCTCTAATTCTCTCATATACCCCAATTAATGAATTGCCTTATTTGCCCTCACTTAACCCTCACCTAATTACCATAAGGCCCTTCCACTCACTACACCTCTTAATTATTTTAATTATCTTATTATATTAACATTATCACTCAACTAATAAAATAAACAAGTCAATAAATGTTAAATTAAAATAATCCAATCAACATTACTCAACGCACCACTAATCTCTATGTTATTAGCCATACACCCCTACTACGCTCAAGACCTACTACTTAAGACCACTACCCTTCACCACAGGTACACAAAACACAACGAAGGCACAAAATTACGCAATTGATCACAACGATTCACATAACACAATTATATGCAAATAAATAAAATAAGGAAAAATGGGCGTTACAACTCTCTCCCACTTAGAATATTTTCGTCCTCGAAAATTTACCTGACGTAAACAAACTCGGATACGACTCTCGCATCTTACTCTCAAGTTCCAAAGTCATGTTCCCACCAGCAGCACCTCCCTATACTACCTTCACGAGAGCAATCTCCTTGCCTCTCAACTGCTTCACTTCACGATCATCGATACTCTCTGGCACAACCTCAACTATGAGATTATCTCTCACTTCCACACCATCGATCAGAATCACATGTGACGGATCCGAAACATACTTCCGAATCTGTAAGACATGGAACACATCATGCAAATTTGACAAACGTGGCGGCAACGCCACTCTATAAGCAACAGGTCTAACTCTTTCCGAAATCTGATACGGACCAAAAAATCGAGGAGTAAGATTCCTCGACTTTAACACACATCCAACACCGGTCACCGGAGTGACTCTCATAAACACATGATCTCCTTCTTGGAATTCAAGATCTTTCTGTCTCTTATCATGATAACTCTTCTGTGTACTCTGTGAAGTTTTCATCTTCTCTCGAATCAATTTCACAGTGTCAGTAGTCTGCTGGACAATATCAGGCCCAAGTACCACGCTCTCACCTGACTCATACCAACACAAAGGCATCCGACATCTCCGACCATACAAAGCCTCAAAAGGTGCCATTCCGATATTGGAATGATAAATGTTGTTATACGTGAACTCAATCAACGGTACATGGCTATCCCAAGCACCTCCTTGTTCAAGCACACAAGCCCTCAACAAATTTTCCAAAGATTGTATAGTCCTCTATGTCTGCCTATCCGTCTGCGGATGATAAGCGGAAGTGAACCTCAGATCTCTATCTGACACAATACTCAAAGGAATTCCATGCAACTTCACAATCACACGGATATAAATCTCTGCCAACCTCTGCAAAGAAAAACTGATACCAATCAGGATAAAATGTGCCGACTTCGTCAGTCTATCAACAATTATCCAAATCGCATCATGTCCTCTCAGAGTATTAGGCAACCCCGTAACAAAATCCATGGAAATACTATCTCATTTCCATTATGGTATATCCAACGGTTGCATCAACCCAACAGGTTTCTGATGTTCCACTTTCGACTTCTAACAAGTCAGACAAGCATACACAAACTGCGCCACATCACGTTTCAGTCCAGGCCACCAAAATATTCTCTTCAAGTCTTGATACATCTTTGTAGCTCCTGGATGAATACTCAAGCTACTTCTGTGGCTCTCCTCAAGAATCATTCTTTTCAACTCAGAATCATCAGGAATACAAATCCTATCACGGAATCTCAACACACTTTTCTCATTAATTCAAAAATCACTACTTCCTGCACGTTCATTTCCAACCATTAAGTCTACCAACTTCACATCCAACTTCTGATCCTCTCTGATGCTGTTAAGAAAATCATTGTTAACCTTTAGCATACCCAACATTACACTATGTGGTGTCTATTAACAAACCAAACTCATATCTCTAAACTGTTCAATCAATTCCAACTCTTTAACCATCATAGCCGACATATGCAAAGTTTTCCGACTTAAAGCATCCGCCACAACGTTAGCTTTACCAGGATGATAGTTCAAGATAAAATCATAATCCTTCAAGAAATCTAACCAACGTCTCTGTCTCATATTCAATTCTTTATGATCAAACAGATACTTCAAACTCTTATGATCGCTATACACTTCAAATCTGGAACCATACAGATAATGCCTCCAAATTTTCAACACGAACACCACTGCAGCTAACTCTAAATCATGCGTAGGATAATTCCTCTCATGAATTCTCAACTGTCGAGAAGCATAAGCTACCACTTGACCGTCCTGCATCAACACACCACCCAAACCCAACAGAGAAGCATCGCAATACACGACAAATGGTTCATCTGGTTTAGGAAAAATCAAAACAGGAGCTGTAGTCAACCTCTTCTTCAGCTCTACGAAACTCTATTCACAATGAGCATCCCACACGAATGCTTTACTCTTGCAAGTCAATTGGGTTAACGGAAGTGCCAACTTCGAAAAACCTTCAATGAACCTGCGGTAATAACCAGCTAACCCCAAAAAGCTTCTAATCTCAGTCACCGACTTCGGAGCCTCCCACTGTAGAACTGCATCTACCTTGGATAGATCCACAGCAATACCATTACCTAAAATAACATGACCAAGAAAACTCACCTCTTTCAACCAGAACTCGCACTTCGACAACTTAGCATACATCCTCTTCTCTTTCAGTACTTGCAATACAATCCGTAGATGTTCAACATGCTCTTCTTCTGACTTAGAATAAATCAAAATGTCATCAATAAACACAACCACAAACTGGTCCAAATAATTATGAAAATTCCGATTCATATATTCCATGAATACACCAAGTGCATTAGTAACTCCAAATGGCATTACAACATACTCCTAATGTCCATACCGAGTCCTAAAAGCCGTCTTCTGAATATCTTTGTCCTTCACTCATATTTGATGATAACCCAATCTCAAATCAATCTTACTAAACACATGAGCGCCCACTAACTGATCCATCAATCATCTATTCTTGGAAGCGGATACTTGTTCTTAATCGTCACTTTATTCAGTTGTCTGTAGTCAATACACAACCTCATACTACCGTCCTTTTTCTTCACCAGCAACACTGAAGCTCCCCAAGGTGACACACTTGGCCTCACAAACTTATTTGCTAACAATTCTTCAAACTGTTTCTTCAGTTCTGCCAATTCTGACGCCGACATCCGATATGGAGCCATAGAAATACGTCACGTACCAGGTACAAGATTAATGCTAAACTCCACTTCTCTCTCTGGCGGTACATCAGCAACATCATCCGGAAACACTTCTGGAAATTCTCGTACCACCTGTAACTCATTAATCACAGACTTGTTCTCCACCTACAAGGATTCAAACAATGCTAACACTTAAGCTTCTTCATCTAAGAGCTCCTTCAACTCTCTAGCAGATAAGTAACCATCTTCCTTCTCTTCTTCCAGAGCAAGGAAACGCACCGTCTTGTTGTCACAATTGATATTAACATGATTGAATTCCAACCAGTTCATTCCCAAAATCACATCAAGACCCCCCAACGACAAACAAACAAGATCAACACCAAATTCCTCACCGTAAATTAACAAAGGACATCTCAAACAAACTAGAGAAGTAGTCACCGATCCCTTCGCAAGACTTTCGATAACCATTTCTCCCTTCATAGAAGAAACAACAAGGCCTAATCTTTTCACACAATCAGCAACAATAAAACAATGTGTAGCACCATTATCAATCATTTCAATCAAAGGCGTATTATTAATGTAACAAATACCTCTGATCAGTCTATCTTCAGTGGAAGTCTGAGTTCCTGTCAGAGCGAACACTTTCCCTCTAGTTGAAGCTTTCTTTGGCTTCTGACAATGAGTGCTGATATGGACCGACTTTCCACAGTTGTAGCAAGTCACCATATTAGTCTTGCACTCCGCAATCAAATGTCCAGGTTGTCCGCATTTGAAATATTTCTTCACGTCACTCGCGCACTCACTGATACGATGACCCAACTCACCACACCTAAACACTTCAGAGGAGTAGGGGCACCTCCCCCAATTGGCTTCTTGCCATCAGCATACCTCTGTTTACCCTTATCAGCAGGAGCTGTATACGGCTTCCCACAATGCATCTATTGTTTTCCTTTCCTCTCGTCCAACCCCTTAAAGTAAGCTGATCGAGCTTTGCTATCTTCCTCAAAGATCCTACAGCAATCAACCAAATCTGGAAACCTCCTGATTCGATAATGCCCAATCGCCTGTTTGATCTTAGGCTTCAAACCATTCTCGAACTTGATACACTTAGAGAACTCAGCAGTCGCCTCACTGTAGTGCGGATAAAACTTGGCCAGATCTGAGAACTTGGCAGCATAATCTGTAACCGACATACTACCCTGCTTCAACTCCTGAAATTTGATCTCTTTCTTTCCCCGAACATCTTCAAGAAAGTACTTCCTCAAGAACTCCCTACTGAACACAGCACAAGTGATCACTTCCCCGGCCGCATCCAACAATTGACGAGTGTTAACCCACTAGTCATCGGCTTCTCCAACTAACATGTGAGTACCCAATCGTACCTTTCGTGCATCAGGACACTCCATAACCCGGAAGATCCTCTCGATCTCCTTGAGCCAATCTTGCGCTCCATCTAGATCATACCTTCCCTTGAAAGTAGGCGGGTTATTCTTCCAAAATTCCTCATTCTCACGATTGCCAGCATTAGGCGTATTCTGCATAGCCTGAGCAACAACTTGCAAAGCAGCAACAAGTATAACATTGTTCCTTCCAGCCATTCTAAATCTGTTACGCATCAACAACAGAAAACAATGGTTAAGGAACCTACATCGATAGTAATCAACTGTCACACACAACAATAACAACAACTCACCGACTCGACGACTTGGCCGGACGGACCGGCCTGCTCTGATACCACTTTGTAACACCCTAAATTCCCCCGTAATATTTAATCAAAAAATCAGAGTAAAATCATCCAATTCAAATTTAAGGCATTACTTTCTACAACACTTGCTCACAAATAGACATGTAACATATTGTATAATTCAATAAACCAACTTTTATTATGCAGCAGAAAAATCAATCATAACAATGATAAGGAAACCTAACGGTTTAGACTGACAACTTTTAATTCGAAACTATAAAGGCAACAAAGTCCTTTTAATAAAACAACTCATGCAATAAGCGTTCCCGACTCCCCATATTACATATCAGAGCAGACACCACAAGGTGAAGTACCTCGTCTTCACCGACCACGATTCCAACTACTCCTGAGTATCTGCAGGATGCCGTATAAAGCATCACCAAACACAGAAAGGGTGAGATTCTTAAATCAATAAAAGAGAGAGATGATATAAATAGAAAAGCATACATCATAAAGTTATTCGCTATATTGTAACATCCAACAAGAATCACACACCTCAACTTATACACAGACAATCACCGATAATCATACCAAACATCATGCAACACAACCAACAAGAGAATGCAAATGAGACTCGACTAGACTCAATGCATGTGGTACCAAAATTGATCCCTGTTTCATGATCACAGTTCCCGTCGGAACTCTTGACCCCTGTTTCATGGTCAAGTATGATCCCTATTTCATGATCATACCAACGACCCCAGTTTCATGGTCACGTACGACCCCTATTTCATGATCGCACCAACAATTGTGAATGCTTACACCCCATTTGGGCACACAATCACACCAACAACAACGATTCCATCAAGGAATTCGGATAGACGATAAACCCCACCTGGGCACACCATCCCACATCTATGCACATGCCATGCACCATCAATGACAACATGCAACAACGACTCATGCATACACAGAGCATACTCATGTTCATACCAACACCATTTAACAGTAAACATGCATCTATCTGGACATACATCATTGCACAACTACAACAACTACACATCATTGCATCATTCAATCATGTATTTCACATTATCACATGAACATCAACACAACAAGCATATAACACCTCCATACATGCTCACCATACAACAGCAACAACACAACATTAATATAATATAAAACATATATTTTCCATGAATTTTCAGTCAATAAAAAAAATATTTTTCAATCCCAGGTCGCGCTAAGCGAGCCCCACCCGCGCTAAGCGTGCAGCTCTCTGCCTCGAAGAGACAAAATTTCTCCAGACCGCGCTAAGCGGGCCCTGGGATTCTGCAGCCCAAAACCCTGCGATGACGGCAACAAACAAACTACATTTTTCTGCACTAAACTCGATTTTTAACAACAATTTTTCACAGATTTTGCAGCAATATCCTACATCTAACATTTGCAATTCAACCAAACAAATCAAACAAGACTAATTCATGAATTCCAATCATATTATCACGAATCTTCCTAAAACCCTCATTCAACCCCATGGATTCCAACCTAGTGATTTCTACTTCAATACTTACATCATTTAACCCATGAGAGATGAAAGAAATCCCACCCTTACCTTAAAGTGATGATTTTTCCTAACTTCGATGGATTCTCCATTTCTTCCTCTTGCCCTAGCTCTTCTCCCTTTTTAACTTTTTCATGTAGAATGAGAATAATGAATTCTCACTCTCTAATTCTCTCATATACCCCAATTAATGAATCGCCTTATTTTCCCTCACTTAACCCTCGCCTAATTACCATAAGGCCCTTCCACTCACTACACCTCTTAATTATTTTAATTATCTTATTATATTAACATTATCACTCAACTAATAAAATAAACAAGTCAACAAATGTTAAATTAAAATAATCCAATCAACATTACTTAACGCACCACTAATCTCTATGTTAAGACCACTACCCTTCACCACGAGTACACAAAACACAACGAAGGCACAAAATTACGCAATTGATCACAATGATTCACACAAAACACAATTACAGGATCAACCGTTTCAAATATCATGTCTCACCTGATATCCCCGACAAAACCTTTATCGCTGAAGGATCATTAATAAGTTCGTTTCTCCCCACAGGGTTTATCTCTCCTAAGCAAGGCAATATTGCTATTTTGAACACAATTATATTTTTTTTCATTCCCCGCAGTGGCCGAGTGTCCAGTCGTGTTCATCCACTAGTCTGTATGTCGCGTCAGTTTTGTCAGCATAATCATACATACAACATGCATTGTTAATTCATATTCATATTCATATTGCATTACTATCACTCTGGTCATATTCAATCCCCAAGTGATAAGAACCCTCTCATCGAAAGTTATCAATTTTTTTTCGCATACGGAAAAGTGTCGCCTAAGCCATCTCTCCCCAGCTTATTTCTGGATTGGAGGCTGTCCTCAACCACTCTGATAACTTGAACCTCTGAAAGACAATCAAGACGTTCGACCGATACCTTTGGAACATCACTCTTCACCATTGAAGATGATATATTTGCTTTCATGGATTAAGGAAAGTCCCCAGGGAATGCCTCTTAACTAAAGACTCTCGACACTACATCGGTCTTTCTCCAGAGAAACTCGATGTTAATGAATTCATCAGCACTTCAAAATTGGATCACATCACATGGAATTTCTCCAAAAAAAATCTCGAAGAAAAGTGTGATATCCCCAAGCAAAAAGTAGTCTCTCAAGAGACTCGCGTTCCCCAGTAGAGTCAACAAATGGCATCTCTAACAGAGAAGTTTGCACACCTCTACAGCTCAGGCCAATGGGTTTCCTCAGCAAGTCTCACATCAAATTTTTCATCAAATGGCATCTTACAGTAAAACTCGGCGAGAAGTTTGATGAAAACCGCTATGAATAACATCCCTTGTCAAGAACAGGAACTTGACAAGAAGAAACTGAGACCAGTTCCTTGGCTGAAAACCAGGATCGAGGGGAAGTTTATTTCAGAAACTGAGACCAGTTCCTTGGCTCAAGACCAAGATCGAGGGGAAGTTTATCAGAAACTAAGACCAGTTCCGTGGCTGAAAACCAGGATCGAGGGGAAGTTCTACCTTTTCTAAATATCAACACTTAGCAAAAGAAGATGGATGAGCAAGGTGCCATTCATAACCACCATCAAAATTTTGGGTATTCCGATATTTAATCCTCTTGCACCCTAAATGTCCGAATATCTTCTCCATTCACACCTTCGGGTCCAAGAAGATTAAATAGGGGCATCTGTCATACCCCAAAATTTGACCACCAAGATTTCACATCATTGTGAGAATCATCACCACAATATGGATATACCATCATACCTTATCAATCTCCTCAAAGGATTGTGGAGTATTTACTACAATCAAGAACTAGGGTTTTGAACCCTCTCAGAGCACTTAGACAAAGGATCAATCAAGAATTGACATGATCTTCAACTTGTCTATTCTCTCAAACATCCATGAAGGATCAAGAGGTCTCCCATATCAAGAATTAAGCACAAGGTTGCAACATTCCCAAGTGGATCGAGCCTCAAGATCACTAGTGTCACCAAATTAGGGTTTTGGTCGACCAAGGCCTCCAGATGAAAATTTCCATCTGGGCATGAGCCAATACCTCAATGTATGATCCAATAAGCTCAAAGGAACCTCAAGAGCCCATCCACAATGGCAAAATCATCTTGAAAGTCTATCTATCAAAAAATCAGGAATTATGGTTTTTGACCTAATTCAACCCTTGAGTTAACTTGTGAAGCAAGGCATGACTTGAAGCTTGAAGATGAACTTCAAGGACCTCAAATACATCATATTGATACATCTATAAGATTTGATTGACTCAAAGAGCTTGATTCATAAGCCACAAAAACTCAAAACCATCTGATCACAAATTAGGGTTTCTGATAAAAAACTCAACCCTACCCTTGACTATTGACCTACCCATGATCTCAAATCTTGGGGAAGGGTCCAAGACATTCCTAAATACCCCTATAGGCCATCCATGATGTTTGATTAGGCCAAAGGATTGATTTCACAAAAGGACCATAAAATTCAAAATTCATCTAATGAAAAAATCAACTGTGTTAAAACCAAGTTTGACTTTTGAGATTTTTGGTCAACCAAGGCTTCCTCAACCCTAAAGTGATGTTAATATGTGATTTGAATCATCATTCATCAAGAAAAATCAAGAAAAGTGAGTTAACTTGCAAAAGGGGTAACTTAGAGAAACTTAAAATTTTCTAAGTTATGGAATAAAATGGATTTGGTACCAACTTTGGAAGGTCATATCTCCCTAACCCTAAGTCTTTTTTCTCCCATTCAAAGCTCAGATTGAAGTTCATCTTGCATACTTCAAATATTTCAACTATACCTCATTCCAATTCATTATGGATTTTGAGTTATGGATTGATCAAAATCACAAAAACATGAAAATGACACTTTTTCCAACACTTAGTGAAATTTTCAAAAAGTCAGAATCTGCCTTAATTTTTCCAAAATGTAGAGTCATTATTCATTGTAATGCAAGTTGATTCAAAACCAAAGTTGGACATTATGTTAAAGTAGGATACATCAGCTTTCTAAATTGACCAAGAACTCCATCAAACTCCATTTGAGCTAGGAGTTATTGATCTTCCAAGTTGCCTTGCTGCAACTGTTTTCATGACAGAATTTGGTGCAAACTTGCACCCCACGATTCTTTGGATTGATTTTGAACACTTTGATCATCAATATTGTGTTCAATTACAACACAAATGGGTGGATAATCTGATCCATTACACAAAATTCCAAAGACCTAGCCTTCCATGTGCAAAATCATCATGAAAGGAATCTTGAAATTCAAATTTGGCATCAAGCATTAAAGTGATGCATTGAGGTGGCATGGATGAACCACAAACCAGTCTAATTAAGTCAAGATGTATCCAAAAATCAGATGACCTAAACCTGCAAAACCAGGTACAACTCAATGGCTAGAGGAGACCATTGACCAAAGAATCAAGGCATTCAATACAATCTGATCCAAGCTGCCAAACACTATTGATGCCAAAAAAATTTTACTCTACTATAAATAGAGCTCATTTGTGCTCAAATTAAGTACACCAAAGCCCCCAAACTGAGGCTTTACTCAAAATCTCTCTTTCACTCCCACTTTTCCTTCTAACTCAAGTTACTATCGGGTTTTAAGTTTGAGAGTGATTCCAACCAAACGAATGGTTCACACACCTTATAAACATCATATGTAGGTGATCTAAACACTGAACCAACATCTGGAACATCAAATTCTTCAAATCATCAGCCAGTTGCTCAAATTCTTAACAGAGTTGCAGTTGAGGTGCTATAATAAGTTCCAACTCATTTCAATTTGTTCTAAGCATTCAAACCCATCCCTTGAGGCACAAGGAAGCTATCCAAATCATTGGAACTCATCTGCAACACCTCCAAGCTAGTATTTGATCCTCACCTGCAAAGGTAAGCCTCAAACTTCCAAACTCATTGAATCATGCATCATAAACATATTTTGCGATTGCCATTGTGTTTCTGTTTGTTTATAGATCATTTACCCTCAATCTTTTGCTGTTTATGATTCTTGTATGAGATTTCATTATGTTTTTGCAATTTTTAGGGTTCATCTGGTTTTACCATGCTATCTCTTGATTCAATTAATTTAAACAAAATTGAGTATTGACATTACATTCCTTGTTCCAAAATGCATGATTTTCATATTTGGATCATGTGAAATGATTGAGAAACGATTGAGATAGGAGGCTTCACGCATCTGGCTCAAGGAAGAAGATGGCCATGGCGCTATTTCTTTAGAAATTTAACTTGTTTTACTATATATTATTCAATTTTCATGTTATAACTGAATTGGCATTATGCCCTAGTGGAAACATTAGTATGTTTGTGTGTGTGAGCGAGCGAGAGGTATGGGGTTCGAATCCCCCTCGCCCCAGACCTTTTTTATTTTTATTTTTTTGATCATTTTCAAAGGTATTTTACACATATTATGCACCCTAGTCATTCCCCATCAGGCCACGCACATGGCTCAGATGGTAGAGTTTTAGACTCCCCACCCCAAGGGCATGAGTTCAAACCTTGGGGGGACATTTCTAATATTTTACCACTTAATTTTTATCAATTTTTCACCAATCTTTTTAATAACTTTGAAACTTAATTTCTCATTCATTTTTCATCATTTTTTATTGGTTCTTTTTTGCAAAAATTCACAAAATTGATAAAGTATTTTATTCTACAAAAATTTCACAAAGTTATTATTTATTTCATATATTTGGTATTTTTGTAAAGAATTATATTTTTATTTGTTTTTAAACATTAAAAATATTTCTTTCTCTTGGTTTTGCAACGTTCAAATGATTTTTTTATCATTCCATGAATGAACTTGATTTTTTAAACATTAATCAGAGATTACAATTTTTTTTTACACATGTTTGATTATTTTAATTGAAATTTATTCAATTTAAATACATTTTAAATCAAAATTAGGGTTTTAATCATTCTCACCCTCACAAATATTTGAAAATCATCTTTGGGCCTCTAATAGAGTGTAATACCCAACCCCTTTTGAAAACCAAAACTTTTTGGGCCTCAGTCATTGTATAAGTCCCACTGCGATTTCAAAAATCTCGGCGCGATCGTCATTTCATTTCAAAATCAACTAGGGCTCTCCTTGAGTTGTAAGCCCCATCTCTTGTACAAAAACTAAACTTTGGGCCTCTAATAGAGTGTAAGACCTAATCCTCTTTGTAAATACAATAAACTTGGGCTTCAGTCATTGTATAAGTCCCTCTGTATTTTTCAAATTACAGCGCGATCGTCGCCTTTTCAAAAGAATTAATCTGGGCACTTTTGTTGTATAAGCCCCAAATTTCTTTTCAAACAACTTTCTTTGTGATTTAAATTCAAATGTTAAGTTGTTATCAAAATTTTCTTCAATTTCTTAAACAACTAACTATTACAGCTATGGAAGCTTGCTCACCTGTAAGTTTTTATCTGCTTTCATTTACATGCTTAATATATAACTATATTGCTGGAAGCTTGCTCACCTGTAAGTCCTTCTTACATATCCTTTTAAATAATTTTCATATATCAACTGTATATATACCTGTATATCTGCTTAGAGTTTTCCCCGGTAATTAGATCTAGAATTTAGATAAATCTAGTTGTAACTCTTTCAACTCAGTCAAAACTAGATCTCCATAGGATTTCCAGATACAGTCTAGCCTCCTCTTGGGCTTATACAATATGGAACAAAGAGAAAGGAATTATTCCCGGTGAAACTTTTCTCAGACTGTCACTATTAGAAATTGTCAAAGAAATTCATTTCCCCATAGAGGATTAATTCCCGGTGAAACTTCTCTTGAATTTCTACAAACTCTAGAACTGTTCGCTAAAGAAAGGATTAATTCCCGGTGAAACCTTTCTTGAAATTTCTTAAGTGTGGACCCAAAAGCTTCCTAAAAGTAACCCCAAACTCCTCTTGGGCTTTGTACAAGGACCCTCAGGCTTCTTAAAAGTTCTCATGCCTTCTCTAGGGCTTAGTACAAGGACCCAAAATACCTCTTAAAGGTATAAGACAGAACCTAGTCATCTTTTGTTAGAGCAGTCTTCCTGTGTCAAATTATCAGATCAATTTAGGGTTGACCTTCATCCCTTAACATCTAAGCCTCCTCTTAGGCATCACAAAACATTGAAGTTCACCACCGAGCTTTGATTTATCCAAAGGAAAGGGTAAAGATCGAAGAAAACCCTAAGAGGATCTAGGTTCGGGGGTTGGTTATACTAAGGGAAGGTATTAGCACCCTAAGTATCTGTAGTAATCTAGAGGAACCTCTTGTTATATTGTGTTAAGTTATGTTTGCTTGCTAAGGTAATCTGCTAAGGGTAAAGGTAAAGACCTAAGGGTATGTACACTAAGTTTGCTCGCCAAGACGTCGCATCTTGTGCCTATGTATCTAACAAAAGAATCAGAGCAACCGTAGTTCACCTAACTAAGGGTGAAGGAGGAACCATTGACTATGGCCAAAGTTCCAAGGGGAATGATTATGAGCTCATGTAGAGTTTAAGAAACTCTTTAAGTCTAATTTGTGATGGGGGAAGTGAATACTCAAGATGATGAGTTCCACAAAGAGTCCAAGAACTCTAACTTAGTTTTAAGTTGTAAGATAGAATGGCTATGAGGCCAAGGAAAGTATCCTATGACTATGAGGTCAAATGAAAGAGTTACCAATGACTATAAGGTCATAGGTGGTAAGATGATGGCTCTATGACTATGAGGTCAAGAGGGGATCCTATGACTATGAGGTCAAGGAGGGATGATGAGCTATCTATGACTTTGAGGTCAATTGAGAGACTTTCCTTTGAAAGGAAGGGGAAGCAATTTATGAACAAGAGTTGAATGAACAATATGATTTCAATGATTCAAAGATAGAAATAATTTAATCAAATATACAACCAACTTCCAAGTATGAACATGGCAAACATGGATAAGTGAACGCAAGTAAGGCAGAGATAACATTGTTAAAGTTTGAAAACAGAGACATGTTAAGTTATGAAAATTAGCAACAAAAGCCAATACGTACAAATAATAGAATGACATTGTTCAACTCAAAGAACAAATATCAAACAAAAATTTCACATACCACTGAATACTCAAAAATCTCAAAAGTTTTCAGGAGGCAGTTGGTGATTTTCCATAAAAGTCTAAAGATCGAATATATAGTAAAGCATATTTTTTGTTTTGAAGTTTTAGAAAGAAAATAACAAATATGAGAATTGAAATAAATAAAAAAAACTAAGTTTTAATGTGGTGGTCGCCAATAATGCATGGTGTAACACCTCAAAATTTTCCCTCTTGTTGTTGCCTAGCTTATGTTTCATTGCATTGCATTTAGATCTCATTTCATCTCATATCTCATACAAGTTGCAAAGGGCATGTGATCAATTAATTTCAGAGCATTGACTATTCAAAGCAAGAGAGCTAAAGCCTAAGGTCTTCAAGCAAGCCTCAAGAGTCTCTTATGTCTCATATGATCTCAATTGATCCCACAAGTCATTGAAAGAAGGGAATTCACCAAGAAGTTGGACAGGTCATAATCTCCTAGCAAAAACAGTCTAAATTAGGGTTTGTGATTCAAGCAGTCTCCTGATGAAATTTTGGTTCAAATTTGATCTCAATGTTTTCTACATGATATCAAATATCTAAGGATGGAAGATTGCCCATTGGTTCATTTCAGAAGAGATTCAATTGGTCAGTTGCTTGAGAATCAAGAAATTGGGGAAAAAGTCAACTGTGCAAAGGAAAAAGTCAACTCCTGATTTTTTTAGGTCAAATTCATGAAATTCAAGTCACATATGTTCATAGGACAAGATTTGATCAAGAAATGTCAAGAGTTTCATCAAAAATCAAGAATTGTACCAAGTTTCCATTTTTAGAAATTTAGGATTTCCAAAAATGGCAAGTTTGGATCATTTTGCACTACACTTCAAGGCATTCTTTCTTCAAGATAAAAGCTTCAAACTTTAGGCCCAAGTTAAGCCAATTAAAGATCACATCCTAAGCTTCAAATCCATACCAAGAACTCTTCCATTGGATCAAAATTGAGGGAGTTATGATCAATCAAAGTAGATCAAAATCAAGGCAAATTCCAAGTCATGACCAAGCAAGACTGGGATGGCACGCAGACATTTCATCAAACATGTGGTGTGCCAACTTCATTGCCATTTTTCTCCATCAAGGAGGCTTCAAATAGAAAAGTTTTGAACATCAAAGTTGTTCTCCTCAATGCCCTCTACAACTTTCATGTTTATTATTTTTTCATCTGATCAAGGGATTAAGAGTTATTGGAGTTCAAAGTGAAGATCTTCAAGCTAAATTTACCTTGGGTCATTGGCCAGGCGCGCGTGACATCCAACCAAGACACAAAACCAGTTTGACACTAATGTCTTTAGAATCATTTTCAAACCATTTTAAAGATTCATTTCAACTTACAATCAACATCAATGTTGCTCTATGATGTACCATCTTCCATTTGCATCCAAGATTGTGATATTTCATGCTTTACACATTGAGAATTCCTTCATTAAAATCCAAGGTTTTCATTGAACTTTTGATAACCAGAATAGAAGTGATTCTTGTATTATCTTTATTCTGTTTCACTTTAGTCAGCATTCTCACACGCATATCATCATTCGTCATTTCTATATAAGGCCACACATGCTTTTGAGCACTCATACATACATGCCTGAGCCATACATGAAAGAGGAAATGAGAAACTTGTTTCATAAGTTTCATGCTGCAATGTCTCAACATCATCACCACATCACCATCATCATCTTTTTTTCATCATCCATCATAAACAACAATGATACACGTGCCTTCTCTTATTTTGCATTTTAAATTGCTCAACACACCCTATCCATTGCTACACTCACCATAACTAACCCAACCATGGTTCTAACTATAAACTCTTACAGTTAGAATCTAACCTTGCATATAAATAGTAATTCCTAACGGAATTTACGGGGATCTCTGATTTTTCTACATTTTACAAACCTCACTCTCCCAAAGCTCTCAGAATTCTCTTTCTGAAATTCTCTCTCTCTCTCGCATTGGTTCTCTAAGCTTCCACAGTTTTCATCAAGCTTCTTCATCTTCATCCATGGTGTATTGAAGATTGCAGTGATCTCCTACTCTCTCAAGCTGTTTCACTTGATTCAAAGCTATCTCAAACCTTTATTTGGCCACAAATTATTGCAAGAACTCAAGAAGGAACCTCTGGTATTCTTACAACAATAATCTCATCAAGAACAGGTTTGATTTCTTCAATTGTTTTCTATGTATTCCTCTTGATTTAACATATTGTTGTTGTTATTGAAGCTCAATAGGAGCTCTGGTACCTCTGGCTAGTTGATAGGCATGTCAGATGCATAGTTGCAGAATCTAGGGCAAAACTACTTGGCTTCGAATCTGTTTGTGTGTACTTTGTTTGTAAAATTTGAGACTGGATCTGTGACCTACATGACTTCAAGAACATTTTGATATGCATTTTGTTGAGTTCTGGAACATGTGACCAGTTACCGTTGTCGGAGATGGACGGAGAAGATGACCGGAGGTCATTCTCCGGCCGGTGAGAGGTTCAGTTAGGGTTTTAATCTCATAATAAGTTACAGTCGTTGATGTTATTTAATCCAACGCTTGAGAATGTGCCAACAAATTAATGAAACACCCTCCCCCTCATGTGCTTTATTCTCTCTCAGAATTTGACTTTGACTCTTTCTATGTGTGTGCGTGCATGATTGTTGTGATGTGCTTTGCGTGTGAACCATTGGACTAGATTACTTTTATGATCTTTGTGCATTGACCTAATCATGTGGCTCTGATTGAGTCAACATTTGACTGAATTCCACACGCTTGTATTGGACTGGATCATTATTGCTTTTCACATACCCCTGCTTTAAGCCCAATCACATTTTGAACTATCATTCTACTTTCGCCACACCCCCTGGACTATTTTCTTTACATTTTTTTTCCTTTTTTATACTTGTTTCATTCTTTCTTTTTAAAAATAACAAAAACCTCTAAAAATTCCAAATAAATTCACTTAGCTTTATAACACACTTAACTAATTTTCCATGTTTTTTAATTCTGATTTTAATACATTTTTCATATTATTTCACAATTTCCTTTTAATTTCTTTTTCAATGTTCATCCTTCTTAATACATGTTCATTTGTGAATTAATTGACATAGTTAGAATAAGATTTTTGGCTTGATCTTATATATGTGTGTTCATGACATCTTAATGTACTTAATTCATATTTTTGTCAAATTTTAGAAGCATTCCATATTAGGTTTTTACATGCATCTTTATGCATCATTCCATTTTACCTAAAGTGACTTTGTGAATTTGTTTGAAGTAGTGTCTTTGTGAATTTTTGTATGATCCTTTGCCACTTGATTTGTTTCTTACTTAATTGTTTTTTTCTTGATTTTCATAATTTTTACAAGTCCTTTGCTAATGGTTTGATGCTTGTTAGAATAGGTCACTTTTTGTGATCCTTTCTTAACTTCTAACTTTGTGTGATTAGGAGGCACTTGTGCCATCATATTAGAACTTGTTTGTGCATCTTTATAGGTCCTCATTAGAATAGTATAGGTCCTTTTGCCTATAATTATATGTCATTTGCATTGTGTTTTCATTTGGGTTGTGTATGTGATCAAAATGCATCCTTACTTGAAATGTTTGGCCTAACTTGCTTCTTTTCTCTTCTAATCATCAACATTACTTGTTTGTGAATCATCAATTCCTATTCATGTATCCTAATTGCATCTCATCTTTGGTATGCAACTAACCCATAACCATCTCATGCATTCAAATGATATCATCTTATATACTTGTTTATGTTCGATCTATTTCATCTTTCTTTCTTAACTAGTTTTAATGTAGCTTGCATGTGCATATGATATGATCAATTCCTACATTCTAATTGCATCTCAAATGTAATTTGGTACTGACCTATAATCCATGTTCATTTATCTTTGAGTTTCAACTTTGACTTATATTCCAAGTTACTTCTTTCCTTATGTGAAACTTGTTTCTTTTCTTCTTACTTGTTCATCTAATTTCTTCTACTTGAATATTATTTTTCATGATTTATATGCTTGTTCATAGGTATTATAGGACATTCAAATATGATGTTTAATTTTGACTTGCATCCATTTGCAGTTATTTTCATGTTCTTTTCAACTTTGACTTGTGTTACAAGTTTCTTCTTTTCTTACTTGAACTTGAACATTGTTTGTTTCAACTTGCTTCATATTCTTAAATCATTTCACTCATGCTTTGTATTTTCATTCATCTACTTCCATATGCATTATAACATGTCATTAAATTCTGATCTTGAGGTTCACTCATGCATTTATTCATGTTTGTATGTCATACACATTCATATTTCATCCATGCTTCATAACTTGAACTTGTATGAATCTTTGGCATCTTTCTTGACATAGTTTGACATTGTTAGGTACCTTAGCCTTAGTTGAATACCTTTAGACATAGCTACTAACTTTAGAAGTCCTTGAACACTTAGGGTCCTTTCCCTTTAGGTCTAGGCTTTGTTGGATTCATAAGTTCATTTCATAAGTAGTTTGATGCTTAATTGTCTTCCTTCTTTTACTTATGCTTTCATATTCAATTGTTTAGCTAACCTTTGATTGTAGGGGCTAATGGTAAGTTGAGTGTGTGGATATGCTTCCACACATACTTTCTTCCCTCGTCTTTTAATGCTTTCTCTTTTGTGTTTGTGCAAAGCATTTCAATGCTTTCTTTGTTCAACTTCTTTCTTCTCCTTTTTGGTTCATAACTCGTCTTCTACTTTAGAAGTGAGTTGTGATACCTCTTGCTCTCTTCTTCTTTTCTTTAGGATTAGAGTTCTTCAAACCACACTAACCCTTAGGATCTCCAAGCATGACAACTCTTAGGATTATTAGTCTCCCTTTAGCCTTTTTCCTTTCTCAATCTTTGAGTCTCTCTTTTTCTCATCTTAAAACAAAAGCAAAAAACACTTAATAAAGGATTAGCGCGTATTGCACGTGAACCTAGAGCACGGGAAATGGAAGGAGGGGAGTTTCTCTCCGCCTTTCTAGAATGTTTAGCATACGTCCCGTTAGGACGACCATGCGATGCATTCGATCTTATGCAATAGACTTGAATGCAATACGTGTTACTAACACGAAAATGATCAAAACACTTCTTTCTTAAAAGACAAAAACAAACAAACAATTCTCTCCACATCTCTTCACTCCTTTCTAAAAGGATTCGTCATGTACGTTCTACCGCAAACAGGTAACGCCTAAGTCTCCCTACAGCGAGCTGCAACACCTAACTGCTGGAATGCGCATTCTGACGTTTCCATTAAAAAACACAAACAAAGCAACCCTTGTTGAGACGAACTACGTTTTCTCTGATTCTTCTTTCTCCTCCGATTGTGGATACGTAGGCATGAGATGCGATATCTCGACGAGCAACCTTCCCTGTAGTCCGTCGAACTACGTTGACTCTGACTTTCCCATTGCACTGAGGGAATACGTAGGCCTAGGACAACGATTGTGTCCTATCGAGTCACTTCTTTCTCCCCCCTTCTCCTTTCTACCTTTCATTTCCAGTTCTCCAGTTAGTAGTTGATTTCCAGTTCCTTACACCCTTTGATCGAGACAACAAGCGTTGATCCCATCGAGTACGATGGACGCGTGGGGGTGTTAATACCTTCCCCTCGCGTAACCGACTCCCTTACCCGTTTCTCTTGGTCGCGAGACCTCATTATTTACTTCCCTCAGGTTTACACAGTGTTTCCTTTCCCTCTCTTGGGATAAATACACATTGCTGGCGACTCTGTTTCCGCGCCACTTTCGCGTTTGTACTTGGATGAAAATCCCGGGAGCGACAGCTGGCGACTCTACTGGGGACACTTCTCCCAAAGCGAGTCAATCCTAAATCTTGTTTGTTTTCTTTCATTGGGTGTTTACTTGGGTGCTGTATTTAGCTGTATTTACTGTTTTACTGTATTGCTGTTTATCGTTGATCCGAAGTACTCGAACTGGTCCACGTAAGTTGGTCGTCAGAAGGTGAGGTGCTCGGATGGATGCTGGTCGTCAGGCGTGCAACGTGCTTGGCTTGTGAATGAGGAGAGGAGGGGGTGTAACTGCAAGGTACTCTGACGCTCAAGTAAGAAAGGGTCAGAGAAAAAGGGGCAAGTACAAAGTGTATTCTTAGGGCGAAAATGTGATACCTGACCCTCTCAAGTGAAAGGGTTTATATAGAGCCCCCAGCGCGTGGCCAACGGTCCTATTTTCGGGGCGAACTAGCCGTTTTTCCCAAAGAATAGGTAACTGCCTAAACTAGCCGTTATGTCGGGCAGGGTGCCATGAACTAGCCGTTATGTCGGGCATAGACGCAGTTGTGGGCACCTGCCCATTGCTGTTCGGGCAACGAGGAAGCCATGCGTAACGGGCGTCAGAGCCGGGGAGGGACGTTGCGTTCCTTGCCCGGTTGGAGGGGCAGAAATGTCACTTTTGCCCCTCTGTGGATTGGGCTTAGGATATTTGGGCCGCTCTGGAGCAAAAGCGGATTGGGCCAATTCTAGCCATTGGTCCAGTCCAGAACAGGAGCCCCCCAAGTCGTTGCTCCCAAGCATTGGAGTGATGACTTAAGGATTGCTCGTCGCCCGAGGGAGTTACGCAGAGTCGTCGTTTGGAGACGAGGAAGATTGTCTCGAGGTGCCCGTGGCCCTCTGTGTTCGTGATGTTTGTGGTCATGACCCTGTTGCCCGGTATTTGGGAAGATAAAGCGTCAGACAGAATGGGAAACGTTGGGCTGCCACGTGTACATCGAGCCCTGTGTAGCAGTTAATAGGTAATTATGGATAGCGGGCAGTCATTATTGCCTACGGGCGCGTGTGTGCACGTGCCCCTTAGTATAAAAGGGGGAAGGTTGTCCCATTTTGCACTTTTTCCTTCTGATTCTTCTTCGTCGTCATCAGCGTTCCTGCCCGTCGCCGTCGTCAGAGCAACCGACCACCGTGCCAAGTTTCGAGCAGCCTTTCTCTTCTACTCAAAACAAGTAAGTTCTCTGATTTCCAACTTGTTTTACTTCCTCTCATTGTCAATGGTAGATTGCATGCGGCTAGGGTTAGTTTTAGGTGACAAAGTAGGTAGATTTCTGGCGAGTGTTGGGGGTGGGCGGCGGTTCTTCCCATCCGCTGCATCAAGCATCTCGTCGAAGTAGGTAGCGTGTTTGGTGAACGTGGTGGTCCACGTCGTGGTTGCAATTCGTGACCACCGCGTCTTACCATCTTCTGGTGGACTGGTGAACTTTCTGGTGGAACGTTTCCATATTCCGGTGGAGCTTTGCAGTTTTCGGCGGAGCATCAAACGGAATCTGGGCACGAACGCGGTGAGGTTCCTCGTAGGAAGATGGTATGTCTCAGTCATCTCCTCGCGGGGAGGTTCTTTCTTTCTTCGTTTGATGTTAGGGCTTAGGCCGGGGACGTTGTCCTTAGCCTTCTGCACGCCCTTTCACTTGACTTAGCGGTGGAAGGGTGGATTTGGTTTCCTGTCGAATTCACTGTCTTTCTCTGCTTTTTCAGGTGATCGTAGTGGCGATGGAGCCAGAGAGGGAAGTTATCCCCGTTACATCCGAGGAGGAAACTGTCTCCAAGGAGAGCAGCAGTGCAACGGCCTCGAGCTCTGCGTCCTCGAGCTCGTCGGCTTCGAACTCCTCGAGCGAAGTCGAGGGGGAAGCGAGCGACGCTGAGGAGGGAGAGGATTTGGAGGTCGTGGAGGAGGATGTAATGGAAGAGGATGTTGATGTGTTCTGCCCGGAAGAGTGGGAGGTGGCCGAGCCTTCCGAACATATTTCCACGTTTGCTAGGTCTGCGGCAGACGCTTTTACCGAGGTGGGGCCAGCGTGTGAATGGAGAGTGCTTCTGCCTAATTCGGACGAGCGGATCTGCTCGAACTTCGGGGACTGCTTCGGGATGTATGAATATTCCTTCAAGGAATTGGGGCTGAGGTTGCCCTTCACTGACTTCCAGCGGTCGGTGTTTGAGCACCTGAAGTTGGCTCCTTCTCAGCTCCACCCCAATTCGTTGGCCTTCATATGGGCTTTTGAGTTGGTGTGCGAGCACCTTGCTCTGGGGACCACTCTTCCTTTATTCTTTGCTATTTTCCCCCTACAGCGGCAGCTGGCGGGGAAGAGGTATGGATGGGTCTCTTTGAAGCAGCCCAGAAAGTTGTTCAAGCCATTCTCGGAGTCCATCCGAACGTTCAAGGGACGGTACTACATCGTCGAGCCTTTGTCCGAAGCTGCTCAGGACAGCGTGTATGTCTGGGAGGTAGAGTATGATGAGAATGGAGAGGATCTGCTTAACGAGGAAGGGAAATATATCGAGGAGAGAGTGTACAAGTTCCCGATCCGCTGGACACCGACCACTTCTCAAAGAAGCCCAGCGCCTACGTCTTTGAGCTGAGCGCGTTACGCGGGCAGGATGCTGTGTCCTATGAGACGCTGGTGAAGTGGGTTAACTCCTTCAGCCTTGCTGAGTGTTTCACGAGAAAGGGCGATCCGATCTTCGAGGAAGATGGGAGTCAGAGGGTTGAACGCCGGTTTATCAATGTTAAGGCACTGTTGGAGTGCAAGACTCCTGCGGATGCTGAGAAACTGCTCGGTAGTCTTAGTCACTTAGACTTTATTTGTTATTTCTTTTTCTTCCCCGTTGCTAACGTGTTCGTTTCATTTGTGCAGGTGAGATGCCTCAGGCTCGTGATCGTGTGGTGAGGAACGCCATGGCGAGGGGCAAGGCTGGAGCAGCTCCTCCCAAGACCCGTCCTGTTGGTGGTGCTCGTGTTCTTCCTCTTACTCAAACTGCTCCGGGGACCTCTGCTACTCCCTCTCCTAGTCCAAGGGATTCTCCATTGCCTCTGACCGGGCGGACGAAGCGGCCGAGGACGTTAGATGCCGTGGACCATACTCAGGCACCTGAGAAGGGAAAATTTGAGCTCCCCCCGTGCATCCTTGACAGAAGATTTTTTTAAGGCAACACTTTGATCGTTCCGCGGGCAGAATCACTCAACCTGGGAAGCATGGATCGAGTGAGCAAGAGGGCGCTGGTGGCCCAGGATGCTTCGGCCATGGTGAGGATGCTGGAAATGGCGGCTGTTTATGCGGAAGGGGACTCTGTGCTTGAGGCCGAACTCACTACTGCCCGGGCCTCCGAGGCGTCCCTAAAGGAAGAAGTCAAGGGCGCTCGTGAGGCTAGGAGGAAGGTCGAGGAGGAGACGGCCAAGCTGAAAGAGGAGGTAACCAAGCTGAAGGCGGAGAAGAAGGCTGCGGAGGATTTGAACAAGGAGCTGATGGCGGCCAGTGCCCCGGGTGCTGATGAACCAGACGAGATAAAGGTGTTGAAAACTAAGGCTGAGCTGGTCGCCAGCATAATGCAGGCCGAGGAGGACGGCATTGCTGTGGCATTGGAGTCTTTCGAAAGTGCCGTGGCCCAGTTGCGGGTGGTGAACCTCGGGCTCGACATTTACCTTACCCGAGTGGAGGATGATCGCATCGTGTTACCCTCAGGCCTTGTTCTTGACACCCCCGAAGTTCAGACCGAAGACCAGCCTGTGGAGGAGTAGGAGCCCGAGCCCGAGGCGGCTGAGCATGTGGAAGGATGAGGATTTAGGTTGTTTTGATGCTGTTGTATTTTATCCGGCCTGCATGCCGTTGATTAATTTGTAATTTATTTGGTTTTGGGGGGGGCATGGCCCCCTTTTTATGTAATACGCACAGTCTTTTGGCCCTTGTGACCTTTTTATTTAATGCTCGGTTCATTTATACAATTTTTGTTGTAATTTACATTATTGCTGTACTTTACCTTAGTTGTGCATGTACGACTGTCAGTCGGAGGGTGTGTCTGTTAGTGGAGCTTTCTTTTGAAAGATAGCTCGCTGTGTGTGAATTCGCCAGTGCGGGGAACTGGTCGAATAGCCGGGGAAGTCCCTTGCGAGGTTGCGGATCTCAGGTCGCGGTTGAGTCCTGAGGTCGCGACGTGAACGTCCCCTCGCGAGCTGGAGTTCTGCCAATCATGGTACTTGGGCGAAGGCAGTGCTCGGTTGAGGACCGCCGACGAGCAGAGTTCCGGCTCATTTGTTTGAGCGGTGTTCTACTTTGTGTGCATGTGTCGTTTGTACCTGGATGAGCATGATGACCGTTGGGTGGTCTCTTGATGCGAGGAAGCCTATGGTTACTTTAGCTGTAGTATTACTTAAGTTTCTCAGCGTTCCATGGTCGAGGGAGTGCCTCCCCGTTAAGATTTTCGAGGAAGTATGCACCATTTCCCATTTTGGCACGGACTCTGTATGGCCCTTCCCAGTTGGCTGCTAGTTTGCCTTCGCGAGAGTCCTTGTGGTTTCTTCGCAGGACAAGGCTGCCCACATCGAACTCTCGTCGTAAGACTTTGGCGTTGTGCCTGATTGCTATTTTTTGCTTAAGAGACGCTTCGCGGAGGGCTGTTCCTGTCTGGATCTCCTCGACGAGGTCGAGCTCTTCTCTCATCACTTCGTTATTCATCTCCTCGTCTAAAGGTGATTCGGTCCTTCTGGATGGTACGTGGATCTCGATGGGTAAAACAGCCTCCATGCCATATGCTAAGCGGAAAGGCGTCTCCCCGATGGTGGACTGGGGGGTAGTGCGATATGCCCATAAGACGCTGTGGAGCTCCTCGACCCAGGCTTTCTTCGTTTCATCCAATCTTCGTTTGAGGCCACGAAGGATGACGCGGTTGGCCGCTTCCGCCTGCCCGTTGGTCTGGGGGTGCTCTACTGAAGCGAAGTGTTGCTTTGTTCCAAGATGGGCGACAAAGTCTTGGAACTTCTTGTCCGTGAATTGTGTTTCATTATCCGTGACGATTGCTTGGGGAATCCCAAAACGGGCAAGGATATTGTGCTTGTAGAAGCGTAGAATGTTAAGGGCCGTTATCTTTGCTAAGGCTTCTGCTTCTATCCATTTTGTGAAATAATTTACGCCTACTATCAGGTATTTGTTTTGGCTAGACCCCGTCACGAAGGGTCCTAGGATGTCCAGGCCCCACCAGGCAAATGGCCATGGGGAGGTCAAGCTCTTCAGTTCGTAAGGCGGAGCTAGGTGCATATCCCCGTGCCGTTGGCATTTGTCGCATTTCTTTACATGCTCCTTGGCATCTTGCTGCATGGTTGGCCAATAATACCCTGCCCGGAGTGCCTTGCGGGCAAGGGACCTTCCTCCCAGGTGCTGGGCGTTAATGCCTTCGTGGATTTCTCGTAATACGTGGGGGGCAATCTCCTCCTCTATGCACTTTAGTAGTGGGATGGAGAATCCCCTTTGGTAAAGTTTGTTTTCTAGGATGACGTACGAGCAAGCTCTTCGTCTGATGGTGCTGGCCTCCTTGGGGTCGTCCGGAAGTTCGTCCCTGGTGAGGTAGTTGTACACGGGTGTCATCCAGCAGTCGTTGTCCCCGATCGCGTGCACGTGTAGGGTCGAGGACCCCTTATCGATGCTGGATCGAGGAAGTATCTCTTGGATGACTGACCTGTTTCCGCCTTTCCTCTTGGTGCTCGCTAGTTTGGACAAGACGTCCGCTCGCACGTTGTGTTCGTGGGGAACATGTCTTACTGCTACCGTCCTGAACTTCGACATCTTTTCCTTGACTAGGGAGAGGTATTCAGATAGACTGTCATTTTTGGCCTGATACTCCCCGAAGATCTGGTGGGCTACGAGCTGAGAGTCCGTGCAGATGGCGATTGCTTCTGCCCCTAGGTCTTTGGCTAGGCACAACCTAGCGAGGAAGGCTTCATACTCAGCCTGGTTGTTCGACGTGGGAAAGGACAAAGTGAGAGACGCCTCGACTATGGTCCCTTCGTCGTTCTCCAGAATTACTCCTGCCCCGCTGCCGCTCGAGCTGGATGCTCCGTCCACGTAGATGGTCCATCTGTTTGCTATGTGGGGCGAGGAGTCTGAGAAGGTTACTTCTGCCACGAAATCGGCAAGGGCCTGTGCTTTGAGAGCTTTTCTGCTTTCATACCGGACGTCAAATTCGGACAGCTCCAACGACCACTTGAGCATTCGACCGTCCATGTCTGGTCGGCCCAGCAACTGCTTGATGGGCTGATCCATCCTCACTACGATCATGTGGGCCAAGAAATAGTGTCTCAGTTGTCTGGCAGCATTGACGAGGGCCAATGCTACCTTCTCTATCTGCTGATATCGCAACTCCGCGTCCTGCAACGCTTTGCCGTGAAGTATACGGGCTTTTGCCCGCCGGGATTCTCGCGGATGAGAACGGTGCTCATGGCCTCGGCAGTGAAGGCGAGGTATAGGAACAAAACTTCCCCGGTATCTGGCCGTGATAATACAGGTGGTTTTGACAGAGCTTGCTTTAAATGAAGGAGGGATGCCTCGTACTCTTAGGTCCATTCAAACGCGGCTTCTTTTCTCAAGAGCTTGAAGAAAGGAAGGGCGTGTTGGGAGGATTTTGCGACGAAGCGGGACAACGAGGTGAGTACCCCGTTGAGGGACTGGATGTTCTTCTTAGACGTGGGCGTTGGGAACTCAGAGAATGCCCGACATTTGTCAGGGTTAGCTTCTATTCCTCGTTCCATTAAGTAGAAACCAAGGAATTTTCCTGCCCGTACGCCGAACGTGCACTTCTCTGGGTTAAAACGCATTTGATATTTTCTTGCTTGCTCGAAAATTTTGCGAAGATGGGCGACGTGGTCTAGCTCTTCGTGGGACTTGAGGATCATGTCGTCCATGTATACCTCGAGCATGTCGCCTATTTGTCCTTGGAAGACTTTGTTCATCATTCATTGGTACGTAGCGCCGACGTTCTTCAGTCCGAAGGGCATTACGTTGCAGTAATAGTTGTCCGATTCGGTCATGAAGGTCGTGTAAGTTTTATCGCTCGCGGCCATTGGGATTTGGTTATAACCCGAGTAGGCGTCGAGGAACGATAAAAGTTTAAAACCTGTGGAGTTATCTACGAGCTTATCTATATTGGGGAGGGGGTAGGCGTCCTTCGGACAGGCCTTATAAACATCGGTATAATCAACACACATTCTCCATTTGCCATTATTTTTTCTTACAAGTACAACATTTGAGAGCCATGTAGTGTATTTGGCCTCAGAAATAAACCCTGCTTCTAGAAGGTCTTTGACAGCTTTCTCCACGGCTTCCATCTTCTCCGGGGACTATTTCCTTCTGCGTTGGGCAACAGCTTTGACGGCCGGATCAATTGTAAGCTGGTGGCAAGCGACGGAGGGGTCCAATCCTGGCATTTCAACAGCACTCCATGCGAACAAGTCTGCGTTCTCCCGGAGGCACGCTTTTAGTTGTCTCTTGGCCAGGTCGGGGAGGTCTGCTCCGATCTTCACTCCCCGTTGGGGGTCTTCTCCAAACGGAACGATCTCGAAGTTGCCATCTGGGATGGGGCGTAGGAGATGGCCGCTGTTGTGGGACTGGCTGCCCGAAGTCGTCAGGTCTTTGGCGTGATCCTCCTCGCTGAAACGGCTGTCCAAGTCGATGGATTCGACCTGGGGGAGTGGCTTTGGCTGCTCGGAGCTGTTGGGCAGAGGAGGACGACCAGATGTCCTCGGCCTCGCTGAGATGGGGCTCAGTCCTTTTGATGCTGCTTCAAAGCATCGACGGGCAGCTTCGATGTTGCCGTGGAGGGTGGCAACCATCCCTTCAGAAGTGTAGTACTTCATCTTGAGATGTACGGTGGAAGAAACTGCAATCAACTCTGCCAGGGTTGGCCTTCCAAAATTGCACTGATATAGTGACGGGCATTCAATTACTAGAAACTGTGCTTTGATTGCTCGGGTTGTCTTTCCTGAACCGAAGGTCATGATGAGCTCTACGTAACCTCAGGGCCTTGTTACTGCTCCGTTGAATCCCTGCAGGTCGGATCCAACGTATGGAGTAAGGTGAGATTCGTCCAGCTGCAGTGTCTCGAACAGGTGGTTGTACATTATATCAACTGAACTGCCCTGGTCCACGAGTATCCTGCGAACGTCGAAGTTTGCCATTCTTTCCGAAATAGAAGCGGGATGCTTGAGTTCGGTGACCCGCCGAGGAGCTCCTCCTTGTAGAAGGAAATGGGCGAGGATCCTTTGTGAGTGGTATCCAGCGTGGTGACTTCGTTGGAGCTTTTGTTGATCAGTTGATCGAATTTCCTCTTGACTGAACCGACCGTGATTTTGTTGAATCCACCACCGGAGATGACCATGGCCGACGGGAAGGTCTCCCACGGGCTGTGAGCACCGAGGAACGGGGAGGCGGGCAAACTATCATGGATACAGAAGTCTTCTGGCCGAGTTATGGACATAGCGACCTGTACGTTGGTGTCATCGGAGGGAGGAGTCTCTTATGCAGCCTTCTTGCTCTCCTGGGTTTCTTGCCGGGGAGCTTCTTTCTTCTTCGCGAACTGCTTCAGGTGGCCGTCGCGAATGAGGATCTCTATGGCATCTCTGAGGTGGATGCATTCTTCCGTCGTATGGCCGTGGCTCTTGTGGAAGCGGCAATACTTGGATTTGTCTACACCTGGCCTGGCCGGCAGCTGTTTGGGGAAACGGACCCCCGCCTGCTTGAACTCTGAGTTGGCACGTTCGGACAAGATTTTCTCCCTCGAGGTAGTGAGGGGGGTATAGTCATGGAATCATCCAGAAGGTCCCTTCTGTTCGCGTGCATCGCGAGGCCGATCGTCGCGTCTTTTATCTCCTCGACGGGATGTCGAGAGCTCTTTAGCTCTGGATGTCCGGGCACCTTCTTGGTGACGGGAGGCCTGGACAGAGTGGACGGCGACCTTCTCCTCGTACTGTATATGCGACTGGGCTTGGTGGAGGAGGGCATTGAGATTCCTTGGTGGATCGAGGCTGATGGCTTTCGCGAAGTCTGAGTCAGGACGTAATCCCTGCTCGAGCAGGAATTTCTTCATCTCGTCGGTTGTTGGCACTTGGACGGCTTCCTTGTTGAACCGCTCAATGTAGTACCGAAGAGGTTAGTCTCTTCCCTGCACGACAGCTCTGAGGGACGCCTCAGTCTTTGGATGGCGTCGTGATGCGGTAAAGTGTCGGGAGAAAATCCTCCCGAGCTGCCTCCAGGATGTGATGGATTGCTCTGGTAGCTGTTTGTACCAGGTCATTGCTCCTTTCCAGAGCGTGGTTGGGAACAGGCGGTATTTGATGGCTCCTCGTACACCTCTGTAGTCCAGAAGAGCATCTATGTTTTCTATGTGCTCGTCTGGGTCCGTGGTTCCATCATAAGTCCATAGAGACGGAGGCTTCTCTAGTCTTTTGGGGAGACGGGTGGCCAGGATCCTGCGGGACAACGGGCCACGAGGCTCGTCGTCACTGTCCGAACTTGAAGTCGATAGTGTCCGTTGTCTGCGCTCGCGCCGGTGGTCTCTACGAGGTGATGGTGATCGTGGCCGGTCGCGAGGTCTGACCGATGGAGAATGCCTCTCCTGCCTCGTTCTCTTGTGTCTTGGTGGTGACTGATCCCGCGGGGAGATCTGGTCGTGCTTGCGAACGCGGTGTGGTTCGGGCTCACGCCTTGTCATACGGTCTTCCCGGCGCCTGGGTGGCGGGCTTCTTGATTTCTGGTGTTTCCTCTTGGGAGGATAGGATCTTGGAAGAGCTGCTTCCTTGAGAGCTCCTATCTTTTCTCCTTGCTGCAAGATAAGGAGGTTCGTGCGGTTGACAGCTTCCAGGAGGGCTGCAACGGCCAGGAATTGGTCGTTCCCCCAACGGTGACTGTTTTCCTCCTTGCTCGGTGGAAGGAGGAGTTGGAGACGCAGTGGCCCCGTCCCGAAGGAAACGGGGATCAGAAAGTAGCAACGAACTGCCGTCGGCGTCCATCTTGTTGACGGGAGTGAGAACTGTGGCGTCTGCATCTTTTGCGGAATTCTAAGCGGCCATGTGTGGGCGGATCAAATAAAGTATGTTTTGATCTTTTAGTTTCCGAGGAGGAAAGAAAGAAGGGGAGAACAAGGAGTTCCCACAGACGGCGCCACTGATCCGAAGTACTCGAACTGGTCCACGTAAGCTAGTAGTCAGAAGGTGAGGTGCTCTGATGGATGCTGGTCGTCAGGCGTGCAATGTACTTGGCTTGTGAATGAGGAGAGGAGGGGGTGTACCTGCAAGGTACTCCGACGCTCAAGTAAGAAAGAGTCAGAGAAAAAGGGGCAAGTACAAAGTGTATTCTTAGGGCGAAAATGTGATACCTGACCCTCTCAAGTGAGAGGGTTTATATAGAGCCCCCAGCGCGTGGCCAACGGTCCTATTTTCGGGGCGAACTAGCCGTTTTTCCCAAAAAATAGGTAACTGCCCAAACTAGCCGTTATGTCGGGCAGGGTGCCATGAACTAGCCGTTATGTCGGGCATAGACGCAGTTGCGGGCACCTGCCCATTGCTGTTCGGGCAACGAGGAAGCCGTGCGTAACGGGCATCAGAGCCGGGGAGGGACGTTGCATTCCTTGCTCGGTTGGAGGGGCAGAAATGTCACTTTTGCCCCTCTGTGGATTGGGCTTAGGCAATTTGGGCCGCTCTAGAGCAGAAGCGGATTGGGCCAATTCTAGCCATTGGTCCAGTCCAGAATAATCGTATTACCGCTTTATTGTACTTTACTGTATTTATTACATTTACTGAATTTTAATTTTTCTATCATATTGTACTGTGTTGGACTGTAATGTTTTCCTGTTTGGTGGGATGGGTGTTCTGAGAGATGAGCCCACTACCCAGGCTCGAGTGTGCACATAGGTTTTAGAGTGGATAGTCATGACGCTTGCGTGGTGGTGACCACGTATTGTTGTTCATGATACCCATAACCAGACGAGGTTCTATCAGGAGCTATCTGCTACTGTATGTTTATACAGGCCAATAGTTATTCTCTTGAGGAACTGTCGACTTTGGTGACCATTCCCAAGGACTCAGTTGCGGCACTCCTCCCGAGATGTGATAATGGCAGACCAGAAATGGCAAACCCATTACATATTCTTGATCCGAGGACCCAATGCTGGGAATTTGCTATAGGATATCCTTTGTAAAGTGGAATCAGTGGAGGCACTCCTCAATTGGCGATAGTACTGTACCCCGAGGGATGAATGTACTATTGCTTCTCGACCTCAGTACCAGAAGCTGAGGACCTTTCGTTTTTAGGAAAATCAGTTGAGGCCTCCTCGATTGATGATGATGCCAAACCAGAAATGGTGAACGTATCATCGTTTCTCGACCTGAGAGCCCAGGATACTGAGGATCCTCGGTTTTCTAGTTCCCACATGTGAGAAGGGCGGGTTGTTTACAGGTTTGCAGGTAACCTTGACCTCCTACATACCTTTTTGTATGGTTCTCCTATGATCAGTGATAGTGGTACTTTCGTTCTGGTATTATTGATATGATTCTATGCCGACACTCGGTCTGGTATGCATGATATGATTCTGTTCAGACACTTGGCTCATGGTTCTACACTGACAGGGCAGATGCATGTAAAGTATGACCATCAACCTACAGGGGTTCTTCTGGGTTTCTGGTTTTCTTGTTGGACCTTTGATCCTGCATACTTGACCGCTTATTGTTCATCCAGATCGGTTCAACATAGTTTTATTCAGGATATTTATGGAAACTCTGATCACATGTCTGTACATAGGTAACATCATAGCATTTCAGCACACATGTTCTGTTATTTCCAAGGATCTTATATCTGAATTTTGCTATTAAGCAGTTTCTGCTTTTCTTGTGGATTATGCTGTACAAAACTTGAATCAAAGCGGATAAATTCCCTGGAAATAACCCAACATGGCATTTGCATACATTCATGCGTTCATGCAGGTACCCGAATCTGAGGGTGTGGATTATCATTCTGATTGGGTATTCTCTGCAGAACGGCCAACATGACTTCTTCCAACTACTCGAATCACCACAATCAAGGTTCAGATATTGAACAACTCCGAGCGGAGGTAACTGAGATGAAGGCCCAATTGGGGCATTTTATGAGGGACATTCAAGCGTTATCCCGAGGTCAGGAACTGCTGAGAGAATAAGTCAATCAGATGAAGACTCAGATGGGCCGGGTTATGTAAATTCTGAATGTCGTGTTAAGAAAGGAAAACAATCAGGTGCCCGCTTCCGCAGCAGAGGTTCTCACTCCTCCTACCTCTTTGGGGTCTCCTCTAGACCATGGATTGCCTCGTGAATCTCCTTCACGACCAAAATTTTCCTATCGGCAATCACTTCCTGTTCTCCAAGAGGATCTTAATCTAGAAAAGCTTGAAAAGAAGTTTGATCCTATTCCGATGCCATATGCTCAGTTGCTTCAATACTTGCTCAAGCTTCGGCTAATTGATTTGATTGATGCGGGACCGCCACACACCAAGTTTCGTGTGGGTTCCAATGTCCATGATAGGTGTGAATTCCATTCAGGGGTACCTGGTCATGATGTTGAAAATTGTAAGATGCTCAAGTATAAGGTCCAAGGGCTTATTTATTCAGGGGAAATCGAGTTTGCGCCCATCAGCACTGTCAAACGAAGAGATGTTCCTCCAACTGCTGCTAAAGAAATGGATTTTCTTCCCTCCTCTCAGGGACCTTCCTCAATCCATAAACCTTGGGTTCCAAAACTACCACATCATCAAATCACAACTGGGACTCTCCCGGTTGCATCCCTTCGTCATCAACAGAAGCAAGAAAGGGTTTTTGATCCTCTACCGATGTGTCATGCCAAATTACTTCAGCAACTGCTTCAATTGAGAGTAATTGAGCTCTGGAAGTTGACTCCTCCTCCTGCTAAGCTTCCAAAAGGATGGGATGCCAACGCTCATTGTGATTTCCACTCAGAGGCACCAGGCCATGATATTGAGGGGTGTAGAGCATTCCAACACCAAGTGCAAGACTTAATTGACTCAAAAGGAATTGAGTTCGGACTGGATGGCTTGAAGGTATCAGGTGATCTTACGCCAGTAGCTGCAAAGGAAGTGAGTATTCCTTTCCCTTCTCTAGGATCTACCCCAGGTCATGGGTATACTCCTCAGCTTCAGGTTTCAAAGTCATCACCTCTGCAACCTTTGTTTATTCCTCGGCCAAATGTGGAAAGAAAAGTACAGGGGCAGACTAGGCACCCTAGTCAACATTGGCAGCAAAACCGTCAGCAACAGAGGCAAAGAGGACTCAGGAGGTCTGAGAGAGTGTCTGTTCTAGTTCTTATTTCTCAAAGCCGACTTCTTGCTAGCCTTCTCCAAGGCTATTTGATTCAGCTGGACAATGCCACACCAGCGCCGTTTCCTTTTCCTCTGGATTATGACATGAATGCCAGGTGCGAGTTTCACTCGGGAACATTTGGACACACAATTGACAATTGCAGAGTGTTAAAACTTAAGGTGCAAGCCTTGATTGATTCAAAGGTTATCACACCAGACGGGTGGCCCATAAATTGAACTTTCTTCATCAGATCGAGCACCCAGTTTGCAAAAACATCTTCAGAATCAATAAGTCCAGACGGAGTCAAGCCTCCTCAACAAGGACAATCATTTAGCTTCTTTACTGCATTCTCATGTGTAGCTTTTTATGTTTGTCAAAACATTTGTATGCATGCATGAAATCTGTTTTTCTTTTTATGTTAATCCTAATAAAGCGCGCATGTTTTTCCTGAAGTAATCCATTCGTATTCACTCATAATTTTGTATATGCGCATTGCAATACCAACTGTCGTGCTTAAATTCTTGAGGGAGGATGATGATTTGAAAATGCTAAAATCTCTAGGGGTGTGCTTTTGAATAAGAACCCTGTTGAGGATGTACATGCATTGTTTCGAATCCCCAAACACTGGAGATATAAGGGAGATAGACCCTCGTTAACCCCTTTGAGCCTTGAAGTAGGAGTTTCTTTCGTACGAAAAAACCCTCACATTTAACCCAGGGGCAGGGTAGGCGTCAGTTAATTTGACCGAGCGTTCAAATTTCAAAAGGAGTGTGCATGTGAGGATCCATTACCTTCTATTCCACCGTCAAGAGGTCAAGAGATGTGAAACCACAATGGTTATCCATCAACAATCAAAGAGTGAGGCAGTCACAACCCTTTCAACAAAGTCAAGCAAGCCAGTGTCACACGATTTGTTCTGAGAAAAAAATAGGAATAAAAAAAAACGAAAAAGCCCGCTAAGTCGAAACTTGAAAACAAGCGACTTAGGAAAAAGTTAGGGCATCCTGCTGGACTTCAAAATCTAAAGATTCAAAAGAATCAGTCCAGGCAAAAATTAGGGATAAAAAAAAGGCAAAAGAATGCGAAAGCGAAAAATAAAAGGATTACAAAAGAAAGTCCTCGAGCAAGAACAAAGTCGTGTGACTACGAACAAAAGACAAAGGGGTGACTGTCACTCCAAAGCCTCACTAGGTGTCAAACCATCAGATGCATGGGTTCCTTAACGATCACAAAATCTTTTTGAGAGGCGAACGCTTGTGCAAATTAGCTGAATGTAGGACTGAGAACATCACGAAGAGTGGGTGGGCACCAATAAACTTTGAGCCATAAACCATTTTTCTCAAAACCGTGAACCAGGCCTTGATACAACCCTCAAAAGTCCTAATTGAAATAGGGTTATTTTGAAAGTGTACTACCGAGAGATAGCGTTCTTGACTCTTATGAGTTGTGCTAAAAGATCTTTATTGGTGTTGCATGTGCATTGCATTCTTTCTTTCAAAAATTAATGTTGTATCCTAACCTGTGATCCACTCACATAGGGTTTGCAACATCTTTTCAGTAAAACTTCAAGATTAACATGTGTGTTGCATTAGAATTTTCATTCTCAGAATAAAACATTTTCTGCTTGCATATTTTTGTTTGACATCCAAAGAAGTTTACATATGGAAATTCAGTTCAGAAGCTTAATCTTGCCGAGTTGAGAATCCTGAAACTCCTGAAGGATAGCCCCATCCAGTGGTACTTCCTCAGGAAATTTTGTTGAGCGGGAGTTTTCCCAACAAGTTGTGTTAAGACGTAGCCGATCTGGAGCAATCACATCAATCATCTCTTTAAGGTGTAGCCAACCTGAGCCAATCACGTCGAGAAATCTCTTTAGAGTTCAGCCAAACTGGGGCAATTACTTCGAGATTCAAATCTCTCCAAAGGCAGGTATTCAGGGTCTTCCTTCGAAGATCAGTAGTCAGAGGCAAAGCCACTTCAAGGTTCATACTAGAGTAGGTCATCCCAAGAGCATGAGAAGTTAGTCCATCCAGACGACTGATCAGCCTATCCAGAGTTCAGAGTATTGGGGCAGAATATCTCACGGTGATATGAGATTGTTCATGAATCTTCTCGAGGTGAATTCCTCTATAGACCACACAGTCTGAGGCAGTTATTTCGAGATCCGACGAATCTCTCCAAGAGTTTCAAGACATTGAGGTGTGTCGAATGTCAAGTCTTTTGTGAAATCCTCTTGAGACAATTTCTTCTGGTGGACCATGTTGGTCTGGGGCAAGTGGAAAATTTTAAGAAAACTGTTGTTCACGCATATGCAGTCAATCAGCCAAAAGGGTTGAAACAAAGGGGCATTCCAACCCAAGGCATTTGTGGTCCCCTGTCTTCAGCAGGCTTCATAAATCATGTTCCCAACAAGAGATGCATCAAAACCTTTCTCCCCAACAAGTGGTGGTTCAGAGTTAGATTTTCTCAATTGCAAAAGTCATACCCAGCACAGGGCATATGTGCATATCCTTTTGCTTGCAGGTAACAGCCTCGTACTAGGCTCAAAAGCAAGATTGTGAAGCTTTTTCAAGAGCATGGGCCATTTCTTCCAAACAAGTAATCACTCACCCCTAAGTCAAAATACTGGGGTAATCATGTTCTGGAAAGGGTTCCCATATCACCTTTTTGTCACAACTTTTACTGATTGAGTCCACCGGTTGATCAGCGGTCGCTCGCAACGGCTTGAGATCGACGGGAAACTCCTGCAATGTCGTTGTATCTTATTAAGTCAATTCTCCCATTCAGTACTTCCAACAGCTACAAGCTTTTTTGTGTCGATAATAGTGGCTGATTTCCTAGCTGAGTCAAAAGGATGATTATCTCTAGCAAAGGATCTTGGGTTTGATAGATCCCAAGCAGAGTTTTAATGATTCTTTTTCCTCAGCAGAACGTCATTCAAAAAGTTCTCATCCCCAGCGAAGTTCCATGAGCAGAATAATCTCTCTCTAGGGCAGAGTCATTCTAGTGGAAACTTCTTCAACAGGATCATCACACCTCACCACATCTGCAAGCCAATTTATTTTTGGCAATTTGTGGCAAGCGTTATCCCCGGCAGAAGGGTTAATCCCCACAGAGAAATTGAAGGATCGAACAATGATCTTTTCCCTGCGGAATTGTATTCGTCGTCTAGAGTCTCTTTTGCATTTGCATATTTCATGACATTTGCATCCTCAAAACGCGTAGCATTTCCATTTTGTATGGAGCATTACGCCATAGAAAGAAAAATTCAAACATGTGTAGCGAGCGATTTTGGACGCGGTTCTTAAGCGCGGTCGCTCTCTGCGGTTGAGTTTACTACAGGTCGATTCATTTTTTATCCTATTAAAGCTGATGAAGGAAGGGAAATAGATGTCTCCAATTAACCCTGCTTGCATACTGAGTTTAAACAGCAGTCTGTTAGGTTACGGATGCTATCAATGTGGGGGGCCTTTGTATTGGTTATTTGTATTTTCGCCAATACTGTTTTTTCTCTGGGATTTTGTTAGGATACTGCTTCAGATTATGATATATGGGATTTTGGGTTTTTTGTTGATTGCGCTCGCTAAGATTTTTTCTTTCAATCTTATGCCTACGTATTCCCGTTTACCGAAACAGGGAAATCAGAGCGTTCGTAGTTCCTCCTATTCTATGGGAGGAAATGGTTGTTTTGGTGTCTTGTTCAAAGCCCAAGACGTGAAACGAAAGGTGGTTTGTATCTTGTTCAAAGCCCAAGATGTGAAGCTGAAGGGTCTATTTGTATCTTGTTCAAAGCCAAAGATATGAAGCTAAAAAGGTGTTGACTTTAGAGAGAATTTGTCATCTCTAAAGAGGGGGTTGTATGTCACAACTGTTTATAAAGGAGAATTACTTTAACTGGGATGTGTGAATCCGGCAATGCCATAATTTCCTTTATAGGGGATTTTTAACCTGAAGGAGAAGACTTTAACTCAGTGTAGAGCAATGCTATCTTTTCTTAGGAATTTCTCATGCTAAAAGAGGGACAATGACATGGATGTAGATGAACCAGAAGCTTGCCGCTTACAGCAATTAGATGAAGGGGGAGGAGTTGTTGATGTTTGTGTACTGTGAACGAGGCACAACTTTGATGCTAAAAGGTTAATTGGATCAATCAGTGATTTTCTTATACAAAGCCTAAGAGGAGGCTAATATGTGTCTCGTACAAACCCCGAGAGAGAGACTAAAAAGGGGTTGATCCTACAAAAGGATCTTTTATACTCAACAAGAGAGTGATTTCGTATCTCGTACAAAGCCCGAGGTGGAGGCTAAAAGGTTTTGACTCGACGATGGAGTCTTTTGGTATCTCGTATAAAGCCCGAGATGAAGGCTATTTGACTCAACAAGAGAGTTTTTTGGATCTCGTACGAAGCCCGATATGGAGGCGAAAGGGGTGATTGACTCAACGAGGGAGTCTCTTATGTCTCTCGTACAAATCCCGAGAGAGAGGCTAAATATTGTTTGACTCTGCTGGGGAGAATCATTGTATAAAGCCCAAAAGGAGGCTATGGTTACTGTTTCAGTTGAGTGACAAGCCCAATATACTGATTTTTAAAGAGAAAATCAGTTCTTATATGAGTAACACTGTACTCAGGGATTTTTGATGCGAGGATCAGGGTTATCTCCTGTTCTTTGAGGAGGCAGGAAATCCAAAGGGTATTGAGACTGTCTGAATTCTGTTTCCATAATGATTAACTGCTCCGTCAAAGATAAGTCCCCATTATGGAAACAGGTTCCCAGTGGGGACTTAACTTTGACGGAGCAGTTAATCATTATGGAAACAGAATTCGGACAGTCTCAATACCCTTTGGATTTCCTGCCTCCTCAAAGAACAGGAGATAACCCTGATCCTCGCATCAAAAATCCCTGAGTACAGTGTTACTCATATAAGAACTGATTTTCTCTTTAAAAATCAGTATATTGGGCTTGTCACTCAACTGAAACAGTAACCATAGCCTCCTTTTGGGCTTTATACAATGATTCTCCCCAGCAGAGTCAAACAATATTTAGCCTCTCTCTCGGGATTTGTACGAGAGACATAAGAGACTCCCTCGTTGAGTCAATCACCCCTTTCGCCTCCATCTCGGGCTTCGTACGAGATCCAAAAAAACTCTCTTGTTCAGTCAAATAGCCTTCATCTCGGGCTTTATACGAGATACCAAAAGACTCCATCGTCGAGTCAAAACCTTTTAGCCTCCACCTCGGGCTTTGTACGAGATACGAAATCACTCTCTTGTTGAGTATAAAAGATCCTTTTGTAGGATCAACCCCTTTTTAGTCTCTCTCTCGGGGTTTGTACGAGACACATATTAGCCTCCTCTTAGGCTTTGTATAAGAAAATCACTAATTGATCCAATTAACCTTTTAGCATCAAAGTTGTGCCTCGTTCACAGTACACAAACATCAACAACTCCTTCCCCTTCATCTAATTGCTGTAAGCGGCAAGCTTCTGGTTCATCTACATCCATGTCATTGTCCCTCTTTTAGCATGAGAAATTCCTAAGAAAAGATAGCATTCCTCTACACTGAGTTAAAGTCTTCTCCTTCAGGTTAAAAATCCCCTATAAAGGAAATTATGGCATTGCCGGATTCACACATCCCAGTTAAAGTAATTCTCCTTTATAAACAGTTGTGACATACAACCCCCTCTTTAGAGATGACAAATTCTCTCTAAAGTCAACACCTTTTTAGCTTCATATCTTTGGCTTTGAACAAGATACAAATAGACCCTTCAGCTTCACATCTTGGGCTTTGAACAAGATACAAACCACCTTTCGTTTCACATCTTGGGCTTTGAACAAGACACCAAAGCAACCATTTCCTCCCATGGAATAGGAGGAACTACGAACACTCTGATTTCCCTATTTCGGTAAATGGGAATATGTAGGCATAAGATTGAAAGAAAAAACCTTAGCGAGCGCAATCAACAAAAAACCCAAAATCCCATATGTCATAATCTGAAGCAGTATCCTAACAAAATCCCAGAGAGAAATCAGTATTGGCGAAAATACAAATAACCAATACAAAGGCCCCCCACATTGATCGCATCCGTAACCTAACAGACCGCTGTTTAAACTCAGTATGCAAGCAGGGTTAAGTGGAGACATCTATTTCCCTTCCTTCATCAGCTTTAATTGGATAAAAAATGAATCGACCTGTAGTAAACTCAACCGCAGAGAGCGACCTCGCTTAAGATTCCAAATGTTCATAATCATGCACGGAATGTTTCCCCTCAATTAATTACATTGTTTGAATCATGTATCAAAAATCCTAGCCTTCATGCAGAAATTAGGGTTCTTGAGGATTTTTCATGATTTCTTGTTATATGTTTAATTTAAATGAAATTAAATACCATAGACATGATCGTGAGGTTGAAACGAGTTGATTGGTATATGGATTACATGATATGATTAAGTATTCAGTGAGATTGGAGAGAAAATGCAAATCTGGGCCAAGCTGAAACACGCGCGTGTTCTTCAGCTGTTCTTGGCGCCATTTTTCACAAATTCAAATATTTGAATTTTGTGATTTTATTTAATTGATTCAAAAATTAATTTCTCTCTGAGTTTTAATGATTTTGAGTTGATTCTTTTTTTAATAATTCACAAAAATGTTAAAATATTTTATTTTCCCAAAAAATCCCAAAAATATTATTTATTTTATATAATTGATATTTTTGCAAAGAATTAATGTTTTAATTGTTTTTGACATTTAAAATATTTTTTCCACCTTGATTTTGCAACTTTTAATGCTTTCTAATTATTTTGTAGGTCAATACTTAATTTTTGAAGCATTAATCCAAGATCACAATTTGTTTTTCATATGTTAAACAATTTTGATCATTTTAATTGAATTTTTATTCAATTAAATACATTTTTGAAAACAAATTAGGGTTTTTGGATTAATTCAACCCTCATAAATCATTTTCAAAACACTCATGGGCCTCTAATAGTGTGTAAGACCCAATCCTTTTTTGACCAAATCATTTTTGGGCCTCAGTATATTGTATAAGTCCCGGTACCGTAAAAATAAACCGCGCGATCGCCATTTTAAACGAAAAATCAATTGGGCCTACCCTCGTGTTATAAGCCCCACTCTTTTTCTTTAAAACTTTTTGGGCCTCTTGAGAGAGTGTAAGACTCATCCCTTTGTACAGAAAACCTTTTTTGGGTCACAGTCACTTGTATAAGTCCCTCTGTACAAAACAACAGTGCGCTCACTGATAAAACCCTGGGCCTCTCCTTGAGCTGTAAGCCCCAAATCTTTCTTTTTAAAAGGACTTTCTCCTTTGATTTTGAATATACTATTGTTTTCAATCTTTCTTTGTTGAACAACTAACCAAACAGCATGGAAGCTCTACAACCGAGTAAGTGGTTATTGCTTTCATTTACCGCTTTCATATACATATAACTGTATTGTGGGGTTGTTTCGTTGTAAGTCTTCTTTCATAAACTCATATCAACTGTGTAATAATAGTATAGATATTTAGAGTTTCCCCAGAAACTACGTCTAGAACTAGGTGACGCCGTTTCGTTTATTCGTAGAAATAGACAACTAGATCCCCAATAGGATCACCAGATACAGTCTTCTCTTCGTCTGTCCTTATTAGGAATTGTCAAGAAACTCTACTCCCAGAGATGAATGTATTCTCCGTGAATGGCATCTTTGAGTTTCTTCCAAATTCTTGAACTTTCCTGACTTGATCTATTCCTTGTGAATAGCTTGCCTTGAATTTTTCGGGGTTTGGGGACCCACGGGCTTCTTAAAAGCACCGGCCTCCTCTTGGGCATCGTACAAGGACCCAGAGGCTTCCTAAAAGCAACCCCGCCTCCCCTTGGGCTTAGTAAAAGGACCCCTCAACTTGTTAAAAGTATTCACAGCCTCCTATTAGGCTTCGTATAATGATCTCTTCCTCCGGGAATGATAGCCTTCTCTTGGGCTTCGTACAAGGACCGATCGGCTTCTTAAAAGTTTCCAGCCTCCTCTTGGGCTTCGTATAAATTGTCCCGACGACCTCCTAGAGGTATAGGAACATAACTTAGTCATCTTCATAGAACAGTCCTTTCATAGAGTCTACTACTGTTTCTCAAAGCATTGAACAAAAGATGAAACTCTAGACTTGGACAGTCTCATCTCCTTGAGTCTCAAAGACATTCTCAAGTGACCCCTTCGTTAAATAGGAATAAAACCCGCAGACTCGGACAGTCTCAATACCCTTTGGATTTCCCGCCTCCTCAAAGAACAGGAATAACACGGATCCTCGAACTAAATCCTTGAGTACAGTGTTGCTCATATAAGAACTGATTTTCTCTTTAAAAAATCAGTATATTGGACCTGTCACTCAACTGAAACAGTAACCCTAGCCTCCTCTTAGGCTTTGTATAATGATCCTTCTCCAGTGAAGTTAGCCTTCTCTTGCGCTTTGTACAATGATTCTCCCCAGCGGAGCTAACAATTTCAGCCTCTCTCTCGGGCTTTGTACGAGACACATAAGAGATTCCCTCGTTGAGTCAATCACCCTTTCGCCTCCATCTCGGGCTTTATACGAGATACAAAAAGGTTCTTATTGAGCCAAACAAATTTTAGCCTCCATCTCGGGCTTCATACGAGATACCAAAAAAACTCTCTTGTTGAGTCAAATAGCCTTCATCTCGGGCTTTATACGAGATACCAAAAGACTCCATCGTCGAGTCAAAACCTTTTAGCCTCCACCTCGAGCTTTGTACGAGATACGAAATCACTCTCTTGTTGAGTATAAAAGATCCTCTTATAGGATCAACCCCTTTTTAGCCTCTCTCTCGGGCTTTGTACGAGACACATATTAGCCTCCTCTTAGGCTTTGTATAAGAAAATCACTGGTTGATCCAATTAACCTTTTAGCATCAAAGTTGTGCCTCGTTCACAGTACACAAACATCAACAACTCCTTCCCCTTCATCTAATCTCTGTAAGCGGCAAGCCTCTGGATTATCTACATCCATGCCACTGTCCCTCTTTTAGCATGAGAAATTCCTAAGGAAAGATAGCATTGCTCTACACTGAGTTAGAGTCTTCTCCTTCAGGTTTAAAATCCCCTATAAAGGAAATTATGGCATTGCCGGATTCACAAATCCCGGTTAAAGTAATTCTCCTTTATAAACAGTTGTGACAAACAAACCTCTTTAGAGATGACAAATTCTCTCTGAAGACAACACCTTTTTAGCTTCATATCTTGGGCTTTGAACAAGATACAAATAGACCATTCAGCTTCACATCTTGGGCTTTGAACAAAATACAAACCACCTTTCGCTTCACATCTTGGGCTTTGAACAAGACACCAAAACAACCATTTCCTCCCATAGAATAGGAGGAACTACGAACGCTCTGATTTCCCTGTTTCGGTAAACGGGAATACGTAGGCATAAGATTGAAAGAAAAAATCTTAGCGAGCGCAATCAACAAAACACCCAAAATCCCATATATCATAATCTGAAGCAGTATCCTAACAAAATCCCAGAGAGAAAACAATATTGGCGAAAATACAAATAACCAATACAAAAGCCCCCCACATTTATCGCATATGTAACCTAACAGACCGCTGTTTAAACTCAGTATGCAAGCAGGGTTAATTGGAGACATCTATTTCCCTTCCTTCATCAGCTTTAATAGGATAAAAAATGAATCGACATGTAGTAAACTCAACCGCAGAGAGCGACCGCGCTTAAGAACCGCGTCCAAAATCGCTCGCTACAGAAAAATGGCCAACAATACATTAACAATTTGGACATGGCACCGGACAGAGATCAACTCAGATCCATGTAGCAAAAGGACAAGGAAACCTTTAAGGAATATGCTCAAAGGTGGCGTGAAATTGCCGCTTAAATTTGTCTGCCTCTTGAGGAAAAAAAGATGACAAAGATCTTCTTAAAGACCTTAAGCTCATTTTTCTATGACCGAATGGTTGCCAGTGCACCCAGTGATTTCACCGAGATGGTGGGCATGGGCGTACGTCTTGAGGAAGCCGTCCGAGAAGGACGTTTGGTAAAAGACACTGGATCGACGAGGGGTACTAAAAAATATGGTAGTGCTCTCCCTAAGAGAAAATATCAGGATATTGGGAATATCTCTCTCGGAAAGCAAAGGCGACGATATCAACAAGTAACAGTTGTAACTCCTGCTATCAACCCTGCGCCTATTCCTACGTATCAACCTCAGGTTGCGCAGAGCCAACCTAATCAACAAAGTACACAACAGCCTCTTCAGCAGGCTCGTCCTCCATATAACAACAATTGTACAACACGAACATCAGGGTTTGATCCTATACCCGTGTCGTACGCAGAACTATTTCCATTACTACTGGCTAAGGGGCACATCCAGACTAAGTCTCCTCTTACAGTACCAGAAAATTCACCTTTTTGGTTTAAGGTGGATCAAACTTGCCCTTACCACCAAGGAGGTCCAGGGCATAACATTGAGAATTGCCTCAATTTCAAGTCCGACGTGCAAAAACTTGTTAGGAGCGGGGTCTTATCCTTCAAAGATACGAATCCCAATGTTTTCATGAACCCGCTGCCTCAACACGAGAATGCTGCAGTCAACCTGATTGAGAAAGAATTTAACAATGTCTATCAAATTCACAATGTACTCTTATTGAGGACCAATCTGGTCAAGATGCATTGTAGACAGTGTGGATACGGCCATGTGCCACCTCATAATTATCATCAGTGTGATATCTACTCTAAAAACAATCAAGGATGTACGGTAGTGTAATCAGCTCTACAGGAACAGATGGATCTCGGATGGATCCAAGAGCACCGAGTTCGTGGAGTTAACATGGTTTACACGAATTCTAACGTCATTCAGAACCACGATATCCGTGCAATGAATGTCAACTTCGTGGCAATGCACTCAAGGCAAAGCCAGTATCATAATCTGCCACGACATGATTACAGTTCTTGTCTGACTTGCTCGGTAAACAAACAGGGATGCTCTTTCATACAAGAGGCCCTCCAGCGTCAGATGGATCTTGGATGGATCCAAGACTACCATGATAGGAACCCTTATCAGATCAACATGGTTCAGATCTTTGATATTCGCGTGATGAATACCAGCCTGGTAGAGTTACATGCTGAGCAAGTCCGACTCGGATTCCTAATATCACATGACTATCAGAACTGTAAAGCGGGTTGCGAAAATGATCGAGGTTGTACCCTTGTCCAGGAGGCACTTCAGCACTTGTTAAATCACTGGTGGATGCCAATTTATATGGATGAAGATACTCAGCAAATTAGTATCAGTAACAGGAATCCTACTCGTCGTCAAAGTTAGGATGTCCGATCTGTGGAAGCTAACCTAGTAAGGTTACATTGTATTCAAAGTGGGCGTGGCCAGGTGCCACCACACAATTACGACCGTTGTAGCGTCTGTTCGGAAAGTAACCAAGGGTGTTACCTTGTGAGAGCAGCTCTTCAGGGTCAGGTGGATCGTGGAGAGATTCGTCCATATCCAGGTTCTGGACCCATCAACTGGACGCCGAACTACCTTGCCGATCAAATTGAGGATGTTTTTGCCATCATCCCTCTACTTGACGAATCTAAAGTTCCCAACAGGGAACGGATCGAGATTACTTACGATGGTCAGAAAAATCAGAGGGCTCCCATAGTCATCTATCTGCCGGGACCACTACCGTATGAATCAACTAAGGCTATCCATTACAAATATGGTGCAACGATAATTGAAAATGGAAAGGAAATTCCATTACCCTCCGTCGTAAATATTGCAGACATCAGTCGTGTAATACAGAGTGGTAGAATCTTCAACCGAGGGATTGGGGAACTTAACAGAGAAAAGGAACTTCAGACAGAAGCTCCCGATCCATCAGTCGGTCAATCCAGTAATCCCGACCTTTCGAAAAATAATGATGAGATGCTGAAGCTCATCCAAAGGAGTGAATATAACATTGTTGATGAGCTGTTACAGACTCCTTCAAAGATCTTGGTATTATCACTGTTACTCAGTTCAGAAGCCCACAGGGAGGCTCTACAGAAAGTCTTGGAGCAAGCCTTTATGGAACAGGATGTAACAATCAGACAGTTCAATAGCATTGTCTCTAACATCACTTCCTGCAATAATTTGGGATTTAGTGATGAGGATTTACCTGAAGAGGGTCGTCGTCATAACATGGCGCTCAATATTATAGTTAATTGCCAGGACGATGCTTTAGCCAGCGTACTGGTAGACACAGGGTCAGCCCTGAATGTTATGCCGAAGTCCACTTTGATGCAATTATCATTCAAAGGCCCTCCGATGAGAATCAGCGAGGTCGTCGTCAAAGCGCTCGACGGATCTAGAAAAACAGTTATCGGCGAAGTTGATCTTCCCATAACTATCGGTCCTCACACTTTCCAGGTCATGGACATCCGGGAAACATACAGTTGTTTATTAGGAAGACCTTGGATACACCAGGCTGGAGCGGTTACTTCAACCCTCCACCAAAAGCTAAAGTTCGTCAAGAACGATCAACTTGTCACGGTTTGTGGGGAACAAGCCTTGCTTGTAAGCAACTTGTCATCGTCTACTGGTATAGAACTCGAGGAGGTTATTGGAACGCAGTTCCAAGCACTGTCGATAAGCAAGGACAATCAGTTCAAAGAAGGAACTTCGATTTCTTTATACAACGATGCTATCAAAGAGGTCGAGAGTACCGATACAAAAGGATGGGGACAGCTTGTCATTCCTATTGACAATAAAACAAAGAAAGGTCTTGGTTTTTCTGCAACCTATACCCAGACAGCTGCCAACGACGAAAGTCTTCATCCCCTTCAAAACTTCTTCCACAGTGGAGGTTTTCTCCACCTATTGTCTTAAGCAGTACATGCTATCAATGAGGAAGATCCCTCTGACATGGATGAAGAATGGAAGTCTTATCTTAACGAGGACGGTTACATGTCTCAGGAAGAGGTGCCTATACCATTTTGCTATCCCGCACAGAGTCTGAGATTTATACCACTGTCAGATGTCGAAATGATATATGGAGATTGTGATCCGGAAGGATGTCGTGCTCCACCAAATTCCTTCGAGGAGGACACTCTGATGAAAGACAACTTTGACCATAATTACTATGGCCCAATGGATGGTCTGCCAATGTGGCAACCTTATCCAGGAAACTTGGGGCCAGAAAGTCAGCCGAACAATGAAAATCAACTGACTGTCATTGAACAGAATACCTGTGTCCCCACCATGTCATGGGATCAACACTCAGGTCATTCAGAAACTACTCAACATGACGATGAATTTGCAACGTTCGCAGGACTTGAATTCATCAACTTTGCTTTTCCCGAGGTCAACGTCATCGAGAGAGATTACTCCTCCAGTTCCAAAGAAGTTTGGGACACTCTGGGAGAACCAAGTGGAAAATACGACTATATGGTCAAGTACACTGCGCCTGAAAGCTCTCGTATCAGGTTCGAAGACATTCAGCCTACTGGATGGGGAGATACAGCTGAGAGTACAAATGCTATGCAAAATACAACTGAGGAATTCTCCTACGACAGCTCTGCTTGGGAGACAGATTCCAATGATCCTGCTCCACCAGAAATCAGCGTTATTTCTGAAGACAAATCAAGGAAGGTGCCAGACTTTGTGATTCACTGAGGAGTTCGCCGCTAATGGGTTGCTGTCAATGTTCCAAAGGTCATTCACCAGTCAAAGTAATTTCCATCTTTTAACCTTTCACCCTGCCCAGGTGAAACAGATGTTTTGAAAGGGCTCGCTTTCTGTAAATTTTCCTTCTTCACTTCGTCCAAAGCGACATAGTTTTGTTTTATAGGGCTGTAGTTTCAAGAATTGACTTGTTCATTAATAAAATAACGTCGTTCTGTAATTTCAGCATTAATTGATGTTTTCTCTTTTTGCTTTTTCAGAAAATGGTAATCCTAAAAAACAATTAAAAATAAAAACGAGCAGTAAAATAAATACACTGCACACACTTGCATTTTCTCTATCTCTTCTAAACACGAATCATCGCATCATGCAGATTGCTTGTTTTACACCCCGTTGAAACATATGATCTGATGCCTTCTCCTAACTTTGAGTTCCCGGTATTTGGGGCTGAAGAAGAAGTTGACAACAAAATTCCAGAAGAGATCTCCCGACTACTCAGACAAGAGGAAAGGTTCATTGAACCTCACAAAGAGCCGTTGGAAACGGTAAACTTGGGTTCAGAAAAAGAGAGAAAAGAAATCAGGGTTGGGGAACTGCTCAGTCCGATTGCCAAAGAGAGTTTGATAAAGCTTCTCAAAGAGTTCACCGATGTATTCGCTTGGTCCTATCAGGATATCCCAGGGTTGGATACCAGCATCGTGGAACATCACTTACCGTTAAGATCGGAATGTCCGCCAGTAAAACAGAGGTTGAGACGCACTCACCCGGACATGGACAACAAAATCAAAGAGGAGGTACAGAAACAGATCGACGCGGGTTTCCTCGCTACATCTGAATATCCTCAATGGTTAGCTAACATCGTACCCATTCCCAAAAAGGACGGAAAGGTCAGAATGTGTGTCGACTACAGAGATCTGAACAAGGCAAGTCCAAAGGACGACTTTCCTTTACCACACATTGACATGCTGGTAGAAAGTACAACAAAGTTCAAAGTCTTCTCCTTCATGGATGGATTCTCGGGCTATAACCAGGTCAAAATAGCGCCGAAAGACATGGAGAAAACATCGTTCATTACCCCCTGGGGTACCTTTTGTTACAAGGTAATGTCGTTCGGTTTGAAGAACGCTGGGGCAACCTATCAAAGGGCCATGACTACTCTGTTTCATGACATGATACATAAAGAAATCGAAGTGTATGTCGATGACATGATTGCCAAATCTAAGACAGAGAGTGAGCACGTTGAACATCTGTCAAAATTGTTCGAACGTTTAAGAAAATTCAAGCTCCGCTTGAATTCTAACAAGTTCACCTTCGGTGTCCATTCAGGGAAACTATTAGGGTTCATCGTCAGCCATAAAGGAATTGAGGTTGATTCTGACAAGGTCAAGGCCATTCGAGAAATGCCTTCTCCCAAAACTGAAAAACAAGTCAGAGGATTCTTGGAACATTTGAACTACATCTCCAGATTCATATTCCTTATGACCGCGACCTGTGCACCGATCTTCAAATTACTCAAAAAGAACCAGGAATGCGTTTGGACAGAGGACTGCCAAACTACCTTCGACAGTATCAAGGAATATCTGTTGAATCCTCCGATTCTATCACCTCCAGTGGAAGGAAGACCACTGATCATCTACCTTACAGTCTTGGAAGACTTAATGGGGTGTGTACTTGGCCAACAAGACGAAACCAAAAGGAAAGAGTCTGCCATTTACTATTTGAGCAAGAAATTCACCGACTGCGAAACTCGGTACACGATGCTCGAGAAAACTTGTTGTGCTTTGGCTTGGGCAGCCAAACGTCTTCGCCAGTACATGATTCGTCACACTACTTGGTTGGTCTCCGAGATGGACCCAATCAAGTATGTATTTTAAAAACCTGCTCTCACGAGAAGGATTGCCCGCTGGCAGATGCTGTTATCAGAATACGACATAGAGTACCACGCTCAGAAAGTCGTTAAGGGAAGTATTTTAGCCGATCATTTGGCTTATCAACCGATTGACGATCAAGAATCAATCGGGTTTGACTTCCCAGACGAAGATGTCATGTATCTAAAATTGAAAGATTGCGATGAACCGCTACCCAGTGAAGGGCCAGAACCAGGTTCCCAGTGGGGACTTATCTTTGACGGAGCAGTTAATCATTATGGAAACGGAATTAGGGCAATAATTGTTACCCCTCAGGGTACCCACATTCCTTTCACTGCCAGACTTACGTTCAAATGTACGAACAACGAGGCCGAATACGAAGCTTGTATTATGGGTCTCGAGGAAGCAATTGATTTAAGGATCAAAAACTTGGACGTATATGGCGACTCAGCCTTGGTCATCAATCAGATCAAAGGAGCCTTGGTCATCAATCAGGATTGATTCCTTACAAAGACTACGCAAGAAGGTTGCTACCTTTCTTCAATAGAGTTGAGTTTCATCACATCCCTTGTGAGGAGAATCACATGGCTGATGCATTAGCCACTATCTCTTCCATGATTAGTGTGGGTCAATGGAATGGCATACCTAAGATTGACATAATGCGCCTTGAAAGGCCCGCTTACATCTTCACAATTGAAGCAGTCATGGACGACAAACCTTGGTATCACGATATCAAATGCTTCCTTCAGAAACAAGTGTACCCACCTGGGGCACTAAGGAAGGATAGAAAAACCCTCAGAAGATTGGCTGGAAACTTCTTCCTGAGTGGTGACACTCTCTATAAGAGAAATTTTGACATGGTCTTGCTTCGATACGTAGACAGACCAGAAGCAGACATGCTTATGAAAGAAATTCATGAAGGATCCTTTGACACTCATGCCAATGGACACGCAATGGCGAGAAAAATTCTAAGAGCAGGGTACTACTGGTTGACCATGGAATCCGACTGCTACAAGTACATGAAGAGGTGTCACAAATGTCAGATATACTCCGACAAAATTCATGTACCACCATCACATCTCAAAGTTCTTTCTTCCCCGTGGCCTTTTTCCATATGGGGAATCGACGTGATTGGCTTGATCGAACCTAAGGTTTCAAACGGACATCAGTTCATCCTGGTAGCCATTGACTATTTCACCAAGTGGGTCGAAGCAGCGTCGTACGCTAACGTAACCCAACAAGTGGTGGTCCGATTTATCAAAAACAATATCATCTGCCGTTATGGTGTTCCAAGCCAGATCATTACAGATAATGGATCTAACTTGAACAACAAGATGATGAAAGAGTTGTGCGCAGAGTTCAAGATCGAACACCATAACTCATCTCCCTACCGACCCAAGATGAATGGAGCTGTAGAAGCGGCTAACAAGAACATCAAGAGGATCGTTCAGAAGATGGTTGTAACTTACAAAGAATGGCACGAGATGCTACCCTTTGCTCTTCACGGTTATCACGCATCCGTCCGAACTTTAACAAGGGCAACCCCTTTCTCTCTAGTATATGGCATGGAGGCAGTTATCCCCATAGAAGTAGAGATCCCATCAATTCGGGTATTGATGGAAGCTAAGCTTTCAGAAGCTGAATGGTGTCAAAGTCGACACGAAGAATTAAACCTGATCGAAGAAAAGAGAATAACGGCACTATGCCATGGTCAATTGTATCAACAGAGAATGAAGAAGGCGTTTAACAAAAAGGTCCGACCTCGTGTCTTCAAAAAAGGAGACCTCGTGCTCAAGAAGATACAATCATTTCTCACTGATTCTCGGGGTAAATGGAACCCAAATTATGATGGCCCCTATGTGGTCACGAAAGCTTTCTCAGGCGGTGCCTTGAGACTTGCAACCATGGACGGAGAGGAATTTGCCTACCCCACGAATGTTGATGTAGTCAAGAAATACTTCGCCTAAAAAAAACGTCTCGGTGGATTGAAAATTCGAAAGGGCGGTCCAGGAAAAAGTTAGAGACAAAATAAAAAAAAATCATCCCGGTGGATTGGAAACATCATAGTACAATCCAGGCAAAAATTAGGGATAATGGCAAGTAACTATGTTCAACAGAGGCGAATCCCTCAGCAGCAGCAGTTACATCATCCGTCAGGAAAACTCCAGTCAAGGTCATCTTCAACCGAGGGGTTGGGGAACTTAACAGAGAAAAGGAACTTCAGACAGAAGCTCCCGATCCATCAGTCGGTCAATCCAGTAATCCCGACCTTTCGAAAAATAATGATGAGATGCTGAAGCTCATCCAAAGGAGTGAATATAACATTGTTGATGAGCTGTTACAGACTCCTTCAAAGATCTCGGTATTATCACTGTTACTCAGTTCAGAAGCCCACAGGGAGGCTCTACAGAAAGTCTTGGAGCAAGCCTTTATGGAACAGGATGTAACAATCAGACAGTTCAATAGTATTGTCTCTAACATCACTTCCTGCAATAATTTGGGATTTAGTGATGAGGATTTACCTGAAGAGGGTCGTCGTCATAACATGGCGCTCAATATTATAGTTAACTGCCAGGACGATGCTTTAGCCAGCGTACTGGTAGACACAGGGTCAGCCCTGAATGTTATGCCGAAGTCCACTTTGATGCAATTATCATTCAAAGGCCCTCCGATGAGAATCAGCGAGGTCGTCGTCAAAGCGCTCGACGGATCCAGAAAAACAGTTATCGGCGAAGTTGATCTTCCCATAACTATCGGTCCTCACACTTTCCAGGTCATGGACATCCGGGAAACATACAGTTGTTTATTAGGAAGACCTTGGATACACCAGGCTGGAGCGGTTACTTCAACCCTCCACCAAAAGCTAAAGTTCGTCAAGAACGATCAACTTGTCACGGTTTGTGGGGAACAAGCCTTGCTTGTAAGCAACTTGTCATCGTCTACTGGTATAGAACTCGAGGAGGTTATTGGAACGCAGTTCCAAGCACTGTCGATAAGCAAGGACAATCAGTTCAAAGAAGGAACTTCGATTTCTTTATACAACGATGCTATCAAAGAGGTCGAGAGTACCGATACAAAAGGATGGGGACAGCTTGTCATTCCTATTGACAATAAAACAAAGAAAGGTCTTGGTTTTTCTGCAACCTATACCCAGACAGCTGCCAACGACGAAAGTCTTCATCCCCTTCAAAACTTCTTCCACAGTGGAGGTTTTCTCCACCTATTGTCTTAAGCAGTACATGCTATCAATGAGGAAGATCCCTCTGACATGGATGAAGAATGGAAGTCTTATCTTAACGAGGACGGTTACATGTCTCAGGAAGAGGTGCCTATACCATTTTGCTATCCCGCACAGAGTCCGAGATTTATACCACTGTCAGATGTCGAAATGATATATGGAGATTGTGATCCGGAAGGATGCCGTGCTCCACCAAATTCCTTCGAGGAGGACACTCTGATGAAAGACAACTTTGACCACAATTACTATGGTCCAATGGATGGTCTGCCAATGTGGCAACCTTATCCAGGAAACTTGGGGCCAGAAAGTCAGCCGAACAATGAAAATCAACTGACTGTCATTGAACAGAATACCTGTGTCCCACCATGTCATGGGATCAACACTCAGGTCATTCAGAAACTACTCAACATGACGATGAATTTGCAACGTTCGCAGGACTTGAATTCATCAACTTTGCTTTTCCCGAGGTCAACGTCATCGAGAGAGATTACTCCTCCAGTTCCAAAGAAGTTTGGGACACTCTAGGAGAACCAAGTGGAAAATACGACTATATGGTCAAGTACACTGCGCCCGAAAGCTCTCGTATCAGGTTCGAAGACATTCAGCCTACTGGATGGGGAGATACAGCTGAGAGCACAAATGCTATGCAAAATACAACTGAGGAATTCTCCTACGACAACTCTGCTTGGGAGACAGATTCCAATGATCCTGCTCCACCAGAAATCAGCGTTATTTCTGAAGACAAATCAAGGAAGGTGCCAGACTTTGTGATTCACTGAGGAGTTCGCCGCTAATGGGTTGCTGTCAATGTTCCAAAGGTCATTCACCAGTCAAAGTAATTTCCATCTTTTAACCTTTCACCCTGCCCAGGTGAAACAGATGTTTTGATAGGGCTCGCTTTCTGTAAATTTTCCCTCTTCGCTTCGTCCAAAGCGACATAGTTTTGTTTTATAGGGCTGTAGTTTCAAGAATTGACTTGTTCATTAATAAAATAACGTCGTTCTGTAATTTCAGCATTAATTGCTGTTTTCTCTTTTTGCTTTTTCAGAAAATGGTAATCCAAAAAAACAATTAAAAATAAAAACAAGCAGTAAAATAAATACACTGCACACACTTGCATTTTCTCTATCTCTTCTAAACACGAATCATCGCATCATGCAGATTGCTTGTTTTACACCCCGTTGAAACATATGATCTGATGCCTTCTCCCAACTTTAAGTTCCCGGTATTTGGGGCTGAAGAAGAAGTTGACAACGAAATTCCAGAAGAGATCTCCCGACTACTCAGACAAGAGGAAAGGTTCATTGAACCTCACAAAGAGCCGTTGGAAACGGTAAACTTGGGTTCAAAAAAAGAGAGAAAAGAAATCAGGGTTGGGGAACTGCTCAGTCCGATTGCCAAAGAGAGTTTGATAAAGCTTCTCAAAGAGTTCACCGATGTATTCGCTTGGTCCTATCAGGATATGCCAGGGTTGGATACTAGCATCGTGGAACATCACTTACCGTTGAGATCGGAATGTCCGCCAGTAAAACAGAGGTTGAGACGCACTCACCCGGACATGGCCAACAAAATCAAAGAGGAGGTACAGAAACAGATCGACGCGGGTTTCCTCGCTACATCTGAATATCCTCAATGGTTAGATAACATCGTACCCATTCCCAAAAAGGACGGAAAGGTCAAAATGTGTGTCGACTACAGAGATCTGAACAAGGCAAGTCCAAAGGACGACTTTCCTTTACCACACATTGACATGCTGGTAGAAAGTACAACAAAGTTCAAAGTCTTCTCCTTCATGGATGGATTCTCGGACTATAACCAGGTCAAAATAGCGCCGAAAGACATGGAGAAAACATCGTTCATTACCCCCTAGGGTACCTTTTGTTACAAGGTAATGTTGTTCGGTTTGAAGAATGCTGGGGCAACCTATCAAAGGGCCATGACTACTCTGTTTCATGACATGATACATAAAGAAATCGAAGTGTATGTCGATGACATGATTGCCAAATCTAAGACAGAGAGTGAGCACGTTGAACATCTGTCAAAATTGTTCGAACGTTTAAGAAAATTCAAGCTCCGCTTGAATTCTAACAAGTGCACCTTCGGTGTCCGTTCAGGGAAACTATTAGGGTTCATCGTCAGCCATAAAGGAATTGAGGTTGATCCTGACAAGGTCAAGGCCATTCGAGAAATGCCTTCTCCCAAAACTGAAAAACAAGTCAGAGGATTCTTGGAACATTTGAACTACATCTCCATATTCATATTCCTTATGGCCGCGACCTGTGCACCGATCTTCAAATTACTCAAAAAGAACCAGGAATGCGTTTGGACAGAGGACTGCCAAACCGCCTTCAACAGTATCAAGGAATATCTGTTGAATCCTCCGATTCTATCACCTCCAGTGGAAGGAAGACCACTGATCATCTACCTTACAGTCTTGGAAGACTTAATGGGGTGTGTACTTGGCCAACAAGACGAAACCAAAAGGAAAGAGTCTGCCATTTACTATTTGAGCAAGAAATTCACCGACTGCGAAACTCGGTACACGATGCTCGAGAAAACTTGTTGTGCTTTGGGTTGGGCAGCCAAACGTCTTCGCCAGTACATGATTCGTCACACTACTTGGTTGGTCTCCGAGATGGACCCAATCAAGTATGTATTTCAAAAACCTGCTCTCACGGGAAGGATAGCCCGCTGGCAGATGCTGTTATCAGAATACGACATAGAGTACCACGCTCAGAAAGCCGTTAAGGGAAGTATTTTAGCCGATCATTTGGCTTATCAACCGATTGACGATCAAGAATCAATCGGGTTTGACTTCCCAGACGAAGATGTCATGTATCTAAAATTGAAAGATTGCGATGAACCGCTACCCAGTGAAGGGCCAGAACCAGGTTCCCAGTGGGGACTTATCTTTGACGGAGCAGTTAATCATTATGGAAACGGAATTGGGGCAATAATTGTTACCCCTCAGGGTACCCACATTCCTTTCACTGCCAGACTTACGTTCAAATGTACGAACAACGAGGCCGAATACGAAGCTTGTATTATGGGTCTCGAGGAAGCAATTGATTTAAGGATCAAAAACTTGGACGTATATGGCGACTCAGCCTTGGTCATCAATCAGATCAAAGGAGCCTTGGTCATCAATCAGGATTGATTCCTTACAAAGACTACGCAAGAAGGTTGCTACCTTTCTTCAATAGAGTTGAGTTTCATCACATCCCTTGTGAGGAGAATCACATGGCTGATGCATTAGCCACTATCTCTTCCATGATTAGTGTGGGTCAATGGAATGACATACCTAAGATTGACATAATGCGCCTTGAAAGGCCCGCTTACATCTTCACAATTGAAGCAGTCATGGACGACAAACCTTGGTATCACGATATCAAATGCTTCCTTCAGAAACAAGTGTACCCACCTGGGGCACTAAGGAAGGATAGAAAAACCCTCAGAAGATTGGCTGGAAACTTCTTCCTGAGTGGTGACACTCTCTATAAGAGAAATTTTGACATGGTCTTGCTTCGATACGTAGACAGACCAGAAGCAGACATGCTTATGAAAGAAATTCATGAAGGATCCTTTGACACTCATGCCAATGGACACGCAATGGCGAGAAAAATTCTAAGAGCAGGGTACTACTGGTTGACCATGGAATCCGACTGCTACAAGTACATGAAGAGGTGTCACAAATGTCAGATATACTCTGACAAAATTCATGTACCACCATCACATCTCAAAGTTCTTTCTTCCCCGTGGCCTTTTTCCATATGGGGAATCGACATGATTGGCTTGATCGAACCTAAGGTTTCAAACGGACATCAGTTCATCCTGGTAGCCATTGACTATTTCACCAAGTGGGTCGAAGCAGCGTCGTACGCTAACGTAACCCAACAAGTGGTGGTCCGATTTATCAAAAACAATATCATCTGCCGTTATGGTGTTCCGAGCTAGATCATTACAGATAATGGATCTAACTTGAACAACAAGATGATGAAAGAGTTGTGCGCAGAGTTCAAGATCGAACACCATAACTCATCTCCCTACCGACCCAAGATGAATGGAGCGGTAGAAGCGGCTAACAAGAACATCAAGAGGATCGTTCAGAAGATGGTTGTAACTTATAAAGAATGGCACGAGATGCTACCCTTTGCTCTTCACGGTTATCACACATCCGTCCGAACTTTAACAAGGGCAACCCCTTTCTCTCTAGTATATGGCATGGAGGCAGTTATCCCCATAGAAGTAGAGATCCCATCAATTCGGGTATTGATGGAAGCTAAGCTTTCAGAAGCTGAATGGTGTCAAAGTCGACACGAAGAATTAAACCTGATCGAAGAAAAGAGAATAACGGCACTATGCCATGGTCAATTGTATCAACAGAGAATGAAGAAGGCATTTAACAAAAAGGTCCGACCTCGTGTCTTCAGAAAAGGAGACCTCGTGCTCAAGAAGATACAATCATTTCTCACTGATTCTCGGGGTAAATGGAACCCAAATTATGATGGCCCCTATGTGGTCACGAAAGCTTTCTCAGGCGGTGCCTTGAGACTTGCAACCATGGACGGAGAGGAATTTGCCTACCCCACGAATCTTGATGTAGTCAAGAAATACTTCGCCTAAAAAAAACGTCTCGGTGGATTGAAAATTCGAAAGGGCGGTCCAGGAAAAAGTTAGAGACAAAATAAAAAAAAATCATCCCGGTGGATTGGAAACATCATAGTACAATCCAGGCAAAAATTAGGGATAATGGCAAGTAACTATGTTCAACAGAGGCGAATCCCTCAGCAGCAGCAGTTACATCATCCGTCAGGAAAACTCCAGTCAAGGTCATCTTCGACAGAAGCTCAGGATGCCCCGAATTCAAAGTTGGTAGAAGGATAGAGGTCATTATGTTTCAACGTAGCCCTTTTACCTATAAATTACCATTTTCTAACTTTGTAATTACTCTTTGGAATCACGCGTTTGGCTGATTTCCATCCTATCAATAAAGTTTGAGCCTTTGTGCTTTTGTTTGTAATTCTTATTTTTTTAGCTTTACAAAACGGCATTTTAACATGATTAACGATTCTTGAAATAAAACAAAAATGGATTTACTTATTAAAACTTTTTCTGCTTTTAAAATAAAGTCGGCAATTTCTTTTGACTGTTGAACATCAAAGGAACATCAACCGCTTCTCCAGATGTAAGCGAACTTCAAAGTGCAGAATCAAAGTACTCCTTCTAACCCAGTACGCCTGAATGAAGGATCAATTGTGTCAGAGACCTTGTTTCGTCTGACATGCCACGACAGAGTTATTACCTCCTAAGCGCGACCAACGGTAGCTCCCAACAGGGACTATCTCTCCTAAGCAAGGTGGAATTGCTATCTTGAACCAGCGATATTTCTACACGCCACGCGATGGCCGAGTATCCAGTCGTGTTCACCCGTCAGTTTGTATGTCGTGTCAGTTTTATCAGCATATACATACATACATCATGCATTATTGATTTGCATCCACATTTCAAATTGCATCACTATCACTCTAGTCGGTCTTATCACCTAGTGGTAGAAGTCCTCTCAATCGAGTTATCAGTTCTTGTCTCGTCAAGAAGCGCGGCGCCCGAACAATCTCGCCTCCAGTTATTTCTAAATTGGAGATTGGCTATGGACCACTTTGATAACTTGAACCTCTGAAACATTAGAGAGCCCTCAGTCAACATCACTCTTCGCCATTGAAGATGATATCCTTGCTTTCCCGGATTAAGGAAATCCACAGAGAAAGCCTCGTAATCAGAGATTCGGCAGCACGCTAGTTTCGCTCTGAAAAGATTGCTGATGAAAAGGTCATCGGTACCTCAAAATTGGACCCCATCATATGCCATTTCTCCGGGAAGATCCCGAGAAAAGTATGATGTAGGATCCCAAGCGACAGCAGTCTCCCAAATGACATGCTTTCCCCCTAGTAGAAACAAATGGCGTCTCCATCAGAGAAGTTTGTGCAACTCTACAACTCAGACGACTGGGTTCCCCAGCAAGTCTGACATCAAAAGTTTTTCCGTCAAATGACACTCCCCAGGAAAATTCGGCGAGAAGTTTGAGGAAAACCGCTACACATGGCGTCGAAACTAAGACCAGTTCCTTGGTAGGAAACCAGGATCGAGGGGAAGTTTATAATCAGAAACTTAGACCAGATCCTTGGTAGGAAACCAGGATCGAGGGGAAGTTTACAACAGCAACTTAGACCAGTTCCTTGGTAGGAAACCAGGATCGAGGGGAAGTTTACTTCAGAAACTGAGACCAGTTCCTTGGTATGAAACCAGGATCGAGGGGAGGTTGATTTCAAAAGAAAACTGAGACCATTTCCTTGGTAGGAAACCAGGATCGAGGGGAAGTTTACCTTTTCTAAGCATCATTGCTTAGCTAAAGAATGTGAATGCGTAAGCTACCATTCATAACCATCATCAAAATTTCGGGTATTCCGATATTTTATCCTCTTGCACCCCGAATGCCCGAATACCTTCGCCATTCACACCTTCGGGTCCAAGAAGATTAAATAGAGGCATCTGTCATACCCCAAAATTTGACCACTAAGATTTCCCATCATTGTGAAAATCATCATCACAATATGGGGGAGCCATCTTGCCTCATTAGTCTCCCCAAAGATGGGTGAGCATTCACTACAATCAAAATTAAGGTTTCAAGCCCTCTCAGAGCCTTAGAAAAAGGATCAATCAAGGAATGACATGATCTTCAACTTGTCTAACCTCTCAAACATCCACAATGGATTAAAAGGACTCCCACTCCAAGGATTAAGCACAAAGCTGCTCCCTTCTAGGTGGATCTAGCCTCAAGATCGCCAGTATCACCAAATTAGAGTTTTGGTCGATCAGGACCTCCAAAGGGAAATTTTCCTCTGGGCATGAGCCAAGGATCCAAAGCACAACCTAACATACTCCATGGAACCCCATGGACCCAACCATCAAGTCAATTTTTCCTCAGGGGATGCATACATCAAAAATCAGGAATTAGGGTTTCTTGACCTAATTCACCCCTAAGTTGACTTTTAGGGCAAATAATGAGCCAGTACCTCAAGAGAGAGTTTGAGGGTCTCTAATGAACTATATTTATCCATTTGGAACAATGGATTAATCCAAGAAGCTTGAGCAACAAGTCTCAATTTCATCTGCACCACAATTAGGGTTTCGCGAGGAAAGTCAACTGTAACGTTGACTTTTGACCAGGACATGCTCCCAAGCCCTAAGACATGATTCAATATACCCTATGACACCCCTGGAACATGTCCATCAAGTTTGATTTAGGTCAAGGACATGATTTCCTGAAGAATTGCACAGTTTGGAATTCATCGGATAAAAAGTCAACTGTGCACAAAAGTCAACTTTGACTTTTTGAGATTTTTCACCAAAATGGATTTTTAACCCTAAAATGATGTTAATGTATGATTTGAATCATCATTCATCAAGAAAAATCAAAGAAAATGGGATAACTTGTAAAAGGGGTAACCATAAAAACTTAGAAAAATTTCTAAGCTATGGAAAAAGTGACACTAATGTGCCAACTTTGGAGGACCATAACTCCTAAACCACAAGGCCGTTATGCCCCATTCAAAGCTTGATTTGTAGATCTCATTGCCCTCTACAAAATCTTCATACTGACCTATGTCCAAATTCCTCATGGATTTTGAGTTATGGAGTGATCAAAATCATGAAAAGTCACTTTGTTCCAACACTTAGTGAAAATTTCACTAAGTCAGATTTTACCTTACTTTTTGCCAAATGTAGGGGGATTTTTCACTTGGATTCAAAAGATATCAAAATCAAACATGTTCAAATAGTTGTTGTATCATGTAAGGGCTTTCCAAAATGGCTAAGAACATTACCAAATTCAATTTGAGCCATGAGATATGACATTGGAAAGTTGCCTTGCTGAAATCTGCCAAGGCAAGGCAGAATTTGCATTTTTGCTCGATTTTCCAAAATCATCCAAATCCAAATGCCCCTATCCACTTGGACACATCTGAGGATTGAATCTAAAGGGGATAATCACTGAGCCAAGCCTCCAAAGTCTTTGGAACAAGAAATAACATGTTGAACCTAGAATTGCCAAAATAGGGACAAGACTTCAATTTTGGATTGGAGCATTCAATGGAAGCATCAAGGTGGCATGGACTGACTCATTCTCAACTGAATTCAGTCAAGACTTATCCAAGACCAAGGGAACCACAGCCCTGTGCCCTAACCTCTAGTCAATGGCTAGAGGAGACTTGGATTTCCATTGGACAACATTGGCCAAACCTCTACTGTAGTTGCCATTCACTGTGGATCCCAAAAAAAACTTGCTCTACTATAAATAGAGCTCATTTGTGTTCAGTTTGAGTACACCAAAGCCATCAAACTTATGCTTTCCTCAAAATCTCTTCTTTCACTCTAATTTTGCCTTCTAAGGCAAGTCACTATCGGGTTTTGAGTTTGAGAGCTTTTCCAATCAAACCAATCACTCACACACCTCACATACATCATATAGAAGTGATCCAAACACTCATATAACATCTGGAACACAGATTTTACAAAATCACCAGCCAATTGCTAAAGTTCTTGACAGTTTTGCAGTTGAGGTGCCATCTTCAACTCCAAACCATTTCAATTCATTCCAAGTATCCATACACACTCCATGGCACCTAGGGAAGCTATCCAGATCATTGGAACCTAGCTGTAACACCTCCAACACAAATCACGATCACCAGCTGCAAGTGGATAGGGGCATTTGGATTCGGCTGATTTTGGAAAATCGAGCAAAAATGCAAATTCTGCCTTGCCTTGGCAGATTTCGGCAAGGCAACTTTCCAATGTCATATCTCATGGCTCAAATTGAATTTGGTAATGTTCTTGGCCATTTTGGAAAGCCCTTACCTGATACAACAACTGTTTGAACATGTTTGGTTTTGATCTCTTTTGAATCCAAGTGAAAAATCCCCCTACATTTGGCAAAAAGTAGGGTAAAATCTAACTTAGTGAAATTTTCACTAAGTGTTGGAACAAAGTGACTTTTCTTGATTTTGATCACTCCATAACTCAAAATCCATGAGGAATTTGGACATAGGTCAGTATGAAGCTTTTGTAGAGGGCAATGAGATCTACAAATCAGGCTTTGAATGGGGCACAATGGCCTTGTGGTTTAGGAGTTATGGTCCTCCAAAGTTGGCACATTAGTGTCACTTTTTCCATAACTTAGAAATTTTTCTAAGTTTTTATGGTAACCCCTTTTACAAGTTATCCCATTTTCTTTGATTTTTCTTGATGAATGATGATTCAAATCATACATTAACATCATTTTAGGGTTAAAAGTCCATTTTGGTGAAAAATCTCAAAAAGTCAAAGTTGACTTTTGTGCACAGTTGACTTTTTATCCGATGAATTCCAAACTGTGCAATTCTTCAGGAAATCATGTCCTTGACCTAAATCAAACTTGATGGACATGTTCCATGGGTATCATAGGGTATATTGAATCATGTCTTAGGGCTTGGGAGCATGTCCTGGTCAAAAGTCAAAGTTACAGTTGACTTTCCTCGCGAAACCCTAATTGTGGTGCAGATGAAATTGAGACTTGTTGCTCAAGCTTTTTGGATTAATCCATTGTTCCAAATGGATCAATATAGTTCATTAGAGACCCTCAAACCCTCTCTTGAGGTATTGGCTCATGATTTTCCCTAAAAGTCAACTTAGGGGTGAATTAGGTCAAGAAACCCTAATTCCTGATTTTTGATGTATGCATCCCCTGAGGCAAAATTGACTTGATGGTTGGGTCCATGGGGTTCCATGGAGTATATTAGGTTGTGTTTTTGATCCTTGGCTCATGCCCAGAGGAAAATTTCCCTTTGGAGGTCCTGATCGACCAAAACCCTAATTTGGTGATACTGGCGATCTTGAGGCTTGATCCACCTAGAAGGGAACACCTTTGTGCTTAATCCTTGGAGTGGGAGTCCTTTTAATCCATTGTGGATGTTTGAGAGGTTAGACAAGTTGAAGATCATGTCATTCCTTGATTGATCCTTTGTCTAAGGCTCTGAGAGGGCTTGAAACCCTAATTTTGATTGTAGTGAATGCTCACCCATCTTTGGGGAGACTAATGAGGCAAGATGGCTCCCCCATATTGTGATGATGATTTTCACAATGATGGAAAATCTTAGTGGTCAAAATTTGGGGTATGACAACATGCATCGAAGCATAAGCCAGATTTGGAACCTTGTGTGAAAACCCGGATCAATCCTGAATCAAAGCAGTGATCCCCAACCTCAGGGTTGATGCCTCTTTTTACCAACTTCAAAGTTGTCGTATACCTTTTCTCGACCTCAGAGTTGATGAAAATGCTTTTCTTCCCCAAGCTCAGAGTTGACTCCGGTTTTCCCAACCTCAGAGTTGACGTATGTTTTGTCTAACCTCAGAGTTGAAGCCTTTCGTCCCCAACCTCAGAGTTAAGGCTTCTTTTTACCAACCTCAGAGTTGTCGTACCTCTTTTTTCCACCAACCTCAGGGTTATCGTATATTGTGGCATGTCCCCAACCTCAGCGTTGACTGATCCCTTCCTTCCAACCTCAGAGTTGAAGTTGTGGTTTTTACTCAACCTCAGAGTTGATGTCTAACTTTTTCTCAAACATTCAAAGTTGGTGTTTAGTCCAGGTTTTCGTCAACCTCAGAGTTGATGGTTATCCTTTTCTTTCTCAGAGCTGATGATAGTTTTTCCTCAACCTCAGAGTTGATGGTCTACCAATGCAACCTCAGCAAAACTTACTACAACACTTGATCGTACAATGTTATTTCAATACCCATCCGTAATGACCTTTGACACTCGTCCGTGTCCTTTCAGCACCCGTCCGTGTTGGAACTTCTCAATTCAATACTCGTCCGTATTGACCTTTGACACCCGTCCGTATTGAACTTTTGATAACCAGAATAAAAGTGATTCTTGTATTATCTTCATTCTGTTTCACTTTAGTCATCATTCTCACACGCATATCATCATTGATCATTTCTATATAAGGCCACACATGCTTTTGAGCACTCATACATACATGCCTGAGCCATACATGAAAGAGGAAATGAGAAACTTGTTTCATAAGTTTCATGCTGCAATGTCTCAACATCATCACCACATCACCATCATCATCTTATTTTTCATCATCCATCATAAACAACAATGATACACGTGTCTTCTCTTATTTTGCATTTTAAATTGCTCAACACACCTTATCCATTGCTACACTCACCATAACTAACCCAACCATGGTTCTAACTGTAAACTCTTACAGTTAGAATCTAACCTTGCATATAAATAGTAATTCCTAACAGAATTTACGGGGATCTCTGATTTTCTACATTTCACAAACCTCACTCTCCCAAAGCTCTCAGAATTCTCTCTCTGAAATTCTCTCTCTCTCTCTCGCATTGGTTCTCTAAGCTTCCACAGTTTTCATCAAGCTTCTTCATCTTCATCCTTGGTGTATTGAAGATTGCAGTGATCTCCTACTCTCTCAAGCTGTTTCACTTGATTCAAAGCTATCTCAAGCCTTTATTTGGCCACAAATTATTGCAAGAACTCAAGAAGGAACCTCTGGTATTCTTACAACAATAATCTCATCAAGAACAAGTTTGATTTCTTCAATTATTTTCTCCGCATTCCTCTTGATTTTAACATATTGTTGTTGTTATTGAAGCTCAATAGGAGCTCTGGTACCTCTGGCTAGTTGATAGGCATGTCAGATGTATAGTTGCAGAATCTAGGGTAAAACTACTTGGCTTCGAATCTGTTTGTGTGTGCTTTGTTTGTAAAATTTGAGACTGGATCTGTGACCTACATGACTTCATGAACATTTTGATATGCATTTTGTTGAGTTCTGGAACATGTGACCAGTTACCATTGCTAGAGATGGCCGGAGAAGATGACCGGAGGTCATTCTCCAGCCGGTGAGAGGTTCAGTTAGGGTTTTAATCTCATAATAAGTCACAGCCGTTGATGTTATTTGATCCAACTCTTGAGGACGTGCCAGCGAATTAATGAAACACCCTCCCCCTCACGTGCTTTATTCTCTCTCAGAATTTGACTTTGACTCTTTCTATGTGTGTGTGTGCATGATTGTTGTGATGTGCTTTGCGTGTGAACCATTAGATTAGATTACTTTTATGATCTTTGTGCATTGACCTAATCATGTGGCTCTGATTGAGTCAACATTTGACTGAATTCCACAAGCTTGTATTGGACTGGATCATTATTGCTATTCACATACCTCTTCTTTAAGCCCAATTACATTTTGAACTATCATTCTACTTTCGCCACACCCCCTGGACTATTTTCTTTACATTTTTTTCCTTTTTTATACTTGTTTCATTATTTATTTTTAAAAATACCAAAATAACTCTAAAAATTCCAAATAAATTCACTTAGGATTATGACACATTTAACTAATTTTCCATATTTTTTAATTCTGATTTTAATACTTTTTACATATTATTTAAGAATTTCCTTTTAATTTCTTTTTCAATGTTCATCCTTCTTAATACATGTTCATTTGTGAATTAATTGACATAGTTAGAATATGATTTTTGGCTTGAGCTTTGATATGTGTGTTCATGACATCTTAATGTACTTAATTCATATTTTTGTCAAATTTTATAAGCATTACATATTAGGTTTTGACATGCATCTTTATGCATCATTCCATTTTACCTAAAGTGACTTTGTGAATTTGTTTGAACTAGTGTCTTTGTCAATTTTTGAATGAGCCATTTCCACTTGATTCGTTTCTAACTTAGTTGTTTTGTGCTTTATTTTCATAATTTTTACAAGTCCTTTGCTAATGGTTTGATGCTTGTTAGAATAGGTAACTTTTTGTGATCCTTTCTCAACTTCTAACTTTGTGTGATTAGGAGGCACTTGTGCCATCATATTAGAACTTATTTGTGCATCATTATAGGTCCTCATTAGAATGTTATAGGTCCTTTTTCCTAGAATTATAGGTCATTTGCATTGTGTTTTCATTTGGGTTGTGTATGTGATCAAAATGTATCCTTACTTGAAATGTTTGGCCTAACTTGCTTCTTTTCTCTTCTAATCATCAACATGACTTGTTTGTGAATCATCAATGCCTATTCATGCATCCTAATTGCATCTCATCTTTGGTATGCTACTGACCCATAACCATCTCATGCATTCAAATGATATCATCTTGCATACTTGTTTATGTTTGATCTATTTCATCTTTCTTTCTTAACTAGTTTTAATGTAGCTTGCATATGCATATGATATGATCAATTCCTACATTCTAATTGCATCTCAAATGTCATTTGGTACTGACCTATAATCCATGTTCATTTATCTTTGAGTTTCAACTTTGACTTGTATTCCAAGTTACTTCTTTCCTTATGTAAAACTTGTTTCTTTTCTTCTTACTTCTTCATCTAATTTCTTCTACTTGAATATTCTTTTTCATGATTTGTATGCTTGTTCATAGGTATTATAGGACATTCAAATATGATGTTTAATTCTGACTTGCATCCATTTACATTTATTTTCATGTTCTTTTCAACTTTGACTTGTGTTACAAGTTTCTTCTTTTCTTACTTGAACTTGAACATTGTTTGCTTCAACTTGCTTCATATTCTTAAATCATTTCACTCATGCTTTGTATGTTCATTCATCTACTTCCATATTCATTATAACATGTCATTCAATTCTTATCTTGAGGTCCACTCATGCATTTATTCATGTTTGTATGCCATACACATTCATATTTCATCCATGCTTCATAACTTGAACTGGTATGAATCTTTGGCATCTTTCTTGACATAGTTTGACATTGTTAGGTACCTTAGCCTTATTTGAATACCTTTAGACATAGCTACTGACTTTAGAAGTCCTTGAACACTTAGGGTCCTTTCCCTTTAGGTCTAGGCTTTGTTGGATTCATAAGTTCATTTCATAAGTAGTTTGATGCTTAATTGTCTTCCTTCTTTTACTTATGCTTTCATATTCAATTGTTTAGCTAACCTTTGATTGTAGGGGCTAATGGTAAGTTGAGTGTGTGGATATGCTTCCACACATACTTTCTTCCCTCATCTTTTAATGTTTTCTCTTTTGTGTTTGTACAAAGCATTTCAATGCTTTCTTTGTTCAACTTCTTTCTTCTCCTTTTTGGTTCATAACTCGTCTTCTACTTTAGAAGTGAGTTGTGATACCTCTTGCTCTCTTCTTCTTTTCTTTAGGATTAGAGTTCTTCAAACCACACTAACCCTTAGGATCTCCAAGCATGACAACTCTTAGGATTATTAGCCTCCCTTTAGCCTTTTGCCTTTCTCAATCTTTGAGTCTCTCTTTTTCTCATCTTAAAACAAAAGCAAAAAACACTTAATAAAGGATTAACGTGTACTGCACGTGAGCCTAGAGCACGAGAAATGGAAGAAGGGAGTTTCTCTCCACCTTTCTAGAATGTTTAGCAAACGTCCTGTTAGGACGACCATGCGATGCATTCGATCTTATGCAATAGACATGAATGCAATACATGTTACTAACACGAAAATGATCAAAACACTTCTTTCCTAAAAGACAAAAACAAACAAACAATTCTCTCCTCATCTTTTCACTCCTTTCTAAAAGGATTCATCATTTCCGTTTTACCGCAAACAGGTAACGCCTAAGTCTCCCTACAGCGAGCTGCAACACCTAACTGCTGGAATGCGCATTCTGACATTTACATTAAAAAACACAAACAAAGAAACCCTTGTTGAGCCGAACTACGTTTGCTCTGATTCATCTTTCTCGTCCGATTGAGGATACGTAGGCACGAGATGCGATATCTCGATGAGCAACCTTCCCTGTAGTCCGTCGAACTACGTTGACTCTGACTTTCCCATTGCACTGAGGGAATACGTAAGCCTAGGAAAATGATAGTGTCCTATTGAGTCACTTTTTTCTCCCCCTGCTCCTTTTTACCTTTCATTTCCTGTTCTCCAGTTAGCAGTTGATTTCCAGTTCCTTACACCCTTTGATCGAGACAACAAGCGTGGATCCCATCGAGTACGATGGACCCGTGGGGGTGCTAATAACTTCCCCTCGCGTAACCGACTCCCTTACCCGTTTCTCTTGGTCGTGAGACCTCGTTCTTTCCTTCCCTCAGGTTTATGCAGTGTTTCCTTTCCCTCTCTTGGGATAAATACACATTGTTGGCGACTCTGTTTCCGTGCTACTTTCGCGTTTGTACTTGGATGAAAATCCCAGGAGCGACACATGGTAATTTCCATAACATTATGGCAGGCGCCACCCTTCATGGCTAGTTCCTTGGAACTGGTGGAAGGCGCCACCAAACAAAAGTCAAAGCCTTTTAAGGCATGGCAGGCGCCACATGCCTTATGGCAAGCGCCACCTAGGCATGGCCAGTGCCATATTTTTCATGGCAGATGCCATGATTTTCTTCATGGCAGGTACTATTCATCATGGCCAGTGCCACACCTTGTGGCCAGTGCCATTAAAACATATGGCGGGTGCTACGATCCCTTTTCTTTTTCATTCAGTTTCCAAACAACAACCACAACCCAGTTCATGATAAAATCAAACAAAATTCATACATTAATATTTGAGAGATTTAATCAGGAATCAGATATTAACATGATAATAAATATGATAAAAGTTATGGTGGAATGATCATGCTATTTTAAAACGAAATAAAAAGGAATGAACGTTACCTAGTGGAGAAAGTCCACTGCCTCTTCACAAGTACGAGTTCTGAAAAAAATAAATGATGAGCTTCTTCTCCAAAACTCTTGCCACAACGTACTTGCAGATTTTCAAGAATAAGTGGGGGAGAAAAAGAAGAGAGTATTCAGCCTATGTTTGGGGTGAATACTGGTGTGTTTTCTCATTGAGGAGTAATGCCTTATTTATAGAAAGAAAAAAAATAGGAAAAGTGAAGGTATGGTCAGATATCCAAACTTGCCAAATTTTCCCTTTTCCAATTTTCCTTCGTGCAAGTGAGCTGGCTGAGATTTGAAAAGTCTTCAAGAACTCTATAGGGTTAGCTTGTTTTTGTGTGCTGATGGGATCGGAGCCATGCTTTTACTGAAAAAAATTTCTTTCTTCATGATGAGTTGCATCCACTTGCATTTAATTTGTTTAAAACATAATATTTTAAGTGTCTAAATTGTAAGAATTGTGGGGTCACCATATAAGACCATGGCAAGCGCCACATCCACATGGCAAGTGCCACAAACCCTCATGGCAGGCTCCATACATTTTATTCATGGCAAGCGCCATGCTTCCTTCATGGAGGGCGCCATGTTTTTTTCATGGTGGGTGCCATGTTTTCATGTGGCAAGTGCCACATTTTCATGGCCAGTGCCACCATATCATGGCCAGTGCCACAAAACTTTTTCTTGTTTAATTTTTTTTTCAAACAAAATTCACAAATGCCTTGGTGATCTCTCATGCCCTCAGTCAATGATTGAGCATATTAAGATGGGACATGACTTGAATACTTCATTTTGGGCCAATAACATCAAAGTCAGAGGCTTGACTTTGTCAGTCAAAACCCTAATTTCCTCAGGAATTCTAATGGATGATCTTTGAGGATATTGCTTCTTAAATCTCTTCTAGGGTCCATAGATGACCTCTAAGGATGTCAAGTATCATGTTGAATCATGTCCGAAAGCTTGGGAATATATCTTGATCAAAATCAAAGGCAATGGTTGACTGGTGCTGATAAAACCCTAGTTTGAGTCATGGTGAATCTTGCGGCTCAAGACACTTGAAATAGGAACCAAACACACTTGATTTCTTGTTGAATAAGACCTCTTGAAAGTATGTGGGCTCAAATGGTTGGTGAACCCTTTAAGATACTTCCTGATCACAACAAGGTTCTTCAATGATTCTTCAGGTTAAAACCCTAATTCCACAACTCTTGACCAGATGATCTCTTCTTGGTTTATCTTGACTCAGTCTTATTAAGATTATGGCATGTGATTTTAGGACTTCATAATTATCCTCCAAGACCAAATGGTTGCACTTTGTAGCCTCAGTTATCTTTCTTGAACAAATGGCTTCTCATGAGAATCTCACCCAAACTGGTGAGCACTTGTGATGATTGTATGGAGTCAAAGAATGTCTTAGGAGACCTTGAACATTTGAGAGTCTGGCTTATTGACCTTTATTCTCTTTCCTGTATAAACCCTGGCTTTCACATAAGAACAAACTAGCAAGATATGATGGTTAGTTAACAATGCACAGATGATTGAACCCTAAATGTAAGTGCAAGATGTTATGACATTTAAGGGGTAAAATTTGGGGTACAACACTTGCCCCTATTTAAATAGCTTTACCGGATGGCACGGGGAAAGAAGGTACTCAGGACATCCCGGTGAAAGGTATTTAAATATAGGAAACTGAAAATTTTGCCCTTAGATGGAATGCAGATGCAAAGGACAACCAACAGACATGCATATGATGACATGCGATGAACTTATAGTATGATGATATGGTGCCATGATAGTGCAAGAATGCAGACAAATAAAACACCAGAGATAAAGAGCAAACAACCACAGGTGAGCTTACGGGGAAGGATAAGGTTAGCATCCACGAGGAAGACTCACTGGGGATGCAGACTAACCAACAGAAGAGACTCAACTGGGGAGACTCCAAGGAAATATTGGGGATAGAAAAATAAGAGGAAAACCCTACAAATCCTCACTAGGGATAGGAGCCAGAGAGGTGTTCCCCACTGGCCAAATATCCAGGGAGATGGACGACAAGTTCATATGTGACCGGACGACACTTGGGGAAAAAAGACACATTCTTACTGGGTATGAAACCAGAAAGAAGACATGATCTCAAGTGGGGATCAATATGAAATAAAAGGATAGACATCAATAAAAGGTTTTCTGGGTTTTTTTTATACTAAAGAGTTCAAACGGGAATAAGGTTATTGAGCCATTAATGATCGAACTCGGGTACCAATATGAGTTGGTTAAGATAACAATATGAGTTAGACCTTGAATGCCAATATGAGTTGGACTTTGGGTACCAGTATGAGCTGAATTTGGGTACCAGTATGAGCTGGATTTTTGGATACTAGTATGAGCTGGACTTTTGAATACTAGTATGAGCTGGATTTTGAAATGCCAATATGAGTTGGACTTTGAATACCAGTATGAGATGGATTTGCAATGCCAATATGAGTTGGACTTTGAACACCAATATAAGTAGGATTTGGATACCAATATGAGCTGGATATGCAATGCCAATATGAGTTGGACTTTGAATACCAGTATGAGTTGGATTTTTGAATACCAGTATGAGCTGGATTTTTTTAATACCAGTATGAGCTGGATTTTTAAATGCCAATATGAGTTGGACTTTGAATACCAGTATGAGCTAGATTTTGGGTACTTGTATGAGCTGGAGTTTGGGTGCCAGTATGAGCTGGATTTGAAATGCCAGTATGAGCTGGACTTTTTGAATACCAGTATGAGCTGGATTTTTGAATACTAGTATGAGCTGGATTTTTTAAATAACAGTATGAGCTGGATTTTTAAATGCCAATATGAGTTGGACTTTGAAATGACAATATGAGTTGGACTTTGAAATGCCAATATGAGTTGGACTTTGAATAGAGGTTAGATATCAGATAGATTCCAGCCGGGATTGGATAAATGAAATTAGATTTCCTGGGGAATACCAATTATGGTTGCAAAAGGTTGAATAGCACCAGGGATAGATAAGCTTCTTAGAAGAGACTGCCACTTATCGCCATAGAAAAACAAGTTTCTCCAAGAGATTGCTACTTGTTGTTGGGTATAAATTCCAAAGAGATGTTGATATCACAACACTGTTAGAGAAAGAATTATGTCTTGAACGAGAATCTGTAAAAGATTCTTCCTGCGAGACACGGTGCAAAATAAATGCACGTTCAAACCAAGTTTGGAAATCATACCTGCAAGGGACCAAACTTCAATCTAGGAGCAATCTAGAAAGAAACGGTCGAACAAGACTCCAACCATTGAGGAATGAGCTAAAATGGGGATTTATCTTATTCAAGCATGAAAAAGATAACTGAACCAACCATCATCCACGAGGATCAAACTCTGTGGGGAATTCTGAAAGGATGGGCACTTTATGCCTAGGGCTGACAACTCTATTGGAGAGAATAGACTAACCCAATCACTTGGGGAGATAAATGTCAAAGTGAACAAAGCAGGTAAACACCAGAAAGGTTGCAAAAAAGCTAAAATGCTATGCATATGAGTGCATATATGCCATGCTTATGCTTATGCTGACACAACAGACAAAGAGAGAAACTAGAGATGAAATAAACATCTCGACAAGGATACCCAGCCAAACTCATCAGATTGGACCATTATTGGGGATGAACTTGTAGAATCAGTAGTTCTACTTCAAGATTACAACTTTCTCTGGTGAGAAGAGTACTCCACTTGGTATAGCATCACGACTTCACTAGGATTGCCATCATGAGCTTGATTTCTTTGTTGTAGGGAAACCCATGGAGAGTTGCCAAGATTAGTTGAAGTAAACAGCTTACTGGGGAGCTAGCAAAAGACGTCACAAAAGCTGAGTAGTTCTGCATAACTCATCTGCCCCAGAGTACATGGTCCGTCAGAAGAAAATATCAAGAGGATTTTACAGAAGACTTGGCATACAAGAGGTTTCAATGTCTTTAAAATTTTGGAGAGATTCATGAATCTTGACGTAACTGCCCCAGATTAAACTGCATATACACAACAAAGTCTTTGAACTTGTTCTTCAGACTGGTTGATGACAACTGGGGAACAAACTTTCCCCAGCTAGCTTGCTTGATCAGTGGTGGAGTTGAACTTTTAGAGAATTACCAAATCTCGACATGACTGCTTCTGATTAGTTGATATGTGGGAATAGGCCGTCAAAAGGATTTTACAGAAGAATTGGCATACCAGATGCTTCAATATCTTCAAACTTTTGGACAGAAATGAACCTCGACATAACTGCCACAGTTTAACTGTATTCGTAATACAAAGTACTCTGACCGCAGTAGAAACAACCGGGGAACAAACTTGCCCCTGTTGGTGGGTCTTTGGAGTCCTTGTCTTTGAAACAAATTTGTCATAAGATTGTCGCTCCCAGGATTTTCATCTAGGTACAAACGCGAGAGTGGCGCGGAAAAACAGAGTCGCCAGCCGTGTAAATTTATCCCGAGAGAGGGAAAGGGAACACTGTATAAACCTGAGGAAGAGGGAAAGGAATGGTCATCGCAACCATAACCTGGGTTCGGGAGTCGGTTACACGAGGGGAAGGTATTAGCACCCCACGCGTCCATCGTACTCGATGGGATCCACACTTGTTGTCTATTCTAAGGGTGAGTTATACTATCATCTAGGGCTATACTAAGGTGGAAAGGGAAGACAAAGACAGACTCGGTAGGACGTCGACGTCCTAGGCCTACGTACCCCCTTTGTGCAATGGGGAATTCAGAGTCAACGTAGTTCGGACCAAGTTCTTTTTGTGTTTTTTATGAGCGACGTTAAGTTCGCGTCCGGCAGTTAGGGTCGATGCCTGTTTGCGACCAGACGGAAGGTAACGTGCCCTTTTTGAAAATAGCCTTTAGTTGAAGGTCCCGATGGACAAAAAGGTTTTGAAGTTGGTTTGTGTTTTTTAGGACAGAAGTGGCTTAAGTTAGTTCCTAAATTGTATTGCACCAAAGTCTAGGGCACAGGGGCGAATACTTAACGCATCGTCCCAAGACAGGACACTCGCTAAGCACTCTAGAAAGATGAGAGGAAGCCCCTCATTTCTCATTCCCCATACTTAAGGCTCGCGCGCAATACACCTTATTATTATTAAGTGTTTTAAAGAAATTTGAGGTGAGAAGAGAGAAGACACAAGGGTAACTCTAAAGGGAGGCTATGAATCCTAAAGTTATCATGCATGGGTGACCAACGGTTAGTGAGGTTTGAAGACAACCTAATCCTAAAGGAAAGAGAAGAAGATGAGAGAAGGAAAGAGTAAGGGTGACCATGGATACTTATCCATACCCTTAAAGAACTTACCTTAGCCCCTGCGTAAAAGGTTAGTATGAAACGGATACAAATAATATCAAGGCAAGTGAAAATCAAACTATGGCAAACAATAGTAATTATAATCCAAACATGAATTCAGAAATCAAAGACAATTTAGGGTATGCATGAAATGTGTGATGCAAAAAAAGAAGTTGAATTAAACAATTGGTTTAGATGATGAAAAATAAAATAAAAATAAAAATAAAATTTGTGAAAATTTTATAGAATGGTAAAAATGGTGCATGAATTAAATTCAAAAGGAAATTATTCAAAAAAAAAAACCTCAACAACTCTGCTATCGCGAAAACGCGGTCATCGCAACCGGATCCGAATTGAACAGATCTAAATATAACAAAAAAAGGCAACTAAAAAAAAAGAGAAATTTAACTTTGATAAAAAAAACCTTAACAATATTGCTGTCGCGAAAACGCGGTCATCGCAACCGGATCCGAATTGTACGGATCTAAATATAACAAAAAAAGAAAACTAAAAAAAAAAGAGAAATTTAACTTTGATAAAAAACCTTAACAATATTGCTGTCGCGAAAACGCGGTCATCGCAACCGGATCCGAATTGTACGGATCTAAATATAACAAAAAAAGAAAACTAAAAAAAAAGAGAAATTTAACTTTGATAAAAAACCTTAACAATATTGCTGTCGCGAAAACGCGGTCATCGCAACCGGATCCGAATTGTACGGATCTAAATATAACAAAAAAAGGCAACTAAAAAAAAAGAGAAATTTAACTTTGATAAAAAACCTTAACAATATTGCTATCGCGAAAACACGGTCATCGCAACCGGATCTGAATTATACGGATCTAAATATAACAAAAAAGGGCAACTCAAAAAAAGAGAAATTTAACTTTGAAAAAAACCTCAACAATATTGCTATCGCGAAAACGCGGTCATCGCAACCGGGTCCAAATTGTACGGATCTAAATATAATAAAAAAGGCATAAAGCAAAAGGAATTTTAAAACGTAAAATAATAATAATAATAATAATAATGTTGCTAACGCAAAATTTGCGATCATTGCAACTAGATCAAATTAAACATGAATGTCACGCATTACGTACATAAATATACATACAGCGTATCGACACAATTCGATCCGAAAAATCTAATAAAATAAACAATAAATAATAAAACACAATATATATATTTATATATATAAAACAACCCGTTAGATTATATATATTATATGAAAACGAAACTTGTTAGATTATATATATTATATGAAAACGAAACTTGTTAACAAAATGTTATCCGGTACTTGAAAAACTTACGAAACAATGTTATGTCCAAATGTTAAGTATTAGTTTATGATATATAGGTAGGATAAGAACCGTAACAATGGACATATATATATATATATATATATATATATATATATATATATATACGAAACCGCAACGACGCTTATTCATCAGCATGAGAACATGGTATGAAAACAAAACAGTAGTCCTGTGTAAGAATCATATATGGATATATACATGAAATCGCATAAGATTGCATGCTAGTTACCTGATGATGTAGCAACGGAAACGGCGCTGCTATTTTTTTTTTCCCGGTCCCCTCTCTTTTCCCCTTTTTTCTTTTTTTTCTCTTTTTTTAACCGTAACAATGGACATATATATATATATATATATATATATATATATATACGAAACCACAACGACGCTTATTCATCAGCATGAGAACATGGTATGAAAACAAAACAGTAGTCCTGTGTAAGAATCATATATGGATATATACATGAAATCGCATAAGATTGCATGCTAGTTACCTGATGATGTAGCAACGGTAACGGCGCTGCTATTTTTTTTCCCGGTCCCCTCTCTTTTCTCCTTTTTTCTTTTTTTTCTCTTTTTTTAACCGTAACAACAATATGCAGAGACCAAATTAGGGTTAACTTTTAGTTGCTAATAATGTCCCTAATACCCAACTTGAGGCCCAAGTTTAATAATATTAAAAGTTAAATAAAATTTAAATAATTTAATAAATCTGAAATAAAAACTAAACTTACTTATTTATAAAAATAAAAATTTAAGATAAAATTAAAATAAAATGCTAATCACTACTTATCATTTAGTTAAACATAAGATAAAATAAATATTTAAAATAAAAACAAAATAAAAATTCCTATTTATTCTAAACGTTATTAGTTAATAAAAAATAAATATTTAAAACGAAATTAAAATAAAGTACAAATTATTCTAATTATTTATTCTAAATAATATTAATTAAAAAAAAGTAAAATAAACGGACTCTAAATAAACAAAAAAAATCGGACGCCCGAGTGATCGAAAGAAATAAATCCAGTACACTAAAATGATCAGTACGAAGTACATGACTCGAAAAAATACAGCATTTGGTCAGATTTTAAAATAAATTTTGATCCCTGATTTTGAGCACCGCTAAAACTCAATTTGACCACTCTGTCTGTAAATTTTCGAGAAATTATTCCGACCAATATTTTAGGCAGTATGCGAGATGAAAAACACTATTTTATGCTATTTAGATGATGCAGAGTGGAAATACAGTCAGACGAATGAAAATACGAAAATATTAAAAATGCCTGGAATAAGCTGTGAACTCTTGATGATGTAGTAGACCAAATAAGACTTCTCTGAACTGCCTCAGGCACCTTGACCCCATGCTAATGATATGCATACATGATAATGCAAAAAAGGAAATGAAACATAAGTCAGTTAGTAAAAAAGTAAGGAGGGTAAATTTTGGGGTGCAACAGCTGCCCCTATTCAATCAACTTGGTCCTGAGGGTATGATAGCGACAGCTTTCAGATAATCAGGATGCACGGAGATTGAATACCAACAAACCCAGAAATTTGCAATCCTTCACTGTAGAATTAGCTATAAATGCTGCTATGCTGTGTATAAAATGAAACAAAATCCCCGAAGTTATGTCATCTCTACTGATAAAGAGAACCGACGAAGTAAATCTTCAAAAGATTGTTGTTCTCTGCTGATAAAGAGAATCTAGCAAAATAGGTGCCATCCCTGCCGACAAAGGGAAACTGACTAAAGTAGATCTCCAAAAGATTGCTGTCCTCTGCTGATAAAGAGAATCTGGCAAAATAGGTGCCATCCCTACTGACAAAGGGAAACTGACGAAAGAAAATCTTCACAACATTGTCGTCCTCTGCTGATAAAGAGAATCTAGAAAAAGAAAATCTTCAAAACATTGTCGTCCTCTGCTGATAAAGAGAATCTAGCGACAGAAAATCTCCAAAACATTGTCGTCCTCTGCTGATAAAGAGAATCTAGCAACATAAATGCCATCCCTGCTGACAAAGGGAAACTGACGAAAGAAAATCTCCAAAATATTGTTGTTCCCTGCTGATAAAGAGAATCTAGCGAAAGAAAATCTTCAAAACATTGTCGTCCTCTGCTGATAAAGAGAATATAGCAACATAAATGCCATCCCTGCTGACAAAGGGAAACTGACGAAAGAAAATCTTCAAAAGATTGTTGTTCCCTGCTGATAAAGAGAATCTAGCAAAATAAATGCCATCCCTGCTGACAAAGGGAAACTGACAAAAGAAAATCTTCAAAACATTGTTGTCCTCTGCTGATAAAGAGAATCTAGCAAAATCTTCACAACATTGCCGTCCTCTGCTGATAAAGAGAATCTAGCGAAAGAAAATCTTCAAAACATTGTCGTCCTCTGCTGATAAAGAGAATCTAGCAAAATCTTCAAAACATTGTCGTCCTCTGCAAATAAAGAGAATCTAGCAAAATCTTTAAAACGTTGCCGTCCTCTGCTGATAAAGAGAATCTAGCAAAATCTTCAAAACATTACCGTCCTCTGCTGATAAAGAGAATCTAGCAAAATCTTCAAAACATTGTCGTCCTCTGCTGATAAAGAGAATTTAGCAACATAAATGCCATCCCTGCTGACAAAGGGAAACTGACGAAGAAAATCTTCCAAAGATTGCTGTCCTCTGCTGATAAAGAGAATCTAGCAAACTAAATGCCATCCCTGCTGATAAAGGGAATCTAACGAAAGAAAATCTCCAAAATATTGCTGTTCCCTGCTGATAAAGAGAATCTAGCAACATAAATGCCATCCCTGCTGACAAAGGGAAACTGACGAAGAAAATCTTCCAAAGATTGCTGTCCTCTGCTGATAAAGAGAATCTAGCAAAATAAATCTTCAAAACCTTGTCGTCCTCTGCTGATAAAGAGAATCTAGCAAAATCTTCAAAACATTGCCGTCCTCTGCTGATAAAGAGAATCTAGCAAAATCTTCAAAACGTTGTCGTCCTCTGCTGATAAAGAGAATCTAGCAACATAAATGCCATCCCTGTTGACAAAGGGAAACTGACGAAGAAAATCTTTCAAATATTGTCGTCCTCTGCTGATAAAGAGAATCTAGCAAACTAAATGCCATCCCTGCTGATAAAGGGTATCTAACGAAAGAAAATCTCCAAAATATTATTGTTCCCTGCTGATAAAGAGAATCTAGCAACATAAATGCCATCCCTGCTGACAAAGGGAAACTGACGAAAGAAAATCTCCAAAATATTGTTGTTCCCTGCTGATAAAGAGAATCTAGCAAAAGAAAATCTTCAAAACAATGTCGTCCTCTGCTGATAAAGAGAATCTGACGAAAGAAAATCTTCAAAAGATTGTTGTTCCCTGCTGATAAAGAGAATCTAGCAAAATAAATCTTCAAAACCTTGCCGTCCTCTGCTGATAAAGAGAATCTAGCAAAATAAATGCCATCCCTGCTGATAAAGGGAAACTGACGAAGAAAATCTCCAAAAGATTGTCGCCCTCTGCTGATAAAGAAAATCTAGCAACATAAATGGCGGCTTCACTGGGGATAACGTGAAACGAAACTTCTGGTTTCAAACCACCTCGTTTCAAAACCTACTAGTAAGATGACTCTGTTGGGGAAGGATAAGTCTACATAAAAGACTATGTCGGGGAAGGAGAAGTCTAAATAAAAGACTCTGCCGGGGAACACAAGTATGAGGAACGCATCTCTCCAAAAAATCTCTTGAGTTATGCCATCTCTGCTGAGAAAGAGAATTGGCAAAGAAAGTATCAAACCTGGCTTATGCTTCGAATGCAAATGAAAATGCTATGTGTTTGATGCGATGCAAATGCTTATGATATGCAAAAGGGGTCCCTCCAGCAAAATAAATGCTGGAGAGAAAAGACTGGCGACAAAAATAAATTGTCCTCTGGACAGGAACTCCGCTGAGAAGGATCACTCCAACCGACTCTTTGGATCAACAACTTCTGCTGGGGATGAAATCTCGAAAGAACATCTGCTCCACTGGGGGTTATACATAACCTTTTGAAAAGGGAGGCTACGACCTGAATCAGAAGAGTGCCAAATACCACTTGGATTTAAAACCTGCTAGGGATGTCAACCCCCGTTGGACAAACTGTTGCGAGGATCACCACCAAACTCTACTTGGGGGAACGGTAAATGCTGACATCCACCCTGCTAGCGGATAACACCAAGCTTACTTATCTGTTGAGGATCAGATTGCACCGTTGCTGCTGAGAAAAACATTTCCTGACTGGATAAGGTTCAGACTCTGTGGGGAAATAAAGTCTCGCTCCTAGGGAGGTCTCCTGCTGGGGAGGTCTGCTCTGCTGAGGAAAGTGCAATCTCAATGCTGGGGAGAGTAAACTGTTGGGGATGTACAGTCCTGTTGCCACTCAACCTGACCTGTCTCTATGTTCATAATTGGCCCTTTGAACTCTCCACTTGCCCCAGACCACCAGGTCTAATGGAAGAAATCGTCTCAAGAGGATTTTATAGAAGATGGGACGTTCGCACTGCCCCAGGGTCTTCAAACTCTTGGAGAGATTTATCATATCTCGACGTAACTGCCCCAGTCTTTATAATCCATGAAGTACATTACCTCGAAAGGGATTGTAATGACTCGAAAGTACTCTTCTTTAGTACCTTGAACCTTGAGGAGGTGTTTTCAATTAACCATTTTCAAGAGTGGACAATCTCCCACACTCTAGAGGTGGCCTGTCCCAATATGAGCTTTGAAGTGACTTTGCCCCTGATCCTAGAATGAATGCCCCCAGAATAACTGAATTTCAGAGGGACTTCTCGACGTAACTGCCCCAGATTGGCTACATCTTAACACGACTTACTGGGGAGTGCCCACTCTACACTGAGTCTCTTGGTAGCATGCCCCTTGATATGATTGTCCTTCGGAATTTTCAAGCAACCCAACTTGGCAGGATCAAGCTTCTTGACTGACTTTTACTGTGTAAGCTACATTGATGCTTAGGCACATGTATGCAAACAGAACAAGTTATCTTATGAAAATTCTAATGCAACACTCATGTTAACCTTGAAGTTTTTATTGAAAATGCGTCGCCCAACCTTGTGAACAAATCACTAGCTGGGATGCGACCTTGATTTTTGAATGGAAAAACAATGCGCACATGCAATACCAACAAATCTTATTAGCACAACTCGTAGGAGTCAGGAACGCTATCCTGTTGAAGTACGCTTTCGGAACCAACCCTGTTTCAATTAGGACTTTTAAGGGTTGTAACGTGGTCTGGTTCACGGTTTCGGAAAAAAGGATTTATGGCTCAAAGTTTATCGGTACCCACCCACTCTTCGTGATGTTCTCCAGTCCTATGTTCAGTTAATCTGACCCAAACGCCCATCTCTCAAAAGGTTTATGATCTTTAAGGGGCCTATGTCACTAATGGTTTGGCACCTAAGGGAATTTCGAAATGACAGTCACCCCTTTTTATCTTTTGTGTCTGTAATCACACAAATTTTTTCTTACCGGGGATTTTCTTTTCGCCTTTCACTTTTCCCTCTTTTTTTTTTTGATCCCTAATTTTGCCTGGACTGACTCTTTTGAGTTTTTTCGATTTTGAAGTCTAGCGGGATGCCCTAGCTTTTGCCTAAGTCAAGTCGACTTAGCGGGCTTTCTCTTTTTATTCCCCTTTTTGAACAAAGTGCGTGACACTGGTTGTCTTACTTGCTTGTGACTGCCTCACTCCCTGATTGTTGGAGGATAACCATTGTGGTTTCGCGTCTCTTGCACACTCTCCTTGGAATTTGAGCGCTCGGTCAAACTAACTGACGCCTACCCTGCCCCTGGGTTAAGTATGAGGGTTTTTTCGTACGAAAGAAACTCCTACTTCAAGGCTCAAAAGGGTTAACGAAGGTTTATCTCCTTATCTCTCCAGTGTTTAGGGGTTTGAAATAATGCCTATACATCCCCAACAGGGTTCTATCCTTGAACATACAATCAGAGATTTTGCGTTTTCGTCTCATCATCCTCCCTCAAGAGTTTAAGCAAGAAAGTTGGTATTGCAGTGCATTAAAACATTTAAGAGTGAATACGAATGGATTACTTCAAGGGAAACATACTCATTGCATTAATATCATCATAAAAACAAACAAGTCTTGCATACATAAGATGCTTTAACAGAAAATGAAAACTACAAATGAAAATGCAGTAAAGAAATTAAAGATTTCCATTGCTGAGGAAGCTTAATTCTGCCTGGACGTGCTTGCAGACTGAGTGTTCATTTGAGAAGGGAGGCTTCCATTGATGTACATATCATCTTCAGTGAATACAATGATCTCTGAGTCTACCAGGTCTTGCACCTTGTGCCTGAACACGTTGCAGTTTTCAATTGAATGTCCCTGTGTGTCTGAGTGATACTCACATCTGGCATCCAGATCATAATCAGGAGGGATAGGGTCGGGAACAGGCTTGGCATCCCTCAGCTGAACCAGAGAGTTCTTGAGCAAGCGAGCAAGTATATCACCGCGAGGGATGGGGAGTGGATCGAAACTTCTCGCAGGCCTTCTTGGTCCAAACAGCCTCTGTTGCTGATAATCCTGCTGTTGAGGCTGACTTAGGTATTTGTCTGACTCAGGAGCTTTCCCCCTTAGACTTAATCGAGGAGTAGGTAGCAATCGCGGGCATGGGGTCTGCAAGAAATGCCCCTGGCTTGATGTAGCTTTGGGAAAGGCAATAGGGATATCCACTTCTTTTTCAACAACTAGAGTAGGACTACCATGTGTACTTACGCCGCTCGGCGTGAATTCAATTGCCTTCGAATCTATCAGATCCTAGACAACATGCTGAAACGGCCTACAATCTTCCACATTATGCCCCGATGCATCAGAGTGAAAATCACAGTGGGCTCTTGCATCATAACCTGGTGGGGGAGTTCCAGAGGGAGGAGCCAAGGTCCTTTTTCGTACCAGTTGCAACCGAAGGAGATGCTGGAATAACTGAGAATATGGCACTGGTGGAGCCTCCAAATGCCTATTCCGCTTAGGCGTAGATTGTGGCGGGCGCGGAGCACGATTCTGTCGTTGTTGAGGTACAGCAGGGACAGTCACAGTGGCAATCTGCTCACCCTTAGGGAGGGATCTCTTGAACACCGGGGGAGACACAATTCCAGTCGCAGCTTCAGGCATGAGGGTATTACCTTTTCTTATCACACCTCTCACAACTTCCATAACAAGACTCATTTGAGTTTTTAGTTGGTTGACCTCTTCTTTCAGCACCTGCTGCTCTTGCCTGAGGTTTTGCATGCTCCCCATAAACTGCTCCACCTGGCCTCGCATTTCCCTCAACTCAGCTTGGATTCGTTCCATGATTCTCTTCTGATTTGGTCTGGTAAAATACCGGTGAATGTGCTGATCTGCAATCCTGAGATTAAAATAATATAAGAACTTCGAAGATAAACACCTGTCATGCAAAATGATTATGCAAAATGATTATGAATATGCAAATGCAAATGGACGTGTTTGAAAATTCACAAGGCGATCCACCCCTTGATTTTGGTTTAATAACAAGATATAATGGAACTTCTGCTCATATAATAAGAAAACCAGAGAAAAGCAAATGTCGACAATCACAAATCCGAGATAACAAGTCTGAATACAAAAACCATAAGTCCCAACCAACAAGCCTGGTGGTGATCCACATTTAATGAAAGAAGACAGAAAACTAAGGCATATCATCAAAGTTTACAAGAGTCAATCCTCCCCATCCGCCATGCTTTCTGCACCAGTCTTGAACTTCCTTGAACAGCTTTCTGGTATCGGGATGCTTCGGTCTCTGAATCAGTCCTTGGATAAGAAGGTCTCTCCACTGTATGATCCCATCCAAGTATCGGCAATGTAACTCCCAAGCATCTTCTCCAGTAGCACCATCCATGCTAGGACCTCATGTCTAGGTTTCTTCAATTCAGCTTGGACCTTCAGTTCCTCCATGGAGGCTATAGCTTCATTGAGTTGGTCTTGGACTGCTTGTCTCTTGAATATCCCTGATAAGATCTCAGCGTCTTTCTTCTTGAGCGTCGACTTCAACTGATCAATCTTATCTATGTAGTCATCTTCCTTTCTCCTATTCTCAACCATGACAATTTCTCGGTGCTCATTGAACTTGTGGATCTTCAACAAAGCCTTGCCTAATTCCTCCTCCTTGGTCCTGAGAACGTTACTGATACCATCCAAAGCTTGTTTCATTCTTTCTCTGGATGCGACCATGTCAGCAAGCTCTTTTTCTGCTTTAGCAAGGAGCTCTGTCTTCACCTTGGCGGTATGAACAGCTTCACGCCGCTCATGCTTCCATTGATAGATCTCTCTCTTTAGCTCATTATTTTCTTCCCGCAACCTTTCCTTTTCAGCCCACAACTGGTCATACTTCTCCATCTCAACTGTGGTAGGAGGCTCGATCACCAAAGGATACAAAGGTGGTTCTACCGGGAAAGGAAGAAGCTCCTCTTCTGCTCTCTCCTTGATCCATTCTTTATAGGGAGGGAAAGCCCGATTATTACACTTTCCGAACGACATTTTACCCTTCTTGGTTACCTGTTTCCACACATTCACAACCTTCTTTATCGTCTCTTGATCTTTAATACCATTGAAGAATAAGGACTCTCTGATGTCTCTCTCATCCGGTGGACCTCTCAAAGGATAACCAAACTGTCTGATAGCTAGGGAGGGATTATAGTTAATTCCACCTTTCCTCCCTATCAAAGGAACATTAGGGAATTCTCCTCATTTGCAAATGATCTCCATTCCTAGCAAGTCACGATTAATCCAAACGATGTTATCAGCAGTCAAGCCCATAACCCTCTTAGACCACTTCAGAGAATCTTTCGTATCAACGAAAGCGCCAGATTCGGGGAGACGACTCAGAAACCAAGTAGATAAGAGTGGTGTACAACAACTCACAGTTTTCCCACGCCTATTCTCATTCTTGTAATGAACTGAATGGTACACATCACCTAGCAAGGTAGGTATAGGATTCTTCGAAATAAAGATTCTGACGGCATGCATATCCACCAGATCAGGAATATTTGGAAACAAAACAATCCCGTAGATACACATGGCCAGAATAGCTTGGAAAGCAGTCCAGTTCTTCTCTTTGACATGTATGCAAGCCTGATCAAACAAGAACTTCAACAAGAAACCCTTAACTCCTTGTTTTTCTGCAAATTACTGTTAAGAACAGATTCATCAATATGAAGAGCAACAACCATATCTTTCACCCCGGGGTGTTCTTCAGAAAAGAAAACTATATCATGACTGATAGGAATTCCCAAAATAAATGAGAACTCCTCCAACGTTGGGGCCAGGATGTAGTCCGGGAAAGTGAAGCAACGTAGAGACGGATCGTAAAACTGAAGGAGTGTGTGAATGGCATCTTTCTCATACTGGGAGATATTATAGACAAATTTTAGAAGTCTTCCATACCTTCCGCTGAACTCTGTACGAACCCCGGAACTAGCCATATTAATCAATTTATGAATCAGTGTCAAAGTCGGCTCTGGGAACGAATAGGCAACAGTCTTCTTTCTTTGAACATCCATAATGAAGTAGCCTCAGAAAACCGGAATCAAGGGTAAGATGCAAGCCCTGAAAAATGTCAAACATGTCAGAATGCAAGAAAAATGATATGCTCATGCAAACATGGGGTCAAGGCACACTGCTAGATGTGTTGTGCTGTTAGCTGAACGAGAAGCCAGAAAACCAGAACTCTGAACCACTGAGGAACCCACATAATCAGACATTGATGAGAAATCCAGAATAAGGGTAGGTTGAAGGTCTCGGTTACCTGCAAACCTGCAAACACCCATCCCCTCTCACGTGTAGGTACTAGGATGTTCAGTATCCCGGGCTCTCAGGTCGAGAAATGATGATACGTTCACCATTTCTAGTTTGGCATCATCATCAATCGAGGAGGCCTCAACTGATTCTCCAAGGCGGAAGGTCCTCAGCTTTGGCACTGAGGTCGAGAAACAATAGTACATTCATCCTTCTGGGTACAGTACTAAAGTCAATCGAGGAGTGCCTCCACTGATTCTCTTCAAAACGTAGGGGCCATCCTATGCGAGTTCCAAAGCAGGCCCTCGGGTGCTAATGGGTTTGCCACAAGATGTGGTCTGCCACTGTCACCACTAAAGAGGGATGTTTCCACTAAGGTCCTCAATGATCGGTCCCCAGAGTCGACATCTCTCTAGATCAACACCCTAACATGCGCAAGACACACACGTTAGAATGCGTCCCAAGATCGCCTCGTCTGGTTGTGAATTTCGTGAACACACAAACGTACCAAGTGGGCACGTAGGTCCCACTACTTTCCACTCTAGTCCTAGGGTATTCTCAAGCCTTGGTATTGGGCTTATCTCTCAGACCCACCCAACCTGCAAAACAAAGACAGCCAGCACAGCACAGCAGCATGACAGTAATAAAAAATGAAATGCAGAAAATGCGGTAAAAAAATAAAAAATAAAAATAAAATACAACACTTAAAGCAAATCAAAACCAAAGACCCAAAGAGAACAAAGACAAGCAAGCGTTAGGACTGACTCGCTTAGGGATGGACCAGCATAGGTCAACCAGAATTCCCCAGCAGAGTCGCCAGCTGTCGCTCCCAGGATTTTCATCCAGGTACAAACGCGAGAGTGGCGCGGAAAAACAGAGTCGCCGGCCGTGTAAATTTATCCCGAGAGAGGGAAAGGGAACACTGCATAAACCTGAGGAAGAGGGAAAGGAATGGTCATCGCAACCATAACCTGGGTTCGGGAGTCGGTTACACGAGGGGAAGGTATTATCACCCCACGCGTCCATCGTACTCGATGGGATCCACGCTTGTTGTCTATTCTAAGGGTGAGTTATACTATCATCTAGGGCTGTACTAAGGCGGAAAGGGAAGACAAAGACATACTCGGTAGGACGTCGACGTCCTAGGCCTACGTACCCCCTTTGTGCAATGGGGAATTCAGAGTCAACGTAGTTCGAACCAAGTTCTTTTTGTGTTTTTTATTAGCGACGTTAAGTTCGCGTCCGGCAGTTAGGGTCGATGCCTGTTTGCGACCAGACGGAAGGTAACGTGCCCTTTTTGAAAATAGCCTTTAGTTGAAGGTCCCGAAGGACAAAAAGTTTTGAAGTTGGTTTGTGTTTTTTAGGACAGAAGTGGCTTAAGTTAGTTCCTAAGTTGTATTGCACCAAAGTCTAGGGCACAGGGACGAATACTTAACGCATCGTCCCAAGACAGGACGCTCGCTAAGCACTCTAGAAAGATGAGAGGAAGCCCCTCATTTCTCATTCCCCATACTTAAGGCTCGCGCGCAATACACCTTATTATTATTAAGTGTTTTAAAGAAATTTGAGGTGAGAAGAGAGAAGACACAAGGGTAACTCTAAAGGGAGGCTATGAATCCTAAAGTTATCATGCATGGGTGACCTACGGTTAGTGAGGTTTGAAGACAACCTAATCCTAAAGGAAAGAGAAGAAGATGAGAGAAGGAAAGAGTAAGGGTGACCATGGATACTTATCCATACCCTTAAAGAACTTACCTTAGCCCCTGCGTAAAAGGTTAGTACAAACGGATACAAATAATATCAAGGCAAGTGAAAATCAAATTATGGCAAACAATAGTAATTATAATCCAAACATGAATTCAGAAATCAAAGACAATTTAGGGTATGCATGAAATGTGTGATGCAAAAAAAGAAGTTGAATTAAACAATTGGTTTAGATGATGAAAAATAAAATAAAAATAAAAATAAAATTTGTGAAAATTTTATAGAATGGTAAAAATGGTGCATGAATTAAATTCAAAAGGAAATTATTCAAAAAAAAAAAAACCTCAACAACTCTGCTATCGCGAAAACGCGGTCATCGCAACCGGATCCGAATTGAACGAATCTAAATATAACAAAAAAAGGCAACTCAAAAAAAAGAGAAATTTAACTTTGATAAAAAAACCTTAACAATATTGCTGTCGCGAAAACGCGGTCATCGCAACCGGATCCGAATTGTACGGATCTAAATATAACAAAAAAAGGCAACTAAAAAAAAAGACAAATTTAACTTTGATAAAAAACCTTAACAATATTGCTGTCGCGAAAACGCGGTCATCGCAACCGGATCCGAATTGTACGGATCTAAATATAACAAAAAAAGGCAACTCAAAAAAAAGAGAAATTTAACTTTGATATAAAACCTTAACAATATTGCTATCGCGAAAACACGGTCATCGCAACCGGATCCGAATTATACGGATCTAAATATAACAAAAAAGGGCAACTCAAAAAAAGAGAAATTTAACTTTGAAAAAAACCTCAACAATATTGCTATCGCGAAAACGCGGTCATCACAACCGGATCCAAATTGTACGGATCTAAATATAACAAAAAAGGCATAAAGCAAAAGGAATTTTAAAACGTAAAAAAAATAATAATAATAATGTTGCTAACGCAAAATTTGCGATCATTGCAACTGGATCAAATTAAACATGAATGTCACGCATTACGTACATAAATATACATACAGCGTATCGACACAATTCGATCCGAAAAATCTAATAAAATAAACAATAAATAATAAAACACAATATATATATTTATATATATAAAACAACCTGTTAGATTATATATATTATATGAAAACGAAACTTGTTAGATTATATATATTATATGAAAACGAAACTTGTTAACAAAATGTTATCATGTACTTGAAAAACTTACGAAACAATGTTATGTCCAAATGTTAAGTATTAGTTTATGATATATAGGTAGGATAAGAACCGTAACAATGGACATATATATATATATACGAAACCGCAACGACGTTTATTCATCAGCATGAGAACATGGTATGAAAACAAAACAGTAGTCCTGTGTAAGAATCATATATGGATATATACATGAAATCGCATAAGATTGCATGCTAGTTACCTGATGATGTAGCAACGGAAACGGCGCTGCTATTTTTTTTTTCCCGGTCCCCTCTCTTTTCCCCTTTTTTCTTTTTTTTCTCGTTTTTTAACCGTAACAATAATATGTAGGGACCAAATTAGGGTTAACTTTTAGTTGCTAATAATGTCCCTAATACCCAATTTGAGGCCCAAGTTTAATAATATTAAAAGTTAAATAAAATTTAAATAATTTAATAAATCTGAAATAAAAACTAAACTTACTTATTTATAAAAATAAAAATTTAAGATAAAATTAAAATAAAATGCTAATCACTACTTATCATTTAGTTAAACATAAGATAAAATAAATATTTAAAATAAAAACAAAATAAAAATTCCTATTTATTCTAAACGTTATTAGTTAATAAAAAATAAATATTTAAAACGAAATTAAAATAAAGTACAAATTATTCTAATTATTTATTCTAAATAATATTAATTAAAAAAAGTAAAATAAACGGACTCTAAATAAACAAAAAAAACCGGACGCCCGAGTGATCGAAAGAAATAAATCCAGTACACTAAAATGATCAGTACGAAGTACATGACTCGAAAAAATACAGCATTTGGTCAGATTTTAAAATAAATTTTGATCCCTGATTTTGAGCACCGCTGAAACTCAATTTGACCACTCTGTCTGTAAATTTTCGAGAAATTATTCCGACCAATATTTTAGGCAGTATGCGAGATGAAAAACACTATTTTATGCTATTTAGATGATGCAGAATGGAAATACAGTCAGACGAATGAAAATACGAAAATATTAAAAATGCCTGGAATAAGCTGTGAACTCTTGATGATGTAGTAGACCAGATAAGACTTCTCTGAACTGCCTCAGGCACCTTGACCCCATGCTAATGATATGCATACATGATAATGCAAAAAATGAAATGAAACATAAGCCAGTTAGTAAAAAAGTAAGGAGGGCAAATTTTGGGGTGCAACAAAGATTACCTCGAAAAAAGATTGCCCCTAATATTCTGAACTTTGAGGAGTTCTGCCCCTGATTTAATAGCTCTTGGAATGGTGGATTGGCAAATCCTTCCGCTTGGTTGCCCCTGACTGAGCTTTCTTTATCAAGTCAAATTCCCTAGCCGACTATATTTGTTGGAATTTCTTTGATATTGAAATGTCTTGTAAACAAGTATTGTTCATTTAAAATTGGCAATTTTAATGAAAAATTTATGCAAGCTTTTGAAATCAAGTTTTATTGATAAAACACACACCGTGGAGTGATCAAAACAAGGTGGATCTCGTCATTTATAGAATGACAGACGAAGTGATCAACACACACAAATAGCAAAGATCATTAGGAGTCAAGTTAATCAACCTTGTTGTAGTATGCTTTCAAAACAACCTTACCTCAATTAGGTCTTTTAAGGGTTGTAACGTGGCCTGGTTCACGGTTTATGAAACAAAGGATAAAGGCTCGAAGTTTATTTGTCCCCACCCAATCTTCGTGATGAACTTCCAATCCTACACTCGGTTAAATCAAGCTATACATTCAGGTTGCTCTAGGTTAGGAATGAATTGATGAAAGTTAATGATGATTCAGACACCTTTGTAGTCATTACTCTCTTATAGCATTTTTCTTGTCTTCATTGAGGTTATGAGACCTCTCTCTTGTCATCGTTGAGGTTATGAGACCTCTCTTTTGTCTTTGCTGAGGTTATGAGACCCCTTCTCTGATTATTGAGGTTATGAGACCTCTTCTTTGTTTGTTGAGGTTATGAGACCTCTTCCTTGTTGCTGAGGTTATGAGACCTCCTCTTTTTATCATCATTTGATTCGAGAGAGCTGACTGGTGTCTTACATGAAGCGCTTGCATTCGATTGCATAACCAAGTTAAACTGAGAACTACCCTGCCCCAAGGTTGAGATTTTAAGGGTTTTTTGTGGAAGGAAAGAAAACTCCTACTTCTAGGCTCGAAGGGGTTAACGAGGGATTATCTTCCTTATTTCTCCAGTGTTTAGGAATTGAAACAATGCCTTACATCATCGGCGAGGTTTAATCGAAAGTATACCACAGCAATTATGGATAATATTTTCATCATCCTCCCCAATCTTTGCTTAAACAATAATTTGGTAAGTAGAGTGAAACAAGATATATTTTTTACTTTTATGAAAATAACAGTAAAGGAGTGAAACGAATGTACTTAATTAAAAGATGCACAAACATTTCATTAATCTTGCCAATTTGAAAGTACAACAAAGCTTATAAGCAAATACAAATTCAAAGTGCAAAGGAAGTAAACACTGAAATGAACAAAATATAGCCAGCCTCAGCGAATTGATTTCAAAAGATTTCAGTTTTCGGCCCCAAGCGGGGGAACACCTTCGCCATTAATCACTCGTTCCTTGTGATACAGAACCTTTAGAGGCCTCACAAGTCTTTTGTCTTTTGCTTCAAGAGCTGAGACATTGACATCTGACGTACCTTCCCGAGGTTGCAGCGTCCGTAACAAATTTATCAGCTTTGCTTCGAACTCTTTGCATTCTTCAATTGGATACCCCATTGTACCAGTATGAAATTTGCATTCAATCTCAGGGATATCTTCTTCAAGGATCAGCTCTTTGTCATAGATCAGCCTTCACACAATAGCTTCTAAGGCTCGGCAACCATCCAAGTCATGCCCTTCGGCTCCCTTGTGGAATTCACAAGTCAAGTTTGGATTGTGCCAAGGTCCTGCCACAGGGTTGAGAAGTTGGGGAGTCACCAATTTGTTCTGAATCAGCAGTGGGAAAAGCTTGCTTAATGGTACCAGAATAGGTTGGCAGTTAACTTGGCCTCTTTTGACAAAGCTTTTCTTCTTGTTTTGGTCTCGAGATCCCCGAGGAGGAACAAATGTTGGAGACTGGAATGCCCTTTTGGTAGACACTTGATGACGATGATATTCTGGTACAAGACCAAGATCAAATGCTGGCTGGTACGAGGTTTCTACAAAGGCTGATCTTTGGTATGGGAGAACCACAAAAGATGGAAAAGGATTGTTGATTTGAATGGCTTGAGGTGTGAATGAGAACATCTGAGAGTCTATCAGAGTATGAACCTTACTCCTGAGCATCTTACAATATTCAGGTGAATACCCCTGTGCCCCAGCATGGTAGTCACATCGAGTGTTGGCGTCGAGGCGTAGCGGGTATGGAAAAGGTACTAAATCTAACTCATTTGGCACTATCAATCCACCTTTGATTAAATCTGGCAAGATTTAACTGTATGATATTGGCAGCGGAGAGAAGTACCTCTTTGGCTTTCTTGGTCTTTGTCGAGCGTGCTAACGCGGTTGACGGCGATCTCGCCCTTGATACTGAGGAGTTCCTTGAGTTGGAGGAATTTCAAGAGACAGTGAGCTGACAGCTTCTCTAGGAGTAACAGGGTGAGCGTGCCCCTGTCTCATTAGAGCTTGCAAAGTTTCTAGAACCCAATTCATCTGGCATTTGAGGATTCTGACCTCCTCTTTTAAATCTTCCTGGTTCTTCCGAATTTCATTCATTGTTGCCATTATTTTGAACACGTGCTAGGTATCCTTCAAACATAGAAGAAGAAGAAGAAGAGACTCAAGACTGAGAAATGCAAATGAGATGCAAATGCGCATGAGATGCAAGAATGCAAATGCAAAAGTTTCATGGAATTCTGAGGTTTGTGAGATACCCAAGGATATCAAAAAGTCTCATTCTCATTAATAATAAGATAGATTATAAAAGTCAGTACATTTTCAAAAGTTTTAAACATACAGCTAAATAACAGCTAAAAAGACCTAAGGAGATTCCCCTAACAGCCTCAACTTGAGCTTCTTATTCTCATTCTTCATCTGGGCTTTTTCCATGACGAGCTTGTCGACGATCAACTTCCACGTAGTAGGTTGAGTATCAGAAGTTCTTGGCTCTTCTTGGTTTTTCCTCTTCTTGCATGGGAGTAGCTCTTCGTCTTTGGCTTGTAGTTGCTTTTGGAGCTCTAAGTTCTCTTCGAAAACTACTTGGTATTTGTACTTCCAAGCTTCTCCTGTCTGCTGGGCTTGGTTTAAAGCGATCTCCAGCTCTTCTTCCTTTGACATGAAAAACAAAATGGGATCTTCTTTCAAGGAAATTGGTTCTTGTCTAGAATAAGGCATTTTCAACTCAACAGCTCTTCTTCGGACCCATTGGAGATAAGGCTCCATGGACACTCAATTAGGTTTTCCTATAGAACTTCTTCCTCTCTTGTGCTTGTTGTCCAAAGCCCTCAAGATCAATCTTCTCTGTTCTTCATATTTGTTATATCCTTCAAAAAAGATGTTTTCCAAATGAATACCAAGATGTTTATCTTTCAACGGATATCCCAACTATCGTCGAGCCAAGACTGTGTTGTAGCTGATTCTTCCTTTGGTACCTAGCAGAGGTATGTTGCCAAAGTCCCCACAACTGTCTGTGATCATTATCCCATCATTCACACGGTTATACCAATCAATGTCAGAGTGAGAAAGAGCCATAATCTTTTTAGACCACCAACCTTTCTTGGGATCCCAAAATGCGCTTGCTTTCGGCATATGCGAAATAAACCATCTATACAACACAAGGGCACAACAAGTGATTTGAACTCTATTATGGGCATTCCTCAAATGGACCGAATGGTAAGCATCAGCGAGTAAAGTTGGTACAGGATTTTTCTTCAGGAAGATCTTGATTGCGTTCATGTCCACAAAGTTGTCGAAGTTTGGGAACAGAAAGAGTCCATATATAAGCAAAGCAAAAATGGCTTCAAAAGCATCCCTATTTGAGTGCTTAGCATAGTACTGGGATTTTTCAAACAAAAACTTAGTAGTCAATCCAAAAATTCCTTCCTTGGAAGTCAAGTTGTTTTGGATGTCAACAAACTCCAAGTGAGTTTTCTTACATATTTCTTCTTCTTTGGGGTTCTTCTCGAAGATAGGAAATGGAGACTCATCCTTAATAGGTAAACTAACTATCTGAGAATACTCTTCAAGGGTAGGAAAGAGTTGATAATCGGGAAAGGTAAAACAGTGATACTTGGGGTCATAGAACTGAAGTAGAGTGGAAAGGAGTCCTTCATCAACTTCCTTCTTCAACAAGATCCACAGCTTCCCATATCTGTCTTTGAATCCTTCAGGGTCTGACAACAAATCTCCCAATCTCCTTAGGTTGTCCAATTTAGGACTTTTGAAAGTGTACTTCACGGTATTTCTTCTTTTACTATCCATGATATCCCTATGATATTCACAAAAAGGAGGTCTGAGTACCATGAAACTGGCATGAAATGAATGCTTATGATGTATGAATGCAAAAGCAAACACAAAGATGCACACATATTCACAAATGTACAAAGTACACAATCAAAGGGCCTAGGTTATAGTCATGAGCATGGAGTCATGGTCTACCCTTCCCAATTGGTACGTACTAACGGTTCATCAACTGTAGAACAGGGTTCTAAAAAAATTTCCCAGAGTTGACAATCCATCTTTCGGATATTATCAATTTCCCGAATGACCTGGTAGTCAATAATATTCTCAAGAGAATCTCGTATAAGCGTAGTATCGCGTAACAAACAATTCAGGAATAGACTCCCTCATAGTCCTCGCACTACATCCTAAAAAGGCCAAAGTAGGGTTAGAGGTAACTACGGTTCTCAGTATCAATGGAACCTATGTCGAGAGTAGCACGTTTTCACGAATAGACTCGTTTAACATGACTAGACTCTCAAAAAGGGCCTAAAATGAGTGATGGTGTCTTAAGTCAACTTTTTTGGGAATCGACTCCCTCAAAGCCTCCTTGAATATACTATCGTCCTATCATAAGTGCGCTCAAGTCCGGGTTAAGACTTATCTCGCCACTCAAAAGTAGCAAAACCCAAACAAAACAGGTATATAGATATATACACAGATATGTACAAATATAGCAAGTAAAACATATAACAACACAAGCAAAGACAAGGTGGGCTTAACCCTCAAAAGTGTTTCCCCAGTGAAATCGCCATTTCTGTTGCGGTGAGAATCGAATATCAAGCTATTGATTAACTTGAATCACAAAACATTGAAGTTCACCACCGAGCTTTGATTTATCCAAAGGAAAGGGTAAAGATCGAAGAAAACCCTAGGAGGATCTAGGTTCGGTGGTTGGTTATACTAAGGGAAGGTATTAGCACCCTAAGTATCTGTAGTAATCTATAGGAACCTCTTGTTATATTGTGTTAAATTATGTTTGCTTGCTAAGGTAATCTGCTAAGGGTAAAGGTAAAGACCTAAGGGCAAGTACACTAAGTTTGCTCGCCAAGACGTCGCATCTTGTGCCTACGTATCTAACTAAAGAATTAGATCAACCATAGTTCACCTAACTAAGGGTGAAGGAGGAACCATTGCCTATGGCCAAAGTTCCAAGGGGAATGATTATGAGCTCATGTAGAGTTTAAGAAACTCTCTAAGTCTAAGTTGTGATGGGGGAAGTGAATACTCAAGATGATGAGTTCCACAAAGAGTCCAAGAACTCTAACTTAGTTTTAAGTTGTAAGATAGAATGGCTATGAGGCCAAGGAAAGTATCTTATGACTATGAGGTCAAAGGAAAGAGTTACTAATGACTATGAGGTCAAAGGTGGTAAGATGAAGGCTCTATGACTATGAGGTCAAGAGGGGATCCTATGACTATGAGGTCAAGGAGGGATGATGAGCTATCTATGACTTTGAGGTCAATTGAGAGACTTTCCTTTGAAAGGAAGGGGAAGCAATTTATGAACAAGAGTTGAATGAACAATATGATTTCAATGATTCAAAGATAGAAAACATTTAATCAAATATACAACCAACTTCCAAGTATGAACATGGCAAACATGGATAAGTGAACGCAAGTAAGGCAGAGATAACATTATCAAAGTTTGTAAACAGAGACATGTTAAGTTATGAAAATTAGCAACAAAAGCCAATACGCACAAATAACAGAATGACATTGTTCAACTCAAGGAACAAATCTCAAACTAAAATTTCACATACCACAAAATACTCAAAAATCTCAAAAGTTTTCAGGAGGCAGTTGGTGATTTTCCATAAAAGTCTAAAGATCGAATATATAGTAAAGCATATTTTTTGTTTTGAAGTTTTAGAAAGAAAATAACAAATATGAGAATTGAAATAAATAAAAAAAACTAAGTTTTAATGTGGTGGTCGCCAACAATGCATGGCAAGTACCATAACATTGTGGCAGACGCCACCCTTCATGGCTAGTGCCATGGAACTGGTGGCAGGCGCCATCAAATAAAGGCCAAAGCCTTTTAAGGCATGGCAAGCGCCACCAATGCATGGCCAGTGCCATATTTTTCTTGGCAGGTGCCATGATTTTCTTCATGGCAGACACTATTCATCATGGCCAGTGCCATCAAAATATATGGCGGGTGCTACGATCCATTTTCTTTTTCATTCAGTTTCCAAACAACAACCACAACCCAGTTCATGATAAAATCAAATAAAATTCATACATTAATATTTGCAAGATTTAATCAGGAATCAGATATTAACATGATAATAAATATGGTAACAGTTATGGTGTAATGATCATGCTATTTTAAAATGAAATAAAAAGGAATGAGCATTACCTAGTGGAGAAAGTCCACTACCTCTTCACAAGTACGAGTTCTGAAAAAAATAAATTATGATCTTCTTCTTCAAAACTCCTGCCACAACGTACTTGCAGATTTTCAAGAATAAGTGAGGGAGAAAAATAAGAGAGTATTTAGCCTATGTTTGGGGTGAATACTGGTGTGTTTTTTCACTGAGGAGTAATGCCCTATTTATAGAAAAAAAGAGGAAAAGTGAAGGTATGGTCAGATATCCAAACTTGCCAAATTTTCCCTTTTCCAATTTTTCTTCGTGCAAGTGAGCTGGCTGAGATTTGAAAAGTCTTCAAGAGCTCTATAGGGTTAGGTTGCTTTTGTGTGCTGATGGGATCCGAGCCATGCTTTTACTAAAAAGTTTTTCTTTCTTCATGATAAGTTGTATCCACTTGCATTGAATTTGTTTAAAACATAATATTTTAAGTGTGCAGACTGTAGGAATTATGGGGTCACCATATAAGACCATGGCAAGCGCCACATCCACATGGCAAGTGCCACAAAACCTCATGGAAGGCGCCATGCATTTTCTTCATGGCAAGTGTCATGCTTCCTTCATGGCAGGCGCCATGTTTCTTTCATGGTGGGCACCATGTTTTCATGTGGCAAGTTCCACATTTTCATGGCCAGTGCCACCATATTATGGCCAGTGCCACAAAACCTGTTCTTGTTCAATTTTTTTCAAACAAAATTCACAAATGCCTTAGTAATCTCTGATGCCCTCAGTCAATGATTGAGCATATTAAGATGGGACATGACTTGAATACTTCATTTTGGGCCAATAACATCAAAGTCAGAGGCTTGACTTTGTCAGTCAAAACCCTAATTTCCTCAGGAATTCCAATGGATGATATTTGAGGATCTTGCTTCTTTAATATCTTCCAGGGTCCATATATGGCCTCTAAGGATGTCCAGTATCATGTTGAATCATGTCCCAAAGCTTGGGAATATGTCTTGATCAAAATCAAAGGCAAT